>CM077664.1:371227366-373704866 GCA_039707655.1 Elymus sibiricus | reverse complement strand
AAATTGTCATGCATTTCGGAGTTCGTTTGCATTTTTTGGAATTTATAAAACGAAAAACTACATGTTCACGGTCAAGTCTTGGCACCCTCATGTTTCGAGTTCCTTTCTTTTTCTTGCATAAAGCCTAAACATAGACTCAAGAACACAATTATGATTTTTCAACCTAACTTTGCCAACTTTTTCATGTACTTACAATTCAAATTTGAATTATATCCATTAAAGGTTTAGAAATGGACTTAATTGACAATTACATAAAAGCATTGAATTTGAACATGCTAATTTGACAATTATATAGAAGCATTGAAAATGCAAAGAATTTGTACGATCATGTACACAAATTTATTTATACAAATTCATCTAACCAACATCTACACAAGTTCATCTAACCAACATGTTCGCGGCGAGGCGGCGGCCGGAGGCGGCGGGCGGAGAGAGCCACGGCCGGAGAGAGCCGCGGGTGAGGCGGTGGCCGGAGAGAGCCGCGGGCGAGCCGGCGGCCGGAGAGAGTCGCGGGGGGCGGCAGCGGCTGCGGGTCGGTCGGGAGGAGGAGAGGGCTAGGCGGCGGGTCGGTATCAGGATCGGGCCGGTTGAGAGAGAAATTAGGAATTAGTTGTGATTTTTACGAAGTATAAGGACCTATTTGCAAAAGTACATGATGTCACATTTTCAAAAACATAAACAAAGTGTATATTCATACTCTATGAAAAATTCTACCCCAAATTGATATATAATTTGTATATGTTTAAATTTAGCTAACTCACATTCAACCCTTTTTTAAAAATAGAAAAGAAATTAAAAAAAAATCTATGCCGACGGCTGCCGTTAGGGCCGTCGGCATAGCCTTAACGGCGTCAGCCTTCCGTCAGCCAATAGGCTGTATGCCAACGGTTAAATATATGCCGACGGTCACCGTCGGCGTAGATCGAAGCTTTGCCGACGGGTAATCTTTGCCGACGGGGCCCGTCGGTTTATCTGTGTTATTTGCCAACGGTGCATATATGCTGACGGGCCCCATCGGCATAGCTCCAGCATTGCCGACGGCCCTGCTATGCCGACGGTTTTCGGCTGGCCGTCGGCTTAGCTCGATCTATGCCGACGGGGCTCGTCGGCATATCTTTGGCCATCGGCATATTAGATGATTCCTGTAGTGTGTCATCGATCCTCTAGCTTCAGGGGCGAAGCTAGAGCAGAAATCCATTGGGTTCAGCTCCGTTGGTTGGTTATGGTGTATTCTTCTTTCAATTAGCGATATTCCGGGATTTCTTCCTGGGGTTCTAGATGCCTCTCGCCTTAACTATGGCCTGGTGACGTTGATACCCAAAGTGGTGGGGGCAACGGACATTCGTCAGTTTAGGCCTATCACGGTTATAAACGTGATTTTCCATATCTTGGCCAAGGCGTACGCCATTAGAATGGCGCCGGTGGTGGCAAAGATAACTCATCCTAATCAAACGGCCTTTATTCAGGGCCGGCGGATTCACGATGGGGTCCTTGTTCTACATGAGATCATTCATGGACTGAAGATTAGACGCCACAAGGCGGTCTTCTTCAAGATTGATTTCCATAAGGCTTACGATACACTTAGTTGGGATTTTCTTCGGGAAGCCCTACAGTGTAAAGGGTTTGATGATAGATGGATTACGAGGGTGATGCAGTTAGTTTGCTGTGGGCGCACGGCGATCAACATAAATGGGGAAACTGGATCCTTCTTTAAGCCCTCAAGGGGGGGGGGGTGAGGCACGGGGATCCGATGTCGCCGTTTTTGTTTAACCTGGCGGTGGATGCCCTTGCAGCCATTTTGGACGCTGTAGAGGCAATGGCCACCTGCGCGGGGTTGTGCCCCACTTAAATAGTGGCGGTGGTGTCTCGCTCCTACAATATGCAGACGACACCATCATTATGGTGGAAGGAACCTCTGAGGACATTAGCAACCTCAAGTTTCTTCTACTCTACTTCCAGGAAATGTCTGGCCTGGCTATTAACTTTGCCAAAAGTGAAGTGTTGGTGATGGGTTACTCCGAGCAGGAGAAGGACTCCATCGCAAACCGCCTAAATTGCCGTTTGGGCTCCTTCCCCATCGCCTACTTAGGTCTCCCGATCAGTGATGGTCGAGTTGGCATGAAGGAACTCCAACCTGTGGTAGATAAGGTGGAACATAGGGTTGACCCTTGGCAGGGCAGGTTGACTTCCAAGGCCGGCAAATCTATGCTCATCATCTCATCCTTGGCGAGCCTGCCGCTGTTTGCTATGGGTCTGTACCTCTTCCCTAAAGTGGCCCACGCGGATTTCGACAAATTCCAATCCCGGTTCTTCTGGCAAGGGGAGGCTGGTAAACAGAAGTACCACATGGTCAAGTGCAAAGACATTTGTATGCCGAAGGACCAGGGGGGGTCTAGGCATTACTTCCACCAGAAGGATGAATATTTGCCTTATGACTAAATGGATATGGCGAATTGTGCAGGACGACGGGGGCCTGTGGCTGGACTTGATTAAGGCGAATACCTTCGGGGTCAGTCCTTTGCCATGTGTGCGCAATCCAGGGGATCTCAATTTTGGCTGGCAATTCAATTTCTTAAGTCGTGCTTTCGGTTAGATGCCATGGTGTCAATATGGAGGGGTACTGGCACCCTATTTTGGCTTGATTGTTGGGTTGGAACGCGACCGCTACGGGAACAATTCCCGTTACTATTCGCTATCTCGAACCAACTTTCGATCTCGGTGGCATCGGTGGTCCAAGAGGGGGGCAGCTCGCTGACATTCGAAAGAACCTTTGGTCCCGACGAGTCCGCCGAGTGGCTTTTGTTGGTGGAGGTCATTACGGCCACTAGCCTTCCGGACCGGCCTGATCTCACATCTGGGAACCTTGACCCATCTGGCCGGTTCTCTTCAAAGTCCCTATATGACCGACTGGTGGCGGGTCAGGGACCAGAAGAGTTATCCGATATTTGGAAGACTAAACTCCCACCAAAAATTAAAATCTTCTTGTGGCAGCTTGTCAGGGGCCGGCTGCCTTCGGGAGATCAAGTGCTAAAACATAATGGGCCGGGGACCAGGATTTGCCCTCTTTGTGATGTAGAGGAGGATCTCAACCATATTTTTTTCTACTATGTGTACGCCCAATTTTTGTGGGGTTGCTTCCGGGAGGTGTGGGACAATGGGTGGTGTCCGACCAACTTCCCCGAGTTCTACCAACACTTGGTTGGATGCTCGGGCCAGGTTCGCAGATTGGCATGCATCAATTTTGGGACCTTGGCGTGGTCGTTATGGTGTATTAGGAATAAGTTAGTTATCGAACACATATACCCTAACAGGACCACTGACGCTAGATATAAAATGTGTGGTTTCTTACAGCTGTGGAAACCACTTTGCAAGTGGCGGGATAGGTCGGCGGTGGACCAGCTGACGAGGCGATACAAGGAGCTGGCGACACGTCTCCTAATGGTCACTTACCCTCCTTGAGGATGTATCTTGTTATTTATGTTCGGGCTTGTTGTGATGTGCCCGCAGCGTAGACCTCTATCTCTTCTCTTGTTTGCCTCCGTATTTCTCTTCGTGGACCTCCGTGTGTGCGGTTTGGCTGTATCGTGGTTTAAGCTTTATCTATAAAGCGGGGCGTAGAGCCTTTTTCGGTTTTCTTCTTTCAATAATAATTTAAGGACTAATTCAATGAGGATTTAATGAGTTTTCGTTCGGTTTAGCTGAACCTAACGATTCTATACCAGCTCCGCCCCTGCTCATCCTCCCGCTGTCGGTGGATATTGAGCACGTTAAATAGATTGCGTCTGTTTCGCGTCTAAGCTAATTCCATCAAAAAATTAGCAAGCTAAGGTTTTAGCTGTCCATGCCTTAACCAATCTACTAGATTACCCCCTCTCTCTCTGGTTTAAAGGGTCTATGTTAAAAATTTCTATGTTTGTATAATGTATATGAGTGTCTACTTTTATACTGTGTTTCTAAAAATAAAATAAAAATAGGCTGCATGCATGGATACGGGAAAATGCATGCGGTGTGTACATACGTGAGTATACATTGTATTGTCACATATAAGCAATTTGCATTCATTATTGGTTTATGCCGTCGAGAAAAATTACTGTCAAAGTTAGACCCAGGCAAAAGAAAGTGGCAACCAGGCAGGGATGCACTTTCCTCACCGTTTCGACTTGGAGCATGAGCTAGGAAGGCAGTATCAACCTACTGCTCCGTTGTGACACCTAAACAAGAAATGTCCTGCCTTGCCGAAAGTCCTCTTCTGCTCCCGAGCTCAAATGAGCTCGGGATGAACAGTAAAGTCCAAAATAATGAAAAAAATTCAAAACATTCTGAATTTTTTTCGTGCCTTAGACAAATGTTTTCTGCGCTGGACAAATTTCAGTACGAAATGACATTCATGGAAGTCATGGCAAAAAAAACAAAATCAGGACTCCAAAATATTTTCAAAAATAGCATTTTTGGAGCATCTATTTTTTTTCCACAACTTCCACGAATGTCATTTCATGATAAAATTTTGCAACCACACAAAACATTTGTCAAAGTTTACCGCAAAAAATTCAGAATCTTTTAAATTTTTTACTATGTTTTTTTGATTTTACTGTTCACCAAGGACCATTTGAGCTTAGGAGCAGATACTCCGCGTCCCAACCTTGCTCTTATCATTTCCCCCCCCCCCCCTCTCTCTCTCTCTCCCCTCTCTTTCTCTTCCTTTTCCCCACGGAGCAGCGGCCTCCGCTACTATTGCGACTCCGAGTCGGTGTCCGAGCCTAGGTGGCCTGCAGGGCAATAGTATGGGGCTACCTGTTGGCCATGCCACCATTAGAGCATCCCCAACAGATCAGATGATGTAAAAGTTGGTGCCCTAAAAATGGTTTTAGGGTAGGAGAGAAAAGGTTTTTGGGCACCGAAAAAGTTTTTGCTGTAACAGATGTCCTAAAGCTAGTGCCTTAAAAATTGGAAAGCACTTGAAACATGAGATCCAGCAGTGGGGAGGTAGGGAGGCAGATCTGACGGGTGCCAGGCGCCGAGCTCAATTTTGGCCGGTGGAGGTCGCCGGAGGCCAAGAAAGGCGGCGAGGGCGGGGCAGGGGCTAGGGGGCCAAGGGATGCGGACAAATCCGGCAACGCCGCATCGACCGAGCGCCGAGAGCTCAGCTAGCAGCAGCGGCTTGCCGCAGGCGCGTGAGGGTCATGGCGGCCGCTAATCAACGTCGGTGGGGCGGGGAACGGCCGGAATGGACGAATCGGGCGGCAACGTCCCTAGATTCGGCGACGGTCGCAGCGATCATTGCAGACGTCCCGGGCGGCGGGGTGGCGGCGTGTGACGCCCCTGCTCGACACGTGCACTAATCATACACGCAAACGTGCACGCTCGAGATCAGAGACTCACGGGAAGATATCACAACACAACTCTAAACTCAAATTTGAACATAAATCATCATATTACAAACCAGGGGTCACGAGGACCCGAATACATAAGTCATACAAACCAAATATCTGAGTACAGACATAGTTAGTCAAGTTTTGCCTTAAGAAGGCTAGCACAAACAACGATACAGATCGAAAAGGCGCAGGCCTCCTGCCTGGGAACCTCCGAACTACTCCTGGTCGGCCGGCTCAACCCAGTAGAAGTGGCCTCCGGGACTCTCCTGGTAGTAGCAGTCTGCGGTGGCGTCTGGCTCCTGGGCTCCATCATCTGGTCACAAGTATCGGGTATGGGAAAAAAGAATAGCAAAGCAACCGTGAGTACTCATCCAAAGTACTCGCAAGACTGACATCAGAACTATACTAAATGCATTGTATCAAAGGAATGGGGCTGGATCTCTGGACTGTACTGCAGAATGTTGGAATAAAGGGGGAGAGGCCTAGCCTATCGAAGACTAGCATCTTGAAGCAGTTCTTGCAGCATCAGAAGAGAATAGAGCAAGATAATTTATAGCAAACATAGTTTAGTAACTCCCTGAGATCCTTCCTCGACTACCCTGCGAGAAAGTGATCCCGAGAGCATTAGTAGCAGTTTAATAATGTGACAGTGTCCATTTGTAGTTGTAGCAGATCAAGATACAACTCTGAGCGTCCTGTTACCGTGGACATGGCTATTCGAATAGATCACTTCCCTGCAGGGGTGCACTACTGTTACCCAACACGCTCGATTACATCTGGCCGGATACACTTGCTGGGTAATACCCGGCCTCGGGTAATCGACACGAAGCAGCGTCCTACCTAAGCTCAGCAGAGAGGTCAACACGCCGGTCTAAATCCTAAGCACGAAGGGGTCTTGGGCCATCGCCCTTCGCACTCATGCACGTTGCGAGGGTAGTCGGGGCCCAGGCGCGACACTGAATACTCCAGTGACGTAACCAGCCCATCCCAACCAGCCCGCATCTCTGAACTGTGACATCTGAAGAGCTTTCGGAAGAAACGTACAACGTAGAGGGCCCCATTAAACCATTATCCCACGTGGTGGTAGTGCGTATAGGCACGTAGCCAACTCAGATCAAATACCCAAATCCGTTTAAGCTCATTTAGTAACTCGCAGAGACGAACAGACAACCTGTCGCTCCGACTTGGTGAAACATAACGTGCGGGTGCTCTTGGAGCCGACCCGTCTTTAATGACATTCACTCGCGGGCACCCTTGGGGCCAGCCCGACTTTAACATTGGGAGCTGTCGGGACTCAGGTCCATCTCTGACTGGATGGTACCACCAGCCCTTCAGCTCCGTAACAGTAAATGAATGCAGTAATGTAAACATTTCTGCGATCCTCACCCAAAGGAATCACGGCCCGGTAACAAGCATGGCGTACGGACAAGGGTGATGGCCACCGATGAAGAAGTAGCACAGCTTACTAAGTATTGTGGGACAACAGGTGGGGTATCAATAACAGACTACAAAATCAGGCTATGCATCAGAATAGGTGCTATCGGAACAGTAGCAGGGGCAATTTCTAATGCAAGCATAAGAGAGAAAAGAGTGGGCGATATATGATGATCAAGGGGATTTTGCTTGCCTGGAAGCTCTGCTGAAGGGATCTGGTCGTCGGCGGCGTCGTCGTACACGGCAGTGTCGGCGGCGATCTCAGGGGCTATCGAGAGAGAAGGGGGAGAAGAAACAATGAATACACGGCAAAATGCAAAAGAGATGCATGACATGTCTAAATGCTGTGCAGAGGTGTTTTACTGCCTATCTAGATGCATTAGTTATTTTAGGAATTTATTCGGATTTATTTTAGGAATTTATTCGGATTTATTTTAATAAGGTCAGTCACTATTCATATACTGAAATCAGTCAAAAAGTTCCATGTTCATCTAGCTAGGAGTGTTGGATCGGCACTTTGATTACATATTCAGAATCTTCACATTTTCCTGATCGTTTTGCATATATAAATTATTTCAATCCGAGTTACGGTTTAAAAGATATGAATTTTCAAAGTTTTAAATATTTTCTGGAATTTATTAAATAGAACATTATCCGAAACAGTGTCATATGACATCAGCATGACATAGGGGTGACGTCAGCCATGCACAGTGGCGCTGACTGGTCAATATGACAGGTGGGGCCCACCTGTCATAGACAGAGACTTAAACAGAGGGTTAATTTTAATTAAAACGGTTTAATTAGCAGAGGACCCCACATGTCAGTGACACATTAGAGACTAATTAGATTGATTAGTTTAATTAATCTATTATTTATTTAAATAAGTCGTTTTAACCACGCGGGACCCACATGTCATAGAGACAGGGGGGCCACGTCAGCTTTGACCCGGGTCAACGGGACCCACATGGGCCCCCGGTCAGTGGCACTGACCAGTGGGACCCAGGCCACGTCGGCGCCGGCCGGAGTTGTCGCCGGAGCAGCTCCGGCGAACGCAAACGCGGCGGCCGAACGTCGGAGTCGCTCGGGTTTCGTCTACAGCCCACCATTCGAGGCGTTTTCGGGCGCGTTCGAAAGAGGGGAAGACGCCACGTCGTTTGGTGGCGGTCTCGCCGGCTGCGGTGGCCGGAAACGAGCCCTACGACGGCGATGGCGTACGGCGGCGCTCGGGTGACGGTGGGGACGGCGTTGCGGTGCGTACTTGCTCAAACCAGAGGGGCAGGGATGCTCTATGCGATGGGGCGAAGTGAATGCGCGCGCGTGCTCGACCAAAAGGTCGCCGGATGGTCGCCGGCGACGAGCAGAGGCGGCGGCGTGTTCGGGCGACGATGGAACCAGGGCCTAGGGGGCGCAATCGACGGTGGGGAGAGGGGGAGGAGAAGGCGGAGCTCACAGTGAGCCGGTAGGGGTGCAACGCGTGCTCGGGGGAGGCGTGGAGTGGCCGGATTCGGCGATGGCGGTCGTCGGAGCCGAGGTGGAAGAAGAGCTCGGGGAGGTTGCGGTGGCGGCTCCCGCCTCCAACGGCTGGGTCCAGGCGGTGTAGCGGACGGAGGCGGAGCTTCACGACATGGCGGCGAGGACGGACGGTGACGGTGGCCGCGGGATCGAGAGGTGGACGGCGGCGAGCGCTTTCAGGTGAGAGAGGAAGTGAGGCAAACAGGGTTCGTCCAGGGGGTCGAGGGGGGCTAAGGCGACCCGGGCGACGTGCGGGGGAGGGCCGCTGTCGACCAGAGGCTCGGGGGGGCCGGGGCGCGCGCGCGTGCGAGCGCTGTGTGCTCGACAGCGAGGGAGAGAGGTGAGCAGTGAGGAGGGAGAAGACCGCGGGTGGGCTGGGCTGACTGCTGACTTAGGCCCAGCCGGTTGGGCTCTTTTCTTTTTCTCCTTTTATTTCCTTTCTGCTTTTCTTCTTTTCTTTTCTGTTTGCAATTAATTTAGGTACTAGATGACTTTAGTAAAATATGTGGCATGTCCCAAATAGTTCATTGCAATATTCCTTATCACAGAAAATTGGTTTGGTGTTAAAATGTTTTCATTTAATTTTTAAATAAATAAATATGGTTTAAATTTCTGCTGCTGGTTACTGTTTTAGCTTGGTAGAGTCATTTAAATATTTTAGTTAATGTTAAACATAATTTTATAATTGTCTCTGAATTATGTGCTATTTAATGAACATTTTAGTTTCTGTTTTTGATCAACTTTTAATTTCACTTTTAATTTGAATTGCAATTTAAATGTGAATTTGAAATGTGGTATGATGCTAATGATGATCATGCACTGTTAATCGTGATGACATGGCACTGCTAACAGGGTTTACTGTATTTAATTACATGGGGTGTTACACGGCGGGCGGGCGGGCGGCCGACGGAGCCACGACGGCGGCGTGTGATGGCAAGAACCGATCGAAATCGACATGGGGTGGCGACGGGGAAGTTTCACCACGGTGGCGGGTGGCCCACATCGTTTTTAGTTTTAGGGCAGCCGCTAGAGGTTCTACAAATTTACAGCACTTGTAGAAAAAATTTAGGCCACTTGCAAATTTTTTTGGGGCGTCAAGTAAAGATAAGGCATCTGTTGGAGCTCATTTTTTTACCCAAAGAGCCCCGTATGACAGCTTTTTGGGCACTGTTGCAGTTTTTGGGCATATGTTGAAGATGCTCTTAGTGGCCGGGCCCTACCCAAACCACTAATACTCGCTGGTTCTGGTACATACATCACGCCTGCGTCATGCCTTCAACATGTCAGTTACCTCCTAGTGTACATACATTATCTAATTGTCTACTATATGTATTTTTTTTACGAACATGTAGGGATTTCTCCCTGCAGTATTTTATATAAATTTCCAAATAATGTTATGTACAAAAGTGAAGGAAAGAAAATAGGAAACAACAGCAGAATTAAAGTTACAACAAGGGGCACCAAGAGTCCGAAGTGTTTCACCCAGTCCCGCGGATCTGTGTAAGCTCTTCGTTTTGCTCTGTAGGTAATCCAGTGTAGCTCTTCCTTGAACTTGCGCCGACAGGCATACAAGCTTGGGTCAATGCCTTAAAATTGTCATCATTGCGGGTAACCCAAATGGCCGAGCAAACTAAGATGATGATCTCCATGAAGAAACCTGAAGGTGTTGAAGGGGCAGATATAGTTCCAATAGGCTTGAGCAAAACGACAGTGGAAAAACAAGTGATCTCTGATTTCCAGCACATATGAGGCACACATCACATAAGTATAGTCCTGGATGAAGAAGTTCTTGCGCTGAAGAAGTTCCCTGATGTTTAGTCTGTTGTTTAGAAGAAACCAAAAGAAAATCTTATGCCGTAGCTGACAGTAGAGATTGTTTGGATAACATCATATGGTCTCCCATGATTGTTTTGTATGCTTTAGACACATTGCCTAGTATGTATTGTGACGCTCGAATATATACTGATAAAATAAAGACAAGGTTCGTCGATCCATTCATATATGTCCCAGTCCCACGTACGGAAATTGCGAAAGTGGGAATGCAGCATGTCGGATACGGGATACCCCTTAATTAGTAGCTTAGCCTATGAGATTCTTACAATTTGGAAACCAGGAGGAACACACATGCTCTGTTGCAGCTAGCATTATTAGGTTCACAAATGGTGGGAACCACCGGCCACCATCGCCAGCGCTAACCGAAAAAACTGAAAATATCACGCAAAGAAAGAAGACAGCAGCAGCAGCACCGTGAGGGGTGAGACTGACGAGCACCGGCGTGCTCGCCGCTCGTTAAGCATGTCCCTTTTTCTTATGCTGATACGGCTGGGGTTAAAGCCTATCTAGCTAGCGGCAGGCAATAAGCTGTGTTCCCCGTGCGGGCTCATTCACACTGCCTTGCTTCTAGTTGAGTCTCCACCTCGTCTCGTCTCCGGCCGCCGTCCCGTGTCGGTGCTGACACCACACCGTCCCACTCTCGGATCTCGGTGTCGGTGGCGCTGTCACTTTTCTGGTCGATGCGCCCTCGCGTGCACATATATACTTGTACGCACCTGTTCGGAGAACACATAAATCATCATCATGTGCCTGCTAGGCTGACGGTTATGTCGTATAGTACTCATAGTATATGGTAGTGGACTTGCCTTTCTTCCGGCCATAATGGCCTATCGGAACTGTACAATGTTCTTCAACTTGGACGTCTCAACTAACAACTAAAGCTTGCAACGACCTCGGTGATGCGAGGTTCAAACCACACATGGCCATAATGGCTTTTGAGTCCATCGATCCACTGCCACATCCACTAACCAGCCAAAATGTATATTCCCTCGGCACAAGGGTTCACACACAACAGTGCCACCACCATGACAATTATGTAATTAAGGTGAGGTCCCTCAGCTGATCGGTTGTGATAGCACGGACGCGGTGGAGGCGATGCCCTCGATGCATCCAGCGATTTCTCCTTTGGTGTGAGCAGGCCTAGGGCTCGTTCAACATCGGAAGCCGGCCTACGATGCTCTATGTGAGTAGGTTGTAGGCGTTTGTCAGTAGCAAGGTTCGATGGCAGCATCAGCATCGTTGACAACGTGGTCTTCAAATGAAAACTCGTGGTTTAGCATTTTCAGCTGAATCAAGCAGCGTCGACATACGTACACTGCATGCACTCGCGGAGCTAGCATCGGGTTACGCCTAGGATTAAATTAGCTTGAGAGACGCATTCTAGTGATTTTATATATTTCATAAGGGCATCTTCAATGCCGACCTGCAAATTTCCTCCCGCATCTGTCCGCGGGCAGGGGGACCAGTCCGCGGACACTGATGCCGGAGGCCGCCATCCAACGCTGTTCGCATACATTTCAACAACTTTTTGAACCAACCGGACGAAATTCGTGCAAACCGGGCGGATTTTGATATAAACCGGAAAAGATTCATGCAAACACGGTGGATTTCATATAAACATGATGAAATTCATTACATTTCGGACATACTTCAACTAAAAGCGGAGCTCGTCCGACTCTGGAGGTATAATACCTAAACTAAATGATCGGTGGCGCCCGTTCCCCATGTCCGGCCATGAGCCCCGAGAACATAGACCATTTTTTTATGTCATTACTCAATATATGTAATGTTAATTGATTGATGCTTAGGGTTGACTTTCAGTCTGTTGGGGCTCCTTGTGTGACTTTCAGTCTGTTCTTGAAGGAAGAATTCCGACTGTTGTCGTGGGGGTCGCTTCCCCCTCTTCTCCTTGTGCTAGACCTTCGTAATGCACTAGGGGAAGTAGGGGAGGCGACCATCACCGACGGTCGAAATATCAGTGAGGGAGTGTCCACCATATACACCAACATTACTAGTACTAGTGTAGATCGATGTTCCTGAGGGAAGGATCCCGACTGCTGTCTTGGGGGTCGCTTCTCCTTCTTCCTCATGTGCTAGACCTTTTGGTAATGCACTCGGGGAAGAAGGGAGGAGCGACCATCACCGACGGTCGAAATATCAGAGAGGGGGTGCCCACCATATACACCACTAGAGATGAGAGTTTTTCATGGGAGACTCGACAGACCGAAAGTCAACCCGTGCTGAACAGTGATCTGTGTGTTAAGTTTCTGGTATTTGCTGTCGATTTTTAATCTTTCAATTATGAACACAGCAAATGGATGACGACGTTAGGATCCCCGAGTGCGATTACTGTACCGACGACGGGGGTATGTGCGACAGGCCTCACTTGGAAAACGGTAGATGCTTCTCCCTCACGCTTAAGGAGGGCTTCGAATATTTTACGGTATGTAACTTCAGCGGCACGTATTTCTTCTTAATTAAGCATGGCTTAAGATTTTTTGCTTTAACGTGTAATTTCCGTTTTTTATAATTCGACTAGTGCATCCCCTGCTATGCAAGACCTTATATCTTAGAAAAGCTCTCTTTCAAAGAGAGGAAAAAGGTGGATACGAAGAAAGCTCACCTTAAGACGAAACATGGTTTCATTTTTGAGGTTAAGATCTTAAATGAAGTAGGTCACACACATTTTGGTTGTTCAAATTGAAAAGGATTATGCAAGGCCTACGGATTTGAGGAGGGTATGAAAATAACCTTCGATATTGGCATTCCTCAAGATGATCTTGAACATGATAAAGACATTTGCGTGGATCTCGACATGATTCCAATTCTACCTCCATGTGAGTTTGTTAAATAAATTTGTTAAATAATCTATATTGCTTATTTAAAAATAGTTGTTATTCACCCCTACTTAACTTGTTTATTTATAATTGATAGCTTATTTTCTTTCTTCGAGAGAAACACGGAAGGTAGTAGACAAGACCTATTACAGTGCTGGCTCAGAGCTAACTTGGGAGGAGAAGAATTCTCTTGTCTCCTTTGTTAATGATGTTCTGACTTTTAGGAGCATTTATGGAGCTGGCCAAAATCACACAGGATACAAGCCACTAGTCTACGAGTTGAACGATGGTAAGATTCGTGTAAATATCATTGTAAGATTTTTTACTATTGTGTCACTAGTACATCTTTTTCATACATTCTTCTTAAGTAAACTACATTTCTAACTATGTTACTATTATGTTCTTCAATAGAAGCTCCCGAATGATGTTGTGCCTCCGCTGATGTATGTCGAAGGTGAGATGACAATTGTTAGCGTACGGCCATGGACGACCAGTTTCTAATATGCATACTCGACTGAACGTCAAACAGATGGATGCCTCAAAATCAAAGGATGGAGAAAAAATAGTGAATGAGCGCAGTCCACAAATTGGAGACCGGTGGATCTCTCTGCTCCAAAATGGAGATGGAGGTTTTTTTTGTTTTATTCTATTTTACCTAAGAGAGAGGAGTAGGTCCTAGTACTTGTCATGTGCTTGGAACTTATTTACCTTGGATGATAACAATTAGCTAGTAGTGGTTAACTTATGATGATCATTATGGTGAGACATTGTTATATCATTATGATGATGATGAGTTGTTATATCACTACGATGATGATGAGTTGTTATATCACTACGATGATGATGAGTTGTTATATCATTGCTACTTTATAAAAATTTGTACAAGGGTGTATAAATACATTATAAATATGCAGAAATGAAATATGCAGGTATAGTAGGGGCACGGGGTAATACCCAGCACTATAGCTAGTTAGTAGTAGCCCGGGGCCTACCCCACGCTGCTGCTAACATAAGTAGTAGTAGTGCGGGGCCAGACCCGCACTACTGCTAACAAGTTAGCTGTAGCGCGCTAGCAGTAGCGTGGGTCCCCGCGCTACTGCTAAGCCTTTACCCCGCGCTGCTACTAGGCTTTCCCCTAGTAGTGTAGTGAGCATGTGTATGACTCAAGAGGATACCGATATATCTCATCTCGGGTTTTGTAAAAGTATCGCGAAGCAAAGGGAATAGAACATTATAACCATAGGTTCACTCGAATGTTATTCGTGTACTCATAGGGATCGATATGAACGTCCATGGTTCCGCTATCGGTCATTGAACGAAAGGGGCTTTGTTCATGTCTATGTTTTACCGAGCGTACATGGTCATAAGCTTAAGGTAATCACGATCTGCTGAGTGTTAGTAGGACAGGAGTAATGAGAAAATATTTATGAAATAGTTTCACTAATATACGAAATAGTTTCGGGAGGAACCGGAAGCGTTTCGGGGTCACCGAAAGGGTTTCGAGGTTTATCGGGCAATACCGGGTATTACCGATAAATAATATATAGGTGGAAAATGTTTCCGGTGATGTTAAATTAATATTAAAAGGCTCTAATAATAGTTAGTAGGCTTTTATATTTAAGTTAATATCAACGGGCTTTAAAAGGCCAAGTGGTGGAAAGCATATTGGGCCACTTGGGCCTAATAGGAGGTGGCGCCCCCTTTCCCCTTGGGAAAGGAAGGGAGAGGCCGAATTGGAGGGGGTTTGCCCCTCCACATGGCCGGCCAAGGGGGGGGAAACCTTCCCCCCTTGTGTGCCCCCCTCCCCCTCCTCCAACCTATATATACTAGAGGTTTTGGCACTTTTGAACACACAAGTTTTGGAGCCTCCTCTAGTTCTCTAGTTCTAGTTCTAGTTGATCCAATTAGAGCTATATCTAGATCCTCTAATCCTCATAATTAGAAGCCCTGTGTGGTTCTAATCTCCTCCCTCTAATTCTCCGGCGATGATTAGCTCTGGACGACAAAGCGCTGCCGGATCAAGAAGACCGTACGCTTGCAAACTGTGGAGAGTCCGCGCTTTCGGTCTTCCGTTCGAGGTACTGTTCGTGGACGGTTCGAGGGACCGTTCTTCTATGGTTCGAGGGACTTCAAGTACGATCGACACCGACTCATCTTCTTCCGCTGCAACTCGGAGTCGGTAACGATCTGATCCAAACCGTTCTTGCATCTTCATAGTGTTCCTGGTTGATCATAGGGCGATTTTTTTTTGTTTTCCATTACGTTTCCCAACAGGGTTTTCATCGAGTACTAAAAAATGTACCCGATGAAGTATTTTTTAAATACATGATGGACATTTTTTAATATCTGACAAATCTTTTTAGTACTTGATGAACATTTTTGTAATACATGATGAACAAAAATAAATAAAAAGAAAAAGAAAAAGAAACAAAAAGTATAAAATTAAAATAAGAAGAAAGAAATGAAAGTAAAAGTTACACTTTTTTAGTTAGATGAATATTTTTCAAAAACATGATCAACCTTATTTAATTTACAATGAAACTTGTTAAATACACTACTAAAATTTTAATATACGTAGTGGACATATTTTAATACACAATGAACTTTTTTGGGTACACGGTGAATATTTTCAACAGAAGACAAAAGTTTTTAAAATACACGGCGAAGGTTTTTAACACACAAATGAACTACTTTTTTAATATACTTTGAACATTTTTAAAATATATGACCAAATTTAATACAAAATTAGTGTTATTTAATACACGATGATTTTTTATGAAATAAACGCTGAACTTTTTTCTAATACATGATGTCCATTTTAAAATTACACCATATTATTTTAATACAACACAAAGATTTTTAAATACTGGATGAGCAAAAATAAAAAAGGACCAAATGAAGTAAAAAGTTGAAATAAGAAAATGTAAAAATAAAAATAAAAATAAATAAAAAGACAATAGGTGAAATAAAAAGAAAAAATGAAAAATAAATAAAAAAAGGTTAAACAGTAAATTAGGGACACAAAAGCTACCTCACCTCACAGAAAACCGAAAAACTAGGAAAAGCTAGGAGACAAACCAGAAAATACCCACGTAGGAAAACAAAAACAAAATCTCTCGTACGGCACTGACTGGGCCTTGACCGACTTTGCTGGTGCTCAAAGTAAGCCCTAAGTAGGAATCACAATAAGATATATAACATCTATGCTATAAGCGAGACATAGCTGCGAGAGTTAAATCTCGCCGGCTGCAAGACCGACGGTCTCGTAGTAGGCAAGCGATAGGATGTGCTAGCCCGATTAATACGTACAGAGCAGTTTGGTGAAGGTTTTGCACCGGTTTGTGTAACCTTCTACCAGTTTTGGGAAGGTTCACGTTGCTTTTTTCATTTTATTTTTTCCTGTGTTCTTTCATGGTTTTTCTTTTTTCTTTTCTTTCCTTTCTGTTCGGTTTCCCCTTTTTCTTTATGTTTTTCTGCAAATAGGTGTCCACTTTTTTAGTACAAGTTGTACATATACGCGTTGGACATTTTTGTGATAAACGTTGACATGTTTTCATATGGATGAGGAACATTTTTTCAAATACATGTTTCAACATTTCTTCGAATACTTGTTAAGCATTTTTCATATACACATTGAACATTTTTTAGTGCACATTGAACATTTTTTGGATACATGTGAAATATTTTTAGATAGAGCTTAAGCAGTTTTTTTAAAATATATAACATTTTTGAAATACACATTGAATATTTTTTTAAATAAACTTTATACCTTTTTTTGTCTACACACAAAATATATTTTTCGATAGATGTTCAACATTTTTCAATACAAGATGATTTATTTTTTGAAAATTTCATGAACATAATTTATTAAAATTGTGAATATTTCAAATGTCACCATTTTTTTTTGAATGGTGCAAATATTTCTTAAACTTGCATGAAGAATTTTTGCATTGCTTGAACAATTTGTAAACGCATGAGTATGGTTTTGAATGGCTCAAATATTTTTTTTAAATGTAACCACAAGTACAATTTTATTACAATCCCGAACATTTTTATAATACACAGTGAACATTTTTCAAAAACTAAAAAAAGTTAGTTCTTCATATATATACCTATATTTTCAGAGCATTTTCAAAATATAAAGAAAGTAAGAAAACGAAAGCAAAAAAGAGAAAAAAAAACTTTGCACTGAAAAAAGAAAACAACTAGCCTATAATGGCCTGGCCCACTACATGCTGCCTTGAGGCGAGCAGTTGCTGCGTCTCGCAGCAGGTGAGACAAAGCCGCGTACCGATGCATAGCTGCACCCGTGTGGTGAACAAGCAGGAATTCTATGCGTCGCACAGGTCGACATTTGTTGAGCCAATGCACACCCGAGCAGTCGCAAGTGCAGATATAGGCCGGCCCAAGTAGACTTTTGCATGAGATTCCCTTTCCTGTTTTGGAGGGTTCTAGCTTCTAGAACCCTCCATTGGTTTTTTGTCTGTGCTTTCTTCTGGCTTTTCTGCTTTTTCTTTTTGCTTTTTTTTTACCATTTTTGATTTTTTTTATTTGATATTGTTTCGTAATTTTTAATTCCAAATTCATGAATAGTTTCAAATTTGTGGAATTTTTTGTAATTCATGATTTTTTTAAAATCTACCAATGTTTATTGAATTTCATATATATTTTTTAGTTCCCAAAACAATTCTCAATTTTGCGATTTTGTTTGAGAAAACAGGATTTTCAAATTTGCGAACTATTCAAGAACGAACATTTTTCAAATTGGTAAACATTATTCAAATACGCATTTGTTTTTTATTTCGTGAACATGTTTTGAATTCAAGGACATTTTTAGAAATTAATGAACATTGAATTCACAATGTTTTTGAATAAGTGATCTTTTTTAATTCATGAACCTTTTTTTAATCCACAAGCATTTTTTAAATTCATGTATAATTTTGTAAATCTGCCAATATTTTTTGCAAACGAAAAAAATATTTTGAATTCACACTATTTTTTTCTATATTCCCGATTTTCTTCTAAAATGGCAAAACTTTTTTGAAATTCATGAATATTTCTTTTGGAATTCACAATTTTTCAAATCCACAATCATTTTTCTTAAATTCACAAACACTTTTTCAAATTCATGAACATTTTTCGTAATCCCCAAACATTTTCAAATTCAATTTTTTTTGAAATTCAGGAATCATTTTTTAACTTTTGAACTTTTTTAATCCAGAAACTTGTTTTTTAATTCACAAACAGTTTTTAAATCCGCAAACATTTTTGAAATGCCCAATGTTTTTGAATTCGCCAATGTTTGCTGAAAATTATGAACATATTGCGGAATGATGAACATTTTTTGAAGTTCGCGAACAATGTTTTTTACCCGTGAACATTTTTTTGAGTTCGTGAACATTTTTTGAATTCGCGAACATTTTTTTAACTCTGGACCATTTTTCCAATTCACAAACAATTTCAGAAATCAAGAACATCTTTCAAATTTGCGAATAATTTTCAAATTTTTGGACATTTTATGATATCCTGAACTTTTTCAAAATAGAAAAGGAGAAAAATAAAATAAAATAAAACACAGAAAAAGAAAGGAAAAATGGCTATGGGAAGTTCATTGTTACTGATGCAAACATTGGCTAGTTGGATGGGGAATTGTCGACCAGGACAGTGTCGGCCTCCAGCTGTTGTCGTTCCTTCTTAACGTCCGTGGCCCTGAGGTGCTTCCGGATAGCCCTGACGCCCTTCTTGGTGTAGGTATTGGCTTGGCCTTCAAAGCGTGGATGAGCAGTTTCTTCGTCTCGTTATGGAGGCGTATCCAGTCTCAATCAATCCGATTGCACGGGGAAGGAGGCGGCAGAACGGCAACCTCAATCTAGTGACACGTTAATCACCGGAAGGCTGCTTAGTGCCAGGACCTAAGACAACGAGCGTACGAGGCCATGAGTGGGCTTTATTATTATACTTTCTCGATTTGGAGGAGGCCGAGTACAGCTAATCACCTTACGTTCTCTCTAGTTACTACTACCTGGTAATGTTATTCTCGATCAGTTGGGGGGGTTTTGGCAGAATTTATTTTTTTGTCTGTTTTTGGGAAGCGGTGCTTTGAGAAGCACAACTATGCTGCTCGAAAAGGGACAAGCACAGCCTCTATTTTCACGAGAATCACAACTGTGCTTCCTGAAAAAGGAAAAGCACAACTGTGCTTCCAAAAAAATAATGAAAAAGCACAACTGTGCTTCCGGGCTCTGGTTTTCGTTTTTTGGTTCCTTTTTTTATTTTCCTTTTTTTGTTTTTTTGTTTCTGTTTTTTTCTTCTGATTTTTGTTTTTTCGTTAAAAAAAGTTCGTCAAAACATGGAATCTATTTTCTAGGATGTCGATGCGAGAAATCCAACGCTGAAAACAGTTCATGATTTGAACGCACAATTAAGAGATAAAACATTTTAAAAAATGAATCTACGAAAAAAGGGCAAAACTCCGAGGTAGCGACAAATGGCGCACCTGCAATGCACCATTTGTCACCACGAGAGAAGGTGGGAGTGACCTTTGCAAGGGGCACCCTAATTAGTGATTTCGTCATTATTATGTCATGGCCTGTTCGCTGAAAATAAAAGAAAAACGGGCAATGAAAAGGAAAGATAGGTTTTGGCCAATTTGGTGGTGGAGGGTACACGAAGGAAAGGATGAAAAGGAGGAGAGAATAGATGGGCTTTGGTCCATCCATTTCCTATTTTTTGTTTTGACTCAAACAAATGGATTCAATTCATGAAGTTCAATATTGGTTTAAAAATTTCTTAAGTTCTATGAGGCTTCCCTGGTTTTTTTAAAGTCCAAATATAAAATATAAAAAATGTTACTAGTTCATATTTTTACCTCTGAAATTTTAAATGTACTATTCATAAAAAAATAGTTTGAAGTACAAGTGTGTGGTTACAATTACTCTCATTATGGGTTTTTACACCACTTTCTGATAGTATTGGAAAACTATAAACCAATTGTCAAAACATTTTTCCAACAAAAATTACTTTACTTTTTTTGCAAATAAGTCCCCAATCTATTATAGATGATCAACAACAACAGAAAGCACCTCACACAAATAGGAAATTACAAAAAAGTCCCTGAGATGCACAACAACTCGAAGCACCACTGCCACCAGCGAACATCGGGCCCGAGCACTGGTCGCAAAATTGGATCCCAGCCACCGCCGCTACAGTGCTAACCACACCCAGGAGCACACAAACCGCCAGATCTCCGCATCTCGGCAGGGGAACCACACCGCTCTCACTTCGTCGCCACCCAAAGTAGCACCGAGCGAAGGGGAAAGCGGCGGCTTATTTACCCTAAGCAGCATCAAACCCTTCCAATCAACGCCATCGGTGAGAAGCTTAACCCTATCTACACGCCAGGAGGACAACCGATTTGATTTGACTAGACAAACATGATACACATATATTTCATCTACTACAACAATAAGTGTCTCTTCCTAGTCTATTGGTAAGACCGCACCTGTAGTTATGGGAGGTCATGGATTTCGAGCCTAGTCTCCTATAGCTTGAACAATATTGCCCAAAAACTGATGATGAGGGGGGGGGGGGGCAGCTAAAGGAAAAGTGGCAAAATAGTATTATTTATTGTGCATAACACACGCAAAAACAAGATGTTCGGGAGGGTTTGGGACGCTGCGGTGTTTTTTTAGATAAAATATTTTCTCCGATTTCATTTAGTAGAAGCCAGTTTACATTATTCGCCTCACACAACTTCATCCAAGGGATTCCCGACAAAAAAAAAACTTCAGCCAAGGGATGAAACTCCCCACTGTAGGGGAACGCGACAGAAAACAAAAAATTTCCGCACTACGAACATGCCCAGGATCACTATGGAGATGCATACAAGGTTTTTGATCTGATCATTACCGACTCGTAGCGCAGCGGAAGTAGAGTCGATGAAAATCGGCGGTGCAGATCCCTGTAGCTAGGATTTACAACCTCCCAACCGTGAGGATGTTCTCCCTCGTCTGCCCCTCGGACAGCCCTTCGGGAGGCGGTCGGACAGTCCCCTGGACGGTGTCGCGGACAGCCCTTCGGGAGGACCCTCGAACTCGGACGGTATCTCGGACACCCCTTCGGGAGGATCCTCGAACAGCCCCTCGGGCAAAATGTCGAACCTATGACCTCTCTACGGGGTTGCACACATACGGTGTCAGCTATCCGGCAGGGCTTCGCCGCCCAGAACTAGTTCCCACCGGAACCCAGACAGCCTTTCGGCTCTACGAAACTATTTCGTGTGAGGGAGAGAAGAAGCTAGATCATTACATGGCATTGTAGGAGATATGCCCTAGAGACAATAATATATGTTATTGATTATCTCCCTGTTCATAATTAGGTTTATGTTCCATGCTATAACTGCTATGGTTCTCGAGTCTACAATAACCACGAGGCTCGGAGGAAGACTCATATGCACGTGTGGAATAATAAACGGTAAAATGTATTCCTAGTCTGGCCTCTAAGACTGGCTCAAGTATTGCATGATGATCCTGTTTTCCTGATCATGGGCATGGCTATGCCGGCAATTTTGAGGGCACAATGTTAGTAGAACATTTGTGTTGAATCGACCCGATTGATGTTATGCTATGAGATACATTCGTCATAAGTTTATGGTTAATAACACAGAGAAGTTAATGTTTGCATAATTCCTTAGACCATGAGAGTGTCGAGTTTCTTCATGCTTGCTTCATGAACTTTGGGGTTTGTTAAACGTCATCCGTAAATGGGTGGCTATTACGGCGGCTTACGGGTTCATGGAAAAAGTATGTCAAGGGACTTGATAGCTCAAGATTGGGATTTGCTCCTCCGACGATGGAGAGATATCTCTGGGCCCTCTCGGTGTTACGGTATCCATCATCGTCTGGCCAGACACTTTGTGATTTGATCACGGGGATGCCGGAACACGGGAACGAGAAAAGAGAACAATACCGGTAACGAGGTAACTGGCATAGTGGACAAGTTGTTGATCCGCGGGGATGCCAACATGTCTCACCTCGGGTATTTGTAACATATCGCGAAGCAACAGGAATAGCACACGGCAACTGGAGGTTCACTCGAATATTCATTCGTGTGGGTATAGGGGTCAATATGGGTGTCCACGGCTCCGATGTTGATCATTGATCGGAAGGGGTTCAGGGTCATGTCTATACTTCACCGAACCTATAGGGTCACACGCTTAAGGGTCATCTATCTGCTGAATACTAGACGGGGAGTCTGAGAGAAAATCACCGAAAAAGTTTCGGACGAAACGGAAACGTTCCGGAGAGGATATCGGAATAGTTCCGGTGAAACTGAAAAGTTGTTTCAGGGTATTCCATAAAGTCAAATTGGTTTCGGCACATGCCTGGAAATTATTGGAAGGTACCAGAATTGTTCCGGTAACTTCTGAGAATTTTCAGAGACAAAAACCGGAAATGTTCCGGACTGCCGGAACCGCTTTAGTTGCTTTTCACAGATGAAAATCACTAAACCGAAAAGTTGTTTCGGAGTACACCATAAAGTCAAATTGGTTTCGGCACATGCCTGATAATTCTTGGAGGGTGCCAGAATCATTCTGGAAACTTTCTGGAATTTTCCGGAATGAAAACCGAAAATGTTCCGGAGCTGCCAAAACCGCTTCAGATGCTTTTCGCAGATGAAAATCACTAAACCGGAATTGTTCCGGCTCGCGTTGAAAATTATTTTGGTGGGTACTGGAAATGTTCTAAGCCCACATGAATATTTTCAGTTCGATCAGACGCTGAAAAATGTCGTCGTGAATAGTGAAAGTGCTTTTTGGGATATTTATGGAAAAGTCACCTTTTGGGATATTTTCCCAAAAAGGTTTCTAGAAGGCTTGGGGGCCAAGAAACCCTACCCCTTGGATTTCCTATAAATAGAGGTGGAGGGGCTGCCTCCACACTCACTTCCTTCTCACATACAAGTGCCATGACATTTCTGGCTTCTCTCTCCCTCCCAGCGAAATAGTTTCGTAGAGCCGAAAGGCTGTCTGGGTTCCGGTGGGAACTAGTTCTGGACGGCGAAGCCCTGCCGGATAGATGACACCGTATGTGTGCAACTCTGTAGAGAGATCGTAGTTTCGGTCTTAGTTCGAGAGTGCCTCCCGAAGGGCTGTCCGTGTGACCGTCCGAGTTTTGGAGGTCCTCCTGAAGGGCTGTCCGAGTGACAGTCCGAGTTTCGGAGGTCCTCCCGAAGGGCTGTCCGCGACACCGTCCGGGGGACTGTGCGACCGCCTCCCGGAGGGCTGTCCGCGGGGCAGATGAGGGTATACATCCTCGCGGTTGGGAGGTTGTAAAATCCTAGCTGCGGGGATCTGCACCGCCGTTCGTCATCGACTCTACTTCCGCTGCGCTATGAGTCGGTAACGAATAAGATCAAACCTTGTATGCAGTCTCCATAGTGGTCCTGGGCTGGTGCGTAGGTCGGAAATTTTTTGTTTTCTACTCCATAACCCAACAGTGGCATCAAGAGCCATGCTATGCGTAGATGCAGGTTGCGATCTAGAATACATAGAGATGTATGGGTGTTGCACAATATAATTAGGTAGTAGATGAGATCTATTGCTGAAAATTATTTGTGCGGGTAGCAGATGAAGTCTGTTACCCGATGTTCTTGTTGCTTCCCTCGAATTTGCATATTTCTGATCTTGATAACAGTATGGTGGAGTTTCAATGTTCTGGCAATCCGCGATCCTGATTGATCAACGAAGTGCTAACAGTTCATTGAATTCCACCGTAGTTAAAAAGAAAGATGAAATTTTGCAGACGAAAGGGCAATGCAGATATGATCTGCACGGGGGTCACGCGTATGACGAAGTTTAGTATGGGGCTCGAGATTTTATTATCTCGTGTTTCATACACCCTGGAATGTTAATCTAGCGACTTGGATTATCATGCTTGATGATGGACGTTGGTAGCTTCGGTTTGTTTCGAAACCTTAGAAGCCACGTAAAATAAAATTTTGCATGGACCGATTAGAGGCGTCTAACTTGGTTTTGCAGGATGGTTTGCATGTGCATGTGATGTGGTATAGCAGTGTTCATAATAATTTGATTATGTATGAGATGACTATATGATGTAAATTGATTAACATGACCTGCGTGTCATGATTCGGCATGATGGCTGGAGCCATATGATTGCACTTTAATGACCTGCGTGTCAACCTTATGTAATGCACTTATTTTTATTAAGCTATAGAGATAGCAATATTATCTAGTGCATCGACAAGGTGGTGGCAATCTTCGCGAAGGTGAACACCAACGCGAATGCCGAAGACGAAGAAATGAAAGACTTCTCCGTCAGAAAGGGCTATACCATATCATGCTATTATGAATTGCCTGAGATGTTTATCCCTTATGATGCACCCTTCTTGATTGCGCGGTAGTCGCTTTTATTAGGGTGATCTCTCACAAAAATATCAAGTAGATAGTGTTCTCCCAAGTGTAGCACCGTCACGGCACCTAACTTTTCGGGGTACGCCATGGATGCATGGGTGCGAACGATTAGGGATGTGTGAGGCGGGTGAGTTGAGACCTCGCAGCGAGATCACTTGGTTGTCTTGACGTTCAGGCATGAGTGTCATGAGCTCGGAACACACGCATCGAAAGATGAACAAGAGTCACATGGAGATGTGATCGGCAAGTTGGCCTACCGATTAAAATTCCCGTCATGAGATGATGATTCTATGGCGATGAATTGAAGTCTGGATCTTGTATCACTCAAAATCAATTATGAGAGATATTGATTTGAGTGGGAGCGCACTGTAGAATTAGCTTGTTTAATTATCAGTGCAATTAATTATGAACCCTGTCTAAGTGTGATTTGCATAATAGTTGTAGAATAATGGCTCGCGTTTCCACCTTCCCTGTTAAAATTGAATAGCTGTTAAATATCTTGTTAAAACTTTACGGTTGGTAACGTAATATGAGGATTGTCCTCAAGAGTGCCGAGAAGGACTTTGCCCTATCGCATGCTTTCGATATTCTCCCGCTAATGCTATGGATCATGTGACTCTCGTCCTTCGATCCAAAAGCTAGAATTCCTTTTCAGTCAAAGTGCAATATGTTTGCTTCCATGAGACCCGAACTTCGAAAGTTTGGATAGTTATGTGATATTCATGGAATCTGAAAATCATTTTCAGAGACAGACAAAAGCTAAAAGATATGAGATATCCAAAGCAATATTTGTTTGCAAACTGTTAGTAAAGGAGTTTACTATGCATTAGACTGATAAGAGAGGGATCCAGAAGAACGCCTGTCATATGATGATGGTGAATAAAACAACAACTTAAAGAGAAAGGAAGTGTCCGAAGGGTGTTAGTGATGCTTTCACGCCTAGGAAGTCCGGGGCTAACGGCACTCTTAAGTTAGGGTGCTTCTTCTGAGAGTAGGAGAAATACTGAAAGTTAAACTGTTAGAAGTATAATGGCAAAAGGAAAGAAGACTGGAATATCCAGCTCATGTATGAATGTCATACAAGTTTTTGATGTATAGAAGGCTGGTCAAAGATATAGTTCTTGGTAATTATGGTTAAACATGTTAATCACTAATTCTTGGGTATTGTGAGTTAATCACAAAGATACCCGCTCGATTGCATTCTGTTGCAGCTCGATGTAAGAACTACTATGGCCTGAAAGACTAACCAGGAATGAGGTTCAGATACACGCAGGGAAACATAGTAAATGTTACTATGCCTTCCATCGGTGTATTCCCTATGTATTTACTTTCATAATTCATTTTAGAGTTTTACACTCTAGCCCATTGCATAAAGTATCTTGCAAGAAGGTTATTCATAAGAGAACTTTTGATGTTCGATGTTATGAATAACATAAGGGCCATACTTTCATTATGAATGAGACGTATGTTATGAATATTGATAATAATACATTACCTCTGTATTTACTTTCATAATTCATTTAGAGTTTCATACACTCTAGCCCTTTGCATAAAGAATTTTGCAAGAAGGTTATTCATAAGAGAACTTTTGATGTTCGGTGTTATGAATAACATGAAGGGCCATGCTTCCATACAGGATGGGATGTATGCTATGAATATTGATGGTAATATGATACATCCATAACACTGATGCTAAATGTCGCAAGACTAAAAGAATACCACACAAGTGTGGCACTGCATTTGGTCACATTGGAGAAACCCGCATGGAAAATTCCATTATGATGGATTTTGAAGTCATTTGATTTTGAATCATCTGACACTTGCAACTTTCCTCTGAAAGGTGAAGTGACTGAAATACCGTTCACAGGCCGTAAGGAACGAGCAAAGAACATATTGGTAATCATACATTATGATGTGTGTAGTCCAATAAATGTTGTTGCAAGTAGTGGATTTATCTGTCTTCAGAAATGACTCAAGTAGATATATGGATATTTACTTGTTGAGATGTAAGTCTGGATCTTTTGAATTCATTCAGAAGGTTTTCAAAAATGAAGTAGAAGTTATTGTAACAAGAAAATTATGTTTCTGCAATTTGATTGCAGAAAGGAATATTTGAGTTACAAGTTTAGCGAATGTCTGATGAGTTGTGAAAGGGGTTTCATAACTTGCACCTCCCGGAACACCGCTGCAAGTGGAAAGTCCGTGAAGATGTAATCGAACCATTTATGACATGGTAAGATCAAAGATGACATAAATAAATTTGCCATTACCCCTTTTATAGAGTGATGCTTTAGAGACTGCGGCTTTTACACTGAAAAGAGCTCCATCAGGTCTGTTGAAATAACGCCATGGTGTGGTACGCCCAACCATGTTATATCTTTTCTTAACATTTGGAATATGGGGCTTGTGTAAAAGGTTACAAACCTATTCCAAATCAGACAAGTGCTACTTTGTAAGGTTATCCCAAGTCATTGGGTATTCCCCCACCACTATACCGAGGCAAAGGGTTTTGCCGCAAAACGGTATGCTTTTAAAGAGAATAGTTCTTACAAAAGGTGAGTGGGAGGACAGTGCAACTCGACGAGATAACCAGTATCTTCGTCATCAGGTCAAAGGAAAGGAACCTTGGAAGTGATTCTGGAGTTTCCTACTACGACTGATACGGAAGCCTCTACATGAGATGTATGGACTTCGGTCGAACTTGCAGCTGAACCGCGTAGGAAAAACTCGTGCAAACCTCTCAGGTGCGCATACGAGATATTGTTGTTAGACAACAGTATACCTACGATACACAAGGAAGCGTTGATGGGCCCTGACTCCGGAATTGGCTAAATGCCAATACAATCCGAGATAGTTTCCATATAAGTGGTTCGAGATTAAAATCTTGATACACCTTTCGGAAGACTTAGAGTCTAACGAATATTTATGAAACTATAAACTGATGTGGATAAAATATTTTATCCATAAAGCTCGACTTGTTGAAATAACAAGTTCAAGGAGTTGACTACGATGAGGTTGTTTCACCG
The DNA here is from genome assembly GCA_039707655.1 of Elymus sibiricus. Classification (NCBI taxonomy): domain Eukaryota; kingdom Viridiplantae; phylum Streptophyta; class Magnoliopsida; order Poales; family Poaceae; genus Elymus; species Elymus sibiricus. The sequence continues at coordinate 373,677,421 of CM077664.1, read as the reverse complement.
TAGCGATGCTTGAAGTCAGTTCGGGTTGAACTAGCAATTAATACATATTTCAATCATGAGATTTGAAACATGGATGACAAAAGGATTTCCATCTGATGGAAATAAAACCTAGGACTTGTATGTGATACAGTCCATAGTAATTTGTCGATCCAGAGGATGCTAGTAAATATGCAAACTTCAGAGTTCCAGCGATGGACAGAAGAGAGCAAAGTGGAGTTGGAATCTTCGTTTTTGATGAAATGGTCAAGGGGGTTTGACTTCATCAAATGGGTATCGAAGATGCTTGTGATTCAAGAAAGTAAGTGGGAGCATAATAATATTTCTAAAAACCTTGTGTACTTAACACATTGTTAATTGGAAATAAATTTCTTGACACGAATTAGGACTTCATTTGAAAATAGTTTTTCAATGAAGTGCTTAGGCTAAATAGCCTCAATATTAGGCATGATGATCTATGGAGATAGATTTACCTAATGGGGCTAAGCTATGAATATATATTGACAAGATGCTAAAACCTTTTAGCATTGAAAAACCGTCAAGGAGTGATTCTTGCCGAAGTCACATGGAAAGAGTTTTTGCAAGACTTGGTGTCCCAAAACACTGATGAGCAAAATACATGATGGTGATTCCACACACTCTTGTGTTTGGATTAATCATGTATTCCATGGTATGTAAAACAACCAGATATGTCCAATACTCCAAAGTTGTTGCGAGTATAGATACCAAAGTGATCAAAGTACTGATCATGGGACAACAGTGAAAGATGTCATTGAGTACTAGAGCAGTACTAATGACATGCTTTCTCGCAAGTAGAGATTATGAAGTGCTCGTTGTAAGTAATTACATCGATACAGTCTTCATCAATGCTCCATGCGATTTTCGTTTTAAGTTAAGGGTTTTGTGTAATACACAATATGATGGCACGGTAGTTGGAAATTGTTCCAAACAAGATACTGTGGCGAATTCTATAACAAAGGCTAAGTATGTTGACGCTTAAGAAGCGACAAAGAAGTTGTTGAATCATATAGTTCATTCATGAACTTAGTATGGTTCCAAGATGGCTTTGGTCTATGGGACACTATTGCAGATAGTTGCTCCATAGCTCAGTCTGAGGAATCAGGTTTCGACCAATGATTCACACATATGCAAAGCCAAGTCCACACAAAATATGAATTTTGTGAAAGCGTGAAAACGCGAGGATATGCAAAGTTACACACGGAGCTGAAGTCGTCAGATCCGTTGGACATCAGGCTATACCACATGCGAAGCATATTTTACACCGGTATGCCACAGGTGTAAAATGCATTAGCATTGACTAGATTATTGACTCTAGTGCAAGTGGGAGTCTGTAGGAGATATGCCCTAGAGACAATAATATATGTTATTGATTATCTCCCTGTTCATAATTAGGTTTATGTTCCATGCTATAACTGCTATGGTTCTCGAGTCTACAATAACCACGAGGCTCGGAGGAAGACTCATATGCACGTGTGGAATAATAAACGGTAAAATGTATTCCTAGTCTGGCCTCTAAGACTGGCTCAAGTATTGCATGATGATCCTGTTTTCCTGATCATGGGCATGGCTATGCCGGCAATTTTGAGGGCACAATGTTAGTAGAACATTTGTGTTGAATCGACCCGATTGATGTTATGCTATGAGATACATTCGTCATAAGTTTATGGTTAATAACACAGAGAAGTTAATGTTTGCATAATTCCTTAGACCATGAGAGTGTCGAGTTTCTTCATGCTTGCTTCATGAACTTTGGGGTTTGTTAAACGTCATCCGTAAATGGGTGGCTATTACGGCGGCTTACGGGTTCATGGAAAAAGTATGTCAAGGGACTTGATAGCTCAAGATTGGGATTTGCTCCTCCGACGATGGAGAGATATCTCTGGGCCCTCTCGGTGTTACGGTATCCATCATCGTCTGGCCAGACACTTTGTGATTTGATCACGGGGATGCCGGAACACGGGAACGAGAAAAGAGAACAATACCGGTAACGAGGTAACTGGCATAGTGGACAAGTTGTTGATCCGCGGGGATGCCAACATGTCTCACCTCGGGTATTTGTAACATATCGCGAAGCAACAGGAATAGCACACGGCAACTGGAGGTTCACTCGAATATTCATTCGTGTGGGTATAGGGGTCAATATGGGTGTCCACGGCTCCGATGTTGATCATTGATCGGAAGGGGTTCAGGGTCATGTCTATACTTCACCGAACCTATAGGGTCACACGCTTAAGGGTCATCTATCTGCTGAATACTAGACGGGGAGTCTGAGAGAAAATCACCGAAAAAGTTTCGGACGAAACGGAAACGTTCCGGAGAGGATATCGGAATAGTTCCGGTGAAACTGAAAAGTTGTTTCAGGGTATTCCATAAAGTCAAATTGGTTTCGGCACATGCCTGGAAATTATTGGAAGGTACCAGAATTGTTCCGGTAACTTCTGAGATTTTTCAGAGACAAAAACCGGAAATGTTCCGGACTGCCGGAACCGCTTTAGTTGCTTTTCACAGATGAAAATCACTAAACCGAAAAGTTGTTTCGGAGTACACCATAAAGTCAAATTGGTTTCGGCACATGCCTGATAATTCTTGGAGGGTGCCAGAATCATTCTGGAAACTTTCTGGAATTTTCCGGAATGAAAACCGAAAATGTTCCGGAGCTGCCAAAACCGCTTCAGATGCTTTTCGCAGATGAAAATCACTAAACCGGAATTGTTCCGGCTCGCGTTGAAAATTATTTTGGTGGGTACTGGAAATGTTCTAAGCCCACATGAATATTTTCAGTTCGATCAGACGCTGAAAAATGTCGTCGTGAATAGTGAAAGTGCTTTTTGGGATATTTATGGAAAAGTCACCTTTTGGGATATTTTCCCAAAAAGGTTTCTAGAAGGCTTGGGGGCCAAGAAACCCTACCCCTTGGATTTCCTATAAATAGAGGTGGAGGGGCTGCCTCCACACTCACTTCCTTCTCACATACAAGTGCCATGACATTTCTGGCTTCTCTCTCCCTCCCAGCGAAATAGTTTCGTAGAGCCGAAAGGCTGTCTGGGTTCCGGTGGGAACTAGTTCTGGACGGCGAAGCCCTGCCGGATAGATGACACCGTATGTGTGCAACTCTGTAGAGAGATCGTAGTTTCGGTCTTAGTTCGAGAGTGCCTCCCGAAGGGCTGTCCGTGTGACCGTCCGAGTTTTGGAGGTCCTCCCGAAGGGCTGTTCGAGTGACAGTCCGAGTTTCGGAGGTCCTCCCGAAGGGCTGTCCGCGACACCGTCCGGGGGACTGTGCGACCGCCTCCCGGAGGGCTGTCCGCGGGGCAGATGAGGGTATACATCCTCGCGGTTGGGAGGTTGTAAAATCCTAGCTGCGGGGATCTGCACCGCCGTTCGTCATCGACTCTACTTCCGCTGCGCTATGAGTCGGTAACGAATAAGATCAAACCTTGTATGCAGTCTCCATAGTGGTCCTGGGCTGGTGCGTAGGTCGGAAATTTTTTGTTTTCTACTCCATAACCCAACAGGCATATTGTATGAGAGAAAGAGTGAGAGTGGAGAGCTCCTCTCCACCTCTATTTATAGGAAAAGGCAAGGGGTAGGGTGGCACATGAAAAACCCAAAATGCCCAAGCTTTATGTCCCACATAAAGGGCAAAATGGGGAGGCAAGTGGACCTCCATGGAGCTCCCCTTGGCCGACCACATGCATGCCCCCCCCCCCCCAAAAGGGGTTCCCTCCTCTCCATGTCTTCCCTTCTAGAAAATTTGGGAAAAGCCCTAAAAGGTGGCTTTCCAAAAAGCAACCATAAAGTACTTTTCACTATTCATGAAAACATTTTTCCGCGACCGTAAAATCTGAAAATATTTCTGTAGGTCCTGAACATTTCCAGTACCCCCTAAAATAATTCTGGACGCGTTCCGAAACATTTCCGGATCAATGATTTTCATCAGCGAAAAGCAACCAAAGCATTTCCGGCAGCTCTGAAACATTTTCGGTTTTTTTCTCCAGAAAAATTCCAGAAGGTCCCAGAACAATTCTGGCACCCTCCAAAAAGTTCCAGGCGCATGGCGAAACCTTTTTGGCTCAATGGTTTACTCCGAAACAACTTTTCGGTTTCACCGAAACTTTTCCGGTGTTCTCTCTGGAACCTTTCCGTTGTCTCCGAAACTTTTCCGATGACTTTCTCTCAGACTCCCTGTCTAGTATTCAGCAGATAGATGACCCTTAAGCGTGTGACCCTGTAGGTTCGGTGAAGTATAGACATGACCGAAACACTTTCCGATCAATGATCAATAGCGGAACCGTGGACTTCCATATTGATCCCTATACCCACACGAATAAATATTCAAGTGAACCTGTAGTTGCCGTGTGCTATTCCTGTTTCTTCGCGATATGTTACAAATACCCGAGGTGAGACTTATCGGCATCCCCGTGAATCAACAACTTGTCCACTATGCCAGTTACCTCGTTACCGGTTTTTGTTCTCTTTTCTCGTTTCCGTGTTCCGGCATCCCTGTGATCAAATCACATTGTACCTAAATTTGATTTGGTTTGATTACATCATCACGGACATTCCACTCACAGTGGCATTTTGGGAGGTGTAAGTTATGAAACTCTTTTCATGTCTCATCAGACATTCGTTAAACTTGTAACTCAAATATTCCTTTCCGCAATCTAATTGCAGAAATATAATTTTCTTGTTACAATAATTTCTACTTCATTTTGAAAACCTTTTGAATGATTTCAAAAGATCTAGACTTACGTCTTATAAACTAAATATCCATATATCTACTTGAGTCATTTCTGAAGATAGACAAATCCACTGTTAGCAACAACCTTTATTGGACTACACACATCAAAATGTATGATTACCAATAAGTTCGTTGCTCGTTCCTTATGGCCTGTGAACGGTATTTCAGTCACTTCACTTTTCGGACGAAAGTTGCGAGTGTCAGATGATTCATAATCAAGTGACTTCAAAATCCATCATTATGGAATTTCTCCATGCGGGTTTCTCCAATGTGACAAAATGCAGTGCCACACATATGTGGTATTCTTTTAGTCTTGCGACATTTAGCGTCAGTGTCACGGATGTATTATATTATTATCAATATTCATAACATACATCTCATTCATAATGAAAGTATGGCCCTTATGTTATTCATAACACTGAACAAAATTGTTCTTCTATGAACAACATTCTTGCAACAAACTTTATGCAATGGGTTAGAGTGTATAAAACTCTAAAATGAATTTATGAAAATAAATGTAGAGGTAATATGCTGATGGAAAGTATGGTAACTTTTACAAAGTTACATCATGTATCTTAACCTCATTTCTGGCTAGTCTTTTAGGCCGTAGTAGTTCTTGCATCGAGTTGCAACAGAATGCAATCGAACGGGTATTCCTGTGATTAACTTTTAATCACAATACCGAAGAATCAGTGACTAACAATATAATCACAATTCCCAAGAACTATTTCTTTGACCATCCTTCTATACATCTATAACTTGTATGACATTCATACATGAGCTGGACATTCCAGTCTTCTCTCTTTTTGCCTTTATACTTCTAACAGTTTTACTTACAATATTTCTCTTACTCTCAGAAGAAGCACCCAACTTTAAGAGTGGCGTCAGCCCCGGACTTCCTAGGCGTGTAAGTCTTACTGGCACCCTTTGGACATTTCCTTTCTCTTTAAGTTGTTGTTTTATTCACCTTCATCACATGATAGGTGTTCTTCTGGATCCCCCTCTTATTAGTCTAATGCTTTGTAAACACTTTACTAATACTTTGCAAACAAACATTGCTTTGGATATCTCATATCTTTTAGCCTTTGTTTGTATCTGAAACTAATTTTCAGTTCCATGAATATCACATAACTATCCCAAACTTTTGAAGTTCGGGTCTCATGGAAGCAAACATATTGCACTTGACCATAACGGAATTCTAGCTTTTGGATCGAAGGACGAGAGTCACATCATCCATAGCATTTGCGGGAGAATACCGAAAGCATGCGATAGGACAAAGTCCTTCTCGGCACTCTTGAGGACAATCCTCACATTATGTTACCAACCATAAAGTTTTAACCAGATATTTAACAGTTATTCAATTTTAATAGGGAAGGTGGAAACGCGAGCCAATATTCTATAACTATTTATGCAAATCACACTAAGACTATGTTCATAATTAATTGCTTAGAGAATTAAACAAGTTAATTCTAAAATGCGCTCCCACTCAAATCAATATCTCTCATAATTGATTGTGAGTGATACAAGACCCACGTATCAATTGTTCGCCATTGATGTAGATCATCACTGATGACGAAAATCTCAACTGGTAGGCCAACTTGCCAATCACATCTCTATGTGACTCTTGTTCATCTTTCGATGGGCGTGTTCCGAGCTCAGGACGATCCTCCGGAACGTCAAGACAACCAATTGATCTCGCTGCGAGGTCTCAACTCACCCACCTCACACTTCTCTAATCGTTCGTACCCATGGAGATCATGTGATACCCCGAAGAGATAGGTGCCGTGACGGTGCTACACTTGGGAGAACACTAACTACTTGATATTTTAAGTGAGAGATCACCCTAATAAAAGCGACTACCGCGCAATCAAAAGGGTGCAATAAAAGGGATGAACATCTCAGGCAATTCATAATAGCATGACATGGTATAGCCCTTTCTGACGGAGAAGTCTTTAATTTCTTTGTCTTCGGCATTTGCGTCGGTGTTCACCTTCGCGAAGATTGCGACCACCTTGTCGATGCATCAGATAATATTGCTATCTCTATAGCCAATAAAATAAGTGCATTACATAAGGTTGACATGCAGGTCATTAAAGTGACAATCATATGGCTCCAGCCATCATGCCAAATCATGACACAGAGGTCATGTTAATTAATTTTACATCATATAGTCATCTCATACATAATAATATTAAATATGACGAAGACTATACCACATCTCATGCACATCTCATGTCATCCTACAAAACCAACTTAGACGCCTCTAATCGGTTTATACAAAATTTTATTTTACGTGGCTTCTAAAGTTTCGAAACAAACCGAAGCTACCAACGTCCACCATCAAGTATGATTATTCAAGTCGCTAGATTAACTTTGCGGGGCATATGAAACAAGAGATAATAAAATCTTGAGCCCCATTCTAAACTTCATCATACGCAAGAACCCCGTGCAGATCATATCTGCATTACCCTTTTAGTCTGTGAAACATCCATCTTTCTTTAACTATGGCAGAACCCAAAGAACTGTTAGCACTTCATTGATCAGTCAACCAGCATACTCAGGAGCAGCATGGAAGGATCGCGGATTGCCAGAACTTTGTGAGATTCCACCATGCCGTCAAGATCAGGACTACGTAAATTCAAGGGAAGCAACAAGAACATCGGGTAACAGATTTCATCTGCTACCCGCAAAAATAATTTTCAGCAATAGAACTCATCTACTACAAAATTATATTGTGCAACACCCATACATCTCATGTATTCTAGATCATAACCTACATCTACGCATAGCACGGCTCTTGATGCCACTGTTAGGGGAACGCGATAGAAAACAAAAAATTTCGGTACTGCGAGCACGCCCAGGATCACTATGGAGATGCATACAAGGTTTTGATATGATCATTACCGACTCGTAGCATAGCAGAAGTAGAGTCGATGAAGATCGGTGGTGCAGATCCCTGCAGCTAGGATTTACAACCTCCCAACCGCGAGGATGTTCTCCCTCGTCTGCTCCTCGGACAGTCCCTCGGACAGCCCTTCGGGAGGCAGTCGGACAGTCCCTCGGATGGTGTCACGGACAATCCTTCGGGAGGACCCTCGAACTCGGACGGTATCTCGGACAGCCCTTTGGGAGGACCCTCGAACAGCCCCTCAGGCAAAAGAACGAACCTATGACCTCTCTACGGGGTTGCACACATACGGTGTCAGCTATCCGGCAGGGCTTCGCCGCCCAGAACTAGTTCCCACCGGAACCCAAACAGCCTTTGGGCTCTACGAAACTATTTCGTGTGAGGGAGAGAAGAAGCCAGATCATTGCATGGCATATTGTATGAGAGATTGAGTGAGTGTGGAGAGCTCATCTCCACCTCTATATATAGGAAAAGCCAAGTGGTAGGGTGGCACATGAAAAACCCAAAATGCGCATGCTTCATGTCACACATAAAGGGCAAAATGGGGAGGCAAGTGAAGCTCCAAGGAGGAGCTCCCCTTGGCCGGCCACCCCATGCCCCCCCAAAAGGGGTTCCCTCCTCTCCAAGTGTTCCCTTCTAGAAACTTTGGGAAAAGCCCTAAAAGGTGGCTTTCCAAAAAGCAACCATAAAGTGTTTTTCACTATTCATGAAAACATTTTTCCGCGACTGTAAAATCCGAAAATATTTCTGTAGGTCCAGAACATTTCCAGTACCCCCTAAAATAATTCTGGACTCTCCAAAAAAATAATGAAAAAGCACAACTGTGCTTCCAGGCTCTGGTTTTCGTTTTTTGGTTTCCATTTTTTATTTTCCTTTTTTCTTTTTTTGTTTCTGTTTTTTCTTCTGATTTCCGGTTTTTCGTTAAAAAAAGTTCGTCAAAACCTATTAACATGGGATCTATTTTCTAGGATGTCGATGCGAGAAATCCAACGCTGAAAACAGTTCATGATTTGAACACACAATTACGAGATAAAACATTTAAAAAAATGAATCTACGAAAAAAGGGCAAAACTCAGAGGTAGCGACAAATGGCGCACCTGCAATGCACCATTTGTCACCATGAGAGAAGGTGGGAGTGACCTTTGTAAGGGGCACCCTAATTAGTGATTTCGCCATTATTATGTCATGGCCTGTTCGCTAAAAATAAAAGAAAAACGGGCAATGAAAAGGAAAGATAGGTCTTGCGGTGCTCAACGATTTGTACTTATGTGAGGAAGACGGAGTCATGCCATGCTTACATAATTCAATGAGTAGGGATAACATTCGTTAAGCATCGTTTATTTTGAAGAGTAATGATTATTTGCTAGTATTCATGGATATTATTATGTTGATATCAATTACTTCATCGTTTCTCAATTATTCATACCGTAAAGAGATTACATGATAAAGACATGTTAGTTAGCATTCAACATCAAAAATTCTGTTTTTATCATTTACCTACTCGAGGACGAGGAGGAATTAAGCTTGGGGATGCTGATACGTCTCCGACGTATCTATAATTTTTGATGTTTTCATGCTATTATATTATCAATCTTATATGCTTTATATGCAATTTTATATCATTTTTGGGAACTATCCTATTAACCTAGTGCCAAGTGCCAGTTGCTGTTTTCTGCTTGTTTTTGGCTTTTCAGGAAATCCCTATCAAACAAAGTCCAAACGCTACAAAACTTTTTTGTGATTTTTTTTGGACCAGAAGGGACTCTAGAAGCTTCAGGGGAGGACCAGAAGCCAGACGAGGAAGTGACAAGGCAACAGGGCACGACCCCAGGGGGGGCGCCCTGATGCCTTGTGGGCCCCCCTGTGGCTCCGATTGACCTAATTCCAACGCTATAAATTCCCAAATATTCAGAAACCCCCAGATATCTAGACGAAACAAGTTCTCCGCCGCCGCAAGCCTCTGTTCTTCCACGATCCCATCTGGAGGCCTTTTCCGGTACTCTGTCGGAGGGGGGATCAATCACGGAGGGCTTCTTCATCACCCTTGCTGCCTCTCCGATGATGAGTGAGTAGTTCCTCACAGGACCTATGGGTCCATAGCAGTAGCTAGATGGTTCTCTCTCTCTCTTTGATCTTCAATACAATGTTCTCTTCGGAGTTCTATCCGATTGTTCCGATGTAATCTACTTTTGTGGTGTGTTTGTTGGGATCCGATGAATTGTGGGTTTATGATCAGATTATTCATTGAAAGTAATTGAGTTATTTCTGAACTTTATTATGTATGATTGTTATAGCTATGTAATTCTTTCCAATCTATGAGTTATCTTTGCCCAAGTTGATGAGTAGATCTTAAGTGGAAGTGGTGCATAGTAGTAGGTTCAATCTTGCGGTGTCCTCACTCAGTGACAGAAAGGGTAGCGAGGCACGTATTTGTATTGCTGCTACTAAGGGTAAAATGATGGGGTTTGATCATATTGGTTGGTCTTATTCTGTGTACATTATGTCATCATAGTTCATGCATTACTCTGTTTGTTATGAACTTAATACGTAGAGAGGCAAGCATAGAAGCGCTCTCGAAGTGGAGTAATAGTAGTAGATGCAGAATCGTTTCGGTCTACTTGTCACGAACGTAATTCCTATATACATGATCATGCCATGAATAACATCATGACTATGCGCTTTTCTATCAATTGCCCAACAGTAATTTGTTTACCCACCGTATGTTTCGTTCTTGAGAGAGATGCCTCTAGTGAAAGCTATGCCCCCCCGGTCCATCCAAACCATATTACTAAAACCCTAGTAACCTTGCTGCAATTTATTTCCCTTTTATTTTACTTTGCAATTTATCTATCTACAACTATCAGATTTAATCCTTGCAATTAACGAGTACAAGGGGATTGACAACCCTCTTGCCCGCATTGGGTGCAAGTATTTGCTCTTCTTGTGTGTAGGCCCTGTTGACCATTGCTCGTGTGTTCTCCTACTGGTTCGATAAACCATGGTTCTTAACTAGGGAAAATACTTTTCGCTACTACACTACATCACCCTTCCTCTTCGGGGAAATCCCAACGCATTCACAAGTAGCAAGAAGAATTTCTGGTGCCGTTGCCGGGGAGAGCATTCAAACAACGTGAAGGTTCCTTCATACAAACTATCATTTACTTGCTTACTTTTTACTTGCCTTTATTTGCTTTTGCTAGTTTCTGAAAAATTCAAAAACACAAAAATATTTTATTTTGCTTGCTTGCCTGAAGTTGTCACCAGTCTCAAGAAAACACTAACTTGTGTGACTTCTCGAATACTAATAATAATGATTTTATTAGTACTCGAATTGCTCCTCCCGCCACTAGCGCGGAGTCATATGATATTAATGCTGCATTGCTAAATCTAGTTATGAAAGAACAATTTTCTGGAAATCCAAATGAAGATGCTGCATCCCATCTCAATACCTTCGTTGAATTGTGTGATATGCAAAAGAAAAAAGATGTGGATAATGATATTATTAAGTTGAAATTATTTCCCTTCTCTTTAAGGGACAAAGCTAAAACTTGGTTTTCGTCCTTACCTCGCAATAGTATTTATTCATGGGATAGGTGTAAGGATGCTTCTATTGCTAAGTATTTTCCTCCTGCTAAGATAATATCTCTTAGAAATCAAATCACGAACTTTAAACAACATGAGCAAGAACATGTTGCACAATCTTGGGAGATAATGAAATTAATGATTAAGAATTGTCCCACTCATGGATTAAGCTTATGGATGATCATACAAAATTTTTATGCGGGACTAAACTTTGTTTCAAGAAATCTTCTAGACTCAGCTGCAGGTGGCAGGTTTATGGGAATCACATTAGGAGAAGCTACGAAGCGTCTCGATAATATGACTGCAAATTATTCTCAGTGGCACACCGAACGAGCTCCAACTGGTAAGAAGGTAAATTCTGTCGAAGAAGTTTCTACTTTGAGTGATAAGATGGATGCTCTTATGAATATGCTTTCTAATGAAAATGCTCATGTTGATCCAAATGATATTCCTTTATCTACTTTGATTGATCAAAATAATGATGCTATTGATGTGAACTTCGTTGCAAGAAATAATTTCAACAACAATGCTTATAGAGGGAATTTTAATCCTAGGCCATACCCCGGTAATCCCTCTAATAATTATGGTAATTCCTATGGAAATTCATATAATAATAATAATAGGATAGCTACTGATCTTGAGAACGACATTAAAGAATTTATTAGTTCTCAAAAAGTTTTCAATGTTATAGTAGAAGAAAAACTAAGCAAAGTTGATGACATGTCTAGAAACTTGGATAGAATTGTTCATGATGTGGATACTCTTAAAATTAAATGTTTGCCACATAAAAAGGATGAAATATCTGAATCTCTAAAGTCTATTCAAGTCACCATGGATGAAAGTAGAAAGAGAATTGCAAAGATGAAAGCTAGACGTGAATTTCTAGAGAAAGTGCTCGCACCCGGTTTTTATGATACTAATGATGAAGAAATTAAAATATTGGTGTGACACCTATTGAAACTTTGTTTAGTAATATAAAACTTGTTGATAAAGGGACTGGAGATGAGTCAACTTTAAGTAGAAGGCGTCCCAATTGTTCGGAGGGTGATGATCTTAATGATAAAAACAACAAAAGTGGGTTTGAAGAGGTCAAAACTTTAGATAGTGATGCACCCACTACTTTGGATTACAAGGACTTTAATTATGACAATTGTTCTTTGATTGAATGTATTTCCTTGTTACAATCCATGATAAATTCACCCAATGCTTACGAACAAAATAAAGCTTTTAGTAAACACATAGTAGAAGCCATGATTAAAGCTCATGAAGAGAAGCTAGAATTGGAAGTATCTATACCAAGGAAATTACAAGATGAATGGGAACCTACAATCAAAGTAAAGATTAAAGATTATGAATGCAATGCTTTGTGTGATTTAGGTGCTAGCGTCTCTACTATACCAAAAACTTTATGTGACGTTCTAGGTCTCACCGATATGGACGAATGTTCCCTTAACTTGCATCTAGCGGATTCAACTATTAAGAAACCATTGGGTAGAATTAATGATTTTCTCATAACATAAAATAGAAATTATGTACCCGTGGATTTCATTGTGCTTGATATTGAATGTAATCCGTCTTGTCATATAATACTTGGTAGGCCTTTCCTACGAACCATAGTTGCAATTATTGATATGAAAGAAGGAAATATAAGGTTCCAATTTCCATTAAAGAAAGGGATGGAACACTTCCCAAGGAAGAGAATTAAACCACCATATGAATCTATTATGAGAGCCACCTATGGAATTGCTTTAAAAGATGACAATACTTGAAACTATGCATTATGCCTAGCTAGGGGCATAAAACAATAGCGCTTGTTGGGAGGCAACCCAATATTTATCTTTACCGTATTATTTTTCTTCTGTTTTTGTGTGAAAACATGATTTTTTCTTCTGTAATGATTGTGTTTTTATCTTTTAATTAGTGTTTGTGCCAAGTAAAGCCTTTGAGATGATTTGGATGATAGTTGAATTGATGCTGTTTGAAAACAGAAAATTTTGCGCTCAGTTCAGGAATTACTAAAAATTACTGGAACGTGATTTTGATCTGAAATTTTTACACAGTATTGAGATACAAATTTCCCACGTTTTCCTAATTTTTCAGAATTTTTTGAGTTCCAAAAGTATGGTTTTAGTTCAGATCATTACAGCCTGTCCTGTTTTAGACAGATTCTGTTTTTATTGCATAGTGTGCTTATTTTGATGAAACTATGGATTATATCGGGGGGTATAAGTCATGGAAACATTAGAATACAGTAGGTATTATGCAAGAATAATTATGAATTGGTCTATAACAGTACCTAAGTTTATGGTTTACCGATTATACTAACGGATCTCACGAAGTTTTTGTTGAGTTTTGTGTGCTGAAGTTTTCATGTTTTGGGTGAGATTTCGATGGATGAAGGAATAAGGAGTGGCAAGAGCCTAAGCTTGGGGATGCCCAAGGCACCCCAAGATAATATTCTACGAAGACTCAGGCGTCTAAGCTTGGGGATGCCCCGGGATGGCATCCCCTCTTTCGTCCATAATTCATCGGTATGTTACTTGAGGCTATATTTTTATTCATCACATGATATGAGTTTTGCTTGGACTGTCGTGTATTATATTTAGTTTTTCTTTCTGGTATCCACAATCATTCTTCTCTGACCACACCTTTTGAGAGAGACACACATTCATCATGATTTGTTAGAATACTCTATGTGCTTCACTTATATCTTTTGAGTCGGGCAGTTGCTCATGTGCTTCACTTATATATTTAGAGCATGGCGGTAGGCATATTTTACAGAAATATTTTGCATTTTCATGCTTCACTTAAATCTTTTTGAGAATGTTAGGAAGTGGTAATTTGCACGGGTTATAATGACTAGTTCAAGAATGATAGGTATATAAGAGTGATATAATAAAAACATTCATGTGAGATCAATGAATATAAGAAGCGTGTGAGTTAATTATATTGATGTGGTAATATGAAAGGGTATTAGTTCATAATCATTGGTTAGTAAAAATAATGGTATTAAAGCTTGTTATGACTACTCATTTAAGTGTCCGTCATGGCATGACGGGGATGTTGGAGCATATTTATTCCTCACCGAAATCCTTTGTGCTGTCAAATCGGGGGCGCGCGATGGTTAACTCCTCCCAACCTCCTCCCTAGGGGCATGCGAGAATACTTTGCTTCAAGGGCTAATAACACTTTCACAATAAGTATATGAGTTCTTTATGACTAATGTGAGTTCATGGACTAATACAGCACTCCCACGTATCCACATATTGCTAGCCTCTTCGGTACCGTGCATTGCCCTTTCTCACATCGAGAGTTGGTGCAAACTTCGCCGGTGCATCCAACCCCGTGATATTATACGCTCTATCACACATAAGCCTGATTATATCTTTCCTCAAAACAGCCACCATACCTACCTATCATGGCATTTCCATAGCCATTCCGAGATATATTGCCATGCAACTTCGACGGTTACTATCCACATGATTTGTATGTTCATCGTCATATTGCTTTGCATGATCATATAGAGCTGACATGATATTTGTGGCAAAGCCACCATTCATCATTGTAATACATGTTACGCTGGATCATTGCACATCCTGGTACACTGCCAGAGGCATTCATATAGAGTCATATTGTTTCAGTTTATCGAGTTGTAAGTAAATAAAAGTGTGATGATCATCATTATTAGAGCATTGTCCCAGTGAGGTAAAGAATGATGGAGACTAATGAGTCCTTACAAAAGTGGGGATGATGTTCATGATATTGTTCTAAAAAAAGAGAAAAAAGAAAAGAAAAAAAAGAAAAATGAGAGAAAAAGAGAGAAGGGGCAATGCTACTATCCTTTTACCACACTTGTGCTTCAAAGTAGCACCATGTTCTTCATATAGAGAGTCTCCATGATTTGTCACTTTCATATACTAGTGGGAATTTTTACATTATAGAACTTGGCTTGTATATTCCGATGACGGGCTTCCTCAAATGCCCGAGGTCTTCATGAGCAAGCAAGTTGGATGCACACCCACTTAGTTTCAGTTGTGAGCTTTCATACACTTATAGCTCTAGTGCATCCGTTGCATGGCAATCCCTACTCCTCGCATTGATATCGATTGCTAGGCCTCTCCATTGCCTAACGATCTGCCGAGTTGATGCGAGCCTTTCTTTAGTTTTTGTCTTCCCTTATAAACCTCTACCAACATATTCTATTCCACCCGTAGTGCTAAGTCCATGCCTCACGCTCATATATTGAGTGAAGTTAAAAATGCTGAAGCGCATGAAAAAGTATGATACAATTGCTTGGTTTGGCACTGAGGTGCTCAACGATTTGTACTTATGTGAGGAAGACGGAGTCATGCCATGCTTACATAATTCAATGAGTAGGGATAACATTCGTTAAGCAACGTTTATTTTGAAAAGTAATGATTATTTGCTAGTATTCATGGATATTATTATGTTGATATCAATTACTTCATCGTTTCTCAATTATTCATACCATAAAGAGATTACATGATAAAGACATGTTAGGTAGCATTCAACATCAAAAATTCTGTTTTTATCATTTACCTACTCGAGGACGAGCAGGAATTAAGCTTGGGGATGCTGATACGTCTCCGACGTATCTATAATTTTTGATGTTTTCATGCTATTATATTATCAATCTTATATGCTTTATATGCAATTTTATATCATTTTTGGGAACTAACCTATTAACCTAGTGCCAAGTGCCAGTTGCTGTTTTCTGCTTGTTTTTGGCCTTTCAGGAAATCCCTATCAAACAAAGTCCAAACGCTATGAAACTTTTTTGTGATTTTTTTCTGGACCAGAAGGGACCCTAGAAGCTTCGGAGGAGGACCAGAAGCTAGACGAGGAGGTGACAAGGCAACAGGGCGCGACCCCAGGGGGGCAGGCCCTGATGCCTTGTGGGCCCCCTGTGGCTTCGATTGACCTAATTCCAATGCTATAAATTCCCAAATATTCAGAAACCCTAGATATCCAGACAAAACAAGTTCTCCGCCGCCACAAGCCTCTGTTCTTCCACGATCCCATCTGGAGCCCTTTTTCGGTACTCTGCCGGAGGGGGGATCGAACACGGAGGGCTTCTTCATCACCCTTGCTGCCTCTCCGATGACGTGTGAGTAGTTCCTCACAGGACCTACGGGTCCATAGCAGTAGCTAGATGGCTCTCTCTCTCTCTCTCTCTCTCTGATCTTCAATACAATGTTCTCTTCGGAGTTCTATCCGATTGTTCCGATGTAATCTACTTTTGCGGTGTGTTTGTTGGGATCCGATGAATTGTGGGTTTATGATCAGATTATTCATTGAAAGTAATTGAGTTATTTCTGAACTTTATTATGTATGATTGTTATAGCTATGTAATGCTTTCCGATCTATGAGTTATCTTTGGCCAAGTTGATGAGTAGATCTTCAGTGGAAGTGGTGCATAGTAGTAGGTTCAATATTGCGGTGTCCTCACCCAGTGACAGAAAGGGTAGCGAGACACTTATTTGTATTGCTGCTACTAAGGGTAAAATGATGGGGTTTGATCATATTGGTTGGTCTTATTCTGTCTACATCATGTCATCATACTTCATGCATTACTCTATTTGTTATGAACTTAATACGTAGAGAGGCAAGCATAGAAGCGCTCTCGAAGTGGAGTAATAGTAGTAGATGCAGAATCGTTTTAGTCTACTTGTCACGGACGTAATGCCTATATACATGATCATGCCATGAATAACATCATAACTATGCGCTTTTCTATCAATTGCCCAACAGCAATTTGTTTACCCACCGTATGTTTCGTTCTTGAGAGAGATGCCTCTAGTGAAAGCTATGGCCACCGGGTCCATCCAAACCATATTACTAAAACCCTAGTTACCTTGCTGCAATTTATTTACCTTTTATTTTACTTTGCAATTTATCTATCTACAACTATCAGATTTAATCCTTGCAATTAACGAGTATAAGGGGATTGACAACCCTCTTGCCCGCATTGGGTGCAAGTATTTGCTCTTCTTGTGTGTAGGCCCTGTTGACCGTTGCTCGTGTGTTCTCCTACTGGTTCGATAAACCTTGGTTCTTAACTGAGGGAAATACTTTTCGCTACTACACTACATCACCCTTCCTCTTCGCGGAAATCCCAACACATTCACAAGTAGCAAGAAGAATTTCTGGCGCCGTTGCCAGGGAGAGCATTCAAACAACGTGAAGGTTCCTTCATACAAACTATCATTTACTTGCTTACCTTTTACTTGCCTTTATTTGCTTTTGCTAGTTTCCGAAAAAATCAAAAACACAAAAATATTTTATTTTGCTTGCTTGCCTGAAGTTGTCACCATGTCTGAAGAAAACACTAAGTTGTGTGACTTCTCGAATACTAATAATAATGATTTTATGAGTACTCCAATTGCTCCTCCCACCACTAGTGCGAAGTCATATGATATTAATGCTGCATTGCTAAATCTAGTTATGAAAGAACAATTTTCTGGAAATCCAAATGAAGATGCTGCATCCCATCTCAATACCTTCGTTGAATTATGTGATATGCAAAAGAAAAAAGTTGTGGACAATGATATTATTAAGTTGAAATTATTTCCCTTCTCTTTAAGGGACAAAGCTAAAACTTGGTTTTCATCCTTACCTCGCAATAGTATTGATTCATGGGATAGGTGTAAGGATGCTTTTATTGCTAAGTATTTTCCTCCCGCTAAGATAATATCTCTTAGAAATCAAATCATGAACTTTAAACAACATGAGCAAGAACATGTTGCACAATCTTGGTAGAGAATGAAATTAATGATTAAGAATTGTGCCACTCATGGATTAAGCTTATGGATGATCATAATTTTTTTTATGCGGGACTAAACTTTGTTTTGAGATATCTTCTAGACTCAGCTGTAGGTGGCACATTTATGGGAATCACATTAGGAGAAGCTATGAAGCTTCTCGATAATATGACTGCAAATTATTCTCAGTGGCACACCAAACGAGCTCCAACTGGTAAGAAGGTAAATTCTATCGAAGAAGTTTCTACTTTGAGTGATAAGATGGATGCTCTTATGAATATGCTTTCTAATAAAAATGCTCATGTTGATCCAAATGATATTCCTTTATCTACTTTGATTGAGCAAAATAATGATGCTGTTGATGTGAACTTCGTTGCAAGAAATAATTTCAACAACAATGCTTATAGAGGGAATTTTAATCCTAGGCCATACCCCGGTAATCCCTCTAATAATTATGGTAATTCCTATGGAAATTCATATAATAATAATAATAGGATACCTACTGATCTTGAGAACAACATTAATGAAATTATTAGTTCTCAAAAAGTTTTCAATGTTATGGTAGAAGGAAAACTAAGCAAAGTTGATGACATGTCTAGAAACTTGAATAGAATTGTTCATGATGTGGATACTCTTAAAATTAAATGTTTGCCACATAAAAAGGATGAAATATCTGAATCTCTAAAGTCTATTCAAGTCACCATGGATGAAAGTAGAAAGAGAATTGCAAAGATGAAAGCTAGACGTGAATTTCTAGAGAAAGTGCTCGCCTGGATCCCATTCCAGAAGGGTGATCCCTTGATCTTGGAAGTGAAAGAATTCCCATCAGGGAAGTATTTTGCTCGCAACAGGTCAGCCCAGAGCCCCGACTCATTTTGGGCTAACTTCCAGATCCACTTAGTGAGGAGGGCCACGTTCATGAGTTCGGAGTTAAGGATACCGAGCCCACCGTGTTTCTTGGGCCGGCACACTGCAGCCCACTTCACCAAGTGGTATTTCCATTTTGTCCTGGCACCTTCCCAAAAGAAGCGGGAGTGGGGAGTATCTAACTTTGCGTGAACCCCATCAGCAAGCAGAAACATTCCCATCATGAAGAGTGGAAGCGAGGAGAGACTAGAATTAGTAAGAATCAGCCTAGCCGCTGAGGACATGAATCGACCTCTGCATGGACTAACTCTACTAGCCACTTTGCCGTATAACGGTTCCCACTCAAGAATGGAGAACTTCCTATTCGATATGGGAAGGCCAAGATACTTGATCGGAAAGCCCCCAAGCTTATAATTAAGCAAATCAGCCACCCGATGGCTAGCTTGGTCATCCATCCCCATGGCTATGACCTCACTTTTGAGGAAGTTAATCTTTAGTCCGATAGGATTTCAAAACTTAGGAGAAGAAGTTTGACCGTAGCTATACTGTGGTCGTTGGGCTCAAACAAAAGCATCGTGTCGTCTGCGTACTATAATTGGGTCACCCCCCCTGGGATGAGGTTTGAAACCAATCCCTTAATATGGCCGGCTGCCCTAGCCTTTTCAAGCATGGCCGAGAGGGCGTTCGCAACAAAGATGAAAATCAGAGGCGAAATGGGGTCGCCTTGGTGCAATCCTCTTTCGTTACGGGAGAAATTACCCACCTCGCCATTAATAGACACCACTATTTGCCCTCCCGAGACAAGGTGCATGATGAGGTGGACAAAACCAGCCTCAAAACCCTTTTTGAGGAGGACCTCCCGTACAAACGCCCAGTTTACACGGTCGTAGGCTTTCTCAAAATCAAGCTTGTCTTCTTCTTGGTGCGCTTAAGCTCATGAACGATCTCTTGAAGGGCATTGGGCCCTTCAAGGATGTTACGCCCTTTGAGGAAGGCGGATTGGCTTTTGTCGATCACTCGCTGGGCAATAGGTGCCAATCTAGTCGCGTATGCTTTGGCACAGAGCTTTAAAGGCACGTTGATCAGCGTTATGGGACGGAAGAGTATGATATTATCAGTGCCCTTGACCTTAGGAATCGAGCTAATGACTCCGTAGTTGAGGCGCGAAATGTCTACCGTGCCTAGCGCGAATCCGTAATGATCCCATAGAACAGTTCTTTGAGAAGCGGCCAAAACTTCTGAAAGAACGCTACAGGCCAACCGTCTGGGCCAGGTGCCGTATCTATCTTCATAGACCATAGAGCCTCATCGATCTGTTTTGGAAGAAAGGATAAAGCGAACTCGTCGTTTTCCTGTTGCGACACCGGTTCCGTTTGATCCCACAGATCCTGACGGAGGCAAAGGAGCTTGTCTTCGGCCGTCCCCAGAAGGCCTAAGAAAAACTCATAAATGTGTTTGGCAATCTTGTCTTGTCTAACAAGCAAGCCATTGTCCGATTGAAGGCGCTTGCGTTTGCAGCCATTAGCATACGCATGGAAATAACCCGTGTTAGCGTCACCCTTGGTAAACCACTTGACGCCGCCCCGGCGGCGCCAGTACTCCTCTACCTCTCGAAGAATCGAGAGTACTTGTTTTTCCAAGGCGTATCTGTTGGCTCATTCTACCTCAGAAAAATCACGAGTGTCAGCTTGCGCATCAAGAGACGCAATCTCTTCGACTAAACTAGCTCTGGCATGCTTGGACTCACTTCCATGGTTAGCCCCCCAGCCACGTAGGAATGCTCGTCGAATCGCCGCCACCGCGACCCAAGACTCTACTGGACCTCTTTGGTGGCCCATCGAGGCCATCGCCAACTCCCACCGAGCGGTAACGAGAGACACTTAGCCCTCAACCTCAAACCAAGCTGTTTCAAAATAAAACGTGGGCTTCGTCTGATTCTTTCTTCCCCGGGAGATAAGATCAAAGGAACGTGGTCCAAGCCTATTCGGGTTTCCACCATGAGAGAACACATAGGAAACAACATTTCCCATTCCGGAGTAAAGAAAACTCTGCCCAGGACGCTACGGACTGGGGCAAGTTGCTTATTGGTCCACATGTATCGGGCCTCCGTCCTAGCTACCTCTCGCAAGGCCGAAGTAGCAATAGCATTGTTAAACATGGCTACACGGGACCAATCAACATTGGCGTTGTTCTTGTCCGCTCCCGAGCGGATAAGATTGAAATCGCCATCAATGACCACTGGGGTGTTCAAAACCCGCTTTGCCCCCACAAAGGCTTGGATTTCCCCCAAGAAATCACCGGAATTCGAGTGGTCAGTAGGACCATAAACACATACAATCACCCAACTAAGATTAGAGACGCGGTGCCGAATCGTAGCTGCTAAAAAATACACTTGATTCCCACGTAACAACATCACATACATCACAATTACTGCCCAATAAAAGACCACCCGAATGCCCGGACGACGGACCCAGCTCCAATCAAAACGCTTCAAGGTATCAAATGCAAGCAAGTCTCTGAAAGTAAAATCAGCCTTGATTGTTTCCTGGAGTGCAAGAACATCAATGCGTTCGCGCTCCATGTACTCCTTGAGCTGCGTTCTATGTCCTACGTGGCCACAACAACGTATATTCCAGAACATGTATCGCATCTTAAATAATACGGTTCCGAAGGCGAACTCCTCTTGAGGTCACCGCCTTAGCCACGCGCTTCCTTGCCGGGGCACGGCTAGGAAAGGGGATGACGGCAGCCTCCCTGGCTCCCTTCCCCTCATCGGGCAACCCACTGTGAGCAGCCCCTACTGCTGACTGGGCCTGCGCCGCCGAGGCAGAAGCACAAGCAGCCGCGGCCATGGCCAACGCAGCTTGTGCCTCTTCACGCGCACGGACTAGGGATATGATGTCACCGCTCGAAACCTATAACGCAACACCACTGTCATCTAAAATAGAGTGAAGTGCACTGTAGGTCCTCGAACTATTTCAGGGGTGTCACATAGGTTCTCGAAATATGAAAATCGTCATCCAGGTCCTCGAAGTGCAGTAAGTGTGTCATCCAGGTCCAAAATCTCCCTGAGCCCCTCTAACCGGCCAGTTGGCAGCGTTAAACGTGAACAGTGAAACAGTGAACCGTGAACAGTAAAATAGCGTTCAGTTTTGTACGCGATGAAAAGTGCACGATGAAATTCTTTGGGATCGAAGATACCCTGGTGCGTGAACAATAAAAATGTTCATTAATTCAAAAAAATGTTCGCGAACGATGAATTTGGAAAAAAATATTCGCGACTTTAAAAAAATGTTCACGAACGATGAATTTGAAAAAAATATTCGCGACTTTAAAAAAATGTTCGCGAACGATGAATTTGGAAAAAAAATTCGCGACTTTAAAAAAATATTCGTGACTTTAAAAAAATGTTCGCGAACGATGAATTTGGAAAAAATATTCGCGAACGATGAAGTTGGAAAAAATATTTACGACTTTAATAAAAAGTTCACTAACATTTTTTTAAAGTCGTGAATATTTGTGGTTCGCGAACATTTTTTCCATACCCGCGAACAATATTTGTGGTTCGCGAACATATTTTCAAATTTATTGTTTGTGAACATTTTTCTAAAGTCGCGAATAACTTTTCCATATTCGCGAACATTTTTTTGAATTAATGAACATTTTTACGGTTCATGCACCAGGGTATCTTCGATGACAAAGAATTTCAGATTTTTTTTGATATTTTTTTAATTTTTACTGTTCATCGCACACTGTTCATAGCGTACAGAAATGATGGTGGAACTGGAACGCTATTTTACTGTTCATGGTTTACTGTTCAGTGCCACGGTTAACGGCGCCAGCTGGCCAGTTAGAGGGGGTTAGGGAGATTTTGGACCTGAATGACACACTTACTGCACTTCGAGGACCTGGATGACGAGTTTCATAGTTCGAGGACCTACGTGACACCCCTGAAATAGTTCGAGGACCTACAGTGCACTTCACTCTCTAAAATACTAGCGATGTGCACATCTGAGAAAGCATTAAGGATCTTATAGGAAGGCAGTGGGTTACCTGAAGTTTCGAGGTTCTTGTCAGCAGTCCTCAGCTTGGCACTCTCCAGGGACGACAGCTCGCCCAACGCCGCCTTGGCCCTGACGCTAGGAGCACGCTGCACCACCGGAGTCGCCTTGGAATGCCTTGCCTTGGCCCCCGACCCCGCCGAAGCTAGCGCCGCACGCAGGTCGCCCCCCGAGCCACTGTAGGAGATGACAGGGATAGCACTGCTGCCTTAGCAGTAGGCTTCCTGCCCGTAGTTTTATTGGGTGGCCTCCCGGAACCACTTGAGCCACAACGACCCGACGAATGGGAGGGTAGGGGCATGTCGTCCAGCACACAGCCGGAATCCACGCCCAGACCAGCGGGCGAGGCCGCCAGCATTGCCCCAGCCACGCCCTCCGGCTGATCCACCTCCATGGGAACCGTCTTGGTCACGATGCCCGACAAGGCAAGTTTGGAGCTATATTGGTCGAAGGAAGTCGCGAGGGAGTGAGCCAAAGGAGAGAGGCTGACAGGCGTGTCCTGGACTGGTGGTCCGCCTGTTCTGACTCCACCATGTCTGCAGACTTGGCCCCCACCAACACTACAAAAATAGCAATTCTGTGATGATACGTGTTTGTCGCAGTAGGTCATGTTTTCTGTCACGCATGTATATCCATGACGATTTTATGACAGAATCAAGATAGTCATACCTGTGCTGTCGTAGAAGTGTTCCATGAAAATACTCAAATTATCATCACGGAAGTGTCCATTTCCATGACGATAAATGGCGCGTCATGGAAGTGATTTCGTCAAGGGTAACTGGCACGTGGCATCCACCGTAACGGGTCGCCGTTAAGCTATCGGGTGCCGGTTTTGGATCCGATACCCGTTAACAGCCTCGACCAATGACAATTTTCCACATGTCATTTTCTCATTCGCCAACGGAAACACATGTCAGCTCTACGTTCCGACAGATGTCATCCATCCAATGGACAAGACGCACCTATGAAACGTTGACACATGGCATGGCCCAACAGTGGCCCGTTTAGGCTAAAAAGGCCGGCCCAGTCAAAATAAGCGGGCCGACCCATTTACGGCCTACTTGGGTCTGGCCCATTTACAACCACGGCCCATACGTGTTCTGCCAATTCGGCCCGTCAAAGGCCCGTTAATGATTTGACACCATTGCGGCCCATCGTCAGTTCCAGCCCGTTAAAAGCCCGCTATGTCTATCGGCTCATTTGCGGCCCGAGGTTCTTTCAACCTGTTAGCGGACCATTCTAGAGATGGGCCAATCTCCAGGCGGTACGACTTTCGGCATAATAGTGGCCCATTCTGGAGATGGGCCAATTTCCAGCCCGGTGTGTCTTTCGGCCTGTTAACGGCCCACACCACAGTTGGGCCATTTACGGTCCGTCCTGACTTTTGGCCTATTAGCAGCCTATGTTATTCATGGCACAATTCCTGCCCGACCTAACTTTCGGCCTGTTAAAGGCCCGTGTTGTTCATGGGCCCACCTATGACCCGATTGGTTTGGGTCTGTTAACGGCCCGACATGGAAATGGGCCAAGCATTAGCAAAGTCAATTTCGGCCTGCTAATGGCCCGTTAGCTCTTTACCATTATTGCGGCCCAATCGAGCTTTCGGCCTGTTAATGGCCTGGTAAGAGCCCTTGTTAGGACGGGCCCACATTCGAGCCCGAAATCCCTTTCTACCACGTGATGGCCCATGATTGTAATGGGCCTCATAGATTGGACCATCTGAGCCATTATGGGCCCACGTAGATTAGGTCCACTTATTATTAGTAGGCCAGCCCAATAACGGCCCGCTATGACTACCCATTTTCGTTCTGTTCCGATGGCGTCCAGGTAACGTTTTGGCCTGTTGCCCCCGTTTCAACGATAGCATATACAATAACAAAGAATATTCTACTCTATAGAATCCCCCCAAAAAAACCTACACTATACAATAAAAAAGTTAAGGCATAGAAACGAAGAATAATCCTACACTATACAATAAAGAAATTACGGCAGATTATATCCACTGGGCATCAAAGTTCGCCACAAGTGATAATAAAGTGTAACCAAATAGCAAGTTACATACACTGGGCACATACACCTCATACATCATGGACACGCATCAAGACAACTTACCATTTGAACTATGATCTCTTCAGAAAATAGGATTGGCTGGATTCAGATAGCACAAACTTCAGTCTGCAAAATCTCCACTTTCTTTGTGGTTTCCTTAGTGTCTTGTTTCATTTCGTTGACTATTGCATCTGATTCCTGCATCTGCCTTCTCAATATGTTGATTACATCTTGAAACTCATATGCACGCTGTCTTGCCGCCTCTAGTTGATGCCCTAGAACATCAGAACATTCCAATTCCAATCCATAATCATTTGGTAACGCCCATGCCGCACTGCTCTGAGAGCTTTGTGCTGATGTCACTTTATGCTGAAATGTTTCTGTAAGTACACATGACTAGGGCAAAAATATAGTTACAATAGTGAAGCGAGCAAGACAGACTAACTTGTACATGGCAAACAGGACTAACAATAATGTACACGTCATGAAGCATAAGCAGGTGATATTTTAAAAATTATAAAGATGGTAGTCTATGCAGTACGCGTACAGAATCTCTGTTCACTCACCAAAGGAGCATGATGTTGGGGCCAAATCCAAAACACTGACAGGTTACAAATTTAGACCACACGCAGCTACTGAACATTAGATATATCTTGCGTATAAGTAAGCAAGCAGTTAGCCATTGTGTAGCTCGTATTAACTAGCTGGAACATTGTGTGGCATGTTTCAAAAGAGTCTTAGGGAGCATAATGAACTGCAGAGGGATTCATACAAACCTACTACAGCAAGCAAAACTATGCAATCATTAGCCTCATATAAACTAGATTGTGAGCCTCATGCAGTAACAGTTGGTTAATGGACTTCAAAGCTTCAGGCACACTTTGCCAGAGTAATGAAATGGTAAGGCATTTAATTCCATCAACTAATAGTTATACAAGTACCCTACACCAGGCAACATTGTTTGGGCATCTCATTAACTGCAGGACAAATAAAGCAATTGAAACGAGCAATTTAACTATGCCTGAAGCAAACAAGCAATTGAACTGTTGTGTTGGCAGCATGTATACATGCACGCCTCAATAACATCCTTGGCCTGGCTACATTTGAATCAACTGATGTATCTTCTACATAATGGAACAAGTAATGTAACATTGTTTGCCCCCTATGAAGTATCTCGACTAGTATGTACTCAGGATCCTAGTAATGATAGGGAGGCTAATGAAGTGAACATGCGTTTGTTTATGACATTTATGACATCGAGAACTCTTACCATAGCAGGAAGGAGTTTCTCACTCTGTTCACTATTATAAGATGTTTTAGTTATTTAAATATAGACTACATCCGTACTGAAATGAGTTAACACACATTAAAATGTGTTTACATACATCTGATTTAGAAAAAAGTTAGAATATCTTATAATAGTGAGCAGAGGGAGTATTAATCAATGGCCTAATGACTGGGTTACAGGTGAAGAACCCTATGCAAGCACAATGTCAGACAAATAGGATGTCCTGGTAATTGTAATACAGTGACTTACCATAGCTGGTTGTATAGGCTCAGTGCTGCTCCTCCTTCTCTTGCAAGGCTCCTTCCTAACATCATGTACTTGGAAATCCCGAATCTTTGCTTCGTTGCACCCCCTCTGCAAGGTGACACAAACTAGTTACATGTCTCCTTAAATGGAAGATAAATATGCATCCTTTCCAGTCTCTTGGCAACACCAAAGCATGAGTTTCTAACAAAACGAGACCACATAATGAAACATGCCACATCTCTTGCACACACTCAAATGAGCATTTACTAAGTGTGCGATATGTATAAACTAGGCATACCTTCGTGAACTGGACCTCCAGGTACTCTTGGGGAGCCTAGTTTAGTGGACAGACAAACCTTTATGTCACCTATGAGTTATACAAGCCCCCACTACAGCAGCCATTAGTGTTTAAATCATTGACAAGCTCGGTTAGGTCATGAATAGCAAGTAATCAAAGCAAACAGTTCTAGTATGGCTAGCTGATACAAACAAGCAATTGAACACATGTGTGAGCAAATCTTGCACAACACTGAATTACATACCAAGAAAACAAGCATAGAAGGAGGCCTAAAGACCATCACTAGACTGACAAGATTTAGGAGGCATGTAAACATCATGTGCAACGTATGAACTAGCATAAACATTGCATATTTCAGATTCTGTAATGAAATGCACATGTATTAGGTTATGCCATGTATGACGCCTAAATCTACACTATAGCAAGCAGGAGTGATTCATCATTGCACGCACAAGTGAATTGCAGGTTAAGGGCCAGTTCTTTTCCACCTTTTGAGAGCTTATTGTCAAAATAAGCCATAAAAGCTCTAAAGAACTCATTTTTGAGTTATGGGCTTGGGCTTAACTTATTTCCACCACCCATTCCTTCACAATGAGAAAAAGCAAGGGGGAGGGGTGCTTCCCGTAGAAGCTCACTTAAAATTGAAGGGGTATAGCGAAATGACTCTGTTGTTTGCCCATATTACACTGAAAATGCCAGTGCTCAGGCCCGCGTCACACCCGACCCCCATGCAAAAATAAACATGCAAGCGTTCGTTACCCTGCCCGCTCGCATCTCCTCTCCCCTTTCCCTCTACCTCGATCCCCTGCCTGCAGCACTAGGGTTCCTCCAGCGAGTCGCCGCCGCCGGTCCCTGCTCCTCGACGATGCTCTCACCAGTGAGGCTACATGACTGGCGGGTAGGGCCCCATCTCCCTGGCTGCTCCTCCCTCTGGTGCCGCCCCTCCCTCTCCTGGTCTCCAGCAGCTGCTCCACTATGGTCCGGCCAACGCTCCACTCCGGCAGTCGCCGCCCAACTCCGGCCGACGCCCCACTCCGGCAGAAGGCCCCTTGTTCCGCCTCCCCTCCTCCCAGGCCGTGGCCATGAGGTGCTGTTGCGGGATGAGCTCATCCAAGAAGGTGAGGATCTCCTCTGATTTTTTGCCAAATTTTCATTCTGATCTGCTATATGATGAATTAATATGAGATGCTGCTGCTGCTATATGATGAATTGCTATGAGCTGCTGCTGCTGCTACTATATGATGAATTGCTATGAGTTGTTGCTGCTGCTGCTATATGATGAATTGCTATGAGCTGCTGCTGCTGCTATATGATGAAAACCAGCCACTTGGACCATGGAATTTTGATAAATAATGGTTCTTCATTTAAATTTAGGCAATTATCCTTTGTTTGGAAGACATTGACCAAAGTAGATTATGCCAAGTAGATGGTATCTTTGTATTTGCATTTTGAACAAATAATGATGGTCTGTTTTCCTATCATATTAATTACTGCGATGGGTTCAATTCGTGATGTTTGGAAGTCAAATTTTATTTTCATATGGGCAGCAAAATGACAAAGTATAATGCAATATAGACTTTTCACTGACCATACCACAGATAAGCTGAAAAAACAGGCAATGAAAAGAACTGGTTGGCTTATTATCTAGAGCTTATATTCACACGAGCTTATTTTCATAGGATAACTCAAAAGAACTGGCCCTAAGAACCCTGGCCAACAGCAATGCCAAACAAATAACATGTCACGATGATTGCAATGGAGTGACTTACCATATCACGTTGTATAGGCTCACCACTGCCCCTCCTTTTTTTGCGATGTTCCATGAAAATGCCCATACATCTTGTACTAAGAAATCTTGTACTTTTTCATTGCTGCACCCCATCTACAAGTTGACACAGCTAATTTGAGATATCTCTACATGATAATACATTGCATATCCCTTGCACATAATTAAACCACCAATTAACGATTGTGTGCGTCGCATAAACTAGCCATGACTCTGTGTACTAGAATTGCAGGCACTCTTAGGGAGCCTAATTTAGTACACAAGCATTCCTTCATGCCACCTACGACTTTGTGTAATGTATGACGTCTATATCTCTAATTTAGCGGCCAGTAGTGGTAATCATTGGCTACACAAAGGGATTACTGGTCGAAAATCCTATCAAAGCACGCTGGCAGGCACACACCAATACAAGAGAGAGACTCACTTATAAGATCATAGCAATGCTTCAGTTCAAGATTTTGGTTGGCCAAGGTGTTAGATCCAGAAGAAACATTGTCCTTGTAGCACTTGCCAGCTCCATAACATGTAACAGCGACCTGTTAGTACATTTGAAGTACAGCAGGCAGGTGATGCTGGACGGTTTAAAGGTGACAAGTACCTAGGTCGCGGCGGGTGCTTGGCATTGTGGTAGATTGTGGGAATCAGGTTAGAAACGTCAAGGGTGATGCTGCTGTGGTGGCTGTCGGGGTCCGGGAAGGAGATCTAGGACCGTGGACGAGGGTGTTTGTGAAGCGGCTCCGGTAGTGTGGACGACGGTGTGGACGAAGCGGATCTGAGGCCGTCAAAGAGTGCACCGGTGAAGCTGCTCCGGTAGGGTTGAGGATGGTGTCGATGATGTGGATCTGCGGCCGTGGACGAGGGCATCGGGAAGCTGCTCCGGTAGGGTGGACGACGGTGTCGACGAAGCGGATCTGAGGCCGTGGACTTGGGCTTCGGAGAAGCCGCTCCGGTAGGGTTGAGGATGGTGTCAACGAAGCAGATCTGCAGCCGTGGACGAGGGCGTCGGGAAGCTGCTCCGGTAGGGTGGACAACGGTGTCGACGAAGTGGATCTGAGGCCGTCGACGGGGGCGTCGGTGAGGCGGCTCCGGGGGTGTGGACGATGGTGTCGACGAAGCGGCACGGTGCGGTGTAGGAAGGAGCCGCTGCAGATGCGCTGCGGTTGACGAGAGCACCGGCGAAGCAAATCCGGTGGGGTGGACAAGGCCGGCACTGAATGGGCTGTGGTACAGTGGTGGATGAGCAGTCTAAGGTTTCTAGGGGAGGTGGGAGGGGTAGATGCGGCGGCAGAAGCAGATCCGGCGCGGTGGATGACACCGGCAGTGAATAGGCTCTGTTACACCAGTGGATGAGCAGTCTAGTGTTTCGAGAGGGGGAAGGGGTAGAATCGCCGATGAAGTACGGACGGCGTGATGTAAGGTGCTCTGGTGCTGTGGAGTAGTCGTTTTTGCGGGAGGGGAGAGAAAATGGGGGTGCCGTGTGGTGGGGGGAACCAGAAGTTAGCAAAGCAACCCCGACCTTTTATGTAAATGAGGGCCATGTTGTTCTGTGTGCACCAAGGATAGAAGGGGAATTTCGCATGCTCCAGACTGGATGGCGAAATTTTTCGAAGGAGGCGGGAGATTTTGCCGCCCGCGGGATCGTTCGTATCCAATTCAACTACTTTTGGACAGTGCTAGCGGGAAGCCGGTGGTGCGCGACTGTGTACACAGAGCACACGTCAGCAATAACTCGTATCAAGTTGACCCCAGAAAAAAAGACAATAACTCCGGATGATGCACCGATAACTTGTTATGATCACATGGGCGCGGCCGATCGTACGGGTGTAACTGAGGCGCGTTCATAAACAACGGAGCAAACGCTCAGCCTATTTATTTCTCGTAAAAATATATAATTTTGTGCCATTGGTTATTTATTTTAAACACAATGCATTGACGTGTTAATTTCAATTATATTGTACAGTAACAAATGGATATTATAGATGCGCAAAAGAAATGGATATTATAATCCGCTACTTAAAAGTGTTATCTCTTATGATTACATGGCCTTCATTTCATAAATTGCAGTACCCGTTGAATTCAAATATGAATATTATGTATATTACTTCATAATAGAACCTTAAATCATCCAAACCTAATGAATTTGAATGCAACACTGACAATGGTGCATGTACATGATAACTATAGTGGTTGTTTGAAGAAATATCACCATAACTTTGACATGCACGATTGAAAAAGGCTATTTGAAAAAAAAACAGTATAACTTATGCGATATGTGAGTGTCCAATCTTATAGTGTTGAACCGATAGTGTATCTTCGGCCATGATACGAAGTAGAGATTGATTAAGTTCAAGCGAGGCACGTCCTCGACCGGGAGATAGTGATACGTGAATGAATTGTGCAATCTCTCTCACACACATACAAATCTCCCTTCTCCATGGGCATCTCCATCACACACACGCACTCCGTCTATTTCTCTCCCTCCGTCAAGGTTAGAATTCGTCTTTCTACCTCGTCCTATAAGTCTCTCACACAAAAACACACAAGCTGTCTCTGTCGAACACGCCTACTCCTTTAATTCCGCCCACCCACCGCCACTCATGTCTCTAAGTATAACTACGTCTTGCACACAGATCCCTAAGGTTAACTCGATTCCCCGGAACCATATGAATCCTTACAATGGGATTCCAGCTCAGCACCTTTTGTTTTGAGATTTTGAGAAGAGTTCGCTCACACACGCACACACACACACATTGTTTCTTTTTCATCATTTATTTCGGGCACAGACATGCACACCCGCTTGTTTATCTCCTTGTTGTTTTAGGTATGCCTCGCACACATGCTATCTACCTATCCCTTAGATCGATCTGTAACACACAAACTCTCTCTCTCTCTCTCTCTCTAAGTGTCTCTCGCACCCTCCCCCCCCACAACACAGACAGGAGCAGGGTGACACCTCGATCTAGATCTTAATCTATCTGTTGGCTTCTCTCTCAAACACACACACCCTCACTAGTTGTGTCTCTGTGCCTCGCACATACACTCTCGATACGTCTTTCTCTCCGTAGCCCCCCTCGATACATAGATTTCTCGGTGGTCGTTGATGGTGGGGTCGGAGTCGCCCGTGCAGAGGTGTAATGACGATGATGCCGAATTGCAACCTCAACGGCGCTTTGCTCTTCGACAGCATGTGTGCGTTCTTGTGTGTTTAGCCAGGTCGCCCAGTGTGCCTTGTTTTTACGGGCCTGATGTGATGGTTTTCGCCCGGTTTTCTGTTAATTAACCTAGCAACTCTCTTCTTTCTTAATGAATTCGAGATCCTTTGGGGCAGACTTAAAAAAACACTTTCAAACCAATTATCACAGTAACTATATAAAATGACAGATATCTATAGCTTGTACGAGAAATAACATCTAGTGGACTGGTTAGAGCCCGATGTTCGGAACGCGTTGTCCTGAGGTTGAATCCTGTCAGACACTTTAGTTTTTTATATGTTTTTATATATACTTCTTTCTCTACCCAACTGACAGTGGAACCCACAGATAAAACGAGAGCTGGCACCATGCTACGTAGGCGGATTTAACAGAGAGTACCTAGAATACAAGTTTAAGGATTGATTTGTTTCATTTTTTAACTTTTTGTACGAATCTGTACCCACCGTGCAAGTTCATGTACTGTACATGCAAATAACTCAAATGGATTTGATATGACTCTAATATTTCAAGCATAAGCCCACCAGGGAACAAAAGGAGACGGGCCTACTCAGCTGTGTACACCCAAGGATTGCACGACAAGTCGGTGGCTGACACGGCGCACCACTCCCTAGTACTACTTTACAACTAGTAAACCAGGACGGTAAACATTTTTTTTGAGAAATGGATGGTAAACTATTAAACCGGGACAATTCCCGATACGGCTTGAATGCAAACGAGGGAGAGGGTTGCGGTTCCCGAAACGTTGAACGGCCAATGATGCATCCTCCTTCAATTAGCATGCTGAGGGAAGTAATGGGAGAAGCGGAAAGGAGGCAGCACGATGTGAATGCAACGCAGTTTGCACTCTCATATAAAGGCGCCCCTCCACTCCAATGCATCAACCAAATCGTACGCACCTACGCACCTAGACTAAGCGCAACAGTGCTCACTCCAATTCCCAAACCAAGTGATGCGCGCGAGCGGCCTGCGGCTGTGCCAAATGGTACACGACGCCGGCCTGCGGCACGGCACCGAGGATCGTCTCCAGACGGTGTTTGCGACCGACTGGATCATAGCCCGCGCCGATGCCAGCTTCGCCTCTCAGTTGGACAAGATGATCGTCGACACCATCAACAAGTTCACCGTCGTCAAGAAGCGCGCGGACGACATTGCCGTACTCCTCCAACCCGCGCACCCAGGCTCCTTGTTGCCTACCACCCTCATCGGCCTCTACGGTAACAACCTTTTTCATGCACTGGTGGACTTGCAACTGCCCGACGTCGTGACGAAGAATGTCCACCTCGAGGTCGCGCTCGCCGTGCAACAATTCATCGACCTACACATCCACGTCTATGAGGAAATCATCTACATAGGCCACTATAGGGCCAGGGATGACGCTAGGACGTTGGCCTTCCTCAACCGGCTGGAAGCCTTGGACGCCTTTGTTCAGAAGCACGTTGACCTCGCCATAAAAGCCGCTGCTCCTCAGCCGCTGGTCGGTGGCCCGGCGCATTGAGTCGAGGAGGTGGAGGTCGTTGATGGATGCATCTTTCTTCTTGCCTCCTGTGACCACCACTGCGATCGCGTTGTCGTGGCCTTAATTCTTATTGTATCGCATTCTCATTCCAGTTGATAAAGACATGTGTGATCCCTTTGCTCACATTTGGCGTCAATTATATGTATCACTGTAACTAGTACTAGTACCTCCGTCCTGGTTTATTGGTCCCTTTCGTGTGTTTGTGCCAAATTTTGACTTTAGATTTAACTAACAATATGTTAATACATGTCACAAAAAATAATATCATTGGAAACTATGTTCAAATACAAATCCAACGATATATTTTTTGGTGACATGCATTAATTTTTTGTTAGTTAAATCTATGGTTTAAATTTGGCACAAAGGGGACCAACAAACCAGGACGGACGTAGGCTTACCTTTTGCATCAACTTCGTAATTTACGTACGATGCATGAATCAACCTACTGAGCTACTCGTAAATTCAAAACTACGACCAAACTTATAAATTCAAAACTACTCGTACAGCACGCCTGTCCCGTTCACAAGTTCAAAACGAGAAACTGGAACACGTACAGCAAGCCTGTCCCATTAGCGTCGCATCCCCCACTGTCGTTCCGGCCAGCCGCTCAATGCGCATTGGCTAGGCATATAGTATCACTAACATGTGGGACCGCATGTGAGCAAACCAACGATGCGCCAAATTGGCTAACTACCCCGCTTATCGCGCGGGAAAAGCCCTGCTCTAGCGTTTTCAATCGTTATTTCTATCTATCGATCGCGCCAAGGAGCAGAACCAAATGTTACAATTTATACAAGTTTAAAAGGAAAATCCTGTCGCGTTCGTGTCGCACACGGTCGAGACTCGGGAGTACTCCACGGTCGGTCTGGCACGCCGCATAGCTAGGGAAGGCGTGTTGTCTAGCATTTTCACTGTCATGTGGGACCGCAGTTGAGCAAACTGACTATCGGCAAACCCCCACCCCGCCCGCCGCGCGTCGGCTGAGTTTGAATTGGAAGGGAGGAACGAGCAGGGGAAGAGCTAGCTGTAGCACGGACGCCAAGAAATTTGGTGTCAGATGGGACTCGTGTTGAGAGAGTAGGAGCACTCCGTACTCATTTGTATTACTACCACTATATAACTACTCTACTGTACTAAAGTTATAGAGTACTACTAGTACTCCGGTACGTGCACGGCACAGCTTCGTAGGAACAAAATACGGGCAAGATCTTGTTTCGGGTGATTTCTCTCTTTTTTCAGTCAATGTATTATGAATAATATGATGTGTGGGGCACCCATGACATGAAGCCACGTGGCACATCTGTAGGTCTTGTTGCGAGCTTCTTGTGTGGATCGATCACACTGTCGTGCATCTGGTTTGAGAAGAATATGTCTGGGTACAATTAGGTTATAGTAGATC
Organism: Elymus sibiricus; assembly: GCA_039707655.1. Lineage (NCBI taxonomy): Eukaryota > Viridiplantae > Streptophyta > Magnoliopsida > Poales > Poaceae > Elymus > Elymus sibiricus. The sequence goes on along the minus strand of CM077664.1, from coordinate 373,642,671 downwards.
CGAATCCCAGCAACCTGGACCATTGGATCAACATCAATCAACGGTTTATATCGTGTCCGTGCAAATGCACGCATTGACTTCGCTCATTACATTGGATCGGCTCTAAAAGTCGCACTACAATCAGCTCTAAACTCTAAAAATAAAAAATCCTCATTGACGCGATTAGTGTACATGTCACCGTCGCTGATGAACAGGCTGCTAGCGTGCGTGACAGGAGAGGCTGAGTAGGCCAGCTACGCGCATCAATAGAGCAGCTGTACTTTCTCTGCATTGATAATCCACCGATGGTTTGAGAGAACATTAGTACACTCCACTTGCAACTGTAGCTATGAATCCTAGCGTTCTGAACCATCCGATTGGCTCTATCAATGGTTCACGTATCTCCTCGGTCTTGAGATTCAAAAGTTCAAAACTGGTACGCTATGTAGTATATATAAATATAAATATAAAAATATAAATAAATATAAATATAAATAAATAAAATAAATAATATAATACGATATACAAAGTAAATAAATATAAATATATAAAAATAATGAATATACAATATATAATACATAATACCGCATATTAGGTTTCTCTAAAGTCAAACTTTCTATACTTTCAACAAGTTTGTAGAAAAGTATATTAACATATACACCACCGAATATATATCATTTGATTCATCATTGCACATATTTTCACATCATGTAAATTTGTTATTGTAAATGTTCATATTGTTTTCTACGAACTTGGTCAAGCTTTATAAAGTTTGACTACAGTCAAAGCTATATGCGGAGTAAACAAAAACGGAGGGAGTAGTATATATATAGATATAAATATAGAAATAAAAATATAGTACTATAGTCTATAGATATAGATATATAGCTACCGTTTTTCTAGGTTAAAACTCATGTTTTTGTTTAGACATTGTTTAGCTTTGCTACAATTTGCATCTGCGAGATGTGTAGGACTACCACCTCTTGTTCAGATCCTCTATCAGGAACCCCACCATTATCCTTAATTAATTCAGATTAGCAATTTAGATTGAATTATCTTAGTTCTTGCCGGTTCTTCGGTTGCTTGCAGAAACTCGATCTCGTTATTCAGGTTGATCGTGCATATGGCAAGATCAGTGACTATCGGAGATTGGTTTAATTAGCGATTGCCGATTCGTATCATCGGGTACGATATAGCTGGATCGTCAACGTCAAAATCCACCAAATCGATAGTTATCCCCACTCTCATCGAAAGATTGGGTCGCCCATCTCACTATCTAGGTCCACGCCTCCCTCTCTATCGGAACACACACACACACCTCTCCACACGATGCATGTCTCTTGGTCTCTCTCCCATCCCATCAAAAAAATAGGCACACCACCATTCTCTCCTTCTCGCGACCCCTATCTATGTAGTTAGGTCTCCTTGTGACACACAAGCAATCCTATCTCTCTCTCCCACACATAACCTTACCCCCCCCAGTCAGCTATGCTGTCGATGTCTATCTAGCTCTATCACACGCAAACAGACGATGTGTGTGTCCCTTCATCGCACACACACTATCGCTCTCCCAATATCCCCGACCCCATAACCTTGTCGATCCCCTCTATGTCTATATCCTGTATACAGGTTGACGTTTGTCTCCCGCACTATTTTGGGCATGCACCCCTCTCTCTCTCTCTCTCTCTCACGCACACGCACACACCCTCTCTCTCCCTTTCGGACGCTCCTCTCTCTCCGACACACACACACAGTCTTTCGAACACGCATATGCCTCTCTCTCTTTAGGTCTCGCTGCCACACCCTCCTCTTTGTGACACAAATATTCTCTCTATATCTATCTCTCGCAATAATACATGGATAGTCTAAATTGAAATCAAGCAAAGGACCACACTTCTCTTGATTCTCTCTTGGAAAAATGAGCTCCAATTACAAAAGTCGAATCCACTCTCAAACAGAATATGAACATAGGGTGAAATCTTCCACCCAAATGTTTGTTGTGTGCATGCATGTCAATAATATGGATGTACTACTCGTACATCCACGCTGACCCAATTCACACAAGTTACACTAAACCCTCCCCCGCAATTTTTTTTACATTAAACACTTCTCAAAATATGGCGTACATGTGATGTTGTTGTACTGCTCCTACCAGCCAGCCGCCCCCGACACGTTCCAACATACTATGGTACTTGAGATTCTATTTTTCTCGGTCAGACCTTGTGTAACCATGAAAAGGTCAACCCCCGCCCCCATTGGTATTGTAGCTCGAAGCTCCCATATGGACACAACACCCATCGGAGCACGCAGCCGTTGCCGAAGTGGATGGCGCCGCGGCCTGGGAAGATGACGGAGTTTCCGACCTCGCCGAGGTGGAGCACGCCCTCGACGGCCGCGAGTAGCCCACCCTCACTGGCCACGCGGAGGACAATGTGATCCAGCGGCTCGCCCTCGTCGGCCATGAGGGGGAGCGCGTGCTCGAGCAGCATGCCCTGGTCGGTCACGAGGAGGTGCATCGCGTCCTCGCCGCTCACAAGGTGGAAGAGTGCGTTCTCCAGTAGCATGCCCGCGAGCATCGCATCCTCGCCGCTCCCGACGTGGACGAGCGCGTGCTCCGGCAGCACGCCCACGAACATCGCATCCTCGCCGCCCTCGACGTGGACGAGCGCGTGCTCCGGCAGCACGCCCGCGAACATCGCATCCTCGCCGCTCAAGCGCACGAGCGTGTGCTCCAACAGCACGGCCGCGAGCATGGCATCCTCGCTGCTCACGAGGTGGATGAGCACATCCTCCAGACAGTACCCCAGGAGTCGGGACGCAAGCACCGCGCCCCCGGCGACGAGGAGTATTGCATGGTGGCCATCGCGGTTCAGGAAAATCCCGTGACTCCGCCGCGCCCTGGAGAAGCGCGAGCTCCAGTGGGCACTCGAGGAGTCTCGCGCCAATATGCAGATGGCAGCCGACGTGCAAGATTATCCTTCGAGCTCTCCTCCTCCTACGACGACGCCACCACCGCGCCCGTCGTACGTCCTCTGCCTCGGCTCCGGCAGACCTTTGGAGTTTAGTTGTATGGAACATGAATATTTGGATTAATCATACGACTAATGCAAAAAACAACCTATGACTAACAGGCATGAATAGATGCTGTGGCAGCATTGCATGCTGGAGAGTAACGCAATATATTTCAATTTATGGATTGCATGCATGACTAGTTTATGTGGCATGGTTGCATGGCTAGGAAAGGCTAGGGAAAAAAATAGATAATGCATTTGTATAGATATTTAGGAATAGAAGATATTCTCCACATGCACAGTTGCTCTGGAGCATATAAAGATCTTTAGAGTGCACTCCAAATTTTTTTCAGAGGCTTAGGTGCACCGGATGCCATGCCACATCACAAAATGTTAGAAAAAAATAAGAAACAAATCTTGAGTTTGGCACGACTTTGGTGCAGTGGTAGCACCACAAGGGTGGGTGCAGCAGATACATTCCCCTCTCGGGGCACGCGACGGAGGGGCGGTGGGGCCGAGAGGGGTGAGGCGCACGTCGAGGGACGTGGGGTCGTGGGTTCGAGCGGCATCGTGGGAATTGCTCGTGGCAGTGGTGGAAACATGATGGTCGCCGTAGTTCAGCGTCCATGGACAAGTTGTCATGTCGTTTGACACATGCATTGCACACTGATCATTGCAAGGAGTAGGATATAAAACTAGGCGGATAAATACTTCATTATATTCAAGCGGACCTGCGCTACTACACTTGTTCCAAAGATATGCACACCAGCGAAATAGTTCATCTATCCATATATATAGAGAGGAAATATTTTTTTTTGCGAATCAGAGAGGAAATAGTTCATCCATCTATATTGCCCTTCTTCTTCTTCTTCTTCTTCTTCTTCTTCTTCTTCTTCTTCTTCTTCTGTGGGGGACGGCTTCGCTACAAGCTCTTTCGACCATTCAGCTATCTCGAAACTAACATGGGCATCGAGGGCTGCATATTTTATCCGGTAGTAGGTCAAGGGATAAATCTCCCATCCAGACGACCTTAATCACAGTGTCTCGTCGTCCTTCTCAAGCTTTGTTCCGAGCACATGATTTGCTACGTCAAATAGGGATGGTATTGGTTTCCCACAACCCTTTATAGGAATTTTGCATTGTAGGTCAGCGGTGTTTTTCACATCAAGGTTGTACGGCGCCAGCTTTTCTTTGTCCCCATTGATGGCTGCTCCACAGAAGAATATGTCCTCCCGAGACATGAAGTCGTGGAGCTCACCTGGTATGGAGGGCGCGTGCATGATTTGATACACCAAACCTTCATCTTCGAGGCACAGCTGAAGGAGGGTGGCGCGTTGCATCTTCCCACTGACACGATCGGTGTACTCTGCGTCGAGACCGATGACCTTCATCATCACCTTTTCGAGGGAGTTGGATACATGTTGATCCACTCCCGAACAACCCTCGGGTGGTCGGTGACAGTGGCGGCTATCCTCAACGAGCCTTCGTTGAGCACATGTTTGACGCTAAAAACCTGCATACTGATCTCTTTCGCCATTTGGAACCGCTGGACCGGAGGGCTATGGTTTGGAGTATTAGGATTATGTGGCTAGTCTGAGTGGAAGAAGATGATTATTTAAAGGGTTTTCGGAAGTACTCTATGAAGAGGTTAAAATAGTGTGAATCCAGTGGGGTTTGAATGCAAACGAAGGAGAGGTGAAGAAGCCGAGGAAATCGGTTCCCGATGGAGAATTAATGGGAGAAGTGGCATGCAGGCAGTTGATTAGATGGCTATGTAGACCGACCTACAAAACGAAAAGCCTATGCGGGTAGCGTACTGGCAGGAGTGTTACTTCCCCTAAAAAAAGGAGTAGTACGTGTCCGTGTACGTGCCCATGCTTCTATCGCTACATGTGCCACTGGCTAGTTGAGGTCGCTCTTTCGAATCACCGTGGCGAAACATTTTATGATTCCTTTTTATTTCCCCACCCCTTCCTGACAGGTGGGACCTATGCAAAACCCACTTGGGTGGACGAACAGATATAGAAACATATCCATCTCTTTGCACAAAAAAGTGTCGTAGCTGGTTCGGATGGATATTGGCACATGCGTGCGAGGCACAACTTCTGCGTTCGAATACCCGCAGAGAGCTAACCATTTTGTATTTCAGTTTTTTCCCATAGTGTAGTGCTACTCCACGTACACGTATCGGTTTGGCATTTCCCGTTACACTTTGCTCTAATTCCCGAGACATTTTTTTTGGGGGACAATAGACAGTTCATGTGGGTTATGAGAGAACATGGCATAGAGTTTGAGATCCCATGCCTTCTTCTGGTGATTCTCGATGATTCTGCGTGTGTGCTATGTGTGTAACCTAATCTGGTTAAGGAATATGCAGTTATCCTGAAAAAAGAAAAATGCCTTCTTCGCGCTACCGCATGCATGAGAATTTTGGTCTGCTCGCAATATGGATGCTACCTGGAGGATCAAGTGAACCCAGATGCTAGCACGACCTCTTTCTGATATACTACTATGTTACTACTAGTAGTAGTACAGGTGTGGTACTTATTGGTCAAAATATTATTCATCCAGTCCTCACAGTGAAGTGACAAGACCCTGCGCCCGAGGTGACACTAGTCCAGGCGGCGTGTTCGGGTTACCAAAGTCAGCCTCACCCTGTGCAGTCACTGTCACCGCCGCTGTACAGCATGCCTCGCCTCGTCTCCCTCTCCCCTAGCACCACTCCATCTCCATCTCCATCTCCATCTCCATCTCCATCTCGCTGGAGATCCTGAGGTCACTCTTCTTCATCTTACAGTGCCCCCCGCGTACCCTCGCCTCCCCTAGTACCACTATTCTACTCGCTAGCCGCTCCAGCACCGAGAGCATTCTCCCCCATAAATCAAGCCCCAAAAAACCCTACCTTCCAAACTCCACCATGGACGAACCCGAACCATGCAGCATCCGCATGAGGCGCGGCTGGAGCGATCTCCCCAGGGACATCCTTGACCTCTATTGTTCCCGTATGGATATATTCAACGCCGTGCGGCTGGCTTCATGCTCGAGGGACCTGCACGTGGCCATCGTCAAAGCGAGGCCTGAGCTTTTGAAGACACCCTACTTGCTACTATCTGATCTTGCGGAACACTATGCTCACCAACTTCACCATGATACTAGGGCGGACATCATGCCCCTCGACTTCGATCCGATCTCCATCACCCAAAACTTCTTATTAGGTATGTACTGGGTCGGCATGAACTTCCACTAGATGGTTGCCATTGAAAAAATCCAGAGAAGGTGGGTGCTCGTGAACGTCCACACCTCCCATGAGATTATCCTTCCTCCCATGGATCATATAGGGGTTTACCGTCACGGCCCACGTCATGTAAATTACCATGTCAGCTGGACGGACCTTGTTTTGCAGAAGGTTGTAATCTGCCAAGTGCCCACGCCATCTGGGAATTACGCAGACTTCAAGCTAATTGCCTTGTTCGACCGCCGACTCGCCTATCTTTGCGGCGGTGCCGGCCATAGTTGGACACTACTCCCGTCGTAGCCCTGCATCGATGGTGATCCATAGTTCTGTGATGTTATTGAACACAATGGCATCATCTACGCGATCGACAATGCAGATGGCACCACGTATTGCTGGGATGCCGCGTGTAAGTTGTTTTCGTCTGATTTTAATGATAACACCATGACATTGTTTGAACTTTTGTGATGATTGGCATATCCCTGTTACAGCAGAAGTTGACTAGAACTATGTCAATGTATTAGGGACGCCGTAAATCAGGAAATAAAATAGGGAAATTTGGAAGTCCAAATGGTAATCTCTATATTTGGAAGTAGTTAAATCATGTGATTGTGACCATGTCTATACAGCCAATTTGTACCCTTGAATAATCAAACGGTTAGGAAGATATAGATATTCTCCTAACTTTATAGTAATCTTTATACTACTAAATATGAGTGTGTATCAATAGCCATGTTAGTTTCCTCATTTTCATGATGTAGAAACATGGATAACATTGTTGGTTTCATCTAACCATACATTAGGGAAGTAAAAGTGCATATGGAAAACTCTATATTTGGAAGTAGTGAAATCCTGTCATGCTTACCATGTCTACATACCTATATTCGCCCTTCAGCAATTAATGGGTTGAATAATATCCTCACAAGAATTTTGCACACAGAACATGAGTTTATAACAATGCATGGTGTGTTAGTTTCCTCTGAAGAATTTATTTGTGAGAACAGAACATGACTACATAACATGCATGGCGTGTTGGTTTCCTGTGAAGAATCGATTGCGAGATAACATGAGTATAACCATGCACGGCATTGTTATATTTTCGACCCCAGTATACATTTCCCTCTATTTTCCTGTCAGTTCCAACAGGGACAGATCAATGCTATTTCTTACATTATCCTACTCATACTCTGAACAATGCTGATCTTACATTAACAATCTCTATCCTTTTTGTCTCCTTTTTTATATGATGCAGTGTTCATACGGCCCCTGCCCTTTGTAATCACACCACCTTTGCCGAAAACATGGAAGCACAACTGGTTCCTCGCTCGATCAGACGACGGAGAAAAACTAATGATCATTCGCACGGATCACAGGGTCACCCGTCTTTCAAAAACCCCACTATGTACAAGCAGCGTGAAATACGTGAGTATCAGAAGAATGGCTGTTACGTCTATGAGCATGATACCAGCTTGTTGGGGCCTTCAGGATTTTTGAGTTGGAGGCGGGTAAACAGCCTTGGTTCACACTCTCTGTTTCTAGGACTTAGTTATCCGATTAACCAGGAGATCACCCTTGGCAAGGATCCTGATGGCAGAGAGGCTCTGTTTGCTAGGGAAAACTGTGTGTACACGGTGAACCCTAGGTGTCCGGGATCATCCGCCCCTGATTGTCGATGATACAACCTGCAGCCAAAAGAAGGTGAGAATGAGAAAGGCATCTGGATTAACTTTTATCCTTGGACATCTCATTACCGACAAGCAGTGATGTGGTTCGAGCCTTCAGGTAGATAGGTATTGGGCTGTTGCGTCGAAAGGGTGGAGTCCTGGTGTCTCCGAATCACTGGTGCCTGAAGGGTAGCTGCAAATTATGATGGCGCTGGATCATCCCTCTTCGAATGACTTGCTATCTTTACTGCTTGTTCTGGATGGGTAATGTTCTCTTTTGCTATGCAGACTCCTTGTAATTTGGTCATCCTCGTCTATGTCACTCTTACTATGTACTAGTTCGCTCTGTTTAGAACTTTGTTATATGTGTCTGGATCACGAGAGTCTGAGCGCTGCAGATGGGTGTGTTTTGGTGGTGTAGCAAGACTTCTTATGAACTTTCATGTCTCACTGTTTATGTCAGTAGTAGTCACTAGTCAGTGTTTGCATGTTGTATATATCATTGTTTCAAACTGTTTTTTGTTTCGAACTGTTGATGGGCTGAATGAGGGCATCACCATTCTCCAATGTACAGTGTATATATCCTTTTTTCAAGTTATAATTTGAGCTCAGTGACTTTTCAAGAATGTACACTTGTTTGGGCCATGTGAGGTGTCATTGAATACGGGCCGAGTAGTAACGCAATGCCAAACATGCCAATTATGAACTCTGAGGCTGGGCGCTCAAAAAAAAGAACTCTTAGGCCGACATGTGGGCGCCACCGGTGTTTTCGTGCGCTTGCACAGCAAGAGCGTATTGGCGCGCGTTCGAAATTCATGCTACCTTTTCATCCCCAATCCCCCGCCCCTCCCCCACCTCTGGAATCTCAATTCCTACTCCAGTTCGCCCAAATCCCCCTCCTCTACTCCCTGTACTCAAACGCACTATCATGTCGCCGGTCAACGCGGATCTTTGAGCCGGAGATCCTGAGGTCCGTCCTGCCTTCGGGCGCTGCGTGCTGTCACTCAACAGTGGCATGGCGGCCCTTGACGAGCAGTTTGTCGGCAAAGTGCTGATGGTAACCATCAACGGCGACCGGCCTCCCGTCTCGCCGGATGACCTGGTCAAAGCTCTTGGCATTGGGCACGACATCCAAATAAGTGACTTGCTCGTCGAAGTCTGTCCGCCACCGGCTGATTTCCTCGTGAGGTTCCGGACAACATTCGACTGCAGTCGTGTGTTAGAATGTTCCCGGCGTTTGTTCTGCGATGCCGCGCTGGTGAGCTTCGATCGGTGGCACCCAGGATGGGGCTCGGTGCCCTCTGAGCTTGAGTTTTTAACAAAGCTTACCTTCCACGGCATGCCTCAACGGGCTTGGAACAGCGAGTCCATGAATGAGCTTATCAATGACCAAGGAGGTGAGCTCTTAAGTATGTTTGTTCCTCTAGACAGCTGGGCTCTGACGGTTATGGCTTGGATGAAGAAGCCGTCCACCATACCGAAGGTGATTGGTGTTGAGATACTGGTGCAGGAACCGGGGTTGTACTATTCATCGACACCACGGCCGCCGCGGACCACGTTAGGTATGTACCTGTATCGAGTCTTCGTGCATGTCGAAGAAGTGGTCAATCCATCAATCGAAGCCCTGCCGCCGCCGTTGGTGCCGGGTCTGTCGACGATGTCCATTACAGGAGTCAATGTCAGACTTTCCCCGTGTTGCTCGGAACGATGGATGGCACAGGGCCTACTCCATCGCGCGGCGAAGGCCATTGCTTCTTTAGGAGAAGAGGCCGGGCTGGCTGCCTGGATGTGCTCTAATTTGAGGTAACAACTGAATCTTCACAGATACTACTTATATCCGAGCTATAGGTGTGAAGCTCTGATGAGCCAATACATTTGATTGTGACCTGTTCTATTTTTGTACCTGAACTTTTTTTTGAAACGGGTGTACGTCAACTTAATGTGCTAGTACAACTTATTGTGTTGTCTGTCTGTTTTCTTTGCACATCATTCAAGATATTTCCACTTCATTGATCAAGACGATGAACGGTGATGTACGAGTTTGTTGGTTTCAAGATAGCCATACCCGTAGCGATCCACTGCTTCCACCCCTACTGTGCCGCCCGCGTGAAATTTTTGTATGCAAGCTCAATGTGCTATGATGCTGTATGTGATTGTGTCAACTATATAAGTTTGTACTGAGCATCAGCAATGCATATGGCTGAAAGATGTATGCACGAGCATCAACCGATCGGTTTCTCTCTCTCGCTAACAAGTGGGACCTGCTGATTTATTTCTTCACTCGTGACAGCTTTTAATTAGGTTTCACTGGACTCTACCTTTTTTCTTAAGTTATAATTTGAGCTCAGTGACTTTAAAAAGATGTACACAAGCCTTGTTTGGGCCATTTCAGGCGTCGTTGAATGTGGGCTGAGTAGCTACGTAAAGTTCTACTGTACTACACGGGCCTTGTTCGTTGAACATCAGCAATGCAACTGGGCCGAAAGACGCGTGCCAGCCCAGGTTTTGTTTTGTACTAAAATAAGCACAGCCCAGCTTATGGTTTTTTTTAAGAAAATGCACAACTCAGTTCTATTTTTATATAAGAATGTCAAGCCCAACTTAAGTTTTTTTAATAAAATATTAATTTTTTATAAGAAATGCTCTGTCCAAACGAACATTGTTTTTTCACCCATCCCAGAAAATGGGTCTATTTCTACTAAAACCAAATGGGTTGTAAATTATAAGAAATAATAAATGGGCTGCATGTCCGCAATATTATTTTTCACCCAGCCCAGTAAATAGGTGTATTCGAAAAAATAATCAAATCCGCTGTGAATTTTTAGAAATAGTAAATAGGCTATTATGTTTTCACCCAGCCCAGGAAATAGATGTATTAGAAAAAGTAAATCAAATGGGATGTAAAAACTAAATAAATGGGCTGCATGCCCGCCATAGCTTTCGAAGCTTACTTTGTTGGCCCACGAGGACGAAGCCTGCGCAAAGCGTTGTCAACAAAATGATCCCCACGAGGACGAAGTCAACAAAATGATTTAAAGCTCAATACAAAAGTCAACAAACTATTCTAACAACCGTAGCCATTGGATTGACATCCAACGGCCATCCTACTTCTTCAATCTCTGATCTTGTTGCTCCAGCCACCAAAACCATCGCCGGCGGGAGCGCCTGCTTCTGCCTCTCGTGGCCGGCTGTACTGCCGCGCAATCCTCGCCTCCCCACCCTACTCCCACCGGTGGCCAGGTCATACCTGTACTCACCCACGCCTTCTATTATTCTCCACCCACACCTTCTGTTATTCTCCGGCGATGGCAGCCTCACCCCGCAGCCGAACCAGTCAACCCTCGTACTCCACTCCGCCAGGGACTCCAGTGCCCCGTCTTCCACAACTCTAGGTCGTTCCCATCCTAGGCCTCGCCATCGTCCACCGCCTTGGTGCGCTCGACGATGATGGTCAACGTGGTCAACAACGAGAGCCATCGGAAGAGGACTGTACGTGGAGAGGCTAACAGCTGGGTCCACGGCCGCATGCAAGGAAGTGCCTCCTTTCCTCCACGTGACAGCTGGGACCCACCGGAAGTGCCCCCGTATTATGCGAAAAAAATGATTCCTCCCCCTGACAGCTAGGACTCACCAGCTATATCTTCGCACGCAAGGAAGTGCCTCCTTATTACGCGGAAAAGAAATGCTTCCTTTCCCTGACAGCTGGGACCCACTAGCTACATCTTCGCATGGAAGGAAGTGCCTACTTATTACGCTAAAAAAATGATTCCCCCTGACAGCTGGGACCCACCCGGTCGAAGCGTACGTAGCGTTATCTGTCTGGTCGCGAACGTGTATGTACATACTGGTCGATCGGTCTCTCTGCAACGATGAACCGTGGCCGAGTAAGGAACGACACGTGTCGTAGTAGAGCCCCCGATGTAGCATGTCACGCAGTCCCGTCTAAATGGTGTACACATATGTACAGCCACGCTGCAAAAAATACAGCCACGTACGTACATACGGGCGGGGTGTCGAACGCATACAGCAACGGCGTCCTGTTCATCGGCAGCCAACCGGCTGGGTCGGAATGGAGGAAACAGCGTCGTGTTCATCGGGAGCCAAGCGACTGGGTCGGAATGCGTCCCGTTCATCGGGAGCCAACCGGCTTGGACGGAACAGCCGAAACAGGGTCCTGTTCATCATCCCCCCACCAGCTGGGGGTCTGGCGTACCGCAAAAAGGAGGAAACAGACTTCTGTTCAACCGCCTACGATCAAAATGGGGTCCTATTAATCGGGAGGGGTCTGGCGTACCAAAAAACGGAGGAAACAGACTTCTCTTCAACCGGCTACGGTCGAAACGGGGTCCTATTCATTGGGAGGGGTCTGGCGTACCGCAAAACGGAGGAAACGGACTTCTCTCCAACCGCCTACGGTCGAAACGGGGTCCTGTTCATCTGGAGGGGTCTGGCGTACCGCAAAACGGGACTCCACGGGCTACTGTTCATCCACCGTCGACCTCCTCCAGCCTCCACAGGCTACTGTTCATCCATCGTCTACTTCCTCCAACCTCCACGGGGTCCTGTTCATCCACCCCCAGCCGGCTGGGGTGTGGCGTACCACGGCACGGCCTCCTCGGGGTCTTGTTCATCCAGCGCCAACCACCTACTACCACGGGGTCCTGTTCATCTAACCCCCACCGTCTGGGGTGGGGCGTATGAGAGCGGGTGGCAGCAACGGGAATTGTTCATTGACAGCCAACCAACCAGCTAGGTCAACTCACCACGTCTCGCGCAAGGGGCTCGATCAATGCAAGGTCTCGACTCATTCTACTACGTGTATCGCGTGCGTGGCAGGAACGGGAATTGTTCATCGAGAGGCAACCAACCGGCTAGCTAGCTCAACTCACGTCTCTCACGGGGGCTCGATGCAATGCATCGATCGATCGGGTTCAGTAAGCAGCTACGAAGTGATCGATTGCTCGGGTTTAGTTAGCAGTGAAGGAATCGCTCGGGGTCAGTTAGCAGCGAAGGGCATCGATCGGGTTCAGTACGTAGTGCGAGGGATCGATCGCTCATGTTCAGTACGTAGTGCGAGGGATTGATCGATCGCTCGGGTTCAGTAAGCGAACGCCTCGCTCGGGTTCAGTTAGCAAACACCTCGCACACACGCGCGTACGAGAGAAACGTGCAAACCACACTACATCGCTCGGCCCCGACCACCCACCAATTGCCCACCATAATCGGGAACTCCCCAAAAATTTCCTCGCCCTCACTTCCACCATGATTTTTTACGTCCTGGACGGCCCAAAGAATGTCATGCAGGTCCGCCTCCGGCCCGCCCAGGATGAAAAGCCCATTTTCTGTCATAGAAGTAGGAGCCCACCACATCTATGATGATACATGTTTTTTTCAGAATTATCATCATGGAAGTGTCATATCCATGACAGAAAAAGTTTCCGTTTGGGCCATAATATCGCGGATGTGTCTTTTTTTGTAGTGCAACCTTGATGCCCAACTTGTCCCAAGTCTCTATGTCAATAGAAGTGTGGTGCATGTTGTCATCAAGTTCTTCATCCTAGCAATCCATATCAACATCCTTCGATGCACCACCCATCAGACCCTCTGGGCACACCTTGTCCTTGCCCTTAAGCGATGCCAGCCCTGTGCCGTCCTTGCTAGGGGGTGGCTGTTCCCGGACTTGTCAGAGGGCTTAGGGGGTTTGTCGGAGGGCCCTGGCGCAGACGGACCCCCTCCCCTGTACGCTTAGGCATGCGCTCAAGCTCGATCTTGATCTCGTATCCTTCATGGTTGAACCACACCTGCACCGTGTCGTTCAGCTTGTTCGGCGTCTTGCACGCCAACTTCATCCTCACCAGCCCCAACCGGATGAGGGAGAGCTCGTCGACCACAATCGGACGGCCCATCATCTTCATTCCTTCCATCAAGCGATCCACACGGCGGTGCTTCTTGGGGATGCCATGGAGCCGCACCCATGCCTCGGGCATCACCATAGGCAGAACCTCTTCATGAACTATGTCTCGCACCCTGGAAGTGATGTCGTTGATGGACAAGAAAAGCTTGTCACTGGTCTTCGCCATATGTAGCAGATCCGCAGATGGAAAAATCACTGAAAAGTCATTGTCCCCCACCTGGGAGATCTGCCAATCCCAATCGCCGGCCACCATATGCTTGAGTTCTTGCATAAGAATGCGGAGGGAGAGCTTGCCTGGGTTAGCAGATAGTATGGCCCCATTGGCGATCTTGAGATCTGAGCCCGCTTCCTTGTCTTCGTCCTCATCAAACTGCATGCAGAAGAAACCCTCCCCCAGGATAGCACTGCCCATGATCTAGAGGTTAAGCTGCCGACCGCGCGAGGGGCAGTAGGCACAGGCGTGGCCCTCTTCTTTGCACAACACGCATAGGGGAAGTAACGTGCACATGGACTGGTAGTGGCCGAGCCACCCGCACATGAAGCACTTCGAGCCAGTGGGATCCTCCACCGGAATGGGCTCTGCCGCCGACCCCTTTGAGGAGGAGGGGAGCACTACCGCGAGCGGCTCTGCCTGAGCACGAGGCTTCTTGGCGAGCGGATCGCCGTACCCGCCACCGCAGTACGGGTGCTCCATGGATTTGTGCTCCAGCTCCGTCCGGTGCTGCCCCGCCTTCTTCTTGCGCTTGCGTTCCTGTTGCTGAGCCACCAAGGGGGAGGAGGACCCCAATCCCTCTCGCGCCCTTCCTGATTGTTGCTTGCCTCGCGAATCCCAGCCGTCGCGCCCGGATTGACGCCCACGCAGATCCCGCTTCGCCTTCTCTCGCAGCTCCCGTTCCCGCCACCTCTCCACCTCTGGATCCAGTGGCTCCATCGACCGCTTGTCTGTCCGGCGATCTACCATGGCCACGGCCTCGGCATAGGAGACGAGCTGGGGGTGGGGAAGGAATGGAGTGGAGTGTGCGAGCGGTGTGAGCCAGCCGCCACACTTCAGACCGAGTGGCTGGAAATCCTAAGCTAGGGTTCAAGCACCCCTTCCTCAGCCATATATATCCGGAGAACGGGCTGATCTGGGAGGCCGATCCGCTGGGCGAAGGAACCCAAACAGAGCCAGGCCCAGTTCCCGCACTGAGGCCCATTTGGACACCCCGCTCACCTGGTCCCGCCGAGAAGGCTGTCAGCCGAGCCCCCAAGGCCGGCCCAGCCTGTGGCCCCGACCCAGCTCCTGCAGCTTGAGGCACCCTAGCCTCCAGCCTTGCTTCCGCCGCTGCCGCCGCCTCCTCGCCCTCCGACGCCGGCAGCCCAGACGGAGCAGGGAGGCAAGGCCACCCCTCGCATGGCGCGCAGGTAGCGTCCAGCACCATCTCCACAGCAGCAACCGGAGCCAGAGGACCCGGGGCCATCATCGCGGAGGAGCCCCCGCGCGTAGAAAGCTCCAGACACCAGATGCGGGATGCCGTAGCCCGCGAGCCCCCACCGCCTGGAGCAAACTGGGCGCTGGTGAAAAAAACAATCATTTGATTTAGATTCTTGCTCTCCCTTAGCAGCGGGAAAGGAGTCTATATATCTGCCTTGCTTTGGTAGATTCCCCCAGCGCAATTCAACGAAAGGTAATCATCACAGTCGATAACAACGACACCCCAAAAGAAACTAAGATGCCCACGACAATCTTAGAGATGAACAACAGACAAACTTCACTATCCCCAAAATCATTTTCCCCGGTTGTAGAAAGTTCGAGAGTTAGCTCAGGATCCACAGACCCTGCCGTTAGTGGCGGTGACATGCCTAGTGCAGCTAGGGCCATAGTCCTAGACCTAGTAATAACAACCCTTAGGGCATCTCCAATGCTGACCCTCAAACCGCCCGCATACGTCCGAACCGTGCGGTCAAGATGTGTTGTGCGATCCAACACGGGCCTGTATCGGTCCGCCGAGTGGCCCGGACACAGTTTCTCCCGTAAACCGGAGACAAACGTGGGGGGGGCATTGCGGGCGTCGGGGCCGCTGCCACGCCCGCGTCTGACCGCCTTGGCCTACCCAAACCCCCTCCCTCGCCCGCACGCGCTTCCCGCCCTAAACGGTTAGCGCCGCTCTAGAGCGTCAGTGCCGCATTCATTCCCGGCCAAAGAGGAGACGACCTCTCACTGGCGTCGGCATATTGAAGCGGTGCGCCGACCGAGAGAGCGCCGGCCCTGCCGCTTCCAGGTGCACGCGACTGCTCCGTGATCAAACGACACCACGGCCGTCCGTCTGCCTCCCACATTAATGACACGCGGTTGCCGAGGAACCTACTCCGGCACCACCCGTCCGTCCCTCCGCCGCCCACCATTGCCGTCTCGCCCGCTATATAAACTGCAGCCCCGGCAATAGCCGCATTCGTCGTCCTCTGGTCCCTTTCTCCTCTTCCGCACTACTCCCACCATGGCCTGATCGCGCTTCAAAGCTCTCTAGGACGGACTGTCACCAGAGCAGAAGAAGGAGATGGCCGCCATTGCAACCGGTTGGCAGGCCGGCAGGCAGCCAGAGGTCGACAACGTCCCAATGGAGGACGCGGCTGAAGACGAGCCGGCGCCACCCTCCTCGCTGGCGCTGCCCTCCTCGCCAGTGCATTGCACCATCACCATCGGCGAGGCTCGTGCTTATTATATGGACATGGTGCGGGAGGAGCGGGAGGAGCAGGCTGACGCCGCCTACAACCTCCAGCTCCTCCAGGAGCACCAGCAGGCGGAGGAGCAGCTCAACGCCGACAGGGAGATCACGCCAGACGCGGACGTGTTGGAGTAGGCGGCGCTGCTCGAGTCCTACCGCTCCGCCCGCGAGATCCGCCTCGCCTACTTGCGGTACCGCGAGCGTCAGGCGGAACTTGAGGCCGCCTACAAGGAGTTCGACGAGGCGGCGAACGAGGTGTGGGGCAAGACTGACAACGAGGAGGACACCGCCGAGGCAGCGCCCCGCCGCCACGACCGTGAAGCCGGCAGCGAGGAGGAGTAGTGCATGGTAGGTCACCGCTGCTCGAGTCCCAAGAAGGCCACCGCTCCTCCCCTCCCGTTGAAGCCATGCTTGGTGGGCTGACCATCGTCGGCCGATTAGCTGCTTGGCGGCGACGTGGAGGCGCACAACTTCACTTCCAAGGGCTCTGGAGGTGGAGGTTACGGAGGCGGAGCTGGAGAGCGCCAAGGCGGAACTGGAGAAGGCGAAGCTTCAGTTATAATTCCCGTTCCGGCAAATCCCGGGCACTCGATATGTCCTACTTTCTAGCACAAGTCATGCCGAAATTCACGGAAAATTTCGGCATGACCTTTGCTAAAAATAGGACATATCGAGCGCCTGAAATTTGCCGGAACGGAAATTAATCAACATTCCGGCAAAACATAGGCACTCGGAGGGAACACCTGCAAGACGCCCGCTTAAAAACATATAAGGTACAAACCCTACCACTCTCGACAGAAATTTTTAGTGACATGAAACAAAGAGCGGAGGATGAGGAGGTGGACTTTTAGCTCACCCACTTGGTTGTAGAGGAAGTAGTCGAGCAGCGGAGTGATGACCCGGGACCAACAGCTCCGACGACGATCACTCCAGGGAGACGCGACACCAGAAAGCCTGCATATTCAACCGAGTGAAAAATTTAGATCATCAAATCTCATATAGCATTCTTTGATGACAAAGTGATAATGACATAAAAATAATTCACAATATAATTGGCAACAACATATTTATATTTTATTTGATACCTAAATATTTTAAGGTATTTGGTTAATGTAAATACCTAAAACATTTTTATATTTTATTTGATACCTAAAACATTTTTATATTCAAAAAACCTATTCGATACCTAAAATTTTCTGAAACCCTATTCATTTACTGAAAATTTACTAAATTTTTTCTATTCTATTACTATTTTTTTATATGTGACATATGAAAGAATATTGTCCATTGCATTCATATATATTTGCTCATATATATTTTATGTTTATGCAGTAAATATGCTCATGAATATTGTCCCTAGGAGGAGGGAGGAGGACGGCGGAGGAGGGAGGAGAGAGGAGGAGGAGGGAGGAGGGTGGCGGGAGGAGGGAGGGGGGAGGAGGAGGGGGAGGGCGGCGGGAGGAGAGAGGAGGGAGGAGGAGGGCGGCGGGAGGAGGGCGGTGGGAGGAGGGAGGAGGCTTTCCGAGGTCCGCGACGGCGGCAATGCGGTGACGACGGCGACGACGGGAGGAGGAGTGGCGGCGACGGCGACAGAGGAAGAGACAGTGAGGAGAGGGAGAGTGAGGGACGTGCGGCAGGGAGAGGATAAGGGTGCCTTAGCAGTAGCGCGGGGGCACGCGGCCTGCGCTACTGCTAAACCCACTAGCTGTAGCGCCGGGTACATACCCCACGCTGCTGCTAGGCGGGGCCCGGGAGCTGGGCCCGTGTATCCACAGTAGCAGCGCGGGCAATAAAGGCTGCGCTACTGCTACCAATTTAGTTGTAGCCTGGGTTTTATGCCCCGCGCTGCTACTCTGGCCAGCCCCGGGGGGTACGGTGGGGACCACTTAGTAGCAACGCGGGCGTGGTCAATCCGCGCTACTGCTAACTTTCACCTGCTACGCCAAGTTTTACGCCGCGCTGCTGCTAAGTAGCAGTAGCGCGTGTCGCTCACCCCGCGCCACTATTACCTCTCTGCCTATAGGGTTTTTCCTAATAGTGCTATACCGGTCTCCTCGTTACCGGTTTTGTTCTTCTATCTCGTTGACATGTTCCGGCATCCCTGTGACCTAGTCACCTATGTCTAGCCAGACGATGATGGATGCCGTCACACCGAGAGGGCCCTAAGAATATCTCTCCATCGTCGGAGGAGCAAATCCCACTCTTGAGCTATCTAGTCGCTTGTCAAAATTTTCGATGAACCTGTAAGTTGTCGTTATGATCACCGTGTTACAGATGACGTTTGAGCAACCCCAAAGTTCATCGTACAGTTAGAACTGACTACGATACTCTCATGGTCTAAGGAACTAAATCAAACGTTAACACTCCATGTTATAACAATTGACTTTTGACGATTGTATCTCAAAGTATAACAAACAAGTTTGGGTCGAATCAATACAATCGTTCTTCTAACGTCATATTCTCAAAGTTGTTTTACAACTATCGTTACACTTAATGATATACTAAGATCCGGAAAACATTATCACCAACAACACTTGAGCTAGTCTTAGAGGCAAGACTAGGAATCTTATTATACTGTTTATTATTCCACACGTGCATATGAGTTTTCCACTGAATCACACATTCCAGGATCATAGCAGTTATAGCATAGAATATAAACTCTTAATTATGAATATGGAAATATAAAAAAACAATAATATTGCCTCTAGGGCATACTTCCAACAAACCCCAACTCCCCTTTAATGGTAAAGGATGTACATTTTTTTAAAGACGTGAACACACTTTTGAAACTGCCTGAACAATTGTTTCAATAGGTGTGGACACTTTTAAAAATTGCATCAACACTATTTAGAAAATGTGTAATCACTTTTTAAATATGTGAAAAAAATAAATAAAGATGTCAACACTATTTAAACCTCTATGAATATTTTAAAGTTTCGTGAACATTTTTTGTAAAATTACACTATTTCCTGCATAGATGGACACTTCTTAAAATTACACAATTTTTTTAACATGTTTGTGTGTTTTACTAGCAGTGCTGAACTATGCAGCAGCGCTGCATTTTTGTCTTACAGTTCGGCAACAGCTGTAGGGTGGTCCACAGCCCATGTAACATACACGCAAAAACGCATGGTCCGTATTAGTCTTGGGCGCGGCGCCGACTGGGAACACTCCACCCCATGTTGCGGAGGATGAACGAGGACCTACCTTTGATGCGCACATACCAGTGCTTGCAAAAGGGCAATTATAATAAGCAATGTTCAGGATATTGCTTATCGTTAGTCTTTCGTTTAGCTGGGGATTAGATTAATCGGAAATTGGCAGATTACTCGATTTTATCGGTCGACTATTAATCGGCCAGTTTTTTGGCAGGCATAATCTCAGCGGTCACCCACCGATAAGCGATAAATTGTCCGATAAATCGCTCAATCGGTCGATGTTTGAAACATTGATATAAGGTGATGTAAGTGCGCTGCAAATGTGTATATTTTGCTAAGCTGGAAGAGAGAGAAGAGAACCAGGTTGTAGGTTGTAGATTAAGAGCTAGTGTTAGCACGGGCTTCAAAAAACTTTGTGAGAATGTGATGTGGGTAATGTGTTAACAAAGGAGCACTTCTTTGTAGCTAACTATTATACATGTTAAATATTAGATTGACTATAAATGACATGACAATATCCTATAGTCAACAGTCGTCTCTATTATTAGTCATGCTCAAAGCAGAGCTATGGTAGGTTGCTACGTTTGATTGTTCATGTGTCGCGGTAAAAAGGAAAGCTACAGTGTAACTGTTGACAGTAGTGCTCCAACTTGCTTTTTCTACGTGCGCTTATGTGCTTGCAATGACTTAGAGCAATTCTAGTAGAGTCTTCATATGGCCCAATCGGCATAATAACCGTCAATATGATGATTTTGTGCCAAAATGGCACTCTAGCAGAGTCATCCTGCCCTCGATCACCATAATTTTGGGACGACGCTCCATATCAAGCTCGCGAGCCTCCATATTCGGAGGTTTGGCGAGAAAATATGTTGCGCCCTCGATCCACCCAAATATTGGTACCATAGACTTTTTAAGATCCACTCTCACTTCTGATGCCGCCCATATCCCCGCAATGCCTTTAATTCCAGTCACCTCTAACACCCGGGGAGGCACAATTTGGCCCATGCCGCCTCCGTTGAGCCGTTCCCGGACCTCCCTCGCCTTCTTCCTGTCATCCAACCGCGTCACCCTTCCGTCGCGCGACCTCGACAACTTGCCCAGATGTAAATTTCTCCAACCTTTTCTTGTAGATTTATTTTAGTGGCTCATAAATTTGTGCAAATGACATACGATTCGTATCATTTGTAGATTGATTCGATGGTGGAGCTAATGTTTTTCGATTATTCGTAGTCGGATTTGAGTTTCGACTCGGAGAATATATTGATGGTTACTGATTGAATAGCATCAATGGGACCAAAGATACAATCATCATCAATTGCACGAAAGTGCTCGCTGAAACTGTGGTGCGCGTTTATGGACCGCAGTATCTGCGAGCACTCAATGCCGAGGATATGGCCAGGCTTCTAATGATGCATGAAGTAAAAGGTTGGCATGGGATGCTAGAGAGTGTTGATTGTATGCACTACAAGTGGAAAACATTTCCTGCATCTTGGCACGGCCAGTTCACCGGACATTGCAAGGATCCAACCATAATTTTGGAAGTTCTTGCCTCCAAAGATCTATGGATCTATCATTGCTAATTTTGTTGCCTAGATCTCACAATGACATTAATGTCTTACATAGATCTCATATGTTGCGAAGGTAGCCGCTGGTACTTCTCCACCTTGCAACTCATGGTGAATGGACATCTGTATGACCAAGGCTACTATCTAGCCGATGGCATCTATCCATCATGGACAACATTTGCTAGGACAATTTCTAAGCCCGAGAGCTGGAAATTTAAGCATTTCGCCAAGGTGCGAGAAGCTCAGAGGAAAGAAATTGAGAGGGCATTTGGAGTGTTGCAGGCAACGTTTGCTATTGTCCGGGGGCCTTCTCGTTTCTGTAACAGGGATGTCTTTGACATGTTATGTGATGCTACACAACATGATTATAGAGCATGAGAGGGATATGCCATGCCCCATGCACTATGAAGATATTGGCAACCTCGTCAGGCCACACAGGAACGTAAACCGCATTCAAGCATTTCTTGAGGCGTACCGAAAAGTTAACGAATGGGCCTCCCATCATCAGTCGAAGGAGGATCTCACTGAGCATTATTGGTAGCTAGCTGGGAGATAGAGTGCTTGAATTGCTTGAAAAATCATTAATATTTCCTCAAACAATTTATTTGAACAGATTATTTGTTGCATCTTGATTATTGTATTCAAATTAATGGTTTGTAATAATATTTGTTCTATTCCTTGAATTATTCTAAATGGTTGTAAATAGGTTAGAAAGAACGTATGACGTAATGATAGGTGGGTCCTACTTGCAGGAAAATATGGGGACCGCATTATAGCGACTCTATGTTTGCGCACAACCTTCGCAACCTCTAAAACATTATGGAGCGCATCCCATATGCATTACGGAGGCTGTCAATATGGAGACTCTGCTAGAGTTGCTCTTAGATTTATCTTGTCAAGAAATAGATCACTTCAAAATAAGTTGTTGTTAGCAAGGTTATTAGGCCTCAGGTACACATTTGCCAAATATTTAAGGTATAGTTGTCGGAGACTTAAGGTGTAGTTGCCAGTTTTTATGGGTGTGTTTGCGGGAGACTTAAGGTACAATTGTCAGATTTTAGGGTTGTGTTTGCCGGAAACTTAAGGTACAACTACCAGGTTTCAGGGGTGCGTTTGACAGAAACTTAATGTTAAACTACCAGGTTTCAAGGTTGTGTTGGGCAGAGGCTTAAGGTACAGTTGCTAGGTTTCTTTCTTGAGGTTGCCAGTTTTTAGGGGTACACTTACCAGGGTCTAGGGATGTTTTACTAGAGATTTAAGGTATAGTTGTCAGATTTTCAGTTTTAGGTTTCTAGGTTTTGTAGATGGACTTGTCAGGTTTTTCAGCTTGAGATTGTCGGACTTTAGGGTACAGTTGCCCGATTCTCAGCTTGAAGTTGTAATAATTTTTCTATCTCCCAAGATTTGTTGCCTTTCAAAAGTATAATTTTTCGGTTCTCAAATTCTGAACTAAGAAAAACCTTGTTTGTTGGTTTCACCTAGCAGTCTGTAGCATCTACATTTTTGTGAAGTGTTACTTGTCAAAAAATCTTGTTCGATAGCGTATAAATAGCAAGAGAAGAGGCGCGCGCGGGGGGGGGGGGGGGGGGGGGGGGTGGCGGGATGTGTGGCTGTGGCATCCATATACTTTAGCAGGTCCTCTGTAAAAGAAGCAAAACATGTGCATCGTAGTGTCGCTGACACATCACTGTAGCGTAGCAGGAAGGCAGTCTGCTGTAGCAGCATGACTAGATCATGCTAGATTAGATCATGGGCGCCTATAGGAAATCCGACGTGCGAGAGCGGCCGCCGCGCACTGAAACAAAGTTGCGCACTGTCCCAAGTAGATTTTTTCTTAACAGAAAAAAATGTTTATAAATAGAAAAACTAAATAAATGAAATTGAAAACAAAAATGAAACCCAAAAAGGCTTTACATAATAAACTGGCAACAAACAGATCAAAAAACCAGCGTGAAAAAATCACAAAACCAACCGTATGAAAAATCGGTGATACGATGCAATGAGCCGGCCCACTAAAGTCGGACTTCAGGGAGAGCATGTAGATCAGCCTATCCCACATGCTAGGAGAGTGATCCGCAGTCGTAGCCTGCTTGTAGGGCGTGCCTATGTCTCGCTTATAGCGAGACGTAGGTTGCGCTCGCGTCAGACGGCTCATTAAATAGCCCAGCCCAGTGCCGGAGACCACATGCCACTGTCTCTTATTTTCTGTTTCTTAAAAAAACAAATTCAAATATTCTAAATATTATAAAAAACACATTACATAAAGCATTTTGTAAGAAATTTAACCAAGCATTAGAAATATTTTAAATGTGTAGAGAGAAAATGTTGCTCATGTATACGAAAAATGTACAATGTGTACGAAAAATGTTGATCACATATTTAAAACAATGTTAATCAATCATTTGAAAAAATGTTAATCAAGTATCTGAAAAATGTTAATCAAGCATTTGAATTTTTTTAAATGTGTATAGAAAAAATGTTTTTCATGTATACGAAAAATATATAAAAAATGTGTATGAAAAAATATTGATCATATGTTTAAAAAATGTTAAATCTGTGTAGAGAAAATGTTTCTCATGTATACAAAAATGTATACACAAAAATATATAATGTGTATGAAAAATATTGATCATGTATTTAAAAAATGTTAATCAAGCATTTGAAAAAAAAATGTTAATCAAGTATTTGAAAATGTCAATCAAGCATTTCAAACTGTTAAATGTGTATACAAAAAATGTTTGTCATGTATGCAAAAAATATATACAAAACAAATACAATGTGTATGAAAAAATATTGATCATGTTTTAAAAAAATGTTATATGTGTACACAAAAATGTTCCTGGCATATAAAAATTGTACATTGTTTGTGAATTTTTTTATTGCCACAAAAACTGTTCGCCGTGTATTGAAAAAAGATGACCATGTATTAAAAAAATGTTATTCTTGTATCTGCAAAATGTTAAACGTGTATATAAAAATATATTAGATATATTGCATAAATTTACAATACGTATGAAATATATTAGTTTTCAAAAAATAATAATCATATAATAATAATGTTAAACTTGTATATAAAATATGGTTTTATGTATACAAAAAATGTAGAATGTGTACTGAAAAATGTTGGCATGTGTTGAAAGGACAGAAATCGATGAAAATCGACAAAAGAAACAAAGAAAAGCCAGAAACCTAATAAAATCAGAAAGCAAAGAAAATAAAAACCGAAGAAAACCAATGCAAAAGAATGAAAGCATTGAAAAAATATTCATGATATGTGAATTCTGTTCATCCAATTTTAAAAGTTGCTCTTACAATTAAAAAAAAAATTGTATCATTTAAAAAATATCGACACATTTAAAATTATGTTCATGCCATTTTTGTAATGTTCATAAAAACGTAAAAGAAATGTTGAATTAATTTGTAAAAAACGTTCGTACCATTAAAAAATTTGTTCATGACATGTTACAAAATCATGTGTTTCAAAATATGTTCATTACATTTTCTTAAAATGGTCATGCAATGTTAAAATTTGTTCGCGTAATTTTGAAAAAAAAAGTTCATAACATATAATAAAGTCATAACACCGAAAAAATATTAGTAATTTTTAAACAATGTTCATGAAGTTTTTGAAAACTATTCAACGTGTGTCAAAAATAGTTCACCATGTATTAAACAAATGTTCAATGTGCATTTGACAAATCTTCAAAATGTATTCGAATAAATGTTCATCATGTATTTGAAAATTGTTAAACGTGCATCTACAAAATGTTTAGCGTGTATATGATTTTTTAATGTATAGTCATAAAAGTCAACATGTATTTGAAAATAGAGAAGGAAAAACAGGAAAACGAAAAAACGAAAGAAAAAATGATAATAACTGTAAGAGAAAAGCACGGGGAAAAAGAAGAAAAAATGGTCGGAACCTTCCCAAAATTGGGCGGAAGGTTTCCAAAACCAGTGGCTACTTTACATAGAAGCTTCCCCCGAACCAAAGTTATTGGATGGCCCATCAAAGTGAACGTTGCAGGTGAGCCATGCTTCTATCTAGCAATAAGCAAGCCACGAACTCCCCGACTCCATCGCCACCGGCCAGCAGTCGGCTTCTCGCCTGAAATCCTGGAGCGAACGAACCGTTCGGTTCGGTAGCTTCTTCTCCCGAGTGGTCATGCCAGGCTAAAAGCCCACGTAGAGCATTTTGGCACATTCCATTATGGTTGGCCTGGTTAGGCTGTGGCCTGGGAGAAGCAATGGTTGGTTGTGTAAAAAGGTTGGGCACAGTCGATGGTGAGGGCAAAGGGCTCTTCTTTTTTGTTGTTCTGATTTTTCTGGTTGTAGTAACAATTCCAACATGTACATAGAGCATTTATAATGGAAAAATTAATATTTTTGCACAGAAAGTAATTATGTAAATTTTGAAACAAACATGACAATCTACGTCATAGTGTGAGCATCAATTTTCACACATATTTTATAGAACAAAAGCCTCACATTTTGCATAAAATTTCCAAATAAAAAGGGGCACATACATGTCTCTAACACCAGCCATGCCTCAACTTAGAGCAATGGCAGTAGCTAGTTCTTGCATAAACACATCCATGTCGACAACATTGTCTTCGATAGTCGATGTATCTGATGCATTTGGAGGAACAAGAAATTTCTTGTATCGTTCTGGAATTGTTGGCACATAGTCCAGGTCCTTGCCACATCGAATGAAGTGAATACTTTTTTTCATCATGGACGTGAACATAATTGTACAATGTCATAGTGGCGGCAACAATCATCCTTTGAGTTTCAATGGAGTAGCTGACATCTTGAGAAGAATCTGTCATTTCATCTTCAACTCTCCAAAGGCTTCAATATGCAATTTGTAATTGGACTAGTGAATCCTATTAAAATTATCCTTAGGTTATTTGGTGGGACACCTTTGTGGAAGTTAGGGACATGTCACTTTTATCCTTTGTATGGTGCGAGATATCCCTTTCTGTTAGGATAACCGGCATCGACAAAGTACTACTTGTCTAAAGGAGAAAAAAAGGACAATCCATGTTAGTTGTGGCATATATGAAATGAGTTGTAACAAATAGAAATGCTCATCCTTTGGACAAGTTTGGAGGATGAGGGAAGATGGCCTTGTCTATATGCATTGCATGAAATAGCACACTTGTGCCATGCATAGCACCATGTTGGCCATTTGAAGCATAAGTGAAATCGCATATTAAAGTCACATATTGACTTCTTCCACCACTCATGGTCTTGTTTAACAGTGTTGAGCACAAAATCCCATTCCCCTTCAGTCTCCTCGCCCTGAGTTTTTTTAATATGCTAAAATGAGATTTCAGCTTGTCCCATTTGTTTTTCAATCGAATGTGCTTGTACTCCGGTCATGCATGTTCTCACTTTGAATTTCAATGCATCTTCATCAAATGCATTGGGGATCAAGTAGGTGTTTGGCCTATTTCCATCCCGCACTTGTCCGACAAACAAACTCGGTAAGAATCCTAGTGTTCTCTTCATTCTACTCAACAGCCATGCTCAAGACTTGACTATAAAAAGCATGTAAGTGATCTAATAGCATATCATAGCAAATATATATATGGACATATCTACTAGCAAAACATAGAAAAAAATATTGACATTTGTACTAGCAGAACATAGCAAAACATACACAATTTTGTACTAGTAGAACATAGCAAAATATATGTACTTTTCTACTAGCATACCATAGTAAATTATATTGAAATTTGGACTAGCATACATCTACACATCTTTAATACAAGTGCACACCATTTATGAGCAGAACATAGCAAAATATTCAGGGCATTTGTACTGGCAGAACATCTACACATCGCCCACATTACGGAACATCACACATCTATTTACAGCTATCTTTTTTCCCACATCACACACATATAAAATTGCACAAATCCATCTATTTCTTCCAAACACATGTAGCAACACATCACAACACCTTTAGAAAGACGGACAAGGCCAGATTGGGGCATATCAAAGTCACCTTCAGAGAGACGGGCGAGGTAGTCGAGGAGAAGAGAAGGAGATCGGGGACAAGCTCATTGACGTAGCATGTGTGCTCCAGTAGTAGGGGACGACGGGTCGAGCTCTGATCGGGGATGGCGACAAAGAACTCATGTTGGCATGGAGGATGAAGCTGAAGGCGGCCACCTACGGTGATTGGGAGGGGCAGAGGAGGGCGAACCGGTGGAGGAGGCTGGGTCATGATGGCGGGCAGGGCGGCCGCCGGCTCCCATGTCACCGAGTGCCCATGGCGGCTACTAGGGTTTGTCACGGGGAGTGGAAGGGAATGGGCTAGCGGGTGGATCGAATCAAGTGGAGGAGGCGACTAGCGACTCGAACCGGTAGCCATCACGCTCATTTGGAGGTGGTAAGCACTTGTAAAATTGACCAACTCTAGCTTCCCCGTGAAAGAGAATCTCAAGAACCCCAACTTCTCAACTCCTCTAATTTTGTACTAAAAATTCCACGAGCTTCTCTCCAGCAACTCTGGTAGTTGGACCTTCGGCCCTACTCCGGACCCGGAGTTGGAGGAGTCGGGAATTGAAGGGCTAACGGACATACCCTAAGAATACCGAGTCCAACACAAATCTCTCTCTCTCTCTCTCTCTCTCTCTTCCTCATTCATTATCATTAAAGCATTAAAGACATCTTAGTCCTAGTTAGGTAGCACAGTTATTTAAAAACCATAGTAGTTTAAAGCTTTATTATTCTAGTGCCCGAGCAATGAATATTTGTGTTTTTAATAGTCGCAGTTTTCTTGGTTTGGTTTAGAAAAAAGAGGTCAAGACCTATTTCTAAAATACTACAAAGTACTACAGTATATAAACAATGGTATCTATTCATGCCAAACGTATCAAAGTTTTTGAAACCGTGGTTTATAAAATAACTATGGCATTCTACGAAAACTCCAAGAAAAATAGCTACCAAATGCAGCCCTAATTAGTCTTGTAAAATTCATAGGTAACTACACATTTTACTTCGATTATTAGCAAGTTAGGCTTGGCGGTATATGAAATGTAGGACTAAAAATGCTAAGGTGAAATAAACAGCATAAATGATGCTTGCAAGGTCAAGAGACCAAGGAAATAACACAAGTAAACAGGCTAGGGTTAGGGATAACCAAATACCATGGAGACGAAGATATATCCCGATGTTCACTCGCTTGGAGGGGAGCTAGTCAACGTTGGAGAGGTGGAGTTCCACAAAGGAGCAACCAACACCACAAAGGCTCGCCTTCTTCTCCTTGAGATATTACCACAAAGGCAATTCTCAACCACTACTGGTAGACCTTGAGGCGGCCTCCAAACCTTTAAAATTGATGGGGGAAATGACAAATCGATTTCTCATTGAGACTCCTACCGCCTAGGAGTCTCCAAACTCCAAGAGTAACAATCTTGGTAAGCACAAGTATGGGGATCACAAATTGCTTCAGCGGAGGAGTGGATCCAAGGTCTCTCTTTGAATCATCAAAGTTTGGTGAAGTTCGGTTGGAGGAATCAACGGGGGTGAGCTTTTTCCAAAATCAATAGTGGGGCAAATCAGATTTTAGGGATTTTATCGAGAGGTAGAAGAATGGTGTCTTATATAGCCCCCTCCAATTTCCAACTGTTACACATACTGACAACACACCCCGAATATCTGGCACCTCTAAAGAGGTAACTAGCAAACACTCCGAAGATCCTGTGGTCTTAGACCTCGGAGTTTCGACCTCCCAAAGAGCATGCCATAGGGTACCCCGGACATCCGAGGGTCAGGAGCCCAGAGATCTAGGGTATCCAGAGGCAAAGGCACATGGACCCTGAAGAGCCCTCAACCCCAGAGCTGTCCCGATCTGGTAGCCTTGGCTAGATGGTAACAGGACACAGGGGACACCGATGTTTTACCCAGGTTCAGGCCCTCTCAAAGAGGTAAAACCCTACGTCCTGCTTTGTTGTATTGATTATGGATGGGGTACAAAGTACATGTGATCTACCGCGAGATTGTATGAGAATGAATGTGTCCTCTACGGCCCTGGTACCTCGGTTTATATAGATACTGGGGTACCTAGGGTTTACAGATAAGTCAGTTGAATCTAGGGGCAAATATGCCGTGGACTACTTCCAGATCTTGTAGTACACGCAAAGTCTTCAGATCATTCGTCCTGTCATCCTTGGACCAGACGAACGAGGATCACCAGCTAGGTTTAGGGGGCTCCTCGGCTCAGCCCAAAGGACCAGTGACCGATGTGCCGAGCACCCCCTAATCCAGGACTCCGTCAGCTTGTGTATGGCTTTATTGTGTGGGTATATTGATGGAAATGAAGCCTGACGATCCCCACACTTACATTAGCTCAGCCCCTCTTGATAGTGCGGCTTTCCTATTGCCTCAAGATAAAACAAAAAACCTCCTGTCTGTTACTAACATGCCAATACGTTTTCCCTTTCTGAATGGGGGGGGGGGGCTCTTACCTCCATCCTTATGATCAAATGAGACCTAACACCTGAGAATCACTTTCTGAAGGTATTAGTCCCTCTAATCATACATCATCATCACTAAACAAGATTGAGGTGCAAGATGCACTTTCATTCTCCCTCTTTTTGGTGAATGATGGCCATATGATTAGAGCATGGCAAATAATATGAAGTGCCATGCATTGATTCATATAGATTTAATATAAGCTCACCCCTAGTGCGTGCACTATTTGGAATTCGTATTAGAATAGAAAATGCATACCACTAAGAAGCTCGCCCTGAATCTTTAGGAACAATGCTATGCAAAGTGAGCAAACTTATCAAGGAAGCATGTTTTGCAATAGCTTATACATGAGATAGAGGCAAATAACAAGGAATAACCCTTAAAGGAAAAAAATGGTCACCTCGGACATCCAGGGCTCCAGATGCCCAGTCAATGTATGGAGTCCCAGAGGGGTGGGGGATTTTTGGGGTAGCTCCGAGGCTGATCTCTGGGGTATCCAAAGAAGATCTGGACAACCTAGAGGCGGTCTGAATGCCACGATGGAAAGTCCATTCCCCCTCCCTCCCACACACACATACCACCAAGCTCAACCCTAGAGGATCAAATGATCTTTCATGAGAGAAATAGAAGCACAGGGGGATTTACTCACACAACAAGAGAGGGCACATATTGAAGTGACAATATAGCATCTAGGCATGTCTAATGGAAGAGCTGAGAACCAAAAATAGCTACGTAGTACATGATAATTTCTTCCTCAAATGTTATAACATATATGGTTTGGCACCGCAAAGATAAATCTTGAGCCCAATACCATTCCTAGCTCTTGCATGAAGCACATTTTATCACCTTGAGTGACTATTATGCGTGTGCAATACTTCAAGCCAAGTTGTGTGGATCCAAGATAGTAAGTTCATGCCTCAATTGACAAATTTTTGTCTCATCCAATGACTTGGTGAAGATGTCGGCTTGTTGTTGCTCAGTGCCAACATGAGATATCACAATATCACTTCAAACCACATGATCCAGCAAGAAATGACGTCGAATGTCGATATGCTTGGTACGATTGTTGAACGAAGTTATTGTCAATCTTGAATGCACTTTCATTGTCGCATATAAGAGGGGCCTTCTTCCTTGTGATCCAATAATCTTTCAAGGTTTGCCTCATGCACAAAAATTGAGCACAATAACTTGTGGCTGAGATACTCGGCTTCGACAGCGGAGAGGGAGACACAATTTTCTTCTTCGAGGACCAACTTACCAAAGATTTTCCAAGAAATTAACCAGAGGTACACTTGCAACCACCTTGTCTCCTGCCCAATCTGTCCGAATATCCAATAAGGTCACACTTTGCATCCTTAGGGGTACCAAATCCCTAAATTAGGGGTATGAACAAAATATCTCAGAATCCTCTTAACCGCCACATAATGTCTGTCCTTAGGAGCGGTTTGAAATCTTGCACGCATGCATAAACTCAACATGACATCCAACCTAGATATACAAAGGTATAGCAAAGAACCAATGAGAGACCGCTTAACCTTTTGATCTACCACTTCACCTTCCACGTCGTGGTCAAGTTGGGTACACTACAAAAAAACACTTCCGTGATGATACGTGTTTGTCACAGTAGGTCATGTTTTCTGTCACGCATGTACATCCATGACGATTTTATGACAGAATCAAGATAGTCATACCTGTGCTGTCGCAGAAGTGTTCGATGACAATACTCAATTTATTGTCACGGAAGTGTGCACTTCCGTGATGATAAATGGCGCGTCATGAAAGTGTTTTCGTCACGGGTAACCGACATGTGCCATCCACCGTAACGAGTCACCGTTAAGCTATCGGGTGCCGGTTTTGGATCCGATACCCGTTAACAGCGTCGACCAATGGCGATTTTTCACGTGTCAAATTATCATTCGCCAACGGAACCACGTGTCAGCTCGGCGTTGCGACAGATGCCATCTGTCCAATGGACGAGATGAGCCAATGAAACGTCGACACGTGGAACGGCCCAACAGTGGCTCATTTAGCTTAAGAGGGCCGGCCCAGCCAAAGGCCCAGATGATTTGGTCAGATACTAGTGGGCCGGCCCGTTAACAGCCTGCCATGTCTTTGGGCCAAATTACGGCCCATATGTAGATCCGGCCCATTAAAAGTTCATTATCTTTTTGGGCCCAATGAAGGCCCCGTTTGTCCTTCGGCCTATTAAAGGCCCATTGAACATTTTGACACAGTTCATCCCGATGTCTATTTTGGCCTGTTAGCGGCCCTTGGTACAATTGGACCGTTTTCGTCCCAGTTTCACTTTCGGCCATTTAACAGCATGTGCAGCATTTGGGCCCATTTCTGGTCCGAAGTAACTTTCGGCCTCTTAACGGGCCGTGGTCTTCGTGGACAAATTTCAGCCCAACCTGACTATCGGCTTGTTAAAGGCCCGTGGTATAATTGGGCCCAATTATGGCCTGACTTTGCATCCGGCCTGCTCACAGCCCATAATGTGATTGGGCCAACCAAGGCCCGAGATTTATCTTGGCCTGTTAACGGCCCGTCATGTAATTGGGTCAATCATGGGTTGAGGTATATTCCGGCCTGCTGTCGGCCCGTGAATTCTTTGGTACAATTCAGGCTCAATCTACTTTTCAGTCTGTTAAAAGCCCAATGTATATTCACCGCCCGAGGTATATTCACTGCCGCCGGGCACCACCTCCCCCTCTGCCCCATGTGCCCCCACAGTGAGCACCCTTTCCCCCTCCTCCCCCTCTGCCCCAAATGGATGGATGGATGGATGTATTTATCGATGGATGGATGCATGAATGTTGGAATTGGAAAAAATAGTATGTGCTCATTTTTGCTACATGCATGTGTTATAAATTCTAGTTCTGCTGATGGTTTTGCACTCTATAGCATGATGAGATGGGGAAATAGTATCTGTAATCTAGTTCTGTTGATGATTCTATAGCATGGAAATAGTATCATTGTTATTATAAGAGTACTTTTGCTCAATCAGGCTTCAATACCTGAAGGGAATCTTTTTTGGGCAACTAATGATGTGGATTAAATATAGGTAAATCTGATCCATATTATAACTAAAATGTAGGTACTGTATATCTTTGTTTTTACGAGTGTTGCCTTTGTTCAAATGCTTGTCCATAAGATCTATAGGTAATCCAATTATATGAAGAAGATTGATGCATCCTTTCTTTATACTTGTTCATCTTTGTTTCTCTTCAAATTTTCCGCAAGTGCTTATGTTGGTTGTGTCGGTGCTTTTCAAGTGCAGGGATCTTCTCTTCACCTCCAGGAGCACCGTCGGTCCCGTTGCCGTTGCCCTTGCCGTTCGACTACCTCCTCTACGGTCTAGGGGTGAGCACAACTGTCATCTCCTCCCCCCCTATTTTCTCTGTTTCGGTCGTCGTGCCGATGCCACTAGATTTTATTTTCATGTCAAGTCTCGTAATGTAGGTGTCTCCCGTTCGAAATGGTGGAATCTATAAATATGCATGTCTTTGCATATTTATAACCGTCATCCTTTCGAATTGTCCACGTTATCCATGGACAGCCCGAGTATGTGTAGATTGGGTTTCGTTTCCCGTGCTCTACTTCGGTGCGAGGCAAAATTTCGTCAGCGCCACCCTGTTGTTATCTGGGTACACATTC
The DNA here is from genome assembly GCA_039707655.1 of Elymus sibiricus. Lineage (NCBI taxonomy): Eukaryota > Viridiplantae > Streptophyta > Magnoliopsida > Poales > Poaceae > Elymus > Elymus sibiricus. The sequence goes on along the minus strand of CM077664.1, from coordinate 373,609,299 downwards.
TCTTGGCTTGTTGCCGAGACGTGTATCTGGAGAACAGCGGGGAGGTGCTGGAGAAATTTTGACTCAAACCAGAGTAGAGCACGGGAAACGAACCCAATCTACATGTACTCGGGTGGGATTAGGACCCATCTTTACCTATTAGAGATAGGATTCAATCCATGAATGCCCATTTCCCTTTTGTATGGTAAAAAATAAAACTTTGGCGTACATAATATGACAAAAGTAATTAGTTGTGTATCTAGTCTTAACGACATTCTACATAACTTGATGAATATGAATTTGTGCCCCTACTGTCAGTGCAAGTACCAGTATGGATGATCGTGACTGGATGTAAACTGCCCACCCTATTCAGGCAGGCATGACCACTGAATGGGTGGCGAGAGAAAAAATTGGTGCCCCTGCTTGAAGTGCAAGAACGATAGACAACAGTCGAAGAAGATGATGGGTGAACACCTGCAGAAGCATGGGTTTTAGCCTAGGTATTATCGGTGGACCTTTCATGGCGAGCCTGAACGTAGCAGAGAGGAGGTGGTGCGTCGGTGAACCGACGACAATGGTACCGGGATCTCTGACATGGTAGCTGACTTCAACGATGCACGTGAAGAGGGATCAGAGGAAGAACCAAAGGAGTCTGCGAGGGCCTTCATAGAAAAGTTGAATTCGTCGCAACAACCTCTTCATGACCACACAGACCAATGTCAGCTAGATGACATGCATCGCACGAGCAATGTCTCTGAAGACCTAGTTCAACATGAGCAGAGATTGCTTTAATTCGATGGTGACCGCTTGGGGTAGCTCTCTCCCTTAAGGTCACAAAATGGCTAAAAGCTGGTACAAAGCGAAGAAAATCCTCCGTGCACTTAAGATGCCCAATGAGCAGATACATGCTTGTCCAAACGGATGTGTCTTATTTTCGAAAGAGTATGCAGACAACAAGTACTGTGCGAAGTGCAAAGCCTCTAGGTACGTTGAGAGAGACCTCAGTGATGGTGCGAAGAAGCAGAGCAAATTCCCTGCAAATGTTCTTCGGCATCTTTCAATCTTGCCAAGAATTTAACAGCTTTACTTGAACGAAGATACGGCCAGAAAGATGGTATGGTACAAATATGGGATAAGACGCGACAAGGATGCTCGTGGGAGACCGATGATGATACATTCGTCTTGTGCCCAAGCATGGAAGAGTTTCGATCGAATACATCATGAGAAAGCAAAAGAGGCAAAGAATGTACGAGTTGCCATCGGACTCGATGGGTTCAATCCGTTTGGTATGGTGTCAAACACATATAGTTGTTGGCCCGTGTTTGTTGTTCCCCTCATCCCCCCCCCCCGGCGCCCTAATGCAATGCAAGCACATGTTCCTGTCGTTGATAATTTCAGGGCCCAAGTATCCGGGGAAGAATATGATACGTCTCCAATGTATCTACTTTTCCAAACACTTTTGCTCTTATTTTGGACTCTAATTTGCATGATTTGAATGAAACTAACCCGGACTGACGCTGTTTTCAGCAGAACGACAATGGTGTTGTTTTTGTGCAGAAATAAAAGCTCTCAGAATTGGACGAAACTTTCTGGAGATTTTTTATTGAATAAATAAAAAATATTGGCGCAAGAATCAACTGGAGGGGGGCCACCAGCTGTCCACAAGACAACTGGGCGCGCCTACCCCACAGGGCGCGCCCGGATGTCTTGTGGGCCCCACAGGCGGCCGTCTGACCTAATTCCAACGCTATAAATTCAGTTTCTCCGAGAAAAAAATAAGAGAAGAAGTTTCATCGCATTTTATGATACGGAGCAGCCGCCACCTCCTGTTCGTCATCGGGAGGGCTGATCTGGAGTCCGTTCGGGGCTCCAGAGAGGGGGATTCATCGCCGTCGTCTTCATCAACCCTTCTTCATCAACAATTCCATGATGCTCACCACCGGGAGTGAGTAATTCCTTCGTAGGCTTGCTGGACAGTGATGGAGATGGATGATATTTGTCATGTAATCGAGTCAATTTGTTAGGGCTTGATCCCTAGTATCCACTATGTTCTGAGATTGATGTTGCTATGACTTTGCTATGCTTAATGCTTGTCACTAGGGCCCGAGTGCCATGATTTCAGATCTGAACCTATTATGTTTTCATGAATATAAGTGAGTTTTAGATCCTATCTTGCAAGTTGTATGCAACTATTACGTGTTATGATCCGCAGACCCCAAGGTGACAATAATTGGGATTCACTCCGGTGATGACCGTAGTATGAGGAGTTCATGTATTCACTATGTGTTAATGCTTTGTTCTGGTTCTCTATTAAAAGGAGGCCTTAATATCCCTTTGACTTCCTTATGGACCCCGCTGGCACGGGAAGGTAGGACAAAAGAATTCATGCAAGTTCTTATTATAAGCACGTATGACTATATACGGAATACATGCCTACATTGAATTAATGAGTTGGAGCTATTGTGTATCGCTCTAGGTTGTGACTGTTACATGTTGAATGTCATCCATACAAATATCCATCGCTGATCCAATGCCTACGCTTTGCTCATGTTGATCTTTGCTAAGTTACTATCGTTGCTGCTACTGTTACAATTACTACAAAACTGCTACTATCACTGTTACTGTTACTATTGCTACTGTTACAACTGCTATCAAACTATCATACTACTGTGCTACTAAACACTTTGCTGCAGAGAAATAACTCTCCAGGTGTGGTTGAATTGACAACTCAACTGCTAAGGCTCATAAATATTGTTGGGCTCCCCTTGTGTCGAATCAATAAATTTGGGTGAAATACTACCCTTGAAGACTGTTGCGATCCCCTATACTTATGGGTCATCAAGACTATTTTCTGGCGCCGTTGCCGAGGAGCATAGCTCTATTTATTGAGTTCACTTGGGAGTTAAATATCTGCTGATCACTATGACTAATCTGAAAGACGCTTAGACCAAGATCGTACCCTCTAAGACGAGGGGAGGTAAGGAGCTGCCATCTAGCTCTGCACTTGATTCACCTTCTGTTTTAAGTCGAGTTGCGACACCACCACCTGCTATTCAATCTGATATGTCACAAGTAATAGACACTGCTTCTGCTATTGATGATACTCATGATGATGCTACTATTCTTCTTGATGAAACTGTGCCACTTGGTGATTTTCTTGATGCTCAAATTGCTAAAGCTAAAGAATTTGAAATTAATGAAAATGCTGAAATTGATGAATCACTTGTTACTCCTAGCACTTCTACTAGAACTAAAATGCCTAATGTACCTGAGGGTTATGTTATGGATGGGGAGATTGCTAAGTAATTTCTTGCTTGTAATGATAGGGAGGATCTTAAGAAATTACTGAGTAAGCTAAAAGAAAAGGCTATGATTGAAAGAATGAAATATGATCCCAAGTTTGCAACCTCTCCTATCTTTGTCACTGATAAGGATTATGAATTCTCTATTGATCCTGAACTGATTACTTTGGTAGAATCTGATCCTTTTCATGGTTATGAATCTGAAACTGTTGTGGCACATCTTACTAAACTGAATGATATAGCCACCCTATTTGCTCAAGAGGAAAAGATTCGCTATTACTATATCCTTAAGTTATTTCCTTTCTCGTTTAAGGGTGATGCCAAAGAATGGTTCATTACTCTTGATCCTGGTTGTGTGCGTAGTCCCCAGGATATGATTTATTACTTCACTGAAAAATATTTTCCTGCTCATCAGAAATAAGCCGCTTTACAGGAAATTTATAACTTTGTGCAACTTGAGGAAGAGCATCTCCCTCAAGCTTGGGGGAGGCTTCTCCAATTATTAAATGCTTTGCCTGATCATCCGCTTAAAAATATTGAAATACTTGATATCTTTTATAATGGACTAACCGATGCATCTAGGGACTACCTAGATAGTTGTGCTGGTTGTGTTTTCAGGGAACGAACTGTTGAACAGGCTCAGGAATTATTAAATAACATATTGAGGAATGCCGATGATTGGACACTCCCTGAACCACCACCCAAGCCAACTCCGAAGAAAAGAGGAATTCTATTCCTCAGTCCAGAAGATATGCAAGAAGCCAAGAAACTATGAAATTGAAATGTATTAAATCTGAAGATGTTAAGAATCTACCACCTATTGAAGAAATACATGGACTCGATATCCCGACGCAGGTAGTAGAGGTAAATTCTCTTTATAGGTTTGATGAGGGTGATATTCCTTATAATAAATCTCCTAGGAAGTGTTTGTATGAATTTGACAATTTCATTGTTAAGCAAGAAAACTTTAATAAATATATAAGTGATCAATTAAAACGCAATGCTATTATGATTGAACGCTTGAGTGATATGATGTTTAGAATTGCTAATGATGTTGGAGGTTTATGTAAACACTCATCTATGGTCCACACCCAGCTAGAACAAGTTGCTAAATCGCAGAATGATTTGCTTAATGAGATGAACAGTAAAAACAATGATCATGCTGTTAGGGTAATGACTAGAGGAGGTAAAATGACTCAGGATCCTCTATATCCTGAAGGTCATCCTAAAAGAATTGAACAAGATTCTCAGAGAATTAATGATGCTGCACCTAGCTCACCTAGGAAGAAGAAAAAGAAAAACAATAAGGATAAAACCTTGCATGATTCTAGTGAACCAACTATAGAAAAACCATCTGAGAATCCCAATAATGTTTCTATTTTTGATGCTGAGACACAGTCCGGTAATGAGCATATACCTAGTGATAATGATAATGATGACGCTAATGATTGTCATGTTGATACTCAACCAGACAATAATAAAGAATCTGATAATCAAATAGAAATTGAACCTGAACCTAAGCTTGATGACCCACCTCCTAAGAATAGAAGATATGATAAAACAGACTTTGTTGCTACGAAACATGGTAAAGAAAGAGAACCATGGGTTCAGAAACCCATGCCATTTCCTAGTAAGGCTTTAAAAACCAGGGATGAAGAGGCTTTTAATCGCTTTGTTAAAATGCTTAGACCTTTGTATCTGCGAACACCCTTGACTGAAATTTTGAAAATGCCTCCTTATGCTAAGTATATGAAAGATATTGTTACTAATAAAAGGAAAATACCTGAGGCTGAAATTTCTACCATGCTTGCAAATTATTCTTTCGAAGGAAAAGTACCACAGAAATTAGGAGACCCAGGAATACCAACTATACATTGCTCCATTAGAAATAACTATGTCAAAACTGCTTTATGTGATTTAGGAGCCGGTGTTAGTGTTATGCCTTTCTATCTATATCGAAGGCTTGACTTGAGTAAGTTGATACCTACTGAAATTTCTTTGCAAATGGCTGATAAATCAACTGCTGTACCTGTTGGTATTTGTGAGGATGTTCCTATTGTGGTTGCTAACGTTACTATCTTAACGGACTTTGTTATTCTTGATATGCCCGAGGACGACGACAAGTCGGTTATCCTTGGTAGACCTTTTCTGAATACTCCAGGGGCTGTTATTGATTCCAACAAAAGCAAGGTCACTTTTCATGTTAATGGCAATGAGCATACGGTATATTTTTCGAAGAAGACGAATAAAGTGAATAGTATCAACACTATTGAAAAAATTATGACAATTACTATTGAAAGTTTTGAGTTTCCTCTTTCGGTTCCCGAAAAGAAGTATCAAACTCTTATTGTTGGGACAATGCAAATCCCAGTTGAGGTAACCTAGTGCTATACAAAAATTCTTCAGTTTCATGTCACTGGGAAACGGTTTGTTAATAAGACCTGATCAACCTTATTAATGGATTCTTTTCGAGGGGCATGTGGTTGATGAATTTCGTAAGCACAACCTTCTGTAATCTTAGTTCACTCTCTGTTATTTTTAGTTTCAAAAAGTAAATTGCCATGATTATCTTGTTTTCTGAATTATCAATGCAATAAAAAAATGGCCCAAAAATAAAAGTGCTCAGAATGTCCTGAAATTTTAACATGGTTTTTTATTGAATATTTAAGAATTTTTGGCACTGGACACACCCCAGGGGGGTGTACCTGTTGTCCACATGACAACAGGGCGTGCCTACCCCCCAGGGCGCGCCCAGATGTCTTGTGGGTCCCACAGGACCCCACTCACTTAGTCCAGCCACCCATTGCTTCTTCTTCCTCCAGAAAAAAATCGTGGTAGCTCTTGCTCTCATGTTCTTGCTCCCAAAACTAAGATTTTCGATCTCTTTGCTCGGAGCTCCGTTTTCGAAACTGTTTTGGGGGATTGCTCCTTGGTATGTGACTCCTTCATTGGTCCAATTAGTTTTTGTTTTAGTGGATTATATTTTGCATATTTTGCTACTGTTGGTGCCACTGAAAATGAGCTTGCATGTTGAATTCATTTGGTTCTAAGTAGTTTGAATGCTTGATATAGCCTCTATACACTTGAAGGAGTTCTTGCTATCAATTTTGTTAAGTTTTGTTCACCTCTCATTTGTGTCCCAAAAATTTCAGAAATTTTTCATAGGAGATGAACATTTTTAGAAGGAAGTCTTCGGGGGGCTCTTCAAGCCAAAGTGTTGCTCGTCCGGCATACCATGAGCCCCAGGTGAGCTCCACGGGAGATGCTGAGGTGAAATCATGTTAGTGGCCTTGTGACACCTTCATGATAGGTGCTGGCATTAAGGAATAATTTGATCAATATATTGAAAATGACGAGCTGTCCGCCTTCCTCGCAGATAAGTGCACACAATATTATCACCTCACCGATTCATTTACGCAAATATTTGAGTATCAGTCAGGCACGTCTAGAGTTTTATTTAATCTTTATGAAAAGGCTTATAGTATGCCTCTAGAAAGGTTTTGTGATATATGCAAGATTCCGTATTGGGGTTCGCTCGCCGAACCGCCAAAGGCTGACTATGGGGAGTTCTTTAGTGGTCTCTGTAATGGTGAGGATAGGTGTGTGGCACAAGCTAGAATTAGAAGCATTCAGTTTCCCGCCATCCGCTACTTTGCAATATTTGTTGGGAGATGTTTAGCAGGCAAGCATGATATGAGCACACTTTGTGCGCCTGACTTGAGCATTCTGCATGCTGCTGTATGTGGGTCGAGACATTATAACTTTGGGGCTATAATTGCACGACGTTTGAGCAGAAATGCTCGCACTGGTGATTTATATGGAGGGATTTATGCCTCACGTTTGGCTGCGAGCCTAGGTGTTTCTGCTAGACCCGATGATCCTATGGTTCCTCCAAACTTTTTAGATTTTACTGCAATGCAACGCCACAAATTCATTAAGTATAAGGCTACGGATTATGTGTACATCCTGACCTTTAACAAATACCGTGATGTTTTTGTTACTTTGCCTGCGCCTACTCTCTTTGACTTTCAGAATAAACAAAGACATTTTGTCTATGAGGAGGAGGCTCGAGAGCACAATCCAGCAGTAGAGATCGCTCGCCTCGCTGAAGAGGCTGCACAGAACGCCAACTCGAGCTATCATTATGACTCCTATCCCAACCAACAGTGGTCATTGACCAAGTTAGGCCAAAAACCAAAGCTTGGGAGAGTACGTATTCTCACCAACATTTCATTTCATGTTCACATATTCAGTACACTTGTCGGTGTTCATCGTTTCCTTTGTTTATTCGCTTTTGCTTTCATTTGTTTCTTTTGTGTGCTTGAAAAACTTTGAAAAATCCAAAAATATTTCTCGCTTCTTTTCAGTTTTTCTTTCTTGTTTAGTTAGTTCGTAGTAGTAAAAGAAAACCCAAAAAGATTTCTCGTTTCTTCTTTTGCTCTTTGTTGAGAGCTCTTCGGTGTAAATAGTTTTTCTCGCTTTTCCTTTTCCTCCTTTCGTTTGCTTTCTTAAGAAAAACTAAAAACTCCAAAAATATTTCAGTGTGTTTCTCTGAATTTCTTTTCTTTTCTTTTAGTCATCGTAAGGAGAAGACATCGTAAGAATTGTCGAGTGGCACTTATGTGCTTTATCGTTGATCTAATGAAAGGGCCAATATTTCCTTGTCTTCTCCTTTGAATAAAGTGTTTGCATATTTCAGCTTAGTCCATGGCACCCTTGCACTATTATTATTTCCGCATCATTCGGTCGTGCAAGTGAAAGGCAATAATGACGATGATTTGATGAAGTGACTGTGGTGAAGAAAAGCTAGTATGAACTCTTCTTGTTTTCTGTTTTTGTAAATATGTTTAACTCAGTAGCCCTGATTCAGCACATTATGAGTAAACATGTTTGTGATGACAATTAGAGATTATAGTTGCTCATGCCATGCTTAAGTAACTAGGAGTGGATAATGATTTATCTTGAGTGTCAACATGCATTAAAATGATTATGATGTAGTATGTTTGGATGATATCCTCCTCTAAAGAATTCAAGTGGCTTGACTTGGCACATGTTCGCACATGTAGCTGATTCAAAACTAATGCAGCCTTCATGATATTTATATTCAGGGTGTTTATATCCTACTCATGCTCATATTCAATGTTAATTATTCACAATACATGATTATGACCGTGGTCGCTCTCTAGTTGGTCGCTTCTCAATCTATTTGCTAGCCTTCACCTGTACTAAGCGGGAATACTGCTTGTGCATCCAAATTCATGAAACCCAAAGTTGTTCTAGAAGAGTCCACCATATCTACCTATATACGGTATTACCCTATCGTTCCAAGTAAATTTGCATGTGCCATCTCTAATCATTCAAATAAACATCTGTTTTATGTGCCCGTACTGCTCATGGAGCGACGGGGCAGTCAATATCTTCCATGCTAAGTGGGTTATTCTCACGACAAGAGTTTATTCACTCGTCTTGCACGAGAGAGGCTGGTAATTGGAATGCCCAGTCCCGTTAAACAAAAACAAAGAAAAATATAATAAAACAAACTCCCCCTGGAAAGTTGATTGTTTGGAGGGCACCCGAGGATTCGGCTAGCCATGGATTGTGTTTGTATGGTGGTGGGGGAGTAAACCTTTACCTTTCTGCATGGGAACCGCCGATAATGTGTTTAGCATGGAAGATGTTGAAATCCATTGTCGTGACGTTGATAGGAAAAGCACACCGCCCAAAATGTATTCATGTCTGTTTTAGCTCTGAGCTCTGGCACCTCTCAAATCTCTGTTTCCCTCTGCGAAGGGCCTTTCTATTTACTTTCATGTTATTTACTTTTACTGTTCAGTCATCACCTTCTCATTCAAGCACCAACATAGAGAGTGCTATTTTCATTCTTAGTTTAACATGCCTTGAGTCTAGTTAATGTTGGATGTGAGCATGACTAGATCTCTTCTACCCTGAATTACAATGTTTAGTCGCTGCTTGAACTTCAGAGGTGCTCTGCTTTTATGTTTTGCGTTCTCAGAAAGGGCTAGCGAGATGCCATGTTATCATATTATATCATGATTGTTTTGATAAATTGTTGGCATTTGAGATATATTATTATTGCTCGCTAGTTGATTATGCCATTGATATGAGTAAATGTGAGTTCTAAGTGTTATCATTCACATGGTTAGTTCAGGATCTTTGCTGAAAACTTGGTTACTAGTTAAGCTTATATACGGCAATAGAAACAAAAGAGTTTCTAAAAGTTTTTCTTTGTCACTTTCAGTTTATCAACTGAATTGCTTGAGGACAACCAATGAGTTAAACTTGGGGGAGTTGATACGTCTCCAACGTATCTACTTTTCCAAACACTTTTGCTCTTGTTTTGGACTCTAATTTGCATGATTTGAATGAAACTAACCCGGACTGACGCTGTTTTCAGCAGAACTACCATGGTGTTGTTTCTGTGCAGAAATAAAAGTTCTCGGAATTGGACAAAACTTTCTAGAGATTTTTTATTGAATAAATAAAAAATATTGGTGAAAGAATGAACTGGAGGGGGGCCACCAACTGTCCACAAGACAACTGGCGCACCTACCCCCCAGGGCGTGCCCAGATGTCTTGTGGGCCCCATAGGCGGCCGTCTGACCTAATTCCAACGCTATAAATTCAGTTTCCCTGAGAAAAAAATAAGAGAAGAAGTTTCATCACGGTTTTCGATATGGAGCCGCCGCCACCTCCTGTTCTTCATCGGGAGGGCTAATCTGGAGTCCGTTCGGGGCTCCGGAGAGGGGGATTCGTCGCCGTCGTCATCATCAACCCTTCTTCATCAATAATTCCATGATGCTCACCACCGGGAGTGAGTAATTCCTTCGTAGGCTTGCTAGATGGTGATGGAGATGGATGAGATTTGTCATGTAATCGAGTCAATTTGTTAGGGCTTGATCCCTAGTATCCACTATGTTCTGAGATTGATGTTGCTATGACTTTGCTATGCTTAATGCTTGTCACTAGGGCCTGAGTGCCATGATTTCAGATCTGAATCTATTATGTTTTCATGAATATAAGTGAGTTTTAGATCCTATCTTGCAAGTTGTATGCACCTGTTACGTGTTATGATTCGCAGACCCCAAGGTGACAATAATTGGGATTCACTCCGGTGATGACCGTAGTATGAGGAGTTCATGTATTCACTATTTGTTAATGCTTTGTTCCGGTTCTCTATTAAAAGGAGGCCTTAATATCCCTTAGATTTCCTTATGGACCCCACTGCCACGGGAGGGTAGGACAAAAGATTTCATGCAAGTTCTTATTATAAGCACGTATGACTATATACGGAATACATGCCTACATTGAATTGATGAATTGGAGCTATTGTGTATCGCTCTAGGTTGTGACTTTTACATGATGAATGTCATCCATACAAATATCCATCGCTGATCCAATGCCTACGCTTTGCTCATATTGATCTTTGCTAAGTTACTACCGTTACTGCTACTGTTACAATTACTACACAACTGCTACTATCACTGTTACTGTTACTATTGCTACTGTTACCACTGCTATCAAACTATCTTACTACTGTGCTACTAAACACTTTGTTGCAGAGAAATAACTCTCCAGGTGTGGTTGAATTGACAACTCAACTGCTAAGGCTCATAAATATTCTTTGGCTCCCCTTGTGTCGAATCAATAAATTTGGGTGAAATACTACGCTCGAAGACTGTTGCGATCCCCTATACTTGTGGGTCATCAGAATATAAGTGTACATGCAGCCACTGATAGATGACTTGAAAGAAGCTTGGGTTAATGGGATACAGACATATGACGCTGCTAGCAAAAAAAAACTTCAGAATGCATGTTTGGTACTAGTACTCATTGCGTGACCTACTGGCGTATTCACTTTTCATGGGGTGGTCTGTGCATGGGAGGTTCCCATGCCCAAGATGCAAGGCAAGCATGCAGTGCCGTTGGCTGCAGCATGGTGGCAAGTATTCTTGCTTCGATTTCCATAGACAATATTTGCCTCCTGAATATCCATTCAGACAAGACAAGAAGAACTTCATGAAAGGTGTAGTCGTCGAACACTCGGCACCACCTGAGATGACGGGGGAACAGATTCGTGATCAACTAAATGCTCTACCACCTGATCCCAAATGTCCAGGGTATTTCTTGGGATATAATGAAGAACACGCCTAGACTCATAAGCCATGCTTTTGGGATCTCCCCTACTTCCACCAGCTCGAGCTTCCACATAACATTGATGTAATGCACACTGAAAAGAATATCGCCGAGGCCATTTTTGGCACATTGTTCAGCATTCCTGAGAAGATGAAGGATAATACTAAGTCTAGACTTGATGTGATGAAGCTATGTGACAGACCCAAACAAAACTTGCGGCAACAAGTGGGCAAGAAAAAATGGAGGACGCTAAGGGCCAGGTTTGTTCTTACAAGGGAACAAAAGAAGGAGATACTCATGTGGTTCAAAACTTTGTTGTTCCCTGAAGGGTAGGTAGTGAATCTTATGAGGGCAGTGAATCTTGATAAATTGAAGCTTAGCGGGCTGAAGAGTCATGATTGGCACATATGGCTTGAGCGGTTAATGCCGGTGATGATTCGAGGCTTTATCCCTCAGGACGATTGGGAAGTATTGGCAGAGCTTAGCTATTTCTTCCGTGTTCTTTGCGCTAAAGAAGTATCTCCTACTATGATAGATGACATGGAAAAATGGGCCCTCGAGTTGCTCTGCAAGCTAGAGAATATCTTTCCACCGGGCTTCTTTAATCCGATGGAACATATGATTCTACACCTCCCTTCCGAGGCAAGATTGGGTGGCCCTGTGCAGAACCATTGGTGCTATGCACTTGAGAGAATGCAAAAGACTCTTCGAGCTAAATGTAGAAATAAATGTAGAATTGAAGCCTCCATAGCCGAGGCATTCTTGGCGGAGGAGATTACAAACTTCACGACATCACGCTATGCGGCCAATATTCCAAGCTTGCATAATGCAAAGTCTCGATACAATACTGGCAACCCCAAACATGAATCCAAGCTCAGCCTCTTCAAAGGGCAACTTAGACCTGTGGGTGCTTCTGGTTCAAAGAATTTGGATCCGAAAGAGTGGAGATCGCTTACGTTGTATATCCTCACCAACCTAAAAGAAGTGCGGCCGTACATTGAGTAAGTGATTGGTACATTATGTAACATTTACTCACATGTTTCTGTCTAACTCCATTCATTTCTCATTACCCAGTGAATTCGTTGCCCAATTCCCGAATGGAGGGGTCGAACGTGATTCACTCGAAGAGTATGAGCTTCTTGCTGGCGAAGGAGACGGCAATTACCGTTTCATTTCTTGGTTCAGAGCAATGGTAAGGTATACTTCTTATTATGGAAGACTTGAAGTTGGTATTACATGCGACTAATACACCGAAAACTTTTATGGTGCATCAATATTGGACAAAGAGTTGAAACAAGTTGCTAATGGGTTTGACTATAAGGTCGGTACGTTCGATAAATACGACATCAATGGGTATCGCTTCCGCACATATGAGAACGAGGAACATCGGGCCGTTCTAAAATCAAGAAACACCGGAGTGTCGGCTATGTGCAATGGAGTTGAGTATTATATATGGAAGACTTGATGAAATATATGAAATGCATTACTTTGGGGAAAATCCTCCGAAAGTCGTTGTCTTCAAATGCCATTGGTTCGATCCGGAGAAGGTTAGGCGGAGAGATGATATTGGGCAAGTCAAAATTCGACAAGACAGCAAATTAGAATGCGAAGATGTCTATATTGTGGCTCAACAGGCGATGCAAGTTTTTTTATCTCAAGTACCCATGCCAAAAGCAGTACCTTAAGGGTTGGGATGTCGTGTACAATGTGCCGCCACATGGTAAACATCCTTCCCCCAATGAAGAGGATTATCAACCTCACATCGACCCCAAGACATATGATGGAGAATTCTTCCAAGAAGAACATGGGCCAAGAGGCCGTCTCAACATCCATCCACGCATGAAAGTACACATTGACAAAGACGAAGAAGAAGAAAAAGAGGAAGAAGAAGAGGTTACAAACGTGGAAGACCTATCAATGCTTGAACGGTTACGTCTAGGCATTGCTGATGAGGGTGACGATGAAGGTCAACACGAGGACGACATCCTTGACGACACGCGTGATACTGATGATGAGGCTCGAACTGACACCGAAGAAGAGACGGATTGTGATCTGGATGATCCTGACTATTTTTAGTTGTAGTGTTGAACTGTAATGTTGATTTTGTACTAGTTGCTTTACCATGACCCGGATGATCCCGAACATGCTGTAATGTTGAATTTGTAATATTTTTTGAACTTATGCTTATATATTTGAACTATAATGTAGTATTGCACTATAATTTCCTTAGTAATTCTCATTGCGTATATTTTTGAACTTATGCTTATTTATTTGAACTATAATGTTGTATTTGTACTATAATTGCCTTAGTAATTCTCATTGCATATATTTTTTGAACTTATGCTTATTTATTTGAATTATAATGTTGTATTTGTACTATAATTGCCTTAGCAATTCTCATTGCATGTACTTTTTGAACTTATGCTTATTTATTTGAACTATACTATTGTATTTGTACTAATTGCTTTACTATTTGTCATAGCAGGTGAGTGAAGATGGTGGGCCTGCATCGGAAAAGAAGTGACCCGGCAGATAAGCTTAAGGCCCCACTCCCCCTAGCGAGAAATCTGCTTGGCAGTTTTCTCTCTGATCCTCCTCAGGCTTCCTCTCATCCTCAGGCTCATCGAGAAAGAGGAAAAGGCCGGGGAAGAGGCGCAGGTGTAGGAAAGGCTAAGAGAAACCCGGTTCGGCCTCCCTCGCCACTACCTGCCGCGACACCGCCTGAGGATGAGGGGGTGGAGGAGCCGGTGTCTCACTCCCCCATGTCCGAGGAGGAGAGGGAGGACTAGGATCGGCTGGGGGCCTCGACCGCTCACGAGGAGGATGATGGTTTCATCCAAGTTGAAGAGGGTCAGACCGTGTACTTGCGTGGTTCGACAAGGCTCTCGGAACGAGGCCTTCTTGTAGAGCAGAGGCCGTGTATTGCTCCATATGGAGAAAGGTAACTAACTTTGGCTTCCCATTTTCTACCTTCAATGTTTGCAACAATTGCTAATAACTTTGGCTTCTTATTATGTAGAAAGTTGGAGATGCCGCGGGTAAGTACTGCCACGTGAACGGCATGCTTGGGGCCCTCATTAAGGAGCATTTCCCTGGCATGGTTACTTTTCCTGGGGAGGGCAAAGTACCGGAGCCAACATGGACCTGGGCCCACTTCAAAGCCTGTGAGGATGTTGGTGTATTCAACAACATCGAGGTTCATAACAAAGCTGAGCGGATCTTTGCCGAACTTTGGGTAATCATTATGTTTTCTTCATACACTGCATATATATAATCCATAGCTAGTTAATTGCCTAATCTCGATTGATCTCGAGTATGTTTGCAGGATTTCTATAGATGCGAGGATCGAAAGTTGGAGGAGGCATGAGCGATCGTCAAAAAACATTGCAAGAAGCTTGTGTGCGGTCTGATCTACGAGGCGCGCCTTATAGCCGTCCGCACTTATAAGGCAACTCAGGGCTATAAGATATCTGACAAGAAACCCGCTAGGGTACTCCATCTTGAGAAGGAGGAGTACATGCAGGTAAAGCTTGTTCATGCTTGTTATTTCCTCACTCAATTTCTTTTTGACGTATATGAGATGCAATTGATCAGTTAGGTTACTCCGAGATGGTGCGCCAATAAGGGGGAGTGCTGGCAGCGGATGGTGGACTACTGGTGTTCCAAACAGTATAGGGAGAAACACCTAGATTATAAAAAGCGGCGAGCCACAATGGTGGATCCACCACACCATCAAGGCAACTTGAACCTTAAGGGGTACGCGGAACGTGGGTATGTCTTTCTTCCCATCAATTTGTTCTTCATAAGCTTTTTCTTGTCATACATGTTGCCAATCCTTATGATGAAATCTTAATCATGTTGATTTGGTTGCAGTCGTCTCACCATAGTGCTCCAGAGCCCAACCTTTTCATGTCATACGCTTTGGCCCATAAAGAACCATTCAGATCTGCCACGCCTTACGATGAGAATGACACAGAGTCTGCGTACACCAGCAAGACCGCCTACAATCAGATCGACAAATTTAAAGGGAAGGCAAAAGAGCTAAAAGGGCCCGAGTATGATATGACATCGGATCCCCTTGACCACAAGTTGGTTATGATCTCTGGAGAAGGCAGGAAACATGGCAAGGAAGCGATTGGAGGGAGCATGTTTCCTAGGTCGTCCCGTCGTACTCTACCTAAGTACAAGGCTCGGTCAAGTATCTCCAAATCTTCTATATGTCAACGCTCGGCTCCAGCAATGGTTGAGATTGAGATATTCTATACAAGTCCTTCGGTATATGCTTTTTTTAATTCTTACTTAGTGTTGGATTTGAAGATGCGATTGCAATGCCATATTCTGTAGTCCTGACTGGAGGAGGAGATGCGACTGGCGGATGAGAGGTTGGAGGCGAGGTTGGAGGAGAGAGGCAATGGGCGGCGGATCAGAGGGCGGTGGAGAGGGCGGTGGAGAGGCGACGATGCTTTGAGATGTTTGCGGTTAGTTCCTTAATAGCCAAGCACATGTAGTCTTTTACTACCAGTACTTAACCCTCACTCCTCAAACATAATTTGCAGGCTTATTGTACCTAGAATGGTATGCCCGCTATGCAGATGCCTGCCTTTACTCCGCCTACGGTCAGATAACTGAAATACTTCATGCACCATTATTGCATTTGTTAGTCCGAGTGTCGTGCTAACCATGTAATACTTCATGCAGCATCCATCAGGCCATGGATTGAATAATGATGGATCTTCACATGCACCAGGCCCTAGCGGCAATAACCTTGGTGCTTCTCCGAATCTTTGAGATCAACTATGGTTAGTGAATCCATATCTCATTTGCATAGGTCTCAAATTTGTCAAAGTAGAGACAAGTAGCTATATGGATTCTTAAACATCAAACTTATAAGTAGAGACAAGTAGAGACCATTTGAACCATTTGAAACAATGATCCATTTGAACCATTTCAACCATGATCTTCATTAGCTACCGACAACCTTGAAGCTATTTATTTTCATGATTTAGAGACCACTATAAGATATTCATGATTTAGATTCCACTTGAAGATATTCATGATTTACATACCACTAGAAGATATTCATGATTTAGAGTGTTAAATTTGAATCAAACTTATAAGTAGATCCGTAGAGGCAAGGAGCTATTTATTTTCAAGATTTAGAGACCATTTGAAGATGTCCATGATTTATAAACTTATAAGTAGAGACCATTTGACCCATTTGAAGATTAAACTTATAAGTAGAGACCATTCTTGAAGATCTTCATGATTTAGAGTGTTAAATTGGACATGTTCAAAATTTGACAAGGTCTTCAAGTACTTGCTTTTGTCTATTTGGCATCTTCATGATTTAAAGCCCTTTATTTTGTTGTACTAAAGATTGACATGTTGATGATTTCATCTTGTAGGTTGTCACACGGATGCTCTTTGGACTACGATATGGACATGAAGACATTTGTTGTAGTGTCAAATATTACGTTGTGATGCCCACTTTGTTCATTGTGTATTATATTTGTTATGGATCAACTTTGCTATGGTTCTTTGTTATGGAACTTTGCTATATGGATCATCTTTGCTATGGATCTTTGTTATGGAACTTTGCTATATGGATCATCTTTGTTCATTGTGTATTATTTTGTTATGGTTCTTTGCTGTGGATCTTTGCTATGGATCAGGGGAATTATTTTGATATATATTACTGTGGATCTTTGCTATTGTGTATTAAACTGTTGAATCATTATGTATTATATTGCTGTGGATCAAGTTTTTAACAAAAAAAACAGCGCACTATTTGCCGTCAGGGGGCAGTCGGCAAAGTTTCTTTGCCATCTGTGGGCTGACGGCAAAACAACACGTGTTGCCTGCCTGTGCAACCTGGCGTCATGGGCTGCGTTTTGCCGCCTGTAAATTGCGGGCTGACGGCAAATTGGCCTGTTATTTTGCCGTCTGGTAGGCAGTAGCTGACGGCAAATTGGGCTACAGTTTGCCGTCTGTAATTGGTGGGCTGACGGCAACGTGGGCTGTCACTTTGCCGTCTGCAAAGGATGGGCCGACGGCAACTTGTGCTGTCGCTATGCCGTCTAGTAGGACGCAGCAGACGGCAAATTGGGTTGTCGCTTTGCCGTCTGGTGGGCTGCGGCAGACGGCTAACTCCGTTACCCAGCGCCGGAGCCGTGAACTGCTTTTCGTTGCCGTCTGCTTAACATTGACTGACGGCAAAATCTTTGTCGTCAGCCCGATGAAATGCTGACAGCAAAGATTGTCTTTGCCGATTTACACTATGTTGACACACTAGCTGACGGCAAACTCTTTGCCGTCATCTTTTCGGTCTTTGTCGTCTGTGCACCATTCCCCCCACCAATCTTTCCCTCAATGATGTTGTCGTTTGCCATAATATTGTCAAGGATCTTATCTGTTCGTAAACTCTCTCGTGACAATCAAGTTGCTGTCGAATTTAACCCTACTGGTTTCTTTGTGAAGGGTCTTCCAACCAGGACACTTCTCATGACGTCCAGTAGCCCCGGGCCTCTCTATCCATTCTATGGGACTCCTTCAACTGGCGGCGCTGCTTACCTCACTACCTCGGGCGATTTGTGGCACCAACGGCTAGGCCACCCCGGCAAAGCCTCCCTAGCATCTATCTCTAGGTATTTTTTTTAGATTGTAATAAAGTTGCTCACTCCCCTTGTACTTCATGTCAACTAGGGCAGCAACCTCGTTTATCATTTTCTTCTTCCAATAATTGTAATAGTGCTCCCTTTTAGCTTATACATTGCGACCTTTGGATGTCCCCTGTTGTTAGTTTCTTTGGTTACAATTATTATCTTATCATACTTGACGATTTCACTCATTACTCTTAGCCGTTTCCACTCCGCCACAAATCCGAGACTTCCCCCACCTTACAACGTTTCTTCACCTACATCCTAACCCAATTCCATACCATTATCAAATGCATGCAATGTGACAACGGTGGCGAATTTATCAACACATCTCTCCGCACCTTTTTCTCAAACCACGGCATTGTCTATCGCCTCTCTTGCCCTCGTACATCTCCCCAAATTGGTAAGGCCGAACGCATGATTCGCACAACAAATAATGTAGTCCGCACCCTTCTTCTTCATGCTCATCTACCACCTCCGTTTTGGGTCGAGGCACTCCACACTGCCACCTACCTCCTCAATCGTCGCCCATCTACCAAAACTGCACCACACACCCCTTACTATCTCCTCACCGGTGTCCAACCCAGCTATGACCATCTCCGTGTCTTCGGATGCTTGTGCTTCCCTAGACTTTACGCCACCGCACCTCACATGCTAGCCCCATGCTCCACTCGTTGTGTCTTCATTGGCTACCCACTGGAACACAAAGGATATCGCTGCTTTGACCTTACCTCCCATTGCGTCATTGTCTCGCGTCACGTAATTTTCAATGAAACTATTTTTCCTTATACCCCCGCCACATCCGCGGTCACGGCCACACCATCCGCACCGGATCCAGCCCCTGACGCACCCCTGCGCCAAATCTACCCCGGGATCAGCGCTCCACCTACCTCGTATGCACCCGATCCCAAGCAATCCACCTCGGCCCACTCCCCACCATCCACCAACCCCCACGTAGCCCCCAACTCCCACACCGAGCCGACCGGATCTCCTCCCCCTCCACCTCACACCACACGTCCCCGCGCCGCTCGCCCCATCCCAATTCGCCAGGCCCGCCTGCCTCCACAAGCATTGGATCCAACAACCCACCCACCGCGCCTTCTTGCGAACCCACGCACCTCGAATCGTCCCCTTCCCCTGCCGACCCTGCTCCGGGACACACTGCATCCTCCTCTCATTTCGTGCCAACCCCTCCTAGTCCGCCACGTCGTCCTGTGGTTCCCGTAGCCCCCCCCCCCCCCCCGATCAATTCCCATGCCATGCGCACCTGAGCAAAACGCGGTTTCACTCAACCACATCGCCTTTTCTCCCTGGCCGTGCCTCCCTCTATCTCTCCTCTTCCTTCCTCCTACAAAAGTGCCCTCAAAGATCCCAATTAGCACGATGCCATGCTTGATGAATACCATGCTTTGCTTAAGAACAAAACTTGGAGATTGGTTCCTAAACCTGCAGGTACAAACGTGGTCACCGGCAAATGGATCTTTCGGCACAAATTGCATCCTGATGGGTCATTGGCGCGGTACAAGGCACTTTGGGTCCTCCGTGTCTTCATGCAACAGGAGGGCGTCGACTACACCGAGACCTTTAGCCCGGTTGTCAAACCGGCTACCGTGCGCGTCATCCTCAGCATTGCCACAGCTCAATCTTGGCCTATCCATGAGTTGGATGTCAAGAATGCCATTTTTGCACGGTGATCTCGAAGAAACGGTATACTACACCCAACCCGTTGGCTTTGTTGATTCCACCTATCCTAACCATGTTTGCTTGCTCAACAAATCCCTCTATGGCTTAAAACAGGCCCCATGCACTTCGTTTTTGCGATTCAAGTCTTTTATTCTCTCACTCGGTTTTGTAGCCTCCAAAAGTGATACCTCGCTATTCATCTACCACAGTGGTTCTTCCATCGCATATCCCTTGCTTTATGTAGATGACATAATTCTCACTGCCAACACCACTTTCACCTTGAACTCCATCATAGGCTCCCTCAAAACCGAGTTTGCCATGTCAGACCTTGGCGACATTCATCATTTTCTTGGTGTTAATTAATGTTGCCCGCACCTCCTCCGGCCTGTTTTTATCGCAACAACAGTACGTCCTCGAAATACTAGAGCGTGCAAACATGCTTCATTGTAACCCTATATCTACCCCGGTGGACATTAAGTCCAAATTATCTGCCACCGATGGTGATCCACTTCCTAACCCCACCCATTACCGCAGTATTGCCGGCGCTCTCCAATACCTAACTCTCACCCACCCGGACATCTCTTACGCGGTTCAGCAAGCGTGTCTTTTCATGCATGCCCCCCGCACTTCACACTATCAGCTTGTCAATAGGATACTTCGCTACCTCAAGGGCACGTCACACTTCGGTCTTCAGCTCTACACCTCCACCTCCCATGACCTCGTTGCTTATTCGGATGCCGATTGGGCCGGTTGCCTGGATACCCGAAAGTCCACATCGGGGTTTCGCATCTTTCTCGGGCCGAACCTTATCTCTTGGTCTTCCAAACGCCAGCATACCGTTTCTCATTCTAGTGCTGAAGCCGAATATAGAGCTGTTGCAAACTGCGTCCCCGAGGCCATGTGGCTCCGTCAGCTCCTGCACGACCTGCAGCGCCCACCTACACAGGCCCCTTTGGTCTACTGCGATAACATCAGTGCGACGTACCTCTCCTCCAATCCTGTGCAACACCAACGTACCAAACATGTTGAGATTGACCTCCACTTCGTGACACACGGGTGCTGCATGTTCCACCCGGGTCGCAGTATGCCGACATCTTCACCAAGGGGCTCCCTTCTGCAGTTTTTGACGACTTTCGATCCTGTCTGAACATCCATCCGGGTGGAGTTCCGACTGCGAGGGGGGGGGGGGGGTGTTAACGTGTCATTGTATGTGTCATTGACGATCTGGCCTGCGTGCCACCTTTCACGGGAGAGGTTAGACCCTGGCTATTTGTACATTGTAACTCTGTGTTCGAATCAATACAATCGACAGCAGTGAGATATCCTTCCTCTATCTCTTTTTCTGATAGAAAATTAATCGTTTCGTGACAAAGATTACTCGTCGTTTTTTGCCAAACAAGAAAGTCGTCGTTTGGTGACCACCCGTTCATGGTTACAGACCGATTTTTGCCGATAGGTAGACAGCTGGCGAAAACACGGTAACCAAGGGGATCACGAGGCAGTGAATTTTTTTGTCAGGCCTGCCTCCGCTATGACTAATGTTGGACGTTAAACTCGGGCTTTTCGGCTCGGCCCCAGCCTGACTCACCCGCAACTGAGATGGACCGAGCCGAGTTGTCTTTGCTGGACCGAAATGAGCTTGGGCCGGGCCTGGCTTGGCTTGGTCCGGCCCGAAAACCTCGTTGTTATTTTATTAGTTCAAATTTCTTTCCAGCCCAGCAAGAAACATGGCGCCTGTGAGGTTAGCTCTGCCTTCCTCCACTCGTTCTGTACACATCGACAGCAGAGAGAGCCAGCCGCCACAGGAAAGAGTAGCAACGCCGCCATCCCGCCACTCGCGTCGCACACGCTGCTACCGCCGCCGCCGCCGGTCGCGCCCATCGCCCACACCACCACTCTACACTAGCTCCGCCCCGGCCGCTCCGTTCCGTCCCGGCCCCTCCACGCCGGTCACGCCATGGTCCTGGATAAGAAGAAGAAGGAGACGACGTCGACTGCCAGCAATGGCGTTCTCAGACTGAAGACATGATGAAGGTATTGCACTTATTAGGACATAACTAGTATCAGCGTGTATTGGCTCATGTATGGTTGTGCGTCAGGGTGGACACGGTCCGAGCCGGTCCGGTCCCGGTTCGAGCCGTCGTTTGGACCGGCCGCTGGCGGTCCGAGCCGGACCGGACCGAGCAGCTGAGCGGTCTTGTTTTCAGGGACCGGACCGGCGGCGACAAAGCCCGGGGTGGACCGAATGGACCGAACGGACCGGCCAACAACCACCAGCGTCGATGTATGCGGGTGCAGCGGCGAGGTGGGCGATCGTGCGCGACTGATGTGGCGAAGTGGACGAGCGCGAGAAACTAACTGACAGCTAAAACTCTGGCAATACTGACGAACTGAATTTTCTGAAAGCTTGCAACACTTATCTAACTGACGAACTGAACGTGTGCATGCATGAGCATGTCCATATCTTGGCTCAGTTTCAGGTTAGTTAGACTTGGCCGTTGTGGGAGCTCGTGGGATAGCACGATTTCAGCTCATGCAGCGGAACGTGGGATGACACGGCCGAAATACCCGCACAAATAGAGAAAAATGCAGAAAAGTTGCAATCAGTTGCACGCAGCGCAAACATCTCGTGTTCATCAGAGTTGTTCCTCGCGTAGAGTTCATCGTTCAGCTATCATGTGCAGCAACAGAAAGGGCTGCCATGCTTGGGATCGACTCGAGGCCATGGCCGAGAACTCCAGATTGGCGGCAGTTCACGCACGACGGCGATGGCGAGCGGCGGCAAGAGGCTACGGCGCACGGGGAGGAGAGGTAGGAACGAGAAGGCAAGCTCGGGGACATGGCAGTTCACCTTGAGGCTGCCGGTGGCCGCGGCGACAAAGAACTGCGGCGGCGGTGACTACGTCTTCTCGGTCCGACCGAGCGGCTCGGTTAAAGACCGGACCGGACCGACATTTTTTCGGGCCGAAAACTGCAGCCCGGACCGGCCAGTTTTTCTACCGGTCCTGGACCGTCCGGTCCGGTCCATAACGGGCCACGAGCGGGCCGAGAAGCCCGCTCGTTCCGTCCAGGCTGAGTTGTGCGTAGAGCTGCTGCAGACTACATTGTTTTAGATCTCTATACTAGTACTGCATGATTTAAAATTTCCCTTATACATCTGAAGAAGTTTTCACGGCTAAAGAAAGTTGAGCTATTTTCAGTTTTAAGAAATAAATTTTTTAATTAGAACGTTACTATCTTGTATCAGTGTGTATTTGCTTCTTTAGAATTGTGTATAGAGCTACTTGTTTCTTTCCTAATACTTTAGTCTGGATGTAGAGTAGAGCTACTTGTTTCCTAATACTTGTTTCTCTAGAATCTGCTTTATTTTCTGGATTTTATTTAAAACGGAATACGCAACAAAAATGTATTCCCAGCGGCGGGAAAGAAATCGCGAAATGATCCTGACTGGTGGGGCCAGACCCACTGTCAGGAATTCAATCAAATTGTTTCATTAAATCCCTCTGCGCCTAATTAAAAGAGAGTGGAATCGCGGCAAACGTGGCTCACCGGCGAGGATCTCATAGACGGCGAGAGTTCCGTGGTGTCGAGCAAGGGCGTGTGCACGTACAACGGGGGATATGCTTGACACGCGGTTAAATGGCGGTCGGCGTGTGGGGTAGTTGGGTCATCGTCTCCGACGCCGGCATGCTAGGGTTTGACATTGTCGATGAACCAGAGCTCCTCCAACGACGGCGACTGAGGCTGTGGACTTCTGGGGAACAGGGGATGCTCGAGGCAAACATAATCGATGCACAGTGCTCCGCGGCGATGGTATCAGTCGGAGGTGTGGCACGGTGGTTGAGTTTGATTCCGGCGAGGTGCTGCTCATCGGGTCGAGTTCGACCATGAGAAATACGACTGAGGGAGAGAGGAGTGAGATGCGAGTTCCAATCATACCAATAGGATCTATATATAGGAGATCAATGAGGAGGTTGAGGTCGACCATGGCGACTTGGCGTGGACTTGGTACATGAGCATCGGATGCTCTGCAGCGGCCTGGGTGGTGGCGTGAGCATCCGGCGAAACTCAGGCTT
This sequence comes from Elymus sibiricus, assembly GCA_039707655.1. Classification (NCBI taxonomy): domain Eukaryota; kingdom Viridiplantae; phylum Streptophyta; class Magnoliopsida; order Poales; family Poaceae; genus Elymus; species Elymus sibiricus. The sequence continues at coordinate 373,585,449 of CM077664.1, read as the reverse complement.
AAACAATTGGGGACTCAGAGGGGCGGTGCAGGTCTGCGGTGGTGTAGGCATCTGACGGCGACAGTAGTGACGGTCGGCCGTGTCGCACGTCATGGATAGAAACTCTACTGGGATGGTCAAGTGACTAGGTTCGTGTGCAATGGGTGGCTTTCTCCGGAAACCATAAACTGGTGGCGACGTCGGGGCGCTCGTGGGCGTTGGTGGGCGCGGCCAGAACCATGCCAATATCTGCATCGGCACGTTTCCGGCGTGCTAGGAAGAATTTGGAAACGAGAAAAATTGCGTTGCGCGCCAAATGAAAATCCTACCATTACATACTTATGAGTTTTTGCAGGTTTGCAACTTCGACTATACACTTATTGAGAAAAAAACATTTCTATCTAAAATGGCATGGCTCTGGTAAAGTTATTTGGTAAATTTTCCAAGATGTAAAACCTTGTATAATGGATAGAGGGCTCCGAGAAAATGTCATTTCATACTTTTACTGAATTTTACCACGTGTAAAACAGAGCTCAATAGTTTATGCATATAGGAGGTACAATTCACTATTTGGAATTGAATTATTTGATCATTTGAGATATTTAAATTCTGCCTCATGTCCCAAAAGGCAGGAGAAATGTTTTCATATTTCCCTTCTGATGTGTGGAGTAAAAATATTGGGTGTTGTCCTTTGGTTAATTTAAAATGATCCATGGTAAAAGTAATATGTAAATTTTCACTACGCATTCAATATATTTAACCAATTCTATTATTTTTATTCCTGCCCTATGGGTCCCAAAAGGCACGAGAAAGGTTTATCATATTCAACTATGAATTTTGTAGTAGAAATATGAGGGGTTGTACTTGTGTTGAATTTTAAAAAGTTCATGTTAAAAGTAATAAGTGGAACTCACATTTACCTTATGGTCATTTGGTAAATTTGTTTGAATTTACATTTATTAATTTTGAGTAGGGGTTCAGCCCTTCCATGTTTTACTGGTTTGTAGGATAAGGTAACCAAGTTACCGTTGGGGTTTGATTTAAAATATTTTCCTATATAGAAAATATAAGAAGGTTTTATTAAACCCTAGTGTTATTTGATGATTTGGATAAATCACAAGCTATGGTTTAACCCTAGATTCAAGCTCCACATACTTGGCCAAGTTTTGTGGATTTGGATAAAAAAGAATAAGAACCAATAAACACTTCCGGTCCTCAAATCAAAATTGTTTTTAAAGAAAACCAAAATTTTGAAAAGGGGCAAATCTTGGGGTGTCACAACTTCTCCCGTCTTTTAATCTCAAATGGCATAACTAAAATCAACCGAATATATTTTTTAACCTATGTGGATTAAACCTTTGTTACCTCTTGTTTTAATTATATAATAGATCACTGGAACATGTGAGTTCTTAGTATGACATGCCACAACCAAGACCAATTGACCGGAGCACATTGAAATAAATGTAATTTACACTAAACTTTTCTACTTCTGCAGAAATTAATTTTAGCCATTACTATTAATATTACATCCTCGTTGTAGTTTTTGTTATACAATTGTAATTCATATTAATATTTCTGAAAAGTACACTTTCATTGTGTTAGTTTAAATGGTATTTGTAATTTTCTTGATAGACAACGGTATAAACTATATAGTGTGTACATATTTATTGTGTATGTCTCTAAAACATATGGTCTGCAAATATCTCAGTGCGGATTTTAATTTATGGTTAGGTAAGTATATTTGTAGAAACTTCCAGAGTTTGAATTGAATCGTTGTCATGAATTTTTACCTTTCTTTGGGGTCAAATGTGTGTCTTGCATGTTAAAAGTTGGTTCAGTAATAAGTTTATACTGTGTGCATGCTAAGTGGGGGCATTGACATACCATCGTTAATAGTAATCATTGAGAAAATTGCAATTGATTCTACTACTTTAGAATACATACTACGAATTGATTATTTTATACGATCTGGTACAATGCACTTGGCCATCAGCTATAAACAAGTATTTATGTCATTTTGTAAAATAAAATTTTGTGTATCAATTTAAACACGAAAATCTAGTTAACATATATTTTATTAAAACGTAGGACTTTGACCGAACCAAGACTAGCAACCTAGCTGAACCAAGACTAGCAACCTAGCAGCAGGAATCGGCAACAAATCCGCTGAATTTCACCAGACCCCGAAATAATAACCTTTCGGTCAAAAATAATAATCAGACATTAAAGTAGTACACAGGATCTCAAATGAAATTCAAAATATGTTTTTGAATATTTGGATGAATATCAAGAGAAAAATCTAGCCAATTGGCCAAACTGCATACAAAATTTCAATAGTATGTTGAAACCACTCCGTGCCGCCTCCACGAGCGCCGCATTTCTGGCGGACTATGTTGTGTGGATTGCGACGCACAGAGATGATGGTGGACGAAATTACTGCTCGCCACAGCACCACGAGATCCATCACCTTCGTCGTCATTTACCACACGATACCCCTGGCATTCTTCTGCCTAGTTCCTCCACCTCCACCTGCACTTTCAGTTGTTCATAGAGTCTCCGCCCTGCGCTTTTCCTATAGATGGGACGGACGTCTTGGTAAAAAGCTGAACCAAACCCCACCATCTGTTTCTGCGGGTGAGAATGCACCTTTATTCTAAGGAACACGTGTCAATGGACTTGATCAGGATTAAGGATACAAAATATCAGTGCAAGAAAGCCGCCATCCACTGTATGTGGAAGCAATCATCACTTGGATCAAGACATAGATAAACTGGACACATCATTCCTGTATTCTCAATAAAGATGGTAATAATCTAGGATGCGGCTATTGAACAGAAGGGTGCTTTACCCGTGAGCAGATAAAATTTCTAGGTTAACTAGCACATTCCTGAGACAGGAACTGCAGGAGCCAACTCTCCAAACAACCAGCACAACAAAAACAACCCAGCTAGGTTTCATGCACTCAACACTCATCGATAAGATTACCCAGATTAGTGATAATAATATAGCAAGCAGTTGATAAGCTTTTACTCAAGTCGTAGATATCAGATCCATCCCATATATATATATATAGTGCTGCTGGAAAATGAGTTCTTCATTCTTCTTGCTCCTCGTCGGTCTCAGCTGGCTCCTTTGCCTTAAGAATGTCAGTGGGCACTAAGAAAAGCAGATATGCCCCCAACACTTTGCCACCCATTACTGGAATGCCGCGCCTGCAGCAGGTAGTTGAAAACGAGAACTCCTGTCAAACAAACAAACAAACAGGAAAGGAAGAAGAAACAGAGGAAGTGACTTATATCCACGTACCAGCGAAAGCCATGCCTTGGACTGGCGTTGCTCCGCCGCAGCTACTGCAGCATACAGATCCTCCGCCTTGCGCCAGATGTCATCAGAAACAATTCGGTGGTTGTTGCAATAACCACAAAGATGCGGGTTAAGCCCTCTTTGCTCCTTAAACGCCGCATATGCCACATAGAACTCCTCCTTCTTGCGCAGGATCTCAAGCTTAGTGCGTTGAGAAGCACCCTGGAATGGATTACATCACATAGATCAATAAGAAGAATACTGCCAACTGAGGTTTGATGATACAGCCAATGCCCCACATATGTATGTTTGCTTGCTAATTAAGGGATGGATTACTTGAAGAAGCTTCCAGCAGTTTACACGTAACGCAAGAAAGATTTCACAAGTGTTTGGGTGGCCGGCGTCGGTGTCGGCGGGAGGTGGCGTCGGTGGCGACGACGGAGGGGATCGAGGCAGCGGCGGAGGTAAAAGGCTCGAGGTGGCGGAGGAGGGAAAAGGCTCGAGGCTGCGGTCATTGCGGCGATGGAGGGGATCGAGGCGACGGCGGAAGGAAGGGGAGAGAAGAGGGATGCGGCGGCAGAGGGGAGGGGAAGAAGCGGCGGCGGAGGGGAGGGGAAGAAACGGCGGCGCCACAGATCGGGGTGGAGGGGGGTGGAGTGTGGTGTGTGCGTGAGGGTACGTGGGGATTGTTTTTTACCTAGATCTGACGTAAATACTATTGGCGTGGCCTAGTTCGGCAACGCCACTAGTATTTTCTCCCGGAGCAGCACATGTGGGCGCATATACCGGTGGCGACGGCCATCTAATTCCACGTCACTAGTATTAACTTAGTAGTGGCGGGTTAATGTTGCCACACCACTGCTATTTTCTTTTATCTGGTCCCAGAGTACCAGTGGCGTGGATCCATGGTGACCCGCCACTGGTATGCTTTCTTATATAAGTTGTTTCCTTGTAGTGAGATATACTCTGGGCCCACTCAGTAACACAACATACTACATAGCTTGAAAGACTAACGAGTTTGATCACAGGGATATTGTATTATGGTACGAGTAAAGAGTACTTGCTGGTAACGATATTGAACTAGGTATAGTGATACCGACGATCAGATCTCGGGCAAGTAAAATACCGCGAGACAAAGGGAATGAAATACTCGACGTTATGGTTCAAACCAATTAAGATATTCGTTGAATGTGTGGAAGTCATTAAGGACATCCAGGTCCCGCTGATGATTATTGATTGGAGAAATGTCTCGATCATGTCTGCATGTTCTCGAACCGTAGGGTCACACACTTAACGTTCGGTAACGCTAGGGTAGCTCTGAGATATTCATAATGGTGAGACCAAAGATAGTTCAGAGTCTCGGATGGAATCCGGGACATGATGAGGAGCTCCGGAATATTCCAGAGATAAAGTGTTATATAAGTAAAGGTGGATTTAGGGTTTCGTAAAAATTCCAGGATTTTTCTGTAGAGTACCGGAATATTCTAGAAGGTTCTAGATGGTCCCTTAGTGGGGCCCACCTGCCCCAGATGGTCCACATGTACCAGTGGGAGGCGCCATAGGCCGGCATGGGCCTATGCGCCCAGCACCACTTGGCCCATGCGGCCACGGGCAAACCCTAGCCCCAAATATGGAAGGGGGAGACTTGGAGGCCATGTCCCCCCTTTCGCCATAGGCTTGCGAGGCAACCCTCCTAGCCCCCCACGCCTATATAAAGGAGGGAGGCGCATGGGGGCAGCCCTATCCCAAAACCCTAGCTGCACCGCCCTCCTACTGCTCCTCCTACCTCCTGCGTGTAGGCTTGGTGAAACCCTGCACGCGTGGACCTCCACCATAGCCACCACCCCGTCGTGCTGCTAGCCTAGATCCCATCTACCTCTCCCTCTCCCTTGTTGGATCAAGAAGAAGGAGACGTCACCGAGCCGTACGTGTGCAAGCCTCGGAGGTGCCGTCCGTTGCAGTGCTGTTCGCATTGGATTGCAAGGAGAACTTCATCGACCAACGTTTTGTTAGACGTTTAACGCTCGTGTTCTTCAAGGGTATGATGATCTTCGCTCTCGTTACTTGCATCTACCTTAGATTAGATCTTGGTTTTTGCTTGCGCTAGAGAGATTTTTTTTCTATTGCGCGTTTTCCTACACTAGGTGCACCACGTGGATGCGTGGGCCCCATGTGGCTCGCCTCCCGACGCCCCTTCGCCTAAAACACTTCGGAGAGGCTTCGCATTATTTTTCGCTGCCGTCTCGGTGCGGAAATGAGACAGAGACCTAGATCTCTCCGGTAGGCAGATTTCTTCGGAGAAACCTCACTCCGGGAGGGGGAAATCATCGGCATCGTCATCGTCATCACATCGGGCATCATCGGGATCATCATATCCACCACCAGGACCATCTCCATCACCATCTCCACTCCATCCGCTGATCGATCTTGGGCTATAACTTGTATTTGTCGATGAGAGTAACTTTTTCGGTGTTGATTACCCTTTGTTGTTGATCCTATTAAGTTTTATCGGTGCAATATTGTTATGACCAGATTGTTTATCATAGATTCATCCTCTCTGATCATGATCCATATGATGTCTTGTGAGTAGTTCATTTAGTTCATGAGGACATTGGATAAGTATTATTGCTAGTAATCATGAAATATTAGTCACGTTTAATGTTTTGATATTTATTTGTTGTTTTATTTATCTAGTGGTGTCATGTGAACGTCGACTACATGCCACTTCACCTTTATGGGCTTAGGGAAATGCATCGTGTATTTAGTTTGCTTATGAAGGGTGTGGGGGCGACAGAAATATGAACCATAGTTTTCAAACTATTGCATGAGGGAGTGTTGGATCCCAGAGTTTAAAGTTGTGGTTAGATTTATTATAATAACTTTCTTGTATCTGCCGATACATGTAAGAGGTTTAATCGCAAGTCTGTATGAGCCTAAGTAAGGACAATACATTAGCATATGCTCACCCACACAATACCTATAAAAAACAAAGATATTTAATGAATGGCACATGGTGAACTGACTTGACAATATTCCCATGTCCTCGGGAGTGTTTTAATCATAATAAGTACACAATTGGCTTGTCCTTTGCTCAAATAAGTATTGGGCCACTTGGTGCAGTTTTACTTTATTGCTTTTGTTTACTGGTTATTAAATTCCCCTTTGCTATAAAACCACCTATAAAATTGTCTTGCAGTATTTAAAACAAAATCTTGCTGAAATCCACTTGTTAATACCTTCTGCAACTCGTTGGGTTCGACACTCTTACTTATCGAAAGAATTACCATTGATCCCATATACTTGTGGGTCATCATCGGTCAATCGGAAAGTTGCACGCCACCGCGTGACCGCGTACCACTTACACTTGTTCCGCCGTCATCGTTTCCCGCTTGCCCGAGTTATCACCCTCCAATGGGTCTAGACGCCGTAAGGTGGGTCGGACCGTGACCGGTACATTATCCAACCAGTAGCGTGAGACAAGAAATAATATAACAATGCGTGATATGTCGTCATCAAGCCCAGATCGTATGTACCACTGGCTCATGGTACAGTTGCCAACATTTTGCAACAAGTCGACAACCCATGCAAAGTAAAAGCGTGGCTACCCTAGGGTGCACCTCCCTGCCGGTTGGGCCAGAGCGACATTTGGTCAGAGTGATACTAACATGTCGAGCGAACTACCGTATACAGCTCATCTCTTGAAATTTGTCCCATTTTTTTTGTTTGGTTAAAAACTAGGATAATGGAACAAAAATGAAACAAAATTTTGTCATCCGTGGAACAGATCATGCGTAGAAGTGGGACAAGAATATAAATAAACTGCAACAAAAAATAAACAACATGGAACAAGACACAAGGAAAAAGAATTGGAACATATGGAAGAAACTTTAAACACGTGAGAAACGTATCACGAGGGTTACTGACAGAACAAAAACAATTGACTGCTTGGAACTAAACTTAATTCTTTTGGCAAACCGCTAAAATCTTATAATTTATAAACACACTGTCGTTTTCCCATTTTTATTATTAGCGTTGTCGGGGAATCGCGCGCCAAGTCGCACCCCTAAATCAATCTTTTATATTATTATTATGCAATGAAAATGGATATATATTAGTGAGGTAAGTCACGCAATGTGCAAGGGAGGAAACAAGTTTTTCTCTTTTTATTCAGTATATATAGTGCTACACATACGGATGGAATTTCTTACGGGGCTATTTTACGGGATGATGTGTAAGCATAGGGTTGGTGCTTATATTTTGGCGGCTGAACAAACTGCACGGTTAACTGGAATAAGCCAAGTATGTGGTCATGTCGGACGTGGAGAAGCCATTGAAGTTGGAGGCCAACGCGGTGGTGTAGGCGCCCGCGTCATCGAACACGAGCCAATCCCCCACGCTCATTTCGGGCAGCTGGTACCCAGTCACCACCGTGTCTAGGGAGTCGCACGTGGGCCCAAACACCGTCGATGCGAATGTCTTCTCGCCGGGGACCTGCGCGGCGAGCGGCCTCGGGCGCGGTACGTAGCCGTCCACCAGGCAGGCTAGTGACCCGTAAGTTCCATTATCGATCCAGTACTCCCGCGATTCGCCGCGAGCACGCTTCTCGATGACTCGCACGGCAAGGGTGAAGGCGGTGGCCGCGAAGTACCTCCCGGGCTCGCCAACAACCTCCAGGCACGGGAGGAGGTCGCTGAAATGCTTGGTTAGCGCGCCGCGGATGACCGCCGCCGCCTCTTCGAACACGTCTCTGCTCGCCACGAAGCCGCCGCCGATATCCAGCACGCGCATGGGCGGCATGCCGAGTGCAGCGGCCGCATCGAATGCGGCACGCGCGGCTTCGATGGCCACTTGGTAAACGTCGGTGTGGGTCCCGCCGCTGCCGACGTGGAAGGACACGCCAGCCACGTTGAGGCCAGCGCGCTGAGCGGCGCGGAGGAGCGGAACCACCTCGTCGGCTCGCGCGCCGTACTTGGTGCCGAGGTCGGAAATGGCCTCGCTGTTCTCGGGTCCCTTGATGCGGAGGAGGAGCTCACAGTCTGGATGGCAGTGCTTCACCTTGGTCACCTCGGACAACGTGTCGTAGGTGGTGAGGTTGACGCCGACCTGCGCGGCGTACTCCACATGCGCCTCGGGCTTGCAGGGGTTTGCGTACAAGATGCTGCTGGGCTCGGCGCCGAGCGCGAGGAGGGTCTCCACCTCTCTTTGGCTGGCGCAGTCGAATCCGGCACCGAGGAAGGCCAGCGCGCCAAGCAGTGCATGGTCCGTGTTGCATTTGACGGCGTAGAAGGGGCGCACGCCGGGGAGCGCGCGGCGCCAGCACCCGTACAGCTCGACCACCGTGCCGAGGTCCAAGACGTAGAAGGCACTCCGCACGCTGCCAGAGCTGGCCGCAATGATGGAGCGCATGAGGGCGTCATTCTCCTTGTGCTTGAACGGGAACACCACCCTGTCCTTCACACCCGGGGCCGCCAGCAGAATATCCATGCGGCTGCTTCTGTAACTTTCGGCTGGAGACATGCCAAGTATCGTGTCTGTCTTGTTTCTTTATTTCTTTTGGTGTTACTAGTAAACATGCCCGTGCGTTGCAACGGGAGAAACAAATTCCCGCACACGATCATGTACTTTGTGCCGAAGACATGATCACCCCCCTTCATTTTAGCTGTACATTTGAGCCTGAGCATGCTATGTATTTATACGCAGTCATTAATATGCATAGGGAAGGAGGTCAAACTTGGAGTCATGAACATACATATTAGAAAAATTACATAGGTGTTGAGAAAAGTAACTCGACATAATCAAACAGTCTAACCTGTTGTGATCTACTTATGGTAAACATAATTTCAGCTAGAATAAAGAAAGGTTGAACATAGTTCCAGTAATTTTTCGAGTATTAGTTCTTCATACAACCATCTTCACGAAATAGAGCAGACAAACTGATATAGTGGAGATGGCATCGCTGCAGTGATTTACATATTAATGGGTTCCAAATGATTATGCTTCTGGATTGATAAATGTCAACAATTATTGGTAATATTTATTTAAAAACAATTATTTGTAATTTCAGTTAATGATCTTGGATTGTGCGAATGTAACTTAAGGCCCAGTTCGGCCTGCAGGAAAATCAAAGGAAAGTTACAGGTTTGAAAACCTGTAGTTTTGTTTACCTCTGACCCGTTCGTTTCATACGAAATCGGTACAGAAATTTGAAGGAAACCCTGCCTTGGAGGGCTCATTCCAAAGGATTTCACAAATCCAGTAGAACCTCATTTTTGGGTAGATGCCCGAGGCAAGGCACCACGATTCCAAATACAAAATTGAACTATACCAGTTATGCATAAGAAAAGAGACAAACTGACAGAATACATGCAGATAAACAAATACCATAGAATCTGCCACTGCGTACACAGTGGCAGAGGAAGAAAATACCAAAGGGTTATAGAGCAGAGGAAGAAAAGCATGCGGGGTGTTCGAAGCATGGGTGTGAAAAACCGGCGAAGAGTGACATATCCATGATTTGATAACAATGGCCCTTGACGGCCAGCACTCTGGAGCAACAGTACAGAACATAAACATAATCGGATATATCCTGTGAATATATATAGAAAACGTACACGGTCAGCAACATTTGAACAAAGATAACATGGCACACACTAAAATGATGGGAAAGAAACATGATGTGTTTCTTACAGTAGTTCTCTCTTCCCTGGTGCAAACATATTATTGCCACGCTGGCCATATTCTTGTCACTAACTATTTTTGTTGGTATTAGCATGCAGTGCATAATATAACAGCTAAAAGAAGTTAATAATTGGCATATTTAATGGTGTAAACAACTAACGAAAGACAGGTCAATATCAATCTTGACAGGGCACTTATCTTTGATAGAATTCTCCAGTTCACCTATACTGTCAAAGGACTGGAACAACACATATATCTATATTAATATATATGCCATTGCCATTATCCAGTATAAACAAGATCTCTCACGCCATTCTCTAGTGTACACATCCTGGATGCTTTGCATCTCCCAAACAAAAAATATTGTCTAAGACAGAGCAAGACAATTAGCACTTAAACCTTTCGATGTTGTGCCCTATGTGTGCACCATGGAATTGTGCTGGACAACCAGTGGTTGATGTTGGTGTTGCAAGAATAACAGTCCGACGGTAGGGAGGAGCTCGCAAGTGTGGATGACCAGCCGGTTTGCTCAAGCGCTAATGGCCGGCCGCGTGTTCGGGAGCGAAACGGACGGAGCAGCAGACCTTGAGTGCAACGGGGTCGTGAGCCCGAGTTTCGATGGGAGGCGGCAGAGGTTGCATCGGCAGCGTCGCTGATCAGGCACAGACGGGGCGTCGGAGGTCGGGTACGGACGTCCGAGCAAGCTCGAGCAAGGAGAGAAGGCGGCGGTGGTCGTACGTATGACACTGGAACTCGAACGGGCCGTTAATAGTCCAACAGGCCTCGCGGAGGCGATACAACATCTTGTTTTTCGGCGAGGCGAAGTCGGCGGAGGCAACTTTGGGCGAACTTCCGGGGAAGTAGGCGGAGGCGACATACTTGCAGACCTGCGATGATGCAATTTAGCTTGATTTCCAGTCCAGCCTTTCTATTTATAGCAGCAAATTCTCCAGATAATTCAGATCGGAATACCCATGGCTTCGTATTGGAGTAGTTCTCCTACGCTAATTCAATCCAAAACGAACACGTCGCAAGGGAGCAGCCAGCGGCAGCGCTGCCGTACGCACGTCTTACGCTGCAAAGAACCGTAGCGTGGGCTGGCAAATAGAATAGATATATGGGCTGGCCGGTTCGTTTTGTTTCGACAACCAAAATAGACATATGGGCTGACCAGTTACGTTCCATTTTTTATTTCGTTTGCTCGTACGACCCGGCTTGGTTTCCTAGTTTCACAAAATAGCATCAAACGAAACAAAATAATATCATACGTGTAGTAATAATAACGGGACGAAACCAAGAATATCACCTTGCTTTATTAGTAGGTATAGAAAGCAGCAGCCCTGCCGGTGCTTATATAGATGACACGGATTTTGATTGGAGTCTGATGTGAGATCTCTCCCCTCAAGCGGTGATATGGTTAAAGGCGTTGGGTATTCTCTCATGACCGTAACCGGTCGTCGTCGACAACAACACAAAGTTAAGCAAGCAAGGAAGAACCTCCAGAAGAGGAGATATGAACATCGCCTAAAACGAATACAAGTCCGCGGGCTGCACAAGATAAGTACTCGGTTGCCCTACAGTAATTTTCGTTGACCGACCGGATCGCCACCTCAACCCCTTTGTCGGATTCCTGCGACGACACAGGCGCAACCCCGCTCCTCAGCGTTTCCCCAAGTCGCCGTCCGACGCATGCGTATCTCGCTGTGCTCGGAGGCAGTGCGCTGGGCTCGTCCCGACCCTAGCGCATCGACCACCATTTCTTCACCATGGTTTACATTACCTGATCAAGATCATCTTGGGTAATGGGTAGCATTCAACCGTAAAAAATATATTTTGTTATCATTTACCTACCCGGGGATGAGAAGGAATTAAGCTTTGGGATGTTTATACGTCCAAAACGTATCTATAATTTTTTATTGTTTCATGCTACTTTTATAGTTTCTACTGTGGTTTTATATCATCTTATAGCATTTTCCTGGACTAACCTATTAACCGGTACCAATTGCCAGTTTCTGTTTTTTTTTTTTTTGTCTTTGCATCGCTGAAAAGGACAAAAATAAAGTTGCCTGGAAAATTTCAGAAAAAGTAAAAAATTCTAACTTTTCGAGACGGACCCGGAGCAACAAAACATTGCAAGTAGGGGCCCCACAAATGACACGCGGCCTGGGGCAGCGAGCCAGGGGTGGCTGCGGGCCCCACACGCGTGTCCACCTCCTCGCTCCCCTCGTGCCGCCTATTCGCATATATATTGCCCGTGACCTAAGAGATATGGGACGGAGTTTATTTTGCAAGGTTTCGATACAGAGCCGCCGTCGTCGCGGAAGCCGATCTGGAGCCCTTTTTCGGTACTCTGCTGGAGGAGGAAATCATAGCCAGAGGCATCTGAACGTCCACTACCGCCTCCATGATGAAGCGTCACTAGTTAGTCCTTTGACTACGGGTGCATAATAGTACATGGATGGTTATCTCTCCTCCATGTTCTTATATACAAAGGTCTCGTGAGCTGCCCTACATGATCGAGATCCACATGATGTAATTACTACTTGCTGTTGTGTTTGCTAGGATATGATGAATTGTATGTTAAGATCAGATCGTGCATGTTATTTATATGATTTTATTTTTATCATGAATTGCTTTATTTATGTTGCTCCATGCTCTTCGATTTATATGTATACTCTAACCAAATTTATGTGTACATCTCCAAGAGGGAGCTGGTGTTCGATACTCGGTTCTAACCTTGCTTTCCCAACGCTCCAGTGACACAAACATGCAAGAGGGTTACTGTGTTGTGGCCACTAAGGGGAAAACAACGGTGTTTTATATCCTTTGTCATTTTTAAATATTGCTTACATTATGTACTGAGCTTAAGGCAATACTCTGTTGTTTACAACTTAATACCTATAGATGCAAGTATAGAAGCTGTCTCAAAGTGGACTATTAGTTATACGTGAAGTTGGATGACAGTCTATATATGTTTGACGTAATGCCTATATGAGTATTGCCATGAACGTTTTCTACATCATAATTGCTTGTTTCCAATTCTGTCAATTACCGAGCTGTAATTTGTTCACACAACAGTTATTTTATCTTTATGGAGAGATACGTCTAGTGAAACTATGGTCCCCGGTCTATTCTTTTACAGTGATTACAACCTTGTTTACTTGCTTTGAATTATTGCTAGCTTGCTGGCCCGTTTCTACTTTAGTTGTTTTCACCCATATGTTCCACATTATACGTGTAATACTTTTTGTTTAGCGAGACGGGGAGCTTGACAACCTTCTTAAAATGTTGGGGACAAAGAGTTTTATGTCTTGTGTGCAGGTACCACTGAACATTGCTGAGGACTTAATATTCCTACAGGTTCGATAAACCTTGGTTCTCAATCGATGGATTTCTTTTTGTTGTTCTACATCATCTATTCCACTTGGGGGTTCCAACATCATGAGCCATTCACCACCCTTGGTTTATTACCTTCAAAGTTGTTGATCTTGATAGCTCGGGAGCGGTAAACAACTTCGACGATAAATGGTCCTTCCCATTTGTAGAGAAGGTTGCCTGCAATATATCTAAAATGAGACTTGTATTAAAGTACTTTTTCACCAATGTTAAATTCACGTTTCTGAATCCTCTTCTCATGCCACTTTTTAACTTTTTCTTTATAGAACTTAGCATTTTCATAACCTTCACTTCTCTATTCATCTAAAGAACTCATATCAAGCAACCTTTTCTCACCAGCAAGTTTCAAATCATAGTTAAACTCCCTAACAGCCCAATAAGCCTTATGTTCTTTCTAACTCAAGAGGTAAATGACATGATTTTTCATAAACCATTTTATAGGGAGACATGCCCATAGAATTTTTATAAGCAGTTTTATAGCGGAAATGCAATTCGGCTCCCGGGAGCACGTGCTCCTGCCTATGGAAAATAAATTTTGAAATGTCAAAAAAATCCCAATTTTTTTTATGTGTTCTTTGTCACATCCAAATGCTACCTGAAATTTTTTACGCAAAAAGGTTAAGCATTTTGGCGTGTGCAAAAAAAACAAATTGAACATCAATTGTTACACCAAAATGTCACACTCAATTTTGTTTTGTTTCTCCGACGAAACACCACTGATCCGTTTCGCATGAAAATTGTCAAGCATGCTTGCGACACTAACACGAACATCTACAAAAAAAATCAGAATTTTTTGAATACATTTACTATTATTTTTTTGGTTACTGTTCATCCAGGTTAAAATGCAGCCGGGAGCCAAAACGCCGGCCTCGTTTTATAGGACCAAGGACCAATTTTTAACTTTTTAGTTATACAATATGGAAAGGTAAGGGCCCCTGGTAGACCAACGAAGGCGGAAGGGTGCCCCACAAAGCACACGGTGGCCTGCCACAAGGGTTCGGAGCCCAGTCGGGGCCCAGAACACATCATCTTTGGGTACAAGCCACGCCGAGATTGCTGATGGCGGAGCCTGTGGGATACTCAATGTAAACTGACTCATATCAGATGTAGAATATTTTGTTAGGCTTTTAGCATAGGAGCCACCCTTTGTAAACTCATTCGGCACTGTTTAACCCTAATTCCTACCAAGTATATAAGGGGGAATGAGGACTGCCAAATAGGAGGCATCACTTCGCTCATTGACGCAAGATACACCATCATCATCCACCAATCATAGGCGAGATCGAGCGTTACCTCGAGATTGCCATAGAATATGGCTGATAATGGAAAGCAGCCACACACATCAGTAGGGTCTTCACCGGACGCTGTTTGTCAGGGCCTGAACATGTCTAAATCATCGTATCCCGTGTGTCACCATCCCGATCTCCGAGCATAACCCCTCTGAAAAATCGAAATATGCCATGATGCATACCAAAATGGCTTAAAGTCCGATTCCGACACTAAGACTATGGAAGGCCTGCCTAGTTTACATAAGGTGTTCAGATCAAACTCTAGAGTCACAGCGTGCACGTCTTATAATCAATTTTTGCACGGAAAGTACAGCCGTCATGTAGAATATTCAACATATACAATATTCTATGATTTATGCACACCATTTTCTTACTTGCATTAAGGTACCAATTTGATCTTTGCGCCCCATTTTTTCCCGTAGGAATCTATGAAATGTCAACCTGGTTTCTAATTTCACTTTCTCCCGCCTAAATTGTTTGAAGAATTTTTTTTTGCGCACGTGTGGAGAAGTTGCCGAAACAGAACAGGCTGAGTATATCGTACATAATGATTATAACTATCAAAAGGAGAAAAAAAATATGTGCCGTGTATTGTAGAGGGCTACCAGCTACCACAACTTTGGATGCGTCACACACTAGGAGTTCGAGTTGTGACTGTAGGTCCGTCCTTCTCTTGTAACAGTCGGGAAGACATTTCCACGGTTGCAATTTATCAACAACATTTCCTGTTGACATCGCCATAGTTGGGATGAAAAGTTCACGCCTATTTCACTTAGTACGTTAGTTCGAACACGAGAAATATATGGTTCACAGGTTGCTATTTTAAGTCCTATAGACTCCACCATATTCTTGGCTACACACGGCGCACGCACGCGGAGCTCGCTAGGCGTCCTATTGATGAGCAACATGAGGAACAACGTCCTGGCGGGGCACGGGCCGCGGCCGTGCCGATGATGCTCTCGTGGACAACTTTTCGCCGCGGCGATGCAGCCTAGCTCGATGATGAGAGAGCACCGACTAGGGAGAGAGCCAGGCAGGTGGAGCCATCTAGACTCGAAATGACCTCTCTACCCTTTTAACAAATAAAATAAATCAATATTTTTAGTACTACTTTATAGTACTTGTACTTTCTTTCTGGTACCTCCTATTTTTAGTACTTTCTTTCTAGTACCTCCTATTTTTCCACCATTCGATTTGTTTGCCACGCTCAACATTTTTTCTCCCAACGACGCATCATATATATACTTCCTACTAAGTATTTTTTTTCCTGCGGGCACATGAGAAATATACTTCCTACTATGTTTTTTTTCTCCTCTCGGTGCACGAGAAATATACTTCCTACGAAAACAAACTTAGTAGAGTTCTACCAGACGATGAACTGTCAAAGGGGAAATATGTGTGACGTGTCTTGTAGGGGGGCTATCAGCTACCACAAGCTTGGTTGGAATAACTTTGTCCCGCTTGTTAGACGTGTATGTGTCGGACACGTCTAATTAGCCGAAATCAAGGAGGATCAGAATTAGTTTAGATTATTTCCTAAATTGTAATCTCTTTACTTGGCAACCAAGCCACCTCCTTGTACTATATAATCGCATCAAGGGATCCAATCAATCCAAGTGCAACAATTGCAATTGCCTCTTTCTCCCATTGCGCCGCCATAACCTACCGCCGCCGATCTCGCGGCAGAGGCCGCCGCCAAAGCCGCCCTCTGGGCGCTCGCAGCCGCCCTCCCAAGCATCCGCGCCGTCGTTCCGGTCACCCTCGAGCTCTCCACCTCCAACTACCTCCAATGGCGCAGCATGTTTTCCGACGCCGTAGAGAAGTACGCCCTCGAGGAACATCTACTCGAGGAGGAGTATCCCACCGATCCCACACCACAATGGAGTCGGAACGACGCCATCGTCCGATCGTGGCTAAACTGCGCCGTCGCGCCCAAGCTTCTCACCATGGTCGTCGACACCACCACGCCGCTGCCTGCTCACTCCTTGTGGTTGTGGACGCGTCTTTCCAACATCTACCACGACAACTCCGAGACACGCTCCTCCTACCTCGAGCAAGAGTTCCAAGGTCTCCAACAGGGCTCCATGACCGTGGCCGACTACTGCCGGAAGCAGAAGATCCTCGCAGACGAGCTCAATGTGCTGGGCATGACCATCACCGACAAGCGTCTTGTTCAGAACATGCTCCGCGGGCTCGGGTCTCGGCTGGCCTATGTGCGCATGCTGACCCTCAAACAGCGTCCACTGCCGTCGTTCCTCGCTGTATGCTCGTCACTTCTGCTCGAGGAGCTTACACGGCAGCAGTCCGAGTCATCCTCCTCGACTCCGACATCCTTCTTCGCCCGAGGTGTCGCCACGCCTCCACCACCGCGAGGTCACGCTGGAACCACGACTCCTCCGCGCCGCCCCTACCCCTGCCGCAACTTCCAACAGCGAGGCAGTTGCCGGTTTGGCGCGCAATGCCTCTTCCTCCACTCCGGGTCTCCCCAGTAGCGAGGCGGCAACTCCAACACGCCCGGGAAGGGATTGTAGGCGCCATGGCCAACCATGCAAACCCTTGGGCGGGGTCTATCCAGATGTGGCCAGGTCCGCCACCGCGCCCGCCACTTCTCGGTCCGCCACAGGCTCATCATGCCATGCTATCGCCCCCACCTTCGTGAGCTTACCGTGCTCCCTCGTCCATGCCACCACCGGGGGCGCCTCCACCTCCCGTGCCCTGGATGCCAGGAGCGCCGCTGTCCGCTCCAATGCCTGCTCCGACATATGCTGCGACGCCACCGTCTTTCGACCAAGGACCCCTCATGCAGGCTTTCAACACCATGTCCCTAACACCACCATCTCCGAATGAGTGGTTCATGGACTCAGGCACCTCCGCTTACATGACCAGCAATCAAGGTAACCTTCCGCACATTCTCCCCTCTAACTCTCCCTACCCACATGTCATCGTCGGCAACGGTCATACCCTTCCCATCACCCGCACAGGCCAAACCACTCTTTCTGCTCTTAATCACTCGTTTTATCTTAATAATGTCCTAGTAACAGCTAACCTTATCAAAAATCTTATTTCCGTCCGTAAATTCACCACTGATAACTCTATTTTGATTGAGTTTGATCCTTTTGGTCTCTCTGTGAAGGACCTCCGAATCAAGAACGTGATCGTCGTTTCAATAGTTTCGGCGACCTCTACCCCTTCTGGTGGCCGTCTTCCACTGCGCATGCCCTCTCCACCACCACTTCGTCATCAACATTATGGCATCGTAGCCTAGGACATCTCGGTAGTCAAGCTTTGTCGCACCTAGAAAGTGCTTTTTCTTTTCCTTGTAATAAAAATGCTACCGATGATCACTTATGTCATGCTTGTCAATTCGTAAAACATGTTCGCCTACCTTTTGATACGTCCTCTACTCAAACAATTCGTCCTTTTCAGCTCATCCACTATGATTTATGGACTTCGCCTCTTCCTAGTGTGTCTGGATACAAATGCTACCTAGTTTTTCTAGATGATTTCACCCATTACCTTTGGATGTTTCCTTTGCGCGCAAAGTCTGACACATTCTCTACACTCAAACACTTCTTTGCCTACGTCCCTACTCAGTTTAATACATCCGTTCAACCTGTCCAGTGTGACAATGGTCGCGAATTTGACAATACCACTGCAAACCTCTTTCTCCTATCCCTCGGCGCCACCCTTCGCATGTCTTTCCCATACACCTCTCCTCAGAACGGCAAAGCTGAATGTGTCATTCGCTCTACTAACAACATGGTTCGTTCCCTTCTTTTCCAAGCTAGCATGCCACCAACCTATTGGGTTGAAGCTCTTCACACTGCCACGTTTCTCTTCAACCTTCACCCCACCAAAACCCTCCCCGTGGCCTCCCTCTCCCTCTTGACCACATACGGGTTTGCGGTTGTCTTTGTTATACAAACCTATCCGCTATTGCACCACACAAACAAGCTCCACGCACTAGCGCGTGTGTTTTTCTCGGGTACCCCTCTAACCATCGTGGCTATCGTTGTATTGATCTCGCAACACACAAAATAATCATCTCTCGCCATGTCATCTTCGACGAAAACACATTCCCTTTCGCCAAACAATCCACCACAGCCCCCCCCCCCCCGCCCCCTGCAGCCACCGATCCTTTCTAGATGATCATCTCGTCATCCTTCCATCCAATATTACCCTACCTACGCCGGTGCCGCACGCCCCTCCTCCACCTGAGCCAAACATGCCTCCTACACCCGATCCTCCCACACCACCAGCCACACCTCCAACTCCTCCTATGGTTCTAGCTCTTGTCGTCCCTCCACTCCATGTTTACGTGTGGAAAACGTGTCATGACCAAACCTGTTGACCATCTTAATCTTCTGGCGGATGTGCTTAGTGTTGGAAATATTCCCTAGAGTCAAAAATATTGTATTATTATATTTCCATGTTTATAATTAAGAGTTTATATTCTATGAGATAACTGCTATGATCCTGGAATATGCGATTCAGTGGAGAACTCATATGCACGTGTGGAATGATAAACGGTAAAATATGATTCCTAGTCTCGCCTCTAAGACTAGCTCAAGTGTTGTTGGTGATCACGTTTTTTGGATCTTAGGATATCGTTAAGTGTAATGATAGTACTAAAACAACAATGAGAATATGACGTTGAAAGAACGATCATATTGAATCGACCCAAACTTGTTTGTTAAACTTTGAGATGCAATCATCACAAATCAATTGTTATAACACGGAGAGCTAACGTGTGATTTAATTCCTTAGACCATGAGAGTATCGTAGTCAGTTCTTTCCGTACGGTGGACTTTGGGGTTGCTCAAACGTCATCTATAACACGGTGATCATAACGACGACTTACAAGTTCATCGGAAAAGTTTGACAAAGGATTAGATAGCTCAAGAGTGGTATTTGCTCCTCCAACGATGGAGAGATATTCTTAGGGCCCTCTCGGTGTGACGGCATCCATCATCGTCTGGCCAAACACAGGTGACTAGGTCATGGGAATGCCGGAACATGTCAACGAGAAAGAAGAACAAAACCGGTAACGAGGAGGCCGATATAGTGAGCATGAGAATGACTCAGGAGGATAGCGATACATCTCACCTCGGATTTTGTAAAGTATCGCAAAGCAAAGGGAATAGCACATGATAACCAAAGGTTCACTCGAATGTCATTCGTGTACTCATAGGGATCGATATGAATGTCCACGGTTCCGCTATCGGTCATTGAACAAAATTGGTTTTGTTCATGTCTATGTTTTACCGAACCTACAGGGTCACAAGTTTAAGGTAATCATGATCTGCTATGTTAGTAGGACGGGAATAATGAGAATATATTTGTGAAATAGTTTCACTAATATTCGAAATAGTTACGAGAGGAACCGAGAGAGTTCCGAGGTCACCGTAAGGGTTTCGGGGTTTATCGGGCAATACCGGGTATTAACGATAAATAATATATAGGTGGAAAATGTTTCTGGAGATGTCAAATTAATAATAAAAGGCTCTAATAATAGTATCAGGCTTTTATATTTAATTTAATATCAACGGGCCTTAAAAGGCCAAGTGGTGGAAAGTATATTGGGCCACTTGGGCCCAATAGGTGGTGGCGCCCCTTCCTCCTAGTAGAAGGAAGGGGGAGGCCGAATTGGAGGGGGATTCTTCCCCTCCTTGGCCGGCCAAAGGGGGAGGTTTTCCTTCCCCTTGTGGCGCCCTCTCTCCCCTCCCTCCAACCTATATATACTAGAGGCTTTGGGCACTTTTATACACACGTTTTGGAACCTCCTCTAGTTCTCTAGTCTAGTTCTAGTTGTCCCAATTAGAGCTAGATCTAGATCCTCTAATCCTCATAATTAGAAGCCCAGTGTTGTTCTAATCTCCTCCCTCTAATTCTCCGGCGACGATTAGCTCTGGACGGCGAAGCGCTGCCGGATCGTGAAGACCGTACGCTTGCAATCTGTGGAGAGACTGTGCTTTCGGTCTTCCATTCGGGGGACTGTTCGTGGGCAGTTCGCGGGATCATTCATCTACGGTTCGAAGGACTCCAAGTACGATCTACACCGACTCGTCTACTTCCGCTGCAACTCAGAGTCAGTAACGATCTGATCCAAACCGTTACTGCATCTTCATAGTGTTCCTGGTTGATCGTAGAACAATTTTTTTTGTTTTCTACTACGTTTCCCAACAGTAGCATCATGAGCGGTTCTATGAGTAGATGCAGGTTACGATCTAGATCACATGTGGATGTGAGGGTTTGATGTTCTTGCTATGCTTCCCTCGAGTGTTGCGTCGGTTCAGTTCATTGATCGCATGATGTAGATTTTTAGAAAGTTCTGACAATCGATCGGCTCTGGCTGTCGACGATCTGCTAACAGTACTTTGGGCTTCATCATAGTCAAAAATAGTGAACTGTCGCAAATACGAGAGGGCGATGAAGATGTTCAATCTTCTAGGGGGTCACGCGTATTGACAAAGTTTAGTGTGGGGCTAGAGATTTTTAATTAAGTCTCTTCCCTCACACACCTAGAAAGTTAATCTAGCAACAAGAACTATCGCATTAATGGTGGACGTAGGTAGCTAGAGTTATCCGAAAACCCTAGAAGCCACGTAATTAAAATTTGCTAAAACCGATTAGAGAACATCTAACTTGGTTTT
The DNA here is from genome assembly GCA_039707655.1 of Elymus sibiricus. Taxonomy (NCBI): domain Eukaryota; kingdom Viridiplantae; phylum Streptophyta; class Magnoliopsida; order Poales; family Poaceae; genus Elymus; species Elymus sibiricus. The sequence continues at coordinate 373,564,151 of CM077664.1, read as the reverse complement.
GCAGGTTGCATGTGATGTGGTATAGCCTTCGTCATAATAATGAGTTTATGTGTGAGATGGTTATGTGATGTAACGTTAAGTGACCTGTGCATCATAGTACGTCATGATGGCTAGATCCAAAGGATTGTCACTTTGATGTAATATAATAGATGTAGAGATAGCCTATAGGTTATAGGTGATGGTGACGAGCTGGCGCGGAGGACCCCGGCGCGAGGAGGCTATACCTGGAGCAGGGAGGAAGGGCTGAAATTTTTCGTGCCACGACAGCGTTTTTGAAACGGCTGCCATGGCAGCGTTTTCTGAAATTGGTGCCACAGCAACATTTTTGAAACGGCCGCCACGGCAACGATTTCTGAAATTGCTACCACGGCAGCATTTTTAAAACGGCTACAATGGCAACGATTTTTTTGCTACCACGGTGACGTTTCAACTGAAGATTCAAGAAGACCGTGAAGACTTCCCGACGCCCAGGGCTATACCATATCACGCTATTATGAATTGCCTGAGATGTTTATCCCTTTTTTTGTTTGCACCCTTTGATTACGCAGTAGTCAATTATTAGGGTGATCTCTCACAGAAAATATCAAGTTAAAAGTGCTCTTCCCAGTGTTGCAACCGTCTATAACACGTAGCTTTCTGGAGTGCATCATGTCCATATGAGTACAAACGGATCGTGAGGTGTAAGGCGGGTGAGGTCAGACCGAGCAAGCAGAAACAGTCGGTTGTCTTGAAGTTCTGGCAGAATCGTTCTGAGCTTGGAGCACGAAGCATCGAAAGATGAACAAGAGTCATATGGAGATATGATCGGCAAAAGTTTGCCTACCGGCGAAAATTCACGTCATCAGTGATGTCCACATGAATGGTTCTGAATAAGATCAGGGTCTTGAATCACTTAAAATCAATTATGAGAGATATTGGTTTGAGTGGTGGCACTATTAATTAAGTTAATCACTAATGCAAATTAATTATGAACAATGTCTATGTGTAGTTTGCATTATAGTTGTAGAATAATGTCTCACGGCTCCACCTTTGTTGTTGAAATTGATTAACTGTTTTTATCTGGTTGAATCTTTATGATTGGTAAACATAATGAGAGGATCGTCCTCTAGAGTGCCGAGAAAGATTGTTTCTATTGCATGATTACAATACTCTCCTGCTGATGCTATGGATGAAGAGACAAATGTCCTTCGATCCAAAAGGCTAGAATCCTATCAATGTCTGCTTGCTTCCATGAAACCCGAACTTCAAAATGTTTGGGATAGTCATGTGATATTCTTGGAACTAAAAATTATTTTTCCGAAACAAACAAAGGCTGAAAAATATGTGATATCTAAAGAAGCGTTTGTTTTCAAGTTCTAGTAAACGTTCAACTATGTTTAAGACTGAAATATATAGGATCCAGAAGAACACCCGTCATGTGTTGATGGTGAGAACTTAAAGAGAAATAACAAATCCGAAGAATGTAATGAGACTTACTTGCCTAGGGAAGTTCGGGGCTCACGCCACTCTTAAAGTTGGATGCTTCTTCTGTAAGGAGGAGAAATATTGGAAGTAAACATATAAGAAGTAAAAAAAGGCATAATGAAAGGAAGACTGGAATGTCCAGCTCAGGTATGAATGTTATACAAGTTATAAGATGTAGAGAAATTTGGTCAAGTAAAGTGTAGTTCTTGCGAAATATGATCGATTTGTTGATCATTAATTTTTTGGTATTGTGCTTAAAAAGTTGATCACAAGGATATCGACTTGATTGCATGTTGTTGTAAATCGTTGCAAGAAACTACAACGGCCTAAATAACCAACAAATAATGTTGTTAAAATATTTGATGGAAACCTTGTAAAAGTTACAGTATTTCTCATCAGTGTATTTCCTCTGTATTTATTGTCATAATTCATTTTAGAGTTTTGTACACTCTAGCCCATTGCATAGAAGTTGCAAGGAGGTTGTTCATGATAGAACAATAGTTGTTCGATGTTATGAACAAAAGGCCATACTCCTATGAATAAGATGTATGTTATGAATATTGATGATAAAATTGAACATCTATAACACTGACGCTAAATCTCGCAAGACTAAAAGAATACCACATCTATGCGGCACTGTATTTAGTCACATTGGAGAAACTAGCATGGAGAAATTTCATAGTGATTGATTTTGAAGTCATCTGATTATGAATCATCTGACACTTGCAACTTTCGTCCAATTAGTGAAGTAAACTAAACTACCGTTCACAGGCCATAAAGAACGAGCAACAAAATAATTGGAAATATGCATATTGATGTGTGTAGTCCAATAAGTGTTGTTGCAAGCAGGCGATTTATTTATCTTCAAGGATGACTCAAGTATATATTTATATTTATTTATTGAGACATAAATCTGAATCCTTTGAAATGTTTCAGAAGGTTTTCAGAATGAAGTAGAACTTATTGTAACAAGAAAATTATGATTCTTCAATTAGATTGCGGAGAGAAATATTTGAGTTACAAGTTTAGTGGATGTCTGATGAGCTGTGAAAAGTATTTTATAGATTGCACCTCCTAGAACACTGCTAAGAGTAGAGTGTTTTTAGTAGATGCTATCAAGCTGTGTATGACATGGTGAGATCAAAGATGACATTAATTATTTCACCAATATACTTTTTAATGTGATGCTTTAGAGACTGTGGCTTTGTAGGTTACTTTGTAGGTTATCCCAAATGGTTGGGTATTCCTCTATCTATACGCCGAGGCAAAGTGTTTTGCTATAGAGTGCAAAAAATTTGAAGATAATGTTTTCTGCAAAAGAGTGAGTGGGAGGACAGTGCAACTCGACAAGATTGCAGAATCTTCGTGATCAGGTCAAAGAAAAGAAACGCTAGAATTAATTCTTGAATTTCCTACCGCGACTGATACGAAAGCCTCTAAATGAGATATAGAGACTTCGGTCGAACTTGCAGCTAAACTATATAGGTTGGGCAAATTCATGCAGACCTTTGTGGTGTGCAGATGAAATATTGTTGCACAAACAATGAACCTATAATGCACTGACAAGCGTTGATGGGCCTTGACTCCGGAATTGGTTGTATGCCAAAGTAATCCGAGATAGTATCCATTTACACAATTCAAGTTTAGAACTTGATAAATCCTCTGAAAGACTTAGAGTCCGACGTATAATAATGGATCTATAAACTGACAAAGATAAAAATGTTTTATAAAGGTTGACTTGTTACTAATGGTTTATGACAAGATCAAGGAGTTAACTATAACGAAATTTTCTCGTCGTAGCAATACTTGAAGTCAGTTCGGGTTAAACTAGCAATTGCTAAATAGTTCAATTATGAGATATATGGATGTCAAAAAGATTTCCATGAGATGGAAATAAAACTAAGGTTATATATGTGATACGGTCCGAGGTAATTTTGTCGATCCAGAGGATGCTAGTAAGTGTGCAAACTTCAAGAGATCCTATAATGGACTGAAGCAAGCATAATGGAGTTGGAATCTTTGTTCTGATGAAATGGTCAAATAAATTGATTTCATCGAGGAAAACAAAGATGCTTGTATTTACAAGAAAGTAAGTGGAAGCATGATAATATTTCTAAACACTGTGTGTGCATGACACATTGTTGATTGGAAATTATATAAATTTCTTGACACGAATTAAAACTTTATTGAAACTAGTTTTTTAGTAAAGTACTTAGGCAATATAGCCTTGGTATTAGGCATAATGATCTATGGAGATAGTAGTGTCTAGTCGGGCTTAGCCAAAATACATATTGACAAGATACTAAAACAGTTTAGTATGAAAAACCGCCAAGAAGAGTTTCTTGTGAAGTCACATGGAAGGAGTTTTAAGCAAGAATCGGTATCCTGAAATACTGATGAGCGAAATACATGATTTCAATCACACTTGTGTTAAATATATACCATGGTATGTAAACAACCAGATATGTCCAGTACTCCAAGTAAGTTGTGAGTAAAGTTACCAGAATGGTCAAATTGTTGATCATAGAACAACAATGAAAATGTCATTAAGTAGTGACGACATGTTTTTCACATACGGAGAAAATGAAGAGATTGTTATAAGGAGTTACATCAATACATGCTCATTGTAAGTAGTACATCGACAAAAATCTTCATTGGCGCTCCAAGCGAGTTTCGATTTCAATTAAAAGATTTATGGTGGCACAGTAAGTTGGAATTGGTCCAAGAAAGTCACTGTGGTGAATTGTATAGCAGAAAGGCTATATTGTCTCTTTAGAAGCAACAGTAGATGGTGGTGAATAAAAAGTTCATTTATGAGCTTGGTATGGTTTCTAGATGATTGTGTCAATGGAACACTGTTCTCAACAGTGGTTCCACAACTCAGTCTAAGGAATCAAAGGTCCTACCAGTGATTCAATATATACAAAGCCAGTTTCACACAAATTATGAATTCTTGTGAAAGCATTATAGATGCATAGAAATGCAAATGATACATGCATATCTGAAGTTGTCAAGATCTGATAGGAGAAGGTTATACCACAAGCAAATCATGAACAAACACCGAATTGTCATTGGTGGAAAGGAAAATGTGCTAACTAGATTATTGACTCTAGTCCATGTGGGAGTCTATTGGAAATATGCCCTAGAGGCAATAATATTGTATTATTATAATTCCATGTTTCTAATTAAGAGTTTATATTCTATGATATAACTGCTATGATCCTGTAATATGTGAATCAGTGAAAAACTCATATGCACGTGTGGAATGATAAACGGTAAAATATGATTCCTAGTCTCGCCTCTAAGACTAGCTCAAGTGTTGTTGGTGATCATGTTTTTCGGATCTTAGGATATCGTTAAGTGTAACGATAGTCCTAAAACAACAATGAGAACAAGACGTTGGAAGAACGATCATATTGAATCGACCCAAACTTGTTTGTTAAACTTTGAGATGCAATCATCACAAATCAATTGTTATAACACGGAGAGCTAACGTGTGATTTAATACCTGAGACCATGAGAGTATCGTAGTCACTTCTTTCCGTACGGTCGACTTTGGCCTTGCTCAAACGTCATCTGTAACACTGGTGATCATAACGACGGCTTACAGGTTCATCGAAAAGTTTGACAAGGGCCCTCTCGGTGTGACGGCATCCATCATCGTCTGGCCAGACACAGGTGACTAGGTCACGGGGATGCCGGAACATGTCAATGAGAAAGATGAACAAAACCGGTAACGAGGAGACCGGTATAGTGAGCATGAGAATGACTCAAGAGGATAGCGATACATCTCACCTCGGGTTTTGTAAAGTATCGTGAAGCAAAGGGAATAGCACATGATAACCAAAGGTTCGATCGAATGTCATTCGTGTACTCATAGGGATCGATATGGATATCCACGGTTCCGCTATCGGTCATTGAACGAAAGGGGTTTTGTTCATGTCTATGTTTTACCAAACATACAGGGTCACGAGCTTAAGGTAATCATGATCTACTGAGTGTTAGTAGGAAGGGAATAATGAGAATATATTTGTGAAATAGTTTCACTAATATTCAAAATAGTTTCGAGAGGAACCAGAAGCATTCCGGGGTCACCGGAAGGGTTTCGGGGTTTATCGGGCAATACCGGTTATTACCGATAAATAATATATAGGTGTAAAATGTTTCTGGAGATGTTAAATTAATAATAAAATGCTCTAATAATAGTTAGGAGTCTTTTATATTTAATTTAATATCAACTGGCCTTAAAAGACCAGGTGGTGGAAAGCATATTGGGCCACTTGGGCCCAATAGGTGGAGGCACCCCCTTCCTCCTTGTAGAAGGAAGGGGGATGCTGAAATGGAGGGGGATTCTTCCCCTCCATGGCCGGCCAAATGGAGAGGTTTTCCTGCTCCCTGTGGCACCCCCTTTCCCCTCCCTCCAACCTATATATACTAGAGGTTTTGGTCACTTTTATACACAAGTTTTGGAGCCTCCTCTAGTTCTCTAGTCTATTTCTAGTTGTTCCAATTAGAGCTAGATCTAGATTCTCTAATCCTCATAATTAGAAGCCCGGTGTGGTTCTAATATCCTCCCTCTAATTCTCCGGTGACGATTAGCTCTGGACGGAGAAGCGCTGCCAGATCGTGAAGACCGTACGCTTGCAATCTGTGGAGATGCCATGCTTTCGGTCTTCGTTCGAGGGACTGTTCGTGGGCGGTTCGCGGGATCGTTCATCTACGGTTCGAGGGACTCCAAGTACGATCTACACCGACTCGTCTACTTCCGCTGCAACTCAGAGTCGGTATCGATCTGATCCAAACCGTTATTGCATCTTCATAGTGTTCCTGGTTGATCGTAGAGCGAATTTTTTTATTTTCTACTACGTTTCCCAACACTTAGCCCGCTAGCCAAGAGCTACCAGAGTGCTCTAAAGGACCCTGCAGACTAATCGGACCTGGGATCTCGTTCCCTGTCCGCGTGGCGCCAATACCGTCTCAGGCAAGTGGATTTTTTGGCACAAGCTTAAGCCGGATGGGACACTGGATTGGTACAAAGCACAGTGTGTCCTCCGCGGCTTCACTCAGCGTGTAGGAGTCCACTATGGTGAAACTTTCTGCCCCATCATCAACCCGGCAATAGTTCGAACAGTTCTTTCAATAGTTGTCGCATAGGACTGGCCGGTTCACCAGCTCGACATCAACAATGCGTTTCTACATGGTACTCTCGCCGAGACGGTCTACTATGCACAGCCTTCAGGGTTCGTCCACGTCTCCAAACCCGACCACGTGTGCCGCCTCAACAAGTCTCTCTATGGGGTAAAACAGGCGCCCCATGCATGGTACAGACGTTTTGCCGACCATCTTCTTCGACTCGGCTTCGTCAGCTCTCGCGCAGACCCGTCGTTCTTCGTCTACACCCGCATCACTGAGATTATCTACCTGCTGCTATATGTCGATGATATAGTTCTGATGGCTTCATCTGTGCAGCTGCTTTGCACACCATCACAGCTCTCGAGCGTGAGTTCTCTCTCAAGGATCTTGGTTAACTAGACTACTTCCTCGGTGTTGCCGTCACTCGGTCCTCCGCCGGCATGTTCCTCTTGCTGCGACAGTACATCATCGACATCCTCAACCGCGTAGGCATGACCGAGTGCAACCCATGCACCACCCCCGTCGACACGCAGTGCAAGCTCGGCAATACTGGGGCCGCCGTGGCTGATCCCTCTGCCTATCGGAGCCTGGTGCATGCTCTTCGGTACTTGTCTTTCACAAGACCAGAAATCTCATATGTCGTGCAATAGGTATGCCTGTACATGGATGACCCACGGGAGCCGCATCTAAATGTGGTCAGGCGGATTCTACGGTATCTTCGTGGCACCATCGACCATGGACTTCAGATACATCGCTCGTCACCGGCATTGCTCACTCCATACACTGATGTCAACTAGGCTGGCTGCGCGGACACACGCAAGTCCACCTCCGGTTACGGCGTCTTCCTCGGTCCAGTGCGGAGGCTAAATATCATGGTGTCGCCAACATCGTTGCCGAGGCATGCAGGTTACGCCAGCTCCTGTCCGAGCTCCATAGACCTCTTCAACGAGCTATTGTGGTCTACTGTGACAACATCTCCGCCGTCTACATATCGACGAACCCGGTTCAACATCAACACACCAAGAATGTGGAGATTGACTTTCATTTTTGTAGGAGATATGCCCTAGAGGCAATAATAATAGTTATTTTGTATCTCCAAGTTTGTAATTGATGTTTATGTTCCATGCTATAACTGCAAGGATTCTCGAGTCTACAATAACCACGAGGCTCGGAGGGAAACTCATGTGCACGTGTGGTATAATAAACGATAAAATGTATTCCAAGTCATACCTCTAAGACTAGCTCAAGTGTTGCATGATGGTCTTGTTTTCCTGATCATGGGCATGACTATGCCGACAATTTTGAGGGCACAATGTTAGAAGAACACTTGTGTTGAATCGACCTGAATTGATGTTATGCTATGAGATACATTCGTCACAAGTAAATGGTTAATAACACAGAGAAAGTTAACGTTTGCATAATTCCTTAGACCATGAGAGTATCGAGTTCCTTCGTGCTTGCTTCATGAACTTTGGGGTTTGTTAAACGTCATCTGTAACAGGGTGGCTATTACGGCGGCTTACGGGTTCACGGAAAAGTATGACAAGGGACTTGATAGCTCAAGATTGGGATTTGCTCCTCCGACGATGGAGAGATATTCTTAGGGCCATCTTGGTGTTACGGTATCCATCATCGTCTAGCCAGACACAATGTGATTTGGTCACAGGGATGCCAGAACGCCAAAACGACAGAAGAAAACAAAATCGGTAACGAGGTAACTGGCATAGTGGACAAGTTGTTGATTCACGGGGATGCCGATAAGTCTCACCTCAGGTGTTTGTAACATATCGCGAAGCAACAGGAATAGCACATGGCAACTACAGGTTCACTCAAATATTCATTCGTGTGGGTATAGGGATCAATATGGATGTCCACGGTTCCGCTATTGATCATTGATCGAAAAGTGTTCCGGTCATGTCTATACTTCACCGAACCTACTGGGTCACACGCTTAAGTGTCATCTATCTGCTGAATACTAGACAGGGAGTCTGAGAGAAAGTCACCGGAAAAGTTTCGGAGACAACGGAAAAGTTCCGGTGAGAAAACCGGAAATGTTTCGGAGATGAAAATCATTAATCCGGAAATGTTTCGGAACGCGTCCAGAATTATTTTAGGGGGTACTGGAAATGTTCTGGACCTACAGAAATATTTTCAGATTTAACAATCGCGGAAAAATATTTTCATGAATAGTGAAAACACCTTTTTGGTTGGTTATTGGAAAGCCACCTTTTTGGGCTTTCCCAAAAAGATCTAAGGGAAGACTTGGAGAGGAGGGAACCCCTTTTGAGGAGGGGGGGCCCAAGGGGGTGGCCGGCCAAGGGGAGCTCCTCCATGGAGCTCCACTTGCCTCCCCATTTTGCCCTTTATGTGGGACATAAAGCATGGGCATTTTGGGTTTTTCATGTGCCACCCTACCCCTTGCCTTTTCCTATAAATAGAGGTGGAGAGGAGCTCTCCACACTAACTCCAACTCTTATACAAATGCCATGCATGATTTGGCTTTCTCTCTCCCTCCCACCACGAAATAGTTTCGTAGAGCCGAAAGGCTATCTGGGTTCCAGTGGGAACTAGTTCTGGACGGCGAAGCCCTGCCGGATAGCTGACACCGTATGTGTGCAACCCCGTAGAGAGATCGTAGTTTCGATCTTAGTTCGAGAGTGCCTCCCGAAGGGCTGTCCGAGATACCGTCTGAATTCGAGGGTCCTCCCGAAGGGCTGTCCGTGACACCGTCCAAGGGACTGTCCGACTGCCTCCCGAAGGGCAGTCCGAGGGACAGTCCCAGGAGCAGACGAGGGAGAACATCCTCGCGGTTGGGAGGTTGTAAATCCTAGCTGCGGGGATCTGCACCGCCGATCTTCATCGACTCTACTTCCGCTGCGCTACGAGTCGGTAATGAACAGATCAAAACCTTGTATGCATCTCCGTAGTGATCCTGGGCATGTTCGTAGTGCGGAATTTTTTTGTTTTCTGCCGCGTTCCCTTACAATTTTGTTCGTGAGCGTGTCGCTTTTGGAGAAGTCCATGTTCTTCACATCCCGACGTCTTCCAGTATGCTGATATATTCACCAAAGGGTTGCCGTCAACAGTATTCACGGAGTTCCGGTCCAGTCTGAATGTCCGCCCTGCTCCCGCTCCGAATGCGGGGGTTTTTACACGTGTACGTGACGGACACATCTATTTAGCCGAAATCAAGGAGGATCAGAATTAGTTTAGCTTATTTCCTAAATTGTAATCTCTTTACTTGGCAACCAAGTGTGACACCCCCAGATTACTAAACACTAGTTATGCTAATTAACTTGCCATGTCATCATGATTAATAAAGCCTAACTGCAAATTATGGAATAATCCAACATCAAATTCAAAATTCAAATGCAAGTCAAAATAAAACATCTTCAAACATGCAAACAAAATAGTTCATATTATTGTAAATAATCCATAAGTAATTAAGTTAAGGAAAACAACATCACTAAAATTCCCAGAATGCCCCTAGGAATTAAAACAGTGGAACAACAACAATTTAATTGACCTTTTCAATTTCTTAAAATGCCTAAACAATTCCAAAGGCTCTGAAACTTTTTATGCAACACCACAATGTTGTGCACGAATTAAGTACTAAGTTTCACATTCAACAAAAATCGTTTGGTGCACTAACTAAATGTAAAACAGCAGAGAAGTAAATAGACAGAAAAGAAAGAAAATCACTGGTGGACTGGGCTTCGAGTCACCACAGTGCAGCCCAGCCCAGCACGGCTGGCCTTTTCTCCCTCCTCGCGCCAGAGGTGGGAGGCAGGGACACCATGGCCGTCCACGCGCTGGATGTCGCGCTGTCGGCCATCCCGTGGCCCCCTGGTTGGATAAGATGCACCCCCGGCGCTCTCTCGCTCCACCGAAAACCCTAGACTCCCCCCGTTTTTCCCCTCTCCGTCTCTCTCGTCCGGCTCCCTCACTTCTGATGCCGCCATGGCTGCGCCTTCGTGAGCGCCGTGGCCAACGGCCTCCTCACGCCGCCCCACTTTGTCCAGCGGATGCGCCGTCGTCGTCTACGTCGGCTGCGGGCACTCGTTCATCCGGGGACGCGCTGCATCGTCGCCATCGACCCATTCCCCTCCGCCATGGCCGCGGCAATGCGCCGCTCGATCTGCTCGACTCCGGCAACCCCCGGCCTCCCGGAGACGTCCACCACCTCCACTGTTAGCCGCCACACCTTTTGCCCCATTTAGCTGGTTGGTTCGGTCCTCCGCTGCTGCTACCCGCCTGTGGCCGAAGCCGCCGCTCACCATGGCCGCGGGCTCGACTAGCCGAGCTCGGCCAGGCCCTGTACACCTCGCCCGCGAGTTCCCTTGGGCGTGGTCGCGCCTGCGCGTGCCCCCGCCGTCTCGTGAGCGTCCTCCGGCGCCCTCCCGCATGCTGGCCATGCCCCGGCCGTGCTCTGGCGAGCCCTGCGTGCGCGCTGCCATGCACTTTCCGGCCAGGCCACTGTTCACTGGGCCTCAGCCGTCAGATGGTTAGTTAGGGCCTAACCAATAATTAGTACTAACCCTAGCCCTAACAGACACTGACATGTGGCCCCCTGGCTAATTAACCCATTAATTAAAATAACCCCCCCCCAGAGCAAATGACATGTGGGATCCCATGCACTGTTCAAATGGATAAGGTCCGGCCCAGTCAGCAGTTGACTGGCCCCACATGTCAGCCACTGTGGCTAGCCCACAGTGGGTACACATGGCATTTACTGTTTTAATTCGAATTAAATATAATTCAGAAAATCTATTAAACTTTGAAAAATCATATAAAATAAACCGTAACTCAGATGAAAATAATTTATATATGAAAAATGATCAGAAAAATATAACGAATCCGAATATGTCAACAAAATGCTTGACCATCACTCCTATCATAGTGAACCTGGAACTTTTGCTGTCAGATCAGCTGAATGAATAGTGAATGGAGCTGGGAAAATATTCCCGAATATTTTCCCACTTCGTCTAAAATATTTAGTAAAGCATTAGAGCACCCCTAGCATAACATTTGGCCATGCCGTGCATTTTGTTGCATTCGTATGCTTTATATTTATTGTTTCTTCCCCCTCCATCTTCTCTGGTAGACCCCGAGACTGCTGACGACACCAGCTACGACTACGCTACTGACGATCAGCCCCTCTCAGCAGAGCTTCCAGGCAAGCAAAACTTCCTTGATCATTCCTATATCGCCTATTCTTTCTCTCTACTTCATGCATTAGGTATGGTTACCGCTGTTGTTCGGTAGATCCTATTCTAATGCATAGCTTGATTTTGTCGCCCGTTATAGATGCTTACCTGTTATCCTAGCATGCCTAGTTTAGCTATGCCGTTGTTCCATCTGTTGGCCCTACACCCTTGTTCGTGTTGCTAGCTAGATTACCAAGCCGTGATCCCTTCGGGCGGTGATCACGGATATATTTACATTACTGCAATAGTCATAAAATGCTAAAGTCGGGTCGGCCCCAAGGGTACCCGCGAGAGATACATATTAAAGTCGGGTTGGCCCGGAGAGCACCCGCGAGCGATATTGTGGCGGAACGACAGGGCAGGTGGAGACCACCTAGGAGAGAGGTGGGCATGGTCCCTGGTCATGGTCCGCTTGTTACCAAGTCGGAGCGACAGGACCCCTGTTCGTGTCCGCGAGCTACTAATAATACACTAACGGATTTGGGTATTTGATCTGGGTTGGCCGCTGGCCTATACGCACTAACCACCACGCGGGATAATGGTTTAATGGGGCCCTCTGCATCATACATTGTCCCGAAAGCTCTATCAGATTTCACAGTTTTGCGGGCTGATTGTTGGGGTGAGCGGCATGCCTGATACAGAGGTGGGCTTGGTCCCCGGCCAGTCACGCAACGTGCAGGAGTGCTTAGGGCGATTGGCCCATGACCCCTTTGCACTTAGGATTTAGACCGGCGTGCTGACCTCTCTGCGGAGCCTAGGTAGGACTACGGCGTGTCGATTGCCCGAGGCTGGGCATTACCCAAGAAAGTGTGTCCGACCAGATGTAATCGAGTCTGTTGGGAAATGTGGATCACCCCTGCAGGGAAGTAATCTATTCGAATAGCCGTGTCCACGGTAACAGGACGCTTGGATATATGAGAGTATCCCGATCTTATATAACTTGAACCAGATACTTGATGTAGTACATTGCTCAATAAATATGGAATGCCCGCGGATCTTTTCTCGCAGGGAGTCGAGGAAGGATCTCAGGGTATTGTACCATTGTGTTAATTACTAGTTGGTATCGTATACGCTCATACTCCTTCCTTTGCTGTAAGACACTCTCCTCTCGTCTATTTGCTGCAAGATGGTGGCACTTGTGTTACATAGAGCTTCTTCCCCCCCTTTATTCTGGCATTTCTGCAGTATAGTCCACTGAGATACCCCTTCCTTGATACCGATGCATATGTAGCATAGATCTGATGTAAGTCTTGCGAGTACTTTAGATGAGTACTCACAGTTGCTTTGCTATCCCTTTTCCTCTACCCGGTTGCTGCATTCAGATGACGGAGCCCAGGAGCCGGAGATCCCCGACGATGACTACTACTACGTGGAGACCGACGACCAGGAGTAGTTAGGAGGTCCCAGGCAGGAGGCCTGCGCCTTTTCGATCAGTTGTCGTTGTTTTGCTCAGCCTTTTTAATGCAAACTTGTTTAACTCCGTCGGTACCCAGACTTATGTTGTTTGCTGACTGATGTATTCTGGGTCCTTGTGACCCTGGTTTGTAATATAAAGATTAATGTTTAAATTTGTGTCGTGGAGTTGTGTTGTGATATCCTTCCGTGAGTCTCTGATCTTGATCGTGCATGCTGCGTGTATGATTAGTGCACGATTGAGTTCGGGGGCATCACAAGTTGATATCAGAGCCGACTGCCTGTAGGAACCCCTTCCAACTCCTTGGTCGAAGTTGAGTCTAGTCTTTGAAAAACTATTTTCGAACTACTAATAGTGTTGTGTGGCTTATGGGCCCACATCCCAAAGCGATGGGATTAGGATCTTTTATTCCGCATCTTTCCTCTGGGTTCTGATCTCTTTTCTCTTCGGGTTAAAGATTTTACTAACTCTAACTATAGGTTCTCGTGATTACTTCCTTCCGGAGAGCCGCTCATTCCATGTGACCTCTTGATGCCTCAAGACGTTCCGAAATACTCTCTGATATTTTCCGAGAATTCTTTATGCCTACTGCCTTGCAGTTCATTACCGTATGAATGCTCTTACGAATAATTCCTCGCACTTCCCGGGGATCCGTTCATCCCCAGTTGTTCATGTGTTCCGCAAAATACTTCATAATGCTATTCGATCTTCCAAAAATCCTCTGCAGCCTATTGCTCTTGAAATTCTTGCCTGCTTGCGTTATGGTTAATTCCATATGTATAGTAATCTTATTGGCATCCTTTGTCACTATGGTTTTGAGTCCCTTGATGCAATATGTTGTGAATGCTCGCAATCATCAGTCGAAACTAGAATCCGTCCTTCCGGCTCAGACGTCATTTTGGACATGAGCTGATTCTCAGCCAATCGACCCTTGGTCGATTGTGCCTCTAAGTCTGTTCAACTTACTCATCTTTTGATCAGATTGTCTGCCTCTGATCCCCCGAATAAGAACTTGCAATCCCTTTGTATTTTGTACTTCGAATTATACAGATTTTCTATAAACCAATGCATTTTCTGATTGAGTAACGATACTCGCTTCAGATCCTTTGCGGACCACCAGATCCTTTGGTGGATTGCTATCCGACAGCTCCTTCATATTTTAAATCATTGATGAATTTTCCCTGATACAAAATGCCTTCGGCGAGATGTATCCTCTTCTTCTTGCCATCTGAACTCCTATTATCGAGTTATATTCCTTATTCCTGTTGTTTGATGTATAGGTTCATGAAATCCTCTGTGGAGTTGTATCCATGTTTTTCTGCAATCCGTGTGAACCCGAAAGACTTCACGGATCATATTCTTCTGGCATTTTACCAGATAAAGTTTCAATGCTAAAACATTCTCAAAAGTAGAAGTGACTAGAAAGAAATACATTGGAGAAGTGGGGGTCGACCTCAAACATTTATGTTCATGCCCATGGGAACAATGTAAATCTTATCATGGAAGCTTCTCACCAGAATACCCGTCCTCTTTCTATAACCATTCGGTGCCTCCTCATTTTGAACCCCATGCAAATTATGGTTCTAACCCTGTTGATCTCATTTGATATCTCTTGGAGAAATACCATCCTTGCCCCTTGATACTTTGTGTTGTCATCGACAACATCCTTGCCTTCCTTCCAACATAGACTTGGTCATGTTCTAGTTATACCTTACGTTCCTTGCTATTCCTGAAATTGTTCTTTGTGTATTTCTTGTGATCTTCAAACCCAACCTTTGCTTAAAACACCATATCATTGGTACCCCGAAGCATGACTGTGGTACCCCGAACATCAACAAGAACATTGGAAACACAAGGCTAAATGTTTCTTGATCAATTATCCAGACACCGTTGTATGGATAAACCTCATGTTTTCCCTTGCCCCATTATCTAAAGGGTTATGCAGCTGTCCTGTCATGTATATCTTGCTCCGCTTGTTCTTGGGAAGGGTATACTCCTAATAATTGTGAATAAACACATTTTTCTTTCCATTGGTCTGTTTAATCTGATAATCACATTTTCCTTTCCATTGGTCTGTTTAACCTTCTTGAAATTTATATGATCTAAGCAGTAATAATTCCCTGCTTATGTAAACACCTCGGTGTACAACTCTGTCAGTAAGACCCTGTTACTATTGTTTATGACATTCCGGTAACCGCCGGTGGACGAGAACTTTGCCTATTGGTCCGCCTCATTTCAACGAGCAGGAAAATGGTTTTCCTTGTCCCTCGCCCTTGGTACCGACGTTGTTGCCGACATAGCTGACAAGCTATCCTCTGACATGCCTTGCTATCGTGACCGTGCAAGATGTCACCGCCCTTCCTGCTCTTAATCCACACTAACCACAGTTTCCACAGGATCGAAACCAGACTCTCCTGTACATCCTTGTTTCCAAAGTTATAACTCGCACTTGGCTTCGTATGTAATTCACGAGCCACCTTCCTAGAGATGATCTAATGATTGCCTGCCTGCTTGAAACTTCTCATGCCTTCTTTTATTTCTCTCGATGTATTTCCTGAGTCCCAACTCGAGAGGTACTTATGTGTTCATTCATGGGATAACCCCAGATGATTACCCCTTATAGCAATCTATCGTTGCCGAGCTGCTCCTTACCTTTTCGAAATTACGAGGAAGATCTCAAAGACAGGATACCGACTTCGTCATGATGCACTGAAGCAGAGAAATGAAGACATCAATGAAAAGGACCAACTTCTTCGAGAAGGGCAACAAGAACCAGAAGATTCGTTAGAATATGAAACCAGAACTTTTACCCCTTACTCGACCTCTTAAATCTCGGGACGAGATTTCTTCGAGTGGAGGAGAGTTGTGACACCCTGAGATTACTAAACACTAGTTATGCTAATTAACTTGCCATATCATCATGATTAATCAAGCCTAACTGCAAATTATGGAATAATACAACTTCAAATTCAAAATTCAAATGCAAGTCAAAATAAAACATCTTCAAACATGCAAACAAAATAGTTCATAATATTGTAAATAATCCATAAATAATTAAGTTCAGGAAAACAACATCACTAAAATTCCCAGAATGCCCCTTGTAATTAAAACAGTGGAACATCAACAATTTAATTGACCTTTTCAATTTCTAAAAATGCTTAAACAATTCCAAAGGCTCTGAAACTTTTTATGCAACACCACAATGTTGTGCATGAATTAAGTACAAAGTTTCACATTCAACAAAAATTGTTTGGTGCACAAACTAAATGTAAAACTGCAGAGAAGTAAATAGACAGAAAAGAATAAAGAGAAAAGAAAGAAAATCACTGGTGGACTGGGCTTCGAGTCACCACAGTGCAGCCCAGCCCACCATGGCTAGCCTTTTCTCCCTCCTCGCGCCAGAGCTGGGAGGCAGGGACGCCATGGCCGTCCATGCGCTGGATGCCACGCTGTCGGCCATCCCGTGGCCCACTGGTCGGATAAGTTGCACCCCCTGCACTCTCTCCCTCCGCCGAAAACCCTAGACTCCCCCCCGTTTTCCCCCTCTCCCTCTCTCTCGTCCGGCTCCCTCACTTCCGACGCCGCCAAGGCTGCGCCTTCATGAGCGCCGTGGCCAACGGCCTCCTCACGCCGCTCCACCTTGTCTAGCGGGTGTGCCGTCGTCATCTACGTCGGCTGCGAGCACTCGTTCATCCGAGGACGCGATGCATCGTCGACATCGATCCATTCCCCTCCGCCACGGCCGCGGCAATGCGCCGCTCGATCTGCTCGACTCCGGCAACCCCCGGCCTCCCCGAGACGTCCACCTCCTCCATTGTGAGCCGCCACACCTTTTGCCACACTTAGCTCGTCGGTTCGATCCTCCGCTGCTGCTGCCCGCCTGTGGCCGAAGCCGCCGCTCACCATGGCTGCGGGCTCGACTAGCCAAGCTCGACCAGGCCCTGTACGCCACGCCCGCGAGTTCCCTTGGGCGCGGTCGCGCTTGCGCGTGCCCCCGCCGTCTCGTGCGCATCCTCCGGCGCCCTCCCGCACGCTGGCCGTGCCCCGGCCGTGCTCTGGCGAGCCGCGCGCCCGCACTGCCGTGCACTGGCCGGCCAGGCAACTGTTCACTGGGCCCCGGCCGTCAGATGGTTAGTTAGGGCCTAACCAATAATTAGTACTAACCCTAGCCCTAATAGACACTGACATGTGGGCCCCCTGGCTAATTAACCCTTTAATTAAAATAACCCCCCAGAGCCAAAGACATGTGGGACCCCATGCACTGCTCAAATGGATAAGGTCCGGCCCAGTCAGCAGTTGACTGGCCCCACATGTCAGCCACTGTGGCTAGCCCTCGGTGGGTACACATGGCATTTACTGTTTTAATTCGAATTAAATATAATTCAGAAAATCTATTAAACTTTGAAAAATCATATAAAATAAACCGTAACTCAGATGAAAATAGTTTATATATGAAAAATGATCAGAAAAATATAACGAATCCGAATATGTTAACAAAATGCTTGACCATCACTCCTATCATAGTGAACCTGGAACTTTTGCTGTCAGATCAGCTGAATGAATAGTGAATGGAGTTGGGAAAATATTCCGAATATTTTCCCACTTCGTCTAAAATACTTAGTAAAGCATTAGAGCACCCCTAGTATAACATTTGGCCATGCCGTGCATTGTGTTGTATTCGTATGCTTTATATTTATTGTTTCTTCCCCCTCCTTCTCTGGTAGACCCCGAGACTGCTGACGACACCGGCTACGACTACGCTACTGACGATCAGCCCCTCTCAGCAGAGCTTCCAGGCAAGCAAAACCTCCTTGATCATTCCTATATCGCCTATTCTTTCTCTCTACTTCATGCATTAGGTATGGTTACCGCTGTTGTTCGGTAGATCCTATTCTGATGGATAGCTTGATTTTGTCGCCTGTTATAGATGCTTACCTGTTATCCTAGCATGCCTAGTTCAGCTATACCGTTGTTCCATCTGTTGGCCCTACACCCTTCTCCGTGTTGCTAGCTAGATTACCGAGCTGTGATCCCTTCGGGCGGTGATCAAGGATATATTTACATTACTGCAATATTCATAAAATGTTGAAGTCGGGTCGGTCCCAAGGGTACCCGCGACAGATACATATTAAAGTCGGGTTGGCCCGGAGAACACCCGCGAGCGATATGGTGGCGGAACGACAGGGCAGGTGGAGACCACCTAGGAGAGAGGTGGGCCTGGTCCCTGGTCGTGATCCGCGAGTTACCAAGTCGGAGCGACAGGACCCCTGTTCGTGTCCGTGAGCTACTAATAATACACTAACGGATTGGGGTATTTGATCTGGGTTGGCCGCTGGCCTATACGGACTAGCCACCACGCGGGATAATGGTTTAATGGGGCCCTCTGCATTGTACATTCTCTCAAAAGCTCTATCAGACGTCACAGTTTTGCGGGCTGATTGTTGGGTGAGCGGCATGCCTGATACAGAGGTGGGCTTAGTCCCCGGCCAGTCACGCAACGTGCAGGAGTGCTTAGGGCGATTGGCCCATGACCCTTTCGCACTTAGGATTTAGACCAGCGTGCTGACCTCTCTGCGGAGCCTAGGTAGGACTACGGTGTGTCGATTGCCCAAGGCCGGGCATTACCCAGGAAAGTGTGTCCGGCCAGATGTAATCGAGCATGCTGGGAAATGTGGTGCACCCCTGCAGGGAAGTAATCTATTCGAATAGCCGTGTCCACGGTAACAGGACGCTTGGATATATGAGAGTATCCCGATTTAATATAACTTGAACCAGATACTTGATGTAGTACATTGCTCAATAA
This sequence comes from Elymus sibiricus, assembly GCA_039707655.1. Taxonomy (NCBI): domain Eukaryota; kingdom Viridiplantae; phylum Streptophyta; class Magnoliopsida; order Poales; family Poaceae; genus Elymus; species Elymus sibiricus. The sequence goes on along the minus strand of CM077664.1, from coordinate 373,545,130 downwards.
ATATGAAATGCCCGAGGATCTTTTCTCGCAGGGAGTCGAGGAAGGTTCTCAGGGTATTGTACTGCTGTGTTAATTACTAGTTGGTATCGTATACGCTCATACTCCTTCCTTTGCTGTAAGACACTCTCCTCTTGTCTATTTGCTGCAAGATGGTGGCACTTGTGTTACGTAAAGCTTCTTCCCCCCCTTTATTCTGGCATTTCTCCAGTATAGTCCACTGATATACCCCTTCATTGATACCGATGCATATGTAGCATAGATCTGATGTAAGTCTTGTGAGTACTTTGGATGAGTACTCACGGTTGCTTTGCTACCCCTTTTCCTCTACCCGGTTGCTGCATTCAGATGACGGAGCCCAGATGCTGGAGATCCCCGACGGTGACTACTACTACGTGGAGACCGATGACCAGGAGTAGTTCGGAGGTCCCATGCAGGAGGCCTGCGACTTTTCGATCAGTTGTCGCTGTTTTGCTCAGCCTTCTTAAGGCAAACTTGTTTAACTCCATCTGTACCCAGACTTATGTTGTTTGCCGACTGATGTATTCTGGGTCCTTGTGACCCTGGTTTGTAATATAAAGATTATTGTTTAAATTTGTGTCGTAGAGTTCTGTTGTGATATCCTTCCGTGAGTCTCTGATCTTGATCGTGCATGCTGCGTGTATGCTTAGTGCACGATTGAGTTCGGGGGCGTCACACCAAGCCACCTCCTTGTACTATATAATCCCACCATGGGATCCAATCAATCCAAGTGCAACAATTGCAATTGCCTCCACCGCCTAACTTTGTACGTCGCCTAACTTTCTCCCGCTCAAATCGTTCAAACACATTTCAGCCGTTTTGGGCCACAGCCTAGCAAGATATATTGCCGAGCGCCCTGTTCATGCCGCTCTTGGCAAAGCCTCTAGCTGGGCTGTGGGACAACACACTTGGGATGGTGCAGTGGCGAGGCGGGGTGGGAGTATAGTCTCACCATACAAATTCTGGGACGCCTCGAATGGCTTATGTACTGTCACGGTGGATGGCCGTGAGCTCCTCTCACAATACTTATTTACTACGCTCACATTTTGGCTCGGGCGTTGAGGCTAAGCCAGGGGCACGTGCCGCTCCCCTGTCCCTGCCTTGTAGGTCCACCCCTCTATTAAAAAAATATTCCTGCCTAAAATTTTCGCGCCAACACAATTTTTCATAAGCGCCTACTTCAGGTTTGTGCCAAGTGTACGCTCTCGCAAAGCCTTTTTTTTCTACCAGACAGGTGACACATGAAATCACGCCGAGAAACGGCTGGAAACCGTCTCCCATTTGGACTGGGCAGCGAAATTGGATATAATATGGTGGTGTAAATAGGAAAATCCAATACACAACTTTCAACTCGCAACTCCTTCACAAAAAGGACTAAGCACGCATGAAGATTTCGAGCTTACAGTGCAAAACTTCCACTTGGAGGCAATAGACTCAACGCTTGAACACAACATGGCCCTATTTTGGGCTGGACATGTTCCTATGACCTATACAAACCTAAACAATGTGTAAGGTCACATGAAATCAAAACTTTCGAGTTAAAGTTAGGGTGTAAACATCGCAGGCCCACTAGACAGGGAACACATGAAATATTGCTGAGAAACGGCCAGACACCCTCCCGCTTTTGCATGGGGTAGGTCATGTTCCTCTGGCAGCTTGGATACTTCGTCTATCCAAATGAAGTATCCCAACCTTCCTCCCTTCTTGCATGTACACAGTCTGCACGACAACTAAGAACATGTAAGCTCTAAAATACTTCAAACCATACTATTTTGCTAGGCTCCTTATTTGTGGACTCAAGATAAAGAAGGCATTTTTTGATGTTAGATTATAATACTAGTACACAACTAGGAGATACCGAAACTCCATACATAACAAGGATGGTATTCTCACATAGATGTATACTTGGAGGCTCGATCATTCTAGCTACTCGCTAACTCTCTTGGTGGATAAGAATGGATACATGAGAGTGGCGGGGGGGGGGGGGGGGGGGGGGGGAGGAACAAGATATGCAATGTGTGTCCTCCAAAATATCCAACCTTGACTGTTGGGTTCTAGGTGCTATTTATTAGCGATTTGTGAATTCTAGCGTTGGGGATTGTTTTCGTGTATGGGTGATCACAGCAGCTTTAGCTGTGGTTCATCTTAGATTAGGATGTCCTCTTAAAAGTTTACGTACAAGAGGACAAGATCAACCACATAGAGTCTTCGCACCAGTTGGCATAAAGCTCAAAATCAACTAGAATTAGCTTTTCATCACATGAGATGTTGAACTCAACACATGTCTATTACGCCAGGGCCTCTTCTTCATGCTCTTGTCCAGAACGACATCTCCAACTATACAAGCGGACTGACTCTGGTTTCTAGAAGAAACGGTTTTTCAGAATTGACGCGTTGGACTCATCACATGTTTACTTAGAACACAGCCTATGTCTTCATCCTCGTGCTCAATCTGGTGTCTCAAGCAATCAGATTGGGCTGGTTCTTGATCATTGGTAGAATAACTTACTCAGCACAACAGTAACTGGACTCATCACAGGCGTACTAGGTCGTAGCCTCTTCTTAAACCTCTTGTTCAACCCGGTGTCTCAAGCAAGTAAAGCGAAGTGATTTTGGAGTCTCACCAGAGATGATGATGTGTATAAATGCTACAGTCATATAGAGCTTCAATCATGGACATGAAGCTCTAACTCCTAGGCATCAACTTAGGATCATGAGTCACTAAGCTCAACACAACTTTACTGGGCCGCGACCTCTTTCTTCAACATTTTGTTGAAACTAGTGTCTCATGCATATATATGATCACAGACCGTATGCCACATACACAGATCATCAAATTCATCATAATAAGACACATTTTACATAGTCCAACGTGGAGAACATACAACTCACGAATATATCACACAGTCCATCACATATCAACAAAGTACAAGTCATAAAGCAATGAAAAGTTATAATAGTGGGAGAGAGTGAAATGAATATAGAAAATAATACTAAAGTGTTTCAAAATAGTAGATGTTTGTAAAGGTTATAGTAAAACTTTTCCAACTTTGATATTATATAAAAATAGTTTAACAAAATGATCCGAAATAAATCATTAAATTTGTGTAGAATATTTTTCGTAATTTCTAATATTGTATTATAGAAACATATTCATATAGAAGAAAAGTATCCAAGATTTGACAGAGTACATGAGAGCAAAACTAAAATTCACGTTGCTTATTTTGCTTATATCTTAGCGAGAATACGGTTATAACAAATCTTCACATAGTGTCCTATGTTTCTAACTGTGATTCTTTCCCTCTAAAAATACATATTTCCAATATATCCATACAACACATTGTTCACTATATACTAAAAGCACTGATGATCAACTAGACCAAATATAAAATGGTTGAAGTTCTGGAAATAATGTAACACTCAATGCTAAACCCACAACCGACATATTTTCATAATGACTTTTATCCTTTCAAGCACAACATTTGACAGACCACGGTGGTTAATCTTCATAACTATACATAACATATCTCAAAACTGATCTAGTAGACATTTATCATAGTTATACCCAGCCATGGGCATCCTGGCCTGTACGGCCCGACCTGACACGACCCGCGGACCGGGCTGAGCTAGCCATGCCATCGGGCTGGGCTCGGTCCTAAATTTTGAGTTCGATGGTTGGGCTCAAGCTTTACCAAAAACGTGATTTTAGCCAGGATCGGGCCTGGCGGGTCGGGCCTCGTTCGGGCTTTTTTGGGCTTGGGCCGGCCTCGGAGGGAGCCCCTATATCTCACATTCTGCGAGAGTGAGGTAATCCTCGCTGAAGGGGGCGAGCAACATGGGCCGGCCCACGCGCTTGCGAGGCCACAGCCTGGTTTTTTTTTTTACGTTTTCTGTTTTCATTTTTTGCTTTATTTTTGTACTTTTGTTTACACTTTAAAAAAATATAATATATATTACACAAAACACTCTACAAAAATCATTTGAAAAATGTTGAATAAGTATTTGAAAAATGTTGAACAAGTATTTGAAAAATGTTAATCAAGCATTTGAAAAATGTTGAACAAGTATTTGAAAAATGTTAATCAAGCATTCTTAAAAATGTTGAACAAGAATTTGAAAAATGTTGAACAAGTATTTTTGACATATACGAAAATGTAGAGTGAAAACGAAAACAAACATAAGAAAAAAAGAAGAAAAACAAAAAATGAAGAAAAGAGAGAAAAAACGAAGAAAAAAAACTGGAAAAAAACCCGGAGAATAAACAGTGAAAAACACGGCTTGTTTCAAGTTAAGAAAAAACACCTTACTTATCCATCACAAACACGAGCCTAGCACAGTGGCTAGTTGCACCTCTTGTGAACCGGGCGATCAGGGTTAGAATCCCATGGGCGCCCCCCATTTCTCCTCCCGTTTTTTCTTCATTAACTGCCAGCGAATGGGCCGGCCCAATTAGCAGACTCCTTCAGCAAGACATCCCCGCGCGATCGCTTAATGCGATAAATAGCATTCGCGGGCCTCGGGCCAGATTTTGGCGGCCCGACGGTCAGGTCGGGCCTTGATTTTCATAGTCGGGCTTTTTTCGACATGGCCTGGCCCGAGAAAAGGCCAAGTATAATCAGAGTGGACAATAATTGTATTATTTGTGTGGGTATATTGGATCTTAATTGATATTTGTACCTGAATAGCACTTGATCATTATTTTGTGAACCCTCACTATAATTTCTATCACAATATACATATTTTCTTAACTGCATACTCTAATATTAGCAACCAACTTCCAATATCGCATACTGAACTAATGAATCTATAAAATATATGTTAGCTCTTGTTCTGAACTAGTATAATTTTCTGAGTGGATCTAATGGTGTTTAACACGTGATATATTATTTAGAATAACATCTGTGGTGGCGATGGAACTATCTTATGATATATAATTAGTAGATTAACATGAGCATGTGTGAAAACATAAACTTATTTGTAATATACTTCTAACATATTAAAGAAAATATTACTGAATTTGCGAGGGGCATGGTGCTAGTTTCTCCAAAAAAATAAAGGCAGAAATACCCACCACTCATGCAAAACAAATTATTGCACAGCCTCGATGCACAATAACCATAAAAACACCTAGATCATCAAGTAGATACAATACTTAGTACAATAGTAAATTACACACATACATACATGCATACAACGGATAATGACTCGGTAAACGGAAAATGGCAAGACTTAGCCGCAACGTGAAGTATAATTCTATGCGATTGCGAACAGCTTCATGACTCATCAGGCAGGAACGTCACCTGCACCACCTGGCTTTATTTCATCGGTTCTTACATATATTGTTGACCAGAATTCAGAGCCGCGGTCTGGTGGCGCCACGCGTGAGACCAAGGTACTCTGTCGTGAGAGGTTTGAAGATGTGCTGCTCGTCGGACTCGACCGCTGCCGCGAGGCGCGGCCATATGAAGGCGCCGAGGATCCACGTCCCTGCTGGGTCCTCTGGCTTTGCAGATATGGACAGAAAGCCGATGCACAGTCTGCCGCAGCTTGCGTGGACCGGCATCGCCAGCGAGGCGGTGCCGAAGCCGAATTCGGTGTCGCCCGGGAAGGAGGTCCAGAAGGTCTGGGCGATGGTGGGACTGCCGAGTCCGAAGGTGGCGCTCTCGAAGAAATTGGCCGGCTTGTGCACCTCCATCCAGTCCACCATCTGCTGGTACAGCTCGTCGTAGTCCACCGACGTGATGGCCTCCCGCACCATGTAGCAGTGGACCTTCGGGACTCCGGAGCTCGGGTTCACCATGATGCGGATGGCCGCAGGGTAAAAATAGTTGAGGAAGTGTGGCATGTAGGCCTGAAACGTGGCGATTACGTCGTTAAAGTCGCCGGCGGCCGGCTTGGGGTAGACGCATACCACGGACCCTTGTATGATGTTGCAAAAGAGGTCCAGGTTGGAGACCGCGAGCACGTGCGGCGCGATCAAGGGTTGGGCTTCGGCCTTGACGAGACGCCTGCTCACCTCCTGGACGGCCAAGCCACTCCCAGCCATCGATGAGTTCCTTCCTTTATCGCTTGAGCCGAGGAGCAGGCTAAGTGTGCATGAGGAGTGTAACACTATTGCTCGCTATATATAGGCATCTCATCGTTCAATAGCTTCCATGGGCAGGGGCCAACAACGTATTTTTGCTTATCCAAACAAAATCGATGCTTAGGACTTACTGTTGTATGTGTGGTGGCAACTTGCAACATACTCCCTCTGTTTCATATTATATCGGTGTTGTTTTTAGCATAACTCTAAATTAACCGAATCCATTCCTTTGCATTATTCTAGCTAGGGTAGTCGCGGTCTCAACAACTACTTGCCGTGTCATGTTTTGCAGTACGCGGACGATACCCTTATTATTCTGCGTGCTTGCCCACAGAGTCATTGTCATCGCTTGCTTTGTCGAACGCAACATGACTCTCAATAAATTTCGAGAAAAGTAACTTTGCTCCCATTCATGTTTCTGTAGACAAGGTTACTCCACTTGCTGACATTATGGGGTTGCTTTCTTTTCGCCAAACTTATTTGGGGCTCCCTCTTGTTGGAAAAGGTAAGCACGATTCGATGCCAGCACAGCTCGTGTGCGTAGAGTATGCTCAAAAGGGCATGAATAGCTTGATGTCCTATCGTGCGGCGCGTGATGAACCAGCTGATCAAGCCCGAGGACAGGACTCGTTCCGCAAAAGGCACGCAAAGGATAAAAAAAAAAAACAAGCGCTCAAAAAATATTCCCATGGACTAGCCATGTAGGGCTGGCATGTAATATGTTGAATATATGAGCAAATTAATACAAGATTTAATCCGAATAAACAGTAAATACATCATGACGAACGACAAACAAATCTTGCTAAACATGCGTACTAATAAAACAGTAGATGAACAGATCACCTCTACAACGACCGACTCCCTATGGTGACCTTACACATGGCAAGGTGATCCGACTCGGGTCCAAGCGGTGTCCATTAGGATCCCGGTCAGAAGATGATGAACCTGCTTGGAGTATAAGGAAAGAAGACTTAGCCGTAGTATAGTAGGGTTCTGTCCTCGAACTGGCTCAGGACCAAGTTGTAAACCCTAGCAGGTTAACTATATTAAGCATGTAGCGAGACAGCTAGAGGGCATGTCATCAATCTTACCCCTTATGCGACGGAGCCATCAAAGCTTCCGCCCACCCTCCATTGGCGCACCATGCAATTGCATATCGAGATCAATATAATCTAGAAGGAGTAGGTCTTTACCTGCACCGAGAGGAGACGATACTGGATAACTCGAGTGTGCCAAATCTCTCACCTAGAAACTAAATGTCGCCTTGCTCCACACCTACGATAAAAAACCTAAATATGGTATCTGCAACGAAAACGACACGACAGTAAATTTGTCTGGTCGATAACCGACAGAACGGCTGTAGGGTGCCTCCTGCCCAACTCAGATGATGAATGCTTCGTTGTTGGAAAAATAAAAATATGCATCTTTTTTATGTGACACTGCAAAGAGGACTCGTTAGCGAGCTATGTGTCTACATCAACCCTGACGGAATTTCATTCGCCGCGCCAGAGACAACATATCCAATCGGTGCACCTAAACGAAGCGAGGCGACGTCTTCCTCCGATCAGCAAGGACTTGGGTGCTACCGACGAGGTCACGGGTTCCGGGAAGACCCACGGAGGCGAAAGTGTGCCCCAAAAAGCACACGGTGGCCCACCACAAGGGTTCGGAGCCCAGGCAGGGGCCCGAACGCATCATCATGGGGTATTAGCCATGCCGAGATTTTCGAACGCGGATCCTGTGGGATACTCTATGTAAACTAACTCATATCAGATGTAGATTATCTTGTTACAATTATATAATGCGGAATGAGGGCCGTTGAATGGGAGGTATATTTTCGCTCATAATCGAAAGCAGCCACACACACAGGTGTAGGGTCTTTACTCGACGCTATTTGTATGGGCCTGAACTTGTCTAAATCTTCGTATCCCGTGTGTTACCATCCCGGTCTCCAAGCGTGACCCATCCGAACAGTCGAAATATGCCATGACGCATACACTATGATTTAGAGTCCGATTCCGACTCTACGACTATGCAAGGCCTGCCTGGTTTAGACAAGGTGTCCGGATCAAACTCTAGAGTTATAGGCGTGCACGTCTTATAATTAATTTTTGCACGGGAAGTCCAGCTGCTATGTAGAATATTCTACATGTACAATATTCTATGATTTATGCACACCATTTTCTTACTAGTATTAAGGTACCAATTTGATCTTTGCGCGTATTTTTCCCTTAGGAATGTAATGAAATAGCAACCTGGTTTCTTCTTCCGCTTTTTGATGTGCTTAGTTATTTATTTGGAGAGAAGTTGTAGGGGCTGGAGCTGACTGCCCCTAAATTGTATGAATAAATTTGTTCCGTCCGTCACTTTCTCCCACCTAAATTGTTTGAACAAATTTGTTTGCGCACGTGTGGAGAGGTTGCCGTAACAGAACAGGGTGAGTAGAGTTGTACAGAATGATGAACTATCAAAAAGGAGAATATATCGGTGGCGTGTCTTGTAGAGGGTTACCAGCTACCACAACTTTGGATGGGTCACACACTAGCAGTTCGAGTTGTGACTGTAGGTCCGTCCCTCTCTTGTAACAGTCGGGAAGACATTTCCACGGTTGCAATTTATCAACAACATTTCCTGGTGACATCGCCATAATTGGGAAGAAAAGTCCACGCGTATTATAAGTCCTACAGACTCCACCATCTTCTCCAAGAGAGATTCGCAAAATGCATGCTGTTTCCCAATATATTATTTTTTGTGTACTTAAGTATATTGACACGCTCAACATTTTTCCTTCCAACGACGCATTTGAAATATACTTCCTACTAAGTATTTTTTTCTCCCCGTCGCATGAGAAATATACTTCCTACTAAGTATTTTTTTCTCCGCGTCGCATGAGAAATATACTTCCTACTAAGTTTTTTTCCCTCCCGCCACATGAGAAATATACTTGCTACGAAAACATACTTAGTAGAATTCTACCGAATGATGAACTGTCCAAGGTGAAAACATGTGTGCCGGGTCTTGTAGGGGGGCTATCAGCTACCACAAGTTTGGCTGGAATAACTTTGACCCGCTTAAATCGTTCAAACAAATTTCAGCCGTTTTGGCCCACGGCCCATCAAGAGGTTTTGCCGAGTGCCTTGATCATGCTGCTCTTGGCAAAGCCTCCAGCTGGGCCGCAGTGGCGAGGCGTTGTGCGAGTTCCCTTGGGCGCGGTCGCGCTTGCGCGTGCCCCCGCCGTCTCGTGCGCATCCTCCGGCGCCCTCCCGCACGCTGGCCGTGCCCCGGCCGTGCTCTGGCGAGCCGCGCGCCCGCACTGCCGTGCACTGGCCGGCCAGGCAACTGTTCACTGGGCCCCGGCCGTCAGATGGTTAGTTAGGGCCTAACCAATAATTAGTACTAACCCTAGCCCTAATAGACATTGACATGTGGCCCCCCTGGCTAATTAACCCTTTAATTAAAATAACCCCCCAGAGCCAAAGACATGTGGGACCCCATGCACTGCTCAAATGGATATGGTCCGGCCCAGTCAGCAGTTGACTGGCCCCACATGTCAGCCACTGTGGCTAGCCCTCGGTGGGTACACATGGCATTTACTGTTTTAATTCGAATTAAATATAATTCAGAAAATCTATTAAACTTTGAAAAATCATATAAAATAAACCGTAACTCAGATGAAAATAGTTTATATATGAAAAATGATCAGAAAAATATAACGAATCCAAATATGTTAACAAAATGCTTGACCATCACTCCTATCATAGTGAACCTGGAACTTTTGCTGTCAGATCAGCTGAATGAATAGTGAATGGCTTCGTCTAAAATACTTAGTAAAGCATTAGAGCACCCCTAGTATAACATTTGGCCATGCCGTGCATTGTGTTGTATTCGTATGCTTTATATTTATTGTTTCTTCCCCCTCCTTCTCTAGTAGACCCCGAGACTGCTGACGACACCGGCTACGACTACGCTACTGACGATCAGCCCCTCTCAGCAGAGCTTCCAGGCAAGCAAAACCTCCTTGATCATTCCTATATCGCCTATTCTTTCTCTCTACTTCATGCATTAGGTATGGTTACCGCTGTTGTTCGGTAGATCCTATTCTGATGGATAGCTTGATTTTGTCGCCTGTTATAGATGCTTACCTGTTATCCTAGCATGCCTAGTTCAGCTATACCGTTGTTCCATCTGTTGGCCCTACACCCTTCTCCGTGTTGCTAGCTAGATTACCGAGCTGTGATCCCTTCGGGCGGTGATCAAGGATATATTTACATTACTGCAATATTCATAAAATGCTGAAGTCGGGTCGGTCCCAAGGGTACCCGCGAGAGATACATATTAAAGTCGGGTTGGCCCGGAGAACACCCGCGAGCGATATGGTGGCGGAACGACAGGGCAGGTGGAGACCACCTAGGAGAGAGGTGGGCCTGGTCCCTGGTCGTGGTCCGCGAGTTACCAAGTCGGAGCGACAGGACCCCTGTTCGTGTCCGTGAGCTACTAATAATACACTAACGGATTGGGGTATTTGATCTGGGTTGGCCGCTGGCCTATACGGACTAGCCACCACGCGGGATAATGGTTTAATGGGGCCCTCTGCATTGTACATTCTCTCAAAAGCTCTATCAGACGTCACAGTTTTGCGGGCTGATTGTTGGGTGAGCGGCATGCCTGATACAGAGGTGGGCTTAGTCCCCGGCCAGTCACGCAACGTGCAGGAGTGCTTAGGGCGATTGGCCCATGACCCTTTCGCACTTAGGATTTAGACCAGCGTGCTGACCTCTCTGCGGAGCCTAGGTAGGACTACGGTGTGTCGATTGCCCAAGGCCGGGCATTACCCAGGAAAGTGTGTCCGGCCAGATGTAATCGAGCATGCTGGGAAATGTGGTGCACCCCTGCAGGGAAGTAATCTATTCGAATAGCCGTGTCCACGGTAACAGGACGCTTGGATATATGAGAGTATCCCGATTTAATATAACTTGAACCAGATACTTGATGTAGTACATTGCTCAATAAATATGAAATGCCCGAGGATCTTTTCTCGCAGGGAGTCGAGGAAGGTTCTCAGGGTATTGTACTGCTGTGTTAATTACTAGTTGGTATCGTATACGCTCATACTCCTTCCTTTGCTGTAAGACACTCTCCTCTTGTCTATTTGCTGCAAGATGGTGGCACTTGTGTTACGTAAAGCTTCTTCCCCCCCTTTATTCTGGCATTTCTCCAGTATAGTCCACTGATATACCCCTTCATTGATACCGATGCATATGTAGCATAGATCTGATGTAAGTCTTGCGAGTACTTTGGATGAGTACTCACGGTTGCTTTGCTACCCCTTTTCCTCTACCCGGTTGCTGCATTCAGATGACGGAGCCCAGATGCTGGAGATCCCCGACGGTGACTACTACTACGTGGAGACCGATGACCAGGAGTAGTTCGGAGGTCCCATGCAGGAGGCCTGCGACTTTTCGATCAGTTGTCGCTGTTTTGCTCAGCCTTCTTAAGGCAAACTTGTTTAACTCCATCTGTACCCAGACTTATGTTGTTTGCCGACTGATGTATTCTGGGTCCTTGTGACCCTGGTTTGTAATATAAAGATTATTGTTTAAATTTGTGTCGTAGAGTTCTGTTGTGATATCCTTCCGTGAGTCTCTGATCTTGATCGTGCATGCTGCGTGTATGCTTAGTGCACGATTGAGTTCGGGGGCGTCACACCAAGCCACCTCCTTGTACTATATAATCCCACCATGGGATCCAATCAATCCAAGTGCAACAATTGCAATTGCCTCCACCGCCTAACTTTGTACGTCGCCTAACTTTCTCCCGCTCAAATCGTTCAAACACATTTCAGCCGTTTTGGGCCACAGCCTAGCAAGATATATTGCCGAGCGCCCTGTTCATGCCGCTCTTGGCAAAGCCTCTAGCTGGGCTGTGGGACAACACACTTGGGATGGTGCAGTGGCGAGGCGGGGTGGGAGTATAGTCTCACCATACAAATTCTGGGACGCCTCGAATGGCTTATGTACTGTCACGGTGGATGGCCGTGAGCTCCTCTCACAATACTTATTTACTACGCTCACATTTTGGCTCGGGCGTTGAGGCTAAGCCAGGGGCACGTGCCGCTCCCCTGTCCCTGCCTTGTAGGTCCACCCCTCTATTAAAAAAATATTCCTGCCTAAAATTTTCGCGCCAACACAATTTTTCATAAGCGCCTACTTCAGGTTTGTGCCAAGTGTACGCTCTCGCAAAGCCTTTTTTTTCTACCAGACAGGTGACACATGAAATCACGCCGAGAAACGGCTGGAAACCGTCTCCCATTTGGACTGGGCAGCGAAATTGGATATAATATGGTGGTGTAAATAGGAAAATCCAATACACAACTTTCAACTCGCAACTCCTTCACAAAAAGGACTAAGCACGCATGAAGATTTCGAGCTTACAGTGCAAAACTTCCACTTGGAGGCAATAGACTCAACGCTTGAACACAACATGGCCCTATTTTGGGCTGGACATGTTCCTATGACCTATACAAACCTAAACAATGTGTAAGGTCACATGAAATCAAAACTTTCGAGTTAAAGTTAGGGTGTAAACATCGCAGGCCCACTAGACAGGGAACACATGAAATATTGCTGAGAAACGGCCAGACACCCTCCCGCTTTTGCATGGGGTAGGTCATGTTCCTCTGGCAGCTTGGATACTTCGTCTATCCAAATGAAGTATCCCAACCTTCCTCCCTTCTTGCATGTACACAGTCTGCACGACAACTAAGAACATGTAAGCTCTAAAATACTTCAAACCATACTATTTTGCTAGGCTCCTTATTTGTGGACTCAAGATAAAGAAGGCATTTTTTGATGTTAGATTATAATACTAGTCCACAACTAGGAGATACCGAAACTCCATACATAACAAGGATGGTATTCTCACATAGATGTATACTTGGAGGCTCGATCATTCTAGCTACTCGCTAACTCTCTTGGTGGATAAGAATGGATACATGAGAGTGGCGGGGGGGGGGGGGGGGGGGGGGGAACAAGATATGCAATGTGTGTCCTCCAAAATATCCAACCTTGACTGTTGGGTTCTAGGTGCTATTTATTAGCGATTTGTGAATTCTAGCGTTGGGGATTGTTTTCGTGTATGGGTGATCACAGCAGCTTTAGCTGTGGTTCATCTTAGATTAGGATGTCCTCTTAAAAGTTTACGTACAAGAGGACAAGATCAACCACATAGAGTCTTCGCACCAGTTGGCATAAAGCTCAAAATCAACTAGAATTAGCTTTTCATCACATGAGATGTTGAACTCAACACATGTCTATTACGCCAGGGCCTCTTCTTCATGCTCTTGTCCAGAACGACATCTCCAACTATACAAGCGGACTGACTCTGGTTTCTAGAAGAAACGGTTTTTCAGAATTGACGCGTTGGACTCATCACATGTTTACTTAGAACACAGCCTATGTCTTCATCCTCGTGCTCAATCTGGTGTCTCAAGCAATCAGATTGGGCTGGTTCTTGATCATTGGTAGAATAACTTACTCAGCACAACAGTAACTGGACTCATCACAGGCGTACTAGGTCGTAGCCTCTTCTTAAACCTCTTGTTCAACCCGGTGTCTCAAGCAAGTAAAGCGAAGTGATTTTGGAGTCTCACCAGAGATGATGATGTGTATAAATGCTACAGTCATATAGAGCTTCAATCATGGACATGAAGCTCTAACTCCTAGGCATCAACTTAGGATCATGAGTCACTAAGCTCAACACAACTTTACTGGGCCGCGACCTCTTTCTTCAACATTTTGTTGAAACTAGTGTCTCATGCATATATATGATCACAGACCGTATGCCACATACACAGATCATCAAATTCATCATAATAAGACACATTTTACATAGTCCAACGTGGAGAACATACAACTCACGAATATATCACACAGTCCATCACATATCAACAAAGTACAAGTCATAAAGCAATGAAAAGTTATAATAGTGGGAGAGAGTGAAATGAATATAGAAAATAATACTAAAGTGTTTCAAAATAGTAGATGTTTGTAAAGGTTATAGTAAAACTTTTCCAACTTTGATATTATATAAAAATAGTTTAACAAAATGATCCGAAATAAATCATTAAATTTGTGTAGAATATTTTTCGTAATTTCTAATATTGTATTATAGAAACATATTCATATAGAAGAAAAGTATCCAAGATTTGACAGAGTACATGAGAGCAAAACTAAAATTCACGTTGCTTATTTTGCTTATATCTTAGCGAGAATACGGTTATAACAAATCTTCACATAGTGTCCTATGTTTCTAACTGTGATTCTTTCCCTCTAAAAATACATATTTCCAATATATCCATACAACACATTGTTCACTATATACTAAAAGCACTGATGATCAACTAGACCAAATATAAAATGGTTGAAGTTCTGGAAATAATGTAACACTCAATGCTAAACCCACAACCGACATATTTTCATAATGACTTTTATCCTTTCAAGCACAACATTTGACAGACCACGGTGGTTAATCTTCATAACTATACATAACATATCTCAAAACTGATCTAGTAGACATTTATCATAGTTATACCCAGCCATGGGCATCCTGGCCTGTACGGCCCGACCTGACACGACCCGCGGACCGGGCTGAGCTAGCCATGCCATCGGGCTGGGCTCGGTCCTAAATTTTGAGTTCGATGGTTGGGCTCAAGCTTTACCAAAAACGTGATTTTAGCCAGGATCGGGCCTGGCGGGTCGGGCCTCGTTCGGGCTTTTTTGGGCTTGGGCCGGCCTCGGAGGGAGCCCCTATATCTCACATTCTGCGAGAGTGAGGTAATCCTCGCTGAAGGGGGCGAGCAACATGGGCCGGCCCACGCGCTTGCGAGGCCACAGCCTGGTTTTTTTTTTTACGTTTTCTGTTTTCATTTTTTGCTTTATTTTTGTACTTTTGTTTACACTTTAAAAAAATATAATATATATTACACAAAACACTCTACAAAAATCATTTGAAAAATGTTGAATAAGTATTTGAAAAATGTTGAACAAGTATTTGAAAAATGTTAATCAAGCATTTGAAAAATGTTGAACAAGTATTTGAAAAATGTTAATCAAGCATTCTTAAAAATGTTGAACAAGAATTTGAAAAATGTTGAACAAGTATTTTTGACATATACGAAAATGTAGAGTGAAAACGAAAACAAACATAAGAAAAAAAGAAGAAAAACAAAAAATGAAGAAAAGAGAGAAAAAACGAAGAAAAAAAACTGGAAAAAAACCCGGAGAATAAACAGTGAAAACACACGGCTTGTTTCAAGTTAAGAAAAAACACCTTACTTATCCATCACAAACACGAGCCTAGCACAGTGGCTAGTTGCACCTCTTGTGAACCGGGCGATCAGGGTTAGAATCCCATGGGCGCCCCCCATTTCTCCTCCCGTTTTTTCTTCATTAACTGCCAGCGAATGGGCCGGCCCAATTAGCAGACTCCTTCAGCAAGACATCCCCGCGCGATCGCTTAATGCGATAAATAGCATTCGCGGGCCTCGGGCCAGATTTTGGCGGCCCGACGGTCAGGTCGGGCCTTGATTTTCATAGTCGGGCTTTTTTCGACATGGCCTGGCCCGAGAAAAGGCCAAGTATAATCAGAGTGGACAATAATTGTATTATTTGTGTGGGTATATTGGATCTTAATTGATATTTGTACCTGAATAGCACTTGATCATTATTTTGTGAACCCTCACTATAATTTCTATCACAATATACATATTTTCTTAACTGCATACTCTAATATTAGCAACCAACTTCCAATATCGCATACTGAACTAATGAATCTATAAAATATATGTTAGCTCTTGTTCTGAACTAGTATAATTTTCTGAGTGGATCTAATGGTGTTTAACACGTGATATATTATTTAGAATAACATCTGTGGTGGCGATGGAACTATCTTATGATATATAACTAGTAGATTAACATGAGCATGTGTGAAAACATAAACTTATTTGTAATATACTTCTAACATATTAAAGAAAATATTACTGAATTTGCGAGGGGCATGGTGCTAGTTTCTCCAAAAAAATAAAGGCAGAAATACCCACCACTCATGCAAAACAAATTATTGCACAGCCTCGATGCACAATAACCATAAAAACACCTAGATCATCAAGTAGATACAATACTTAGTACAATAGTAAATTACACACATACATACATGCATACAACGGATAATGACTCGGTAAACGGAAAATGGCAAGACTTAGCCGCAACGTGAAGTATAATTCTATGCGATTGCGAACAGCTTCATGACTCATCAGGCAGGAACGTCACCTGCACCACCTGGCTTTATTTCATCGGTTCTTACATATATTGTTGACCAGAATTCAGAGCCGCGGTCTGGTGGCGCCACGCGTGAGACCAAGGTACTCTGTCGTGAGAGGTTTGAAGATGTGCTGCTCGTCGGACTCGACCGCTGCCGCGAGGCGCGGCCATATGAAGGCGCCGAGGATCCACGTCCCTGCTGGGTCCTCTGGCTTTGCAGATATGGACAGAAAGCCGATGCACAGTCTGCCGCAGCTTGCGTGGACCGGCATCGCCAGCGAGGCGGTGCCGAAGCCGAATTCGGTGTCGCCCGGGAAGGAGGTCCAGAAGGTCTGGGCGATGGTGGGACTGCCGAGTCCGAAGGTGGCGCTCTCGAAGAAATTGGCCGGCTTGTGCACCTCCATCCAGTCCACCATCTGCTGGTACAGCTCGTCGTAGTCCACCGACGTGATGGCCTCCCGCACCATGTAGCAGTGGACCTTCGGGACTCCGGAGCTCGGGTTCACCATGATGCGGATGGCCGCAGGGTAAAAATAGTTGAGGAAGTGTGGCATGTAGGCCTGAAACGTGGCGATTACGTCGTTAAAGTCGCCGGCGGCCGGCTTGGGGTAGACGCATACCACGGACCCTTGTATGATGTTGCAAAAGAGGTCCAGGTTGGAGACCGCGAGCACGTGCGGCGCGATCAAGGGTTGGGCTTCGGCCTTGACGAGACGCCTGCTCACCTCCTGGACGGCCAAGCCACTCCCAGCCATCGATGAGTTCCTTCCTTTATCGCTTGAGCCGAGGAGCAGGCTAAGTGTGCATGAGGAGTGTAACACTATTGCTCGCTATATATAGGCATCTCATCGTTCAATAGCTTCCATGGGCAGGGGCCAACAACGTATTTTTGCTTATCCAAACAAAATCGATGCTTAGGACTTACTGTTGTATGTGTGGTGGCAACTTGCAACATACTCCCTCTGTTTCATATTATATCGGTGTTGTTTTTAGCATAACTCTAAATTAACCGAATCCATTCCTTTGCATTATTCTAGCTAGGGTAGTCGCGGTCTCAACAACTACTTGCCGTGTCATGTTTTGCAGTACGCGGACGATACCCTTATTATTCTGCGTGCTTGCCCACAGAGTCATTGTCATCGCTTGCTTTGTCGAACGCAACATGACTCTCAATAAATTTCGAGAAAAGTAACTTTGCTCCCATTCATGTTTCTGTAGACAAGGTTACTCCACTTGCTGACATTATGGGGTTGCTTTCTTTTCGCCAAACTTATTTGGGGCTCCCTCTTGTTGGAAAAGGTAAGCACGATTCGATGCCAGCACAGCTCGTGTGCGTAGAGTATGCTCAAAAGGGCATGAATAGCTTGATGTCCTATCGTGCGGCGCGTGATGAACCAGCTGATCAAGCCCGAGGACAGGACTCGTTCCGCAAAAGGCACGCAAAGGATAAAAAAAAAAAACAAGCGCTCAAAAAATATTCCCATGGACTAGCCATGTAGGGCTGGCATGTAATATGTTGAATATATGAGCAAATTAATACAAGATTTAATCCGAATAAACAGTAAATACATCATGACGAACGACAAACAAATCTTGCTAAACATGCGTACTAATAAAACAGTAGATGAACAGATCACCTCTACAACGACCGACTCCCTATGGTGACCTTACACATGGCAAGGTGATCCGACTCGGGTCCAAGCGGTGTCCATTAGGATCCCGGTCAGAAGATGATGAACCTGCTTGGAGTATAAGGAAAGAAGACTTAGCCGTAGTATAGTAGGGTTCTGTCCTCGAACTGGCTCAGGACCAAGTTGTAAACCCTAGCAGGTTAACTATATTAAGCATGTAGCGAGACAGCTAGAGGGCATGTCATCAATCTTACCCCTTATGCGACGGAGCCATCAAAGCTTCCGCCCACCCTCCATTGGCGCACCATGCAATTGCATATCGAGATCAATATAATCTAGAAGGAGTAGGTCTTTACCTGCACCGAGAGGAGACGATACTGGATAACTCGAGTGTGCCAAATCTCTCACCTAGAAACTAAATGTCGCCTTGCTCCACACCTACGATAAAAAACCTAAATATGGTATCTGCAACGAAAACGACACGACAGTAAATTTGTCTGGTCGATAACCGACAGAACGGCTGTAGGGTGCCTCCTGCCCAACTCAGATGATGAATGCTTCGTTGTTGGAAAAATAAAAATATGCATCTTTTTTATGTGACACTGCAAAGAGGACTCGTTAGCGAGCTATGTGTCTACATCAACCCTGACGGAATTTCATTCGCCGCGCCAGAGACAACATATCCAATCGGTGCACCTAAACGAAGCGAGGCGACGTCTTCCTCCGATCAGCAAGGACTTGGGTGCTACCGACGAGGTCACGGGTTCCGGGAAGACCCACGGAGGCGAAAGCGTGCCCCAAAAAGCACACGGTGGCCCACCACAAGGGTTCGGAGCCCAGGCAGGGGCCTGAACGCATCATCATGGGGTATTAGCCATGCCGAGATTTTCGAACGCGGATCCTGTGGGATACTCTATGTAAACTAACTCATATCAGATGTAGATTATCTTGTTACAATTATATAATGCGGAATGAGGGCCGTTGAATGGGAGGTATATTTTCGCTCATAATCGAAAGCAGCCACACACAGGTGTAGGGTCTTTACTCGACGCTATTTGTATGGGCCTGAACTTGTCTAAATCTTCGTATCCCGTGTCTTACCATCCCGGTCTCCAAGCGTGACCCATCCGAACAGTCGAAATATGCCATGACGCATACACTATGATTTAGAGTCCGATTCCGACTCTACGACTATGCAAGGCCTGCCTGGTTTAGACAAGGTGTCCGGATCAAACTCTAGAGTTATAGGCGTGCACGTCTTATAATTAATTTTTGCACGGGAAGTCCAGCTGCTATGTAGAATATTCTACATGTACAATATTCTATGATTTATGCACACCATTTTCTTACTAGTATTAAGGTACCAATTTGATCTTTGCGCGTATTTTTCCCTTAGGAATGTAATGAAATAGCAACCTGGTTTCTTCTTCCGCTTTTTGATGTGCTTAGTTATTTATTTGGAGAGAAGTTGTAGGGGCTGGAGCTGACTGCCCCTAAATTGTATGAATAAATTTGTTCCGTCCGTCACTTTCTCCCACCTAAATTGTTTGAACAAATTTGTTTGCGCACGTGTGGAGAGGTTGCCGTAACAGAACAGGGTGAGTAGAGTTGTACAGAATGATGAACTATCAAAAAGGA
This sequence comes from Elymus sibiricus, assembly GCA_039707655.1. NCBI lineage: Eukaryota > Viridiplantae > Streptophyta > Magnoliopsida > Poales > Poaceae > Elymus > Elymus sibiricus. The sequence goes on along the minus strand of CM077664.1, from coordinate 373,525,442 downwards.
GAATATATCGGTGGCGTGTCTTGTAGAGGGTTACCAGCTACCACAACTTTGGATGGGTCACACACTAGCAGTTCGAGTTGTGACTGTAGGTCCGTCCCTCTCTTGTAACAGTCGGGAAGACATTTCCACGGTTGCAATTTATCAACAACATTTCCTGGTGACATCGCCATAATTGGGAAGAAAAGTCCACGCGTATTATAAGTCCTACAGACTCCACCATCTTCTCCAAGAGAGATTCGCAAAATGCATGCTGTTTCCCAATATATTATTTTTTGTGTACTTAAGTATATTGACACGCTCAACATTTTTCCTTCCAACGACGCATTTGAAATATACTTCCTACTAAGTATTTTTTTCTCCCCGTCGCATGAGAAATATACTTCCTACTAAGTATTTTTTTCTCCGCGTCGCATGAGAAATATACTTCCTACTAAGTTTTTTTCCCTCCCGCCACATGAGAAATATACTTGCTACGAAAACATACTTAGTAGAATTCTACCGAATGATGAACTGTCCAAGGTGAAAACATGTGTGCCGGGTCTTGTAGGGGGGCTATCAGCTACCACAAGTTTGGCTGGAATAACTTTGACCCGCTTAAATCGTTCAAACAAATTTCAGCCGTTTTGGCCCACGGCCCATCAAGAGGTTTTGCCGAGTGCCTTGATCATGCTGCTCTTGGCAAAGCCTCCAGCTGGGCCGCAGTGGCGAGGCGTTGTGCGAGTTCCCTTGGGCGCGGTCGCGCTTGCGCGTGCCCCCGCCGTCTCGTGCGCATCCTCCGGCGCCCTCCCGCACGCTGGCCGTGCCCCGGCCGTGCTCTGGCGAGCCGCGCGCCCGCACTGCCGTGCACTGGCCGGCCAGGCAACTGTTCACTGGGCCCCGGCCGTCAGATGGTTAGTTAGGGCCTAACCAATAATTAGTACTAACCCTAGCCCTAATAGACATTGACATGTGGCCCCCCTGGCTAATTAACCCTTTAATTAAAATAACCCCCCAGAGCCAAAGACATGTGGGACCCCATGCACTGCTCAAATGGATATGGTCCGGCCCAGTCAGCAGTTGACTGGCCCCACATGTCAGCCACTGTGGCTAGCCCTCGGTGGGTACACATGGCATTTACTGTTTTAATTCGAATTAAATATAATTCAGAAAATCTATTAAACTTTGAAAAATCATATAAAATAAACCGTAACTCAGATGAAAATAGTTTATATATGAAAAATGATCAGAAAAATATAACGAATCCAAATATGTTAACAAAATGCTTGACCATCACTCCTATCATAGTGAACCTGGAACTTTTGCTGTCAGATCAGCTGAATGAATAGTGAATGGCTTCGTCTAAAATACTTAGTAAAGCATTAGAGCACCCCTAGTATAACATTTGGCCATGCCGTGCATTGTGTTGTATTCGTATGCTTTATATTTATTGTTTCTTCCCCCTCCTTCTCTGGTAGACCCCGAGACTGCTGACGACACCGGCTACGACTACGCTACTGACGATCAGCCCCTCTCAGCAGAGCTTCCAGGCAAGCAAAACCTCCTTGATCATTCCTATATCGCCTATTCTTTCTCTCTACTTCATGCATTAGGTATGGTTACCGCTGTTGTTCGGTAGATCCTATTCTGATGGATAGCTTGATTTTGTCGCCTGTTATAGATGCTTACCTGTTATCCTAGCATGCCTAGTTCAGCTATACCGTTGTTCCATCTGTTGGCCCTACACCCTTCTCCGTGTTGCTAGCTAGATTACCGAGCTGTGATCCCTTCGGGCGGTGATCAAGGATATATTTACATTACTGCAATATTCATAAAATGCTGAAGTCGGGTCGGTCCCAAGGGTACCCGCGAGAGATACATATTAAAGTCGGGTTGGCCCGGAGAACACCCGCGAGCGATATGGTGGCGGAACGACAGGGCAGGTGGAGACCACCTAGGAGAGAGGTGGGCCTGGTCCCTGGTCGTGGTCCGCGAGTTACCAAGTCGGAGCGACAGGACCCCTGTTCGTGTCCGTGAGCTACTAATAATACACTAACGGATTGGGGTATTTGATCTGGGTTGGCCGCTGGCCTATACGGACTAGCCACCACGCGGGATAATGGTTTAATGGGGCCCTCTGCATTGTACATTCTCTCAAAAGCTCTATCAGACGTCACAGTTTTGCGGGCTGATTGTTGGGTGAGCGGCATGCCTGATACAGAGGTGGGCTTAGTCCCCGGCCAGTCACGCAACGTGCAGGAGTGCTTAGGGCGATTGGCCCATGACCCTTTCGCACTTAGGATTTAGACCAGCGTGCTGACCTCTCTGCGGAGCCTAGGTAGGACTACGGTGTGTCGATTGCCCAAGGCCGGGCATTACCCAGGAAAGTGTGTCCGGCCAGATGTAATCGAGCATGCTGGGAAATGTGGTGCACCCCTGCAGGGAAGTAATCTATTCGAATAGCCGTGTCCACGGTAACAGGACGCTTGGATATATGAGAGTATCCCGATTTAATATAACTTGAACCAGATACTTGATGTAGTACATTGCTCAATAAATATGAAATGCCCGAGGATCTTTTCTCGCAGGGAGTCGAGGAAGGTTCTCAGGGTATTGTACTGCTGTGTTAATTACTAGTTGGTATCGTATACGCTCATACTCCTTCCTTTGCTGTAAGACACTCTCCTCTTGTCTATTTGCTGCAAGATGGTGGCACTTGTGTTACGTAAAGCTTCTTCCCCCCCTTTATTCTGGCATTTCTCCAGTATAGTCCACTGATATACCCCTTCATTGATACCGATGCATATGTAGCATAGATCTGATGTAAGTCTTGCGAGTACTTTGGATGAGTACTCACGGTTGCTTTGCTACCCCTTTTCCTCTACCCGGTTGCTGCATTCAGATGACGGAGCCCAGATGCTGGAGGTCCCCGACGGTGACTACTACTACGTGGAGACCGATGACCAGGAGTAGTTCGGAGGTCCCATGCAGGAGGCCTGCGACTTTTCGATCAGTTGTCGCTGTTTTGCTCAGCCTTCTTAAGGCAAACTTGTTTAACTCCATCTGTACCCAGACTTATGTTGTTTGCCGACTGATGTATTCTGGGTCCTTGTGACCCTGGTTTGTAATATAAAGATTATTGTTTAAATTTGTGTCGTAGAGTTCTGTTGTGATATCCTTCCGTGAGTCTCTGATCTTGATCGTGCATGCTGCGTGTATGCTTAGTGCACGATTGAGTTCGGGGGCGTCACACCAAGCCACCTCCTTGTACTATATAATCCCACCATGGGATCCAATCAATCCAAGTGCAACAATTGCAATTGCCTCCACCGCCTAACTTTGTACGTCGCCTAACTTTCTCCCGCTCAAATCGTTCAAACACATTTCAGCCGTTTTGGGCCACAGCCTAGCAAGATATATTGCCGAGCGCCCTGTTCATGCCGCTCTTGGCAAAGCCTCTAGCTGGGCTGTGGGACAACACACTTGGGATGGTGCAGTGGCGAGGCGGGGTGGGAGTATAGTCTCACCATACAAATTCTGGGACGCCTCGAATGGCTTATGTACTGTCACGGTGGATGGCCGTGAGCTCCTCTCACAATACTTATTTACTACGCTCACATTTTGGCTCGGGCGTTGAGGCTAAGCCAGGGGCAAGTGCCGCTCCCCTGTCCCTGCCTTGTAGGTCCACCCCTCTATTAAAAAAATATTCCTGCCTAAAATTTTCGCGCCAACACAATTTTTCATAAGCGCCTACTTCAGGTTTGTGCCAAGTGTACGCTCTCGCAAAGCCTTTTTTTTCTACCAGACAGGTGACACATGAAATCACGCCGAGAAACGGCTGGAAACCGTCTCCCATTTGGACTGGGCAGCGAAATTGGATATAATATGGTGGTGTAAATAGGAAAATCCAATACACAACTTTCAACTCGCAACTCCTTCACAAAAAGGACTAAGCACGCATGAAGATTTCGAGCTTACAGTGCAAAACTTCCACTTGGAGGCAATAGACTCAACGCTTGAACACAACATGGCCCTATTTTGGGCTGGACATGTTCCTATGACCTATACAAACCTAAACAATGTGTAAGGTCACATGAAATCAAAACTTTCGAGTTAAAGTTAGGGTGTAAACATCGCAGGCCCACTAGACAGGGAACACATGAAATATTGCTGAGAAACGGCCAGACACCCTCCCGCTTTTGCATGGGGTAGGTCATGTTCCTCTGGCAGCTTGGATACTTCGTCTATCCAAATGAAGTATCCCAACCTTCCTCCCTTCTTGCATGTACACAGTCTGCATGACAACTAAGAACATGTAAGCTCTAAAATACTTCAAACCATACTATTTTGCTAGGCTCATTATTTGTGGACTCAAGATAAAGAAGGCATTTTTTGATGTTAGATTATAATACTAGTACACAACTAGGAGATACCGAAACTCCATACATAACAAGGATGGTATTCTCACATAGATGTATACTTGGAGGCTCGATCATTCTAGCTACTCGCTAACTCTCTTGGTGGATAAGAATGGATACATGAGAGTGGCGGGGGGGGGGGGGGGGGGGGGGAGGAACAAGATATGCAATGTGTGTCCTCCAAAATATCCAACCTTGACTCTTGGGTTCTAGGTGCTATTTATTAGCGATTTGTGAATTCTAGCGTTGGGGATTGTTTTCGTGTATGGGTGATCACAGCAGCTTTAGCTGTGGTTCATCTTAGATTAGGATGTCCTCTTAAAAGTTTACGTACAAGAGGACAAGATCAACCACATAGAGTCTTCGCACCAGTTGGCATAAAGCTCAAAATCAACTAGAATTAGCTTTTCATCACATGAGATGTTGAACTCAACACATGTCTATTACGCCAGGGCCTCTTCTTCATGCTCTTGTCCAGAACGACATCTCCAACTATACAAGCGGACTAACTCTGGTTTCTAGAAGAAACGGTTTTTCAGAATTGACGCGTTGGACTCATCACATGTTTACTTAGAACACAGCCTATGTCTTCATCCTCGTGCTCAATCTGGTGTCTCAAGCAATCAGATTGGGCTGGTTCTTGATCATTGGTAGAATAACTTACTCAGCACAACAGTAACTGGACTCATCACAGGCGTACTAGGTCGTAGCCTCTTCTTAAACCTCTTGTTCAACCCGGTGTCTCAAGCAAGTAAAGCGAAGTGATTTTGGAGTCTCACCAGAGATGATGATGTGTATAAATGCTACAGTCATATAGAGCTTCAATCATGGACATGAAGCTCTAACTCCTAGGCATCAACTTAGGATCATGAGTCACTAAGCTCAACACAACTTTACTGGGCCGCGACCTCTTTCTTCAACATTTTGTTGAAACTAGTGTCTCATGCATATATATGATCACAGACCGTATGCCACATACACAGATCATCAAATTCATCATAATAAGACACATTTTACATAGTCCAACGTGGAGAACATACAACTCACGAATATATCACACAGTCCATCACATATCAACAAAGTACAAGTCATAAAGCAATGAAAAGTTATAATAGTGGGAGAGAGTGAAATGAATATAGAAAATAATACTAAAGTGTTTCAAAATAGTAGATGTTTGTAAAGGTTATAGTAAAACTTTTCCAACTTTGATATTATATAAAAATAGTTTAACAAAATGATCCGAAATAAATCATTAAATTTGTGTAGAATATTTTTCGTAATTTCTAATATTGTATTATAGAAACATATTCATATAGAAGAAAAGTATCCAAGATTTGACAGAGTACATGAGAGCAAAACTAAAATTCACGTTGCTTATTTTGCTTATATCTTAGCGAGAATACGGTTATAACAAATCTTCACATAGTGTCCTATGTTTCTAACTGTGATTCTTTCCCTCTAAAAATACATATTTCCAATATATCCATACAACACATTGTTCACTATATACTAAAAGCACTGATGATCAACTAGACCAAATATAAAATGGTTGAAGTTCTGGAAATAATGTAACACTCAATGCTAAACCCACAACCGACATATTTTCATAATGACTTTTATCCTTTCAAGCACAACATTTGACAGACCACGGTGGTTAATCTTCATAACTATACATAACATATCTCAAAACTGATCTAGTAGACATTTATCATAGTTATACCCAGCCATGGGCATCCTGGCCTGTACGGCCCGACCTGACACGACCCGCGGACCGGGCTGAGCTAGCCATGCCATCGGGCTGGGCTCGGTCCTAAATTTTGAGTTCGATGGTTGGGCTCAAGCTTTACCAAAAACGTGATTTTAGCCAGGATCGGGCCTGGCGGGTCGGGCCTCGTTCGGGCTTTTTTGGGCTTGGGCCGGCCTCGGAGGGAGCCCCTATATCTCACATTCTGCGAGAGTGAGGTAATCCTCGCTGAAGGGGGCGAGCAACATGGGCCGGCCCACGCGCTTGCGAGGCCACAGCCTGGTTTTTTTTTTTACGTTTTCTGTTTTCATTTTTTGCTTTATTTTTGTACTTTTGTTTACACTTTAAAAAAATATAATATATATTACACAAAACACTCTACAAAAATCATTTGAAAAATGTTGAATAAGTATTTGAAAAATGTTGAACAAGTATTTGAAAAATGTTAATCAAGCATTTGAAAAATGTTGAACAAGTATTTGAAAAATGTTAATCAAGCATTCTTAAAAATGTTGAACAAGAATTTGAAAAATGTTGAACAAGTATTTTTGACATATACGAAAATGTAGAGTGAAAACGAAAACAAACATAAGAAAAAAAGAAGAAAAACAAAAAATGAAGAAAAGAGAGAAAAAACGAAGAAAAAAAACTGGAAAAAAACCCGGAGAATAAACAGTGAAAAACACGGCTTGTTTCAAGTTAAGAAAAAACACCTTACTTATCCATCACAAACACGAGCCTAGCACAGTGGCTAGTTGCACCTCTTGTGAACCGGGCGATCAGGGTTAGAATCCCATGGGCGCCCCCCATTTCTCCTCCCGTTTTTTCTTCATTAACTGCCAGCGAATGGGCCGGCCCAATTAGCAGACTCCTTCAGCAAGACATCCCCGCGCGATCGCTTAATGCGATAAATAGCATTCGCGGGCCTCGGGCCAGATTTTGGCGGCCCGACGGTCAGGTCGGGCCTTGATTTTCATAGTCGGGCTTTTTTCGACATGGCCTGGCCCGAGAAAAGGCCAAGTATAATCAGAGTGGACAATAATTGTATTATTTGTGTGGGTATATTGGATCTTAATTGATATTTGTACCTGAATAGCACTTGATCATTATTTTGTGAACCCTCACTATAATTTCTATCACAATATACATATTTTCTTAACTGCATACTCTAATATTAGCAACCAACTTCCAATATCGCATACTGAACTAATGAATCTATAAAATATATGTTAGCTCTTGTTCTGAACTAGTATAATTTTCTGAGTGGATCTAATGGTGTTTAACACGTGATATATTATTTAGAATAACATCTGTGGTGGCGATGGAACTATCTTATGATATATAACTAGTAGATTAACATGAGCATGTGTGAAAACATAAACTTATTTGTAATATACTTCTAACATATTAAAGAAAATATTACTGAATTTGCGAGGGGCATGGTGCTAGTTTCTCCAAAAAAATAAAGGCAGAAATACCCACCACTCATGCAAAACAAATTATTGCACAGCCTCGATGCACAATAACCATAAAAACACCTAGATCATCAAGTAGATACAATACTTAGTACAATAGTAAATTACACACATACATACATGCATACAACGGATAATGACTCGGTAAACGGAAAATGGCAAGACTTAGCCGCAACGTGAAGTATAATTCTATGCGATTGCGAACAGCTTCATGACTCATCAGGCAGGAACGTCACCTGCACCACCTGGCTTTATTTCATCGGTTCTTACATATATTGTTGACCAGAATTCAGAGCCGCGGTCTGGTGGCGCCACGCGTGAGACCAAGGTACTCTGTCGTGAGAGGTTTGAAGATGTGCTGCTCGTCGGACTCGACCGCTGCCGCGAGGCGCGGCCATATGAAGGCGCCGAGGATCCACGTCCCTGCTGGGTCCTCTGGCTTTGCAGATATGGACAGAAAGCCGATGCACAGTCTGCCGCAGCTTGCGTGGACCGGCATCGCCAGCGAGGCGGTGCCGAAGCCGAATTCGGTGTCGCCCGGGAAGGAGGTCCAGAAGGTCTGGGCGATGGTGGGACTGCCGAGTCCGAAGGTGGCGCTCTCGAAGAAATTGGCCGGCTTGTGCACCTCCATCCAGTCCACCATCTGCTGGTACAGCTCGTCGTAGTCCACCGACGTGATGGCCTCCCGCACCATGTAGCAGTGGACCTTCGGGACTCCGGAGCTCGGGTTCACCATGATGCGGATGGCCGCAGGGTAAAAATAGTTGAGGAAGTGTGGCATGTAGGCCTGAAACGTGGCGATTACGTCGTTAAAGTCGCCGGCGGCCGGCTTGGGGTAGACGCATACCACGGACCCTTGTATGATGTTGCAAAAGAGGTCCAGGTTGGAGACCGCGAGCACGTGCGGCGCGATCAAGGGTTGGGCTTCGGCCTTGACGAGACGCCTGCTCACCTCCTGGACGGCCAAGCCACTCCCAGCCATCGATGAGTTCCTTCCTTTATCGCTTGAGCCGAGGAGCAGGCTAAGTGTGCATGAGGAGTGTAACACTATTGCTCGCTATATATAGGCATCTCATCGTTCAATAGCTTCCATGGGCAGGGGCCAACAACGTATTTTTGCTTATCCAAACAAAATCGATGCTTAGGACTTACTGTTGTATGTGTGGTGGCAACTTGCAACATACTCCCTCTGTTTCATATTATATCGGTGTTGTTTTTAGCATAACTCTAAATTAACCGAATCCATTCCTTTGCATTATTCTAGCTAGGGTAGTCGCGGTCTCAACAACTACTTGCCGTGTCATGTTTTGCAGTACGCGGACGATACCCTTATTATTCTGCGTGCTTGCCCACAGAGTCATTGTCATCGCTTGCTTTGTCGAACGCAACATGACTCTCAATAAATTTCGAGAAAAGTAACTTTGCTCCCATTCATGTTTCTGTAGACAAGGTTACTCCACTTGCTGACATTATGGGGTTGCTTTCTTTTCGCCAAACTTATTTGGGGCTCCCTCTTGTTGGAAAAGGTAAGCACGATTCGATGCCAGCACAGCTCGTGTGCGTAGAGTATGCTCAAAAGGGCATGAATAGCTTGATGTCCTATCGTGCGGCGCGTGATGAACCAGCTGATCAAGCCCGAGGACAGGACTCGTTCCGCAAAAGGCACGCAAAGGATAAAAAAAAAAACAAGCGCTCAAAAAATATTCCCATGGACTAGCCATGTAGGGCTGGCATGTAATATGTTGAATATATGAGCAAATTAATACAAGATTTAATCCGAATAAACAGTAAATACATCATGACGAACGACAAACAAATCTTGCTAAACATGCGTACTAATAAAACAGTAGATGAACAGATCACCTCTACAACGACCGACTCCCTATGGTGACCTTACACATGGCAAGGTGATCCGACTCGGGTCCAAGCGGTGTCCATTAGGATCCCGGTCAGAAGATGATGAACCTGCTTGGAGTATAAGGAAAGAAGACTTAGCCGTAGTATAGTAGGGTTCTGTCCTCGAACTGGCTCAGGACCAAGTTGTAAACCCTAGCAGGTTAACTATATTAAGCATGTAGCGAGACAGCTAGAGGGCATGTCATCAATCTTACCCCTTATGCGACGGAGCCATCAAAGCTTCCGCCCACCCTCCATTGGCGCACCATGCAATTGCATATCGAGATCAATATAATCTAGAAGGAGTAGGTCTTTACCTGCACCGAGAGGAGACGATACTGGATAACTCGAGTGTGCCAAATCTCTCACCTAGAAACTAAATGTCGCCTTGCTCCACACCTACGATAAAAAACCTAAATATGGTATCTGCAACGAAAACGACACGACAGTAAATTTGTCTGGTCGATAACCGACAGAACGGCTGTAGGGTGCCTCCTGCCCAACTCAGATGATGAATGCTTCGTTGTTGGAAAAATAAAAATATGCATCTTTTTTATGTGACACTGCAAAGAGGACTCGTTAGCGAGCTATGTGTCTACATCAACCCTGACGGAATTTCATTCGCCGCGCCAGAGACAACATATCCAATCGGTGCACCTAAACGAAGCGAGGCGACGTCTTCCTCCGATCAGCAAGGACTTGGGTGCTACCGACGAGGTCACGGGTTCCGGGAAGACCCACGGAGGCGAAAGCGTGCCCCAAAAAGCACACGGTGGCCCACCACAAGGGTTCGGAGCCCAGGCAGGGGCCTGAACGCATCATCATGGGGTATTAGCCATGCCGAGATTTTCGAACGCGGATCCTGTGGGATACTCTATGTAAACTAACTCATATCAGATGTAGATTATCTTGTTACAATTATATAATGCGGAATGAGGGCCGTTGAATGGGAGGTATATTTTCGCTCATAATCGAAAGCAGCCACACACAGGTGTAGGGTCTTTACTCGACGCTATTTGTATGGGCCTGAACTTGTCTAAATCTTCGTATCCCGTGTCTTACCATCCCGGTCTCCAAGCGTGACCCATCCGAACAGTCGAAATATGCCATGACGCATACACTATGATTTAGAGTCCGATTCCGACTCTACGACTATGCAAGGCCTGCCTGGTTTAGACAAGGTGTCCGGATCAAACTCTAGAGTTATAGGCGTGCACGTCTTATAATTAATTTTTGCACGGGAAGTCCAGCTGCTATGTAGAATATTCTACATGTACAATATTCTATGATTTATGCACACCATTTTCTTACTAGTATTAAGGTACCAATTTGATCTTTGCGCGTATTTTTCCCTTAGGAATGTAATGAAATAGCAACCTGGTTTCTTCTTCCGCTTTTTGATGTGCTTAGTTATTTATTTGGAGAGAAGTTGTAGGGGCTGGAGCTGACTGCCCCTAAATTGTATGAATAAATTTGTTCCGTCCGTCACTTTCTCCCACCTAAATTGTTTGAACAAATTTGTTTGCGCACGTGTGGAGAGGTTGCCGTAACAGAACAGGGTGAGTAGAGTTGTACAGAATGATGAACTATCAAAAAGGAGAATATATCGGTGGCGTGTCTTGTAGAGGGTTACCAGCTACCACAACTTTGGATGGGTCACACACTAGCAGTTCGAGTTGTGACTGTAGGTCCGTCCCTCTCTTGTAACAGTCGGGAAGACATTTCCACGGTTGCAATTTATCAACAACATTTCCTGGTGACATCGCCATAATTGGGAAGAAAAGTCCACGCGTATTATAAGTCCTACAGACTCCACCATCTTCTCCAAGAGAGATTCGCAAAATGCATGCTGTTTCCCAATATATTATTTTTTGTGTACTTAAGTATATTGACACGCTCAACATTTTTCCTTCCAACGACGCATTTGAAATATACTTCCTACTAAGTATTTTTTTCTCCCCGTCGCATGAGAAATATACTTCCTACTAAGTATTTTTTTCTCCGCGTCGCATGAGAAATATACTTCCTACTAAGTTTTTTTCCCTCCCGCCACATGAGAAATATACTTGCTACGAAAACATACTTAGTAGAATTCTACCGAATGATGAACTGTCCAAGGTGAAAACATGTGTGCCGGGTCTTGTAGGGGGGCTATCAGCTACCACAAGTTTGGCTGGAATAACTTTGACCCGCTTAAATCGTTCAAACAAATTTCAGCCGTTTTGGCCCACGGCCCATCAAGAGGTTTTGCCGAGTGCCTTGATCATGCTGCTCTTGGCAAAGCCTCCAGCTGGGCCGCAGTGGCGAGGCGTTGTGCGAGTTCCCTTGGGCGCGGTCGCGCTTGCGCGTGCCCCCGCCGTCTCGTGCGCATCCTCCGGCGCCCTCCCGCACGCTGGCCGTGCCCCGGCCGTGCTCTGGCGAGCCGCGCGCCCGCACTGCCGTGCACTGGCCGGCCAGGCAACTGTTCACTGGGCCCCGGCCGTCAGATGGTTAGTTAGGGCCTAACCAATAATTAGTACTAACCCTAGCCCTAATAGACATTGACATGTGGCCCCCCTGGCTAATTAACCCTTTAATTAAAATAACCCCCCAGAGCCAAAGACATGTGGGACCCCATGCACTGCTCAAATGGATATGGTCCGGCCCAGTCAGCAGTTGACTGGCCCCACATGTCAGCCACTGTGGCTAGCCCTCGGTGGGTACACATGGCATTTACTGTTTTAATTCGAATTAAATATAATTCAGAAAATCTATTAAACTTTGAAAAATCATATAAAATAAACCGTAACTCAGATGAAAATAGTTTATATATGAAAAATGATCAGAAAAATATAACGAATCCAAATATGTTAACAAAATGCTTGACCATCACTCCTATCATAGTGAACCTGGAACTTTTGCTGTCAGATCAGCTGAATGAATAGTGAATGGCTTCGTCTAAAATACTTAGTAAAGCATTAGAGCACCCCTAGTATAACATTTGGCCATGCCGTGCATTGTGTTGTATTCGTATGCTTTATATTTATTGTTTCTTCCCCCTCCTTCTCTGGTAGACCCCGAGACTGCTGACGACACCGGCTACGACTACGCTACTGACGATCAGCCCCTCTCAGCAGAGCTTCCAGGCAAGCAAAACCTCCTTGATCATTCCTATATCGCCTATTCTTTCTCTCTACTTCATGCATTAGGTATGGTTACCGCTGTTGTTCGGTAGATCCTATTCTGATGGATAGCTTGATTTTGTCGCCTGTTATAGATGCTTACCTGTTATCCTAGCATGCCTAGTTCAGCTATACCGTTGTTCCATCTGTTGGCCCTACACCCTTCTCCGTGTTGCTAGCTAGATTACCGAGCTGTGATCCCTTCGGGCGGTGATCAAGGATATATTTACATTACTGCAATATTCATAAAATGCTGAAGTCGGGTCGGTCCCAAGGGTACCCGCGAGAGATACATATTAAAGTCGGGTTGGCCCGGAGAACACCCGCGAGCGATATGGTGGCGGAACGACAGGGCAGGTGGAGACCACCTAGGAGAGAGGTGGGCCTGGTCCCTGGTCGTGGTCCGCGAGTTACCAAGTCGGAGCGACAGGACCCCTGTTCGTGTCCGTGAGCTACTAATAATACACTAACGGATTGGGGTATTTGATCTGGGTTGGCCGCTGGCCTATACGGACTAGCCACCACGCGGGATAATGGTTTAATGGGGCCCTCTGCATTGTACATTCTCTCAAAAGCTCTATCAGACGTCACAGTTTTGCGGGCTGATTGTTGGGTGAGCGGCATGCCTGATACAGAGGTGGGCTTAGTCCCCGGCCAGTCACGCAACGTGCAGGAGTGCTTAGGGCGATTGGCCCATGACCCTTTCGCACTTAGGATTTAGACCAGCGTGCTGACCTCTCTGCGGAGCCTAGGTAGGACTACGGTGTGTCGATTGCCCAAGGCCGGGCATTACCCAGGAAAGTGTGTCCGGCCAGATGTAATCGAGCATGCTGGGAAATGTGGTGCACCCCTGCAGGGAAGTAATCTATTCGAATAGCCGTGTCCACGGTAACAGGACGCTTGGATATATGAGAGTATCCCGATTTAATATAACTTGAACCAGATACTTGATGTAGTACATTGCTCAATAAATATGAAATGCCCGAGGATCTTTTCTCGCAGGGAGTCGAGGAAGGTTCTCAGGGTATTGTACTGCTGTGTTAATTACTAGTTGGTATCGTATACGCTCATACTCCTTCCTTTGCTGTAAGACACTCTCCTCTTGTCTATTTGCTGCAAGATGGTGGCACTTGTGTTACGTAAAGCTTCTTCCCCCCCTTTATTCTGGCATTTCTCCAGTATAGTCCACTGATATACCCCTTCATTGATACCGATGCATATGTAGCATAGATCTGATGTAAGTCTTGCGAGTACTTTGGATGAGTACTCACGGTTGCTTTGCTACCCCTTTTCCTCTACCCGGTTGCTGCATTCAGATGACGGAGCCCAGATGCTGGAGGTCCCCGACGGTGACTACTACTACGTGGAGACCGATGACCAGGAGTAGTTCGGAGGTCCCATGCAGGAGGCCTGCGACTTTTCGATCAGTTGTCGCTGTTTTGCTCAGCCTTCTTAAGGCAAACTTGTTTAACTCCATCTGTACCCAGACTTATGTTGTTTGCCGACTGATGTATTCTGGGTCCTTGTGACCCTGGTTTGTAATATAAAGATTATTGTTTAAATTTGTGTCGTAGAGTTCTGTTGTGATATCCTTCCGTGAGTCTCTGATCTTGATCGTGCATGCTGCGTGTATGCTTAGTGCACGATTGAGTTCGGGGGCGTCACACCAAGCCACCTCCTTGTACTATATAATCCCACCATGGGATCCAATCAATCCAAGTGCAACAATTGCAATTGCCTCCACCGCCTAACTTTGTACGTCGCCTAACTTTCTCCCGCTCAAATCGTTCAAACACATTTCAGCCGTTTTGGGCCACAGCCTAGCAAGATATATTGCCGAGCGCCCTGTTCATGCCGCTCTTGGCAAAGCCTCTAGCTGGGCTGTGGGACAACACACTTGGGATGGTGCAGTGGCGAGGCGGGGTGGGAGTATAGTCTCACCATACAAATTCTGGGACGCCTCGAATGGCTTATGTACTGTCACGGTGGATGGCCGTGAGCTCCTCTCACAATACTTATTTACTACGCTCACATTTTGGCTCGGGCGTTGAGGCTAAGCCAGGGGCAAGTGCCGCTCCCCTGTCCCTGCCTTGTAGGTCCACCCCTCTATTAAAAAAATATTCCTGCCTAAAATTTTCGCGCCAACACAATTTTTCATAAGCGCCTACTTCAGGTTTGTGCCAAGTGTACGCTCTCGCAAAGCCTTTTTTTTCTACCAGACAGGTGACACATGAAATCACGCCGAGAAACGGCTGGAAACCGTCTCCCATTTGGACTGGGCAGCGAAATTGGATATAATATGGTGGTGTAAATAGGAAAATCCAATACACAACTTTCAACTCGCAACTCCTTCACAAAAAGGACTAAGCACGCATGAAGATTTCGAGCTTACAGTGCAAAACTTCCACTTGGAGGCAATAGACTCAACGCTTGAACACAACATGGCCCTATTTTGGGCTGGACATGTTCCTATGACCTATACAAACCTAAACAATGTGTAAGGTCACATGAAATCAAAACTTTCGAGTTAAAGTTAGGGTGTAAACATCGCAGGCCCACTAGACAGGGAACACATGAAATATTGCTGAGAAACGGCCAGACACCCTCCCGCTTTTGCATGGGGTAGGTCATGTTCCTCTGGCAGCTTGGATACTTCGTCTATCCAAATGAAGTATCCCAACCTTCCTCCCTTCTTGCATGTACACAGTCTGCATGACAACTAAGAACATGTAAGCTCTAAAATACTTCAAACCATACTATTTTGCTAGGCTCATTATTTGTGGACTCAAGATAAAGAAGGCATTTTTTGATGTTAGATTATAATACTAGTACACAACTAGGAGATACCGAAACTCCATACATAACAAGGATGGTATTCTCACATAGATGTATACTTGGAGGCTCGATCATTCTAGCTACTCGCTAACTCTCTTGGTGGATAAGAATGGATACATGAGAGTGGCGGGGGGGGGGGGGGGGGGGGGGGGAGGAACAAGATATGCAATGTGTGTCCTCCAAAATATCCAACCTTGACTCTTGGGTTCTAGGTGCTATTTATTAGCGATTTGTGAATTCTAGCGTTGGGGATTGTTTTCGTGTATGGGTGATCACAGCAGCTTTAGCTGTGGTTCATCTTAGATTAGGATGTCCTCTTAAAAGTTTACGTACAAGAGGACAAGATCAACCACATAGAGTCTTCGCACCAGTTGGCATAAAGCTCAAAATCAACTAGAATTAGCTTTTCATCACATGAGATGTTGAACTCAACACATGTCTATTACGCCAGGGCCTCTTCTTCATGCTCTTGTCCAGAACGACATCTCCAACTATACAAGCGGACTAACTCTGGTTTCTAGAAGAAACGGTTTTTCAGAATTGACGCGTTGGACTCATCACATGTTTACTTAGAACACAGCCTATGTCTTCATCCTCGTGCTCAATCTGGTGTCTCAAGCAATCAGATTGGGCTGGTTCTTGATCATTGGTAGAATAACTTACTCAGCACAACAGTAACTGGACTCATCACAGGCGTACTAGGTCGTAGCCTCTTCTTAAACCTCTTGTTCAACCCGGTGTCTCAAGCAAGTAAAGCGAAGTGATTTTGGAGTCTCACCAGAGATGATGATGTGTATAAATGCTACAGTCATATAGAGCTTCAATCATGGACATGAAGCTCTAACTCCTAGGCATCAACTTAGGATCATGAGTCACTAAGCTCAACACAACTTTACTGGGCCGCGACCTCTTTCTTCAACATTTTGTTGAAACTAGTGTCTCATGCATATATATGATCACAGACCGTATGCCACATACACAGATCATCAAATTCATCATAATAAGACACATTTTACATAGTCCAACGTGGAGAACATACAACTCACGAATATATCACACAGTCCATCACATATCAACAAAGTACAAGTCATAAAGCAATGAAAAGTTATAATAGTGGGAGAGAGTGAAATGAATATAGAAAATAATACTAAAGTGTTTCAAAATAGTAGATGTTTGTAAAGGTTATAGTAAAACTTTTCCAACTTTGATATTATATAAAAATAGTTTAACAAAATGATCCGAAATAAATCATTAAATTTGTGTAGAATATTTTTCGTAATTTCTAATATTGTATTATAGAAACATATTCATATAGAAGAAAAGTATCCAAGATTTGACAGAGTACATGAGAGCAAAACTAAAATTCACGTTGCTTATTTTGCTTATATCTTAGCGAGAATATGGTTATAACAAATCTTCACATAGTGTCCTATGTTTCTAACTGTGATTCTTTCCCTCTAAAAATACATATTTCCTATATATCCATACAACACATTGTTCACTATATACTAAAAGCACTGATGATCAACTAGAACAAATATAAAATGGTTGAAGTTCTGGAAATAATGTAACACTCAATGCTAAACCCACAACCGACATATTTTCATAATGACTTTTATCCTTTCAAGCACAACATTTGACAGACCACGGTGGTTAATCTTCATAACTATACATAACATATCTCAAAACTGATCTAGTAGACATTTATCATAGTTATACCCAGCCATGGGCATCCTGGCCTGTACGGCCCGACCTGACACGACCCGCGGACCGGGCTGAGCTAGCCATGCCATCGGGCTGGGCTCGGTCCTAAATTTTGAGTTCGATGGTTGGGCTCAAGCTTTACCAAAAACGTGATTTTAGCCAGGATCGGGCCTGGCGGGTCGGGCCTCGTTCGGGCTTTTTTGGGCTTGGGCCGGCCTCGGAGGGAGCCCCTATATCTCACATTCTGCGAGAGTGAGGTAATCCTCGCTGAAGGGGGCGAGCAACATGGGCCGGCCCACGCGCTTGCGAGGCCACAGCCTGGTTTTTTTTTTTACGTTTTCTGTTTTCATTTTTTGCTTTATTTTTGTACTTTTGTTTACACTTTAAAAAAATATAATATATATTACACAAAACACTCTACAAAAATCATTTGAAAAATGTTGAATAAGTATTTGAAAAATGTTGAACAAGTATTTGAAAAATGTTAATCAAGCATTTGAAAAATGTTGAACAAGTATTTGAAAAATGTTAATCAAGCATTCTTAAAAATGTTGAACAAGAATTTGAAAAATGTTGAACAAGTATTTTTGACATATACGAAAATGTAGAGTGAAAACGAAAACAAACATAAGAAAAAAAGAAGAAAAACAAAAAATGAAGAAAAGAGAGAAAAAACGAAGAAAAAAAACTGGAAAAAAACCCGGAGAATAAACAGTGAAAAACACGGCTTGTTTCAAGTTAAGAAAAAACACCTTACTTATCCATCACAAACACGAGCCTAGCACAGTGGCTAGTTGCACCTCTTGTGAACCGGGCGATCAGGGTTAGAATCCCATGGGCGCCCCCCATTTCTCCTCCCGTTTTTTCTTCATTAACTGCCAGCGAATGGGCCGGCCCAATTAGCAGACTCCTTCAGCAAGACATCCCCGCGCGATCGCTTAATGCGATAAATAGCATTCGCGGGCCTCGGGCCAGATTTTGGCGGCCCGACGGTCAGGTCGGGCCTTGATTTTCATAGTCGGGCTTTTTTCGACATGGCCTGGCCCGAGAAAAGGCCAAGTATAATCAGAGTGGACAATAATTGTATTATTTGTGTGGGTATATTGGATCTTAATTGATATTTGTACCTGAATAGCACTTGATCATTATTTTGTGAACCCTCACTATAATTTCTATCACAATATACATATTTTCTTAACTGCATACTCTAATATTAGCAACCAACTTCCAATATCGCATACTGAACTAATGAATCTATAAAATATATGTTAGCTCTTGTTCTGAACTAGTATAATTTTCTGAGTGGATCTAATGGTGTTTAACACGTGATATATTATTTAGAATAACATCTGTGGTGGCGATGGAACTATCTTATGATATATAACTAGTAGATTAACATGAGCATGTGTGAAAACATAAACTTATTTGTAATATACTTCTAACATATTAAAGAAAATATTACTGAATTTGCGAGGGGCATGGTGCTAGTTTCTCCAAAAAAATAAAGGCAGAAATACCCACCACTCATGCAAAACAAATTATTGCACAGCCTCGATGCACAATAACCATAAAAACACCTAGATCATCAAGTAGATACAATACTTAGTACAATAGTAAATTACACACATACATACATGCATACAACGGATAATGACTCGGTAAACGGAAAATGGCAAGACTTAGCCGCAACGTGAAGTATAATTCTATGCGATTGCGAACAGCTTCATGACTCATCAGGCAGGAACGTCACCTGCACCACCTGGCTTTATTTCATCGGTTCTTACATATATTGTTGACCAGAATTCAGAGCCGCGGTCTGGTGGCGCCACGCGTGAGACCAAGGTACTCTGTCGTGAGAGGTTTGAAGATGTGCTGCTCGTCGGACTCGACCGCTGCCGCGAGGCGCGGCCATATGAAGGCGCCGAGGATCCACGTCCCTGCTGGGTCCTCTGGCTTTGCAGATATGGACAGAAAGCCGATGCACAGTCTGCCGCAGCTTGCGTGGACCGGCATCGCCAGCGAGGCGGTGCCGAAGCCGAATTCGGTGTCGCCCGGGAAGGAGGTCCAGAAGGTCTGGGCGATGGTGGGACTGCCGAGTCCGAAGGTGGCGCTCTCGAAGAAATTGGCCGGCTTGTGCACCTCCATCCAGTCCACCATCTGCTGGTACAGCTCGTCGTAGTCCACCGACGTGATGGCCTCCCGCACCATGTAGCAGTGGACCTTCGGGACTCCGGAGCTCGGGTTCACCATGATGCGGATGGCCGCAGGGTAAAAATAGTTGAGGAAGTGTGGCATGTAGGCCTGAAACGTGGCGATTACGTCGTTAAAGTCGCCGGCGGCCGGCTTGGGGTAGACGCATACCACGGACCCTTGTATGATGTTGCAAAAGAGGTCCAGGTTGGAGACCGCGAGCACGTGCGGCGCGATCAAGGGTTGGGCTTCGGCCTTGACGAGACGCCTGCTCACCTCCTGGACGGCCAAGCCACTCCCAGCCATCGATGAGTTCCTTCCTTTATCGCTTGAGCCGAGGAGCAGGCTAAGTGTGCATGAGGAGTGTAACACTATTGCTCGCTATATATAGGCATCTCATCGTTCAATAGCTTCCATGGGCAGGGGCCAACAACGTATTTTTGCTTATCCAAACAAAATCGATGCTTAGGACTTACTGTTGTATGTGTGGTGGCAACTTGCAACATACTCCCTCTGTTTCATATTATATCGGTGTTGTTTTTAGCATAACTCTAAATTAACCGAATCCATTCCTTTGCATTATTCTAGCTAGGGTAGTCGCGGTCTCAACAACTACTTGCCGTGTCATGTTTTGCAGTACGCGGACGATACCCTTATTATTCTGCGTGCTTGCCCACAGAGTCATTGTCATCGCTTGCTTTGTCGAACGCAACATGACTCTCAATAAATTTCGAGAAAAGTAACTTTGCTCCCATTCATGTTTCTGTAGACAAGGTTACTCCACTTGCTGACATTATGGGGTTGCTTTCTTTTCGCCAAACTTATTTGGGGCTCCCTCTTGTTGGAAAAGGTAAGCACGATTCGATGCCAGCACAGCTCGTGTGCGTAGAGTATGCTCAAAAGGGCATGAATAGCTTGATGTCCTATCGTGCGGCGCGTGATGAACCAGCTGATCAAGCCCGAGGACAGGACTCGTTCCGCAAAAGGCACGCAAAGGATAAAAAAAAAAAACAAGCGCTCAAAAAATATTCCCATGGACTAGCCATGTAGGGCTGGCATGTAATATGTTGAATATATGAGCAAATTAATACAAGATTTAATCCGAATAAACAGTAAATACATCATGACGAACGACAAACAAATCTTGCTAAACATGCGTACTAATAAAACAGTAGATGAACAGATCACCTCTACAACGACCGACTCCCTATGGTGACCTTACACATGGCAAGGTGATCCGACTCGGGTCCAAGCGGTGTCCATTAGGATCCCGGTCAGAAGATGATGAACCTGCTTGGAGTATAAGGAAAGAAGACTTAGCCGTAGTATAGTAGGGTTCTGTCCTCGAACTGGCTCAGGACCAAGTTGTAAACCCTAGCAGGTTAACTATATTAAGCATGTAGCGAGACAGCTAGAGGGCATGTCATCAATCTTACCCCTTATGCGACGGAGCCATCAAAGCTTCCGCCCACCCTCCATTGGCGCACCATGCAATTGCATATCGAGATCAATATAATCTAGAAGGAGTAGGTCTTTACCTGCACCGAGAGGAGACGATACTGGATAACTCGAGTGTGCCAAATCTCTCACCTAGAAACTAAATGTCGCCTTGCTCCACACCTACGATAAAAAACCTAAATATGGTATCTGCAACGAAAACGACACGACAGTAAATTTGTCTGGTCGATAACCGACAGAACGGCTGTAGGGTGCCTCCTGCCCAACTCAGATGATGAATGCTTCGTTGTTGGAAAAATAAAAATATGCATCTTTTTTATGTGACACTGCAAAGAGGACTCGTTAGCGAGCTATGTGTCTACATCAACCCTGACGGAATTTCATTCGCCGCGCCAGAGACAACATATCCAATCGGTGCACCTAAACGAAGCGAGGCGACGTCTTCCTCCGATCAGCAAGGACTTGGGTGCTACCGACGAGGTCACGGGTTCCGGGAAGACCCACGGAGGCGAAAGTGTGCCCCAAAAAGCACACGGTGGCCCACCACAAGGGTTCGGAGCCCAGGCAGGGGCCCGAACGCATCATCATGGGGTATTAGCCATGCCGAGATTTTCGAACGCGGATCCTGTGGGATACTCTATGTAAACTAACTCATATCAGATGTAGATTATCTTGTTACAATTATATAATGCGGAATGAGGGCCGTTGAATGGGAGGTATATTTTCGCTCATAATCGAAAGCAGCCACACACAGGTGTAGGGTCTTTACTCGACGCTATTTGTATGGGCCTGAACTTGTCTAAATCTTCGTATCCCGTGTCTTACCATCCCGGTCTCCAAGCGTGACCCATCCGAACAGTCGAAATATGCCATGACGCATACACTATGATTTAGAGTCCGATTCCGACTCTACGACTATGCAAGGCCTGCCTGGTTTAGACAAGGTGTCCGGATCAAACTCTAGAGTTATAGGCGTGCACGTCTTATAATTAATTTTTGCACGGGAAGTCCAGCTGCTATGTAGAATATTCTACATGTACAATATTCTATGATTTATGCACACCATTTTCTTACTAGTATTAAGGTACCAATTTGATCTTTGCGCGTATTTTTCCCTTAGGAATGTAATGAAATAGCAACCTGGTTTCTTCTTCCGCTTTTTGATGTGCTTAGTTATTTATTTGGAGAGAAGTTGTAGGGGCTGGAGCTGACTGCCCCTAAATTGTATGAATAAATTTGTTCCGTCCGTCACTTTCTCCCACCTAAATTGTTTGAACAAATTTGTTTGCGCACGTGTGGAGAGGTTGCCGTAACAGAACAGGGTGAGTAGAGTTGTACAGAATGATGAACTATCAAAAAGGAGAATATATCGGTGGCGTGTCTTGTAGAGGGTTACCAGCTACCACAACTTTGGATGGGTCACACACTAGCAGTTCGAGTTGTGACTGTAGGTCCGTCCCTCTCTTGTAACAGTCGGGAAGACATTTCCACGGTTGCAATTTATCAACAACATTTCCTGGTGACATCGCCATAATTGGGAAGAAAAGTCCACGCGTATTATAAGTCCTACAGACTCCACCATCTTCTCCAAGAGAGATTCGCAAAATGCATGCTGTTTCCCAATATATTATTTTTTGTGTACTTAAGTATATTGACACGCTCAACATTTTTCCTTCCAACGACGCATTTGAAATATACTTCCTACTAAGTATTTTTTTCTCCCCGTCGCATGAGAAATATACTTCCTACTAAGTATTTTTTTTCTCCGCGTCGCATGAGAAATATACTTCCTACTAAGTTTTTTTCCCTCCCGCCACATGAGAAATATACTTGCTACGAAAACATACTTAGTAGAATTCTACCGAATGATGAACTGTCCAAGGTGAAAACATGTGTGCCGGGTCTTGTAGGGGGGCTATCAGCTACCACAAGTTTGGCTGGAATAACTTTGACCCGCTTAAATCGTTCAAACAAATTTCAGCCGTTTTGGCCCACGGCCCATCAAGAGGTTTTGCCGAGTGCCTTGATCATGCTGCTCTTGGCAAAGCCTCCAGCTGGGCCGCAGTGGCGAGGCGTTGTGGGAGTTTAGTCCCACCTCATAAATTTAGGCACGCCGCGACTGGTTTATATTTGAGGCTAAGCTAGGGGCACGTGCCGCTCCCCTGTCGCTGCCTTGTGGATCCACCCCTCTATTCAAAACAAAATTCTGCCTAAAATATTCCCTCCACAACAATTTTCCCCGCACGTCTACTATAGATCTTTGTCGAGTATACTCTCGGCAAAGCCTTTTTCCATTTTTTTTCTCCATTTCTTTGTTTCCTGTTTTTTTTTCTTATCTTTCTATTAATTATTATTTCGTATTCCTATTATTTTATTCCATTTTTTTTATTTTTTTCTTTGTTTTATTTTCTATGGGGGAGAGCAGCGGTGTCTGGGGAGAAGGCGACATAAAAAATAAAGGGGCGCATGGATTCATGCTCATGGAAGAAGTATATGCCCTATAGAGCGCCTACAACAATAGCCCTTCTCATCACGGCGCAGACAATAGACTGGAAACCCCTTCTCATCGACCAAAGTCTCATTATTAAAGGACCGGGGAAACAATTTGGAACGCGCACCATTCTTCATGCAAGGGCATTTCCTGTCAAATCACCGCATGGACCATGCACCATAAACTCACCCACAAGTGTGTACCGAGTGGATCAGCCACATGATCAGTAGGCTCAGCCGATATAAAACCATCAATCAAAAAGGGAGATGGATCTTTTGTTTTCTGGTCTAGCGAAATAAGAGTGTGTTTGTGTGATGCGAGGCAGCCCTATCTTCTGCAATTCAACCACTTATAGAGCTTCCAGAAAAAAAACGATGAGGCACGGTCTGCAGCAGCCAACTAAGGAACAAGAATAGACATAAGACCACCGCACACGACACGAAAACAGCGAAATTGAAGAAAAATACCGGCCTCTCAAATCAACCAAAACCCAACAAAAAAACACAAAGGAATGGAACACCGGTAAAGAAAGAAAGCAATACCGAACCTATAATATCTGAAGAACAACATGAAGCGTAAAAAAGGAAAGCAAAAATGGAGCCTAGGATGAGTTACAAGCTCGAATTTTACCAAACAGAAATCCTTCCTTCACATCGTCCAAGAACTCCATAAATTGAGTGCATAGAAGTAGAGCCCTAGAACATGGTTACCATTTTCAAGAGGGCCAAGTTGCAATTATAAGCATTTTCTTAAAATACCCCAAATTTCCATAAGGGTTCAATTAGTTCCTCTAAGCTATTCTCAATTTAAATTGTTCAAACAGGTATGAATTTGACACAAATAGCTAGATTACATTTTTCTGAACATTTTGACATATTATTTGTAATTTGCTGAGTTACCGGGAATGTTGTATGAATTTCTAAAGTTTTATTCAATTTCTCTAATGTATGGAAATTGGGAAAAGTCTGAAAAGTTTCTGGCTACGATTCCAAGCAGCCAGCGCAGGTTGTGTGTTCGATCCCCCCAAACGCGCTATATTTTAAGTTTTCTATTTCCTCCGTATTTCCTCACTCTAACAGCGTATGGGCCACCAGCCCATTCGGTGGCCTCTAACACCTTATGGCCACCAACCCAGAAAAAAAAGGGGAGAACGGTAGGCCTTGAGCGACCTTGGCCTAGGTCCAACCGACGAACGTTGTAAATAAAAAGGATATGTGCACCAAATTTTTTTAGCCAATATTTACGCCTTGGGTCATATTGGTTCTGCTGTCCGGCGGGTTGGACGCGCAGCTTCACTAGGTTGTTCGTCCAAAGGTCCCACGAGTCATGTCGGTGTGGGGTCCGGCATGTCAGGTTAGTGGTGGGTCCCGCATGTCATATCAGGTCAATGTGTGGGTGGACTTCATGGTCAACAGGTCAATGTGTCGGTCCCACTCGTCAGTCGTAGATTCAAACCTAGTGCTATCCAGACACGTAAACGGAAATTGACACATGCATATGACACATAGGCGAAACTATTGAGGTGGCCGATACATGGACACGAAACATAGGTGAAACTGCTGAGGTGGCCGTCCAATTATTTCAAACCATTACAAATTAGAAAATATGACCATTTAAATTTGTCGTAATCGGGTAAAAATAGGGAAGTAACCAGTGTTGTCTGCTTATGACCATTTCGTGTAAGGAAAGTATGACCTTTTTGACCAAAATGGTCGTTATGTTTTCAGGTTTGGACCCTCCCAAACAGCTTACGACCAATTGGTTCGAAATGGTCATAGATTTATGACCAATTCATCCAAGGTCACTATGAAAAGGTCACAATTTAGCACATTTCATTTAGTGGTATTTCAAATGGAAAACCCAAGTGACAATGTCCGGCCGATCAGCAGGGGTTTGACCAGGCTCAAACACCAACGCGTCAATCATTTCCCGCCATTTAGGGTTAGATGTAAAAGTAAAAACAAATCAGGAGCACCATACTCACGGCATATTGCCATACCATCCTGATAAATCTGAACAATGTATCGAGGACCACCAGTAAAGCTAGAATGGAGCAAACTAAACACCCAAGTTTTTACCCGTACAGCTAACCTTGCCAACAACATCAGAAATACCCTAATAAATCACCGACCGAAGAACAGCTTTATTCAAATAATGGTACATATCCTACTAGCTTCAACAAATGAATAAGCATTGTCAATAACCTGTAGACTGAGACGCCCGCATCATGTAAACGGATTAGGCTCGCCTAGACAATAATGAAAATAATAACAATAGTACTGCAGCATAGTCACATTGTCACGTGCAGCGGACGACGATCGCCGCTGGTTAGGATCACCTGTGGGTATCGGAGAGGAGATATGTATATATTTGATGCCAAGATGAAAGCCCTCACCGCTGTATGGAAACATCAGATAATACTGCAGAGCTATCACAAATGGATTCAAAGAAGACACCTGCTGCAAAGGACCGGATTCGCCCTAAACAGTGATGTCAAACCGGTTAACCACGGGTAAAGTCGCCCCAGGTCCTGATTGAGCCGGGAGTTTTATTCCTTAGCCACTTAAGGGAGTTTCCCTTGAGGCAGGTGGGAAGACGTTTCACCATGTGATCGGGGCTTCCTCCCATGATTGACACGGCCTGCACGAATTTCTCAAGGTATGCGACTTGGTCCTGCGTTCCGTCGTATTCCTCGTAGGTTTTAGCCCGTACGGTTCTTGGGAGCTTAGTTGAATCTAGGTCCCTAGACAGTGCTCGGCGTCCGTTGATGAACCGGTGATCGTAGGCAACGTAATCTTCCTCAGCGTATTCTTCGGTGCCCTGATTGCCCACAAGTGTAGGGGATCGCAACAGTCTTCGAGGGAAGTATTTCAATCCAAATTTATTGATTGGACATAAGGGGAAACAAAGAGTACTTATAAGCCTTAGCAACTGAGTTGTCAATTCAGCCACACCTGGATAAATACTTGCTTGACAGAATTTATAAGTGTCAACAGTAATATGATGACAGCAATAGTTTAATAGCAATAGTATGAATAAAGTAACTGTAGCAAAAGTATCAATAGCAGCAATATTGATTAAAGACAACACCAGAGTTGGAAACACTGTAGGTATGGGGATAGATAAATGGGCGTTGCATGGATAAAATCACTCATGCAATAGTTATAACATAGGGCATAGATAAATAAATAAAACCATCCAGTTCATCAATCATACGTAGGCATGCATTCCAAATATAGTTGCACGTGCTTGCAATAAGAACTTGCACAACATCTTTTGTCCTACCCTCCCGTTTCAGCGGGGCCAACAAATGAACTTAGGGTAATTAATGTACTCATTTTACAAAGCACCGGAGCAAGGCATTAACACTCAATGAACACATGTAATCCTCAAGTTAAAGTTTTCCGCTTTGATACCCCAACCTGTCACCTTGAGGTGTCCGGTTACGAACAATTAACAGGTGCATACAACTTGTAAATATGATCCAAAACAGCAATATATTCATGATAACATAAAGGGTTCAGATCTGAAATCATGACACTCGGGCCCTAGTGACAAGCATTAGGCACGGCAATGTCATAACAACAACAATTCACGGACATCATACTAGACATTAAGCCCTAACAATTCTAACAACTATTACACGAGAAATCTCATCCAATCCCGTCCATCGCATGTGCCTACAGCAGGGGATTACTTACACATGGATGGGGGAAACTTGATGGCTTGATGGAGATGAGTTGGTGATGACGACGATGATGATCTTCCATCTCCGGCGGCCGGAAATGGCCTACAGATTAGTCCTCCGCAGGAGAAGAGAGGAGAACGGTGGCTCCTTATCGTGAATAGGAAAAGTGAAGGGATCTAGAGTTTTTTCGCGTCGGGAGAAATAAATAGTCCGAAGGGGGTTGAGAGGAGGCACCCAGGGGGCCCACGCGGGCTTGAGCCGTGGCCATAGGTGAGACCACGGCTGGAGCCTACGTGGCCACCTGGTGGCCCCCTCTGGCTACCCTTCTGGCTTCGTGGGTCTTTTCGCCTAAATTGTTTTTTGGAATTTTCTGGAAATTTTTAGGAAACTTTAATTCTGAGCAAATAGACACCAAGGGTAATTCTGTAGAAAACAACGTTAGTCCCTATTAGTTCTATTCAAATCATGCAAATTAGAGGATAATACAATAGCAAAAGTGTTTGGAAAAGTAGATACGTTTGGGACGTATCAGCTCCCCCAAGCTTAGCTTATTGCTTGTCCTCAAGCAATTCAGTTGACAAACTGAACGCGATAAAGAAAAACTTTTACAAACACATTTGTTTCATTTAATATGCAGAGGCTTATGCTATAATCAGGTTATAGCAAGTTCATTACAAATGATATACAGATAGTAAGGTTTAGCAATTATGTAAACTCATGAAAAGATCTCAACAGACTAGAAGATAATAATATGGGATCTATAAACATCAAGAAGATTGTAATGATCACGACACAACATTGTATAGTGGTATCTCGCTTGCCCTTTCTGATACCGCAAAACATAAAAAGCAGAGTACCTCCGAATTTTAAATGGTGACTAGATATGAAGACTTAGAACAAGCAATATCACAACCATGCATTACTCAATAATAATTAGGGACAAGGCATGATACACTAAGAATGGCAATTATGATCTCTAGGTTGGTGCTCAAAGAGGATGGTGACTCAACATAAAAGTTAAAGGATAGGCCCTTCGTAGAGGGAAGCAGGGATTAACATGTGCCAGAGCTTTGTATATTTTGACAATCAGAAGTAAAAATGATTTTGAGAGGTGTTTGTTCACGTCAACGACTGGCATCAAAGTAAATAATTATCTTCCATGCTAAACATTAGTTTTCAGAGTTTTGAAAGCGATTTCCATTAAGTTTAGCTTTCAGTTTGAGGTTTACACTCCTCCCCACCTTGTCTTGCACAAACCATGGCTAACCGAATTCACGGGTGCCTGCCAACTTTCATCAATCCATGGAGGAGTGTCTTTTTATTAACTAAATTCATTCAGGATTGGCACCAGCTGTCTTGCAAATTTAAATGAGCACATATGTCGTACTCATTGGTGAATAAGATAGAAGAACTTGTTTAGCATGGAAGATAATTAACTTCTTACTACTTCCTCATGAGCTCTAAACAGTGTCACAAATAAGGATGTTTTAAGCAGTTTTAATTTTAGCACATGAGAATTTACTTGTAATGGCGGTGAAATACCATGCATAGAAAGATATAGTGGACTCTTATCTCACTACTAGGGAAAACCCCATAGGTAGAGGGTTAACAGTAGCGTGGGGTAATGGGCCGGCGCTACTGCTACTTAGCAGCAGCGCTGGGATGTACCCAGCGCTACAGGTAAGCACATAGAAGTAGCGCGGGCTTCCCACCCCGCACTGCTGCTAAGTGGTCCCCACCGTACCCACCGGGGCTACCTGTAGTAGCAGCGAGGCCCATAAACCCCTCGTTACTGCTAAACATATAGCAGTAGCATGGGCCTGCTACCCAGCGCTTCAACTATGGGCACACTGTGCCAGCTGGTGGGCCCCACTTATCAGCAGCGCGGGCTGCTCACCAAGCGCTACTGCTACTGCCTTTAGCAGTAGCGCTGGCTCCTGACCCGCGCTGCTGCTAGGCGCAGCAGCCACCTTTCCCCATTCCCCTCCCCCCCTCCCCCCTCCTCTCCCTCACTTGCTTCTCCTCCATTATTGCATATGTTTTCTCTTCCTTCTCCTAACTCTCTTCTCTCTCCATTAATGCCCCCCTCCACCATCTCCATTAATGCCCCCCTTTCTCTCTTCCTCACTTTTCTCTCTCCCTCCTTCCATATATCCCTTGCCCCCTCCACTCCTAGCTTTGTCTCACTAGCTAGCTCTCTCTCCCTCTCCACTAGTTAGAGCCATCTCCTCCCCAACTAGATCTACCCATTTAATGAAGTGTAACCTATCTACCTCCCCTCATTAATGAAGTAAGCCATCTTTGTCCACTTTGGATCCCTAGGTAGCGACACCGGCCTCATCACCGTGCTCGATCTCTCTCGAGATAGGTGAGTAAAAAGTTGTGCTTTGCAAGAATGGAAATATGTGTGTGTGTGTGTGTGTGTGTGTGTGTGTGTGTGTGTGTGCGCGCGCGATATGACCGAATCGGGCGATATGATGGGAATTTTGCGTGTGGCATGAGTTGCCGCCTATGTGTCCTTGCCAAATTGTGCGTGACATGAGTTGCTAATGTTTTGCCAAAATGTCGATTTTTTTCCGTTCGGTGAATTTCGGGCAAACTCGCTATGTCCTATTTTTTGGGAGGGTCATGCCGAATTTTTGTATGACTTTGATGCATGCATGCATGCATTTATAATCCTTTTGCTTATTATACCGCGCAGGCGATCATGAAGGTCAGTGGATAGATACTTGCGATCCGCGGTGTTCGACATGTATGCAAATAACCGGAAGGCGATTTTATGTCCATGTAGAAGATACAAAGAAGGATTCTTGTTGGACCCCTTTGAGGGTGGCCGTTTGAAGGCGCACCTGCTCATGAATGGTTTCACGGATGGCTATACTCGGTGGATAAGTGAAGATGATGAGGAGGACGTCGACAAGGCAGGCAATAACGACATGGGGCTAGACGAAGAGATGACCGATGGACCCGAAGAAGAGGGCGCCGGACATGGCGGCGGAGAAGAGGCCGGACATGGCGGAGGAGAGGCCGGACATGGCGGAGACGAGGCGGACACGCCGCAGTCTTCGTCGGTACTAAGTTCAGTCATGCAGGACCCTCATGTTCGAGACCTGCTTCGCAAGAATACGACTAGCGACAGAGCTGCTTCTAGAGAGGAGGCCAAGCTGGCGCAACTGGAGGTAGACTCGAAGACTCCATTGTATGATGGTTGTGATCCGGAGGTGACCCGCTTGAGTTTCACGCTCGAACTTCTAAAGACGAAGGCCAAAAACAAATGGACCGATGCAAGCCTCGATGAGCATTTGAAGTATCTACATAATAAAGTTCTTGCCGTGGGGAACCAGTGTCCTAATAGTGTCGAGGAGACCAAGAAAATCGTGTGCCCTCTTGATCTGCCGCACATTAGATACCACGCATGCATCAACGATTGCATCATTTATCGGAAGGAGCACGCGGAAAAAACCAGCTGTGCAGTGTGCAATGCTTCTTGATACAAGAAGGCCGGAAAGAAATCTCCTCAGAAAGTTGTATGGTACTTTCCGATCACTCCCCGTCTGCAGCGGTATTTCGTAGATCCTAAGGAAGTAAAGCTCATGCACTGGCACGTGGAGAGGGTGAAGCTCGACGATGGAGATGATCCGAAGCTGAGACACCTCGCAGATGCTAGCCAATGGAGAGCATTCAACGCCGAATATCGATATTTTGCAGATGATGCAAGGAAGATCGTGCTTGGTGCGAGTACCGATGGCATGAATCCGTTTGGCTACTAGAACACCAACCATAGCACATGGCCCGTCTTTGTATGGATGTACAACCTCCCCCCATGGAAGTGCATGAAGACAAAGTACATACACATGAGCATGCTGATTCAAGGGCCGAAGCATCCAGGAAATGATATTAATCTGTATCTGGGGCTACTGAAAGAGGAGCTACACACGTTATGGACATCACCAGTGAAGACATGGGACGCCAGCGCAGGACCGTATTTCTATATGAGAGCCGCGCTGATGACGACGGTGCATCACTATCTCGGTTACGGATATGTCTCAGGTCAGGTGTGCCACGGATATTGCGGATGCACGAGGTGCATGGATGATACAACGTCTCAGCAGCTAACAAAAGATGGCGGGTCTGGGAAAATCGTGCACATGAGGCATCGAAGATGGCTCAAGAAGGATGACCCGTGGAGAAACCGTGGAGATCTATTCAATGGTGAGGCTGAGCATCGAGGACCTCCATGTAAGAGGAGCGGCGCCGAAATCGATGAGTTGTTGAAAAACTGGGAAGAGTACCCCGCGCCGGGAAAGATGAAAAAGGCGCCAGAGCCGCTGCTGAAGGTATGGAAAACGAGGTCTGTTTTCTGGGACTTGGAGTACTGGCCCAAACTCGACACGCCTCATTGCCTTGATCAAATGCATATCATGAAGAATGTCCTAGAGAGCTTGCTTGGCACACTGATGAACATGCCGGAGAAGACCAAGGATGGGCCGAAGGCAAGAAGAGACTTGGAATCTTTGAATATCAGGGCAGATCTCCACATGCCCCGTAAAAAGTCGTCGGAGGTGACGGGGACGGAGACGGAGGCGGGCGACAGGGGCAAAAAAGTCAACAAGAAGGAAGAGAATTATTGCCCCCCTTCTTGCTTCACCTTAAGTGCGAAGGAGATCGATCAATTCTTCAAGTGCCTTACCGGAATCAAAGTTAGTTCCGGTTACTGTGGGAAGATAAGCAGATTTCTAGACACCAAGAAGAAAAGGTTCAGCGGGATGAAGTCTCATGACTGTCACGTGATGATGACGCAGATACTCCCGGTTGCCCTTAGAGGGATAATGGACAAGCATGTCCGTGACATGCTTACTGGTCTCTGCAACGTTTTTGACGTTATCTCTCGAAAGTCGACTAGTGTGAAGCAGCTCCGAAGGCTACAGGAAGAGATCGTTGTCATACTAAATGAGCTTGAGATGTACTTCCCGCCCCCGTTCTTTGACGTCATGGTGCATCTGTGTGTCCACATTGTGGACGACATCATCGACCTCGGGCCGACATTCCTGCACAGCATGATGTCATTCGAGAGGATAAATGGGGTCATCAAAGGATTCATTCGTAACATGTCTCGTCCAGATGGAAGCATCGTTCAGGGCTATCTGACCCAAGAGTGCATCTGCTTCTGCGAGAATTATCTAGGCATCGGAAACCCTGTTGTTGGTTTGCCCGTCAACAAGCACCTTGGGAGGCTCGGAGGAGAAGGTCACACCAACGGCCGGAGGGAATTGCATGTGGACCACTCGGGTCGACGCAACGACTTTGACAGAGCTAACTTAGTAGTGCTATAGCACCTAGATGTGGTAGAAGCTTTCGTGACACTGCACAAAGAAACCATCGCAAAGAACTACCGTGACCGGGGGCTGTGCAAGACAGAGGCCGAAGTTATTAGAGAGCACAACTCCACTTTCTTGCGTTGGTTCAAAGAGCGAGTTCTTGCTAATCCCCCGGAAGAGGGCTGTGCGGATGGATTGCTCATATACGCCTTAGCACATGGCCCCGCGACCAACCTCGCGACCTATCAGGCATACGATATCAACGGATACACGTTCTACACGAAGGACAAAGATATAAACAGTGATTACCAGAACTCAAGGGTGACGATGGAATGCATGACCGGCGACAACGACGCAACCGAAAGATTCTACCGAAGGGTCGAAGAGATCTGGGAGCTTGACTACTCTGGACTGCACAATGCGACGATGTTCCGTGTCAGATGGGCTAAGGCCGTCCAAAGAGAAAACCGGTGTTTCACTAACATGTTTATACCCGACGCCAAGAGCGCTACCATGAACGTCATCGCCAAAAATGAGCCATGGGTACACGCTAAGCACATGACACAATGCTTCTTCATAACCGACCCGAGGAATCCCAGCCATGTTGTCGTGAGGAGAGGCAAAAGGAGCATCGTCGGAATGGATGGAGTCGCCAAGGAGGAAGACTACGACAAGTACGGCGACCCGATGAAGGAAGATGACGATGACGATGAAGCATACGTCAAAAGAAGAAGCAAGACTACATTACCTAAGAAAGATCGTACTCCATGGAAAAGGAAAAGTCACAACGAGGGGCTCAATTATTCGACAGCGAACAAGAAAGGAAAGAAGATCACTCTGAAACGTCGTCGACGCTGAGAAACCATCACTTATATATATGTATCTATTTTGTGTACGCACTTAACCGTTCTCGGTCAAATGATGTTATATATATATATATATATATATATATATATATATATATATATATATATATATATATATATATATATATATATTCTCCACTAATATATCGCCTGAGTTATATACATTGTATCCCCTTCCCACCATGGTCCCGGCTTGGTCGTCTTTCGGAGGAGAAAAACAAAAACAAAAACAAAAAGGAAAGAAAATGAAAAGAAAAAGGAAAGGAATAGAAAAGAAAATGAAAAGAAAAAGAAAAAAAAAAAGAAAAAG
This sequence comes from Elymus sibiricus, assembly GCA_039707655.1. Classification (NCBI taxonomy): domain Eukaryota; kingdom Viridiplantae; phylum Streptophyta; class Magnoliopsida; order Poales; family Poaceae; genus Elymus; species Elymus sibiricus. Next base: position 373,491,912 of record CM077664.1, on the reverse strand, counting down.
AAAAGGAAAAGAAAAGGAATAGAAAAGAAAATGAAAAGAAAAAGAAATAAGGAAAAAGAAAGAAATAATAAAAAGAAAAGAAAATAAAGGAAAAGAAAAAGGAAAGGAATTGAAAAGAAAAAAGAAAAAAGAAAAAGGAAAAAGGAAAAAGAAAGAAATAATAAAAACATTAGCAGTAGCGGTGGGTTAGGAACCCGCGCTACAGCTACGTGTATTTTAGAATTAAAAAAAATAAAACAATAGAAATTAGAAAATATAGCAGTAGCGGGGCGTTAGGAACCCGCGCTATAGCTAAGTTAGCTATAGCGCGGGGCTAGGACCGCGCGCTACTGCTATTTTGACTTAGTAACTGGGCGCGGGTTCCTCTCCATTCTCTCCCCCGATTCCCCACTCTCCTCTCTCGCCGTCCCCCACCGCTGCCGTCGCGGGACCCCGCGCCCAAGCCGTCTGCCCGCACTGCCTCGCCGTCGTCCCTCTTCGTCTCTCCTCCGACGCCGACGCCGACTCCGACGCCTCGCCTCCGAGCCCCTCCTCAACGCTGACGTCGCGCCTGCCTCCTCATCATCGCCTCTGCCTCCTCGCCGTCACCGCCGTCTCCCCCGACCCCCCCTCTGTAAGTCCCCCGCCCCTCCTCTCTCATTTTCCTCTCTCTCTCTCTGCCTCGGTGATTTTTCTAGGGTTAGGGTTAGTTCATCCGAAAATTGGGGAATTTTTGTTAGCTCTAGTGTTAGGGTTAGGGTTATATTAGTGATCATGTTGATGTGGGTTATATTAGTGAATATATCCACTGTTGCATATATCCACTGTTGCTGTAGGTTATATTAGTGAATATATTGCTCACTTAGTAGCAAATTCAATGATCTATTTTATAGTAATTTAAGCAAATTCAATATTGCTCACTTACGTTATATTAGTGAAAAATTCTAGTGGGCTAAAGGGTGTAGGTTATATCAGTGATGATGTTGCTATGGGTGAAATTAGATATGCTCACTCAGTGTATAAAAACATATAGTTAGAGTGACTTTTTGTTTCTGTTTTGTTTAAACAGAAAATATATATAGTTAGAGTGACTATTTATAGTTAGAGCAAACACATCACTTTAGAGGTCAATTGAACTATTTGAAAATGAAGGTTGCAAGTTTGACCTAGTACAAAAACACATCACTTTAGAGGTCACTTTAAAGCAAACACATCACTTTTGTTACTATTGAGATCACATATGTGTATTAGAAGCTTAAGTGAAGGTTGCAAGTTTGACCTAGTACAAAAACAAATCATGAAATTGTTTTATTAACATACATTTTTTAGAATTATGTAATGTAAAATATTCTTGCGTGTTGGTATGGCCATTGTGTATGTGTATGGACTGTGTGCTATGGCCAATTGAAAATGCCTAAGTGATGCAAGAAAACGCGGCCACGGCAGCGAAAGAAAGAGCTTGTCTCTGCTGTTGTGTATGTGGTGCTACAGATGGCCACATTTGTTTTCTTTCTACTATATCTTTGCTGGGAAAATGATGCGAGTGGCCTATGTTTTGCCGGAATGTTGATTCATTTCCGTTTCGGCAAATTTTAGGCGCTCCATATGTCCACTTTTTAGCAAAGGTCATGCCGAAATTTTCCGTGAATTTCGGCATGACTTGTGCTAGAAAGTAGGACATATAGAGTGCCCGGGATTTGCCGGAACGGAATGAATCAACATTCCAGCAAAACATAGGCCATTTTTTTATGTCATTATTCATTTTATTAGGTCTAGAATTAAACGAGCAGACTGAACCGTAGGAAACATGGCGCACAACGACGAAGCCGGGGATTCTGATCACGCCGACGCCATCTTAGAGAATGCACACGCTTACTTCGACTATCTGGAAGCACAAGGGTTGCAGGGCCCCCTTGTCATAACGGAGGGTGGTAGTGCCGCCGACCCCGACACCGACACCGGCACCGGCACCGATGGCACCGACACCGGTGCCGAGACCGGCACGGATGGTGGCAAGCAGACCACGGAAGCTAGTACCGGCGAAGCCGCTAAACAAATGAAGAAGAAGAAGAGGGATCGACGCCCAAACCAGCTCGGCACTGGAAGACTGGTGGTCACGGCGGTGCACCCCGGCGAATTCGAGCCAATAGAGCCGGAGGAAGTGCGAAAGTGCTACGGCAACCAAATAGGATGCATCCTACGGGAAACCGCCAGCATCAACGACTCGCAATTAAGGAAGAAACCACATTTGGAGCACCTCCTCCTGACGAAGTTGCACCAGAGATTCTAGTTCCCAGGCCGGGATGACGCCAAATCCCCGTGGGAAGATGATGCCATGGACAAGATAAACAACAAAGCCATGGCAAGTTCAGCAACGCATTGTCCGCCTGGAAAGTCAGGGTGAAATGAGCGATTGATAAAAAAGAACCCTACTCCCAGATTTTTGCGGACAATCTGAAACTTACGGAACCGGAGTTCAAAAAATTCAAGGAGACTTGCGCTGCCGAAGATACCAAGGAAAAGTCGGAGAAAATGAAGGGGCTTCGGGAAAGGAACACGGGGAACCACCGCCTCGGAAGCCGTGGTTACACGGGCAAGAGGCCCATATGGGCTAAGGAGGGCACAGAACGTGAAAGTCAGGGGCTCCCAGACCCCTTGGCGGAGTTCACCGACCCGCAGGAGCATCAGTTCATCAGGGCCCGGTACAAGTGGGACAAGGAAAAAAAGGTTTGGTACACGGACGCGCCCACGAGGGATTTCATGAGACTACTGGTAATTATTATTTTACCATCTTATATTAGCTTTTAATCAAGTCGACTACACGTTCTAGTCACATTTGTAAATGGTTCACGTTCCTTTTGCAGAAAGAGCAACACAAGCTTGCGGCCGAAAGCGACTCGTCGTCTCAGTCGTTGACGAGGCCCAAGTGGGACACCCCTTTCAACCGGGCCATGAACATACTGAAGGGACTCCCGGTGGACCAGCGGCCATAGTATGGACGTGTGCACGGCGCCAGAGACGGCACCACATGGAAGTACTACTACCACGAGGACCCGGAGGCCAAAAGGCAGAGATGGAAGTTCAGTCAAGTCAGCATCGACGAGAAGGTGGCGCTTGCTGTCGAGAAGAAAACATCTGAGAAAAAAGAAGCGACCAAAGCTGAGTTGGTCCGCGAGGCAGTCCAAGCAGCGATAGCTGCCTGCAGAAGTGATATCGCAGCTATGGTTAGTACCTTGATTCCGGTTGTTGTCGACTGGACGAAGCAAAATCTAGACAAAAGGGCAAAGGACTTTCCCATTCCCAGCTTTGTCAGGAGCAACTCGGTGAACATCGCACCAGCACCTGCTCCCGCACCCACTCATAGCAGCCCGTCCTCCGTCTCTGGCGTGTTCCGCGGGGCTTCGACTTTGGCTGAGCTCGACGCCCTCACGGTAATTACGCGTCGCACCCTCTTCAACATATCTATAATCTTCCATTTCCATTGCCTTTTGGATGTCTGACATCGCAGACATGTCTTCGCAGGCCGATGAAACCCCGTGCACCGTACTATACACCATCAACGGCCAGAAGGTGGACGTGGGAAAGGCAACGATAGTGAAGCCCAAGGAACGCTCGTTCCACAACCGGGAGATGCCCGTTGGTGTCTTCAAGGTTTCCTTGGGGAGTGTCAAAGCGGGCCACGAGGGTTTGGCTCCTCCGATACGACTCAGGGGAGAGGACGACGAGACCCCGACATGGCTTGGGGATTGCAAGAGTTGGATGCTGCTGTGGCCGAAGAGTCTTCTTCGTGTGGAGGCGGCCGGGAGCGCACCAATGACAACACCTCAGCAAGGTATGAACACCACCCCACCTACACAATTACCACCGCCTGTCATGCCGGGTGAGAGTGGACGATGCGAGGAAGGGGGTCCAATAGTGGCTGATGATGTCGCCCCCGTCGAAGAAGCAATGGATGATGACATGGAGGAGGATGACCCCCTCCGGTGGCTCAATACCGGCTATGATGACGGAGGAATGATGGCTCAACAATATGACTCAGGCTATGAGCGTGGAGATGAGGAGATGCCTGATGTGCCGGAGAAGGAACGTCCTAGGGTTGATTGCAAGAAGTCTCTCTTGATGCAATCCTCGTAGGACACGCCTCCAGATGCCGCCTCAGCCAAGCATCAACAAGGCGAGGGTCGTGCAATGCTGAGCCCGACAACACTGGGGGCGGTGGTCAGGGAGGGTCTGCTAGGCTCACTACCTGTAGCCAAGAAGAAGCAGAGGAAGAGACCGCCGAGGAAAGGCCCTACTGGCACCAAAGCTGCTTCTAGTAGCCAGCCGCCTCCGCAGACCCGGGTGGCAGATAGTATACCGATCAGAGGTGCGGCGGTATTCCATGTCGCGGGCAAGCCGATCCTACCGGCGAAAGCGCTAGAGGGCATATCAGGGGACCTAAGGAGACTGCATGACGATTTGCTGTCGAGAGAAAAGCCTTCTCGCCTCGGAGGCTCCAGAATACCCGCTTTACGCGGTTCAGGTGCCGCAAGCCAGGTTGTACATCCCGACATTCCCCGCGGAGATGTTCTTCCTGCGATTTGATTACATCTTCGACATGTTTCACATGACACGGGTGGATTTTATGTTCGTCCGTCTTTATGCGCTCCATATGAACTACATCATCAGGCATGAGCAAATCTCTTATTTGTTGGTCGCGGACCCGTACTACATGCACGAGGGCTTCTTGGCAGTCTGCCCAGAGCACCGTGAATATGCGAGGAACTACATCGCCGACTTCATGGTCGCCAATAAGGACAAGGAAACGATTCTCCTGCCTTATAATCCCATGTAAGTCATCCGCGGATAGCCACTATAACACATACATCCTTTCGTAAATTTCAATCATTCCTTTGCACGCATGGAGGCTAATTTGAGGTGTACTTATTTTGCGCAGCGAAGGGCGCGCCGTCCTCATCATTCTTTACCCGCGATTATCACACGCTCAGGAGGCCGGACATGGCGGAGAAGAGGCGGGACATGTAACGGATGGAACGACATGGCGGAGTTATTGACGATGACAATGTGTCTGTTTAGTTACTACTTTCTCTAGGACAAAACTTTGAATTTCTGTACGACGAAACTATGTGATGTAAACCATCCTCCTCAACCAGTGTAGATCGCTCTAGTTAATTAGTTTGGGTACGATGAACTTCGTTATTTATGTTTACTATATGTTGCTTGTATTGGCTAACTCTTTCTCTTCGTGTTGCTCAAGTATATTATGTTGCATATTATCGATGAATTCATCAAGTGACGATGCAGGGATATAGATCATCGATGGCGAAGAAGTGCTATGCCGTGTACATAGGGAGGGTTCCAGGAGTGTATGACGAGTGGCCAGAGTGTTAGGCCCAAGTGTACCGGTTCCCGGGCGGTAGCCAAAGAGGGTTTGAAAGCAGACGCGGAGCGGAAGATAGTTACTTGAGGTTTACGCTAGCCCGAGAGAGGAATCAGAACCGGCGCCTCAAGAACTACTACATAATCTCGCTCTTGCTCATAGTGATCGCTCTTCTCTTGTATATCATAGTTTAGATAGATGATGAAACATGTGTATGTGATGACCATGTAGTTGCATGTATTCGAGACATGTCATAACTTGTATCGCTATTTCGAGATGATGATGAGACATCATTTGTGTTGGATCATGATGATGATGATGATGATATGACGAGACTATTGTATGTGTATGATATGATGAGACTATTGTATGTGTATGATATGATGAGACTACTGTATAAAACCTGTCCAAATACAGTGTAAATACGCAGAAGAAAAAAAATACAGAAAATATTAGCAGTAGCGAGGGGCCTGTGTATAGCAGGAGCGCGGCCTTAGCAGTAACGCGTGTCCAATAGCCATGCTAGGTAAGAGTAGCAGTAGCGCGGGGTCAGACCCCCGCTACTGCTAAAAGTTAGCTGTAGCGCCCTAGCAGTAGCGCGGGGGCCCGCGCTACTGCTAGGCCTTCACCCCGCGCTACAGCTAGGGTTTTCCCTAGTAGTGTATGGAACAACTTGGCTCAAGGATTTGGATACACGAGCATCATTCCCACTCAGTACAGGTGAAGGCAAAATAGACAGGGAAGCGACTAACTAAGAGAACAATAACAATCATAATCATGAATTGCGACAAAATAACATTGATTAGGAGAACATTGATTAGGATACCACAATACCATATCATATAATGAACAAAACAACACATGTTGACATCTAAATAACATATTATACCCTCTTAGCTAGTTTAGACTAATTATAGGAGAACATGAACTACTAAACAATACTATGCACATAGCTATCTATCATGACAAACTAACTCAAGATCATAAGGATAAACATTTGTATATGAATGAAAAGCAAATAGAGTTCATACCAGTTCTCCTATCACGGCCACTTCGTCAAATATCATCATTATTGCTTTTTCACTTGCACAACTGAAAGATATATAAATGATAGACGGACTCTGCAAGTGACTGTACATCAAAAGAAGAAGAAGATAAAATATTTTTAGGTTTTTTCATGGGTTAAAGAAAGAGCACAAGAACCAAAGAGAAATCTTTTTGTTGTTTTTGGTTTAAACAAAAGAAGAAGCAAGACTAAGAACGAAAAAGAGCAGAAAAAGAAACAAAATAAAAACTAAAAATAAAACAGCAAAGAGAGAGCTAAAAAGCTAAAGGAACAGCTAACAAAAATATTTTGGTCTTTTCGTTTTATAGAGAGAAAGCAAAAAATCTCAAAGATGAAGCAAAAAGAACGAAGATTTTTTTGGTGTTTTCTTGGAGAGTTAAAAGCGAGAAGAGCGAAAGAACAACAAACTTAAAAAATCTTTTTTGGTTTTCTTTTAGTAAAGCAAAAACAAGAGAACAAAATAAAGAACTGAAGAAACCCAAAAAGAAGGAAAAGAGAGAAAGCAAAAACCAAAAAGGGAACAAATAAAGAAGAGAACAAACAAGAATTTTTTTTGTGGTTTTGATTTTTAAAAGATGAAAGCAAACGAGGAAAACAAGCAAATTTACAAAGAATCAACGAACTGTAGGGGAACACGATAGAAAACAAAATTTTCCGCACTACGAACACGCCCAGGATCACTATGGAGATGCATACAAGGTTTTTGATCTGATCATTAACGACTCGTAGCGCAGCGGAACGAGAGTCGATGTAGATCATCGGTGCAGATCCCCGCAGCTAAGATTTACAACCTCCCAACCGCGAGGATGTTCTCCCTCGTCTGCCCCTCGGACAGTCCCTCGGACAACCCTTCGGGAGGCGGTCGGACAGTCCCTCGGACGATGTCACGGACAGCCCTTCGAGAGGACCCTCGAACTCGAACGGTATCTCGGACAACCCTTCGGGAGGACCCTCGAACAGCCCCTCGGGCAAAAGATCGAACCTATGACCTCTCTATGGGGTTGCACACATACGGTGTCAGCTATCCGGCAAGGCTTCGCCGCCCAGAACTAGTTCCCACCGGAACCCAGACAGCCTTTCGGCTCTACGAAACTGTTTCGTGGGAGGGAGAGAGAAAGCCAGATCATGCATGGCATTTGTATGAGAGATTGACTGAGTATGGAGAGCACTCTCCACCTCTATTTATAGGAAAACCACAAGGGGTAGAGGACACTTGGAGTGGAGCAAGGGCATAAAGGGGTGGCAGTGGAGCACCATGGAAAACTCCCCATGGCCGGCCACCCTAACCCCCCCCCCCCCAAAAGGAGTTTCCCCTTCCCCAAGTCATCCCTTCTAGAAGCTTTGGGAAAAGCCCTAAAAGGTGGCTTTCCAAAAAGTAACCATAAAGTGCTTTTCACTATTCATGAAAACATTTTTCCACGACCGTTAAATCCAAAAATATTTATGTAGGTCCAGAACATTTCTAGTACCCCCTAAAATAATTCAGGACGCATTCTAAAACATTTCTGGATCAATGATTTTCATCAGCGAAAAGCAACCAAGACATTTCTGGCTGCTCCGAAACATTTTCGGTTTTCTCTCCGGAAAAATTCCAGAAGGTCCCAGAACAATTCTGGCACCCTCCAAAAAGTTCCAGCCACGTGCTGAGACCTTTTTGGCTCAATGGTTTACTCCAAAACATCTTTTCAGTTTCACCGAAACTTTTCCGGTGTTCTCTCCGGAACTTTTCCGTTGTCTCCGAAATTTGTCCGGTGACTTTCTCTCAGACTCCCTGTCTAGGATTCAGTAGATAAAAGACACTTAAGCGTGTGACCCTGTTGGTTCGGTGAAGTATAGACATGACCGGAACACTTTGCGATCAATGATCAATAGCGGAACCGTGGACATCCATATTGATCCCTATACCCACACAAATGAATATTTGAGTGAACCGGTAGTTTGCCGTGTGCTATTCCTGTTGCTTCGCGATATGTTACAAACACCTAAGGTGAGACTTATCGGCATCCCCGTGAATCAACAACTTGTCCACTATGCCAGTTACCTCGTTACCGGTTTTGTTCTCTTTTCTCGTTTCCGTGTTCTGGCTTCCCTGTGATCAAATCACATTGTGTCTGGCCAGACAATGATGGATACCGTAACACCGAGAGGGCCCAAAGAATATCTCTCCATCGTCGGAGGAGCAAATCCCAACCTTGAGCTATCAAGTCCCTTGTCATACTTTTTCGTGAACCCGTAAGCCGCCGTAATAGCCACCCTGTTACAGATGCCGTTTAACAAACCCCAAAGTTCCCGAAGCAAGTACGAAGGAACTCGATACTCTCATGGTCTAAGGAATTATGCAAATGTTAACTTTCTCTGTGTTATCAACTATTAACTTGTGACGAATGTATCTCATAGCATAACATCAATCGGGTCGATTCAACACAAGTGTTCTCCTAACATTGTGCCCTCAAAAGTTGACGGCATAGACATGCCCATGATCAGGAAAACGTGATCATCATGCAATACTTGAGCTAGCCTTAGAGGCCAGACTAGGAATACATTTTATCGTTTATTATTCCACACGTGCATATGAGTTTTCCTCCGAGCCTCGTGGTTATTGTAGACTCGAGAACCATAGCAGTTATAGCACGGAATACAAACATAATTACGAACATGGAGATAATAATAACATTTATTATTGCCTCTAGGGCATATCTCCTGCAGACTCCCACTTGCACAAGAGTCAATAATCTAGTCAATGCTAATGCACTTTACACCTATGGCATACTGCTGTAAAATATGCTTCACTTGTGGTATAGTCCTTTTCCAACGGATCTGACAACTTCAGGTCTGTGTGTATCTTGCATTTCCTCGCATTTTCACGCTTTCGCAAAATTCTTATTTTGTGTGGACTTGGCTTTGTATATATGTGAATCACTGGTCAAACCTTGATTCCTCAGACTGAGCTATGGATCAACTATCTACAATAGTGTTCCATTGACCAAAGCCATCTTGGAACCATACTAAGTTCATGAATAAACTATATGATTCAACATCTTTTTTGTCGCTTCTAAAGCGTCAACATACTTAGCCTTCGTTATAGAATTCACCACAGTAACCTGTTTGGAACAATTCCAACTTACTGTGCCACCATATCGTGTATTATACAAAACCCTCAACATAAATCTAAAATCGCATGGAGCATTGATGAAGACTGTATCGATGTAACTACTTACAACGAGCACTTCATAATCTCCGCTTGCGAAAAAACATGTCATCAGTACTACTTTAGTACTCAACGACATTTTTTGCTCTTGTCCTATGATCAATATTTTGATCACTTTGGTATCTGTACCCGCAACTGCTTGAGAGTACTGGACATATCTAGTTGTTTTACATACCATGGAATACATGATTAATCCAAACACAAATGTGTGTGAAAACTCCATCATGTATTTTGCTCATCAGTGTTTTAGGACACCGAGTCTTGCAAAAACTCTTTCCATGTGACATCGGCAAGAAACACTTCTTGATGTTCTCATGCTAAACCATTTTAGCACCTTGTCAATATGTATTCTTGGCTTAGCCTGTTAGGCAATTTTATCTCCATATATAATTATGCCTAATATCGAGGCTACCTAGCCCAAGCACTTCATCAAAAAACTATTTTTCAATGAAGTCCTAATTCGTGTCAAGAAATTTATATTATTTCCAATCAACAATGTGTCAAGCACACAAGGTTTTAGAAATATTATTATGCTCCCATTTACTTTCTTGTAACCACAAGCATCTTCGTTGTCCATTGATGAAATCAAACTCTTTTGACTATTTTATCAAAACGAAGATTCCAACTCTAATTTGCTCTCTTCTGTCCATCGCTGGAACTCTGAAGTTTGCATACTCACTAGCATCCTCTGGATTGACAAAATACTTTGGACTGTATCACATGCATGTCCTAGGTTGTATTTCCATCTCATGGAAATCCTTTTGGCATCCATGTATCATATCTCATGATTCAAATATGTATTAGTTGCTAGTTTAACCCGAACCGACATTAAGCATCGCTACGGAGAGACAATCCCGCCGTAGTTAATTCCTTGAATTTGGTATAAGCAACAAGTCGAGCTTTATGGATAAAACATTTTTATCCGTATCAGTTTATAGTTCCATTAATATTCGTTAGACTCTAAGTCTTCCGAAGGGTGTATCAAGATTTAATTTTGAATCATTTATATGGATACTATCTCGGATTATATTGGCATTTAGCCAATTCCGGAGTCAGGGCCCATCATCGCTTCATTGATTATCGTAGGTATACTGTTGTCTAACAACAATATCTCATTTGCGCACCTGAGAGGTTTGCACGAGTTTTGCCTACGTGGCCCAGCTGCAAGTTCGACCGAAGTCCATACATCTCATGTAGAGGCTTCCGTATCAGTCGTAGTAGGAAACTCTGGAATTACTTCCTAGGTTTCTGTCCCTTGACCTGATGACGAAGATACTGTTATCTCGTCGAGTTGCACTGTCCACCCACTCACCCTTTTGCAAGAAACATTTTCTTCAAAATCATACCGTCCTTAGTGGCAAACCTTTTGCCTCGGTATTGTGATGGAGGAATTCCCAATGACTTGGGATAACCTACAAAGTAGCACTTGTCTGATTTGGAACAGGTTTGTAAAATACTTTGCACAAGCCCCATATTCCAAATGTTAAGAAAAGACAAAACATGTTTGGGCGTACCATACCATGGTGTCATTTCAACAGATCTGATGGCGCTCTTTTCAGTGTAAAAGCCGTAGTCTCTAAAGCATTACTTTAAAAGGGATAATGTCAAATTGATTTATGTCATCTTTGATCTTACCATGTCATAAATGGTTTGATTACATCTTCACGGACATTCCACTCACACTGGTGTTCTCGGAGGTTTAAGTCATGAAACTCTTTTCACAACTCATCAGACATTCGCTAAACTTGTAACTCAAATATTCTTTTCCGCAATCAAATTGCAGAAACATAATTTTCTTGTTACAATAATTTCTACTTCATAATGAAAAACTTTTGAATGATTTCAAAAGATCCAGACTTACGTCTCATAAAGTAAATATCCATATATCTACTTGAGTCATTTCTGAAGATAGACAAATCCACTACTAGCAACAACATTTATCGGACTACACACATCAAAATGAATGATCACCAATAAGTTCGTTGCTCGTTCTTTATGGCCTATGAACGGTATTTTAGTCACTTCACTTTTCGGACGAAAGTTGCAAGTGTCAGATGATTCATAATCAAATGACTTCAAAATCCATCATTATGGAATTTCTCCATGTGGGTTTCTCCAATGTGACCAAATACAGTGCCACACATATGTGGTATTCTTTTAGTCTTGCGACATTTAGCGTCAGTGTCACGGATGTATTATATTATTATCAATATTCATAACACGCATTTCATTCATAATGAAAGTATGGCCCTTATGTTATTCATAACACTGAACAAAATTGTTCTTCTATGAACAACATCCTTGCAACAAACTTTATGCAACGGGCTAGAGTGTATAAAACTCTAAAATGAATTTATGAAAATAAATGCATAGGTAATATGCTAATGGAAAGTATAGTAACTTTTACAAAGTTCCATCATGTATCTTAACCTCATTTCTGGCCTGTTTTTTAGGCCGTAGTAGTTCTTGCATCGAGTTGCAACAGAATGCAATCGAACGGGTATTCCTGTGATCAACTTTTAATCACAATACCGAAGAATCAGTGACTAACAGTTTAATCACAATTCCCAAGAACTATTTCTTTGACCAGCCTTCTATACATCAATAACTTTTATGACATTCATACATGAGCTGGACATTCCAGTCTTCTCTCTTTTTGCCTTTATACTTCTAACAGTTTTACTTCCAATATTTCTCCTACTCTCAGAAGAAGCACCCAACTTTAAGAGTGGCTTCAGCCCCGGACTTCCCAGGCGTGTAAGTCTTACTGACACCCTTTGGACATTTCCTTTCTCTTTAAGTTTATGTTTTATTCACCTTCATCACATGACAGACGTGTTCTTCTGGATCCCTCTCTTATCAGTCTAATGCATAGCAAACACTTTACTAATACTTGCAAACAAACATTGTTTTGGATATCTCATATCTTTTTGGCTTTGTTTGTATATAAAAATAATTTTCAGTTCCATGGATATCACATAACTATCCCAAACTTTTAAAGTTCGGGTCTCATGGAAACAAACATATAGCACTTGACAGTAACGGAATTCCAGCTTTTGGATCGACGGACGAGATTCACATCATCCATAGCATTAGCGGGAGAATACCGAAAGCATGCGATATGACAAAGTCCTTCTCGGCACTCTTGAGGACAATCCTCACATTACGTTACCAACCGTAAAGTTTTAACCAGATATTTAATAGCTAATTCAATTTTAATAGGGAAGGTGGAAACGCAAGCCAATATTCTATAACTATTATACAAATCACACTTAGACTATGTTCATAATTAATTGCATAGAGAATGAAACAAGTTAATTCTAAAATGCCCTCTCACTCAAATCAATATCTCTCATAATTGATTGTGAGTGATACAAGACCCATATTGAAATTCAACGCCAAGGATGTATCCATCTCAAGTGACGAGAATTGCAATCGGTAGGCTAACTTGCCAATCACATCTCTATGTGACTCTTGTTCATCTTTCGATGGGCGTGTTCCGAGCTCAGGACGATCCTCCGGAATGTCAAGACAACCAAGTGATCTCGCTGCGAGGTCTCAACTCACCCGCCTCACACATGTCTAAACGTTCGTAGCCATGTATCCATGTGATATCCCGAAAAGAAAAGTGCCGTGACGGTGCTACACTTGGGAGAATACTAACTACTTGATATTTTTTGTGAGAGATCACCCTAATAAAAAGCGACTACCGCGCAATCAAAAAGGGTGCATCAAGAGGGATAAACATCTCATGCAATTCATAATAGCATGATATGGTATAGCCCTTTCTGACGGAGAAGTCTTTAATTTCTTCGTCTTCGGCATTTGCGTCGGTGTTCACCTTCGCGAAGATTGCCACCACCTTGTCGATGCACCAGATAATATTGATATCTCTATAGCTAATAAAATAAGTGCATTACATAAGGTTGACACGCAAGTCATTAAAGTGACAATCATATGGCTCCAGCCATAATGCCGAATCATGACACGCAGATCATGTTAATTTAATTTTACATCATATAGTCATCTCATACATAATGAAATTAATATGAGAACTGCTATACAACATCTGATGCACATTTCATGTCATCCTGCAAAACCAAGTTAGACGCCTCTAATCGGTTTATATAAAATTTTATTTTACGTGGCTTCTAAGGTTTCAAAACAAACCGAAGCTACCAACGTCCACCATCAAGTATGATTATTCAAGTTGCTAGATTAACTTTGCGGGGCGTATGAAACACGAGATAATAAAATCTCGAGCCCCATACTGAAATTCGTCATACGCAAAAACCCCGTGCAGATCATATCTGCATTGCCCTTTTAGTCTGCGAAACATCCATCTTTCTTAAACTATGGTAGAACCCAAAGAACTGTTAGCACTTCGTTGATCTGTCAACCAACATACTCAGGAGCAGCATGGAAGGATCGCGGATTGCTAGAACTTTGTAAGATTCTACCAAGCTGTCAAGATCAGGACTACGCAAATTCAAGGGAAGCAACAAGAACATCGGGTAATAGATTTCATCTGCTACCCGCATAAATAATTTTCAGCAATAGAACTCATCTACTACAAAATTATATTGTGCAACACCCATACATCTCATGTATTCTAGATTGTAACCTGCATCTACGCATAGCACGGCTCATGATGCCACTGTAGGGGAACGCGACAGAAAACAAAAAATTTCCGCACTACGAACACGCCCAGGATCACTATGGAGATGCATACAAGGTTTTTGATCTGATCATTACCGACTCGTACCGCAGCGGAAGGAGAGTCGATGTAGATCGTCGGTGCAGATCCCCGCAGCTAGGATTTACAACCTCCCAACCGCGAGGATGTTCTCCCTCGTCTGCCCCTCGGACAGTCCCTCGGACAGCCCTTCGGGAGGCGGTCGGATAGTCCCTCGGACGGTGTCACAGACAGCCCTTCGGGAGGACCCTCGAACTCGGACGGTATCTCGGACAGCCCTTCGGGACGACCCTCGAACAACCCCTCGGGCAAAAGATTGAACCTATGACCTCTCTACGGGGTTGCACACATACGGTGTCAGCAATTCGGTAGGGCTTCGCAACCCAGAACTAGTTCCCACCGGAACCCAGACATCCTTTCGGCTCTACGAAACTATTTCGTAGGAGGAGAGAGAAAGCCAGATCATGCATGGCATTTGTATGAGAGATTGAGTGAGTATGGAGAGCACTCTCCACCTCTATTACAAGGAGAGAGAGACAGCCAGATCAAATCACATTGTGTCTGGCCAGACGATGATAGATACCGTAACACCGAGAGGGCCCAAAGAATATCTCTCCATCGTCGGAGGAGCAAATCCCAATCTTGAGATATCAAGTCCCTTGTCATACTTTTCCGTGAACCCGTAAGCCGCCGTAATAGCCACCCTGTTACAGATGCCGTTTAACAAACCCCAAAGTTCATGAAGCAAGTACGAAGGAACTCGATACTCTCATGGTCTAAGGAATTATGCAAACGTTAACTTTCTCTGTGTTATCAACTATTAACTTGTGACGAATGTATCTCATAGCATAACATCAACCGGGTCGATTCAACACAAGTGTTCTCCTAACATTGTGCCCTCAAAAGTTGCCGGCATAGACATGCCCATGATCAGGAAAACGTGATCATCATGCAATACTTGATCTAGTCTTAGAGACCAGACTATGAATACATTTTACCGTTTATTATTCCACACGTGCATATGAGTTTTCCTCCGAGCCTCGTGGTTATTGTAGACTCGAGAACCATAACAGTTATATCACGGAATACAAACATAATTACGAACATGGAGATAATAATAACATTTATTATTGCCTCTAGGGCATATCTCCTACACGAACACACCGACAAATATAATTAATAAGCAAGTATGAATGAGATGTCGGTGATGGTTTCCGTGGGCCTTGGTGACCCGGCAGTTCGAACGGTGTGACCGCGAGTCAGCCGCGATGGCGACGAGATGCAACGGTGAGTAGGCCGCGACGGTTGGATAAGCCAAAAAGAAGTCGGTTGTGTCGCGATGGCGAGTAAGCCAGGGCTCATTGGTCGGTAGGCCGCGATGGCTGGATAAGCCGGAATGTCAAGTCGGTCGCACCGCTATGTCGAGTACGCCAGTAATCGACGGTGAGTAGGCCGCGGCGGCTGGATAAACCGAAATAGAAATTCGGTCACGTCGTGATGAGAATATTTGATATATCCCCAACACTAAAGCATGAGAAGAAAAAAAAGGGCCCCACAATAATGTGAAGACACATCCTCTCTTCTCTCTCTCCTCTTGTGTGATATATCTAGTTTTTTTTTCCGAATTTTTAAAGTTCTAAAATCCCCAAATCACAAAAAATTTGAAAAAGAGAAAGAATTCTGAACGTTTGAAATTTCAGAAGTATTTTTTAAAGTTTGTACCTCTAGAAGTGTCGACACTCTGAAACATTGAAAATTAAAAAAATTCTAAAAAATCTATGAGAAATCAGTCCAGACCGACTGAGAAATCCTATCCTATATCACTTAATTAATAGGATCAACCCGCTAACTCATTTCTCTACACATGCAGCCCTCCAACCTCACAAAAACTTCCACCTCACTCATGCCACGTCATCAGAGTTAAGCACATGGTTTCTACGGTGTTTATCATTGCCGTATCAAGACGTTTTAGATGATGAATCGAGGCGTGCGTTGTCACCCTTTTGTTCGTTCCAAACGTTTTAGACCGCGGAGTGTCGGCCGGCCCGATTCGTGCCGTAACTATTCCAACAATAACCCCTAATTTTTTGCAGGTAGTGAGGATCGATGGCGGCGCTTCTGCGACACGGCGGGGCACCGAGGCGGATCGGTACCTCCATGATACACAGAGGAGAGCAGGCGGCGGTTGCGGAGGAGTGATGCCGGCTCGGGCCAAGGTTCGTGCACACCAATGCTCAGGCAAGCCCGCTCTGGCCAAGGTTCATGCAAACCAGCAATGGGGTATATATCCTTACACAATTCTTTTTGTTATCCAATCAAAAGCATCCATGCCATCTTCTCTACTAGCTGCCTACCTAGATCTCCCTTCTATAAAAAACAGGAGCTTCTAAACAGGATTCTTCTTTAGCAAATAGGAGAGACACATACATGCTGGAGATGTTTAGTGCATCGCTACGGTAAAATGGAAGCTTCTTTCCAGCTGTCTAGCTTCTTCCGTTGAAGAGGCCTCAGTTGGTTCTTCTTTTTCTTAATATTATTATTGATGTATGTGATGTACCCATTCCAGGGTGCTGCTGCTCAAGAGACTGGAATCCGACGCGGAGCAGAAAGCCTGGTAGCAGATCATGGTACTAGAGACACGCCGGCTCTTCTTCTTCTTCTTCTTCTTCTTCTTCTTCTTCTTATTCTTCTTCTTGGAGAAAGTGCATGATGCAATCGTTGACAGAAACGTGCTAAGGGTACTAGTCAAGGATTTATTTCGTGATCACGCTAGCGACTAGCAGACCCAAACACTTGTGAAATCTTTCTTGCGTTAAGTGTAAACTGCAGGAAGCTTCTTCAAGTAATCCATCCCTTAATTAGCAAGCAAACATACATATGTGGGGCATTGGCTGTATCATCAAACCTCAGTTGGCAGTATTCTTCTTATTGATCTATGTGATGTAATCCATTCCAGGGTGCTTATCAAGACACTAAGCTTGAGATCCTGCGCAAGATGGAGGAGTTCTATGTGGCATTGCGGCGTTTAAGGAGCAAAGCGGGCTTTGGCCAAAATTCATGCACAACGTGGAGGATCTTAATCAGCATCTTTGGGGTTATTGCAACAACCACCGGATTGTTGCTGAAGACATCCGGCGCAAGGCGGAGGATCTGTATGATGCGGTAGCTGCGGAGGAGCAACACCAGTCCAAGGCATGGCTTTCGCTGGTACGTGGATATAAGTCACTTCCTCTGTTTCTTCTTCCTGTCCTGTTTGTTTGTTTGTTTGACAGGAGCTCTCGTTTTCAACTACCTGCTGCAGGCGCGACATTCCAGTAATGGGTGGCAAAGTGTTGGGGGCATATCTGGAAGCAGGTTGAGAGACAAACCCCGTTCAAGCATGCATGGACTGCCGTAGAGGGCATTAGTAATTCCTCGTGTAATCGTCAGGAAGCAGGTAGAGAGACAAACCCCGTTCAAGCATGCACGGACTGCCGTAGAGGGCATTAGTAATTCCTCGTGTAATCGTCAGGAAGCAGGTAGAGAGACAAACCCCGTTCAAGCATGCATGGACTGCCGTAGAGGTGAGGGTGGGTTGTTGGGTTGTGGGAGCTCCTGATGCGTTGATGCAGTGATAGCCGATAAAGTACATCCACACTAGAAGATGCGCCCGGCCATGGCTGGATCCCGTCTGGTGGTGATTGTAGAGGGAGCGCGCGGTGGCCATGGCTAGATCTTGGGATAGGAAGAGGAGAGGGTCGTAACAAAAGATATTACGACCGACACCTCAAGGTTTCATGCTCAGCCGTTTCCATATGTAAATGCCGCTCGCCGTGGTGAGAAACGGAGTACATAAGACGTATAGAACGGTACGAACGGTTCGGGTACACCTTGGGGCTGTCAAACGTTTTAGGCTGACATCACTTCGTAGTGCAATTGAAGATAAATCTTGTAGTGGGGGCTAGCTTTTTCGACATAGAATATTCCTAGTTTCGTCCAGGCTTATATACTGATTTTTCATCGTTTCAAGCTTTGAGGACAAGAATAGTCTATATTTCAGGAACCTCGAGTCTGCAGGGTTGCACGTCGATTTTTGCCACACATGAATAGTCGATATTTCTTGAGCTCGGGTACCAGTTACGTGTCAACTTTTTTTGATAGAAAATTAATCGTTTCGTGACATATATTACTCGTCGTTTTTTGCCAAACAAGAAAGTCGTCGTTTGGTGATCACCCATTCATGCTTACAGACCGATTTTTTGCCGATAGGTAGACGGCTGGCGAAAACACGGTAACCAAGGGGACCACGAGGCAGTGAATTTTTTTGTCAAGCCTGCCTCCGCTATGACTAATGTTGGACGTTAAACTCGGGCTTTTCGGCTCGGCCCGAGCCTGACTCGCCCGCAACTGAGATGGACCGAGCTGTGTTGTCTTTGCTGGATAGAAACTCTCCTGAGACGGTTAAGTGACTAGGTTTGTGTGCAATGGGTGGCTTTCTCTGGAAACCATAAACTGGTGGCGACGTCGGGGCGCTCGTGGGCATTGGTGGGCGCGGCCAGAACCATGCCAATATCTGCATCGGCACGTTTCCGGCGTGCTAGGAAGAATTTTGAAACGAGAAAAATTGCGTCCCGCGCCAAATGAAAATCCTACCATTACATACTTATGTGTTTTTGCAGGTTTGCAACTTTGACTATACACTTATTGAGAAAAAAACATCTATCTATTATATACTTAAAACAAAAGACAAACGAGCCATCACGTTAATCCACATAAGCTTAGAAAATAAACGATTGAGATTAAAAGATGAAAATAAACCATGTACAAACAACACTATGGTTGACACGTTGATCTAAAAAAAGAAGGCCATCTTTTTTTTTCTGATGAAAAGAAGGCCATCATTGACACGTACAAACTTAACCAAATTCGGTAAGACACGGACAACTGATTGGTCTCGGTGATGCCAAAAAAAACCTGATTGACCTCGCACAACCAAGCTGATTGGTCTCCGTGATGTAAAAACAAACCTGATTGGTCTCCAGCAACAACACGCACGGCAAATAACTGATTGGTCTCCGGCAAGAATACGTACGATATATATATAGCTGATCGATTTCCATCTACAATATGCACGTGCAAGCTCAGAACCACACGGATACATATCCATTGCCCCATATGGTCTCCACACGAGCACACTGCACATGCGTATACTTTTTCTTTTTGCGAAAACATGCGTACTCTATGTGTGAAAAGAAAACATCGACATTAGAGCATGCATGAAATAATGCCCGAGATGCCAGGACGGCCAACGGATTGAAGGCATGACAACAACGCTATCGTCTCATCGGGCATGTACTCTATGTGTGTTAGATGCTTCCATCCCAACATGTCTTGACAAATCAAACTTCGTACTAGGCAAAATGAAAATGAACAATTATTCTTGAATTTGTTATTGAGAAGAGAAGAATAAAAAACACTTTGGATTACAAGAAGTTGAGTGAGCTGACAAAATATTTGAAATGAAAGTTATTGAGAAGAAAAGAATATACGCACAATATTCTATTTTATATAATGTGGTTATGAAAAGAAAAGAAACAATATATGTACCATACAATTAAAAAATAAATGATCCAGTGAAAAACATATAAAGGAAAATCTAATCACAGAAGAGATGTAAGGCAAAAAAATGTAGAAAATCTAACTGTCCAAAGAAACTGTATGTTAGATATTCTCTCGATACTCCATATCACTTAGGTTTTTTTTTGACATCATACATATCACTTAGGTTGATTAAACATAGGTAGGACACAGATCTAAGTCAAGTAATCCTCTCCTTTCAAACACTCTGTATTTCTCTTAGATCGATCATAATACAAGTAACCAATCGGAGCATAGAGAGCCATGTAATTATCTTTTTCCAAAAGAAAAACTATGCAATGGACTAACTCCTAGTCCGCCACGTCGTCCTGTGGTTCCCGTGCCATGCGCACCCGAGCAAAACACGGTTTCACTCAACCACATCGCCTTTTCTCCCTGGCCGTGCCTCCCTCTATCTCTCCTCTTCCTTCCTCCTACAAAAGTGCCCTCAAAGATCCCAATTGGAACGATGCCATGCTTGATGAATACCATGCTTTGCTTAAGAACAAAACTTGGAGATTGGTTCCTAAACCTGCAGGTACAAACGTGGTCACCGTCAAATGGATCTTTCGGCACAAATTGCATCCCGATGGGTCTTTGGCGCAGTACAAGGCACTTTGGGTCCTCCGTGGCTTCATGCAACAAGAGGGCGTCGACTACACCGAGACCTTTAGCCCAGTTGTCAAACCGGCTACCGTCCGCGTCATCCTCAGCATTGCCACTGCTCAATCTTGGCCTATCCATCAGTTGGATGTCAAGAATGCCTTTTTGCACGGTGATCTCTATGAAACGGTATACTACACCCAACCCGCTGGCTTTGTTGATTCCACCTATCCTAACCATGTTTGCTTGCTCAACAAATCCCTCTATGGCTTAAAACAGGCCCCACGCACTTCGTTTTTGTGATTCAAGTCTTTCATTCTCTCACTCGGTTTTGTAGCCTCCAAAAGTGATACCTCGCTATTCATCTACCACCATGGTTCTTCCATCGCAAATCCCTTGCTTTATGTAGATGACATAATTCTCACTGCCAACACCACTTTCATCTTGAACTCCATCATAGGCTCCCTCAAAACTGAGTTTGCCATATCAGACCTTGGCGACATTCATCATTTTCTTGGTGTTAATGTTGCCCGCACCTCCTCCGGCCTGTTTTTATCGCAACAACATTACATCCTCAAAATACTAGAGCGTGCAAACATGCTTCATTGTAACCCAATATCTACCCCGGTGGACACTAAGTCCAAATTATCTGCCACCGATGGTGATCCACTTCCTAACCCCACCCATTACCGCAGTATTGCTGGCGCTCTCCAATACCTAACTCTCACCCACCCGGACATCTCTTACGCGGTTCTGCAAGCGTGCCTTTTCATGCATGCCCCCCGCACTTCACACTATCAGCTTGTCAAGAGGATACTTCGCTACCTCAAGGGCACGTCACACTTCGGTCTTCAGCTCTACACCTCCACCTCCCATGACCTCGTTGCTTATTCGGATGCCGATCGGGCCGGCTGCCTGGATACCCGGAAGTCCACATCGGGGTTTCGCATCTTTCTCGGGCCGAACCTTATCTCTTGGTCTTCCAAACGCCAGCATACCGTTTCTCGTTCTTATCTCTTGGTCTTCCAAATGCCAGCATACCGTTTCTCGTTCTAGTGCTGAAGCCGAATATAGAGCTGTTGCAAACTGCGTCGCCGAGGCCACGTGGCTCCGTCAGCTCCTGCACGACCTGTAGCGCCCACCTACACAGGCCCCTTTGGTCTACTGCGATAACATCAGTGCGATGTACCTCTCCTCCAATCCTGTGCAACACCAATGTACCAAACATGTTGAGATTGACCTCCACTTCGTCCAGGATCGTGTTGCATTGGGCGACACACGTGTGCTGCATGTTCCATCCGGGTCGCAGTATGCCGACATCTTCACCAAGGGGCACCCTTCTGCAGTTTTTGACGACTTTCGATCCAGTCTGAACATCCATCCGGGTGGAGTTCCGACTGCGAGGGGGGGGGGTGTTAACGTGTCATTGTATGTGTCATTGACGATCTGGCCGGCGTGCCACCTTTCACGGGAGAGGTTAGACCCTGGCTATTTGTACATTGTAACTCTGTGTTTGAATCAATACAATCGACAGCAGTGAGATATCCTTCCTCTATCTCTTTTTCTGATAGAAAATTAATCGTTTCATGACAAAGATTACTCGTCGTTTTTTGCCAAACAAGAAAGTCGTCGTTTGGTGACCACCCGTTCATGGTTACATACCGATTTTTTGTCGATAGGTAGACGGCTGGCGAAAACACGGTAACCAAGGGGATCACGAGGCAGTGAATTTTTTTGTCAGGCCCGCCTCCGCTATGACTAATGTTGGACGTTAAACTCGGGCTTTTCGGCTCGGCCCCAGCCTGAGGCAAATCCTATTTGACGCCCGCAGGCGTCAAAAGGACGTGGCTTCGCTGAAGCCTGGCCACCCGATGCCCTAGTTTGGGCCGGCCCACGGTCGCTCTGCTTTTTCTTCTTTTTCCTGTTTCTTTCATTTCTTTTTTTTCTGTTTCTATTTCTATTTCTTTTCTTTTCCGTTTTTCTTTTTTTCTTTTTGTTTCTTTTTTCGTGTATTATGCACAGTTCGTTGCATGTTTATATACAAAAATGTTCATCGTATATTTAAGAAAATGTTCACCCTATATTAAGAAAATGCTCAACATATTTTCAAAAATTGTTCATTGTGTATTTTAAAATTGTTCAACATATATTCACAAAAATGTTCAATGTGTATTTAAATATTGTTTAGTGTATCACAAAAATGTTGAACGTGTATTTAAATATTTGTTCAGCGTATATCACAAAATGTTCAGTGTGTGTTTAAAAATTGTTTAGCATATATCACAAAATGTTCAATGTATATTTAAAAATCGTTCATCATTTGAAATTTCAAAATTTTTGTTCATGTTTTCAATAATTGTTCACATTTCTAAAAGTTTGATCGAATTTCTAAATTTGTTCACGATTTTCAAACATTATTCAAAAAATTTAAGTAAAATTGTTCATATTTTTTTCCAAAGAAATGTTGGAAAGTTTGAAAAAAGAAACGGATCTGCTGTTATACATAGTATTTTAACTTATTAGGCGACGCAAATTGGTTCTTGAGGTCGGGCGCTGCAAATATAGCACTAGAACTCTTCAGATCTATTGGTTTGGAAGAGGTATCCACTAGCGGGAGGTCGCGACGTCGAGCTCTCGCTCGCGCAACAGCTTTCTCGTGAGTTTTTTTTTTTCACGCCTGGATTTCGCTAGCTCCAAATGGGCCGGCCCGTTCGCGGTTCTGTTCAGCGAACGCTCAACAGTTTGATGCTCGCGGGCGTCGTACAGGAGGTCTCCCAGCCTGACTCACCCGCAACTGAGATGGACCGAGCCGAGTTGTCTTTGCTGGACCGAAATGAGCTTGGGGCGGGCCTGGCTTGGCTTGGTCCGACCCGAAAACCTCGTTGTTATTTTATTAGTTCAAATTTCTTTCCAGCCCAGCAAGAAACATGGCGCCTGTGAGGTTAGCTCTGCCTTCCTCCACTCGTTCTGTACACATCGACAGCAGAGAGAGCCAGCCGCCACAGGAAAGAGTAGCAACGCCGCCATCCCGCCACTCGCGTCGCACACGCTGCTACCGCCGCCGCCGCCGGTCGCGCCCAGCGCCCACACCACCACTCTACACTAGCTCTGCCCCGGCAGCTCCGTTCCGTCCCGGCCCCTCCACGCCGGTCACGCCATGGTCGTGGATAAGAAGAAGAAGGAGACGACGTCTACTGCCAGCAATGGCGTTCTCAGACTGAAGACATGATGAAGGTATTGCACTTATTAGGACATAACTAGTATCAGCGTGTATTGGCTCATGTATGGTCGTTGTGCGTAGAGCTGCTGCAGACTACATTGTTTTAGATCTCCATACTAGTACTGCATGATTTAAAATTTCCCTTATACATCTGAAGAAGTTTTCACGGCTAAAGAAAGTTGAGCTATTTTCAGTTTTAAGAAATAAAATTATTAATTAGAACGCTACTATCTTGTATCAGTGTGTATTTGCTTCTTTAGAATTGTGTATAGAGCTACTTGTTTCTTTCCTAATACTTTAGTCTGGATGTAGAGTAGAGCTACTTGTTTCCTAATACATGTTTCTCTAGAATCTGCTTTATTTTCTGGATTTTATTTAAAACGGAATACGCAACAAAAATGTATTCCCAGCGGCGGGAAATAAATCGCGAAATGATCCTGACTGGTGGGGCCGATCCAATCAAATCGTTTCATTAAATTCCTCTGCGCCTAATTAAAAGAGAGTGGAGTCGCGGCAAACGTGGCTCACCGGCGAGAGTTCCGTGGTGTCGACCAAGGGCGTGTGCACGTACAACGGGGGATATGGTTGACACGCGGTTAAATGGCGGTTGGCGTGTAGTTGGGTCATCGTCTCCGACGCCGGCATGCTAGGGTTTGACATTGTCGATGAACCAGAGCTCCTCCAACGACGGCGACTGAGGCTGTGGACTTCTGGGGAACAGGGGATGCTCGAGGCAAACATTATCGATGCACAGTGCTCCGCGGCGATGGTATCAGTCGGAGGTGTGGCACGGTGGTTGAGTTCGATTCCGGCGAGGTGTTGCTCACCGGGTCGAGTTCGACCGTGAGAAATACGACTGAGGGAGAGGGGAGAGAGATGCGAGTTCCAATCATACCAATACGATCTATATATAGGAGATCAATGAGGAGGTCGAGGTCACCATGGCGACTTGGCGTGGACTTGGTACATGAGCATCGGATGCTCTGCAGCGGCCTGGGTGGTGGCGTGAGCATCCGGCGAAGCTCAGGCTTAAACAAATGGGGACTCAGAGGGGCGGTGCAGGTCTGCGGTGGTGTAGGCATCTGACGGCGACAGTAGTGATGGTCGGCCGTGTCGCACGTCATGGATAGAAACTCTCCTGGGATGGTCAAGTGACTAGGTTCGTGTGCAATGGGTGGCTTTCTCCGGAAACCATAAACTGGTGGCGACGTCGGGGCGCTCGTGGGCATTGGTGAGCGCGGCCAGAACCATGCCAATATATTTGCATCGGCACATTTCCGGCGTGCTAGGAAGAATTTGGAAACGAGAAAAATTGCGTCGCGCGCCAAATGAAAATCCTACCATTACATACTTATGAGTTTTTGCAGGTTTGCAACTTCGACTATACACTTATTGAGAAAAAAGCATTTCTATCTAAAATGGCATGGCTCTGGTAAAGTTATTTGGTAATTTTTCCAAGATGTAAAACCTTGTATAATGGATAGAGGGCTCCGAGAAGATGTCATTTCATATTTTTACTGAATTTTACCACGTGTAAAACAGAGCTCAATAATTTATGCATAGAGGTACAATTCACTATTTGGAATTGAATTATTTGATCATTTGAGATATTTAAATTCTGCCTCATGTCCCAAAAGGCAGGAGAAATGTTTTCATATTTCCCTTCTGATGTGTGGAGTAAAAATATTGGGTGTTGTCCTTTGGTTAATTTAAAATGATCCATGGTAAAAGTAATATGTAAATTTTCACTACGCATTCAATATATTTAACCAATTCTATTATTTTTATTTCTGCCCTATGGGTCCCAAAAGGCACGAGAAAGGTTTATCATATTCAACTACGAATTTTGTAGTAGAAATATGAGGGGATGTACTTGTGTGGAATTTTAAAAACTTCGTGGTAAAAATAATAAGTGGAACTCACTTTTACCATATGGTCATTTGGTAAATTTGTTTGAATTTACATTTATTAATTTTGAGTAGGGGTTCAGCCCTTCCATGTTTTACTGGTTTGTAGGATAAGGTAACCAAGTTACCGTTGGGGTTTGATTTAAAATATTTTCCTATATAGAAAATATAAGAAGGTTTTATTAAACCCTAGTGTTATTTGATGATTTGGATAAATCACTAGCTATGGTTTAACCCTAGATTCATGCTCCACATACTTGTCAAGTTTTGTGGATTTGGATAAAAGAGAATAAGAACCAATAAACACTTCCGGTCCT
The DNA here is from genome assembly GCA_039707655.1 of Elymus sibiricus. NCBI lineage: Eukaryota > Viridiplantae > Streptophyta > Magnoliopsida > Poales > Poaceae > Elymus > Elymus sibiricus. Next base: position 373,465,920 of record CM077664.1, on the reverse strand, counting down.
CAAATAAAAATTGTTTTTAAAGAAAACCAAAATTTTGAAAATGGGCAAATCTTGGGGAGTCACAACTTCTCCGTCTTTTAATCTCAAATGTCATAACTAAAATCAACAGAATATATTTTTTAACCTATGTGGATTAACCTTTGTTACCTCTTGTTTTAATTATATAATAGATCACTGGAACATGTGAGTTCTTAGTATGACATGCCACAACCAAGACCAATTGACCGGGGCACATTGAAATAAATGTAATTTACACTAAAATTTTCTACTTCTGCAGAAATTAATTTTAGCCATTACTATTAATATTACATCCTCGTTGTAGTTTTTGTCATACAATTGTAATTCATATTAATATTTCTGAAAAGTACACTTGCATTGTGTTAGTTTAAATGGTATTTGTAATTTTCTTGATAGACAACGGTATAAACTATATAGTGTGTACATATTTATTGTGTATGTCTCTAAAACATATGGTCTGCAAATATCTCAGTGCGGATTTTAATTTATGGTTAGGTAAGTATATTTGTAGAAACTTCCAAAGTTTGAATTGAATCGTTGTCATGAATTTTCACCTTTCTTTCGGGTCAAATGTGTGTCTTGCATGTTAAAAGTTGGTTCAGTAATAAGTTTATACTGTGTGCATGCTAAGTAGGGGCATTGACATACCATCGTTAATAGTAATCATTAGCAATATGCAATTGATTCTACTACTTTAGAATACATACTACGAATTGATTATTTTATACGATCTGGTACAATGCACTTGGCCATCTGCTATAAACAAGTACTTATGTCATTTTGTAAAATAAAATTTTGTGTATCAATTTAAACATGAAAATCTAGTTAACATATATTTTATTAAAACGTAGGACTTTGACCGAACCAAGACTAGCAACCTAGCTGAACCAAGACTAGCAACCTAGCAGCAGGAATCGGCAACAAATCCGCTGAATTTCACCAGACCCCAAAATAATAACCTTTCGGTCAAAATTAATAATCAGACATTAAAGTAGTACAAAGGATCTCAAATGAAATTCAAAATATGTTTTTGAATATTTGGACGAATATCAAGAGAAAAATCCAGTCAATTGGCCAAACTGCATACAAAAATTCAATAGTATGTTGAAACCACTCCGTACCGCCTCCACGAGCGCCGCATTTCTGGCGGACTATGTTGTGTGGATTGCGACGCACAGAGATGATGGTGGACGAAATTACTGCTCGCCACAGCACCACGAGATCCAGCACCTTCGTCGTCATTTACCCCACGATACCCCTGGCATTCTTCTTCCTAGTTCCTCCACCTCCACCTGCACTTTCAGTTGTTCACAGAGTCTCCGCCCTGCGTTCTTCCTACAGATGGGACGGACGTCTTGGTAAAAAGCTGAACCAAACCCCACCATATGTTTCTGCGGGTGAGAATGCACCTTTATTCTGAGGAACATGTGTCAATGGACTTGATCAGGATTAAGGATACAAAATATCAGTGCAATAAAGCCGCCATCCACTGTATGTGGAAGCAATCATCACTTGGATCAAGACATAGATAAACTGGACACATCATTCCTGTATTCTCAATAAAGATGGTAATAATCTAGGATGCGGCTATTGAACAGAAGGGTGCTTTGCCCGTGAGCTGATAAAATTTCTGGGTTAACTAGCACATTCCTGAGACAGGAACCGCAGGAGCCAACTCTCCAAACAACCAGCACAACAAAAACAACCCAGCTAGGTTTCATGCACTCAACACTCATCAATAAGATTACCCAGATTAGTGATAATAATATAGCAAGCAGTTGATAAGCTTTTACTCAAGTTGTAGATATCAGATCCATCCCGGATTAGTCGTAATTTATATATAGTGCTGCTGGAAAACGAGTTCTTCATTCTTCTTGCTCCTCGTCGGTCTCAGCTGGCTCCTTTGCCTTAAGAATGTCAGTGGCACTAAGAAAAGCAGATATGCCCCCAACACTTTGCCACCCATTACTGGAATGCCGCACCTGCAGCAGGTAGTTGAAAACGAGAGCTCCTGTCAAACAAACAAACAGGAAAGGAAGAAGAAACAGAGGAAGTGAATTATATCCACGTACCAGCGAAAGCCATGCCTTGGACTGGCGTTGCGCCGCCGCAGCTACCGCAGCATACAGATCCTCCGCCTTGCGCCAGATGTCATCAGCAACAATTCGGTGGCTGTTGCAATAACCGCAAAGATGCGGGTTAAGATCCTCCACGTTGTGCATGAATTTTGGCCAAAGCCCTCTTTGCTCCTTAAACGCCGCATATGCCACATAGAACTCCTCCTCCTTGCGCAGGATCTCAAGCTTAGTGCGTTGAGAAGCACCCTGGAATGGATTACATCACATAGATCAATAAGAAGAATACTGCCAACTGAGGTTTGATGATACAGCCAATGCCCCCACATATGTATGTTTGCTTGCTAATTAAGGGATGAATTACTTGAAGAAGCTTCCAGCAGTTTACACGTAACGCAAGAAAGATTTCACAAGTGTTTGGGTGGCCGGCGTCGGTAGCGTCAGTGTCGGCTGGAGGTGGCGTCAGTGGCGATGACGGAGGGGATCGAGGCAGCGGCGGAGGTAAAAGGCTCAAGGTGGCGGAGGAGGGAAAAAGGCTCGAGGCGGCGGTCATTACGGCGACGGAGGGGATCGAGGCGGCGGTGGCGCCCGTGCCGTCGAAGGAGGGGATCGAGGCGGCGGCGGAAGGGAGGAGAGAGAAGAGGGATGCGGTGGCAGAGGGGAGAGGAAGAAGCGGCGGCGGAGGGAAGGGGAAGAAACGGCGGCGCCGCAGATCTGGGTGGAGGGGGGTGGAGTGTGGTGTGTGCGTGAGGGTACGTGGGGATTGTTTTTTACCTAGATCTGATGTAAATACTACTGGCGTGGCCTAGTTCGGCAACGCCACTAGTATTTTCTCCCGGAGCGGCACACGTGGGTGCATATACCGGTGGCGACGGCCATCTAATTCCACGTCACTAGTATTAACTTAGTAGTGGCGGGTTAATGTTGCCACACCAATGCTATTTTCTTTTATCTGGTCCCAGAGTACCAGTGGTGTGGATCCATGGTTACCCGCCACTGGTATGCTTTCTTATATAAGTTATTTCCTTGTAGTGAGATATACTCTGGGCCCGCTCAGTAACACAACATACTACATAGCTTGAAAGAATAACGAGTTTGATCACAGGGATATTGTTTTATGGTACGAGTAAAGAGTACTTGGTGGTAACGAGATTGAACTAGGTATAGTAATACCGACGATCAGATCACGGGCAAGTAAAATATTGTGAGACAAAGGGATTGGAATACTCGACATTATGGTTCAAACCAATTAACATATTCATTGAATGTGTGGAAGTCATTAAGGACATCCAGGTCCCACTGATGATTATTGATTGGAGAAATGTCTCGATCATGTCTGCATGTTCTCGAACCGTAGGGTCACACACTTAACGTTCGGTAACGCTAAGGTAGCTCTGAGATATTCATATATAATGGTGAGACCGAAGATAGTTCAGAGTCTCAGATGGGATCCGGGACATGATGAGGAGCTCCGGAATATTCTGGAGATAAAGATTTATATAAGTAAAGGTGGATTTAGGGTTTCAAAAAAATTCCAGGATTTTTCCGTAGAGTACCAGAATATTCTAGAAGGTTCTAGATGGTCCCTTAGTGGGGCCCACCTGCCCCAGATGGTCCACATGTACCAGTGGGAGGCACCATAGGCCTGTATGGGCCTATGCGCCCAGCACCACTTGGCCCATGCGGCCAAGGGCAAACCCTAGCCCCAAATATGGAAGGGGGAGACTTGGAGGCAAGTCCCCCATTTGGCCATAGGCTTGCGAGGCAACTCTCTTAGCCCCCCACGCCTATATAAAGGAGGGAGCCGCATGGGGGCAGCCCTATCCCAAAATCCTAGCCGCACCGCCCTCCTACTGCTCCTCCTAATGAAGGGGAAGGCAACAGAAAACAAAAAATTTCGGTACTGCGAGCACGCCCAGGATCACTATGGAGATGCATACAAGGTTTTGATCTGATCATTACCGACTCGTAGCGCAGCGGAAGTAGAGTCGATGAAGATCGGTGGTGCAGATCCCCGCAGCTAGGATTTACAACCTCCCAACCGCGAGGATGTTCTCCCTCGTCTGCTCCTCGGACAGCCCTTCGGGAGGTAGTGGGACAGTCCCTCGGATGGTGTCACGGACAGCCCTTCGGGAGGCACTCACAGAATCTCGGACGGTCACTCGGACAGCCCTTCGGGAGGCACTCACGAACTAAGATCGAAACTACGATCTCTCTACGGGGTTGCACACATACGGTGTCAGCTATCCGGCAGGGCTTCACCGTCCAGAACTAGTTCCCACCGGAACCCAGACAGTGTTTCGGCTTTACGAAACTATTTCGTGGGAGGGAGAGAAAGCCAGATCATGCATGGCACTTGTATGAGAGTATGGAGTGAGAGTGGAGAGCTCCTCTCCACCTCTATTTATAGGAAAACCAAGGGGTAGGGTGGCACATGGAAATACCAAAACACCCAAGCTTTATGTCACACATAAAGGGCATAAAGGGCATAAAAGGAAGGCAAGTGGAGCTCCATGGAGGAGCTCCACCCTTGGCCGGCCACCCCATGCCCCCCCCCCCCAAAAGCGGTTCCTTAGTCCTCAAGTCCTTCTAGAAGCCTTTTGGGAAAAGCTCTAAAAGGTGGCTTTCCAAAAATTAATCATAAAGTGCTTTTCACTATTCACGAAAACATTTTTTCGCGTCCGTTAAATCCAAAAATATTTCTGTGGGTCCAGAACATTTCCAATACCCACTAAAATAATTCTGCACGCGTTCCGAAACATTTTCATATCAATGATTTTCTTCAGCGAAAATTAACCAAGACGTTTCCGGCTGCTCCGGAATATTTTCGGTTTTCTCTTCGAAAAAATTCCAGAAGTTCCCAGAACAATTCTGGCACCTCCAAAAAGTTCCAGGTGCGTGCCGAAAACCTTTTTGGCTTAATGGTTTACTCCGAAACAACTTTTCAGTTTTACCGAAACTTTTCCAGTGTTCTCTCTTGGACCTTCCCGTTGTCTCCAAAACTTTTTCGGTGACTTTCTCTCAGACTCCCTGTCTAGTATTCAACAGATAGATGACCCTTAAGCGTGTGACCCTGTAGGTTCGGTGAAGTATAGACATGACCGGAACACTTTCTGATCAATTATCAATAGCGGAACCGTGGACACCCATATTGATCCCTATACCCACACGAATGAATATTCGTGTGAACCTATAGTTTCCGTGTGCTATTCCTGTTGCTTTGCGATATGTTAGAAACACCTGAGGTGAGACTTGTCAGCATCCCCATGGATCAACAACTTGTCCACTATGCCAGTTACGTCGTTACCGGTTTTGTTCTCTTATCTCGTTTCCGTGTTCCGGCATCCTTGTGATCAAATCACATTGTGTCTGGCCAGACGATGATGGATACCGCAATACCGAGAGGGTCCTAAGAATATCTCTCCATCTTCGGAGGAGCAATTCCCAATCTTGAGCTATCAAGTTACTTGTCATACTTTTCCATGAACCCGTAAGCCGCCGTAATAGCCACCCTGTTACAGATGACGTTTAACAAGCCCCAAAGTTTACGAAGGAACTCGATACTCTCATGGTCTAAGGATTTATGCAAACAATAACTTTCTCTGTGTTATTAACCATTTACTTGTGACGAATGAATCTCATAGCATAACATCAATTCGGGTCGAACCAACACAAATGTTCTTCTAACATTGTGCCCTCAAAATTGCCGGCATAGACATGCCCATGATCAGGAAAACAGGATCATCATGCAATTCTTGAGCTAGTCTTAGAGGCATGACTAGGAATACATATAACTGTTTATTATACCACACGTGCACATGAGTTTTCCTCTAAGCCTCGTGGTTATTGTAGACTCGAGAATCATTGCAGTTATAGCATGGAACATAAACATTAATTACAAACTTGGAGATACAAAATAACTTTTATTATTGCCTCTAGGGCATATCTCCTACAGACTCCCACTTGCACTAGAGTCAATAATCTAGTTACATGGCTTCCCTAACACCAATGGCTATCCGGTGTTGCTCATGCTTTGCTCGTGGCAGAGGCTTTGTCATCGGGTCTGACACGTTCAGATCCGTGTGAACTTTGCGTACTTTCACTAAACCCGCTTCGACATGATGTCGAATGAGTTTATATTTGCATTCAATATGTCTTGTCTTATGGTGCGAACTTGGCTCTCTTGCCTTAGCCACGGCGCCACTATTATCACAATAGATCTCCACCGGGTCTAGAGCACTTGGAACCACACCAAGGTCTTCAAGAAACTGCTTGATCCAGACCGCCTCCTTGGAGGCTTCTGAAGCTGCAACATATTCTGCCTTCGTCGTAGAATCCAGCACAGTCTTTTGTTTGGAACTTTTCCAATCAACTGCGCCACCGTTCAATATGAAAACATAGCCTGATTGAGATTTGAAGTCATCTGGGTCAGTCATGAAGCCTGCATCAGTGTAACCACTTACAATGAGCACTTCATCACCTCCGTGGACAAGGAGTAAATCCTTGGTCCTTCTAAAGTACTTAAGAATACTTTTGACTGCAGCCCAGTGTTCCAATCCTGGATCACTTTGGTACCTGCTGCTAACACTTAGCGCATAGGAAACATCCGGTCTTGTACATAGCATGGCATACATAATAGAACCAATTGCCGAAGCATATGGAACATCATTCATTTGTACTCGCTCATCGAGTGTCCGAGGACACTGATTCTTGCAAAGCACTGTGCCAGGTGACATGGGGAGTAGGCCTTTCTTGGAGTTCTCCATGTTGAACCTTTTCAACACCTTGTTGATGTACGTGCTTTGGCTAAGCGCTATTAGGCGTTTTGATCTACCTCTATAGATTCTAATGCTCAATACGTATGCCGCTTCGCCTAAGTCCTTCATTGAAAAACTCTTCTTCAATGAGTCTTTTATTTCACTAAGAAAATTCACGTCATTTCCAATCAACAATATGCCATCCACATATAAGATTAGAAATGCTTTTGTGCTCCCACTAAACTTCTTGTAAACACAAGATTCTTCGTCATTCCTGATGAAGCCAAACTCTTTGAGTACTTCATCAAAACGAATGTTCCAGCTCCTTGATGCTTGCTTCAGACCATAAATGGCCCTCTGAAGCTTGCATACCTTTCTAGCATCTTTAGGATCGACAAAACCTTCTGGTTGTATCATGTATACATCCTCTTTGAGGTTTCCATTTAGTAAAGCCGTTTTGACATCCATCTGCCATATTTCATAATCGAAAGAAGCAGCAATTGCTAGTAGTATCCGCACAGACTTAAGCATAGCTACATGCGAGAAAGTCTCATCGTAGTCTACTCCTTCAACTTGCGTGAACCCTTTCGCGACAAGTCTAGCTTTATGGATAGTAATGTTACCATCCAGTCTGTCTTTCTTTTGAAAATCCATTTACAACCAATGGGCTTTACGCCTTCTGGAAGTTCTACCAAGTTCCAAACTTGATTTTCGTACATGGATTCCATTTCGGATTTCATGGCTTTGTGCCATTCCCTTGAGCTGGGCCCCGCCATCGCTTCCTTGTAGTGCGCAGGTTCATCGTCTTCAAGGATGAAGATTTCGTTATGAAACCACTCAAGTGGCTAGATAGCCCTACCTGATCTGCGTGGTTCAGTTACAAACTTGTCTGAAGTTCCCGCATCACATGCGACAACTTCCGGTTCGGTTGTAGGGATAATTCGCGGAATTTCTTCCGGTTCTTTAGCCATATCACTGGTTGCCGAAGAGTCACTAATCTCATTAAGTTGTACTGTCCTCCCGCTTAATTCTTTAGCGAGAAATTCTTGCTCGAGAAAGTGTCCCACTTTTGCGACAAACACTTTGCCCTCGGACTGATGGTAGAAGGAATACCCAATGGTGTTATTGGGATAACCTACAAAGTAACATTTGTCTGATCTGGGATCGAGTTTGCTTGGCTGTAAATGCTTTACATATGCCTCACAACCCCAAATTTTAAGATGCGACACACTAGGTATCTTCCCATGCCACATCTCATGTGGTGTTGTCTCAACAGACTTAGACGGTGCTCTGTTTAATGTATAAGCGGCAGTAAGCAGTGCGTGACCCCAAAAAGATATCGGCAGATCTGTAAGAGACATCATCGACCTTACCATGTCTAACAGGGTTCGGTTACGTCTTTCCGACACTCTGTTTCACTGTGGAGTTCCGGGAGGCGTAAGCTGTGAAACGATTCCACGGTCACTCAGATGTTGGCTAACCTCATGACTAACATATTCGCCCCCGCGATCTGATCGCAGAAAATTAATCCTTTTGTTACGATGATTTTCTACCTCATTCTGAAATTCTTTGAACTTTTCAAAGGTTTCTGACTTATGCTTCATCGAGTAGATATATCCATACCTACTTAAATCGTCAGTAAAAGTCACGAAGTAAAAATACCCACCCCGTGTAGTTGTGCTCATTGGACCACATACATCACTATTTATTATTTCCAATAATTCACCTACCCATTCAGGATGACCCGTGAACGGCGTCTTGGTCATTTTCCCCATCAGGCAAGCTTCACATGTGTCAAATGATTCAAAATCAAAAGACGGTAAAACTACATCTTTATGGAGTCTTTGAATGCGTTTCTTTCCGATGTGGCCAAGAGGACAGTGCCACAAATAAGTGGTGGTATCAGCCTTCTTAAGGCATTTAGCATTCACGTTAAAGACATCATTTCCACATTCAAGATTTAGTATGAAAAGGCCCCCAACAATGGGTGCAAATCCATAAAACATATCCTTACAATAAAGTGAACAACCATTGTTCTCAGACTTGTAAGAGTACCCATTGTGTACTAAACATGATCCAGAGATAATGTTTCTACACAATGCCGGAACAAAATAACAGTTATTTAGTTCTAAGATAAATCCTGAAGGAAGACGTAGAGGCATAATGCCGACGGCTTGAGTGGCGATTCCAACACCGTTCCCGACGCGCATCACGACTTCATTCTTTGCCAGCTTGCGCACCTTCTGAAGCCCCTATATCGAGTTGCAAATGTGAGCAACCGATCCGGTATCAAATACCCAAGACTTAGAATTTTCCTTAGCAAGCAAAACATCAATAACATTAACATGTATAACATTTATACCTTTCTTCTTTTCTGCCAGGTACTTCTTGCTGTTTCTCTTCCAGTATCTGATGCCCTTGTAGTAGAAGCACTCAGTTTCATTCTTGGCTCCGCCCGTAGAGTTGCGTTGGGAGCCGGTCTTACCGGCGCCCTTTCCCTTCTTGGACTTGCCTTTCTTTTTGAAATTGGCGGTTTTATTCACAAGCAACACTTGCTTGTGATTTTTCCGCAGTCCTCCTTTCATGGTTTTCAGCACGGCGAGCACCTTATTCGGTGTCTTGTTCATCCCATTCTTGTTGTAGTTCATGATAAAACCGTCGTAAGACGGGTGGAGTGAAGCAAGCAACATGTCCATCATATGGGCTGGTGGAATTGGAAATTCCAGTGTTTTAACCCTTTCAGCGTAGCCAATCATATTGACCACATGTGCGCCAACTGAACTGCCCTCAGCCATCTTGCACTCCATCATGATCTTTGTTATATCATAACGTTCAGACCGTGCATTTTGCTTGTACAGAGCATCCAATTCCCGGATCACATCGCGGGCGTTATGGAATTCAAAATGTTTTTGAACTTCTGAACTCATACAAGCTAGCATGAGGCACTGCACTAAGTTGCAGTCATCATCCTTAGTGGCCCAGACATTTTATACATCTTCCGGTTTAGCTGGAATTGGCGTGTCAAGCACATACACTTTCTTAGCGCTCCTGAGGACAATCCTCAGGGTACGGACCCAGTCCGCATAGTTGTTTCCAGTTGCGGCTAACTTCTCTCTCTCTAACATCGGGGCTAAACTGAACGGTGCATTGCGAGCCATTTGATCTACAACGGTAAACACAAGTTTCACTTAGACTTTGTCCATAATTAATTTGCACTTAGTGAATAAACGATTTTATTTTAAGGTGCGCTCCCACTCAAATCAATGTCTCTCATAATTGATTGTGAGTGATTCAAGATCCATATTTCAATTCAACGCCAAGGATGTATCCATCTCAAGTGACGAGAATTTCAATTGGTAGGCCAACTTGCCAATCACATCTCTATGTGACTCTTGTTCATCTTTCGATGGGCATGTTCCGAGTTCAGGACGATCCTCCGGAACGTCAAGACAACCAAGTGATCTCGCTGCGAGGTCTCAACTCACCCGCCTCATACTTCTCTAATCGTTCGTACCCATGTATCCATGTGATACCCCGAAGAGATAGGTGCCATGACGGTGCTACACTTGGGAGAACACTAACTACTTGATATTTTTATGTGAGAGTTCACCCTAATAAAAAGCGACTACCGCGCAATCAAGAAGGGTGCATCATAAGGGATAAACATCTCAGGCAATTCACAATAGCATGATATGGTATAGCCCTTCTTGACGGAGATGTCGTTAATTTCTTCGTCTTCGGCATTTGCGTCGGTGTTCACCTTCACGAAGATTGCCACCACCTTGTCGATGCACCAGATAATATTGCTATCTCTATAGCTAATAAAATAAGTGCATTACATAAGGTTGACACGCAGGTCATTAAAGTGACAATCATATGGCTCCAGCCATCATGCCGAATCATGACACGCAGGTCATGTTAATTAATTTTACATCATATAGTCATCTCATACATAATCAAATTAATATGAGAACTGCTATACCACATCACATGCACATCTCATACATCCTGCAAAACCAAGTTAGACGCCTCTAATCAGTTTATGCAAAAAATTATTTTACCTGGCTTCTAAGGTTTTTACTTAAACCGCAGCTACCAACGTTTATCATTAAGTATGATTATTCAACTTGCTAGATTAACTTTGCGGGGCGTATGAAACACGAGATAATAAAATCTCGAGCCCCATACTGAACTTTGTCATACACAAGAACCCCGTGCAGATCATATCTGCATTGCCCTTTAGTCTGCGAAACATCCATCTTTCTTAACTATGGTTGAACCCAAAGAACTGTTAGCACTTCGTTGATCTGTCAACCAGCATACTCAGGAGCAGCATGGAAGGATCGCGGATTGCCAGAACTTTGTGAGATTCTACCATGCCGTCAAGATCAGGACTACGCAAATTCAAGGGAAGCAACAGGAACATCGGGTAACAGATTTCATCGGTTACCTGCATAAATAATTTTCAGCAATAGATCTCATCTACTACAAAATTATACTATGCAATACCCATACATCTCATGTATTCTAGATCATAACCTGCATCTACGCATAGCACAGCTCATGATGCCACTGTAGGGGAACGCAACAGAAAACAAAAAATTTCGGTACTGCGAGCTCGCCCAGGATCACTATGGAGATGCATACAAGGTTTTGATCTGATCATTACCGACTCGTAGCGCAGCGGAAGTAGAGTCGATGAAGATCGGCGGTGCAGATCCCAGCAGCTAGGATTTACAACCTCCCAACCACGAGGATTTTCTCCCTCGTCTGCTCCTCGGACAGCCCTTCGGGAGGCAGTCGGACAGTCCCTCGGACGGTGTCACGGACAGCCCTTCGGGAGGCACTCACAGAATCTCGGACGGTCACTCGGGCAGCCCTTCGGGAGGCACTCACGAACTAAGATCGAAACTACGATCTCTCTACGGGGTTGCACACATACGGTGTCAGCTATCCGGTAGGGCTTCGCCGTCCAGAACTAGTTCCCACCGGAACCCAGACGTCCTTTCGGCTCTACGAAACTATTTCGTGGGAGGGAGAGAAAAAGCCAGATCATGCATGGCACTTGTATGAGAGTAAGGAGTGAGAGTGGAGAGCTCCTCTCCACCTCTATTTATAGGAAAACCAAGGGGTAGGGTGGCACATGAAAATACCAAAACACCCAAGCTTTATCTCACACATAAAGGGCATAAAGGGCATACAAGGAAGGCAAGTGGAGCTCCATGGAGGAGCTCCACTCTTGGCTGGACACCCCATGGGGCCCCCCCAAAAGGGGTTCCTTAGTCCCCAAGTCCTTCTAGAAGCCTTTTGGGAAAAGCTCTAAAAGGTGGCTTTCCAAAAATTAACCATAAAGTGTTTTTCACTATTCATGAAAACATTTTTCCGCGCCCGTTAAATCCGAAAATATTTCTGTGGGTCCAAAACATTTCCAGTACCCACTAAAATAATTCTGGACGCGTTCCGAAACATTTTCGGATCAATGATTTTCTTCAGCGAAAAGCAACCAAGACGTTTCCGGCTGCTCCGGAACATTTCCGGTTTTCTCTCCGGAAAAATTCCAGAAGTTCCCAGAACAATTCTGGCACCTCCAAAAAGTTCCAGGCGCGTGCTGAAAACCTTTTTGGCTTAATGGTTTACTCCGAAACAACTTTTCAGTTTTACCGAAACTTTTCCGGTGTTCTCTCTGCAACCTTTCCGTTGTCTCCGAAACTTTTCCGGTCACTTTCTCTCAGACTCCCTGTCTACTATTCAGTAGATAGATGACCCTTAAGCGTGTGACCTTGTAGGTTCGGTGAAGTATAGACATGACCGGAACACTTTTCGATCAATGATCAATAGCGGAACTGTGGACACCCATATTGATCCCTATACCCACACGAATGAATATTCCAATGAACCTGTAGTTTCCGTGTGCTATTTCTGTTGCTTCGCGATATGTTACAAACACCCGAGGTGAGACTTCTCGGCATCCCCATGGATCAACAACTTGTCCACTATGCCAGTTACCTCGTTACCGGTTTTGTTCTCTTATCTCGTTTCTGTGTTCCGGCATCCTTGTGATCAAATCACATTGTGTCTGGCTAGACGATGATGGATACCGCAACACCGAGAGGGCCCTAAGAATATCTCTGCATCGTCGGAGGAGCAACTCCCAATCTTGAGCTATCAAGTTACTTGTCATACTTTTCCGTGAACCCGTAAGCCGCCGTAATAGCCACCCTGTTACAGATGACGTTTAACAAGCCCTAAAGTTCACGAAGCAAGTACGAAGGAACTCGATACTCTCATGGTCTAAGGATTTATGCAAACGATAACTTTCTCTGTGTTATTAACCATTTACTTGTGACGAATGAATCTCATAGCATAACATCCATTCGGGTCGATCCAACACAAATGTTCTTCTAACATTGTGCCCTCAAAATTGCCGGCATAGACATGCCCATGATCAGGAAAAGAGGATCATCATGCAATACTTGAGCTAGTCTTAGAGGCTTGACTAGGAATACATATTACCGTTTATTATACCACACTTGCACATGAGTTTCCCTCCGAGCCTCGTGGTTATTGTAGACTCGAGAATCAGTGCAGTTATAGCATGGAACATAAACATTAATTACAAACTTGGAGATACAAAATAACTTTTATTATTGCCTCTAGGGCATATCTCCTACACCTACCTCCTGCGTGTAGGCTTGGCGGCGTGTAGGCTTGGCGAAACCCTGCCCGCGTGGACCTCCACCATAGCCACCACCCCGTCGTGCTGCTAGCCTAGATCACATCTACCTCTCCCTCTCCCTTGCTGGATTAAGAAGAAGGAGACGTCGCCAAGCCGTACGTGTGCAAGCCTCGGAGGTGCCGTCCGTTGCGGTGCTGTTCGCATTGCATCGCAAGGAGAACTTCATCGACCAACGTTTTGTTCAACGTTTAACGCTCGTGTTCTTCAAGGGTATGATGATCTTCGCTCTCGTTACTTGCATCTACCTTAGATTAGATCTTGGTTTTTGCTTGCGCTAGAGAGATTTTTTTTCTATTGCGCGTTTTCCTACACTAGGTGCGCCACGTGGATGCGTGGGCCTCATGTGGCTTGCCTCCCGACGCCCCTTCGCCTAAAACACTTCGGAGAGGCTTCGCATTATTTTTCGCCGCCGTCTCGGTGCGGAAATGAGACAGAGATCTAGATCTCTCCGGTAGGCAGATTTCTTCGGAGAAACCTCCCTCCGGGAGGGGGAAATCATCGGCATCATCATCATCATCACATCGGGCATCATCGGGATCGTCATATCCACCACCAGGATCATCTCCACTCCATCCGCTGATCGATCTTGGGCTGTAACTTGTATTTGTCGATCAGAGTAACTTTTTTGGTGTTGATTACCCTTTGTAGTTGATCCTATTATGTTTTATCGGTGCAATATTGTTATGACCAGACTGTTTATCATAGATTCATCCTCTCTCATCATGATCCATATGATGTCTTGTGAGTAGTTCATTTAGTTCATGAGGACAGTGGATAAGTATTATTGCTAGTAATCATGAAATATTAGTCACGTTCAATGTTTTGATATTTATTTGCGGTTTTATTTATCTAGTGGTGTCATGTGAACATCGACTACATGCCACTTCACCTTTGTTGGCTTAGGGAAATGCATCGTGTATTTAGTTTGCTTATGAAGGGTGTGGGGGCGACAGAAATATGAACCATAGTTTTCGAACTATTGCATGAGGGAGTGTTGGATCCCAAAGTTTAAAGTTGTTGTTAGATTTATTATAATAACTTTCTTGTATCTGCCGATACATGTAAGAGGTTTAATCGCAAGTGTGTATGAGCCTAAGTAAGGACAATACATTAGCATATGCTCACCCACACAATACCTATAAAAAACAAAGATATTTAATGAATGGCACATGGTGAACTGACTTGACAATATTCCCGTATGTCCTCGGGAGTGTTTTAATCATAATAAGTACACAACTGGCTTGTCCTTTGCTCAAATAAGTATTGGGCCACTTGGTGCAGTTTTACTTTATTGCTTTTGTTTACTGGTTATTAAATTCCCCTTTGCTATAAAACCACCTATAAAATTGTCTTGCAGTATTTAAAACGAAATCTTGCTGAAATCCACTTGTTAATACCTTCTGCAACTCGTTGGGTTCGACACTCTTACTTATCGAAAGAATTACCATAGATCCCATACACTTGTGGGTCATCAGCGGTCAATCGGAAAGTTGCACGCCACCGTGTGACCGCGTACCACTTACACTTGTTCCGCCGTCATCGTTTCCCGCCTGCCCGAGTTATCACCGTCCAATGGGTCTAGACGCCGTAAGGTGGGTCGGACCGTGACTGGTACGTTATCCAACTAGTAGCGTGAGACAAGAAATAATATAACAATGCGTGATATGTCGTCATCAAGCCCAGATCGTATGTTCCACTGGCTCATGGTATAGTTGCCAACATTTTGCAACAAGTCGATAACCCATGCAAAGTAAAAGCGTGGCTACCCTAGGGTGCACCTCCCTGCCGGTTGGGCCAGAGCGACATTTGGTCAGAGTGATACTAACATGTCGAGCGAACTACCGTATACAGCTCATCTCTTGAAATTTGTCCCATTTTTTTTGTTTGGTTAAAAACTAGGATAATGGAACAAAAATGAAACAAAATTTTGTCATCCGTGGAACAGATCATGCGTAGAAGTGGGACAAGAATATAAATAAACTGCAACAAAAAATAAACAACATGGAACAAGACACAAGGAAAAAGAATTGGAACATATGGAAGAAACTTTAAACACGTGAGAAACGTATCACGAGGGTTACTGACAGAACAAAAACAATTGACTGCTTGGAACTAAACTTAATTCTTTTGGCAAACCGCTAAAATCTTATAATTTATAAACACATTGTCGTTTTCCCATTTTTATTATTAGCGTTGTCGGGGAATCGCGCGCCAAGTCGCACCCCTAAATCAATCTTTTATATTATTATTATGCAATGAAAATGGATATATATTAGTGAGGTAGGTCACGCAATGTGCAAGGGAGGAAACAAGTTTTTCTCTTTTTATTCAGTATATATAGTGCTACACATACGGATGGAATTTCTTACGGGGCTATTTTACGGGATGATGGGTAAGCATAGGGTTGGTGCTTATATTTTGGCGGCTGAACAAACTGCACGGTTAACTGGAATAAGCCAAGTATGTGGTCATGTCGGACGTGGAGAAGCCATTGAAGTTGGAGGCCAACGCGGTGGTGTAGGCGCCCGCGTCATCGAACACGAGCCAATCCCCCACGCTCATTTCGGGCAGCTGGTACCCAGTCACCACCGTGTCTAGGGAGTCGCACGTGGGCCCAAACACCGTCGATGCGAATGTCTTCTCGCCGGGGACCTGCGCGGCGAGCGGCCTCGGGCGCGGCACGTAGCCGTCCACCAGGCAGGCTAGTGACCCGTAAGTTCCATCATCGATCCAGTACTCCCGCGATTCGCCGCGAGCACGCTTCCCGATGACTCGCACGGCAAGGGTGAAGGCGGTGGCCGCGAAGTACCTCCCGGGCTCGCCAACAACCTCCAGGCACGGGAGGAGGTCGCTGAAATGCTTGGTTAGCGCGCCGCGGATGACCGCCGCCGCCTCTTCGAACACGTCTCTGCTCGCCACGAAGCCGCCGCCGATATCCAGCACGCGCATGGGCGGCATGCCGAGTGCAGCGGCCGCATCGAATGCGGCACGCGCGGCTTCGATGGCCACTTGGTAAACGTCGGTGTGGGTCCCGCCGCTGCCGACGTGGAAGGACACGCCAGCCACGTTGAGGCCAGCGCACTGAGCGGCGCGGAGGAGCGGAACCACCTCGTCGGCTCGCGCGCCGTACTTGGTGCCGAGGTCGGAAATGGCCTCGCTGTTCTCGGGTCCCTTGATGCGGAGGAGGAGCTCACAGTCTGGATGGCAGTGCTTCACCTTGGTCACCTCGGACAGCGTGTCGTAGGTGGTGAGGTTGACGCCGACCTGCGCGGCGTACTCCACATGCGCCTCGGGCTTGCAGGGGTTTGCGTACAAGATGCTGCTGGGCTCGGCGCCGAGCGCGAGGAGGGTCTCCACCTCTCTTTGGCTGGCGCAGTCGAATCCGGCACCGAGGAAGGCCAGCGCGCCAAGCAGTGCATGGTCCGTGTTGCATTTGACGGCGTAGAAGGGGCGCACGCCGGGGAGCGCGCGGCGCCAGCACCCGTACAGCTCGACCACCGTGCCGAGGTCCAAGACGTAGAAGGCACTCCGCACGCTGCCAGAGCTGGCCGCAATGATGGAGCGCATGAGGGCGTCATTCTCCTTGTGCTTGAACGGGAACACCACCCTGTCCTTCACACCCGGGGCCGCCAGCAGAATATCCATGCGGCTGCTTCTGTAACTTTCGGCTGGAGACATGCCAAGTATCGTGTCTGTCTTGTTTCTTTATTTCTTTTGGTGTTACAAGCAGCAGCCCTGCCGGTGCTTATATAGATGACACGGATTTTGATTGGAGTCTGATGTGAGATCTCTCCCCTCAAGCGGTGATATGGTTAAAGGCGTTGGGTATTCTTTCATGACCGTAACCGGTCGTCGTCGACAACAACACAAAGTTAAGCAAGCAAGGAAGAACCTCCAGAAGAGGAGATATGAACATCGCCTAAAACGAATACAAGTCCGCGGGCTGCACAAGATAAGTACTCGGTTGCCCTACAGTAATTTTCGTTGACCGACCGGATCGCCACCTCAACCCCTTTGTCGGATTCCTGCGACGACACAGGCGCAACCCCGCTCCTCAGCGTTTCCCCGAGTCGCCGTCCGACGCATGCGTATCTCGCTGTGCTCGGAGGCAGTGCGCTGGGCTCGTCCCGACCCTAGCGCATCGACCACCATTTCTTCACCATGGTTTACATTACCTGATCAAGATCATCTTGGGATCTTGGGTAATGGGTAGCATTCAACCGTAAAAAATATATTTTGTTATCCTTTACCTATCCGGGGATGAGAAGGAATTAAGCTTTGGGATGTTTATACGTCCAAAACGTATCTATAATTTTTTATTATTTCATGCTACTTTTATACCATTGCCACATGTTTCTACTGTGGTTTTATATCATCTTATAGCATTTTTCTGGACTAACCTATTAACCAGTACCAATTGCCAGTTTCTGTTTTTTTTTTTTGTCTTTGCATCGCAGAAAAGGACAAAAATAAAGTTGCCCGGAATTTCAGAAAAAGTAAAAAATTCTAACTTTTCGAGACGGACCCGGAGCAACAAAACATGCAAGTAGGGGCCCCACAAATGACACGCGGCCTTGGGCCGCGAGCCAGGATGTGGCCGCGGGCCCCACACGCGTGTCCACCTCCTCGCTCCCCTCATGCCGCCTATTCGCATATATATTGCCCGTGACCTAAGAGATACGAGACGGAGTTTATTTTGCAAGGTTTCGATACAGAGCCGCCGTCGTCGCGGAAGCCGATCTGGAGCCCTTTTTCGGTACTCTGCTGGAGGAGGAAATCATAGCCAGAGGCATCTGAACGACCACTACCGCCTCCATGATGAAGCGTCACTAGTTAGTCCTTTGACTACGGGTGCATAATAGTACATGGATGGTTATCTCTCCTCCATGTTCTTATATACAAAGGTCTCGTGAGCTGCCCTACATGATCGAGATCCACATGATGTAATTACTACTTGTTGTTGTGTTTGCTAGGATATGATGAATTGTATGTTAAGATCAGATCGTGCATGTTATTTATATGATTTTATTTTTATCATGAATTGCTGTATTTATGTTGCTCCATGCTCTTCGATTTATGTGTAGACTCTAACCAAATTTATGTGTACATCTCCAAGAGGGAGTTGGTGTTCGATACTCGGTTCTAACCTTGCTTTCCCAACGCTCCAGTGACACAAACATGCAAGAGGGGTACTGTGTTGTGGCCACTAAGGGGAAAACAACGGTGTTTTATATCCTTTGTGATTTTTAAATATTGTTTACATTATGTACTGAGCTTAAGGCAATACTCTGTTGTTTACAACTTAATACCTATAGATTCAAGTATAGAAGCTGTCTCAAAGTGGACTATTAGTTATAAGTGAAGTTGGATGACAGTCTATATATGTTTGACGGAATGCCTATATGAGTATTGCCATGAACGTTTTCTACATCATAATTGCTTGTTTCCAATTCTGTCAATTACCGAGCTGTAATTTATTCACCCAACAGTTATTTTATCTTTATGGAGAGATACGTCTAGTGAAACTATGGTCCCCTGTCTATTCTTTTACAGTGATTACAACCTTGTTTACTTGCTTTGAATTATTGCTAGCTTGCTGGCCCATTTCTACTTTAGTTGTTTTCACCCATATGTTCCACACTATACGTGTAATACTTTTTGTTTAGCGAGACGAGGAGCTTGACAACCTTCTTAAAATGCTGGGGACAAAGAGTTTTATGTCTTGTGTGCATGTACCACTGAACATTGCTGAGGACTTAATATTCCTACAAGTTCGATAAACCTTGGTTCTCAATCGATGGATTTCTTTTTGTTGTTCTACATCATCTATTCCACTTGGGGGTTCCAACATCATCAGCCATTCACCACCCTTGGTTTATTACCTTCAAAGTTGTTGATCTTGATAGCTCGGGAGCGGTAAACAACTTCGACGATAAATGGTCCTTCCCATTTGTAGAGAAGGTTGCCTGCAATATATCTAAAATGAGACTTGTATAAAAGTACGTTTTCACCAATGTTAAATTCATGTTTCTGAATCCTCTTCTCATGCCACTTTTTAACTTTTTCTTTATAGAACTTAGCATTTTCATAACCTTCACTTCTCTATTCATCTAAAGAACTCATATCAAGCAACCTTTTCTCACCAGCAAGTTTCAAATCATAGTTAAACTCCCTAACAGCCCAATAAGCCTTATGTTCTTTCTAACTCAAGAGGTAAATGACATGATTTTTCATAAACCATTTTATAGGGAGACATGCCCATAGGATTTTTATAAGCAGTTTTATAGGCCCAAAGACCAATTTTTCACTTTTTATTTATACAATATGGAAAGGTAAGGGCCCCGGGTAGACCAACGAAGGTGGAAGGGTGCCCCACAAAGCACACGGTGGCCCGCCACAAGGGTTCGGAGCTCAGTCGGGGCCCAGAACACATCATCTTTGGGTACAAGCCATGCCGAGATCGCTGATGGCGGAGCCTATGGGATACTCAATGTAAACTGACTCATATCAGATGTAGAATATTTTGTTAGGCTTTTAGCATAGGAGCCACCCTTTGTAAACTCATTCGGCACTGTTTAACCCTAATTCCTACCAAGTATATAAGGGGGAATGAGGACTGCCAAATAGGAGGCATCACTTCGCTCATTGACGCAAGATACACCATCATCGTCCTCCAATCAAAGGGGAGATCGAGCGTTACCTCGAGATTGCCATAGAATATGGCTGATAATGGAAAGCAGCCACACACATCAGTAGGGTCTTCACCGGACGCTGTGTGTCAGGGCCTGAACATGTCTGAATCATCGTATCCCGTGTGTCACCATCCCGATCTCCGAGCATGACCCCTCTGAAAAATCGAAATATGCCATGGTGCATACCAAAATGGCTTAAAGTCCGATTCCGACACTAAGACTATGGAAGGCCTGCCTAGTTTACATAAGGTGTTCAGATCAAACTCTAGAGTCACAGCGTGCACGTCTTATAATCAATTTTTGCACGGAAAGTACAGCCGCCATGTAGAATATTCAACATATACAATATTCTATGATTTATGCACACCATTTTCTTACTTGCATTAAGGTACCAATTTGATCTTTGCTCCCCATTTTTTCCCGTAGGAATCTATGAAATGTCAACCTGGTTTCTAATTTCACTTTCTCCCGCCTAAATTGTTTGAAGAAAATTTTTTTGCGCACGTGTGGAGAAGTTGCCGAAACAGAACAGGCGAGTATATCGTACAGAATGATTATAACTATCAAAAGGAGAAAAAAAATCTGTGCCGTGTATTGTAGAGGGCTACCAGCTACCACAACTTTGGATGCGTCACACACTAGGAGTTCGAGTTGTGACTGTAGGTCCGTCCTTCTCTTGTAACAGTCCGGAAGACATTTCCACGGTTGCAATTTATCAACAACATTTCCTGTTGACATCGCCATAGTTGGGATGAAAAGTTCACGCCTATTTCACTTAGTACGTTAGTTCGAACACGAGAAATATATGGTTCACAGGTTGCTATTTTAAGTCCTATAGACTCCACCATATTCTTGGCTACACACGGCGCACGCACGCGGAGCTCGCTAGGCGTCCTATTGATGAGCAACATGAGGAACAACGTCCTGGCGGGGCACGGGCCGCGGCCGTGCCGATGATGCTCTCGTGGACAACTTTTCGCCGCGGCGATGCAGCCTAGCTCGACGATGAGAGAGCACCGACTAGGGCGAGAGCCAGGCAGGTGGAGCCATCTAGACTCGAAATGACCTCTCTACCCTTTTAGCAAATAAAATAAATCAATATTTTTAGTACTACTTTATAGTACTTGTACTTTCTTTCTGGTACCTCCTATTTTTAGTACTTTCTTTCTAGTACCTCCTATTTTTCCACCATTTTTTTTCTCCCAACGACGCATCATATATATACTTCCTACTAAGTATTTTTTTTCCTGCGGGCACATGAGAAATATACTTCCTACTCTGTTTTTTTTCTCCTCTCGGTGCACGAGAAATATACTTCCTACGAAAACATACTTAGTAGAGTTCTACCAGACGATGAACTGTGAAAGGAGAAATATGTGTGACGTGTCTTGTAGGGGGGCTATCAGCTACCACAAGCTTGGTTGGAATAACTTTGTCCCGCTTGTTAGACGTGTATGTGTCGGACACGTCTAATTAGCCGAAATCAAGGAGGATCAGAATTAATTTAGATTATTTCCTAAATTGTAATCTCTTTACTTGGCAACCAAGCCACCTCCTTGTACTATATAATCGCATCAAGGGATCCAATCAATCCAAGTGCAACGATTGCAATTGCCTCTTTCTCCCATTGCGCCGCCATAACCTACCGCCGCCGATCTCGCGGCAGAGGCCGCCGCCAAAGCCGCCCTCTGGGCGCTCGCAGCCGCCCTCCCAAGCATCCGCGCTGTCGTTCCGGTCACCCTCGAGCTCTCCACCTCCAACTACCTCCAATGGCGCAGCATGTTTTCCGATGCCGTAGAGAAGTATGCCCTCGAGGAACATCTACTCGAGGAAGAGTATCCCACCGATCCCACGCCACAGTGGAGTCGGAACGACGCCATCGTCCGATCGTGGCTAAACTGCGCCGTCGCGCCCAAGCTTCTCACCATGGTCGTCGATACCACCACGCCGCTGCCTGCTCACTCCTTGTGGACGCATCTCTCCAACATCTACCACGACAACTCCGAGACACGCTCCTCCTACCTCGAGCAAGAGTTCCAAGGTCTCCAACAGGGCTCCATGACCGTGGCCGACTACTGCCGGAAGCAGAAGATCCTCGCAGACGAGCTCAATGTGCTGGGCATGACCATCACCGACAAGCGTCTTGTTCAGAACATGCTCCGCAGGCTTGGGTCTCGGCTTGCCTATGTGCGCACGCTGACCCTCAAACAGTGTCCACTACCGTCGTTCCTCGCTGTATGCTCGGCACTTCTGCTCGAGGAGCTTACACGGCAGCAGTCCGAGTCATCCTCCTCGACTCCGACATCCTTCTTCGCCCGAGGTGTCGCCACGCCTCCACCACCGCGAGGTCGCGCAGGAACCACGACTCCTCCGCACCGCCCCTACCCCTGCCGCAACTTCCAACAGCGAGGCAGTTGCCGGTTTGGTGCGCAATGCCGCTTCCTCCACTCCGGGTCTCCCCAGCAGTGAGGCGGCAACTCCAACACGCCCGGGAAGGGATTGTAGGCGCCCTGGCCAACCATGCAAACCCTTGGGCGGGGTCTATCCAGATGTGGCCAGGTCCGCCACCGCGCCCGCCACTTCTCGGTCCGCCACAGGCTCATCATGCCATGCTGTCGCCCCCACCTTCTCCCCTCTAACTCTCCCTACCCACATGTCATCGTCGGCAATGGTCATACCCTTCCCATCACCCGCATAGGCCACACCACTCTTTCTGCTCTTAATCACTCGTTTTATCTTAATAATGTCCTAGTAACAGCTGACCTTATCAAAAATCTTATTTCAGTCCGTAAATTCACCACTGATAACTCTATTAAGATTGAGTTTGATCGTTTTGGTCTCTCTGTGAAGGACATCCGCATCAAGAACGTGATCGTCATTGCAATAGTTTCGGCGACCTCTACCCCTTCTGGTGGCCGTCTTGCACTGCGCATGCCCTCTCCACCACCACTTCGTCATCAACATTGTGGCATCGTAGCCTAGGACATCTCGGTAGTCAAGCTTTGTCGCACCTAGCAAGTGCTTTTTCTTTTCCTTGTAATAAAAATGCTACCGATGATCACATATGTCATGCTTGTCGCCTACCTTTTGATACGTCCTCTACTCAAACAATTCGTCCTTTTCAGCTCATCCACTGTGATTTATGGACTTTGCCTCTTCCTAGTGTGTCTGGATACAAATGCTACCTAGTTGTGCTAGATGATTTCACCCATTACCTTTGGATGTTTCCTTTGCGCGCAAAGTCTGACACTTTCTCTACACTCAAACACTTCTTTGCCTACGTCCCTACTCAGTTTAATACATCCGTTCAACCTATCCAGTGTGACAATGGTCGCGAATTTGACAATACCGCTGCAAACCTCTTTCTCCTATCCCTCGGCGCCACCCTTCGCATGTCTTTCCCATACACCTCTCCTCGGAACGGCAAAGCTGAACGTGTCATTCGCTCTACTAACAACATGGTTTGTTCCCTTCTTTTCCAAGCTAGCATGCCACCAACCTATTGGGTTGAAGCTCTTCACACTGCCACGTTTCTCTTCAACCTTCACCCCACCAAAACCCTCCAATTTCGTACACCCTACGAGGCTCCCCGTGGCCTCCCTCTCCCTTTTGACCACATACGGGTTATACAAACCTATCCGCTATTGCACCACACAAACTAGCTCCACGCACTACCGCGTGTGTTTTTCTCGGGTACCCCTCTAACCATCGCGGCTATTGTTGTATTGATCTCGCAACACACAAAATAATCATCTCTCGCCATGTCGTCTTCGACGAAAACACATTCCCTTTCGCCAAACAATCCACCACACCCCCCCCCCCCCGCCCCCTGCAGCCACCGATCTCTCCTTTCTAGATGATCATCCCGTCATCCTTCCATCCAATATTACCCCACCTACGCCAGTGCCGCACGCCCCTCCTCCACCTGAGCCAAACATGCCTTCTACACCCGATCCTCCCACACCACCATCCACACCTCCAACTCCTCCTGTGGTTCTAGCTCTTGTCGTCCCTCCACTCGTTGACAATTCGCACTCCATGTTTACGTGTGGAAAATGTGTCATGACCAAACCTGTTGACCATCTTAATCTTCTGGCGGATGTGCTTAGTGTTGGAATATTCCCTCGAGGCAATAATATTGTATTATTATATTTCCATGTTTATAATTAAGAGTTTATATTCTATGATATAACTGCTATGATCCTGAAATATGCGATTCAGTGGAAAAATCGTATGCACGTGTGGAATGATAAACGGTAAAATATGATCCCTAGTCTCGCCTCTAAGACTAGATCAAGTGTTGTTGGTGATCACGTTTTCCGGATCTTAGGATATCGTTAAGTGTAACGATAGTACTAAAACAACAATGAGAATATGACGTTGGAAGAACGATCATATTGAATCGACCCAAACTTGTTTGTTAAACTTTGAGATGCAATCGTCACAAATCAATTGTTATAACACGGAGAGCTAATGTGTGATTTAATTCCGTAGACCATGAGAGTATCGTAGTCACTTCTTTCCGTACGGTGGACTTTGGGGTTGCTCAAACGTCATCTATAACACGGTGTCATAACGACAACTTACAGGTTCATCGGAAAAGTTTGACAAAGGACTAGATAGCTCAAGAGTGGTATTTGCTCCTTCGACGATGGAGAGATATTCTTAGGGCCCTCTCGGTGTGACGGCATCCATCATCGTCTGGCCAGACACAGGTGACTAGGTCACGGGGATGCCGGAACATGTCAACGAGAAAGAAGAACAAAACCGCTAACGAGGAGACCGGTATAGTGAGCATGAGAATGACTCAAGAGGATACCGATACATCTCACCTCAGGTTTTGTAAAGTGTCGCAAAGCAAAGGGAATAGCACATGATAATCAAAGGTTCACTCGAATGTCATCCGTGTACTCATAGGGATCGATATGAATGTCCACGGTTCCGCTATCGGTCATTGAACAAATATGGTTTTGTTCATGTCTATGTTTTACCGAACCTACAGGGTCACAAACTTAAGGTAATCATGATCTGCTATGTTAGTAGGACGGGAATAATGAGAATATATTTCTGAAATAGTTTCACTAATATTCGAAATAGTTACGAGAGGAACCGAGAGAGTTCCGGGGTCACCGTAAGGGTTTCGCGGTTTATCGGGCAATACTGGGTATTACCGATAAATAATATATAGGTGGAAAATGTTTTTGAAAATGTTAAATTAATAATAAAAGGCTCTAATAATAGTTAGGAGGCTTTTATATTTAATTTAATATCAACGGGCCTTAAAAGGCCAAGTGGTGGAAAGTATATTGGGCCACTTGGGCCCAATAGGTGGAGGGGCCCCTTCCTCCTTGTAGAAGGAAGGGGGGGCCGAATTGGAGGGGGATTCTTCCCCTCCTTGGCTGGCCAAAGGGGGAGGTTTTCCTTCCCCTTGTGGCGCCCTCTCTCCCCTCCCTCCAACCTATATATACTAGAGGTTTTGGGCACTTTTATACACACGTTTTGGAACCTCCTCTAGTTCTCTAGTCTACTTCTAGTTGTCCCAATTTGAGCTAGATCTAGATCCTCTAATCCTCATAATTAGAAGCCCAGTGTTGTTATGATCTCCTCCCTCTAATTCTCCAGCGACGATTAGCTCTGGACGGCGAAGCGCTGCCGGATCGTGAAGACCGTACGCTTGCAATCTGTGGAGAGACCGTGCTTTCAGTCTTCCGTTCGAGGGACTGTTCGTGGGCGGTTCGCGGGATCGTTCATCTACGGTTCGAGGGACTCCAAGTACGATCTACACCGACTCGTCTACTTCCGCTGCAACTCAGAGTCAGTAACGATCTGATCCAAACCGTTACTGCATCTTCATAGTGTTCCTGGTTGATCGTAGAACAATTTTTTTTGTTTTCTACTACGTTTCCCAACAGTAGCATCATGTGCGGTTCTATGAGTAGATGCAGGTTACGATATAGATCACATGTGGATGTGAGGGTTTGATGTTCTTGCTATGCTTCCCTCGAGTGTTGCGTCGGTTCAGTTCATTGATGGCATGATGTAGCTTTTTAGAAAGTTCTGACAATCGATCGGCTCTGGCTGTCGACAATCTACTAACAGCAGTTTGGGCTTCATCATAGTCAAGAATAGTGAACTGTCGCAAACACGAGAGGGCAATGAAGATGTTCAATCTTCTAGGGGGTCACGCGTATTGACGAAGTTTAGTGTTGGGCTAGAGATTTTTAATTAAGTCTCTTCCCTCACACACCTAGAAAGTTAATCTAGCAACAAGAATTATTGCATTAATGGTGGACGTAGGTAGCTAGAGTTATCCGAAAACCCTAGAAGCTACGTAATTAAAATGTGCTAAAACCGATTAGAGAATGTCTAACTTGGTTTTGCAGGTTGCATGTGATGTGGTATAGCCTTCGCCATAATAATGAGTTTATGTATGAGATGGTTATGTGATGTAACGTTAAGTGACCTGCGCATCATGATGGCTGGATCCAAAAGATTGTCACTTTAATGTAATATCATAGATGTAGAGATAGCCTACAGGTTACAGGTGATGGTGACGAGCTGGCGCGGAGGACCCCGGCGCGAGGAGGCTGTACCAGGAGGAGGGAGGAAGGGCTGAAATTTTTCGTGCCACGACAGCGTTTTTGAAACGGCTGCCATGGCAGCGTTTTCTGAAATTGGTGCCACGGCAACGTTTTTGAAATGGCCACCACGGCAACGATTTCTGAAATTGCTACCACGGCAGCATTTTTAAAACGGCTGCAACGGCAACGATTTTTTTGCTACCACGGCGACGTTTCAACTGAAGATTCAAGAAGACCGTGAAGACTTCCCGACGCCCGGGGCTATACCATAGCACGCTATTATGAATTGCCTAAGATGTTTATCCCTTTTTTTGTCTGCACCCTTTGATTACGCAGTAGTCAATTATTTGGGTGATCTCTCACAGAAAATATCAAGTTAAAAGTGCTCTTCCCAGTGTTGCAACCGTCTATAACACATAGCTTTCCGGAGTGCATCATGTCCATATGAGTACAAATGGATCGTGAGGTGTAAGGCGGGTGAGGTCAAACCGAGCAAGCAGAAACACTCGGTTGTCTTGAAGTTCTGGCAGAATCGTTCTGAGCTTGGAGCACGAAGCATCGAAAGATGAACAAGAGTCATATGGAGATATGATCGGCAAAAGTTTGCCTACCGGCCAAAATTCACGTCATCAGTGACGTCCACATGAATGGTTCTGAATAAGATCAGGGTCTTGAATCACTTAAAATCAATTATCAGAGATATTGGTTTGAGTGGTGTGGCACTATTAATTAAGTTAATCACTAGTGCAAATTAATTATGAACAATGTCTATGTGTAGTTTGCATTATAGTTGTAGAATAATGGCTCACGGCTCCACCTTTGTTGTTGAAATTGATTAGCTGTTTTTATCTGGTTGAATCTTTACGATTGGTAAACGTAATGAGAGGATCGTCCTCTAGAGTGCCGACAAAGATTGTTTCTATTGCATGATTACAATACTCTCCTGCTGATGCTATGGATGACGCGACAAATGTCCTTCGATCCAAAAGGCTAGAATCCTATCAATGTCTGCTTGCTTCCATGAAACCCGAACTTCAAAATGTTTGGGATAGTCATGTGATATTCTTGGAACTGAAAATTATTTTTCAGAAACAAACAAAGGCTGAAAGATATGTGATATCTAAAGAAGCATTTGTTTGCAAGTTCTAGTAAACGTTCAACTATGTTTAAGACTGAAATATATAGGATCCAGAAGAACACCAGTCATGTGTTGATGGTGAGAACTTAAAGAGAAATAACAAATCCGAAGGATGTAATGAGACTTACTTGCCTAGGGAAGTTCGGGGCTCACACCACTCTTAAAGTTGGATGCTTCTTCTATAAGAAGGAGAAATATTGGAAGTAAAACTATAAGAAGTAAAAAAGGGTAGAATGAAAGGAAGACTGGAATGTCCAGCTCAGGTATGAATGTCATACAAGTTATAAGATGTAGAGAAAGTTGGTCAAGTAAAGTGTAGTTCTTGGGAAATATGATCGATTTGTTGATCATTAATTTTTTGGTATTGTGGTTAAAAGTTTATCACAAGGATATCGACTTGATTGCATGTTGTTGTAAATCGTTGCAAGAAACTACAACGGCCTAAATAACCAACAAATAATGAGGTTAAAATATTTGATGTAAACCTTGTAAAAGTTACAGTATTTCCCATCAGTGTATTTCCTCTGTATTTATTGTCATAATTCATTTTAGAGTTTTGTACACTCTAGCCCATTGCATAGAAGTTGCAAGGAGGTTGTTCATGATAGAACAATAGTTGTTCGATGTTATGAACAAAAGGCCATACTCCTGTGAATAAGATGTATGTTATGAATATTGATGATAAAATTGAACATCCATAACACTGACGCTAAATATCGCAACACTAAAAGAATACCACATCTGTGCGGCACTGTATTTAGTCACATTGGAGAAACTAGCCTGGAGAAATTTCATAGTGATGGATTTTGAAGTTATCTGATTATGAATCATTTAACACTTGCAACTTTCGTCCAACTAGTGAAGTAAACTAAAATACCGTTCACAGGCCATAAAGAACGAGCAACAAAATAATTGGAAATATGCATATTGATGTGTGTAGTCCAATAAGTGTTGTTGCACGCAGTGGATTTATCTATCTTCAAGTATGACTCAAGTAGATATTTATATTTACTTATTGAGACATAAATCTGAATCCTTTGAAATGTTTCAGAAGGTTTTCAGAATGAAGTAGAACTTATTGTAATAAGAAAATTATATTTCTTCAATTAGATTGCGGAGAGGAATATTTGAGTTACAAGTTTAGTGGATGTCTGATGAGCTGTGAAAAGTATTTTATAGATTGCACCTCCTAGAACACTGCTAAGAGTAGAGTGTTTTGAGTAGATGCTATAAAGCTATGTATGACATGGTGAGATCAAAGATGACATTAATTATTTCGCCAATATACTTTTTAATGTGATGCTTTAGAGACTGTGGCTTTTACACTGAAAAGAGCGCCATCAAATTTATTGAAATAAGTGCTACTTTGTAGGTTATCCCAAATGGTTGGGTATTCCTCTATCTCTACGCCGAGGCAAAGTGTTTTGCTACAGAGTGCAGAAATTTTGAAGATAATGTTTTCTGCAAAAGAGAGAGTGGGAGGACAGTGCAACTCGACAAGATTGTAGAATCTTCGTGATCAGGTCAAAGAAAAGAAACGCTAGAATTAATTCTTGAATTTCCTACCGCGACTGATATGAAAGCCTCTAAATGAGATATAGAGACTTCGGTCGAACTTGCAGCTGAACTATATAGGTTGGGCAAATTCATGCAGATCTTTATGGTGTGCAGACAAAATATTGTTGCACAAACAATGAACCTATAATGCACAGAGAAGCGTCGATGGGCCCTGACTCCGGAATTGGTTGTATGCCAAAGTAATCCGAGATAGTATCCATTTACACAATTCAAGTTTAGAGCTTGATAAATCCTCTGGAAGAATTAGAGTCTGACGTATAATAATGGATCTATAAACTAACAAAGATAAAAATGTTTTATAAAGCTTGACTTGTTACTAATGGTTTATGACAAGATCAAGGAGTTAACTATAATGAAATTTTCTCGTCGTAGCAATACTTGAAGTCAGTTCGGGTTAAACTAGCAATTGCTAAATAGTTCAATTATGAGATATATGGATGTCAAAAAGATTTCCATGAGATGGAAATAAAACTAAGGTTGTATTTGTGATACGGTCGAAGGTAATTTTGTCGATCCAGAGGATGCTAGTAAGTGTGCAAACTTCAAGAGATCCTATAATGGACTGAAGCAAGCATAATGGAGTTGGATTTTTTGTTCTGAAGAAATGGTCAAATAATTTGATTTCATCGAGGAAAGCATAGATGCTTATATTTACAAGAAAGTAAGTGGAAGCATGATAATATTTCTAAACACTGTGTGTGCATGACACATTGTGGATTGGAAATTATATAAATTTCTTGACACGAATTAAAACTTTATTGAAACTAGTTTTTCAATAAACTACTTAGGCAATATAGTCCTTGTATTAGGCATAATGATCTATGGAGATAGTAGTGTCTAATCGGGCTTAGCCAAAATACATATTGACAAGATACTAAAACAGTTTAGTATGAAAAACCGCCAAGAAGAGTTTCTTGTGAAGTCACATGGAAGGAGTTTTAAGCAAGAATCGGTATCCTGAAATACTGATGAGCGAAATACATGATTTCAATCACACTTGTGTTAAATATATACCATGGTATGTAAACAACTAGATATGTCCAGTACTCAAAGTAAGTTGTGAGTAAAGTTATCAGAATGGTCAAATTGTTGATCATAGAACAACAATGAAAATGTCATTAAGTATTAACGACATGTTTTTCACATACGAAGAAAATGAAGAGATTGTTATAAGGAGTTACATCAATACATGCTCATTGTAAGTAGTACATCGACAAAAATCTTCATCGGCGCTCCAAGCGAGTTTCGATTTCAATTAAAAGATTTATGGTGGCACAGTAAGTTGGAATTGGTCCAAGAAAGTCACTGTGGTGAATTGTATAGCAGAAAGGCTATATTGTCGCTTTAGAAGCAACAATAGAGGGTGGTGAATCAAAAGTTCATTTATGAGTTTGGTATGGTTTCTAGATGATTGTGTCAATGGAACACTGTTCTCAATAGTGGTTCCACAACTCAGTCTAAGGAATCAAATGTCCTACCAGTGATTCAATATATACAAAGCCAGTTTCACACAAATTATGAATTCTTGTGAAAGCATAATAGATGCATAGAAATGCAAATGATACACGCAGATCTGAAGTTGTCAAGATCTGATAGGAGAAGGTTATACCACAAGCAAATCATGAACAAACACCGAACTGTCATTGGTGTAAAGGAAAATGTGCTAACTAGATTATTGACTATAGTCCATGTGGGAGTCTGTTGGATATATGCCCTAGAGGCAATAATATTGTATTATTATGTTTCCATGTTTATAATTAAGAGTTTATATTCTATGCTATAACTGCTATGATCCTGGAATATGCGAATCAGTGGAAAACTCATATGCACGTGTGGAATGATAAACGGTAAAATATTCCTAGTCTCGCCTCTAAGACTAGCTCAAGTGTTGTTGGTGATCACATTTTTCGGATCTTAGGATATCGTTAAGTGTAACGATAGTCCTAAAACAACATTGAGAACATGACGTTGGAAGAACGATCATATTGAATCGACCCAAACTTGTTTGTTATACTTTGAGATGCAATCGTCACAAGTCAATTGTTATAACACGGAGAGTTAACGTGTGATTTAATTCCTGAGACCATGAGAGTATCATAGTCACTTCTTACCGTACAGTGGACTTTGGCGTTGCTCAAACGTCATCTGTAACACGGTGATCATAACGACAGCTTACAGGTTCATCGAAAAGTTTGACAAGGGCCCTCTCGGTGTGACGGCAAACATCATCGTCTGGCCAGACACAGGTGACTAAGTCACGGGGATGCCGGAACATGTCAACGAGAAAGAAGAAAAAAACCGGTAACGAGGAGACCGGTATAGTGAGCATGAGAATGACTCAAGAAGATAGCGATACATCTCACCTCGTGTTTTGTAAAGTATCGCGAAGCAAAGGGAATAGCACATGATAACCAAAGGTTCACTCGAATGTCATTCGTGTACTCATAGGGATCGATATGGATGTCCACGGTTCCGCTATCGGTCATTGAACGAAAGGGGTTTTGGTCATGTCTATGTTTTACCAAACCTACAGGGTGTAAAACCCCAAAAATTTAATCATATTTCTATTAAGTAAAAATTGGCCAGAAATAAAATTTTGAATTATTTTAGGTCTTTTATTATTTTGGAGTATTTTTCTGTTCTTTTTTTTTCTTTAAAATTCTTCCCTCCCTATAATTTTTTTTATAAAATATTGTGGGATTTGATAGTTGTCTTAAACCATTTCATTTATATTCTAATAACAGTAGGAATTATTTACATAATAAAATTTTGTCCAAGATAATTATTTTTAATAGCATTTTTCAATACTTTAAATGCCTCTATTGCACTACAACTATTTTAAATAATTATTTTAAAATGCCACAAAAATTATGAGGGGTCATGTTATGCCTATAGATCACTTTTATGCAAAAACTCAACTTAGTCTTTTGAAAATTTTGAGTGCAACATCCTCTTTTCATTTCTGGTCCAGATTCAGCTTTGAACTACAACCCCAATTTTCCTTTCACCAAAAATTCTGAAATTATTCCACCTTAGAGTCCTTCCAACCAAACTCTTAAGTCCAGAATACCACCTCCAATTTCCTCATTTAACCCCACCAAATAAATTCCCCAAGTTTGGGTCCAGAACTGAAATTCACCAAAACTTGCACTTGCAAGTTTTTCGTTTGGTCAAACCAAACATTTTATCCTCCTTGTCATCTAAAGAGACACCATCCTGCCACATATCATTACAAACAATGTTCTCTAGACAGCTCTAGCATTCTGTCGAGCTACTTGTGGGCATGACAATAGTTTTGCAACTTCTGAACCAACATATACAACTTGATTTTTCTGCCAAACCATCATGTCCCTTATCTTTAGAACTCTCAGAAGCATCACCCTGTGAAGTTTCATAGTCATAGGAGCTTCCTACATGGACCTGGCATTACGTCGAGCATCACACGTGCATGCCCAGAGCACGTGCAGAGTGCTCGATGTGCAGGCACTGGCATAGATCTGCTGCTGCTCCCTGCTGCCTCCCTTGCTCACACTAGTTCTCCACTGGATCACCTCGACCCCGCTGAGCCCTGCCGACATCTCCTCTCGTCCGTTTGCGCCGACCACCGCCGACCACGCCACCAAAATCGCCGCCCGACGCTGCCTTCCCCGCCACTTCTCTGCCGAGACGCGTGGCTCGCTCACAAGTCGCCCGGCACCACCTGAGCTTATCCACGGCTCACCAACGCCTCACCGGCCTCGCTGACCCTCGCCACCGCCCCCAACCACCTCGGCGGCGCCATCAATGGCCGCCCGCAGCCGTGCCGTACTCGGTAAGCCACGGGAACCGCCTCTCGCCCCCTATAAAGCTCACCCTGAGCTCCCTCCTCTCGGGCCTCATCCTCACACCACCCCCGCAAGCCACTCCGGGCAGCCAAACGGCCGGGAGAGGCCGTCTTCCTCCACTCCGGCAGCTACGGCCGCCGCCACTCCCCGGGCGAATCCGTCGCAACCACGGCCTCCCCCGCTTCTTTTTCTTCTCCAATAGCTTCACCTTGATCCCACTGATCCGTTCCAGCACTCAATTTAGCCTGAGAGCAACCGGAGGCGAAAGCCCTCTTCCCACCCCGCCGGTGCTTCTCGGGAAGACCTCGCCGCCGGCGATCCCGTGCTTCCCGTCGACCAAGCCGTACACCGGAGGGACCGCACGGACCACCCGAGCACGCTGGTGGGCTCGGCTCGCCGAGGGAAGCCGCCGTTCGCCGCGTCGGACGCCGGAACCCCCGCCTGTTCTGCCGGAGAAGAAGACGCGGGCTGTTGGACCAGTCAAACCTGACAGTGGGCCAGGTGGGACCCACCGTCAGTAACAGGAGGTCCACGCCAACGCGGATAAGTGAAGACGTACTCCTGTTCAGCTCTCGGAACCATATTTCCAGGAATACGCCATCGACGTCTTCAGCTCTCGCGCAGCCGAATGACTGGGCTCGGCCCAGTGGCGATAGAGGGCTAAGTCGCGCTCAGGGCGCGCCTCTGCCCTTCCTCTTTTCTATTTCAGCATATATCAAATAATTCCACAGCATCCAATTCAAATCCAAATTTGATTATTCAAATTTATGTATACTTCTAAAATCATTCCCTATTATTCTAGATAGGGTGAACTTTTTTTTAAAGTTTGTCTCTACTGGACATATTAAATAGCCCATTTCTTAATATATTTCAATTTAGAAATCCTCTAAGTAATTCATATGAACTCCGAATAATCTGATTCTTTTTCTGATATTCCTAATTTTTCATCTAGTTATTTTAGTATTTAATTTAAAATTTCCAAACAACCTTTTAGCACTGTTATGGCTTTATGTAGTAATTTAAATATTTTTGAAAATAGGAAATGGAGGGAAGATAAAATTTTCAAACTTTTGGAGTGCACCCCACATTTCTGCATACTCAAGGCAAGCATCTTGAACACTTGATATGGTGATTGCATGGTTAAATGTTTGCAAGAAATAACTGAATCATGCATATGTTGAAATCAAATAAAATTTGCATGCATGTAGTATTGGCATGTTTCCTCGTACCGTGCACGTGTGCTTGTCATGACTAACTTGCAGGAGCAGGTGTAAGAGTAATACTGTTACTTGCAGAAGGGTGATCACATCGGAGCGTGATCATGCCTTGTTGGTTATGCATGTTGGAACATGCAAGGGTTGTGGCCCTGTTTGGTGTTACTGTTGAAGAACACTTTATTGTGCTAACCACTGCAGGAATTATAAACCTCCTGAGTCGACCGTAGATCGAGTCTTGTTCCAGTAACCCCCATACTTGTTTCGTGCTGCCACGGGTCTTCCCGCGAGGGAAGTACGGTTTAGTAAGTTGCTAACCCCTGTCCGAGTACACACCACATAGAGGGCCATGATGAGGGTTTCCAACGATCGTGGACTAAATCCCGTCATCAGGTCAGGGGGCATGGGTGTATCCGGTCTGGGACCGAGAGGGGGGCACCCCTTGTAATCCGCGTGTGTGAATAGTGATCCCATGCTATTCGAGATTGTAGTCTCCCCGACTTAGAGTTTTTCTTGAACGATGCTTTGGGTGATTCCTGGCATCCGGAAAGTTAATCTGGTGTGTGCTGGTCAGGCGTGTTTTCAACCCAAAGGCCGTAATGGGAATTAGTCAGCGTCTCGGTGCTGGCTAAAGAAATCCTTTACTTGTGGGTAAAGAGTACACCCTCTGCAGAGTTTTAAAACCTATTCGAATAGCCGTGTCCGCGGTTAGGGACTACAATCTGGGTTGGTCAAGTGTTGGTCTTAGTGTCGGTCTCCGAAGGAAATAATTAAATTGAGCATGGTTTATTTTTGCAGGTTAATTATTGCACTACTGATATTGTCATGAATATTAGTATCATCACTAACACTGTCTTGGTTATTTTTGTTGTCATGATTATTACTGGCATCATATATATTATTGTGGACTAACCCTTTTCTTTTATTTTTATTTTCTGAGTGTCTCATGGGCTGGCTAGACTACCCGGGCACTCATTTATTTTCAAGACCTCTCCGTGGCGTCCCTCGAGTTCTCGGGCGGTCCTGTCTCGCCTGACTCTCTTGTGGATAACCGATTGGTATTTCTTTTCAAGTCCTCTCGTGGCGTCGCTTGAGTCTCGGATGGTCCTGTCTCGTCCGATTCTCTTTTAGACA
This sequence comes from Elymus sibiricus, assembly GCA_039707655.1. Taxonomy (NCBI): domain Eukaryota; kingdom Viridiplantae; phylum Streptophyta; class Magnoliopsida; order Poales; family Poaceae; genus Elymus; species Elymus sibiricus. Next base: position 373,430,173 of record CM077664.1, on the reverse strand, counting down.
CCCGTTTGGCATTTCTTTTCAAGACCGACCGTGGCGTCATTTTTAGACACCCGACTGGCATTTCTTTTCAAGACCTTTCCGTGGCGTCTCTCGAGTCTCGGATGGTCCTGTCTCGTCCGATTCTCTTGTGGATACCCGATTGGCATTTCTTTTCAAGACCTTTCCGCGGCGTCTCTCGAGTTCTCGGGCGGTCCTGTCTCGCCTGACTCTCTTGTAGATACCCGATTGGCATTTCTTTCGGATTCTCGGGCGGTCTGGTCTCGCCCGACTTTCCATTAACTCTCTTTGTTTGTCACTAGTATTTTATTTACTAATACTTATGCACCTGCTAATATTTGTCATGCCATAACTAAAATTTTCTGTCAGCATGTGCATATCATTTAATCCAGCATGAGCATATGCATTCGGTATATCTTTTGTTCATGATGTTTGCGAGTACATTCAAACGTACTCACTGGCTTGTCCCTGGCTATTTACTTGGCCAGGTCAGGATTGCATCAAGGAGTATTACAACGACGTCCATGCGAAGCCTAGGATAGCAGCCACGCGGGATAGGAGTTATCCGGGTCAGCTGTTCCTGTGGGAATGGAGCCCCATCGGCATTGGAGATTCACGAGTCGCTTCCATCATCTTCACTAGAAATCATTGTTGTATCATTAGGCCTTTATGGTCTTGTACCCACTTTTTGTAATTGCTTGGTAATCTGTAACAAGGACGTGTCCACCAGTAATAGTAACCCTGGGCTGGTGATGACACTAGGGGTTAATTTCTGGGATATTCTGTTCCGGAAATCCGGCCCCGACACAGGGTCACAAGCTTAAGGTAATCATGATCTGCTGAGTGTTAGTAGGATGGGAATAATGAGAATATATTTGTGAAATAGTTTCACTAATATTCAAAATAGTTTCGAGAGGAACCGGAAGCGTTCCGGGGTCACCAGAAGGGTTTCGGGGTTTATCGGGCAATACCGGTTATTATCGATAAATAATATATAGGTGTAAAATGTTTCCAGAGATGTTAAATTAATAATAAAATACTCTAATAATAGTTAGGAGGCTTTTATATTTAATTTAATATCAACTGGCCTTAAAAGACCAGGTGGTGGAAAGCATATCGGGTCACTTGGGCCCAATAGGTGGAGGCGCCCCCTTCCTCCTTGTAGAAGGAAGGGGGATGCCGAATTGGAGGGGGATTCTTCCCCTCCATGGCCGGCCAAAGGGGGAGGTTTTCCTTCTCCTTGTGGCCCCCTCTCCCCTCCCTCCAACCTATATATACTAGAGGTTTTGGGCACTTTTATACACAAATTTTGGAGCCTCCTCTAGTTCTCTAGTCTAGTTCTAGTTGTTCCAATTAGAGCTAGATCTGGATCCTCTAATCCTCATAATTAGAAGCCTAGTGTGGTTCTAATATCCTCCCTCTAATTCTCCGGTGACGATTAGCTCTGGACGGAGTAGCGCTGCCAGATCGTGAAGACCATACACTTGCAATCTGTGGAGATGCCGTGCTTTCGGTCTTTGTTCGAGGGACTGTTCGTGGGCGGTTCGCGGGATCGTTCATCTATGGTTCGAGGGACTCCAAGTACGATCTACACCGACTCGTCTACTTCCACTGCAACTTAGAGTCGGTAACGATCTGATCCAAACCGTTATTGCATCTTCATAGTGTTCCTGGTTGATCGTAGAGCGAATTTTTTTATTTTCTACTACGTTTCCCAACACTTGGCCCGCTAGCCAAGAGCTACTAGAGTGCTCTAAAGGACCCTGCAGACTAATCGGACCTGGGATCTCGTTCCCTGTCTGCCTGGCGCCAATACCATCTCTGGCAAGTGGATTTTTCGGCACAAGCTTAAGCCGGATGGGACACTGGATTGGTACAAAGCACAGTGTGTCCTCCGCGGCTTCACCCAGCATGTAGGAGTCCACTATGGTGAAACTTTCTGCCCCATCATCAAGCCGGCAATAGTTCAAACAGTTCTTTCAATAGCTGTCACATAGGACTGGCCGGTTCACCAGCTCGACATCAACAATGCGTTTCTACATGGTACTCTCGCCGAGACGGTCTACTATGCACAGCTTTCAGGGTTCGTCCATGTCTCCAAGCCCGACCACGTGTGCCGCCTCAACAAGTCTCTCTATGGGATAAAACAGGAGCCACGTGCATGGTACAGCCGTTTTGCCGACCATCTTCTTCGACTCGGCTTCGTCAGCTCTCGCGCGGACCCGTCGCTCTTCGTCTACACCCGCATCACTGAGATTGTCTACCTGCTGCTATATGTCGATGATATAGTTCTGATGGCTTCATCTGAGCTGCTGCTTCGCATACCATCACAGCTCTCGAGCGCGAGTTCTCTCTCAAGGATCTTGGTTAACTAGACTACTTCCTTGGTGTCGCCGTCACTCGGTCCTCAGCCGGCATGTTCCTCTCGCAGTGATAGTACATCGTCGACATCCTCGACCGCGCAGGCATTACCGAGTGCAACCCATGCTCCACCCCCGTCGACACGCAGTGCAAGCTCGGCGCTGCTGGGGCCACCGTCGCTGATCCCTCTGCCTATCAGAGCCTGGTGCATGCTCTTCGGTACTTGTCTTTCACAAGACCGGACATCTCATATGTCGTGCAACAGGTATGCCTGTACATGGACGACCGACGGGAGCCGCATCTAAATGTGGTCAGGTGGATTCTGCGGTATCTTCGTGGCACCATCGACCATGGACTTCAGATACATCGCTCGTCACCGGCATCGCTCACTCCATACACTGACGTCGACTGGGCTGGCTGCGCGGACACACGCAAGTCCACCTCCGGTTACGGCATCTTCCTTGGTCCAGTGCGGAGGCTGAATATCATGGTGTCGCCAACATCGTTGCCGAGGCATGCAGGTTACGCCAGCTCCTGTCCGAGCTCCATAGACCTCTTCAACGAGCTACTCTGGTCTACTATGACAACATCTCCGCCGTCTACATGTCGACGAACCTGGTTCAACATCAACGCACCAAGGATGTGGAGATTGACTTTCATTTTTGTAGGAGATATGCCCTAGAGGCAATAATAATAGTTATTTTGTATCTCCAAGTTTGTAATTGATGTTTATGTTCCATGCTATAACTGTAATGATTCTCGAGTCTACAATAACCACGAGGCTCGGAGGGAAACTCATGTGCACGTGTGGTATAATAAACGGTAAAATGTATTCCTAGTCATGCCTCTAAGACTAGCTCAAGTGTTGTATGATGGTCCTGTTTTCCTGATCATGGGCATGACTATGCCGGCAATTTTGAGGGCACAATGTTAGAAGAACACTTGTGTTGAATCGACCCGAATTGATGTTACGCTATGAGATACATTCGTCACAAGTAAATGGTTAATAACACAGAGAAAGTTAACGTTTGCATAATTCCTTAGACCATGAGAGTATCGAGTTCCTTCGTGCATGCTTCATGAACTTTGGGGTTTGTTAAACATCATCTGTAGCAGGGGGGCTATTACGGCGGCTTACGGGTTCACGGAAAAGTATGACAAGGGACTTGATAGCTCAAGATTGGGATTTGCTCCTCCGACGATGGAGAAATATTCTTAGGGCCCTCTCGGTGTTACGGTATCCATCATCGTCTGGCCAGACACAATGTGATTTGATCACAGGGATGCCGGAACGCGGAAACGAGAAAAGATAACAAAATCGGTAACAAGGTAACTGGCATAGTGGACAAGTTGTTGATTCACGGGGATGCCGATGAGTCTCACCTCGGGTGTTTGTAACATATCGCGAAGCAACAGGAATAGCACACGGCAACTACAGGTTCACTCGAATATTCATTCGTGTGGGTATAGGTATCAATATGGATGTCCACGCTTCCCCTATTGATCATTGATCGGAAAGTGTTCCGGTCATGTCTATACTTCACCGAACCTACAGGGTCACACGCTTAAGTGTCGTCTATCTGCTGAATACTAGACAGGGAGTCTGAGAGAAAGTCACCGAAAAAGTTTCGGAGACAACGGAAAAGTTCCGGAGAGAAAACCGGAAATCTTTCGGAGATGAAAATCATTAATCCGGAAATGTTTCGGAACGCGTCCAGAATTATTTTAGGGGGTATTGGAAATGTTCTGGACCTACAAAAATATTTTCGGATTTAACGGTCGCGGAAAAATATTTTCATGAATAGTGAAAACACCTTTTTGGTTGCTTTTTGGAAAGCCACCTTTTTGGGCTTTCCTCAAAAGATCTAAGGGAAGACTTGGAGAGGAGGGAACCCCTTTTGAGGGGCGGCCCCAAGGGGTTGGCCGGACAAGGGGAGCTCCTCCATGGAGCTCCACTTGCCTCCCCATTTTGCCCTTTATGTGGGACATAAAGCATGGGCATTTTGGGATTTTCATGTGCCACCCTACCCCTTGCCTTTTCCTATAAATATTGGTGGAGAGGAGCTCTCCACACTAACTCCAACTCTCATACAAATGCCATGCATGATTTGGCTTTCTCTCTCCCTCCCACGAAATAGTTTCGTAGAGCCGAAAGGCTGTCTGGGTTCCGGTGGGAACTAGTTCTAGACGGCGAAGCCCTGCCGGATAGCTGACACCGTATGTGTGCAACCCCATAGAGAGATCGTAGTTTCAATCTTAATTCGAGAGTGCCTCTCGAAGGGCTATCCGAGATCCTGTCCGAATTCAAGGGTCCTCCCGAAGGGCTGTCCGTGACACCGTCCGAGGGACTGTCCGACTGCCTCACGAAGGGCTGTCCGAGTGACTGTCCGAGGAGCAGACGAGGGAGAACATACTCGCGGTTGGGAGGTTGTAAATCCTAGCTGCAGGGATCTGCACCGCCGATCTTCATCGACTCTACTTCCGCTGCGCTACGAGTCGGTAATGATCAGATCAAAACCTTGTATGCATCTCCATAGTGATCCAGGGCGTGTTCGTAGTGCGGAAATTATTTGTTTTCTGTAGCGTTCCCTTACAATTTTGTTCGTGAGCATGTCGCTTTTCGAGAAGTCCGTGTTCTTCACATCCCGACGTCTTCCAGTATGCTGATATATTCACCAAAGGGTTGCCGTCAACAGTATTCACGGAGTTTCGCTCCAGTCTGAATGGCCGCCCTGCTCCCGCTCCGATTGCGGGGGGTGTTACACGTGTATGTGACGGACACGTCTATTTAGCCGAAATCAAGGAGGATCAGAATCAGTTTAGATTATTTCCTAAATTGTAATCTCTTTACTTGGCAACCAAGTGTGACACCCCCAGATTACTAAACACTAGTTATGCTAATTAACTTGCCATGTCATCATGATTAAAAAAGCCTAACAAATTCAAAATTCAAATGCCAGTCAAAATAAAACATCTTCAAACATGCAAACAAAATAGTTCATATTATTGTAAATAATCCATAAGTAATTAAGTTAAGGAAAACAACATCACTAAAATTCCCAGAATGCCCCTAGGAATTAAAACAGTGGAACAGCAGCAATTTAATTGACCTTTTCAATTTCTAAAAATGCCTAAACAATTCCAAAGGCTCTGAAACTTTTTATACAACACCACAATGTTGCGCATGAATTAAGTACTAAGTTTCACATTCAACAAAAATCGTTTGGTGCACTAACTAAATGTAAAACAGCAGAGACGTAAATAGACAGAAAAGAATAAAGAGAAAAGAAAGAAAATCACTGGTGGACTGGGCTTCGAGTCACCACAGTGCAGCCCAGCCCACCACGGCTGGCCTTTTCTCCCTCCTCGCGCCAGAGCTGGGAGGCAGGGACGCCATGGCCGTCCACGCGCTGGATGCCGCGCTGTCGGCCATCCCGTGGCCCCCTGGTTGGATAAGATGCACCCCCGGCGCTCTCTCCCTCCGCCGAAAACCCTAGACTCCCCCCGTTTTTCTCCTCTCCCTCTCTCTCGTCCGGCTCCCTCACTTCCGACGCCGCCATGGGTGCGCCTTCATGAGCGCCGTGGCCAACGGCCTCCTCACGCCACTCCACCTTGTCCAGCGGATGCGCCGTCGTCGTCTACGTCGGTTGCGGGCACTCGTTCATCCGGGGACGCGCTGCATCGTCGCCATCGACCCATTCCCCTCTGCCACGGCCGCGGCAATGCGGCGCTCGATCTGCTCGACTCCGGCAACCCCCGGCCTCCCCGAGACGTCCACCACCTCCACTGTGAGCCGCCACACCTTTTGCCCCATTTAGCTCGTCGGTTCGGTCCTCCTCTACTGCTGCCCGCCTATGGCCGAAGCCGCCGCTCACTATGGCCGCGGGCTCGACTAGCCGAGCTCGGCCAGGCCTTGTACGCCTCGCCCGTGAGTTCCCTTGGGCGCGGTCGGGCCTGCGCGTGCCCCCGCCGTCTCGTGCGCGTCCTCCTGCGCCCTCACGCACCCTCACCGTGCTCTGGCGAGCCACGCGCGCGCGCTGCCGTGCACTGGCCGGCCAGGCCGCTGTTCAGTGGGCCCCGGCCGTCAGATGGTTAGTTAGGGCCTAACCAATAATTAGTACTAACCCTAGCCCTAACAGACACTGACATGTGGCCCCCCTGGCTAATTAACCCTTTAATTAAAATAACCCCCCCCCCAAGAGCAAATGACATGTGGGACCCCATGCACTATTCACATGGATAAGGTCCGGCCCAGTCAACAGTTGACTGGCCCCACATGTCAGCCACTGTGGCTAGCCCACAGTGGGTACACATGGCATTTACTGTTTTAATTCGAATTAAATATAATTCAGAAAATCTATTAAACTTTGAAAAATCATATAAAATAAACCGTAACTCAGATGAAAATAATTTATATATGAAAAATGATCAGAAAAATATAACGAATCAGAATATGTCAACAAAATGCTTGACCATCACTCCTATCATAGTGAACCTGGAACTTTTGCTGTCAGATCAGCTGAATGAATAGTGAATGGAGCTGGGAAAATGTTCCCGAATATTTTCCCACTTCGTCTAAAATACTTAGTAAGGCATTAGAGCACCCCTAGCATAACATTTGGCCATGCCGTGCATTGTGTTGCATTCGTATGCTTTATATTTATTGTTTCTTCCCCCTCCTTCTTCGGTAGACCCCGAGACTGCTGACGACACCGGCTATGACTACGCTACTGACGATCAACCCCTCTCAGCAAGCAAAACCTCCTTGATCATTCCTATATCACCTATTCTTTCTCTCTACTTCATGCATTAGGTATGGTTACCGCTGTTGTTCGGTAGCTCCTATTCTGATGCATAGCTTGATTTTGTCGCCTGTTATAGATGCTTACCTGTTATCCTAGCATGCCTAGTTTAGCTATGCCGTTGTTCCATTTGTTGGCCCTACACCCTTGTCCGTGTTGCTAGCTAGATTACCGGGTCATGATCCCTTCGGGCGGTGATCACAGATATATTTACATTACTGCAATATTCATAAAATGCTAAAGTCGGGTCGGCCCCAAGGGTACCCGCGAGAGATACATATTAAAATCGGGTTGTCCCGGAGAGCACCCGCGAGCGATATTCTGGCGGAACGACGGGGCAGGTGGAGACCACCTAGGAGAGAGGTGGGCCTGGTCCCTGGTCGTGGTCCGCGAGTTACCAAGTCGGAGCGACAGGACCCCTTTTCGTGTCCAGGAGCTACTAATAATGCACTAACGGATTTGGGTATTTGATCTGGGTTGGCCGCTGGCCTAGACTCACTAACCACCACGCGGGATAATGGTTTAATGGGGCCCTCTGCATCATACATTCTCCCGAAAGCTCAATCAGATGTCACAGTTTTGCGGGCTGATTGTTGGTGTGAGGTGGGCTTGGTCCCCGGCCAGTCACGCAACATGCAGGAGTGCTTAGGGCGATTGGCCCATGACCCCTTCGCACTTAGGATTTAGACCGGCATGCTGACCTCTCTGCGGAGCCTAGGTAGGACTACGGTGTGTCGATTGCCCGAGGCCGGGCATTACCCTAGAAAGTGTGTCTGGCCAGATGTAATCGAGTGTGTTGGGAAATGTGGTGCACCCCTGTAGGGAAGTAATCTATTCGAATAGCCGCGTCCACGGTAACAGGATGCTTGGATATATGAGAGTATCCCGATCTTATATAACTTGAACCAGATACTTGATGTAGTACATTGCTCAATAAATATGGAATGCCCGCGGATCTTTTCTCGCAGGGAGTCGAGGAAGGATCTCAGGGTATTGTACTGTTGTGTTAATTACTAGTTGGTATCGTATACGCTCATACTCCTTCCTTTTCTGTAAGACACTCTCCACTCGTCTATTTGCTGCAAGATGGTGGCACTTGTGTTACATAGAGCTTCTTCCCCCCCTTTATTCTGGCATTTCTGCAGTATAGTCCACTGATATATCCCTTCCTTGATACCGATGCATATGTAGCATAGATCTGATGTAAGTCTTGTGAGTACTTTGGATGAGTACTCACGGTTGCTTTGCTACCCCTTTTCCTATACCCGGTTGCTGCATTCAGACGACGTAGCCCAGGAGCCAGAGATCCCCGATGGTGACTACTACTACGTGGAGATTGATGACCAGGAGTAGTTCGGAGGTCCCAGGCAGGAGGCCTGCGCCTTTTCTATCAGTTGTCGTTGTTTTGCTCAGTCTTCTTAAGGCAAACTTGTTTAACTCCGTCTATACCCAGACTTATGTTGTATGCTGACTGATGTATTCTGGGTCCTTGTGACCCTTGTTTGTAATATAAAGATTAATGTTTAAATTTGTGTCGTAGGGTTGTGTTGTGATATCCTTCCATGAGTCTCTGATCTTGATCGTGCATGCTGCGTGTATGATTAGTGCACGATTGATTTCGAGGGCGTCATAAGTTGGTATCAGAGCCGACTGCCTGTAGGAACCCCTTCCAACTCCTTGGTCGAAGTTGAGTCTAGTCTTTGAAAAACTATTTTTGAACTACTAACAGTGTTGTGTGGCTTATGGGCCCACATCCCAAAGGGATGGGATTAGGATCTTTTATTCCGCATCTTTTCTCTGGGTTCTGATCTCTTTTCTCTTTGGGTTAAAGATTTTCTAACTCTAACTCTAGGTTCTCGTGATTACTTCCTTCCAGAGAGCCGCTCATTCCAGGTGACCTCTTGATGCCTCAAGACGTTCCGAAATACTCTCTGATATTTTCCGAGAATTCTTTATGCCTACTGCCTTGCAGTTCATTACCGTATGAAGCCCTTATGAATAATTCCTCGCACTTCCCGGGGATCCGTTCATCCCCAGTTGTTCATGTGTTTCGCAAAATACTTCATAATGCTATTCGATCTTCCGAAAATCCTCTGCAGCCTATTGCTCTTGAAATTCTTGCCTGCTTGCATTATGGTTAATTCCATATGTATAGTAACCTTATTGGCATCCTTTGTCACTATTGTTTTGAGTCCCTTGACGCAATATGTTGCGAATGCTTGCAATCATCTGTCGAAACTAGAATCCGTCCTTCCGGATCAGACGTCATTTTGGACATGAGCTGATTCTCAACCAATCGAGCCTTGGTCGACTGTGCCTCTAAGTCTGTTCAACTTACTCATCTTTTGATCAGATTGTCTACCTCTGATCCCCCGAATTAGAACTTGCAATCCCTTTATATTCTGTACTTCGAATTATACAGATTTTCTATAAACCGATGCGTTTGCATTCTATTTTTCTTCTGATTGAGTACCGATACTCATTTCAGATCCTTTGTGGACCACCAGATCCTTTGGTGGATTGCTATCCGACAGCTCCTTCATATTTTAAATCATTGATGAATTTCTCCTGATACAAAATGCCTTCGGCGAGATGTATCCTTTGCTTCTTGCCATCTGAACTCCTGCTATCGAGTTATATTCCTTATTCCTGTTGTTTGATGTATAGGTTCATGAAATCCTCTGTGGAGTTGTATCCATGTTTTTCTGCAATCCGTGTGAACCCGAAAGACTTCACGGATCATATTCTTCTGGCATTTTACTAGATAAAGTTTCAATGCTACAACATTCTCAAAAGGAGAAGTGACTGAAAAGAAATACATTGGAGAAGTGGGGGTCGACCTCGAACATTTATGTTCATGCCCATGGGAACAATGTAAATCTTATCATGGAAGCTTCTCACCAGAATACCCGTCCTCTTTGTATAACCATTCGGTGCCTCCTCATTTTGAACCCGGTGCAAATTATGGTTCTAACACTGTTGATCTCATTTGATATGTCTTGGAGAAATACCATCCTTGCCCCTCGATACTTTGTGTTGTCATCGACAACATCCTTGCCTTCCTTCCAACATAGACTTGGTCGTGTTCTGGTTATACCTTACGTTCCTTGCTATTCCTGAAATTGTTCTTTGTGTATTTCTTGTGATCTTCAAACCCAACCTTAGCTTAAAACACCATATCATTGCTACCCCGAAGCATGACTGTGGTACCCCGAACATCAACAAGAACATTGGAAACGCAAGGCTAAATATTTCTTGATTAATTATCCAGACACCGTTGTATGGATAAGCCTCATGTTTTCCCTTGCCCCATTATCTAAAGGGTTATGCAGCTGTCCTGTCTTGTCTATCATGCTCCGCTTGTTCTTGGGAAGGGTATACTCCTAATAATTGTGAATAAACACATTTTTCTTTCCATTGGTCTGTTTAATCTGATAATCACATTTTCCTTTCCATTGGTCTGTTTAACCTTCTTGAAATTTATATGATCTAAGCAGTAATAATTCCCTGCTTATGTAAACACCTCGGTGTACAACTCTGTCAGTAAGACCCTATTACTATTGTTGATGACATTCCGGTAACCGCCGGTGGACAAGAACTTTGCGTCTTGGTCCGCCTCGTTTCAACGAGCAGGAAAATGGTTCTCCTTGTCCCTCGCCCTTGGTACCGATGTTGTTGCCGACATAGCTGACAAGCTATCCTCTGACATGCCTTGCTATCATGACCGTGCAAGATGTCGCTGCCCTTCCTGGTCTTAATCCACACTAACCACAGTTTCCACAGGATCGAAACCAGACTCTCCTGTACATCCCTGTTTCCAAAGTTATTACTCATGCTTGGCTTCGTATGTAATTCACGAGCCACCTTCCTAGAGATGATCTATTCTGGTATCAGACGCAATACTTATTTCCGTTGCTCTGAACCCCATTCATACTCTGGGTTGGGCATTAAATGATTGCCTGCCTGCTTGAAACTTCTCATGCCTTCTTTTATTTCTCTCGACGTATTTCCTGAGTCACAACTCGAGAGGTACTTCTGTGTTCATTCATGGGATAACCCCAGATGATTACCCCTTATAGCAATCTATCGTTGCCGAGCTTCTCCTTACCTTTTCGAAATTATGAGGAAGATCTCGAAGACAGGATACCGACTTCGTCACGATGCACTGAAGCAGAGAAATGAAGACGTCAATGAAAAGGATCAACTTCTTCGAGAAGGGCAACAAGAACAAGAAGATTCGTTAGAATACGAAACCAGAACTGTTACCCCTTACTCGACCTCTTAAATCTCGGGACGTGATTTCTTCGAGTGGAGGAGAGTTGTGACACCCCGAGATTACTAAACACTAGTTATGCTAATTAACTTGCCATATCATCATGATTAATAAAGCCTAACTGCAAATTATGGAAAAATCCAACTTCAAATTCAAAATTCAAATGCAAGTCAAAATAAAACATCTTCAAACATGCAAACAAAATAGTTCATAATATTGTAAATAATCCATAAGTAATTAAGTTAAGGAAAACAACATCACTAAAATTCCCAGAATGCCCATAGGAATTAAAACAGTGGAACAGCAGCAATTTAATTGACCTTTTCAATTTCTAAAAATGGTTAAACAATTCCAAAGGCTCTGAAACTTTTTATGGAACACCACAATGTTGTGCATGAATTAAGTACTAAGTTTCACATTCAACAAAAATCGTTTGGTGCACAAACTAAATGTAAAACAGCAGAGAAGTAAATAGACAGAAAAGAATAAAGAGAAAAGAAAGAAAATCACTGGTGGACTGGGCTTTGAGTCACCACAGTGCAGCCTAGCCCACCATGGCTGGCCTTTTCTCCCTCCTCGTGCCAGAGCTGGGAGGCAGGGACGCCATGGCCGTCCACGCGCTGGATGCTGCGCTGTCGGCCACCCCGTGGCCCACTGGTCGGATAAGATGCACCCCCGGCACTCTCTCCCTCCGCCGAAAACCCTAGACTCCTCCCATTTTTCCCCTCTCCCTCTCTCTCATCCGGCTCCCTCACTTCCGACGCCGCCAAGGCTGCGCCTTCGTGAGCGCCGTGGCCAACTGCCTCCTCACGCCGCTCCACCTTGTCAGCGGGTGCGCCGTCGTCATGTACGTCGGCTGCGGGCACTCGTTCATCCGGGGACGCGATGCATCGTCGCCATTGACCTATTCCCATAAGCCACGGCCGCGGCAACACGCCGCTCGATCTGCTCGACTCCGGCAACCACGGCCTCCCCGAGACGTCCACCACCTCCACTGTGAGCCGCCACACCTTTTGCCCCATTTAGCTCGTCGGTTCGGTCCTCCGCTGCTGCTGCCCGCCTGTGGCCGAAGCCGCCGCTCACCATCACCGCGGCTCGACTAGCCGAGCTCGGCCAGGCCCTGTATGCCTCGCCCGCGAGTTCCCTTTGGCGCGGTTGCGCCTATGCGTGCCCCCGCCGTCTCATGCGCGTCCTCCGGCGCCCTCCCGCACGCTGGCCGTGCCCCGGCCGTGCTCTGGCGAGCCCCGTGCGCGCGCTGCCGTGCACTGGCCGGCCAGGCAACTGTTTACTGGGCCCCGGCCGTCAGATGGTTAGTTAGGGCCTAACCAATAATTAGTACTAACCCTAGCCCTAATAGACACTGACATGTGACCCCCTGGATAATTAACCCTTTAATTAAAATGACCCCCCCAGAGCCAATGACATGTGGGACCCCATGCACTGCTCAAATGGATAAGGTCTGGCCCAGTCAGCAGTTGACTGGCCCCACATGTCAGCCAATGTGGCTAGCCCACAGTGGGTATACATGGCATTTACTGTTTTAATTCGAATTAAATATAAATCAGAAAATCTATTAAACTTTGAAAAATCATATAAAATAAACCGTAACTCAGATGAAAATAATTTATATATGAAAAATGATCAGAAATATAACGAATCCGAATATGTCAACAAAATGCTTGACCATCACTCCTATCATAGTGAACCTGGAACTTTTGCTGTCAGATCAGCTGAATGAATAGTGAATGGAGCTGGGAAAATATTCCCGAATATTTTCCCACTTCGTCTAAAATACTTAGTAAAGCGTTAGAGCACCCCTAGCATAACATTTGGCCATGCCGTGCATTGTGTTGCATTCGTATGCTTTATATTTATTGTTTCTTCCCCCTCCTTCTTCTCCGGTAGACCCCGAGACTGCTGACGACACCGGCTACGACTACGCTACTGACGATCAGCCCCTCTCAGCAGAGCTTCCAAGCAAGCAAAACCTCCTTGATCATTCCTATATCGCCTATTCTTTCTCTCTATTTCATGCATTAGGTATGGTTACCGCTGTTGTTCAGTAGATCCTATTCTGATGCATAGCTTGATTTTGTCGCCTGTTATAGATGCTTACCTGTTATCCTAGCATGCCTAGTTTAGCTATGCCGTTGTTCCATCTGTTGGCCCTACACCCTTGTCTGTGTTGCTAGCTAGATTACCGGGCCCTGATCCCTTTGCGCGGTAATCACGGATATATTTATATTACTGCAATATTCATAAAATGCTAAAGTCGGGTCGGCCCCAAGGGTACCCGCGAGAGATACATATTAAAGTCAGGTTGGCCCGGAGAGCACCCGCGAGCGATATTGTGGCGGAACGACAGGGCAGGTGGAGACCACCTAGGGGAGAGCTGGGCCTGGTCCCTGGTCGTGGTCCGCGAGTTACCAAGTCGGAGCGACAGGCCCCCTGTTCATGTCCGCGAGCTACTAATAATACACTAACGGATTTGGGTATTTGATCTGGGTTGGCCGCTGGCCTATACGCACTAACCACCACGCGGGATAATGGTTTAATGGGGCCCTCTGCATCGTACATTCTCCCGAAAGCTCTATCAGACGTCACAGTTTGCGGGCTGATTGTTGGGGTGAGCGGCATGCCTGATACAGAGGTGGGCTTGGGCCCCGGCTAGTCACGCAACGTGCAGGAGTGCTTAGGGCGATTGGCCCATGACCCCTTCGCACTTAGGATTTAGACTGGCGTGCTGACCTCTCTACGGAGCCTAGGTAGGACTACAGTGTGTCGATTGCTCGAGGCCGGGCATTACCCAGGAAAGTGTGCCCGGCCAGATGTAATCGAGCGTGTTGGGAAATGTGTTGCACCCCTGCAGGGAAGTATTCTATTCGAATAGCCGTGTCCATGGTAACAGAACGCTTGAATATATGAGAGTATCCCGATCTTATATAACTTGAACCAGATACTTGATGTAGTACATTGCTCAATAAATATGGAATGCCCGAGGATGTTTTCTCGTAGGGAGTCGAGGAAGGATCTCAGGGTATTGTACTGTTGTGTTAATTACTAGTTGGTATCATATACGCTCATACTCCTTCCTTTGCTGTAAGACAGTCTCCTCTCGTCTATTTGCTGCATGATGGTGGCACTTATGTTACATAGAGCTTCTTCCCCCCCCTTTATTCTGGCATTTCTGCAGTATAGTCCACTGATATACCCCTTCATTGATACCGATGCATATGTAGCATAGATCTGATGTAAGTCTTGCGAGTACTTTGGATGAGTACTCATGGTTGCTTTACTACCCCTTTTCCTCTACCCGGTTGCTGCATTCAGATGACGAAGCCCAGATGCCGGAGATCCCCGACGGTGACTACTACTACGTGGAGACCGACGACCAGGAGTAGTTCGGAGGTCCCAGGTAGGAGGCCTGCGACTTTCGATCAGTTGTCGTTGTTTTGCTCAGCCTTCTTAAGGCAAACTTGTTTAACTCCGTCTGTACCCAGACTTATGTTGTTTGCTGACTGATGTATTCTGGGTCCTTGTGACCCTAGTTTGTAATATAAAGATTAATGTTTAAATTTGTGTCATAGAGTTGTGTTGTGATATCCTTCCGTGAGTCTCTGATCTTGATTGTGCATGCTGCGTGTATGATTAGTGAACGATTGAGTTCAGGGGCGTTACACCAAGCCACCTCCTTGTACTATATAATCCCATCATGGGATCCAATCAATCCAAGTGCAACAATTGCAATTGCCTTCACCGCCTAACTTTGTACGTCGCCTAACTTTCTCCCGCTCAAATCGTTCAAACACATTTCAGCCGTTTTGGGCCACAGCCTAGCAAGATATATTGCCGAGCGCCCTGTTCATGCCGCTCTTGGCAAAGCCTCTAGCTGGGCTGTGGGACAACACACTTGGGATGGTGCAGTGGCCAGGCGGGGTGGGAGTATAGTCTCACCATACAAATTCTGGGACGCCTCGAATGGCTTATGTACTATCACGGTGGATGGCTGTGAGCTCCTCTCACAATACTTATTTACTACGCTCACATTTAGGCTGGGGCGCTGAGGCTAAGCCAGGGGCACGTGCCCCTCCCCTGTCCCTGCCTTGTAGGTCCACCCCTCTATTAAAAAAATGTTCCTGCCTAAAATTTTCGCGCGAACACAATTTTTCATAAGCGCCTACTTCAGGTTTGTGCCAAGTGTACGCTCTCGCAAAGCCTTTTTTTTCTACCAGACAGGTGACACATGAAATCACGCCGAGAAACGGCTGGAAACCGTCTCCCATTTGGACTAGGCTGCTAATTTGGATATAATATGGTGGTGTAAATAGGAAAAGCCAATACACAACTTTCAACTCGCAACTCCTTCACAAAAAGGACTAAGCACGCATGAAGATTTCGAGCTTACAGGGCAAAACTTCCACTTGGAGGCAATAGAGTCAACGCTTGAACACAACATGACCCTATTTTGGGCTGGACATGTTCCTATGACCTATACAAACCTAAACAAAGTGTAAGGTCACATGAAATCAAAACTTTCGATTTAAAGTTAGGGTGTAAACATCGCAGGCCCACTAGACAGGGAACACATGAAATATTGCTGAGAAACGGCCAGACACCCTCCCGCTTTTGCATGGGGTTGGTCATGTTCCTCTGGCAGCATGGATACTTCGTCTATCCAAATGAAGTATCCCAACCTTCCTCCCTTCTTGCATGTACACAGTCTGCACGACAACTGAGAACATGAAAGCTCTAAAATACTTCAAACCATACTATTTTGCTAGGCTCATTAGTTGTGGACTCAAGATAAAGAAGGCATTTTTTGATGTTAGATTATAATACTAGTACACAACTAGGAGATACCGAAACTCCAAGAGTAACAAGGATGGTATTCTCACATAGATGTATACTTGGAGGCTTGATCATTCTAGCTACTCGCTAACTCTCTCGGTGGATAAGAATGGATACATGAGAGTGTGGGGGGGGGGGGGGGAGGAACAAGATATGCAATGTGTGTCCTCCAAAATATCCAACCTTCACTGTTGGGTTCTAGGTGCTATTTATTAGCGATTTGTGAATTCTAGCTTTGGGGATTGTTTTCGTGTATGGGTGATCACAGCAGCTTTAGCTGTGGATCATCTCAGATTAGGATGTCCTCTTAAAAGTTTACGTACAAGAGGACAAGATCAACCACATAGAGTCTTCACACCAGTTGGCATAAAGCTCAAAATCAACTAGAATTAGCTTTTCATCACATGAGATGCTGAACTCAACACATGTCTATTATGCCAGGGCCTCTTCTTCATGCTCTTGTCGAGAACGACATCTCCAACTATTCAAGCGGACTGACTCTAGTTTCTAGAAGAAACGGTTTTTCAGAATTGACGCGTTGGACTCATCACATGTTTACTTAGAACACAACCTATGTCTTCATCCTCATGCTCAATCTGGTGTCTCAAGCAATCAGATTGGGCTGGTTCTTGATCGTTGGTAGAATCACTTACTCAGCACAATAGTAACTGGACTCATCACAAGCGTACTAGGTCGTAGCCTCTTCTTAAACCTCTTGTTCAACCCGATGTCTCAAGCAAGTAAAGCGAAGTGATTTTGGAGTCTCACCAGAGATGATGATGTGTATAAATGCTATAGTCATATAGAGCTTCAATCATGGACATGAAGCTCTAACTCCTAGGCATCAACTTAGCATCATGAGTTACTAACCTCAACACAACTTTACTGGGCCGCGACCTCTTTCTTCAACATTGTGTTGAAACTAGTGTCTCATGCATATATATGATCACAGACCGTATGCCACATACACAGATCATCAAATTCATCATAATAAGACACATTTTACATAGTCCAACGTGGAGAACATACAACTCACGAATATATCACACAGTCCATCACATATCAACAAAGTACAAGTCATATAGCAATGAAAAGTTATAATAGCGGGAGAGAGTGAAATGAATATAGAAAATAATACTAAAGTGTTTCAAAATAGTAGATGTTTGTAAAGGTTATAGTAAAACTTTTCCAACTTTGATATTATATAAAAATAGTTTAACAAAATGATCCGAAATAAATCATTAAATTTGTGTAGAATATTTTTCGTAATTTCTAATATTGTATTATAGAAACATATTCATATAGAAGAAAAGTATCCAAGATTTGACAGAGTACATGAGAGCAAAACTAAAATTCACGTTGCTTATTTTGCTTATTTCTTAGCGAGAATACGGTTATAACAAATCTTCACATAGTGTCCTATGTTTCTAACTGTGATTCTTTCCCTCTAAAAATACATATTCCCAATATATCCATACAACACATTGTTCACTATATACTAAAAGCACTAATGATCAACTAGAACAAATATAAAATGGTTGAAGTTCTGCAAATAATGTAACACTCAATGCTAAACCCACAACCGACATATTTCATAATGACTTTTATCCTTTCAAGCACAACATTTGACAGACCACGGTGGTTAATCTTCATAACTATACATAACATATCTCAAAACTGATCTAGTAGACATTTATCATAGTTATACCTAGCCATGGGCATCCTGGCCAGTATGGCCCGACCCGACACGACCCGCGGACCGGGCTAAGCTAGCCATGCCATCGGTCTGGGCTCGGTCCTAAATTTTGAGTTCGATGGTTGGGCCGGGCCGGGCTCAAGCTTTACCAAAAACGTGATTTGAGCCAGGATCGGGCCTGGCGGGTCAGGCCTCGTTCGGCCTTTTTTGGGCTTGGGCCGGCCTTGGGGGGAGCCCCTATATCTCGCATTCTGCGAGAGCGAGGTAATCCTCGCTGAAGGGGGCGAGCAACATGGGCCGGCCCACACGCACGAGGCCACAGCCTGTTTTTTTTTTTACGTTTTCTGTTTTCGTTTTTTGCTTTATTTTTGTGCTTTTGTTTACACTTTAAAAAAAATATATTACACAAAACACTCTACAAAAATCATTTGAAAAATGTTGAATAAGTATTTGAAAAATGTTGAGCAAATATTTGAAAAATGTTAATCAAGCATTCGAAAAATGTTGAACAAGTATTTGAAAAATGTGGAACAAGTATTTGAAAAATGTTAATCAAGCATTCGAAAAATGTTGAACATGTATTTGAAAAATGTTGAACAAGTATTTGAAAAAATGTTAATCATGCATTCAGAAAAATGTTGAACAAGGATTTGAAAAAATATTGAACAAGTATTTGAAAAATGTTAATCAAGCATTTTAAAAATGTTGAACAAGGATTTGAAAAAATGTTGAACAAGTATTTGAAAAATGTTGAAAAAGTATTTGAAAAATGTTGAATAAGTATTAAAATGCTTAACAAGTATTTGAAAAATGTTGAATAAGCGTTCGGACAATGTTGAACGTGTATACAAAAATGTTGATCACTTATTAAAAAAATGTTTTTGACATATACGAAAATGTAGAGTGAAAACGAAAACAAAGATAAGAAAAAAAAAGAAAAACAAAAAATGGAAAAAAGAGAGAAAAAACGGAGAAAAAAAAACTGGAAAAAAACCCGGAGAATAAACAGTGAAAAACCCGGCTTGTTTCGAGTTAAGAAAAAACGCCTTACTTATCCATCACAAACACGAGCCTAGCACAGTGTCTAGTCGCTCCTCTTGTGAACCAGGCGATCAAGGTTCGAATCCCATGGGCGCCCCCCATTTCTCCTCCCCTTTTTTCTTCATTAACTGCCAGCGAATGGGCCGGCCCAATTAGCAGACTCCTTCAGCGAGACATCCCCACGCGATCGCTTAATGCGATAAATAGCATTCGCGGGTCTCGGGCCAGATTTCTGCGGCCCGACCTGACAGAGTCGGGCTTTTTTCGACATGGCCCGGCCCGAGAAAAGGCCAAGTATAATCAGAGTGGACAATAATTGTATTATTTGGGTGGGTATATTGGATCTTAAATGATATTTGTACCTGAATAGCACTTGATCATTATTTTGTGAACCCTCACTATAATTTCTATCACAATATACATATTTTCTTAACTGCATACTCTAATATTAGCGACCAACTTCCAATATCGCATACTGAACTAATGAATCTATAAAATATATGTTAGCTCTTGTTCTGAACTAGTATAATTTTCTGAGTGGATCTAATGGTGTTTAACACGTGATATATTATTTAGAATAACATCTGTGGTGGCGATGGAACTATCTTATGATATATAACTAGTAGATTAACATGAGCATGTGTGAAAACATAAACTTATTTGTAATATACTTCTAACATATTAAATAAAATATCATTGAATTTGTGAGGGGCATGGTGCTAGTTTCTCCAAAAAAATAAAGGCAGAAATACCCACCACTCATGCAAAACAAATTATTGCACAGCCTCGATGCACAATAACCATAAAAACACCTAGATCATCAAGTAGATACAATACTTAGTACAATAATAAATTACACACATACATACATACATACATACAACGCTTTGCAGGCGCCGAGGATCCACGTCCCTGGGTCCTCTGGCTTTGCAGATATGGACAGAAAGCCGATGCACAGTCTGCCGCAGCTTGCGTGGACCGGCATCGCCAGCGCGGCGGTGCCGAAGCCGAATTCGGTGTCACCCGGGAAGGAGGTCCAGAAGGTCTGGGCGATGGTGGGACTGCCGAGTCCGAAGGTGGCGCTCTCGAAGAAATTGGCCGGCTTGTGCACCTCCATCCAGTCCACCATCTGCTGGTACAGCTCGTCGTAGTCCACCGACGTGATGGCCTCCCGCACCATGTAGCAGTGGACCTTCGGGACTCCGGAGCTCGGGTCCACCATGATGCGGATGGCCGCAGGGTAAAAATAGTTGAGAAAGTGTGGCATGTGGGCCTCAAACGTGGCGATTACGTCGTTAAAGTCGCCGGCGGCCGGCTTGGGGTAGACGCATACCACGGACCCTTGTACGATGTTCCAAAAGAGGTCCAGGTTGGAGACCGTGAGCACGTGCGGCGCGATCAAGGGTTGGGCTTCGGCCTTGACGAGACGCCGGCTCACCACCCGGACGGCCAAGCCACACCCAGCCATCGATGAGTTCCTTCCTTTATCGCTTGAGCCGAGGAGCAGGCTAAGTGTGCATGAGGAGTGCAACACTATTGCTCGCTATATATAGGCATCTCATCGTTCAATAGCTTCCATGGGCAGGGGCCAACAACGTATTTTTGCTTATCCAAACAAAATCGATGCTTAGGACTTACTGTTGTATGTGTGGTGGCAACTTGCAACTTACTCCCTCTGTTTCGTATTATATCGGTGTTGTTTTTAGCATAACTCTAAATTAACCGAATCCATTCCTTTGCATTATTCTAGCTAGGGTAGTCGCGGTCTCGACAGCTACTTGCCGTGTCATGTTTTGCAGTACGCGGACGATACCCTTATTATTCTGCGTGCTTGCCCACAGAGTCATTGTCATCGCTTGCTTTCTCGAACGCAACATGACTCTCAATAAATTTCGAGAAAAGTAACTTTGCTCCCATTCATGTTCCTGTAGACAAGGTTACTCCACTTGCTGACATTATGGGGTTGCTTCTTTTCGCCAAACTTATTTGGGGCTCCCTCTTGTTGGAAAAGGTAAGCACGATTCGATGCCAGCACAGCTCGTGTGCGTAGAGTATGCTCAAAAGGGCATGAATAGCTTGATGTCCTATCGTGCGGCGCGTGATGAACCAGCTGACCAAGCCCGAGGACAGGACTCGTTCCGCAAAAGGCATGCAAAGGATAAAAAAAAAACAAGCTTCAAAAAATATTCCCATGGACTAGCCATGTAGGGCTGGCATGGAATATGTTGAATATATGAGCAAATTAATACAAGATTTATTCCGAATAAACAGTAAATACATCATGACGAACGGCAAACAAATCTTGCTAAACATGCGTACTAATAAAACAGTAGATGAACAGATCACCTCTAGAACGACCGACTCCCTATGGTGAGCTTACACATGGCAAGGTGATCCGACTCGGGTCCAAGCGGTGTCCATTAGGATCCCGGTCAGAGGATGATGAACTTGCTTGGAGTATAAGGAAAGAAGACTTAGCCGTAGTATAGTAGGGTTCTGTCCTCGAACTGACTCAGGACCAAGTTGTAAACCCTAGCAGGTTAACTATATTAAGCATGTAGGGAGACAGCTAGAGGCCTTTTCAACAATCTTACACCTTATGTGACGGAGCCATCAAAGCTTCCGCCCACCCTCCATTGGCGCACCATGCAATTGCATATCGAGATCAATATAATCTAGAAGGAGTAGGTCTTTACCTGCACCGAGAGGAGACGATACTGGATAACTCGAGTGTGCCAAATATCTCACCTAGAAACTAAATGTTGCCTTGCTCCACACCTACGATAAAAAACCTAAATATGGTATCTGCAATGAAAACCATACGACAGTAAACTTGTCTGGTCGATAACCGACAGAACAGCTGTAGGGTGCCTCCTGCCCAACTCAGATGATGAACGCTTCGTTGTTGGAAAAATATGCATCTTTTTTATGTGACACTGCAAAGAGGACTCGTTAGCGAGCTATGTGTCTACATCAACCCTGACAGAATTTCATTCGACGCGCCAGAGACAACATATCTAATCGGTGCGCCTAAACGAAGCGAGGCGACGTCTTCCTCCGATCAGCAAGGACTTGGGTGCTACCGACGAGGTCACGGGTTCCGGGAAGACCCACGGAGGCGAAAGGGTGCCCCAAAAAGCGCACGGTGGCCCACCACAAGGGTTCGGAGCCCAGGCGGGGGCCCGAACGCATCATCATGGGGTACTAGCCATGCCGAGATTTTCAAACGCGGATCCAGTGGGATACTCTATGTGAACTAACTCATATCAGATGTAGATTATCTTGTTACGGTTTTAGCGTAGGAGCCGCCATTTGTAAACCCACTTGGCACTTTTTAACACTAATTCCCACCAATTATATAATGGGGAATGAGGGCCGTTGAATGGGAGGTATATATTCGCTCATAATCGAAAGCAGCCACACACAGGTGTAAGGTCTTTACTCGACGCTATTTGTATGGGCCTGAACTTGTCTAAATCTTCGTATCCCGTGTGTTACCATCCCGGTCTCCAAGCGTGACCCATCCGAACAGTCAAAATATGCCATGACGCATACCATGGTTTAGACAAGGTGTCCGGATCAAACTCTAGAGTTATAGGCGTGCACGTCTTATAATTAATTTTTGCACGGGAAGTCCAGCTGCTACGTAGAATATTCTACATGTACAATATTCTATGATTTATGCACACCATTTTCTTACTAGTATTAAGGTACCAATTTGATCTTTGCGCGTATTTTTCCCTTAGGAATGTAACGAAATAGCAACCTGATTTCTTCTTTCGCTTTTTGATGTGCTTAGTCATTTATTTGGCGAGAAGTTGTAGGGGCTGGAGCTGACTGCCCCTAAATAGTTTGAACAAATTTGTTGCGTCCGTCACTTTCTCCCACCTAAATTGTTTGAACAAATTTGTTTGCGCACGTGTGGAGAGGTTGCCGTAACAGAACAGGGTGAGTAGAGTTGTACAGAATGATGAACTATCAAAAAGGAGAATATATCGGTGGCGTGTCTTGTAGAGGGTTACCAGCTACCACAACTTTGTTGGCCCTGCCAAGACGTCAAGTATTTTTCCACGATAACGTTGACACGAAGCTGGCTAGATTTCTCGAACACACACGTGCAAATCTAGCTCCTCGCCAGATCGATCCACCTGATCGATGCTCCTGGACGTGGATGTGTACTAATAGTACGTACGTATACGAGCACTTCTAGCCGGCCTTTCCTCAGATCGATCTCACGCGGACACGCCGATATATTGCAACAGGCACGTCTCGTACCTGGTTATTTTCTCTATCTCTATTGATCTGACACCCTTTTACAACGTATATGTCCACATATATATATGGGACTAAACCGACCTGAAGCTAGCTTAGCAATCCTAAACTGATTCAAACTAGGACTCACAATACTACACGCTCACGTAAACATAAGTGGCATGCAAGCCACGACTCTAGGAAAAACACGTTTCCAACTCCTACTCTTACACGTAAGTATGGATTAACATCTAACAATCTCTCCCTAATCCAAACTTACCACATCGACGACTCAACTAAAACTGTCATGTCCGTACATTAAGTATGACCCGTCTGGAAACATGCAGTGCTCCTTCCTTGCCCTGCTAGGTTGTGCCACCGCCATTGCTTGGCCGCCGCCTTGCACTCGGTTCGCACCATACTTCTTGTACTTGCTTGCAATAGATCCACTCTCCACTGCTCGCACACCTCCTCGCTTTACGATGGCTTCGCCTACCATCGTCCGCCTTCGGCATCATACCGAATCCACACTGGCCGCAACCAGGACGCTCCACGAGGACATGGACATGACTCACGGAACACCGTGCACACCGCTTCAACCTGTGACTCCTTTGACTAGACAACAGAAAAACATGACGACACTATTTTTTCTTTTTTTCTGTTTTTTTTGTTTTTTTTTGTTTTTTTTGTTTTTTTCTTTAGAACAATCTCGGATCATCCTCATCATCCTGGATGAGATTGCAATCCACCAGATTTTTCTTCTTTTGTCCCTTCTTCTTTTCAGGACACTCATAAGCATGATGTCCTAGGTCTTGGCAATTGAAGCACTTGTCCTTCGATTTATCATGTCGTCCACCTTGCCGGAGACGGCCGGCTCCACCGCATCCCAAACTCCTTGTGCGCGCATCAACGCTTTCATCTTGATCGCCCAAATCGTGTAGTTGCTCTTCGTCAGCATCGGGTATTGGACAAACACGCTTCCTCCTTTTTCAGCCATGATATTGATCGTCGCTCCACGCAGTCACGGCGCTCACCCAACGATCTTGAACCTTGCTCTGATACCAATTGTTGGCCCTGCCAAGACGTCAAGTATTTTTCCACGATAACGTTGACACGAAGCTGGCTAGATTTCTCGAACACACACGTGCAAATCTAGCTCCTCGCCAGATCGATCCACCTGATCGATGCTCCTGGACGTGGATGTGTACTAATAGTACGTACGTATACGAGCACTTCTAGCCGGCCTTTCCTCAGATCGATCTCACGCGGACACGCCGATATATTGCAACAGGCACGTCTCGTACCTGGTTATTTTCTCTATCTCTATTGATCTGACACCCTTTTACAACGTATATGTCCACATATATATATGGGACTAAACCGACCTGAAGCTAGCTTAGCAATCCTAAACTGATTCAAACTAGGACTCACAATACTACACGCTCACGTAAACATAAGTGGCATGCAAGCCACGACTCTAGGAAAAACACGTTTCCAACTCCTACTCTTACACGTAAGTATGGATTAACATCTAACAATCTCTCCCTAATCCAAACTTACCACATCGACGACTCAACTAAAACTGTCATGTCCGTACATTAAGTATGACCCGTCTGGAAACATGCAGTGCTCCTTCCTTGCCCTGCTAGGTTGTGCCACCGCCATTGCTTGGCCGCCGCCTTGCACTCGGTTCGCACCATACTTCTTGTACTTGCTTGCAATAGATCCACTCTCCACTGCTCGCACACCTCCTCGCTTTACGATGGCTTCGCCTACCATCGTCCGCCTTCGGCATCATACCGAATCCACACTGGCCGCAACCAGGACGCTCCACGAGGACATGGACATGACTCACGGAACACCGTGCACACCGCTTCAACCTGTGACTCCTTTGACTAGACAACAGAAAAACATGACGACACTATTTTTTCTTTTTTTCTGTTTTTTTTGTTTTTTTTTGTTTTTTTTGTTTTTTTCTTTAGAACAATCTCGGATCATCCTCATCATCCTGGATGAGATTGCAATCCACCAGATTTTTCTTCTTTTGTCCCTTCTTCTTTTCAGGACACTCATAAGCATGATGTCCTAGGTCTTGGCAATTGAAGCACTTGTCCTTCGATTTATCATGTCGTCCACCTTGCCGGAGACGGCCGGCTCCACCGCATCCCAAACTCCTTGTGCGCGCATCAACGCTTTCATCTTGATCGCCCAAATCGTGTAGTTGCTCTTCGTCAGCATCGGGTATTGGACAAACACGCTTCCTCCTTTTTCAGCCATGATATTGATCGTCGCTCCACGCAGTCACGGCGCTCACCCAACGATCTTGAACCTTGCTCTGATACCAATTGTTGGCCCTGCCAAGACGTCAAGTATTTTTCCACGATAACGTTGACACGAAGCTGGCTAGATTTCTCGAACACACACGTGCAAATCTAGCTCCTCGCCAGATCGATCCACCTGATCGATGCTCCTGGACGTGGATGTGTACTAATAGTACGTACGTATACGAGCACTTCTAGCCGGCCTTTCCTCAGATCGATCTCACGCGGACACGCCGATATATTGCAACAGGCACGTCTCGTACCTGGTTATTTTCTCTATCTCTATTGATCTGACACCCTTTTACAACGTATATGTCCACATATATATATGGGACTAAACCGACCTGAAGCTAGCTTAGCAATCCTAAACTGATTCAAACTAGGACTCACAATACTACACGCTCACGTAAACATAAGTGGCATGCAAGCCACGACTCTAGGAAAAACACGTTTCCAACTCCTACTCTTACACGTAAGTATGGATTAACATCTAACAATCTCTCCCTAATCCAAACTTACCACATCGACGACTCAACTAAAACTGTCATGTCCGTACATTAAGTATGACCCGTCTGGAAACATGCAGTGCTCCTTCCTTGCCCTGCTAGGTTGTGCCACCGCCATTGCTTGGCCGCCGCCTTGCACTCGGTTCGCACCATACTTCTTGTACTTGCTTGCAATAGATCCACTCTCCACTGCTCGCACACCTCCTCGCTTTACGATGGCTTCGCCTACCATCGTCCGCCTTCGGCATCATACCGAATCCACACTGGCCGCAACCAGGACGCTCCACGAGGACATGGACATGACTCACGGAACACCGTGCACACCGCTTCAACCTGTGACTCCTTTGACTAGACAACAGAAAAACATGACGACACTATTTTTTCTTTTTTTCTGTTTTTTTTGTTTTTTTTTGTTTTTTTTGTTTTTTTCTTTAGAACAATCTCGGATCATCCTCATCATCCTGGATGAGATTGCAATCCACCAGATTTTTCTTCTTTTGTCCCTTCTTCTTTTCAGGACACTCATAAGCATGATGTCCTAGGTCTTGGCAATTGAAGCACTTGTCCTTCGATTTATCATGTCGTCCACCTTGCCGGAGACGGCCGGCTCCACCGCATCCCAAACTCCTTGTGCGCGCATCAACGCTTTCATCTTGATCGCCCAAATCGTGTAGTTGCTCTTCGTCAGCATCGGGTATTGGACAAACACGCTTCCTCCTTTTTCAGCCATGATATTGATCGTCGCTCCACGCAGTCACGGCGCTCACCCAACGATCTTGAACCTTGCTCTGATACCAATTGTTGGCCCTGCCAAGACGTCAAGTATTTTTCCACGATAACGTTGACACGAAGCTGGCTAGATTTCTCGAACACACACGTGCAAATCTAGCTCCTCGCCAGATCGATCCACCTGATCGATGCTCCTGGACGTGGATGTGTACTAATAGTACGTACGTATACGAGCACTTCTAGCCGGCCTTTCCTCAGATCGATCTCACGCGGACACGCCGATATATTGCAACAGGCACGTCTCGTACCTGGTTATTTTCTCTATCTCTATTGATCTGACACCCTTTTACAACGTATATGTCCACATATATATATGGGACTAAACCGACCTGAAGCTAGCTTAGCAATCCTAAACTGATTCAAACTAGGACTCACAATACTACACGCTCACGTAAACATAAGTGGCATGCAAGCCACGACTCTAGGAAAAACACGTTTCCAACTCCTACTCTTACACGTAAGTATGGATTAACATCTAACAAACTTTGGATGGGTCACACACTAGCAGTTCGAGTTGTGACTGTAGGTCCGTCCCTCTCTTGTAACAGTCGGGAAGACATTTCCACGGTTGCAATTTATCAACAACATTTCCTGCTAACATCGCCATAATTGGGAAGAAAAGTCCACGCGTATTATAAGTCCTACAGACTCCACCATCTTCTCCAAGAGAGATTCGCAAAATGCATGCTGTTTCCCAATATATTATTTTTTGTGTACTTAAGTATATTGACACGCTCAACATTTTTCCTTCCAACGACGCATCTGAAATATACTTCCTACTAAGTATTTTTTTTCTCCCCGTCGCATGAGAAATATGCTTCCTACTAAGTATTTTTTTCTCCGCGTCGCATGAGAAATATACTTCCTACTAAGTTTTTTTCCCTCCCGCCACATGAGAAATATACTTGCTACGAAAACATACTCAGTAGAATTCTACCGAATGATGAACTGTCGAAGGTGTAAACATGTGTGCCGGGTCTTGTAGGGGGGCTATCAGCTACCACAAGTTTGGCTGGAATAACTTTGACCCACTTAAATCGTTCAAACAAATTTCAGCCGTTTTGGCCCACGGCCCATCAAGAGGTTTTGCCGAGAGCCCTGATCATGCTGCTCTTGGCAAAGTCTCCAGCTGGGCCGCAGTGGCGAGGCCGGGCGGGAGTTTAGTCCCACCTCATAAATTTAGGCACGCCGCGACTGGTTTATATTTGAGGCTAACTAGGGGCACGTGCCGCTCCCCTGTCGCTACCTTGTGGATCCACCCCTCTATTAAAAAAAAATCTGCCAAAAATATTCCCGCCACAACAAGTTTCCCCGCACGTCTACTATAGATCTTTGTCGAGTGTACGCTCTCGGCAAAGCCTTTTTCCATTTTTTTTCCATTTCTTTGTTTCCTGTTATTTTTTTTCTTATCTTTCTATTAATTATTATTTCGTATTCCTATTATTTTGTTCCATTTATTTTTATTTTTTTCTTTGTTTTATTTTCTATGGGGGAGAGCAGCGGTGTCTGGGGAGAAGGCGACATAAAAAAATAAAGGGGCGCATGGATTCATGCTCATGGAAGAAGTATATGCCCTATAGAGCGCCTACAACAATAGCCCTTCTCATCACGGCGCAGACAATAGACTGGAAACCCCTTCTCATCGATCAAAGTCTCATTATTAAAGGACCGGGGAAACAATTTGGAACGCGCTCCATTCTTCATGCAAGGGCATTTCCTGTCAAATCACCGCATGGACCATGCACCATAAACTCACCCACAAGTTAGTACCGAGTGGATCAGCCACATGATCAGTACGCTTAGCCGATATAAAACCATCAATCAAAAAGGGAGATGGATCTTTTGTTTTCTGGTCTAGCGAAATAAGAGTGTGTTTGTGTGATGTGAGGCAGCCCTATCTTCTGCAATTCAACCACATATAGTGCTTCAAGAAAAAAAAACGATGAGGCACGGTCTGCAGCAGCCAACTAAGGAACAAGAATAGACATAAGACCACCGCACACGACACGAAAACGACGAAATTGAAGAAAAATACCGGCCTATCAAATCAACCAAAACCCAACAAAAAAACACAAAGGAATGGAACACGGTAAAGAAAGAAAACAATACCCAACCTATAATATCTGAAGAACAACATGAAGCATAAAAAAGGAAAGCAAAAATGGAGCCTAGGATGAGTTACAAGCTCGAATTTTACCAAACAGAAATCCTTCCTTCACATCGTCCAAGAACTCCATAAATTGAGTGCATAGAAGTAGAGCCCTAGAACATGGTTACCATTTTTAAGAGGGCCAAGTTGCAATTATAAGCATTTTCTTAAAATACCCCAAATTTCCATAAGGGTTCAATTAGTTCCTCTAAGCTATTCTCAATTTAAATTGTTCAAACAAGTATGAATTTTACACAAATAGCTAGATTACATTTTTCTGAACATTTTGACATATTATTTGTAATTTGCTGAGTTACCGGGAATATTGTATGAATTTCTAAAGTTTTATTCAATTTCTCTAATGTATGGAAATTGGGAAAAATCTGAAAAGTTTCTGGCCACGATTCCAAGCAGCCAGCGCAGGTTGTGTGTTCGATCCCCCCAAACGCGCTATATTTTAAATTTTCTATTTCCTCCGTATTTCCTCACTCTAACAACGTATGGGCCACCAGCCCATTCGGTGGCCTCTAACACCTTATGGCCACCAACCCAGAAGAAAAAGGGGAGAAAGGTAGGCCTTGAGCGACCTTGGCCTAGGTCCAGCCGACGAACGTTGTAAATAAAAAGGATATGTGCTCCAAATTTTTTTAGCCAATATTTACACCTTGGGTCATATTGGTTCTGCTGTCCGGCGGGTTGGACGCGCAGCTTCACTAGGTTGTTCGTCCAAAGATCCCACGTGTCATGTCGGTGTGGGGTCCGGCATGTCAGGTTAGTGGTGGGTCCCGCATGTCATATCAGGTCAATGTGTGGGTGGACTTCATGGTCAACAGGTCAATGTGTCGGTCCCACTCGTCAGTCGTAGATTCAAACCTAGTGCTATCCAGAGACGTAAACGGAAATTGACACATGCATATGACACATAGGCGAAACTACTGAGGTGGCCGATACATGGACACAAAACATAGGTAAAACTGCTGAGGTGGCCGTCCAATTATTTCAAACCATTACAAATTAGAAAATATGACCATTTAAATTTGTTGTAATCGGGTAAAAATTGGAAAGTAACCAGTGTTGTCTGCTTATGACCATTTCGTGTAAGGAAAGTATGACCTTTTTGACCAAAATGATCGTTATGTTTTCAGGTTTGGACCCTCCCAAACAGCTTACGACCAATTGGTTCGAAATGGTCATAGATTTATGACCAATTCATCCAAGGTCACTATGAAAAGGTCACAATTTAGCACATTTTCATTTAGTGGTATTTCAAATGGAAAACCCGAGTGAGAATGTCCGGCCGATCAGCAGGGGTTTGACCAGGCTCAAACACCAACGTGCCAATCATTTCCCGCCATTTAGGGTTAGATGTAAAAGTAAAAACAAATCATGAGCACCATACTCACGGCATATTGCCATGCCATCCTGATAGATCTGAACCATGTATCGAGGACCACCAGTAAAGCTAGAATGGAGCAAACTAAACACCCAAGTTTTTACCCGTACAGCTAACCTTGCCAACAACATCAGAAATACCCTAATAAATCACTGACCGAAGAGCAGCCTTATTCAAATAATGGTACATATCCTACTAGCTTCAACAAATGAATAAGCATTGTCAATAACCTGTAGACTGAGACGCCCGCAGCACGTAAACGGATTAGGCTGGCCTAGACAATAATGCAAATAATAACAATAGTACTCCAGCATAGTCACATTGTCACGTGCAGCGGACGACGATCGCCGCTGGTTAGGACCACCAGTGGGTATCGGAGAGGAGATATGTATATATTTGATGCCAAGATGAAAGCCCTCATCGCTGTGCGGAAACATCAGATAATACTGCAGAGCCATCACAAATGGATTCAAAGAAGACACCTGCTGCACAGGACCGGATTCGACCTAAACAGTGATGTCAAACCGGGAAAGTCGCCCCAGGTCCTGATTGAACCGGGAGTTTTATTCCTTAGCCACTTAAGGGAGTTTCCCTTGAGGCAGGTGGGAAGACGTTTCACCATGTTATCGGGGCTTCCTCCCATGATTGACACGGCCTGCACGAATTTCTCAAGGTATGCGACTTGGTCCTGCATTCCGTCATATTCCTCGTAGGTTTTAGCCCGTACGGTTCTCGGAAGCTCAGTTGAATCTAGGTCCCGAGACAGTGCTCGGCGTCCGTTGATGAACCGGTGATCGTAGGCCACGTAATCTTCCTCATCGTATTCTTCGGTGCCCTGATGACCCACAAGTGTAGGGGATCGCAACAGTCTTCGAGGAAAGTATTTCAATCCAAATTTATTGATTGGACATAAGGGGAGACAAAGAGTACTTAAAAGCCTTAGCAACTGAGTTGTCAATTCAGCCACACCTGGATAAATACTTGCTTGACATAATTTATTAGTGTCAACAGTAATATGATGGCAGCAATAGTTTAATAGCAATATTATGAATAAAGTAACTGTAGCAAAAGTAACAATAGCAGCAATATTGATTAAAGACAACACCAGAGTTGGAAACACCGTAGGTATGGGGATAGATAAATAGGCGTTGCATGGATAAAATCACTCATGCAATAGTTATAACATAGGGCACAGATAAATAAATAAAACCATCCAGTTCATCAATCATACGTAGGCATGCAAGGCATGCATTCCAAATATAGTTGCACGTGCTTGCATAACATCTTTTGTCCTACCCTCCCGTTTCAGCGGGGCCAACAAATGAACTTAGGGTAATTAATGTACTCATTTTACAAAGCACCGGAGCAAGGCATTAACACTCAATGAACACATGTAATCCTCAAGTTAAAGTCTTCCGCTTTGATACCCCAACCTGTCACCTTGAGGTGTCCGGTTACGAAAAATTAACAGGTGCATACAACTTGCAGCTATGATCCAAAACAACAATATATTCATGATAACATAAAGGGTTCAGATCTGAAATCATGACACTCGGGCCCTAGTGACAAGCATTAGGCACAGCAAAGTCATAACAACAACAATTCACGGACAGTATACTAGACATTAAGCCCTAACAATTCTAACATCTATTACACGAGAAATCTCATCCAATCCCGTCCATCGCATGTGCCTACAGCAGGGGATGGGGGAAACATGATGGCTTGATGGAGATGAGTTGGTGATGACGACGATGATGATCTTCCATCTCCGGCGACCGGAAATGGCCTCCAGATTAGTCCTCCGCAGGAGAAGAGAGGAGAACGGCGGCTCCTTATCGCGAACAGGAAAAGTGAAGGGATCTAGAGTTTTTTCGCGTCGGGAGAAATAAATAGTCTGAAGGGGCTTGAGAGGAGGCACCCAGGGGGCCCACGCGGGCTTGAGCCGTGGCCATAGGTGAGCCCACGGCTGGAGCCTACGTGGCCACCTGGTGGCCCCCTCCGGCTTTGTGGGTCTTCTCGCCTAAATTGTTTTTTGGGATTTTCTTGGAAATTTTCCGGAAACTTTAGTTCTGAGCAAATAGACACCAAGGGTAATTCTGCAGAAAACAACGTTAATCCCTATTAGTTCTATTCAAATCATGCAAATTAGAGGATAAAACAATAGCAAAAGTGTTTGGAAAAGTAGATACATTTGGGACGTATTAGCTCCCCCAAGCTTAGCTTATTGCTTGTCCTCAAGCAATTCAGTTGACAAACTGAACGCGATAAAGAAAAACTTTTACAAACACATTTGTTTCATTTAATATGCAGAGGCTTATGTTATAATCAGGTTATAGCAAGTTCATTACAAATGCTATACAGATAGTAAGGTTTAGCAATTATGTAAACTCATGAAAAGATCTCAACAGACTAGAAGATAATAATATGGGATCTATAAACATCAACAGGATTATAATGATCATGACACAACATTGTATAGTGGTATCTCGCTTGCCCTTTCTGATACCGCAAAACATAAAAAGCAGAGCACCTTCAAATTTTAAATGGTGACTAGATATGAAGACTTAGAACAAGCAATATCACAATCATGCATTACTCAATAATAATTTGGGACAAGGCATGATACACTAAGAATGGCAATTATGATCTCTTGGTTGGTGCTCAAAGAGGATGGTGACTCAACATAAAAGTTAAAGGATAGGCCCTTCGCAGAGGGAAGCAGGGATTAACATGTGCCAGAGCTTTGTATATTTTGAAAATCAGAAGTAAAAATGATTTTGAGAGGTGTTTGTTCACGTCAACGAATGGCATCAAAGTAAATAATTATCTTCCATGCTAAACATTAGTTTTCAGAGTTTTGAAAGCTATTTCCATTAAGTTTAGCTTTCAGTTTGAGGTTTACACTCCTCCCCACCTTGTCTTGCACAAACCATGGCTAACCGAATTCACGGGTGCCTGCCAACTTTCATCAATCCATGGAGGAGTGTCTTTTTATTAACTAAATTCATTCAGGATTGGCACCAGCTCTCTTCCAAATTTAAATGAGCACATATGTCATACTCATTGGTGAATAAGATAGAAGAACTTGTTTAGCATGGAAGATAATTAACTTCTTTCTACTTCCTCATGAGCTGTAAACAGTGGCACAAATAAGGATGTTTTAAGCAGTTTTAAATTTTCGCACATGAGAATTTACTTGTAATGGCGGTGAAATACCATGCATAGAAAGATATAGTGGACTCTTATCACTACTAGGGAAAACCCTATAGGTAGAGGGTTAACAGTAGCGTGGGGTAATGGGCCGGCGCTACTGCTACTTAGCAGCAGCGCTGGGATGTACCGAGCGCTACAGGTAAGCACATAGCAGTAGCGCGGGCTTCCCACCCCGCACTGCTGCTAAGTGGTCCCCACCGTACCCACTGGGGCTACCTGTAGTAGCAGCGAGGCCCATAAACCTCTCGTTACTGCTAAACATATAGCAGTAGCGCGGGCCTGCTACCCCGGGCTTCAACTATGGGCACACTGTGCCAGCTGGTGGGCCCCACTTATCAGCAGCGCGGGTTGCTCACCCAGCGCTACTGCTACTGCCTTTAGCAGTAGTGTTGGCTCCTGACCCGCGCAGCTACTAGGCGCAGCAGCCACCTTTCCCCATTCCTCTCCCCCCTCCTCTCCCCCACTTGCTTCTCCTCCATTATTGCCTATGTTCTCTCTTCCTTCTCCTACCTCTCTTCTCTGTCCATTAATGCCCCCCTCCACCATCTCCATTAATGCCCCCTTTCTCTCTTCCTCACTTTTTGTAGGATCGAAAGTATGTCTAGAGGGGGGGGGGGATTAGACTACTTGACCAAATAAAACCTAACCTTTTCCCAATTTTAGTTGTGGCCAGATTTTAGCAATAGTACATGTCAAGCATCACCCTACACATGCAATTCTAAGAGTATAGCAGCGGAATGTAAGCAATTGCATATGTATGTAAAGGAGGGGTTGGAGATTTCAAACGCAATGAAGACACGGTGGTTTTTGGCGTGGTTCCGATAGGTGGTGCTATCATACGTCCACGTTGATGGAGACTTCAACCCACGAAGGGTAATGGCTGCGCGAGTCCACGGAGGGCTCCACCCACGAAGGGTCCACGAAGAAGCAACCTTGCCTATCCGAGTGACTGTCCGAGTGACTGTCCGACTGCCTCACGAAGGGCTGTCCGAGTGACTGTCCGAGGAGCAGACGAGGGAGAACATACTCGCGGTTGGGAGGTTGTAAATCCTAGCTGCGGGGATCTGCACCGCCGATCTTCATCGACTCTACTTCCGCTGCGCTACGAGTCGGTAATGATCAGATCAAAACCTTGTATGCATCTCCATAGTGATCCTGGGCGTGTTCGTAGTGCGGAAATTTTTTGTTTTCTGTAGCGTTCCCTTACAATTTTGTTCGTGAGCGTGTCGCTTTTCAAGAAGTCCATGTTTTTCACATCCCGACGTCTTCCAGTATGCTGATATATTCACCAAAGGGTTGCCGTCAACAGTATTCACGGAGTTCCGCTCCAGTCTGAATGTCCGCCCTGCTCCCGCTCCGATTGCGGGGGGTGTTACACGTGTATGTGACGGACACGTCTATTTAGCCGAAATCAAGGAGGATCAGAATCAGTTTAGATTATTTCCTAAATTGTAATCTCTTTACTTGGCAACCAAGTGTGACACCCACAGATTACTAAACACTAGTTATGCTAATTAACTTGCCATGTCATCATGATTAAAAAAGCCTAACAAATTCAAAATTCAAATGCCAGTCAAAATAAAACATCTTCAAACATTCAAACAAAATAGTTCATATTATTGTAAATAATCCATAAGTAATTAAGTTAAGGAAAACAACATCACTAAAATTCCCAGAATGCCCCTAGGAATTAAAACAGTGAAACAACAGCAATTTAATTGACCTTTTCAATTTCTAAAAATGCCTAAACAATTCCAAAGGCTCTGAAACTTTTTATACAACACCACAATGTTGCGCATGAATTAAGTACTAAGTTTCACATTCAACAAAAATCGTTTGGTGCACTAACTAAATGTAAAACAGCAGAGACATAAATAGACAGAAAAGAATAAAGAGAAAAGAAAGAAAATCACTGGTGGATTGGGCTTCGAGTCACCACAGTGCAGCCCAGCCCACCACGGCTGGCCTTTTCTCCCTCCTCGCGCCAGAGCTGGGAGGCAGGGACGCCATGGCCGTCCACGCGCTGGATGCCGCGCTGTCGGCCATCCCGTGGCCCCCTGGTTGGATAAGATGCACCCCCGGCGCTCTCTCCCTCCGCCGAAAACCCTAGAGTCCCCCCGTTTTTCTCCTCTCCCTCTCTCTCGTCCGGCTCCCTCACTTCCGACGCCGCCATGGCTGCGCCTTCATGAGCGCCGTGGCCAACGGCCTCCTCACGCCGCTCCACCTTGTCCAGCGGATGCGCCGTCGTCGTCTACGTCGGCTGCGGGCACTCGTTCATCCGGGGACGCGCTGCATCGTCGCCATCGACCCATTCCCCTCCGCCACGGCCGCGACAATGCGCCGCTCGATCTGCTCGACTCCGGCAACCCCCGGCCTCCCCGAGACGTCCACCACCTCCACTGTGAGCCGCCACACCTTTTGCCCCATTTAGCTCGTCGGTTCGGTCCTCCGCTACTGCTGCCCGCCTGTGGCCGAAGCCGCCGCTCACTATGGCCGCGGGCTCGACTAGCCGAGCTCGGCCAGGCCTTGTACGCCTCGCCCGTGAGTTCCCTTGGGCGCGGTCGGGCCTGCGCGTGCCCCCGCCGTCTCGTGCGCGTCCTCCTGCGCCCTCACGCACCCTGGCCGTGCTCTGGTGAGCCGCGCGCGCGCGCTGCCGTGCACTGGCCGGCCAGGCCGCTGTTCAGTGGGCCCCGGCCGTCAGATGGTTAGTTAGGGCCAAACCAATAATTAGTACTAACCCTAGCCCTAACAGACACTGACATGTGGCCCCCTGGCTAATTAACCCTTTAATTAAAATAACCCCCCCCCAGAGCAAATGACATGTGGGACCCCATGCACTATTCACATGGATAAGGTCTGGCCCAGTCAACAGTTGACTGGCCCCACATGTCAGCCACTGTGGCTAGCCCACAGTGGGTACACATGGCATTTACTGTTTTAATTCGAATTAAATATAATTCAGAAAATCTATTAAACTTTGAAAAATCATATAAAATAAACCGTAACTCAGATGAAAATAATTTATATGTGAAAAATGATCAGAAAAATATAACGAATCAGAATATGTCAACAAAATGCTTGACCATCACTCCTATCATAGTGAACCTGGAACTTTTGCTGTCAGATCAGCTGAATGAATAGTGAATGGAGCTGGGAAAATATTCCCGAATATTTTCCCACTTCGTCTAAAATACTTAGTAAGGCATTAGAGCACCCCTAGCATAACATTTGGCCATGCCGTGCATTGTGTTGCATTCGTATGCTTTATATTTATTGTTTCTTCCCCCTCCTTCTTCGGTAGACCCCGAGACTGCTGACGACACCGGCTATGACTACGCTACTGACGATCAACCCCTCTCAGCAGAGCTTCCAGGCAAGCAAAACCTCCTTGATCATTCCTATATCGCCTATTCTTTCTCTCTACTTCATGCATTAGGTATGGTTACCGCTGTTGTTCGGTAGCTCCTATTCTGATGCATAGCTTGATTTTGTCGCCTGTTATAGATGCTTACCTGTTATCCTAGCATGCCTAGTTTAGCTATGCCGTTGTTCCATTTGTTGGCCCTACACCCTTGTCCGTGTTGCTAGCTAGATTACCGGGTCGTGATCCCTTCGGGCGGTGATCACAGATATATTTACATTACTGCAATATTCATAAAATGCTAAAGTCGGGTCGGCCCCAAGGGTACCCGCGAGAGATACATATTAAAGTCGGGTTGTCCCGGAGAGCACCCGCGAGCGATATTCTGGCGGAACGACGGGGCAGGTGGAGACCACCTAGGAGAGAGGTGGGCCTGGTCCCTGGTCGTGGTCCCCGAGTTACCAAGTCGGAGCGACAGGACCCCTTTTCGTGTCCAGGAGCTACTAATAATGCACTAACGGATTTGGGTATTTGATCTGGGTTGGCCGCTGGCCTAGACTCACTAACCACCACATGGGATAATGGTTTAATGGGGCCCTCTGCATCATACATTCTCCCGAAAGCTCAATCAGATGTCACAGTTTTGCGGGCTGATTGTTGGTGTGAGCGGCATGCCTGATACAGAGGTGGGCTTGGTCCCCGGCCAGTCACGCAACATGCAGGAGTGCTTAGGGCGATTGGCCCATGACCCCTTCGCACTTAGGATTTAGACCGGCATGCTAACCTCTCTGCGGAGCCTAGGTAGGACTACGGTGTGTCGATTGCCCGAGGCCGGGCATTACCCTAGAAAGTGTGTCTGGCCAGATGTAATGAGTGTGTTGGGAAATGTGGTGCACCCCTGTAGGGAAGTAATCTATTCGAATAGCCGCGTCCACGGTAACAGGATGCTTGGATATATGAGAGTATCCCGATCTTATATAACTTGAACCAGATACTTGATGTAGTACATTGCTCAATAAATATGGAATGCCCGCGGATCTTTTCTCGCAGGGAGTCGAGGAAGGATCTCAGGGTATTGTACTGTTGTGTTAATTACTAGTTGGTATCGTATACGCTCATACTCCTTCCTTTTCTGTAAGACACTCTCCACTCGTCTATTTGCTGCAAGATGGTGGCACTTGTGTTACGTAGAGCTTCTTCCCCCCCCCCTTTATTCTGGCATTTCTGCAGTATAGTCCACTGATATATCCCTTCCTTGATACCGATGCATATGTAGCATAGATGTGATGTAAGTCTTGCGAGTACTTTGGATGAGTACTCACGGTTGCTTTGCTACCCCTTTTCCTATACCCGGTTGCTGCATTCAGACGACGTAGCCCAGGAGCCAGAGATCCCCGACGGTGACTACTACTACGTGGAGATTGATGACCAGGAGTAGTTCGGAGGTCCCAGGCAGGAGGCCTGCGCCTTTTCGATCAGTTGTCGTTGTTTTGCTCAGTCTTCTTAAGGCAAACTTGTTTAACTCCGTCTATACCCAGACTTATGTTGTATGCTGACTGATGTATTCTGGGTCCTTGTGACCCTGGTTTGTAATATAAAGATTAATGTTTAAATTTGTGTCGTAGGGTTGTGTTGTGATATCCTTCCATGAGTCTCTGATCTTGATCGTGCATGCTGCGTGTATGATTAGTGCACGATTGAGTTCGGGGGCGTCATAAGTTGGTATCAGAGCCGACTGCCTGTAGGAACCCCTTCCAACTCCTTGGTCAAAGTTGAGTCTAGTCTTTGAAAAACTATTTTTGAACTACTAACAGTGTTGTGTGGCTTACGGGCCCACATCCCAAAGGGATGGGATTAGGATCTTTTATTCCGCATCTTTTCTCTGGGTTCTGATCTCTTTTCTCTTTGGGTTAAAGATTTTCTAACTCTAACTCTAGGTTCTCGTGATTACTTCCTTCCAGAGAGCCGCTCATTCGAGGTGACCTCTTGATGCCTCAAGACGTTCCGAAATACTCTCTGATATTTTCCGAGAATTCTTTGTGCCTACTGCCTTGTAGTTGATTACCGTATGAAGCCCTTATGAATAATTCCTCGCACTTCCCGGGGATCCGTTCATCCCCAGTTGTTCATGTGTTTCGCAAAATACTTCATAATGCTATTCGATCTTCCGAAAATCCTCTGCAGCCTATTGCTCTTGAAATTCTTGCCTGCTTGCATTATGGTTAATTCCATATGTATAGTAACCTTATTGGCATCCTTTGTCACTATTGTTTTGAGTCCCTTGACGCAATATGTTGCGAATGCTTGCAATCATCTGTCGAAACTAGAATCCGTCCTTACGGATCAGACGTCATTTTGGACATGAGCTGATTCTCAACCAATCCAGCCTTGGTCGACTGTGCCTCTAAGTCTGTTCAACTTACTCATCTTTTGATCAGATTGTCTACCTCTGATCCCCCGAATTAGAACTTGCAATCCCTTTATATTCTGTACTTCGAATTATACAGATTTTCTATAAACCGATGCGTTTGCATTCTATTTTTCTTCTGATTGAGTACCGATACTCATTTCAGATCCTTTGTGGACCACCAGATCCTTTGGTGGATTGCTATCCGACAGCTCCTTCATATTTTAAATCATTGATGAATTTCTCCTGATACAAAATGCCTTCGGCGAGATGTATCCTTTGCTTCTTGCCATCTGAACTCCTGCTATCGAGTTATATTCCTTATTCCTGTTGTTTGATGTATAGGTTCATGAAATCCTCTGTGGAGTTGTATCCATGTTTTTCTGCAATCCGTGTGAACCCGAAAGACTTCACGGATCATATTCTTCTGGCATTTTACTAGATAAAGTTTCAATGCTACAACATTCTCAAAAGGAGAAGTGACTGAAAAGAAATACATTGGAGAAGTGGGGGTCGACCTCGAACATTTATGTTCATGCCCATGGGAACAATGTAAATCTTATCATGGAAGCTTCTCACCAGAATACCCGTCCTCTTTGTATAACCATTCGGTGCCTCCTCATTTTGAACCCGGTGCAAATTATGGTTCTAACACTGTTGATCTCATTTGATATGTCTTGGAGAAATACCATCCTTGCCCCTCGATACTTTGTGTTGTCATCGACAACATCCTTGCCTTCCTTCCAACATAGACTTGGTCGTGTTCTGGTTATACCTTACGTTCCTTGCTATTCCTGAAATTGTTCTTTGTGTATTTCTTGTGATCTTCAAACCCAACCTTAGCTTAAAACACCATATCATTGCTACCCCGAAGCATGACTGTGGTACCCCGAACATCAACAAGAACATTGGAAACGCAAGGCTAAATATTTCTTGATTAATTATCCAGACACCGTTGTATGGATAAGCCTCATGTTTTCCCTTGCCCCATTATCTAAAGGGTTATGCAGCTGTCCTGTCTTGTCTATCATGCTCCGCTTGTTCTTGGGAAGGGTATACTCCTAATAATTGTGAATAAACACATTTTTCTTTCCATTGGTCTGTTTAATCTGATAATCACATTTTCCTTTCCATTGGTCTGTTTAACCTTCTTGAAATTTATATGA
Source organism: Elymus sibiricus (assembly GCA_039707655.1). NCBI lineage: Eukaryota > Viridiplantae > Streptophyta > Magnoliopsida > Poales > Poaceae > Elymus > Elymus sibiricus. The sequence continues at coordinate 373,389,599 of CM077664.1, read as the reverse complement.
TCTAAGCAGTAATAATTCCCTGCTTATGTAAACACCTCGGTGTACAACTCTGTCAGTAAGACCCTATTACTATTGTTGATGACATTCCGGTAACCGCCGGTGGACAAGAACTTTGCGTATTGGTCCGCCTCGTTTCAACGAGCAGGAAAATGGTTCTCCTTGTCCCTCGCCCTTGGTACCGATGTTGTTGCCGACATAGCTGACAAGCTATCCTCTGACATGCCTTGCTATCATGACCGTGCAAGATGTCGCTGCCCTTCCTGGTCTTAATCCACACTAACCACAGTTTCCACAGGATCGAAACCAGACTCTCCTGTACATCCCTATTTCCAAAGTTAATACTCATGCTTGGCTTCGTATGTAATTCACGAGCCACCTTCCTACAGATGATCTATTCTGGTATCAGACGCAATACTTATTCCCGTTGCTCTGAACCCCATTCACACTCTGGGTTGGGCATTAAATGATTGCCTGCCTGCTTGAAACTTCTCATGCCTTCTTTTATTTCTCTCGACGTATTTCCTGAGTCACAACTCGAGAGGTACTTCTGTGTTCATTCATGGGATAACCCCAGATGATTACCCCTTATAGCAATCTATCGTTGCCGAGCTGCTCCTTACCTTTTCGAAATTATGAGGAAGATCTCGAAGACAGGATACCGACTTCGTCATGATGCACTGAAGCAGAGAAATGAAGACGTCAATGAAAAGGATCAACTTCTTCGAGAAGGGTAACAAGAACAAGAAGATTCGTTAGAATACGAAACCAGAACTGTTACCCCTTAGTCGACCTCTTAAATCTCAAGACGTGATTTCTTCGAGTGGAGGAGAGTTGTGACACCCCGAGATTACTAAACACTAGTTATGCTAATTAACTTGCCATATCATCATGATTAATAAAGCCTAACTGCAAATTATGGAAAAATCCAACTTCAAATTCAAAATTCAAATGCAAGTCAAAATAAAACATCTTCAAACATGCAAACAAAATAGTTCATAATATTGTAAATAATCCATAAGTAATTAAGTTAAGGAAAACAACATCACTAAAATTCCCAGAATGCCCATAGGAATTAAAACAGTGGAACAGCAGCAATTTAATTGACCTTTTCAATTTCTAAAAATGGTTAAACAATTCCAAAGGCTCTGAAACTTTTTATGGAACACCACAATGTTGTGCATGAATTAAGTACTAAGTTTCACATTCAACAAAAATCGTTTGGTGCACAAACTAAATGTAAAACAGCAGAGAAGTAAATAGACAGAAAAGAATAAAGAGAAAAGAAAGAAAATCACTGGTGGACTGGGCTTTGAGTCACCACAGTGCAGCCTAGCCCACCATGGCTGGCCTTTTCTCCCTCCTCGTGCCAGAGCTGGGAGGCAGGGACGCCATGGCCGTCCACGCGCTGGATGCTGCGCTGTCGGCCATCCCGTGGCCCACTGGTCGGATAAGATGCACCCCCGGCACTCTCTCCCTCCGCCGAAAACCCTAGACTCCTCCCGTTTTTCCCCTCTCCCTCTCTCTCATCCGGCTCCCTCACTTCCGACGCCGCCAAGGCTGCGCCTTCGTGAGCGCCGTGGCCAACTGCCTCCTCATGCCGCTCCACCTTGTCAGCGGGTGCGCCGTCGTCATCTACGTCGGCTGCGGGCACTCGTTCATCCGGGGACGCGATGCATCGTCGCCATCGACCTATTCCCATCCGCCACGGCCGCGGCAACGCGCCGCTCGATCTGCTCGACTCCGGCAACCACGGCCTCCCCGAGACGTCCACCACCTCCACTGTGAGCCGCCACACCTTTTGCCCCATTTAGCTCGTCGGTTCGGTCCTCCGCTGCTGCTGCCCGCCTGTGGCCGAAGCCGCCGCTCACCATCGCCGCGGCTCCACTAGCCGAGCTCGGCCAGGCCCTGTACGCCTCGCCCACGAGTTCCCTTTGGCGCGGTTGCGCCTATGCGTGCCCCCGCCGTCTCATGCGCGTCCTCCGGCGCCCTCCCGCACGCTGGCCGTGCCCCGGCCGTGCTCTGGCGAGCCCCGTGCGCGCGCTACCGTGCACTGGCCGGCCAGGCAACTGTTTACTGGGCCCCGGCCGTCAGATGGTTAGTTAGGGCCTAACCAATAATTAGTACTAACCCTAGCCCTAATAGACACTGACATGTGACCCCCAGACTAATTAACCCTTTAATTAAAATAACCCCCCAGAGCCAATGACATGTGGGACCCCATGCACTGCTCAAATGGATAAGGTCCGGCCCAGTCAGCAGTTGACTGGCCCCACATGTCAGCCAATGTGGCTAGCCCACAGTGGGTATACATGGCATTTACTGTTTTAATTCGAATTAAATATAATTCAGAAAATCTATTAAACTTTGAAAAATCATATAAAATAAACCGTAACTCAGATGAAAATAATTTACATATGAAAAATGATCAGAAATATAACGAATCCGAATATGTCAACAAAATGCTTGACCATCACTCCTATCATAGTGAACCTGGAACTTTTGCTGTCAGATCAGCTGAATGAATAGTGAATGGAGCTGGGAAAATATTCCCGAATATTTTCCCACTTCGTCTAAAATACTTAGTAAAGCGTTAGAGCACCCCTAGCATAACATTTGGCCATGCCGTGCATTGTGTTGCATTCGTATGCTTTATATTTATTGTTTCTCCCCCCTCCTTCTTCTCCGGTAGACCCCGAGACTGCTGACGACACCGGCTACGACTACACTACTGACGATCAGCCCCTCTCAGCAGAGCTTCCAAGCAAGCAAAACCTCCTTGATCATTCCTATATCGCCTATTCTTTCTCTCTATTTCATGCATTAGGTATGGTTACCGCTGTTGTTCAGTAGATCCTATTCTGATGCATAGCTTGATTTTGTCGCCTGTTATAGATGCTTACCTGTTATCCTAGCATGCCTAGTTTAGCTATGCCGTTGTTCCATCTGTTGGCCCTACACCCTTGTCTGTGTTGCTAGCTAGATTACCGGGCCCTGATCCCTTTGCGCGGTAATCACGGATATATTTATATTACTGCAATATTCATAAAATGCTAAAGTCGGGTCGGCCCCAAGGGTACCCGCGAGAGATACATATTAAAGTCAGGTTGGCCCGGAGAGCACCCGCGAGCGATATTGTGACGGAACGACGGGGCAGGTGGAGACCACCTAGGGGAGAGCTGGGCCTGGTCCCTGGTCGTGGTCCGCGAGTTACCAAGTCGGAGCGACAGGGCCCCTGTTCGTGTCCGCGAGCTACTAATAATACACTAACGGATTTGGGTATTTGATCTCGGTTGGCCGCTGGCCTATACGCACTAACCACCACGCGGGATAATGGTTTAATGGGGCCCTCTGCATCGTACATTCTCCCGAAAGCTCTATCAGACGTCACAGTTTGCGGGCTGATTGTTGGGGTGAGCGGCATGCCTGATACAGAGGTGGGCTTGGGCCCCGGCTAGTCACGCAACGTGCAGGAGTGCTTAGGGCGATTGGCCCATGACCCCTTCGCACTTAGGATTTAGACTGGCGTGCTGACCTCTCTACGGAGCCTAGGTAGGACTACAGTGTGTCGATTGCCCGAGGCCGGGCATTACCCAGGAAAGTGTGCCCGGCCAGATGTAATCGAGCGTGTTGGGAAATGTGTTGCACCCCTGCAGGGAAGTATTCTATTCGAATAGCCGTGTCCATGGTAACAGAACGCTTGAATATATGAGAGTATCCCGATCTTATATAACTTGAACCAGATACTTGATGTAGTACATTGCTCAATAAATATGGAATGCCCGAGGATGTTTTCTCGTAGGGAGTCGAGGAAGGATCTCAGGGTATTGTACTGTTGTGTTAATTACTAGTTGGTATCATATACGCTCATACTCCTTCCTTTGCTGTAAGACACTCTCCTCTCGTCTATTTGCTGCATGATGGTGGCACTTATGTTACATAGAGCTTCTTCCCCCCCCTTTATTCTGGCATTTCTGCAGTATAGTCCACTGATATACCCCTTCATTGATACCGATGCATATGTAGCATAGATCTGATGTAAGTCTTGCGAGTACTTTGGATGAGTACTCATGGTTGCTTTACTACCCCTTTTCCTCTACCCGGTTGCTGCATTCAGATGACGAAGCCCAGATGCCGGAGATCCCCGACGGTGACTACTACTACGTGGAGACCGACGACCAGGAGTAGTTCGGAGGTCCCAGGTAGGAGGCCTGCGACTTTCGATCAGTTGTCGTTGTTTTGCTCAGCCTTCTTAAGGCAAACTTGTTTAACTCCGTCTGTACCCAGACTTATGTTGTTTGCTGACTGATGTATTCTGGGTCCTTGTGACCCTAGTTTGTAATATAAAGATTAATGTTTAAATTTGTGTCATAGAGTTGTGTTGTGATATCCTTCCGTGAGTCTCTGATCTTGATTGTGCATGCTGCGTGTATGATTAGTGAACGATTGAGTTCAGGGGCGTTACACCAAGCCACCTCCTTGTACTATATAATCCCATCATGGGATCCAATCAATCCAAGTGCAACAATTGCAATTGCCTTCACCGCCTAACTTTGTACGTCGCCTAACTTTCTCCCGCTCAAATCGTTCAAACACATTTCAGCCGTTTTGGGCCACAGCCTAGCAAGATATATTGCCGAGCGCCCTGTTCATGCCGCTCTTGGCAAAGCCTCTAGCTGGGCTGTGGGACAACACACTTGGGATGGTGCAGTGGCCAGGCGGGGTGGGATTATAGTCTCACCATACAAATTCTGGGACGCCTCGAATGGCTTATGTACTATCACGGTGGATGGCTGTGAGCTCCTCTCACAATACTTATTTACTACGCTCACATTTAGGCTGGGGCGCTGAGGCTAAGCCAGGGGCACGTGCCCCTCCCCTGTCCCTGCCTTGTAGGTCCACCCCTCTATTAAAAAAATGTTCCTGCCTAAAATTTTCGCGCGAACACAATTTTTCATAAGCGCCTACTTCAGGTTTGTGCCAAGTGTACGCTCTCGCAAAGCCTTTTTTTTCTACCAGACAGGTGACACATGAAATCACGCCGAGAAACGGCTGGAAACCGTCTCCCATTTGGACTAGGCTGCTAATTTGGATATAATATGGTGGTGTAAATAGGAAAAGCCAATACACAACTTTCAACTCGCAACTCCTTCACAAAAAGGACTAAGCACGCATGAAGATTTCGAGCTTACAGGGCAAAACTTCCACTTGGAGGCAATAGAGTCAACGCTTGAACACAACATGACCCTATTTTGGGCTGGACATGTTCCTATGACCTATACAAACCTAAACAAAGTGTAAGGTCACATGAAATCAAAACTTTCGATTTAAAGTTAGGGTGTAAACATCGCAGGCCCACTAGACAGGGAACACATGAAATATTGCTGAGAAACGGCCAGACACCCTCCCGCTTTTGCATGGGGTTGGTCATGTTCCTCTGGCAGCATGGATACTTCGTCTATCCAAATGAAGTATCCCAACCTTCCTCCCTTCTTGCATGTACACAGTCTGCACGACAACTGAGAACATGAAAGCTCTAAAATACTTCAAACCATACTATTTTGCTAGGCTCATTAGTTGTGGACTCAAGATAAAGAAGGCATTTTTTGATGTTAGATTATAATACTAGTACACAACTAGGAGATACCGAAACTCCAAGAGTAACAAGGATGGTATTCTCACATAGATGTATACTTGGAGGCTTGATCATTCTAGCTACTCGCTAACTCTCTCGGTGGATAAGAATGGATACATGAGAGTGGGGGGGGGGGGGGGAGGAACAAGATATGCACTGTGTGTCCTCCAAAATATCCAACCTTCACTGTTGGGTTCTAGGTGCTATTTATTAGCGATTTTTGAATTCTAGCATTGGGGATTGTTTTCGTGTATGGGTGATCACAGCAGCTTTAGCTGTGGTTCATCTCAGATTAGGATGTCCTGTTAAAAGCTTACGTACAAGAGGACAAGATCAACCACATAGAGTCTTCACACCAGTTGGCATAAAGCTCAAAATCAACTAGAATTAGCTTTTCATCACATGAGATGCTGAACTCAACACATGTCTATTATGCCAGGGCCTCTTCTTCATGCTCTTGTCGAGAACGACATCTCCAACTATTCAAGCGGACTGACTCTGGTTTCTAGAAGAAACGGTTTTTCAGAATTGACGCGTTGGACTCATCACATGTTTACTTAGAACACAGCCTATGTCTTCATCCTCATGCTCAATCTGGTGTCTCAAGCAATCAGATTGGGCTGGTTCTTGATCGTTGGTAGAATCACTTACTCAGCACAATAGTAACTGGACTCATCACAAGCGTACTAGGTCGTAGCCTCTTCTTAAACCTCTTGTTCAACCCGATGTCTCAAGCAAGTAAAGCGAAGTGATTTTGGAGTCTCACCAGAGATGATGATGTGTATAAATGCTACAGTCATATACAGCTTCAATCATGGACATGAAGCTCTAACTCCTAGGCATCAACTTAGCATCATGAGTCACTAACCTCAACACAACTTTACTGGGCCGCGACCTCTTTCTTCAACATTGTGTTGAAACTAGTGTCTCATGCATATATATGATCACAGACCGTATGCCACATACACAGATCATCAAATTCATCATAATAAGACACATTTTACATAGTCCAACGTGGAGAACATACAACTCACGAATATATCACATAGTCCATCACATATCAACAAAGTACAAGTCATATAGCAATGAAAAGTTATAATAGTGGGAGAGAGTGAAATGAATATAGAAAATAATACTAAAGTGTTTCAAAATAGTAGATGTTTGTAAAGGTTATAGTAAAACTTTTCCAACTTTGATATTATATAAAAATAGTTTAACAAAATGATCCGAAATAAATCATTAAATTTGTGTAGAATATTTTTCGTAATTTCTAATATTGTATTATAGAAACATATTCATATAGAAGAAAAGTATCCAAGATTTGACAGAGTACATGAGAGCAAAACTAAAATTCACGTTGCTTATTTTGCTTATTTCTTAGCGAGAATAGGGTTATAACAAATCTTCACATAGTGTCCTATGTTTCTAACTGTGATTCTTTCCCTCTAAAAATACATATTCCCTATATATCCATACAACACATTGTTCACTATATACTAAAAGCACTAATGATCAACTAGAACAAATATAAAATGGTTGAAGTTCTGCAAATAATGTAACACTCAATGCTAAACCCACAACCGACATATTTTCATAATGACTTTTATCCTTTCAAGCACAACATTTGACAGACCACGGTGGTTAATCTTCATAACTATACATAACATATCTCAAAACTGATCTAGTAGACATTTATCATAGTTATACCTAGCCATGGGCATCCTGGCCAGTACGGCCCGACCCGACACGACCCGCGGACCGGGCTAAGCTAGCCATGCCATCGGGTTGGGCTCGGTCCTAAATTTTGAGTTCGATGGTTGGGCCGGGCCGGGCTCAAGCTTTACCAAAAACGTGATTTGAGCCAGGATCGGGCCTGGCGGGTCAGGCCTCGTTTGGGCTTTTTTGGGCTTGGGCCGGCCTTGGGGGGAGCCCCTATATCTCGCATTCTGCGAGAGCGAGGTAATCCTTGCTGAAGGGGGCGAGCAACATGGGCCGGCCCACACGCACGAGGCCACAGCCTGTTTTTTTTTTTACGTTTTCTGTTTTCGTTTTTTGCTTTATTTTTGTGCTTTTGTTTACACTTTAAAAAAATATATATATATATTACACAAAACACTCTACAAAAATCATTTGAAAAATGTTGAATAAGTATTTGAAAAATGTTGAACAAATATTTGAAAAATGTTAATCAAGCATTCGAAAAATGTTGAACAAGTATTTGAAAAATGTGGAACAAGTATTTGAAAAATGTTAATCAAGCATTCGAAAAATGTTGAACATGTATTTGAAAAATGTTGAACAAGTATTTGAAAAAATGTTAATCATGCATTCGGAAAAATGTTGAACAAGGATTTGAAAAAATGTTGAACAAGTATTTGAAAAATGTTAATCAAGCATTTAAAAAATGTTGAACAAGGATTTGAAAAAATGTTGAACAAGTATTTGAAAAATGTTGAAAAAGTATTTGAAAAATGTTGAATAAGTATTAAAATGCTTAACAAGTATTTGAAAAATGTTGAATAAGCGTTCGGACAATGTTGAACGTGTATACAAAAATGTTGATCACTTATTAAAAAAATGTTTTTGACATATACGAAAATGTAGAGTGAAAACGAAAACAAAGATAAGAAAAAAAAAGAAAAACAAAAAATGGAAAAAAGAGAGAAAAAACGGAGAAAAAAAAACTGGAAAAAAACCCGGAGAATAAACGGTAAAAAACCCGGCTTGTTTCGAGTTAAGAAAAAACGCCTTACTTATCCATCACAAACACGAGCCTAGCACAGTGTCTAGTCGCTCCTCTTGTGAACCAGGCGATCAAGGTTCGAATCCCATGGGCGCCCCCCATTTCTCCTCCCCTTTTTTCTTCATTAACTGCCAGCGAATGGGCCGGCCCAATTAGCAGACTCCTTCAGCGAGACATCCCCACGCGATCGCTTAATGCGATAAATAGCATTCGCGGGTCTCGGGCCAGATTTCTGCGGCCCGACCTGACAGAGTCGGGCTTTTTTCGACATGGCCCGGCCCGAGAAAAGGCCAAGTATAATCAGAGTGGACAATAATTGTATTATTTGGGTGGGTATATTGGATCTTAAATGATATTTGTACCTGAATAGCACTTGATCATTATTTTGTGAACCCTCACTATAATTTCTATCACAATATACATATTTTCTTAACTGCATACTCTAATATTAGCGACCAACTTCCAATATCGCATACTGAACTAATGAATCTATAAAATATATGTTAGCTCTTGTTCTGAACTAGTATAATTTTCTGAGTGGATCTAATGGTGTTTAACACGTGATATATTATTTAGAATAACATCTGTGGTGGCGATGGAACTATCTTATGATATATAACTAGTAGATTAACATGAGCATGTGTGAAAACATAAACTTATTTGTAATATACTTCTAACATATTAAATAAAATATCATTGAATTTGTGAGGGGCATGGTGCTAGTTTCTCCAAAAAAATAAAGGCAGAAATACCCACCACTCATGCAAAACAAATTATTGCACAGCCTCGATGCACAATAACCATAAAAACACCTAGATCATCAAGTAGATACAATACTTAGTACAATAATAAATTACACACATACATACATACATACATACAATGCTTTGCAGGCGCCGAGGATCCACGTCCCTGGGTCCTCTGGCTTTGCAGATATGGACAGAAAGCCGATGCACAGTCTGCCGCAGCTTGCGTGGACCGGCATCGCCAGCGCGGCGGTGCCGAAGCCGAATTCGGTGTCACCCGGGAAGGAGGTCCAGAAGGTCTGGGCGATGGTGGGACTGCCGAGTCCGAAGGTGGCGCTCTCGAAGAAATTGGCCGGCTTGTGCACCTCCATCCAGTCCACCATCTGCTGGTACAGCTCGTCGTAGTCCACCGACGTGATGGCCTCCCGCACCATGTAGCAGTGGACCTTCGGGACTCCGGAGCTCGGGTCCACCATGATGCGGATGGCCGCAGGGTAAAAATAGTTGAGAAAGTGTGGCATGTGGGCCTCAAACGTGGCGATTACGTCGTTAAAGTCGCCGGCGGCCGGCTTGGGGTAGACGCATACCACGGACCCTTGTACGATGTTCCAAAAGAGGTCCAGGTTGGAGACCGTGAGCACGTGCGGCGCGATCAAGGGTTGGGCTTCGGCCTTGACGAGACGCCGGCTCACCACCCGGACGGCCAAGCCACACCCAGCCATCGATGAGTTCCTTCCTTTATCGCTTGAGCCGAGGAGCAGGCTAAGTGTGCATGAGGAGTGCAACACTATTGCTCGCTATATATAGGCATCTCATCGTTCAATAGCTTCCATGGGCAGGGGCCAACAACGTATTTTTGCTTATCCAAACAAAATCGATGCTTAGGACTTACTGTTGTATGTGTGGTGGCAACTTGCAACTTACTCCCTCTGTTTCGTATTATATCGGTGTTGTTTTTAGCATAACTCTAAATTAACCGAATCCATTCCTTTGCATTATTCTAGCTAGGGTAGTCGCGGTCTCGACAGCTACTTGCCGTGTCATGTTTTGCAGTACGCGGACGATACCCTTATTATTCTGCGTGCTTGCCCACAGAGTCATTGTCATCGCTTGCTTTCTCGAACGCAACATGACTCTCAATAAATTTCGAGAAAAGTAACTTTGCTCCCATTCATGTTCCTGTAGACAAGGTTACTCCACTTGCTGACATTATGGGGTTGCTTCTTTTCGCCAAACTTATTTGGGGCTCCCTCTTGTTGGAAAAGGTAAGCACGATTCGATGCCAGCACAGCTCGTGTGCGTAGAGTATGCTCAAAAGGGCATGAATAGCTTGATGTCCTATCGTGCGGCGCGTGATGAACCAGCTGACCAAGCCCGAGGACAGGACTCGTTCCGCAAAAGGCACACAAAGGATAAAAAAAAAACAAGCTTCAAAAAATATTCCCATGGACTAGCCATGTAGGGCTGGCATGGAATATGTTGAATATATGAGCAAATTAATACAAGATTTATTCCGAATAAACAGTAAATACATCATGACGAACGACAAACAAATCTTGCTAAACATGCGTACTAATAAAACAGTAGATGAACAGATCACCTCTACAACGACCGACTCCCTATGGTGAGCTTACACATGGCAAGGTGATCCGACTCGGGTCCAAGCGGTGTCCATTAGGATCCCGGTCAGAGGATGATGAACCTGCTTGGAGTATAAGGAAAGAAGACTTAGCCGTAGTATAGTAGGGTTCTGTCCTCGAACTGACTCAGGACCAAGTTGTAAACCCTAGCAGGTTAACTATATTAAGCATGTAGGGAGACAGCTAGAGGCCTTTTCAACAATCTTACACCTTATGTGACGGAGCCATCAAAGCTTCCGCACACCCTCCATTGGCGCACCATGCAATTGCATATCGAGATCAATATAATCTAGAAGGAGTAGGTCTTTACCTGCACCGAGAGGAGACGATACTGGATAACTCGAGTGTGCCAAATATCTCACCTAGAAACTAAATGTCGCCTTGCTCCACACCTACGATAAAAAACCTAAATATGGTATCTGCAATGAAAACCACACGACAGTAAACTTGTCTGGTCGATAACCGACAGAACAGCTGTAGGGTGCCTCCTGCCCAACTCAGATGATGAACGCTTCGTTGTTGGAAAAATATGCATCTTTTTTATGTGACACTGCAAAGAGGACTCGTTAGCGAGCTATGTGTCTACATCAACCCTGACGGAATTTCATTCGACGCGCCAGAGACAACATATCTAATCGGTGCGCCTAAACGAAGCGAGGCGACGTCTTCCTCCGATCAGCAAGGACTTGGGTGCTACCGACGAGGTCACGGGTTCCGGGAAGACCCACGGAGGCGAAAGGGTGCCCCAAAAAGCGCACGGTGGCCCACCACAAGGGTTCGGAGCCCAGGCGGGGGCCCGAACGCATCATCATGGGGTACTAGCCATGCCGAGATTTTCGAACGCGGATCCAGTGGGATACTCTATGTGAACTAACTCATATCAGATGTAGATTATCTTGTTACGGTTTTAGCGTAGGAGCCGCCATTTGTAAACCCACTTGGCACTTTTTAACACTAATTCCCACCAATTATATAATGGGGAATGAGGGCCGTTGAATGGGAGGTATATATTCGCTCATAATCGAAAGCAGCCACACACAGGTGTAGGGTCTTTACTCGACGCTATTTGTATGGGCCTGAACTTGTCTAAATCTTCGTATCCCGTGTGTTACCATCCGGGTCTCCAAGCGTGACCCATCCGAACAGTCAAAATATGCCATGACGCATACCATGGTTTAGACACGGGAAGTCCAGCTGCTACGGGAAGTCCAGCTGCTACGTAGAATATTCTACATGTACAATATTCTATGATTTATGCACACCATTTTCTTACTAGTATTAAGGTACCAATTTGATCTTTGCGCGTATTTTTCCCTTAGGAATGTAACGAAATAGCAACCTGATTTCTTCTTTCGCTTTTTGATGTGCTTAGTTATTTATTTGGAGAGAAGTTGTAGGGGCTGGAGCTGACTGCCCCTAAATTGTATGAATAAATTTGTTCCGTCCGTCACTTTCTCCCACCTAAATTGTTTGAACAAATTTGTTTGCGCACGTGTGGAGAGGTTGCCGAAACAGAACAGGGTGAGTAGAGTTGTACAGAATGATGAACTATCAAAAAGGAGAATATATCGGTGGCGTGTCTTGTAGAGGGTTACCAGCTACCACAACTTTGGATGGGTCACACACTAGCAGTTCGAGTTGTGACTGTAGGTCCGTCCCTCTCTTGTAACAGTCGGGAAGACATTTCCACGGTTGCAATTTATCAACAACATTTCCTGCTAACATCGCCATAATTGGGAAGAAAAGTCCACGCGTATTATAAGTCCTACAGACTCCACCATCTTCTCCAAGAGAGATTCGCAAAATGCATGTTGTTTCCCAATATATTATTTTTTGTGTACTTAAGTATATTGACACGCTCAACATTTTTCCTTCCAACGACGCATCTGAAATATACTTCCTACTAAGTATTTTTTTTCTCCCCGTCGCATGAGAAATATACTTCCTACTAAGTATTTTTTTCTCCGCGTCGCATGAGAAATATACTTCCTACTAAGTTTTTTTCCCTCCCGCGACATGAGAAATATACTTGCTATGAAAACATACTCAGTAGAATTCTACCGAATGATGAACTGTCGAAGGTGTAAACATGTGTGCCGGGTCTTGTAGGGGGGCTATCAGCTACCACAAGTTTGGCTGGAATAACTTTGACCCACTTAAATCGTTCAAACAAATTTCAGCCGTTTTGGCCCACGGCCCATCAAGAGGTTTTGCCGAGAGCCCTCATCATGCTGCTCTTGGCAAAGCCTCCAGCTGGGCCGCAGTGGCGAGGCCGGGCGGGAGTTTAGTCCCACCTCATGAATTTAGGCACGCCGCGACTGGTTTATATTTGAGGCTAACTAGGGGCACGTGTCGCTCCCCTGTCGCTACCTTGTGGATCCACCCCTCTATTAAAAAAAAAATCTGCCTAAAATATTCCCGCCACAACAATTTTCCCCGCACGTCTACTATAGATCTTTGTCGAGTGTACGCTCTTGGCAAAGCCTTTTTCCATTTTTTTTTCCATTTCTTTGTTTCCTGTTATTTTTTTTCTTATCTTTCTATTAATTATTATTTCGTATTCCTATTATTTTATTCCATTTATTTTTATTTTTTTCTTTGTTTTATTTTCTATGGGGGAGAGCAGCGGTGTCTGGGGAGAAGGCGACATAAAAAAATAAAGGGGCGCATGGATTCATGCTCATGGAAGAAGTATATGCCCTATAGAGCGCCTACAACAATAGCCCTTCTCATCACGGCGCAGACAATAGACTGGAAACCCCTTCTCATCGATCAAAGTCTCATTATTAAAGGACCGGGGAAACAATTTGGAACGCGCTCCATTCTTCATGCAAGGGCATTTCCTGTCAAATCACCGCATGGACCATGCACCATAAACTCACCCACAAGTTAGTACCGAGTGGATCAGCCACATGATCAGTACGCTTAGCCGATATAAAACCATCAATCAAAAAGGGAGATGGATCTTTTGTTTTCTAGCGAAATAAGAGTGTGTTTGTGTGATGTGAGGCAGCCCTATCTTCTGCAATTCAACCACATATAGAGCTTCAAGAAAAAAAAACGATGAGGCACGGTCTGCAGCAGCCAACTAAGGAACAAGAATAGACATAAGACCACCGCACACGACACGAAAATGGCGAAATTGAAGAAAAATACCGGCCTATCAAATCAACCAAAACCCAACAAAAAAACACAAAGGAATGGAACACCGGTAAAGAAAGAAAACAATACCCAACCTATAATATCTGAAGAACAACATGAAGCATAAAAAAGGAAAGCAAAAATGGAGCCTAGGATGAGTTACAAGCTCGAATTTTACCAAACAGAAATCCTTCCTTCACATCGTCCAAGAACTCCATAAATTGAGTGCATAGAAGTAGAGCCCTAGAACATGGTTACCATTTTTAAGAGGGCCAAGTTGCAATTATAAGCATTTTCTTAAAATACCCCAAATTTCCATAAGGGTTCAATTAGTTCCTCTAAGCTATTCTCAATTTAAATTGTTCAAACAAGTATGAATTTGACACAAATAGCTAGATTACATTTTTCTGAACATTTTGACATATTATTTGTAATTTGCTGAGTTACCGGGAATATTGTATGAATTTCTAAAGTTTTATTCAATTTCTCTAATGTATGGAAATTGGGAAAAATCTGAAAAGTTTCTGGCTACGATTCCAAGCAGCCAGCGCAGGTTGTGTGTTCGATCCCCCCAAACGCGCTATATTTTAAGTTTTCTATTTCCTCCGTATTTCCTCACTCTAACAACGTATGGGCCACCAGCCCATTCGGTGGCCTCTAACACCTTATGGCCACCAACCCAGAACAAAAAGGGGAGAACGGTAGGCCTTGAGCGACCTTGGCCTAGGTCCAGCCGACGAACGTTGTAAATAAAAAGGATATGTGCTCCAAATTTTTTTAGCCAATATTTACACCTTGGGTCATATTGGTTCTGCTGTCCGGCGGGTTGGACGCGCAGCTTCACTAGGTTGTTCGTCCAAAGATCCCACGTGGCATGTTGGTGTGGGGTCCGGCATGTCAGGTTAGTGGTGGGTCCCGCATGTCATATCAGGTCAATGTGTGGGTGGACTTCATGGTCAACAGGTCAATGTGTCGGTCCCACTCGTCAGTCGTAGATTCAAACCTAGTGCTATCCAGACACGTAAACGGAAATTGACACATGCATATGACACATAGGCGAAATTACTGAGGTGGCCGATACATGGACACAAAACATAGGCGAAACTGCTGAGGTGGCCGTCCAATTATTTCAAACCATTACAAATTAGAAAATATGACCATTTAAATTTGTCGTAATCGGGTAAAAATAGGGAAGTAACCAGTGTTGTCTGCTTATGACCATTTCGTGTAAGGAAAGTATGACCTTTTTGACCAAAATGATCGTTATGTTTTCAGGTTTGGACCCTCCCAAACAGCTTACGACCAATTGGTTCGAAATGGTCATAGATTTATGACCAATTCATCCAAGGTCACTATGAAAAGGTCACAATTTAGCACATTTTCATTTAGTGGTATTTCAAATGGAAAACCCGAGTGAGAATGTTCGGCCGATCAGCAGGGGTTTGACCAGGCTCAAACACCAACGTGCCAATCATTTCCCGCCATTTAGGGTTAGATGTAAAAGTAAAAACAAATCATGAGCACCATACTCACGGCATATTGCCATGCCATCCTGATAAATCTGAACCATGTATCGAGGACCACCAGTAAAGCTAGAATGGAGCAAACTAAACACCCAAGTTTTTACCCGTACAGCTAACCTTGCCAACAACATCAGAAATACCCTAATAAATCACCGACCGAAGAGCAGCCTTATTCAAATAATGGTACATATCCTACTACCTTCAACAAATGAATAAGCATTGTCAATAACCTGTAGACTGAGACGCCCGCAGCACGTAAACGGATTAGGCTCGCCTAGACAATAATGAAAATAATAACAATAGTACTCTAGCATAGTCACATTGTCACGTGCAGCGGACGACGATCGCCGCTGGTTAGGACCACCAGTGGGTATCGGAGAGGAGATATGTATATATTTGATGCCAAGATGAAAGCCCTCATCGCTGTGCGGAAACATCAGATAATACTGCAGAGCCATCACAAATGGATTCAAAGAAGACACCTGCTGCACAGGACCGGATTGGCCCTAAACAGTGATGTCAAACCGGTAAAGTCGCCCCAGGTCCTGATTGAGCCGGGAGTTTTATTCCTTAGCCACTTAAGGGAGTTTCCCTTGAGGCAGGTGGGAAGACATTTCACCATGTGATCGGGGCTTCCTCCCATGATTGACACGGCCTGCACGAATTTCTCAAGGTATGCGACTTGGTCCTGCATTCCGTCGTATTCCTCGTAGGTTTTAGCCCGTACGGTTCTCGGAAGCTCAGTTGAATCTAGGTCCCGAGACAGTGCTCGGCGTCCGTTGATGAACCGGTGATCGTAGGCCACGTAATCTTCCTCAGCGTATTCTTCGGTGCCCTGATGACCCACAAGTGTAGGGGATCGCAACAGTCTTTGAGGAAAGTATTTCAATCCAAATTTATTGATTTGACATAAGGGGAGACAAAGAGTACTTAAAAGCCTTAGCAACTGAGTTGTCAATTCAGCCACACCTGGATAAATACTTGCTTGACATAATTTATTAGTGTCAACAGTAATATGATGGCAGCAATAGTTTAATAGCAATATTATGAATAAAGTAACTGTAGCAAAAGTAACAATAGCAGCAATATTGATTAAAGACAACACCAGAGTTGGAAACACCATAGGTATGGGGATAGATAAATGGGCGTTGCATGGATAAAATCACTCATGCAATAGTTATAACCTAGGGCATAGATAAATAAATAAAACCATCCAGTTCATCAATCATACGTAGGCATGCAAGGCATGCATTCCAAATATAGTTGCACGTGCTTGCAATAAGAACTTGCATAACATCTTTTGTCCTACCCTCCCGTTTCAGCGGGGCCAACAAATGAACTTAGGGTAATTAATGTACTCATTTTACAAAGCACCGGAGCAAGGCATTAACACTCAATGAACACATGTAATCCTCAAGTTAAAGTCTTCCGCTTTGATACCCCAACGTGTCACCTTGAGGTGTCCGGTTACGAAAAATTAACAGGTGCATACAACTTGCAGATATGATCCAAAACAACAATATATTCATGATAACATAAAGGGTTCAGATCTCAAATCATGACACTCGGGCCCTAGTGAGAAGCATTAGGCACAGCAAAGTCATAACAACAACAATTCACGGACAGTATACTAGACATTAAGCCCTAACAATTCTAACATCTATTACACGAGAAATCTCATCCAATCCCATCCATCGCATGTGCCTACAGCAGGGGATTACTTACACATGGATGGGGGAAACATGATGGCTTGATGGAGATGAGTTGGTGATGACGACGATGATGATCTTCCATCTCCGGCGGCCGGAAATGGCCTCCAGATTAGTCCTCCGCAGGAGAAGAGAGGAGAATGGCGGCTCCTTATCGCGAACAGGAAAAGTGAAGGGATCTAGAGTTTTTTCGCGTCGGGAGAAATAAATAGTCTGAAGGGGGTTGAGAGGAGGCACCCAGGGGGCCCACGCGGGCTTGAGCCGTGGCCATAGGTGAGCCCACGGCTGGAGCCTACGTGGCCACCTGGTGGCCCCCTCCGGCTTTGTGGGTCTTCTCGCCTAAATAGTTTTTTGGGATTTTCTTGGAAATTTTCCGGAAACTTTAGTTCTGAGCAAATAGACACCAAGGGTAATTCTGCAGAAAACAACGTTAATCCCTATTAGTTCTATTCAAATCATGCAAATTAGAGGATAAAACAATAGCAAAAGTGTTTGGAAAAGTAGATACATTTGGGACGTATTAGCTCCCCCAAGCTTAGCTTATTGCTTGTCCTCAAGCAATTCAGTTGACAAACTGAACGCGATAAAGAAAAAACTTTTACAAACACATTTGTTTCATTTAATATGCAGAGGCTTATGTTATAATCAGGTTATAGCAAGTTCATTACAAATGCTATACAGATAGTAAGGTTTAGCAATTATGTAAACTCATGAAAAGATCTCAACAGACTAGAAGATAATAATATGGGATCTATAAACATCAACAAGATTATAATGATCATGACACAACATTGTATAGTGGTATCTCGCTTGCCCTTTCTGATACCGCAAAACATAGAAAGCAGAGCACCTCCGAATTTTAAATGGTGACTAGATATGAAGACTTAGAACAAGCAATATCACAATCATGCATTACTCAATAATAATTTGGGACAAGGCATGATACACTAAGAATGGCAATTATGATCTCTTGGTTGGTGCTCAAAGAGGATGGTGACTCAACATAAAAGTTAAAGGATAGGCCCTTCGCAGAGGGAAGCAGGGATTAACATGTGCCAGAGCTTTGTATATTTTGAAAATCAGAAGTAAAAATGATTTTGAGAGGTGTTTGTTCACGTCAACGACTGGCATCAAAGTAAATAATTATCTTCCATGCTAAACATTAGTTTTCAGAGTTTTGAAAGCTATTTCCATTAAGTTTAGCTTTCAGTTTGAGGTTTACACTCCTCCCCACCTTGTCTTGCACAAACCATGGCTAACCGAATTCACGGGTGCCTGCCAACGTTCATCAATCCATGGAGGAGTGTCTTTTTATTAACTAAATTCATTCAGGATTGGCACCAGCTCTCTTCCAAATTTAAATGAGCACATATGTCATACTCATTGGTGAATAAGATAATTAACTTCTTTCTACTTCCTCATGAGCTGTAAACAGTGGCACAAATAAGGATGTTTTAAGCAGTTTTAAATTTTAGCACATGAGAATTTACTTGTAATGGCGGTGAAATACCATGCATAGAAAGATATAGTGGACTCTTATCACTACTAGGGAAAACCCTATAGGTAGAGGGTTAACACTAGCGTGGGGTAATGGGCCGGCGCTACTGCTACTTAGCAGCAGCGCTGGGATGTACCAAGCGCTACAGGTAAGCACATAGCAGTAGCGCGGGCTTCCCACCCCGCACTGCTGCTAAGTGGTCCCCACCGTACCCACCGGGGCTACCTGTAGTAGCAGCGAGGCCCATAAACCCCTCGTTACTGCTAAACATATAGCAGTAGCGCGGGCCTGCTACCCCGGGCTTCAACTATGGGCACACTGTGCCAGCTGGTGGGTCCCACTTATCAGCAGCGCGGGTTGCTCACCCAGCGCTACTGCTACTGCCTTTAGCAGTAGTGTTGGCTCCTGACCCGCGCAGCTGCTAGGCGCAGCAGCCACCTTTCCCCATTCCCCTCCCCCCTTCCCCCTCCTCTCCCCCACTTGCTTCTCCTCCATTATTGCCTATGTTCTCTCTTCCTTCTCCTACCTCTCTTCTATGTCCATTAATGCCCCCCTCCACCATCTCCATTAATGCCCCCTTTCTCTCTTCCTCACTTTTTGTAGGATCGAAAGTATGTCTAGAGGGGGGGGGGGTGATTAGACTACTTGACCAAATAAAACCTAACCTTTTCCCAATTTTAGTTGTGGCCAGATTTTAGCAATAGTACATGTCAAGCATCACCCTACACATGCAATTCTAAGAGTATAGCAGCGGAATGTAAGCAATTGCATATGTATGTAAAGGAGGGGTTGGAGATTTCAAACGCAATGAAGACACGGTGGTTTTTGGCGTGGTTCCGATAGGTGGTGCTATCGTACGTCCACGTTGATGGAGACTTCAACCCACGAAGGGTAATGGCTGCGCGAGTCCACGGAGGGCTCCACCCACGAAGGGTCCACGAAGAAGCAACCTTGCCTATCCCACCATGGCTTACGTCCACGAAGGACTAGCCTCACTCGGGATAGATCTTCACGAAGTAGGCGATCTCCTTGCCCTTACAAACTTCTTGGTTCAACTCCACATCTGGTTGGAGGCTCCCAAGCAACACCTAACCAATCTAGGAGACACCACTCTCCAAAAGGTAATAGACGGTGTGTTGTTGATGAACTCCTTGCTCTTGTGCTTCAAATGATAGTCTTCCCAGCACTCAAACTACTCCTCACAGATTTGGCTATGGTGGAAGAGGGATTTGACTGGAAAGCAACTTGGGATAGGCTAGAGATCAAGATTCAAAAGATAGGAATGGAATGGCTTGATCTCAACACTTGAGTAGGTGGTTCTCTCTCAGAAAATGTATGGTGGAAGTGTAGGCACGTTCTGATGGCTCTCCTTACTGAGAAGGATGTGGTGGAGGGGTATATATAGCCTCCACACAAAATCCAACCGTTACACACTTTTGACTCAACTCGGTGGCACCGAAACGATAATCTCGGTAGCACCGAACTGTGTAAAAATATGAACGTTAGGAATCTCGGTGGGACCGATATGAACAACTCGGATGAACCGAAGTGCAATGGCTTAGGGCAATCCTCATCTCGGTGGCACCGATTGCATAAACTCGGTAGGACCGAAGTGAAGCAACAAGGCAACAGAGAGTTGGCAAGCCATCTCGGTGAGACTGATTTGCAAACTCGGTGAGACCGAATTAAATGCAAACGATTACAGGGAGTTGGCAAGGCCATCTCGGTGGGACCGAGATCCATTTCGGTGGATCCGATTTGTTAGGGTTTGGCAGTGGCTATGTCTTGGATGAACTCGGTGGGGCCGGATTGGAAATATCGGTGGGGCCGAGTTTGACTTTGGGTTTAGGACATATTTGGGTAGAGAGAGTGGTTGAGGGTTTAGGAATACTGTCACTAAGCACTTGAGCAAAACGATCATTAAGCAACACCTCATCCCCTTTTAATAGTATTGGCTTTCCTATGGACTCAATGTGATTTTGGATCACTAAACCAAAAATGTAGAGTCTTGATCTTTGCCAATCCTTGTCCTTAGCATTTTGAGGGGTCCACGTCTCTAGTCCATGCCATGCCAATCATTGAACATCCTGAAATCTTAATCTTGAATGGACATTAGTTCAATGAGATATATGTTGTTATGAATTACCAAAACCACCAACGGAGCAAGTGTGCTTTCAATCTCCCCCTTTTTGGTAATTGATGACAACATATAGATCAAAGCTTCGACAAATGGTTAAGTGAATGAAATACATCGTCGCTTTGAGAAGTATGTGATAAGCAAGAGCTCCCCCTAAATTTGTGCATTATTAAAAATTTGCGTTTGAATGCAAATGCACAATCGATTAGGCTCATGGGTTACTCTTCCATGTCACATACATCTTGGTGGAGCGCGCAAAATGATAAGATTGGAATAATAAGCACGCATCACCAACACAAATGAATGATCATACAAGATAATGGTAAGGATAAACATAGAACATCACAATAGGCATAGTATGATCAAACAACATAGTAACTCAGGCAAATATCACACAGACATAGTAGCAAGTACACGCATAACAAAGGTAGCAACACAAACAAATAAGTAAACAAGTAGCAAAAGAACTCGAGAGAAACACCAAAACACTCTCTCTCGAAGCCTATGATCTATACAAATTCTCCCCCTTTGGCAACAAGTACCAAAAAGTTCGAATCGTATAGCACTAATCGGCTCTCTAGGCACGGTCCTTCGAAGCTCCTGAAGGCGACCTTCTGCTGGCTGCTCCAATGTGCGTAGACGGCGTTGAGATAAGAGCGTCTGCGAATGCTTCTGTTGACGATTGCTGGACTGGAGGAGTGGACACTTGCTGTGGCACTGTGGCTGTGGCGGCTGGTGGAGATACTGTGGTCCGTGGATCCACAACTGGCATCGCAGCTGACCTGGCAGCCCTAGGCACTGTCTGAAATTGCTGAGTGGTCGGTCTGTCATCTCCACTATCATCTGAGCTTGCTTGCTTGGCAGCATCTACATCTCCTTGCAGCTGTTCAACTGTAGTCTGAATTTCAGTCACCTTGACATCCAAATCATGAAATTTGGTCTCAATGATCCGCTCAAAACTAGCCTGGGTCTGGGTGAGGTTGGCCAGACTTCTCTCAATCCTCAGAGTGGCTTCAAGCAGGTATTGCATTTGATCCTTAGGTGTCTTGAGATTCGCGATAGGAGCATTTGGAGTTGCTGCTTCCTGAGCTGCTTTAGCTTCTTGAGCTTTGCGGATATTCTCTTGAGCTTGTGCTGAAGTAGGATGCGAAGGATCCATCACTATAATGTTGTGCTCAAACTCTGGACGCAAAGGCAAGTGCTCTCGATCGAGAAGATACGTGCTGGTTCCAACCTGGGAATTGATCAACAACTAAATATCTGGAGCATAACCACACGATCTCTTCTGATCTGCTGTTGTCCTCTTGATAGTCTCAACTATCAGGCTCATCACCTTGAATTTCTTAGGTGTGTCAAATAAATGTAGCAAGTTTATGGAGTGGCCACGAATCATCTTTTCATCGCCTGACTTGGGTAACAAGGTGTACCGCAAGATTGTGTTCGAGGTGGCCAGACCTGGTAGCAAATGCTTTACTGATGCAAGTTTGTGAGTCTCTAAATCCTTCTGAGGAATTGCAGTATACATGTTGGCCATGGAGTTGTGATCCATCTTGCGCTTGGCATATACATCATAATCATCATTTTCTTCCTTGTGTGCACCAAGAATATTTGCCCATTCAGAGATGGTAGACTGGTATCTAATACCTTCAGTAATCCACACAATGCGGCCATCTGGATAGAAATGTGCAGTGGAGTAAAATTGCATAATCATCTCGTCATTCCACTTGGTCAATTTCTTTCCAACGAATTCGTCAACTCCTGCAATTCTGAAGTTTCATGGACGTGGGGGAAATGATCTTCGTTCTCATCAATATATTTCCAATCCACCCACTTCATGTCACTGACTATGGGCTTCTTGTCAAGCAATACTGTCTCATAAAAGTCCTGTTGTTCACGGGTGTGAAAGCGATAATCACAAGCAGTCCTTCTTCTGATAGCATAAGGATCTGACAATCTCCATTGATGCAGTCCTTTGTCCTTTCTCAACATCATGTTCTCAGCTACTGGGTGTATGTTGTCATGATCTGGTATCTTTGGCTTTAACTTTCTGATCACTAGAGGCTCTTCATCATCACTTAATTCAGGCACTGGGGCCTTGTTCTTCTCTGCAGCAGATATGTTTCTGGTTGATCTCTTGGGTGCTGGTGCCTTAGGCTTTGACTTGGGAGGTGCAGCAGTCTTGATTGCATCAGACATGAGCTTCTGTGCTTTTGCAGGGGGTGCATTAGCTGGCTCATCTTCCTCCTCTTCCTCTTCAATCATCATGGAGGGTCTGCCAATCACACGGGCAGTAGCTTTTCTTATCCTCTTCTTCTTAGCACCTGCAGCTGGTTCTCTAGGCTCTTGCGTAGTCTGTTTGTGAACTTTCCTTATAGCAGTTCTCTCTTTGGTAGTAGTAGGCTTGGAGCTGTACTCTTTAGCACACACTGTTCTCTTCTTCTTGATTGCTGCTTCGCTGGCAACAAAATCCTCATCCTCACTGCCTGAGGTTCTCTTCTTCCTTGTTCTGGTTGCAGCTTTAGGAAGATCTGGAGAGCTTCTCTCTCCCTCATAGAAACTTTCGTTATGGCTTGACCCTTCACTCATGTCTGCATGCTCTTCAGACCTGTTCTGACTGCCACTGCCACTAGACATCTCGCTGAGCTGACCCTGTGAATAGATGGGTATGGGTAGAGTAGATGAGTCATCACAAAAAGCAGATAGTTTTTCATAAAAATGAGTTCGAACTTTAGTTCTAGGTTTTCACAGAATGCAGTTCGGAGGGACCGAGTTGATGATCTCGGTGACACCGAAGCACACTACAGAGTCATGGCACGCCACTTCGGTCAGACCGAGATGGGTTTCGGTGGCTCCGAGATGCTAGGGTTTCACTGAGACGTTACTTTCGGTCTCACTGATTCGCATAACTCGGTGGAACCGAGATGTACTAGTGCTATGGCCAGGGCCAAATCGGTGGTTCCGAAAATTTCGAATCGGTCGGTCCGAGATGCATTCGGCGGAAACCTAACCCTAAATTTTTTGCTCGAATCTCGTTCAAACGAACTAATCTGGTGGAAAGTGAATTGCATTCGTGGCAAGATTACATGGCATTCCAATCGTGCACAGAATTGGAAATGGGAAGCACGAAGGGGATCGAATCTCACCCTACTCAGTGGAGATCCTCTACGGCGGCAACGGCGGGGCAGATTCCCGTTGACGGCGATGGAATCCGGCGGCGAGAGCTCGCTGGAGACGACGGCGACGATCCGAAGACCAAGGGGGCGGCAGCAATGGGGCGCGGGCGCGTAACGTTTGAAGGAATTTTCAACTGCACGGGCCGCTGGGAATATATACCCATGTGCTGTCGGTGGCACCGAGTGGAACAAATCGGTGGCACCGAGATGTGCAACTACTTGCATTTACAACAACTCGGTCCGACCGAGTTGGTCTAATCGGGAGCACCGAGATGAAATCCTAGATCAGTCTAAGTAATTTCGGTTCGACTGAGTTTGAGTGAGTTGGTCGGTCCGAAATCAGTTAGAAGGTTTTGGAAGGCAGCCCTTGTCGGATCGGTGGCTCCGAGTGCTCCTCACCCGGAGGGTCCGAAAAAGTCTTGTTCAATTTTTGTGATGCAGCAAGAATAGAATTTGAGACAAGAAAGCATAGATAGCTAGAGAAGGTTCTTAGGCATTCTTGTACATCCACTTGGCTAGAAAAACCAAGACAATCAAAACAACAAATGGATGTCCTCGAATGATGAAATCATGCAAAACAACATGCTCACACAATAAGATTGCAAATGAAATATGTGTCAAACATGCACAACCAATTCTAGCATCTATCAAGCAATGGCGATGACTAGGTCATCTATATATGAGTATATTGACTTAGGAGCCAAATGAGAACATTTGATCATAGGTCATACTCATCGTTTAAGCACAAGTGGGGTTACCACTTTTACATAAAGCATTAATGTGTTCACACCATTAGAGTTGCTTTAGCTCAATTGATTAGAGCAAAGCTCCCCCTAGATGTGATATTCCCCCTAAGAGGGATGAACTAACCTTGGGTTTTGTCGATGATGACTTCATGTAGATGTTGAAGATGTGGATGCTCAATGTTGATGTAGACCATCAAAAGTTGGGAGCAATCCTTTGGAGTTTTGTGCTTTCAATACCTACATGTGTTAGTCCCACACAAGGAACAAACAGGGATATCCATAGACATAGAGTGAAATACACATATGATGATGTCCATGAATGCATTGATTACCTTGTCCCTTGCCTTACCAACAAGAGGGTTTGTGACTCCATGAACTAGTGCAAAATGTGGAAGTTGGTTGCACAAGTCCTTGCCATGAAGAATGTGAGTGAAGTATGTTGGCGGAGTCACCCTCAAGAACTCTCTAGTTCTTCTTCCTTTGGACCCACATCAACTTGATGGGAATCCTTCGAGTTGTAGTAGCACTTGATGAAGTAGAACTTGATGAAGTCTTGGGAACCCACTTGACCTTGGCTTGAGGAGCATCTTCAAATAAATCAATCTCTTCTTGAAGCTTGTCCTTGCCTTTTAGCTTGTGGTCTTGTGGTGGAAGGTCTTCTTGAGCTTGTGTTCCCTTGAAGAAAGTAGGATCATACTTCTCTTGTTGAGGAACAAACTTCGTCTTGGGGTATTGACCTTCTTCCCACTCAACTCCATCGGCATTGAACTTTCGTTCAAAACCAACACCTTGGTTCTTCCGGTGCCTTCCTTGCTTGCGTACAATCTCCTCAAATTGCTTACTTCCGGCAAGACTCTTGTAGACACCTTTTTCTATAATTCCTTTCAATAGCACATTTTCTTGCTCAAGTGTAACTTGGCTAAGAGAATCATTAGTGGAATCAATAGAACTACTAGAAGCAACAATATTGGATTTAGCATTGTTATTGTTACTACTAGAGGTAGAACCATTTTTACCCTTGTTGCTAGTTTGCTTAGATTTAACTTGTGGCATAAAGGTAGACAAGAGTAAACGCTTGACAAGATATGAAGAACTCTTCTTTCGAAGATCGTCATTGATAGCTTTAAGAAACTCATGCTCTTGCTCTAAATTTAGCTTCTCGAAGCGTAGCTTCTCATGAGTCCTTAGAAGTTCTCTATGATCCTCTTGAGTTCTTTCATGAGCTAACTTAAGTGCATTTAGTTCTTTAGTTAGACGCTCAATCTCCTTCATAGCATTGTCACTCGTTTCCTCTTGACTATCATGATTACTAGCATTTTCATTATAGCTCACATCACTAGCTCTATTAACAAGTAAATCATCATCACCAAGCAAATCATCTTCATCACTATTAAAATCAAGATACTCGGGGTGTGATACCTTAGGGCCTTTTGCCATGAAGCATCCTCCAATTCCTTCATTTGGTGAGTCGAATAGATCGTAGGAGTTGGATGACACAAGTGCAAGTCTGGCAACACCTTCATCTTGACTGTAGTCGGAGTTGGAGTGATAACTTCTCTCGGAGTGGTTGTCGGAGTCGGAGCCGGAAACCCATTCACCAACATGAGCTTGATGTCTTCTTCTTGTGTAGCTCCTTGATGACTTGTCCTTCCTCTCCGAATCCTTACTTCTTCGAGAGTGTCTTCGTTCATATTGATCATCTCTTCTCCTTCTCTCCTTATGAGGTGATTCATCTCTTCTATATCTTCCTCTTGGTGATTCGTCTCTTTTCTTGTAGGGAGCCGTGCACTCATTGGAGTAGTGTCCGGGCTTCCCACAATTGTAGCAATTACGGTCACGACTTGATGATCTTCTCTCATAATGTCTTGAGCTAGAGCTTCTTTCTTTCCCTTTGTTCTTGTAGAACTTATTGAAACTTTTCACCAGTAGGCTAATCTCTTCATTGGATACTAGCTGGTCACTTGGAGTTGTTGGAGCATTGGTTGAGGCTTGTAAGCACCACTTGACTTGTTGTGAAGCTCCTCTTTGTCCTTGAGCGACATTTCATGAGCAACGATCCTTCCAATGACTTCCGTGGGCTTGAGATCTTTGTAATTTGGCATCATTTGGATCAATGTGCAGACGGTATCGTATCTTCCATCCAGAGCTCTAAGTATCTTCTTGATGATGAATTTGTCGGTCATCTCTTCACTTCCTAAGCCGGCAATCTCATTTGTGATGAGAGCAAGCCTAGAGTACATCTCAGCGACTCCTTCACCATCCTTCATCTTGAACTTGTCAAGTTGACTTTGAAGCACATCCAACTTAGATTCCTTGACGGACTCGGTACCCTCATGCATATCAACCAAAGTATCCCAAATTTCCTTTGCATTCTCGAGGCGGCTGATTTTGTTGAATTCTTCGGGACATAAACTGTTGAATAGAATGTCACAAGCTTGAGCATTGTATTGCAACATCTTCAATTCTTCCGGGGTTGCCTCACGATCCGGTTCCTTGCCATCCTCAAAGAAGTCACCTTGCAAGCCAACACGAACAACAGCCCAAACGGCGGGGTTATGACCAAGAATATGCTTTTCATCTTATGTTTCCAACTAGCAAAGTTTGTACCATCAAAATATGGACCTCTACGGTGATAGTTACCCTCACTAGACGCCATACTCTCCTAGGTTATGAAACCAAGGCTATGATCACCAAAGCTATGGAACTCAAGGCTTACGGAGACCAAAGCTCTGATACCAATTGTAGGATCGAAAGTATGTCTAGAGGGGGGGGGTGATTAGACTACTTGATCAAATAAAACCTAACCTTTTCCCAATTTTAGTTGTGGCCAGATTTTAGCAATAGTACATGTCAAGCATCACCCTACACATGCAATTCTAAGAGTATAGCAGCGGAATGTAAGCAATTGCATATGTATGTAAAGGAGGGGTTGGAGATTTCAAACGCAATGAAGACACGGTGGTTTTTGGCGTGGTTCCGATAGGTGGTGCTATCGTACGTCCACGTTGATGGAGACTTCAACCCACGAAGGGTAACGGCTGCGCGAGTCCACGGAGGGCTCCACCCACGAAGGGTCCACGAAGAAGCAACCTTGCCTATCCCACCATGGCTTACGTCCACGAAGGACTAGCCTCACTCGGGGTAGATCTTCACGAAGTAGGCGATCTCCTTGCCCTTACAAACTTCTTGGTTCAACTCCACATCTGGTTGGAGGCTCCCAAGCGACACCTAACCAATCTAGGAGACACCACTCTCCAAAAGGTAATAGACGGTGTGTTGTTGATGAACTCCTTGCTCTTGTGCTTCAAATGATAGTCTTCCCAGCACTCAAACTACTCCTCACAGATTTGGCTATGGTGGAAGAGGGATTTGAGTGGAAAGCAACTTGGGATAGGCTAGAGATCAAGATTCAAAAGATAGGAATGGAATGGCTTGATCTCAACACTTGAGTAGGTGGTTCTCTCTCAGAAAATGTATGGTGGAAGTGTAGGCACGTTCTGATGGCTCTCCTTACTGAGAAGGATGTGGTGGAGGGGTATATATAGCCTCCACACAAAATCCAACCGTTACACACTTTTGACTCAATTCGGTGGCACCGAAACGATAATCTCGGTAGCACCGAACTGTGTAAAAATATGAACGTTAGGAATCTCGGTGGGACCGATATGAACAACTCGGATGAACCGAAGTGCAATGGCTTAGGGCAATCCTCATCTCGGTGGCACCGATTGCATAAACTCGGTAGGACCGAAGTGAAGCAACAAGGCAACAGAGAGTTGTCAAGCCATCTCGGTGAGACCGATTTGCAAACTCGGTGAGACCGAAATAAATGCAAACGATTACAGAGAGTTGGCAAGGCCATCTCGGTGGGACCGAGATCCATTTCGGTGGATCCGATTTGTTAGGGTTTGGCAGTGGCTATGTCTTGGATGAACTCGGTGGGGCCGGATTGGAAATATTGGTGGGGCCGAGTTTGACTTTGGGTTTAGGACATATTTGGGTAGAGAGAGTGGTTGAGGGTTTAGGAATACTGTCACTAAGCACTTGAGCAAAACGATCATTAAGCAACACCTCATCCCCTTTTAATAGTATTGGCTTTCCTATGGACTCAATGTGATCTTGGATCACTAAACCAAAAATGTAGAGTCTTGATCTTTGCCAATCCTTGTCCTTAGCATTTTGAGGGGTCCACGTCTCTAGTCCATGCCATGCCAATCATTGAACATCCTGAAATCTTAATCTTGAATGGACATTAGTTCAATGAGATATATGTTGTTATGAATTACCAAAACCACCAAGGGAGCAGGTGTGCTTTCACTTTTCTCTCTCCCTCCTTCCAGATATCCCTTTCCCCCTCCACTCCTAGCTTTGTCTCACTAGCTAGCTCTCTCTCCCTCTTCACTAGTTAGAGCCATCTCCTCCCCAACTAGATCTACCCATTTAATGAAGTGTAACCTATCTACCTCCCCTCATTAATGAAGTAAGCCATCTTTGTCCACTTTCGATCCCTAGGTAGCGACACCGGCCTCATCACCGTGCTCGATCTCTCTCGAGATAGGTGAGTAAAAAGTTGTGCTTTGCAAGAATGGAAATATGTGTGTGTGTGTGTGTGTGTGTGTGTGCGATATGACCGAATCGAGCGATATGATGGGAATTGTGCGTGTGGCATGAGTTGCCGCCTATGTGTATTTGCCGAATTGTGCGTGACATGAGTTGCTAATGTTTTGTCGAAATGTCGATTTATTTCCGTTTCGGCGAATTTTGGGCAAACTTGATATGTCCTATTTTTAGGGAAGGTCATGCTGAATTTTTGTATGACTTTGATGCATGCATGCAAGCATGCGTTTATAATCCTTTTGCTTATTATACCGCGCAGGCGATCATGAAGGTCAGTGGAAGGATGGTGGATAGATACTTGCGATCCGCAGTGTTCGACATGTATGCAAATAACCGGAAGGCGATTTTATGTCCATGTAGAAGATACAAAGGAGTCTTGTTGGACCCCTTTGAGGGTGGCCGTTTGAAGGTGCACCTGCTCATGAATGGTTTCATGGATGGCTATACTCGGTGGATAAGTGAAGATGATGATGAGTACGTCGACAGGGCAGGCAATAACGACATGGGGCTAGACGAAGAGATGACCGATGGACCCAAAGAAGAGGGCGCCGGACATGGCGGCGGAGGAGAGGCCGGACATGGCGGAGAAGTGGCGGACACGCCACAGTCTTCGTCGGTACTAAGTTCAGTCGTGCATGACCCTCATGTTCGAGACCTGCTTCGCAAAAATACGACTAGCGATAGAGCTGCTTCTAGAGAGGAGGCCAAGCTGGCGCAACTGGAGGTCGACTCGAAGACTCCATTGTATGATGGTTGTGATCCGGAGGTGACCCGCTTGAGTTTCACGCTCGAACTTCTAAAGACGAAGGGCAAAAACAAATGGACCGACGCAAGCCTCGATGAGTATTTGAAGTATCTACATAATAAAGTTCTTCCCGCGGGGAACCTATGTCCTACTAGTGTCGAGGAGGCCAGGAAAATCGTGTGCCCTCTTGATCTGCCGCACATTAGATACCACGAGTGTGCATCAACGATTGCATCATTTATCGGAAGGAGCACGCGGAAAAAACCAGCTGTCCAGTGTGCAATGCTTCTCGATACAAGAAGGCCGGAAAGAAATCTCCTCAGAAAGTTGTATGGTACTTTCCGATCACTCCCCGTCTGCAGCGGTATTTCGTAGATCCTAAGGAAGCAAAGCTCATGCGCTGGCACGTGCAGTGGGTGAAGCTCGACGATGGAGATGATCCGAAGCTAAGACACCTCGCAGATGCTAGCCAGTGGAGAGCATTCAACGCCGAATATCGATATTTCGCAGATGATGCAAGGAACATCGTGCTTGGCGCGAGTACCGATGGCATGAATCCGTTTGGCAACCAGAACACCAACCATAGCACATGGCCCGTCTTTGTATGGATGGACAACCTCCCCCCATGGAAGTGCATGAAGACAAAGTACATACACATGAGCATGCTGATTCAAGGGCCGAAACGACCGGGAAATGATATTAATCTGTATCTGGGGCTACTGAAAGAGGAGCTACACACGTTATGGACATCACCGGTCAAGACATGGGACGCCAGCGCAGGACAGTATTTCTATATGAGAGCCGCGCTGATGACGACGGTGCATGACTATCTCGGTTATGGATATGTCTTAGGCCAGGTGTGCCACGGATATTGCGGATGCACGAGGTGCATGGATGATACAACGTCTCAGCAGCTAACAAAAGATGGCAGGTCTGGGAAAATCGTGTACATGGGGCATCGAAGATGGCTCGAGAAGGATGACCCGTAGAGAAACCGTGGAGATCTATTCAATGGTGAGGCTGAGCATCGAGGACCTCCACGTAAGAGGAGCGGCGCCAAAATCGATGAGCTGTTGAAAAACTGGGAAGAGTGCCCCGCGCCGGGAAAGAAGAAAAAGGCACCGGAGCCGCTGCTGAAGGTATGGAAAACGAGGTCTGTTTTCTGGGACTTGGAGTACTGGCCCAAACTCGACAGGCCTCATTGGCTTGATCAAATGCATATCATGAAGAATGTCCTAGAGAGCTTGCTTGGCACACTGATGAACATGCCGGAGAAGACCAAGGATGGGCGGAAGGCAACAAGAGACTTGGAATCTTTGAATATCAGGGCAGATCTCCACATGCCCCGTAAAAAGTCATCGGAGGTGACAGAGACAGAGACGGAGGTGGGGGACAGGGCAAAAAAGTCAACAAGAAGGAAGAGAATTATTGCCCCCCTTCTTGCTTCACCTTAAGTGCGAAGGAGATCGATCAATTCTTCAAGTGCCTTACCGGAATCAAAGTTAGTTCCGGTTACTGTGGGAAGATAAGCAGATTTCTAGACACCAAGAAGAAAAGGTTCAGCGGGATGAAGTCTCATGACTGTCACGTGATGATGACGCAGATACTCCCGGTTGCCCTTAGAGGGATAATGGACAAGCATGTCCATGACATGCTTACTGGTCTCTGCAACTTTTTCGACGTTATCTCTTGAAAGTCAATCAGTGTGAAGCAGCTCCGAAGGCTACAGGAAGAGATCGTTGTCATACTAAATGAGCTTGAGATGTACTTCCCGCCCGCATTCTTTGACGTCATGGTGCATCTGTGTGTATACATTGTGGACGACATCATCGACCTCGGGCCGACATTCCTGCACAGCATGATGCCGTTCGAGAGGATGAATGGGGTCATCAAAGGATTCGTTCGTAACATGTCCCGTCCAGGGCTATCTGACCCAAGAGTGCATCTCCTTCTACGAGAATTATCTAGGCGTTGGAAACCCTGTTGTTGGTTTGCCCGTCAACAAGCACCTTGCGAGGCTCAGAGGAGAAGGTCACACCAACGGCCGGAGGGAATTGCATGTGGACCACTCGGGTCGACGCAACGACTTTGATAGAGCTAACTTAGTAGTGCTACAACACCTAGATGTGGTAGAAGATTTCGTGACACTGCACAAAGAAACCATCGCAAAGAACTACCGTGACCGGGGGCTGCGCAAGACAGACGCCGAAGTTATTAGAGAGCACAACTCCACTTTCTTGCGTTGGTTCAAAGAGCAAGTTCTTGCTAATCCCCCGAAAGAGGGATGTGCGGACGGATTGCTCATTTACGCCTAAGCACATGGCCCCGCGGCCAACCTCACGACCTATCAGGCATACGATATCAATGGATACACGTTCTACACGGAGGCCAAAGATATAAACAGTGATTACTAGAACTCAGGGGTACCGATGGAATGCATGACCGGTGACAACGACACAACTGAAAGATTCTATGGAAGGGTCGAAGAGATCTGGGAGCTTGACTACTCTGGACTGCATAATGCGACGATGTTCCGTGTCGGATGGGCTAAGGCCGTCCAAAGAGAAAACCGGTATTTCACTACCATGTCTATACCCGACGCCAAGAGCGCTACCGTGAACGTCATCGCCAAAAATGAGCCATGGGTACACGCCAAGCACATGACACAATGCTTCTCCATAACCGACCCGAGCAATCCCAGCCATGTTGTTGTGAGGAGAGGCAAAAGGAGCATCGTCGGAATGGATGGAGTCGCCAACGAGGAAGACTACGACAAGTGCGGCGACCCGATGAGGGAAGATGACGATAACGATAAAGCATACGTCAAAAGAAGAAGCAAGACTACATTACCTAAGAAAGATCGTACTCCATGGAAAAGGAAAAGTCACAACGAGGGGCTCAATTATTTCACAGCGAACAAGAAAGGAAAGAAGATCACTCTAAAACGTCGTCGACGCTGAGAAACCATCATTTATATATATGTATCTATTTTGTGTACGCACTTAACCGTTATCGGTCAAATGATGTAATATATATATATATATTATGCACTAATATATCGCCTGAGTTATATACATTGTATCCCCTTCCCACCATGGTTCCGGCTCGGTCGTCTTTCGGAGGAGAAAAACAAAAACAAAAACAAAAAGGAAAGAAAATGAAAAGAAAAAGAAAAGGAATAGAAAAGAAAATGAAAAGAAAAAGAAAAGGAAAAAAAGAAAAAGAAAAGGAAAAGGAAAGGAATAGAAAATAAAATGAAAAGAAAAAGAAATAAGGAAAAAGAAAGAAATAATAAAAAGAAAAAAAAAGGAAAAGAAAAAGGAAAGGAATAGAAAAGAAAATGAAAAGAAAAAGAAAAAGGAAAAAGGAAAAAGAAAGAAATAATAAAAACATTAGCAGTAGCGGTGGGTTAGGAACCCGCGCTACAGCTACGTGTATTTTAGAATTAAAAAAAATAAAACAATAGAAATTAGAAAATATAGCAGTACCGGGGGGTTAGGAACCCGTGCTATAGCTAAGTTAGCTATAGCGCGGGGCTAGGACCCCGCGGTACTGCTATTTTGACTTAGTAACTGGGCGCGGGTTCCTCTCCATTCTCTCCCCCGATTCCCCACTCTCCTCTCTCGCCGTCCCCCGCGCCCTTGCTGTCGCCGAATCCCGCGCCCAAGTCGTCTGCCCGCACTGCCTCACCGTCGTCCCTCTCTGTCTCTCCTCCGACGCCGACGCCGACTCCGACGCCTCGCCTCCGAGCCCCTCCTCGACGCTGACGTCGCGCCTGCCTCCTCGCCGTCGCGCCTGCCTCCTCGCCGTCACCTCTGCCTCCTCGCCGTCGCCGCCGTCTCCACCGACCCCCCCTCTGTAAGTCCCCCGCCCCTCCTCTCTCATTTTCCTCTCTCTCTCTCTGCCTCGGTGATTTTTCTAGGGTTAGGGTTAGTTCATCCAAAAATTGGGGAATTTTTGTTAGCTCTAGTGTTAGGGTTAGGGTTATATTAGTGATCATGTTGATGTGGGTTATATTAGTGAATATATCCACTCTTGTTGTAGGTTATATTAGTGAATATATTGCTCACTTAGTAGCAAATTCAATGATCTGTTTTACAGTAATTTAAGAAAATTCAATATTGCTCACTTACGTTATATTAGTGAAAAATTCTAGTGGGCTACAGGGTGTAGGTTATATCAGTGATGATGTTGCTATGGGTGAAAGAAGATATGCTCACTCAGTGTATAAAAATATATAGTTAGAGTGACTTTTTGTTTCTGTTTTGTTTAAACAGAAAATATGTATAGTTAGAGTGACTATTTATAGTTAGAGCAAACACATCACTTTAGATGTCAATTGAACTATTTGAAAATGAAGGATGCAAGTTTGACCTAGTACAAAAACACATCACTTTAGAGGTCACTTTAGAGCAAACACATCACTTTTGTTACTATTGAGATCACATATGTGTATTAGAAGCTTAAGTGAAGGTTGCAAGTTTGACCTAGTACAAAAACAAATCATGAAATTGTTTTATTAACATACATTTTTCAGAATTATGTAATGTAAAATATTCTTGAGTGTTGGTATGGCCATTGTGTATGTGTATGGACTGTGTGCTATGGCAAATTGAAAATGCCTAAGTGATGCAAGAAAACGCTGCCACGGCAGCGAAAGAAAGAGCTTGTCTCTGCTATTGTGTATGTGGTGCTACAGATGGCCACATTTGTTTTCTTTCTACAATATCTTTGCAGGGAAAATGATCCGAGTGGCCTATGTTTTGCCGGAATGTTGATTCATTTCCGTTCCGGCAAATTTTAGGCGCTCCATATGTCCACTTTTTAGCAAAGGTCATGCCGAAATTTTCTATGAATTTCGGCATGACTTGTGCTAGAAAGTAGGACATATTGAGTGGCCGGGATTTGCCGGAACGGGAATGAATCAACATTTCGGCAAAACATAGGCCATTTTTTTATGTCATTATTCATTTTATTAGGTCTAGAATTAAATGAGCAGACTGAACCGTAGGAAACATGGCGCACAACGTCGAAGCCGGGGGTTCTGATCACGCCGGCGCCATCTTAGAAATTGCACACGCTTACTTCGACTATCTGGAAGCACAAGGGTTGCAGGGCCCCCTTGTCATAACGGAGGGTGGTAGTGCTGCTGACCCTGACACCGACACCGGCATCGGCACCGATGGCACCGACACCGGCGCCGAGACCGGAACGGATGGTGGCAACCAGACCACGGAAGCTGGTACCGGCGAAGCCGCTAAACAAACGAAGAAGAAGAAGAGCGATCGACGCCCAAACCAGCTCGGCACCAGAAGACTGGTGGTCACGGCGGTGCACCCCGGCAAATTCGAGCCAATAGAGCCGGAGGAAGTGCGAAAGTGCTATGGCAACCAAATAGGATGCATCCTACGGGAAACCGCCAGCATCAACCACTCGGAATTAAGGAAGAAACCACATTTGGAGCACATCCTCCTGACGAAGTTGCACCAGAGATTCCAGTTCCCCAGCCGGGATGACGCCAAATCCCTGTGGGAAGATGATGCCATGGACAAGATAAACAACAAAGCCATGGGCAAGTTCAGCAACACATTGTCCGCCTAGAAAGTCAGGGTGAAACGAGCGATTGATAAAAAAGAGCCCTACTCCTAGATTTTTGCAGGCAATCCGACACTTACGGAACCGGAGTTCAAAAAATTCAAGGAGACTTGCGCTGCCGAAGATACAAAGGAAAAGTCAGAGAAAATGAAGGGGCTTCAGGAAAGGAACACGGGGAACCACCGCCTCGGAAGCCGTGGTTACACGGGCAAGAGGCCCATATGGGCTAAGGAAGGCGCGGAACGTGAAAGTCAGGGGCTCCCAGACCCCTTGGCAGAGTTCACTGACCCGCAGGAGCATCAGTTCATCAAGGCCCGGTACAAGTGGGACAAGGAAAAAAAGGTTTGGTACACGGACGCGCCCACGAGGGATTTCATGAGACTACTAGTAATTATTATTTTACCACCTTATATTAGCTTCTGATCAAGTCAACTACACATTCTAGTCACATTTGTAAATGGTTCATATTCCTTTTGCAGAAAGAGCAACACAAGCTTGCGGCCGAAAGCGACTCGTCGTCTCAGTCGTCGACGAGGCCCAAGTGGGACACCCCTTTCAACCGGGCCATGAACATATTGAAGGGACTCCCGGTGGACCAGCGGCCGCAGTACGGACATGTGCACGGTGCCGGAGACGGCGCCATGTGGAAGTACTACTACCACGAGGACCCGGAGGCCAAAAGGCAGAGAAGGAAGTTCAGTCAAGTCAGCATCGACGAGAAGGTGGCGCTTGCGGTTGAGAAGAAAACATCTGAGACCAAAGAAGCGACCAAAGCTGAGTTGGTCCGCGAGGCAGTCCAGGCAGCGATAGCTACCTGCAGAAGTGATGTCGCAGCTATGGTTAGTACCTTGATTCCGGCTGTTGTCGACTGGACGAAGCAAAATTCAGATAAAAGGGCAGAGGACTTTCCCATTCCCAGCTTCGTCGGGAGCAACTCGGTGAACATCGCACCAGACCTGCTCCCGCACCCGCATCTGCTCCCGCACCCTCTCATAGCAGCCCATCCTCCGTCTCTGGCGTGCTTGGCGGGGCTTTGACTTTGGCTGAGTTCGACACCCTCACAGTAATTACACGTCGCACCCTCTTCAACATATCTATAATCTTCCGTTTCTGTTGCCTTTCGGATGTCTGATGTCACAGACATGTCTTCGCAGGCCGACGAAACCCTGTGCACCATACTGTACACCATCAACGGCCAGAAAGTGGACGTGGGAAAGGCAACGATAGTGAAGCCCAAGGAACGCTCGTTCCACAACCGGGAGATGCCTGTTGGTGTCTTCAAGGTTTCCTTGTCGAGTGTCAAAGCGGGCCACGAGGGTTTGGCTCCTCCGATATGACTCGGGGGAGAGGACGACGAGACCCCGACGCGGCTTGGCGATTGCAAGAGTTGGATGCTGCTGTGGCCGAAGAGTCTTCTTCGTGTGGAGGCGGCCGGGAGCACACCAATGACAACACCTCAGCAAGGTATGAACACCACCCCACCTACGCAATTACCACCGCCTGTCATGCTGGGTGATAGTGGACGGCGCGAGGAAGGGGGTCCAATAGTGGCTGATGATGTCGCCCCCATCAAAGAAGCAATGGATGATGACATGGAGGAGGATGACCCTCTCCGGTGGCTCAATACCGGCTATGACGACGGAGGAATGATGGCTCAGCAATATGTCTCAGGCTATGAGCGTGGAGATGAGGAGATTCCTGATGTGCTAGAGCTGGAACGTCCTAGGGTTGATTGCAAGAAGTCTCTCTTCATGCAATCCTCGTAGGACACGGCTCCAGATGCCGCCTCAGCCAAGCATCAATAAGGCGAGGGTCGTGCAATGCTGAGCCCGACAACACTGGGGGCGGTGGTCAGGGAGGGTCTGGTAGACTCACTACCTGTAGCCAAGAAGAAGCAGAGGAAGAGACCGCCGAGGAAAGGCCCTACTGACGCCAAAGCTGCTTCTAGCAGCCAGCCGCCTCCGCAGACCCGGGTTGCAGACAGTATACCGATCAGAGGTGCGGCGGTATTCCATGTCGCGGGCAAGCCGATCCTACCGACAAAAGCGCTAGAGGGCATATCAGGGGATCTAAGGAGACTGCATGACGATGTGCTGTCGAGAGAGAAAAGCCTTCTCGCCTCGGAGGCTCCAGGATACCCGCTTTACGCGGCTCAGGTGCCGCAAACTAGGTTGTACGTCCAGACATTCCCCGCGGAGATGTTCTTCCTGCGATTTGATTACATCTTCGACATGTTTCACATGACACGGCTAGATTTTACGTTCGTCCGTCTTTATGCGCTGCATATGAACTACATCATCAGGCGCGAGCAAATCTCTTATATCTCGGTCGCGGACCCGTACTGCATGCATGAGGGCTTCTTGGCAGTCTGCCCAGAGCACCGTGAATATGCGAGGAACTACATCGCCGACTTCATGGTCGCCAATAAGGACAAGGAAACGATTCTCCTACCTTATCATCCCATGTAAGTCATCCGCGGATAGCCACTATAACACATACATCCTTTCGTAAATTTCAATCATTCCTTTGCACGCATGGAGGCTAATTTGAGGTGTACTTATTTTGCGCAGCGAGGGGCGCGCCATCCTCATCATTCTTTACCCGCAATTCTCCCACGCTCTGTATTTGGACTCGTCGAAGAACATACAGAAAAAGGATTACACACACATAAAGAGTGTTCTCGATAGTGCTATCATAACCTTCGGCCAGCGGGGTGGCAAAATCAGGGTCAAAAAGACACGGAATGGTGCGCCGTGTTTCGGCCATAAGACCGACTTCTGGTGCATGCAGCAACCCACAGCTCACCCTGTGCAAAACCGAACCGAAAACCAAAAACCAAACCGAAATAACCAAACCGAACTGAAATTACAGTTTTTTCAGGTTGTGGTTATGGTTACAGTTTACAGAATAGCAAACCATATTCAATATGGTTTTTCCGGTTTAAAACTGAAATAATTCGGTTAAACCGAAACAAACCGAATAGGCCCACACACACACACCACGTTCCCACCCCTTCAGGCCCAGCCCAACTGCCAACTGGCCTTTCCCTTCCCCGTTCAACCCTAGACCCCTCAGACGGCTTAGTAGTCAGTACCTCACGCATGCAGTCACGTAGAGGAGAGAGCAGAGCATGGCGGCGGCGCCCTAGCTCCTCCCCGCCGTAGGTTCTTCTGGCGCATCCATCAGGCCCCGCTCCTCCCCGCCGCAGGTGAAGCTTCGTCCTACCGGCATCGCCGCAACGGGGAAGCTCCGCGCTACAGCCGCCGTCGGAGCCCGAGGAGGACAAGAGCCGCCGCACCGGAGAAGCTCCGCGCCACAACCGCTGCACCGGTGAAGCTCCGTGCCACAACCGCCGTCGGAGCCCGAGGAAGACGCGAGCTGCCGCGACCGGATGGTAAGCATCTCCCAGATCTCATGCGTGGTTTGTTACTGAATATGGATGGATGTTGTTCACTTGTTCAGTAGACTTGTTACTGGATATGGATGGATGGATGTTGTTACTGAATATGGATGGATGGATGTTGTTCAGTAGACTGTAGACTGTAGACAGTAGACTAAACATGGATGCGTGGTGTTAGTTCCTATTTAGTTACTGAACATGGATGGATGCGTGGTTTCACTGGTTTGTTACTGAACATGGGTGTTTCCTATTTAGTTTTCCAGCAACTTTTTTAGTATTGGTTCTGCTGCTGGTCACTGACACTGAATGAAAACTACCCGACTAATTTTTTCAGGTGTCCGAGAGTGTTAGAGTTAACCTTGGTGCTGGTTCTGCTGCTGGTCAACCTCTCTCAATAGATCCTGATGTTACCCCTGACAGTGTTGGCAGCAAAAGGAGCAAGAGGTCAAAGGCATGGATACACTTCACAGTTCAGAAAGATGATCCCAATCATGCTAACTGCAACTACTGTGATGCTGTACTGGGTTGCAAATCCGCATCGGCAGGTACTGCTTCTTTAGTCAACCATTTGAAGATTTGCAAAAAGAATCCTGCCCACATATGTAGCACTCAGTCCGAGCTTACCTACCAAGTTTGTAATGATGGTAATTCTGTGGTTCCTTGGCAATACATTGAGAAAGAAGTTAGAGACGCATTTGCTCGCATGATAGTGATAGATGAGCTTCCATTCATATTCGCAGAGAAAGTGATTGGGTGTATGTTCGTGAGTTCAAACAATTCCTCCAACACTTCTATCTCCTCACTAATAAGGTTTCTGGCACTAAGTACGTTACAGCCAACACCTTCTTGGAAGATATTGCTGATGTACATTTTATGTTGGGTGAATGGAGTGATCATGTGATCTGTGGTGATGATGAAATATTTAAATGCATGGCTACCAAGATGAAAACCAAGTATAAGAAGTACTGGGGTGATCCTGAAAAGATGAACAAGTATATATTCATTGCTGCCATCCTTGATCCAAGGTATATGGTTGATTGGTTGTTGTTCATTTGTCAAATATATATAGCTGTTGTTCTTAATGCCCTTCTAACTTGTCTTGTCTTGTCTTAATTCTTTATGCAAGGACCAAGGAATCTCATTTCTTTAAGGACATGATTGAAGACACCTATGGCAGTATAATAGGTAATAGAATCTTGACATCTTCCCACAATGAATTTGTCTCTCTTTTTGGAGAATACAAAGAATTATATGGAACCAGTACTCCTAGGGAATTAGCATCACAAGCTCGTCCTAGTGCAAATGCTTCTGAAAATTCTCTAGTGAGGTCACGATACAACCAGAAGAGAATGAGAGTTTGCGGAGAGGGCAGCAATAGCACAAATACCAGAACTGAATTAGACAAGTACCTAGCTGAGGATACCGAAGAGTTGACTGCTGAATTTGACCTTCTTGAATGGTGGAAGTGCAATGCTCCTCGCT
This sequence comes from Elymus sibiricus, assembly GCA_039707655.1. Classification (NCBI taxonomy): domain Eukaryota; kingdom Viridiplantae; phylum Streptophyta; class Magnoliopsida; order Poales; family Poaceae; genus Elymus; species Elymus sibiricus. The sequence goes on along the minus strand of CM077664.1, from coordinate 373,349,072 downwards.
TTCCCGTCCTTTCAAAAATGGCTCGTGATATACTAGCAATCCCCATCTCAACGGTTGCTTCTGAATCAGCTTTTAGCACTAGTGGTCGTATTCTCGATGACTTCAGAAGCTCTTTGACACCAGCGACACTCCAGTCGTTGATATGTACACAAGATTGGTTGCGTTCTAAGTGTATCAATGTTCAAGCTGATCTTGCTGAGTTGACCAGGCTGGAGGAAGGTATTTAAATGAATGTGCATTTCAATTATTTCAATGATCATGCAACATTAATGTTATTTAATTGATCATGCAATATTTTTGTTGTTTTTGTAGAAGTGGGTGCCCTTCATTTAAATGATAATGACACAATATCGATTGATTGATCTTCATGCGTGGAGCTGGAGTGGAAAATTGCAGCCTGAAGCCCTGAAGTGATGAAACAAATGCCATTTTATCTCGATTTGCACCTTTTGTTTGTGTGTCATGTGTTGCACACGTACTGTACTACGCTGAACTTTGGTTGTTCCAGAATTTGCACTTTGTACTGAAGTTTGTTATCTTGATGTATTCTAGAATTTCATGTGTGCTTGTACTGGGCATGTTTAGTTGTTCCAGACTTTCATGTGTAGCTTCAAGCTTGTACTGGACATGTTTAGTTGTTCTTTCTTGTTCAGACTTTCATGTGTAGCCACTAGCCTACTAGCCTTGTACTGGACATGTTTAGTGGTTCTTGTTCCAGACCTGAGACTTCCATGTGTGTGTGTCATGTACTAAATTTGTTTCTTCATGTGGCCAAACCATGTCTTGATTGAAAGTTCATGTACTAAATTTATTTCTTCATGTGGCCAGACCATGTCTTGATTGAAAATTCGCATCAACTTTGGTTATTTTGGTTATTACTGAAACCAAACCGAAAGCAAACGGTTATTACCGTAACCGAACCGTATCTATGTATAAAACCGTATAAACCGAAGTATAAAAACCGTATAAACCAAAAACCGTATAAACCGAACCGAATCAAACCAAAAAAACCGAATGCACACCCTGACCGACAGCTAGTCTCAGTGATGGATTCTATGTCATCCATCACATGTTAGAGTACAGAAGCGATCAGCAAAATCTTCGCATGTCATTTACTACCGGCAATGCCGATATCCACAAATTGGCCAAAGACTTAGGAACCGTACCGGATCATCGACTCCGAACTGAGTTCTATCGCATCCAGCGTGAACTTGCGACGGTCATCATGAAGGAGGTCGTCGAAGAAACAGGGATGTTCTACGAAGGCCCAGTGTCGCAGGATGAAGTCCGAACACGCATAGCCCTACAGCGTCTGGACATGAAGCCTTTCACGAAGCTAGGGTGCATCCTCATGGATTTGGAAGGATGGAACGACATGGCGGAGTGATTGACGATGACAATGTGTCTGTTTAGTTACTACTTTCTCTAGGACAAAACTTTGAATTTCTGTACAACGAAACTGTGTGATGTAAACCGTCCTCCACAACTAGCATAGATCGCTCTAGTTAATTAGTTTGGGTACGATGAACTTCGTTATTTATGTTTACTATATGTTGCTTGTATTGGCTAACTCTTTCTCTTCGTGTTGCTCAAGTATATTATGTTGCATATTATCAATGAATTCATCAAGTGACGATGCAGGGATATAGATCATTGATGGCGAAGAAGTGCCCAAGTGTACGACGAGTGGCCAGAGTGTCAGGCCCAAGTGTACCGGTTCCCGGGCGGCAGCCAAAGAGGGTTTGAAAGCAGACGCGAAGCGGAAGATAGTTACTTGAGGTTCACGCTAGCGCGCGAGAAGAATCAGAACCGGCGCCTCAAGAACTACTACATAATCCCGCTCTTGCTCATAGTGATCGCTCTTCTCTTGTATATCATAGTTTAGATAGATGATGAAACATGTGTATGTGATGACCATGTAGTTGCATGTATTCGAGACATGTCATAACTTGTATCGCTATTTCGGGATGATGATGAGACATCATTTGTGTTGGATCATGATGATGATGATGATATGACGAGACTATTGTATGTGTATGATATGATGAGACTTATTATATGTGTATGATATGATGACAGTACTGTATAAAACCTATACAAATACAGTGTAAATACACAGAAGAAAACAAAATACAGAAAATATTAGCAGTAGCGAGGGGCCTGTATATAGCAGCAGCGCGGCCTTAGCAGTAGCGCGTGTCCAATAGCCGCGCTAGGTAAGAGTAGCAGTAGCGCGGGGTCAGACCCCCGCTACTGCTAAAAGTTAGCTGTAGCGCCCTAGCAGTAGCGCGGGGGCCCGCGCTACTGCTAGGCCTTTACCCCGCGCTATAGCTAGGGTTTTCCCTAGTAGTGTATGGAACAACTTGGCTCAAGGATTTGGATACACGAGCAGCATTCCCGCTCAGTACAGGTGAAGGCAAAATAGACAGGGAAGCAACCAACTAAGAGAACAATAACAATCATAATCATGAATTGCGACAAAATAACATTGATTAGGAGAACATTGATTAGGATACCACAATACCATATCATATAATGAACAAAACAACACATGTTGACATCTAAATAACATATTATACCCTCTTAGCTAGTTGAGACTAATTATAGGAGAACATGAACTACTAAACAATACTATGCACATAGCCATCTATCATGACAAACTAACTCAAGATCATAAGGATAAACATCTATATATGAATGAAAAGCAAATAGAGTTCATACCAGTTCTCCTATCACGGCCACTTCATCAAATATCATCATTATTGCTTTTTCACTTGCACAACTGAAAGATATATAAATGATAGACGGACTCTGGAAGTGACTGTACATCAAAAGAAGAAGAAGATAAAATATTTTGAGGTTTTTTCATGGGTTAAAGCAAGAGCACAAGAACCAAAGAGAAATATTTTTGTTGTTTTTGGTTTAAACAAAAGAAGAAGCAAGACTAAGAACGAAAAAGAGCAGAAAAAGAAACAAAATAAAAACTAAAAATAAAAAAGCAAAGAGAGTGCTAAAAAGCTAAAGGAATAGCAAACAAAAATATTTTGGTCTTTTCATTTTATAAAGAGAAAGCAAAAAACTTCAAAGAAGAAGCAAAAAGAACGAAGATTTTTTGGGTGTTTTCTTGGAGAGTTAAAAGCGAGAAGAGCGAAAGAACAACAAACTTAAAAAATCTTTTTTGGTTTTCTTTTAGTAAAACAAAAACAAGAGAACAAAATAAAGAACTGAAGAAACCCAAAAAGAACGAAAAGAGAGAAAGCAAAAACCAAAAAGGGAACAAATAAAGAAGAGAACAAACGAGAATTTTTTTTGTGGTTTTGATTTTTAAAAGATGAAAGCAAGCGAGGAAAACAAGCAAATGTACAAAGAATCAACGAACTGTAGGGGAACGCGACAGAAAACAAAAAATTTACGCACTACGAACATGCCCAGGATCACTATGGAGATGCATACAAGGTTTTTGATCTGATCATTACCGACTCGTAGCGCCGCGGAAGGAGAGTCGATGTAGATCTTCGGTGCAGATCCCCGCAGCTAGGATTTACAACCTCCCAACCGCGAGGATGTTCTCCCTCGTCTGACCCTCGGACAGTCCCTCGGACAGCCCTTCGGGAGGACCCTCGAACTCGGACGGTATCTCGGACAGCCCTTCGGGAGGACCCTCGAACAGCCCCTCGGGCAAAAGATCAAACCTATGACCTCTCTACGGGGTTGCACACATACGGTGTCAGCTATCCGGCAGGGCTTCGCCGCCCAGAACTAGTTCCCATCGGAACCCAGACAGCCTTTCGGCTCTACGTAACTATTTCGTGGGAGGGAGAGAGAAAGCCAGATCATGCATGGCATTTGTATGAGAGATTGAGTGAGTATGGAGAGCACTCTCCACCACTATTTATAGGAAAACCACAAGGGGTAGAGGACACTTGGAAATACAAAAATGCCCTCAAAATATGTCCTTCACAAGGGCATAAAGGGGTGGCAAGTGGAGCACCATGGAAGACTCCGCATGGCCAGCCACCCTAGGCCCCCGCCAAAAAGGGGTTTCCCCTTCCCCAAGTCATCCCTTCTAGAAGCTTTGGGAAAAGCCCTAAAAGGTGGCTTTCCAAAAAGTAACCATAAAGTGCTTTTCACTATTCATGAAAACATTTTTCCCCAACCGTTAAATCCAAAAATATTTATGTAGGTCCAGAACATTTCCAGTACCCCCTAAAATAACTCTTGACGCGTTCTAAAACATTTTCGGCTGCTCCGAAACATTTTTGGTTTTCTCTCCGAAAAATTTCCAGAAGCTCCCAGAACAATTCTGGCAGCCTCCAAAAAGTTCCAGCCGCGTGCCGAAACCTTTTTGGCTCAATGGTTTACTCCGAAACAACTTTTCAGTTTCACCGAAACTTTTCCGGTGTCCTCTCCGGAACTTTTCTGTTGTATCCGAAACTTTTCCGGTGACTTTCTCTCAGACTCCCTGTCTACTATTCAGCAGATAGATGACCCTTAAGCGTGTGACCCTGTTGGTTCGGTGAAGTATAGACATGACCGGAACACTTTCCGATCAATGATCAATAGCGGAACCGTGGACATCCATATTGATCCCTATACCCACACGAATGAATATTCGATTGAACCTGTAGTTTGCCGTGTGCTATTCTTGTTGCTTCGCGATATGTTACAAACACCTGAGGTGAGACTTATCGGTATCCCCGTGAATCAACAACTTGTCCACTATGCCAGTTACCTCGTTACCGGTTTTGTTCTCTTTTCTCGTTTTCGTGTTTCGGCATCCCTGTGATCAAATCACATTGTGTCTGACCAGACGATGATGGATACCTTAACACCGAGAGGGCCCAAAGAATATCTCTACATCGTCGGAGGAGCAAATCCCAATCTTGAGCTATCAAGTCCCTTGTCATACTTTTCCGTGAACCAGTAAGCCGCCGTAATAGCCACCCTGTTACAGATGCCGTTTAACAAACCCCAAAGTTCATGAAGCAAGTACAAAGGAACTCGATACTCTCATGGTCTAAGGTAATATGCAAACGTTAACTTTCTCTGTGTTATTAACTTGTGACGAATGTATCTCATAGCATAACATCATCAGGTCGATTCAACACAAGTGTTCTCCTAATACTGTGCCCTCAAAAGTTGTCGGCATAGACATGCCCATGATCAGGAAAACATGATCATCATGCAATACTTGAGCTAGTCTTAGAGGCCAGACTAGTAATACATTTTATCGTTTATTATTCCACACGTGCATATGAGTTTTCCTCCGAGCCTCGTGGTTATTGTAGACTCGAGAACCATAGCAGTTATAGCACGGAATACAAACATAATTACGAACATGGAGATAATAATAACATTTATTATTGCCTCTAGGGCATATCTCCTACAGATTCCCACTTGCACTAGAGTCAATAATCTAGTCAATGCTAATGCACTTTACACCTATGGCATACTGGTGTAAAATATGCTTCGCTTGTGGTATAGTCCTTTTCCAACGGATCTGACAACTTCAGGTCCGTGTGTATCTTGCATATCCTCGCGTTTTCACACTTTCACAAAATTCATATTTTATGTGGACTTGGCTTTGTATATATGTGAATCACTGGTCGAACCTTGATTCCTCAGACTGAGCTATGGAGCAACTATCTATAATAGTGTTCCATTGACCAAAGACATCTTGGAACCATACTAAGTTCATGAATAAACTATATGATTCAACATCTTCTTTGTCGCTTCTAAAGCATCAACATACTTTGCCTTCATTTTAGAATTCGCCACAGTAACCTGTTTGGAACAATTCCAACTTACTGTGCCACCATATCGTGTATTACACAAAACCCTTAACTTAAATCTAAAATCGCATGGAGCATTGATGAAGACTATATCAATGTAACTACTTACAACGAGCACTTCATAATCTCCGCTTGCAAAAAAACATGTCATCAGTGCTACTTTAGTACTCAACGACATTTTTTGCTGTTGTCCTATGATCAATATTTTGATCACTTTGGTATCTGTACCCGCAACTGCTTGAGAGTACTGGACATATCTGGTTGTTTTACATACCATGGAATACATGATTAATCCAAACACAAACGTGTGTGGAAACTCCATCATGTATTTTGGTCGTCAGTGTTTTAGGACACCGAGTCTTGCAAAAACTCTTTCCATGTGACATCGGCAAGAAACACTTCTTGGTGTTCTCATGCTAAACCATTTTAGCATCTTGTCAATATGTATTCTTGGCTTAGCCTGTTAGGCAATTTTATCTCCATAGATAATTATGCCTAATATCGAGGCTACCTAGCCCAAGCACTTCATCAAAAAACTATTTTTCAATGAAGTCCTAATTCGTGTCAAGAAATTTATATTATTTCCAATCAACAATGTGTCAAGCACACAAGGTTTTAGAAATATTATTATGCTCCCACTTACTTTCTTGTAACCATAAGCATCTTCGTTATCCATTGATGAAATCAAACTCTTTTGACTATTTTATCAAAATGAAGATTCCAACCCCATTTTACTCTCTTCTGTCCATCGCTGGAATTCTGAAGTTTGCATACTCACTAGCATCCTCTGGATTGAAAAAATACTTTAGACTGTATCACATGCAAGTCCTAGGTTGTATTTCCATCTCATGAAAATCTTTTTGGCATTCATGTATCATATCTCATGATTGAAATATGTATTAATTGCTAGTTTAACCCGAACCGACTTTAAGCATCGCTACGGAGACACAATCTCGCCGTAGTTAATTCCTTGAATTTGTTATAAGCAACAAGTCAAGCTTTATGGATAAAACATTTTTATCCGTATCAGTTTATAGGTCCATTAATATTCTATAGACTCTAAGTCTTCCGAAGGGTGTATCAAGATTTAATCTTGAATCATTTATATGGATACTATCTCGGATTATATTGGCATTTAGCCAATTCCGGAGTCAGGGCCCATCATCGCTTTCTTGATTATCGTAGGTATACTGTTGTCTAAAAACAATATCTCGTTTGCGCACCTGAGAGGTTTGCACGAGTTTTGCCTACGTGGTTCAGCTGCAAGTTTGACCGAAGTCCATACATCTCATGTAGAGGCTTCCGTATCAGTCGTAGTAGGAAACTCTGGAATTACTTCCAAGGTTTCTGTCCCTTGATCTGATGACGAAGATACTGTTATCTCGTCGAGTTGCACTGTCCTCCCACTCACCTTTTTGCAAGAAACATTTTCTTCAAAATCATACCGTCCTTAGTGGCAAACCTTTTGCCTCAGTATTGTGATGGAGGAATTCCCAATGACTTCGGATAACCTACAAAGTAGCACTTGTCTAATTTGGAACAGGTTTGTAAAATACTTTACACAAGCCCCATATTCCAAATGTTAAGAAAAGACAAAACATGTTTGGGCGTACCATACCATGGTGTCATTTCAACAGATCTGATGTCGCTCTTTTCAGTGTAAAAGCCGCAGTCTCTAAAGCATTACTTTAAATGGGATAATGGCAAATTAATTTATGTCATCTTTGATCTTACCATGTCATAAATGGTTTGATTACATCTTCACGGACATTTCATTCACAGTGGTGTTCCGGGAGGTGTAAGTCATGAAACTCTTTTCACAACTCATCAGACATTCGCTAAACTTGTAACTCAAATATTCTTTTCCGCAATCTAATTGCACAAACATAATTTTCTTATTACAATAATTTCTACTTCATAATGAAAAACTTTTGAATGATTTCAAAAGGTCTAGACTTACGTCTCATAAAGTAAATATCCATATATCTACTTGAGTCATTTCTGAAGATAGACAAATCCACTACTAGCAACAACATTTATCGGCCTACACACATCAAAATGTATGATCACCAATAAGTTCGTTGCTCGTTCTTTATGGCCTGTGAACGGTATTTTAGTCACTTAACTTTTCGGACGAAAGTTGCAAGTGTCAGATGATTCATAATCGAATGACTTCAAAATCCATCATTATGGAATTTCACCATGCGGGTTTCTCCAATGTGACCAAATACAGTGCCACACATATGTGGTATTCTTTTAGTCTTACGACATTTAGCGTCACTGTCACGGATGTATTATATTATTATCAATATTCATAACATACATCTCATTCATAATGAAAGTATGGCCCTTATGTTATTCATAACACTGAACAAAATTGTTCTTCTATGAACAACATCCTTGACTACTAGAAAAAGGCTTATCCCCAATATCTCTACTAGTGGCGCACCATGATGGTGGTGCGCCACTGCTATATAGCAATGGCGCACCTGAATCAGGTGCGCCATTGCTATTTTTTTACTAATGGCGCACCACTTGAGCAGTGCGCCATTGCTATTTTTTGTGTCCATCCCCCCCCCACCAGACATAGCAATGGCGCACCACACCTAGGTGCGCCACTGCTATGTAGCATAGCAGTGGCGCACCTAGGTGTGGTGCGCCATTGCTATGTCTGGTGTGTGTGTGTTTGTGTGTGTGTGAGGTTAGTAATGGCGCGCCCTCCCTGGTGCGCCATTACTAACATCTCACACACACACAAACACACACCCCACCACACACACACAAACACACACACCCCCCTTGGATCGCCTTTTCAGTTTAAAAATAAATAAAAGAAAATGATAAAAAATTCAAATTTAAAAATCCTTCGAGATGCCCATCTGTTATGTGTTCTAGTTGTTAGGAAAATTAACAAACATGAATTTTGAATTTTTTTTGCAAAAGGCCGCCGTGTTTCGGTAAAATGGCCGTAACTTTTGCATACGACCTCCGATGAAAAAGTTTTTTATATGAAAAGCATCTACTCGAAAAGTTACATCTGAATTCAATAGGGTACGCCCGTTATCGATTTTTTAGAATCCTCAAAAACCTAACAGAAAAAAAGTTACGATGCTTTTAAGATCTGGAGGCAAAAAAAAAGTTAGCAATGGCGCACCAGTGCATAGTGCGCCACTACTATTTTCCCGCCTTCAAAATTCAAAAAAAATTAAAAATAGTAATGGCGCACCACACCTAGGTGCGGCACTGCTATGGTACATAGCAATGGCGCACCACAGCTAGGTGCGCCACTGCTATGTACCATAGCAATGGCGCACCACCCCATGGTGTGCCATTCCTAATTTTGAAACGCCACAGCTTATATATTAACCCCTGCCTTCTTCCTCCTCCCCCCTCCTCCATTCCCTCTCTTTTCCCTCTTCTTCCTCCCCTCCCTCTCTGTTCTCTGTACATAGCCGCCATGGAAGCCACCCCCTGCCACGGCTCACCCCTCCTCCCCCCTCCTCCGCCCCCTGCCACGCCTGGAGCCACCACCAGTCGGCGCCGACCTGATCCCCAGCGACCCCAGCGACCCCCTCCTCCGAACCCAGCGAGCAGCAGCGAGAGCAAAGAGGTAAGGAGGGAGAGAGGAGAAGGAGAGCCGGGGCGGAGGCGAGCTCGAAGCTCCTGGCGGCGGCGTCCATGGCGGCTCAAGCGGCCTCCTGCGGACAGAGAGGTAAGAAGGGAGAGAGGAGAAGGAGGAAGGAGAGGGAAGGGAGAAGAGGAGGAGGGCGCGAGCGCGAGGAGGTCCAGGAGCTGTGCCGGCTGCGACCGGAAGCGAGATGCAGAACGAAAATTTGCCTAAAAAAAATTGCAGAACGAAAATTATTGAAAAAAAGAAAAAAAAACGCAAAAAATGGTGACAGATCTAGATCCAGATCCAGATTTCAAAATTTTACCAGTGGCGCACCTCAATTTCTACTAGTGGCGCACCTCAGAGAAATAACAGTGGCGCACCCTAAGGGATAGTAATGGCGCAGCAGGGGGTGCGCCACTAGTATTTGGATTAGTAATGGCGCACCAGAGGTGTGCCATTACTAACCATTACTAGTGGCGTGGTAATAGTGGCGCACCCATGGTGCGCCATTAATAGCCATATGGGGTGCGCCAGTAATAGCCTTTTTTCTAGTAGTGTTGCAACAAACTTTATGCAACGGGCTAGAGTGTATAAAACTCTAAAATGAATTTATGAAAATAAATACAGAGGTAATATGCTGATGGAAAGTATAATAACTTTTACAAAGTTCCATCATGTATCTTAACCTCATTTCTGGCCAGTCTTTTAGGCCGTAGTAGTTCTTGCATCGAGTTGCAACAGAATGCAATCGAACGGGAATTCCTGTGATCAACTTTTAATCGCAATACCGAAGAATCAGTGACTAACAGTTTAATCACAATTCCCAAGAACTATTTCTTTGACCAGCCTTCTATACATCAATAACTTGTATGACATTCATACATGAGCTGGACATTCCAGTCTTCTCTCTTTTTGCCTTTATACTTCTAACAGTTTTACTTCCAATATTTCTCCTACTCTCAGAAGAAGCACCCAACTTTAAGAGTGGCTTCAGCCCCGGACTTCCTAGGCGTGTAAGTCTTACCGACACCCTTTGGACATTTCCTTTCTCTTTAAGTTGTTGTTTTATTCACCTTCATCACATGACAGGCGTTCTTCTGGATCCCTCTCTTATCAGTCTAATGCATAGTACATACTTTAATAATACTTTGCAAACAAACATTGCTTTGGATATCTCATATCTTTTTGCCTTTGTTTGTAACTGAAAATAATTTTCAATTCCATGGATATCACATAACTATCCCAAACTTTTGAAGTTCGGGTCTCATGGAAGCAAACATATAGCACTTGACTGTAACAGAATTCTAGCTTTTGGATCGACGGACGAGAGTCACATCATCCATAGCATTAGCGGGAGAATACCGAAAGCATGCGATAGGACAAAGTCCTTCTCGGCACTCTTGAGGACAATCCTCACATTACGTTACCAACCGTAAAGTTTTAACTAGATATTTAACAGCTAATTCAATTTTAATAGGGAAGGTGGAAATGCAAGCCAATATTCTATAACTATTATACAAATCACACTTAGACTATGTTCATAATTAATTGCATAGAGAATTAAACAAGTTAATTCCAAAATGCGCTCCCACTCAAATCAATATCTCTCATAATTGATTGTGAGTGATACAAGACCCATATTAAAATTCAACGCCAAGGATGTATCCATCTCAAGTGACGAGAATTGCAATCGGTAGGCCAACTTGCCAATCACATCTCTATGTGACTCTTGTTCATCTTTCGATGGGCGTGTTCCAAGCTCAGGACAATCCTCCGGAACGTCAAGACAACCAAGTGATCTCGCTCCGAGGTCTCAACTCACCCGCCTCACACATGTCTAATCGTTCGTACCCATGTATCCATGTGATACCCCGAAAAGAAAAGTGCTGTGACGGTGCTACACTTGGGAGAACACTAACTACTTGATATTTTTTGTAAGAGATCACCCTAATAAAAAGCGACTACCGCACAATCAAAAAGGGTGCATCAAGAGGGATAAACATCTCAGGCAATTCATAATAGCATGATATGGTATAGCCCTTTCTGACGGAGAAGTCTTTAATTTCTTCGTCTTCGGCATTTGCGTTGGTGTTCACCTTCGCGAAGATTGCCACCACCTTGTCGATGCACCAGAAAATATTGCTATCTCTATAGCTAATAAAATAAGTGCATTACATAAGGTTGACACGCAGGTCATTAAAGTGGCAATCATATGGCTCCAGCCATCATGCCGAATCATGACACGCAGGTCATGTTAATTTAATTTTACATCATATAGTCATCTCATACATAATCAAATTAATATGAGAACTGCTATACCACATCTGATGCACATCTCATGTCATCCTGCAAAACTAAGTTAGACGCCTCTAATCGGTTTATGCAAAATTTTATTTTACGTGGCTTCTAAGGTTTCGAAACAAACCGAAGCTACCAATGTCCACCATCAAGTATGATTATTCAAGTCGCCAGATTAACTTTGCGGGGCGTATGAAACACGAGATAATAAAATCTCGAGCCCCATACTGAAATTCATCATACGCAAAAACCCCGTGCAGATCATATCTGCATTGCCCTTTTAGTCTGCGAAACATCCATCTTTCTTTAACTATGGTAGAACCCAAAGAACAGTTAGCACTTCGTTGATCTGTCAACCAGCATACTCAGGAGCAGCATGGAAGGGTCGCGGGTTGCCAGAACTATGTAAGATTCTACCAAGCTGTCAAGATCAGGACTACGCAAATTCAAGGGAAGCAACAAGAACATCGGGTAATAGATTTCATCTGCTACCCGCACAAATAATTTTTAGCAATAGAACTCATCTACTACAAAGTTATACTATGCAACACCCATACATCTCATGTATTCTAGATTGTAACCTACATCTACGCATAGCACAGCTCTTGATGCCATTGTAGGGGAATGCGACAGAAAACAAAAAATTTCCGCACTACGAACACGCCCAGGATCACTATGGAGATGCATACAAGGTTTTTGATCTGATCATTACCAACTCGTAGCGCAGCGGAAGGAGAGTCGATGTAGATCGTCGGTGCAGATCCCCGCAGCTAGGATTTATAACCTCCCAACCGTGAGGATGTTCTCCCTCGTCTGCCCCTCGGACAGTCCCTCGGACAGCCCTTCGGGAGGCGGTCGGACAGTCCCTCGGACGGTGTCACGGACAGCCCTTCGGGAGCACCCTCGAACTCGGACGGTACCTCGGACAGCCCTTCGGGAGGACCCTCGAACAGCCCCTCGGGCAAAAGATCGAACCTATGACCTCTCTACGGGGTTGCACACATACGGTGTCAGCTATCCGGCAGGGCTTCGCCACCCAGAACTAGTTCCCACCGGAACCCAGACAGCCTTTCGGCTCTACGAAACTATTTCATGGGAGGGAGAGAGAAAGCCAGATCATGCATGGCATTTGTATGAGATATTGAGTGAGTATGGAGAGCACTCTGCACCTTTATTTATAGGAAAACCACAAGGGGTAGAGGACACTTGGAAATACCAAAATGCCCTCAAAATATGTCCTTCACAAGGGCATAAAGGGGTGGCAAGTGGAGCACCATGGAAGACTCCCCATGGCCGGCCAACCTACCCCCCCCCCCCGCCCCCCCCCCCCCGCCAAAAGGGGTTTCCCCTTCCCCAAGTCATCCCTTCTAGAAGCTTTGGGAAAAGCCCTAAAAGGTGGCTTTCCAAAAAGTAACCATAAAGTACTTTTGACTATTCACGAAAACATTTTTCCGCGACCGTTAAATCCGAAAATATTTATGTAGGTCCAGAACATTTCCAGTACCCCCTAAAATAATTCTGGACACGTTCCGAAACCTTTCCGGATCAATGATTTTCATCAGCGAAAAGCAACCAAGACATTTCCGGCTGCTCCGAAACATTTTCGGTTTTCTCTCCGGAAAAATTCCAGAAGGTCCCAGAACAATTCTGGCACTCTCCAAAAAGTTCCAGCCACGTGCCGAAACCTTTTTGGCTCAATGGTTTACTCCAAAACAACTTTTCAGTTTCACCGAAACTTTTCCGGTGTTTTCTCCGGAACTTTTCCGTTGTCTCCGAAACTTTTCCGGTGACTTTCTCTCAGACTGCCTGTCTAGTATTCAGCAGATAGATGACCCTTAAGCGTGTGACCCTGTAGGTTCGGTGAAGTATAGACATGACCGGAACACTTTCCGATCAATGATCAATAGCGGAACCATGGACATCCATATTGACCCCTATACCCACATGAATGAATATTCGAGTGAACCTGTAGTTTGCCGTGTGCTATTCCTGTTGCTTCGCGATATATTACAAACACCCGAGGTGAGACTTATCGGCATCCCCGTGAATCAACAACTTGTCCACTATGCCAGTTACCTCGTTACCGGTTTTGTTCTCTTTTCTCGTTTCCGTGTTCCGGCATCCCTGTGATCAAATCACATTGTGTCTGGCCAGACGATGATGGATACCGTAACACCGAGAGGGCCCAAAGAATATCTCTCCATCGTCGGAGGAGCAAATCCCAATCTTGATCTATCAAGTCCCTTGTCATACTTTTCCGTGTGAACCCGTAAGCCGCCGTAATAGCCACCCTGTTACGGATGTCGTTTAACAAATCCCAAAGTTCACGAAGCAAGTACGAAGGAACTCGATACTCTCATGGTCTAAGAAATTATGCAAACGTTAACTTTCTCTGTGTTATCAACTATTAACTTGTGACGAATGTATCTCATAGCATAACATCAATCAGTTCGATTCAACACAAGTGTTCTCCTAACATTGTGTCCTCAAAAGTTGTCGGCATAGACATGCCCATGATCAGGAAAACGTGATCATCATGCAATACTTGAGCTAGTCTTAGAGGCCAGACTAGGAATACATTTTACCGTTTCTTATACGACACATGCATATGAGTTTTCCTCCGAGCCTCGTGGTTATTGTAGACTCGAGAACCATAGCAGATATAGCACGGAATACAAACATAATTACGAACATGGAGATAATAATAACATTTATTATTGCCTCTAGGGCATATCTCCGACACGAACACACCGACAAATATAATTAATAAGCAAGTATGAATGAGATGTCGGTGATGGTTTCCGTCGGCCTTGGTGACCCGGCAGTTCAAACGGTGTGACCGCGAGTCAGCCGCAATGGCGACGAGATGCGACGGTGAGTAGGCCGCGACGGTTGGATAAGCCAAAAAGAAGTCGGTTGTGCCATGATGGCGAGTAAGCCGGGACTCGTTGGTCGGTAGGCCTCGGTGGCTAGATAAGCCGGAATGTCAAGTCGGTCGCACCGCTATGTCGAGCACGCAAGTAATCGACGGTGAGTAGGCCGCGGCGGCTGGATAAACCGAAATAGAAAGTCGGTCACGTCGTGATGAGAATATTTGGTATATCCCCAACACTAATGCATGAGAAGAAAAAAAAGGGCCCCACAATAATGTGAAGACACATCCTCTCTTCTCTCTCTCCTCTTGTGTGATATATCTAGTTTTTTTCCGAATTTTTAAAGTTCTAAAATCCCCAAATCACAAAATTTTTGAAAAAGAGAAAGAATTCTGAACGTTTGAAATTTCAGAAGTATTTTTTAAAGTTTGTACCTCTAGAAGTGTCGACACTCTGAAACATTGAAAATTAAAAAATTTCTAAAAACTCTATGAGAAATCAGTCCAGACCGACTGAGAAATCCTATCCTATATCACTTAATAGGATCAACCCGCTAACTCATTTCTCTACAAATGCAGCCCTCCAACCTCACAAAAACTTCCACCTCACTCATGCCACGTCATCATAGTTAAGCACATGGTTTTCTACGGTGTTTATCATTGCCGTATCAAGACGTTTTAGATGATGAATCGAGGCGTGCGTTGTCACCCTTTTGTTCCTTCCAAACGTTTTAGACCGCGGAGTGTCAGCAGGCCCGATTCGTGCCGTAACTATTCCAACAATAACCCCTAATTTTTTGCAGGCAGTGAGGATCGACGGCGGCACTTCTGCGACACGGCGGGGCAGCGAGGCGGATCGGTACCTCCATACACAGAGGAGAGCAGGCGGCGGTTGCGGAGGAGCGATGCCGGCTCGGGCCAAGGTTCGTGCACACCAATGCTCAGGCAAGCCCGCTCTGGCCAAGGTTCATGCAAACCAGCAATGGGGTATATATCCTTACACAATTCTTTTTGTTATCCAATCAAAAGCATCCATGCCATCTTCTCTACTAGCTGCCTGCCAAGATCTCCCTTCTATAAAAAACAGGAGCTTCTAAACAGGATTCTTCTTTAGCAAATAGGAGAGCCACATACATGCTGGAGATGTTTAGTGCATCGCTACGGTAAAATGGAAGCTTCTTTCCAGCTGTCTAGCTTCTTCCGTTGAAGAGGCCTCAGTTGGTTCTTCTTTTTCTTAAAATTATTATTGATGTATGTGATGTACCCATTCCAGGGTGCTGCTGCTCAAGAGACTGGAATCCGACGCGGAGCAGAAAGCCTGGTAGCAGATCATGGTACTAGAGACACGCCGGCTCTTCTTCTTCTTCTTCTTCTTCTTCTTCTTCTTGGAGAAAGTGCATGATGCAATCGCTGACAGAAACGTGCTAAGGGTACTAGTCAAGGATTTATTTCGTGATCACGCTAGCGACTAGCAGACCCAAACACTTGTGAAATCTTTCTTGCGTTAAGTGTAAACTGCAGGAAGCTTCTTCAAGTAATCCATCCCTTAATTAGCAAGCAAACATACATATGTGGGGCATTGGCTGTATCATCAAACCTCAGTTGGCAGTATTCTTCTTATTGATCTATGTGATGTAATCCATTCCAGGGTGCTTATCAAGACACTAAGCTTGAGATCCTGCGCAAGATGGAGGAGTTCTATGTGGCATTGCGGCGTTTAAGGAGCAAAGCGGGCTTTGGCCAAAATTCATGCACAACGTGGAGGATCTTAATCAGCATCTTTGGGGTTATTGCAACAACCACCGGATTGTTGCTGAAGACATCCGGCGCAAGGCGGAGGATCTGTATGATGCGGTAGCTGCGGAGGAGCAACACCAGTCCAAGGCATGGCTTTCGCTGGTACGTGGATATAAGTCACTTCCTCTGTTTCTTCTTCCTGTCCTGTTTGTTTGTTTGTTTGACAGGAGCTCTCGTTTTCAACTACCTGCTGCAGGCGCGACATTCCAGTAATGGGTGGCAAAGTGTTGGGGGCATATCTGGAAGCAGGTTGAGAGACAAACCCCGTTCAAGCATGCATGGACTGCCGTAGAGGGCATTAGTAATTCCTCGTGTAATCGTCAGGAAGCAGGTAGAGAGACAAACCCCGTTCAAGCATGCACGGACTGCCATAGAGGGCATTAGTAATTCCTCGTGTAATCGTCAGGAAGCAGGTAGAGAGACAAACCCCGTTCAAGCATGCATGGACTGCCGTAGAGGTGAGGGTGGGTTGTTGGGTTGTGGGAGCTCCTGATGCGTTGATGGAGTGATAGCCGATAAAGTACATCCACACTAGAAGATGCGCCCGGCCATGGCTGGATCCCGTCTGGTGGTGATGGTAGAGGGAGCGCGCGGTGGCCATGGCTAGATCTTGGGATAGGAAGAGGAGAGGGTCGTAACAAAAGATATTACGGCCGACACCTCAAGGTTTCATGCTCAGCCGTTTCCATATGTAAATGCCGCTCGCCGTGGTGAGAAACGGAGTACATAAGACGTATAGAACGGTACGAACGGTTCGGGTACACCTTGGGGCTGTCAAACGTTTTAGGCTGACATCACTTCGTAGTGCAATTGAAGATAAATCTTGTAGTGGGGGCTAGCTTTTTCGACATAGAATATTCCTTGTTTCGTCCAGGCTTATATACTGATTTTTCATCGTTTCAAGCTTTGAGGACAAGAATAGTCTATATTTCAGGAACCTCGAGTCTGCAGGGTTGCACGTCGATTTTCGCCACACATGAATAGTCGATATTTCTTGAGCTCGGGTACCGGTTACGTGTCAACTTTTTCTGATAGAAAATTACGTTTCGTGACAAATATTACTCGTCGTTTTTTGCCAAACAAGAAAGTCGTCATTTGGTGACCACCCATTCATGCTTACAGACCGAGTTTTTGCCGATAGGTAGACGGCTGGCGAAAACACGGTAACCAAGGGGACCACGAGGCAGTGAATTTTTTTGTCAAGCCTGCCTCCGCTATGACTAATGTTGGACGTCAAACTCGGGCTTTTCGGCTCGGCCCGAGCCTGACTCGCCCGCAACTGAGATGGACCGAGCCGTGTTGTCTTTGCTGGATAGAAACTCTCCTGAGACGGTCAAGTGACTAGGTTTGTGTGCAATGGGTGGCTTTCTCTGGAAACCATAAACTGGTGGTGACGTCGGGGCGCTCGGGCGTTGGTGGGCGCGGCCAGAACCATGCCAATATCGGCATCGGCACGTTTCCGGCGTGCTAGGAAGAATTTTGAAACGAGAAAAATTGCGTCCCGCGCCAAATGAAAATCCTACCATTACATACTTATGTGTGTTTGCAGGTTTGCAACTTTGACTATACACTTATTGAGAAAAAAACATCTATCTATTATATATACTTAAACAAAAGACAAATGAGCCATCACGTTAATCCACATAAGCTTAGAAAATAAACGATTGAGATTAAAAGATGAAAAAGTTGCGCACAACATAAACCATGTACAAACAAGACTATGGTTGACACGTTGATCTAAAAAAAGAACGCCATCTTTTTTTTCTGATGAAAAGAAGGCCATCATTGACACGTACAAACTTAACCAAATTCGGTAAGACACGGACAACTGATTGGTCTCGGTGATGCCAAAAAAAACCTGATTGGCCTCGCACAACCAAGCTGATTGGTCTCCGTGATGTAAAAACAAACCTGATTGGTCTCCAGCAACAACACCACGGCAAATAACTGATTGGTCTCCGGCAAGAATACGTACGATATATATTGCTGATCGATTTCCATCTACAATATGCACGTGCAAGCTCAGAACCACACGGATACATATCCATTGCCCCATATGGTCTCCACACGAGCACACTGCACATGCGTACACTTTTTCTTTTTGCGAAAACATGCGTACACTTCTGAACACAAGGCCATCACAAGCAGAACAATATAAACAATGATGCTGCCACAAGTCCATCTTATAAAAGGCACGTCAAGATCACATCCATAGGCGTGGATAATGCTCAGATGGCCATTATCCAGTGAAAAGAAAACATCGACATTAGAGCGTGCATGAAATAATGCCCGAGATGCCAGGACGGCCAACGGATTGAAGGCATGACAACAACGCTATCATCTCATCGGGTATGTACTCTATGTGTGTTAGATGCTTCCATCCCAACATGTCTTGACAAATCAAACTTCGTACTAGGCAAAATGAAAATGAAAAATTATTCTTGAATTTGTTATTGAGAAGAGAAGAATAAAAAACACTTTGGATTACAAGAAGTTGGGTGAGCTGACTAAATATTTGAAATGAAAGTTATTGAGAAGAGAAGAATATACGCACAATATTCTATTTTATATAATGCCGCGCCTGCAGCAGGTAGTTGAAAACGAGAGCTCCTGTCAACCAAACAAACAAACAGGAAAGGCAGAAGAAACAGAGGAAGTGACATATATCCACGTACCAGCGAAAGCCATGCCTTGGACTGGCGTTGCTCCTCCGCAGCTACTGCAGCATACAGATCCTCCGCCTTGCGCTGGATGTCTTCAGCAACAATCCGGTGGTTGTTGCAATAACTGCAAAGATGCGGGTTAAGATCCTCCACGTTGTGCATGAATTTTGGCCAAAGCCCACTTTCTCCTTAAACGCCGCATATGCCACATAGAACTCCTCTTTCTTGCGCAGGATCTCAAGCCTAGTGTCTTGAGAAGCACCCTGGAATGGATTACATCACATAGATCAATAAGAAGAATACTGCCAACTGAGGTTTGATGATACAGCCAATGCCCCACATATGTATGTTTGCTTGCTAATTAAGGGATGGATTACTTGAAGAAGCTTCCTGCAGTTTACACTTAACACAAGAAAGATTTTACAAGTGTTTGGGTGTGCTAGTTGCTAGCGTGATCACGAAATAATTCATTAACTAGTACCCTGAGCACGTTTCTGTCAACGATTGCATCATGCACTTTCTCCAAGAAGAAGAAGAAGAGCCGGCGTGTCACTAGTACCATAATCTGCTGGCAGAGCCAGCGTGTCTCCTCCGCATGCGCGTTGGTGTGTGTGAAGTTACGCCCCAAGCAGCAACGCATCATACATGCTTTCTGCTCCGCGTCGGATTCCAGTCTCTTGAGCAGCAGCAGCCTGGAATGGGTACATCACATACATCAATAACAATATTAAGAAAAAGAAGAACCAACTGAGGCCTTTTCCACGGAAGAAGCTAGACAGCTGGAAAGAAGCTTCCATTTTACAGCAGCGATGCACTGAACATCTCCAGCATGTATGTGTCTCTCCTATTTGCTAAAGAAGAATCCTGTTTAGAAGCTCCTGTTTTTTGATAGAAGGGAGACCCAGGCAGGCAGCTGGTAGAGAAGATGGCATGGATGCTTTTGATTGGATAGCAAAAAGAATTGTGTAAGGATATATACCCTATTGCTGGTTTGCATGACCCTTGGCCAGAGCGGGCTTGCCTCAGCATTGGTGTGTACGAACCTTGGCCCGAGCCGGCATCGCACCTCCGCAACCGCCGCCTGCTCTCCTCTGTCGAGCATGGAGGTACCGAGCCGCCTCGCTGCCCCGCCGTGTCGCAGAAGCTCCGCCATCGATCCTCACTGCCTACAAAAAATTAGGGGTTGTTGTTGGAATAGTTACGGCACGAATCAGGCCGGCCAACACTCCGCGGTCTAAAACGTTTGGAAGGAACAAAAGGGTGACAACGCACGCCTCGATTCATCATCTAAAACGTCTTGATACAGCAATGATAAACACCGTAGAAAACCATGTGCTTAACTCTGATGACGTGGCATGAGTGAGGTGGAACTTTTGGTGAGGTTGGAGGGCTGCATGTGTAGAGAAATGAGTTAGCGGGTTGATCCTATTAAGTGATATAGGATAGGATTTCTTAGTCGGTCCGCACTGATTTCTCATAGATTTTTAGGAATTTTTTAATTTTCAATGTTTCAGAGTGTCGACACTTCTAGAGGTACAAACTTTAAAAACACTTTTGAAATTTCAAACGTTCAGAATTATTTCTCTTTTTCAAGAATTTTGTGATTTGGGGATTTTAGAACTTCAAAAATTCAGAAAAAGAAGATATATCACACAAGGTGATAGAGAGAAGAGAGGATGTGTCTTCACATTATTGTGGGGCCCTTTTTTTTATTCTCATGCGTTAGTGTTGGGGATATACCAAATTTTCTCATCACGACGTGGCCGACTTTCTATTTCGGTTTATCCAGCCGCCGCGGCCTACTCACCGTCGATTACTGGCTTACTCGACATAGCGGCGCAGCCGACTTGAAATTCTGGCTTATCCAGCCATCGCGGCCTACCGACCGTCGAGCCCCGGCTTACTCGCCGTCGTGGCACAACCAACTTCTTTTTGGCTTATCCAACCGTCGCGGCCTATTCACCGTCGCATCTCGTCGCCATCGCGGCTGACTCACGGTCACACCGTTCGAACAGCCGGGTCACCAAGGCCCGCGGAAACCATCACCGACATCTCATTCATACTTGCTTATTCATTATATTTGTCGGTGTGTTCGTTGATTCTTTGTACATTTGCTTGTTTTCCTCATTTGCTTTCATCTTTTAAAAATCAAAACCCCAAAAATATTTCGCGTTTGTTCTCTTGTTTATTTGTTCCCTTTTTGGTTTTTGTTTCTCTCTTTTCGTTCTTTTTGGGTTTCTTCAGTTCTCTATTTTGTTCTCTTGTTTTTGTTTTACTTAAAGAAAATCAAAAAAGATTTTTTTTCGTTTGTTGTTCTTTCGCTCTTCTCGCTTTTAATACTCTTCAAGAAAACACCCAAAAAAAGCTTCGTTCTTTTTGCTTCTTCTTTGAAGTTTTTTGCTTTCTCTCTATAAAACGAAAAGACCAAAATATTTTTGGTTGCTGTTCCTTTAGCTTTTTAGCTCTCTCTTTGCTGTTTTATTTTTAGTTTTTATTTTGTTTCTTTTTTTGCTCTCTTTCGTTCTTAGTCTTGCTTCTTCTTTTGTTTAAACAAAACCAACAAAAAGATTTCTCTTTGGTTCTTGTGCTCTTTCTTTAACTCATGAAAAAACCTAAAAATATTTTATCTTCTTCTTCTTTTGATGTACAGTTGCTTGCAGAGTCCGGCTCTATTTCACGGTGACACTTGCACTTTATTATCATTTATATATCTTTCAGTTGTGAAAGTGAAAAAGCAATAATGACGATATTTTATGAAGTGGCCGTGATAGGAGAACTGGTATGAACTCTATTTGCTTTTCATTCATATACAGATGTTTATCCTTATGATCTTGAGTTAGTTTGTCATGATAGATAGGTATGTGCATAGTATTGTTTAGTAGTTCATGTTCTCCTATAATTAGTCTCAACTAGCTAACACCAGTGCAGAAAAGCCTAGCTATGGCGTGCTAAAAAGTGCCTTGCTGGCATAGGAGGCCGACGCCACCAATATGGCGCCATTGTTAAAATATAGTGGTGGCGTTGGAGCCTACGACAGCAGTATTATTGATACCGATGGCGTTGGTTATAGTTGCACGACGGCGTTATCATATATATCTACGGCGTACGTAATTTTTCCAACGTCATAAACATGGAGAAACCATGGAGGCGTTGAGTTTCCTCCGCACGCCGTTACTTAGTTGTAAAGCATCGGAAAACCGCTGCCACGGCGGCGGAAAAACGGTGCCGTGGCAGCGTTTTGTACGATCAAATATATTTAGACCGACGTTGGCATGCCAGAATAAGGAAACATGTAACGTTAATTAAAAGACATCCACGGTAATTATGTAACGTAGCACTTAATTAATGAAGATAGCCATGCAAGTTTTAAAGTACGATAAGTTGACAGAACGACATATAGCTGATCGAGTAGTGTACAGAACAAATAGCATAGCTAGCTGCACTATCCTATTACACTATATAGGATCGGAATAAGGATCATTAACGTATTTCTTCGACGGATCCGCAAGAGAGACCGGACCATCAGCATCGAGACCCTGCTTCTGAATGCGAGCTCTTATCTCCTCCAGGCCGGTAGGTGCGCCGCCGTTGAAAACCCCGGCATGGTGGATGACATCCTTGTTGAGGATGGTAGCAAACTTCAGCTGGATGCGTCTAAACTCATCTCTGCTATTTCCCGAGCTAATTTCCTCCATTTTCCTCCCCCATGTGATGTCAGAGTTCTTTTTAAGGCGTTCTCCCTCCCGTATGTACTCCTCCATTTGGTGGACGACGTAGTAGCCGTCTGAATCACTGTTTTCTGGCTGCTGCATGCAACAAAAGTCAGTTTTGTGGCCGAAGCGTACCACTTTAAATTTTTCAAACTTGCGATATCCCTCTCTGATCACTCCTTCCCGGCTGGTATACTCGACGAGTGCATCATCCAGAACCTTCTTGATGCCTCTGTAGTCTTTCTTCACTTTCCTCGTCGAATCCAAGAAATAAGTTTCGGCGAACTTCAGGGTAATAACGATGAGGACACAATGTTCTCTGCGTAAAAAGTTGAGAAGATCAATTATCCTCGAGTTATAATGTTTTTACGTGCAAGCAGAACGTGATTGTACGAAAGTATACTGTCTACCGAATGACTTACTTCGGATAGTAAGGCACGAGAAGGGAATCCTTGTCCATGTTGGCAAGCATGAACTCTGTCAGATACTTCTTGATAGCTTGACGGCGATCAGGGAGATTGACGTTGGTCTCGTGCACGAGGTAGGGGTCCGCTACCGCGACACTCCTGTTGAGGTCACATTTGGTAGTGTAGGCGGTATTGATTGCCCATAGGCGTACTAAGCAAGAACCAAGCTTCATTAGGTGGAACAGGTTGAAAATGTCTTCACATGGCACATAGAACTTGTTTGCGGGGAAAATGTCGCACAAACCAAGATTCGGTGGCACCATCACTGAAAAAACGGGGCAAAATCCACCTCCTTGAGAAAATGCGTACT
The DNA here is from genome assembly GCA_039707655.1 of Elymus sibiricus. Taxonomy (NCBI): domain Eukaryota; kingdom Viridiplantae; phylum Streptophyta; class Magnoliopsida; order Poales; family Poaceae; genus Elymus; species Elymus sibiricus. Next base: position 373,325,550 of record CM077664.1, on the reverse strand, counting down.
TCTCCCTACAAAGAATTGTGTCATGCAGAAGCCTCAATTCTGTCTGCAGAAGATCGCAGAGCTCCTTCGGAAGGATGGGTTCACCCAGAGAATGGTAAGTCCGCCATGCAACATGACGAACTTGTTTAGTTTTCTGAACCGGCTGGCTGGCAGTGGCTTTCTTATTACCTGGTCGCCTTCTCTTCTTGCGTTCCAGGTTAGGCTGGCTGGCTATACCGCCCGGCAATGCATTTGCGACTGTCGCATTGAGTGTGTTTGGACTCAGCAACGCTCCCCTGGCTGGTGGCACTTGTGTGTCTGGTGGCGTGAAGTCGTCGTTGAACAAACTCTTCTGGCAAGGAACAACACGTTCTTGTTCAGCAGGAGGCATAGAGAATGCTTCGACATGAGCAGGAGGCATAGAGAATGCTTCGACACGATCAGCAGGCATAGAAAATGCTTCGACAGGATCAACAGGCATAGGTCCATCAAGATTGCACATGGCAGCTGATTTCTGATATTCGTCAACCAAGAAGTATCGATTGACAAGTAGTTCATCATTAGCCATTACTTGTTGTTGGTCCTCACCGACATCCACATTGTCGTTGCAACGACCTTCAGGTTGACTCTGACCCAAAGAAGATGGTCCTCGTAGACACGTGTTGCCATTGTTCATCTGCTGCGAGGTTGTTGGGATTTGGACGTTTCCTAGCCGAATTTGATTCTTCGGCCACTGCATTGGCCAACATAAGCATTGTCCATGGGTCAGCTAGCTATCCGCACCCGGAGGTTGTATCGGAGGAGGAATATCTTCGTAACCGGGTAAGACAACAGACAACTCGACTTTGAAGACCCTGTCAGGCATCTGCACTCCGTGCATGATGGTATCTTTGGGGTGGATGATCAAGCCGATTGCAACTTTAATCAGCTCACCATTCACATAGGCTAAGAGACTGCACGGAGTGTCTTTCGTAAGAGCGTTGAGAGCAGCCATTGGCGACGGGTTGCCAATGAAAGAGACAGAAGTGCTGCTATCCTTGGGCGATGGTTGGATGACAAGGTTTCCTAGTTCGCCGTTTTTGATCCATTGCTTCACGCTCTCAATTATTGAAGGCAGCATGGCTTGTGCATGGGCTTGGCTTTGCATGTTGATGTGTGCTTCGATGTCGGCTGTGGCTGCGGCTGTGGTTGCCATTATCTTCTCTTCGATGCTCTGCTTGTAGGCTCTCCATTTCTGCCGTTGCAGCTCGCGGTCTATGGGAAAATGATAGTCCCATTTGGCACCGCATCCGGCGCCGTTCACACAGCCACCCGCCGGCGGCGCTAACGGGTGCTTGCCGAGGGTCATGTTGATCGACTGGTTAAGAGGAGTGTTCCACCTGGCCGTGGACCCTTGCGAACTCTGAGGTTCTGCACGCTGCCTTTCCAGTTCTTCTTTGAGTCTCCACGTTTGGTGATCCGCGGAAAATTCCCCTGACTTATGATCATAATGGTACTGGCCCCTGACATAGTTATATTCGAGGGGGTCTTTGAATTGCTCGAAGTGGTTTGGGATGCCCTTTGCTGCAAATACAACGTCCTGCTTGTCCCACACGGCTTCTTCCCAACAAAACCACGGCTTCCGAGGGTGTGGTTACTTAATGTCTTTGATCGCATGTCCCTCCCCCATGACGACTGGGTCTGCACTACAGGGTTCTCCTGATTTTGCATCTTGAAAATGTTCTAGTCATCTTCACTAATGGTAGGCCACTTCTTCTGGATCTCAGAGAAATCTACGTGAAGCTCTTTTCTTGCGGCAGATTTCCAAGAACTCAAATTCTTGGAGAACTTATGGATTGCATGGTTGTTTACCTAATTCCTTGGGTACAATAGGTTGTCGTACTCGTCAGGAAACTTGAATCTTGTGTGCACCCTTCTTATGAGGAGTTCTCGCAGATTATCTTTGCCAACATCCCTTATATTGGACTCGTTGATGGAGCAGACTTCTCGAAGGATGACGACTAGGGCGTTGCCGTAGTGAGCCGAGGCCTTCCGCGGACTAACAGGCTCACCAATGGAATTAACTCGAGTGACCACAAGCCTGTCAGTGCCGATAGTATTTCGGCTCCTAGGTTTCTGCTGCTTCTTGGGTTTTGGAACATCCTCCACCTCCACCTCCACCTCCTCCTCAGGAGAATACTCCTCCGTATCATCTTCATCAGTATTAGCGCCCTTATCAGGATTACTTTCCTCACCAAGAATATCTCTGTAGCCACTGCCTCTCACATAGCATTCATCTGGATTTATCCCCTCCTTAAGAAGATCTTCACAATCTTCGTGTCGCTACGCGTCCGTAAGTGCCGGTTCGCCGTTGCCCGAATGTGTCGAAGAAGAGCCCACGTCGTCCTCTCGTTCAGACATCTACAAACAAATAGGACATATACTTAATTAATAATCAAAATACAAAATTTCGGCATGACCTTTGCTAGAAATAGGACATATTGGTTGCCAGAAATTTGACGAAATGGAAATTAATCAACGTTTCGCCAAAACATTGGCGACCGTATACATTCCCTGCAAAACGATACATATCGATCCATCGATCCAGCCAACAATTCACAACCAAAACAAAAATTCAACCACAATTCATCACACCCATCTCATAAATTCTACTACATATCGATCCATCGATCCAGCCAACAATTAAGAATAGAAAATTTAACCACATTTCCTCAAATCCATCTTCAAAACAACTCACAATGTTACAACTACAACTAATTTACTCTAAACTATAGATGTGTAGCAATTCTAACAAATATGTGTCTATGTACTTAAAAGATAAAAGAAAAGCAGGGATCTCACTTACCGGCGGAATCGAGGTGCTTAAGCCGGGGCAAGGGGACGCCGGACGCTTTGCAACCGGAGCTGCCGGAGGCGAGGTCGAGGTGGTTGGGGCCGGCGGCGCGACGGTGGGGGAGGGGTTAAAGTAGCGGCGATGGCTCGAGCAGCGCGACGTAGGGTGGGGAAGGGGGCGATAGCGGCGCGAGTGACAGCGGCGTCCGAGGAGCTCAAGGGGGGCGTCGACGGCACGGGGTGCGGCGGCGGGCGACGGCGAGGGTGGCAGCGGCGGCGCGAGAAGTGGAGTGTACGAGGGCGCGAAACGAAACTTTGCCTGTGAACATTTCCCCCAAATCGGCTAAGTAAATGTGAAAAAAATAGCTATGGCGTTGGTGACATCACCAACGCCATAGCTAAGTTAGCTATGGCGTTGGTGACGCCACCAACGCCATAGCTATTTTTCACATAGCAATTTTCATCCAACGGTATAATTCAATTTCTGAAGGTCAATACACATGGTGAATAATAAAATACGGTCGACATATACGTGAGAAGATTTATTATATTAATATTAAAATACGGTCGATACAAGTGCTGCTGAATAATAAAAGATACATAAAAAATCAACTACAGCATCGTTTCTGAATTCTCTCGACGGAAGTTTCTTTTTTTGTTTGTGCAGGGCTCTCAACGGAAGTTTCTACATCCAACAACATGCTTCTGCTTCTTTTCGTACACTTTTTTTTGGGTTGGACATCATCTTTTTTGGGTTTGACATCATCTTCTTCTGGATAAACGCCAAATTGGTCATAGTCATCTAGATCTTCCTTCTTGGACAGTTCTTTATCGCTCCGTTCTTTCTGCCCTTTGTACAAAAGGTTTCTCACTTCCTGAACCTCCGCACGGCCATCCTGTCCGTCCATGTGATTTTCATGTTCGGACTCGTTCTTCGAGCGGCCTCCTTCTGGCTCATCATCATGTGCCACCCCTTCGACTTCGGCATCCTCCTCGTCCTCACCATGACTTGTCCACCGTGTGTAACCAGGCATGAAATTATGTTTCAACAAGTGCATCTTCACACGACCAGTAGAAGGGTCAATCAAAACTTTGTTTACGCACTTCTTACATGGACATAATATCTCTTTTTCACCTTTGCGATTCATATCTTCCAACGCCACCTTGAAGAACCCATTTATAGTTCGATCCATATATATGTATAAATCGTTCACTTCATACACTTGCCTACAAAAAGGATCCAAATTAGAAATCAGCATTAATTACTACCTAGAAATCAGCATTGAAACCGAAAATTGGGCATTACCTAGATTAGATCGATAGTCGTCGATAGATCAATCAATCGAGGGTAGAGGCCGGCCACGTATGTTAGGATCTGTAGAGAGACACGATTGACATTTATAATGTTGAGAGCTAGCTAGCCAGAGCTATCTATATATAGAGCTGCAAATACTTATGGCATTCCACATTTAGAAACGCCATCACAATATTTTGTGAACTGAGAGTGGACCTGACATCATATACCGTTGACGTTTAAATAAATCGTACGCCACAAGTACAGGGAATAGTGCTGTCGTAGGTATTTATTCAACGCCAGCACTAATCTGCGGATGATGAGGATGTTGGGACCCACATACAAGTGGCGCTCTATAAAATTCCTACGCCAGCAATAAGCTCATAGCTATGACGTACGAATTATGCCAACGCCAGCACTATTTGAAAAAAATAGTGCTGGCGTTGATGGAAAATGGCGCGCCACCAACGAAAGTTGTGGCTAGCCATTTCTCCACTAGTGTAAGAGGGTACAATATGTTATTTAGATGTCAACATGTGTTGTTTTGTTCATTATATGATATGGTATTGTGGTATCCTAATCAATGTTATTTTGTCGCAGTTCATGATTATGACTGTTATTGTTCTCTTAGTTGGTCGCTTCCCTGTCTATTTAGCATTCACCTGTACTGAGCGGGAATGCTGCTCGTGCATCCAAATCCTTGAGCCAAGTTGTTCCATAAGAGTCCACTATATCTTTCTATGCATGGTATTTCACCGCCATTACAAGTAAATTCTCATGTGCTAAAATTTAAAACTGCTTAAAACATCCTTATTTGTGCCACTGTTTACAGCTCATGAGGAAGTAGTAAGGGGTTAATTATCTTCCATGCTAAACAAGTTCGTCTATCTTATTCACCAATGAGTATGACATATGTGATCATTTAAATTTGCAAGAGAGATGGTGCCAATCGTGAATGAATTTAATTAATAAAAAGACACTCCTCCATGGACTGATGAAAGTTGGCAGGCACTCGTGAATTTGGTTAGCCATGGTTTGTGGAAGACAAGGTGGGGAGGAGTGTAAACCTCAAACTGAAAGCTAACTTAATGTAAGCCGCTTTCGAAACTCTGAAAACTAAAGTTTAGCATGGAAGATAATTATTTACTTCGATGCCAGTCGTTGACATGAACAAACACCTCTCTAAATCATTTTTACTTCTAATTTTCAAAATATACAAAGCTCTGGCACATGTTAATCCCTGCTTCCCTCTGCGAAGGGCCTATCCTTTAACTTTTATGTTGAGTCACCATCCTCGTTGATCACCAACCTAGAGATCATAATTGCCATTCTTAGTGTATCATGCCTTGTCCCTAATTATTATTGAGTAATGCATGATTGTGATATTGCTTGTTCTAAGTCTTCATATCAAGTCACCATTTCAAATTCGGAGGTGCCTTGCTTTTATGTTTTGCGGTATCAGAAAGGGCAAGCGAGATACCACTATACAATGTTGTGTCGTGATCATTATAATCTTGTTGATGTTTATAGATCCCATATTATTATCTTCTAGTCTGCTGAGATATTTGCATGAGTTTACATAATTGCTGAACCTTACTATCTGTATAGCATTTGTAATGAACTTGCTATAACCTGATCATAACATAAGCCTCTGCATATTAAATGAAACAAATGTGTTTGTAAAAGTTTTTCTTTATCGCGTTTAGTTTGTCAACTGAATTGCTTGAGGACAAGCAATAAGCTAAGCTTGGGGGAGCTGATACGTCCCAAATGTATCTACTTTTCCAAACACTTTTGTTATTGTTTTATCCTCTAATTTGCATGATTTGAATAGAACTAATAGGGACTAACGTTGTTTTCAGTAGAATTACCGTTGGTGTCTATTTTTGCTCAGAATTAAATTTTCCCGAAAAGTTCCAAGAAAATTCCAAAAAGCAATTTAGGCAAAAGACCAACGGAGCCAGAAGGGCAGCCGGAGGGGGCCACCAGGTGGCCACGTAGGCTCCAGCCTTGGGCTCACCTATGGCCACGGCTCAAGCCCGCGTGGGCCCCCTGGGTGCCGCCTCTCAACCCCCTTCAGACAATTCATTTCTCCCGATGTGAAAAAACTCTAGATACCTTCACTTTTCCTGCTCGCGATACGGAGCCGCCGTTCTCCTCTCTTCTCCTTCGGAGGGCTAATCTGGAGGCCATTTCTAGCCGCTGGAGATGGAAGATCATCATCGTCGTCATCACCAACTCATCTCCATCAGGCCATCATGTTTCCCCCATCCATGTGTAAGTAATCCCCTGCTGTAGGCACATGGGATGGACGGGATTGGATTAGATTTCCCATGTAATAGATGTTAGAATTGTTAGGGCTTAATGTCTAGTATATGCTCCATGAATTGTTGTTGTTATGACTTTGCTGTGCCCAATGCTTGTCACTAGGGCCCGAGCATCATGATTTCAGATCTGAACCCTTTATGTTATCATGAATATATTGTTGTTTTGGATCATATCTGCAAGTTGTATGCACTTATTAATTATTCTTAACCGGACACCTCAAGGCGACAGGTTGGGGTATCAAAGCGAAAGAATTTAACTTGAGGATTACATGTGTTCATTGAGTGTTAATGCCTTGCTTCGGTGCTTTGTAAAATGAGTACATTAATTACCCTAAGTTCATTTATTGGCCCTGCTAAAACGGAAGGGTAGGACAAAAGATGTTGTGCAAGTTCTTATTGCAAGCACATGCAACTGTGTTTAGAATGCATGCCTACGTATGATTGATGAACTGGATGTTTTTATTTATTTATCTATGCCCTGTGTTATAATTATTACATGAGTGATTTTATCCATGCAACGCCCATTTATCTATTCCCATACCTACAGTGTTTCCAACTCTGGTGTTGTCTTTAATCAATATTGCTGCTATTGTTACTTTTGCTACTGTTACTTTATTGATACTATTGCTATTAAACTACTGATGCCATCATATTACTATTGCCACTAATAAATTATGTCAAGCAAGTATTTATCCAGGTGTGGCTGAATTGACAACTCAGTTGCTATGGCTTATAAGTACTCTCTGTCTCCCCTTATGTCCAATCAATAAATTTGGACTGAAATACTTCCCTCGAAGACTGTTGCAATTCCCTACACTTGTGGGTCATCAGGGCACAATACACTAAGGAAGATTACGTGGCCTACGATCAACGGTTCATCAACGGGTGCCGAGCACTATCTCGGGACCTCGATTCAACTAGCTCCCGAGAACCGTACGGGCTAAAACCTACGAGGAATACGACAGAACGCAGGACCAAGTCGCATACCTTGAGAAATTCGTGCAGGCCGTGTCAATCGTGGGAGGAAGCCCCAATCACATGGTGAAACGTCTTCCCACCTACCTCAAGGGAAACTCCCTTAAGTGGCTAAGGAATAACACTCCCGGCTCAATCAGGACCTGGGGCGACTTTACCCGTGGTTAACCGGTTTGACATCATTGTTTAGGGCGAATCCGGTCGTTTGCAGCAGGTGTCTTCTTTGAATCCATTTGTGATGGCGCTGCAGTATCATCTGATGTTTCCTTGCAGCGATGAGGGCTTTCATCTTGGCATCACATATATGCATGTCTCCTCTCCGATACCCACAGGTGGTCCTAACCAGTGGCGATCGTCGTCCGCTAAACGTGACAATGTGACTATGCTGGAGTACTATTGTTATTATTTTAATTATTGTCTGGGCGAGCCTAATCCGTTGACATGCTGCGGGCGTCTCAGTCTACAGATTATTGACAATGCTTATTCATTTGTTGAAGCTAGTAGGATATGTACCATTATTTGAATAAGGCTGCTCTTCGGTCGGTGATTTATTAGGGTATTTTCTATGCCGTTGGCAAGGTTAGCTGTACGGTAAAAACTTAGGTGTTTAGTTTATGATCCATTCTCGCTTTACAGCTGGTCCTCGATACATGGTTCAGATTTATCAGGATGGCATGGCAATATGCCGTGAGTATGGTGCTCCCGATTTATTTTTACTTTTACGTCTAACCCTAAATGGCAGGAAATGATTGACGCATTGGTGTTTGAGCCTAGTCAAACCGCTGCTGATCAGCCGGACATTGTCACTCGGGTTTTCCATTTGAAATACCAATAAAAGAAATGTGCTAACTTCTGACCTTTTCATAGTGACCTTGGATGAATTGGTCATAAATATATGACCATTCCAAACCAATTGGTCGTAAGCTGTTTGGGTGGGTCCAAACCCGAAAACATAACGACCATTTTGGTCAAAAAGGTCATACGTTCCTTACACGAAGTGGTCATAAGCAGACAACACTGGCTACCTCCCTATTTTTACCCGATTACGACAAATTTAAATGGTCATATTTGCTAATTTGTATTGGTTTGAAATAATTGGACGGCCACCTCAGCAGTTTCGCCTATGTTTCGTGTCCATGCATCGGCCACCTCAGCAGTTTCGCCTATGTGTCATACGCATGTGTCAATTTCCGTTTACGTGTCTGGATACCACTAGGTTTGAATCTACGACTGACGAGTGGGACCGACACATTGACCTGTTGACCATGAAGTCCACCAACACAATGACCTGATATGACATGCGGGACCCACCACCAACCTGACATGCCGGACCCCACACCGACATGACACGTGGGACCTTTGGACGAACAACCAAGTGAAGCTGCGCGTCCAACCCGCCGGACAACAGAACAATATGACCCAAGGCGGAAATATTGGCTAAAAAATTTGGAGCACATATCCTTTTTATTTACAACGTTCGTCGATTAGACCTAGGCCAAGGTTGCTCAAGGCCTACCGTTCTGCCCTTTTTTTTGGGGGCTGGTGGCCATAAGGTGTTAGAGGCCACCGAATGGGCTGGTGGCCCATGCGCCGCTAGGCGGCCACCAGGTTCTCCACCTCCTCTTGAATTCTCCTGCCTAATTATCTTGACAGCGTGCATGTCACCATCACAATACGTACATGTGTGTTCTTGACAGCGTACATGTCACCATATACACTTGTGTATTAAACACCGAACACGACTGCTACTTTGATTCAGTACGGTGATTAGTCTTGCATGATTCTTGTACTATACTGCTACCCGACGTGAAAACAAAAACTTAGATTTATTAGAATTCCGTTGCTATTTCTCAGTTTTTAAATCTCATTTTTTGTTTGGTTAATCGATGAGGCAAAGTTAAATTAATCGATGAGATAAAGCTTATGTCCCGTTTCAAAATCGTAGTTTTTGTTTTTTAAATCATAGAAAAGCCATGACATCTCTCACAACAATGCATGTGTGTTCGACGTGAAGGAGTTCGACATGAAGCTTTTGTCTGTTGCTCCATCGCCTCCGCGGTCGCGCCGCCTGTGTCCCAGATGGCACGCATCTCCCACCGCAAAACCGCCTCCGCTGAGTCAAAACCATTGGAGGCAGCGACCACCAGCCTCACCTGTGTTTTTATTGTTGTAGGCCTCGCGTCAAGTGCTTCAAGCCGAGGAAACATACAAAAACTGCACAAATCCTGGCGCATCGAGAGACACACAATTCATGAGTTTGAGATGCCGCTGGGTTGTAGGTTTTCTGGCTTCGATCCTTTTTCAACAAAACAGCAAAAGTGCTGAGTGCATGCGTGTAAGTGTGTTATTTTAATTAAATATGCGTACCGCTAGTTATGTTTAACGGGAAGTTATGTGCGCACAGTGGTTAGCGTACGTGGGCTTCAACAGCGATTCCTGGGATGGGTAGATTTTTTCCCCACTGACAGGTGGGACCCGCGTAAGGTTGTGGCATTTGACTAGTCAACGGAATAAAATACGGAGCTATACGGTGAGGTAGTGACTGTATAATCACCGCAAGTCGTATATGGTGACCGTATTGACCGTATTCTCAAGTACAATGACCAAAGTGAGCTTTTGACACAAGTTCAGTGATCGCGGTTGCATTTTACTCTATACCCTATTGCTGGTTTGCATGACCCTTGGCCAGAGCGGGCTTGCCTCAGCATTGGTGTGTACGAACCTTGGCCCGAGCCGGCATCGCACCTCCGCAACCGCCGCCTGCTCTCCTCTGTCGAGCATGGAGGTACCGAGCCGCCTCGCTGCCCCGCCGTGTCGCAGAAGCTCCGCCATCGATCCTCACTGCCTACAAAAAATTAGGGGTTGTTGTTGGAATAGTTACGGCACGAATCAGGCCGGCCGACACTCCGCGGTCTAAAACGTTTGGAAGGAACAAAAGGGTGACAACGCACGCCTCGATTCATCATCTAAAACGTCTTGATACAGCAATGATAAACACCGTAGAAAACCATGTGCTTAACTCTGATGACGTGGCATGAGTGAGGTGGAACTTTTGGTGAGGTTGGAGGGCTGCATGTGTAGAGAAATGAGTTAGCGGGTTGATCCTATTAAGTGATATAGGATAGGATTTCTTAGTCGGTCCGGACTGATTTCTCATAGATTTTTAGGAATTTTTTAATTTTCAATGTTTCAGAGTGTCGACACTTCTAGAGGTACAAACTTTAAAAACACTTTTGAAATTTCAAACGTTCAGAATTATTTCTCTTTTTCAAGAATTTTGTGATTTGGGGATTTTAGAACTTCAAAAATTCAGAAAAAGAAGATATATCACACAAGGTGATAGAGAGAAGAGAGGATGTGTCTTCACATTATTGTGGGGCCCTTTTTTTTATTCTCATGCGTTAGTGTTGGGGCTATACCAAATTTTCTCATCACAACGTGGCCGACTTTCTATTTCGGTTTATCCAGCCGCCGCGGCCTACTCACCGTCGATTACTGGCTTACTCGACATAGCGGCGCAGCCGACTTGAAATTCTGGCTTATCCAGCCATCGCGGCCTACCGACCGTCGAGCCCCGGCTTACTCGCCGTCGTGGCACAACCAACTTCTTTTTGGCTTATCCAACCGTCGCGGCCTATTCACCGTCGCATCTCGTCGCCATCGCGGCTGACTCACGGTCACACCGTTCGAACAGCCGGGTCACCAAGGCCCGCGGAAACCATCACCGACATCTCATTCATACTTGCTTATTCATTATATTTGTCGGTGTGTTCGTTGATTCTTTGTACATTTGCTTGTTTTCCTCATTTGCTTTCATCTTTTAAAAATCAAAACCCCAAAAATATTTCGCGTTTGTTCTCTTGTTTATTTGTTCCCTTTTTGGTTTTTGTTTCTCTCTTTTCGTTCTTTTTGGGTTTCTTCAGTTCTCTATTTTGTTCTCTTGTTTTTGTTTTACTTAAAGAAAATCAAAAAAGATTTTTTTTCGTTTGTTGTTCTTTCGCTCTTCTCGCTTTTAATACTCTTCAAGAAAACACCCAAAAAAAATTTCGTTCTTTTTGCTTCTTCTTTGAAGTTTTTTGCTTTCTCTCTATAAAACGAAAAGACCAAAATATTTTTGGTTGTTGTTCCTTTAGCTTTTTAGCTCTCTCTTTGCTGTTTTATTTTTAGTTTTTATTTTGTTTCTTTTTTTGCTCTCTTTCGTTCTTAGTCTTGCTTCTTCTTTTGTTTAAACAAAACCAACAAAAAGATTTCTCTTTGGTTCTTGTGCTCTTTCTTTAACTCATGAAAAAACCTAAAAATATTTTATCTTCTTCTTCTTTTGATGTACAGTTGCTTGCAGAATCCGGCTCTATTTCACGGTGACACTTGCACTTTATTATCATTTATATAACTTTCAGTTGTGAAAGTGAAAAAGCAATAATGACGATATTTTATGAAGTGGCCGTGATAGGAGAACCGGTATGAACTCTATTTGCTTTTCATTCATATACAGATGTTTATGCTTATGATCTTGAGTTAGTTTGTCATGATAGATAGGTATGTGCATAGTATTGTTTAGTAGTTCATGTTCTCCTATAATTAGTCTCAACTAGCTAACACCAGTGCAGAAAAGCCTAGCTATGGCGTGCTAAAAAGTGCCTTGCTGGCATAGGAGGCCGACGCCACCAATATGGCGCCATTGTTAAAATATAGTGGTGGCGTTGGAGCCTACGACAGCAGTATTATTGATACCGATGGCGTTGGTTATAGTTGCACGATGGCGTTATCATATATATCTACGGCATACGTAATTTTTCCAACGTCATAAACATGGAGAAACCATGGAGGCGTTGAGTTTCCTCCGCACGCCGTTACTTAGTTGTAAAGCATCGGAAAACCGCTGCCACGGCGGCGGAAAAACGGTGCCGTGGCAGCGTTTTGTACGATCAAATATATTTAGACCGACGTTGGCATGCCAGAATAAGGAAACATGTAACGTTAATTAAAAGACATCCACGATAATTATGTAACGTAGCACTTAATTAATTAAGATAGCCATGCAAGTTTTAAAGTACGATAAGTTGACAGAACGACATATAGCTGATCGAGTAGTGTACAGAACAAATAGCATAGCTAGCTGCACTATCCTATTACACTATATAGGATCGGAATAAGGATCATTAACGTATTTCTTCGACGGATCCGCAAGAGAGACCGGACCATCAGCATCGAGACCCTGCTTCTGAATGCGAGCTCTTATCTCCTCCAGGCCGGTAGGTGCGCCGCCGTTGAAAACCCCGGCATGGTGGATGACATCCTTGTTGAGGATGGTAGCAAACTTCAGCTGGATGCGTCTGAACTCATCTCTTCTATTTCCCGAGCTAATTTCCTCCATTTTCCTCCCCCATGTGATGTCAGAGTTCTTTTTAAGGCGTTCTCCCTCCCGTATGTACTCCTCCATTTGGTGGACGACGTAGTAGCCGTCTGAATCACTGTTTTCTGGCTGCTGCATGCAACAAAAGTCAGTTTTGTGGCCGAAGCGTACCACTTTAAATTTTTCAAACTTGCGATATCCCTCTCTGATCACTCCTTCCCGGCTGGTATACTCGACGAGTGCATCATCCAGAACCTTCTTGATGCCTCTGTAGTCTTTCTTCACTTTCCTCGTCGAATCCAAGAAATAAGTTTCGGCGAACTTCAGGGTAATAACGATGAGGACACAATGTTCTCTGCGTAAAAAGTTGAGAAGATCAATTATCCTCGAGTTATAATGTTTTTACGTGCAAGCAGAACGTGATTGTACGAAAGTATACTGTCTACCGAATGACTTACTTCGGATAGTAAGGCACGAGAAGGGAATCCTTGTCCATGTTGGCAAGCATGAACTCTGTCAGATACTTCTTGATAGCTTGACGGCGATCAGGGAGATTGACGTTGGTCTCGTGCACGAGGTAGGGGTCCGCTACCGCGACACTCCTGTTGAGGTCACATTTGGTAGTGTAGGCGGTATTGATTGCCCATAGGCGTACTAAGCAAGAACCAAGCTTCATTAGGTGGAACAGGTTGAAAATGTCTTCACATGGCACATAGAACTTGTTTGCGGGGAAAATGTCGCACAAACCAAGATTCGGTGGCACCATCACTGAAAAAACGGGGCAAAATCCACCTCCTTGAGAAAATGCGTACTTCTCCCTACAAAGAATTGTGTCATGCAGAAGCCTCAATTCTGTCTGCAGAAGATCGCAGAGCTCCTTCGGAAGGATGGGTTCACCCAGAGAATGGTAAGTCCGCCATGCAACATGACGAACTTGTTTAGTTTTCTGAACCGGCTGGCTGGCAGTGGCTTTCTTATTACCTGGTCGCCTTCTCTTCTTGCGTTCCAGGTTAGGCTGGCTGGCTATACCGCCCGGCAATGCATTTGCGACTGTCGCATTGAGTGTGTTTGGACTCAGCAACGCTCCCCTGGCTGGTGGCACTTGTGTGTCTGGTGGCGTGAAGTCGTCGTTGAACAAACTCTTCTGGCAAGGAACAACACGTTCTTGTTCAGCAGGAGGCATAGAGAATGCTTCGACATGAGCAGGAGGCATAGAGAATGCTTCGACACGATCAGCAGGCATAGAAAATGCTTCGACAGGATCAACAGGCATAGGTCCATCAAGATTGCACATGGCAGCTGATTTCTGATATTCGTCAACCAAGAAGTATCGATTGACAAGTAGTTCATCATTAGCCATTACTTGTTGTTGGTCCTCACCGACATCCACATTGTCGTTGCAACGACCTTCAGGTTGACTCTGACCCAAAGAAGATGGTCCTCGTAGACACGTGTTGCCATTGTTCATCTGCTGCGAGGTTGTTGGGATTTGGACGTTTCCTAGCCGAATTTGATTCTTCGGCCACTGCATTGGCCAACATAAGCATTGTCCATGGGTCAGCTAGCTATCCGCACCCGGAGGTTGTATCGGAGGAGGAATATCTTCGTAACCGGGTAAGACAACAGACAACTCGACTTTGAAGACCCTGTCAGGCATCTGCACTCCGTGCATGATGGTATCTTTGGGGTGGATGATCAAGCCGATTGCAACTTTAATCAGCTCACCATTCACATAGGCTAAGAGACTGCACGGAGTGTCTTTCGTAAGAGCGTTGAGAGCAGCCATTGGCGACGGGTTGCCAATGAAAGAGACAGAAGTGCTGCTATCCTTGGGCGATGGTTGGATGACAAGGTTTCCTAGTTCGCCGTTTTTGATCCATTGCTTCACGCTCTCAATTATTGAAGGCAGCATGGCTTGTGCATGGGCTTGGCTTTGCGTGTTGATGTGTGCTTCGATGTCGGCTGTGGCTGCGGCTGTGGTTGCCATTATCTTCTCTTCGATGTTCTGCTTGTAGGCTCTCCATTTCTGCCGTTGCAGCTCGCGGTCTATGGGAAAATGATAGTCCCATTTGGCACCGCATCCGGCGCCGTTCACACAGCCACCCGCCGGCGGCGCTAACGGGTGCTTGCCGAGGGTCATGTTGATCGACTGGTTAAGAGGAGTGTTCCACCTGGCCGTGGACCCTTGCGAACTCTGAGGTTCTGCACGCTGCCTTTCCAGTTCTTCTTTGAGTCTCCACGTTTGGTGATCCGCGGAAAATTCCCCTGACTTATGATCATAATGGTACTGGCCCCTGACATAGTTATATTCGAGGGGGTCTTTGAATTGCTCGAAGTGGTTTGGGATGCCCTTTGCTGCAAATACAACGTCCTGCTTGTCCCACACGGCTTCTTCCCAACAAAACCACGGCTTCCGAGGGTGTGGTTACTTAATGTCTTTGATCGCATGTCCCTCCCCCATGACGACTGGGTCTGCACTACAGGGTTCTCCTGATTTTGCATCTTGAAAATGTTCTAGTCATCTTCACTAATGGTAGGCCACTTCTTCTGGATCTCAGAGAAATCTACGTGAAGCTCTTTTCTTGCGGCAGATTTCCAAGAACTCAAATTCTTGGAGAACTTATGGATTGCATGGTTGTTTACCTAATTCCTTGGGTACAATAGGTTGTCGTACTCGTCAGGAAACTTGAATCTTGTGTGCACCCTTCTTATGAGGAGTTCTCGCAGATTATCTTTGCCAACATCCCTTATATTGGACTCGTTGATGGAGCAGACTTCTCGAAGGATGACGACTAGGGCGTTGCCGTAGTGAGCCGAGGCCTTCCGCGGACTAACAGGCTCACCAATGGAATTAACTCGAGTGACCACAAGCCTGTTAGTGCCGATAGTATTTCGGCTCCTAGGTTTCTGCTGCTTCTTGGGTTTTGGAACATCCTCCACCTCCACCTCCACCTCCTCCTCAGGAGAATACTCCTCCGTATCATCTTCATCAGTATTAGCGCCCTTATCAGGATTACTTTCCTCACCAAGAATATCTCTGTAGCCACTGCCTCTCACATAGCATTCATCTGGATTTATCCCCTCCTTAAGAAGATCTTCACAATCTTCGTGTCGCTACGCGTCCGTAAGTGCCGGTTCGCCGTTGCCCGAATGTGTCGAAGAAGAGCCCACGTCGTCCTCTCGTTCAGACATCTACAAACAAATAGGACATATACTTAATTAATAATCAAAATACAAAATTTCGGCATGACCTTTGCTAGAAATAGGACATATTGGTTGCCAGAAATTTGACGAAATGGAAATTAATCAACGTTTCGCCAAAACATTGGCGACCGTATACATTCCCTGCAAAACGATACATATCGATCCATCGATCCAGCCAACAATTCACAACCAAAACAAAAATTCAACCACAATTCATCACACCCATCTCATAAATTCTACTACATATCGATCCATCGATCCAGCCAACAATTAAGAATAGAAAATTTAACCACATTTCCTCAAATCCATCTTCAAAACAACTCACAATGTTACAACTACAACTAATTTACTCTAAACTATAGATGTGTAGCAATTCTAACAAATATGTGTCTATGTACTTAAAAGATAAAAGAAAAGCAGGGATCTCACTTACCGGCGGAATCGAGGTGCTTAAGCCGGGGCAAGGGGACGCCGGACGCTTTGCAACCGGAGCTGCCGGAGGCGAGGTCGAGGTGGTTGGGGCCGGCGGCGCGACGGTGGGGGAGGGGTTAAAGTAGCGGCGATGGCTCGAGCAGCGCGACGTAGGGTGGGGAAGGGGGCGATAGCGGCGCGAGTGACAGCGGCGTCCGAGGAGCTCAAGGGGGGCGTCGACGGCACGGGGTGCGGCGGCGGGCGACGGCGAGGGTGGCAGCGGCGGCGCGAGAAGTGGAGTGTACGAGGGCGCGAAACGAAACTTTGCCTGTGAACATTTCCCCCAAATCGGCTAAGTAAATGTGAAAAAAATAGCTATGGCGTTGGTGACATCACCAACGCCATAGCTAAGTTAGCTATGGCGTTGGTGACGCCACCAACGCCATAGCTATTTTTCACATAGCAATTTTCATCCAACGGTATAATTCAATTTCTGAAGGTCAATACACATGGTGAATAATAAAATACGGTCGACATATACGTGAGAAGATTTATTATATTAATATTAAAATACGGTCGATACAAGTGCTGCCGAATAATAAAAGATACATAAAAAATCAACTACAGCATCGTTTCTGAATTCTCTCGACGGAAGTTTCTTTTTTTGTTTGTGCAGGGCTCTCAACGGAAGTTTCTACATCCAACAACATGCTTCTGCTTCTTTTCGTACACTTTTTTTTGGGTTGGACATCATCTTTTTTGGGTTTGACATCATCTTCTTCTGGATAAACGCCAAATTGGTCATAGTCATCTAGATCTTCCTTCTTGGACAGTTCTTTATCGCTCCGTTCTTTCTGCCCTTTGTACAAAAGGTTTCTCACTTCCTGAACCTCCGCACGGCCATCCTGTCTGTCCATGTGATTTTCATGTTCGGACTCGTTCTTCGAGCGGCCTCCTTCTGGCTCATCATCATGTGCCACCCCTTCGACTTCGGCATCCTCCTCGTCCTCACCATGACTTGTCCACCGTGTGTAACCAGGCATGAAATTATGTTTCAACAAGTGCATCTTCACACGACCAGTAGAAGGGTCAATCAAAACTTTGTTTACGCACTTCTTACATGGACATAATATCTCTTTTTCACCTTTGCGATTCATATCTTCCAACGCCACCTTGAAGAACCCATTTATAGTTCGATCCATATATATGTATAAATCGTTCACTTCATACACTTGCCTACAAAAAGGATCCAAATTAGAAATCAGCATTAATTACTACCTAGAAATCAACATTGAAACCGAAAATTGGGCATTACCTAGATTAGATCGATAGTCGTCGATAGATCAATCAATCGAGGGTAGAGGCCGGCCACGTATGTTAGGATCTGTAGAGAGACACGATTGACATTTATAATGTTGAGAGCTAGCTAGCCAGAGCTATCTATATATAGAGCTGCAAATACTTATGGCATTCCACATTTAGAAACGCCATCACAATATTTTGTGAACTGAGAGTGGACCTGACATCATATACCGTTGACGTTTAAATAAATCGTACGCCACAAGTACAGGGAATAGTGCTGTCGTAGGTATTTATTCAACGCCAGCACTAATCTGCGGATGATGAGGATGTTGGGACCCACATACAAGTGGCGCTCTATAAAATTCCTACGCCAGCAATAAGCTCATAGCTATGACGTACGAATTATGCCAACGCCAGCACTATTTGAAAAAAATAGTGCTGGCGTTGATGGAAAATGGCGCGCCACCAACGAAAGTTGTGGCTAGCCATTTCTCCACTAGTGTAAGAGGGTACAATATGTTATTTAGATGTCAACATGTGTTGTTTTGTTCATTATATGATATGGTATTGTGGTATCCTAATCAATGTTATTTTGTCGCAGTTCATGATTATGACTGTTATTGTTCTCTTAGTTGGTCGCTTCCCTGTCTATTTAGCATTCACCTGTACTGAGCGGGAATGCTGCTCGTGCATCCAAATCCTTGAGCCAAGTTGTTCCATAAGAGTCCACTATATCTTTCTATGCATGGTATTTCACCGCCATTACAAGTAAATTCTCATGTGCTAAAATTTAAAACTGCTTAAAACATCCTTATTTGTGCCACTGTTTACAGCTCATGAGGAAGTAGTAAGGGGTTAATTATCTTCCATGCTAAACAAGTTCTTCTATCTTATTCACCAATGAGTATGACATATGTGCTCATTTAAATTTGCAAGAGAGATGGTGCCAATCGTGAATGAATTTAATTAATAAAAAGACACTCCTCCATGGACTGATGAAAGTTGGCAGGCACTCGTGAATTTGGTTAGCCATGGTTTGTGGAAGACAAGGTGGGGAGGAGTGTAAACCTCAAACTGAAAGCTAACTTAATGTAAGCCGCTTTCGAAACTCTGAAAACTAAAGTTTAGCATGGAAGATAATTATTTACTTCGATGCCAGTCGTTGACATGAACAAACACCTCTCTAAATCATTTTTACTTCTAATTTTCAAAATATACAAAGCTCTGGCACATGTTAATCCCTGCTTCCCTCTGCGAAGGGCCTATCCTTTAACTTTTATGTTGAGTCACCATCCTCGTTGATCACCAACCTAGAGATCATAATTGCCATTCTTAGTGTATCATGCCTTGTCCCTAATTATTATTGAGTAATGCATGATTGTGATATTGCTTGTTCTAAGTCTTCATATCAAGTCACAATTTCAAATTCGGAGGTGCCTTGCTTTTATGTTTTGCGGTATCAGAAAGGGCAAGCGAGATACCACTATACAATGTTGTGTCGTGATCATTATAATCTTGTTGATGTTTATAGATCCCATATTATTATCTTCTAGTCTGCTGAGATATTTGCATGAGTTTACATAATTGCTGAACCTTACTATCTGTATAGCATTTGTAATGAACTTGCTATAACCTGATCATAACATAAGCCTCTGCATATTAAATGAAACAAATGTGTTTGTAAAAGTTTTTCTTTATCGCGTTTAGTTTGTCAACTGAATTGCTTGAGGACAAGCAATAAGCTAAGCTTGGGGGAGCTGATACGTCCCAAATGTATCTACTTTTCCAAACACTTTTGCTATTGTTTTATCCTCTAATTTGCATGATTTGAATAGAACTAATAGGGACTAACGTTGTTTTCAGTAGAATTACCGTTGGTGTCTATTTTTGCTCAGAATTAAATTTTCCCGAAAAGTTCCAAGAAAATTCCAAAAGGCAATTTAGGCAAAAGACCAACGGAGCCAGAAGGGCAGCCGGAGCGGGCCACCAGGTGGCCACGTAGCCTCCAGCCTTGGGCTCACCTATGGCCACGGCTCAAGCCCGCGTGGGCCCCCTGGGTGCCGCCTCTCAACCCCCTTCAGACAATTCATTTCTCCCGATGCGAAAAAACTCTAAATACCTTCACTTTTCCTGTTCGCGATATGGAGCCGCCGTTCTCCTCTCTTCTCCTTCGGAGGGCTAATCTGGAGGCCATTTCTGGCCGCTGGAGATGGAAGATCATCATCGTCGTCATCACCAACTCATCTCCATCAGGCCATCATGTTTCCCCCATCCATGTGTAAGTAATCCCCTGCTGTAGGCACATGGGATGGACGGGATTGGATTAGATTTCCCATGTAATAGATGTTAGAATTGTTAGGGCTTAATGTCTAGTATATGCTCCATGAATTGTTGTTGTTATGACTTTGTTGTGCCCAATGCTTGTCACTAGGGCCCGAGCATCATGATTTCAGATCTGAACCCTTTATGTTATCATGAATATATTGTTGTTTTGGATCATATCTGCAAGTTGTATGCACTTATTAATTATTTTTAACCAGACACCTCAAGGCGACAGGTTGGGGTATCAAAGCGAAAGAATTTAACTTGAGGATTACATGTGTTCATTGAGTGTTAATGCCTTGCTTCGGTGCTTTGTAAAATGAGTACATTAATTACCCTAAGTTCATTTATTGGCCCTGCTAAAACGGAAGGGTAGGACAAAAGATGTTGTGCAAGTTCTTATTGCAAGCACATGCAACTGTGTTTAGAATGCATGCCTACGTATGATTGATGAACTGGATGTTTTTATTTATTTATCTATGCCCTGTGTTATAATTATTACATGAGTGATTTTATCCATGCAACGCCCATTTATCTATTCCCATACCTACAGTGTTTCCAACTCTGGTGTTGTCTTTAATCAATATTGCTGCTATTGTTACTTTTGCTACTGTTACTGTATTGATACTATTGCTATTAAACTACTGCTGCCATCATATTACTATTGCCACTAATAAATTATGTCAAGCAAGTATTTATCCAGGTGTGGCTGAATTGACAACTCAGTTGCTATGGCTTATAAGTACTCTCTGTCTCCCCTTATGTCCAATCAATAAATTTGGACTGAAATACTTCCCTCGAAGACTGTTGCAATTCCCTACACTTGTGGGTCATCAGGGCACAATACACTGAGGAAGATTACGTGGCCTACGATCAACGGTTCATCAACGGGTGCCGAGCACTATCTCGGGACCTCGATTCAACTAGCTCCCGAGAACCGTACGGGCTAAAACCTACGAGGAATACGACAGAACGCAGGACCAAGTCGCATACCTTGAGAAATTCGTGCAGGCCGTGTCAATCGTGGGAGGAAGCCCCAATCACATGGTGAAACGTCTTCCCACCTACCTCAAGGGAAACTCCCTTAAGTGGCTAAGGAATAACACTCCCGGCTCAATCAGGACCTGGGGCGACTTTACCCGTGGTTAACCGGTTTGACATCATTGTTTAGGGCGAATCCGGTCGTTTGCAGCAGGTGTCTTCTTTGAATCCATTTGTGATGGCGCTGCAGTATCATCTGATGTTTCCTTGCAGCGATGAGGGCTTTCATCTTGGCATCACATATATGCATGTCTCCTCTCCGATACCGACAGGTGGTCCTAACCAGTGGCGATCGTCGTTCGCTAAACGTGACAATGTGACTATGCTGGAGTACTATTGTTATTATTTTAATTATTGTCTGGGCGAGCCTAATCCGTTGACATGCTGCGGGCGTCTCAGTCTACAGGTTATTGACAATGCTTATTCATTTGTTGAAGCTAGTAGGATATGTACCATTATTTGAATAAGGCTGCTCTTCGGTCGGTGATTTATTAGGGTATTTTCTATGCCGTTGGCAAGGTTAGTTGTACGGTAAAAACTTAGGTGTTTAGTTTATGATCCATTCTCGCTTTACAGCTGGTCCTCGATACATGGTTCAGATTTATCAGGATGGCATGGCAATATGCCGTGAGTATGGTGCTCCCGATTTATTTTTACTTTTACGTCTAACCCTAAATGGCAGGAAATGATTGACGCATTGGTGTTTGAGCCTAGTCAAACCGCTGCTGATCAGCCGAACATTGTCACTCCGGTTTTCCATTTGAAATACCAATAAAAGAAATGTGCTAACTTCTGACCTTTTCATAGTGACCTTGGATGAATTGGTCATAAATATATGACCATTCCAAACCAATTGGTCGTAAGCTGTTTGGGTGGGTCCAAACCCGAAAACATAACGACCATTTTGGTCAAAAAGGTCATACGTTCCTTACACGAAGTGGTCAGAAGCAGACAACACTGGCTACCTCCCTATTTTTACCCGATTACGACAAATTTAAATGGTCATATTTGCTAATTTGTATTGGTTTGAAATAATTGGACGGCCGCCTCAGCAGTTTCGCCTATGTTTCGTGTCCATGCATCGGCCACCTCAGCAGTTTCGCCTATGTGTCATACGCATGTGTCAATTTCCGTTTACGTGTCTGGATACCACTAGGTTTGAATCTACGACTGACGAGTGGGACCGACACATTGACCTGTTGACCATGAAGTCCACCAACACAATGACCTGATATGACATGCGGGACCCACCACCAACCTGACATGCCGGACCCCACACCGACATGACACGTGGGACCTTTGGACGAACAACCAAGTGAAGCTGCGCGTCCAACCCGCCGGACAACAGAACAATATGACCCAAGGCGGAAATATTGGCTAAAAAAATTTGGAGCACATATCCTTTTTATTTACAACGTTCGTCGGTTAGACCTAGGCCAAGGTCGCTCAAGGCCTACCGTTCTGCCCTTTTTTTTGGGGGCTGGTGGCCATAAGGTGTTAGAGGCCACCGAACGGGCTGGTGGCCCATGCGCTGCTAGGCGGCCACCAGGTTCTCCACCTCCTCTTGAATTCTCCTGCCTAATTATCTTGACAGCGTGCATGTCACCATCACAATACGTACATGTGTGTTCTTGACAGCGTACATGTCACCATATACACTTGTGTATTAAACACCGAACACGACTGCTACTTTGATTCAGTACGGTGATTAGTCTTGCCTGATTCTTGTACTATACTGCTACCCGACGTGAAAACAAAAACTTAGATTTATTAGAATTCCGTTGCTATTTCTCAGTTTTTAAATCTCAGTTTTTGTTTGGTTAATCGATGAGGCAAAGTTAAATTAATCGATGAGATAAAGCTTATGTCCCGTTT
This sequence comes from Elymus sibiricus, assembly GCA_039707655.1. Classification (NCBI taxonomy): domain Eukaryota; kingdom Viridiplantae; phylum Streptophyta; class Magnoliopsida; order Poales; family Poaceae; genus Elymus; species Elymus sibiricus. The sequence continues at coordinate 373,302,635 of CM077664.1, read as the reverse complement.
CAAAATCATAGTTTTTGTTTTTTAAATCATAGAAAAGCCATGACATCTCTCACAACAATGCATGTGTGTTCGACGTGAAGGAGTTCGACATGAAGCTTTTGTCTGTTGCTCCATCGCCTCCGCGGTCGCGCCGCCTGTGTCCCAGATGGCACGCATCTCCCACCGCAAAACCGCCTCCGCTGAGTCAAAACCATTGGAGGCAGCGACCACCAGCCTCACCTGTGTTTTTATTGTTGTAGGCCTCGCGTCAAGTGCTTCAAGCCGAGGAAACATACAAAAACTGCACAAATCCTGGCGCATCGAGAGACACACAATTCATGAGTTTGAGATGCCGCTGGGTTGTAGGTTTTCTGGCTTCGATCCTTTTTCAACAAAACAGCAAAAGTGCTGAGTGCATGCGTGTAAGTGTGTTATTTTAATTAAATATGCGTACCGCTAGTTATGTTTAACGGGAAGTTATGTGGGCACAGTGGTTAGCGTACGTGGGCTTCAACAGCGATTCCTGGGATGGGTAGATTTTTTCCCCACTGACAGGTGGGACCCGCGTAAGGTTGTGGCATTTGACCAGTCAACGGAGTAAAATACGGAGCTATACGGTGAGGTAGTGACTGTATAATCACCGCAAGTCGTATATGGTGACCGTATTGACCGTATTCTTAAGTACAATGACCAAAGTGAGCTTTTGACACAAGTTCAGTGATCGCGGATGCATTTTACTCTAGGGTATATATCCTTACACAATTCTTTTTGCTATCCAATCAAAAGCATCCATGCCATCTTCTCTACCAGCTGCCTGCCTGGGTCTCCCTTCTATCAAAAAACAGGAGCTTCTAAACAGGATTCTTCTTTAGCAAATAGGAGAGACACATACATGCTGGAGATGTTCAGTGCATCGCTGCTGTAAAATGGAAGCTTCTTTCCAGCTGTCTAGCTTCTTCCGTGGAAAAGGCCTCAGTTGGTTCTTCTTTTTCTTAATATTGTTATTGATGTATGTGATGTACCCATTCCAGGCTGCTGCTGCTCAAGAGACTGGAATCCGACGCGGAGCAGAAAGCATGTATGATGCGTTGCTGCTTGGGGCGTAACTTCACACACACCAACGCGCATGCGGAGGAGACACGCCGGCTCTGCCAGCATATCATGGTACTAGTGATACGCCGGCTCTTCTTCTTCTTCTTGGAGAAAGTGCATGATGCAATCGTTGACAGAAACGTGCTCAGGGTACTAGTTAATGAATTATTTCGTGATCACGCTAGCGACTAGCACACCCAAACACTTGTAAAATATTTCTTGTGTTAAGTGTAAACTGCAGGAAGCTTCTTCAAGTAATCCATCCCTTAATTAGCAAGCAAACATACATATGTGGGGCATTGGATGTATCATCAAACCTCAGTTGGCAGTATTCTTCTTATTGATCTATGTGATGTAATCCATTCCAGGGTGCTTCTCAAGACACTAGGCTTGAGATCCTGCGCAAGAAGGAGGAGTTCTATGTGGCATATGCGGCGTTTAAGGAGAAAGTGGGCTTTGGCCAAAATTCATGCACAACGTGGAGGATCTTAACCCGCATCTTTGCAGTTATTGCAACAACCACCGGATTGTTGCTGAAGACATCCAGCGCAAGGCGGAGGATCTGTATGCTGCAGTAGCTGCGGAGGAGCAACGCCAGTCCAAGGCATGGCTTTCGCTGGTACGTGGATATAAGTCACTTCCTCTGTTTCTTCTGCCTTTCCTGTTTGTTTGTTTGGTTGACAGGAGCTCTCGTTTTCAACTACCTGCTGCAGGCGCGGCATTCCAGTAATGGGTGGCAAAGTGTTGGGGGCATATCTGCTTTTCTTAGTGCCCACTGACATTCTTAAGGCAAAGGAGCCAGCTGAGACCAACAAGGAGCAAGAAGAATGAAGAACTCGTTATCCAGCAGCACTATATATATATATATAAAGCTTATGAACTGCTTGCTATATTATTATCACTAATCTGGGTAATCTTATTGATGAGTGTTGAGTGCATGAAACCTAGCTGGGTTGTTTGGAGAGTTGGCTCTTGCGGTTCCTGTCTCAGGAATGTACTAGTTAACGTAGAAATTTTATCAGCTCACGGGTAAAGCACCCTTCTGTTCAATAGCCGCATCCTAGATTATTACCATCTTTATTGAGAATACAAGAATGATGTGTCCAGTTTATCTATGTCTTGATCCAAGTGATGATTGCTTCCACACACAGTGGATGGCAGCTTTCTTGCACTGATATTTTGGATCCTTAATCCTGACCAAGTCCATTGACACGTGTTCCTCAGAATAAAGGTGCATTCTCACCCGCAGAAATAGATGGTTGGGTTTGGTTCAGCTTTTTACCAAGACGTCCGTCCCATCTGTAGGAAGAACGCAGGGCGGAGACTCTGTGAACAAGTGAAAGTGCAGGTGGAGGTGGAGGAACTAGTAAGAAGAATGCCAGGGGTATCGTGGGGTAAATGACGACAAAGATGTTGGCTCTCATGGTGCTGTGGCGAGCAGTGATTTTCTCCACCATCTCTGTGCGTCGCAATCCACAGAACATAGTCCGCCAGAAATGCGGCGCTCGTGGAGGTGGCACGGAGTGGTTTCAACATACTATTGAATTTCTGTATGCAGTTTGGCCAATTGAGTGGATCTTTCTCTTGATATTCGTCCAAATATTCAGAAACATATTTTGAATTTCATTTGAGATCCTGTGTACTACTTTAGTGTCTGATTATTTTTTTGTCCGAAAGGTTATTATTTCGGAGTCTGGTGAAATTTAGCGGATTTGTTGCCGATTCCTGCTGCTAGGTTGTTAGTCCATGTTCAGCTAGGTTGCTAGTCTTGGTTCCGTCAAAGTCCTGCGTTTTAATAAAATATATGTTAACTAGATTTTCGTGTTTAAATTGATACACAAAATTTTACTTTAGAAAATGACATAAGTACTTGTTTATAGCAGATGGCCAAGTGCATTGTACCAAATCATATAAAATAATCAATTCGTAGTATGTATACTAAAGTAGTAGAATCAATTGCATATTTATGAATGATTACTATTAACGATGGTATGTCAATGCCCTTACTTAGCATGCACACAGTATAAACTTATTACTGAACCCAATTTTAACTTGCAAGACACACATTTGACCCCAAAGAAAGGTAAAAATTCATGACAACGATTCAATTCAAACTTTGGAAGTTTCTACAAATATACTTACCTAACCATAAATTAAAATCCGCACTAAGATATTTGCATACCATATGTTTTATAGACATACACAATAAATATGTACGCACTATATAGTTTATACCTTTGTCTATCAAGAAAATTATTTTACAAATACCATTTAAACTAACACAATGCAAGTGTACATTATTTGCTAGCACATTCTCATGAAATTGGACATAGAATGCTACCGCTTGAGAACATAATAATTATTGTATTTATCATTAGAATTTATCTTAAATGCTTGGGTTAAATTGGATTCTCACTTGTGTGAGCGTTCGGTGGTGCACATGTATATGGACATTTATGCACTTGATGTTTCTCAAAAGGTGCATGTATGTTAAACATATTTTAAAGAATTATTTTACATTTTGTCATTTGTATCACCTCCCTGTGCGACTTAGCAATGTGGCATTTCTCAGTCGAATACTTTTTTAGACATGAATAATTGAAGGCATTAATAGGCATGATGATTCAGCTTTTAATTGGGCAATGTCTTATTAGTGATGCAGCCTGCCACTGATTTTAGTTTTTGGATTGACCGTACATCAATGTGTCGCACTTTCATTGTACCATTTTAGTGGTGAATCGTGTGTCTCGCATTCCTTGTGACCTCCAGATGAGGTGTGTGTTTAGTTAAGACATGCACGAACGTGTCTATGTGACTATGTTGTAGCGTAATTGTGGTGTGGGTGAGTGTCCTAGTAGTTTATAAAGCAGCATAAGCAATGCCTGCTCCTTGCCAATCACAAAGGAAAAAGTATCACGCGATTTGTCTGCTGCCGCCATCTTCGATGTTGTCTCTGTTATGCCGCAATTGATCTTCTATTTCATCACCGGCCAACAAAAAATGGACGAACACCAAGTACAACTCCTCTTGTCTATTATGTTCATCCAATTAGCTTCTCTCCTAGTGGCACCATACTCTAGCCGCAATCTTTCCATGCAGGATCATAGTTTTAAACAACGGGTTATGCCTTTTAACGGCAGACCTCTCTAAACGCTATAGCGCCGCTGCTGTAACGCACTATTTAAAACTTTACTTCCTGTATTAGGACCAAAGTCTCTTAATGCATGACCCCTCTAAACACTATAGCGCCACTATAGCGCCGCTATAGCGCACTATTTAAAACAGTGTGTAGGATTGCAACTGTTGTTTAAGTATCACGGTCTGTGAGTGCGATGCAGTGGGCTTAACCTTCGGCAGAGGAGACACATGTATGCGTCTATGCACCCTTCCTCTTATCCCATCGTACTCTCCAACCTCCTATTCGCACTGTCCTGCATAAGCGGAACCATGTCCTCTCCAGCCCGCATAAAAAAAAATTATGCCGAGTGAGAAATAGATGATGTACAATTTCCATGCCACAACCACACTTAAGGGAGATGCATGATACAAGAGACAAAAATCTCTATGCCGCAGCCATTGGGCGATTCGATAGAAGAGAGAGATGAGGCTTTCGGGCTAAAGTGTGAAAGTTTGGATGGTGGTTTTTAGAGCTTTCGAGCATGAGAGTGATTAGAGATTGATTAGATTGGAAAAGTATTTAAAGTGTTATCCCTGATTAATTACACGTGGGTAGTTGCTTTCTAAAAGTATTTCATACGTTCATAAATATTTTTTAAACTAAAACGAAGTACATAAACAAATTTAAATTGAAAAGGAAGTAAATAACTAAATTAAAAATTAAACTTTCTCTAGAATGAAAAATAAACATGTCGGGTAAAATAGAGCATGGCAAAGATGTCTTTGGCTGCACGTAATCAAGCAGAAACAGGCGATATGAAAACAATAAAATTTCTAAATATTTTAATGTACTCTCTCCGTTCCTAAATATAAGACCTTTTAGAGATTTCAATATGGACTACATACGGAGCAAAATGAGTGAATCTACACTCAAATATTTCTATATACATCCGTATGTAGTCCCTATTGAAATCTCTAAAAGGGTATTATTAGAAATGGAGGGAGTAGAATTTTGTGGTTTTCTTTTGCACTGGGCTCTTTCGAAAACTGACTTAAATGTCAGTTAGTTCGTTGTATAGTTTTTCTTTTAGAAAAAGATAATTACATGGCTCTCTATGCTCCGATTGGTTACATGTATTATGATCGATCTAAGAGAAATACAGAGTGTTGAAAGGAGGATTACTTGACTTAGATCTGTGTCCTACCTATGTTTAATCAACCTAAGTGATATGTATGATGTCAGAAAAAAAAACCCTAAGTGATATGGAGTATCGAGACAATATCTAACATACAGTTTCTTTGGACAGTTAGATTTTCTACATTTTTTTGCCTTACATCTCTTCTGTGATTAGATTTTCCTTTATATGTTTTTCACTGGATCATTTTTTTAATTGTATGGTACATATATTGTTTCTTTTCTTTTCATAACCACATTATATAAAATAGAATATTGTGCGTATATTCTTCTCTTCTCAATAACTTTCATTTCAAATATTTAGTCAGCTCACCCAACTTCTTGTAATCCAAAGTGTTTTTTATTCTTCTCTTCTCAATAACAAATTCAAGAATAATTTTTCATTTTCATTTTGCCTAGTACGAAGTTTGATTTGTCAAGACATGTTGGGATGGAAGCATCTAACACACATAGAGTACATACCCGATGAGATGATAGCGTTGTTGTCATGCCTTCAATCCGTTGGCCGTCCTGGCATCTCGGGCATTATTTCATGCACGCTCTAATGTCGATGTTTTCTTTTCACTGGACAATGGCCATCTGAGCATTATCCACGCCTATGGATGTGATCTTGACGTGCCTTTTATAAGATGGACTTGTGGCAGCATCATTGTTTATATTGTTCTGCTTGTGATGGCCTTGTGTTCAGAAGTGTACGCATGTTTTCGCAAAAAGAAAAAGTGTACGCATGTGCAGTGTGCTCGTGTGGAGACCATATGGGGCAATGGATATGTATCCGTGTGGTTCTGAGCTTGCACGTGCATATTGTAGATGGAAATCGATCAGCTATATATATCGTACGTATTCTTGCCGGAGACCAATCAGTTATTTGCCGTGGTGTTGTTGCTGGAGACCAATCAGGTTTGTTTTTACATCACGGAGACCAATCAGCTTGGTTGTGCGAGGCCAATCAGGTTTTTTTTGGCATCACCGAGACCAATCAGTTGTCCGTGTCTTACCGAATTTGGTTAAGTTTGTACGTGTCAATGATGGCCTTCTTTTCATCAGAAAAAAAAGATGGCCTTCTGTTTTTAGATCAACGTGTCAACCATAGTCTTGTTTGTACATGGTTTATGTTGTGCGCAACTTTTTCATCTTTTAATCTCAATCGTTTATTTTCTAAGCTTATGTGGATTAACGTGATGGCTCATTTGTCTTTTTTTTAAGTATATATAATAGATAGATGTTTTTTTCTCAATAAGTGTATAGTCAAAGTTGCAAACCTGCAAAAACACATAAAATTGTAATGGTAGGATTTTCATTTGGCGCGGGACGCAATTTTTCTCGTTTCAAAATTCTTCCTATCACGCCGGAAACGTGCTGATGCCGATATTGGCATGGTTCTGGCCGCGCCCACCAACGCCCGAGCGCCCCGACGTCACCACCAGTTTATGGTTTCCAGAGAAAGCCACCCATTGCACACAAACCTAGTCACTTGACCGTCTCAGGAGAGTTTCTATCCAGCAAAGACAACATGGCTCGGTCCATCTCAGTTGTGGGCGAGTCAGGCTCGGGCCGAGCCGAAAAGCCCGAGTTTGACGTCCAACATTAGTCATAGCGGAGGCAGGCTTGACAAAAAAATTCACTGCCTCGTGGTCCCCTTGGTTACCGTGTTTTCGCCAGCCGTCTACCTATCGGCAAAAAATCGGTCTGTAAGCATGAATGGGTGGTCACCAAACGACGACTTTCTTGTTTGGCAAAAAACGACGAGTAATATTTGTCACGAAACGATTAATTTTCTATCAGAAAAAGTTGACACGTAACCGGTACCCGAGCTCAAGAAATATCGACTATTCATGTGTGGCGAAAATCGACGTGCAACCCTGCAGACTCGAGGTTCCTGAAATATAGACTATTCTTGTCCTCAAAGCTTGAAACAATGAAAAATCAGTATATAAGCCTGGACGAAACTAGGAATATTCTATGTCGAAAAAGCTAGCCCCCACTACAAGATTTATCTTCAATTGTACTACGAAGTGATGTCAGCCTAAAACGTTTGACAGCCCCAAGGTGTACCCGAACCGTTCGTACCGTTCTATACGTCTTATGTACTCCGTTTCTCACCACGGCGAGCGGCATTTACATATGGAAACGGCTGAGCATGAAACCTTGAGGTGTCGGTCGTAATATCTTTTGTTACGACCCTCTCCTCTTCCTATCCCAAGATCTAGCCATGGCCACCGCGCGCTCCCTCTACAATCACCACCAGACGGGATCCAGCCATGGCCGGGCGCATCTTCTAGTGTGGATGTACTTTATCGGCTATCACTGCATCAACGCATCAGGAGCTCCCACAACCCAACAACCCACCCTCACCTCTACGGCAGTCCATGCATGCTTGAACGGGGTTTGTCTCTCTACCTGCTTCCTGACGATTACACGAGGAATTACTAATGCCCTCTACGGCAGTCCGTGCATGCTTGAACGGGGTTTGTCTCTCTACCTGCTTCCTGACGATTACACGAGGAATTACTAATGCCCTCTACGGCAGTCCATGCATGCTTGAACGGGGTTTGTCTCTCAACCTGCTTCCAGATATGCCCCCAACACTTTGCCACCCATTACTGGAATGTCGCGCCTGCAGCAGGTAGTTGAAAACGAGAGCTCCTGTCAAACAAACAAACAAACAGGACAGGAAGAAGAAACAGAGGAAGTGACTTATATCCACGTACCAGCGAAAGCCATGCCTTGGACTGGTGTTGCTCCTCCGCAGCTACCGCATCATACAGATCCTCCGCCTTGCGCCGGATGTCTTCAGCAACAATCAGGTGGTTGTTGCAATAACCCCAAAGATGCTGATTAAGATCCTCCACGTTGTGCATGAATTTTGGCCAAAGCCCGCTTTGCTCCTTAAACGCCGCAATGCCACATAGAACTCCTCCATCTTGCGCAGGATCTCAAGCTTAGTGTCTTGATAAGCACCCTGGAATGGATTACATCACATAGATCATTAAGAAGAATACTGCCAACTGAGGTTTGATGATACAGCCAATGCCCCACATATGTATGTTTGCTTGCTAATTAAGGGACGGATTACTTGAAGAAGCTTCCTGCAGTTTACACTTAACGCAAGAAAGATTTCACAAGTGTTTGGGTCTGCTAGTCGCTAGCGTGATCACGAAATAAATCCTTGACTAGTACCCTTAGCACGTTTCTGTCAACGATTGCATCATGCACTTTCTCCAAGAAGAAGAAGAAGAAGAAGAGCCGGCGTGTCGCTAGTACCATGATCTGCTACCAGGCTTTCTGCTCCGCGTCGGATTCCAGTCTCTTGAGCAGTAGCACCCTGGAATGGGTACATCACATACATCAATAATAATTTTAAGAAAAAGAAGAACCAACTGAGGCCTCTTCAACGGAAGAAGCTAGACAGCTGGAAAGAAGCTTCCATTTTACCGTAGCGATGCACTAAACATCTCCAGCATGTATGTGGCTCTCCTATTTGCTAAAGAAGAATCCTGTTTAGAAGCTCCTGTTTTTTATAGAAGGGAGATCTTGGCAGGCAGCTAGTAGAGAAGATGGCATGGATGCTTTTGATTGGATAACAAAAAGAATTGTGTAAGGATATATACCCCATTGCTGGTTTGCATGAACCTTGGCCAGAGCGGGCTTGCCTGAGCATTGGTGTGCACGAACCTTGGCCCGAGCCGGCATCGCTCCTCCGCAACCGCCGCCTGCTCTCCTCTGTGTATCATGGAGGTACCGATCCGCCTCGCTGCCCCGCCGTGTCGCAGAAGTGCCGCCGTCGATCCTCACTGCCTGCAAAAAATTAGGGGTTATTGTTGGAATAGTTACGGCACGAATCTGGCCGGCCGACACTCCGCGGTCTAAAACGTTTGGAAGGAACAAAAGGGTGACAACGCACGCCTCGATTCATCATCTAAAACGTCTTGATACGGCAATGATAAACACCGTAGAAAACCATGTGCTTAACTATGATGACGTGGCATGAGTGAGGTGGAAGTTTTTGTGAGGTTGGAGGGCTGCATTTGTAGAGAAATGAGTTAGCGGGTTGATCCTATTAAGTGATATAGGATAGGATTTCTCAGTCGGTCTGGACTGATTTCTCATAGATTTTTTAGAAATTTTTTAATTTTCAATGTTTCAGAGTGTCGACACTTCTAGAGGTACAAACTTTAAAAAATACTTCTGAAATTTCAAACGTTCAGAATTCTTTCTCTTTTTCAAAAAAATTGTGATTTGGAGATTTTAGAACTTTAAAAATTCGGAAAAAAACTAGATATATCACACAAGAGGAGAGAGAGAAGAGAGGATGTGTCTTCACATTATTGTGGGGCCCTTTTTTTTCTTCTTCTCATGCATTAGTGTTGGGGATATACCAAATATTCTCATCACGACGTGACCGACTTTCTATTTCGGTTTATCCAGCCGCCGCGGCCTACTCACCGTCGATTACTTGCGTGCTCGACATAGCGGTGCGACCGACTTGACATTCCGGCTTATCCAGCCACCGAGGCCTACCGACCAACGAGCCCCGGCTTACTCGCCATCATGGCACAACCGACTTCTTTTTGGCTTATCCAACCGTCGCGGCCTACTCACCGTCGCATCTCGTCGCCATTGCGGCTGACTCGCGGTCACACCGTTTGAACTGCCGGGTCACCAAGGACGACAGAAACCATCACCGACATCTCATTCATACTTGCTTATTAATTATATTTGTCGGTGTGTTCGTGTCGGAGATATGCCCTAGAGGCAATAATAAATGTTATTATTATCTCCATGTTCGTAATTATGTTTGTATTCCGTGCTATATCTGCTATGGTTCTCGAGTCTACAATAACCACGAGGCTCGGAGGAAAACTCATATGCACGTGTGGTATAATAAACGGTAAAATGTATTCCTAGTCTGGCCTCTAAGACTAGCTCAAGTATTGCATGATGATCACGTTTTCCTGATCATGGGCATGTCTATGCCGGCAACTTTTGAGGACACAATGTTAGGAGAACACTTGTGTTGAATCGACCTGATTGATGTTATGCTATGAGATACATTCGTCACAAGTTAATAGTTGATAAAACAGAGAAAGTTAACGTTTGCATAATTTCTTAGACCATGAGAGTATCGAGTTCCTTCGTACTTGCTTCGTGAACTTTGGGACTTGTTAAACGACATCTGTAACAGGGTGGCTATTACGGCGGCTTACGGGTTCACGGAAAAGTATGACAAGGGACTTGATAGCTCAAGATTGGGATTTGCTCCTCCGACGATGGAGAGATATTCTTTGGGCCCTCTCGGTGTTACGGTATCCATCATCGTCTGGCCAGACACAATGTGATTTGATCACAGGGATGCCGGAACACGGAAACGAGAAAAGAGAACAAAACCGGTAACGAGGTAACTGGCATAGTGGACAAGTTGTTGATTCACGGGGATGCCGATAAGTCTCACCTCGGGTGTTTGTAATATATCGCGAAGCAACAGGAATAGCACACGGCAAACTACAGGTTCACTCGAATATTCATTCATGTGGGTATAGGGGTCAATATGGATGTCCATGGTTCCGCTATTGATCATTGATCGGAAAGTGTTCCGGTCATGTCTATACTTCACCGAACCTACAGGGTCACACGCTTAAGGGTCATCTATCTGCTGAATACTAGACAGGCAGTCTGAGAGAAAGTCACCGGAAAAGTTTCGGAGACAACGGAAAAGTTCCGGAGAAAACACCGGAAAAGTTTCGGTGAAACTGAAAAGTTGTTTTGGAGTAAACCATTGAGCCAAAAAGGTTTCGGCACGTGGCTGGAACTTTTTGGAGAGTGCCAGAATTGTTCTGGGACCTTCTGGAATTTTTCCGGAGAGAAAACCGAAAATGTTTCGGAGCAGCCGGAAATGTCTTGGTTGCTTTTCGCTGATGAAAATCATTGATCCGGAAATGTTTCGGAACGTGTCCAGAATTATTTTAGGGGGTACTGGAAATGTTCTGGACCTACATAAATATTTTCGGATTTAACGGTCGCGGAAAAATGTTTTCGTGAATAGTCAAAAGCACTTTATGGTTACTTTTTGGAAAGCCACCTTTTAGGGCTTTTCCCAAAGATTCTAGAAGGGATGACTTGGGGAAGGGGAAACCCCTTTTGGCGGGGGGGGGGGCCTAGGGTGGCCGGCCATGGGGAGTCTTCCATGGTGCTCCACTTGCCACCCCTTTATGCCCTTGTGAAGGACATATTTTTAGGGCATTTTGGTATTTCCAAGTGTCCTCTACCCCTTGTGGTTTTCCTATAAATAAAGGTGCAGAGTGCTCTCCATACTCACTCAATCTCTCATACAAATGCCATGCATGATCTGGCTTTCTCTCTCCCTCCCATGAAATAGTTTCGTAGAGCCGAAAGGCTGTCTGGGTTCCGGTGGGAACTAGTTCTGGGTGGCGAAGCCCTGCCGGATAGCTGACACCGTATGTGTGCAACCCCGTAGAGAGGTCATAGGTTCGATCTTTTGCCTGAGGGGCTGTTCGAGGGTCCTCCCGAAGGGCTGTCCGAGGTACCGTCCGAGTTCGAGGGTGCTCCCGAAGGGCTGTCCGTGACACCGTCCGAGGGACTGTCCGACCGCCTCCCGAAGGGCTGTCCGAGGGACTGTCCGAGGGGCAGACGAGGGAGAACATCCTCGCGGTTGGGAGGTTATAAATCCTAGCTGCGGGGATCTGCACCGACGATCTACATCGACTCTCCTTCCGCTGCGCTACGAGTCGGTAATGATCAGATCAAAAACCTTGTATGCATCTCCATAGTGATCCTGGGCGTGTTCGTAGTTCGAAATTTTTTTGTTTTCTGTCGCGTTCCCCTACAGTGGCATCAAGAGCCGTGCTATGCGTAGATGTAGGTTACGATCTAGAATACATGAGATGTATGGGTGTTGCACAGTATAATTTTGTAGTAGATGAGTTCTATTGCTAAAAATTATTTGTGCGGGTAGCAGATGAAATCTATTACCCGATGTTCTTGTTGCTTCCCTTGAATTTGCGTAGTCCTGATCTTGACAGCTTGGTAGAATCTTACAAAGTTCTGGCAACCCGCGACCCTTCCATGCTGCTCCTGAGTATGCTGGTTGACAGATCAACGAAGTGCTAACTGTTCTTTGGGTTCTACCATAGTTAAAGAAAGATGGATGTTTCGCAGACTAAAAGGGCAATGCAGATATGATCTGCACGGGGTTTTTGCGTATGACGAATTTCAGTATGGGGCTCGAGATTTTATTATCTCGTGTTTCATACGCCCCACAAAGTTAATCTGGCGACTTGAATAATCATACTTGATGGTGGACATTGGTAGCTTCGGTTTGTTTCGAAACCTTAGAAGCCACGTAAAATAAATTTTTGCATAAACCGATTAGAGGCGTCTAACTTAGTTTTGCAGGATGACATGAGATGTGCATCAGATGTGGTATAGCAGTTCTCATATTAATTTGATTATGTATGAGATGACTATATGATGTAAAATTAAATTAACATGACCTGCGTGTCATGATTCGGCATGATGGCTGGAGCCATATGATTGCCACTTTAATGACCTGCGTGTCAACCTTATGTAATGCACTTATTTTATTAGCTATAGAGATAGCAATATTTTCTGGTGCATCGACAAGGTGGTGACAATCTTCGCGAAGGTGAACACCAACGCAAATGCCGAAGACGAAGAAATTAAAGACTTCTCCGTCAGAAAGGGCTATACCATATCATGCTATTATGAATTGCCTGAGATGTTTATCCCTCTTGATGCACCCTTTTTGATTGTGCGGTAGTCGCTTTTTATTAGGGTGATCTCTTACAAAAAATATCAAGTAGTTAGTGTTCTCCCAAGTGTAGCACCGTCACAGCACTTTTCTTTTCGGGGTATCACATGGATACATGGGTACGAACGATTAGACATGTGTGAGGCGGGTGAGTTGAGACCTCGGAGCGAGATCACTTGGTTGTCTTGACGTTCCGGAGGATTGTCCTGAGCTTGGAACACGCCCATCGAAAGATGAACAAGAGTCACATAGAGATGTGATTGGCAAGTTGGCCTACCGATTGCAATTCTCGTCACTTGAGATGGATACATCCTTGGCGTTGAATTTTAATATGGGTCTTGTATCACTCACAATCAATTATGAGAGATATTGATTTGAGTGGGAGCGCATTTTGGAATTAACTTGTTTAATTCTCTATGCAATTAATTATGAACATAGTCTAAGTGTGATTTGTATAATAGTTATAGAATATTGGCTTGCATTTCCACCTTCCCTATTAAAATTGAATTAGCTGTTAAATATCTAGTTAAAACTTTACGGTTGGTAACGTAATGTGAGGATTGTCCTCAAGAGTGCCGAGAAGGACTTTGTCCTATCGCATGCTTTCGGTATTCTCCCGCTAATGCTATGGATGATGTGACTCTCGTCCGTCGATCCAAAAGCTAGAATTCTGTTACAGTCAATTGCTATATGTTTGCTTCCATGAGACCCGAACTTCAAAAGTTTGGGATAGTTATGTGATATCCATGGAATTGAAAATTATTTTCAGTTACAAACAAAGGCAAAAAGATATGAGATATCCAAAGCAATGTTTGTTTGCAAAGTATTATTAAAGTATGTACTATGCATTAGACTGATATAAGAGAGGGATCCAGAAGAACGCCTGTCATGTGATGAAGGTGAATAAAACAACAACTTAAAGAGAAAGGAAATGTCCAAAGGGTGTCGGTAAGACTTACACGCCTAGGAAGTCCGGGGCTGAAGCCACTCTTAAAGTTGGGTGCTTCTTCTGAGAGTAGGAGAAATATTGGAAGTAAAACTGTTAGAAGTATAAAGGCAAAAAGAGAGAAGACAGGAATGTCCAGCTCATGTATGAATGTCATACAAGTTATTGATGTATAGAAGGCTGGTCAAAGAAATAGTTCTTGGGAATTGTGATTAAACTGTTAGTCACTGATTCTTCGGTATTGCGATTAAAAGTTGATCACAGGAATTCCCATTCGATTGCATTCTGTTGCAACTCGATGCAAGAACTACTACGGCCTAAAAGACTGGCCAGAAATGAGGTTAAGATACATGATGGAACTTTGTAAAAGTTATTATACTTTCCATCAGCATATTACCTCTGTATTTATTTTCATAAATTCATTTTAGAGTTTTATACACTCTAGCCCGTTGCATAAAGTTTGTTGCAACACTACTAGAAAAAAGGCTATTAGTGGCGCACCCCATATGGCTATTAATGGCGCACCATGGGTGCGCCACTATTACCACGCCACTAGTAATGGTTAGTAATGGCGCACCTCTGGTGCGCCATTACTAATCCAAATACTAGTGGCGCACCCCTGCTGCGCCATTACTATCCCTTAGGGTGCGCCACTGTTATTTCTCTGAGGTGCGCCACTAGTAGAAATTGAGGTGCGCCACTGGTAAAATTTTGAAATCTGGATCTGGATCTAGATCTGTCACCATTTTTTGCGTTTTTTTTTCTTTTTTTCAATAATTTTCGTTCTGCAATTTTTTTTAGGCAAATTTTCGTTCTGCATCTCGCCTCCGGCCGCAGCCGGCACAGCTCCTGGACCTCCTCGCGCTCGCGCCCTCCTCCTCTTCTCCCTTCCCTCTCCTTCCTCCTTCTCCTCTCTCCCTTCTTACCTCTCTGTCCGCAGGAGGCCGCTTGAGCCGCCATGGACGCCGCCGCCAGGAGCTTCGAGCTCGCCTCCGCCCCGGCTCTCCTTCTCCTCTCTCCCTCCTTACCTCTCTGCTCTCGCTGCTGCTCGCTGGGGTCGGAGGAGGGGGTCGCTGGGGTCGCTGGGGATCAGGTCGGCGCCGACTGGTGGTGGCTCTAGGCGTGGCAGGGGGCGGAGGAGGGGGGAGGAGGGGTGAGCCGTGGCAGGGGGTGGCTTCCATGGCGGCTATGTACAGAGAACAGAGAGGGAGGGGAGGAAGAAGAGGGAAAAGAGAGGGAATGGAGGATGGGGGAGGAGGAAGAAGGCAGGGGTTAATATATAAGCTGTGGCGTTTCAAAATTAGTAATGGCGCACCATGGGGTGGTGCGCCATTGCTATGGTACATAGCAGTGGCGCACCTAGCTGTGGTGCGCCATTGCTATGTACCATAGCAGTGCCGCACCTAGGTGTGGTGCGCCATTACTATTTTTAAATTTTTTTGAATTTTGAAGGCGGGAAAATAGTAGTGGCGCACTATGCACTGGTGCGCCATTGCTAACTTTTTTTAATTTTTTTATTTTTTTGCCTCCAGATCTTAAAAGCATCGTAATTTTTTTCTTTTAGGTTTTTGAGGATTCTAAAAAATCGATAACGGGCGTAGCCTATTGAATTCGGATGTAACTTTTCAAGTAGATGCTTTTTCATATAAAAAACTTTTTCATCGGAGGTCGTATGCAAAAGTTACGGCCATTTTACCGAAACACGGCGGCCTTTTGCAAAAAAAATCAAAATTCATGTTTGTTAATTTTCCTAACAACTAGAACACATAACACATGGGCATCTCGAAGGATTTTTAAATTTGAATTTTTTATCATTTTCTTTTATTTATTTTTAAACTGAAAAGGCGATCCACAGGTGGGAGGGGGTGTGTGTGTGTGTGTTTGTGTGTGTGTGGTGGGGTGTGTGTTTGTGTGTGTGTGAGATGTTAGTAATGGCGCACCAGGGAGGGCGCGCCATTACTAACCTCACACACACACACACAAACACACACCCACCAGACATAGCAATGGCGCACCATAGCAGTGGCGCACCTAGGTGTGGTGCGCCATTGCTATGTCTGGTGGGGGGGGTGGACACAAAAAATAGCAATGGCGCACTGCTCAAGTGGTGCGCCATTAGTAAAAAAATAGCAATGGCGCACCACCATCATGGTGCGCCACTAGTAGAGATATTGGGGATAAGCCTTTTTCTAGTAGTCAAGGTTGTTGTTCATAGAAGAACAATTTTGTTCAGTGTTATGAATAACATAAGGGCCATACTTTCATTATGAATGAGATGTATGTTATGAATATTGATAATAATATAATACATCCGTGACAGTGACGCTAAATGTCGTAAGACTAAAAGAATACCACATATGTGTGGCACTGTATTTGGTCACATTGGAGAAACCCGCATGGAGAAATTCCATAATGATGGATTTTGAAGTCATTCGATTATGAATCATCTGACACTTGCAACTTTCGTCCGAAAAGTTAAGTGACTAAAATACCGTTCACAGGCCATAAAGAACGAGCAATGAACTTATTGGTGATCATACATTTTGATGTGTGTAGTTCAATAAATGTTGTTGCTAGTAGTGGATTTGTCTATCTTCAGAAATGACTCAAGTAGATATATGGATATTTACTTTATGAGACGTAAGTCTAGACCTTTTGAAATCATTCAAAAGTTTTTCATTATGAAATAGAAATTAGTGTAATAAGAAAATTATGTTTGTGCAATTAGATTGCGGAAAAGAATATTTGAGTTACAAGTTTAGCGAATGTCTGATGAGTTGTGAAAAGAGTTTCATGACTTACACCTCCCGGAACACCACTGTGAGTGAAATGTCCGTGAAGATGTAATCAAACCATTTATGACATGGTAAGATCAAAGATGACATAAATTAATTTTCCATTATCCCATTTAAAGTAATGCTTTAGAGACTGCGGCTTTTACACTGAAAAGAGCGACATCAGATCTGTTGAAATGACACCATGGTATGGTACGCCCAAACATGTTTTGTCTTTTCTTAACATTTGGAATATGGGGCTTGTGTAAAGTATTTTACAAACCTGTTCCAAATTAGACAAGTGCTACTTTGTAGGTTATCCGAAGTCATTGGGAATTCCTCCATCACAATACCGAGGCAAAAGGTTTGCCACTAAGGACGGTATGATTTTGAAGAAAATGTTTCTTGCAAAAAGGTGAGTGGGAGGACAGTGCAACTCGACGAGATAACAGTATCTTCAACATCAGATCAAGGGACAGAAACCTTGGAAGTAATTCCAGAGTTTCCTACTACGACTGATACGGAAGCCTCTACATGAGATGTATGGACTTCGGTCAAACTTGCAGCTGAACCACGTAGGCAAAACTCGTGCAAACCTCTCAGGTGCGCAAACGAGATATTGTTTTTAGACAACAGTATACCTACGATAATCAAGAAAGCGATGATGGGCCCTGACTCCGGAATTGGCTAAATGCCAATATAATCCGAGATAGTATCCATATAAATGATTCAAGATTAAATCTTGATACACCCTTCGGAAGACTTAGAGTCTATAGAATATTAATGGAACTATAAACTGATACGGATAAAAATGTTTTATCCATAAAGCTTGACTTGTTGCTTATAACAAATTCAAGGAATTAACTACGACGAGATTGTCGGTTCGGGTTAAACTAGCAATTAATACATATTTCAATCATGAGATATGATACATGAATGCCAAAAGGATTTTCATGAGATGGAAATACAACCTAGGACTTCCATGTGATACAGTCCAAAGTATTTTGTCAATCCAGAGGATGCTAGTGAGTATGCAAACTTCAGAATTCCAGCGATGGACAGAAGAGAGTAAAATGGGGTTGGAATCTTCATTTTGATAAAATAGTCAAAAGAGTTTGATTTCATCAATGGATAACGAAGATGCTTATGGTTACAAGAAAGTAAGTGGGAGCATAATAATATTTGGTGATCCGCGGAAAATTCCCCTGACTTATGATCATAATGGTACTGGCCCCTGACATAGTTATATTCGAGGGGGTCTTTGAATTGCTCGAAGTGGTTTGGGATGCCCTTTGCTGCAAATACAACGTCCTGCTTGTCCCACACGGCTTCTTCCCAACAAAACCACGGCTTCCGAGGGTGTGGTTACTTAATGTCTTTGATCGCATGTCCCTCCCCCATGACGACTGGGTCTGCACTACAGGGTTCTCCTGATTTTGCATCTTGAAAATGTTCTAGTCATCTTCACTAATGGTAGGCCACTTCTTCTGGATCTCGGAGAAATCTACGTGAAGCTCTTTTCTTGCGGCAGATTTCCAAGAACTCAAATTCTTGGAGAACTTATAGATTGCATGGTTGTTTACCTAATTCCTTGGGTACAATAGGTTGTCGTACTCGTCAGGAAACTTGAATCTTGTGTGCACCCTTCTTATGAGGAGTTCTCGCAGATTATCTTTGCCAACATCCCTTATATTGGACTCGTTGATGGAGCAGACTTCTCGAAGGATGACGACTAGGGCGTTGCCGTAGTGAGCCGAGGCCTTCCGCGGACTAACAGGCTCACCAGTGGAATTAACTCGAGTGACCACAAGCCTGTCAGTGCCGATAGTATTTCGGCTCCTAGGTTTCTGCTGCTTCTTGGGTTTTGGAACATCCTCCACCTCCACCTCCACCTCCTCCTCAGGAGAATACTCCTCCATATCATCTTCATCAGTATTAGCGCCCTTATCAGGATTACTTTCCTCACCAAGAATATCTCTGTAGCCACTGCCTCTCACATAGCATTCATCCGGATTTATCCCCTCCTTAAGAAGATCTTCACAATCTTCGTGTCGCTACGCGTCCGTAAGTGCCGGTTCGCCGTTGCCCGAATGTGTCGAAGAAGAGCCCACGTCGTCCTCTCGTTCAGACATCTACAAACAAATAGGACATATACTTAATTCATAATCAAAATACAAAATTTCGGCATGACCTTTGCTAGAAATAGGACATATTGGTTGCCAGAAATTTGACGAAATGGAAATTAATCAACATTTCGCCAAAACATTGGCGACCGTATACATTCCCTGCAAAACGATACATATCGATCCATCGATCCAGCCAACAATTCACAACCAACACAAAAATTTAACCACAATTCATCACACCCATCTCATAAATTCTACTACATATCGATCCATCGATCCAGCCAACAATTAAGAATAGAAAATTTAACCACATTTCCTCAAATCCATCTTCAAAACAACTCACAATGTTACAACTACAACTAATTTACTCTAAACTATAGATGTGTAGCAATTCTAACAAATATGTGTCTATGAACTTAAAAAGAAAAGAAAAGCAGGGATCTCACTTACCGGCGGAATCGAGGTGCTTAAGCCGGGGCAGGGGGACGCCGGACGCTTTGCAACCGGAGCTGCCGGAGGCGAGGTCGAGGTGGTTGGGGCCGGCGGCGCGACGGTGGGGGAGGGGGTAAAGTAGCGGCGATGGCTCGAGCAGCGCGACGTAGGGTGGGGAAGGGGACGACGGCGGCGCGAGCGACAGCGGCGTCCGAGGAGCTCGAGGGGGGCGTCGACGGCACGGGGTGCGGCGGCGGGCGACGGCGAGGGTGGCGGCGGCGGGCGACGGCGAGGGTGGCAGCGGCGGCGCGAGAAGTGGAGTGTACGAGGGCGCGAAACGAAACTTTGCCTGTGAACATTTGCCCCAAATCGGCTAAGTCAATGTGAAAAAAATAGCTATGGCATTGGTGACATCACCAACGCCATAGCTAAGTTAGTTATGGCATTGGTGACGCCACCAACGCCATAGCTATTTTTCACATAGCAATTTTCATCCAACGGTATAATTCAATTTCTGAAGGTCAATACAAATGGTGAATAATAAAATACGGTCGACATATACGTGAGAAGATTTATTATATTAATATTAAAATATGGTCGATACAAGTGCTGCTGAATAATAAAAGATACATAAAAATTCAACTACGGCATCGTTTCTGAATTCTCTCGACGGAAGTTTCTTTTTTTGTTTGTGCAGGGCTCTCAACGGAAGTTTCTACATCCAACAACATGCTTCTGCATCTTTTCGTACACTTTTTTTTGGGTTGGACATCATCTTTTTTGGGTTTGACATCATCTTCTTCTGGATAAACGCCAAATTGGTCATAGTCATCTAGATCTTCCTTCTTGGACAGTTCTTTATCGCTCCGTTCTTTCTGCCCTTTGTACAAAAGGTTTCTCACTTCCTGAACCTCCGCACGGCCATCCTGTCCGTCCATGTGATTTTCATGTTCGGACTCGTTCTTCGAGCGGCCTCCTTCTGGCTCATCATCATGTGCCACCCCTTCGACTTCGGCATCCTCCTCGTCCTCACCATGACTTGTCCACCGTGTGTAACCAGGCATGAAATTATGTTTCAACAAGTGCATCTTCACACGACCAGTAGAAGGGTCAATCAAAACTTTGTTTTCGCACTTCTTACATGGACATAATATCTCTTTTTCACCTTTGCGATTCATATCTTCCAACGCCACCTTGAAGAACCCATTTATAGTTCGATCCATATATATGTATAAATCGTTCACTTCATACACTTGCCTACAAAAAGGATCCAAATTAGAAATCAGCATTAATTACTACCTAGAAATCAGCATTGAAACCGAAAATTGGGCATTACCTAGATTAGATCGATAGTCATCGATAGATCAATCAATCGAGGGTAGAGGCCGGCCACGTATGTTAGGATCTGTAGAGAGACACGATTGACATTTATAATGTTGAGAGCTAGCTAGCCAGAGCTATCTATATATAGAGCTGCAAATACTTATGGCATTCCACATTTAGAAACGCCATCACAATATTTTGTGAACTGAGAGTGGACCTGACATCATATACCGTTGACGTTTAAATAAATCGTACGCCACAAGTACAGGGAATAGTGCTATCGTAGGTATTTAGTCAACGCCAGCACTAATCTGCGGATGATGAGGATGTTGGGACCCACATACAAGTGGCGCTCTATAAAATTCCTACGCCAGCAATAAACTCATAGCTATGACGTACGAATTATGCCAACGCCAGCACTATTTGAAAAAAATAGTGTTGGCGTTGAGGGAAAATGGCGCGCCACCAACGAAAGTTGTGGCTAGCCATTTCTCCACTAGTGTAAGAGGGTACAATATGTTATTTAGATGTCAACATGTGTTGTTTTGTTCATTATATGATATGGTATTGTGGTATCCTAATCAATGTTATTTTGTCGCAGTTCATGATTATGACTGTTATTGTTCTCTTAGTTGGTCGCTTCCCTGTCTATTTAGCATTCACCTGTACTGAGCGGGAATGCTGCTCGTGCATCCAAATCCTTGAGCCAAGTTGTTCCATAAGAGTCCACTATATCTTTCTATGCATGGTATTTCACCGCCATTACAAGTAAATTCTCATGTGCTAAAATTTAAAACTGCTTAAAACATCCTTATTTGTGCCACTGTTTACAGCTCATGAGGAAGTAGTAAGGGGTTAATTATCTTCCATGCTAAACAAGTTCTTCTATCTTATTCACCAATGAGTATGACATATGTGCTCATTTAAATTTGCAAGAGAGATGGTGCCAATCGTGAATGAATTTAATTAATAAAAAGACACTCCTCCATGGACTCATGAAAGTTGGCAGGCACTCGTGAATTTGGTTAGCCATGGTTTGTGGTAGACAAGGTGGGGAGGAGTGTAAACCTCAAACTGAAAGCTAACTTAATGTAAGCCGCTTTCGAAACTCTGAAAACTAAAGTTTAGCATGGAAGATAATTATTTACTTCGATGCCAGTCGTTGACATGAACAAACACCTCTCTAAATCATTTTTACTTCTAATTTTCAAAATATACAAAGCTCTGGCACATGTTAATCCCTGCTTCCCTCTGCGAAGGGCCTATCCTTTAACTTTTATGTTGAGTCGCCATCCTCGTTGATCACCAACCTAGAGATCATAATTGCCATTCTTAGTGTATCATGCCTTGTCCCTAATTATTATGGAGTAATGCATTATTGTGATATTGCTTGTTCTAAGTCTTCATATCAAGTCACCATTTCAAATTCGGAGGTGCCTTGCTTTTATGTTTTGCGGTATCAGAAAGGGCAAGCGAGATACCACTATACAATGTTGTGTCGTGATCATTATAATCTTGTTGATGTTTATAGATCCCATATTATTATCTTCTAGTCTGCTGAGATATTTGCATGAGTTTACATAATTGCTGAACCTTACTATCTGTATAGCATTTGTAATGAACTTGCTATAACCTGATCATAACATAAGCCTCTGCATATTAAATGAAACAAATGTGTTTGTAAAAGTTTTTCTTTATCGCGTTTAGTTTGTCAACTGAATTGCTTGAGGACAAGCAATAAGCTAAGCTTGGGGGAGCTGATACGTCCCAAATGTATCTACTTTTCCAAACACTTTTGCTATTGTTTTATCCTCTAATTTGCATGATTTGAATAGAACTAATAGGGACTAACGTTGTTTTCAGTAGAATTACCCTTGGTGTCTATTTTTGCTCAGAATTAAATTTTCCCGAAAAGTTCCAAGAAAATTCCAAAAAGCAATTTAGGTGAAAAGATCAACGGAGCCAGGAGGGCAGCCAGAGGGGGCCACCAGGTGGCCACGTAGGCTCCAGCCTTGGGCTCACCTATGGCCACGGCTCAAGCCCGCGTGGGCCCCCTGGGTGCCGCCTCTCAACCCCCTTCAGACAATTCATTTCTCCCGACGCGAAAAAACTCTAGATACCTCCACTTTTCCTGTTCGCGATACGGAGCCGCCGTTCTCCTCTCTTCTCCTTCGGAGGGCTAATGTGGAGGCCATTTCTGGCCGCTGGAGATGGAATATCATCATCGTCATCATCACCAACTCATCTCCATCAGGCCATCATGTTTCCCCCATCCATGTGTAAGTAATCCCCTGCTGTAGGCACATGGGATGGACAGGATTGGATTAGATTTCCCATGTAATAGATGTTAGAATTGTTAGGGCTTAATGTCTAGTATATGCTCCGTGAATTGTTGTTGTTATTACTTTGTTGTGCCCAATGCTTGTCACTAGGGCCCGAGCGTCATGATTTCAGATCTGAACCCTTTATGTTATCATGAATATATTGTTGTTTTGGATCATATCTGCAAGTTGTATGCACTTATTAACTATTCTTAACCGGACACCTCAAGGCGACAGGTTGGGGTATCAAAGCGAAAGAATTTAACTTGAGGATTACATGTGTTCATTGAGTGTTAATGCCTTGCTCCGGTGCTTTGTAAAATGAGTACATTAATTACCCTAAGTTCATTTATTGGCCCTGCTAAAACGGAAGGGTAGGACAAAAGATGTTGTGCATGTTCTTATTGCAAGCACATGCAACTGTGTTTAGAATGCATGCCTACGTATGATTGATGAACTGGATGTTTTTATTTATTTATCTATGCCCTGTGTTATAATTATTACATGAGTGATTTTATCCATGCAACGCCCATTTATGTATTCCCATACCTACAGTGTTTCCAACTCTGGTGTTGTCTTTAATCAATATTGCTGCTATTGTTACTTTTGCTACTGTTACTTTATTGATACTATTGCTATTAAACTACTTCTGCCATCATATTACTATTGCCACTAATAAATTATGTCAA
This sequence comes from Elymus sibiricus, assembly GCA_039707655.1. NCBI lineage: Eukaryota > Viridiplantae > Streptophyta > Magnoliopsida > Poales > Poaceae > Elymus > Elymus sibiricus. The sequence goes on along the minus strand of CM077664.1, from coordinate 373,278,852 downwards.
GCAAGTATTTATCCAGGTGTGGCTGAATTGACAACTCAGTTGCTAAGGCTTATAAGTACTCTCTGTCACCCCTTATGTCCAATCAATAAATTTGGATTGAAATACTTCCCTCGAAGACAGTTGCAATTCCCTACACTTGTGGGTCATCAGGGCACAATACACTGAGGAAGATTACGTGGCCTACGATCAACGGTTCATCAACGGGTGCCGAGCACTATCTCGGGACCTCGATTCAACTAGCTCCCGAGAACCGTACGGGCTAAAACCTACGAGGAATACGACAGAACGCAGGACCAAGTCGCATACCTTGAGAAATTCGTGCAGGCCGTGTCAATCGTGGGAGGAAGCCCCAATCACATGGTGAAACGTCTTCCCACCTACCTCAAGGGAAACTCCCTTAAGTAGCTAAGGAATAACACTCCCGGCTCAATCAGGACCTGGGGCGACTTTACCCGTGGTTAACCGGTTTGACATCATTGTTTAGGGTGAATCCGGTCGTTTGCAGCAGGTGTCTTCTTTGAATCCATTTGTGATGGCGCTGCAGTATCATCTGATGTTTCCTTGCAGCGATGAGGGCTTTCATCTTGGCATCACATATATGCATGTCTCCTCTCCGATACCCACAGGTGGTCCTAACCAGTGGCGATCGTCGTCCGCTAAACGTGACAATGTGACTATGCTGGAGTACTATTGTTATTATTTTAATTATTGTCTGGGCGAGCCTAATCCGTTGACATGCTGCGGGCGTCTCAGTCTACAGGTTATTGACAATGCTTATTCATTTGTTGAAGCTAGTTGGATATGTACCATTATTTGAATAAGGCTGCTCTTCGGTCGGTGATTTATTAGGGTATTTTCTATGCCGTTGGCAATGTTAGCTGTACGGTAAAAAGTTAGTTGTTTAGTTTATGATCCATTCTCACTTTACAGCTGGTCCTCGATACATGGTTCAGATTTATCAGGATGGCATGGCAATATGCCGTGAGTATGGTGCTCCCGATTTATTTTTACTTTTACGTCTAACCCTAAATGGCAGGAAATGATTGACGCATTGGTGTTTGAGCCTAGTCAAACCGCTGCTGATCAGCCGGACATTGTCACTCGGGTTTTCCATTTGAAATACCAATAAAAGAAATGTGCTAACTTCTGACCTTTTCATAGTGACCTTGGATGAATTGGTCATAAATATATGACCATTCCAAACCAATTGGTCGTAAGCTGTTTGGGTGGGTCCAAACCCGAAAACATAACGACCATTTTGGTCAAAAAGGTCATACGTTCCTTACACGAAGTGGTCATAAGCAGACAACACTGGCTACCTCCCTATTTTTACCCGATTACGACAAATTTAAATGGTCATATTTGCTAATTTGTATTGGTTTGAAATAATTGGACGGCCACCTCAGCAGTTTCGCCTATGTTTCGTGTCCATGCATCGGCCACCTCAGCAGTTTCGCCTATGTGTCATACGCATGTGTCAATTTCCGTTTACGTGTCTGGATACCACTAGGTTTGAATCTACGACTGACGAGTGGGACCGACACATTGACCTGTTGACCATGAAGTCCACCAACACAATGACCTGATATGACATGCGGGACCCACCACCAACCTGACATGCCGGACCCCACACCGACATGACACGTGGGACCTTTGGACGAACAACCAAGTGAAGCTGCGCGTCCAACCCGCCGGACAACAGAACAATATGACCCAAGGCGGAAATATTGGCTAAAAAAATTTGGAGCACATATCCTTTTTATTTACAACGTTCGTCGGTTAGACCTAGGCCAAGGTCGCTCAAGGCCTACCGTTCTGCCCTTTTTTTGGGGGGCTGGTGGCCATAAGGTGTTAGAGGCCACCGAATGGGGTGGTGGCCCATGCGCTACTAGGCGGCCACCAGGTTCTCCACCTCCTCTTGAATTCTCCTGCCTAATTATCTTGACAGCGTGCATGTCACCATCACAATACGTACATGTGTGTTCTTGACAGCGTACGTGTCACCATATACACTTGTGTATTAAACACCGAACACGACTGCTACTTTGATTCAGTACGGTGATTAGTCTTGCCTGATTCTTGTACTATACTGCTACCCGACGTGAAAACAAAAACTTAGATTTATTAGAATTCCGTTGCTATTTCTCAGTTTTTAAATCTCAGTTTTTGTTTGGTTAATCGATGAGGCAAAGTTAAATTAATCGATGAGATAAAGCTTATGTCCCGTTTCAAAATCATAGTTTTTGTTTTTTAAATCATAGAAAAGCCATGACATCTCTCACAACAATGCATGTGTGTTCGACGTGAAGGAGTTCGACATGAAGCTTTTGTCTGTTGCTCCATCGCCTCCGCGGTCGCGCCGCCTGTGTCCCAGATGGCACGCATCTCCCACCGCAAAACCGCCTCCGCTGAGTCAAAACCATTGGAGGCAGCGACCACCAGCCTCACCTGTGTTTTTATTGTTGTAGGCCTCGCGTCAAGTGCTTCAAGCCGAGGAAACATACAAAAACTGCACAAATCCTGGCGCATCGAGAGACACACAATTCATGAGTTTGAGATGCCGCTGGGTTGTAGGTTTTCTGGCTTCGATCCTTTTTCAACAAAACAGCAAAAGTGCTGAGTGCATGCGTGTAAGTGTGTTATTTTAATTAAATATGCGTACCGCTAGTTATGTTTAACGGGAAGTTATGTGGGCACAGTGGTTAGCGTACGTGGGCTTCAACAGCGATTCCTGGGATGGGTAGATTTTTTCCCCACTGACAGGTGGGACCCGCGTAAGGTTGTGGCATTTGACCAGTCAACGGAGTAAAATACGGAGCTATACGGTGAGGTAGTGACTGTATAATCACCGCAAGTCGTATATGGTGACCGTATTGACCGTATTCTTAAGTACAATGACCAAAGTGAGCTTTTGACACAAGTTCAGTGATCGCGGATGCATTTTACTCTATACCCTATTGCTGGTTTGCATGACCCTTGGCCAGAGCGGGCTTGCCTCAGCATTGGTGTGTACGAACCTTGGCCCGAGCCGGCATCGCACCTCCGCAACCGCCGCCTGCTCTCCTCTGTCGAGCATGGAGGTACCGAGCCGCCTCGCTGCCCCGCCGTGTCGCAGAAGCTCCGCCATCGATCCTCACTGCCTACAAAAAATTAGGGGTTGTTGTTGGAATAGTTACGGCACGAATCAGGCCGGCCGACACTCCGCGGTCTAAAACGTTTGGAAGGAACAAAAGGGTGACAACGCACGCCTCGATTCATCATCTAAAACGTCTTGATATAGCAATGATAAACACCGTAGAAAACCATGTGCTTAACTCTGATGACGTGGCATGAGTGAGGTGGAACTTTTGGTGAGGTTGGAGGGCTGCATGTGTAGAGAAATGAGTTAGCGGGTTGATCCTATTAAGTGATATAGGATAGGATTTCTTAGTCGGTCCGGACTGATTTCTCATAGATTTTTAGGAATTTTTTAATTTTCAATGTTTCAGAGTGTCGACACTTCTAGAGGTACAAACTTTAAAAACACTTTTGAAATTTCAAACGTTCAGAATTATTTCTCTTTTTCAAGAATTTTGTGATTTGGGGATTTTAGAACTTCAAAAATTCAGAAAAAGAAGATATATCACACAAGGTGATAGAGAGAAGAGAGGATGTGTCTTCACATTATTGTGGGGCCCTTTTTTTTATTCTCATGCGTTAGTGTTGGGGATATACCAAATTTTCTCATCACGACGTGGCCGACTTTCTATTTCGGTTTATCCAGCCGCCGCGGCCTACTCACCGTCGATTACTGGCTTACTCGACATAGCGGCGCAGCCGACTTGAAATTCCGGCTTATCCAGCCATCGCGGCCTACCGACCGTCGAGCCCCGGCTTACTCGCCGTCGTGGCACAACCAACTTCTTTTTGGCTTATCCAACCGTCGCGGCCTATTCACCATCGCATCTCGTCGCCATCGCGGCTGACTCACGGTCACACCGTTCGAACAGCCGGGTCACCAAGGCCCGCGGAAACCATCACCGACATCTCATTCATACTTGCTTATTCATTATATTTGTCGGTGTGTTCGTTGATTCTTTGTACATTTGCTTGTTTTCCTCATTTGCTTTCATCTTTTAAAAATCAAAACCCCAAAAATATTTCGCGTTTGTTCTCTTGTTTATTTGTTCCCTTTTTGGTTTTTGTTTCTCTCTTTTCGTTCTTTTTGGGTTTCTTCAGTTCTCTATTTTGTTCTCTTGTTTTTGTTTTACTTAAAGAAAATCAAAAAAGATTTTTTTTCGTTTGTTGTTCTTTCGCTCTTCTCGCTTTTAATACTCTTCAAGAAAACACCCAAAAAAAACTTCGTTCTTTTTGCTTCTTCTTTGAAGTTTTTTGCTTTCTCTCTATAAAACGAAAAGACCAAAATATTTTTGGTTGCTGTTCCTTTAGCTTTTTAGCTCTCTCTTTGCTGTTTTATTTTTAGTTTTTATTTTGTTTCTTTTTTTGCTCTCTTTCGTTCTTAGTCTTGCTTCTTCTTTTGTTTAAACAAAACCAACAAAAAGATTTCTCTTTGGTTCTTGTGCTCTTTCTTTAACTCATGAAAAAACCTAAAAATATTTGATCTTCTTCTTCTTTTGATGTACAGTTGCTTGCAGAGTCCGGCTCTATTTCACGGTGACACTTGCACTTTATTATCATTTATATATCTTTCAGTTGTGAAAGTGAAAAAGCAATAATGACGATATTTTATGAAGTGGCCGTGATAGGAGAACTGGTATGAACTCTATTTGCTTTTCATTCATATACAGATGTTTATCCTTATGATCTTGAGTTAGTTTGTCATGATAGATAGGTATGTGCATAGTATTGTTTAGTAGTTCATGTTCTCCTATAATTAGTCTCAACTAGCTAACACCAGTGCAGAAAAGCCTAGCTATGGCGTGCTAAAAAGTGCCTTGCTGGCATAGGAGGCCGACGCCACCAATATGGCGCCATTGTTAAAATATAGTGGTGGCGTTGGAGCCTACGGCAGCAGTATTATTGATACCGATGGCGTTGGTTATAGTTGCACGACGGCGTTATCATATATATCTACGGCGTACGTAATTTTTCCAACGTCATAAACATGGAGAAACCATGGAGGCGTTGAGTTTCCTCCGCACGCCGTTACTTAGTTGTAAAGCATCGGAAAACCGCTGCCACGGCGGCGGAAAAACGGTGCCGTGGCAGCGTTTTGTACGATCAAATATATTTAGACCGACGTTGGCATGCCAGAATAAGGAAACATGTAACGTTAATTAAAAGATATCCACAATAATTATGTAACGTAGCACTTAATTAATTAAGATAGCCATGCAAGTTTTAAAGTACGATAAGTTGACAGAATGACATATAGCTGATCGAGTAGTGTACAGAACCAATAGCATAGCTAGCTGCACTATCCTATTACATTATATAGGATCGGAATAAGGATCATTAACGTATTTCTTCGACGAATCCGCAAGAGACACCGGACCATCAGCATCGAGACCCTGCTTCTGAATGCGAGCTCTTATCTCCTCCAGGCCGGTAGGTGCGCCGCCGTTGAAAACCCCGGCATGGTGGATGACATCCTTGTTGAGGATGGCAGCAAACTTCAGCTGGATGCGTCTGAACTCATCTCTGCTATTTCCCGAGCTAATTTCCTCCATTTTCCTCCCCCATGTGATGTCAGAGTTCTTTTTAAGGCGTTCTCCCTCCCGTATGTACTCCTCCATTTGGTGGACGACGTAGTAGCCGTCTGAATCACTGTTTTCTGGCTGCTGCATGCAACAAAAGTCAGTTTTGTGGCCGAAGCGTACAACTTTAAATTTTTCAAACTTGCGATATCCCTCTCTGATCACTCCTTCCCGGCTGGTATACTCGACGAGTGCATCATCCAGAACCTTCTTGATGCCTCTGTAGTCTTTCTTCACTTTCCTCGTCGAATCCAAGAAATAAGTTTCGGCGAACTTCAGGGTAATAACGATGAGGACACAATGTTCTCTGCGTAAAAAGTTGAGAAGAGCAATTATCCTCGAGTTATAATGTTTTTACGTGCAAGCAGAACGTGATTGTACGAAAGTATACTGTCTACCGAATGACTTACTTCGGATAGTAAGGCACGAGAAGGGAATCTTTGTCCATGTTGGCAAGCATGAACTCTGTCAGATACTTCTTGATAGCTTGACGGCGATCAGGGAGATTGACGTTGGTCTCGTGCACGAGGTAGGGGTCCGCTACCGCGACACTCCTGTTGAGGTCACATTTGGTAGTGTAGGCGGTATTGATTGCCCATAGGCGTACTAAGCAAGAACCAAGCTTCATTAGGTGGAACAGGTTGAAAATGTCTTCACATGGCACATAGAACTTGTTTGCGGGGAAAATGTCGCACAAACCAAGATTCGGTGGCACCATCACTGAAAAAACGGGGCAAAATCCACCTCCTTGAGAAAATGCGTACTTCTCCCTACAAAGAATTGTGTCATGCAGAAGCCTCAATTCTGTCTGCAGAAGATCGCAGAGCTCCTTCGGAAGGATGGGTTCACCCAGAGAATGGTAAGTCCGCCATGCAACATGACGAACTTGTTTAGTTTTCTGAACCGGCTGGCTGGCAGTGGCTTTCTTATTACCTGGTCGCCTTCTCTTCTTGCGTTCCAGGTTAGGCTGGCTGGCTATACCGCCCGGCAATGCATTTGCGACTGTCGCATTGAGTGTGTTTGGACTCAGCAACGCTCCCCTGGCTGGTGGCACTTGTGTGTCTGGTGGCGTGAAGTCGTCGTTGAACAAACTCTTCTGGCAAGGAACAACACGTTCTTGTTCAGCAGGAGGCATAGAGAATGCTTCGACATGAGCAGGAGGCATAGAGAATGCTTCGACACGATCAGCAGGCATAGAAAATGCTTCGACAGGATCAACAGGCATAGGTCCATCAAGATTGCACATGGCAGCTGATTTCTGATATTCGTCAACCAAGAAGTATCGATTGACAAGTAGTTCATCATTAGCCATTACTTGTTGTTGGTCCTCACCGACATCCACATTGTCGTTGCAACGACCTTCAGGTTGACTCTGACCCAAAGGAGATGGTCCTCGTAGACACGTGTTGCCATTGTTCATCTGCTGCGAGGTTGTTGGGATTTGGACGTTTCCTAGCCGAATTTGATTCTTCGGCCACTGCATTGGCCAACATAAGCATTGTCCATGGGTCAGCTAGCTATCCGCACCCGGAGGTTGTATCGGAGGAGGAATATCTTCGTAACCAGGTAAGACAACAGACAACTCGACTTTGAAGACCCTGTCAGGCATCTGCACTCCGTGCATGATGGTATCTTTGGGGTGGATGATCGAGCCGATTGCAACTTTAATCAGCTCACCATTCACATAGGCTAAGAGACTGCACGGAGTGTCTTTCGTAAGAGCGTTGAGAGCAGCCATTGGCGACGGGTTGCCAATGAAAGAGACAGAAGTGCTGCTATCCTTGGGCGATGGTTGGATGACAAGGTTTCCTAGTTCGCCGTTTTTGATCCATTGCTTCACGCTCTCAATTATTGAAGGCAGCATGGCTTGTGCATGGGCTTGGCTTTGCGTGTTGATGTGTGCTTCGATGTCGGCTGTGGCTGCGGCTGTGGTTGCCATTATCTTCTCTTCGATGCTCTGCTTGTAGGCTCTCCATTTCTGCCGTTGCAGCTCGCGGTCTATGGGAAAATGATAGTCCCATTTGGCACCGCATCCGGCGCCGTTCACACAGCCACCCGCCGGCGGCGCTAACGGGTGCTTGCCGAGGGTCATGTTGATCGACTGGTTAAGAGGAGTGTTCCACCTGGCCGTGGACCCTTGCGAACTCTGAGGTTCTGCACGCTGCCTTTCCAGTTCTTCTTTGAGTCTCCACGTTTGGTGATCCACGGAAAATTCCCCTGACTTATGATCATAATGGTACTGGCCCCTGACATAGTTATATTCGAGGGGGTCTTTGAATTGCTCGAAGTGGTTTGGGATGCCCTTTGCTGCAAATACAACGTCCTGCTTGTCCCACACGGCTTCTTCCCAACAAAACCACGGCTTCCGAGGGTGTGGTTACTTAATGTCTTTGATCGCATGTCCCTCCCCCATGACGACTGGGTCTGCACTACAGGGTTCTCCTGATTTTGCATCTTGAAAATGTTCTAGTCATCTTCACTAATGGTAGGCCACTTCTTCTGGATCTCGGAGAAATCTACGTGAAGCTCTTTTCTTGCGGCAGATTTCCAAGAACTCAAATTCTTGGAGAACTTATGGATTGCATGGTTGTTTACCTAATTCCTTGGGTACAATAGGTTGTCGTACTCGTCAGGAAACTTGAATCTTGTGTGCACCCTTCTTATGAGGAGTTCTCGCAGATTATCTTTGCCAACATCCCTTATATTGGACTCGTTGATGGAGCAGACTTCTCGAAGGATGACGACTAGGGCGTTGCCGTAGTGAGCCGAGGCCTTCCGCGGACTAACAGGCTCACCAGTGGAATTAACTCGAGTGACCACAAGCCTGTCAGTGCCGATAGTATTTCGGCTCCTAGGTTTCTGCTGCTTCTTGGGTTTTGGAACATCCTCCACCTCCACCTCCACCTCCTCCTCAGGAGAATACTCCTCCATATCATCTTCATCAGTATTAGCGCCCTTATCAGGATTACTTTCCTCACCAAGAATATCTCTGTAGCCACTGCCTCTCACATAGCATTCATCCGGATTTATCCCCTCCTTAAGAAGATCTTCACAATCTTCGTGTCGCTACGCGTCCGTAAGTGCCGGTTCGCCGTTGCCCGAATGTGTCGAAGAAGAGCCCACGTCGTCCTCTCGTTCAGACATCTACAAACAAATAGGACATATACTTAATTCATAATCAAAATACAAAATTTCGGCATGACCTTTGCTAGAAATAGGACATATTGGTTGCCAGAAATTTGACGAAATGGAAATTAATCAACGTTTCGCCAAAACATTGGCGACCGTATACATTCCCTGCAAAACGATACATATCGATCCATCGATCCAGCCAACAATTCACAACCAACACAAAAATTTAACCACAATTCATCACACCCATCTCATAAATTCTACTACATATCGATCCATCGATCCAGCCAACAATTAAGAATAGAAATTTTAACCACATTTCCTCAAATCCATCTTCAAAACAACTCACAATGTTACAACTACAACTAATTTACTCTAAACTATAGATGTGTAGCAATTCTAACAAATATGTGTCTATGAACTTAAAAAGAAAAGAAAAGCAGGGATCTCACTTACCGGCAGAATCGAGGTGCTTAAGCCGGGGCAGGGGGACGCCGGACGCTTTGCAACCGGAGCTGCCGGAGGCGAGGTCGAGGTGGTTGGGGCCGGCGGCGCGACGGTGGGGGAGGGGGTAAAGTAGCGGCGATGGCTCGAGCAGCGCGACGTAGGGTGGGGAAGGGGGCGACGGCGGCGCGAGCGACAGCGGCGTCCGAGGAGCTCGAGGGGGGCGTCGACGGCACGGGGTGCGGCGGCGGGCGACGGCGAGGGTGGCGGCGGCGGGCGACGGCGAGGGTGGCAGCGGCGGCGCGAGAAGTGGAGTGTACGAGGGCGCGAAACGAAACTTTGCCTGTGAACATTTCCCCCAAATCGGCTAAGTCAATGTGAAAAAAATAGCTATGGCATTGGTGACATCACCAACGCCATAGCTAAGTTAGTTATGGCGTTGGTGACGCCACCAACGCCATAGCTATTTTTCACATAGCAATTTTCATCCAACGGTATAATTCAATTTCTGAAGGTCAATACAAATGGTGAATAATAAAATACGGTCGACATATACGTGAGAAGATTTATTATATTAATATTAAAATATGGTCGATACAAGTGCTGCTGAATAATAAAAGATACATAAAAAATCAACTACGGCATCGTTTCTGAATTCTCTCGACGGAAGTTTCTTTTTTTGTTTGTGCAGGGCTCTCAACGGAAGTTTCTACATCCAACAACATGCTTCTGCTTCTTTTCGTACACTTTTTTTTGGGTTGGACATCATCTTTTTTGGGTTTGACATCATCTTGTTCTGGATAAACGCCAAATTGGTCATAGTCATCTAGATCTTCCTTCTTGGACAGTTCTTTATCGCTCCGTTCTTTCTGCCCTTTGTACAAAAGGTTTCTCACTTCCTGAACCTCCGCACGGCCATCCTGTCCGTCCATGTGATTTTCATGTTCGGACTCGTTCTTCGAGCGGCCTCCTTCTGGCTCATCATCATGTGCCACCCCTTCGACTTCGGCATCCTCCTCGTCCTCACCATGACTTGTCCACCGTGTGTAACCAGGCATGAAATTATGTTTCAACAAGTGCATCTTCACACGACCAGTAGAAGGGTCAATCAAAACTTTGTTTTCGCACTTCTTATATGGACATAATATCTCTTTTTCACCTTTGCGATTCATATCTTCCAACGCCACCTTGAAGAACCCATTTATAGTTCGATCCATATATATGTATAAATCGTTCACTTCATACACTTGCCTACAAAAAGGATCCAAATTAGAAATCAGCATTAATTACTACCTAGAAATCAGCATTGAAACCGAAAATTGGGCATTACCTAGATTAGATCGATAGTCGTCGATAGATCAATCAATCGATGGTAGAGGCCGGCCACGTATGTTAGGATCTGTAGAGAGACATGATTGACATTTATAATGTTGAGAGCTAGCTAGCCAGAGCTATCTATATATAGAGCAGCAAATACTGATGGCATTCCACATTTAGAAACGCCATCACAATATTTTGTGAACTGAGAGTGGACCTGACATCATATACCGTTGACGTTTAAATAAATCGTACGCCACAAGTACAGGGAATAGTGCTGTCGTAGGTATTTATTCAACGCCAGCACTAATCTGCGGATGATGAGGATGTTGGGACCCACATACAAGTGGCGCTCTATAAAATTCCTACGCCAGCAATAAGCTCATAGCTATGACGTATGAATTATGCCAACGCCAGCACTATTTGAAAAAAATAGTGCTGGCGTTGATGGAAAATGGCGCGCCACCAACGAAAGTTGTGGCTAGCCATTTCTCCACTAGTGTAAGAGGGTACAATATGTTATTTAGATGTCAACATGTGTTGTTTTGTTCATTATATGATATGGTATTGTGGTATCCTAATCATATTATTTTGTCGCAGTTCATGATTATGACTATTATTGTTCTCTTAGTTGGTCGCTTCCCTGTCTATTTAGCATTCACCTGTACTGAGCGGGAATGCTGCTCGTGCATCCAAATCCTTGAGCCAAGTTGTTCCATAAGAGTCCACTATATCTTTCTATGCATGGTATTTCACCGCCATTACAAGTAAATTCTCATGTGCTAAAATTTAAAACTGCTTAAAACATCCTTATTTGTGCCACTGTTTACAGCTCATGAGGAAGTAGTAAGGGGTTAATTATCTTCCATGCTAAACAAGTTCTTCTATCTTATTCACCAATGAGTATGACATATGTGCTCATTTAAATTTGCAAGAGAGATGGTGCCAATCGTGAATGAATTTAATTAATAAAAAGACACTCCTCCATGGACTGATGAAAGTTGGCAGGCACTCGTGAATTTGGTTAGCCATGGTTTGTGGAAGACAAGGTGGGGAGGAGTGTAAACCTCAAACTGAAAGCTAACTTAATGTAAGCCGCTTTCGAAACTCTGAAAACTAAAGTTTAGCATGGAAGATAATTATTTACTTCGATGCCAGTCGTTGACATGAATAAACACCTCTCTAAATCATTTTTACTTCTAATTTTCAAAATATACAAAGCTCTGGCACATGTTAATCCCTGCTTCCCTCTGCGAAGGGCCTATCCTTTAACTTTTATGTTGAGTCACCATCCTCGTTGATCACCAACCTAGAGATCATAATTGCCATTCTTAGTGTATCATGCCTTGTCCCTAATTATTATTGAGTAATGCATGATTGTGATATTGCTTGTTCTAAGTCTTCATATCAAGTCACCATTTCAAATTCGGAGGTGCCTTGCTTTTATGTTTTGCGGTATCAGAAAGGGCAAGCGAGATACCACTATACAATGTTGTGTCGTGATCATTATAATCTTGTTAATGTTTATAGATCCCATATTATTATCTTCTAGTCTGCTGAGATATTTGCATGAGTTTACATAATTGCTGAACCTTACTATCTATATAGCATTTGTAATGAACTTGCTATAACCTGATCATAACATAAGCCTCTGCATATTAAATGAAACAAATGTGTTTGTAAAAGTTTTTCTTTATCGCGTTTAGTTTGTCAACTGAATTGCTTGAGGACAAGCAATAAGCTAAGCTTGGGGGAGCTGATACGTCCCAAATGTATCTACTTTTCCAAACACTTTTGCTATTGTTTTATCCTCTAATTTGCATGATTTGAATAGAACTAATAGGGACTAACGTTGTTTTCAGTAGAATTACCCTTGGTGTCTATTTTTGCTCAGAATTAAATTTTCCCGAAAAGTTCCAAGAAAATTCCAAAAAGCAATTTAGGCGAAAAGACCAACGGAGCCAGAAGGGCAGCCGGAGGGGGGCACCAGGTGGCCACGTAGGCTCCAGCCTTGGGCTCACCTATGGCCACGGCTCAAGCCCGCGTGGGCCCCCTGGGTGCCGCCTCTCAACGCCCTTCAGACAATTCATTTCTCCCGACGCGAAAAAACTCTAGATACCTTCACTTTTCCTGTTCGCGATACGGAGCCGCCGTGCTCCTCTCTTCTCCTTCGGAGGGCTAATCTGGAGACCATTTCTGGCCGCTGGAGATGGAAGATCATCATCGTCGTCATCACCAACTCATCTCCATCAGGCCATCATGTTTCCCCCATCCATGTGTAAGTAATCCCCTGCTGTAGGCACATGGGATGGACGGGATTGGATTAGATTTCCCATGTAATAGATGTTAGAATTGTTAGGGCTTAATGTCTAGTATATTCTCCGTGAATTGTTGTTGTTATGACTTTGCTGTGCCCAATGCTTGTCACTAGGGCCCGAGCGTCATGATTTCAGATCTGAACCCTTTATGTTATCATGAATATATTGTTGTTTTGGATCATATCTGCAGGTTGTATGCACTTATTAATTATTCTTAACCGGACACCTCAAGGCGACAGGTTGGGGTATCAAAGCGAAAGAATTTAACTTGAGGATTACATGTGTTCATTGAGTGTTAATGCCTTGCTCCGGTGCTTTGTAAAATGAGTACATTAATTACCCTAAGTTCATTTATTGGCCCTGCTAAAACGGAAGGGTAGGACAAAAGATGTTGTGCAAGTTCTTATTGCAAGCACATGCAACTGTGTTTAGAATGCATGCCTACGTATGATTGATGAACTGGATGTTTTTATTTATTTATCTATGCCCTGTGTTATAATTATTACATGAGTGATTTTATCCATGCAACGCCCATTTATCTATTCCCATACCTAAAGTGATTCCAACTCTGGTGTTGTCTTTAATCAATATTGCTGCTATTGTTACTTTTGCTACTGTTACTTTATTGATACTATTGCTATTAAACTACTGCTGCCATCATATTACTATTGCCACTAATAAATTATGTCAAGCAAGTATTTATCCAGGTGTGGCTGAATTGACAACTCAGTTGCTAAGGCTTATAAGTACTCTCTGTCTCCCCTTATGTCCAATCAATAAATTTGGATTGAAATACTTCCCTCGAAGACTGTTGCAATTCCCTACACTTGTGGGTCATCAGGGCACAATACACTGAGGAAGATTACGTGGCCTACGATCAACGGTTCATCAACGGGTGCCGAGCACTATCTCGGGACCTCGATTCAACTAGCTCCCGAGAACCGTACGGGCTAAAACCTACGAGGAATACGACAGAACGCAGGACCAAGTCGCATACCTTGAGAAATTCGTGCAGGCCGTGTCAATCGTGGGAGGAAGCCCCAATCACATGGTGAAACGTCTTCCCACCTACCTCAAGGGAAACTCCCTTAAGTGGCTAAGGAATAACACTCCCGGCTCAATCAGGACCTGGGGCGACTTTACCCGTGGTTAACCGGTTTGACATCATTGTTTAGGGCGAATCCGGTCGTTTGCAGCAGGTGTCTTCTTTGAATCCATTTGTGATGGCGCTGCAGTATCATCTGATGTTTCCTTGCAGCGATGAGGGCTTTCATCTTGGCATCACATATATGGATGTCTCCTCTCCGATACCCACAGGTGGTCCTAACCAGTGGCGATCGTCGTCCGCTAAACGTGACAATGTGACTATGCTGGAGTACTATTGTTATTATTTTAATTATTGTCTGGGCGAGCCTAATCCGTTGACATGCTGCGGGCGTCTCAGTCTACAGGTTATTGACAATCCTTATTCATTTGTTGAAGCTAGTAGGATATGTACCATTATTTGAATAAGGCTGCACTTCGGTCGGTGATTTATTAGGGTATTTTCTATGCCGTTGGCAAGGTTAGCTGTACGGTAAAAACTTAGGTGTTTAGTTTATGATCCATTCTCACTTTACAGCTGGTCCTCGATACATGGTTCAGATTTATCAGGATGGCATGGCAATATGCCGTGAGTATGGTGCTCCCGATTTATTTTTACTTTTACGTCTAACCCTAAATGGCAGGAAATGATTGACGCATTGGTGTTTGAGCCTAGTCAAACCGCTGCTGATCAGCCGGACATTGTCACTCGGGTTTTCCATTTGAAATACCAATAAAAGAAATGTGCTAACTTCTGACCTTTTCATAGTGACCTTGGATGAATTGGTCATAAATATATGACCATTCCAAACCAATTGGTCATAAGCTGTTTGGGTGGGTCCAAACCCGAAAACATAACGACCATTTTGGTCAAAAAGGTCATACGTTCCTTACACGAAGTGGTCATAAGCAGACAACACTGGCTACCTCCCTATTTTTACCCGATTACGACAAATTTAAATGGTCATATTTGCTAATTTGTATTGGTTTGAAATAATTGGACGGCCACCTCAGCAATTTCGCCTATGTTTCGTGTCCATGCATCGGCCACCTCAGCAGTTTCGCCTATGTGTCATACGCATGTGTCAAGTTTCGTTTACGTGTCTGGATACCACTAGGTTTGAATCTACGACTGACGAGTGGGACCGACACATTGACCTGTTGACCATGAAGTCCACCAACACAATGACCTGATATGACATGCGGGACCCACCACCAACCTGACATGCCGGACCCCACACCGACATGACACGTGGGACCTTTGGACGAACAACCAAGTGAAGCTGCGCGTCCAACCCGCCGGACAACAGAACAATATGACCCAAGGCGGAAATATTGGCTAAAAAAATTTGGAGCACATATCCTTTTTATTTACAACGTTCGTCGGTTAGACCTAGGCCAAGGTCGCTCAAGGCCTACCGTTCTGCCCTTTTTTTGGGGGGCTGGTGGCCATAAGGTGTTAGAGGCCACCGAATGGGTTGGTGGCCCATGCGCTGCTAGGCGGCCACCAGGTTCTCCACCTCCTCTTGAATTCTCCTGCCTAATTATCTTGACAGCGTGCATGTCACCATCACAATACGTACATGTGTGTTCTTGACAGCGTACATGTCACCATATACACTTGTGTATTAAACACCGAACACGACTGCTACTTTGATTCAGTACGGTGATTAGTCTTGCCTGATTCTTGTACTATACTGCTACCCGACGTGAAAACAAAAACTTAGATTTATTAGAATTCCGTTGCTATTTCTCAGTTTTTAAATCTCAGTTTTTGTTTGGTTAATCGATGAGGCAAAGTTAAATTAATCAATGAGATAAAGCTTATGTCCCGTTTCAAAATCATAGTTTTTGTTTTTTAAATCATAGAAAAGCCATGACATCTCTCACAACAATGCATGTGTGTTCGACGTGAAGGAGTTCGACATGAAGCTTTTGTCTGTTGCTCCATCGCCTCCGCGGTCGCGCCGCCTGTGTCCCAGATGGCACGCATCTCCCACCGCAAAACCGCCTCCGCTGAGTCAAAACCATTGGAGACAGCGACCACCAGCCTCACCTGTGTTTTTATTGTTGTAGGCCTCGCGTCAAGTGCTTCAAGCCGAGGAAACATACAAAAACTGCACAAATCCTGGCGCATCGAGAGACACACAATTCATGAGTTTGAGATGCCGCTGGGTTGTAGGTTTTCTGGCTTCGATCCTTTTTCAACAAAACAGCAAAAGTGCTGAGTGCATGCGTGTAAGTGTGTTATTTTAATTAAATATGCGTACCGCTAGTTATGTTTAACGGGAAGTTATGTGGGCACAGTGGTTAGCGTACGTGGGCTTCAACAGCGATTCCTGGGATGGGTAGATTTTTTCCCCACTGACAGGTGGGACCCGCGTAAGGTTGTGGCATTTGACCAGTCAACGGAGTAAAATACGGAGCTATACGGTGAGGTAGTGACTGTTAATCACCGCAAGTCGTATATGGTGACCGTATTGACCGTATTCTTAAGTACAATGACCAAAGTGAGCTTTTGACACAAGTTCAGTGATCGCGGATGCATTTTACTCAACTCCCACCCCGCCTCGCCACTGCGGCCCAGTTGGAGGCTTTGCCAAGAGCAGCATGATCAGGGCGCTCGGCAAAATCTCTTGATGGGCCGTGGGCCAAATCGGCTGAAATTTGTTTGAATGATTTAAGCCGGACAAAGTTATTCCAGTTAAACTTGTGGTAGCTGATAGCCCCCCTACAAGACCCGGCACACATGTTTTCTCCTTCGACAGTTCATCATTCGGTAGAATTCTACTGAGTATGTTTTCGTAGCAAGTATATTTCTCATGCGGCGGGAGGGAAAAAAACTTAGTAGGAAGTATATTTCTCATGCGACGGGGAGAAAAAAAATACTTAGTATGAAGTATATTTCTCATGCGACGGGGAGAAAAAAATAATTAGTTGGAAGTATATTTCAGATGCGTCCTTGGGAGGAAAAATGTTGAGCGTGTCAATATACTTAAGTAGACAAAAAATAATATATTGGGAAACAGCATGCATTTTGCGAATCTCTCTTGGAGAAGATGGTGGAGTCTGTAGGACTTATAATAGGCGTGGACTTTTCTTCCCAATTATGGCGATGTCAACAGGAAATGTTGTTGATAAATTGCAACCGTGGAAATGTCTTCCCGACTGTTACAAGAGAGGGACGGACCTACAGTCACAACTTGAACTGCTAGTGCGTGACCCATCCAAAGTTGTGGTAGCTGGTAACCCTCTACAAGACACGCCACCGATATATTCTCCTTTTTGATAGTTCATCATTCTGTACAACTCTACTCACCCTGTTCTGTTTCGGCAACCTCTCCACACGTGCGCAAACAAATTTGTTCAAACAATTTAGGTGGGAGAAAGTGACGGACGCAACAAATTTGTTCAAACTATTTAGGGGCAGTCAACTCCAGCCCCTACAACTTCTCGCCAAATAAATGACTAAGCACATCAAAAAGCGAAAGAAGAAACCAGGTTGCTATTTCGTTACATTCCTAAGGGAAAAATACGCGCAAAGATCAAATTGGTACCTTAATACTAGTAAGAAAATGGTGTGCATAAATCATAGAATATTGTACATGTAGAATATTCTACATAGCAGCTGGACTTTCCGTGCAAAATTAATTATAAGACGTGCACGCCTATAACTCTAGAGTTTGATCTAGACACCTTGTCTAAACCAGGCAGGCCTTGCAAAGTCTTAGGGTCGGAATCGGACTCTAAATCATAGTGGTATGTGTCGTGGCATGTTTTGACTGTTCGGACGGGTCACACTTGGAGACCGGGATGGTAACACACGGAATACGAAGATTTAGACAAGTTCAGGCCCATACAAATAGCGTCGAGTAAAGACCCTACTCCTGTGTGTGGTTGCTTTCGATTATGAGCGAAAATATGCCTCCCATTCAACGGCCCTCATTCCGCATTATATAATTGGTCGGAATTAGGGTTATAATTAAAGTGCCAAGTGGGTTTACAAACGGCGGCTCCTACGCTAAAACCGTAACAAGATAATCTACATCTGATATGAGTCAGTTTACATAGAGTATACCGCACGATCCGCGTTCGAAAATCTCGGCATGGCTAGTACCACATGATGATGCGTTCGGGCCCCCGCCTGGGCTTTGAACTGTTGTGGTGGGCCACCGTGTGCTTTTTGGGGCACCCTTTCGCCTCCGCGGGTCTTCCCGGAACCCGTGACCTCGTTGGTAGCCCTCAAGTCCCTGCTGATCGGAGGAAGACGTCGCCTCGCTTCGTTTAGGCGCACCGACTGGACACATAGCTCGCTAACGAGTCCTCTTTGCAGTGTCACATAAAAAAGATTCATATTTTTATTTTTCCAACAACAAAGCGTTCATCATCTGAGTTGGGCAGGAGGCACCCTACAGCCGTTCTGTCGGTTATCGACCAGACAAGTTTACTGTCGTGTGGTTTTCATTGCGGATGCCATATTTAGGTTTTTTATCGAAGGTGTGGAGCAAGGCGACATTTAGTTTCTAGGTGAGAGATTTGACACACTCGAGTTATCCAGTATCGTCTCCTCTCGGTGCAGGTCAAGACCTACTCCTTCTAGATTATATTGATCTCGATATGCGATTGCATGGTGCGCCAATGGAGGGTGCGCGGAAGCTTTGATGGCTCTGTCGTATAAGGTGTAAGATTGATGACATGCCCTCTAGCGGTCTCCCTGCATGCTTAATATAGTTAGCCTGCTAGGGTTTACAACTTAGTCCTGAGTCGGTTCGAGGACAGAATCCTACTATACTACGGCTAAGTCTTCTTTCCTTATACTCCAAGCAGGTTCATCATCTTCTGAAAGGGATCCTAATGGACACCGCTTGGACCCGAGTCGGATCACCTTGCCATGTGTAAGCTCACCATAGGGAGTCGGTCCTTGTAGAGGTGATCTGTTCATCTACTGTTTTTCTAGTACGCATGTATAGCAAGATTTGTTTGTCGGTCGTCATGATGTATTTACTGTTTATTCAGATTAAATCTTGTATTAATTTGCTCATATATTCAACATATTCCGTGCCAGCCCTACATGGCTAGTCCATGGGAATATATTTTTTATGCTTGTTTTTTTAATCCTTTGCGTGCCTTTTGCGGAACGAGTCCTGTCCTCGGGCTTGTTCAGCTGGTTCATCACGCGCCGAACGATAAGACATCAAGCTATTCATGCCCTTTTGAGCATACTCTACGCACACGAACTGTGCTGGCATCGAAATGATCGAATCGTGCTTACCTTTTCCAACAAGAGGGAGCCCCAAATAAGTTTGGGGAAAAGAAGCAACCCCATAATGTCAGCAAGTGGAGTAACCTCGTCTACAGAAACATGAGTGGGAGCAAAGGAACTTTTCTCGAAATTTATTGAGAGGCATGTTGCGTTCGAGAAAGCAAGCGATGACAATGACTCTCTGGGCAAGCACGCAGATTAATAAGTGTATGGTCCGCGTACTGCAAAACATGACACGGCAAGTAGCTGTCCAGAGACCACGACTACTCTAGCTTGAATGATGCAAAGGAATGGATTTGGTTAATTTAGAGTTATGCGAAAAACAACACCGATATAATACGAAACAGAGGGAGTATGTTGCAAGTTGCCACACCACACATACAACAGTAAGTCCTAAGCATCGATTTTGTTTGGATAAGCAAAAATACGTTGTTGGCCCCTGCCCATGGAAGCTATTGAACGATGAGATGCCTATATATAGCGAGCAGTAGTGCTGCACTCCTCATGCACTGATGCACATCTAGCCTGCTCCTCGGCTAAAGCGATAAAGGAAGGAACTCATCGATGGCTGGGTGTGGCTTGGCCGTCCGGGTGGTGAGCCGGCGTCTCGTCAAGGCCGACGCCCAACCCTTGATCGTGCCGCACGTGCTCGCGGTCTCCAACCTGGACCTCTTTTGCAACGCCGTACAAGCGTCCATGGTATGCGTCTACCCCAAGCCGGCCGCCGGCGACTTTAACGCCGTAATCGCCACGTTCGAGGCCCACCTGCCACGCTTCCTCAACTATTTTTACCCTGCGGCCGGCCGCATCATGGTGGACCCGAGCTCCGGAGTCACGGAGGTCCACTGCTACAACCAAGGCGCGGAGCTTACCGTGGGAGACGCCGGCGTGGAGCTGTGGAACCTCGATTGGGGCTTGGCGCAGGGGTCCCTGAATAGTATCCAGCTGCCGTACCCCCAGGAGATGCCGCTGTCGGTGCAGCTGGTGTCCTTCACCTGCGGTGGCTTCGCCGTGGTGTGGGCCACCAACAACATGATCGGCGACGGGAACTACGCGGTGATGCTAGTCAGGATGTGGTCCGAGCTGGTCCGGACGGGGTGCATCTCCGGTGGAGGCCCCACCCATGACCGCTCCTTGTTCAGGCCTCGCGACCCGCCGTCGTACGGCACCACGGTGGACAGGATGTTCGCACCGTGGGACCACGAGCACCAGGTGAACGCCCTGACCGCGGAGGAGAGCTTCGTGGAGCGGCTTTACTACGTGGAGGAGCGCGACATCGCCATGCTCTGCGACAAGGCCAGTGGTGGTGGCCAGCAACGAGCGACGCGCGTCCAGGCGGTGTCCGCGTACGTGTGGAAGGTCCTCGCGGGGATCGTGGCTACGTCGAAGTTGCTGAGCGACGACGAGAAGCGCTGCCGCATGGTGTGGTGGGTGGACGGGCGGCGGCGGTTCTCGTCGCCAGAGCTCCGCTCCTCGCTGCGCAACTACGTGGGCACCGTGACGTCCCACGTGGTCAGGGACGAGGCAGTGGGGACGCTGCTAGGCAAGCCGCTGGCCGGGGTGGCGGACATGGTGCGGGAGGCCATCACGTCGGTGGACTACGACGAGCTGTACCAGCAGATGGTGGACTGGATGGAGGTGCACAAGCCGGCCCATTTCTTCGAGAGCGCCACCTTCGGACTCGGCAGTCCCACCATCGCCCAGACCTTCTGGACCTCCTTCCCGGGCGACACCGAATTCGGCTTCGGCACCGCCGCGCTGGCGATGCCGGTCCACGCGAGCTGCGGCAGACTGTGCATGGGCTTTCTGTCCATATCTGCAAAGCCAGAGGACCCGGGGACGTGGATCCTCAGCGCCTTCATATGGCCGCGCCTCGCGGCAGCGCTCGAGTCCGACGAGCAGCGCATCTTCAAACCTCTCACCGCGGAGTACCTTGGTTTCACGCGTGGCGCCACCAGACCGCGGCTCTAAATTCTGGTCAACAATATATGTAAGAACCGATGAAATAAAGCCAGGTGGTGCCGGTGACGTTCCTGCCTGATGAGTCATGAAGCTGTTCGCAATCGCATAGATTGTATGTATGTATGTATGTATGTGTGTAATTTATTATTGTACTAAGTATTGTATCTACTTGATGATCTAGGTGTTTTTATGGTTACTAGTAATGTGCCCGTGCGTTGCAACGGGACAAAAATATCACAGTTTTACAGTTAAGTTAGTGGCTCAGACATCCAATCTCTAGATCAATGCTTAGCATGAATTTCTCTAATCCATATATCTAGTTTCCATCTAAGACTGCAGGCAACCATGATTGATTCAACGCCGTGATCCATTTTCTGTGATGAAACAAAAAATAAAGTGATGCTCTCATATTCAGATTGTGCAAAGGGGCAATCCGCATCTAAATTGAACTCTTCTAAATTCATCTCGCCTTCACCGCAAAGCCCCAAAAGATAAAAAGGAATTAGCCAAACGTTGAAAAAGTCACTAAATATATGAGCTAGATGAGAATAAACAGATGAAGCAGCAATGATCAATAATAAACACTTGGACGCGGAATGAACTACTCCTACTGAATTAGCTGAGGTGCAGCACCGTGACCTTGCAACAGCAGCCCACGTGGAGGCGATCCGACTTGCATTCCCGAACCACAACTGTTGTGGGCAGACTCTGCTCCTACTGGAGGATTCTCCAATCGAATCCTGGCTTCGCAGTAACACCTTTATGAATGTAACTCAACTGCTTGAATGTGTCGCCGGTGGCAGCCTCTTCTCGACTGCTCCTGCAAGGATGTCCTGCTGAACCCCCAGACTCCTTGCTGGGCGCACCACCTTCATGCCTTATAAAATCAATCATAGGACATATGTTAGTGATCCTAAAAGATTAACATCATGGCCCTCAAGCAAATTAGTTATCAATCATGTGTCAGGCGTATAACACATTATTTCCTCGAGGTCGCTAGAACTGAACTTAACAGTATGAATAGCAAAGAAAGGTTGTTTCTGATGATCATCACAATACAGCCAACCAAACAAATAGAACATCTTTGTGATGAAGAAATTACAGGAAATTAGCAGTATGATTCTATCTACCTCAATCTACCTGAAGGCATAGGTCACAGCAAGCAACTGCAGAATATTCAAAATCATATCAAAACTCATGCTCTTTACAAAATTCAATTAAAAAAAGGAAACATAACAGACATGTCGCATTTATCTTCACATGTGACTGCAAATTATACAACGGCGTACCCCAGGTCGAGCGCGGGTGGTCGGCATTCCAGCCATGTTGGTAGAAAAGCAAGATTGGTAGCAGGTAGAGGCGCGGCGCCACGCCGCGCCCATGCTTGAGCCAGTTGTTGGTTTATTTGGTTCATTTTTTTGTTTAAAACTTGAGTAAAGCTAGCGTAGAAGCAGGGCGGTATGCAGAAAACAACTCACAAGGATCACCGTGATGAATGAGTAGAAGCTCTTGCCCTATTTCAAAAGAAGCACTGAATAATAAGGCAGCAAGCTGATGAACTCACAAACTGAACATTTGTGTACTTTAGAAGCCAAATGTTGTATGAACAAAAACCTACAGGCTGATGTTGCTATACTAAGTACTAACTCAGTGATGTCCAGAACAGTAAAGAGATGAATAAAACCGTCAAGCAAACTACACTTTCTAGTAGTTAGTTTTTTTTTTGCCTATCTGTAAATCCGCAATGCAAACTCAGGTTTTGTGATTGGTTAGAAAACAACCATAGTCCTAAAAGAAAACAACCATGTCGCCATGCTAGACTGATCAAAATGGAAAAGGGCATATCTATCATTTCAGCACTAAGAATCATGAAAGGAAAAAAATCCTATCTGGAGCTGGAGAATAGTCCTTCGCCTAAATGGAAACCTTGAAGGGATGTGACTGATAAGAAAGAGAGGCATGATCTACAGAGAAAAGTAGAAACAAAGAAAAGCACTGGAAATTACCTTTTGTGGAATGAAAGTGAAGTCGACGCAGATAGGCAAAGCAATGCAAGGATTCTGCAGAATAAAGAGGAAATTAGACCAGGACAGGAACAACCTTTCTGACTTGTACTGCATATGCATAAGTTTACAGTTAAAGAAGCATTGATTTGGAAGAAACAACAGTATTCAATTTCGGACCAGTACACAAATAGCTCGTACGATCCTGCTATAAATTAGTTTGTCGAAGCCATCCAAGGCACAATCTTGACCACATTCTACTAACTAAATATGAAGTTTGTTTGTACTGCACAACATAGAACACCAACACCGCTAGCTATTTTACTTATTCAGAGTCCAGCAATGAAAACTGAAGCAGCTTATAAGATTTAAAAGTTGGATAAATAACTTCAGATAAAGGTGCTAGCTGGTTTTAGTACTCGAGGTTTTTTTTGACAATAGTGCTCAAGACATTTAGCATGTCAAAAGAGTCAAAACAACGAAGTTAGCAACGGAAGAAATTGAGGCATAGGTCAAATAAACATTGATTGCTTCCTCTTTTTCTATTCATGTTCAATTAGTGGAAAAGTTTCCAACACCTTACATATATGAAATTTTTGGGACACTTCATCTTACAAATTGCAGTTATATAAACAGGTTTGGAAAATCAATACGCTGACCTCTACAAATCCCCATGGCAGCAAGTAAACAGCCCAAATTTGTATTTGATACAAAATTATTGGCATGCCATATCTAAATTTTCTATGGATCTGCTCTAGGAGGCAGCTATTGTACCGAAGCAAGAAGCAACTAAGAGGGAAAATGTATTAGAAGCACCCGAGTGATGTAAATATCGTTTTACATGGTAAAATATTTTGCACCAGCCCTTGGTTGTCACTTGAGAGCAAGCAAATACAGGAATCATCTCAATATTTCATCATGTGCAATGAGTTTTGAGGAATGACTACGCCACTTTGTAAAATCTTGTTCATTGAAGATTTTTTATGGAACGTAATGCCAGAATCTTGAACGGGCTTCATTGTAGTGACCTGGAGATGTTTGAATTCACCAGGAAAGATGTGAGACCTTGGAGGCTGCTGGTTGTATCTCTTAATTTTAAATATTTTTCAGTCATCTTCGGCTCCTGTACATCGTGTACAGTCAAGCAGATTGGCAGCTGGAGCTGCTCTGTACCTCGACTCCCTTTGTCGAGTTTCTTCCTATGGCCATGTTTTTCCCCCTCTTAATAAATATTGGCCTATGGCCTCGGAGAGAGAACGGAAAGAATCCTGACACAATCAATTAAGCATGATTATTTTGAATAAAGCACTAAGCCACTAAAGGCACACAATCAACAGCCAAGGAGCATACGAACAACGAAGAAGACACCGGCTATGTTGGTACTTGATAGCATAGTCAAATGAATGGACAGAAAAATGTTATACTTTGTAGGTACGTAAAAGGTAATTGCTTTTTTACAATCTACAGGGGTTAAGAGTCTTAAAGGTAGAATACATGAAAGCTTAGTAATTTTAGTTCCATTCGAATGGATTGCAAGATCCTATGTATTGTTGTTGTAAGTGGGCTATCTTTGAATCTTCAGTATCACGAAGGCTCCTGAAGTTTTAAAAATCATTGCACCTGGAAATATCTAGTAAAACATGATTAGATCAATTTGGTTATCAAAGGAAGATATGCAGTTCCTAAATTTTAGTATAGTTCAAATAAAATCTGGCTCAATTAACTAATGGTAACGGAAGCAGATGCGGCAGAGGATATGTTATTTGCCTTACCAACAGTTGTAGCATTGTTGAGTTGAATATGGAAGCAGTCAGCAGGACCTTCTAGTTGAGTATAGAAAAGAGCCCACCATAACTAATTTTATTTCATAAAAAATAGTCTACCACGCATGAGAAGCATAGACTACACCCAACCCACAATTTATAAACCTTTTGTGTTTGGGCATCTCGGATCATAAGAAACACAAATTTCAAAAAATACTTAATTCTGAAACAAACAATTGACCACTTTGCCAGAATACTTAAAGGAAATTTATAATGGCAAATTAGTCTGCATAATATAGAACACTTAACCAGAATAGTTAAAGAAAAATTAAAATGGCAAAATAGTACTCCCTCTATCAGGCTATTTATGAGATACTATAGATGTGAGAAAAACTTATACTGTCCGTCCATGATAAAGATTTGGCTTCTTGTTTAAAAAAAGATTTGGCTTCTTGGTTCCCCAGTGGCACCGGTGGCAGGCAGATGATCCATGACAGCATTAATTAGGCCAATAACATCTGCAAATTCAGACCGGTAGTATAGTTTCAGACTGGAGCATTATAAACTGGCAAAGGAGACAAATTTATAAATATAAATTTATGTGAATTAACCTGATATAAGTATAATTTTGATCCAATCCGTTTTTCGAGCTCCACAAGCGGAAGTGCATTGTGAGCTAGGGGGTTGAGGACTAATGGGGTCTACAATTGTTTTGTTGATGAAAGAGAGCCTGGGATGATCTACTGCTCTATATTTTTCTTTTGCCCTCAGGTAGCGCTGAATCCTGTAGACCACTCCTTCCTGTATATTGTTTTTGACTATGTTCATCTTGTCGCTTGGAATCATGCCCTCTGTTGTTCCTCCCTACACAAGAAATGTCATCAGGCTTTCTTTCATTTTCTAGCAGCAGTAATACACAAAGAGGACTATATTTGTTACCTTCCGATCAACCATAACAAAGTTTAGACCATATAATATGGTGGAATCTGCGGTCCAGTGCTGCCATATTCTCCGGATGTGAACAATGAATGTCGGGCTGTACGCATTTTTTACCAAATCTTTTAGCAACGTGGTCTCCATGACTGGCGGCAAGAGCGTGCTTGGACTGCATCAAAATAACTGTAAGCATGAATGTGGCAATAGAGAAAAACCTATGGACGAAATTAAATATGCATCGGATTTCGACACATTGCAGAGCTAAGAGATTGAGGTATAAACATGAAATCTCAGCGAATAAGGCAATGGGAATCTGGCAATTTGAAGCTAGTTCTCCATGAAATCGAGGATAATCCGGTGGAAACCTATTTCGAGAAGGAATCATTCAAGGGTGTGGAGGAACCCATGCAATTGGAGACTGAATCTTGCGACCAAAAACAGAGTGAAGACCAACTCGCTCAGAAAAGGCTTATGCTAAAGAATCCAAGCCAAAACAACCGGAACAGGAATTTATAGATGTCAAGGAAGAATTGGTGCAGGCGAAGGTGGCCGAAGAATGCAGCAAGGACCTTCAACCTGACGAAAGTGCCTCCATGGGGAGAATCGAAGAAGACTTGCAGGAACAGAGGAGCAAGGACGTGCAGGACGAAGGAGATGCGCAACCTGACGGAGAAGACCACCAAGAAGATGTGCAGCGGCCTGCGTCAGAGCCACAGGAAGAGCAGGAGCACGAGGACGCGGATGACGGGGAGAGTCCCCTGAGGTCGACATCCATCGCGCAGCGCGTGCACACGCGCACCTCGTCGGAGAACCTCGCCGGCGGCGCCGGCGAGGGGTCGCCGTCCAAGGGGAAGGAGTGGAAGTGGACGTTGGCGTGCAAGCTGTACGAGGAGCGCATCTAGCTCAAGCTCTGCCGCGACCGTGTCGTGGCCGGCGCGTGCGCCGACGACATGGACATGCTCTGGGAGGCCTACGAGACCGTGAGACCGTGCCGCCGGTTCCCCGTCCTCCACGACCAACACCACCACAGCAGCCAGGCCGCCGAGCTGCGCTACACTCCGGTGCATCAGGACAGCAGCCCGCTGTCCGCCGCGGCATTCGGGTCGACCAGGGGCGGCGGCGCGGCTGACCATGACCGGCGGCGATGGGGAAGAGTCGGGGGAAAGGAGGGAAGGCCGCTGGGGAGCTGGAGCCTCGAGGGAGAGGGAGGGGCACCCGTGGTGGTCGTCGGCGAGAGGGGCTGCGGGGTGGTGGCGCAAAGGGCGGCGGCGGCGGCGCGCTGGAGCCTGGAGGTCGAGATGGGATCGGGAGGTAGGGTTTTTTTTTTTTATCTCGTCCATGCCGGTTCGATTGATTGATTAGGAGGACTGCGGGTTGAATACTGAAAATCACAGGGACTTTTTTGCAAAATGACCGCGACGGGTAAGCACGCAGAAGCGATAGCCGCTTTATTATTAGGTAAAGATTATGCATCGAGGCTGAGCAATAATTTGTTTTGCATGGGTGGTGGGTATTTCTGCCTTTTTTTTTTTGGAGAAACTAGCACCATGCCCCTCGCAAATTCAATGATATTTTCTTTAATATGTTACAAGTATATTACAAATAAGTTATGTTTTCACACATGCTCATGTTAATCTACTAGTTATATATCATAAGGTAGTTCCATCGCCACCACAGATGTTATGCTAAATAATATATCACGTGTGAAACACCACAGATAGTTCCAATTATGGCGATGTCAACACAAAATGTTGTTGATAAATTGCAACCGTGGAAATTTCTTCCCGACTGTTACAAGACAGGGACGGACCTACAGTCACAACTCGAACTGCTAGTGTGTGACCCATCCAAAGTTGTGGTAGCTGGTAACCCTCTACAAGACACGCCACCGATATATTCTCCTTTTTGATAGTTCATCATTCTGTACAACTCTACTCACCCTGTTCTGTTACGGCAACCTCTCCACACGTGCGCAAACAAATTTGTTCAAACAATTTAGGTGGGAGAAAGTGACGGACGGAACAAATTTATTCATACAATTTAGGGGCAGTCAGCTCCAGCCCCTACAACTTCTCTCCAAATAAATAACTAAGCACATCAAAAAGCGAAAGAAGAAACCAGGTTGCTATTTCGTTACATTCCTAAGGGAAAAATACGCGCAAAGATCAAATTGGTACCTTAATACTAGTAAGAAAATGGTGTGCATAAATCATAGAATATTGTACATGTAGAATATTCTACCTAGCAGCTGGACTTCCCGTACAAAAATTAATTATAAGACGTGCACGCCTATCTCTACTTCAAAAGGGGAACTTGGTAGTCTCCGTTCCACGGTTTTTTTCCGTCTTACCTCCCACCTTCGTCTGATTTTTTTTGGTCTGATTTTTTTCGTCTCACCTCTTACCGCCCCTTCCACCGATTTTTTTCTCCCTCCGGCGACAAAACCCAAATCAACTCTCCCCAACACGATAGAACCAATCCTTCCCAATAACCTAGGGCTCTCATCCGCCGCCACCCCCCGTGCTCCTGCCCGCGACAAGGTCGCCGACCCTGCCTCCTCCCATGACGCCGATCCCCGGCGGCGTCGCCACCCCATGGTTCCTATCGCCACGACATGGATCTGGTAGCGGAGCCGATTTGTACGAACGCCCCCAGATGGTCAAGCTCTTTAGGCCAGAATCCCCACAGCCTCGTCAAGATCTAATCGTGTCCAGCTTCGCACTCTCGCTCGCATGGTGGAGAGAAACGGTAGGTCTTCATTTGTGAGTATTGTGCGGTCTCCTTCCTCCTTTATCCAGATAGGGTTTCGGGTGGTGGTCGATTCCAGCCAGCAGCCTCATCTCAGTCGACTTCCGCAATCTCGCCCCTGGTGGTATCTTCCCTCCCGTGCTTGATTTTGGTTCCCATGGACCATGGTGATATCTTCCCTCCTGTCTCCCTCCTTTGATTCTAACCTGGTTCTTTGATGCGTGGTCTTGGTTTAGATTATGCAAGATTAGGTGATGTTGTCTGCCCGCATTTATAGAAGTGGATCGCAGATGCGATGGAGCAGAGAGAGGGGCCTTGAGAGGTGAGCTGCTGCTGCTACTCCTGTGCTATTACACATCTAGGGGAAATAGCCAGGGAGAGAGAAGACTATGGGGGAGAAAAGAAAGGAGATGAGTTAGCCAAGATTCAGGCCAAAATTCGGCATCTTTGAGCTGAAGCTTTTGCCTCAAAAGGTAACTTTCTGTTAATCCCTAGAATATGGTTTGATGGATGGATTAGAATAATGGATGCCTGGTTGATGCAATTGCTAATTAGGTACTGGAAACAGAAGACTAACTTTGACAACTAGGCTTAAACTATCGAGAGTTTTGATATGACCATAAAATCAAAGTTGTAGAGGATGTCGACAGCTTTCCAATAGTATCTTATTTGCACAATTCTTACCAACGGGTTGAAAGTTATAGTCAAAACAAGTTTCGTCTGATAGTCTTTTAATGGTCACTGTACCCAGGTTCGTCCCCAACAATCTAGAGCCGCACGCTCAAGGTTCAGGAATTTGAAAAGCGCCAACACACCCTCGCTAGAGCTGCTCTGGTATGCTTTTTTTTTTCACATACCAAGTTTTGTGGTGTACGCTTATTCCTTACTTCATTTACAAGCCGTGTTCACCCATCCATTTATATCTTGCATAGAATTAGCATACTGATCTATATTCTTTTGTCCTGTTTCTTTCAAGGTCCTTTGCAGGTTCCTTTGGCAAAGCGTTGCTGGTTGTCAACACGATTAGAGATACTTTCTGCCACAAAGGTTCAGTTTCTAACGAAGCAGTCCAGCAAGTAAAGTTGTATTTATCTTGATGTAGTCAAATAAGACTCTTTATATGCAATGTACTATGTTTCATTGCTCCATCTTCTAGATTGCATTTATAGTCAAACAAGACTCTTTATAGGATATTTGTCAACACAATCCGTCGTGATGCGATGTAAACTATTGTTATGACTTGGGAGGTCCGACGGCGGTGACCGGATGGCTTGAGCAAAGCTGTTAAAATTCAGGTATGTTTTCCACCATACTCAATTTGTTATGTCCAGATGCATAGCTTTCTGAATAAATGCAGACTGTATGTTTACTCACTGTCGTGATCTTTGTACGTCTGTGCCTACACCCTACAGCATGAGCCACTTGATGACCAATCTGCAATTAGATGTTACAAATATAGATGCAAATATGTTAATTCTAATGTGGCATCAAATTCCTAATAATTCATACCTGAAATAAAATTGTGATTTATTCGCTATCTTATTACTATCATATCCGTGTTGAGCACAACCGAACGCCTCTATTTCTGGTGAGGCCAACTATCCAGAATCCTCCCACCATCTTAAATCCATTGATGATTTTTTGTTAAAGGCTTTGTTCTATGTAGATACTGAAAATAGCATCGCCAAACTTTTAATCAGGAAATATCACTTAACTTTTGGACTCTCCTTTCCGTATAGATCTTGGCTGGCATTAACTTCCATTTTTGTTCAGAACTATGGGCTTTCTTGTGTTTGTTTGTGCATGACTTGCTTCTGGTGATCTGTAATTCCAGTGGTGTTGCTGCTTGTAACTTAACTTCTACTGATCCACGCGAACCGCGTAATTATTTTCTAGCTTGGTTTGTTGAAGACCGTTAGTCTTCTAAAGACCATTAATTAGCTAGCTTGGTTTGGACTTTGGACTCGTATCCTGTAGCTAGCTTGCATTTCCTTGACATCTTATTTGGTGCTTCTCCTCATCATTCATACATGTTTATACTTATGCAATTGGGAACCGAAAAATAAAGTTCAGTTTCATTTTTTTCCAGAAACTTAAAACAGTGGCAGACAATATTGTCTCACAGAACAGTACAGGCTCCTGCTTTCTAGAGAGCTGATCATACCTATCTTGTTTGATTTGATGGGGGGGTATGAAGGAGAGGCAGTCCAAGAGATCATGTGCAAGGACAAGTGAGTTTTTGATTTTCTTTTCTATACCGTTGATATAATTTGACTCTTTATGATTATTTTACATGGACCTATAGCTATGTTGTTTACCTTAGGAGCAGTACCAGTCTTAAAACATGTTTCTAATTCAAGCAAAACTTGGGAACATGAATGGATTAACAAATTTTAGGATTTTATCCTTTTTATTGACAAATTGTATAACTTATGATCTTATAGAGGTTAGAATTTTTTATCCTGTTCTTTATGGCTTAGGTTCCATCGGTAGCTGTGTACTACCGTTTTGCCGAGATAGGATGCACTCACTACTGGAATTTACAACTTTGCCGAGTGCCGGAAATACTCGGCGAAGCCTTTGCCGAGTATTGTTCTCGGCCCAGGGTACTCGGCCCGAATCCTGCCGGCAAAGCTTCCTTTGCCGAGAATCAGAACACGGGGACTCGGCAAACACTTTGCCGAGCGCTAAAACGGGGACTCGGCAAAAAAAAGGCACTTGACGGGCCGGACGGAGACGGCGGCTGCCACGTGGCAGAAAACTTTGCCGAGTCCCTACGCCAAGTACTCGGCGACCACATATGCCGTGCAGCCGCCATGTGGCGGTGACAGTGAGCTGAGATGCCGTCTTCGCCAAGAACCCGTGATGAAGCACTCGGCAAACGTGGACGTGTTTGCCGAGTTTTACACTCGGTAAATCTTGTCGAATGGACAGTCGACGCGTGGCACGAGCCATTCGCCGAGTACATCCGCAAATACTCGGCAAAGGCAGGGACAGTTTGCCGAGATGCGTACTCGGCAAAGAGTTGCCCAGCGATAGCCCAGGTTGCAGTATTTGCCGAGTTGTTTCTGGCGGGCACTCGCCAATGATATATCCAAGGAATCAGACGGCGCCACGTGGCTCTATAGCCGAGTTTGACACTCGGTAAACATATTTCACCGAGTACCGAACTCGGCAAAGCATCTGGCAGTGGCAATTTTTTGTTTATTTTTTGTTTGCCCTGCAACAAATCACATTGAAATAATATCTCACATATATACACCAAGCAATATCACTTCGCAGATGACTCAACCATTGCCACATTATAGTCCAACAACATATGGTCGCAAATATAGCACAAACACATTGTCTCAAGCACAAACTCATTGTCTCAAGCACACAAACACAATGTTCTCAAGCATATAGCAAGTTCAGAAAAGCACAAGTGCATGCATATATAGGAAAGCACAAAGTTCATGAAGATAACTAGGGGTTCACACGGTTTTGTTCGCAACGGGAACATTGAAAGTAGCTATTGGGATTGCTTGCTCAACTCCAGGATTAGCTACCGGCACATTGTTAGACCCAATTGAAGGAATGACCTGTAAGCACATGAGACGAATAAGATGAATGGCAAGAACGAAGATGGTGGTTGAATAAGTTTGCAGAGAACTCACCATGTCCGTGGCAGGATCTATAGGGTGGTTTGGTGATACTGGCATAGTTTTGCCACTCATGGCATAAAGCTGTGCAACCATCTCTTTCAGTGTCTGCAAGTCCTGGTTCTGTTTCTCGATAATGGACCGGTCTTCTGCCCGCGATCTCTGCAGCTCCTCCCGCAGTCCCTGTTCTGCATCCAGTCGGGCCTACAACATGCCAACGCATTGTCATCAGTGTTGCAAGGCAAATATGCATGACCATTGTATTGACGAATGAAGAAGAACTGACCAGAATTGCCTCATACATGACCTCGGAATGCACAGGGCGTGCCTCTATGCTAGGACTTGAGTCCGTACTCATAGCCCTCACCGCATTGATTTTGGGTAGGCTTGAGGTCTGGACGGAATCAACGTGAACCCCCATCCGCCCATTCATCCTACCGCCGTTAGCAATAAGAGCCACCTTAGGGTCAAAGGGCCCATCCATGGAATCAGACACCTCCCCGTGCATCTCCTTGTACTTGGCAATGTATTTCTTCCCTTTGTAACGAGATTTAGCGCTGATCCAGTCACCATCCGGATTATTAGGTTCTCTGTCCTTGACTGGTTTCATGCGTTTTGATCTCCAAGCCCGAAAGAAAGAGATGGCAACGCCTGTTGCTCTCTTCTGTAAAAGAAAGTTGTCACAACCATGAAGGGTATGCTAGCGCGTGAAGGACAAATTCATGAGAAGAAAAGAAGGTCTTAGCTTACATGCTTGTCCATGACACCAGTGACGGTGAGGTTGCCTTGACCGTGTGCTAGACCACCCATCTTAAGATGCCTCTTCCCTATTATCTTGTGTTCAACCTGCCACTCTGGACTTATCCACTTGTCAACGATCATGTTCCAGCACTGCATTTTGTCGGCGCACCACCGAGGAATCACCTGAGTTGGAATACAGCTTAGGAAGGAAGCTAAGTTGCGGTAATGTATGGAATAGTAAGCAACCTTCACTTACTTTCATAAACTGTTCACGCGTAAGATGCTCTTGTCGGGCTTCTTTCTTGCGAATCTTTTTCTTTAGTTGTTCCGCGTGATATTGGACCACGCACCTGACGCGCCCCTCATAGTGCATGTATTTCACAAGCTTCTTGGCGATATTTCCCACGACCTTATTTGCGTGATTCTGCTCACCCTCGGCACAAGTAAAGAAATCCTACAATCGTGAAAGTCGACGCAAAGGATGAAGTCACGAGGCAACAATTTTCAAAGGGATGGAACAACAATTGATGTGTTTCAAATGAACTCACCCAGAAATCCGTGACCACACGAACGGCTTTGTTTTCATACACCCTCTTCTTTTGGTCCAGGAAATCCTTTCCATATTTGAAGTGCTCCCATGACCAGGCTGGTTCCTCGGTGTTGTCAGGCAAAGTGACCAGGCCAGGGTAATGATACCTACACAGAAGGCTAATGATGCCGCTCGGCAGGCGTGTCGGAGCCTTATCTCCAATGTGTGTGAAGCTCCTGCACAATGAAAAGCCAAGTCATTATGTATGTGATGAAATATTATAGTTGCGGAATGTAGTAATTCATAAGAGTCGACCAAAGCACTTACTTGTCTCCAACTGGTTTAAGCACCATGTCTGCATGCGCATATGGTCGCTTGGGCAGCCTCGAAGGCCCACGCAACCACACCTTCGTGTTAGTGGTGACACACGAACCATCCTGCCCAGCCACCTCCACTTCGTTAGCCGCCGCTACTGAGGGCACATCCCCACCCTGCGGATCCTGATGAAGAATCAGTTGTTGCTCACCCCCACTCCTCACCACCTGGTCCAACACCGCATCCTCCAAAGGAGACTCCGGGAGAGCCCTAGGCTCCTCCTCCAAAGGAGACTCCGGGCGATCCCTAGGCTCATCCTCCGAAGGAGACTCCGGGCGATCCCTAGGCTCATCCTCCGAAGGAGACTCCGGGCGATCCCTAGGCTCCTCCTCCTCAGGAGGATCATCCTCCGAAGCAGACTCACCATCCACTCGAGATGGTTTATTAGCACGAGTCCTTGCCTGGCGTTTGCGCGACCTTTTTGCTCGTTTCCCAGCTCCTTTCTGTGTCGGTGGTGATGAAGCGACCACCCTTTTGGCAGCCTTGGTGGCCACAACATCGGTGACTGCCCCCACCAACCGTTTGCGCTTCTTCGTGCCCATGACTACCGGTGTAGGAACAACGGCAGCAGTATTAGCGTATAGAGCAGACACAGGTTTCCGCACCAACTTGGCAAGGCCCTTGTTGCTGCCGCCGTTTGGCATGTTTCATTCACCTGATATGAGAGAAATTAAACGAATTAGTACAGATTATACCAAACAAAAGAGTAAAACAATAATGCAAAAGCAATAATACAAGTTATGGAAAGGAGTTGTCACACACAAATACACGAAGTTGTTACACGAATACAAATGCATGGAGTTATCACACACAAATACACGAAGTTGTTACACGAATACAAATGCATGGAGTTGTCACACACAAATACACAAAGTTGTTACACGAATACAAATGCATGGAGTTGTCACACACACGGATACATGGAGTTATCACATTAGTTGTCAAGTTCGTAGGGATCAACATTTGGAGGAGTGTCATCATCGCTATCACACCAGTTCATACATTCATCCTCGAAGTCTTCAGGTGGACCGGGATCATCGTCTTCTATGCCTAGTTGTAGTCGGTTAAGTAGTGCCAGCTCTTCAGGGTCCTCAACATAATCATATTCCTCTTCATCATCTTCGGCTTCCATGCCCTCATTTTCTTCTTCCATGCCATCATCTTCGTCTTCCATGCCCTCATCTTCGGCTTCCATGCCCTCATCTTCAGCTTCTTCATTGGGGGGTTCTTGAAAAAACTCTCCCTCATATGTGTTCGGGTTAAAGTGGTAATCTTCATCATTTGGTTTAGGTACTTTGCTATGTGGCGGTATCAGGAACACAACATCCCATTTCAGGAGATTGATATGATTCGTAGATGTGCACGCGTAGTTGAGAAAAAACACTTGCTTGGCCTGTTGAGCCATAATATAGACATCAGATCCTTTATAGACGGATGCTCGTTCCACTTCGACCCAACCAATATCAGGGGTTCGTCTCACTTTGTCTGGATCGAGCCAACTACATCTGAATACGACTGGCTTTTGATGGTTGATCCCACCGTAATCCAGTTCGATTATTTCCAAGACTCTTCCATAGTAGTCACGCCCATCTGTCCCTGCACAATACACCCCACTGTTTATTGTCCTTCGATTGGGTCGGTCATGTGTGTGGGTCTCGGTATGGAAACGATGGCCATTCACGTCGTATGCCTTAAATGCCCTGGCCTCGTATTCAAAACCTTGGGCTACTCGTCTCAATTCGACACTCATATCATCCTCTGTGCGTGCCTACAGATTTAAGGGGAGATCGTCTGCATTAGCTACAAGTATGCATGACTTGATATGTCGACACTACAAGCCAAGTTAGAAACATTACTTTAGACGAGAACCAAGAAATAAAACCGCAACCAACGGTTTTAAGAAGGTCCCCTACTTCGTCGTCCGTGGGGTCCGTTGGTAGCTTCCAGAATTCGGTCGTGAATTCCCTATATAGCAAGGAGAAGAAGCGGAGTTAGACATAAACTAGTCAGTAGGTGTGAATTGAAATAATATGGTGTGCACTTACTGTATGTCTGGCCGCACTTCGTCCATGTTGGTCAAGACATACATCATAATTGTGTTCCACTCATCAATTGAAAACTTCTTCCAAGTCGAGTCACTTGCTTTGCCACCTACCCCCATCAAGAGGCTAATCTCTGATGCATCATCAATTTTTTCGTCATTGTCTCGACGAGCTGGATTATGCTTAGTGTGAATATTTTGATGATACTGCGTTGTCGTGCAGGTTGACACCTCCTGGTGCGAGTATGCCTCGGCTATGGAAGCTTCGATGCGGGCTTTATTCCTACATTTTCCACGAGGATCCTTCTGTTCTCTCTTGGCTGGATACTGCCAACGGTACTGCACAGGCCCCCCCATTCGTGCCTCGTACGGGAGATGCAAGATCATATGTTGCATCAGATTAAAATAGCCTGGCGGAAAGATCTTCTCTAGCCTGCATAGCAACTCGGGTGCCTATTCCTCCAACTTTTCAACCACTTCAATATCTAACTCTCTAGCACAAAGCTGGTGGAAGAAATAGCTCAACTCCACCAGCACTCGCCAAGTATCCTCATCGACATATCCTCGCATCATCACAGGCAATATCCACTCAATCCATACATGATAGTCATGACTCTTCAGCCCTCCTATTTTCCCGGTACTCAAATTAAACCCCCTCATGATATTAGCTGCATACCCATCAGGGAAGTACAACTTGGTCATGATCCATTTGAGTATTTTCGTCCTTTGCTTCTTTTGGGGGTAGAATGGGGCCGGTGGCCTTTTCCAGTTTTTACCTTTGGGTCCGGGAGCAACCATCTTTAGTTTTTCTCTACCGCACAGATTGTATTGATCGACTCTAGCATGAACGTTATCCTTCGACTTTTTAGTGTCATGGATTGTGCCAAGAAGGGCCTCGGCAATATTCTTTTCATTGTGCATTACATCAATGTTATGTGGAAGTTCGAGATCCTCAAAGTAAGGGAGCCTCCACAAGCTTGGAATGTGAGTCCACTGGTGTGTCTCTCCATATCCCTCAAAACCAGGCCCTGTGTCTTTTTTCTGGAGATTTTTTAACTCTTCTTTAATCTGTTTTCCGGTCATCATAGGTGGTGGCAGATCATTGACAACAACACCTTTCCGGAAGTTCACAGTGTCTTGTCTGAATGGGTGATCAAGACGAAGGAATTGCCGAGTTTGGTCAAAGCAGGTATACTTGTGACCTTTTTGCAGCCAGATGAAAGTCACAGCCTGCCGGCACATGGGACAAGGGCACTTCCCATGTGTACACCAGCCACAGAAGATCGCACGTGCAGGCATGTCATGCAAAAATGTGTAGTACCAAACATGCATATCGAAGTGCTTCTTCGATACGGCGTCATAGGTTCGTATACCTGTGTTCCAGGCAACGAGCAAGTCGTCAACCAACGGTTCCATGTACACACTCATATTCTTCCTCGGATAGTTCGGCCCTGGAATTATCAGCGACAGGAACATGTTATGTCGTCGAATGCAGACACCAGGGGGGAGATTCAGGGGAATAACATACACAGGCCAACAGCTGTATGTGGCAGCCAACCCACCAAATGGATTGAACCCATCGGTTGATACCGCAATTGCTACATCCTTCGCGTCTCCCACTTTATCCTTATGAAGCTCAACAAAATTCTTCCATGCTGCAGCACATGACGGATGTATCATCTTTTTAGGATTGTATCTCTCCCATCTCATTTGTTGGGCAGATTCCTCGTTCATAAAAAGTCATTGGAGCCTCTATATGAATGAAAGATACCGAAGGACACTGACAGGGACTTTGAGCTGCTCCTTCTTACCTTCACCATTGTCAACCTCAAAATACCTAGAGAATTTGCAGTACCTATAGTATTTTGTATCCACATGTTCGTTTCTAAATAACATGCATCCCTTTGGACAAGCATGTATCTTCTCATACGACATCTTAAGTGAACTGAGGATTTTGTTCATCTCGTATATATTTCTTGGCAAAAGGTGCTCTGCCGGTAGAAGTGTGCCAAAAATGGTCAATAATGCATCGAATGAGGTATTGCTCCACCCAAACTAGGCCTTGAGGGCCATTAGGCGTGAGATGCCATCCAGTTGAGTAACCTCTGTATGCCCATGAAGGGGTTTCTCTGCCTCAAACAAGGCTTTATAAAAGTCCATATGGCTTTCCTCCGGCTCATCTTCCACCTCTCCCCCCGTAGGTTGAGTATCAGGCCCATTTGCATTGCGGATTTCTTCTAGCAAGAAGTCCATCCCTGTATCATATTCGGCGGTGCGTTGTCGGACCACCTGCGCTCTGGGTTGCTCTGACTCACCGTGGAATATCCATCGGTAGTAGTTTGGCGTAAACCCATGTGTGCCTAGGTGTATACCCATAGTCTCCTTATCCTTTCTGGAATGGTTATCACATTGTTTGCAGGGGCACAAAATTCCACCAGTTTCTGTTTCTCCAGCAAATGCTTGATCTAAGAACTGTTCGGTCTTGGAGACCCAATCACGAGTCATACCCTCCATACTGGGATGGCCAGCGTACATCCACTCACGGTCTTCCATCCTGTGGTATATTGTAAAAGACGAATATAATGTTTTTTATGCAACAACTGGTTTTCATCAATTTTATGGCATGCACTAAGCTATCAAGTAGGTAAAGATAGGTCCTAATCCCACCCGAGGATGTGTAGGCTCGGTTTGTTTTCATGATGTACTCCGGTCCGAGACAGAATTTCGGCAGCAGCTCCCCGCTGTTCTCCAAATACACGTCTTGGCAAAAAGCCGAGAGAATGTGTATCCGGAGAACAACAGGGAGACGCTGCCGAAATTCTGTCTCGGACCGGAGTACATCATGAAAATGAACCGAGCCTACACATCCTCGGGCTGTCCATGGAAAACGTGGACAATTCAAAACAGTTACGGTTATAGATATGCAAAACACTTGCATATTTATAAATATAACCCTTTCGAACGGGAGACGCCTAGGTTACGCAACTTGTTAGGTGATCTACAAATAAAAAAAACTACTTGAAAAATTAGAAGATCGGCTTGAGATTTTTAACCTAGAAGCGTGATCTCGAACGTCAGAAGGACCGTGGCGATGACGGTTACTCCCTGGAGATCAACCTTCCTGCATATCCTACAAAAAAGGACATAGTGCTGTCAAACATAGCATCAATCAATGTTGCTACACTAATCTAAACAAATCACACACACTACCTCACACATACACACACTAGCAACCTCACACATACAACACACTAACAAAAAAAATGAAGAAAAAAAGGGACTCACCACCGGCGGCAAAGTTGGGAGGAGGGGAGGCGGGTCGGTGAGGAGGAGAGGTCGTGGAGGCCGGTGGTGAGCCCCGGAGAGGAGGAGGTGGCGGAGGACCGGAGAGGAGGTGGCAGCGGCTGGAGAGGAGGTGGCGGCGGCTGGAGAGGAGGGGGCGGCGGGTCGACGGTGGGGTGAGGGGAGGGGCGGCGGTGGGGGGGAGGGGAGGGGCTACCGGCGACGAGGGGCGGCGGCGACCAGCGAGGAGAGGGGGGCGGTATGCGCGGCTGCTCGCGCGGGGATTAGAAATGAAAAAGACGCGGCTGTTCACGGGGAAATTTTGGCTAAGTTCCCCACCCGCGAAAGTTTTGCCGAGTACAGCTCATAAAGAACTCGGCACTAGTTGCCAGATCTAGGTCAGCTGCCCTTTTCCGAGATTTCAGCCAGCAAATCTCGGGCAAAAGTACAGATCTAGGTCAAATGACCTTTACCGAGAGCCCGAACTAAAGATCTCGGAAAAACATGCCGCAAAATTCAATTACCTCCTTTTTATTTTATTATTTTTTCCTTCTTATTTTTATAGGTTAAAACAAATATATATATATACCAATTTCAATGTGTTTGACCCTCCCCAAGTGGTCTCGAGAACATGCCCATCCCCGCACCCCTTTCACAAACCGGACGCATCCCCGCTCGAAAGCTAGATCCTTCGCTGGACAAGGTCCCATTTGCACTAAGCCTCCGTGAAGGCATATCCGCAACGCCCTCGGATTTTTACCACGGCCTGCAAGGGCCATGGGAAGACGTCGCGCCAGGTCCCGTCATTTTCCTGGCTCCCGTGAATTTCCGCGGATTTAAACGGCAGCAAGAAGCACGCCGGCGGCCACCCCCGTGCCCCCCGCCCCGGGCCCACCCTCTCGGCGGTCTGCGCAGGGCCTGGGAATGGACCGAAGACCGCGGGCTGGGGATTCCTAGCCCTTTCCGTCAATGATTTTATGTGCCCACAGCCCCGTTCTTGAATTTCCCGCTTAAACCCCCGGATATGCGGGAAATGCACGGAATATGGCTGGTGGCATCCGATAAAGCCAAGAACATGGCACGTGCCTTCGAACGGAACCTGGTGAGCGCAGAAAAAGTTTCAAGGCCGATGGAGAGACGGGCCCCACACCCCCTTCACAAACCGGACGCATCCCCACTCGAAAGCTAGATCCTTCGCTGGACAAGGTCCCGTTTGCACTAAGCCTCCGTGAAGGCGTATCCGAAACGGCCTTGGATTTTTACCACGGCCTGAAGGGGCCGTGGGAAGACGTCGCGCCAGGTCCCGTCATTTTCCTGGCTCCCGTGAATTTCCGCGAATTTAAACGGCAGCAAGACGCGCGCCGGCGGCCACCCCCGTGCCCCCCCCCCCCGCGCTGGTCCCACCCTCTCGGTGGTCTGCGCAGGGCCTGGGAATGGACCGAAGACCGCGGGCTGGCGATTCCCAGCCCTTTCCATCCATGATTTTATGTGCCCGCACCCCCGTTCTTGAATGTCCCGCATAAACCCCCGGAAATGCGAGAAATGCACGGAATATGGCGGGCGGCCTCCGAAAAATCCCAGAACCTGGCACGTGCCTTCGAACGGAAC
The DNA here is from genome assembly GCA_039707655.1 of Elymus sibiricus. Classification (NCBI taxonomy): domain Eukaryota; kingdom Viridiplantae; phylum Streptophyta; class Magnoliopsida; order Poales; family Poaceae; genus Elymus; species Elymus sibiricus. Next base: position 373,237,970 of record CM077664.1, on the reverse strand, counting down.
TGCGTGAGTGCAGAAAACGTTTCGAGGCCGACGAAGCGACGGGCCCCGGACCCCCTTCACAAACCGGACGCATCCCCGCTCGAAAGCTAGATCCTTCGCTGGACAAGGTCCCGTTTGCACTAAGCCTCCGTGAAGGCGTATCCGAAATGGCCTCGGATTTTTACCACGGCCTGCAGGGGCCGTGGGAAGACGCCGCGCCAGGTCCCGTCATATTCCTGGCTCCCGTGAATTTCCGTGTATTTAAACGGCAGTAAGACGTGCGCCGGCGGCCACCCCGTGCCCCCCGCGCGGTTCTTTTCTAGTGGAGGATGAAACGAGATCTTCTCTGTAATATCTGCGGTACTTATGTAGTTGCTCGTAGTGCGGTTTGGGTGACATCAGGTTTTCGCCCCATGGTATGTTGTTCCTGATGACAGGCGCATACAGTAGGTTTCCTGGTGTTGCCCCAAATTCACTTCTTCTCTTTCCCTAGTCTTGCTAGTTTCGGTTATCTGAGACAATGTATTTCCTTTATGATGAGTAATGGAAAGGGGGAAGCCCGGTTCGAAAAAAAAAAGATCTTCTCTCACGAGAGGTCTAACCGAAGCTTCTACTTATGAATGATGAAATAATCATCATATGCTGATATATAAAATCACCCTTATTAATCATAACTTAAAGTATGCTATCAAACCAAAAACTAATAATCTTAAGTTGCCGAGCTCCCGATATAAACATCTCCGAAAAAGCCCAGAACCTGGCACGTGCCTTCGAACGGAACCGTGCGAGCGCAGAAAAAGTTTCAAGGCCGACGGAGCGACGGGCCCCGCACCCCCTTCACAAACCGGACGCATCCCCGCTCGAAAGCTAGATCCTTCGCTGGACAAGGTCCCGTTTGCACTAAGCCTCCGTGAAGGCGTATCCAAAACGGCCTCAGATTTTTACCACGGCCTGCAGGGGCCGTGGGAAGACGTCGCGCCAGGTCCCGTCATTTTCCTGGCTCCCGTGAATTTCCGCGGATTTAAACGGTAGCAAGACGTGCGCCGGCAGCCACCCCCGTGCCCCCCGCACCGGGCCCACCCTCTCGATGGTCTGCGCAGGGCCTGGGAATGGACCGAAGACTGCGGGCTGGGGATTCCCAGCCCTTTCCGTCCATGATTTTATGTGCCCGCAGCCCCGTTCTTGAATTTCCCGCATAAACCCTCGGAAATGCGGGAAATGCACGGAATATGGCTGGCGGCCTCCGAAAAAGCCCAGAACCTGGCACATGGCTTTGAATGGAACCGTGCGAGTGCAGAAAAAGTTTCAAGGCCGACAGAGCGACGGGCCCCGCACCCCCTTCACAAACCGGACGCATCCCCGCTCGAAAGCTAGATCCTTCGCTGGACAAGGTCCTATTTGCACTAAGCCTCCGTGAAGGCGTATCCGAAACGGCCTCGGATTTTTACCACGGCCTACACGGGCCGTGGGAAGACGTCGCGCCAGGTCCCGTCATTTTCCTGGCTCCCATGAATTTCCGCGGATTTAAACGGCAGCAAGACGCGCGCCGGCGGCCACCCCTGTGCCCCCCACTCCGGGCCCACCCTCTCGGTGGTGTGCGCAGGGCCTTGGAATGGACCGAAGACCACGGGCTGGGGATTCCCAACCCTTTCCGTCCATGATTTTATGTGCCTGCAGCCCCGTTCTTGAATTTCCCGCTTAAACCCCCGAAAATGGGAGAAATGCACGGAATATGGCTGGCAGCCTCCGAAAAAGCCCAGAACCTGGCACGTGCCTTCGAACGGAACCACGCGAGCGCATAAAAAGTTTTGAGGCCGACGGAGCGATGGGCCCCGCACCCCCTTCACAAACCGGACGCATCCCCGCTCGAAAGCTAGATCCTTCGCTGGACAAGGTCCCGTTTGCACTAAGCCTCTGTGAAGGCGTATCCGAAACGACCTCGGATTTTTACCACATCCTGCAGGGGCCGTGGGAAGACGCCGCGCCAGGTCCCGTCATTTTCCTGGCTCTCGTGAATTTCCGCGGATTTAAACGGCAGCAAGACGTGCGCCGGCGGCCACCCCGTGCCCCCCGCACGGTTCTTTTCTTGTCGAGGATGAAACGAGATCTTCTCTGTAATATCTGCGGTACTTATGTAGTTGCTCATAGTGCGGTTTGGGTGACATCAGGTTTTCGCCCCATGGTCTGTTGTTCCTGATGACAGGCGCATACAGTGGGTTTCCTGGTGTTGCCCCGAACTCACTTCTTCTCTTTCTCTAGTCTTGCTAGTTTCGGTTATCTGAGACAATGTATTTCCGTTATGATGAGTAATGGAAAGGGGGGATGCCTGGTTCGAAAAAAAAAGAGATTTTCTCTCACGAGAGGTCTAACCGAAGCTTCTACTTATGAATGATGAAATAATCATCATATGCTGATATATAAAATCACCCTTATTAATCATAAAGTTAAAGTATGCTATCAAACCAAAAACTAATAATCTTAAGTTGCCGAGCTCCCGATATAAACATCTCAGAAAAGGTGGTCGTTGCCCTAGGTCTGTAGCCGTCCGGTTTCCGAGTTCCTATCCGTGGGATCTCGGAAAAGGTTACCTTTCCCGAGTTGTTTCTGTCGTACACTCGGAGAAGGTGCCAATATGAACAGACGACCAATCCCCTTTTCCTCATCTCTCATTTCTTCCTAGGGTTCGTCAAATCGCTGGAGACGTCGCCTCCGCCGTCCGCCGTCCCCTCCGCAGCCAGCCCCCTCCGCCGTCCGCCGTCCCCTCTGCGGCCAGCCCCCTGCGCCGCCAAGCCCCATCGCCGCAGCCCCCAACCGCCGGCAAGCCTCATGTTACTCGTCCAGGAGGAAGAAGGAGGGGGCGCGCGGCTCCGGCGTCGACCACCGAGGCCATTCACCGGCGGCAAGGTAAGCCCCCCCCTGCCCCGGCCATATTTTTTCAATTTTGTTGTTTTTTTAGAATTCTCTGCTGCATAAATTTAGGAAATAAACCATACTAGAATTCTCAATGAAATCTTGCATGATCTCAATATCTAATCAGTTCACCATGTGGTAATTTTTTTAAAGTGTCAAACATAAGTTTTGTTACACACTTTGCTAATTTTTGTAAAGTGTCAAACATACAGCAGCACAATTTTTTTAAGTGTCAAACATGATCTCAATATCTCAATATCTAAACATAAGTGGAATATATACGTTCGTACGTAGGGGTGCAGGGGGGTGGGAGTGTCCAGTCTGAGAATTACATGGTGTTGTTGATATTTTTGGGACATAATTTCTTTTATGCATGTAATGTAGACCATTCCTAGTGATAACTCTAGTTTATGGATTTATAAAAAGTTACTAAGCTATTAGGGAATTTCCAGAATTCACCTTAGCAGCGTTTACTGCGTTCGAACGCTGCTAATATATCCACTAGCAGCGTTTATTTCCTTCGAAACACTGCTAGTATGGTTTTAGGGTTCCTAATCTCATTTATCATGATGCAATTCTAGTGAATATATCAGAAATTACATAGTGGCGTCACTAATTATAACATCAAGTGTGTTCTATGTACAAATGATAGCTATCAACCATGCAATTTTATATTTATTCCGTCTTTTTGTAGCAGGTGCTTCGTCATGTTGAAGATGAAGAAGCGATACCGAGTAGTACCAAGCGCTGCCGATGACAGGGGTGCCGAGCACTCGTCCTCGACTGGTTCTGTACCCTCAGCCACGGAGAACCACGTTGAGCCCTCTTCCGGCGAGGAGACGGAGGATTACATCGAGGGGCCGGATCCCCTCGCTACCGATCCTGAGGATGGGGCAGGGGAGATGGGTGGTGGGGACAACTCGGGGTCTGGCACCTCGACGACAACTGGGAGAAAGCGCTCAACCCGTGGTCCGTCCTCGGCACCGAAGGAACCCATGCCCGCCGACCTTCGACCTATCCTTGAGCCCAAAGGAGACAAGTAAGCAAAGATCATACAAGTTATTTAGCTTATTAATATTTGCACACTGACATACGATTTTCCTTTTCATTGTGCAGGGAGTGGAAGCGTCTTACCAAGGGGCACGGATGCATGCCGAACCACATGCTTGGCTCTCTACTGAAGAAGCACTTCCCTGGATTGGTCCAGTTGACAGCCGACAAGCCCGCAATGCCAGGTTTCACCTGGGAGCACTACAAAGCGGCCAAGGATGAGGACGATGTCAGCAAGGCTGAGCACGTCTGTCGTGAGTTCTGGGTATGTGCCTGTGTCATTGCATTGATCGTTATCCCGACGCTCGGTAATTATTTAGCTCCTATATGCATTGTTGTAGAATCACTTTGCCTACGCGCCTAGGTTCGAGGATGAGGTTGCAAAGGTGTTAGAGAACATTGCCAAGGGCCATCTCTATGACATGAAGCACAATGCGCGCACTGCGGCCGTGCAGAGAGCTCGCCCCATGCACTCCGAAGGGAGGAAGATGACGAGGTCTCTAGCTTGCTGCACCTACGACCTTGAGCAGGACGAGTACTTGGCGGTGAGCAACATCACAACCGAATAACTACTTGCATCATCACCCGCGTGTTCCTTATGTTCGTCATATGATGTATTCTGTCTCAACAGGTGAAGGAGCCATGGATCCCAACTGACTGCTGGGAGGTGTTGGTGGCGGATTGGTGCAGTGATGAGTGGCCGGCGACGCACAAGGTGAAAAGGGGAGACCGCCTGAAGATGCCCGGTCCGGCACACGTGCAGGGGAGCCTCAACCTCGCAGCATACCATGAAAGAATGGTATGTGCAACCCCAAGGTCATTTTTGTCTATAGGTTCATCTGGGTTTTACTAATCACGACCGTGTTTCTTTTGTAGATGAGAGAACAGCCTGAGGCCAACTGTAGGAGATATGCCCTAGAGGCAATAATAAATGTTATTGCTTATCTCCCTGTTCATAATTATGTTTATGTTCCATGCTATAACTGCTATGGTTCTCGAGTCTACAATAACCACGAGGCTCGGAGGAAGACTCATATGCACGTGTGGGATAATAAACGGTAAAATGTATTCCTAGTCAAGCCTCTATGACTGGCTCAAGTATTGCATGATGATCCTGTTTTCCTGATCATGGGCATGGCTATGCCGGCAATTTTGAGGGCACAACTGTTGGTAGAACACTTGTGTTGAATCGACCCGATTGATGTTATGCTATGAGATACATTCGTCATAAGTTTATGGTTAATAACACAGAGAAGTTAATGTTTGCATAATTCCTTAGACCATGAGAGTGTCGAGTTTCTTCATGCTTGCTTCATGAACTTTGGGGTTTGTTAAACGTCATCCGTAAATGGGTGGCTATTACGGCGGCTTACGGGTTCATGGAAAAGTATGTCAAGGGACTTGATAGCTCAAGATTGGGATTTGCTCCTCCGACGATGGAGAGATATCTCTGGGCCCTCTCGGTGTTACGGTATCCATCATCGTCTGGCCAGACACAGGGTGATTTGATCACAGGGATGCCGGAACACGGGAACGAGAAAAGAGAACAATACCGGCAACGAGGTAACTGGCATTGTGGACAAGTGTTGATCCACGAGGATGCCGATGTTTCTCACCTCGGGTAATTGTAACATATCGCGAAGCAACAGGAATAGCTCACGGCAACTGGAGGTTCACTCGAATATTTATTCGTGTGGGTATAGGGATCGATATGGGTGTCCACGGCTCCGATGTTGATCATTGATCGGAAGGGGTTCCGGGTCATGTATATGCTTCACCGAACCTATAGGGTCACACGCTTAAGGGTCATCTATCTGCTGAATACTAGACAGGGAGTCTGAGAGAAAATCACCGAAAAAGTTTCGGACGCCGGAAAAGTTTCGGACAGCGGAAAAGTTCCGCAGAGAGGTCACCGGATGAGTTCCGGTGAAACTGAAAAGTTGTTTCAGAGGATACCATAAAGTCAAATTGGTTTTGGCACATGCCTGATAATTCTTGGAGGGTGCCAGAATCATTCTGGAAACTTTCTGGAATTTTCCGGGATGAAAACCGGAAATGTTCCGGAGCTGCCGAAACCGCTTCAGATGCTTTTCGCAGATGAAATCACTAAACCGGAATTGTTCCGGCTCGCGTTGAAAATTATTTTGGTGGGTACTAGAATTGTTCTAAGCCCACATGAATATTTTCAGTTCGATCAGACGCTGAAAAATGTCGTCGTGAATAGTGAAAGTGATTTTTGGGATATTTTTGGAAAGCCACCTTTTGGGGCTTTGCTCCAAAAGATCTTGGGGATGACATGGATGGATAGGGGCCAATTTTGGGGCCCCACATGAGGGTGTGGCCGGCCACATGGTGGACTCCTTCATGGAGTCCCCCTTGTTCCTTGGTTTCACCTTTTAGGTCCTTGGGAAGGACTCCTTTCCATGTGGGTTTTGGGTCTTCTTGTAAAACCACCCTACCCCTTGGGTTTCCTATAAATAGGAGGTGTGTGGGCTGCCATAAGACACACTCTTGCTCTCATACACAAAGCCATGCATGATCTGGCATTCTTCTCTCCCTCCTAGCGAAATAGTTTCGTAGAGCCGAAAGGCTGTCTGGGTTCCGGCAGGAACTAGTTCTGGACGGCGAAGCCCTGCCGGATAGATGACACCGTATGTGTGCAACTCTGTAGAGAGATCGTAGTTTCGGTCTTAGTTCGAGAGTGCCTCCCGAAGGGCTGTCCGTGTGACCGTCCGAGTTTTGGAGGTCCTCCCGAAGGGCTGTCCGAGTGACAGTCCGAGTTTCGGAGGTCCTCCCGAAGGGCTGTCCGCGACACCATCCGGGGGACTGTGTGACCGCCTCCCGGAGGGCTGTCCGCGGGGCAGATGAGGGTATACATCCTCGCGGTTGGGAGGTTGTAAAATCCTAGCTGCGGGGATCTGCACCGCCGATCGTCATCGACTCTACTTCCGCTGCGCTACGAGTCGGTAACGATAATGATCAAACCTTGTATGCAGTCTCCATAGTGGTCCTGGGCTGGTGCGTAGGTCGGAAAATTTTTGTTTTCTGTTGCGTTCCCCAATAGTGGCATCAAGAGCCGTGCTATGCGTAGATGCAGGTTGCGATCTAGAATACATAGAGATGTATGGGTGTTGCACAATATAATTAGGTAGTAGATGAGATCTATTGCTGAAAATTATTTGTGCGGGTAGCAGATGAAGTCTGTTACCCGATGTTCTTGTTGCTTCCCTCGAATTTGCATATTTCTGATCTTGATTACAGTATGGTGGAGTTTCAATGTTCTGGCAATCCGCGATCCTGATTGATCAACGAAGTGCTAACAGTTCATTGAATTCCACCGTAGTTAAAAAGAAAGATGAAATTTTGCAGACGAAAGGGCAATGCAGATGTGATCTGCACGGGGGTCACGCGTATGAGGAAGTTTAGTATGGGGCTCGAGATTTTATTATCTCGTGTTTCATACACCCTGGAATGTTAATCTAGCGACTTGGATTATCATGCTTGATGATGGACGTTGGTAGCTTCGGTTTGTTTCGAAACCTTAGAAGCCACGTAAAATAAAATTTTGCATGGACCGATTAGAGGCGTCTAACTTGGTTTTGCAGGATGGTTTGCATGTGCATATGATGTGGTATAGCAGTGCTCATTATAATTTGATTATGTATGAGATGACTATATAATGTAAATTGATTAACATGACCTGCGAGTCATGATTCGGCATGATGGCTGGAGCCATATGATTGCACTTTAATGACCTGCGTGTCAACCTTATGTAATGCACTTATTTTATTAGCTATAGAGATAGCAATATTATCTGGTGCACCGACAAGTTGGTGGCAATCTTCGCGAAGGTGAACACCAACGCGAATGCCGAAGACGAAGAAATGAAAGACTTCTCCGTCAGAAAGGGCTATACCATATCATGCTATTATGAATTGCCTGAGATGTTTATCCCTTATGATGCACCCTTCTTGATTGCGCGGTAGTCTCTTTTATTAGGGTGATCTCTCACAAAAATATCAAGTAGATAGTGTTCTCCCAAGTGTAGCACCGTCACGGCACCTAACTTTTCGGGGTACGCCATGGATGCATGGGTGCGAACGATTAGGGATGTGTGAGGCGGGTGAGTTGAGACCTCGCAGCGAGATCACTTGGTTGTCTTGACGTTCAGGCATGAGTGTCATGAGCTCGGAACACACGCATCGAAAGATGAACAAGAGTCACATGGAGATGTGATCGGCAAGTTGGCCTACCGATTAAAATTCCCGTCATGAGATGATGATTCTATGGCGATGAATTGAAGTCTGGATCTTGTATCACTCAAAATCAATTATGAGAGATATTTATTTGAGTGGGAGCGCACTGTAGAATTAACTTGTTTAATTCTCAGTGCAATTAATTATGAACACTGTCTAAGTGTGGTTTGCATAAAAGTTGTAGAATAATGGCTTGCGTTTCCACCTTCCCTTTTAAAATTGAATAGCTGTTAAATATCTGGTTAAAACTTTACGGTTGGTAACGTAATGTGAGGATTATCCTCAAGAGTGCCGAGAAGGACTTTGTCCTATCGCATGCTTTCGGTATTCTCCCGCTAATGCTATGGATCATGTGACTCTCGTCCTTCGATCCAAAAGCTAGAATTCCGTTTTCAGTCAAGTGCAATACGTTTGCTTCCATGAGACCCGAACTTCAAAAGTTTGGATAGTTATGTGATATTCATGGAATCTGAAAATCATTTTCAGAGACAGACAAAGACTGAAAGATATGAGATATCTAAAGCCATGTTTGTTTGCAAACTATTAGTAAAGGTGTTTACTATGCATTTGACTGATAAGAGAGGGATCCAGAAGAACGCCTGTCATATGATGAAAGGTGAATAAAACAACAACTTAAAGAGAAAGGAAGTGTCCGAAGGGTGTTAGTGAAACTTTCACGCCTAGGAAGTCCGAGGCTAACGCCACTCTTAAGTTGGGTGCTTCTTCTGAGAGTAGGAGAAATACTGAAAGTTAAACTGTTAGAAGTATAATGGCAAAAGGAAAGAAGACTGGAATATCCAGCTCATGTATGAATGTCATACAAGTTTTTGATGTATAGAAGGCTGGTCAAAGATATAGTTCTTGGGAATTATGGTTAAACATGTTAATCACTAATTCTTGGGTATTGTGAGTTAATCACAAAGATACCCGCTCGATTGCATTCTGTTGCAGCTCGACGTAAGAACTACTATGGCCTGAAAGACTAACCAGGAATGAGGTTCAGATACACGCAGGGAACATAGTAAATGTTACTATGCCTTCCATCGGTGTATTCCCTATGTATTTACTTTCATAATTCATTTTAGAGTTTTACACTCTAGCCCATTGCATAAAGTAACTTGCAAGAACGGTAATTCATAAGAGAACTTTTGATGTTCGATGTTATGAATAACATAAGGGCCATACTTTCATTATGAATGAGACGTATGTTATGAATATTGATAATAATACATTACCTCTGTATTTACTTTCATAATTCATTTAGAGTTTCATACACTCTAGCCCTTTGCATAAGGTATTTTGCAAGAAGGTTATTCATAAGAGAACTTTTGATGTTCGGTGTTATGAATAACATGAAGGGCCATGCTTCCGTACAGGATGGGATGTATGCTATGAATATTGATGGTAATATGATACATCCATAACACTGATGCTAAATGTCGCAAGACTAAAAGAATACCACACAAGTGTGGCACTGCATTTGGTCACATTGGAGAGACCCGCATGGAAAATTCCATTATGATGGATTTTGAAGTCATTTGATTTTGAATCATCTAACACTTGCAACTTTCCTCTGAAAGGTGAAGTGACTGAAATACCGTTCACAGGCCATAAGGAACGAGCAAAGAACATATTGGTAATCATACATTATGATGTGTGTAGTCCAATAAATGTTGTTGCAAGTAGTGGATTTATCTGTCTTCAGAAATGACTCAAGTAGATATATGGATATTTACTTGTTGAGACGTAAGTCTGGATCTTTTGAATTCATTCAGAAGGTTTTCAAAAATGAAGTAGAACTTATTGTAACAAGAAAATTATGTTTCTACAATTTGATTGCAGAAAGGAATATTTGAGTTACAAGTTTAGCGAATGTCTGATGAGTTGTGAAAGGGGTTTCATAACTTGCACCTCCCGGAACACCGCTGCAAGTGGAAAGTCCGTGAAGATGTAATCGAACCATTTATGACATGGTAAGATCAAAGATGACATAAATAGATTTGCCATTACCCCTTTTATAGAGTGATGCTTTAGAGACTGCGGCTTTTACACTGAAAAGAGCTCCATCAGGTCTGTTGAAATAACGCCATGGTGTGGTACGCCCAACCATGTTATATCTTTTCTTAACATTTGGGATATGGGGCTTGTGTAAAAGGTTACAAACCTATTCCAAATCAGACAAGTGCTACTTTGTAAGGTTATCCCAAGTCATTGGGTATTCCCCCACCACTATACCGAGGCAAATGTTTTTTGCCACAAAACGGTATGCTTTTAAAGAGAATAGTTCTTACAAAAGGTGAGTGGGAGGATAGTGCAACTCGACGAGATAACCAGTATCTTTGTCATCAGGTCAAAAGAAAGGAACCTTGGAAGTGATTCCGGAGTTTCCTACTGCGACTGATACGGAAGCCTCTACATGAGATGTATGGACTTCGGTCGAACATGTAGCTGAACCGCGTAGGAAAAACTCGTGCAAACCTCTCAGGTGCGCATACGAGATATTGTTGTTAGACAACAGTATACCTACGATACACAAGGAAGCGTTGATGGGCCCTGACTCCGGAATTGGCTAAATGCCAATACAATCCGAGATAGTTTCCATATAAGTGATTCGAGATTAAAATCTTGATACACCTTTCGGAAGACTTAGAGTCTAACGAATATTTATGGAACTAAAAGCTGATACGGATAAAATGTTTTATCCATAAAGCTCTACTTGTTGCAATAACAAGTTCAAGGAGTTGACTACAATGAGATTGTCTCACCGTAGCGATGCTTAAAGTCGGTTCAGGTTGAACTAGCAATTAATACATATTTCAATCATGAGATATGAAACATGGATGACAAAAGATTTCCATCTGATGGAAATGAAACCTAGGACTTGTATGTGATACAGTCCAAAGTAATTTGTCGATCCAGAGGATGCTAGTAAGTATGCAAACTTCAGAGTTCCAGCGATGGACAGAAGAGAGCAAAGTGGAGTTGGAATCTTCGTTTTTGATGAAATGGTCAAGGGGGTTTGACTTCATCAAATGGGTATCGAAGATGCTTGTGATTCAAGAAAGTAAGTGGGAGCATAATAATATTTCTAAAAACCTTGTGTACTTAACACATTGTTAATTGGAAATAAATTTCTTGACACGAATTAGGACTTCATTTGAAAATAGTTTTTCAATGAAGTGCTTAGGCTAAATAGCCTCAATATTAGGCATGATGATCTATGGAGATAGATTTACCTAATGGGGCTAAGCAATGAATACATATTGACAAGATGCTAAAACCTTTTAGCATTTAAAACGCCAAGGAGTGATTCTTGCCGAAGTCACATGGAAAGAGTTTTTGCAAGACTCGGTGTCCCAAAACACTGATGAGTAAAATACATGATGGAGATTCCACACACTCTTGTGTTTGGATTAATCATGTATTCCATGGTATGTAAAAACAAACAGATATCTCCAATACTCCAAAGTTGTTGCGAGTATAGATACCATAGTGATCAAAGTACTGATCATGGGACAACAGTGAAAGATGTCATTAAGTGCTAAGAGTAGTACTGATGACATGTTTTCTCGCAAGTAGAGATTATGAAGTGCTCGTTGTAAGTGATTACATCGATACAGTCTTCATCAATGCTCCATGCGATTTTCGATTTAAATTGAGGGTTTTGTGTGATACACAATATGGTGGCACGGTAGTTGGAAATTGTTCCAAACAAGATACTGTGGCGAATTTTATAACAAAGGCTAAGTATGTTGATGCTTAAGAAGCGACAAAGAAGTTGTTGAATCGTATAGTTCATTCATGAACTTAGTATGGTTCCAAGATGACTTTGGTCTATGGGACACTATTGCAGATAGTTGCTCCATAGCTCAGTCTGAGGAATCAGGTTTCGACCAATGATTCACACATATGCAAGGCCAAGTCCAGACAAAATATGAATTTTGTGAAAGCGTGAAAACGCAAGGATATGCAAAGTTACACACAGAGCTGAAGTCGTCAGATCCGTTGGACATCAGGCTATACCACATGCGAAGCATATTTTACACCAGTATGCCATAGGTGTAAAGTGCATTAGCATTGACTAGATTATTGACTCTAGTTCAAGTGGGAGTCTGTAGGAGATATGCCCTAGAGGCAATAATAAATGTTATTGATTATCTCCCTGTTCATAATTAGGTTTATGTTCCATGCTATAACTGCTATGGTTCTCGAGTCTACAATAACCACGAGGCTCGGAGGAAGACTCATATGCACGTGTGGGATAATAAACGGTAAAATGTATTCCTAGTCAAGCCTCTATGACTGGCTCAAGTATTGCATGATGATCCTGTTTTCCTGATCATGGGCATGGCTATGCCGGCAATTTTGAGGGCACAATTGTTGGTAGAACACTTGTGTTGAATCGACCCGATTGATGTTATGCTATGAGATACATTCGTCATAAGTTTATGGTTAATAGCACAGAGAAGTTAATGTTTGCATAATTCCTTAGACCATGAGAGTGTCGAGTTTCTTCATGCTTGCTTCATGAACTTTGGGGTTTGTTAAACGTCATCCGTAAATGGGTGGCTATTACGGCGGCTTACGGGTTCATGGAAAAGTATGTCAAGGGACTTGATAGCTCAAGATTGGGATTTGCTCCTCCGACGATGGAGAGTTATCTCTGGGCCCTCTCGGTGTTACGGTATCCATCATCGTCTGGCCAAATACAGGGTGATTTGATCACAGGGATGCCGGAACACGGGAACGAGAAAAGAGAACAATACCGGCAACGAGGTAACTGGCATTGTGGACAAGTGTTGATCCACGAGGATGCCGATGTTTCTCACCTCGGGTAATTGTAACATATCGCGAAGCAACAGGAATAGCTCACGGCAACTGGAGGTTCACTCGAATATTTATTCGTGTGGGTATAGGGATCGATATGGGTGTCCACGGCTCCGATGTTGATCATTGATCGGAAGGGGTTCCGGGTCATGTCTATGCTTCACCGAACCTATAGGGTCACATGCTTAAGGGTCATCTATCTGCTGAATACTAGACAGGGAGTCTGAGAGAAAATCACCGGAAAAGTTTCGGACGCCGGAAAAGTTTCGGACAGCGGAAAAGTTCCGCAGAGAGGTCACCGGATGAGTTCCGGTGAAACTGAAAAGTTGTTTCAGAGGATACCATAAAGTCAAATTGGTTTTGGCACATGCCTGATAATTCTTGGAGGGTGCCAGAATCATTCTGGAAACTTTCTGGAATTTTCCGGGATGAAAACCGGAAATGTTCCGGAGCTGCCGAAACCGCTTCAGATGCTTTTCGCAGATGAAATCACTAAACCGGAATTGTTCCGGCTCGCATTGAAAATTATTTTGGTGGGTACTAGAATTGTTCTAAGCCCACATGAATATTTTCAGTTCGATCAGACGCTGAAAAATGTCGTCGTGAATAGTGAAAGTGCTTTTTGGGATATTTTTGGAAAGCCACCTTTTGGGGCTTTGCTCCAAAAGATCTTGGGGATGACATGGATGGATAGGGGCCAATTTTGGGGCCCCACATGAGGGTGTGGCCGGCCACATGGTGGACTCCTTCATGGAGTCCCCCTTGTTCCTTGGTTTCACCTTTTAGGTCCTTGGGAAGGACTCCTTTCCATGTGGGTTTTGGGTCTTCTTGTAAAACCACCCTACCCCTTGGGTTTCCTATAAATAGGAGGTGTGTGGGCTGCCATAAGACACACTCTTGCTCTCATACACAAAGCCATGCATGATCTGGCATTCTTCTCTCCCTCCTAGCGAAATAGTTTCGTAGAGCCGAAAGGCTGTCTGGGTTCCGACAGGAACTAGTTCTGGACGGCGAAGCCCTGCCGTATAGATGACACCGTATGTGTGCAACTCTGTAGAGAGATCGTAGTTTCGGTCTTAGTTCGAGAGTGCCTCCCGAAGGGCTGTCCGTGTGACCGTCCGAGTTTTGGAGGTCCTCCCGAAGGGCTGTCCGAGTGACAGTCCGAGTTTCGGAGGTCCTCCCGAAGGGCTGTCCGCGACACCATCCGGGGGACTGTGTGACCGCCTCCCAGAGGGCTGTCCGCGGGGCAGATGAGGGTATACATCCTCGCGGTTGGGAGGTTGTAAAATCCTAGCTGCGGGGATCTGCACCGCCGATCGTCATCGACTCTACTTCCGTTGCGCTACGAGTCGGTAACGATAATGATCAAACCTTGTATGCAGTCTCCATAGTGGTCCTGGGCTGGTGCGTAGGTCGGAAATTTTTTGTTTTCTGCTGCGTTCCCCAATACCAACATCAACATCTTGTAGGCGTGGAAACATGGGCATAGAGGCAAGGATGGCGCGGAGTTCTACAGCACGTCGGCCAAGGACATACATTGGTTTTACGAAACCCATTTCAAGGAGGCCTACGGGGAGGAGTCTGATCCTATGTCGCAGGACCTCGATCCCTTGGTGGTCATGAGGGCAGGCCCAGGGAAGAGGAGCGGCCGCCACTTGATCGGCGACGGTGCGATCTCCACGTCCTCGCATCCCAAGCTATCTCAGATGCGGGCACAAAGCACAAGCTCAAGTCCCTCCATAAGGAGTCGCCCGACGACTCAGTCGGTTGTGATTTCAAAGCTCAAGCTTTGTAAATTTCATATATGCCACTGTCTTTGCATTCTTTGTGTCGCAACCTATATGTGAAGGAACTCCGTGTATTACAGGCCGCGCTGGAGGCATCCGAGGCCGCACGTGCAAGAGACGCGGCCGAACAGGAGGCGCGGCTGCAGGCTGAAGTGGCGGCTAGACAGAAGCAGGCCGCCGAACAGGAGGAACGGATGAAGGTCGAAAAGCTGGAAAGGGAGAAGATCCAGGAAGACTTAGCGGTTAGTACTTTCCCATATCGACGCCTATCCATATTAACCGATTGACCAACTTAGAACAATGCTGACATGTCGACCCTTGTCCTTTGTAGGGGTTACGGGCAATGTGGGCGATGATGATGAAAGGAAACCATCCTCCTCCTCCTCCTCCTCCTGCAGGATTGTCGTGATGTGTCGACCGTCATCCTCCTCCTATGTACTGAACATGCGAAGTGGTTGCGTCGTGATTATGTAGTGAACTATGTCGTGAGCTATGTCATGAACTTGTCGTGAGCTATGGTTGTGAACTTGTTAGGATATATGAGTTTAATTCGTATGTGATGTCACTTTGAGCTATAAGGATGTGATATATGTGCTCTGTGCTATATGTGATGTGTGTTATATGTGCTGTATGTCAATTGCAGGGCCTTAGGACAGAACATATATATAGATCTGCACTGTGCTGTCACCTTCTGCCGAGTTCAGCACTTGGTGATTCCAGCCTTTCTCGAGTTTGGAGCTCGGCAAAGGTGGTGCCTGAGATGCGATGTCACTGGCAGCTCTTTTCCAAGAGCTAGGGTACTCGGGAAAGGTTGTGCGTGAGCTAGGCTGCCACTGGCAGCTGTTTTCCGAGAGCTATCGTACTCGGGAAAAATGGCATGACCTGACTATAGTATGCCGAGTGGTGGATCAGAGATCTCGGCAAAGATATATGTCATAGGAGAAAAAGAAATTACTTAAATATTTTGCCGAGTGCTGTTGCGCGGGAGCTCGGCAAACAATTACTGTGAGGGAAAAAGTATTTTAGTAAATAGTTTGCCGAGTGCTTCGCGGCGAATCTCGGCATAGGTGGACTGTACGCGACGGAGCCGTCAAGCTCAAACGGCCGTGCCACCTGGCACTTGTTTGCCGGGTGCCATAGAAAAGGTTCTCGGCATACATCAAATAAACCGAGTGTTGTTTGTTTGCCGAGCCCTTTGCGGTAGACGCTCGGCAAACACGAGCGTGTGCCGTGTGCTGCTCTTTGCCGAGAGCGACACTCGGCTTACTTACCTTTTACCGTGATCCCGTGTTCTAGTACTTGGCAAAAAGAAAAGAACTCGGTAACGACGAATTTTCCAGTAGTGACTATATCAAAATAAGATATATGCAAAAACTTTGTAGAGGTATATTGGAGGAAGCCAAAATGAACTCAAATGCTTGGGGTAGGAAATCAAATAAATTTTTCTTCTTTGTTGTTGTTTTGCTTCGTTTACTCTGGTCTCAGCAATTATTACGAGTTTTTGTAGCTTGTACCGGGTCTGTGTGTGAAGAGCGCAAAGACATCTTAAGTCCTTAATGCGCTCTGCCGGATGTCCTAATAGTTGTTTCATACAGGAACAAACTGCAAAAGATATGGAATGGTCTGTCTTTGGTGGAAGACAAGTACATATATAAAGTCAACCAGACCAAGTGCCATGAGATTACTACTTCATAAACCAGCTTCAAAAGAAGAGCAGTATCAAGCCCTACCAGCTATAATTACCCTAAAGGTGTTTCTACAGACCTAGCCAATGCAAAGATAATTGGTGACTGATGCTCACGGCATATATATATTGTTATTTTTCAGCTGTCTTGTTTGCAAGAATCGCTCATGGAAGGTTTCAGCTTCATTTAAGTGTGTCTATGCACATTTTATACTTCTATTACATCTGCAAACTACAAATATTGAATAGGATTTTTTATATAGAATCTCCTAGGCTCCTAGCTATATTATTAGTTGCTGACCCCATGTTTGCCAACGGAGTTAGTTGATGATTCCAACACGGAGAAGATTCGAATGTTGTATATTATTTCTTCCAAATCAATATACTGTAACTCTCAGATTAATAAATTCTCTCTAATAATATCCGCAGTATATATCTAATAACACTCAGATTAATTAAAGGAACGTCTGTTGGCATTTAAGTTTTACGAGCTTGCCGATTTCTTAAAATCAGTCTAACAGAGTACTTGTATATAACTAAACTGAAACCTTGTAGCACTGTAAAAACATATTCTGCTTCCCTAACTTAACAGAAATCTTTCGTGTTCATAACACATTTTTTGTCATAAATTTGTATGATGGAGACATTATCTCTTATCTGAATTCTGCATGCATGTTTCCAGTTTAAACAATAAGTGAAAATGATAAGGATTCAATGATCTCTGCTCTTCAGCATGAGTAAGATTTTGTGAGTTACTACTCCAGATAAATAGCCAGTGTATTATATGGTACATGTAATAGACATGCACGCATGTATTTAACCATCCAGCAAAGAGGTTGTGCTCCTGTTGAAAGCTATATTAAATCCTAATTTTTGACTCTTCTGATGATGAAATGAAGGTGAGGAACGACATCTTGCATTGAATGAAAAAAATACATTTAAATATTTTAATTTTTGTAGTAGTTATGACTGTCTCAGCGGAATAAGAGTCTCGCATTTGGTCTGTCCCTGTCTGTTTGGGTCGAAACCAACAGAAAACGCGGCCCAACGCGCCAACGCAAGGGGACAGGTGTCCGTTTTTCGTCCGTCCGTGGCCCAAATTTGAGCCGGATTTGCGTCCAAACGGATAGGGCGCAGACGCGCGCGACGCCCGCCCATGTCCTCCCACTGGCCCGCCAGTCGGGGGCACGTCCTCCCCATTTCCCCCTTCCCTCCCAAAACCCTCCCGCCCTCCCTTCTCCGCCTTGGCCGCCATGCCAACCCCCCCTCCCCCCGTCGCCGTTGCCGCCATCCCGGCTGCAACTGTCGCCTGTCGCCCGCCCTGTGTGCGCGGAGAAGAAGAAGCCCAAGAAGGTGCTCACGCCGGAGGAGACGGCCCGAGAATCATTGAAGAGGGCTGGCCGGAGGGCCAGAGATGCGGAGAGGAAAGCGGCCGCCCAGTCCGCCGTCGATGCCGCCGCCGTAGGCCATCGTCGTCAAGGCCACGCAGCATGCCCTCCTCCTGCTAGGGTTTAGTCGACCCATGCCGTCCATTCTGACGGCGGCCGCCATGGCCGCGGCGAGCACTGGCTCGTCGGCTGTTCGCCCTTCACAGGCGGGGTCGCCACGCTTGTCCACAATGCCGCAGACGCGCGGGCTCCATCACTCGCACGACCCAGCAGCAACCTGCTTCTCCACCTCGCCGGAAGGTAGTGTGGTCGTCCTAGCCACCCCCACGCCGGCGGCCAGCATCGACCTCAACGCCACGCCTATGTCCGACGCCGGCCAGTCGGTCACCGGATTGCAAAAGAAGCGGCCGTGGACGATTCCTACGGCCAACCTTCCTGACGCCCGCAACCTATTCGACGAAATGTCGGTGCATGATGACCCGGCCTACTACCAAGAATTTATGGATAATATCATCTTGGAGGGTGGTGGTGGCTAAGGCTTCGACCTTGATGAAACCCAAAGCCAAGATGGCCCCGGCCAAGATGAAGGTGCCGACGACTTTGGTGGCCATAATAACCAACAAGCCACCGACGGCCAAGGCGAGCAATGGAACAAAGACATGTATTGCGAAGAGGAAGAAGATGACGTAGACATTGAGGAGGAGCCATTGTTTTCGATGAGTTCACTCAACAAGCCAATGCACAAAAGGGGAGGCGACAAAGCATTCAGACGGGGGCATACACCAAAGATGAGGACAAGTTGATTTGCGAAAGTTGGGTGAAAATAGGGCAAGATCCCAAGACCAGCACCGAGCAAAAAGGAGCCGTTTTTGGAAAAAGAGTTCATGCAACCTTCCATGAACATAGGAAGTTCCCACCCTACAATTTTTGAGCAACCGTGGCGTCGGTTCAATCCAAAAGAGGTGGGGGTTCATCCAACAAGAATGCAACAAGTTTTGTGCCGGCCTTGATAGCATCGAAGGCCATCCCATGAGCGGCCTAGGCATGAGCGGCATGGTATACAATTTCTTATCTTTGTTCATATGCCCTTTCATGTTTTGTTGCATTTGTGCCCTTCACTATTACATTGTGGCCATCATTTTTATTTGTAGGCATTCCAAACTTTGGAAGCCTTCAAGGCCCAACATGGTAACAAGCCGTTCACCCTCACCCATTGTTTGGATGATCATTTGCAATTGCCCCAAGTTCAAGGAGCAATATGCCGCCCAAAATAAGAATGGAGGGCCGGCGGCCGTGGTTGAGCATGAAGAAGGGGAGAAGCGGCCGAGGGGCAAGACCAACTCCAAGGTGGACGAGAAGCGTGACGCGGCGACATTTGCCTTGCAAGAAACTTTGCAAGGCATGATGACCCAAAAGGAAGCAAGGGAGGAGAGGAAGCGCCAAGAGAAAGAGGAGCAAGTGAAGGCCTACATCGAGATACAAAAGAAGAAGCTCGAGATTGAGGAGAACGTCCAAACCAAGAAGCTCGAGATTTGAGGCGGCCAATGCAAAGACCAAAGCAAAATAGGTGGCACTCGCTTTCATGGTGATGGAGGTGGAGATCATGACCGTGGACTTGACAAAGGTGTCCCCGAGGAGAAGGCCATGGTTCAAGAAGAAGCAAAAGGAGATGCTTGAGCTAGATGATTGAGCTATGGCCGAGAGCGCCATCATTTTTTGTATGCCGGCTATGGCCGTTTTTTGTGTGCTGGCAAGTGTGCCGGCCGCTGGCACTCTGGTCAGCAAGAACTATGGTGGCTGGCATGTCTATGGCCTTGGCTTAATTTTAGATTTCAATTTTCTTGCAAAAAAATACTACGCCCGGACGAAATGGGTCGGCCGGTTGGGCGCACCGGCCAGATTTGGTTAGGCGCGGCCGGACGCCACCCCTTTGGCCGATTCAAACGGACAGAACCTGGACAAAACGGACGCCCGTTTGGGGTCGTGCGTTGGAGTTATCCTTATGGTTGTCTGAGCGGAATAATTTCCCTACTTTAGAAAATGTGGCGAATTGCATTTCATTAGAGATGGCTTTGCAGAAAATTTCATGAGCGAGTTGTTCATATCTTTTTTCATCAAGTCGTACAATTTTTTGGTTAGGATAGAAGGGTAAATGCATTGGTTGGTTGCTTCAAGGGTTAATAACAGACACGGTGACGTATCAGTTGCATGTCCGACAACTGACATCATATTTTTTTGTGGTAATGCATGACATTCAATTGTATGTTACACCGTGGCAATGGCTTAGGAGACATCGGATCTGGCTTCTTGTCTCGGGGGTGTCATGGGCGGCGCACGCCTCGCCCCCCTTGATGGAGGTGGCAGATCGACACGAACAAGGAGGGGGGATTAGGGCGGAGAGCGGGTTGGTTGACAGGGGACTCCTCCTTTGCGGGCCGTGGGAAGTACGATGTGAAGGAGAGAGGGCGCCGTGGTGAAGGTGAGGTGGGTGTCATCCGGTTTTAAAGGAGAGGGCTCCAGCAAGAAATGTCCTGCTACGGCGGGAAACCAAGGGGAAGGGGAGGCTCCGGCAAGAAATGGGAAAGAGTGCATCCTGGGGTGGAGTTTTTGTGTCGGGACCGCGTGTTGGAGCTAACATGGCGGATAGTCTGGACGAAGGTAGGATTTTGGGGAGCCTGCTGGGTGCCTGTTTGATGTTCGAACACGCCCGGACATATGAGCGAGAAATGAGCTTCGATCTTAAAGATGACCTTAATTATTTGTTTGGTTCATTTATATGTATTGGAGCCCGTAGCAACGCACGAGCGTTCTACTAGTAACTCTAGAGTTTGATCTGGACACCTTGTCTAAACAAGGCAGGCCTTGCATAGTCTTAGTGTCGGAATCGGACTCTAAATCATAGTGGTATGCGTCGTGGCATATTTCGACTGTTCAGACGGGTCGCGCTTGGAGACCGGGATGGTAACACACGGGATATGAAGATTTAGACAAGTTCAGGCCCATACAAATAGCGCCGAGTAAAGACCCTACTCATGTGTGTGGCTGCTTTCGATTATGAGCAAAAAATATGCCTCCCATTCAACGGCCCTCATTCCCCATTATATAATTGGTGGGAATTAGGGTTATAAAGTGCCGAGTGGGTTTACAAATGGCGGCTCCTACGCTAAAACTGTAACAAAATAATCTACATCTGATATGAATCAGTTTACATAGAGTATCCCACAGGATCCGCGTTCAAAATCTCGGCATGGCTAGTACCCCATGATGATGCGTTCGGGCCCCCGCCTGGGCTCCGAACCCTTGTGGTGGGCCACCGTGTGCTTTTTGGGGCACCCTTTCTCCTCCGTGGGTCTTCCCGGAACCCGTGACCTCGTCGGTTGCCCCCAAGTCCCTGCTGATCGGAGGAAGACGTCGCCTCACTTCATTTTGGCGCACCGATTGGATATGTTGTCTCTGGCGCGGCGAATGAAATTCCGTCAGGGTTGATGTAGACATATAGCTCGCTAACGAATCCTCTTTGCAGTGTCACATAAAAAAGATGCATATTTTTTTTCTCCAACAACGAAGCGTTCATCATCTGAGTTGGGCAGGAGGCACCCTACAGTCGTTCTGTCAGTTATCGGCCAGAAAAGTTTTTTGTCGTGTGGTTTTCATTGCAGATGCCAGATTTAGGTTTTTTATCGATGGTGTGGAGCAAGGAGACATTTAGTTTCTAGGTGAGAGATTTGGCACACTCGAGTTATCCAGTATTGTCTCCTCTCGGTGCAGGTAAAGACCTACTCCTTCTAGATTATATTGATCTCGATATGCGATTGCATGGTGCGCCAATGGAGGGTGCGCGGAAGCTTTGATGGCTCCGTCGCATAAGGTGTAAGATTGATGAGGGGTGCCCGTGACTGTAGAAGAGGAGGAGAAGGAGAGGGGAGGAGCCGTTGGTTGCGCGTGGCGGCGGACGGCGGGGATAAGGTCCTCCGCTTCATCTACGACCAGAGGTAGGTTTCCAGCGCCTTGGCCTCCATAATTTTGTCAGCTACGGTATAGGGGATTTTTTTTCGCGGACGCGTCGTCGCCATCAACGGCGGCGAAGGGGGACGGGGGATGTAGATCACGCAAATTCCTCTGCTCAAGCAAAACAGAGAGGGCACAGTTGCCTCGAGCACCAAATTTCTGCTGTCCTCGTGCGCATTTCTATTCATGAGTTTTTTGGTGGGGGTTCAGCGCGAGGAGGGCTAGCTACTAGAATCCATGGCAAATTCCATGTCAGATTTTCAGGATGTAGGCAACAAAATTAGAGTTCTGTTTTTGTAGGAAACACACAGAAAGGCAAAGGAGGCAAAAATACTGCATAAATCTTTCAGCATCAGTGTGTTTTCAGTAGGCAATATTGTATTTCATGTGTTCATATAAGCTATTTTTCAGTATTGTGTTCAGTTGGCAACATAATTATGGTTGTGGCAGGCAATATATATGTTCAGCAGTCAAAATACTGTAATATCTATGTTCAGCATTGTGTTCATTGAGCAACATCCGTTCTACATGTTTTTTAGGCAATAGTACTGATGAACTGGGGGCAACATTACTGATGAACTTGGGCAAAAGCACTGACGAACAGGGGCAACAGTGCTGAACTTTTTTGGGCAATAGTACTGAAAAATGAACTGGGCGATAGTACTAAACGAATCGTAGGCAACTATTCTGAATTTTTGAAGTCAAAAAACAGGGGTAGGTCATGAGCACTTTTTCCTTGATATACTACTTACCACATTTTTAGGCAAAAAATCTCTCGTAGAAAAATCAGAGAGGAAATAAGTAGGATGTAGGCAATTAGAGAGGAAATAAGTAGGCAACAACACATAGGATAGATGTTTTTGTCAGGCAATACAGTAGGCGAAATACTACGAAGCTCAATCCTATGAGATGTTGTTGTTTTTTCCACGGGGGCGAGGTTGAGGTTTGTAGGGGGGTAGTACCAGTGGAATGCAGCCATTTAGGCATTTTTTTAGGCAAAATTCTCCAATGTATGTCAGGCATTTGTCCAGTTTCATACACATGTCCGGGGCAATTTTTGTATTCATGCAGGCATCCTCACTTGCAGGTTCAGACATTTTTATTTGTAGGCATTTTTTTGGGATAACATGCATGCATCTTAATTGTAGTTTCAGACACCATTGTAGGCATTTTTGTAGGAAATGCAGAGCATATTCAACTGTAGGTCAAGACATTTTTGTCGGATAATATGGAGGCATTTTCATCTGTAGTTCCAGACACCATGTGTAGGGATTCCTGGATCCTAGGACAACTAGCCGTGTAGCACATTTAAATATTTTGTTCCTAGTGGCCACTGTTTTGTGCAAGGCCCTTAAGGCAAATCATGTTCATTGGGCACATCATGGTACTACAACACTGGCTAAATAGTTGAGGTTTCTTTTTTCTGTGTGACTATGTGTTTTACATGACCTGTTTTGTAACTAGTATAGTATAAGCTCACAGGTTCTAACTAAACCCTCATCACACAAAATCAGATATGTGAGAAAATTAGAGATAGTTTTTCCTTTGAATCTTGTAGGCAATACAGAGAGAGATAAGTAGGCAAAATAATGTGTTCCCTACTTATGTTTTGTAGGCAATAGTTAGTAGGAGTACCATTGAAAGAGAGACTATCCGCCTAAAAACTGAACTACAGATTTGTTTAGTTTGTCTTTTGTTTCGCCACCTGAGGATCTATTAGAATCTGATGCTACTTTCGCCATACATTACCATTCATCCTTCATTTTTTCCGTTTCACTATGAAGTAAGCAAAAACATGGAGTCACTTCACCCGTCTGAAAAACAAACCAGGGGGGCCAACCGGTAGGTGAACTAAGTTGCCTTCCTTTTCTCCCCGTAGTCGCCCGCCCATGTGCCCATAGTCGCCAAGTACCGTTCTCGACTAAAACCTCACACACTAAAGTCGTTACACACCTCCTAAATTATTGGCATAGAGTTGCCTACCACCCAACCACATAGTCGCCGCACCACGAAGGTGGCAGCGGTGTAGTTCTCGAGAAACACAATATACTAAATCACCCAATCCCAAATCCCACAAAAACAAGTTGCCTAAGCAAAAACATGGAGTCGCCTCACCCGTTCGAAAACAAACCGAGGGAACCAATCGGGAGGTGAACTAAGTCGCCTTCCTTTTCTGCCCATAGTCACCCGCCCATGTGCCCATAGTCGCACAGTATCCCTCTCGACTAAAAACCTCAGACACTAAAGTCGCACACCCCCCCTAAATTTTTGGCCAAGAGTCGCCTACCACCCCACCACATAGTCGCCGCACCACGGGAGGGTGGCCGCGGTGGGGTTCTCGACAAACCTAATACACTAAGTCGCCCAATCCAAAATCCCACAAAACAAGTCGCCTATGAAAACATGGAGTCGCCTCACCCGTTCGAAAACAAACCGGGAACCAACCCGTAGGTGAACTAAGTCGCCTTCCTTTTCTCCCCATAGTCGCCCGCCCATGTGCCCATAGTTGCACAGTATCCCTCTCGACTAAAAACCTCAGACACTAAAGTCGCACACACCCTCTAAATTGTTGGCCAAGAGCCGCCTACCACCCCACCACATAGTGGCCGCACCACGGGAGGGTGGCGGCGGTGGGGTTCTCGACAAACCCAATATACTAAGTCGCCCAATCCAAAATCCAACAAAAACAAGTCGCCTAGGCAAAAACATGGAGTCGTCTCACCCGTCCGAAAACAAACCGGGGGAACCAACCAGGAGGTGAACTAAGTCGCCTTCCTTTTCTCCCCATCGTCGCCTGCCCATGTACCCACAGCCACCAAGTATCCCTGTCGACTAAAAATGTCACACACTAAAGTCGCGCACACCCCCTAAATTATTGGCCAAGAGTCGCCTACCACCCCACCACGTAGTCGCCGCACCGGGGATGGGGAGGGGGGGTTGGCCGTTGTGGGGTTCTCGAGAAACCGAACACACTAAGTCGTCCAATCCAAAATCCCACAGATTCAAGTTGCCTAAGAAAAAACATGGAGTCACTTCACCTGTCCGAAAAACAAACTGGGAGATGAACTAAGTCGCCTTTATTTTTCCTAATAGTCGCCTACTCATGTGTCCATAGTTGCCTAGTATCCCTCTCGACTAAAAAGATCACAACTAAAGTCGCCCACACCCCCTAAATTATTGGCCAAGAGTCGCCTACCACCCCACCACATAGTCGCCGCACCACGGGGGGTGACAGTGATGGGGAACGTTGCATGGAAAATAAAAAATATTCTATGAAACACCCAAAGATCTATCTATGGAGATGCTAACAACGAGAGGGGAGTGTGTCTACGTACCCTTGTAGACCGAAAGCTTTAACGATCTAATGATCGTGGTTGACGTAGTCGTACTCGCGTCGCGATCCAATCCGATCCAAATACCGCACGTGCGGCACCTCCGAGTTTAGCACACGTTCGGCTCGGTGGCATCCTCTCCTTCTTGATCCAGCAAGCGAGGGAGAGGAGGTAGATGAGATCTGAACCAACACGACGGCGTGGTGGTGGTGGCAGTAGTGGAACTGCAGCAGGGCTTCGTCAAGCGTCTGCGCGAGGTGGAGGAGGTGTAACGGGAGGGAGACGGGCAAGGGTGGAGGGTGCTGGTGGCTTGCCCTTCAAGCCCCTAGGGTCATTGGCCAAGGGGGGAGGAAGGAAATCCCTCCTTTCCTTTCCCCACCGATCGCTATCCCCTTTTTTAGGGATCGTGATCTTATCCCTTCGGCACATGATCCTATTCCTTGTAAGGGGGGATTTTGGTGCGCCTAGACCAGGGGTGTGGGGCCTTACCCCACTACCCACGTCCATGTGGGTCCCCCCATGCAGGTGGGCCCCACTCCGGAACCTTCTAGAACCTTCCCGGTACAATACCGAAAAATCTCAAACATTTTTTGGAACCCTGAATATGACTTCCCATATATAAATCTTTACCTCCAGACCATTCCGGAGCTCCTCGTGATGTCCCGGATCCCATCCGGGACTTTGAACAACCTTTGGTTTTCACCATATGAATATATATGCCAATAGTACCCTAGCGCTACTGAACGTTAAGTGTGCGACCCTACGGGTTCGAGAACATGCAGACATGACCGAGACTCCTCTCCGATCAATAATCAATAGCGGGTCCTGGATGCCCATATTGATTCCCACATATTCAGCGAAGATCTTTATCGGTTGAACCACGATGTCGATGATTCAGTTAATCCCGTATACAATTCTGTTTGTCCGGCGATATGTTACTTGCCCGAGATTCGATCGTCGGTATCTCCATACCTAGTTCAATCTCGTTACCGGCAAGTCTCTTTACTCGTTCCGTAATACAAGATCCCCATGACTAAACTCATTAGTCACTTGCTTGCAAGCCTCTTGTGATATTGTATTACCGAGAGGGCCCAGAGATATCTCTCCGTCACACGGAGTGACAAATCCCAGTCTCGATCCATGCAACCGAACAAATACCTTCGGAGATACCTGTAGAGCACCTTTATGATCACCCATTTACGAAGTGACGTTTGATAGCACACAAAGTATTCCTCCGGTATCCGGGAGTGGCATGATCTCATGGTCTAAGGAACAGATACTTGACATGAAGAAAGCTGTAGCAAACACTACACCACAGCACTACATCCCCGACAACCAGGTTGGTCGTGAATACAGCTTCTGCCGACAGACAGTTGGTCAGGAAAGACTATTGCCGACCAACCCTGTCTGTTGGGAAAAGTCCAGACGGGAAAACCCTTTCCCGACCGACATAGCTTTCCCGACCGACTGCTTGATGGCTATGGAATATCTTTCCCGACCAACAGTCTGTTGGGCCTACCATGGGCCTTTCCCGATCGACAGTCTATTGGGGCAGCCTTTCCCGACCGACTATTTGACGGGGTATTCTTTCCCAACCAACATTCTGTTGGGCCTAGCGCTAGCCTTTCCCAACCGACTATCGGACGGGGTTTGTTTTGCCAACCAACAATCAAATGGGGTTTTCTTTTGCCGAACAACAGTTCATCAACATTAATTTGTTTAGCCAACCACAACTTTAATTAACATATGGTACTGATTGTCACATACATATAGTTCATGTGTTCTAAGCATAATCACCAAAACACCATACGTCAGGCTCACATCGGGAGTACCAAACATTTTTTATTCCATTAACTAATTGGCACATACATACACTTCAGTCTGTTCTAAACATAACCACCGAGACACCATACATCAGGTTCACAAAAGGACAGCCAAAAGATGCAAGTATGAGACATCAATGGTACAAAATGAAAGCTAAAACATCTAGTTGACGTGGATCGTTGGCTTCATGGTTCCTTGTGAGTGTCCTTCTGTTTGCTTCCTACAAAAGTTAATCAATTCTCAATTATAATACACTATTAGAAACTAGACTACAGTACCAAAATGCCAACATAGAGGATCATCGCATTCTCAAAAATATAAATAGTAATAAATACAGAGAATTCAGTAATCATGTGTTAACACTAACGTTGACCCTCGGCTGAGATTGTTAGCACTAATCTTGATATTTTGTATCCGCATACTTAGTTTGCTTTCGTTATGCATGTAACATAGATGGTCTAGGAGTATCTAGTCGTCAAGCCCCATCGGCCGCAGCCCCCAACCGCCGGCAAGCCTCATGTTACTCGTCCAGGAGGAAGAAGGAGGGGGCGCGCGGCTCCGGCGTCGACCACCGAGGCCATTCACCGGCGGCAAGGTAAGCCCCCCCCCCTGCCCCGGCCATATTTTTTCAATTTTGTTGTTTTTTTAGAATTCTCTGCTGCATAAATTTAGGAAATAAACCATACTAGAATTCTCAATGAAATCTTGCATGATCTCAATATCTAATCAGTTCACCATGTGGTAATTTTTTTAAAGTGTCAAACATAAGTTTTGTTACACACTTTGCTAATTTTTGTAAAGTGTCAAACATACAGCAGCACAATTTTTTTTAAGTGTCAAACATGATCTCAATATCTCAATATCTAAACATAAGTGGAATATATACGTTCGTACGTAGGGGTGCAGGGGGGTGGGAGTGTCCAGTCTGAGAATTACATGGTGTTGTTGATATTTTTGGGACATAATTTCTTTTATGCATGTAATGTAGACCATTCCTAGTGATAACTCTAGTTTATGGATTTATAAAAAGTTACTAAGCTATTAGGGAATTTCCAGAATTCACCTTAGCAGCGTTTACTGCGTTCGAACGCTGCTAATATATCCACTAGCAGCGTTTATTTCCTTCGAAACACTGCTAGTATGGTTTTAGGGTTCCTAATCTCATTTATCATGATGCAATTCTAGTGAATATATCAGAAATTACATAGTGGCGTCACTAATTATAACATCAAGTGTGTTCTATGTACAAATGATAGCTATCAACCATGCAATTTTATATTTATTCCGTCTTTTTTGTAGCAGGTGCTTCGTCATGTTGAAGATGAAGAAGCGATACCGAGTAGTACCAAGCGCTGCCGATGACAGGGGTGCCGAGCACTCGTCCTCGACTGGTTCTGTACCCTCAGCCACGGAGAACCACGTTGAGCCCTCTTCCGGCGAGGAGACGGAGGATTACATCGAGGGGCCGGATCCCCTCGCTACCGATCCTGAGGATGAGGCAGGGGAGATGGGTGGTGGGGACAACTCGGGGTCTGGCACCTCGACGACAACTGGGAGAAAGCGCTCAACCCGTGGTCCGTCCTCGGCACCGAAGGAACCCATGCCCGCCGACCTTCGACCTATCCTTGAGCCCAAAGGAGACAAGTAAGCAAAGATCATACAAGTTATTTAGCTTATTAATATTTGCACACTGACATACGATTTTCCTTTTCATTGTGCAGGGAGTGGAAGCGTCTTACCAAGGGGCACGGATGCATGCCGAACCACATGCTTGGCTCTCTACTGAAGAAGCACTTCCCTGGATTGGTCCAGTTGACAGCCGACAAGCCCGCAATGCCAGGTTTCACCTGGGAGCACTACAAAGCGGCCAAGGATGAGGACGATGTCAGCAAGGCTGAGCACGTCTGTCGTGAGTTCTGGGTATGTGCCTGTGTCATTGCATTGATCGTTATCCCGACGCTCGGTAATTATTTAGCTCCTATATGCATTGTTGTAGAATCACTTTGCCTACGCGCCTAGGTTCGAGGATGAGGTTGCAAAGGTGTTAGAGAACATTGCCAAGGGCCATCTCTATGACATGAAGCACAATGCGCGCACTGCGGCCGTGCAGAGAGCTCGCCCCATGCACTCCGAAGGGAGGAAGATGACGAGGTCTCTAGCTTGCTGCACCTACGACCTTGAGCAGGACGAGTACTTGGCGGTGAGCAACATCACAACCGAATAACTACTTGCATCATCACCCGCGTGTTCCTTATGTTCGTCATATGATGTATTCTGTCTCAACAGGTGAAGGAGCCATGGATCCCAACTGACTGCTGGGAGGTGTTGGTGGCGGATTGGTGCAGTGATGAGTGGCCGGCGACGCACAAGGTGAAAAGGGGAGACCGCCTGAAGATGCCCGGTCCGGCACACGTGCAGGGGAGCCTCAACCTCGCAGCATACCATGAAAGAATGGTATGTGCAACCCCAAGGTCATTTTTGTCTATAGGTTCATCTGGGTTTTACTAATCACGACCGTGTTTCTTTTGTAGATGAGAGAACAGCCTGAGGCCAACTGTAGGAGATATGCCCTAGAGGCAATAATAAATGTTATTGATTATCTCCCTGTTCATAATTATGTTTATGTTCCATGCTATAACTGCTATGGTTCTCGAGTCTACAATAACCACGAGGCTCGGAGGAAGACTCATATGCACGTGTGGGATAATAAACGGTAAAATGTATTCCTAGTCAAGCCTCTATGACTGGCTCAAGTATTGCATGATGATCCTGTTTTCCTGATCATGGGCATGGCTATGCCGGCAATTTTGAGGGCACAATTGTTGGTAGAACACTTGTGTTGAATCGACCCGATTGATGTTATGCTATGAGATACATTCGTCATAAGTTTATGGTTAATAACACAGAGAAGTTAATGTTTGCATAATTCCTTAGACCATGAGAGTGTCGAGTTTCTTCATGCTTGCTTCATGAACTTTGGGGTTTGTTAAACGTCATCCGTAAATGGGTGGCTATTACGGCGGCTTACGGGTTCATGGAAAAGTATGTCAAGGGACTTGATAGCTCAAGATTGGGATTTGCTCCTCCGACGATGGAGAGATATCTCTGGGCCCTCTCGGTGTTACGGTATCCATCATCGTCTGGCCAGACACAGGGTGATTTGATCACAGGGATGCCGGAACACGGGAACGAGAAAAGAGAACAATACCGGCAACGAGGTAACTGGCATTGTGGACAAGTGTTGATCCACGAGGATGCCGATGTTTCTCACCTCGGGTAATTGTAACATATCGCGAAGCAACAGGAATAGCTCACGGCAACTGGAGGTTCACTCGAATATTTATTCGTGTGGGTATAGGGATCGATATGGGTGTCCACGGCTCCGATGTTGATCATTGATCGGAAGGGGTTCCGGGTCATGTCTATGCTTCACCGAACCTATAGGGTCACACGCTTAAGGGTCATCTATCTGCTGAATACTAGACAGGGAGTCTGAGAGAAAATCACCGAAAAAGTTTCGGACGCCGGAAAAGTTTCGGACAGCGGAAAAGTTCCGCAGAGAGGTCACCGGATGAGTTCCGGTGAAACTGAAAAGTTGTTTCAGAGGATACCATAAAGTCAAATTGGTTTTGGCACATGCCTGATAATTCTTGGAGGGTGCCAGAATCATTCTGGAAAGTTTCTGGAATTTTCCGGGATGAAAACCGGAAATGTTCCGGAGCTGCCGAAACCGCTTCAGATGCTTTTCGCAGATGAAATCACTAAACCGGAATTGTTCCGGCTCGCGTTGAAAATTATTTTGGTGGGTACTAGAATTGTTCTAAGCCCACATGAATATTTTCAGTTCGATCAGACGCTGAAAAATGTCGTCGTGAATAGTGAAAGTGCTTTTTGGGATATTTTTGGAAAGCCACCTTTTGGGGCTTTGCTCCAAAAGATCTTGGGGATGACATGGATGGATAGGGGCCAATTTTGGGGCCCCACATGAGGGTGTGGCCGGCCACATGGTGGACTCCTTCATGGTGTCCCCCTTGTTCCTTGGTTTCACCTTTTAGGTCCTTGGGAAGGACTCCTTTCCATGTGGGTTTTGGGTCTTCTTGTAAAACCACCCTACCCCTTGGGTTTCCTATAAATAGGAGGTGTGTGGGATGCCATAAGACACACTCTTGCTCTCATACACAAAGCCATGCATGATCTGGCATTCTTCTCTCCCTCCTAGCGAAATAGTTTCGTAGAGCCGAAAGGCTGTCTGGGTTCCGGCAGGAACTAGTTCTGGACGGCGAAGCCCTGCCGGATAGATGACACCGTATGTGTGCAACTCTGTAGAGAGATCGTAGTTTCGGTCTTAGTTCGAGAGTGCCTCCCGAAGGGCTGTCCGTGTGACCGTCCGAGTTTTGGAGGTCCTCCCGAAGGGCTGTCCGAGTGACAGTCCGAGTTTCGGAGGTCCTCCCGAAGGGCTGTCCGCGACACCATCCGGGGGACTGTGTGACCGCCTCCCGAAGGGCTGTCCGCGGGGCAGATGAGGGTATACATCCTCGCGGTTGGGAGGTTGTAAAATCCTAGCTGCGGGGATCTGCACCGCCGATCGTCATCGACTCTACTTCCGCTGCGCTACGAGTCGGTAACGATAATGATCAAACCTTGTATGCAGTCTCCATAGTGGTCCTGGGCTGGTGCGTAGGTCGGAAATTTTTTGTTTTCTGTTGCGTTCCCCAATAGTGGCATCAAGAGCCGTGCTATGCGTAGATGCAGGTTGCGATCTAGAATACATAGAGATGTATGGGTGTTGCACAATATAATTAGGTAGTAGATGAGATCTATTGCTGAAAATTATTTGTGCGGGTAGCAGATGAAGTCTGTTACCCGATGTTCTTGTTGCTTCCCTCGAATTTGCATATTTCTGATCTTGATTACAGTATGGTGGAGTTTCAATGTTCTGGCAATCCGCGATCCTGATTGATCAACGAAGTGCTAACAGTTCATTGAATTCCACCGTAGTTAAAAAGAAAGATGAAATTTTGCAGACGAAAGGGCAATGCAGATGTGATCTGCACGGGGGTCACGCGTATGACGAAGTTTAGTATGGGGCTCGAGATTTTATTATCTCGTGTTTCATACACCCTGGAATGTTAATCTAGCGACTTGGATTATCATGCTTGATGATGGACGTTGGTAGCTTCGGTTTGTTTCGAAACCTTAGAAGCCACGTAAAATAAAATTTTGCATGGACCGATTAGAGGCGTCTAACTTGGTTTTGCAGGATGGTTTGCATGTGCATATGATGTGGTATAGCAGTGCTCATTATAATTTGATTATGTATGAGATGACTATATAATGTAAATTGATTAACATGACCTGCGAGTCATGATTCGGCATGATGGCTGGAGCCATATGATTGCACTTTAATGACCTGCGTGTCAACCTTATGTAATGCACTTATTTTATTAGCTATAGAGATAGCAATATTATCTGGTGCACCGACAAGGTGGTGGCAATCTTCGCGAAGGTGAACACCAACGCGAATGCCGAAGACGAAGAAATGAAAGACTTCTCCGTCAGAAAGGGCTATACCATATCATGCTATTATGAATTGCCTGAGATGTTTATCCCTTATGATGCACCCTTCTTGATTGCGCGGTAGTCGCTTTTATTAGGGTGATCTCTCACAAAAATATCAAGTAGATAGTGTTCTCCCAAGTGTAGCACCGTCACGGCACCTAACTTTTCGGGGTACGCCATGGATGCATGGGTGCGAACGATTAGGGATGTGTGAGGCGGGTGAGTTGAGACCTCGCAGCGAGATCACTTGGTTGTCTTGACGTTCAGGCATGAGTGTCATGAGCTCGGAACACACGCATCGAAAGATGAACAAGAGTCACATGGAGATGTGATCGGCAAGTTGGCCTACCGATTAAAATTCCCGTCATGAGATGATGATTCTATGGCGATGAATTGAAGTCTGGATCTTGTATCACTCAAAATCAATTATGAGAGATATTTATTTGAGTGGGAGCGCACTGTAGAATTAACTTGTTTAATTCTCAGTGCAATTAATTATGAACACTGTCTAAGTGTGGTTTGCATAAAAGTTGTAGAATAATGGCTTGCGTTTCCACCTTCCCTTTTAAAATTGAATAGCTGTTAAATATCTGGTTAAAACTTTACGGTTGGTAACGTAATGTGAGGATTATCCTCAAGAGTGCCGAGAAGGACTTTGTCCTATCGCATGCTTTCGGTATTCTCCCGCTAATGCTATGGATCATGTGACTCTCGTCCTTCGATCCAAAAGCTAGAATTCCGTTTTCAGTCAAGTGCAATACGTTTGCTTCCATGAGACCCGAACTTCAAAAGTTTGGATAGTTATGTGATATTCATGGAATCTGAAAATCATTTTCAGAGACAGACAAAGACTGAAAGATATGAGATATCTAAAGCCATGTTTGTTTGCAAACTATTAGTAAAGGTGTTTACTATGCATTTGACTGATAAGAGAGGGATCCAGAAGAACGCCTGTCATATGATGAAAGGTGAATAAAACAACAACTTAAAGAGAAAGGAAGTGTCCGAAGGGTGTTAGTGAAACTTTCACGCCTAGGAAGTCCGAGGCTAACGCCACTCTTAAGTTGGGTGCTTCTTCTGAGAGTAGGAGAAATACTGAAAGTTAAACTGTTAGAAGTATAATGGCAAAAGGAAAGAAGACTGGAATATCCAGCTCATGTATGAATGTCATACAAGTTTTTGATGTATAGAAGGCTGGTCAAAGATATAGTTCTTGGGAATTATGGTTAAACATGTTAATCACTAATTCTTGGGTATTGTGAGTTAATCACAAAGATACCCGCTCGATTGCATTCTGTTGCAGCTCGACGTAAGAACTACTATGGCCTGAAAGACTAACCAGGAATGAGGTTCAGATACACGCAGGGAACATAGTAAATGTTACTATGCCTTCCATCGGTGTATTCCCTATGTATTTACTTTCATAATTCATTTTAGAGTTTTACACTCTAGCCCATTGCATAAAGTAACTTGCAAGAACGGTAATTCATAAGAGAACTTTTGATGTTCGATGTTATGAATAACATAAGGGCCATACTTTCATTATGAATGAGACGTATGTTATGAATATTGATAATAATACATTACCTCTGTATTTACTTTCATAATTCATTTAGAGTTTCATACACTCTAGCCCTTTGCATAAGGTATTTTGCAAGAAGGTTATTCATAAGAGAACTTTTGATGTTCGGTGTTATGAATAACATGAAGGGCCATGCTTCCGTACAGGATGGGATGTATGCTATGAATATTGATGGTAATATGATACATCCATAACACTGATGCTAAATGTCGCAAGACTAAAAGAATACCACACAAGTGTGGCACTGCATTTGGTCACATTGGAGAGACCCGCATGGAAAATTCCATTATGATGGATTTTGAAGTCATTTGATTTTGAATCATCTAACACTTGCAACTTTCCTCTGAAAGGTGAAGTGACTGAAATACCGTTCACAGGCCATAAGGAACGAGCAAAGAACATATTGGTAATCATACATTATGATGTGTGTAGTCCAATAAATGTTGTTGCAAGTAGTGGATTTATCTGTCTTCAGAAATGACTCAAGTAGATATATGGATATTTACTTGTTGAGACGTAAGTCTGGATCTTTTGAATTCATTCAGAAGGTTTTCAAAAATGAAGTAGAACTTATTGTAACAAGAAAATTATGTTTCTACAATTTGATTGCAGAAAGGAATATTTGAGTTACAAGTTTAGCGAATGTCTGATGAGTTGTGAAAGGGGTTTCATAACTTGCACCTCCCGGAACACCGCTGCAAGTGGAAAGTCCGTGAAGATGTAATCGAACCATTTATGACATGGTAAGATCAAAGATGACATAAATAGATTTGCCATTACCCCTTTTATAGAGTGATGCTTTAGAGACTGCGGCTTTTACACTGAAAAGAGCTCCATCAGGTCTGTTGAAATAACGCCATGGTGTGGTACGCCCAACCATGTTATATCTTTTCTTAACATTTGGGATATGGGGCTTGTGTAAAAGGTTACAAACCTATTCCAAATCAGACAAGTGCTACTTTGTAAGGTTATCCCAAGTCATTGGGTATTCCCCCACCACTATACCGAGGCAAATGTTTTTTGCCACAAAACGGTATGCTTTTAAAGAGAATAGTTCTTACAAAAGGTGAGTGGGAGGATAGTGCAACTCGACGAGATAACCAGTATCTTTGTCATCAGGTCAAAAGAAAGGAACCTTGGAAGTGATTCCGGAGTTTCCTACTGCGACTGATACGGAAGCCTCTACATGAGATGTATGGACTTCGGTCGAACATGTAGCTGAACCGCGTAGGAAAAACTCGTGCAAACCTCTCAGGTGCGCATACGAGATATTGTTGTTAGACAACAGTATACCTACGATACACAAGGAAGCGTTGATGGGCCCTGACTCCGGAATTGGCTAAATGCCAATACAATCCGAGATAGTTTCCATATAAGTGATTCGAGATTAAAATCTTGATACACCTTTCGGAAGACTTAGAGTCTAACGAATATTTATGGAACTAAAAACTGATACGGATAAAATGTTTTATCCATAAAGCTCTACTTGTTGCAATAACAAGTTCAAGGAGTTGACTACAATGAGATTGTCTCACCGTAGCGATGCTTAAAGTCGGTTCAGGTTGAACTAGCAATTAATACATATTTCAATCATGAGATATGAAACATGGATGACAAAAGATTTCCATCTGATGGAAATGAAACCTAGGACTTGTATGTGATACAGTCCAAAGTAATTTGTCGATCCAGAGGATGCTAGTAAGTATGCAAACTTCAGAGTTCCAGCGATGGACAGAAGAGAGCAAAGTGGAGTTGGAATCTTCGTTTTTGATGAAATGGTCAAGGGGGTTTGACTTCATCAAATGGGTATCGAAGATGCTTGTGATTCAAGAAAGTAAGTGGGAGCATAATAATATTTCTAAAAACCTTGTGTACTTAACACATTGTTAATTGGAAATAAATTTCTTGACACGAATTAGGACTTCATTTGAAAATAGTTTTTCAATGAAGTGCTTAGGCTAAATAGCCTCAATATTAGGCATGATGATCTATGGAGATAGATTTACCTAATGGGGCTAAGCAATGAATACATATTGACAAGATGCTAAAACCTTTTAGCATTTAAAACGCCAAGGAGTGATTCTTGCCGAAGTCACATGGAAAGAGTTTTTGCAAGACTCGGTGTCCCAAAACACTGATGAGTAAAATACATGATGGAGATTCCACACACTCTTGTGTTTGGATTAATCATGTATTCCATGGTATGTAAAAACAAACAGATATCTCCAATACTCCAAAGTTGTTGCGAGTATAGATACCATAGTGATCAAAGTACTGATCATGGGACAACAGTGAAAGATGTCATTAAGTGCTAAGAGTAGTACTGATGACATGTTTTCTCGCAAGTAGAGATTATGAAGTGCTCGTTGTAAGTGATTACATCGATACAGTCTTCATCAATGCTCCATGCGATTTTCGATTTAAATTGAGGGTTTTGTGTGATACACAATATGGTGGCACGGTAGTTGGAAATTGTTCCAAACAAGATACTGTGGCGAATTTTATAACAAAGGCTAAGTATGTTGATGCTTAAGAAGCGACAAAGAAGTTGTTGAATCGTATAGTTCATTCATGAACTTAGTATGGTTCCAAGATGACTTTGGTCTATGGGACACTATTGCAGATAGTTGCTCCATAGCTCAGTCTGAGGAATCAGGTTTCGACCAATGATTCACACATATGCAAGGCCAAGTCCAGACAAAATATGAATTTTGTGAAAGCGTGAAAACGCAAGGATATGCAAAGTTACACACAGAGCTGAAGTCGTCAGATCCGTTGGACATCAGGCTATACCACATGCGAAGCATATTTTACACCAGTATGCCATAGGTGTAAAGTGCATTAGCATTGACTAGATTATTGACTCTAGTTCAAGTGGGAGTCTGTAGGAGATATGCCCTAGAGGCAATAATAAATGTTATTGATTATCTCCCTGTTCATAATTAGGTTTATGTTCCATGCTATAACTGCTATGGTTCTCGAGTCTACAATAACCACGAGGCTCGGAGGAAGACTCATATGCACGTGTGGGATAATAAACGGTAAAATGTATTCCTAGTCAAGCCTCTATGACTGGCTCAAGTATTGCATGATGATCCTGTTTTCCTGATCATGGGCATGGCTATGCCGGCAATTTTGAGGGCACAATTGTTGGTAGAACACTTGTGTTGAATCGACCCGATTGATGTTATGCTATGAGATACATTCGTCATAAGTTTATGGTTAATAGCACAGAGAAGTTAATGTTTGCATAATTCCTTAGACCATGAGAGTGTCGAGTTTCTTCATGCTTGCTTCATGAACTTTGGGGTTTGTTAAACGTCATCCGTAAATGGGTGGCTATTACGGCGGCTTACGGGTTCATGGAAAAGTATGTCAAGGGACTTGATAGCTCAAGATTGGGATTTGCTCCTCCGACGATGGAGAGTTATCTCTGGGCCCTCTCGGTGTTACGGTATCCATCATCGTCTGGCCAAACACAGGGTGATTTGATCACAGGGATGCCGGAACACGGGAACGAGAAAAGAGAACAATACCGGCAACGAGGTAACTGGCATTGTGGACAAGTGTTGATCCACGAGGATGCCGATGTTTCTCACCTCGGGTAATTGTAACATATCGCGAAGCAACAGGAATAGCTCACGGCAACTGGAGGTTCACTCGAATATTTATTCGTGTGGGTATAGGGATCGATATGGGTGTCCACGGCTCCGATGTTGATCATTGATCGGAAGGGGTTCCGGGTCATGTCTATGCTTCACCGAACCTATAGGGTCACACGCTTAAGGGTCATCTATCTGCTGAATACTAGACAGGGAGTCTGAGAGAAAATCACCGAAAAAGTTTCGGACGCCGAAAAAGTTTCGGACAGCGGAAAAGTTCCGCAGAGAGGTCACCGGATGAGTTCCGGTGAAACTGAAAAGTTGTTTCAGAGGATACCATAAAGTCAAATTGGTTTTGGCACATGCCTGATAATTCTTGGAGGGTGCCAGAATCATTCTGGAAACTTTCTGGAATTTTCCGGGATGAAAACCGGAAATGTTCCGGAGCTGCCGAAACCGCTTCAGATGCTTTTCGCAGATGAAATCACTAAACCGGAATTGTTCCGGCTCGCATTGAAAATTATTTTGGTGGGTACTAGAATTGTTCTAAGCCCACATGAATATTTTCAGTTCGATCAGACGCTGAAAAATGTCGTCGTGAATAGTGAAAGTGCTTTTTGGGATATTTTTGGAAAGCCACCTTTTGGGGCTTTGCTCCAAAAGATCTTGGGGATGACATGGATGGATAGGGGCCAATTTTGGGGCCCCACATGAGGGTGTGGCCGGCCACATGGTGGACTCCTTCATGGAGTCCCCCTTGTTCCTTGGTTTCACCTTTTAGGTCCTTGGGAAGGACTCCTTTCCATGTGGGTTTTGGGTCTTCTTGTAAAACCACCCTACCCCTTGGGTTTCCTATAAATAGGAGGTGTGTGGGCTGCCATAAGACACACTCTTGCTCTCATACACAAAGCCATGCATGATCTGGCATTCTTCTCTCCCTCCTAGCGAAATAGTTTCGTAGAGCCGAAAGGCTGTCTGGGTTCCGGCAGGAACTAGTTCTGGACGGCGAAGCCCTGCCGTATAGATGACACCGTATGTGTGCAACTCTGTAGAGAGATCGTAGTTTCGGTCTTAGTTCGAGAGTGCCTCCCGAAGGGCTGTCCGTGTGACCGTCCGAGTTTTGGAGGTCCTTCCGAAGGGCTGTCCGAGTGACAGTCCGAGTTTCGGAGGTCCTCCCGAAGGGCTGTCCGCGACACCATCCGGGGGACTGTGTGACCGCCTCCCAGAGGGCTGTCCGCGGGGCAGATGAGGGTATACATCCTCGCGGTTGGGAGGTTGTAAAATCCTAGCTGCGGGGATCTGCACCGCCGATCGTCATCGACTCTACTTCCGTTGCGCTACGAGTCGGTAACGATAATGATCAAACCTTGTATGCAGTCTCCATAGTGGTCCTGGGCTGGTGCGTAGGTCGGAAAATTTTTGTTTTCTGCTGCGTTCCCCAATACCAACATCAACATCTTGTAGGAGTGGAAACATGGGCATAGAGGCAAGGATGGCGCGGAGTTCTACAGCACGTCGGCCAAGGACATACATTGGTTTTACGAAACCCATTTCAAGGAGGCCTATGGGGAGGAGTCTGATCCTATGTCGCAGGACCTCGATCCCTTGGTGGTCATGAGGGCAGGCCCAGGGAAGAGGAGCGGCCGCCACTTGATCGGCGACGGTGCGATCTCCACGTCCTCGCATCCCAAGCTATCTCAGATGCGGGCACAAAGCACAAGCTCAAGTCCCTCCATAAGGAGTCGCCCGACGACTCAGTCGGTTGTGATTTCAAAGCTCAAGCTTTGTAAATTTCATATATGCCACTGTCTTTGCATTCTTTGTGTCGCAACCTATATGTGAAGGAACTCCGTGTATTACAGGCCGCGCTGGAGGCATCCGAGGCCGCACGTGCAAGAGACGCGGCCGAACAGGAGGCGCGGCTGCAGGCTGAAGTGGCGGCTAGACAGAAGCAGGCCGCCGAACAGGAGGAACGGATGAAGGTCGAAAAGCTGGAAAGGGAGAAGATCCAGGAAGACTTAGCGGTTAGTACTTTCCCATATCGACGCCTATCCATATTAACCGATTGACCAACTTAGAACAATGCTGACATGTCGACCCTTGTCCTTTGTAGGGGTTACGGGCAATGTGGGCGATGATGATGAAAGGAAACCATCCTCCTCCTCCTCCTCCTCCTGCAGGATTGTCGTGATGTGTCGACCGTCATCCTCCTCCTATGTAC
Source organism: Elymus sibiricus (assembly GCA_039707655.1). Taxonomy (NCBI): domain Eukaryota; kingdom Viridiplantae; phylum Streptophyta; class Magnoliopsida; order Poales; family Poaceae; genus Elymus; species Elymus sibiricus. Next base: position 373,197,961 of record CM077664.1, on the reverse strand, counting down.
TGAACATGCGAAGTGGTTGCGTCGTGATTATGTAGTGAACTATGTCGTGAGCTATGTCATGAACTTGTCGTGAGCTATGGTTGTGAACTTGTTAGGATATATGAGTTTAATTCGTATGTGATGTCACTTTGAGCTATAAGGATGTGATATATGTGCTCTGTGCTATATGTGATGTGTGTTATATGTGCTGTATGTCAATTGCAGGGCCTTAGGACAGAACATATATATAGATCTGCACTGTGCTGTCACCTTCTGCCGAGTTCAGCACTTGGTGATTCCAGCCTTTCTCGAGTTTGGAGCTCGGCAAAGGTGGTGCCTGAGATGCGATGTCACTGGCAGCTCTTTTCCAAGAGCTAGGGTACTCGGGAAAGGTTGTGCGTGAGCTAGGCTGCCACTGGCAGCTGTTTTCCGAGAGCTATCGTACTCGGGAAAAATGGCATGACCTGACTATAGTATGCCGAGTGGTGGATCAGAGATCTCGGCAAAGATATATGTCATAGGAGAAAAAGAAATTACTTAAATATTTTGCCGAGTGCTGTTGCGCGGGAGCTCGGCAAACAATTACTGTGAGGGAAAAAGTATTTTAGTAAATAGTTTGCCGAGTGCTTCGCGGCGAATCTCGGCATAGGTGGACTGTACGCGACGGAGCCGTCAAGCTCAAACGGCCGTGCCACCTGGCACTTGTTTGCCGGGTGCCATAGAAAAGGTTCTCGGCATACATCAAATAAACCGAGTGTTGTTTGTTTGCCGAGCCCTTTGCGGTAGACGCTCGGCAAACACGAGCGTGTGCCGTGTGCTGCTCTTTGCCGAGAGCGACACTCGGCTTACTTACCTTTTACCGTGATCCCGTGTTCTAGTACTTGGCAAAAAGAAAAGAACTCGGTAACGACGAATTTTCCAGTAGTGACTATATCAAAATAAGATATATGCAAAAACTTTGTAGAGGTATATTGGAGGAAGCCAAAATGAACTCAAATGCTTGGGGTAGGAAATCAAATAAATTTTTCTTCTTTGTTGTTGTTTTGCTTCGTTTACTCTGGTCTCAGCAATTATTACGAGTTTTTGTAGCTTGTACCGGGTCTGTGTGTGAAGAGCGCAAAGACATCTTAAGTCCTTAATGCGCTCTGCCGGATGTCCTAATAGTTGTTTCATACAGGAACAAACTGCAAAAGATATGGAATGGTCTGTCTTTGGTGGAAGACAAGTACATATATAAAGTCAACCAGACCAAGTGCCATGAGATTACTACTTCATAAACCAGCTTCAAAAGAAGAGCAGTATCAAGCCCTACCAGCTATAATTACCCTAAAGGTGTTTCTACAGACCTAGCCAATGCAAAGATAATTGGTGACTGATGCTCACGGCATATATATATTGTTATTTTTCAGCTGTCTTGTTTGCAAGAATCGCTCATGGAAGGTTTCAGCTTCATTTAAGTGTGTCTATGCACATTTTATACTTCTATTACATCTGCAAACTACAAATATTGAATAGGATTTTTTATATAGAATCTCCTAGGCTCCTAGCTATATTATTAGTTGCTGACCCCATGTTTGCCAACGGAGTTAGTTGATGATTCCAACACGGAGAAGATTCGAATGTTGTATATTATTTCTTCCAAATCAATATACTGTAACTCTCAGATTAATAAATTCTCTCTAATAATATCCGCAGTATATATCTAATAACACTCAGATTAATTAAAGGAACGTCTGTTGGCATTTAAGTTTTACGAGCTTGCCGATTTCTTAAAATCAGTCTAACAGAGTACTTGTATATAACTAAACTGAAACCTTGTAGCACTGTAAAAACATATTCTGCTTCCCTAACTTAACAGAAATCTTTCGTGTTCATAACACATTTTTTGTCATAAATTTGTATGATGGAGACATTATCTCTTATCTGAATTCTGCATGCATGTTTCCAGTTTAAACAATAAGTGAAAATGATAAGGATTCAATGATCTCTGCTCTTCAGCATGAGTAAGATTTTGTGAGTTACTACTCCAGATAAATAGCCAGTGTATTATATGGTACATGTAATAGACATGCACGCATGTATTTAACCATCCAGCAAAGAGGTTGTGCTCCTGTTGAAAGCTATATTAAATCCTAATTTTTGACTCTTCTGATGATGAAATGAAGGTGAGGAACGACATCTTGCATTGAATGAAAAAAATACATTTAAATATTTTAATTTTTGTAGTAGTTATGACTGTCTCAGCGGAATAAGAGTCTCGCATTTGGTCTGTCCCTGTCTGTTTGGGTCGAAACCAACAGAAAACGCGGCCCAACGCGCCAACGCAAGGGGACAGGTGTCCGTTTTTCGTCCGTCCGTGGCCCAAATTTGAGCCGGATTTGCGTCCAAACGGATAGGGCGCAGACGCGCGCGACGCCCGCCCATGTCCTCCCACTGGCCCGCCAGTCGGGGGCACGTCCTCCCCATTTCCCCCTTCCCTCCCAAAACCCTCCCGCCCTCCCTTCTCCGCCTTGGCCGCCATGCCAACCCCCCCTCCCCCCGTCGCCGTTGCCGCCATCCCGGCTGCAACTGTCGCCTGTCGCCCGCCCTGTGTGCGCGGAGAAGAAGAAGCCCAAGAAGGTGCTCACGCCGGAGGAGACGGCCCGAGAATCATTGAAGAGGGCTGGCCGGAGGGCCAGAGATGCGGAGAGGAAAGCGGCCGCCCAGTCCGCCGTCGATGCCGCCGCCGTAGGCCATCGTCGTCAAGGCCACGCAGCATGCCCTCCTCCTGCTAGGGTTTAGTCGACCCACGCCGTCCATTCTGACGGCGGCCGCCATGGCCGCGGCGAGCACTGGCTCGTCGGCTGTTCGCCCTTCACAGGCGGGGTCGCCACGCTTGTCCACAATGCCGCAGACGCGCGGGCTCCATCACTCGCACGACCCAGCAGCAACCTGCTTCTCCACCTCGCCGGAAGGTAGTGTGGTCGTCCTAGCCACCCCCACGCCGGCGGCCAGCATCGACCTCAACGCCACGCCTATGTCCGACGCCGGCCAGTCGGTCACCGGATTGCAAAAGAAGCGGCCGTGGACGATTCCTACGGCCAACCTTCCTGACGCCCGCAACCTATTCGACGAAATGTCGGTGCATGATGACCCGGCCTACTACCAAGAATTTATGGATAATATCATCTTGGAGGGTGGTGGTGGCTAAGGCTTCGACCTTGATGAAACCCAAAGCCAAGATGGCCCCGGCCAAGATGAAGGTGCCGACGACTTTGGTGGCCATAATAACCAACAAGCCACCGACGGCCAAGGCGAGCAATGGAACAAAGACATGTATTGCGAAGAGGAAGAAGATGACGTAGACATTGAGGAGGAGCCATTGTTTTCGATGAGTTCACTCAACAAGCCAATGCACAAAAGGGGAGGCGACAAAGCATTCAGACGGGGGCATACACCAAAGATGAGGACAAGTTGATTTGCGAAAGTTGGGTGAAAATAGGGCAAGATCCCAAGACCAGCACCGAGCAAAAAGGAGCCGTTTTTGGAAAAAGAGTTCATGCAACCTTCCATGAACATAGGAAGTTCCCACCCTACAATTTTTGAGCAACCGTGGCGTCGGTTCAATCCAAAAGAGGTGGGGGTTCATCCAACAAGAATGCAACAAGTTTTGTGCCGGCCTTGATAGCATCGAAGGCCATCCCATGAGCGGCCTAGGCATGAGCGGCATGGTATACAATTTCTTATCTTTGTTCATATGCCCTTTCATGTTTTGTTGCATTTGTGCCCTTCACTATTACATTGTGGCCATCATTTTTATTTGTAGGCATTCCAAACTTTGGAAGCCTTCAAGGCCCAACATGGTAACAAGCCGTTCACCCTCACCCATTGTTTGGATGATCATTTGCAATTGCCCCAAGTTCAAGGAGCAATATGCCGCCCAAAATAAGAATGGAGGGCCGGCGGCCGTGGTTGAGCATGAAGAAGGGGAGAAGCGGCCGAGGGGCAAGACCAACTCCAAGGTGGACGAGAAGCGTGACGCGGCGACATTTGCCTTGCAAGAAACTTTGCAAGGCATGATGACCCAAAAGGAAGCAAGGGAGGAGAGGAAGCGCCAAGAGAAAGAGGAGCAAGTGAAGGCCTACATCGAGATACAAAAGAAGAAGCTCGAGATTGAGGAGAACGTCCAAACCAAGAAGCTCGAGATTTGAGGCGGCCAATGCAAAGACCAAAGCAAAATAGGTGGCACTCGCTTTCATGGTGATGGAGGTGGAGATCATGACCGTGGACTTGACAAAGGTGTCCCCGAGGAGAAGGCCATGGTTCAAGAAGAAGCAAAAGGAGATGCTTGAGCTAGATGATTGAGCTATGGCCGAGAGCGCCATCATTTTTTGTATGCCGGCTATGGCCGTTTTTTGTGTGCTGGCAAGTGTGCCGGCCGCTGGCACTCTGGTCAGCAAGAACTATGGTGGCTGGCATGTCTATGGCCTTGGCTTAATTTTAGATTTCAATTTTCTTGCAAAAAAATACTACGCCCGGACGAAATGGGTCGGCCGGTTGGGCGCACCGGCCAGATTTGGTTAGGCGCGGCCGGACGCCACCCCTTTGGCCGATTCAAACGGACAGAACCTGGACAAAACGGACGCCCGTTTGGGGTCGTGCGTTGGAGTTATCCTTATGGTTGTCTGAGCGGAATAATTTCCCTACTTTAGAAAATGTGGCGAATTGCATTTCATTAGAGATGGCTTTGCAGAAAATTTCATGAGGAGTTGTTCATATCTTTTTTCATCAAGTCGTACAATTTTTTGGTTAGGATAGAAGGGTAAATGCATTGGTTGGTTGCTTCAAGGGTTAATAACAGACACGGTGACGTATCAGTTGCATGTCCGACAACTGACATCATATTTTTTTGTGGTAATGCATGACATTCAATTGTATGTTACACCGTGGCAATGGCTTAGGAGACATCGGATCTGGCTTCTTGTCTCGGGGGTGTCATGGGCGGCGCACGCCTCGCCCCCCTTGATGGAGGTGGCAGATCGACACGAACAAGGAGGGGGGATTAGGGCGGAGAGCGGGTCGGTTGACAGGGGACTCCTCCTTTGCGGGCCGTGGGAAGTACGATGTGAAGGAGAGAGGGCGCCGTGGTGAAGGTGAGGTGGGTGTCATCCGGTTTTAAAGGAGAGGGATCCAGCAAGAAATGTCCTGCTACGGCGGGAAACCAAGGGGAAGGGGAGGCTCCGGCAAGAAATGGGAAAGAGTGCATCCTGGGGTGGAGTTTTTGTGTCGGGACCGCGTGTTGGAGCTAACATGGCGGATAGTCTAGACGAAGGTAGGATTTTGGGGAGCCTGCTGGGTGCCTGTTTGATGTTCGAACACGCCCGGACATATGAGCGAGAAATGAGCTTCGATCTTAAAGATGACCTTAATTATTTGTTTGGTTCATTTATATGTATTGGAGCCCGTAGCAACGCACGAGCGTTCTACTAGTAACTCTAGAGTTTGATCTGGACACCTTGTCTAAACAAGGCAGGCCTTGCATAGTCTTAGTGTCGGAATCGGACTCTAAATCATAGTGGTATGCGTCGTGGCATATTTCGACTGTTCAGACGGGTCGCGCTTGGAGACCGGGATGGTAACACACGGGATATGAAGATTTAGACAAGTTCAGGCCCATACAAATAGCGCCGAGTAAAGACCCTACTCATGTGTGTGGCTGCTTTCGATTATGAGCAAAAAATATGCCTCCCATTCAACGGCCCTCATTCCCCATTATATAATTGGTGGGAATTAGGGTTATAAAGTGCCGAGTGGGTTTACAAATGGCGGCTCCTACGCTAAAACTGTAACAAAATAATCTACATCTGATATGAATCAGTTTACATAGAGTATCCCACAGGATCCGCGTTCAAAATCTCGGCATGGCTAGTACCCCATGATGATGCGTTCGGGCCCCCGCCTGGGCTCCGAACCCTTGTGGTGGGCCACCGTGTGCTTTTTGGGGCACCCTTTCTCCTCCGTGGGTCTTCCCGGAACCCGTGACCTCGTCGGTTGCCCCCAAGTCCCTGCTGATCGGAGGAAGACGTCGCCTCACTTCATTTTGGCGCACCGATTGGATATGTTGTCTCTGGCGCGGCGAATGAAATTCCGTCAGGGTTGATGTAGACATATAGCTCGCTAACGAATCCTCTTTGCAGTGTCACATAAAAAAGATGCATATTTTTTTTTCCAACAACGAAGCGTTCATCATCTGAGTTGGGCAGGAGGCACCCTACAGTCGTTCTGTCAGTTATCGGCCAGAAAAGTTTTTTGTCGTGTGGTTTTCATTGCAGATGCCAGATTTAGGTTTTTTATCGATGGTGTGGAGCAAGGAGACATTTAGTTTCTAGGTGAGAGATTTGGCACACTCGAGTTATCCAGTATTGTCTCCTCTCGGTGCAGGTAAAGACCTACTCCTTCTAGATTATATTGATCTCGATATGCGATTGCATGGTGCGCCAATGGAGGGTGCGCGGAAGCTTTGATGGCTCCGTCGCATAAGGTGTAAGATTGATGAGGGGTGCCCGTGACTGTAGAAGAGGAGGAGAAGGAGAGGGGAGGAGCCGTTGGTTGCGCGTGGCGGCGGACGGCGGGGATAAGGTCCTCCGCTTCATCTACGACCAGAGGTAGGTTTCCAGCGCCTTGGCCTCCATAATTTTGTCAGCTACGGTATAGGGGATTTTTTTTCGCGGACGCGTCGTCGCCATCAACGGCGGCGAAGGGGGACGGGGGATGTAGATCACGCAAATTCCTCTGCTCAAGCAAAACAGAGAGGGCACAGTTGCCTCGAGCACCAAATTTCTGCTGTCCTCGTGCGCATTTCTATTCATGAGTTTTTTGGTGGGGGTTCAGCGCGAGGAGGGCTAGCTACTAGAATCCATGGCAAATTCCATGTCAGATTTTCAGGATGTAGGCAACAAAATTAGAGTTCTGTTTTTGTAGGAAACACACAGAAAGGCAAAGGAGGCAAAAATACTGCATAAATCTTTCAGCATCAGTGTGTTTTCAGTAGGCAATATTGTATTTCATGTGTTCATATAAGCTATTTTTCAGTATTGTGTTCAGTTGGCAACATAATTATGGTTGTGGCAGGCAATATATATGTTCAGCAGTCAAAATACTGTAATATCTATGTTCAGCATTGTGTTCATTGAGCAACATCCGTTCTACATGTTTTTTAGGCAATAGTACTGATGAACTGGGGGCAACATTACTGATGAACTTGGGCAAAAGCACTGACGAACAGGGGCAACAGTGCTGAACTTTTTTGGGCAATAGTACTGAAAAATGAACTGGGCGATAGTACTAAACGAATCGTAGGCAACTATTCTGAATTTTTGAAGTCAAAAAACAGGGGTAGGTCATGAGCACTTTTTCCTTGATATACTACTTACCACATTTTTAGGCAAAAAATCTCTCGTAGAAAAATCAGAGAGGAAATAAGTAGGATGTAGGCAATTAGAGAGGAAATAAGTAGGCAACAACACATAGGATAGATGTTTTTGTCAGGCAATACAGTAGGCGAAATACTACGAAGCTCAATCCTATGAGATGTTGTTGTTTTTTCCACGGGGGCGAGGTTGAGGTTTGTAGGGGGGTAGTACCAGTGGAATGCAGCCATTTAGGCATTTTTTTAGGCAAAATTCTCCAATGTATGTCAGGCATTTGTCCAGTTTCATACACATGTCCGGGGCAATTTTTGTATTCATGCAGGCATCCTCACTTGCAGGTTCAGACATTTTTATTTGTAGGCATTTTTTTGGGATAACATGCATGCATCTTAATTGTAGTTTCAGACACCATTGTAGGCATTTTTGTAGGAAATGCAGAGCATATTCAACTGTAGGTCAAGACATTTTTGTCGGATAATATGGAGGCATTTTCATCTGTAGTTCCAGACACCATGTGTAGGGATTCCTGGATCCTAGGACAACTAGCCGTGTAGCACATTTAAATATTTTGTTCCTAGTGGCCACTGTTTTGTGCAAGGCCCTTAAGGCAAATCATGTTCATTGGGCACATCATGGTACTACAACACTGGCTAAATAGTTGAGGTTTCTTTTTTCTGTGTGACTATGTGTTTTACATGACCTGTTTTGTAACTAGTATAGTATAAGCTCACAGGTTCTAACTAAACCCTCATCACACAAAATCAGATATGTGAGAAAATTAGAGATAGTTTTTCCTTTGAATCTTGTAGGCAATACAGAGAGAGATAAGTAGGCAAAATAATGTGTTCCCTACTTATGTTTTGTAGGCAATAGTTAGTAGGAGTACCATTGAAAGAGAGACTATCCGCCTAAAAACTGAACTACAGATTTGTTTAGTTTGTCTTTTGTTTCGCCACCTGAGGATCTATTAGAATCTGATGCTACTTTCGCCATACATTACCATTCATCCTTCATTTTTTCCGTTTCACTATGAAGTAAGCAAAAACATGGAGTCACTTCACCCGTCTGAAAAACAAACCAGGGGGGCCAACCGGTAGGTGAACTAAGTTGCCTTCCTTTTCTCCCCGTAGTCGCCCGCCCATGTGCCCATAGTCGCCAAGTACCGTTCTCGACTAAAACCTCACACACTAAAGTCGTTACACACCTCCTAAATTATTGGCATAGAGTTGCCTACCACCCAATCACATAGTCGCCGCACCACGAAGGTGGCAGCGGTGTAGTTCTCGAGAAACACAATATACTAAATCACCCAATCCCAAATCCCACAAAAACAAGTTGCCTAAGCAAAAACATGGAGTCGCCTCACCCGTTCGAAAACAAACCGAGGGAACCAATCGGGAGGTGAACTAAGTCGCCTTCCTTTTCTGCCCATAGTCACCCGCCCATGTGCCCATAGTCGCACAGTATCCCTCTCGACTAAAAACCTCAGACACTAAAGTCGCACACCCCCCCTAAATTTTTGGCCAAGAGTCGCCTACCACCCCACCACATAGTCGCCGCACCACGGGAGGGTGGCCGCGGTGGGGTTCTCGACAAACCTAATATACTAAGTCGCCCAATCCAAAATCCCACAAAACAAGTCGCCTATGAAAACATGGAGTCGCCTCACCCGTTCGAAAACAAACCGGGAACCAACCCGTAGGTGAACTAAGTCGCCTTCCTTTTCTCCCCATAGTCGCCCGCCCATGTGCCCATAGTTGCACAGTATCCCTCTCGACTAAAAACCTCAGACACTAAAGTCGCACACACCCTCTAAATTGTTGGCCAAGAGCCGCCTACCACCCCACCACATAGTGGCCGCACCACGGGAGGGTGGCGGCGGTGGGGTTCTCGACAAACCCAATATACTAAGTCGCCCAATCCAAAATCCAACAAAAACAAGTCGCCTAGGCAAAAACATGGAGTCGTCTCACCCGTCCGAAAACAAACCGGGGGAACCAACCAGGAGGTGAACTAAGTCGCCTTCCTTTTCTCCCCATCGTCGCCTGCCCATGTACCCACAGCCACCAAGTATCCCTGTCGACTAAAAATGTCACACACTAAAGTCGCGCACACCCCCTAAATTATTGGCCAAGAGTCGCCTACCACCCCACCACGTAGTCGCCGCACCGGGGATGGGGAGGGGGGGTTGGCCGTTGTGGGGTTCTCGAGAAACCGAACACACTAAGTCGTCCAATCCAAAATCCCACAGATTCAAGTTGCCTAAGAAAAAACATGGAGTCACTTCACCTGTCCGAAAAACAAACTGGGAGATGAACTAAGTCGCCTTTATTTTTCCTAATAGTCGCCTACTCATGTGTCCATAGTTGCCTAGTATCCCTCTCGACTAAAAAGATCACAACTAAAGTCGCCCACACCCCCTAAATTATTGGCCAAGAGTCGCCTACCACCCCACCACATAGTCGCCGCACCACGGGGGGTGACAGTGATGGGGAACGTTGCATGGAAAATAAAAAATATTCTATGAAACACCCAAAGATCTATCTATGGAGATGCTAACAACGAGAGGGGAGTGTGTCTACGTACCCTTGTAGACCGAAAGCGTTAACGATCTAATGATCGTGGTTGACGTAGTCGTACTCGCGTCGCGATCCAATCCGATCCAAATACCGCACGTGCGGCACCTCCGAGTTTAGCACACGTTCGGCTCGGTGGCATCCTCTCCTTCTTGATCCAGCAAGCGAGGGAGAGGAGGTAGATGAGATCTGAACCAACACGACGGCGTGGTGGTGGTGGCAGTAGTGGAACTGCAGCAGGGCTTCGTCAAGCGTCTGCGCGAGGTGGAGGAGGTGTAACGGGAGGGAGACGGGCAAGGGTGGAGGGTGCTGGTGGCTTGCCCTTCAAGCCCCTAGGGTCATTGGCCAAGGGGGGAGGAAGGAAATCCCTCCTTTCCTTTCCCCACCGATCGCTATCCCCTTTTTTAGGGATCGTGATCTTATCCCTTCGGCACATGATCCTATTCCTTGTAAGGGGGGATTTTGGTGCGCCTAGACCAGGGGTGTGGGGCCTTACCCCACTACCCACGTCCATGTGGGTCCCCCCATGCAGGTGGGCCCCACTCCGGAACCTTCTAGAACCTTCCCGGTACAATACCGAAAAATCTCAAACATTTTTCGGAACCCTGAATATGACTTCCCATATATAAATCTTTACCTCCAGACCATTCTGGAGCTCCTCGTGATGTCCCGGATCCCATCCGGGACTTTGAACAACCTTTGGTTTTCACCATATGAATATATATGCCAATAGTACCCTAGCGCTACTGAACGTTAAGTGTGCGACCCTACGGGTTCGAGAACATGCAGACATGACCGAGACTCCTCTCCGATCAATAATCAATAGCGGGTCCTGGATGCCCATATTGATTCCCACATATTCAGCGAAGATCTTTATCGGTTGAACCACGATGTCGATGATTCAGTTAATCCCGTATACAATTCTGTTTGTCCGGCGATATGTTACTTGCCCGAGATTCGATCGTCGGTATCTCCATACCTAGTTCAATCTCGTTACCGGCAAGTCTCTTTACTCGTTCCGTAATACAAGATCCCCGTGACTAAACTCATTAGTCACTTGCTTGCAAGCCTCTTGTGATATTGTATTACCGAGAGGGCCCAGAGATATCTCTCCGTCACACGGAGTGACAAATCACAGTCTCGATCCATGCAACCGAACAAATACCTTCGGAGATACCTGTAGAGCACCTTTATGATCACCCATTTACGAAGTGACGTTTGATAGCACACAAAGTATTCCTCCGGTATCCGGGAGTGGCATGATCTCATGGTCTAAGGAACAGATACTTGACATGAAGAAAGCTGTAGCAAACACTACACCACAGCACTACATCCCCGACAACCAGGTTGGTCGTGAATACAGCTTCTGCCGACAGACAGTTGGTCAGGAAAGACTATTGCCGACCAACCCTGTCTGTTGGGAAAAGTCCAGACGGGAAAACCCTTTCCCGACCGACATAGCTTTCCCGACCGACTGCTTGATGGCTATGGAATATCTTTCCCGACCAACAGTCTGTTGGGCCTACCATGGGCCTTTCCCGATCGACAGTCTATTGGGGCAGCCTTTCCCGACCGACTATTTGACGGGGTATTCTTTCCCAACCAACATTCTGTTGGGCCTAGCGCTAGCCTTTCCCAACCGACTATCGGACGGGGTTTGTTTTGCCAACCAACAATCAAATGGGGTTTTCTTTTGCCGAACAACAGTTCATCAACATTAATTTGTTTAGCCAACCACAACTTTAATTAACATATGGTACTGATTGTCACATACATATAGTTCATGTGTTCTAAGCATAATCACCAAAACACCATACGTCAGGCTCACATCGGGAGTACCAAACATTTTTTATTCCATTAACTAATTGGCACATACATACACTTCAGTCTATTCTAAACATAACCACCGAGACACCATACATCAGGTTCACAAAAGGACAGCCAAAAGATGCAAGTATGAGACATCAATGGTACAAAATGAAAGCTAAAACATCTAGTTGACGTGGATCGTTGGCTTCATGGTTCCTTGTGAGTGTCCTTCTGTTTGCTTCCTACAAAAGTTAATCAATTCTCAATTATAATACACTATTAGAAACTAGACTACAGTACCAAAATGCCAACATAGAGGATCATCGCATTCTCAAAAATATAAATAGTAATAAATACAGAGAATTCAGTAATCATGTGTTAACACTAACGTTGACCCTCGGCTGAGATTGTTAGCACTAATCTTGATATTTTGTATCCGCATACTTAGTTTGCTTTCGTTATGCATGTAACATAGATGGTCTAGGAGTATCTAGTCGTCGAAGCTTCGGTCGAGTGCGCGGAGGAGGCGAGATGCCGGGCTGCCGTGCGATGCGGCGAGTATGGTGAGATGCCGATGGTGGCGTGAAGCCGCGGTGCTGTGCGATGCAGCTCGCCGTGTGAAGCGGCAAGGCGCTTGACGACTGGAATGGCTGGACAAATATCAGCTAGAGGAGAATAGGCAAGTTATTTGTTAGCTGCATGGCTGCTGACCAGGTGTGTGGCCGTTGAGTGGAGCTGCGCAAGTGGACGTGCATGCATATAGGGATTACTTAGTGCATGGAGTTAGTTGTGTTTGTGGGCGTGAGTTAGTGCCTAGACGTGATGTTAGTGGCCGGATGTGGCGCCTGAGTGGTGCGCGAAGGTTCGCTCCCTATGTATATATAAGTTACAATGAGAAATGAGAAAAGAGGCTGAGAGGGCTCGAGGAAAAATGTAGCATATGTGCTTTTCACCAGGAGACAAGGCAAAGCTAGTTTTCTCCATGGTGAAGTGTTTGTGCGTGTGTGTTTTCTGCCCTGGTGTGTGTCCTTGTGTTCTTGAGAGAAGAAGATAGAAACCAGAAGAGAGTTGTGAGAGGAAGAAGAAGAGGTGCTGCGAGAGGCAGCGCTAACAGAGATCAGCCCAGCTGGCCCACCATCTCCATAAGGAGTTGATAGGTCAGCAAAGGCGTTTGTTTCTTCTCTTTAAAAATAAGATAAATTACTCAATTGGCATAGGCAAAAAAAACTGGACTGCGTATGATCTTTGAGGTAGCAGAAGCGTTTGAAGCATCTGTTTGTGTTTATACAATTAATTCTGTATTATATAAATCATTGATTCTTCTGCATTTGTAGTATTGTCAGCATCTCATTCTGAACAGTCTACAGGTGTGAAACCATTCTCATTGCAAAATTGCCAAAACCTAATAAGAAAACCCAACCTTCTTTTTAAAGGGACCTGCTTATCCACTAACTACAGCTACCTGAATAATTTTAGCATTCAAATTAGTAGCATTACCGAGCTTGGGTTGAATATATAATTTTAGATCAACTTAATTCAAAAGGATCAATCTAATATAGTACCTATATTAAGAAGCTACATCAGTTTGCGATGAACATCATTCCTATCCGCAGCAAGAGTTTTCAATGTGCACAAACCTTAACAAATGATCTCCATACCTAGTTCAATCTCGTTACCGGCAAGTCTTTTTACTCATTCCGTAATACAAGATCCCCGTGACTAAACTCATTAGTCACATGCTTGCAAGCTTCTTATGATGTTGTATTACCGAGAGGGCCCAGAGATATCTCTCCGTCACACAGAGTGACAAATCCCAGTCTCGATCCATGCAACCGAACAAATACCTTCGGAGATACCTGTAGAGCACCTTTATGATCACCCATTTACGAAGTGACGTTTGATAGCACACAAAGTATTCCTCCGGTATCCGGGAGTGGCATGATCTCATGGTCTAAGGAACAGATACTTGACATGAAGAAAGCTGCAGCAAATAACTAAGTGACACGATCTGATGCTAAGCTTATGGTTGGGTCTGTCCATCACATCATTCTACTAATGATGTGATCCAGTTATCAACTGACAACTCATGTCTATGGTTAGGAAATGTAACACCCCAAAAAAATTTAACCATATTTTTATTAAGTAGAACTCGGCCAGAAATAAAATTTTGAATTATATTAGGTCTTTTATTAATTTTTGAGTGTTTTCTGTTTTCTGTTTTTCAAAATCCTTCCCTCCATTTAGGATTTTTTGTAAAAATATTGTGGGCTTTGGTAGTTTTCTCAAATCATTTTAATTATGTTTTAATAACAGTAGGAATTATTTTCAAAAATAAAATTTTGCCCAAGATAATCATTTTTATAGCATTTTCAATTTTTGCCATGCTTCTGTTACATTACAACCATTTTAAATAATTCTCTAAAAATTCTGGAAAAATTATTAGGAGTCATGTGATGCCTATAGATCACTTTTATGAAAAAACCCATCCTGGTCTTTTGAAAATTTTGAGTGAAACAACCTCTTCTTATTTCCGTTCCATTCATGAGTTTAAACAGCAACCCTATTTTTCCTTGCTCCAAAAATTCTGGAATTATTCCCGCCTCTAGTCCTTCCTAAGATACCCTTAAGTCCAGAAGATCAGATCCAATTTCCTCCTTTTAGCCCACCAAATTAATTCTCCAAGTTTGGATCCAGACCTGAATTTCTCCAAGACTCCCATTGGCAAGTTTCTCCTCTGGTCTATCCAACTCCACCATCCCCTGGCAGCTAGCGACGTCCCCCACCGTCCACCGCCGCCGTTCGTCGCCGCCCGACGAAACCCGCCCCGCCACGTCTCTGCTCCCTTAAATGCCAACCGCCGAGCCTATCCGCGGGAGGCCACCGTCCACGCCGACCTCAACCGCCTCGCTGACCATCGCCACCGCCCACAACCACTTCGACGGCGCGTTAATGGCCACCGCCGCCGTGCTAATCTTCTGGATGCCGCGGCACCGCCTTGCCCCGGCTATAAAAGGACCCCCCCGAGCTCGTATCGCGACACCAGATCATCTCTCCCACCCCTAGGCACCTCCCCAAGCAACCACCCGGCCGGAGATAGCCGTCCCCCTCGTCTCCGGCCACTTCGGCCTCCGCCACTTCCCGGTTGAGCCCGAGCCAACCAGAGCCTCCCCATCTCTGATTCCTTCACCAATCAACTCCTGGAGCGCCCACCAAGCCGTTCCCGTCGCCAATTTCACCGGAGCAAGCACATGGGCAAAAGCCCTCTTCCACCCGTAACTCGCCTCCGCCATCCTTGAAGCCCCACTCGAACCCGAGCTCCTCAACGGCCATCTCCACCTCCCACGGATGCGGCACTCTCTCGTGAACCCATCCATGTGCAGAGCGTCACCGGAGACGCCCTACAACGCCGGCAATCATCGCCGGAGCTCGGCTCTATTCCTGTCCAGGCGCGCGCGAGGGGGAGGAGACAAACCCGACAGGTGGGTCCCACCTGTCGGTGAGTCACCCTCCTTCCCAGAGGCGCATCCCTTCGGCTGCGCTTTCCCTGCGGGGGAAACGTACTCTATGGAGTACGCCTTCGACGACGCCGTCTCCCCGCGGGCTAAGAGCTGGGCCCGGCCCAGTGGCACCGCTCGGCTAAACTATGCCCAGGGCGCACCTCTGCCTTCTCCCTTTTCTTTTTCACCAGTTTTCAAATAATTCCGCAGCGTCCATTTCAAATCCAAGTCTGATGATTCAAAATCCTACATGCTCATAAAATCATACTCTATTAATCTAGCTAGGGTGAACATTTTTCCTAAGTTTATCTCTGCTGGATTTACTAAATAAGTCCCTTTCTTTAATTATTTCAGACTAGAAAATCCCTAAGTAATTCATATGAACTCCAAAAAAGTTGATTCTTTTTCTAAAATTCCTAAATTTTCATCTAGTTTATTTTAGTATTTATTTGAAAAATTTCCAAACAAATTTTTAATACTGTTTTGGCTTTATGTGGTAATTGGAATATTTTTGAAAATAGGAAATGGAGGGAAGATATTATTTTCAAAACTTTTGGAGTACACCCCACACTTCTGCATACTCAAGGCAAGCATCTTGAACACTTGATATGGTGATTGCATGGTTAAATGTTTGCTAGAATAATTGAATCATGCATATGTTGAATTCAAATAAAATTTGCATGCATATAGTGTTGGCATATTTTTCTCGTTTCGTGCAACGTGTGCTTACTAACTTGCAAGAGCATGTATAAAAGTAATACCGTTACCGACAGAAGGATGATCACGTCGGAGCGTGATCATGCCTTGCTGGTTATGCATGTTGGGACATGCAAGGGCTGTGGCCCTGTTTTGGTATTACTGTTGAAAGAACACTTTATTTTGCTAACCACTGCAGGGAATACATAAGCCTCCTGAGTCGACCGTAGATCGAGTCTTGTTCCGGTAACCCCCAAACTTGATCAGTGCTACAACATGTCCCTACCGCAGGTAGGGTATGGTTCAGTAAGTTGATAACCCCTTTCTGTGTACACACCACATAGAGGGCCATGATGAGGGTTTCCCACGGCCGTGGACTAAATCCCGTCATCAGGTCAGGGGGCATGGGTGTATCCGGTCTGGGACCGAGAGGGGGGCACCCCTTGTAATCCGCGCCTATGAATAGTGATCCCATGCAGGACGTGGTCTCCCCGTCTTAGAGTTTTTCTGGAACGATGCTTTGGGTGATTCCTGGCATCCGGAAGGTTAATCTGGTGTGTACTGGTCAGGCGTGTTTTCAACCCAAAGACCGTAGTGGGAATTAGTCAGTGCCACGGTGTTGACTAAAGAAATCCCATGCATGTGGGTAAAGAGTACACCCTCTGCAGAGTTATACCTATTCGAATAGCCGTGTCCGCGGTTAAGGACTACAGTCTGGGTTGGTCAAGTGTAGGTCTTAGTGTCGGTCTCCGGAGGAAATAATTAAATTGAGCATGAATTATTTTGCACGATTATTATTGTCATCACTAACGTTGTCATGGATATTTTGTTATCATGAATATTATGGTTGTGAAAATTATTGTTACTATGCATATTGTTGTGGACTAACCAGTTTCTCTCTTATTTTATTTTCCTGAGTGTCTCAGGGGCTGGCTAGACTACCCCGGGTACCCAGTTTTATTTTCAAGACCTCTCGAGGCGTCGCTTGAGTTTCGGGCGGTCCTGTCTCGCCCTTCTCTTTTAGACACCCGTTTGGCATTTCTTTTCAAGACCGACCGTGGTGTCACTTTTAGACCCCGACTGGCATTTCTTTTCAAGACCTCATCGTGGCGTCCCTCGAGTTCTCGGATGGTCCTGTCTCGTCCGATTCTCTTGTGGACACCCGTTTGGCATTTCTTTTCAAGACCGACCGTGGTGTCACTTTTAGACATCCGACTGGCATTTCTTTTCAAGACCTCTCGTGGCGTCGCTTGAGTTTCGGGCGGTCTATCTCGCCCTTCTCTTTTAGACACCCGTTTGGCACTTCTTTTGGATTCTCGGGCGGTTCAGTCTCGCCCGATTGTCCACTTTTAACTTTCTTGGTTTGTCACTAACATTTTAATTTTTTCTGCATATGCTAATATTCATCATGACATGATTTAATTTCGTTCAGCATGTGCATATAATTTAAACCCAACATGTTCATATGCATTCGGTATATCTTGTGTTCATTATGTTTGCGAGTACATTCAAACGTACTCACTGGCTTGTCCCTGGTTATTTAATTAGCCAGGTCAGGATTTTTTCATAAGGAGTACTACCATGACGTCCATGCGGAGCCTAGGATAGCAGCCACGCGGGATGGGAATTATCCTGATCAGCCGTTCCTATGGGAATGGAGCCCCATCGACGTTGGAGAAACACGAGTGACTTCCGTCATCCTCTCTAGAAATCATTATTGTATCATTAGACCTCTATGGTCTTGTATCCATTTCCTGTAAATGCTTGGTAATCTGTAACAAGGACGTGTCCACCAGTAACAGTAATCCTGGGCTGGTGACGACACAAGGGGTTAATTTCTGGGATATCATGTCCCTGAAATCCGGCTCCAACAGCCTTGGTATCAGAGCCAGGCTGACCACTGGCTAATCCTGTCTTAGCCTGGTCACTATCCCTAGGTTTCCACACCGTCCACATCTTTCCCTGTCCACAGCCAAGCCCATCGCATCCGATAGCCTGCACAGTGGCCAGCCAACATCTTTTTAGTCGGTGCCCAACCTATCAACCTGCCTACACATTTTTAATTGTGGTGATCCGCATTTAGTTTATCCTCACTCAGCGGAGGAATTTCTTAAGGGCCATTATCACCATATTTTCCAACATAAGTTTTACTCGCGTGCCGTCACGGCATCCGATTCACAGCCACACCCGCTCCACCACATGCACTAAGTGTAGAAACCACACACCTGTAACACCCCCAGGTATTAACTACAGCGATCACCTTCGTAATCATGCCAAGTCACTTTCATTACAGTGATTGATCATCCTTGCTTAAATATCTCATTTGAAATTCCACTCCAATTCAAAATTCAAACCTTCAGTGAAATTTTAAAGTTCACAAACTCCTCTGAGAAATAGTTCAACATTTAGAGAATAATCCATAGATAATTATTGTGGAGAAAAACCATATCACTTGTTTGCTTAATCAAAAGTTAGCATAAAAAACAGTAGCAAAGTTAATTCATTTAATGCATTTTCCAATTGATCAAAATTCAAATAAATTCAAACTTGGTTCAAACTTTTTGTGGCAGCATTACACATGGCCTAGTATTTGATTTAATTAACTCCACATTTTACTAAATATGTTCTGGGCCAAAAGTATTACAAAACAGAAAGTGTAAAAAGAAAACAGAAAATGAAAAGCAAAAAAAGGGAAAACCTACTGTGCTTTGGCCCAGAGCCATCGAAGCCGGCCCAGCCCGCCACGGTCATCGTCTCACCTGCCCCGCCCCTCCGTGTCAGCTAGCCCGCAACCGACGCGCGCCGCGCCACCCATGGCTTGCCACGGCGATAGAGCCGGTGAGCCGAGGAGATAAGGCCACCCCGGACGCCCCTCGTTCCCCCTCTGGAGCCCTGACTCCACTCCCTCCTCTCCCTCGCGCCCTCTCTCTCGTTTCTGCTCCCACCGAGAACCCTGCCTTGCCGCCGGCGCTCGCCCGCGTGGCCAGCGACGCCGGACCGCCGTGCTACCATGACCAGAAGGCGCTCCATCATCGTCTTCGTCGTCCGCAAGCAACAGCTCGAGCCGAGACGGCCTCAAGACGACGCCCGCGACCTTCTTCTTCGTCCACGGCCGCCGGACGCCGCCCGTCGATTCGCCGGCTATGGAGCTTCCCCAGCCTCGTCGTCTACTCCCACCGAATCGCTGTGAGTCCCGCTTCTGTTTCCCCCAAACCCTGCTTCTTCTCGTGGCCGGCAGCACCAGATCCACCAAAGGCCGATGCCGGCCGCCGCCCTGGCTCGATGCTGCCGTCGCTCGGGCCTGTCCCCGCGCCAACTGACGGCGCCATTAGATGCGCGCCACTGCGCCCGTTTGAACGTAGTGCTCCGCCGCCCGAATGGCCATCGGAGGACGAAGTCCGGCCATCGCCGCCGCCCCTGGACGTGCTCCTCTGCCTCTGCTCTGCTTGCTTGAGCCGCTGCCGCTTGAGCTGCTGCCGCTCGTGTTGCTGCTGCTGCTGCCGCTGCGAGCCAGCCGCTGCCGCTGCTAAGCTGCTGCCCCCCCTGCAATCGCTAGCCGCTGCTGCTTTGCTGAGCTGCGCTGCATTCTGCTGCTTAGCTACAGTAGCCGGATGCTACTGTAGCGCTGGCTAGCTTTTCTAAAACTGCACTGGTTAGCCCCCTGAACAGCCTCAAAACAACAACTAAACAAAGCTTAACATAGCTAAAATAAATATATGCGGTTAGTACACTTGACAAGCTCCAACTTACTCCATTGGACCAAATTCAAATAAGGCATGGATTAATTCCTATGAAAATGACAAAAGTCTAAGTTCTGTTAACTGGAAGAACTGAAAAACAGAAAAATAGAAATACTGCAGTAGCACTTTTCAAACAAAGAATTGAACAAGCAAATGAACACTAACATAGATGCACCTGATACTGTCATGTAGATCACAGAAAATTGATCAAAAATGATATAAGGCACAAAGCCATAGGATGAATACAACACTAGCTATAGCCTCTGGAAAACAGCTAAGTGACGTTTAAAGTTGAGGACTTAGCAGAATTCTAGAGGATTTCAGAAAATGATTAAAAACTTCGGAAAATCATAGAAAATTAACCGTAGCTCGGATCGAAAAACTTTCTACATGAAAGTTGCTCAGAACGACGAGACGAATCCGAATACGCCCTCCGTTTATCTGTCACATGCCCACAACTATGCAAACATGGATCCGTCCCCTCCGGTTCAGTATACCGAATTCAGCCTAAACGCCGGGAAAATATCCCAGATATTTTCCCGATTCGTCTGCGACATGTAGCAATGCATTAGGTCACCACTAACTCTGCATACTTCCATGCCATGCATCTGTGTTGCATATATGTGCCTTATTTATTTGTTTCTTCCCCCTCTTCTTTCCGATAGCCCCGAGACCGACGCCGCTCAGGAGACAGACGACACCACTGATGATCCCTCCTTTGCCGCCGAGCAACCAGGCAAGCAACCCCCCTTGAGGCATGCCTATATCACCTATTCTTTCTCCCTCCTGCTTGCATTAGAATTTGCTACTGTTATTGTTTAATCCTATTCTGATGCATAGCCTGTCCTTGTAACTGCTTTTGATACCTGTCTGTTATCCAAAATGCTTAGAATAGGTTGGATGGTAGTGAACCATCTGTGGCCCCTCTTCCTTGCTGTAGTTGCCCCCCTTTAGTACCTGTGTCCCGATCGATGTGATCGTCGGGCTGAGACCAGCATATCACTACACACCCCTAGTTGCTCGACGCTGCAGAGCTAACATCGAGTGCCGAGGGTGACACCTCTTAACTCACTCTTGATGTTGCCTCTGTAGTACAGCTATTCGGTTGTGGGTTATCGAGGGTGATTCCTCTTCCCCACCTCCGATAAAGCTTCTGTCATACAACCCTGCAAGTGTGAATACCATCGAGGGTGATTCCTCCGGATTCATCTTGACGGGATCATCGAGTGGGAATCCAACGAGGGTGATTCCTCGGATTCCTGCTTGATGTTATGGACACACGGTTACTTGCACTTTATTACTGTTACTTGATAAAGACGGGTCGGCCCCGAGGGGTACCCGCGAGAGATGGGAAGTCGGGTTGACCGAGAGGGTACCCGCGAGTTAATTACGAGGCGTGGCCGGGCAGGCGGACCGTGGGCTTGGCCCTTGCCACAAGTCCTCGAGACGGGGCGTCGGGACCACAGAGTGTGGAGCAACCGCTCGTCACCGCGAGCTCCCAACACACTTAAGGGTTTGGATATGTGATCTGAGTAGGCCTTTGGCCTTTTCGCACTAACCAACACGCGGGATGGTATGGGGCGGCGTCGTATGTATCAGCCAAAGCTCTTCAGACGTCAGCGATTCAGCGGCGCGCGCCGGGTTGGTCTGATAAAGCCTGCGCTTGTATTAAAGGGGCTAGGACTGCTCACCGGCCGCGTTCGCAACGCTCAGGAGTGCAAAGGGCGATGGGCCCAAGACCCCTGAGTGCTTAGGATGTAAACCGGCGTGCTGGCCTCTCTGTTGAGCCTAGGTGGGGCTACGACGTGTCGATCACCCGAGGCCGGACATCACCAGGAACAAGGGTGTGCGGCCGGAGGGATCGAGCATGTTGGGTAATGTGGTGCACCTCTGCAGGGAAGTATATCTATTCGAATAGCCGTGTCCACGGTAACAGGACGCTCGGAGATTATCCCGATCTTCTACAACTAGAAATGGGTTGAATATATTGGCTCCGGGATCGCTTCCTCGTAGGGAGTCGAGGAAGGATCTCTGGGCATTGTTGTTACTTGATGCTACTACTATATTTATGTACTGATCTGCGCTCTTCTAATGCTGCAAGACCCTGAAGATGCTAGTCTTCGATAGGCTAGGCCTTTCTCTCTATTCTGGCATTTCTGCAGCCAAGTCCACATATACAGCCTTCCTTTGATAATGTTGCATATTTAGAATAGATCTGATGTCAGTCTTGCTGAGTACTTTGGATGAGTACTCACGGTTGCTTTGCTTTCCTTTTTCCCCATACTCGAATATTGCGACCAGATGACGGAGCCCTGGAGCCAGCTGCCCTAGCCGACGCCGACTACGGCTACTACTACTATCCCGCTGGCGAGTACTACTACGAGGAGCCCTCCGATGACCAGGAGTAGTTAGGAGGCACCCAGGCAGGAGGCCTGCGCCTTTCGATCCGGTGTTTTTATTTTGCCCCGCCTTCTTAAAGGCTTATCTCTGTTTAACTTTGTGTCTGTACTCAGATACCTGATGCTTCCGCTGATGCTTGTATGACATCGAGCTTATGTATTCGAGCCCTCGAGGCCCCTGGCTTGTAATATAAAGCTTGTATTATTTTATTTGTGTTTAGAGTTGTGTTGTGATATCTTCAAGTGAGTCCTTAGGCTTGATCGTGTGCATTTGCGTGTATGATTAGTGCACGATTAAGCCGGGGGCATCACAAGTTGGTATCAGAGCCGACTGCCTGTAGGAACCCCCTTTCCAACTCCATGGCCGAAGTTGAGTCTAGAATTTGCAAAATGATTTTACTAACGTGGCTGTGTGGCTTACGGGCCCACGTCGCCAATGGGTGGTATTAGGATCTTTTATTCCTCACCTTTACTCTGGGACTCTGATCTCTCGTCTATTCGGGTCACAGTTTTGCTAATTCTAACATTAGGTTCTCGTAACCACTTCCTCCCGGAGAGCCCCCTCATTCCAGATGATGGCTTGGTTCACCAGAAGATTCTGAAGATACTCCCCGATGTTTTCCCGAGACTCTTGTGCCCACTGCCTTTGCAGTTCCCTACCATCGATGAATCCCCGTGGATAACTACACATCCTTGCCGTTGGTATCTTCATTCCCAATTGCTCTTATTATTACAAGATACCTTGAAATACTCTCCGTTGATCCGAGAATCCTTTGTGCCTACTGTCTTGCAGCTTCCTTTCGCACTGCGGATAATTCCTCACCCTTACCGGGGATCCGTTCATCCCCAGCTGGTCATGTGTTTCCCAAAATACTTTGAAATACTATCTGATCTCCCGAGAATCCTCTGCAGCCTATTGCTCCTGATCTTCCTTACGTGCTTGCATTATGGTTAATTCCATACGTCTCGCCATATTCATTAGCATTCTTTGTCATTGTTATTCTGAACCTATTGATTCATAAGTATGTGAATGCTTCTATCATCAGTTAAATCCTTGAATTCGTCCTTCCGGCTCAGACGTCATTTTGGACATGAGTTGGTTCTCGGCAAATCAAGTTGCAATTGATTGTCCATCTAGTTCTATTCAACTTACCCATCTTTTGATTAGAGCGTCTGCTTTTGATCCTTCGTGTTGGAAATCATAATTCCTTTGTACTCGAGCGTTGAATCATCCAGTTGTTTCCATAACCCGATGTCCTTGCATTCTTTCTCCTCTTGATGGACTCTAATGTAGAGCCATTTATTTAATCCTTACATTGCCAGTCCTCGCGGATCTCCTGATCCCTTTGTGGATTATTATCCGACCGATTCCTTATTCAAAAACCTTATGAGTTCTTCCCTTGATACAAAGGTCTTTGACGAATTGTATCCTCTACTTTTGTTATCAATACTCTTGCTTTCGAGCTTGTATCCTTTGTTTCTTTCGTGTGTTGTATAGTTACTTATAATGCCCCGATGGGTTGTATCTGTGCCATTTGCAACCCGTGTGAATCCGAAAGTTTTCACGGGTCATACTCTGCTGGTGTTTCCCCAGATAATTTTTTTATGCTAAAACATTCTCAGAAGGAGAAGTGATTGGAAAGAAATGCATTGAAGAAGTGGGAGTCGACCCTGAGCATTTATGTACATGCCCATGGAAACGATGAAATTCTTATCTTGGAAGCTTCTCATAAAATAATTATTCCTTTGTATAAACCATCCGGTAACCTTGATTTAATCCCTTGCAACTATGGTTCTGACCATGTTGATTTCATTTGATATACCTAAGAAAAATCCGTTGAGGTGCCTCATCCGTTTCCCAGATAAGGCTGGAGTAATTGCGATTCGCACATCAACCAGTCCAACCTCTGTTCTGATCTGCCTTCGAGTATTACCCTCTGGTATTTTGAGAATTTTGTGTCATTGCACTGCATAACATAGATTGTTGATGAAGTGATACTTCTCATCGATTTCAGTCATTCCACGGGTTCTGAGATATTGGTCACTCAAGAACACCGATAAGTGAATTGAATCCGCACTGCAAATTCAATACTCCAAGCAATCTTTGTTGCTCGGAACTTTAAACGTGTTGCTGTTATTCCTAGCATGCGTGGCTACATCTTTGTCCTAATTACCTTGACCGTGCAGCCTCGTCCTTCTTCCCTGGTGCACGATTCGTCCGACTGTGAGCTAAGCTTACGGCAAATATTCAACATCATATTGTTTTCCTTGAAAACCAAGGTTGTCATCGAACCTTATGATATATCGATGATTACACTGATCTTCTGCTTCAAATTTCTTTTGTTTCATCAAGCCACTGATCAAGTGCATCTTCATAACACCTTTCGATGAATTGTGATGTGATCATCGACATTTTGACTTCTTCCAAGATGTGAATCAAATTCATGGTGAGAAAACCCATCCTTGCCCCCTTCGATTAATTATGTTGTCATCGACAACAACCTTGCCATCTGTCCAACTCAGACTTGTTCATGTGTTGGTTATACCTTAATTTTCTCACTATTCTTGAAATGGTACCTTGTGTACTCTTATGATCTTCGAATGCAATCTTTAATTAAACACCATATCATGACTACCCCAAAGCATGACTGTGGTACTCCGAATATCAACAAGAACATTGTGAGCGCCATGCTAATTGTCTCTTGATAAATTATCCAAACACCGTTGTATGGGTAAACTTCTTGATTTTCCTTGCCCCTTTGTCTAAAAGGATATGTACCTGCAGCCCTGTCATGAGTATCCTGCTCTGCTTGATTTTGGGAAGGATATACTCCCAATTCTTGTGTGTAAACACATTTTCCTTTCCATTGGTCTGTTTAACCTTTCTTGTGATGTATATGATCTAAGCAGTAATAATTCTCTGCTTATGAAAAACACCTCGGTCTACAATTCTGTCAATAAGACCCTGTTACTATTGTTGATGACATTCCGGTAACCGCCGGTGGACGAGAACTTTGCCTATTGGTCCGCCTCGTTCTTACGAGCAGGAAAATGGTTCTCTTCGTCCCCAGCCCTTGGAACCGATGTTGTTGCCAACATAGCTGACAAGATATCCTCTGACATGCCTTGCTGTTGTGACCATGCAAGATGTCACCGTCCTCCCTGCTCTTAATCCACCCTTACCACCGTTCCACACGATCGAAACCTGACTCTCCTGCACATCCTTGTTCCAAAGTTATTCTTTGCACTTGGCTTCGTTGTGATTCACGAGCCACCTTCTTTGAGATATTTCAATTCGGTATCAGACGCAATGATTATTCCCCGTTGCCCTGAACCTCTTTCATCATCTGTTATAGGCATCGAATGGTTGCCTACCCGATTGAAACTCCTTGTACTTTCCTTCATCGCTCTCGATGTGTTTCGAGTGCTTTAACTCGAGAGATACTTTTATCCCTCCTTCCTTGAGAAAATTACCGGATGCTAATCCTTCCAGACATCCGTCCATATCTAGTTTTCCCTCGTAACCTTTTCGTAAGTACGATGGAGACCCCGAGGAAAGGATGACAACTTCGTCTCGGCGCACTGATGCAGAGACATGAAGACATCAATGTAATGAGTCAACCTCAATGAGAAGAGCAACAAAGAACAAGAAGACTCGTTAGATTCGTAACCAGACCCTTGTCTCCTTTACACTACCTCTTAATTCTCGGGACGAGAATTTCTTTTAGAGGAGGAGAGTTGTAACACCCCCAGGTATTAACTACAGCGATCACCTTCGTAATCATGCCAAGTCACTTTCATTACAGTGATTGATCATCCTTGCTTAAATATCTCATTTGAAATTCCACTCCAATTCAAAATTCAAACCTTCAGTGAAATTTTAAAGTTCACAAACTCCTCTGAGAAATAGTTCAACATTTAGAGAATAATCCATAGATAATTATTGTGGAGAAAAACCATATCACTTGTTTGCTTAATCAAAAGTTAGCATAAAAAACAGTAGCAAAGTTAATTCATTTAATGCATTTTCCAATTGATCAAAATTCAAATAAATTCAAACTTGGTTCAAACTTTTTGTGGCAGCATTACACATGGCCTAGTACTTGATTTAATTAACTCCACATTTTACTAAATATGTTCTGGGCCAAAAGTATTACAAAACAGAAAGTGTAAAAAGAAAACAGAAAATGAAAAGCAAAAAAAGGGAAAACCTACTGTGCTTTGGCCCAGAGCCATCGAAGCCGGCCCAGCCCGCCACGGTCATCGTCTCACCTGCCCCGCCCCTCCGTGTCAGCTAGCCCGCAACCGACGCGCGCCGCGCCACCCATGGCTTGCCACGGCGATAGAGCCGGTGAGCCGAGGAGATAAGGCCACCCCGGACGCCCCTCGTTCCCCCTCTGGAGCCCTGACTCCACTCCCTCCTCTCCCTCGCGCCCTCTCTCTCGTTTCTGCTCCCACCGAGAACCCTGCCTTGCCGCCGGCGCTCGCCCGCGTGGCCAGCGACGCCGGACCGCCGTGCTACCATGACCAGAAGGCGCTCCATCATCGTCTTCGTCGTCCGCAAGCAACAGCTCGAGCCGAGACGGCCTCAAGACGACGCCCGCGACCTTCTTCTTCGTCCACGGCCGCCGGACGCCGCCCGTCGATTCGCCGGCTATGGAGCTTCCCCAGCCTCGTCGTCTACTCCCACCGAATCGCTGTGAGTCCCGCTTCTGTTTCCCCCAAACTCTGCTTCTTCTCGTGGCCGGCAGCACCAGATCCACCAAAGGCCGATGCCGGCCGCCGCCCCGGCTCGATGCTGCCGTCGCTCGGGCCTGTCCCCGCGCCAACTGACGGCGCCATTAGATGCGCGCCACTGCGCCCGTTTGAACGTAGTGCTCCGCCGCCCGAATGGCCATCGGAGGACGAAGTCCGGCCATCGCCGCCGCCCCTGGACGTGCTCCTCTGCCTCTGCTCTGCTTGCTTGAGCCGCTGCCGCTTGAGCTGCTGCCGCTCGTGTTGCTGCTGCTGCTGCCGCTGCGAGCCAGCCACTGCCGCTGCTAAGCTGCTGCCCCCCCTGCACTCGCTAGCCGCTGCTGCTCTGCTGAGCTGCGCTGCATTCTGCTGCTGCTCTGCTGCTTAGCTACAGTAGCCGGGTGCTACTGTAGCGTTTGCTAGCTTTTCTAAAACTGCACTGGTTAGCCCCCTGAACAGCCTCAAAACAGCAACTAAACAAAGCTTAACATAGCTAAAATAAATATATGCGGTTAGTACACTTGACAAGCTCCAACTTACTCCATTGGACCAAATTCAAATAAGGCATGGATTAATTCCTATGAAAATGACAAAAGTCTAAGTTCTGTTAACTGGAAGAACTGAAAAACAGAAAAACAGAAATACTGCGGTAGCACTTTTCAAACAAAGAATTGAACAAGCAAATGGACACTAACATAGATGCACATGATACTGTCATGTAGATCACAGAAAATTGATCAAAAATGATATAAGGCACAAAGCCATAGGATGAATACAACACTAGCTATAGCCTCTGGAAAACAGCTAAGTGACGTTTAAAGCTGAGGACTTAGCAGAATTCTAGAGGATTTCAGAAAATGATAAAAACTTCGGAAAATCATAGAAAATTAACCGTAGCTCGGATCGAAAAACTTTCTACATGAAAGTTGCTCAGAACGACGAGACGAATCCGAATACGCCATCCGTTTATGTGTCACATGCCCACAACTATGCAAACATGGATCCGTCCCCTCCGGTTCAGTATACTGAGTTCAGCCTAAACGCCGGAAAAATATCCCAGATATTTTTCCGATTCGTCTGCGACATGTAGCAATGCATTAGGTCACCACTAACTCTGCATACTTCCATGCCATGCATCTGTGTTGCATATATCTGCCTTATTTATTTGTTTCTTCCCCCTCTTCTTTCCGATAGCCCCCGAGACCGACGCCGCTCAGGAGACAGACGACACCACTGACGACCCCTCCTTTGCCGCAGAGCAACTAGGCAAGCAACCCCCCTTGACGCATGCCTATATCACCTATTCTTTCTCCCTATTTCTTGCATTAGAATTTGTTACTGTTATTGTTTAATCCTATTCTGGTGCATAGCCTGTCCTTGTAACTGCTTTTGATACCTGCCTGTTATCCAAAATGCTTAGGATAGGTTGGATGGTAGTGAACCATCTGTGGCCCCTCTTCCTTGCTGTAGTTGCCCCGCTTTAGTACCTGTGTCCCGATCGATGTGATCGTCGGGCTGAGACCAGCATATCACTACACCCCTAGTTGCTCGACGCTATAGAGCTAACATCGAGTGCCGAGGGTGACACCTCTTAACTCACTCCTGATGTTGCCTTTGTAGTACAGCTATTTGGTTGTGTGTTATCGAGGGTGATTCCTCTTCCCCACCTCCGATAAAGCTTCTGTCGTACAACCTTGCAAGTGTGAATACCATCGAGGGTGATTCCTCCGGATTAACCTTGACGGGATCATCGAGTGGGAATCCAACGAGGGTGATTCCTAGGATTCCTGCTTGATGTTATGGACATACGGTTACTTGCACTTTATTACTGTTACTTGATAAAGACGGGTCGGCCCCGAGGGGTACCCGCGAGAGATGGGAAGTCGGGTTGACCGAGAGGGTACCCGCGAGTTAATTATGAGGCGTGGCCGGGCAGGCGGACCGTGGGCCTGGCCCTTGCCACAAGTCCTCGAGACGGGGCGTCGGGACCACAGAGTGTGGAGCAACCGCTCGTCATCGCGAGCTCCCAACACACTTAAGGGTTTGATATGTGATCTGAGTAGGCCTTTGGCCTTTTCGCACTAACTAGCATGCGTGATGGTTTGGGGCGGCGTCGTATGTATCAGCCAAAGCTCTTCAGACGTCAGCGATTCAGCGGCGCGCGCCGGGTTGGTCTGGTAAAGCCTGCGCTTGTATTAAGGGGGCTAGGAATGCTCACCGGCCGCGTTCGCAACGCGCAGGAGTGCAAAGGGCGATGGGCCCAAGACCCCTGAGTGTTTAGGATGTAGACCGGCGTACTGGCCTCTCTGTTGAGCCTAGGTGGGGCTACGACGTGTCGATCACCCGAGGCCGGACATCACCAGGAACAAGGGTGTGCGGCCGGAGGGATCGAGCGTGTTGGGTAATGTGGTGCACCCCTGCAGGGAAGTATATCTATTCGAATAGCCGTGTCCACGGTAAAATGACGCTTGGAGATTATCCCGATCTTCTACAACTAGAAATGGGTTGAATATATTGGCTCCGGGATCGCTTCCTCATAGGGAGTCGAGGAAGGATCTCTGGGCATTGTTGTTACTTGATGCTACTACTATATTTATGTACTAATCTGCGCTCTTCTAATGCTGCAAGACCCTGAAGATGCTAGTCTTCGATAGGCTAGGCCTTTCTCTCTATTCTGGCATTTCTGCAGCCAACTTTGTGTCTGTACTCAGATACCTGATGCTTCCGCTGATGCTTGTATGACATCGAGCTTATGTATTCGAGCCCTCGAGGCCCCTGGCTTGTAATATAAAGCTTGTATTATTTTATTTGTGTTTAGAGTTGTGTTGTGATATCTTCAAGTGAGTCCTTAGGCTTGATCGTGTGCATTTGCGTGTATGATTAGTGCACGATTAAGCCGGGGGCGTCACAACACACACACACACACACACACTTAGCATCTATTTAACCACCTCGATCGCTCTCACCACACCACAATTTTTCCAAAAACTCATGGGTTTTCTTTTTATTTCTACGGAGTCTGCTGCAGCACGCACTAACCCTCGCTCGTAACCACCTCTGACACCTATTCCCTATGATCACCGCCGCCACGAGCAGCGACATCACGGCGATCGTCGAGGATCATCGCACACAGTAGCAGCGAGGAGCCGATCAACGCCGCCAGCAGACCGACCAGGAGGATCGTGATCAACTCCGAGCCCACGTCCTCCATTGCCACCTCGTCTCGAGCTCCTGCAACCAGAAGGAGAAAGAGAAGAGGAGGAAGAGGTGAGGCGAGGTGCGAGGTAGATAGAAGAAAACCGCGGTCATTTTTATTGCTGGAGCTCGGTGCACGGGGAGCGAAGTCCACCAACGCCACTCGTCGCTCGATCGCCGGTGTTCGGAGGCGAATCCGCGAGCTGTGCCGACAGGGCACTGGCCCGCGGGGTGAGTGCACGCTGCGCCGGCGACCAGCACGCCGCGCACTATCGCAGTACGGCCTAGATGCCCTACGCGCTAAACGCCGTAGGTAGAGAAAGTGTGAGAAAGCATGCGAGAGGGAGAGAAAGAGGAAGAAGAAGAGCCGGAGGAAGAGGAAGGAGACGAAGAGACTGACAGTGGGCCCTGGACCCACTTGTCAGCCGGAGAGAGTACTGTGCACTGGAGTACGACGAACAAATTTGGAATTAGAAATTATACTTTTTCTGAATTTGTCATAGCAGTAGAAACACAGCACCAGTACTCACTGTTGCTGCACCAATTATCAATAGCCCCACGACAACTGTGCCTAATTATGTTATTTAAAAAAATTAGTTTAGAAAAAAAAATCTCCTCGAAAAGGGTAGGTTTAATTTGAATGACCACCTTTACAAATCTCGAGGACGAGATTTTCTTAAGGGGGGTAGAGTTTGTTACACCCCAAAAAAATTTAACCATATTTTTATTAAGTAGAACTCGGCCAGAAATAAAATTTTGAATTATATTAGGTCTTTAATTAATTTTTGAGTGTTTTCTGTTTTTCAAAATCCTTCCCTCCATTTAGGAATTTTTGCAAAAATATTGTGGGCTTTGGTAGTTTTCTCAAATCATTTTAATTATGTTTTAATAACAGTAGGAATTATTTTCCAAAATAAAATTTTGCCCAAGATAATCATTTTTATAGCATTTTCAATTTTTGCCATGCTTCTGTTACATTACAACCATTTTAAATAATTCTCTAAAAATTCCAGAAAATTTATTAGGAGTCATGTGATGCCTATAGATCACTTTTATGCAAAAACCCATCCTGGACTTTTGAAAATTTTGAGTGAAACAACCTCTTCTTGTTTCCGTTCCATTCATGAGTTTAAACAACAACCCTATTTTTCCTTGCTCCAAAAATTCTGGAATTATTCTCACCTCTAGTCCTTCCTAAGATACCCTTAAGTCCAGAAGATCAGATCCAATTTCCTCCTTTTAGCCCACCAAATTAATTCTCCAAGTTTGGATCTAGACCAGAATTTCTCCAAGACTCCCATTGGCAAGTTTCTCCTCTGGTCTATCCAACTCCACCATCCTTCTTACCATGCAATGAAGCATCATACTGGTAATTCTCACAGCCAGAAAAACCTTCTAAATAGCATTAGCATTTTATCAAGCAGTTTGTGTGCATGACATAATTCTACAAAGTGTTGGGCTGCACAAAACTCTGGCTTGTATCGCCAAACCAGCATGTCCAACATCATCACCATCCACACTAACACCATCCTGCCAAATTTCAGGCTCATCAAAGCCACCTAGTTGGCCATGGCATTTCACCAAACACCTTCTGTGCATGGCAGAAAATTTGCCCCTTTCTAAACTACATTGGGAATTTACTCCTCTGGCCAAAGTAGCATGTCCATCACCCCTTCCCTGCCTACAGACACCACTCTGTTAAATTTTGAGCCAATTTGGGCCAGCCTAGGGTGCACTGGCATTCGTTCGAGCACGTGGTGCGCGTGTCCAGAGCGCGGCCAGAGCACGCAAATTGCAGCCGTGGCATCAAGCTACTGCCGCGTCCTTGCTGCCTCTCCTGCTCGCCCTTATCCTCCCCTGGATCATCCGATCACCCACCGCCCGTGCCGACACCTCCCCTGGCAGCTAGCGCCGTCCCCCACCGTCCCCCGCCGCCGTTCGTCGCCGCCCGACGAAACCCGCCCCGCCACGTCTCTGCTCCCTTAAATGCCAACCGCCGAGCCTATCCGCGGGAGGCCACCGTCCACGCCGACCTCAACCGCCTCGCTGACCATCGCCACCGCCCACAACCACTTCGACGGCGCATTAATGGCCACCGCCGCCGTGCTTATCTTCTGGATGCCGCGGCACCGCCTTGCCCCGGCTATAAAAGGACCCCCCCGAGCTCGTATCGCGACACCAGATCATCTCTCCCACCCCTAGGCACCTCCCCAAGCAGCCACCCGGCCGGAGATAGCCGTCCCCCTTGTCTCCGGCCACTTCGGCCTCCGCCACTTCCCGGTTGAGCCCGAGCCAACCAGAGCCTTCCCATCTCTGATTCCTTCACCAATCAACTCCTAGAGCACCCACCAGGCCGTTCCCGTCGCCAATTTCACCGGAGCAAGCACATGGGCAAAAGCCCTCTTCCACCCGTAACTCGCCTCCGCCATCCTTGAAGCCCCACTCGAACCCGAGCTCCTCAACGGCCATCTCCACCTCCCACGGATGCGGCACTCTCTCGTGAACCCATCCATGTGCAGAGCGTCACCGGAGACGCCCTACAACGCCACAATCATCGCTGGAGCTCGGCTCTGTTCCTGTCCAGGCGCGCGCGAGGGGGAGGAGACAAACCCGACAGGTGGGTCCCAGCTGTCGGTGAGTCACCCTCCTTCCCAGAGGCGCATCCGTTCGGCTGCGCTTTCCCTGCGGGGGAAACGTACTCTATGGAGTACGCCTTCGACGACGCCGTCTCCCCGCGGGTTAAGAGCTGGGCCCTGCCCAGTGGCACCGCTCGGCTAACCTACGCCCAGGGCGCACCTCTGCCTTCTCCATTTTCTTTTTCACCTGTTTTCAAATAATTCCGCAGCGTCCATTTCAAATCCAAGTCTGATGATTCAAAATCCTACATGCTCATAAAATCATACTCTATTAATCTAGCTAGGGTGAACATTTTTCCTAAGTTTATCTCTGCTGGATTTATTAAATAAGTCCCTTTCTTTAATTATTTCAGACTATAAAATCCCTAAGTAATTCATATGAACTCCAAATAATTTGATTTTTTTCTAAAATTCCTAACTTTTCATCTAGTTTATTTTAGTATTTATTTGAAAAATTTCCAAGCAAATTTTTAATACTGTTTTGGCTTTATGTGGTAATTGGAATATTTTTGAAAATAGGAAATGGAGGGAAGATATTATTTTCAAAACTTTTGGAGTACACCCCACACTTCTGCATACTCAAGGCAAGCATCTTGAACACTTGATATGGTGATTGCATGGTTAAATGTTTGCTAGAATAATTGAATCATGCATATGTTGAATTCAAATAAAATTTGCATGCATATATTGTTGGCATATTTTTCTCGTTTCGTGCAACGTGTGCTTACTAACTTGCAGGAGCATGTATAAAAGTAATACCGTTACCGACAGAAGGATGATCACGTTGGAGCGTGATCATGCCTTGCTGGTTATGCATGTTGGGACATGCAAGGGCTGTGGCCCTGTTTTGGTATTACTGTTGAAAGAACACTTTATTGTGCTAACCACTGCAGGGAATACATAAGCCTCCTGAGTCGAACGTAGATCGAGTCTTGTTCCGGTAACCCCCAAACTTGATCAGTGCTACCACATGTCCCTGCCGCAGGTAGGGTATGGTTCAGTAAGTTGATAACCCCTTTCTGTGTACACACCACATAGAGGGCCATGATGAGGGTTTCCCACGGCCGTGGACTAAATCCCGTCATCAGGTCAGGGGGCATGGGTGTATCCGGTCTGGGA
Organism: Elymus sibiricus; assembly: GCA_039707655.1. Taxonomy (NCBI): domain Eukaryota; kingdom Viridiplantae; phylum Streptophyta; class Magnoliopsida; order Poales; family Poaceae; genus Elymus; species Elymus sibiricus. The sequence goes on along the minus strand of CM077664.1, from coordinate 373,164,172 downwards.
CCGAGAGGGGGGCACCCCTTGTAATCCGCGCCTATGAATAGTGATCCCATGCAGGACGTGGTCTCCCCGTCTTAGAGTTTTTCTGGAACGATGCTTTGGGTGATTCCTGGCATCCGGAAGGTTAATCTGGTGTGTGCTGGTCAGGCGTGTTTTCAACCCAAAGACCATAGTGGGAATTAGTCAGTGCCACGGTGTTGACTAAAGAAATCCCATGCACGTGGGTAAAGAGTACACCCTCTGCAGAGTTATACCTATTCGAATAGCCGTGTCCGCGGTTAAGGACTACAGTCTGGGTTGGTCAAGTGTCGGTCTTAGTGTCGGTCTCCGGAGGAAATAATTAAATTGAGCATGAATTATTTTGCAGGATTATTATTGTCATCACTAATGTTGTCATGGATATTTTGTTATCATGAATATTATGGTTGTGAAAATTATTGTTACTATGCATATTGTTGTGGACTAACCAGTTTCTCTCTTATTTTAGTTTCCTAAGTGTCTCAGGGGCTGGCTAGACTACACCGGGCACCCAGTTTTATTTTCAGGACCTCTCGAGGCGTCGCTTGAGTTTCGGACGGTCCTGTCTCGCCCTTCTCTTTTAGACACCCGTTTGGCATTTCTTTTCAAGACCGACCGTGGTGTCACTTTTAGACCCCGACTGGCATTTCTTTTCAAGACCTGATTGTGGCGTCCCTCGAGTTCTCGGATGGTCCTGTCTCGTCCGATTCTCTTGTGGACACCCGTTTGGCATTTCTTTTCAAGACCGACCGTGGTGTCACTTTTAGACATCCGACTGGCATTTCTTTTCAAGACCTCTCGTGGCGTCGCTTGAGTTTCGGGCGGTCTGTCTCGCCCTTCTCTTTTAGACACCCGTTTGGCACTTCTTTTGGATTCTCGGGCGGTTCAGTCTCGCCCGATTGTCCACTTTTAACTTTCTTGGTTTGTCACCAACATTTTAATTTTTCTGCATATGCTAATATTCATCATGACATGATTTAATTTCGTTCAACATGTGCATATAATTTAACCCAACATGTTCATATGCATTCGGTATATCTTGTGTTCATTATGTTTGCGAGTACATTCAAACGTACTCACTGGCTTGTCCCTGGTTATTTAATTGGCCAGGTCAGGATTTTTTCACAAGGAGTACTACCACGACGTCCATGCGGAGCCTAGGATAGCAGCCATGCGGGATGGGAATTATCCTGGTCAGCCGTTCCTATGGGAATGGAGCCCCATCGACGTTGGAGAAACACGAGTCACTTCCGTCATCCTCTCTAGAAATCATTATTGTATCATTAGTCCTCTATGGTCTTGTATCCAATTCCTGTAAATGCTTGGTAATCTGTAACAAGGACGTGTCCACCAGTAACAGTAATCCTGTGCTGGTGACGACACAAGGGGTTAATTTCTGGGATATCATGTCCCGGAAATCCGGCCCCGACAGCCTTGGTATCAGAGCCAGGCTGACCACTGGCAAATCGTGTCGTAGCCTGGTCACTATCCCTAGGTTTTCACACCGTCCACATCTTTCCCTGTCCACAGCCAAGCCCATCGCATCCGATAGCTTGCACAGTGGCCAGCCGACATCTTTTTAGTCGGTGCCCAACCTATCAACCTGCCTACACATTTTTAATTGTGGTGATCCGCATTTAGTTCATCCTCACTCAGCGGATGAATTTCTTAAGGGCCATTATTACCATATTTTCCAACATAAGTTTTACTCGCGTGCCGTCACGGCATCCGATTCACAGCCACACCCGCTCCACCACATGCACTAAGTGTAAAAACCACACACCCGCACACACACACACACACACACACACTTAGCATCTATTTAACCACCTCGATCGCTCTCACCACACCACAATTTTTCCAAAAACTCATGGGTTTTATTTTTATTTCTACGGAGTCTGCTGCAGCACGCACTAACCCTCGCTCATAACCACCTCTGACACCTATTCCCCACGATCACCGCCCCCACGAGCAGCGACATCACGGCGATCGTCGAGGATCATCGCACACAGTAGCAGCGAGGAGCCGATCAACGCCGCCAGCAGACCGACCAGGAGGATCGTGATCAACTCCGAGCCCACGTCCTCCATTGCCACCTTGTCTCGAGCTCCTGCAACCAGAAGGAGAAAGAGAAGAGGAGGAAGAGGTGAGGCGAGGTGCGAGGTAGATAGAAGAAAACCGCGGTCGTTTTTATAGCTCGAGCTCGGTGCACGGTGAGCGAAGTCCACCAACGCCACTCGTTGCTCGATCGCCGGTGTTCGGAGGCGAATCCGCGAGCTGTGCCGACAGGGCACTGGCCCGCGGGGGGAGTGCACGCTGCGCCGACGACCAGCACGCCACGCACTATCGCAGTACGGCCTAGATGCCCTACGCGCTAAACGTCGTAGGTAGAGAAAGTGCGGGAAAGCATGCGAGAGGGAGAGAAAGAGGAAGAAGAAGAGCCGGAGGAAGAGGAAGGAGACGAAGAGACTGACAGTGGACCCTGGACCCACTTGTCAGCCGGAGAGAGTACTGTGCACTGGAGTACGACGAGCAAATTTGGAATTAGAAATTATACTTTTTCCGAATTTGTCGTAGCAGTAGAAACACAGCACCAGTACTCACTGTAGCTGCACCAATTATCAATAGCCCCATGACAACTGTGCCTAATTAGGTTATTTAAAAAAATTAGTTTAGAAAAAAAAATTTCCTCGAAAAGGGTAGGTTTAATTTTAATGACCACCTTAACAAATCTCGAGGACGAGATTTTCTTAAGGGGGGTAGAGTTTGTAACACCCCAAAAAAATTTAACCATATTTTTATTAAGTAGAACTTGGCCAGAAATAAAATTTTGAATTATATTAGGTCTTTTATTAATTTTTGAGTGTTTTCTGTTTTCTGTTTTTCAAAATCCTTCCCTCCATTTAGGAATTTTTGTAAAAATATTGTGGGCTTTGGTAGTTTTCTCAAATCATTTTAATTATGTTTTAATAACAGTAGGAATTATTTTCAAAAATAATTTTTTCCCAAGATAATCATTTTTATAGCATTTTCAATTTTTGCCATGCTTCTGTTACATTACAACCATTTTAAATAATTCTCTAAAAATTCCAGAAAAATTATTAGGAGTCATGTGATGCCTATAGATCACTTTTATGCAAAAACCCATCCTGGTCTTTTGAAAATTTTGAGTGAAACAACCTCTTCTTATTTCCGTTCCATTCATGAGTTTAAACAGCAACCCTATTTTTCCTTGCTCCAAAAATTCTGGAATTATTCCCACCTCTAGTCCTTCCTAAGATACCCTTAAGTCCAGAAGATCAGATCCAATTTCCTCCTTTTAGCCCACCAAATTAGTTCTCCAAGTTTGGATCCAGAACTGAATTTCTCCAAGACTCCCATTGGCAAGTTTCTCCTCTGGTCTATCCAACTCCACCATCCTTCTTACCATGCAATGAAGCATCATACTGGTAATTCTCATAGCCAGAAAAACCTTCTAAATAGCATTAGCATTTTATCAAGCAGTTTGTGTGCATGACAGAATTCTACAAAGTGTTGGGCTAAACATAACTCTGGCTTGTATCGCCAAACCAGCATATCCAACATCATCACCATCCACACTAACACCATCCTGCCAAATTTCAGGCTCATCAAAGCCACCTAGTTGGCCATGGCATTTCACCAAACACCTTCTGTGCATGGCAGAAAATTTGCCCCTTTCTAAACTACATTGGGAATTTACTCCTCTGGCCAAAGTAGCATGTCCATCACCCCTTCCTTGCCTACAGACACCACTTTGTTAAATTTTGAGCCCATTTGGGCCAGCCTAGGGTGCACTGGCATTCGTTCGAGCACGTGGTGCGCGTGTCCAGAGCGCGGCCAGAGCACGCATATTGCAGCCGTGGCATCAAGCTTCTGCCGCGTCCTTGCTGCCTCTCCAGCTCGCCCTTATCCTCCCCTGGATCATCCGATCACCCACCGCCCGTGCCGACACCTCCCCTGGTAGCTAGCACCGTCCCCCACCGTCTACCGCCGCCGTTCGTCGCCGCCCGACGAAACCCGCCCCGCCACGTCTCTGCTCCCTTAAATGCCAACCGCCGAGCCTATCCGCAGGAGGCCACCGTCCACGCCGACCTCAACCGCCTCGCTGACCATCGCCACCGCCCACAACCACTTCGACGGCGCGTTAATGGCCACCGCCGCCGTGCTTATCTTCTGGATGCCGCGGCACCGCCTTGCCCCGGCTATAAAAGGACCCCCCCGAGCTCGTATCGCGACACCAGATCATCTCTCCCACCCCTAGGCACCTCCCCAAGCAGCCACCCGGCCGGAGATAGCCGTCCCCCTTGTCTTCGGCCACTTCGGCCTCCGCCACTTCCCGGTTGAGCCCGAGCCCACCAGAGCCTCCCCATCTCTGATTCCTTCACCAATCAACTCCTGGAGCACCCACCAAGCCGTTCCCGTCGCCAATTTCACCGGAGCAAGCACATGGGCAAAAGCCCACTTCCACCCGTAACTCGCCTCCGCCATCCTTGAAGCCCCACTCGAACCCGAGCTCCTCAACGGCCATCTCCACCTCCCACGGATGCGGCACTCTCTCGTGAACCCATCCATGTGCAGAGCGTCACCAGAGACGCCCTACAACGCCGACAATCATCGCCGGAGCTCGGCTCTGTTCCTGTCCAGGCGCGCGCGAGGGGGAGGAGACAAACCCGACAGGTGGGTCCCACCTGTCGGTGAGTCACCCTCCTTCCCAGAGGCGCATCCCTTCGGCTGCGCTTTTCCTGCGGGGGAAACGTACTCTATGGAGTACGCCTTCGATGATGCCGTCTCCCCGCGGGCTAAGAGCTGGGCCAGGCCCAGTGGCACCGCTCGGCTAAACTACGCCCAGGGCGCACCTCTGCCTTCTCCCTTTTCTTTTTCACCAGTTTTCAAATAATTCCGCAGCGTCCATTTCAAATCCAAGTCTGATGATTCAAAATCCTACATGCTCATAAAATCATACTCTATTAATCTAGCTAGGGTGAACATTTTTCCTTAGTTTATCCCTGCTGGATTTATTAAATAAGTCCCTTTCTTTAATTATTTCAGACTAGAAAATCCCTAAGTAATTCATATGAACTCCATATGATTTGATTCATTTTCTAAAATTCCTAACTTTTCATCTAGTTTATTTTAGTATTTATTTGAAAAATTTCCAAACAAATTTTTAATACTGTTTTGGCTTTATGTGGTAATTGGAATATTTTTGAAAATAGGAAATGGAGGGAAGATATTATTTTGAAAACTTTTGGAGTACACCCGACACTTCTGCATACTCAAGGCAAGCATCTTGAACACTTGATATGGTGATTGCATGGTTAAATGTTAGCTAGAATAATTGAATCATGCATATGTTGAATTCAAATAAAATTTGCATGCATATAGTGTTGGCATATTTTTCTCGTTTCGTGCAACGTGTGCTTACTAACTTGCAGGAGCATGTATAAAAGTAATACCGTTACCGACAGAAGGATGATCACGTCGGAGCATGATCATGCCTTGCTGGTTATGCATGTTGGGACATGCAAGGGCTGTGGCCCTGTTTTGGTATTACTGTTGAAAGAACACTTTATTGTGCTAACCAATGCAGGGAATACATAAGCCGCCTGAGTCGACCGTAGATCGAGTCTTGTTCCGGTAACCCCCAAACTTGATCAGTGCTACCACATGTCCCTGCCGCAGGTAGGGTCTGGTTCAGTAAGTTGATAACCCCTTTCTGTGTACACACCACATAGAGGGTCATGATGAGGGTTTCCCACGGCCGTGGACTAAATCCCGTCATCAGGTCAGGGGGCATGGGTGTATCCGGTCTGGGACCGAGAGGGGGGCACCCCTTGTAATCCGCGCCTATGAATAGTGATCCCATGCAGGACGTGGTCTCCCCGTCTTAGAGTTTTTCTGGAACGATGCTTTGGGTGATTCCTGGCATCCGGAAGGTTAATCTGGTGTGTGCTGGTCAGGTGTGTTTTCAACCCAAAGACCGTAGTGGGAATTAGTCAGTGCCACGGTGTTGACTAAAGAAATCCCATGCATGTGGGTAAAGAGTACACCCTCTGCAGAGTTATACCTATTCGAATAGCCGTGTCCGCGGTTAAGGACTACAGTCTGGGTTTGTCAAGTGTCGGTCTTAGTGTCGGTCTCCGGAGGAAATAATTAAATTGAGCATGAATTATTTTGCAGGATTATTATTGTCATCACTAACGTTGTCATGGATATTTTGTTATCATGAATATTATGGTTGTGAAAATTATTGTTACTATGCATATTGTTGTGGACTAACCAGTTTCTCTCTTATTTTATTTTCCTGAGTGTCTCAGGGGCTGGCTAGACTACCCCGGGCACCCAGTTTTATTTTCAAGACCTCTCGAGGCGTCGCTTGAGATTCGGGCGGTCCTGTCTCGCCCTTCTCTTTTAGACACCCGTTTGGCATTTCTTTTCAAGACCGACCGTGGTGTCACTTTTAGACCCCGACTGGCATTTCTTTTCAAGACCTCATCGTGGCGTCCCTCGAGTTCTCGGATGGTCCTGTCTCGTCCGATTCTCTTGTGGACACCCGTTTGGCATTTCTTTTCAAGACCGACCGTGGTGTCACTTTTAGACATCCGACTGGCATTTCTTTTCAAGACCTCTCGTGGCGTCGCTTGAGTTTCGGGCGGTCTGTCTCGCCCTTCTCTTTTAGACACCCGTTTGGCACTTCTTTTGGATTCTCGGGCAGTTTAGTCTCGCCCGATTGTCCACTTTTAACTTTCTTGGTTTGTCACTAACATTTTAATTTTTTCTGCATATGCTAATATTCATCATGACATGATTTAATTTCGTTCAGCATGTGCATATAATTTAACCCAACATGTTCATATGCATTCGGTATATCTTGTGTTCATTATGTTTGCGAGTACATTCAAACGTACTCACTGGCTTGTCCCTGGTTATTTAATTGGCTAGGTCAGGATTTTTTCACAAGGAGTACTACCACGACGTCCATGCGGAGCCTAGGATAGCAGCCACGCGGGATGGGAATTATCTTGGTCAGCCGTTCCTGTGGGAATGGAGCCCCATCGACGTTGGAGAAATACGAGTCACTTCCGTCATCCTCTCTAGAAATCATTATTGTATCATTAGACCTCTATGGTCTCGTATCCAATTCCTGTAAATGCTTGGTAATCTGTAACAAGGACGTGTCCACCAGTAACAGTAATCCTGGGCTGGTGACGACACAAGGGGTTAATTTCTGGGATATCATGTCCCGGAAATCCGGCCCCGACAGGAAACCTTAACCATCTTTAATCAACGAGCTAGTCTAGTAGAGGCTTACTAGGGACATGGTGTTGTTTATGTATCCACACATGTATTTAAGTTTTTGGTCAATACAATTCTAGCATGGATAATAAACATTTATCTTGAATGAGGAAATATGATAATAACCAATTTATTATTGCCTCTAGGGCATATTTCCAACAATCTGCCACTTGCACTAGAGTCAATAATCTAGTTTACATCGTAATGAATCTAACACCCATAGAGTTCTGGTGCTGATCATGTTTTGCTCGTGGAAGAGGTTTAGTCAATGGGTCTGCCACATTCAGATCCATATGTACTTTGCAAATCTCCATGTCTCCATCCTTAATGTAATTACGAATGGAGTTGAAGCGGCGCTTGATATGCTTGGTCTTCTTATGAAACCTTGGCTCCTTGGAAATGGGAATGGCGCCAGTGTTGTCACAATAGAGAGTCCTAGGATCCGATGCACTAAGTACCACTCCTAGATCGGACATGAACTCCTTCATCCAGACTCCTTCCTGCACTGCTTTCGAAGCAGCTATATATTCCGCTTCACCTGTAGATCCCGCTACGATGCTCTACTTGGAACTGCTCCAACTGACAGCTCCACCATTCAAAATAAATACGTATCCGGTTTGAGACTTTGAGTCATCCGGATCAGTGTCAATGCTAGCATCAACGTAACCCTTTACGACGAGGTCTTTATCACCTCCATAAACGAGAAACATTTCCTTAGTCCTTTTTAGGTACTTAAGGATATTTTTGACCGCTGTCCAGTGATCTACTCCAGGATCACTCTGGTACCTACCTGCCAGACTTACGACAAGGCACACATCACGTCTGGTACATAGCATGGCATACATTATAGAGCCTATGGCTGATGCATAGGGGACGACTTTCATCCTTTCTCTTTCTTCTACCGTGGTCGGGCTTTGAGTCTTACTCAACTTCACACCTTGCAACACAGGCAAGAACCCCTTCTTCGACTGGTCCATTTTGAACTTCTTCAAAATCTTGTCAAGGTGTGTGCTTTGTGAAAATCCTATCAGGCGTCTTGATCTCTATAGATCTTGATGCCCAATATGTAAGCAGCTTCACCCAGGTCTTTCATAGAAAAACTCTTGTTCAAATAACCCTTTATGCTTTCCAGAAATTCTACATCATTTCTAATCAATAATATGTCATCCACATATAGTATTAGAAATGCTACAGAGCTCCCACTCACTTTCTTGTAAATACAAGCTTCTCCATAAGTTTGTATAAAACGAAAAGCTTTGATCACCTCATCAAAGCGTATATTCCAACTCCGAGATGCTTGCACCAGTCCATAGATGGATCGCTAGAGCTTGCATACCTTATTAGCATCCTTAGGGTCGAAAAAACCTTCCGGTTGCATCATATACAACTCTTTCTTAAGAAAACCATTAAGGAACGATGTTTTGACGTCCATCTGCCAGATTTCATAATCGAAAAATGCAGCAATTGCTAACATAATCCTAACAGACTTCAGCATCGCTACGAGTGAGAAAGTCTCATCGTAGTCAACCCCCTGAACTTGTCGAAAACCCTTTGCGACAAGTCGAGCTTTATAGACGGTGACATTACCATCAACGTTTGTCTTCTTCTTAAAGATACATTTGTTCTCAATGGCCTGCCGGTCATCGGGCAGGTCCACCAAAGTCCATACTTGGTTTTCATACATGGATCCTATCTCGGATTTCATGGCCTCAAGCCATTTGTCGGAATCCGGGCTCATCATTGCTTCTTCATAGTTCATAGGTTTGCCGTTGTCTAACAACATGACTTCCAAGACAGGATTACCGTACCACTCTGGTGCGGTACGTGTCATGGTCGACCTACGAAGTTCAGTAGTAGCTTGATTCGAAGTCTCATGATCATCATCATTAGCTTCCTCTCCGGTTGGTGTAGGCATCATGAGAACTTCTTTTCTGTGATGTGCTACTTTCTAATTCGAGAGAAGGTACGATTACCTCATCAAGCTCTACTTTTCTCCCACTCACTTCTTTCGAGAGAAACTTCTTCTCTAGAAAGGATCCATTCTTGGCAACAAAGATCTTGCCCTCGGATCTGTGATAGAAGGTATACCCAATGGTCTCTTTAGGGTATCCTATGAAGACGCACTTCTCCGCTTTGGGTTTGAGCTTATCAGGCTGAAGCTTCTTGACATAAGCATCACATCCCCAAACTTTAAGAAACGATAGCTTAGGTTTCTTGCCAAACCATAGTTCATACGGTGTCGTCTCAACGGATTTAGACGGTGCCCTGTTTAAAGTGAATGCAGCTGTCTATAATGCATAACCCCAAAACGATAGTGACTAATTGGTAAGAGACATCATAGAACACACCATATCTAATAGAGTACGATTACGACGTTCGGACACACCATTACGCTATGGTGTTCCAGGTGGCGTGAGTGGTGAAACAATTCTACATTGTCTTAAATGCGTGCCAAACTCGTAACTCAGATATTCACCTCCGCGATCAGATCGTAAGAATTTTATCTTCTTGTTACGATGATTCTCAATTTCACTCTGAAACTCCTTGAACTTTTCAAATGTTTCAGACTTGTGTTTCATTAAGTAAATATACCCATATCTACTTAAGTCATCTTTGAAGGTTAGGAAATAACAATATCCACCGTGTGCTTCAACACTCATTGGACCGCATACATCGGTATGTATTATTTCCAAAAAGTCACTTGCCCGCTCTATTGTACCGGAAAACGGGGTTTTAGTCATCTTGCCCATGAGGCATGGTTCACATGTTTCAAATGATTCATAATCAAGTGATTCCAAAAGTCCATCAGCATGAAGTTTCTTCATGCGCTTTACACCAATATGACCTAAGCGGCAGTGCCACAAGTATGTGGTACTATCATCATTAACTTTGCATCTTTTGGCATCTATATTATGAACATGTGTATCACTACGATCGAGATTCAATAAGAATAAACCATTCACATTTTGTGCATGACCATAAAAGATATTACTCATATAAATAGAACAACCATTATTCTCTGATTTAAATGAATAACCGTCTCGCAATAAACACGATCCAGATATAATGTTCATGCTCAACGCAAGCACCAAATAACAATTATTTAGGTTTAAAACTAATCCCGAAGGTAGACGTAGAGGGAGCGTGCCGACAGCGATCACATCAACCTTGGAGTCATTTCCAACGCGCATCATCACCTCGTCCTTAGCTAGTCTCCGTTTATTCTGCAGCTCCTATTCCGAGTTACAAATATTAGCAACCGAACCAGTATCAAATACGCAGGCGCTACTACAAGCACTAGTAAGGTAAACATCAATAACATATATATCAAATATACCTTTGTTGACGTTCCCAGCCTTCTTATCTGCCAAGTACTTGGGGCAGTTCTGTTTCCAGTGGCCATTCCACTTGCAATAGAAGCACTCAGTCTTGGGTTTGGGTCCAGCCTTGGGTTTCTTCACGGGAGCGGTGATACGTCTCCGACGTATCTATAATTTTTGATTGTTTCATACTATTATTTTATCAATCTTACATACTTTATATCCAATTTTATATCATTTTTGGGAACTAAGCTATTAACCTAGAGCCCAGTGGCAGTTCCTGTTTTTGCCTATTTTATTGTTTCAGGGAAAAACTATACCAAACGAAGTCCAAACGCGATGAAATTTTACAATGATTTTTTCTGGACCAGAAGACACCCAGGAAGCTTCGGGGGGAGGCCAGAAACCTCACGAGGGAGCCACAAGCTCACCCCGCGCGCCCCCTTGGGGGCGCGCCACCTGAGCTTGTGGGCCCCTCGTAACTCCGTTTGCCATAACTCCACTTCTATAAACTCCCTAAAATCCCAAAATCAACAGAAGGAGACCTGAAACAATTTTTCCACCACCGCAAGCCTCTATTCTTCCGCGATCCCATTGTAGGAGATATGCCCTGGAGGCAATAATAATAGTTATTTTGTATCTCCAAGTTTGTAATTGATGTTTATGTTCCATGCTATAATTGCAATGATTCTCGAGTCTACAATAACCACGAGGCTTGGAGGGAAACTCATGTGCACGTGTGGTATAATAAATGGTAAAATGTATTCCTAGTCATGCCTCTAAGACTATCTCAAGTATTGCATGATGATCCTGTTTTCCTGATCACGGGCATGTCTATGTCGGCAATTTTGAGCACACAATGTTTGAAGAACATTTGTGTTGAATCGACATGAATTGATGTTATGCTATGAGATACATTCGTCACAAGTAAATGGTTAATAACATAGAGAAAGTTTACATTTGTATAATTCCTAGAGAGTATTGAGTTCCTTCGTACTTGCTGCGTGAACTTTGGGGTTTGTTAAACGTCATCTGTAACAGGGTGGCTATTACGGCTGCTTACGGGTTCACGGAAAAGTATGACAAGTAACTTGATAGCTCAAGGTTGGGATTTGCTCCTCCGACGATGGAGAGATATTCTTAGGGCCCTCTCGGTGTTACGATATCCATCATCATCTGGCCAGACACAATGTGATTTGATCACAGGGATGCCGGAACGTAGAAACGAGAAGAGAGAACAAAACCGGTAACGAGGTAACTGGCATAGTGGACAAGTTGTTGATCCACGGAAATGCTGACAAGTCTCACCTCAGATTTTTGTAACATATCGCGAAGCAACAGGAATAGCACACGGCAACTACAGGTTCACTTGAATATTCATTCGTGTGGGTATAGGGATCAATATCGGTGTCCACGGTTCCGCTATTGATCATTGATCGGAAAGTGTTCCGGTCATGTCTATACTTCACCGAACCTATAGGGTCACACGCTTAATGGTCATCTATCTGCTGAATACTAGACAGGGAGTTTGAGAGAATGTCACCGGAAAAGTTTCGGAGACAACGGAAATGTTCCGGAGAGAACACCGGAATAGTTTCGGTAAAACCGAAAAGTTATTTCGGAGTAAACCATTAAGCCAAATAGGTTTTGGCACGCGCCTGGAACATTTTGGAGGTACCAGAATTGTTCTGGGAACTTCTGGAATTTTTCCGGAGAGAAAAACCGGAAATGTTCCGAAGCAGCCGGAATTGCTATGGTTGCTTTTCGCTGAAGAAAAAGATTGATCCGGAAATGTTTTGGAATGCGTCCAGAATTATTTGTGGGTACTGGAAATGTTCTAAGCCTACAGAAATATTTTCGGAATTAACGGTCGCGGAAAAATGTCTTTGTGAATAGTGAAAGTGCTTTTTGGTTACTTTTTGGAAAGCCACTTTTTTGGGCTTTGTTGAAAAGATCTAGGAGAAGCCTTGGGGAGGAGGGAACCCCTTTTGGGGGGGCCCACTAGGTGTGGCCGGCCAAGGGAGGAGCTCCTCCATGGAGCTCCTCTTCCCTTCCTTTTATGCCCTTGTGATGGTCACATGGCATGGGTAGTTTGGTATTTACATGTGCCACCCTACCCCTTGGGTTTTCCTATAAATAGAGGTGGAGGGGAGCTCTCCACACTCACTCCAAGCTCTCATACACATGCCATGATTTATCTGGCTCTCTCTCTCCCTCCCACGAAATAGTTTCGTAGAGCCGAAAGGCTGTCTGGGTTTCGGTGGGCACTAGTTCGGGACGGCGAAGCCCTGCTGGATAGCTGACACCGTATGTGTGCAACCCCGTAGAGAGATCGTAGTTTCGATCTTAGTTCAAGAGTGCCTCCCGAAGGGCTATCCAAGTGACCGTCCGAGATTCTGTGAGTGCCTCCCGAAGGGCTGTCCGTGACACCGTCCGAGGGACTGTCCGACTGCCTCCCGAAAGGCTGTCCGAGGAGCAGACGAGGGAGAACATCCTCGCTGTTGGGAAGTTGTAAATCCTAGCTGCGGGGATCTGCAACGCCGATCTTCATCGACTCTACTTCCATTACGCTACGAGTCGGTAATGATCAGATCAAAACCTTGTATGCATCTCCATAGTGATCCTGGGCGTGCTCGCAGTACCTAATTTTTTTGTTTTCGGTCGCGTTCCCTAACAGTGGCTTCATGAGCCGTGCTATGCGTAGATGCAGGTTACGACCTAGAATACATGAGATGTATGGGTATTGCATAGTATAATTTTGTAGTAGATGAGATCTATTGCTGAAAATTATTTATGCGGGTAGCAGATGAAATCTGTTACCCGATGTTCCTGTTGCTTCCCTTGAATTTGCGTAGTCCTGATCTTGACGGCATGGTAGAATCTCACAAAGTTCTGGCAATCTGCGATCCTTCCATGCTGCTCCGGAGTATGCTGGTTGACAGATCAACGAAGTGCTAACAGTTCTTTGGGTTCAACCATTGTTAAGAAAGATGGATGTTTCACAGACTAAAGGGCAATGCAGATATGATCTGCATGGGGTTCTTGCGTATGACGAAGTTCAGTATGGGGCTTGAGATTTTATTATCTCATGTTTCATACGCCCCGCAAAGTTAATCTAGCAACTTGAATAATCATACTTGATGATAAACGTTGGTAGCTGCGGTTTAAGTAAAAACCTTAGAAGCCACATAAAATAAAATTTTGCATAAACCGATTAGAGGCGTCTAACTTGGTTTTGCAGGATGTATGAGATATGCATGTGATGTGGTATAGCAATGCTCATATTAATTTGATTATGTATGAGATGACTATATGATGTAAATTAATTAACATGACCTGCGTGTCATGATTTGGCATGATGGCTGGAGCCATATGATTGTCACTTTAATGACCTGTGTGTCAACCTTATGTAATGCACTTATTATATTAGCTATAGAGATAGCAATATTATCTGGTGCATCGACAAGGTGGTGGCAATCTTCGCGAAGGTGAACACCGACGCAAATGCCGAAGACGAAGAAATTAAAGACTTCTCCGTCAGAAAGGGCTATACAATGTCATGCAATTATGAATGAATTGCCTGAGATGTTTATCCCTCTTATGCACCCTTTTGATTGCGCAGTAGTCGCTTTTTATTAGGGTGATCTCTCACTTAAAAAAAATATCAAAGTAGTTAGTGTTCACCCAAGTGTAGCACCATCTGAAATTCGTATCTTTTCGGGGTGCGCCTTGTCCACATGGATACGAACGAATCGAGAGGAATGAGGCGGGTGAGGTCAGACCTCGCAGCAAGATTACTTGGTTGTCTTTGACGTTCAGGCAGGATAGTCTTGAGCTCGGAACACGCCCATCGAAAGATGAACAAGAGTCACATAGAGATGTGATCGGCAAGTTTGCCTACCGATTGAAATTCTCGTCATCAGTGATGTCCACATCAATGGCGTTGAATTGAAATGCGAATCTTGAATCACTCACAATCAATTATGAGAGATATTGATTTGAGTGGGAGCGCACCTTAGAATAAAATCGTTTATTCACTAAGTGCAAATTTATTATAAACAAAGTCTAAGTGAAAACTTGTGTTTACCGTTGTAGATCAAATGGCTCGCAAGCGCACCGTTCAGTTTAGCCCTGATGTTAGAGAAAGAGAAGTTAGCTGCAACCGGAAACAACTATGCGGACTGGGTCCGTGCCCTGAGGATTGTCCTCAGGAGCACTAAGAAAGTGTATGTGCTTGACACGCCTGTTCCAGCTAAACTGGCGGCAACTGCCCCGGAAGATGAACAAAATGTCTGGGCCACTAAAGATGATGACTGCAACTTAGTGCAGTGACTAATGCTAGCTTGCATGAGTCCATAGCTTCAAAAACGTTTTGAATTCCATAACGCCCGCGATATGATCCGGGAATTGGATGCTCTGTACAAACAAAATGCACGGTCTGAACGTTATGATATAACAAAGACCATGATGGATTGCAAGATGGCTGAAGGCGGTTCAGTTGGCGCACATGTGGTCAGTATGATTGGCTATGCTGAAAGGCTTGAAACCCTAGAATTTCCAATTCCACCAGCCCATATGATGGACATGTTGCTTGCTTCACTCCCCCCGTCTTACGACGGTTTTATCATGAACTACAACATGAATGGGATGGAGAAGACACCGCATGAGGTGCTCCCCATGCTGAAAACTGCGGAAGGAGGACTGCGGAAAAATCGCAAGCAAGTGTTGCTTGTGAATAAGACCGCCAGTTTCAAAAAGAAAGGCAAGTCCAAGAAGGGCAAGGACGCCGGTAAGACCGGCTCCCAAAGCAACTCTAAGGGCGGAGCCAAGAATGAAACTGAGTGCTTCTACTGCAAGGGCACTGGAAACTGGAAGAGGAATTGCAAGAAGTACCTGGCAGAGAAGAAGAAAGGTATAAATGTTATATGGGTTAATGTAATTGACGTTTTGCTTGCTAGCGAAAATTCTAAGTCTTGGGTATTTGATATCGGATCGGTTGCTCACATTTGCAACTCGATACAGGGACTTCAGAAGGTGCGCAAGCTAGCAAAGAATGAAGTCGTGATGCGTGTCGGGAACGGAGCTGGAATCGCCGCTCAAGCCATCGGCATTATGCCTCTACGTCTCCCTTCAGGATTTACCTTAGAACTAAATAACTGTTATTTTGTTCCGGCATTGTGTAGAAACATTATCTCTCGATCATGTTTAGTACATGATGGGTACTCTTACAAATCTGAGAACAATGGTTGTTCACTTTATTGTAAGGATATGTTTTATGGATTTGCACCCATTGTTGGGGGCCTTTTCATACTAAATCTTGAATGTGGAAATGATGTCTTTAACGTGAATGTTAAACGCCTTAAGAAGGCTGATACCACCACCAGTTACATGTGGCACTGTCGTCTTGGCCACATCGGAAAGAAACACATGCAAAGACTCCATAAAGATGGAGTTTTACCGTCTTTTAATTTTGAATCATTTGACACATGTGAAGCTTGCCTGATGGGGAAAATGACCAAGATGCCGTTCACGGGTCATCCTAAATGGGCGGGTGATTTATTGGAAATAATACATAGTGATGTATGTGGTCCGATGAGCACAGTCGCACGGAGTGGGTATTTCTACTTCGTGACTTTTACTGACGATTTAAGTAGGTATGGATATATCTACTTGATGAAGCATAAGTCGAAAACCTTTGAAAAGTTCAAATAATTTCAGAATGAGGTAGAAAATCATCATAACAAAAGGATTAAGTTTATACGATCAGATCGCGGGGGCGAATATCTTAGTCATGAGTTTAGCCAACATCTGAGTGACCGTGGAATCGTTTCACAGCTTACGCCTCCCAGAACTCCACAGCGAAACGGAGTGTCGGAAAGACGTAACCGAACCCTGTTAGACATGGTAAGGTCAATGATGTCTCTTACAGATCTGCCGATATCCTTTTGGGGTCACGCACTACTTACTGCCGCTTATACATTAAACAGAGCACCGTCTAAGTCTGTTGAGACGACACCATATGAGTTATGGCATGGGAAGATTCCCAGTTTGTCGCATCTCAAAATTTGGGGTTGTGAAGCTTATGTAAGACGTTTACAACCAAGCAAACTTGAAGCCAGATCAGAAAAATGTTACTTTGTAGGTTATACCAATAACACAATTGGGGATTCCTTCTACCAACCCTCTGAATGCAAAGTCTTTGTCGCTAAAAATGGAGTCTTTCTTGAGAAAGAGTTTCTCGCTAAAGAATTGAGTGGAAGGACAGTACAACTCGATGAGATTAGTGAATCTTCGGCAACAGTTGATATGGCTAAGGAACCGGAAGAAATTCCGCAAATTGTCCCTACAACCAAACCGGAAGTTGTCGCATGTGATGCAGAAACTTCTAACAAGTTTGTGACCGAACCGCGCAGATCAGGTAGGGCCATCGCGCCACCTGAGTGGTTTCATGATGAAATCTTCATCCTTGATGATGATGAACCTGCGCACTACAAGGAAGCGATGGCGGGGCCCAGATCAAGGGAATGGCATAAAGCCATGAAATCTGAAATGGAATCCATGTACGAAAACCATGTTTGGAACTTGGAAGAACTTCCAGAAGGCGTAAAGCCCATTGGTTGTAAATGGATTTTCAAAAGAAAGACAGATGCGGATGGTAACATTACTATCCATAAAGCTAGACTTGTCGCGAAAGGATTGACGCAAGTTCCAGGAGTGGACTACGATGAGACTTTCTTGCCCGTAGCTATGCTTAAGTCTGTACGGATATTACTAGCAGTTGTTGCTTATTTCAATTATGAAATATGGCAGATGGATGTCAAAACGGCTTTCCTAAATGGAAACCTCAAAGAGGATGTATACATGATACAGCCAGAAGGTTTTATCGATCTTAAGGATGCTGGAAAGGTATGCAAGCTTCAGAGGGCCATTTATGGTCTGAAGCAAGCATCAAGGAGCTGGAACATTCGTTTTGATGAATTAGTCAAAGATTTTGGCTTCATCAGGAATGACGAAGAATCTTGTGTTTACAAGAAGTTTAGTGGGAGCGCAAAAGCATTTCTAATCTTGTATGTGGATGACATATTGTTGATTGGAAATGACGTGAAATTTCTTAGCGAAATAAAAGACTCATTGAAGAAAAGTTTTTCAATGAAAGACTTAGGCGAAGCGGCATATGTATTGGGCATTAGGATCTATAGAGATAGATCAAAATGCCTGATAGCGCTTAGCCAAAGCACGTACATTGATAAGGTGTTGAAAAGGTTCAACATGGAGAACTCCAAGAAAGGCCTACTCCCCATGTCACCTGGCACAGTACTTTGCAAGAATCAGTGTCCTCGGACTCTCGATGAGCGAGTACAAATGAATGATGTTCCATATGCTTCGGCAGTTGGTTCTATTATGTATGCCATGCTATGTACAAGACCGGATGTTTCCTATGCGCTAAGTGTTAGCAGCAGGTACCAAAGTGATCGAGGATTGGAACACTGGGCCGCAGTCAAAACTATTCTTAAGTACCTCAGACGGACCAAGGATTTACTCCTTGTGTACGGAGGTGATGAAGAGCTCATTGTAAGTGGTTACACTGATGCAGGCTTCATGATTGACCCAGATGACTTCAAATCTCAATCAGGCTATGTTTTCATTTTGAACAGTGGCGCAGTTGATTGGAAAAGTTCCAAACAAAACACTGTGGCGGATTCTACGACGGAGGCCGAATATGTCGCAGCTTCAGAAGCCTCCAAGGAGGCGGTCTGGATCAAGCAGTTTCTTGAAGACCTTGGTGTGGTTCCAAGTGCTCTGGACCCGGTGGAGATCTATTGTGATAATAGTGGCGCCGTGGCTCAGGCAAGGGAGCCAAGTTCGCACCATAAGACAAGACATATTGAACACAAATATAAACTCATTCGACATCATGTCAAAGTGGGTTTAGTGAAAGTACGCAAAGTTCACATGGATCTGAATGTGTCAGACCCGATGACAAAGCCTCTACCACGAGCAAAGCATGAGCAACACCGGATAGCCATTGGTGTTAGGGAAGCCATGTAACTAGATTATTGACTCTAGTGCAAGTGGGAGTGTATAGGAGATATGCCCTGGAGGCAATAATAATAGTATTTTGTATCTCCAAGTTTGTAATTGATGTTTATGTTCCATGCTATAACTGCAATGATTCTCGAGTCTGCAATAACCACGAGGCTCGGAGGGAAACTCATGTGCACGTGTGGTATAATAAACGGTAAAATGTATTCCTAGTCATGCCTCTAAGACTAGCTCAAGTATTGCATGATGATCCTGTTTTCCTGATCATGGGCATGTCTATGCCGGCAATTTTGAGGGCACAAAGTTAGAAGAACATTTGTGTTGAATTGACCCGAATTGATGTTATGCTATGAGATACATTCGTCACAAGTAAATGGTTAATAACACAGCGAAAGTTTACATTTGCATAATTCCTTAGACCATGAGAGTATCGAGTTCCTTCGTACTTGCTTCGTGAACTCTGGGGTTTGTTAAACGTCATCTGTAACATGCTGGCTATTACGGCTGCTCACGGGTTCACGGAAAAGTATGACAAGTAACTTGATAGGTCAAGATTGGGATTTGCTCCTCCGATGATGGAGAGATATTCTTAGGGCCCTCTCGGTGTTACGGTATCCATCATCGTCTGGCCAGATACAATGTGATTTGATCATAGGGATGCCGGAACGCAGAAACGAGAAGAGAGAACAAAACCGGTAATGAGGTAACTGGCATAGTGGACAAGTTGTTGATCCACGGAGATGCCGACAAGTCTCACCTCGGGTTTTTATAACATATCGTGAAGCAATAGGAATAGCACACGGCAACTACAGGTTCACTCAAATATTCATTCGTGTGGGTATAGGGATCAATATGGGTGTCCACGGTTCCGCTATGATCATTGATCGGAAAGTGTTCCGGTCATGTCTATACTTCACCGAACCTATAAGGTCACACGCTTAAGGGTCATCTATCTACTGAATACTAGACATGGAGTCTGAGAGAATGTCACCGGAAAAGTGTCGGAGACAATGGAAATGTTCCGGAGAGAACACCAGAATAGTTTCGGTAAAACCGAAAAGTTGTTTCGGAGGAAACCATTAAGCCAAATAGGTTTCGGCACGCTACTGGAACATTTTGGAGGTACCAGAATTGTTCTAGGAACTTCTGGATTTTTTCCGGAGAGAAAAACCGAAAATGTTTCGGAGCAGCTGGAATTGCTATGGTTGCTTTTCGCTGAAGAAAAAGATTGATCTGGAAATGTTTCAGAACATGTCCAGAATTATTTTAGTGGGTACTGGAAATGTTCTAGGCCTACAAAAATATTTTCGAAATTAACGGTCGCGGAAAAATGTCTTTGTGAATAGTGAAAGTGCTTTATGGTTACTTTTTGGAAAGCCACTTTTTTGGGCTTTGTTCAAAAGATCTATGAGAAGACTTGGGAAGGAGGGAACCCCTTTTGGGGGGCCCCACTAGGTCTGGCCGTCCAAGGGAGGAGCTCCTCCATGGAGCTCCTCTTCCCTTCCTTTTATGCCCTTGTGATGGTCACATGGCATGGGTAGTTTGGTATTTACATGTGCCACCCTACCCCTTGGGTTTTCCTATAAATAGAGGTGGAGGGGAGCTCTCCACACTCACTCCAAGCTCTCATACACATGCCATGATTTATCTGGCTCTCTCTCTCGCTCCCACGAAATAGTTTCATAGAGCCGAAAGGCTATCTGGGTTCCGGTGGGAACTAGTTCTGGACGGCGAAGCCCTGCCGGATAGCTGACACCGTATGTGTGCAACCCCATAGAGAGTTCGTAGTTTCGATCTTAGTTCGAGAGTGCCTCCCGAAGGGCTGTCCGAGTGACTGTCCGAGATTCTGTGAGTGCCACCCGAAGGGCTATCCGTGACACTGTCCGAGGGACTGTCCGACTGCCTCCCGAAAGGTTGTCCGAGGAGCAGACGAGGGAGAACATCCTCATGGTTGGGAGGTTGTAAATCCTAGCTGCGGGGATCTGCACCGCCGATCTTCATCGACTCTACTTCTGCTGCGCTATGAGTTGGTAATGATCAGATCAAAACCTTGTATGCATCTCCATAGTGATCCTGGGCGTGCTCGCAGTACCGAAATTTTTTGTTTTCTGTCGCGTTCTCCAACACCCATCTGGAGGACTCCGCCGGTACTCTGGCGGAGGGGAATCGACCACGAAAGGCTTCTTCATCAACCTTGCTGCCCCTCCGATGATGTGTGAGTAGTTCCTACAGGGCCTACGGGTCCATAGTGATTTGCTAGATGGCTCTCTCTCTCATTATGATCTTCAATACCATGTTCTCCTCGGAGTTCTATCCGATGTAATTCTTTTGTGCGGTGTGTTTGTTGGGATCCGATGAATTGTGGGTTTAATATCAGATTATTCATTGAAAGTAATTGAGTCAATTGCGAATTCTATTATGTATGATTGTTATACCTATGTAATGCTTTCCGATCTATGAGTTATCTTTGGCCAAGTTGATGTGTAGATCTTCAGTGGAAGTGCTGCATAGTAGTAGGTTCAATCTTGCGGTGTCCTCACCCAGTGACAGAAAGGGTAGCGAGGCACGTATTTGTATTGTTGCTACTAAGGGTAAAACGATGGGGTTTAATCATATTGATTGGTTTTATTCTGTCTACATTATGTCATCTTACTTAAAGCGTTACTCTGTTTGTCGTGAACTTAATACCATAGATGCAGGGAGGAGTCGGTCGATTGGTGGAGTAATAGTAGTAGATGCAGGCAGGAGTCGGTCTACTTGTCACGGACGTAATTCCTATATCCATAATCATGCCATGAATAACGTCATAACTATGCGCTTTTCTATCAATTGCCCAACAGTAATTTGTCTACCCACCGTATGCCATGCTTATGAGAGAGATGCCTCTAGTGAAAACTATGGCCCCCGGGTCTACTTTTATCATATTACAAAAAACAAAAATACCTTGCTGCAATTTATTTACTTTTATTTTACTTTGCAATTTATCTATCTACAACTATCAGATTTAATCCTTGCAATTAACGAGTATAAGGGGATTGACAACCCTCTTGCCCACGTTGGGTGCAAGTATTTGCTCTTGTTGTGCGTAGGTGTTGTCGACGGTTGTTTGCGTGAATCTCCTACTGGATTCGATAACCTTGGTTCTCACTGAGGGAAATACTTATCCGCTACTATATTGCATCTCCCTTCCTCTTCGGGGAAAATCCCAACGCAGCTCACAAGTAGCAGAAAGAATTTCTGGCGCCGTTGCCGGGGAGGTTTATCAAACAACTCAAAACACCTTCATATACATTATCATTTACTTGCTCTACTTTTTACGTGCTTTTATTTTCTTTTATTAGTCTCGTTCAAAAATCAAAAACACAAAAATATTTTATTTTGCTTGCTTGCTTGAAGTTGCTATCATGTCTGAGTTTGAGAAAGTTATTGTTGAAAGTGCTAGTGAGGACAGTTCTAGTGAATCTTATGAGGAAGAACTTAAATTGCATTATCTTAATACTAATCCTCCTAATAATGAACTACATGATGAATCCCACTTGATTTGGAAAACAAAAGATTTACTTATGGGTAGTGGAAACGTTATTGGAAAAAGTGTCTTCCAAGAATTTTTCACATGTACCGGAACTTTGCCATCAAGTGAAGGGTCTATTCTTAAAAGAACAAATTGCTATGCTGATGCTATTGTTATGCTAGTATGTAAGCTTGAAAGGAGGTTTGCTCGTACTCATCCTACTTTGCAAAGAATGTTTCTTGAACTTCCCCTCATAGACAATCCGGGGGCTAAGAAAATTGCCACTACTATCCTTATGAATGAGTTCGACTACATAATTCAAGAGGCTAGATAAATATTTGATCATTATGATATGAATTATGAATGTCCTTTAATAGATGAGGTTCTTTATGATAAAGATTTTATTCGAAAGATTGAGTCTAAGGACTGTCATGCATTTGATAAGAATGATAGAAGGAAGGTCCCGCATGTAGCTTTAATCCAACATTTATTTAATAGCACTAATGATCAATATGCTTGGATTGTTAAGGGAAACCAACAAGGGTATGATGTGGAATGTCCTAAAAATGCTAGAATTACTCTTGATGATAATTTTACGGTAGCTTATGAAGGACCACGTGATGATCCTATTCCAAAAGAACTTGATCTTGAAAGTGTTACACTTACGGATGATAGTCCTTTTCATTACTTGAGTTCTCCAAATAGGAAATGCATTGCTGAGAAAAGATAACTTTTGAGGAATGCTTATGAGAATATTCTTTTTAAGGGAAGGTTGAACAAAGATGATTATACTTGAAACTATGCATTATGCCTAGCTAGAGGCATAAAACAATAGCGCTTGTTGGGAGGCAACCCAATATTTATCTTTATTGCAACTTTTACTTTCTGTTTTGGTGTGATGATATGATTATTGCTACTGTAATGATTGTGTTTTTATATTTTAATTAGTGTTTGTGCCAAGTAAAGCCTTTGGGATGATTTGGATGATAGTTGAATTGATGCTGTATGAAAACAGAAACTTTTACGCTCAGTTCAGGAATTATTAAAAATTACAGGAACGCGGTTTAGATATAATTTTTTTACACAGTATTGAGACAAATTTCCCACGTTGTCCTAATTTTTCAGATTTTTTTGAGTTCCAGAAGTATGGTTTTAGTTCAGATCATTACAGACTGTTCTGTTTTAGACATATTCTGTTTTTGTTGCATAGTGTGCTTGTTTTAATGATGCTATGGATTATATCGGGGGGTATAAGTCATGGAGAAGTTAGAATATAGTAGTTATTATATAAGAACAATTATGCATCTGTTTATAACAGTGCCTAAGTTTATGGTTTACCGATTATACTAACGGATCTTACGAAGTTTTTGTTGAGTTTTGTGTGCTGAAGTTTTCAAGTTTTGTGTGAGTTTACGATGAACAACGGAATAAGGAGTGGCAAGACCCTAAGCTTGGGGATGCCCAAGGCACCCCAAGGTAATATTAAAGGAAGACACAAGCGTCTAAGCTTGGGGATGCCCCGGGATGGCATCCCCTCTTTTGTCCACAATTCATCGGTATGTTCACTTGGAGCTATATTTTTATTCATCACATGATATGAGTTTTACTTGGAGCGTCTTGTGCTATAGTTTTATTTTTCTTGTTAGTTTGCCACAATCATTGTTTGCTGGACACACCTTTGAGAGAGACACACATTCATTATGATTAGAAATGAAAAAGACGCGGCTGTTCGCGGGGAAATTTTGGCTAAGTTCCCCACCCGCGAAAGTTTTGCCGAGTACAGCTCATAAAGAACTCGGCACTAGTTGCCAGATCTAGGTCAGCTACCCTTTTCCGAGATTTCAGCCAGCAAATCTCGGGCAATAGTACAGATCTAGGTCAAATGACCTTTACCGAGAGCCCGAACTAAAGATCTCGGAAAAACATCCCCCAAAATTCAATTACCTCCTTTTTATTTTATTATTTTTTCCTTATTATTTTTATAGGTTAAAACAAATATATATATACCAATTTTAATGTGTCTGACCCTCCCCAAGCGGTCTCGAGAACATGCCCATCCCCGCACCCCCTTCACAAACTGGACGCATCCCCGCTCGAAAGCAAGATCCTTCGCTGGACAAGGTCCCGTTTTCCCTAAGCCTACGTGAAGGCGTATCCGAAACGGCCTCAAATTTTTACCACGGCCTGCAGGGGCCGTGGGAAGACGTCGCGCCAGGTCCCATCATTTTCCTGGCTCCCATGAATTTCCGCATATTTAAACAGTAGCAAGACGCACGCCGGCGGCCACCCCCGTGCCCCCTGCGTTGGGCCCACCCTCTCGGTGGTCTGCACAGGGCCTGGGAATGGACCAAAGACCGCGGGCTGGGGATTCCCAGCCCTTTCCGTCCATGATTTTATGTGCCCGCAGCCCCATTCTTGAATTTCCCGCATAAATCCCTGGAAATGCAGGAAATGCACGGAATATGGCCGGCGGCCTCCGAAAAAGCCCAGAACCTGGCACGTGCCTTCGAACGGGACCGTGTGAGCGCAGAAAAAGTTTCAAGGCCGACGGAGCGACGGGCCCCGCACCACCTTCACAAACCGGACGCATCCTGCTCCAAAGCTAGATCCTTCGCTGGACAAGGTCCCGTTTGCACTAAGCCTCCGTGAAGGCGTATCCGAAACGGCCTCGGATTTTTACCATGGCCTGAAGGGGCCGTGGGAAGACGTCGCGCAATGTCCCGTCATTTTCCTGGCTCCCGTGAATTTCCGCGGATTTAAACGGCAGCAAGACGCGCGCCGACGACCACCCCCGTGCCCCCCTCGCCGGGCCCACCCTCTGGGTGGTCTGTGCAGGGCCTGGGAATGGACCGAAGACCGCGGGCTAGGGATTCCCAGCCCTTTCCGTCCATGATTTTATGTGCCCGCAGCCCCATTCTTGAATTTCCCGCATAAACCCCTGAAAATGCGAGAAATGCACGGAATATGGCTGGCGGCCTCCGAAAATCCCAGAACCTGGCACGTGCCTTCGAACGGAACTGCGCGAGCGCAGAAAAAGTTCTGAGGCCGACGGAGTGACGGGCCCCGCACCCCCTTCACAAACCGGACGCATCCCCGCTCGAAAGCTAGATCCTTCGCTGGACAAGGTCCCGTTTGCACTAAGCCTCCATGAAGGCTTATCCGAAACGGCCTCGGATTTTTACCACGGCCTGTAGGGGCCGTGGGAAGACGCCGCGCTAGGTCTCGTCATTTTACTGGCTCCCGTGAATTTCCGCGGATTTAAACAGCAGCAAGACGTGCGGCGGCGGCCACCCCGTGCCCCCCGCGAGGTTCTTTTCTTGTGGAGGATGAAACGAGATCTTCTCTGTAATATCTGCGGCACTTATGTAGTTGCTCGTAGTGCGGTTTGGGTGACATCAGGTTTTCGCCCCATGGTCTGTTGTTCCTGATGACAGGCGCATACAGTGGGTTTCCTGGTGTTGCCCCGAACTCACTTCTTCTCTTTCCCTAGTCTTGCTAGTTTCGGTTATCTGAGAGAATGTATTTCCGTTATGATGAGTAATGGAAAAGGGGGAAGCCCGGTTCGAAAAAAAAGAGATCTTCTCTCACGAGAGGTCTAACCGAAGCTTCTACTTATGAATGATGAAATAATCATCAAATGCTGATATATAAAATCACCCTTATTAATCATAAAGTTAAAGTATGCTATCAAACCAAAAACTAATAATCTTAAGTTGCCGACCTCCCGATATAAACATCTCCGAAAAAGCCCAGAACCTGGCACGTACCTTCGAACGGAACCGTGCGAGTGCAGAAAAAGTTTTAAGGCCGACGGAGCGGCGGGCCCCGCACCCCCTTCACAAACTGGACGCATCCCCGCTCGAAAGCTAGATCCTTCGCTGGACAAGGTCCCGTTTGCACTAAGCCTCCATGAAGGCGTATCCGAAATGGCCTTGGATTTTTACCAGGGCCTGCAGGGGCCGTGGGAAGAAGTTGCGCCAGGTCCCGTCATTTTCCTGGCTCCCGTGAATTTTCGCGGATTTAAACGGCAGCAAGATGCGCGCCGGCAGCCACCCCCGTGCCCCCCGTGCCGGGCCCACCCTCTCGGTGGTCTTCGCAGGGCCTGGGAATGGACCGAAGACTGCGGGCTGGGGATTCCCAGCTTTTTTCATCCATGATTTTATGTGCCCGCAACCCCGTTCTTGAATTTCCCGCATAACCCCCCGAAAATGAGGGAAATGCACGGAATATGGCTGGCGGCCTCCGAAAAAGACCAGAACCTGGCACGTGCCTTCGAACAGAACCGTGCGAGCACAGAAAAAGTTTCAAGGCCGACGGAGCGACGGGCCCCGCACCCCCTTCACAAACCGGACGCATCCCCTCGAAAGCTAGATCCTTCGCTGGACAAGGTCCCGTTTGCACTAAGCCTCCGTGAAGGCGTATCCGAAATGGCGTCGGATTTTTACCACAGCCTGCAGGGGCCGTGGGAAGACGTTGCACCAGGTCCCGTCATTTTCCTGGCTCCCGTGAATTTCCACGGATTTAAACGCCAGCAAGACGCGCGCCGGCGGCCACCCCCGTGCCCCCCCGCTCCGGGCCCACCCTCTCGGTGGTCTGCGCAGGGCCTGGGAATGGACCGAAGACTGCGGGCTGGGGATTCCTAGCCCTTTCCGTCCATGATTTTATGTGCCCGGAGCCCCATTCTTGAATTTCCCGCATAAACCCCTAGAAATGCGAGAAATGCACGGAATATGGCTGGCGGCCACCGAAAATGCCCAGAACCTGGCACGTGCCTTCGAACGGAACCGTGCGAGCGCAGAAAAAGTTCCGAGGCCGACGGAGCGACGGGCCCCGCACCCCCTTCACAAACCGGACGCATCCCCGCTCGAAAGCTAGATCCTTCGCTGGACAAGGTCCCGTTTGCACTAAGCCTCCATGAAGGCGTATCCGAAATGGCCTCGGATTTTTTCCACGGCCTGCAGGGGCCGTGGGAAGACGCCGCGCCAGGTCCCGTCATTTTCCTGGCTCCCGTCAATTTCCGCGGATTTAAACGGTAGCAAGACGTGCGCCGGCGGCCACCCCGTGCCCCCCGCGCGGTTCTTTTCTTGTGGAGGATGAAACGAGATCTTCTCTGTAATATCTGTGGTACTTATGTAGTTGCTTGTAGTGCGGTTTGGGTGACATCAGGTTTTCGCCCCATGGTCTGTTGTTCCTGATGACAGGCGCATACAGTGGGTTTCCTGGTGTTGCCCCGAACTCACTTCTTCTCTTTCCCTAGTCTTGCTAGTTTCGGCTATCTGAGACAATGTATTTCCGTTATGATGAGTAATGGAAAAGGGGGAAGCCCGGTTCGAAAAAAAAGAGATCTTCTCTCACGAGAGGTCTAACCGAAGCTTCTACTTATGAATGATGAAATAATCATCATATGCTGATATATAAAATCACCCTTATTAGTCATAAAGTTAAAGTATGCTATCAAACCAAAAACTAATAATCTTAAGTTGCCGAGCTCCCGATATAAACATCTTGGAAAAGGTGGTCGTTGCCCTAGGTCTGTAGCCGTCCGGTTTCCGAGTTCCTATCCACGGGATCTCGGAAAAGGTTACCTTTCCCGAGTTGTTTCTGTCGTACACTCGGAGAAGGTGCCAATATGAACAGACGGCCGATCACCTTTTCCTCATCTCTCATTTCTTCCTAGTGTTCGTCAAATCGCCGGAGACGTCGCCTCCGCCGTCCGCCGTCCCCTCCGCGGCCAGCCCCCTCCGCCGTCCGCCATCCCCTCCGCGGCCAGCCCCCTCCGCCGCCATCTCCCTGCGCCGCCAAGCCCCATCGGCCGCTGCCCCTAACCGCCGGCAAGCCTCCTGTTGCTCGTCCAGGAGGAAGGAGGAGGGGGCACGCGGCTCCGGCGTCGACCACCGAGGCCACTCACCGGCGGCAAGGTAAGCCCCCCCTGCCCCGGCCATATTTTTTCAATTTTGTTGTTTTTTTTAAGAATTCTCTACTGCATAAATTTAGGAAATAAACCATACTAGAATTCTCAATGAAATCTTGCATGATCTCAATATCTAATCAGTTCACCATGTGGTAATTTTTTTAAAGTGTCAAACATAAGTTTTGTTACACACTTTGCTAATTTTTTTAAAGTGTCAAACACACAGCAGCACAATTTTTTTAAAGTGTCAAACATGATCTCAATATCTCAATATCTAAACATAAGTGGAATATATAAGTTCGTACGTAGGGGTGCAGGGGGGTGGGAGTGTCCAGTCTGAGAATTACATGGTGTTGTTGTTATTTTTGGGACATAATTTCTTTTATGCATGTAATGTACACCATTCCTAGTGATAACTCCAGTTTTTGGATTTATAAAAAAGTTACTAAGCTATTAGGGAATTTCCATAATTCACCTTAGCAGCGTTTACTGCGTTCGAACGCTGCTAATATATCCACTAGCAGCGTTTATTTCCTTTGAAACACTGCTAGTATGGTTTTATGGTTCCTAATCTCATTTATCACGATGCAATTCTAGTGAATATATCAGAAATTACATAGTGGCGTCACTAATTATAACATCAAGTGTGTTCTATGTACAAATGATAGCTATCAACCATGCAATCTTATATTTATTCCGTCTTTTTTGTAGCAGGTGCTTCGTCATGTTGGAGATGAAGAAGCGATACCGAGTAGTACCAAGCGCTGCCGACGACAGGGGTGCCGAGCACTCGTCCTCGACTGGTTCTGTACCCTCAGCCACAGAGAACCACGTTGAGCCCTCTTCCGACGAGGAGACGGAGGATTACGTGGAGGGGCCGGATCCCCTCGGTACCGATCCTGAGGATGAGGCAGGGGAGATGGGTGGTGGGGACAACTCGGGGTCTGGCACTTCGACGACAACCGGGAGAAAGCGCTCAACCCGTGGTCCGTCCTCGGCATCGAAGGAACCCACGCCCGCTGACCTTCGACCTATCCTTGAGCCCAAAGGAGACAAGTAAGCAAAGATCATACAAGTTATTTAGCTTATTAATATTTGCACACTGACATATGATTTTCCTTTTCATTGTGCAGGGAGTGGAAGTGTCTTACCAAGCGGCACGGGGGCATGCCGAACCACATGCTTGGCTCTCTACTGAAGAAGCACTTCCCTGGATTGGTCCAGTTGAGAGCCGACAAGCCCGCCACGCCAGGTTTCACCTGGGAGCACTAAAAGCAGCCATGGATGAGGACGATGTCAGCAAGGCCGAGCACGTCTGTCGTGAGTTCTAGGTATGTGCCTGTTTCATTGCATTGATCGTTATCCCGACGCTCGGTAATTATTTAACTCCTATATGCATTGTTGTAGAATCACTTTGCCTACGCGCCTGGGTTCGAGGATGAGGCTGCAAAGGTGTTAGAGAACATTGCCAAGGGCCGTCTCTATGACATGAAGCACAATGCGTGCACTGCGGCCGTGCAGAGAGCTCGCCCCATGCACTCCGAAGGGAGGAAGATGACGAGGTCTCTAGCTTGCTGCACCTACGACCTCGAGCAGGACGAGTACTTGGCGGTGAGCAACATCACAACCGAATAACTACTTGCGTCATCACCCGCTTGTTCCTTATGTTCGTCATATGATGTATTCTGTCTCAACAGGTGAAGGAGCCATGGATCCCAACTGACTGCTGGGAGGTGTTGGTGGCGGATTGGTGCAGTGATGAGTGGCTGGCGACGCACAAGGTGAAAAGGGGAGACCGCCTGAAGATGCCCGGTCCGGCACACGTGCAGGGGAGCCTCAACCTCGCAGCATACCATGAAAGAATGGTATGTGCAACCCCAAGGTCATTTTTGTCTATAGGTTCATCTGGGTTTTACTAATCACGACCGTCTTTCTTTTGTAGATGAGAGAACAGCCTGAGGCCAACATCAACATCATGCAGGCGTGGAAACATGGGCATAGAGGCAAGGATGGCGCGGAGTTCTGCAGCATGTCTGCCAAGGACAGATATGGGTTTTACGAAACCCATTTCAAGGAGGCCTATGGGGAGGAGTCTGATCCTATGTCGCAGGACCTCGATCCCTTGGTGGTCATGAGGGCAGGCCCAGGGAAGAGGAGCGGCCACCACTTGATCGGCGACGACGCGATCTCCACGTCCTCGCATCCCAAGCTATCTCAGAAGCAGGCGCAAAGCACAAGCTCAAGTCCCTCCATAAGGAGTCGCCCGATGACTCAGTCGGTTGAGATTTCAAAGCTCAAGGTTTTTAATTTCATATATGCCATTGTCTTTGCATTCTTTGTGTCGCAACCTATATGTGAAGGAACTCCGTGTATTACAGGCCGCGCTGGAGGCATCCGAGGCCGCACGTGCAAGAGACGCGGCCGAACAGGAGGAACGGATGAAGGCCGAAAAGCTGGAAAGGGAGAAGATCCAGGAAGACTTAGCGGTTAGTACTTTCCCATATCGACGCCTATCCATATTAACCGATTGACCAACTTGGAACAATGCTGACATGTCGACCCTCGTCCTTTGTAGGGGTTACGGGCAATGTGGGCGATGATGATGAAAGGAAACCCTCCTCCTCCTCCTCCTCCTCCTGCAGGATTGTCGTGATGTGTTGACCGTCGTCCTCCTCCTATGTACTGAACATGCGAAGTGGTTGCATCATGATTATGTAGTGAACTAAGTCGTGAGCTATGTCATGAACTTGTCGTGAGCTATGGTTGTGAACTTGTTAGGATATATGAGTTTAATTCGTATGTGATGTCACTTTGAGCTATAATGATGTGATATATGTGCTCTGTGCTATATGTGCTGTGTGTTATATGTGCTGTATGTCAATTGCAGGGCCTTAGGACAGAACATATATATAGATCTGCACTGTGCTGTCACCTTCTGCCGAGTTCAGCACTTGGTGATTCCAGCCTTTCTCGAGTTTGGAGCTCGGCAAAGGTGGTGCCTGAGATGCGATGTCACTGGCAGCTCTTTTCCAAGAGCTAGGGTACTCCGGAAAGGTTGTGCGTGAGCTAGGCTGCCACTGGCAGCTGTTTTCCGAGAGCTATCGTACTCGGGAAAAATGGCATGACCTGACTATAGTATGCCGAGTGGTGGATCAGAGATCTCGGCAAAGATATATGTCATAGGAGAAAAAGAAATTACTTAAATATTTTGCCGAGTGTTGTTGCGCGGGAGCTCGGCAAACAATTACTGTGAGGGAAAAAGTATTTTAGTAAATAGTTTGCCGAGTGCTTCGCGGCGAATCTCGGCATAGGTGGACTGTACGCGACGGAGCCGTCAAGCTCAAACGGCCGTGCCACCTGGCACTTGTTTGCCGGGTGCCATAGAAAAGGTTCTCGGCATACATCAAATAAACCGAGTGTTGTTTGTTTGCCGAGCCCTTTGCGGTAGACGCTCGGCAAACACGAGCGTGTGCCGTGTGCTGCTCTTTGCCGAGAGCGACACTCGGCTTACTTACCTTTTACCGTGATCCCGTGTTCTAGTACTCGGCAAAGAGAAAAGAACTCGGTAACGACGAATTTTCCAATAGTGACTATATCAAAATAAGATATATGCAAAAACTTTGTAGAGGTATATTGGAGGAAGCCAAAATGAACTCAAATGCTTGGGGTAGGAAATCAAATAAATTTTCCTTCTTTGTTGTTGTTTTGCTTCGTTTACTCTGGTCTCAGCAATTATTACGAGTTTTTGTAGCTTGTACCGGGTCTCTGTGTGAAGAGCGCAAAGACATCTTAAGTCCTTAATGCGCTCTGCCGGATGTCCTAATAGTTGTTTCATACAGGAACAAACTGCAAAAGATATGGAATGGTCTGTCTTTGGTGGAAGACAAGTACATATATAAAGTCAACCAGACCAAGTGCCATGAGATTACTACTTCATAAACCAGCTTCAAAAGAAGAGCAGTATCAAGCCCTACCAGCTATAATTACCCTAAAGGTGTTTTTACAGACCTAGCCAATGCAAAGATAATTGGTGACTGATGCTCACGGCATATATATATTGTTATTTTTCAGCTGTCTTGTGTGCAAGAATCACTCATGGAAGGTTTCAGCTTCATTTAAGTGTGTCTATGCACATTTTATACTTCTATTACATCTGCAAACTACAAATATTGAATAGGATTTTTTATATAGAATCTCCTAGGCTCCTAGCTATATTATTAGTTGCTGACCCCATGTTTGCCAACGGAGTTAGTTGATGATTCCAACACAGAGAAGATTCTAATGTTGTATATTATTTCTTCCAAATCAATATACTGTAACTCTCAGATTAATAAATTCTCTCTAATAATATCTGCAGTATATATCTAATAACTCTCAGATTAATTAAAGGAATGTCTGTTGGCATTTAAGTTTTATGAGCTTGCCGACTTCTTAAAATCAGTCTAACAGAGTACTTGTATTTAACTAAGCTGAAACCTTGTAGCACTGTAAAAACATATTCTGCTTCCCTAACTTAACAGAAATCTTTCGTGTTCATAACACATTTTTTGTCATAAATTTGTATGATGGAGACATTATGTCTTATCTGAATTCTGCATGCATGTTTCCAGTTTAAACAATAAGTGAAAATGATAAGGATTCAATGATCTCTGCTCTTCAGCATGAGTAAGATTTTGTGAGTTACTACTCCAGATAAATAGCCAGTGTATTATATGGTACATGTAATAGACATGCACGCATGTATTTAACCATCTAGCAAAGAGGCTGTGTTCCTGTTGAAAGCTATATTAAATCCTAAATTTTCACTCATCTGATGATGAAATGAAGGTGAGGAACGACATCTTGCATTGACTGAAAAAAATACATTTAAATATTTTAATTTTTGTAGTAGTTATGACTGTCTCAGCGGAATAAGAGTCTCGCATTTGGTCTGTCCCTGTCTGTTTGGGTCGAAACCAACAGAAAACGCGGCCCAACGCGCCAACGCAAGGGGACAGGTGTCTGTTTTTCGTCCGTCCGCGGCCCAAATTTGAGCCGGATTTGCGTCCAAACGGGTAGGGCGCGGACGCGCGCGACACCCGCCCATGTCCTCCCACTGGCCAGCCAGTCGGGGGCACGTCCTCCCCATTTCCCCCTTCCCTCCCAAAACCCTCCCGCCCTCCCTTCTCCGGCTTGGCCGCCGCGCCAACCCCCCCTCCCCCCGTCGCCGTTGTCGCCATCCCGGCTGCAACTGTTGCCTGTCGACCGCCATGTGTGCGCGGAGAAGACGAAGCCCAAGAAGGTGCTCACGCCGGAGGAAACGGCCCGAGAATCATTGAAGAGGGCTGGCCGGAGGACCAGAGATGCGGAGAGGAAAGCGGCTGCCCAGTCCGCCGTCGATGCCGCCGCCGCAGGCCATCGTCGTCAAGGCCATGCAGCATGCCCTCCTCCTGCTAGGGTTTAGTCCACCCACGCCGTCCATTCTGACGGCGGCCGCCACGGCCGCAGCGAGCACTGGCTCGTCGGCAATTCGCCGTCCACAGGTGGGGTCGCCACGCTTGTCCGCAATGCCGCAGACGCGCGGCCTCCATCACTCGCACGACCCAGCAGCAACCTGCTTCTCCACCTCGCCGGAAGGTAGTGTGGTCGTCCCAGCCACCCCCACGCCCGCGGCCAGCATCGACCTCAACGCCAAGTGCTCTGGACCCGGTGGAGATCTATTGTGATAATAGTGGCGCCGTGGCTCAGGCAAGGGAGCCAAGTTCGCACCATAAGACAAGACATATTGAACACAAATATAAACTCATTCGACATCATGTCAAAGTGGGTTTAGTGAAAGTACGCAAAGTTCACATGGATCTGAATGTGTCAGACCCGATGACAAAGCCTCTACCACGAGCAAAGCATGAGCAACACCGGATAGCCATTGGTGTTAGGGAAGCCATGTAACTAGATTATTGACTCTAGTGCAAGTGGGAGTGTATAGGAGATATGCCCTGGAGGCAATAATAATAGTATTTTGTATCTCCAAGTTTGTAATTGATGTTTATGTTCCATGCTATAACTGCAATGATTCTCGAGTCTGCAATAACCACGAGGCTCGGAGGGAAACTCATGTGCACGTGTGGTATAATAAACGGTAAAATGTATTCCTAGTCATGCCTCTAAGACTAGCTCAAGTATTGCATGATGATCCTGTTTTCCTGATCATGGGCATGTCTATGCCGGCAATTTTGAGGGCACAAAGTTAGAAGAACATTTGTGTTGAATTGACCCGAATTGATGTTATGCTATGAGATACATTCGTCACAAGTAAATGGTTAATAACACAACGAAAGTTTACATTTGCATAATTCCTTAGACCATGAGAGTATCGAGTTCCTTCGTACTTGCTTCGTGAACTCTGGGGTTTGTTAAACGTCATCTGTAACATGCTGGCTATTACGGCTGCTCACGGGTTCACGGAAAAGTATGACAAGTAACTTGATAGGTCAAGATTGGGATTTGCTCCTCCGACGATGGAGAGATATTCTTAGGGCCCTCTCGGTGTTACGGTATCCATCATCGTCTGGCCAGATACAATGTGATTTGATCATAGGGATGCCGGAACGCAGAAACGAGAAGAGAGAACAAAACCGGTAATGAGGTAACTGGCATAGTGGACAAGTTGTTGATCCACGGAGATGCCGACAAGTCTCACCTCGGGTTTTTATAACATATCGTGAAGCAATAGGAATAGCACACGGCAACTACAGGTTCACTCAAATATTCATTCGTGTGGGTATAGGGATCAATATGGGTGTCCACGGTTCCGCTATGATCATTGATCGGAAAGTGTTCCGGTCATGTCTATACTTCACCGAACCTATAGGGTCACACGCTTAAGGGTCATCTATCTACTGAATACTAGACATGGAGTCTGAGAGAATGTCACCGGAAAAGTGTCGGAGACAATGGAAATGTTCCGGAGAGAACACCAGAATAGTTTCGGTAAAACCGAAAGTTGTTTCGGAGGAAACCATTAAGCCAAATAGGTTTCGGCACGCTACTGGAACATTTTGGAGGTACCAGAATTGTTCTAGGAACTTCTGGATTTTTTCCGGAGAGAAAAACCGAAAATGTTTCGGAGCAGCTGGAATTGCTATGGTTGCTTTTCGCTGAAGAAAAAGATTGATCTGGAAATGTTTCGGAACATGTCCAGAATTATTTTAGTGGGTACTGGAAATGTTCTAGGCCTACAGAAATATTTTCGAAATTAACGGTCGCGGAAAAATGTCTTTGTGAATAGTGAAAGTGCTTTATGGTTACTTTTTGGAAAGCCACTTTTTTGGGCTTTGTTCAAAAGATCTATGAGAAGACTTGGGAAGGAGGGAACCCCTTTTGGGGGGGCCCACTAGGTCTGGCCGTCCAAGGGAGGAGCTCCTCCATGGAGCTCCTCTTCCCTTCCTTTTATGCCCTTGTGATGGTCACATGGCATGGGTAGTTTGGTATTTACATGTGCCACCCTACCCCTTGGGTTTTCCTATAAATAGAGGTGGAGGGGAGCTCTCCACACTCACTCCAAGCTCTCATACACATGCCATGATTTATCTGGCTCTCTCTCTCCCTCCCACGAAATAGTTTCATAGAGCCGAAAGGCTATCTGGGTTCCGGTGGGAACTAGTTCTGGACGGCGAAGCCCTGCCGGATAGCTGACACCGTATGTGTGCAACCCCGTAGAGAGTTCGTAGTTTCGATCTTAGTTCGAGAGTGCCTCCCGAAGGGCTGTCCAAGTGACTGTCCGAGATTCTGTGAGTGCCACCCGAAGGGCTATCCGTGACACTGTCCGAGGGACTGTCCGACTGCCTCCCGAAAGGTTGTCCGAGGAGCAGACGAGGGAGAACATCCTCATGGTTGGGAGGTTGTAAATCCTAGCTGCGGGGATCTGCACTGCCGATCTTCATCGACTCTACTTCTGCTGCGCTATGAGTTGGTAATGATCAGATCAAAACCTTGTATGCATCTCCATAGTGATCCTGGGCGTGCTCGCAGTACCGAAATTTTTTGTTTTCTGTCGCGTTCTCCAACACCCATCTGGAGGACTCCGCCGGTACGCTGGCGGAGGGGAATCGACCACGGAAGGCTTCTTCATCAACCTTGCTGCCCCTCCGATGATGTGTGAGTAGTTCCTACAGGGCCTACGGGTCCATAGTGATTTGCTAGATGGCTCTCTCTCTCGTTATGATCTTCAATACCATGTTCTCCTCGGAGTTCTATCCGATGTAATTCTTTTGTGCGGTGTGTTTGTTGGGATCCGATGAATTGTGGGTTTAATATCAGATTATTCATTGAAAGTAATTGAGTCAATTGCGAATTCTATTATGTATGATTGTTATACCTATGTAATGCTTTCCGATCTATGAGTTATCTTTGGCCAAGTTGATGGGTAGATCTTCAGTGGAAGTGCTGCATAGTAGTAGGTTCAATCTTGCGGTGTCCTCACCCAGTGACAGAAAGGGTAGCGAGGCACGTATTTGTATTGTTGCTACTAAGGGTAAAACGATGGGGTTTAATCATATTGATTGGTTTTATTCTGTCTACATTATGTCATCTTACTTAAAGCGTTACTCTGTTTGTCGTGAACTTAATACCATAGATGCAGGGAGGAGTCGGTCGATTGGTGGAGTAATAGTAGTAGATGCAGGCAGGAGTCGGTCTACTTGTCACGGACGTAATTCCTATATCCATAATCATGCCATGAATAACGTCATAACTATGCGCTTTTCTATCAATTGCCCAACAGTAATTTGTCTACCCACCGTATGCCATGCTTATGAGAGAGATGCCTCTAGTGAAAACTATGGCCCCCGGGTCTACTTTTATCATATTACAAAAAACAAAAATACCTTGCTGCAATTTATTTACTTTTATTTTACTTTGCAATTTATCTATCTACAACTATCAGATTTAATCCTTGCAATTAACGAGTATAAGGGGATTGACAACCCTCTTGCCCACGTTGGGTGCAAGTATTTGCTCTTGTTGTGCGTAGGTGTTGTCGACGGTTGTTTGCGTGAATCTCTTACTGGATTCGATAACCTTGGTTCTCACTGAGGGAAATACTTATCCGCTACTATATTGCATCTCCCTTCCTCTTCGGGGAAAATCCCAACGCAGCTCACAAGTAGCAGAAAGAATTTCTGGCGCCGTTGCCGGGGAGGTTTATCAAACAACTCAAAACACCTTCATATACATTATCATTTACTTGCTCTACTTTTTACGTGCTTTTATTTTCTTTTATTAGTCTCGTTCAAAAATCAAAAACACAAAAATATTTTATTTTGCTTGCTTGCTTGAAGTTGCTATCATGTCTGAGTTTGAGAAAGTTATTGTTGAAAGTGCTAGTGAGGACAGTTCTAGTGAATCTTATGAGGAAGAACTTAAATTGCATTATCTTAATACTAATCCTCCTAATAATGAACTACATGATGAATCCCACTTGATTTGGAAAACAAAAGATTTACTTATGGGTAGTGGAAACGTTATTGGAAAAAGTGTCTTCCAAGAATTTTTCACATGTACCGGAACTTTGCCATCAAGTGAAGGGTCTATTCTTAAAAGAACAAATTGCTATGCTGATGCTATTGTTATGCTAGTATGTAAGCTTGAAAGGAGGTTTGCTCGTACTCATCCTACTTTGCAAAGAATGTTTCTTGAACTTCCCCTCATAGACAATCCGGGGGCTAAGAAAATTGCCACTACTATCCTTATGAATGAGTTCGACTACATAATTCAAGAGGCTAGATAAATATTTGATCATTATGATATGAATTATGAATGTCCTTTAATAGATGAGGTTCTTTATGATAAAGATTTTATTCGAAAGATTGAGTCTAAGGACTGTCATGCATTTGATAAGAATGATAGAAGGAAGGTCCCGCATGTAGCTTTAATCCAACATTTATTTAATAGCACTAATGATCAATATGCTTGGATTGTTAAGGGAAACCAACAAGGGTATGATGTGGAATGTCCTAAAAATGCTAGAATTACTCTTGATGATAATTTTACGGTAGCTTATGAAGGACCACGTGATGATCCTATTCCAAAAGAAGTTGATCTTGAAAGTGTTACACTTACGGATGATAGTCCTTTTCATTACTTGAGTTCTCCAAATAGGAAATGCATTGCTGAGAAAAGATAACTTTTGAGGAATGCTTATGAGAATATTCTTTTTAAGGGAAGGTTGAACAAAGATGATTATACTTGAAACTATGCATTATGCCTAGCTAGAGGCATAAAACAATAGCGCTTGTTGGGAGGCAACCCAATATTTATCTTTATTGCAACTTTTACTTTCTGTTTTGGTGTGATGATATGATTATTGCTACTGTAATGATTGTGTTTTTATATTTTAATTAGTGTTTGTGCCAAGTAAAGCCTTTGGGATGATTTGGATGATAGTTGAATTGATGCTGTATGAAAACAGAAACTTTTACGCTCAGTTCAGGAATTATTAAAAATTACAGGAACGCGCTTTAGATATAAATTTTTTACACAGTATTGAGACAAATTTCCCACGTTGTCCTAATTTTTCAGATTTTTTTGAGTTCCAGAAGTATGGTTTTAGTTCAGATCATTACAGACTGTTCTGTTTTAGACATATTCTGTTTTTGTTGCATAGTGTGCTTGTTTTAATGATGCTATGGATTATATCGGGGGGTATAAGTCATGGAGAAGTTAGAATATAGTAGTTATTATATAAGAACAATTATGCATCTGTTTATAACAGTGCCTAAGTTTATGGTTTACCGATTATACTAACGGATCTTACGAAGTTTTTGTTGAGTTTTGTGTGCTGAAGTTTTCAAGTTTTGTGTGAGTTTACGATGAACAACGGAATAAGGAGTGGCAAGACCCTAAGCTTGGGGATGCCCAAGGCACCCCAAGGTAATATTAAAGGAAGACACAAGCGTCTAAGCTTGGGGATGCCCCGGGATGGCATCCCCTCTTTTGTCCACAATTCATCGGTATGTTCACTTGGAGCTATATTTTTATTCATCACATGATATGAGTTTTACTTGGAGCGTCTTGTGCTATAGTTTTATTTTGCTTGTTAGTTTGCCACAATCATTGTTTGCTGGACACACCTTTGAGAGAGACACACATTCATTATGACGCGGCTGTTCGCGGGGAAATTTTGGCTAAGTTCCCCACCCGCGAAAGTTTTGCCGAGTACAGCTCATAAAGAACTCGGCACTAGTTGCCAGATCTAGGTCAGCTACCCTTTTCCGAGATTTCAGCCAGCAAATCTCGGGCAATAGTACAGATCTAGGTCAAATGACCTTTACCGAGAGCCCGAACTAAAGATCTCGGAAAAACATCCCCCAAAATTCAATTACCTCCTTTTTATTTTATTATTTTTTCCTTATTATTTTTATAGGTTAAAACAAATATATATATACCAATTTTAATGTGTCTGACCCTCCCCAAGCGGTCTCGAGAACATGCCCATCCCCGCACCCCCTTCACAAACTGGACGCATCCCCGCTCGAAAGCAAGATCCTTCGCTGGACAAGGCCCCGTTTGCCCTAAGCCTACGTGAAGGCGTATCCGAAACGGCCTCAAATTTTTACCACGGCCTGCAGGGGCCGTGGGAAGACGTCGCGCCAGGTCCCATCATTTTCCTGGCTCCCATGAATTTCCGCATATTTAAACAGTAGCAAGACGCACGCCGGCGGCCACCCCCGTGCCCCCTGCGTCGGGCCCACCCTCTCGGTGGTCTGCACAGGGCCTGGGAATGGACCAAAGACCGCGGGCTGGGGATTCCCAGCCCTTTCCGTCCATGATTTTATGTGCCCGCAGCCCCATTCTTGAATTTCCCGCATAAATCCCTGGAAATGCAGGAAATGCATGGAATATGGCCGGCGGCCTCCGAAAAAGCCCAGAACCTGGCACGTGCCTTCGAACGGGACCTTGCGAGCGCAGAAAAAGTTTCAAGGCCGACGGAGCGACGGGCCCCGCACCACCTTCACAAACCGGACGCATCCTGCTCCAAAGCTAGATCCTTCGCTGGACAAGGTCCCGTTTGCACTAAGCCTCCGTGAAGGCGTATCCGAAACGGCCTCGGATTTTTACCATGGCCTGAAGGGGCCGTGGGAAGACGTCGCGCAAGGTCCCGTCATTTTCCTGGCTCCCGTGAATTTCCGCGGATTTAAACGGCAGCAAGACGCGCGCCGACGACCACCCCCGTGCCCCCCTCGCCGGGCCCACCCTCTGGGTGGTCTGTGCAGGGCCTGGGAATGGACCGAAGACAGCGGGCTAGGGATTCCCAGCCCTTTCCGTCCATGATTTTATGTGCCCGCAGCCCCGTTCTTGAATTTCCCGCATAAACCCCTGAAAATGCGAGAAATGCACGGAATATGGCTGGCGGCCTCCGAAAATCCCAGAACCTGGCACGTGCCTTCGAACGTAACTGCGCGAGCGCAGAAAAAGTTCTGAGGCCGACGGAGCGACGGGCCCCGCACCCCCTTCACAAACCGGACGCATCCCCGCTCGAAAGCTAGATCCTTCGCTGGACAAGGTCCCGTTTGCACTAAGCCTCCATGAAGGCTTATCCGAAACGGCCTCGGATTTTTACCACGGCCTGTAGGGGCCGTGGGAAGACACCGCGCTAGGTCTCGTCATTTTACTGGCTCCCGTGAATTTCCGCGGATTTAAACAGCAGCAAGACGTGCGGCGGCGGCCACCCCGTGCCCCCCGCGAGGTTCTTTTCTTGTGGAGGATGAAACGAGATCTTCTCTGTAATATCTGCGGCACTTATGTAGTTGCTCGTAGTGCGGTTTGGGTGACATCAGGTTTTCGCCCCATGGTCTGTTGTTCCTGATGACAGGCGCATACAGTGGGTTTCCTGGTGTTGCC
The DNA here is from genome assembly GCA_039707655.1 of Elymus sibiricus. Lineage (NCBI taxonomy): Eukaryota > Viridiplantae > Streptophyta > Magnoliopsida > Poales > Poaceae > Elymus > Elymus sibiricus. The sequence continues at coordinate 373,123,176 of CM077664.1, read as the reverse complement.
CCGAACTCACTTCTTCTCTTTCCCTAGTCTTGCTAGTTTCGGTTATCTGTGAGAATGTATTTCCGTTATGATGAGTAATGGAAAAGGGGGAAGCCCGGTTCGAAAAAAAAAGAGATCTTCTCTCACGAGAGGTCTAACCGAAGCTTCTACTTATGAATGATGAAATAATCATCAAATGCTGATATATAAAATCACCCTTATTAATCATAAAGTTAAAGTATGCTATCAAACCAAAAACTAATAATCTTACGTTGCCGACCTCCCGATATAAACATCTCCGAAAAAGCCCAGAACCTGGCACGTACCTTCGAACGGAACCGTGCGAGTGCAGAAAAAGTTTTAAGGCCGACGGAGCGACGGGCCCCGCACCCCCTTCACAAACTGGACGCATCCCCGCTCGAAAGCTAGATCCTTCGCTGGACAAGGTCCCGTTTGCACTAAGCCTCCATGAAGGCGTATCCGAAATGGCCTTGGATTTTTACCAGGGCCTGCAGGGGCCGTGGGAAGACGTTGCGCCAGGTCCCGTCATTTTCCTGGCTCCCGTGAATTTTCGCGGATTTAAACGGCAGCAAGATGCGCGCCGGCAGCCACCCGCGTGCCCCCCGTGCCGGGCCCACCCTCTCGGTGGTCTTCGCAGGGCCTGGGAATGGACCGAAGACTGCGGGCTGGGGATTCCCAGCTTTTTTCATCCATGATTTTATGTGCCCGCAGCCCCGTTCTTGAATTTCCCGCATAACCCCCCGAAAATGAGGGAAATGCACGGAATATGGCTGGCGGCCTCCGAAAAAGACCAGAACCTGGCACGTGCCTTCGAACAGAACCGTGCGAGCACAGAAAAAGTTTCAAGGCCGACGGAGCGACGGGCCCCGCACCCCCTTCACAAACCGGACGCATCCCCTCGAAAGCTAGATCCTTCGCTGGACAAGGTCCCGTTTGCACTAAGCCTCCGTGAAGGCGTATCCGAAATGGCGTCGGATTTTTACCACAGCCTGCAGGGGCCGTGGGAAGACGTTGCACCAGGTCCCGTCATTTTCCTGGCTCCCGTGAATTTCCACGGATTTAAACGCCAGCAAGACGCGCGCCGGCGGCCACCCCCGTGCCCCCCGCTCCGGGCCCACCCTCTCGGTGGTCTGCGCAGGGCCTGGGAATGGACCGAAGACTGCGGGCTGGGGATTCCTAGCCCTTTCCGTCCATGATTTTATGTGCCCGGAGCCCCATTCTTGAATTTCCCGCATAAACCCCTAGAAATGCGAGAAATGCACGGAATATGGCTGGCGGCCACCGAAAATGCCCAGAACCTGGCACGTGCCTTCGAACGGAACCGTGCGAGCGCAGAAAAAGTTCCGAGGCCGACGGAGCGACGGGCCCCGCACCCCCTTCACAAACCGGACGCATCCCCGCTCGAAAGCTAGATCCTTCGCTGGACAAGGTCCCGTTTGCACTAAGCCTCCATGAAGGCGTATCCGAAATGGCCTCGGATTATTTCCACGGCCTGCAGGGGCCGTGGGAAGACGCCGCGCCAGGTCCCGTCATTTTCCTGGCTCCCGTCAATTTCCGCGGATTTAAACGGTAGCAAGACGTGCGCCGGCGGCCACCCCGTGCCCCCCGCGCGGTTCTTTTCTTGTGGAGGATGAAACGAGATCTTCTCTGTAATATCTGTGGTACTTATGTAGTTGCTTGTAGTGCGGTTTGGGTGACATCAGGTTTTCGCCCCATGGTCTGTTGTTCCTGATGACAGGCGCATACAGTGGGTTTCCTGGTGTTGCCCCGAACTCACTTCTTCTCTTTCCCTAGTCTTGCTAGTTTCGGCTATCTGAGACAATGTATTTCCGTTATGATGAGTAATGGAAAAGGGGGAAGCCCGGTTCGAAAAAAAAGAGATCTTCTCTCACGAGAGGTCTAACCGAAGCTTCTACTTATGAATGATGAAATAATCATCATATGCTGATATATAAAATCACCCTTATTAGTCATAAAGTTAAAGTATGCTATCAAACCAAAAACTAATAATCTTAAGTTGCCGAGCTCCCGATATAAACATCTTGGAAAAGGTGGTCGTTGCCCTAGGTCTGTAGCCGTCCGGTTTCCGAGTTCCTATCCACGGGATCTCGGAAAAGGTTACCTTTCCCGAGTTGTTTCTGTCGTACACTCGGAGAAGGTGCCAATATGAACAGACGGCCGATCACCTTTTCCTCATCTCTCATTTCTTCCTAGTGTTCGTCAAATCGCCGGAGACGTCGCCTCCGCCGTCCGCCGTCCCCTCCGCGGCCAGCCCCCTCCGCCGTCCGCCATCCCCTCCGCGGCCAGCCCCCTCCGCCGCCATCTCCCTGCGCCGCCAAGCCCCATCGGCCGCTGCCCCTAACCGCCGGCAAGCCTCCTGTTGCTCGTCCAGGAGGAAGGAGGAGGGGGCACGCGGCTCCGGCATCGACCGCCGAGGCCACTCACCGGCGGCAAGGTAAGCCCCCCCTGCCCCGGCCATATTTTTTTCAATTTTGTTGTTTTTTTTAAGAATTCTCTACTGCATAAATTTAGGAAATAAACCATACTAGAATTCTCAATGAAATCTTGCATGATCTCAATATCTAATCAGTTCACCATGTGGTAATTTTTTTAAAGTGTCAAACATAAGTTTTGTTACACACTTTGCTAATTTTTTTAAAGTGTCAAACACACAGCAGCACAATTTTTTTAAAGTGTCAAACATGATCTCAATATCTCAATATCTAAACATAAGTGGAATATATAAGTTCGTACGTAGGGGTGCAGGGGGTTGGGAGTGTCCAGTCTGAGAATTACATGGTGTTGTTGTTATTTTTGGGACATAATTTCTTTTATGCATGTAATGTACACCATTCCTAGTGATAACTCCAGTTTTTGGATTTATAAAAAAGTTACTAAGCTATTAGGGAATTTCCATAATTCACCTTAGCAGCGTTTACTGCGTTCGAACGCTGCTAATATATCCACTAGCAGCGTTTATTTCCTTTGAAACACTGCTAGTATGGTTTTATGGTTCCTAATCTCATTTATCACGATGCAATTCTAGTGAATATATCAGAAATTACATAGTGGCGTCACTAATTATAACATCAAGTGTGTTCTATGTACAAATGATAGCTATCAACCATGCAATCTTATATTTATTCCGTCTTTTTTGTAGCAGGTGCTTCGTCATGTTGAAGATGAAGAAGCGATACCGTGTAGTACCAAGCGCTGCCGACGACAGGGGTGCCGAGCACTCGTCCTCGACTGGTTCTGTACCCTCAGCCACAGAGAACCACGTTGAGCCCTCTTCCGACGAGGAGACGGAGGATTACGTGGAGGGGCCGGATCCCCTCGGTACCGATCCTGAGGATGAGGCAGGGGAGATGGGTGGTGGGGACAACTCGGGGTCTGGCACCTCGACGACAACCGGGAGAAAGCGCTCAACCCGTGGTCCGTCCTCGGCATCGAAGGAACCCACGCCCGCTGACCTTCGACCTATCCTTGAGCCCAAAGGAGACAAGTAAGCAAAGATCATACAAGTTATTTAGCTTATTAATATTTGCACACTGACATATGATTTTCCTTTTCATTGTGCAGGGAGTGGAAGTGTCTTACCAAGCGGCACGGGGGCATGCCGAACCACATGCTTGGCTCTCTACTGAAGAAGCACTTCCCTGGATTGGTCCAGTTGAGAGCCGACAAGCCCGCCACGCCAGGTTTCACCTGGGAGCACTAAAAGCAGCCATGGATGAGGACGATGTCAGCAAGGCCGAGCACGTCTGTCGTGAGTTCTAGGTATGTGCCTGTTTCATTGCATTGATCGTTATCCCGACGCTCGGTAATTATTTAACTCCTATATGCATTGTTGTAGAATCACTTTGCCTACGCGCCTGGGTTCAAGGATGAGGCTGCAAAGGTGTTAGAGAACATTGCCAAGGGCCGTCTCTATGACATGAAGCACAATGCGTGCACTGCGGCCGTGCAGAGAGCTCGCCCCATGCACTCCGAAGGGAGGAAGATGACGAGGTCTCTAGCTTGCTGCACCTACGACCTCGAGCAGGACGAGTACTTGGCGGTGAGCAACATCACAACCGAATAACTACTTGCGTCATCACCCGCTTGTTCCTTATGTTCGTCATATGATGTATTCTGTCTCAACAGGTGAAGGAGCCATGGATCCCAACTGACTGCTGGGAGGTGTTGGTGGCGGATTGGTGCAGTGATGAGTGGCTGGCGACGCACAAGGTGAAAAGGGGAGACCGCCTGAAGATGCCCGGTCCGGCACACGTGCAGGGGAGCCTCAACCTCGCAGCATACCATGAAAGAATGGTATGTGCAACCCCAAGGTCATTTTTGTCTATAGGTTCATCTGGGTTTTACTAATCACGACCGTCTTTCTTTTGTAGATGAGAGAACAGCCTGAGGCCAACATCAACATCATGCAGGCGTGGAAACATGGGCATAGAGGCAAGGATGGCGCGGAGTTCTGCAGCATGTCTGCCAAGGACAGATATGGGTTTTACGAAACCCATTTCAAGGAGGCCTATGGGGAGGAGTCTGATCCTATGTCGCAGGACCTCGATCCCTTGGTGGTCATGAGGGCAGGCCCAGGGAAGAGGAGCGGCCACCACTTGATCGGCGACGACGCGATCTCCACGTCCTCGCATCCCAAGCTATCTCAGAAGCAGGCGCAAAGCACAAGCTCAAGTCCCTCCATAAGGAGTCGCCCGATGACTCAGTCGGTTGAGATTTCAAAGCTCAAGGTTTTTAATTTCATATATGCCATTGTCTTTGCATTCTTTGTGTCGCAACCTATATGTGAAGGAACTCCGTGTATTACAGGCCGCGCTGGAGGCATCCGAGGCCGCACGTGCAAGAGACGCGGCCGAACAGGAGGAACGGATGAAGGCCGAAAAGCTGGAAAGGGAGAAGATCCAGGAAGACTTAGCGGTTAGTACTTTCCCATATCGACGCCTATCCATATTAACCGATTGACCAACTTGGAACAATGCTGACATGTCGACCCTCGTCCTTTGTAGGGGTTACGGGCAATGTGGGCGATGATGATGAAAGGAAACCCTCCTCCTCCTCCTCCTCCTCCTGCAGGATTGTCGTGATGTGTTGACCGTCGTCCTCCTCCTATGTACTGAACATGCGAAGTGGTTGCATCATGATTATGTAGTGAACTAAGTCGTGAGCTATGTCATGAACTTGTCGTGAGCTATGGTTGTGAACTTGTTAGGATATATGAGTTTAATTCGTATGTGATGTCACTTTGAGCTATAATGATGTGATATATGTGCTCTGTGCTATATGTGTTGTGTGTTATATGTGCTGTATGTCAATTGCAGGGCCTTAGGACAGAACATATATATAGATCTGCACTGTGCTGTCACCTTCTGCCGAGTTCAGCACTTGGTGATTCCAGCCTTTCTCGAGTTTGGAGCTCGGCAAAGGTGGTGCCTGAGATGCGATGTCACTGGCAGCTCTTTTCCAAGAGCTAGGGTACTCCGGAAAGGTTGTGCGTGAGCTAGGCTGCCACTGGCAGCTGTTTTCCGAGAGCTATCGTACTCGGGAAAAATGGCATGACCTGACTATAGTATGCCGAGTGGTGGATCAGAGATCTCGGCAAAGATATATGTCATAGGAGAAAAAGAAATTACTTAAATATTTTGCCGAGTGTTGTTGCGCGGGAGCTCGGCAAACAATTACTGTGAGGGAAAAAGTATTTTAGTAAATAGTTTGCCGAGTGCTTCGCGGCGAATCTCGGCATAGGTGGACTGTACGCGACGGAGCCGTCAAGCTCAAACGGCCGTGCCACCTGGCACTTGTTTGCCGGGTGCCATAGAAAAGGTTCTCGGCATACATCAAATAAACCGAGTGTTGTTTGTTTGCCGAGCCCTTTGCGGTAGACGCTCGGCAAACACGAGCGTGTGCCGTGTGCTGCTCTTTGCCGAGAGCGACACTCGGCTTACTTACCTTTTACCGTGATCCCGTGTTCTAGTACTCGGCAAAGAGAAAAGAACTCGGTAACGACGAATTTTCCAATAGTGACTATATCAAAATAAGATATATGCAAAAACTTTGTAGAGGTATATTGGAGGAAGCCAAAATGAACTCAAATGCTTGGGGTAGGAAATCAAATAAATTTTCCTTCTTTGTTGTTGTTTTGCTTCGTTTACTCTGGTCTCAGCAATTATTACGAGTTTTTGTAGCTTGTACCGGGTCTCTGTGTGAAGAGCGCAAAGACATCTTAAGTCCTTAATGCGCTCTGCCGGATGTCCTAATAGTTGTTTCATACAGGAACAAACTGCAAAAGATATGGAATGGTCTGTCTTTGGTGGAAGACAAGTACATATATAAAGTCAACCAGACCAAGTGCCATGAGATTACTACTTCATAAACCAGCTTCAAAAGAAGAGCAGTATCAAGCCCTACCAGCTATAATTACCCTAAAGGTGTTTTTACAGACCTAGCCAATGCAAAGATAATTGGTGACTGATGCTCACGGCATATATATATTGTTATTTTTCAGCTGTCTTGTGTGCAAGAATCGCTCATGGAAGGTTTCAGCTTCATTTAAGTGTGTCTATGCACATTTTATACTTCTATTACATCTGCAAACTACAAATATTGAATAGGATTTTTTATATAGAATCTCCTAGGCTCCTAGCTATATTATTAGTTGCTGACCCCATGTTTGCCAACGGAGTTAGTTGATGATTCCAACACAGAGAAGATTCTAATGTTGTATATTATTTCTTCCAAATCAATATACTGTAACTCTCAGATTAATAAATTCTCTCTAATAATATCTGCAGTATATATCTAATAACTCTCAGATTAATTAAAGGAATGTCTGTTGGCATTTAAGTTTTACGAGCTTGCCGACTTCTTAAAATCAGTCTAACAGAGTACTTGTATTTAACTAAGCTGAAACCTTGTAGCACTGTAAAAACATATTCTGCTTCCCTAACTTAACAGAAATCTTTCGTGTTCATAACACATTTTTTGTCATAAATTTGTATGATGGAGACATTATGTCTTATCTGAATTCTGCATGCATGTTTCCAGTTTAAACAATAAGTGAAAATGATAAGGATTCAATGATCTCTGCTCTTCAGCATGAGTAAGATTTTGTGAGTTACTACTCCAGATAAATAGCCAGTGTATTATATGGTACATGTAATAGACATGCACGCATGTATTTAACCATCTAGCAAAGAGGCTGTGTTCCTGTTGAAAGCTATATTAAATCCTAAATTTTCACTCATCTGATGATGAAATGAAGGTGAGGAACGACATCTTGCATTGACTGAAAAAAATACATTTAAATATTTTAATTTTTGTAGTAGTTATGACTGTCTCAGCGGAATAAGAGTCTCGCATTTGGTCTGTCCCTGTCTGTTTGGGTCGAAACCAACAGAAAACGCGGCCCAACGCGCCAACGCAAGGGGACAGGTGTCTGTTTTTCGTCCGTCCGCGGCCCAAATTTGAGCCGGATTTGCGTCCAAACGGGTAGGGCGCGGACGCGCGCGACACCCGCCCATGTCCTCCCACTGGCCAGCCAGTCGGGGGCACGTCCTCCCCATTTCCCCCTTCCCTCCCAAAACCCTCCCGCCCTCCCTTCTCCGGCTTGGCCGCCGCGCCAACCCCCCCTCCCCCCGTCGCCGTTGTCGCCATCCCGGCTGCAACTGTTGCCTGTCGGCCGCCATGTGTGCGCGGAGAAGACGAAGCCCAAGAAGGTGCTCACGCCGGAGGAAACGGCCCGAGAATCATTGAAGAGGGCTGGCCGGAGGACCAGAGATGCGGAGAGGAAAGCGGCTTCCCAGTCCGCCGTCGATGCCGCCGCCGCAGGCCATCGTCGTCAAGGCCATGCAGCATGCCCTCCTCCTGCTAGGGTTTAGTCCACCCACGCCGTCCATTCTGACGGCGGCCGCCACGGCCGCAGCGAGCACTGGCTCGTCGGCAATTCGCCGTCCACAGGCGGGGTCGCCACGCATGTCCGCAATGCCGCAGACGCGCGGCCTCCATCACTCGCACGACCCAGCAGCAACCTGCTTCTCCACCTCGCCGGAAGGTAGTGTGGTCGTCCCAGCCACCCCCACGCCCGCGGCCAGCATCGACCTCAACGCCACGCCTATGTCCGGTGCTGGCCAGTCGGTCACCGGATTGCAAAAGAAGCGGCCGTGGGCGATTCCTACGGCCGACCTTCCCGACGCCCACAACCTATTTGACTTAAACGTCAGTGCATGATGACCCGGCCTACTACCAAGAATTTATGGATAATATCATCTTGGAGGGTAGTGGTGGCTAAGGCTTCAACCTCGACGAAACCCGAAGCCAAGATGGCCCCGGCCAAGATGAAGGTGCCGACGACTTTGGTGGCCATAACAACCAACAAGCCACCGACGGCCAAGGCGAGCAATGGAACAAAGACATGTATTGCGAAGAGGAAGAAGATGACGTAGACATTGAGGAGGAGCCATTGTTTATCGATGAGTTCACTCAACAAGCCAATGCACAAAAGGGGAGGCGACAAAGCATTGAGACGGGGGCATACACCAAAGATGAGGACAATTTGATTTGCGAAAGTTGGGTGAAAATAGGGCAAGATCCCAAGACCGGCGCCGAGCAAAAAGGAGCCATTTTAGGAAAAAGAGTTCATGCAACCTTCCATGAACATAGGAAGTTCCCACCCTACAATTTTTGAGCAACCGTGGCGTCGGTTCAATCCAAAAGAGGTGGGGGTTCATCCAACAAGAATGCAACAAGTTTTGTGCCGGCCTTGATAGCATCGAAGGCCGTCCCGTGAGCGGCCTAGGCATGAGCGGCATGGTATACAATTTCTTATCTTTGTTCATATGCCCTTTCATGTTTGTTGCATTTGTGCCCTTCACTATTACATTGTGGCCATCATTTTTATTTGTAGGCATTCCAAACTTTGGAAGCCTTCAAGGCCCAACATGGTAACAAGCCGTTCACCCTCACCCATTGTTTGGACGATCATTTGCAATTGCCCCAAGTTCAAGGAGCAATATGCCGCCCAAAATAAGAATGGAGGGCCAGCGGCCGTGGTTGAGCATGAAGAAGGGGAGAAGCGGCCGAGGGGCAAGACCAACTCCAAGGTGGACGAGAAGCGTGACGTGGCGACATTTGCCTTGCAAGAAACTTTGCAAGGCATGATGACCCAAAAGAAAGCAAGGGAGGAGAGGAAGCGCCAAGAGAAAGAGGAGCAAGTGAAGGCCTACATCGAGATACAAAAGAAGAAGCTCGAGATTGAGGAGAACGTCCAAACCAAGAAGCTCGAGATTTGAGGCGACCAATGCAAAGACCAAAGCAAACTATGCAAAGACCAAAGAAAAAAGCTGGAGATGCTTGAGCTAGATGATTGAGCTATGGCCGAGAGCGCCATCATTTTTTGTATGCCGGCTTGTGTGCCGACATGAACTAGAGTTGCGACGCAAGAACTATGGTCGTTTTTTCTGTGCTGGCAAGTTTGCCGGCCGCTGGCACTCTGGTCGGCAAGAACTATGGTGGCTGGCATGTCTATGGCCTTGGCTTAATTTTAGATTTTAATTTTCTTGCAAAAAAATACTACGCCCGGACGAAATGGGTCGGCCGGTTGGGCGCACCGGCCAGATTTGGTTAGGCGCGGCCGGACGCCACCCCTTTGTCCGATCCAAATGGACAGAACCCGGACAAAATGGATGCCCGTTTGGGGTCGTGCGTTGGAGTTGGCCTTATGGTTGTCTGAGCGGAATAATTTCCCTACTTTAGAAAATATGGCGAATTGCATTTCATTAGAGATGGTTTTGCAGAAAATTTCATGAGCGAGTTGTTCATATATTTTTTCATCAAGTCGTACAATTTTTTGGTTAGGATAGAAGGGTAAATGCATTGGTTGGTTGCTTCAAGGGTTAATAACAGACACGGTGACGTATCAGTTGCATGTCCGACAACAGACATCATATTTTTTTTGTGGTAATGCATGACATTCAATTGTATGTTACACCGTGGCAATGGCTTAGGAGACATCGGATCTCGCTTCTTGGCTTGGGGGTGTCACGGGCGGCGCACGCCTCGCCCCCCTTGATGGAGGTGGCAGATCGACACCAACAAGGAGGGGGGATTAGGGCGGAGAGCGGGTCGGTTGACAGGGGACTCCTCCTTTGTGGACCGTGGGAAGTACGATGTGAAGGAGAGAGGGCGCCGTGGTGAAGGTGAGGGGGGTGTCATCCGGTTTTAAAGGAGAGGGCTCCAGCAAGAAATATCCTGCTACGGCGGGAAACCAATGGGAAGGGGAGGCTCTGGCAAGAAATGGGAAAGAGTGCATCTTGGGGTGGAGTTTTTGTGTCGGGACCGCGTGTTGGAGCTAACATGGCGGATAGTCTGGACGAAGGTAGGATTTTGGGGAGCCTGTTGGGTGCCTGTTTGATGTTCGAACACGCCCGGACGTATGAGGGAGAAATGAGCTTCGATCTTAAAGATGACCTTAATTATTTGTTTGGTTCATTTATATGTATTGGAGCCCGTAGCAACGCACGGGCGTTCTACTAGTAACTCTAGAGTTTGATCTCGACACCTTGTCTAAACAAGGCAGGCCTTGCATAGTCTTAGTGTCGGAAACGGACTCTAAATCATAGTGGTATGCGTCGTGGCATATTTTGACTGTTCAGACGGCTCGCGCTTGGAGACCGGGATGGTAACACACGGGATATGAAGATTTAGACAAGTTCAGGCCCACACAAATAGCGTCGAGTAAAGACCCTACTCATGTGTGTGGCTGCTTTCGATTATGAGCAAAAAATATGCCTCCCATTCAACGGCCCTCATTCCCCATTATATAATTGGTGGGCATTAGGGTTATAAAGTGCCGAGTGGGTTTACAAATGGCGGCTCCTACGCTAAAACCATAACAAAATAATCTACATCTGATATGAGTCAGTTTACATAGAGTATCCCACAGGATCCGCGTTCGAAATCTCGGCATGGCTAGTACCCCATGATGATGCGTTCGAGCCCCCGCCTGGGCTCCGAACCCTTGTGGTGGGCCACCGTGTGCTTTTTGGGGCACCCTTTCTCCAACGTGGGTCTTCCCGGAACCCGTGACCTCGACGGTTGCCCCCAAGTCCCTGCTGATTGGAGGAAGACATCATCTCGCTTCATTTTGGCGCACCGATTGGATATGTTGTCTCTGGCGCGGCGAATGAAATTCCGTCAGGGTTGATGTAGACATATAGCTTGCTAACGAGTCCTCTTTGCGGTGTCACATAAAAAAGATGCATATTTTTTTTTCCAACAACGAAGCGTTCATCATCTGAGTTGGGCAGGAGGCACCCTACAGTCGTTCTGTCGGTTATCGACCAGACAAGTTTTTTGTCGTGTGGTTTTCATTGCAGATGCCAGATTTAGGTTTTTTATCAATGGTGTGGAGCAAGGCGACATTTAGTTTCTAGGTGAGAGATTTGGCACACTCGAGTTATCCAGTATTGTCTCCTCTCGGTGCAGGTAAAGACCTACTCCTTCTAGATTATATTGATCTCGATATGCGATTGCATGGTGCGCCAATGGAGGGTGCGCGGAAGCTTTGATGGCTCCGTCGCATAAGGTGTAAGATTGATGAGGGGTGCCCGTGACTGTAGAAGAGGAGGAGAAGGAGAGGGGAGAAGCCGTTGGTTGCGCGTGGCGGCGGACGGCGGGGATAAGGTCCTCCGCTTCATCTACGACCAGAGGTAGGTTTCCAGCGCCTTGGCCTCCATAATTTTGTCAGCTACGGTATAGGGGAATTTTTTTCGCGGACGCGTCGTCGCCATCAACGGCGGCGAAGGGGGACGGGGGATGTAGATCACGCAAATTCCTCTGCTCAAGCAAAACAGAGAGGGCACAGTTGCCTCGAGCACCAAATTTCTGCTGTCCTCGTGCGCATTTCTATTCATGAGTTTTTTGGTGGGGGTTCAGCGCGAGGAGGGCTAGCTACTAGAATCCATGGCAAATTCCATGTCAGATTTTCAGGATGTAGGCAACAAAATTAGAGTTCTGTTTTTGTAGGAAACACACAGAAAGACAAAGGAGGCAAAAATACAGCATAAATCTTTCAGCATCAGTGTGTTTTCAGTAGGCAATACTGTATTTCATGTGTTCATATAAGCTATTTTTCAGTATTGTGTTCAGTTGGCAACATAATTATGGTTGTGGCAGGCAATATATATGGTCAGCAGTCAAAATACTGTAATATCTATGTTCAGCATTGTGTTCATTGAGCAACATCCGTTCTACATGTTTTTTAGGCAATAGTACTGATGAACTGGGGGCAACATTACTGATGAACTTGGGCAAAAGCACTGACGAACAGGGGCAACAGTGCTGAACTTTTTTGGGCAATAGTACTGAAAATGAACTGGGCGATAGTACTAAACGAATCGTAGGCAACTATTCTGAATTTTTGAAGTCAAAAACCAGGGGTAGGTCATGAGCACTTTTTCCTTGATATACTACTTACCACATTTTTAGGCAAAAAATCTCTCGTAGAAAAACAATCAGAGAGGAAATAAGTAGGATGTAAGCAATTAGAGAGGAAATAAGTAGGCAACAACACATAGGATAGATGTTTTTGTCAGGCAATACAGTAGGCGAAATACTACGAAGCTCAATCCTATGAGATGATGTTGTTTTTTCCACGGGGGCGAGGTTGAGGTTTGTAGGGGGGTAGTACCAGTGGAATGCAGCCATTTAGGCATTTTTTTAGGCAAAATTCTCCAATGTATGTCAGGCATTTGTCCAGTTTCATACACATGTCCGGGGCAATTTTTGCATTCATGCAGGCATCCTCACTTGCAGGTTCAGACATTTTTATTTGTAGGCATTTTTTTAGGATAACATGCATGCATCTTAATTGTAGTTTCAGACACCATTGTAGGCATTTTTGTAGCAAATGCAGAGCATATTCAACTGTAGGTCAAGACATTTTTGTGGGATAATATGGAGGCATTTTCATCTGTAGTTCCAGACACCATGTGTAGGGATTCCTGGATCCTAGGACAACTAGCCGTGTAGCACATTTAAATATTTTATTCCTAGTGGCCACTGTTTTGTGCAAGGCCCTTAAGGCAAATCATGTTCATTGGGCACATCATGGTACTACAAGACTGGCTAAATAGTTGAGGTTTTTTTTTTCTGTGTGACTATGTGTTTTACATGACCTGTTTTGTAACTAGTATAGTATAAGCTCACAGGTTCTAACTTAACTCTCATCACACAAAATCAGATATGTGAGAGAATTAGAGATAGTTTTTCTTTTGAATCTTGTAGGCAATACAGAGAGAGATAAGTATAGTTAAAATAATGTGTTCCCTACTTATGTTTTTTAGGCAATAGTTAGTAGGAGTACCATTGAAAGAGAGACTATCCGCCTAAAAACTGAACTACAGATTTGTTTAGTTTGTCTTTTGTTTCGCCACCTGAGGATCTATTAGAATCTGATGCTACTTTCGCCATACATTACCTTTCATCCTTCATTTTTTTCCGTTTCACTATGAAGTAAGCAAAAACATGGAGTCACTTCACCCGTCTGAAAAACAAACCAGGGGGGCCAACCGGTAGGTGAACTAAGTCGCCTTCCTTTTGTCCCCGTAGTCACCCGCCCATGTGTCCATAGTCGCCAAGTATCGTTCTCGACTAAAACCTCACACACTAAAGTCGCTAGACACCTCCTAAATTATTGGCATAGAGTTGCCTACCACCCAACCACATAGTCGCCGCACCACGAAGGTGGCAGCGGTGTAGTTCTCGACAAACACAATATACTAAGTCACCCAATCCCAAATCCCACAACAAGTTGCCTAGGAAAAAACATGGAGTCGCCTCACCCGTTCGAAAACAAACCGAGGGAACCAATCGGGAGGTGAACTAAGTCGCCTTCCTTTTCTGCCCATAGTCGCCCGCCCATGTGCCCATAGTCGCACAGTATCCCTCTCGACTAAAAACCTCAGACACTAAAGTCGCACATGAAGGGGAACGCAGCAGAAAAACAAATTTTCCGCACTACGAACATGCCCAGGATCACTATGGAGATGCATACAAGGTTTTTGATCTGATCGTTACCGACTCGTAGCGCAGCGGAAGTAGAGTCGATGAAGATCGGTGGTGCAGATCCCCGCAGCTAGGATTTACAACCTCCCAACCGCGAGGATGTTCTCCCTCGTCGGCTCCATGGACAGTCCCTTGGACAGCCCTCCGGGAGGCAGTCAGACAGTCCCCCGGACGGTGTCTCGGACAGCCCTTCGGGAGGACCCTCGAACTCGGACAGTAACTCGGACAGCCCTTCGGGAGGACCCTCGAACAGCCCCTCGGGCAAAAGGTCGAACCTACGACCTCTCTACGGGATTGCACACATACGGTGTCATCTATCTGGCAGGGGTTCGCCGTCCAGAACTAGTTCCCACCGGAACCCAGACAGCCTTTCGGCTCTACGAAACTATTTCGTGGGAGGGAGAGAGAGACCCAGATAAATCATGGCTTGTGTATGAGAGCTTGGAGTCCGTGTGGAGAGCCCCTCTCCACCTCTATTTATAGGAAAAGCCAAGGGGTAGGATGGCACTTGAAAATACCAAAATACCCATGATAGGTGTCCTTCACAAGGGCATAAAAGGGAAGGCAAGTGGGGCAAGTGGGGCTCCATGGAGGAGCCCCCTCATGGCCAGCCACACCCTAGTGGGTCCCCTTCAAAAGGGGTTCCTTCCACACCAAGTCATCCCTTAGATCTTTTTGGGGAAAGCCCAAAAAGGTGGCTTTCCAAAAAGTAACCCAAAAAGCACTTTCACTATTCATGAAGACATTTTTCAGCGACCGTTAATTCCGAAAATATTTCTATAGGCCTAGAACATTTCTAGTACCCACTAAAATAATTCTAGACGTGTTCCGAAACATTTCCGGATTAATGATTTTCTTCAGCGAAAAGCTACCATAGCAATTCCGGCTGCTACGGAACATTTCCGGTTTTTCTCTCCAGAAAAATTCCAGAAGTTCCCAGAACAATTCTGGTACCTCCAAAATGTTCCAGGCGCGTGCCGAAACCTATTTGGCTTCATGGTTTACTCCGAAACAACTTTTCGGTTTTACCGAAACTTTTCCGGTGTTCTCTCCGGAACTTTTCCGTTGTCTCCGAAACTTTTCCGGTGACATTCTCTCAGACTCCCTGTCTATTATTCAGCAGATAGATGACCCTGAAGCGTGTGACCCAGTAGGTTCGGTGAAGTATAGACATGACCGGAACACTTTCCGATCAATGATCAATAGCGGAACCGTGGACATCCATATTGATCCCTATACCCACACGAATGAATATTCGAGTGAACCTGTAGTTGCCATGTGCTATTGTTGTTGCTTCGTGATATGTTACAAACACCCGAGGTGAGACTTATCGGCATCCCCGTGGATCAACAACTTGTCCACTATGCCAGTTACCTCGTTACCGGTGTTGTTCTCTTATATCGTTTCTGCGTTCCGGCATCCATGTGATCAAATCACATTGTGTCTGGCCAGACGATGATGGATACCGTAACACCGAGAGGGCCCAAAGAATATCTCTCCATCGTCGGAGGAGAAAATCCCAATCTTGAGCTATCAAGTTACTTGTCACACTTTCCCATGAACCCGTAAGCCGCCGTAATAGCCACCCTATTACAGATGACGTTTAACAAACCCCAAAGTTCATGAAGCAAGTGCGAAGGAACTCGATACTCTCATGGTCTAAGGAATTATGCAAACATTAACTTTCTCTGTGTTATTAACCATTTACTTGTGACGAATGTATCTCATAGCATAACATCAATTTGGGTCGATTCAACACAAATGTTCTTCTAACATTGTGCCCTCAAAATTGCCGGCATAGTCATGCCCATGATCAGGAAAATAGGATCATCATGCAATACTTGAGCTAGTCTTAGAGGCATGACCAGGAATACATTTTACCGTTTTATTATTCCACACGTGCACATGAGTTTCCCTCCCAGCCTCGTGGATATTGCAGACTCGAGAATCATTGCAGTTATAGCATGGAACATAAACATCAATTACGAACTTTGGAGATACAAAATAACTTTTATTATTGCCTCTAGGGCATATTTCCTACAGACTCTCACTTGCACTAGAGTCAATAATCTAGTCAATGCTAATGCACTTTACACCTATGGCATACCGGTGTAAAATATGCTTCGCTTGTGGTATAGTCCTGTTCCAACGGATCTGACCACTTCAGATCCGTGTGTATCTTTGCATGTCCTCGCGTTTTCACGCTTTCACAAAATTCATATTTTGTGTGGACTTGGCTTTGTATATATGTGAATCACAGGTCGAACCTTGATTCCTCAGACTGAGCTATGACATAACTATCTACAATAGTGTCCCATTGACCAAAGCCATCTTGGAACCATACTAAGTTCATGAATGAACTATATGATTCAACATCTTCTTTGTCGCGTCTAAAGCGTCAACATACTTAGCCTTCGTTATAGAATTCGCCATAGTAACCTGTTTGGAACAATTCCAACTTACTGTGCCACCATATCGTGTATTACACGAAACCTTAACTTAAATCGAAAATCGCATGGAGCATTGATGAAGACTGTATCGATGTAACTACTTACAACGAGCACTTCATCATCTCCGCTTGCGAGAAAACATGTCATCAGTGCTACTTTAGTACTCAACGACATTTTTCACTGTTGTCCCATGATCAATATTTTGATCACTTTGGTATCTATACTCGCAACTGCTTGGGAGTACCGGACATATCTGGTTGTTTTACATACCATGGAATACATGATTAATCCAAACACAAAAGTGTGTGGAATCTCCATCATGTATTTTGCTCATCAGTGTTTTAGGACACCGAGTCTTGCAAAACTCTTTCCATGTGACTTCGGCAAGAATCACTTCTTGGCGTTCTCATGCTAAACCATTTTAGCATTTTGTCAATATGTATTCTTGGCTTAGCCTATTAGGCAATTTTATCTCCATAGATAATTATGCCCAATATCGAGGCTACCTAGCCCAAGTACTTCATCGAGAAAACTATTTTCCAATGAAGTCCTAATTCGTGTCAAGAAATTTATACTATTTCCAATCAACAATGTGTCAAGCACACAAGGTTTTAGAAATATTATTATGCTCCCACTTACTTTCTTGTTTCCACAAGCATCTTCGCTTTCCATTAATGAAATCAAAACTCTTTTGACTATTTCATCAAAACAAAGATTTCAACTCCATTTTGCTCTCTTCTGTCCATTACTGGAACTCTGAAGTTTGCATACTCACTAGCATCCTTTGGATCGACAAAATACTTTGGACTATATCAATTGCAAGTCCTAGGTTGCATTTCCATCTCATGGAAATCCTTTTGCCATCCATGTATCATATCTCATGATTGAAATATGTATTAATTGCTAGTTTAACCCGAACTGACTTTAAGCATCGCTACGGAGAGACAATCTCGCCGTAGTAAACTTCTTGAATTTGTTATAAGCAACAAGTCGAGCTTTATGGATAAAACACTTTTATCCGTATCAGTTTATAGTTTCATTAATGTTCGACAGACTCTAAGTCTTCCGAAGGGTTTATCAAGATCTAGTCTTGAATCATTTATGGATACTATCTCGGATTATATTGGCTTTTAGCCAATTCCGGAGTCGGGGACCATCATTGCTTCCTTGATTATCGTAGGTATACTGTTGTCCAACAACAATACCTCGTTTGCACACCTGAGATGTTTGCACGAGTTTTGCCTACGTGGTTCCGCTGCAAGTTCGACCAAAGTCCATACATCTCATGTAGGGGCTTCCGTATCAGTTGTAGTAGGAAACTCTGGAATCACTTCCAAGGTTTCTTTCCCTTGACCTGATGACAAAGATACTGTTATCTCGTCGAGTGGCACTGTCCTCCCACTCACCCTTTTGCTAGAAATGTTTTCTTCAAAATCATACCGTTCTCAGTGGCAAACCTTTTGCCTCGGTATTGTGATGGAGGAATTCCCAATAACTTGGGATAACCCACAAAGTAGCACTTGTCTGATTTGGAATAGGTTTGTAAAATACTTTACACAAGCCCCATATTCCAAATGTTAAGAAAAGACATAACATGGTTGGGCGTACCATACCATGGCTTCTTTTCAACAGATCTGATGGCACTCTTTTCAGTGTAAAAGTCGCAGTCTCTAAAGCATTACTTTAAAAAGGGATAATGGCAAATTGATTTATGTCATCTTTGATCTTACCATGTCATAAATGGTTTGATTACATCATCACGGACATTCCACCCACAGTGGTGTTCCGGGAGGTGTAAGTTATGAAAAACTTTTCACAACTCATCAGACATTCGCTTAAACTTGTAACTCAAATATTCCTTTCCGCAATCAAATTGTAGAAACATAATTTTCTTGTTACAATAATTTCTACTTCATTTTGAAAACCTTTTGATTGATTTCAAAAGATCCAGACTTACGTCTCATAAAGCAAATATCCATATATCTACTTGGGTCATTTCTGAAGATAGACAAATCCACTACTAGCAACAACAATTATCGGACTACACACATCAAAATGTATGATCACCAATAAGTTCGTTGCTCGTTCCTTATGGCCTGTGAACGGTATTTCAGTCACTTCACTTTTCGGACGAAAGTTGCAAGTGTCAGATGATTCATAATCAAATGACTTCGAAATCCATCATTATGGAATTTCTCCATGCGGGTTTCTCTAGTGTGACCAAATGCAGTGCCACACATATGTGGTATTCTTTTAGTCTTGCGACATTTAGCGTCAGTGTTACGGATGTATCATATTATCAATATTCATAACATACATCGCATTCATAATGAAAGTATGGCCCTTGTGTTATTCATAACATCGAAGAACAATTGTTCTCTCATGAATAACCTTCTTGCAACAAACATTATGCAATGGGCTAGAGTGAATGAAACTCTAAAATGATTTATGAAAACAGAGGTTATACGCCGATGAAAGGTGTAGTAACTTTTACTACGTTCCCAGCGCGTATCTAAACCTCATTTCTGGCTAGTCTTTTTAGGCCGTAGTAGTTCTTGCATCGAGTTGCAACAGAATGCAGTCGAATGGATATTCCTGTGAGCAATCACAATACCGAAGAATCAGTGACTAACAGTTTAATCACAATTCCCAAGAACTATCTCTTTGACCAGCCTTCTATACATCTATAACTTGTATGACATTCATACATGAGCTGGACATTCCAGTCTTCTTTATTTTGCCTTTATACTTCTAACAGTTTAACTTTTAGTATTTCTCCTACTCTCAGAAGAAGCACCCAACTTTAAGAGTGGCGTTAGCCCCGGACTTCCTACGCGTGTAAGTCTCACTGACACACTTTGGACTTTTCCTTTCTCTTTAAGTTGTTCTATTATTAACCTTCATTACATGACAGACGTTCTTCTGGATCCCTCTCTTATCAGTATAATGCATTGTAAACACTTTCCTAATGCTTTACAAACAAACATTGCTTTGGATATCTCATATCTTTTAGCCTTTGTCTGTATCTGAAAATAATTTTCAGTTCCATGAATATCACATAACTATCCCAAACGTTTGAAGTTCGGGTCTCATGGAAGCAAACATATTGCACTTGACCAAAACGGAATTCTAGCTTTCGGGTCAAAGGACGAGAGTCACATCATCCATAGCATTAGCGGCAGAATACCGAAAGCATGCGATAGGACAAAATCCTTCTCGGCACTCTTGAGGACAATCCTCACATTACGTTACCAACAGTAAAGTTTTAACCAGATAATTAACAGCTTATTCAATTTTAATAGGGAAGGTGGAAACACGAGCCAATTATTCTACAACTATTATGCAAATTTCACTTAGACAATGTTCATAATTAATTGCACTAAGAATCAAACAAGTCAATTCTACAGTGCGCTCCCACTCAAATCAATATCTCTCATAATTGAATGTGAGTGATACAAGACCCACGTATCAATTGTTCGTCATTGGTGTAACGCCACTGATGACGAAAATCTCAACCGGTAGGCCAACTTGCCAATCACATCTCTATGCGACTCTTGTTCATCTTTCGATGGGCGTGTTCCGAGCTCATGATGGTCATTCCTGAACGTCAAGACAACCAAGTGATCTCGCTGCGAGGTCTCACCGTGACCCGCCTTACACCTCTCTAATCGTTCGTACCTGTGTGACACGGCGCACCCCGAAAAGATACGTGTTGTAGACGGTGCTACACTTGGGAGAACACTAACTACTTGATATTTTTAAGTGAGAGATCACCCTAATAAAAAGCGACTACCGCGCAATCAAGAAGAGTGCATCAAGAGGGATAAACATCTCAGGCAATTCACGATAGCATGATATGGTATAGCCCTTTCCGACGGAGAAGTCTTTTATTTCTTCGTCTTCGGCATTTGTGTCGGTGTTCACCTTCGCGAAGATTGCCACCACCTTGTCGATGCACCAGATAACATTGCTATCTCTATAGCTAATAAAATAAGTGCATTACATAAGGTTGACACGCAGGTCATTAAAGTGACAATCATATGGCTCCAGCCATCATGCCGAATCATGACACGCAGGTCATGTTAATTAATGTTACATCATATAGTCATCTCATACATAATCAAATTAATATGAGAACTGCTATACCACATCACATGTACATCTCATGTCATCCTGCAAAACCAAGTTAGACGCCTCTAATCGGTTTATACAAAATTGTATTTTACGTGGCTTCTAAGGTTTCGAAACAAACCGAAGCTACCAACGTTCATCATCAAGTATGATTATTCAAGTCGCTAGATTAACTTTGCGGGGCATATGAAACACGAGATAATAAAATCTCGAGCCCCATACTAAACTTCGTCATACGCAAGAACCCCGTGCAGATCATATCTGCATTGCCCTTTTAGTCTGCGAAACATCATCTTTCTTAACTATGGCGGAACCCAAAGACACTGAAGCACATCGTTGATCAATTAGGATCGCGGATTGCCAGAACTTTGTAAAATTCCACCATGCCGTCAATATCAGAAGTACGCAAATTCAAGGGAAGCAACAAGAACATCGGGTAATAGATTTCATCTGCTACCCGCACAAATAATTTTCAGCAATAGATCTTATCTACTACAAAATTATATTATGCAATACCCATACATCTCATGTATTCTAGATCGCAACCTGCATCTACGTATAGCACGGCTCATGATGCCACTGAAGGGGAACGCAGCAGAAAACAAAAAATTTCCACACTACGAACATGCCCAGGATCACTATGGAGATGCATACAAGGTTTTTGATCTGATCGTTACCGACTCGTAGCAGCGGAAGTAGCTAGGATTTACAACCTCCCAACCGCGAGGATGTTCTCCCTCGTCTGCTCCTTGGACAGTCCCATGGACAGCCCTCCGGGAGGCAGTCAAATAGTCCCCCGGGCGGTGTCTCGGACAGCTCTTCGGGACGACCCTCGAACTCGGACAGTAACTCGGACAGCCCTTCGAGAGGACTCTCGAACAGCCCCTCAGGCAAAAGGTCAAACCTATGACCTCTCTACAGGGTTGCACACATACGGTGTCATCTATCCGGCAGGGCTTTGCCATCCAGAACTAGTTTCCACCGAAACCCAGACAGCCTTTCGGCTCTACGAAACTATTTCGTGGGAGGGAGAGAGAGAGCCAGATAAATCATGGCATGTGTATGAGATGTTGGAGTCCGTGTGGAGAGCCCCTCTCCACCTCTATTTATAGGAAAATCCAAGGGGCAGGATGGCACTTGAAAATACCAAAATACCCATGATAGGTGTCCTTCACAAGGGCATAAAGGGGAAGGCAAGTGGGGCAAGTGGGGCTCCATGGAGGATCCCCCTCATGGCCGGCCACACCCTAGTGGGTCCCCTTCAAAAGGGGTTCCTTCCACACCAGGTCACCCCGTAGATCTTTTTGGGGAAAGCCCAAAAAGGTGGCTTTCCAAAAAGTAACCCAAAAAGCACTTTCACTATTCACGAAGACATTTTTCAGCGACCGTTAACTCCGAAAATATTTCTGTAGGCCTAGAACATTTCCAGTAACCACTAAAATAATTCTGGACGCATTCTGGAACATTTCCGGATTAATGATTTTCTTCAGCGAAAAGCTACCATAGCAATTCCGGCTGCTCCGGAACATTTCCGGTTTTTCTCTCCAAAAAAATTCCAGAAGTTCCCAGAACAATTCTGGTACCTCCAAAATGTTCCAGGCACATGCCAAAACCTATTTGGCTTAATGGTTTACTCCGAAACAACTTTTCGGTTTTACCGAAACTTTTCGGCCGGTGTTCTCTCCGGAACTTTTCCGTTGTCTCCGAAACTTTTCAGGTGACATTCTCTCAGACTCCATGTCTTGTATTCAGCAGATAGATGACCCTTAAGCGTGTGACCCAGTAGGTTCGGTGAAGTATAGACATGACCGGAACACTTTCCGATCAATGATCAATTGCGGAACCGTGGACATCCATATTGATCCCTATACCCACACGAATGAATATTCGAGTGAACCTGTAGTTGCCGTGTGCTATTCCTGTTGCTTCGCGATATGTTTCAAACACCCGAGGTGAGACTTATCGGCATGCCCGTGGATCAACAACTTGTCCACTATGCCATTTACCTCGTTATCGGTGTTGTTCTCTTATCTCGTTTCCGCGTTTCGGCATCCATGTGATCAAATCACATTGTGTCTGGCCAGACGATGATGGATACCGTAACACCGAGAGGGCCCAAAGAATATCTCTCCATCGTCGGAGGAGCAAATCCCAATCTTGAGCTATCAAGTTACTTGTCACACTTTCTGTGGCACCCCGGCTAAGAGAGACCGGAACACCCCGTATTCCAACCCAGAGATCAAGTCTTCTGGAATACGGCACTGCTTGGCATAGAACAAATCAGCTCTTTATTATGAATAACACGGGTACAAAGGTTCTGAAGGCACGAAGGTTACAGGGGCACGGCGACACTTCGCCTGCTAAGGTAGTTCTATGCTAGCAGCGGAACAACTCGTAGCGGAATAAACTCTAGCAGCAGAACAACGGCGACGGTGATGAACTCCACTCCACAGGGACTCTGGCTGGGACGTATCCTAGAGCGCAACCTCAGGATCCTCGACAAACAAGCAATCACGGCATCACCTGCAATCTAGCATGACACGCCAGGTGAGTACTTTGACTGTGCTCGCAAGCTCACAGCAACCAAAGCAATCAAGACAAACAACAACATGGCATTTACAGGTTAATCATCAAAGATGAACACGATACTACTAGCAGAACTACATGAGCATGGCAACAACATGAGCATGGCATGTACATATAATTCATGATATGACCAAGATGATACTAGCACTAGCATGCAAGGGGGTCGACGTTTAAGGTCTCATGGACCAACTTACTCTGCTCGGAGGTCATCTCGTAACCACCAACTTTCCATCGTGATCATCACATGACCACACGGAGCTTGATCTCTACCTGTGATCATCGCATGACCACATAAAGATCAACCAACTTCTTTTCTCATCGAACCGGGGTTGTTATAATTCAGATTATTATTTTTGTTGACCCATAGTGTGACCTACTACGAACTGTGTCCATGACCGAGGACGCGGCTATCGATAGTTTATACACTCTGCAGAGGTTAGTACACTGTACCCACACCACGGAACTCATGGCCTCGTGCTCCCATTCGGGTGGACCAACGACATTCCGACAAAACCAATCTATTGCATGACACTCTCCCGGCCACTCCGACAAACTCCCCTTTGGGCTATGTCCTGGGTGACCCCGGTGCCAACATGTGACACCCGCCACATCTGTGGCTACCACCGTCGTGGCCAAACATAAACATCGTCCCAAACGGGGACCTCGGATATCCATACAACTCGGGCCTTCAAGGCTATGGCCGCCTACCTGATCAGGGTAGCGCGCACCCATAACCTTCCCTAGTAGGAGGCACCGGCGAGAGGCATGACAATAGACCGGATTAGGGCCTCCCATAAGGCAAGTGTGGCTGCACTGGTTAGCTCGATTCGGTGGTACCATGACTCAGCCAACGGATTTGTTCAAGTTGGATTATTGTCCGGTTTAACTTGAATGGTGATGAGCTGAGTCATAGTAAAATAACATGACAATGCATCTTAGTATGATATCAACATAAACATGGATATGCAATATAACAGCATACATCAACAAGGATAAATCATTTAGTCTACGGGATGCAACTGAGCATGGCATAATGATGATCATAAATATCACAAGTATTTTCATAACAAACCCTAACTATTCAAATGAGCATATCATTATCACTAGCATCTGAAAATAAATCTGAGAACTAACATGATAATAATAATACTAGCAAATAATCATTGAACTTACTAGATGCAAGTGAACAAGGCATAAGAACGAGCATGGATTCACAAGCATATATTATTCACAAAATAATTAAATGAGCAAACAGTTATTAAATATTCAAGTGAAAACCATGGCTACTGCAATGCCATCATACAAGTGGCTGTTGTGGCTTGCCTGGGGGTGAAGGATTCACCAGGGAGAGGTGCGATGAACTCGCGGAAAGAATCGCCGGAAAAGTTTCCCTCTCGGCGGAGCTGTTTTAATGGCAAGGGCAAAATGGTCATTTTCACAGTGTGACAACCTCATGAAAATGATACCATCTGAACGGGCTCGACGAACTGAGATCGTGGGCTTTGGAATCACCTGAATCAGAGTTACGGTTGTTGAGATACGGCCGTTCGTTCGTTAGGCAGAAAAACAAATAAAAAGTGAGCTTTTCTGCTGCTAACGGGCGAACTCCCGCAATATAAGGGTTTTGGCTAGCTGGGTTAAACCGAAGCCGCACTTTCTGAAATACGCTTTCAGAAAATGAAAAGGCATTCCATCCCAACGCGGGGACAGAGTACGCTTCCTCTAAGCGAAAACGTATAATTGAAAATACGCTTTCACTTAAATCGACACGGGCCCGGGGTTGACTCCTTTGTTTGACTGACGAGTGGGGCCCGAGAGGAGGTGGGACCCGCTTGGCTTGGTCGTCTCCTTCCTCTCGATGGGAGGCAGAGGAGGCGAGGCTGGGCACGGCCGTCGCCGGCCCCGACACCACCGGCCATCTCCGGCCGAATTCCGGACACCGGCGGCCTTAGGGCGGAGTGCCGCACCCGTCTGGCCTGGTCACGGACGCAGAGGAGGGCCGAGGTGGTGATGGCGTGGGCTCCGGCGGGCGTGGCTCTCGGCCGGACTTGGCTTCGGGCGTGCGGTCGTCCCCGTGATGAACCAAAGACATGGGGAGGTTCGCCGGGATCTGGTGGTGCTACTGGTGGTGGAAAGAGGGTGGGAGGAGCTCCATATTGCAAGAATTTAGGGCGAGGCCGACGGCTGCCATGGCGGCCATGCAAGGCGAGGAGGAGCTCTCGGGCTCGGGGGAGAGGTCGGGGAAGGCTAGTGGAGGGAGGGAAGGCTGTTGGTGAGCTCGGGGGTGCTCGGGGTGGGCTTAAATAGCCACGGCCGGATGCCTTCGCCGGAAACCTCCGCGGATGCTCGGTCGATGCCTCTGGCACGACCGCATACGCATGCGCACGCGGGCAGGCGTGGTTGGCGACGGGAGAAGGGTAGTGGAAGTGCAGACGCGGGCGGTGCGGTGCTCGGTCGGCCACTCAGCCACTGTGCTCACGCGGGCATGGTCGCCGTGGCGCGAGGAGGGCGAAGGAGGAGGGGTCTAGGGCGGGAGAGCGAGCGCGAGGCTGCCACGATGCTCTGGGACACGCTAGGACGCGTGGAAACGGCGAGCAGAGGAGTGCCCGAAGCAAACGACGAACAGAGCGCGACAATGGCCTCCCAGCCGCGTGGTCACCACATGCACAGGCGCACGCGGTGCGCTCTGGCCAACCAAACGATGTCTAGCGTCTTGTCCTTCCTAGATGGGTCCTATCAGAGGTGATGGATCGACTAAAAGCGCTTTGGGTTGATGGGAAGGTTCAGCTAAAGTTTGCTGTAGCAAACTTTGACCAATAGCTGTGGTAAAATGGTTTGGTTAAATGGTTAAATAAGATGTCACACGGGTTTAGGGTAGGAAGGACTACAGTCCTGTGGATTTTGAGGTCATTTGGACAAGGTTAGAGTGCAGTTGCTTTACAACTGCAAAAATTGGCCAGAATATAGATCAGGAAGTAGCACTCACATAGATGCTTGGGTTGGGCTGAAAATTTGTGGAGCACGATCATTTGGGCATATGAAGGTACCATAAAAATGTCATCCCAATTGGATATGTAAAAATGGTACTTCCTTCACAATGCTCCCCACTGGACAGAAACTTGGAGGAATTTTGTGGATAAAATGACTTGGAAAAATAATGTGAGTTTTGGCATGCTCACATTATTTAGGGATATTTAGGTCCTGGATTAATTTCAGAATTTTTAAAGCAATATAAAATATAGTTGCTTCACAAACTGAAATTGTGACCAGAAAACAAGATTTGAAGTTGTGCTCACATGGATTGTTGGATGGATATGAAATTTGGTGGAGAGTCATTATTTGATCACGTATTATCTCCAAAAATTTCAACTCATTTGGATAAGCCTAGCTAGTACTTCCCTCACAAAGCTTCTCTCTGGACAGAAACTTTGGGAATTAGCTGAGGAAGATTTACTAGGCAAATGAAGTTGAATTTTGGCATGTGGCAATTATTTGGGTAGGAAAGAGTGCCCAAAATTTTTTAGGGCAATCAAGAAAATATAAATGACACTTCCTTCACAAAGTGCCATTCTGGACAGAATGGAAAAATGAATATTCCTGAATTATTTTTTAACTAGGCAAGGATGTGTTTTGGTACATTTGTGGAAGATATGATCCAAAGAATTTATGAGAATTTTGTGGGAATTTTGTGGAAGACAGAAATATAGGTTGCTTCACAACCTAGGGCAAACAGGGTTATTCCTTTAATAGAAAAAGGAATATTCCCAATAAATAAATATTGGAGTTGGGCTAAGATGGAAATGACATGGCCTTGGGATAGATTTGAGAATGACAAGCCACTAGGAAGTGGCAGGAGAGAAAATTTTCCAAGGTTTCAGGACCACATAGCCACGGAAAAAGAACTCCAAATAAAAATTCAAAGAAATCCAAAAGAAAAAGAAAGGGCCAAAAATCGGGGTGTTACAAACCTACCCCCCTTACGATAAATCTCGTCCTCGAGATTTGGTTGCTCTGGGAACCAGTATGAATATTCTGACTTAAGGAAACCATTTCCAACTCGGGTATCCCTTTCCTTCATATGATGTTCCCACTGAATTGCATCTGACTGACTGCCTTGCTCTGGGGTGGTTCGCTTCACTGTATCCAACATTCTGACAATTCTTTCTTCATATGTTCATCCTTGCTCTGACTTCAACTCTTTTATGTCTGCTGGCTTGTCTGATATTATCATGACCGAGATTTCCATAAGTCCGGGAAGAATTCCCCATTGACGTGTCATTCTTATATCCAGCACTGATAGTATCAATGGAGTCGGGAACAAATTTTCTCGGTGGACATGAAACATTTATTCCTTGCATCGGGTTACTCAAGTAGATGCATGTCCTTCGGGTTCAAAACAATGCTGAGAATCATAGCCATTCTCTTGGCGGGATCTGACTACTAGAAGGTAGTTATGAATTACCTTGGCTGGCTCCACTGTCTTGAATCCGTACCGATGATTCGACTGTCACCTTGATATGAGGTCCTTACAAACAGATTAGACCTCTTGGGTGTGTGTTCATGGTGATTAATACGGAATCAGACTGTCTTGGGTATCCGTACCATGTTGTTCATGCCACAATTATCATACCTGTATTGCCGGTCTTGCTCCTTCATTGTTGTTTTCTTTTGTCTGACTCTTTTGCTGAACGAGCTTGGCCATAAATATCTTTAATTCTTTATGTGACCATAGGTGCTGTCAGGTGCAATATTCCGGCAGTCATACCTTATCCTTATCCTCAGGCAGTGCAGCAACATTTAACTGGCAAGTTTATCATCTCTCGAGCTTTAACTGTAGGGCAATGATCATCCGAACCTTTGTATGAACTCGGCAAATAAATCAGTAGCCACCAGAACGGTCTTTACAACTCAGATCTGGGACATTACTGAAATAACTCAACCGTGGCTCACGACGGCTGAAAAGCAGCTCAGAACATGAGGCAGTGTTGATAAGAAGAATGTAGCAGTTCCCTAAGACGGCCGAAGAATAGCTCAGAGCATAGGGTCACTACTACAAAAAGAAACTCAACAGATGTCCGAGACGGCCGAAAAATAGCTCAGAACACGGGCCAGTTGTTGGAAAGAGAAATATAAAATCGGCATCCACCCTGGACGGCCAAAAGCAGCTCAGAACACAGGCGTGGTGCCGTTGCCAGGAAAAGGTAAGCAAGGGTTCATCGGGATCATATGCCAGGTTCACAGTAACTTGGACAGAGCTCACTGTTGTGGTCAATCATAATATCACTTTGTCGGGTGTGAGGAAGCTGGCCTTGATATCCACTGTCAAGGTTTGTTGTCCCAATGTTGTCTTGATTCATAGCTTGTCAGTCATTGCGATACACTGAGGTATATGCTGGCTTTCTTCCTCTTGCATAACTCATGGAGTTGTCGGATTCTCCCCGTGTTGGCCTCATCGTACGAGTGACTTACATGACCTGGGCAGCATGCTCAATAAATATGAGAGGCTGTGTAGCTGAACATTTGATTCCTGAGGCAGACACTTGTGTCTTGACTGATTCTTGCTTCTGACAAACTGTTGCGGATCTGATTCTTGGGATGCACTGCCATATGCTGCCAAATCACTGTGTAACATCTTGATGACTGTTGGTAGTGTCATACTGACGAGGACTGGATAGCTTGTGTTGGAAGCCATCGAGAGTAGCGTGCGGAGGAAGGCTGGATATCTTGTACTCGAAGCTTTTGCCGGGCTAGCGTGCTGAAGAAGACTGGGTATCGTACCTCAGAAGTTTCTTCTCTTGGTTGCTTACTGGGGAAGATTCGGTGCCTTATGCCGGAAGCTTTCTGCGGTAGCTTACCAGAGAAGACATAGTATCTTACACTGGAAGTTCTCCACATATCGTACTGAGGAAGACGGCGGAACCTTGTGCCACAAGCTCCTCTGGTAGCTTGAGGAGAAAGACTGGGTTGCTTACACCAGAAGCTTCTCTTGGTGATATGCGGACTGAATGCCATTTATATATCCTTGATATTCCTTTGACCGAAAACGTATTGTTGTCTTGCACACAAATTGTCTTCCAGCTGGTTCATTACGGTTGTTGCACACTGAGGCAGTCTTGATGCTGATAGTTATTCCAGAATATCATTTGTATTCATACCGAATATTCTCAATGTAATGCAGTCGGCTGAGAGTTTCATAATGTTTAGCTGAGCTTCACAATATTTGAACTCCTTACTGATTCTTCGAGTCCGGTGTCAGTTGATGAGCAACTTTCATAAGGGGAAATAAGGTAACACCAAGTACCCAAAGAAAGAAGCAAAAGAAACGACTAAAACAAAAGCACACACAGCATTAAGATTACATACAAGCAACATCACACTTCAGAGCTATTCACCTCACTATGCATGCCTACCTAAGCACACAATTCTCGAGGAAACTCCGGTACTACGATCTAATATGCTGTGGCGGTGTGCACGAAAGTGGATCAGTGTGTGGAGCGGTTGGCGTAAACAGAGCTACACCAAGAGCTATCTCAGCACCGGTTGCATCTGGACGGGCTTAGGGATGAGGACGGACTCGGTGATCATATAGCGGGACATGGATGTCACGACCACATCATCAAGCGTACGGAAGGGAACCGTACTCGTCCAGAGAAAGGGGGTGATAGAGTAGTGGTGGAAGACCGGGTCTGCTGGCATTGCCCTTTTCTGGTACAAAGACCAGTAAGGGTTGCCAAAGCGGCGGGTTGGATGGCAAGATCCGAGATAGAAACATGTCTATCACCGGAACGATAGGTGGTGCTAAAGAGAAAAAAAATCTTGGTGTGATACCTGTGCATCAATCCTGCAAGTGATCGACACTACTAGGTACCTCGGCATCACTCCGCTGGGACAAAGATGACACCAAACACCAATGAGCCAGTATGCAAAACTGGAGGGTGCAGGTAGTGGATCGAAACCGATGCCACCTACACTCACAAGATCAACCGTTAGTGGCAACATAATGAGTCTATATGCATGCTATGCGACAAACAAATGCAGCAATGAAGTGCAACAAACTGACTAGACTCTATACTAATAGTTTCTAATGCTCACGCTGACTAGGGCATCCTACAGCCAGACCTGCTCTGATACCAAGTCTTGTGGCACCCCGGCTCAGAGAGACCGGAACACCCCGTATTCCAGCCCAGAGATCAAGTCTTCTGGAATACGGCACTGCTTGGCATAGAACAAATCAGCTCTTTATTATGAATAACACGGGTACAAAGGTTCTGAAGGCACGAAGGTTACAGGGGCACGGCGACACTTCGCCTGCTAAGGTAGTTCTATGCTAGTAGTGGAACAACTCGTAGCGGAATAAACTCTAGCAGCAGAACAACGGCGACGGTGATAAACTCCACTCCACAGGGACTCTGGCTGGGACGTATCCTAGAGCGCAACCTCAGGATCCTCGACAAACAAGCAATCATGGCATCACCTGCAATCTGGCATGACACGCCAGGTGAGTACTTTGAATGTGCTCGCAAGCTCACAACAACCAAAGCAATCAAGACAAACAACAGCATGGCATTTACAGGTTAATCATCAAAGATGAACACGATACTACTAGCAGAACAACATGAGCATGGCAACAACATGAGCATGGCATGTACATATAATTCATGATATGACCAAGATGATACTAGCACTAGCATGCAAGGGGGTCGACGTTTAAGGTCTCATGGACCAACTTACTCTGCTCGGAGGTCATCTCGTAACCACCAACTTTCCATCGTGATCATCACATGACCACACGGAGCTTGATCTCTACCTGTGATCATCGCATGACCACATAAAGATCAACCAACTTCTTTTCTCATCGAACCGGGGTTGTTATAATTCAGATTATTATTTTTGTTGACCCATAGTGTGACCTACTACAAACTGTGTCCATGACCGAGGACGCGGCTATCGATAGTTTATACACTCTGCAGAGGTTAGTACACTGTACCCACACCACGGAACTCATGGCCTCGTGCTCCCATTCGGGTGGACCAACGACATTCCGACAAAACCAATCTATTGCATGACACTCTCCCGGCCACTCCGACAAACTCCCCTTTGGGCTATGTCCTGGGTGACCCCGGTGCCAACATGTGACACCTGCCACATCTGTGGCTACCACCGTCGTGGCCAAACATAAACATCGTCCCAAACGGGGACCTCGGATATCCATACAACTCGGGCCTTCAAGGCTATGGCCGCCTACCTGATCAGAGTAGCGCGCACCCATAACCTTCCCTAGTAGGAGGCACCGGCGAGAGGCATGACAATAGACCGCATTAGGGCCTCCCATAAGGCAAGTGTGGCTGCACTGGTTAGCTCGATTCGGTGGTACCATGACTCAGCCAACGGATTTGTTCAAGTTCGATTATTGTCCGGTTTATCTTGAATGGTGATGAGCTGAGTCATAGTAAAATAACATGACAATGCATCTTAGTATGATATCAACATAAACATGGATATGCAATATAACAGCATACACCAACAAGGATAAATCATTTAGTCTACGGGATGCAACTGAGCATGGCATAATGATGATCATAAATATCACAAGTATTTTCATAACAAACCCTAACTATTCAAATGAGCATATCATTATCACTAGCATCGGAAAATAAATCTGAGAACTAACATGATAATAATAATACTAGCAAATAATCATTTAACTTACTAGATGCAAGTGAACAAGGCATAAGAACGAGCATGGATTCACAAGCATATATTATTCACAAAATAATTAAATGAGCAAACAGTTATTAAATATTCAAGTGAAAACCATGGCTACTGCAATGCCATCATGCAAGTGGCTGTTGTGGCTTGCCTGGGTGTGAAGGATTCACCAGGGAGAGGTGCGATGAACTCGCGGAAAGAATCGCCGGAAAAGTTTCCCTCTCGGCGGAGCTGTATTAAGGGCAAGGGCAAAATGGTCATTTTCACAGTGTGGCAACCTCATGAAAATGATACCATCTGAACGGGCTCGACGAACTAAGATCGTGGGCTTTGGAATCACCTGAATCAGAGTTACGGTTGCTGAGATACGGCCGTTCGTTCGTTAGGCAGAAAAACAAATAAAAGTGAGCTTTTCTGCTGCTAACGGACGAACTCCCGCAATATAAGGGTTTCGGCTAGCTGGGTTAAACCGAAGGCGCACTTTCTGAAATACGCTTTCAGAAAACGAAAAGGCATTCCATCCCAACGCGGGGACAGAGTACGCTTCCTATAAGCGAAAACGTATTATTGAAAATACGCTTTCCCTTAAATCGACACGGGCCCGGGGTTGACTCCTTTGTTTGACTGACAAGTGGGGCCCGAGAGGAGGTGGGACCCGCTTGGCTTGGTCGTCTCCTTCCTCTCGATGGGAGGCAGAGGAGGCGAGGCTGGGCACGGCCGTCGCCGGCCCCGACACCACCGGCCATCTCTGGCCGAAGTCCGACCACCGGCGGCCTTAGGGCGGAGCGCCGCACCCGTCTGGCCTGGTCACGGACGCCAAGGAGGGCCGAGGTGGTGATGGCGTGGGCTCCGGCGGGCGTGGCTCTCTGCCGGACTTGGCTTCGGGCGTGCGGTCGTCCCCGTGATGAACCAAAGACATGGGGAGGTTCGCCGGGATCTGGTGGTGCTACTGGTGGTGGAAAGAGGGTGGGAGGAGCTCCATATTGCACGAATTTAGGGTGAGGCCGACGGCTGCCATGGCGGCCATGCGAGGCGAGGAGGAGATCTCGGGCTCGGGGGAGAGGTCGGGGAAGGCTAGTGGAGGGAGAGAAGGCTGTTGGTGAGCTCGGGGGTGCTCCGGGTGGGCTTAAATAGCCACGGCCGGATGCCTTCGCCGGAAACCGCCGCGGATGCTCGGTGGATGCCTCTGGCACGACCGCATACGCGTGCGCACGCGGGCAGGCGTGGTTGGCGACGGGAGAAGGGTAGTGGAAGTGCAGACGCGGGCGGTGCGGTGCTCGGTTGGCCACTCAGCCACTGTGCTCACGCGGGCACGGTCGCCGTGGCGCGAGGAGGGCGATGGAGGAGGGGTCTAGGGCGGGAGAGCGAGCGCGAGGCTGCCACGACGCTCTGGGACACGCTAGGACGCGTGGAAACGGCGAGCAGAGGAGTGCCCGAAGCAAACGACGAACAGAGCGCGACAATGGCCTCCCAGCCGCGTGGTCACCACATGCACAGGTGCACGCGGTGCGCTCTGGCCAACCAAACGATGTCTAGCGTCTTGTCCTTCCTAGATGGGTCCTATCAGAGGTGATGGATCGACTAAAAGCGCTTTGGGTTGATGGGAAGGTTCAGCTAAAGTTTGATGTAGCAAACTTCGACCAATAGCTGTGGTAAAATGGTTTGGTTAAATGGTCAAATAAGATGTCACACAGGTTTAGGGTAGGAAAGACTACAGTCCTGTGGATTTTGAGGTCATTTGGACAAGGTTAGAGTGCAGTTGCTTTACAACTGCAAAAATTGGCCAGAATATAGATCAGGAAGTAGCACTCACATAGATGCTTGGGTTGGGCTGAAAATTTGTGGAGCACGATCATTTGGGCATATGAAGGTACCATAAAAATTTCATCCCAATTGGATAAGTAAAAATGGTACTTCCTTCACAATGCTCCCCACTGGACAAAAACTTGGGGGAATTTTGTGGATAAAATGACTTGGAAAAATAATGTGAGTTTTGGCATGCTCACATTATTTAGGGATATTTAGGTCCTGGATTAATTTTCAGAATTTTTGAAGCAATATAAAATATAGTTCCTTCACAAACTGAAATTGTGACCAGAAAACAAGATTTGAAGTTGTGCTCACATGGATTGTTGGATGGATATGAAATTTGGTGGAGAGTCATTATTTGATCACATATTATCTCCCAAAATTTCAACTCATTTGGATAAGCCTAGCTAGTACTTCCCTCACAAAGCTTCTCTCTGGACAGAAACTTTGGCAATTAGCTGAGGAAGATTTACTAGGCAAATGAAGTTGAATTTTGGCATGTGGCAATTATTTGGGTAGGAAAGAGTGCCCAAATTTTTTTAGGGCAATCAATAAAATATAAATGACGCTTCCTTCACAAAGTGCCATTCTGGACAAAATGGAAAAATGAATATTCCTGAATTATTTTTGAACTAGGCAAGGATGGGTTTTGGCACATTTGTGGAAGATATGATCCAAAGAATTTATGAGAATTTTGTGGGAATTTTGTGGAAGACAGAAATATAGGTTCTGCACAACCTAGGGCAAACAGGGTTATTCCTTTAATAGAAAAAGGAATATTCCCAATAAATAAATATTGGAGTTGGGCTAAGATGGAAATGACATGGCCTTGGGATAGATTTGAGAATGACAAGCAACTAGGAAGTGGCAGGAGAGAAAATTTTCCCAGGTTTCAAGACCACATAGCCACGGAAAAAGAACTCCAAATAAAAATTCGAAGAAATCCAAAAGAAAAAGAAAGGGCCAAAAATCGGGGTGTTACACTTTCCCATGAACCCGTAAGCCGCCGTAATAGCCACCCTGTTACAGATGACGTTTAACAAACCCCAAAGTTCATGAAGCAAGTGCGAAGGAACTTGATACTCTCATGGTCTAAGGAATTATGCAAATGTTAACTTTCTCTGTGTTATTAACCATTTACTTGTGACGAATGTATCTCATAGCATAACATCAATTTGGGTCGATTTAACACAAATGTTCTTCTAACATTGTGCCCTCAAAATTGCTGGCATAGTCATGCCCTTGATCAGGAAAACAGGATCATCATGCAATAGTTGAGCTAGTCTTAGAGGCATGACCAGGAATACATTTTACTATTTTATTATTCCACACGTGCACATGAATTTCCCTCCGAGCCTCGTGGATATTGCAGACTCGAGAATCATTGCAGTTATAGCATGGAACATAAACATCAATTACGAACTTTGGAGATACAAAATAACTTTTATTATTGCCTCTAGGGCATATCTCCTACATCACACACCCCCTAAATTATTGGCCAAGAGTCGCCTACCACCCCACCACATAGTCGGCGCACCACGGGAGGGTGGCGGTGGTGGGGTTCTCGACAAACCTAATATACTAAGTCGCCCAATCCAAAATCCCACAAAACAAGTCACCTATGAAAACATGGAGTCGCCTCACCCGTTCGAAAACAAACCGGGGAACCAACCCGTAGGTGAACTAAGTCGCCTTCCTTTTCTCCCCATAGTCGCCCGCCCATGTGCCCATAGTTGCACAGTATCCCTCTCGACTAAAAACCTCAGACACTAAAGTCACACACACCCTCTAAATTGTTGGCCAAGAGTCGCCTACCACCCCAACACATAGTCGCCGCACCACGGGAGGGTGGCGGAGGTGGGGTTCTCAACAAACCCAATATACTAAGTCGCCCAATCCAAAATCCAACAAAACAAGTCGCCTTGGCAAAAACATGGAGTCGCCTCACCCGTCCGAAAACAAACCGGGGGAACCAACCGGGAGGTGAACTAAGTCGCCTTCCTTTTCTCCCCATAGTCGCCTGCCCATGTACCCACAGCCGCCAAGTACACCTCTCGACTAAAAATGTCACACACTAAAGTCGCGCACACCCCCTAAATTATTGGCCAAGAGTCGCCTACCACCCCACCACATAGTTGCCGCACCGGGGATGGGGAGGGGGGGTTGGCCGTGGTGGGGTTCTGGAGAAACCCAATACACTAAGTCGTCCAATCCAAAATCCCACAGATTCAAGTTGCCTAAGCAAAAACATGGAGTCGCTTCACCCGTCCGAAATATAAACTGGGGTGTGAACTAAGTCGCCTTTATTTTTCCTAATAGTCGCCTACTCATGTGCCCATAGTCGCCTAGTATCCCTCTCGACTAAAAAGATCACAACTAAAGTCGCCCATACCCCCTAAATTATTGGCCAAGAGTCGCCTACCACCCCACCACATAGTCGCAGCACCACGGGGGGTGGCAGTGATGGGGAACGTTGCATGGAAAACAAAAAAAAATTCTACAAAACACCCAAAGATCTATCTATGGAGATGCTAACAACGAGAGGTGAGTGTGTCTACGTACCCTTGTAGACCGAAAGCGTTAACGATCTAATGATCATGGTTGACGTAGTCGTACTCGCGTCGCGATCCAATCCGATCCAAAAACCGCACGTGCGGCACCTCCGAGTTTAGCACACATTCGGCTTGGTGGCATCCTCTCCTTCTTGATCCAGCAAGCGAGGGAGAGGAGGTAGATGAGATCTGAACCAACACGACGGCGTGGTGGTGGTGGCAGTAGTGGAACTGCAGCAGGGCTTCGCCAAGCGTCTGCGCGAGGTGGAGGAGGTGTAACGGGAGGGAGACGGGCAAGGGTGGAAGGGTGCAAGGGTGGAGGGGGCTGGTGGCTTGCCCTCCAAGCCCCTAGGGTCATTGGCCAAGGGGGGAGGAAGGAAATCCCTCCTTTCCTTTCCCCACCGATCGCTATCCCCCTTTTTTAGGGATCTTGATCTTATCCCTTCGGGACATCATCCTATTCCTTGTAAGGGGGGATCTTGGTGCACTATACCAGGGGTGTGGGGCCTTACCCCACTACCCACGTCCATGTGGGTCCCCCCATGCAGGTGGGCCCCACTCAGGAACCTTCTCGGACCTTCCCGGTACAATACCGAAAAATCCCGAACATTTTTCGGAACCCTGAATAGGACTTCCCATATATAAATCTTTACCTCCAGACCAGTCCGGAGCTCCTCGTGATGTCCCGGATCCCATCCGGGACTCCGAACAACCTTCGGTTTTCACCATATGAATATGTCAATAGTACCCTAGCGCTACCGAACGTTAAGTGTGCGACCCTACGTGTTCGAGAACATGCAGACATGACCGAGACTCCTCTCCGATCAATAATCAATAGCGGGTCCTGGATGCTCATATTGATTCCCACATATTCAACGAAGATCTTTATCGGTTGAACCACGATGTCGAGGATTCAGTTAATCCCACATACAATTCCCTTTGTCCGGCGATATGTTACTTGCCGGGATTCGATCGTCGGTATCTCCATACCTAGTTCAATCTCGTTACCGGCAAGTCTCTTTACTCGTTCCGTAATACAAGATCCATGTGACTAAACTCATTAGTGATTGCTTGCAAGCCTCTTGTGATATTGTATTACCGAGAGGGCCCAGAGATATCTCTCCGTCACACGGACTGACAAATCCCAGTCTCGATCCATGCAACCGAACAAATACCTTCGGAGATACCTGTAGAGCACCTTTATGATCACCCATTTACGAAGTGACGTTTGATAGCACACAAAGTATTCCTCCGGTATCCGGGAGTGGCATGATCTCATGGTCTAAGGAATAGATACTTGACATGAAGAAAGCTGTAGCAAACACTACACCACGGCACTACATCCCCGACAACCAG
Source organism: Elymus sibiricus (assembly GCA_039707655.1). Taxonomy (NCBI): domain Eukaryota; kingdom Viridiplantae; phylum Streptophyta; class Magnoliopsida; order Poales; family Poaceae; genus Elymus; species Elymus sibiricus. The sequence goes on along the minus strand of CM077664.1, from coordinate 373,085,507 downwards.
GTTGGTCGGGAGTACAGCTTCTGCCGACAGACAGTTGGTCAGGAAAGACTATTGCCGACCAACCTTGTCTGTTGGGAAAAGCCCAGACGGGAAAACCCTTTCCCGACCGACATAGCTTTCCCGACCGACTGCTTGATGGCTATGGAATATCTTTCCCGAGCAACAGTCTGTTGGGCCTACCAATAAGGGGTTTTTCTATAAGCTTCACCAGAGAAAGCCTGTCTTCTCGGACATCCTGTAACCAATTTGGATCAGGCAAAAAAATCGTAGATAATGAAAGAAGAGTCAGCCCTTGGGGCACGAGTGGTTCCCCTGTATGCAGGTCGCAACTTAATTTGACAAACTTTGTTTCAAGTGTTGCTGTGTCAAATCGGGATTGTGTGAAGTGTACTGAAGATCGAGGTTTTTCTTTAAAGCGGATTTCTCCCTTCAAAATATCATCCATCTAATTTGTTAAAGTATGGAATTCTCACCTAGAGCTGCGGAACTGACGACTCTATTAGAAAGTAGAATGACCAACTTTTACACGAATTTTCAAGTGGATGAGATCGGTCGAGTGGTCTCAGTTGGAGATGGGATTGCATGTGTTTATGGATTGAACGAGATTCTTTTTTCCCGATCGACAGTCTGTTGGGGCAGCCACGGGCCTTTCCCGACCGACTATTAGACGGGGTAATCTTTCCCAACCAACATTCTGTTGGGCCTAGCGCTAGCCTTTCCCAACCGACTATCAGACGGGGTTTGTTTTGCCAACCAACAATCGAATGGGGTTTTCTTTTGCCGAACAATAGTTCATCAACATTAATTTGTTTAGCCAACCACAACTTTAATTAACATATGGTACTGATTGTCACATACATATAGTTCATGTGTTCTAAGCATAATCACCAAAACACCATACATCAGGCTCACATCGGGAGCACCAAACATTTTTTATTCCACTAACTAATTGGCACATACATACACTTCAGTCTGTTCTAAACATAACCACCGAGACACCATACATCAGGGTCACAAAAGGACAGCCAAAAGATGCAAGTATGAGACATCAATGGTACAAAATGAAAGCTAAAACATCTAGTTGACGTGGATCGTTGGCTTCATGGTTCCTTGTGAGTGTCCTTCTGTTTGCTTCCTACAAAGTTAATCAATTCTCAATTATAATACACTATTAGAAACTAGACTACAGTACCAAAATGCCAACATAGAGGATCATCGCATTCTCAAAAATATAAATAGTAATAAATACAGAGAATTCAGTAATCATGTGTTAACTCTAACGTTGACCCTCGGCTGACATTGTTAGCACTAATCTTGATATTTTGTATCCGCATACTTAGTTTGCTTTCGTTATGCATGTAACATAGATGGTCTAGGAGTATCTAGTCGTCGAAGCATCGGTCTAGTGCGCGGAGGAGGCGAGATGCCGGGCTGCCGTGCAATGCGGCGAGTATGGTGAGATGCCGATGGTGGCGTGAAGCCGCGGTGCTGTGCGATGCAGCACGCCGTGTGAAGCGGCAAGGCGCTTGATGACTGGAATGGATGGACAAATATCAGCTAGAGGAGAATAGGCAAGTTATTTGTTAGCTGCATGGCTGCTGACCAGGTGTGTGGCCGTTGAGTGGAGCTGCACAAGTGGACGTGCATGCATGTAGGGATTACTTAGTGCATGGAGTTAGTTGTGTGAGTGGGCGTGAGTTAGTGCCTAGACGTGATGTTAGTGGCCGGATGTGGCGCCTGAGTGGTGCGCGAAGGTCCGCTCCCTATGTATATATAAATTACAATGAGAAATTAGAAAAGAGGCTGAGAGGGCTCGAGGAAAAATGTAGCATATGTGCTTTTCACAAGGAGACAAGGCAAAGCTAGTTTTCTCCATGGTGAAGTGTTTGTGCGTGTGTGTTTTCTGCCCTGGTGTGTGTCCTTGTGTTCTTGAGAGAAGAAGATAGAAACCAGAAGAGAGTTGTGAGAGGAAGAAGAAGAGGTGCTGCGAGAGGCAGCACTAACAGAGATCAGCCCAGCTGGCCCACCATCTCCATAAGGAGTTGATAGCTCAGCAAAGACGTTTGTTTCTTCTCTTTAAAAATAAGATAAATTACTCTATTGGCATAGGCAAAAAAAAACTGGACTGCGTATGATCTTTGAGGTAGCAGAAGCGTTTGAAGCATTTATTTGTGTTTATACAATTAATTCTGTATTATATAAATCATTGATTCTTCTGCATTTGTAGTATTGTCAGCATCTCATTCTGAACAGTCTACAGTTGTGAAACCATTCTCATTGCAAAATTGCCAAAACCTAATAAGAAAACCCAACCTTCTTTTTAAAGGGACCTGCTTATCCACTAACTACAGTTACCTGAATAATTTTAGCATTCAAATTAGTAGCATTACCGAGCTTGGGTTGAATATATAATTTTAGATCAACTTAATTCAAAAGGATCAATCTAATATAGTACCTATATTAAGAAGCTACATTAGTTTCCGATGAACATCATTCCTATCCGCAGCAAGAGTTTTCAATGTGCACAAACCTTGACAAATGATCTCCATACCTAGTTCAATCTCGTTACCGGTAAGTCTCTTTACTTATTCCGTAATACAAGATCCCCGTGACTAAACTCATTAGTCACATGCTTGCAAGCTTATTGTGATGTTGTATTACCGAGAGGGCCTAGAGATATCTCTCCGTCACACGGAGTGACAAATCCTAGTCACGATCCATGCAACCCAACAAATACCTTCGAAGATACCTGTAGAGCACCTTTATGATCACCCATTTACGAAGTGACGTTTGATAGCACACAAAGTATTCCTCCGGTATCCGGCAGTGGCATGATCTCATGGTCTAAGGAACAGATACTTGACATGAAGAAAGCTGCAGCAAATAACTAAGTGACACAATCTGATGCTAAGCTTATGGTTGGGTCTGTCCATCACATCATTATCAAATGACAACTCATGTCTATGGTTAGGAAATCTTAATCATATTTGATCAACGAGCTAGTCTAGTAGAGGCTTACTAGGGACACGGTGTTGTTTATGTATCCACACATGTATTTAATTTTTCGGTCAATACAATTCTAGCATGGATAATAAACATTTATCATGAATGAGGAAATATGATAATAACCAATTTATTATTGCCTCTAGGGCATATTTCCAACAGTCTGCCACTTGCACTAGAGTCAATAATCTAATTTACATCGTAATGAATCTAACAACCATAGAGTTCTGGTGCTGATCATGTTTTGCTCGTGGAAGAGGTTTAGTCAACGGGTCTGCCACATTCAGATCCGTATGTACTTTACAAATCTCTATGTCTCCATCCTTAATGTAATTACGAATGGAGTTGAAGCGGCGATTGATATGCTTGGTCTTCTTGTGAAACCTTGGCTCCTTGGCAATGGGAATGGCGCTAGTGTTGTCACAATAGAGAGTTATAGGATCCGATGCACTAGGTACTAGTCCTAGATCGGACATGAACTCCTTCATCCAGACTCCTTCCTGCGCTGATTCTGAAGCATCTATATATTCCGCTTCACATGTAGATCCCGCTACGACGCTCTGCTTGGAACTACTCCAACTGACTGATCAACCATTCAAAGTAAATACGTATCCAGTTTGAGACTTTGAGTCATCCGGATCAGTGTCAAAGCTAGCATCGACGTAACCCTTTACGACGAGGTCTTTATCACCTCCATAAACGAGAAACATTTCCTTAGTCCTTTTTAGGTACTTAAGGATATTTTTTGACCACTGTCGAGTGATCTACTCCAGCATCACTCTGGTACCTACCTACCAGACTTATGGCAAGGCACATATCAGGTCTGGTACATAGCATGGCATACATTATAGAGCCTATGGCTGAGGCATAGGGGACGACTTTCATCCTTTCTCTTTCTTCTACCGTGGTCGGGCTTTGAGTCTTACTCAACTTCACACCTTGCAACACAGGCAAGAACCCCTTCTTCGACTGGTCAATTTTGAACTTCTTCAAAATCTTGTCAAGGTATGTGCTTTGTGAAAATCCTATCAGGCGTCTTGATCTATCTCTATAGATCTTGATGCCCAATATGTAAGCAGCTTCACCCAGGTCTTTCATAGGAAAACTCTTGTTCAAATAACCCTTTATGCTTTCTATAAATTCTACATCATTTCCAATTAATAATATGTCATCCACATATAGTATTAGAAATGCTACAGAGCTCCCACTCAATTTCTTGTAAATACAAGCTTCTCCATAAGTTTGTATAAAACGAAAAGCTTGCACCAGTCCATAGATGGATTGCTAGAGCTTGCATACCTTATTAGCATCCTTAGGGTCGACAAAACCTTCCGATTGCATCATATACAACTCTTCCTTAAGGAAATTGTTAAGGAACGCTGTTTTGACGTCCATCTGCCAGATTTCATAATCAAAAAATGCAGCAATTGCTAACATAATCCTAACAGACTTCAGCATCGCTACGAGTGAGAAAGTCTCATCGTAGTCAACCCCCTGAACTTGTCGAAAACCCTTTGCGACAAGTCGAGCTTTATAGACGGTGACATTACCATCAACGTTTGTCTTCTTCTTAAAGATACATTTGTTCTCAATGGCTTGCCGGTCATCGGGCAGGTCCACCAAAGTCCATACTTGGTTTTCATAAACGGATCCTATCTCGGATTTCATGGCCTCAAGCCATTTGTCGGAATCCGGGCTCATCATTGCTTCTTCATAGTTCATAGGTTTGCCGTTGTCTAACAACATGACTTCCAAGACAGGATTACCGTACCATCTGGTGCGGTTGTCCTGGTCGACCTACGAAGTTCAGTAGTAGCTTGATTCGAAGTCTCATGATCATCATCATTAGCTTCCTCTCCGGTTGGTGTAGGCATCACGGGAACTTCTTTTCTATGATGTGCTACTTTCTAATTCGGGAGAAGGTACGATTACCTCATCAAGCTCTACTTTCCTCCCACTCACTTCTTTGGAGAGAAACTCCTTCTCAATAAAGGATCCATTCTTGGCAACAAAGATCTTGCCCTCGGATCTGTGATAGAAGGTATACCCAATGGTCTCTTTAGGGTATCCTATGAAGACGCACTTCTCCGCTTTGGGTTCGAGCTTATCAGGCTGAAGCTTCTTGACATAAGCGTCGCATCCCCAAACTTTAAGAAACGATAGCTTAGGTTTCTTGCCAAACCATAGTTCATATGGTGTCGTCTCAACGGATTTAGACGGTGCCCTGTTTAAAGTGAATGCGGCTATCTATAATGCATAACCCCAAAACGATAGTGACCAATTGGTAAGAGACATCATAGAACACACCATATCCAATAGAGTACGATTACGACGTTCGGACACACCATTACGCTATGGTGTTCCAGGTGGCGTGAGTTGTGAAACAATTCCACATTGTCTTAAATGCGTGACAAACTCGTAACTCAGATATTCACCTCCACGATCAGATCATAAGAATTTTATCTTCTTGTTACGATGATTCTCAACTTCATTCTGAAATTCCTTGAACTTTTCAAATGTTTTAGACTTGTGTTTCATTAAGTAAATATACCCATATTTACATAAGTCATCTGTGAAGGTTAGGAAATAACAATATTCACCGCGTGCTTCAACACTCATTGGATCGCATACATCGGTATGTATTATTTCCAACAAGTCACTTGCCCGCTCTATTGTATCGGAAAACGGGGTTTTAGTCATCTTGCCCATGAGGCATGGTTCACATGTTTCAAATGATTCATAATCAAGTGATTCCAAAAGTCCATCAGCATGGAGTTTCTTAATGCGCTTTACACCAATATGACCTAAGCGGCAGTGCCACAAGTATGTGGTACTATCATCACTAACTTTGCATCTTTTGGCATCTATATTATGAACATATATATCACTACGATCGAGATTCAATAAGAATAAACCATTCGCATTTCGTGCATGACCATGAAAGATATTACTCATATAAATAGAACAACCATTATTCTCTGATTTAAATGAATAATCGTCTCGCAATAAACATGATCCAGATATAATGTTCATGCTCAACGCAGGCACCAAATAACAATTATTTAGGTTTAAAACTAATCCCGAAGGTAGACGTAGAGGGAGCGTGCCGACGGCGATCACATCAATCTTGGAGCCATTTCCAACGCGCATCGTCACCTCGTCCTTAGCTAGTCTCCGTTTATTCTGCAGCTTCTGTTTCAAGTTACAAATATTAGCCACCGAACAAGTATCAAATACCCAGGCGCTACTACAAGCACTAGTAAGGTACACATCAATAACATATATATCAAATATACCTTTGTTGACGTTGCCAGCCTTCTTATCTGCCAAGTACTTGGGGTAGTTCCATTTCCAGTGGCCATTCCCCTTGCAATAGAAGCACACAGTCTCGGGTTTGGGTCCAGCATTGCGTTTCTTCACAGGAGCGGTGATACGTCTCCGATGTATCTATAATTTTTTATTGTTTCATGCTATTATTTTATCAATCTTACATACTTTATATGCAATTTTATATCATTTTTGGGAACTAACCTATTAACCTAGAGCCCAGTGCCAGTTCCTTTTTTTACCTATTTTATTGTTTCTGGGAAAAACTATACCAAACAAAGTCCAAACGTGATGAAATTTTACAATGATTTTTTCTAGACCAGAAGACACCCAGGAAGCTTCGGGGGGAGGCCAGAAGCCTCACGGGGGAGCCACAAGATCACCCCGCGCGCCACCCTGGGGCGCGCCACCTGAGCTTGTGGGCCCCTCGTAACTCCGTTTGCCCTAATTCTACTTCTATAAACTCCCTAAAATCCCAAAATCAATAGAAGGAGACCCGAAACAATTTTTCCACCGCCGCAAGCCTCTGTTCTTCCACGATCCCATCTGGAGGCCTCCGTCGGTACTCTGCCGGAGGGGGAATCGACCACGGAGGGCTTCTTCATCAACCTTGCTGCCCCTCCGATGATGTGTGAGTAGTTCCTACAGGACCTACAGGTCCATAGTGATTAGCTAGATGGCTTTCTCTCTCTCGTTATGATCTTCAATACCATGTTCTCCTCAGATTTCTATCCGATGTAATTCTTTTGTGCGGTGTGTTTGTTGGGATCCGATGAATTATGGGTTTATAATCGGATTATTCATTGAAATTAATTGAGTCAATTCTGAATTCTATTATGTATGATTGTTATAGCTATGTAATGCTTTCCGATCTATGAGTTATCTTTGGCCAAGTTGATGGGTAGATCTTCAGTGGAAGTGGTGCATAGTAGTAGGTTCAATCTTGCGGTGTCCTAACCCAGTGACAGAAATGGTAGCGAGGCACGTATTTGTATTGTTGCTACTAAGGGTAAAACGACGGGGTTTAATCATATTGATTGGTTTTATTCTGTCTACTTTATGTCATCTTGCTTAAAGCGTTACTTTTTTTGTCATGAACTTAATACCATAGATGCAGGCAGGAGTCGGTCGATTGGTGGAGTAATAGTAGTAGATGCAGGCAGGAGTCGGTCTACTTGTCACGGACGTAATTCGTATATACATGATCATGCCATGAATAACGTCATAACTATGCGCTTTTCTATCAATTGCCTAACAGTAATTTGTCTACCCACCGTATGCCATGCTTATGAGAGAGATGCCTCTAGTGAAAACTATGGCCCCTGGGTCTACTTTTATCATATTACAAAAACCAAAAATACCTTGCTGCAATTTATTTAATTTTATTTTACTTTGCAATTTATCTATCTACAACTATCATATTTAATCCTTGCAATTAACGAGTATAAGGGGATTGACAACCCTCTTGCCCGCGTTGGGTGCAAGTATTTGCTCTTGTTGTGCGTAGGTGTTGTCGACGGTTGTTTGCGTGAATCTCCTACTGGATTCCATAACCTTGGTTCTCACTGAGGGAAATACTTATCCACTACTATATTGCATCTCCCTTCCTCTTCGGGGAAATCCCAACGCAGCTCACAAGTAGCAGAAAGAATTTCTTTTGCCGTTGCCGGGGAGGTTTATCAAACAACTCAAAACACCTTCATATACATTATAAATATTTACTTGCTCTACTTTTTACTTGCTTTTTTTCTTTTATTAGTCTCGTTAAAAAATCAAAAACACATAAATATTTTATTTTGCTTGCTTGCTTGAAGTTGCTATCAAGTCTGAGTTTGAGAAAGTTATTGGTGAAAGTGCTTGTGAGGATAGTTCTAGTGAATCATATGAGGAAGAACTTAAATTGCATTATCTTAATACTGATCCTCCTAATAATGAACTACATGATGAATGCCACTTGATTTGGAAAACAAAAGATTTACTTATGGGTAGTGGAAACGTTATTGGAAAAAGTGTCATCCAAGAATTTTTCACATGTACCAGAACTTTGCCATCAAGTGAAGGGTCTATTCTTAAAAGATCAAATTGCTATACTGATGCTATTGTTATGCTAGTACGTAAGCTGAAAAGGAGGTTTGCTCGTACTCATCCTACTTTGCAAAGAATGTTTCTTGAACTTCCCCTCATAGACAATCCGGGGGCTAAGAAAATTGCCACTATTATCCTTATGAATGAGTTCGACTACATAATTCAAGAGGCTAGATAAATATTTGATCATTATGATATGAATTATGAATGTCCTTTAATAGATGAGGTTCTTTATGATAAAGATTTTATTTGAAAGATTGAGTCTAAGGATTGTCATGCATTTGATAAGAATGATAGAAGGAAGGTCCCGCATGTAGCTTTAATCCAACATTTATTTAATAGCACTAATGATCAATATGCTTGGATTGTTAAGGGAAACCAACAAGGGTACCATGAGGAATGTCTTAAAAATGCTAGAATTACTCTTGATGATAATTTTACGGTTGCTTATGAAGGACCACGTGATGATCCTATTCCAAAAGAAGTTGATCTTGAAAGTGTTACACTTACGGATGATAGTCCTTTTCATTACTGGAGTTCTCCAAATAGGAAATGCATTTCTGAGAAAAGAGAACTTTTGAGGAATGCTTATGAGAATATTCTTTTTAAGGGAAGGTTGAACAAAGATGATTATACTTGAAACTATGCATTATGCCTAGCTAGAGGCATAAAACAATAGTGCTTGTTGGGAGGCAACCCAATATTTATCTTTATTGCAACTTTTACTTTCTGTTTTGGTGTGATGACATGATTATTGCTACTGTAATGATTCTGTTTTTATCTTTTAATTAGTGTTTGTGCCAAGTAAAGCCTTTGGGATGATTTGGATGATAGTTGAATTGATGCTATTTGAAAACAGAAACTTTTGCGCTCAGTTCAGGAATTATTAAAAATTACTGGAATGCGCTTTTGATATAAAAATTTACACAGTATTGAGATACAAATTTCCCACGTTGTCCTAATTTTTCAGATTTTTTGGAGTTCCAGAAGTATGGTTTTAGTTCAGATCATTACAGACTGTTCTATTTTAGACAGATTCTGTTTTTGTTGCATAGTGTGCTTATTTTAATGATGCTATGGATTATATCAGGGGGTATAAGTCATGGATAAGTTAAAATACAGTAGGTATTATGCAAGAACAATTATGAATTTGTTTATAACAGTGCCTAAGTTTATAACGGATCTCACGAAGTTTCTGTTGAGTTTTGTGTGCTGAAGTTTTCAAGTTTTGAGTGAGTTTACGATGGACAACGGAATAAGGAGTGGCAAGACCCTAATCTTGGGGATGCCCAAGGCACCCCAAGGTAATATTAAAGGAAGACACAACCGTCTAAGCTTGGGGATGCCCCGGGATGGCATCCCCTCTTTTGTCCACAATTCATCGGTATGTGTACTTGGAGCTATATTTTTATTCATCACATGATATGAGTTTTACTTGGAGCGTCTTGTGCTATAGTTTTATTTTTCTTGTTAGTTTGCCACAATCATTGTTTGCTGGACACACCTTTGAGAGAGACACACATTCATCATGATTTGTTAGAATACTCTATGTGCTTCACCTATATCTTTTGAGCTAGGCAGTTGCTCATGTGCTTCACTTAAATCTTTAGAGCACGGCGGTATGGATATTTTATAGAAATCATTTGCACTCTCATGTTTCACTTAAATATTTTTGAGAGTCTCTTAAATAGGAAGTGGTAATGTGCACGGGTTATAAGACTAGTCTAAGAATGATAGGTATATAAGAGTGATATGATAAAAACTTTCATGTAGATCACTGAATATGAAACGTATGTTTTAATTATATCGATGTCGTAATATGAAAGGGTATTAGTTCATAATCATTGGTTAGTGAGAATGTCGATATTAAAGCTTGTTACGATTACTCATTTAAGTGTCCGTCATGGCATGGCGGGGATGTTGGAGCATATTTATTCCTCACTGAAATCCCTTGTGTTGTCAAATCGGGGGCGCGCGATGCTTAACTCCTCCCAACCTCCTCCCTAGGGGCATGCGAGAATACTTTGCTTCGAGGGCAAATAACACTTTCACAATAAGTATATGAGTTCTTTATGACTAATGTGAGTTCATGGACTAATACGACACTCCCACATATCCACATATTGCTAGCCTCTCCGGTACCGTGCATTGCCCTTTCTCACCTCGAGAGTCGGTGCAAAATTCGCCGGTGCATCCAAATCCCGTGATATGATACGCTCTATCACACATAAGCCTCGTTATATCCTTCCTCAAAACGGCCACCATACCTACCTGACATGGCATTTCCATAGCCATTCCAAGATATATTGCCATGCAACTTCCACGGTTACTATCCACATGACTTGTGTGTTCATCATCATATTGCTTTGCATGATCATATAGAGCTGACTTGATATTTGTGGCAAAGCCACCATTCATCATTGTAATACATGTTACGCTAGATCATTGCACATCCTGCTACACTGCCATATGCATTCATATAGAGTCATATTGTTTCAGTTTATCGAGTTGTAAGTAAAAAGAAGTGTGATGATCATCATTATTAGAGCATTGTCCCAGTGAGGTAAAGAATGATGGAGACTAATGAGTCCTCAAAAAAGTGGGGATGAGGTTCATGATATTGTTCTAAAAAAATGAGAGAAAAAGAGAGAAGGGGCAATGCTACTATCCTTTTACCACACTTGTGCTTCAAAGTAGCACCATGTTCTTCATAAAGAGAGTCTCCATGATTTGTCACTGTCATATACTAGTGGGAATTTTTATATTATAGAACTTGACTTGTATATTCCGATGATGGGCTTCCTCAAATGCCCGAGGTCTTCATGAGCAAGCAAGTTGGATGCACACCCACTTAGTTTCAGTAGCGAGCTTTCATACACTTATAGCTCTAGTGCATCCGTTGCATGGCAATCCCTACTCCTCGCATTGATATCGATTGCTAAGCCTCTCCATTGCCTAACGATCCGCTGAGTTGATGGGAGACTTTCTCAGTTTTTGTCTTCCCTTATAAATCTCTACCAACATATTCTATTTCACCCATAGTGCTAAGTCCATGTCTCACGCTCATATATTGAGTGAAGTTAAAAATGCTGAAGCACGTGAAAAAATATGATACAATTATTTGGTTTGGCACCGGGGTGCTCACGATTTGTACTTATGTTAGGAAGACGGAGTCATGCCATGCTTACATAATTCAATGAGTAGGATAACATTCGTTAAGCATCATATATTTTGAAGAGTAATGATTATGTGTTAGTATTCATGGACATTATTATGTTGATATCAATTACTTCGTCGTTTCTCAATATTCATACCACAAGAAGATTACATGATAGACATGCTAGGTAGCATTCAACATCAAAAATTATCTTTGTTTTATCATTTACCTACTCGAGGACGAGCAGCAATTAAGCTTGGGGATGCTGATACGTCTCTGACGTATCTACAATTTTTTATTGTTTCATGCTATTATTTTATCAATCTTACATACTTTATATGCAATTCTATATCATTTTTGCGAACTAACCTATTAACCTAGAGCCCAGTGCTAGTTCCTGTTTTTGTCTATTTTATTGTTTCAGGGAAAAACTATACCAAACGAAGTCCAAACGCGATGAAATTTTATGGTGATTTTTTCTGGACGAGAAGACACCCAGAAAGCTTCGGGGGGAGGCCAGAAGCCTCATGAGGGAGCCACAAGCTCACCCCGCGCGCCCCCAGGGGGGCGCGCCACCTGAGCATGTGGGCCCCTCGTAACTCCGTTTGCCCTAATTCCACTTCTATAAATTCCCTAAAATTCCAAAACCAACAGAAGGAGACCCGAAACAATTTTTCCGCCGCCACAAGCCTCTATTCTTCCGCGATCTCATTTGGAGGCCTCCGCCGGTACTCTGCCGGAGGGGGAATCGACCACGGAGGGCTTCTTCATCAACCTTGCTGCCCCTCCGATGATGTGTGAGTAGTTCCTACAGGACCTACAGGTCCATAGTGATTAGCTAGATGGCTCTATCTCTCGTTATGATCTTCAATACCATGTTCTCCTCGGAGTTCTATCCGATGTAATTCTTTTGTGCGGCGTGTTTGTTACGATCCGATGAATTGTGGGTTTAATATCAGATTATTCATTGAAAGTAATTGAGTCAATTGCGAATTCTATTATGTATGATTGTTATAGCTATGTAATGGTTTCCGATCTATGAGTTATCTTTGGCCAAGTTGATGGGTAGATCTTCAGTGGAAGTGGTGCATAGTAGTAGGTTCAATCTTGCGGTGTCCTCACCCAGTGACAGAAAGGGTAGCGAGGCACGTATTTGTATTGTTGCTACTAAGGGTAAAACAATGGGGTTCAATCATATTGATTGGTTTTGTTCTGTTTACATTATGTCATCTTGCTTAAAGCGTTACTCTGTTTGTCATGAACTTAATACCATAGATGCAGGCAGGAGTCGGTCGATTGGTGGAGTAATAGTAGTAGATGCAGGCAGGAGTCGGTCTACTTGTCACGGATGTAATGCCTATATACATGATCATGCCATGAATAACGTCATAACTATGCGCTTTTCTATCAATTGCCCAATAGTAATTTGTCTACCCACCGTATGCCATGCTTATGAGAGAGATTCCTCTAGTGAAAACTATGGCCCCCGGGTCTACTTTTATCATATTACAAAAACCAAAAATACCTTGCTACAATTTATTTACTTTTATTTTACTTTTCAATTTATCTATCTACAACTATCAGATTTAATCCTTGCAATTAACGAGTACAAGGGGATTGACAACCCTCTTGCCCGCGTTGGGTGCAAGTATTTGCTCTTGTTGTGTGTAGGTGTTGTCGACGGTTGCTTGCGTGAATCTCCTACTGGATTCGATAACCTTGGTTCTCACTGAGGGAAATACTTATCCACTACTATATTGCATCTCCCTTCCTCTTCGGGGAAAATCCCAACGCAGCTCACAAGTAGCAAGCGGCAACTAGCTTTCCATTCTTCTTGAAGTTCTCTTTCTTTCCCTTGCCTTTCTTGAAACTAGTGTCTTTTTGACTATCAACACTTGATGCTCCTTCTTGATTTCTACTTCCGCGGCCTTAAGCATCGCGAAAAGCTCAGGGATCATCTTCTCCATCCCTTGCATATTATAGTTCATCACAAAGCCCTTGTAGCTTGGTGGTAGTGATTGGAGAACTCTGTCAATTACTATTTCATCTGGAAGATTAACTCCCAATTGATTCAAGCGATTGTAGTACCCAGACATTTTGAGTACGTGCTCACTGATGGAGCTGTTCTCTTCCATCTTATAGCTAAAGAACTTGTCGGAGGTGTCATACAACTCAACCCGGGCATGAGCCTGAAATACCAATTTCAGCTCCTGGAACATCTCATATGCTCCGTGGTGCTCAAAATGTCTTTGGAGCCCCAATTTTAAGCCGTAAAGCATGGCGCACTGAACTATTGAGTAGTCATCAGAACGTGTCTGCCAGACGTTCACAACATCCACAGACGACGCTAGAGTGGGTGGCGCACCGAGCGGTGCATCAAGGACATAAGCCTTCTGTGCAGCAGTGAGGATAATCCTCAGATTACGAACCCAGTCCGCATAGTTGCTTCCATTATATTTCAACTTAGCTTTCTCTAGGAACGCATTAATATTCAGGGGAGATACAGTGTGAGCTAATCATGTACAACATAATTTGCAAAGACAATTTTAGACTATGTTCATGATAATTAGTTTAACTAATCAAATTACTAATGAACTCCCACTTAAATCAACATCCCTCAAGTTGTCTAAGTGATACATGATCCAAATTCACCAACCCAAGTCCGATCATCATGTGAGATGGGGTAGTTTCAATGGTGAACATCTCCATGTTGATCATATCTTCTATATGACTCATGTTCGACCTTTCGGTCCTCCGTGTTTCGATGCCATGTCTGTACATGCTAGGCTCGTCAAGTTTAACCCAAGTATTCCGCATGTGTAAAACTGACTTACACCCGTTGTATGCGAACGTAGAGTCTATCACACCCGATCATCACGAGGTGCTTCGAAACGATGAACTTTCGCAACGGTGCATACTTAAGGAGAACACTTTTATCTTGAAATTAATTGTGAGGGATCATCTTATAATGCTACCGTCGTTCTAAGCAAAATAAGATGCATAAAAGATAAACATCACATGCAATCAATATGTGACATGATATGGCCATTATCATCTTGTGCTTTTGATCTCCATCTCCAAAGCACCGGCATGATCTCCATCATCACCGGCATAGCACCATGATCTCCATCATCTTCGAGGTGCCGTCATGTAGTTGTCTCCGCCAACTATTGCTTCTACAACTATTGCTAACTCGTAGCATTAAAGTAAAGCAATTACATGGCGTTTAATTATTAACACGCAGGTCATACAATAAATTAAGACAAACCTATGGCTCCTGCCTGTTGCCGTACTCATATACCACATCACATCACATGCCCTGCATAAACAAGTTAGACGTCCTCTACTTTGTTGTTGCAATTTTTACGTGGCTGCTAGGGCAAGCTATAAGAACCGTTCTTATCTACGCAAAACCACAACGGCGATATACAAGTTGCGTTTTAACCTTCTACAAGGACCGCCGTTGTCAAATCAGATTCAACTAAAGTAGGAGAGACAGACACCCGCCAGCCACTTTATGCAATACAAGTTACATGTCAATCGTGGAACCGGTCTCTTGTGCGAGGACAAGTAAAGTTGGTCCGGGCCGCTTCATCCCACAATACCGCCAAATCGAAATAAGACAAGTAGGTAAGCAATCTGAACATCAACGCCCACAACCAATTTGTGTTCTACTCGTGCATAACATCTACGCATAGACCTGGCTCATGATGCCACTGATGGGGAACGTTGGATGGAAAACAAAAAAATTTCCTATGAAACACCCAAAGATCTATCTATGAAGACGCTAACAGCGACAGGGGAGTGTGTATACATACCCTTGTAGACCGAAAGCGTTAACGATCTAATGATCGTGGTTGACGTAGTCGTACTCGCGTCGCGATCCAATCCGATCCAAGTACCGCACGCGCGACACCTCCGAGTTTAGCACACGTTTAGCTCGGTGGCATCCTCTCCTTCTTGATCCAGCAAGCGAGGGAGAGGAGGTAGATGAGATCTGAACCAACACGACGGTGTGGTGGTGGTGGCAGCAGCGGAACTGCAGTAGGGCTTCGCCAAGCGTCTGTGCAAGGTGGAGGAGGTGTAACGGGAGGGAGACGGGCAAGGGTGGAAGGGTGCAGCTCCCCGTGCGCCTCCCCACTATATATAGGTGTGGAGGGGGCTGGTGGCTTGCCCTCCAAGCCCCTAGGGTCGTTGGCCTAGGGGGGCAAGAAGGAAATCCCTCCTTTCCTTTCCCCACCGATCGCTATCCCCCTTTTTTAGGGATCTTGATCTTATCCCTTCGGGATATGATCATATTCCATGTAAGGGGGGATCTTGGTGCGCCTAGACCAGGGGTGTGGGGCCTTACCCCACTACCCACGTCCATGTGGGTCCCCCCATGCAGGTGGGCCCCACTCTGAAACCTTCTAGAACCTTCCCGGTACAATACCGAAAAATCCCGAACATTTTCCGGAACCCTGAATATGACTCCCCATATATAAATCTTTTCCTCCGGACCATTCCGGAGCTCCTCGTGATGTCCCGGATCCCATCCGGGACTCCGAACAACATTCGGTTTTCACCGTATAAATATCTCAATACTACCCTAGCGCTACCAAACGTTAAGTGTGGGACCCTACGGGTTCGAGAACATGCAGACATGACCGAGACTCCTCTCTGATCAATAATCAATAGTGGGACCTGTATGCCCATATTGATTCCCACATATTCAACGAAGATCTTTATCGGTTGAACCATGATGTTGAGGATTCAGTTAATCCTGTATACAACGAAGATCTTTACTTGCCCAAGATTCGATCGTCGGTATCTCCATACCTAGTTCAATCTCGTTACCGGCAAGTCTCTTTACTCGTTTCGTAATACAATATCCCCGTGACTAAACTCATTAGTCACTTGCTTGCAAGCTTCTTGTGATATTGTATTACCGAGAGGGCCCAGAGATATCTCTCCGTCACACGGAGTGACAAATCCCAGTCTCGATCCATGCAACCCAACAAATACCTTCGGAGATACCTGTAGAGCACCTTTATGATCACCCATTTATGAAGTGACGTTTGATAGCACACAAAGTATTCCTCCGGTATCCGGGAGTGGCATGATCTCATGGTCTAAGGAACAGATACTTGACTTGAAGAAAGCTGCAGCAAATAACTAAGTGACACGATCTGATGCTAAGCTTACGGTTGGGTCTGTCCATCACATCATTCTTCTAATGATGTGATCCCGTTATCAAATGACAACTCATGTCTATGGTTAGGAAAGCTTAACCATCTTTGATCAACGAGATAGTCTAGTAGAGCCTTACTAGGGACACGGTGTTGTTTACGTATCCACACATGTATTTAAGTTTCCGGTCAATACAATTCTAGCATGGATAATAAACATTTATCATGAATGAGGAAATATGATAATAACCAATTTATTATTGCATCTAAGGCATATTTCCAACAGGCAGCGGTGGGGTTCTCGACAAGTCCAACATACTAAGTCGCCCAATCCAAAATCCCACAAAAACAAGTCGCCTAAGCAAAAATATGGAGTCGCCTCACTTGTCCTAAAACAAACCGGGGGGAAACCAACCGGGAGGCGAAGTAAGTCGCCTTCCCTTTCTCCCATAGTTGCCCGCCCATGTGCCCATAGTCACCAAGTACTACCAGTCTCGACTAAAACCTCAGACACTAATGTCGCCTACACCCCCTAAATTGTTGGAATCAACAGAAGTTTCCCAGAAGTTTTTTTACAAGCAACCTTTTTTGCATTTTCTAATGAATAGATTTCTTATCATTGGTATTGCTAATTACCACTACTCGCTTAAACAAACTCAGGGCTCTACTCCTTTTTTTGTTTTTTCCTCCTGTGTTTGTTAATTTATTTTTGAGCAACTACAGGTCATGGTGCTTCTCCTCTAAGCAACTCTTTTCCCATTTGGTTTTCATTTTTTGCCTGCAGGGGCCTAGGCCAGGTACAAGGAAATAGAAGCAACTAAAAGCATAGTGAATCCAGCAGGGGGTGGAGGAGAGGGCAACAACATGAAGATCATACTAGATCGAGGGGGCAAGCAAGTCTTTCTCATGTGATGTAAGGAAATCATGCAAAAATGCAGAAGGTTTGTGCTGCACGAATCATGAAGAGAACACATAAGTATGGTGAAGTGTTGCCTTTTTTGAAGCTATTGATTTGCCTAAATCTGTTCACATACACACGCGGATTTGAAGGCAGAAATTCACAAAGGTTGCCTGAGATTTTTCCTTGTAGCTTTGATTTGTTGCCATGGAGGAGCTGTGCTCTATTCCATGGCATCTGGCGGCTGGGAGGAGGGGGAAAGGGACGGGGTTGGGGGAGGAAGCTTCTTTTTTTCCCGTGCTCCTGTTAGTTTTCGATCAAGCAAAATCTGGTTTAGCAGGGTTTTTGATACGGCTGGAAGGGGGCGCATGCGGCGGGTGTGACGGGGTGTTTCCCGTACTCCTGTTTGGCGGGATGCGGGGAACCGTCAGCCGGGGTACAATTTGCTTTTTTAGACCGGGGAGTAACGGGGGACCATGTGGATTACCAAATCGGGGCGACCTCTAGATGCAACCGCACAGCAAGCGGTTGCTGTGTTGTACCGTCCAAGCAAAAATCAACGAAAAAAATAGCGCGCTATTTTGCCGTTATAGCGCCGTTATAGCGTATTAGGAAAGCAAACGCTACGTTTTGGCAAATTTGACCGCTACAGCGCTATTCACGTAATTAGCGCGCTATACCTCGCTACAACGTTATAGCGTGTAACGTTTTAACGTGCATTTGGTGCAAAACACCACAGCGGCACAGCCCAGCCCAAAAGGCCGAAACCACCCTCTCTCACTCTTTTCTCACACCCCTCCACTAGCGGACCCAACCCAACCCTAGCTCTCCACTTCTCATCCTCCTTCCCAGCCCAGATGAGCGGCGGCGGCGTCGGCACCGGCACCATCTGGCCGTGAGCGGAGGCGGAGACACCATCTGGTCATGAGCGGCGGCGGTAAGATCTTCTCGTCAGCGGCGGCAGCAAGATCTTCTCGCGGCAGCGGCAGCGGCAGCATCTTCTCATGGTAGTGGCAGCATTTCTCGCGGCGACTTCTTCCTCCAGTTCGACTCCACCTAGCACCGGCAGGGGTGATGGTAGCCACGCCGCCGGCAAGTCAGCAACCAGGTAACTCTTGCTTCCACATCGTCGCAACAGGTAACCATTTGTAAGAACTTGTATTCTGGTTGGTGATGAAAAAGAAAATGAGAAGTGGCTGTGGCAACAAATAGTAAAGAGGGAATATTTGGGTCATTGCTTATTTAAGGAAACCTGTTATTACTAGTCTAGATTATGTTATTTTCCCGGATATTGCTGTTTTCCTTCATACTGCCATTTTTCCAACAGCTGTGTGATTATGCTATCTGCTTGATAAATTGTTAGGATTGCTGCAATTTTTCTTGTAGCAAACATGTTGTAATGTCATTTTCACAAGCTGATATGGTTATACTTTGTACTGAGCTGATATGGTTATACACTGTACTGAACTGATATGTACTACTATTTCTGAATATGAATAGTAGTGTAGCCTGTAGCTGTATTTAATTAGTAATTACTGATGTTTCTTGTTGTCTGATTGTAGGAATTGGTGTTTCAAGCACAACATCAACGGTACAAGGACAAGCTGCTGTTGCGAATGTGAAATCAAAAGACCCAGGATGGAAATATTGATCCTGGGGAAAATCTAGTTGTTGAAATACATTATTTCTGGATATATTTTGGTATTGTTTTTGCAAACGCTATTTTGAAATATAGCACACTATTAGCGCGCTATAACTTGTGTAGCATTTGAAGAAGGGCCTCGCTATATTTTGTAGCGCGCTATTTTTTTCGTTGGCAAAAAATACGTTGTTGGCCCCTGCCCATGGAAGCTATTGCACTCCTCATGCACACTTAGCCTGCTCCTCGGCTCAAAAGATAAAGGAAGGAACTCATCGATGGCTGGGTGTGGCTTGGCCGTCCGGGTGGTGAGCCGGCGTCTCGTCAAGGCCGACGCCCAACCCTTGATCGCGCCGCACGTGCTCGCGGTCTCCAACCTGGACCTCTTTTGCAACGCCGTACAAGGGTCCGTGGTATGCGTCTACCCCAAGCCGGCCGCCGGCGACTTTAACGCCGTGATCGCCACGTTCGAGTCCCACCTGCCACGCTTCCTCAACTATTTTTACCCTGCGGCCGGCCGCATCATGGTGGACCCGAGCTCCGGAGTCCCGGAGGTCCACTGGTACAACCAAGGAGCGGAGCTTACCGTGGGAGACGCCGGCGAGGAGCTGTGGACACCCTCGACTAGGGCCTGGCGGAGGGGTCCCCGAACAGTATTCAGCTGCCGTATCCCCAGGAGATGCCGCTGTTGGTGCAGCTGGTGTCCTTCACCTGCGGTGCCTTCACCGTGGTGTGGGCCACCAACAACATGATCGGTGACGGGAACTACGGGGTGATGCTAGTCAGGATGTGGTCCGAGCTGGTCCGGACGGGGAGCATCTCCGGTGGAGGCCCCACCCATGACCGCTCCTTGTTCAGGCCTCGCGACCCGCCGTCCTTCGGCACCACGGTGGACGGGATGTTCGCACCGTGGGACCATGAGCACCAGGTGAACGCCCTGATCGCGGAGGAGAGCTTCGTGGAGCGGCTTTACTACGTGGAGGAGCGCAACATCACCATGCTCCGCGACAAGGCCAGTGGTGGTGGCCAGCCACGAGCGACGCGCGTCGAGGCGGTGTCCGCGTACGTATGGAAGGTCCTCGCGGGCATCGTGGCCACGTCGAAGCTGCTGAGCGACGACGAGAAGCGCTGCCGCATGGTGTGGTGGGTGGACGGGCGGCGGCGATTCTCGTCGCCAGAGCTCCGCTCCTCGCTGCGCAACTACGTGGGCACCGTGACGTCCCACATGGTCAGGGACGAGGCAGTGGGGACGCTGCTAGGCAAGCCGCTGGCCGGGGTGGCGGACATGGTGCGGGAGGCCATCACGTCGGTGGACTACGATGAGCTGTACCAGCAGATGGTGGACTGGATGGAGGTGCACAAGCCGGCCAATTTCTTCGAGAGCGCCACCTTCGGACTCGGCAGTCCCACCATCGCCCAGACCTTCTGGACCTCCTTCCCGGGCGACACCGAATTCGGCTTCGGCACCGCCGCGCTGGCGATGCCGGTCCACGCGAGCTGCGGCAGACTGTGCATGGGCTTTTTGTCCATATCTGCAAAGCCAGAGGACCCGGGGACGTGGATCCTCAGCGCCGTCATATGGCCGCGCCTCGCGGCAGCGCTCGAGTCCGACGAGCAGCGCATCTTCAAACCTCTCACCGCGGAGTACCTTCGTCTCACGCGTGGCGCCACCAGACCGCGGCTCTGAATTCTGGTCAACAATATATGTAAGAACCGTTGAAATAAAGCCAGGTGGTGCAGGTGACGTTCCTGCCTGATGAGTCATGAAGCTGTTCGCAATCGCATAGAATTATACTTCACGTTGCGGCTAAGTCTTGCCATTTTCCGTTTACCGAGTCATTCGGCATGATCCGTTGTATGTATGTATGTATGTGTGTAATTTATTATTGTACTAAATATTGTATCTACTTGATGATCTAGGTGTTTTTATGATTATTGTGCATCGAGGCTGAGCAATAATTGTTTTTTGCATGGGTGGTGGGTATTTCTGCCTTTTTTTTGTGTGGAGAAACTAGCACCGTGCCCCTCGCAAATTCAATGATATTTTCTTTAATTTAATATGTTACAAGTATATTACAAATAAGTTTATGTTTTCACACATGCTCATGTTAATCTACTAGTTATATATCATAAGATAGTTCCATCGCCACCACAGATGTTATGCTAAATAATATATCACGTGTGAAACACCATTAGATCCACTCATAAAATTATAGTTCAGAACAAGAGCTAACATATATTTTATAGATTCATCAGTTCACTATGCGATATTGGAAGTTGGTCGCTAATATTAGAGTATGCAGTTAAGAAAATATGTATATTGTGATAGAAATTATAGTGAGGGTTCACAAAATAATGATCAAGTGCTATTCAGGTACAAATATCAATTAAGATCCAACATACCCACACAAATAATACATTTATTGTGCACTCTGATTATACTTGGCCTTTTCTCGGGCCGGGCCATGCCGAAAAAAGGCCGACTCTGAAAATCCAGGCCTAACCTGACCGTCGGGCCGCAGAAATCAGGCCCGAGGCCGGCCCAAGTCCAAAGAAGCCCGAACGAGGCCCGACCCACCAGGCCCGATCCTGGCTAAAATCACGTTTTTGGTAAAGCTTGAGCCCGGCCCGGCCCAACCAACGAGGATGAAGACACAGGCTGTGTTCTAAGTAAACGTGTGATGAGTCCAACGCCTCAATTCTGAAAAGCCAATTCTTCTAGAAACCAGAGTCAGTCCGCTTGAATAGTTGGAGATGTCATACTCGACAAGAGCATGAAGAAGAGGCCATGGCGTAATAGACATGTGTTGAGTTCAGCATCTCATGTGATGGAAAGCTAATTCTAGTTGATTTTGAGCTTTATGCCAACTGGTGTGAAGACTCTATGGTTGATCTTGTCCTCTTGTACGTATACTTTTAAGAGGACATCCTAATCTGAGATCAACCACAGCTAAAGACTAGCTGCTGTGATCACCCATACGCGAAAATAATCTCCAACACTAGAATTCACAAATCGCTAATAAATAGCACCTAGCTAGAACCCAATGGTCAAGGTTGGATATTTTGGAGGACACACATTGCATATCGTGTTCCTCCCGGTCCCCCCCCCCCCCCCCCCCACTCTTATGTATCCATTCTTATCCACCGAGAGACTTAGCGGGTAGCTAGAATGATCGAGCCTCCAAGTATACATCTATGTGAGAATACCATCCCTGTTACTCTTGGAGTTTCGGTATCTCCTAGTTGTGTACTAGTATTATAATCTAACATCAAAACATGCCTTCTTTATCTTGAGTCCACAATTAATGAGCCTAACAAAATAGTATGGTCTGAAGTATTTTATTGCTTTCATGTTCTCAGTTGTCGTGCAGACTGTGTACATGCAAGAAGGGAGGAAGGTTGGGATACTTCATTTGGATAGACGAAGTATCCATGCTGCCAGAGGAACATGACCTACTCCATGCAAAAGCGTGAGGGTGTCTATACGTTTCTCAGTAATATTTCATGTGTTCCCTGTCTAGTGGGCCTGCGATGTTTACACCCTAACTTTAAATCGAAAGTTTTGATTTCATGTGACCTTACACTTTGTTTAGGTTTGTATAGGTCATAGGAACATGTCTAGCCCAAAATAGGGCCATGTTGTTTCAAGCGTTGAGTCTATTGCCTCCGAGTGGAAGTTGTGCACTGTAAGCTCGAAATCTTCATGCGTGCTTAGTCCTTTTTGTGAAGGAGTTGTGAGTTGAAAGTTGTGTATTGGCTTTTCCTATTTACACCACCATGTTATATCCAAATTAGCAGCCCATTCCAAATGGGAGACGGTTTCCAGCCGTTTCTCGGCGTGATTTCATGTGTCACCTGTCTGGCAGAAAAAAAAAAGGCTTTGCGAGAGCGTACACTCGGCAAAGACCTGAAGTAGGCGCACATGAAAAATCGTGTTGGTGCAAATATTTTAGGCAGGAATACTTTTTAATAGAGGGTTGGACCTACAGGGCAGAGACAGGGGAGCGTCACGTGCCCCTAGCTTAGCCTCAGCGCCCCAGCCTAAATGTGGGCGTAGTAAATAAGTATTGTGAGAGGAGCTCACGGCCATCCACCATGACAGTACATAAGCCATTCGAGGCGTCCCATAATTTGTATGGTGGGACTATACTCCCACCCGCCTCGCCACTGCACCATCCCAAGTGTGTTGTCCCACAGCCCAGCTAGAGGATTTTCCTAGAGCGGCATGATCAGGGCGCTCGGCAAAATCTCTTGCTAGGTTGTGGCCCAAAACGGCTGAAATTTGTTTGAACGATTTGAGCGGGACAAAGTTAGGCGACGTACAAAGTTAGGCGGTGAAGGCAATTGCAATTGTTGCACTTGGATTGATTGGATCCCTTGATGGGATTATATAGTACAAGGAGGTGGCTTGATTGCCAAGTAAAGAGATTACAATTAGGAAATAATCAAAACTAATTCTGATTCTCCTTGATTTTGGCTAACTAGACGTGTATGTCACGTACACGTCTAACAACCCCCCTCCCCCCCCCCCCCCCCCCCCCCCCCGCGTTGTCCGAGCGGGAGCAGGGCGGACATTCAGACTGGAGCGGAACTCAGTGAATACTGTCGACGGCAACCTTTTGGTGAAGATATCAGCATACTGGAAGACGTCAGGACGTGAAGAACATGGACATCTCCAAAAGTGACACGCTCACGAATAAAATGAAAGTCAATCTCCACATGCTTGGTGCGTTGATGTTGAACCAGGTTCGTCGACATGTAGACGGCGGAGATGTTGTCACAGTAGACCACAGTAGCTCGTTGAAGAGGTCTGTGGAGCTCGGACAGGAGCTGGCGTAACCAGCATGCCTCGGCGATGACATTGGCCACACCACGATATTCAGCCTCCGCACTGGACCGAGCGACAGTTTGTTGGAGTTTGGAGGACCAGGATACCAGTTATCACCAAGGAAGACGCCGTAACCGGAGGTGGACTTGCGTGTGTCCGGGCAGCCAGCCCAGTCGGCATCAGTGTATGCAGTGAGCGATGCCAGCGACGAGCGGTGTATCTGAAGTCCATGGTCGATCGTGCCATGAAGATACCGTAGAATCCGCCTGACCACATTTAGATGCGGCTCCCCTGGGTCGTGCATGTACAGGCATACCTGTGCATGGCATATGCGATGTCTGGTCTTGTGAAAGACAAGTACTGAAGAGCACGCACCAGGCTCCGATAGACAGAGGGATCAGCGACGGCGGCCCCGGCAGCGCCGAGCTTGCACTGCGTGTCGACGGGGGTGGAGCATGGGTTGCACTCGGTCATGTCTGCGCGGTCGAGGATGTCGATGATGTACTATCGCTGTGAGAGGAACATGCCAGCGGAGGACCGAGTGACGGCGACACCGAGGAAGTAGTGTAGTGTACCAAGATCCTTGAGAGAGAACTCGTGCTCGGGAGTTGTGATGGTGTGCCAAAGCAGCTGCTCAGATGAAGCCGTCAGAACTATATCATCGACATATAGCAGCAAGTAGACAATCTCAGTGTTGCGGGTGTAGACGAAGAGCGATGGGTCCGCGCGAGAGCTGGCGAAGCCAGGTCGAAGAAGATGGTCGGCGAAACGGCTGTACCATGCACGGGGCGTCTGCTTTAGAACATAGAAAGACTTGTTGAGGCGGCACACGTGGTCGGGCTTGGAGATGTGGATGAACCCTGAAGGTTGTGCATAGTAGACCATCTCGGCGAGAATACCATGTAGAAACGCATTGTTGATGTTGAGCTGGTGAACCGGCCAGTCCTATGCGACAGCTATTGAAAGAACTGTTCGAACTATTGCCAGCTTGACGATGGGGCAGAAAGTTTCACCATAGTCAACTCCTGCACGTTGGGTGAAGCCGCGGAAGACCCACCGTGCTTTGTAACGATCCAGTGTCCCATCTGGCTTAAGCTTGTGATGAAAAATCCACTTGCCAGAGACGATATTGGCGCTGGGCGGACGGGGAACAAGATCCCAGGTCCGATTAGTCTGCAGGGCACTAAATTCATCCATCATAGCCGAAGGCCAGCGAGGGTCCTTTAGAGCACTCTAGTAGCTCTTGGGTAGCAGGCTAAGCACATCCGCCAGAAGATTAAGACGGTTAACAGGTTTGGTCATGACACGTTTTCCACGCGTAAACATGGAGTGCGAATTGTCGACGAGTGGAGGGACGACAGGAGCTAGAACACAGGAGGAGTTGGAGGTGTGGCTGGTGGTGTGGGAGGATCGGGTGTAGGAGGCATGTTTTGCTCAGGTGGAAGAGGGGCGTGTGGCACCGGCGTAGGTGGGGTAATAGTGGATGGAAGGATGATAGGATGATCATCTAGAAAGGAGAGATTGGTGGATGTACGGGTTGTGGTGGATTGTTTGGCGAAAGGGAAGGTGTTTTCGTCGAAGCCGACATGGCGAGAGATGATTATTTTGTATGTTGCGAGATCAAGACAACGATAGCCGCGATGGTTAGAGGGGTACCCGAGAAAAACGCACGAGGTGGTGCGTGGAGCTAGTTTGTGTGGTGCAATAGCGGATAGGTTTGGATAACAAAGACAACCGAAAACCCTTATGTGGTCAAGAGGGAGAGGGATGCCGCGGAGAGCCTCGTAGGGCGTATGAAATTGGAGGGTTTTCGTGGGGTGAAGGTTGAAGAGAAACGTGGCAGTGTGAAGAGCTTCAATCCAATAGGTTGGTGTCATGCTAGCTTGGAAAAGAAGGGAACGAACCATGTTGTTAGTAGAGCGAATGACACGTTCAGCTTTGCCGTTCTAGGGAGAGGTGTATGGGCAAGACATGCGAAGGGTGGCGCCGAGGGATAAGAGAAAGAGGTTTGCAGCGGTATTGTCAAATTCGCGGCCATTGTCACACTGCATAGATTGAACGGTTCTATTAAACTGAGTAGAGACGTGGGCAAAGAAGTGTTTGAGTGTAGAGAAAGTGTCAGACTTTGCGCGCAAAGGAAACACCCAATGGTAATGGGTGAAATCATCTAGCACAACTAGGTAGTATTTGTAACCAGACACACTAGGAAGAGGCGAAGTCCATAAATCACAGTGGATGAGCTGAAAAGGACGAATTGTTTGAGTAGAGGACGTATCAAAAGGTAGGCGAACATGTTTTACTAATTGACAAACATGACATAAGTGATCATCGGTAGCATTTTTTTTACAAGGAAAAGAAAAAGCACTTGCTAGGTGCGACAAAGCTTGACTACTGAGATGTCCTAGGCGACGATGCCACAATGTTGATGACAAAGTGGTGGTGGAGAGGGCATGTGCAGTGGAAGACGGCCACCAGAAGGGGTAGAGGTTGCCGGAACTGTTGCACCTGACGATCTCGTTCTTGGTGCAGAGGTCCTTCACAGAGAGACCAAAAGGATCAAACTCAATTGAAACAGAGTTGTCAGTGGTGAATTTACGGACGGAAATAAGATTTTTGATAAGGTCATCTGTTACTAGGACATCATTAAGATAATACGAGTGATTAAGAGCAGAAAGAGTGGTGTGGCCTGTGCGGGTGATGGGAGGGGCATGACCATTGCCGACAATGACATGTGGGTAGGGAGAGTTAGAGGGGAGAATGTGCGAAAGGTTACCCTGATTGCCGGTCATGTGAGCGGAGGCGCCTGAGTCCATGAACCACTCATTCGGAGATGGTGGTGTGAGGGACATGGTGTTGAAAGCCTGCATGAGGGGTCCTTGGTCAAAAGACGGTGGCGTCGCAACATATGTTGGAGCAGGCATTGGAGCGGACAGCGGCGCTCTTGGCATCCCGAGCACGGGAGGCCGAGGCATCCCCGGTGGTGGCATGGACGAGGGAGCACCGTAGGCCCACGAAGGTGGGGGTGACAGGATGGCATGATGAGCCTGTGGCGGACCGAGAAGTGGCGGGCGCGGTGGCGGACCTGGACACATCTGGATAGACCCCGCCCAAGGGTTTTGCATGGTTGGCCAGGGCACCTGCGATCCCTTCCCGGGTGTGTTGGAGTTGCCGCCTCGCTGCTAGGGAGTCCTGGACTGGAGGAAGCAGCATTGCGCGCCAAACCGTCAACTGCCTCGCTGCTGGAAGTTGCGGAAGGGGTAGGGGCGGCGCGGATGAGTCGTGGTTTCTGCGGGACATCGCGGTGGTGGAGGCGTGGTGACACCTCGGGCGACGAAGGCTGTCGGAGTAGAGGAGGATGACTCGGACTGCTGCCGTGTAAGCTCCTCGAGCAGAAGTGACGAGCGTACGGCGAGGAACAATGGTAGTGGACGTTGTTTGAGGGTCAGCGTGCGCACGTAGGCAAGCCGAGACCCGCTAAATCCAGCATATCTCGAGGTAGGGGTCCTAAGCTAGGCGTCTTGGAGCGATGGTAACATGGACACAGAATTTTACCCAGGTTCGGGCTCTCTCGAAGAGATAATACCCTACGTCCTGCTTTGGTTGTATTGATATGGGGTCTAGTACAGAGTACATGTATCTACCACGAGATTGTTGATCTAAGTTGTAATGTCATGATCTATTGACTAGCCTGGCCTCGGTATATATAATGTACCAGAGGCCTAGTATAATAGGAGTCCTCGTCTAGTGAGCCAAGTCTTGTGGGATCTTCCTTGTTTACGTCATGGGCTGCCCGAAGTGGCCCGTTAGTTTACTGCCATGGGGGTCCTCGGCCCGACCCACCTGGTCGGGAGACGACGTGGTGAGTACCCCCTAGTCCAGGACACCATCAGTAGCCCCTGAACCGGTCTTCAAGTTGGGACGCTCCTCGGTTCTTCCGAACAGTTCGTCGTCTTCGGCCGTCGGTCCTGAAAGCTAGTTCAACAAATTTTCTCATCTCCGATCTCGAGGATCGTCGAGCTGTATCCGAAGAGTTCACACGTCGGGTATCCGAGGAGCCCCTTTAAGTTCCCGGCCTTTATCAATGCCTTATTATTTTTACGCCACACCTCGGGTTTCGAAGTTTTTCCCATGCGGCGGTGTCCTCTTGCATCCGAGCTCCAACGCCGTACTGTATCCGAGGTATCTTTTTGCAGCCGAGCTTCAACGCCGGTCTGCATCCGAGGTGTCATAGATTACCTCGGTCTTGAAAAAAGTTGAAGGAGTTCAACCGAGCTTAATGCCGGAAAAGTCCTCTATGGAGCCAGCCACCCACATCCGAGCTTTATGCCGGACTACTTCTGAGGTGGTGCACCACCTCGGTCTTGGGCTGATTTTTTGCGGAATTTATTTCTGATCGGTGAAATTTATTTACTGCCAAGATGTATAGCCAGTAGCTGTCAAGGTGCGTGTCGGCCTAATATCCGGGACGCACCTGAAGGATAAAACAAAACCGCTAATCCCAGTAGCCCCTGAGACTGAGGTCGTTTGTGAAATTGGCCTGAGGATCAAGTCCTTGCTCGGCAGCATACTTAGGAACGGAAACGCGGTGCGCAATAGCTCCCGATACTCAGGTTGGGTGCGCCCGACCAACCTGAGGATCGTAATCTCCTCGGGAACTGTTTTGCACTTTAAATTTCTGCATTGAATCGTCAATGCAATAGCCCCCGAGACATGGGTTGGGCCACATGGCCGACCCTAGGATCGTATCTCCTCAGGAACTAGTTCATCCATCGAGTGTGTTTTGCCAACGCCGAGGTGCAGCTCAGCAGGGAAGATGCCGAACTGTGGGTCGGAAAAGATTTTCCCGAGCAGAACCATCACGCAGGACACCTCGGTAAAGAGGATGTCCCGCCTCCCTAAAAAAACAACATACAAATAGGTTAAAAGTTTCATAAGCTCGGAAAACCAAAAAACTTACATAAAAACTTTACGTCTAGATTAAATCAAGTTTTCTGGTGCCAACCAAAATTGGGCTTAAAATTAATTTGTGCTTTCGTCATGCTTTAACATGACACATCCGATCTCTAGACTCAAGTGGGTCAGCCTTCAGCTACCACCTCCTTTTCCCGAAGGCAGAGTGCTTCTCAGGCCAGTTTAGCGAACTAAACTCGAGCGGTTTAGAGAGAAACCAGGCTATCCGGCTATTGACCATTCACTCGAGTCAAAAAAGGAGTGGTAGAAAAAGACTTTGCAACGACTGAGAAGAAAAACATTTATTATAAAACGGCTCATATAAATTTAAGAGCCCCCAGTTAATTTGGGTAAAGAATTTTTTTTTTAACAAACATCGTTTTTAACAAACAAAGTTTCTAACAAACAGGTTTTTAACAAACAAAAATATAATGCTTGGTTGAACCAAACAAAAATTAAAAATTTAAAAGAAAATTGAGCATGAAAGCGACTTAGCTGGTTAATTTGCTCGGTGTTGATGATGCGGTCTGGGCTTGTGGCGGGACGAGGACGCCCATCGAACTTTGACAGATCCGACATGGTGCGTAGTCCTCGGCTTGACCGAGGTCCCAGCCCCCAAGCTCGAGGTGACCGAGCGAGGAGCTCGGCTTGACGAAGTGGCGACGCAGCACGGTCGATGTGGCGTGATGAACCCCCGGTCCAGCTAACGTGACGAAGTTGGTCGGCTGGTGACGCCGAAGTCCCCGGAGTAGGTTGATGAAGAGATGGCGAAGCCCCCGGTCCAGCCGAGGTGTCGGAGCAGGTCGGCGGAGATACGCCGAAGCCTCCATGTTAGCCGATGTGTCAACGCAGGTCGGCGTGTTGGATGCCCGCTTGAAGAAGAGGCGGCACGGCGACGCCGACGTAGGTCAAAATTTGTGACGCGGTCAATGCCGGCTTGATGAAGTGACCTGTGTGGCGATGCCGGCGTGCCTGACCCATGCAATCTGTGAGGCGACGATGTTGTCTTGATGATTATTTGACCTTCGTGATGCCGAACTCTTGGTCGTCTCGCCGAGGTGATGATCCGAGGTGGTTGTCGTTGGCTCGACGAAGCGATGACTCGTCTAGCGCAGGTCGGCATCCATGGAGCAATGTGGTCGGGCGAGTTTGACACCAGCGCGACGGTGAACATTACCTCGAAAAAGACTTAAAATTTGTAGGCACGTGTTTGAGAACAAAACACAATACCGTAGAAAAAATTTACTTCAAAAGGGACGTCCGATAAAATGTTCATGAAAAAAGATGAACTCGGGTCGGATTCATTTTCGCGCAGAAAACAGATCCGAAAATCGCTGCACTACTCGGACGTTTCCCGGAGTTTGAACGGTCGGATCGAGCTGAAATTTTGAGGGGTTGTCGACATGGGAATTTTGCAGCCGATGAATGGTTGGATATTCCAAAATATGGCCGAGCTGTCCGCTGAACTCCTCGCCCCAAACTCGTCCAGATTCCCGTGCAGATTCAATAGGGCTCCGGTATATCGGAGATTGCCGGAGATTCCTCCCTCGGAACGCGATGAAATTTTACAGGGTTGTTGTAGACTCAATTCTGCACAATTCCACCAAAATAATCGTCAAAGTGATGCTCGAGGAGGTAGGGACGGAAAAAACGGATTCGCTGTCCAGAAATTTCTGCACGGTCGCCCTAGGGCATTGTTGACGTTGAGCCCCCGAGCTCCATGGACGATTCTTCCATGATCTCAGTTGAGATTTGAGTTGGTGTTGATGAAGGCACCCGTCCAATCTTGACGATACGTCGCGGAACGTAATCCTCGGTCCAGCCGAGGTGACAAGTCGAGCCGGCAACGAAGATGCCGACGTTGCCGATGAAGCTCGGTTCCGACGCATAGATCGCGCCGGAGCCGATCTGAATTCCCATCAAACCACGGCGACTACCAGCAGGGACCTGCATGGGCCACCAATGTCGGTGCTAAATCCGGCATATCTCGAGGTAGGGGTCCTAAGCTAGGCGTCTTGGAGCGATGGTAACATGGACACAGGATTTTACCCCGGTTCGGGCTCTCTCGAAGAGATAATACCCTACGTCCTGCTTTTGATTATATTGATATGGGGTGTAGTATAGAGTACATGTATCTACCACGAGATTGTTGATCTAAGTTGTAATGTCATGATCTATTGACTAGCCTGGCCTCGGTTTATGTAATGTACCGGAGGCCTAGGATAATAGGAGTCCTCGTCTTGTGCGCCAAGTCTTGTGGGATCTTCCTTGTTTACTTCATGGGCTGCCCAAACTGGCCCGTTAGTGAATCGCCATGGGGGTCCTCGGCCCGACCCACCTGGTCGGGAGACGACGTGGTGATCATCCCCTAGTCCAGGACACCATCAAGTGTGTCTCGGAGTTTTCGTGGTAGATGTTGGAGAGACGCGTCCACAAGTAGTGAGCAGGCAGCGGCGTGGTGGTGTCGACGACCATGGCGAGAAACTCGGGCGCGACAGCGCAGTTTAGCTATGATCAGACGGTGGCGACATTCTGACTCCACTGTGGCATGGGATCGGTGGGATACTCCTCCTCGAGTAGATGGTCCTCGAGGGCTTACTTCTCTACGACGTCGGAAAACATGCCGCTGTTGGGAAACATAGTAGAAAACAAAAATATTTCGCCCTACGATCACCCAGGAACAATATGAAGATGCATATAGGGTTTGGATCAACGATCGTTACCGACTCCGGAGTGCAGCGGAAGTAGATGAGTCGGTGTAGATCGTACTTGGAGTCCCTCGAACCATTGATGACGATCCCGCGAACCGCCCTCGAACAATCCCTCGAACGGAAGACCGAAAGCACGGCCTCTCTACTTGGTTGCAAGCGTACGGTCTTCACGATCCGGCAGCGCTTCGCCGTCCAGAGCTAATCATCGCCGGAGAATTAGAGGGAGGAGATTAGAACCACACTGGGCTTCTAATTATGAGGAGTAGAGGAACTAGACCTAGCTCTAATTAGTCAAGTAGGACCAATTAGAACTAGATCTAGATGAACTAGAAGAGGCTCCAAAACTTGTGTGTAGAAAAGGGTTCAATACCTCTAGTATATATAGGTTAGGAGGAGAGGGAGGGGCAGCCACAAGGGGGGAAAGTTTCCCCCCACTTGCGCCGGCCATGGGGAGGGGGAATCCCTCCCCAATTCGGCCTCCCCTCCCCTCTTTCCATGGGAGAGGGGGCGCCACCCATATTGGGCCCTTGTATCCCAATATGCCTTCCACCTCTTGACCTTTTAAGGCCCGTTGATATTAAATTAAATATAAAAATTACTAGACCCTTTTATATATAATTTAACATCACTAGAAACATTTTCCACCTATATATTAATTATCGGTAATACCCAGTATTACCCGATACTCTCCAAAACCCTTCCAGTGACCCGGAAACGCTTCCGGTTCCTCTCGGAACTATTCCGAATATTAATGAAACTATTTCACAAATAAATCCTCGATACTCTCGTCCTACTAACACTCAGCAGATCGTGATTACCTTAAGCTTGTGACCCCGTTGGTTCGGTAAATCATAGACATGAACGAAACTCCTTCGTTCAATGACCGATAGCGGAACCGTGGACGTCCATATCGATCCCTATGATTACATGAATGACATTCGAGTGAACCTTTGGTTATCATGTGATATTCCCTTTGCTTCGCGATATTTTACAAAACCCGGGATGCATCGGTATCCTCCTGAGTCATCACCATACTCACTATACCGTTGCTCCCGTTACCGGTTTTCTTCTTCTTTCTTGTTGAAGTATTCCGGCATCCCCGTGACGTAGTCACCTGTGTCTGGCCAGACGATGATGGATGCCGTCACACCGAGAGGGCCCTAAGAATATCTCTCCATCGTCGGAGGAGCTAATCCCACTCTCGAGCTATCCAGTCCCTTGTCAAACTTTTCGATGAGCCTGAAAGTTGTCGTTATGATCACCTTGTTACAGATGATGTTTGAGCAACCCCAAAGGACACCGTACGGTAGGAAGTGACTGTGATACTCTCATGGTCTGGGGAACTAAAATACATGCTAACACTTCGTGTTATAACAATTGATTTCAGACGATATTATCTCAAAGTATAACAAACAAGTTTTTGGGCCGATTCAATATGATCGTTCTTCCAACGTCATATTCTCAATGTTGTTTTAGGACTATCATTACACTTAACGATATCCTAAGATCCAAAAAATGTGATCACCAACAACACTTGAGCCAGTCTTAGAGGCAAGACTAGGAACCTATTCTTTACCGTTTATCATTCCACACGTGCAGTTATAGCATGAAATATAAACTCTTAATTATGAAAATGGAAATATAATAATACTATATTATTGCCTCTAGGGCATATTTCCAACAGTCTCCCACTTGCACTAGAGTCAATAATCTTGTTGCATAGTCTTTTAAACACCTATGCCTTATCTGGTGTTGCTCATGCTTTGCTCGTGGTAGAGCCTTTGTCATTAGTTTTGACATATTTAAAACCATGTAATATTTGTGTTAGTCATGTCTGATTTTAGGATCTCGATTCATTTTGCTTTGAGCAATGACATTTTATTCATAATACAATGTCATTGGTTTCATTGCATTTCAGAATCACACCAACTACATCAAGACTCTTCTTGATTAATTATATTCATGATATAGTGTTATTGGTATCATCACAATTTGGATTATACCAATTACATCAAGACTCTTATTGATTAGCTATATTCAAAATATAGTGTTATTGGTTTCATCATAATTTGGATCACACCAATTTCATCATAATTTTATATCAGTCGTGAAGTTGATGTCCATATATTCATTAATAATGAACTTCTTCTTCATTTCCTCAAAACAATATACTTGTTCTTTTGAAGTACTTGATATTTGTTACTAACACTTAGTATATATAACTTTTGGCCTTTTTTCTATATATATCATAACTTTCATGATGAATTCATTCATCTATCCATGCTTATCAACTGATCCTTATAAGCATCATGTTATGTGACATTGGGAGAAAATACTTTCTCCATTTAAACCTTTTAAACCTTGTGAAAATACATAAATTTAGTCTAGCTCAATCAGGCAATTTTTTATCTATCTTTATAGATCTTTTATGTACAATATTTTGCTTTGCTATTTCATTGGAAACATATTTTAAGATCTTTTTGTTGTGCTCAGAAACTTTATATTATTTCCATTCTACAATATGTCATTTACATATGAGATCAGAAATACTATATATAGCTCCCACTGAGTTTCATATACACAAGTTCCTATATCATTTTAACAAGATGAGACTTATTAAAATGTTAATTCCAGCTTCTTCAAACTTCTGAAGTTTGCACATTCATCCGGTATTCTGAGGATTTTAAAAACTTTCCGGTTGTATCATTCATACATCCTTTCCTTTTAGGAAACTAGTTTTGATATCCATGCTATTTACTTCATATCTCTTGAAGGATCAACCAAGTTCCAAACTTATAGTTATGTATGAAGTCTACACCTTATAGAGTATCAACCAAGTTCTAAACTTAATTGTATATGAACTCCATTCCGGTGTGTATGGCTATGAGCCATTCCTTTGAGCTGGGCGCCGCCATCGCTTCCTTGTAGTGCGCAGGTTCATCTTCTTCTAAGATGAATATCTCATTGTGAGATTATCAAGGAGGTTTATTAACACTTCCTGATCTACGCATTCCAGTTACAAGCTTAGAGTTTCTACATCTGCTGTAGTAACTTATAGTTTAGTTTTGCAGATAATTTATCTGAAAAACTTCCGGTTTGTTAATCCTGCTTACTTCCACCAGAGATTCAATAATCTTTATCAAGCTGTACTGTCCTCCCACTTACTTCTTTAACGAGAAAACTTCTTCTCGAAAAAGTGTTCATTATTTGTGACAAAACACTTTGTCTTTGAACTTTAGGTAGAAGGAATCCAAATCACATTTTGAGATATCCTACAATTCAGCATTCATCTAGTTTATGAACTCCATAACTCATATGGTTTCTTTTAGCCAGACTAATATGCGGTGCCCTGTTTAGTGTATATCTTGCTGTTTCAAGTATATATCCCCAAAAATTAATAATAGCAGACTGGTAGAAAATAATTCCACAATTATTCGAGTGTTTTGCTAAACTTACGACTCTGATAATTTTCTTCAAGATTGAAGAACCCTTTTATCTTTTGTCACAATGATTCTTATCTTCATTATGAAATCTTTGAACCATTCAAATACTATATTCTGAATTTCCTTTGAACTATTCAAATATTTCAGATTTATATTAAGTAAATCATATTTACTCAATTTATTTAATGAAGCATAATTATTCACCACGCCCTGGGTTATTCATCGGACCTCATACATCATTATGTATTCTTTTATTTGATTCTAAATCAAAATATTTCAACACTTCATCTATATGAAGATTATATTCTGATATAACCAAGCAGTGCCACATTTAAGTGGTGCTCATCAGTCTTCTCAAGACGTTTAGCATTAATGTTATAAAAATTTCAATTCAAGATTCACGAATAAACCATCAATATCTGAGGTAAATCCAAACATATTCTTATAACCACTTCAACAACTATTGTTTAAAACTTTATAAGAACATCCGTTGCATAATCCAAAACATAATGTCTTACACAACTCCGGAACATAATAACTATTATTCGATCCTAAGATAAATCTTGAAGATAAACTAAAGGCATGACTTCAACGGTCTTGAATAGCGATCCCATCACCATTCCCGATTTGCATCACGTCTTCATTTCTTCTCAACTTGTGAGCTTTCTGTAGTCCCTGCATCGGCTTGCAAATGAAAGCAACCGATCAGCATCAAATACTCGTGACATACAGAAACAAGTAAAATAACATTAACTTTGTATAACTTTTATATCTTTACCGGAAGAACCGTTCTTCTTATCCGCCAAGTACTTCTTGCAGTTACGCAGCTAGAAAGGATGTCAAGAGGGCATTGTGGAGTTCTGCAGGCCCGTTTTGCAGTTGTTCGTGGACCTGCTAAATGATGGGATCTGATGACCTTGTGGGAGGTGATGACATGTTGTGTGATCATGCACAACATGATCGTCGAGGATGAGGGTGAGGATGCTGCCGCAGCTCTAGAATTTGAGAACATGGGAGATCCTATCCAACTTCCAGACCAGAATCCGGCCACATTTGAAGAGTTTATCCAAATGCATCAACAAATTCGGCATCGACCAACTCACGAGCAGCTGAAGGAAGATCTGATTGAGCATCAGTGGGCGGTCAAGGGGGACAACAATGTTGGAATGTAATATTTGAACTTGTTTAAATTTGAACTACTGCTGCATGCGGCTATTTGAATGTCTGTACTCGGCTATTTGAATGTATAAACTCTATGTATGCGGCTATTTAAACGTGCGGCTTTGAGAAAAAAACATAGGGAGGCCGGATGTATTCGGCTACGGTTGGATGGCGGCCTCCCGCATCGATGTCCGCGGATTGGTCCCCCCCTGTCCGCGGACGGATGCGGGAGGAAATTTGCGGGTTGCCGTTGGAGATGCCCTAACAAGCAGGACAAAGTTATTCCAACGAAGCTTGTGGTAGCTGATAGCCCCCCTACAAGACACGTCACACATATTTCTCCTTTGACAGTTCATCGTCTGGTAGAACTCTCCAAAGTACATTTTCGTAGGAAGTATATTTCTCGTGCACCGAGAGGACAAAAAAACATAGTAGGAAGTATATTTGTCATGTGCCCACAGGAAAAAAATACTTAGTAGGTGCTACTTGTGAGCTGCGTTGGGATTTTCCCCGAAGAGGAAGGGAGATGCAATATAGTAGCGGATAACTATTTCCCTCAGTGAGAACCAAGGATATCGAATCCAGTAGGAGATTCACGCAAACAATCGTCGACAACACCTGCACACCACAAGAGCAAATACTTGCACCCAACGCGGTTAAGAGGGTTGTCAATCCCCTTGAACTCGTTAATTGCAAGGATTAAATCTGACAGTTGTAAATAGATAAATTGCAAAGTAAATAAATTACAGCAAGGTATTTTTGGTTTTTGTAATATGATAAAAGTCGACCCGGGGGCCATAGTTTTCACTAGAGGCATCTCTCTCATAAGCATGGCATACGGTGGGTAAACAAATTACTGTTGGGCAATTGATAGAAAAGCGCATAGTTATGACGTTATTCATGGCTTGATTATGTATATACGCATTACGTCCGTGACAAGTAGACCGACTACTGCCTGCATCTACTACTATTACTCCACCAATCGATCGACTCCTGCCTGCATCTATGGTATTAACTTCATGACAAACAGAGTAACGCTTTAAGCAAGATGACATAATGTAGACAGAATAAAACCAATCAATATGATTAAAGCCCGTCATTTTACCCTTAGTAGCAACAACACAAATATGTGCCTCGCTACCCTTTCTGTCACTAGGTGAGAACACAGCAAGATTGAACCTACTACTATGAACCACTTCCACTAAAGATCTACTCATCAACTTGGCCAAAGATAACTCATAGATCGGAAAGTATTACATAGCTATAACAATCACACATAATAGAATTCAGAATTGACTCAATTACTTTCAATGAATAATCTGATCGTAAACTCACAATTCATTGGTCCCAACAAACACACCGCACAAAAGAATTACATCGGATAGAACTCCGAGGAGAACATTGTATTGAAGATCATAATGAGAGAGAGAGTCATCTAACTAATCACTATGGACCAATAGGTCCTGTAGGAACTACTCACACATCATCGGAAGGGCAGCAATGTTGATGTAGAAGCCCTCCATGGTCGATTTCCCCTCCGGCACAGTACCGGCGGAGGCCTCCAGATGAGATCGCGGAAGAACAGAGCCTTGTGGCGGCGGAAAAATTGTTTCGGGTCTCCTTCTGTTGGTTTTGGGATTTTAGGAAATTTATTGAAGTGGAATTAGGGCAAACGGAGTTACGAAGGACCCACAAGCTCAGGTGGCGCCCCCTCCCCCCTGGGGGCGCGCGGGGTGAGCTTGTGGCTCCCTCGTATGGCTTCTGGTCTCCTCCCATGGTTCCCTGGGTGTCTTCTAGTCCAGAAAAAATCACCGTAAAGTTTCATCACGTTTGGATTTCGTTTGGTATAGTTTTTCCCTGAAACAATAAAATAGACAAAAACGAGAACTGGCACTGAGCTCTAGGTTAATAGGTTAGTTCCCAAAAATGATATAAAATTACATATAATTGATAAAATAATAGCATGAAACAATCAAAAATTATAGATACGTCGGAAGCGTATCAGTAGGAAGTATATTTATGATGTGTCGTTGGGAGAAAAAATATTGAGCGTGCCAAACAAATCAAATGGTGGAAAAATAGGAGGTACCAAAAAGGAAGTACAAGAAAGTACTATAAAGTAGTACTAAAAATATTGATTTACTTTATTTGTTAAAAGGGTAGATAGGTCATTTTAAGTCTAGATGGCTCCACCTGCCTGGCTCTCTCCCTAGTCGGTGCTCTCTCATTGTCGAGCTAGGCTCCATCGCTGCTGCGAAAAGTTGTCCACGGAGCATCATCGGCACGGCCGCGGCCCGTGCCCCGCCAGGACGTTGTTCCTCATGTTGCTCGTCAATAGGACGCCTAGCGAGCTCCGGGTGTAGCCAATGGAGAATGTGGTGGAGTCTATAAGACTTAAAATAGCAACCTGTGAACCATATATTTCTTGTGTTCGAACTAACGAACTAACTGAAATAGGCGTGAACTTGTCATCCCAACTATGGCGATGTCAACAGGAAATGTTGTTGATAAATTGCAACCGTGGAAATGTCTTCCTGACTGTTACAAGAGAGGGACGGACCTACAGTCACAACTCGAACTCCTAGTGTGTGACGCATCCAAAGTTGTGGTAGCTGGTAGCC
This sequence comes from Elymus sibiricus, assembly GCA_039707655.1. NCBI lineage: Eukaryota > Viridiplantae > Streptophyta > Magnoliopsida > Poales > Poaceae > Elymus > Elymus sibiricus. The sequence goes on along the minus strand of CM077664.1, from coordinate 373,046,516 downwards.
CTCTACAAGACACGGCACAGATTTTTCTCCTTTTGATAGTTATAATCATTCTGTACGATATACCTCAGCCTGTTCTGTTTCGGCAACTTCTCCACACGTGCGCAAAAAATATTCTTCAACCAATTTAGGCGGGAGAAAGTGAAATTAGAAACCAGGTTGACATTTCATAGATTCCTAGGGGAAAAAATAGGGCGCAAAGATCAAATTGGTACCTTAATGCAAGTAAGAAAATGGTGTGCATAAATCATAGAATATTGTATATGTTGAATATTCTACATGGCGGTTGTACTTTCCGTGCAAAAATTGATTATAAGACGTGCACGCTGTAACTCTAGAGTTTGATCTGAACACCTTATGTAAACTAGGCAGGCCTTCCATAGTCTTAGTGTCGGAATCGGACTTTAAGCCATTTTGGTATGCATCGTGGCATATTTCGATTTTTCAGAGGGGTCACGCTCGGAGATCGGGATCGTGACACACGGGTTACGAAGATTTAGACATGTTCAGGCCCTGAAAAACAGCGTCCAGTGAAGACCCTACTGATGTGTGTGGCTGCTTCCATTATGTGCCATATTAATTCTATGGCAATCTTGAGGTAACGCTCGACCTCGCCTATGATTGGTGGAGGATGATGATGGTGTATCTTGCGTCAATGAGCGAAGTGATGCATCCTATTTGGCAGCCCTCATTCCCCCTTATATACTTGGTGGGAATTAGGGTTAAACTGTGCCGAATGAGTTTACAAAGGGCGGCTCCTATGCTAAAAGCCTAACAAAATATTCTACATCTGATATGAGGCAGTTTACATTGAGTATCCCACAGGCTCCGCGTTCAGCGATCTCGGCGTGGCTTGTACCCAAAGATGATGTGTTCGGGGCCCCGACTGGGCTCCGAACCCTTGTGGTGGGCCACCGTGTGCTTTGTGGGGCACCCTTCAGCCTTCATTGGTCTACCCGGGGCCCTTACCTTTCCATATTGTATAAATAAAAAGTTAAAAATTGGTCTTTGGGCCTATAGAACTGCTTATAAAAATTATATGGGCATGTCTCCCTATAAAATGGTTTATGAAAAATCATGTCATTTACCTCTTGAGTTAGAACATAAGGCTTATTGGGCTATTAGGGAGCTTAACTATGATTTGAAACTTGCTGGTGAGAAAAGATTGCTTGATATGAGTTCTTTAGATGAATAGAGAAGTGAAGGTTATGAAAATGCTAAGTTGTATAAAGAAAAGGTTAAAAAGTGGCATGACAACAGGATTCAGAAACGTGAATTAACATTGGTGACAAAGTACTCTTATACAAGTATCATTTTAGATATATTGCAGGCAACCTTCTCTCCAAATTTGAAGGACCATTTATCGTCGAAGTTGTTTACCGCTCTCGAGCTATCAAGATCAACAACTTTGAAGGTAATAAACCAAGGTAGGTGAATGGCTGATGATGTTGGAACCCCCAACTGGAATAGATGATGTAGAACAACAAAAAGAAATCCATCGATTGAGAACCAAGGTTTATCGAACCTGTAGGATTATTAAGTCCTCAGCAATGTTAAGTGGTACCTGCACACAAGACATAGAACTCTTTGTCCCCAGCATTTTGGGAAGGTTGTCAAGCTCCCCATCTCGCTAAACAAAAAGGATTACACGTATAGTGTGGAACATATGGGTGAAAACAACTAAAGTAGAAACGGGCCAGCAAGTTAGCAATAATTCAAAGCAAGTAAACAAGGTTGTAATCGTTGTAAAAGAATAGACCGGGGACCATAGTTTCACTAGACATATCTCTCCATAAAGATAAAATAACTGTTGTGTAAAGAAATTACAGCTCGGTAATTGACAGAATTGGAAACAAGCAATTATGATGTAGAAAACGTTCGTGGCAATACTCATATAGGCATTACGTCAAACATATATAGACCGTCATCCAACTTCACTTATAACTAATAGTCCACTTTGAGACAGCTTCTATACTTGCATCTATAGGTATTAAGTTGTAAACAACAGAGTATTGCCTTAAGCTCAGTACATAATGTAAGCAATATTTAAAAATCACAAAGGATATAAAACACCGTTGTTTTCCCCTTAGTGGCCACAACACAGTACCCCTCTTGCATGTTTGTGTCACTGGAGCGTTGGGAAAGCAAGGTTAGAACCGAGTATCGAACACCAGCTCCCTCTTGGAGATGTACACATAAATTTGGTTAGAGTATACATATAAATCGAAGAGCATGGAGCAACATAAATAAAGCAATTCATGATAAAAATAAAATCATATAAATAACATGCACGATCTGATCTTAACATACAATTCATCATATCCTAGCAAACACAACAGCAAGTAGTAATTACATCATGTGGATCTCGATCATGTAGGGCAGCTCACGAGACCTTTATATATAAGAACATGGAGGAGAGATAACCATCCATGTACTATTATGCACCCGTAGTCAAAGGACTAACTAGTGACGCTTCATCATGGAGGCGGTAGTGGACGTTCAGATGCCTCTGGCTATGCTTTCCTCCTCCAGCAGAGTACCGAAAAAGAGCTCCAGATCGGCTTCCGCGACGACGGCGGCTCTGTATCGAAACCTTGCAAAATAAACTCCGTCCCATATCTCTTAGGTCACGGGCAATATATATGCGAATAGGCGGCACGAGGGGAGCGAGGAGGTGGACACGCGTGTGGGGCCCGCGGCCACCCCCTGGCTCGCGGCCCCAGGCCGCGTGTCATTTGTGGGGCCCCTACTTGCATGTTTTGTTGCTCCGGGTCCGTCTCGAAAAGTTAGAATTTTTTACTTTTTCTGAAATTTTCCTTTTCAGCGATGCAAAGACAAAAAAAAACAGAAACTGGCAATTGGTACCGGTTAATAGGTTAGTCCAGGAAAATGCTATAAGATGATATAAAACCACAGTAGAAACATGTGGCAATGGTATAAAAGTAGCATGAAACAATAAAAAATTATAGATACGTTTTGGACGTATAAACATCCCAAAGCTTAATTCCTTCTCATTCCCGGGTAGGTAAATGATAACAAAATATATTTTTTACGGTTGAATGCTACCCATTACCCAAGATGATCTTGATCAGGTAATGTAAACCATGGTGAAGAAATGGTGGTCGATGCGCTAGGGTCGGGACGAGCCCAGCGCACTGCCTCCGAGCACAGCGAGATACGCATGCATCGGACGGCGACTCGGGGAAACGCTGAGGAGCGGGGTTGCCCCTGTGTCGTCGCAGGAATCCGACAAAGGGGTTGAGGTGGCGATCCGGTCGGTCAACGAAAATTACTTTAGGGCAACCGAGTACTTATCTTGTGCAGCCCGCGGACTTGTATTCGTTTTAGGCGATGTTCATATCTCCTCTTCTGGAGGTTCTTCCTTGCTTGTTTAACTTTGTGTTGTTGTCGACGATGACCGGTTACGGTCATGAGAGAATACCCAACGCCTTTAACCATATCACCGCTTGAGGGGAGAGATCTCACATCAGACTCCAATCAAAATCCGTGTCATCTATATAAGCACCGGCAGGGCTGCTGCTTGTAATAACACCAAAAGAAATAAAGAAACAAGACAGACACGATACTTGGCATGTCTCCAGCCGAAAGTTACAGAAGCAGCCGCATGGATATTCTGCTGGCGGCCCCGGGTGTGAAGGACAGGGTGGTGTTCCCGTTCAAGCACAAGGAGAATGACGCCCTCATGCGCTCCATCATTGCGGCCAGCTCTGGCAGCGTGCGGAGTGCCTTCTACGTCTTGGACCTCGGCACGGTGGTCGAGCTGTACGGGTGCTGGCGCCGCGCGCTCCCCGGCGTGCGCCCCTTCTACGCCGTCAAATGCAACACGGACCATGCACTGCTTGGCGCGCTGGCCTTCCTCGGTGCCGGATTCGACTGCGCCAGCCAAAGAGAGGTGGAGACCCTCCTCGCGCTCGGCGCCGAGCCCAGCAGCATCTTGTACGCAAACCCCTGCAAGCCCGAGGCGCATGTGGAGTACGCCGCGCAGGTCGGCGTCAACCTCACCACCTACGACACGCTGTCCGAGGTGACCAAGGTGAAGCACTGCCATCCAGACTGTGAGCTCCTCCTCCGCATCAAGGGACCCGAGAACAGCGAGGCCATTTCCGACCTCGGCACCAAGTACGGCGCGCGAGCCGACGAGGTGGTTCCGCTCCTCCGCGCCGCTCAGTGCGCTGGCCTCAACGTGGCTGGCGTGTCCTTCCACGTCGGCAGCGGCGGGACCCACACCGACGTTTACCAAGTGGCCATCGAAGCCGCGCGTGCCGCATTCGATGCGGCCGCTGCACTCGGCATGCCGCCCATGCGCGTGCTGGATATCGGCGGCGGCTTCGTGGCGAGCAGAGACGTGTTCGAAGAGGCGGCGGCGGTCATCCGCGGCGCGCTAACCAAGCATTTCAGCGACCTCCTCCCGTGCCTGGAGGTTGTTGGCGAGCCCGGGAGGTACTTCGCGGCCACCGCCTTCACCCTTGCCGTGCGAGTCATCGGGAAGCGTGCTCGCGGCGAATCGCGGGAGTACTGGATCGATGATGGAACTTACGGGTCACTAGCCTGCCTGGTGGACGGCTACGTGCCGCGCCCGAGGCCGCTCGCCGCGCAGGTCCCCGGCGAGAAGACATTCGCATCGACGGTGTTTGGGCCCACGTGCGACTCCCTAGACACGGTGGTGACTGGGTACCAGCTGCCCGAAATGAGCGTGGGGGATTGGCTCGTGTTCGATGACGCGGGCGCCTACACCACCGCGTTGGCCTCCAACTTCAATGGCTTCTCCACGTCCGACATGACCACATACTTGGCTTATTCCAGTTAACCGTGCAGTTTGTTCAGCCGCCAAAATATAAGCACCAACCCTATGCTTACACATCATCCCGTAAAATAGCCCCGTAAGAAATTCCATCCGTATGTGTAGCACTATATATACTGAATAAAAAGAGAAAAACTTGTTTCCTCCCTTGCACATTGCGTGACTTACCTCACTAATATATATCCATTTTCATTGCATAATAATAATATAAAAGATTGATTTAGGGGTGCGACTTGGCGCGCGATTCCCCGACAACGCTAATAATAAAAATGGGAAAACGACAATGTGTTTATAAATTATAAGATTTTAGCGGTTTGCCAAAAGAATTAAGTTTAGTTCCAAGCAGTCAATTGTTTTTGTTCTGTCAGTAACCCTCGTGATACGTTTCTCACGTGTTTAAAGTTTCTTCCATATGTTCCAATTCTTTTTCCTTGTGTCTTGTTCCATGTTGTTTATTTTTTGTTGCATTTTATTTATATTCTTGTCCCACTTCTACGCATGATCTGTTCCACGGATGACAAAATTTTGTTTCATTTTTGTTCCATTATCGTAGTTTTTAACCAAACAAAAAAAATGGGACAAATTTCAAGAGATGAGCTGTATACGGTAGTTCGCTCGACATGTTAGTATCACTCTGACCAAATGTCGCTCTGGCCCAACCGGCAGGGAGGTGCACCCTAGGGTAGCCACGCTTTTACTTTGCATGGGTTATCGACTTGTTGCAAAATGTTGGCAACTGTACCATGAGCCAGTGGAACATACGATCTGGGCTTGATGACGACATATCACGCATTGTTATATTATTTCTTGTCTCACGCTACTGGTTGGATAACGTACCGGTCACGGTCCGACCCACCTTACTGCGTCTAGTCCCATTGGAGGGTGATAACTCGGGCAGGCGGGAAACGATGACGGCGGAACAAGTGTAAGTGGTACGCGGTCACACGGTGGTGTGCAACTTTCCGATTGACCGATGATGACCCACAAGTGTATGGGATCTATGGTAATTCTTTCGATAAGTAAGAGTGTCGAACCCAACGAGTTGTAGAAGGTATTAACAAGTGGATTTCAGCAAGATTTCGTTTTAAATACTGCAAGACAATTTTATAGGTGGTTTTATAGCAAAGGGGAATTTAATAACCAGTAAACAAAAGCAATAAAGTAAAACTGCACCAAGTGGCCCAATACTTATTTGAGCAAAGGACAAGCCAGTTGTGTACTTATTATGATTAAAACACTCCCGAGGACATACGGGAATATTGTCAAGTCAGTTCACCGTGTGCCATTCATTAAATATCTTTGTTTTTTATAGGTATTGTGTGGGTGAGCATATGCTAATGTATTGTCCTTACTTAGGCTCATACACACTTGCGATTAAACCTCTTACATGTATCGGCAGATACAAGAAAGTTATTATAATAAATCTAACCACAACTTTAAACTCTGGGATCCAACACTCCCTCATGCAATAGTTCGAAAACTATGGTTCATATTTCTGTCGCCCCCACACCCTTCATAAGCAAACTAAATACACGATGCATTTCCCTAAGCCCATAAAGGTGAAGTGATATGTAGTCGACGTTCACATGACACCACTAGATAAATAAAACCACAAATAAATATCAAAACATTAAACGTGACTAATATTTCATGATTACTAGCAATAATACTTATCCAATGTCCTCATGAACTAAATGAACTACTCACAAGACATCATATGGATCATGATTAGAGAGGATGAATCAATGATAAACAATCTGGTCATAACAATATTGCACCGATAAAACTTAATAGGATCAACTACAAAGGGTAATCAACACCGAAAAAGTTACTCTCATCGACAAATACAAGTTACAGCCCAAGCTCGATCAGCGGATGGAGTGGAGATGGTCCTGGTGGTGGATATGACGATCCCGATGATGCCCGATATGATGATGATGACGATGCCGTTGATTTCCCCCTCCCGGAGGGAGGTTTCTCCGAAGAAATCTGCCTACCGGAGAGATCTAGGTCTCTGTCTCATTTCCGCACCGAGACGGCGGCGAAAAATAATGCGAAGCCTCTCTGAAGTGTTTTAGGCGAAGGGGCGTCGGGAGGCGAGCCACATGAGGCCCACGCATCCACGTGGTGCACCTAGTGTAGGAAAACGCGCAATAGAAAAAAAATCTCTCTAGCGCAAGCAAAAACCAAGATCTAATCTAAGGTAGATGCAAGTAACGAGAGCGAAGATCATCATACCCTTGAAGAACACGAGCGTTAAACGTTTAACAAAACGTTGGTCGATGAAGTTCTCCTTGCGATCCAATGCGAACAGCACCGCAACGGACGGCACCTCCGAGGCTTGCACACGTACGGCTCGGCGTCGTCTCCTTCTACTTGATCCAGCAAGGGAGAGGGAGAGGTAGATGGGATCTAGGCTAGCAGCACGACGGGGTGGTGGCTATGGTGGAGGTCCACGCGGGCAGGGTTTCGCCAAGCCTACACGCAGGAGGTAGGAGGAGCAGTAGGAGGGCGGTGCGGCTAGGGTTTTGGGATAGGGCTGCCCCCATGCGCCTCCCTCCTTTATATAGGCGTGGGGGGCTAGGAGAGTTGCCTCTCAAGCCTATGGCCAAAGGGGGGACTTGGCCTCCAAGTCTCCCCCTTCCATATTTGGGGCTAGGGTTTGCCCTTGGCCGCATGGGCCAAGTGGTGTTGGGCTTATAGGCCCATGCAAGCCTATGGCGCCTCCCACTGGTACATGTGGACCATCTGGGGCAGGTGGGCCCCACTAAGGGACCATCTAGAACCTTCTAGAATATTCTGGTACTCTACGAAAAAATCCTGGAATTTTTTTGAAACCCTAAATCCACCTTTACTTATATAAAACTTTATCTCCGGAATATTCCGGAGCTCCTCATCATGTCCCGGATCCCATACGAGACTCTGAACTATCTTCGGTCTCACCATTATGAATATCTCAGAGCTACCCTAGCGTTACCGAACGTTAAGTGTGTGACCCTACGGTTCGAGAACATGCAGACATGATCGAGACATTTCTCCAATCAATAATCATCAGCGGGACCTGGATGTCCTTAATGACTTCCACACATTCAATGAATATGTTAATTGGTTTGAACCATAACGTCGAGTATTCCATTCCCTTTGTCTAGCGATATTTTACTTGCCCGAGATCTGATCATCGGTATTACTATGCCTAGTTCAATCTCGCTACCAGCAAGTACTCTTTACTCGTACCATAATACAATATCCTATGATCAAACTCGTTATTCTTTCAAGCTATGTAGTATGTTGTGTTACTGAGTGGGCCCAGAGTATATCTCACTACAAGGAAACAACTTATATAAGAAATCATACCAGTGGCGGGTCACCATGGATCCACGCTACTGGTACTCTGGGACCAGATAAAAGAAAATAGCATTGGTGTGGCAACATTAACCCGCCACTACTAAGTTAATACTAGTGACGTGGAATTAGATGGCCGTCGCCACCGGTATATGCGCCCACGTGTGCTGCTCCGGGAGAAAATACTAGTGGCGTTGCCGAACTAGGCCATGCCAGTAGTATTTACGTCAGATCTAGGTAAAAAACAATCCCCACGTACCCTCACGCACACACCACACTCCACCCCCCTCCACCCCGATCTGTGGCGCCGCCGTTTCTTCCCCTTCCCTCTGCCGCCGCTTCTTCCCCTCCCCTCTGCCGCCGCATCCCTCTTCTCTCCCCTCCCTTCCGCCGCCGCCTCGATCCCCTCCTTCGACGGCACGGGCGCCACCGCCGCCACGATCCCCTCCGTCGCCGTAATGACCGCCGCCTCGAGCCTTTTCCCTCCTCCGCCACCTCGAGCCTTTTACCTCCGCCGCTGCCTCGATCCCCTCCGTCGTCGCCACTGACGCCACCTCCCGCCGACACCGACGCCACCGACGCCGGCCACCCAAACACTTGTGAAATCTTTCTTGCGTTACGTGTAAACTGCTGGAAGCTTCTTCAACTAATTCATCCCTTAATTAGCAAGCAAACATACATATGTGGGGCATTGGTTGTATCATCAAACCTCAGTTGGCAGTATTCTTCTTATTGATCTATGTGACGTAATCCATTCCAGGGTGCTTCTCAACGCACTAAGCTTGAGATCCTACGCAAGAAGGAGGAGTTCTATGTGGCATATGCGGCGTTTAAGGAGCAAAGAGGGCTTTGGCCAAATTTCATGCACAACGTGGAGGATCTTAACCCGCATCTTTGCGGTTCTTGCAACAGCCACCGAATTGTTGCTGATGACATCTGGTGCAAGGCGGAGGATCTGTATGCTGCGGTAGCTGCGGCGGAGCAACGCCAGTCCAAGGCATGGCTTTCGCTGGTACGTGGATATAAGTCACTTCCTCTGTTTCTTCTTCCTTTCCTGTTTGTTTGACAGGGGCTCTCGTTTTCAACTACCTGCTGCAGGTGCGGCATTCCAGTAATGGGTGGCAAAGTGTTGGGGGCATATCTGCTTTTCTTAGTGCCCACTGACATTCTTAAGGCAAAGGAGCCAGCTGAGACTGACGAGGAGCAAGAAGAATGAAGAACTCGTTTTCCAGCAGCACTATATATATATTACGACTAATCTGGGATGGATCTGATATCTACAACTTGAGTAAAAGCTTATCAACTGCTTGCTATATTATTATCACTAATCTGGGTAATCTTATTGATGAGTGTTGAGTGCATGAAACCTAGCTGGGTTGTTTTTGTTGTGCTGGTTGTTTGGAGAGTTGGCTCCTGCGGTTCCTGTCTCAGGAATGTGCTAGTTAACCTAGAAATTTTATCAGCTCACGGGTAAAGCACCCTTCTGTTCAATAGCCGCATCCTAGATTATTACCATCTTTATTGAGAATACAGGAATGATGTGTCCAGTTTATCTATGTCTTGATCCAAGTGATGATTGCTTCCACATACAGTGGATGGCGGCTTTCTTGCACTGATATTTTGTATCCTTAATCCTGATCAAGTCCATTGACACGTGTTCCTCAGAATAAAGGTGCATTCTCACCGGCAGAAACAGATGGTGGGGTTTGGTTCAGCTTTTTACCAAGATGTCCGTCCCATCTGTAGGAAGAACGCAGGGCGGAGACTCTGTGAACAACTGAAAGTGCAGGTGGAGGTAGAGGAACTAGGAAGAAGAATGCCAGGGGTATCGTGGGGTAAATGACGACTAAGGTGCTGGATCTCGTGGTGCTGTGGCGAGCAGTAATTTCGTCCACCATCATCTCTGTGCGTCACAATCCACACAACATAGTCCGCCAGAAATGCGGCGCTCGTGGAGGCGGCACGGAGTGGTTACAACATACTATTGAATTTTTGTATGCAGTTTGGCCAATTGACTGGATTTTTCTCTTGATATTCGTCCAAATATTCAAAAACATATTTTGAATTTCATTTGAGATCCTGTGTACTACTTTAATGTCTGATTATTATTTTTGACCAAAAGGTTATTATTTCGGGGTCTGGTGAAATTCAGCGGATTTGTTGTCGATTCCTGCTGCTAGGTTGCTAGTCTTGGTTCAGCTAGGTTGCTAGTCTTGGTTCGGTCAAAGTCCTACGTTTTAATAAAATATATGTTAACTAGATTTTCGTGTTTAAATTGATACACAAAATTTTATTTTACAAAATGACATAAGTACTTGTTTATAGCAGATGGCCAAGTGCATTGTACCAGATCGTATAAAATAATCAATTCGTAGTATGTATTCTAAAGTAGTAGAATCAATTGCATATTTCTCAATGATTACTATTAACGGTGGTTTGTCAATGCCCCTACTTAGCATGCAGACAGTATAAACTTATTACTGAACCAACTTTTGACATGCAAGACACACATTTGACCCCAAAGAAAGGTAAAAATTCATGACAACGATTCAATTCAAACTTTGGAAGTTTCTACAAATATACTTACCTAACCATAAATTAAAATCCGCACTGAGATATTTGCAGACCATATGTTTTAGACACATACACAATAAATATGTACACACTATATAGTTTATACCGTTGTCTATCAAGAAAATTACAAATACCATTTAAACTAACACAATGCAAGTGTACTTTTCAGAAATATTAATATGAATTACAATTGTATAACAAAAACTACAACGAGGATGTAATATTAATAGTAATGGCTAAAATTAATTTCTGCAGAAGTAGAAAAGTTTAGTGTAAATTACATTTATTTCAATGTGCCCCGGTCAATTGGTCTTGGTTGTGGCATGTCATACTAAGAACTCACATGTTCCAGTGATCTATTATATAATTAAAACAAGAGGTAACAAAGGTTTAATCCACATAGGTTAAAAAATATATTCTGGTGATTTTAGTTATGCCATTTGAGATTAAAAGACGGAGAAGTTGTGACACCCCAAGATTTGCCCCTTTTCAAAATTTTGGTTTTCTTTAAAAACAATTTTGATTTGAGGACTAGAAGTGTTTATTGGTTCTTAACTTCTTATTCTCTTTTATCCAAATCCACAAAACTTGGCCAAGTATGTGGAGCATGAATCTAGGGTTAAACCATAGCTAGTGATTTATCCAAATCATCAAATAACACTAGGGTTTAGTAAAACCTTCTTATATTTTCTATATAGGAAAATATTTTAAATCAAACCCCAATGGTAACTTGGTTACCTTATCCTACAAACCAGTAAAACATGGAAGGGCTGAACCCCTACTCAAAATTAATAAATGTAAATTCAAACAAATTTACCAAATGACCATATGGTAAAAGTGAGTTCCACTTATTACTTTTACCATGAACTTTTTAAAATTCAACACAAGTACAACCCCTCATATTTCTACTACAAAATTCGTAGTTGGATATGATAAACCTTTCTCTTGCCTTTTGGGACCCATAGAGCAGGAATAAAAATAATAGAATTGGTTAAATATATTGAATGCGTAGTGAAAATTTACATATTACTTTTACCATGGATCATTTTAAATTAACCAAAGGACAACACCCAATATTTTTACTCCACAGAAATATGAAAACATTTCTCCTGCCTTTTGGGATATGAGGCAGAATTTAAATATCTCAAATGATCAAATAATTCAATTCCAAATAGTGAATTGTACCTCCTATATGCATAAATTATCGAGCTCTGTTTTACACGTGGTAAAATTCAGTCAAAATATGAAATGACATCTTCTCGGAGCCCTCTATCCATTATACAAGGTTTTACATCTTGGAAAATTTACCAAATAACTTTACCAGAGCCATGCCATTTTAGATAGAAATGTTTTTTTTCTCAATAAGTGTATAGTCGAAGTTGCAAACCTGCAAAAACTCATAAGTATGTAATGGTAGGATTTTCATTTGGCGCGCGACGCAATTTTTCTCGTTTCCAAATTCTTCCTAGCACGCCGGAAATGTGCCGATGCAGATATATTGGCATGGTTCTGGCCGCACCCACCAACGCTCACGAGCGCCCCGATGTCACCACCAGTTTATGGTTTCTGGAGAAAGCCACCCATTGCACACGAACCTAGTCACTTGACCATCCCAGGAGAGTTTCTATCCATGACGTGCGACACGGCCGACCGTCACTACTGTCGCCATCAGATGCCTACACCACCGCAGACCTGCACCGCCCCTCTGAGTCCCCAATTGTTTAAGCCTGAGCTTCGCCGGATGCTCACGCCACCACCCAGGCCGCTGCAGAGCATCCGATGCTCATGTACCAAGTCCACGCCAAGTCGCCATGGTCGACCTCGACCTCCTCATTGATCTCCTATATATAGATCCTATTGGTATGATTGGAACTCGCATCTCTCTCCTCTCTCCCTCAGTCGTATTTCTCACGGTCGAACTCGACCCGGTGAGCAGCACCTCGCCGGAATCGAACTCAACCACCGTGCCACACCTCCGACTGATACCATCGCCGCGGAGCACTGTGCATCGATAATGTTTGCCTCGAGCATCCCCTGTTCCCCAGAAGTCCACAGCCTCAATCGCCATCATTGGAGGAGCTCTGGTTCATCGACAATGTCAAACCCTAGCACGCCGGCGTCGGAGGCGATGACCCAACTACCCCACACGCCGACCGCCATTTAACCGCGTGTCAACCATATCCCCCGTTGTACGTGCACACGCCCTTGCTCGACACCACGGAACTCTCGCCGGTGATCCACATTTGCCGCGACTCCACTCTCTTTAGTTAGGCGCAGAGGGACTTAATGAAACGATTTGATTGGATTCCTGACACTGGGTCTGGCCCCACCAGTCAGGATCATTTCGCGATTTATTTCCCGCCGCTGGGAATACATTTTTGTTGCGTATTCCGTTTTAAATAAAATCCAGAAAATAAAGTAGATTCTAGAGAAACAAGTATTAGGAAACAAGTAGCTCTACTCTACATCCAGACTAAAGTATTAGGAAAGAAACAAGTAGCTCTATACACAATTCTAAAGAAGCAAATACACACTGATACAAGATAGTAGCGTTCTAATTAATAATTTTATTTCTTAAAACTGAAAATAGCTCAACTTTCTTTAGCCGTGAAAACTTCTTCAGATGTATAAGGGAAATTTTAAATCATGCAGTACTAGTATGGAGATCTAAAACAATGTAGTCTGCAGTAGCTCTACGCACAACCATACATGAGCCAATACATGCTGATACTAGTTATGTCCTAATAAGTGCAATACCTTCATCATGTCTTCAGTCTGAGAACGCCATTGCTGGCAGTCGACGTCGTCTCCTTCTTCTTATCCACGACCATGGCGTGACCGGCGTGGAGGGGCCGGGACGTAACGGAGCGCCCGGGGCGGAGCTAGTGTAGAGTGGTGCTGTGGGCGCTGGGCGCGACCGGCGGCGGCGGCGCTAGCAGCGTGTGCGACGCGAGTGGCGGGATGGCGGCGTTGCTACTCTTTCCTGTGGCGGCTAGCTCTCTCTGCTGTCGATGTGTACAGAACGAGTGGAGGAAGGCAGAGCTAACCTCATAGGCGCCATGTTTCTTGCTGGGCTGGAAAGAAATTTGAACTAATAAAATAACAACGAGGTTTTCGGGTCGTACCAAGCCAAGCCAGGCCCGGCCCAAGCTCATTTCGGTCCAGCAAAGACAACTCGGCTCGGTCCATCTCAGTTGCGGGTGAGTCAGGCTGGGGCCGAGCCGAAAAGCCCGAGTTTAACATCCAACATTAGTCATAGCGGAGGCAGGCCTGACAAAAAAATTCACTGCCTCGTGATCCCCTTGGTTACCGTGTTTTCGCCAGCCATCTACCTATCGACAAAAAATCGGTCTGTAACCATGAACGGGTGGTCACCAAACGACGACTTTCTTGTTTGGCAAAAAACGACGAGTAATCTTTGTCACGAAACGATTAATTTTCTATCAGAAAAAGAGATAGAGGAAGGATATCTCACTGCTGTCGATTGTATTGATTCGAACACAGAGTTACAATGTACAAATAGCCAGAGTCTAACCTCTCCTGTGAAAGGTGGCACGCAGGCCAGATCGTCAATGACACGTTAACCCCCCCCCCCCCCCTCGCAGTCGGAACTCCAACCGGATGGATGTTCAGACTGGATCCAAAGTCGTCAAAAACTGCAGAAGGGAGCCCCTTCGTGAAGATGTCGGCATACTGCGACCTGGATGGAACATGCAGCACACGTGTGTCGCCAAATGCAACACGATCCCGGACGAAGTGGACGTCAATCTCAACATGTTTGGTACGTTGGTGTTGCACAGGATTGGAGGAGAGGTACATCGCACTGATGTTATCGTAGTAGACCAAAGGGGCCTGTGTAGGTGGGCGCTGCAGGTCATGCAGGAGCTGACGGAGCCACATGGCCTCGGCGACGCAGTTTGCAACAGCTCTATATTCAGCTTCAGCACTAGAACGAGAAACGGTATGCTGGTGTTTGGAAGACCAAGAGATAAGGTTCGGCCCAAGAAAGATGCGAAACCCCGATGTGGACTTCCGGGTATCCAGGCAGCCGGCCCAATCGGCATCCGAATAAGCAACGAGGTCATGGGAGGTGGAGGTGTAGAGCTGAAGACCGGAGTGTGACGTGCCCTTGAGGTAGCGAAGTATCCTCTTGACAAGCTGATAGTGTGAAGTGTGGGGGGCATGCATGAAAAGACACGCTTGCTGAACCGCGTAAGAGATGTCCGGGTGGGTGAGAGTTAGGTATTGGAGAGCGCCAGCAATACTGCGGTAATGGGTGGGGTTAGGAAGTGGATCACCATCGGTGGCAGATAATTTGGACTTAGTGTACACCGGGGTAGATATAGGGTTACAATGAAGCATGTTTGCACGCTCTAGTATTTCGAGGACGTACTGTTGCTGCAATAAAAACAGGCCAGAGGAGGTGCGGGCAACATTAACACCAAGAAAATGATGAATGTCGCCAAGGTCTGACATGGCAAACTCGGTTTTGAGGGAGCCTATGATGGAGTTAAAGATGAAAGTGGTGTTGGCAGTGAGAATTTTGTCATCTACATAAAGCAAGGGATATGCGGGAAGAACCACGATGGTAGATGAATAGCGAGGTATCACTTTTGGACGCTACAAAACCGAGTGAGAGAATGAAAGACTTGAATCACAAAAACGAAGTGCGTGGGGCCTGTTTTAAGCCATAGAGGGATTTGTTGAGCAAGCAAACATGGTTAGGATAGGTGGAATCAACAAAGCCAGCGGGTTGGGTGTAGTATACCGTTTCATCGAGATCACCGTGCAAAAAGGCATTCTTGACATCCAACTGATGGATAGGCCAAGATTGAGCAGTGGCAATGCTGAGGATGACGCGCACGGTAGCCGGTTTGACAACCGGGCTAAAGGTCTCGGTGTAGTCGACGCCCTCCTGTTGCGTGAAGCCACGGAGGACCCAAAGTGCCTTGTACCGCGCCAAAGACCCATCGGGATGCAATTTGTGCCGAAAGATCCATTTTCCGGTGACCACGTTTGTACATGCAGGTTTAGGAACCAATCTCCAAGTATTGTTCTTAAGCAAAGCATGGTATTCATCAAGCATGGCATCGTTCCAATTGGGATCTTTGAGGGCACTTTTGTAGGAGGAAGGAAGAGGAGAGATAGAGGGAGGCACGGCCAGGGAGAAAAGGCGATGTGGTTGAGTGAAACCGCGTTTTGCTCGGGTGCGCATGGCATGGGAATTGATTGGGGGGGGGGGGGGGGGGGGGGGGGGCTACGGGAACCACAGGACGACGTGGCGGACTAGGAGTTAGTCCGTTGTATAGTTTTTCTTTTGGAAAAAGATAATTACATGGCTCTCTATGCTCCGATTGGTTACTTGTATTATGATCGATCTAAGAGAAATACAGAGTGTTTGAAAGGAGAGGATTACTTGACTTAGATCTGTGTCCTACCTATGTTTAATCAACCTAAGTGATATGTATGATGACAAAAAAAAAACCTAAGTGATATGGAGTATCGAGAAAATATCTAACATACAGTTTCTTTGGACAGTTAGATTTTCTACATTTTTTTGCCTTACATCTCTTCTGTGATTAGATTTTCCTTTATATGTTTTTCACTGGATCATTTATTTTTTAATTGTATGGTACATATATTGTTTCTTTTCTTTTCATAACCACATTATATAAAATAGAATATTGTGCGTATATTCTTTTCTTCTCAATAACTTTCATTTCAAATATTTAGTCAGCTCACTCAACTTCTTGTAATCCAAAATGTTTTTTATTCTTCTCTTCTCAACAACAAATTCAAGAATAATTGTTCATTTTCATTTTGCCTAGTACGAAGTTTGATTTGTCAAGACATGTTGGGATGGAAGCATCTAACACACAGAGTACATGCCCGATGAGATGATAGCGTTGTTGTCATGCCTTCAATCCGTTGGCCGTCCTGGCATCTCGGGCATTATTTCATGCATGCTCTAATGTCGATGTTTTCTTTTCACTGGACAACGGCCATCTGAGCATTATCCACGCCTATGGATGTGATCTTCACGTGCCTTTTATAAGATGGACGTGTGGCAGCATCATTGTTTATATTGTTGTGCTTGTGATGGCCTTGTGTTCAGAAGTGTACGCATGTTTTCGCAAAAAGAAAAAGTGTACGCATGTGCAGTGTGCTCGTGTGGAGACCATATGGGGCAATGGATATGTATCCGTGTGGTTCTGAGCTTGCACGTGCATATTGTAGATGGAAATCGATCAGCTATATATATTGTACGTATTCTTGCCGGAGACCAATCAGTTATTTGCCGTGCGTGTTGTTGCTGGAGACCAATCAGGTTTGTTTTTACATCACGGAGACCAATCAGCTTTGTTGTGCGAGGCCAATCAGTTTTTTTTTTGGCATCACCGAGACCAATCAGTTGTCCGTGTCTTACCGAATTTGGTTAAGTTTGTACGTGTCAATGATGGCCTTCTTTTCATCTGAAAAAAAAATGATGGCCTTCTTTTTTTAGATCAACGTGTCAACCATAGTCTTGTTTGTACATGGTTTATGTTGTGCGTAACTTTTTCATCTTTTAATCTCAATCGTTATTATTTAGATCAATGGAGCATATTTTCTAAGCTTATGTGGATTAACGTGATGGCTCGTTTGTCTTTTGTTTTAAGTATACAATAGATAGGTGTTTTTTTCTCAATAAGTGTATAGTCGAAGTTGCAAACCTGCAAAAACACATAAGTATGTAATGGTAGGATTTTCATTTGGCGCGCGACGCAATTTTTCTCGTTTCAAAATTCTTCCTAGCACGCCGGAAACGTGCCGATGCAGATATGGGCATGGTTCTAGCCGCGCCCACCAACGCCCACGAGCGCCCCGACGTCGCCACCAGTTTATGGTTTCCGGAGAAAGCCACCCATCGCACACAAACCTAGTCACTTGACAGTCTCAGGAGAGTTTCTATCCAGCAAAGACAACATGGCTCGGTGCATCTCAGCTGCGGGCGAGTCAGGCTCGGGCCGAGCCGAAAAGCCCGAGTTTAACGTCCAACATTAGTCATAGCGGAGGCAGGCTTGACAAAAAAATTCACTGCCTCGTGGTCCCCTTGGTTACCATGTTTTCGCCCGCCGTCTACCTATCGGCAAAAAATCGGTCTGTAAGCATGAATGGTAGGTCACCAAACGACGACTTTCTTGTTTGGCAAAAAACGACGAGTAATATTTGTCACGAAACGATTAATTTTCTATCAGAAAAAGTTGACACGTAACCGGTACCCGAGCTCAAGAAATATCGACTATTCATGTGTGGCGAAAATCGACGTGCAACCCTGCAGACTCGAGGTTCCTGAAATATAGACTATTCTTGTCCTCAAAGCTTGAAACGATGAAAAATCAGTATATAAGCCTGGACGAAACTAGGAATATTCTATGTCGAAAAAGCTAACCCCCAGTACAAGATTTATCTTCAATTGCACTACGAAGTGATGTCAGCCTAAAACGTTTGACAGCCCCAAGGTGTACCCGAACCGTTCGTACCGTTCTATACGTCTTATGTATTCCGTTTCTCACCACGGCGAGCGGCATTTACATATATGGAAACGGCTGTGCATGAAACCTTCAGGTGTCGGTCGTAATATCTTTTGTTACGACCCTCTCCTCTTCCTATACCAAGATCTAGCCATGGCCACCGCGCGCTCCGTCTACAATCACCACCATACGGGATCCAGCCATGGCCGGCCGCATCTTCTATTGTGGATGTACTTTATCGGCTACCGCTGCATCAACGCATCAGGAGCTCCCAGAACCCAACAACCCACCCTCACCTCTACGGCAGTCCATGCATGCTTGAACGGAGTTTGTCTCTCTACCTGCTTCCTGACTCTCAAGCAGATATGTCCAGTACTCTCAAACAGTTGCGGGTACAGATACCAAAGTGATCAAAATATTGATCATAGGACAACTGCGAAAAATATCGTTGAGTACTAAAATAGCACTGATGACATGTTTTTTTGCAAGTGGAGATTATAAAATGCTCGTTGTAAGTAGTTACATCGATCAGTCTTCATCAATGCTCCATGCGATTTTAGATTTAAGTTAAGGGTTTTGTGTAATACACGATATGGTGGCACAATAAGATGGAATTGTTCCAACCAGCTTACTGTGGCGAATTTTATAACGAAGTCTAAGTATGTTGACACTTTAGAAGTGACAAAAAAGATGTTGAATCATATAGTTTATTCATGAACTTAGTATGGTTCCAAGATGATTTTGGTCAATGGAACACTATTGTAGATAATTGCTCCATAGCTCAGTCTGAGGAATCATGATTCGACCAGTGATTCACATATATACAAAGTCAAGTCCACACAAAATATGAATTTTGTGAAAGCGTGAAAACGGGAGGATATGCAAGATACACACGGACCTGAAGTTGTCAGATCCGTTGGAAAAGGACTATACCACAAGCGAAGCATATTTTACACCAGTATGCCATACGTGTAAAGTGCATTAGCATTGACTAGATTATTGACTCTAGTGCTAGTTGGAGTCTGTAGGAGATATGTCCTAGAGGCAATAATAAATGTTATTACTATCTCCATGTTCGTAATTATGTTTGTATTCCCTGCTATAACTGTTATGGTTCTCGAGTCTACAATAACCACGAGGCTCGGAGGAAAACTCATATGCACGTGTGGAATAATAAATGATATAATGTATTCCTAGTCTGGCCTCTAAGACTAGCTCAAGTATTGCATGATGATCACATTTTCCTGATCATGGGCATGTCTATTCCGGCAAGTTTTGAGGACACAATGTTAGGAGAACACTTGTATTGAATCGACCCGATTGATGTTATGCTATGAGATACATTCGTCACAAGTTAATATTGATAACACAGAGAAAGTTAACGTTTGCATAATTTCTTAGACCATGAGAGTATCAAGTTCCTTCGTACTTGCTTCGTGAACTTTGGGGTTAGTTAAACGTCATCTGTAACAGGGTGGCTATTACGGCGGCTTACGGGTTCATGAAAAAGTATGACAAGGGACTTGATAGCTCAAGATTAGGATTTACTCCTCCGACGATGAAGAGATATTCTTTGGGCCCTCTCGGTGTTACGGTATCCATCATCGTCTGACCAGACACAATGTGATTTCACTACAAAAAATATGTTAATCCATGACAGTCTGAAACCGTCACGAAAGAGTGGAAAACCTTCACGGAGGCGCATTTGTGACGGATTTGAAATCCGTCATGTATATCGCGTCATAATTTGATCTCCATGCACTTCCTGACGGATTTCGTAAACCGTCATGGATCCATGACGGTATGTTAATGTCATGGATTTCTGCTGGTAACGGCGTTACCGTGTCTGCCATGTCATCATATGACGTGGTAGACAGCATGGATCTGACGTGGCTACCCATGTGATAATCGGCCCAATCAAGATTTCGGCCCAATAATTACAATTGCAGCCCATGTGGTAATTGGCCTAATTATTGTTTTGGCCCACTAATTTTAGTTGTAGCCCATATGCTAACAAGCCTGACACTGTTTTGGCCCACTGATGTAAGTGTAGTTTATACACAGTTAACACAGAAATTTTAGTCCAAGCCATTAGGCTATTAATTTCAATATTTTTAAGCCCACACTTTTTTCTGAATTATCAACTCATTTAATAAAAAAGTAGTTACAAAAACTAATTTTAAAAAATACAAAGAAATCCACCACGGCTCTACGGCCAGCCGCCAGCACCGTAGCATCCGGCTGCCGTCGTCTGGGAAAAGGATCCTGCCACGAGCCCGTCGCCGCCCTTGCACCCATTGCCTTGACATCCGGCTACCGTCGCCGCCCCTGTAGTCCACAACGCAGAACGCCGCCAATCGAGAAGTGGAGGCCGTCGCAGCGCTTGCCGTTGGGTGGTAGCATCCACCACGGCACAGCACCCCGGTGACGGGTCGGCACAGCTTCCTCGGCGACGGGTCGACGGAGCTCCTCGCCGACAGGATCCCTTGAGACGCGGAGCCCCTGCGTTGGAGCGACGTATGGTGATCTTGGGCCGCTTGACGCCCCCTCCACCGCGGTGGCCGCCTGGCACCTAGTCCATCTCTTGGACCTTTCCCTGCTGGAACAGCGTGCTGGCGGGGACGAACTGGACGGGCTTGTTGGAGTCGGGCCCCCGCGCAGTAGATGACGACCTCCTCTTCATAGGCGTTGATCTGGGGCGTGCGCTCACGGCGGATCTGAGAGTGGTCGCCCTCCTCCATGGGGCCGCCGGCTAGGTGCGATTCGAGGATTGGGGAAAGTGGAGAGGAATAAACGAGCGAGAGCTTCTGGAGCTTTCCCGTGCACACTACGACACGTGGGGTAGGTAGAAGAGAGAATAGAGAGAAGGACAGCTATTACTGCCGTTGGATCTGGAGTATCGGACGGTGCAAGAGTACGATCTGTGGGATGGTTGGAACAACGAATCAGAACTCAGGAATTACCTCACGCTGGATACACGCCTCCTCTCTTGTGAACACTAAGCATATTTTTGTTTATTTTATTTTTCAGTTTTCATTTAGATCTGAGAACATTATTTGGGCATATGTGAACTTTTTTTTTAAATGCGGGTATCTTTTTTAATACATCAAATTTTCTTTTCACGTAACTATATGTTTTTCTTAAATACATACACGTTTCCTATTATATGTGAACATGTATTATGTAGTTTATACAGAATGTGTATTTTCTACTTTTTGAAATACCAAGTAAAGTTCCTTTTGTAGTACCTTGCAAACATATTCCCGGGAAAAAAAATATTTAGCCAAAATGCTCCCAAAAGAATTTACATGCAACAAACTATATTATATTCAAACTTCTATTTGCAATTTATCTGGAAAAATGATAATAATATCTAAAAGTGGTAAATAAAATATGTAATTTTTTAAGAAATCACATTATAGGTTCATAAGCTCAGCATACAAATTTCAGAAGTTTTCATGGAAGTTGGACTAAACATTGTTCACAAATTGATACATCTGATCGGGATGTTTCATATAACTGAGCGCACACTCTGAAGTTTTGTACACACCAAAGATTTTCTCTTGGTCTTATACACTTCAAACGTGGACACAACCTTAATTTTACCTTCTTATAAACAAATGTTAGCTTACATTGCCACTTGTTATGCAAATTTGTTTTCCTATTTTTGAAGTAACTAATTAAGGCACCCTGTGAAGTTTGGAATTCCTTTCCTTTTCATGGATAAGACCTAAACATAGACTCGGTAACACAAATATGGTTTTTCAAACCAATTTTGCCAACTTTTTCATGCACTTGCATTTCAAAATTGAATTATATTCATTAAATGCTTAGAAATGCACTAAATGACTTAAATATAGCAAACTGACCCTGAAAAATGCCAAATTTTGATATGGATCATGTAATGGTGTATGTTGAGTGTAGAAAAAAAATTCAAGGCCCACAAATGAAGCAGCGGTCGCTTCGCCTTCGAACCTGACTCGTTCCCTCTCGAAACCTAGATTCTTCCTCGGAGATGGTCCGATTTCTAAACAGCGCATGTCTTAACTTTTGCGAAACCTTCTCAATTTTTTATCACAGCCTCTAGGTGTCATATGAGGGCACCACGCCAAGATTCATGTTTTTTAGACTTCGTTTGCATTTTCCGGAATTAAAAAAACAATAAACTCCATGTTGGGGGTCGAGTCTTGGCACCCTCATGTTTGGAATTCATTTCCTTCTCCTGGATAGGACCTAAACATAGACTCTGTAACACAAATATGATTTTTCAAACCAATTTTGCTAACTTTTTCATGCACTTACAGTTCAAAATTGAATTAAATTCATTAAATGCCTAGAAATGCACTAAATGACTTAAATATAGCAAACGGACCACAAAAAATGCCAAATTTTTACATGGATCATGTAAAGCTGTATGTTGATTGTAGAAAAAATTTCAAGGCAAATGGATGAAGCAGCTGTCGCTTCGCCATCAAACCTGAGCCGTTCCCTCTCGAAACCTAGATTCTTTCTCGGAGATCATCCGATTTCTAAGCAGCGTACATCACAACTATTGCGAAACCTTCTCAAAATCTTATCATGCCCTCCAGGTGTCATATGAGAGTATCATGCCAAGTTTCATGTTTTGCGGACTTCATTTGTATTTTTTTCGGTAATAATTGTGCATGCTTGTGGTCCTGAATGAAGATACATAAATTTACAAAATATTTTTTAATGCAAATTGAACTGTTTAAATCCATGTAAATTTTAGAGAAGTTAATCTTTAGCTCTTCAAGGTACACAATAATTAAAATAAAAAAAATATTTAAAAAAACTGGTAGAAAACGCACTTGGATAATCGCTTGAAGATTTTTTCTTAAAAAAAAAAGATGTGCGCTACTCTACTGGGCCGGCCCAATTATGTGCGCTGCTGAAGGAGAGACATACGTGGAGTTTATCTATATAAATTTCTGTCTTGTGCAACAACCCGCGTCCGCGTCTGTTTAGTTCGCCTTTTTTTCCTTTCATTTTTCTGTCTTGTGGTTTTGTTTTCAGTTGTGTGGTTTTGTTTTTGGTTTTTGGGTTTTCTGTTTAGGATTTTCTTTTCTTTTCTATCTAGTTTTTTTTCTTTTTCCTTTTTTGGTTTTTTCTTATTGATTTGGTTTTTCTTCTGGTTTTTTTTCTTTTTATACAATGAACATTTTTTAATACAAATTGCACTTATTTTTAATATACGATGAGCTACTTTTTAATATATGTCAAACATTTTTTCTATATATAGTGAACTTTTTTTCATTTTACGATGAACTTTTTTTTAACATACGGTGAGCATTTGTTTATACAAAATGAACCTTTTTTAATGTACGATGAACTTTTTTTAATATACGGTGAAAATTCTTTTAATACACACAGAACTTTTTAAAAACATACACCAAACATTTCTGGAAATAACTGAAAGAAATAAAACAAAGAGAAATTAAACATCGAACAACCATTTTTTCAACAAAAATTTAAAATAAAAGTTAAAATAAACACAAAGTTGGAAAAAAATGAAAAAGAAAACTGGTAGAAAACGCACCAGGAAAATCGCTCGAAGATTTAAAAAAAAGATGTACACTACTGGGCCGGCCCAATTATGTGCGCTGCTGAAGGCGAGCCATACGTGGTATGTAACTACATAAGTATCTAGCTCAGAGCTGTGAACAAACCAAAGTTTGGCTTGGTGGCTAGATGGGCGTATGGTTAATCAAGAGGTCTCAGGTTCGACTCTCCATGGTGCAATTTATTTTGCTATTATTTCTCTTAGGCATACTGACATGTGGGACCCAAATTTTATTGTACGCTGACGCGGCATCGGTCTGGGCACCTCCCGTAGCTTGGTTTGACTGACATGTGGGCAAAACAAGGAGCATGCACATAGGAGCGATCACTTACATCTGGGCAAAACAAGAAGCATTATTTTGAATTCATGATTTTTTTTGAATTCATGAATATTTTTAAAATTCATGAACATTTTTTAATTCATGAGTATTTTTTAATTCACGAACTTTTTTTGAATTCACGAATATTTTTTAAAATGCGGGAATGTTTTTCAAATTCATGAACATTTTTTAATTCATTAATTCTTTTTGAATTCGCGAGCATTTGTTTTGAATTCATGAACATTTTTTATAATGCGGGAACGTTTTTCAAAATTGTGAAAAAAATTAGATATAATTAGAATTTGAACTACATGCATCTTATTGTTTTCTGTTTTTTTATAAAGTGCATGTGTTCTAAAAAATATGGATATTGGCATGGGGTCAGGTATGGAATTATGAGGTTGTCTTAAAATTTGCAAACATTTCCACATAAATTTGACTTTGCTTTGCTTTATAACCGAAAAAAACAAGGGAAAAGATCAAAAGCAAGACAGTCACTACTATGATCAGGATATTAATATGATCATGACATAATCTGCATGACATGGCAAAAAGGTTGTTGAAATTGATCTAATGCAACATGATTTTTTATTTGAAATGCACTAAATATTGCATTTATTATGATTCTAGTATTAATTAAAATGGCTATCTACGTTATTTAGCCTAAATTGGTTAAATAGTAATGTTCTCGTAAATCAAATCATTAGAATACGTCAATTTTTTTTATATATTTTTGGTGTATATGCTATGATTTTTCTATATTTAAAACGTTTTCATTGTCTTGTGTTTCAGTTAAATGATTAAACGTTTGTTACTCAATGGTGGCCTACCTACCATAGTTAATGACATGGGGTGGTGATTTTAGTAAATATCGTGATATACTTCATATATGTACGTACATTTTTTTAGAAGACATATATGTCTGTACGTAGGAGTGCAAATCATTTGACATAGTAAGTAGCCCAGCTTAAGGAAGTAAGAGGTCTAATGCTTCAGGTCCGTGCTTCGATTCCTGGCATTTACATTTTTACTAAATTTGGGGGTGTATATAGGGCAATTAAGTAAGAGGCCCATTGGCTGCAACACAGCGTGGTGTATCTCAGTGGTAAGGATATCGGCCATCATGCGTGCGCTCTCGTGTTCGATATACGTGTACACAATGAATATTTTTAACCACGATGAACATTTTTTAATATATGATGAACAATTTTAAAATATACAATGTACATTTTTTGTACACGATAAACATTTTCTAAAAACACGATGAACATTTTTTAATACATGGTGAATTTTTTTAAATATACAATGTACATTTTTGGTACACGATGAGCATTTTTATAAACACGATGAACATTTTTAAAACACACGGTGAACATTTTTTAATATATGATGTATATTTTTATACTTCAATTGCATTTTTGAGAATTGCATTTTTATACGTTGGGACGACGCAGCAGCCGCAGCAGTAGCAGAATGCCGTGACGGTTCGAACAACATTAAAAAACAAAGCTAAGCCTGACATGTGTGGTTCGGACACGCATGACACGTCAGCACGAGCCATGCGTGACGGTTTGGATGGTGTACAGTTGGTCGATTCGTGACAGTATCCGTGACGGTCCGTCATGTGGGTGCCATCGTTATTCGGCTTGTTCTCATCTCATTGATCCGTGACGGTTTTTGTGACAAAACAGAGAAATCCGTCATCGATCGTGACGGTTCCTGAGAACGTCATCAGAAATCCGTCATGGATTAACGGTTTTCTTGTAGTGTTTGATCACAGGGATGCTGGAACACGGAAACGAGAAAAGAGAACAAAACCGGTAACGAGGTGACTGGCATAGTGGACAAGTTGTTGATTCACGGGGATGCCGATAAGTCTCACCTCAGGTGTTTGTAACATATCGCGAACCAACAGGAATAGCACATGGCAAACTACAGGTTCACTCGAATATTCATTCGTGTGGGTATAGCGATTAATATGGATGACCACGGTTCCGCTATTGATCATTGATCGGAAAGTGTTCCGATCATGTCTATACTTCACCGAACCAACAGGGTCACACGCTTAAGGGTCATCTATCTGCTGAATACTAGACAGGTAGTCTGAGAGAAAGTCACCGGAAAAGTTTCGGAGACAACGGAAAAGTTCCGGAGAGAACACCGGAAAAGTTTCGGTGAAACTGAAAAGTTGTTTCGGAGTAAACCATTGAGCCAAAAAGGTTTCGGCACGCGGCTGGAACTTTTTGGAGGGTGCCAGAATTGTTCTGGGACCTTCTGGAATTTTTCCGGAGAGATCACCGAAAATGTTTCGGAGCAGCCGGAAATGTCTTGGTTGCTTTTCGCTGATGAAAATCATTGATCCGGAAATGTTTTAGAACGCGTCCAAAATTATTTTAGGGGGTACTGGAAATGTTCTGGACCTACATAAATATTTTCGGATTTAACGGTCGCGGAAAAATGTTTTCATGAATAGTGAAAAGCACTTTATGGTTAATTTTTGGAAGGCCACCTTTTAAGGCTTTTCCCAAAGATTCTAGAAGGATGACTTGGGGAAGGGGAAACCCCTTTTGGGGGGGGGGGGGGGCTAGGGTGGCCGGCCATGGGGACTCTTCCATGGTGCTCCACTTGCCACCCCTTTATGCCCTTGTGAAGGACATATCTGGGGGCATTTTGGTATTTCCAAGTGTCCTCTACCCATTGTGGTTTTCCTATAAATAGATGTGGAGAGTGCTCTCCATAAATACAAATGCCATGCATGATCTGCCTTTCCCTCTCCCTCCCACGAAATAGTTTCGTAGAGCCGAAAGGCTGTCTGGGTTCCGGTGGGAACTAATTCTGGGCGGCGAAGCCCTGCCGGATAGCTGACACCGTATGTGTGCAACTCCGTAGAGAGGTCATAGGTTCCATCTTTCGCCCGAGGGGCTGTTCGAGGGTCCTCCCGAAGGGCTGTCCGAGATACCATCCGAGTTCGAGGGTCCTCCCGAAGGGCTGTCTGTGACACCATCCGAGGGACTGTCCGACCGCCTCCCGATGGGCTGTCCGAGGGACTGTCCGAGGGGCAGACGAGGGAGAACATCCTCGCGGTTGGGAGGTTGTAAATCCTAGCTATGGGGATCTGCACCAACGATCTACATCGATTCTCCTTCCGCTGCGCTACGAGTCGGTAATGATTAGATCAAAAACCTTGGATGCATCTCCATAGTGATCCTGGGCGTGTTCGTAGTGCAGAATTTTTTTGTTTTCTGTCGCGTTCCCCTACAGTTCGTTGATTCTTTGTACATTTGCTTGTTTTCCTCGTTTGCTTTCATCTTTTAAAAATCAAAACCACAAAAAAAATTCTTCGTTTGTTCCCTTTTTGGTTTTTGCTTTCTCTCTTTTCGTTCTTTTTGGGTTTCTTCAGTTCTTTATTTTGTTCTCTTGTTTTTGTTTTACTAAAAGAAAACCAAAAAAGATTTTTGAAGTTTGTTGTTCTTTCGCTCTTCTCGCTTTTAACTCTCCAGGAAAACACCAAAAAAATCTTCGTTCTTTTTGCTTCTTCTTTGAAGTTTTTTGCTTTCTCTCTATAAAACGAAAAGACCAAAATATTTTTGTTTGCTGTTCCTTTAGCTTTTTAGCTCTCTCTTTACTGTTTATTTTTAGTTTTTATTTTTTTTCTTTTTCTGCTCTTTTTCGTTCTTAGTCTTGCTTCTTCTTTTGTTTAAACCAAAAACAACAAAAAGATTTCTCTTTGGTTCTTGTGCTCTATCTTTAACCCATGAAAAAACCTAAAAATATTTTATCTTCTTCTTCTTTTGATGTACAGTCACTTGCAATTTCATGATTTGTTTTTGTACTAGGTCAAACTTGCAAGCTTCACTTAAGCTTCTAATTAATACACATATGTGATCTCAATAGTAACAAAAGTGATGTGTTTGCTCTAAAGTGACCTCTAAAGTGATGTTTTTTTGTACTAGGTCAAACTTGCAACCTTCATTTTCAAATAGTTCAATTGACCTCTAAAGTGATGTGTTTGCTCTAACTATAAATAGTCACTCTAACTATATATATTTTCTGTTTAAACAAAACAGAAACAAAAAGTCAGTCTCACTATATATTTTTATACACTGACTGAGCATATCTTCTTTCACCCACAACAACATCATCACTGATATAACCTACACCCTTTAGCCCACTAGAATTTTTCACTAATATAACGTAAGTGAGCAATATTGAATTTGCTTAAATTACTATAAAACAGATCATTGAATTTGCTACTAAGTGAGCAATATATTCACTAATATAACCAACAGCAACAGTGGATATATGTAACAGTGGATATATTCACTAATATAACCCACATCAACATGATCACTAATATAACCCTAACCCTAACACTAGAGCTAACGAAAATTCCCCAATTTTCGGATGAACTAACCCTAACCCTAGAAAAATCACCGAGGCAGAGAGAGAGAGAGAGAGAGGAAAATGAGAGAGGAGGGGCGGGGGACTTACAGAGGGGGGGTCGGGGGAGACGGCGGCGACGGCGGGAAGGCAGAGGTGACGGCGAGGAGGCAGGCGCGACATCAGCGTCGAGGAGCACTAGTAGAAAAAGGGCCTTTGGTCCAAACCGGATATGGCCTTTAGTCCCGGTCGTGTTGGGGCCCGGGACTAATGTGCCCATTAGTCCCGGTTCCAACGGCTACTGACCCCGCGCGGGTACGGCAGGCCTTTAGTCCCGGGTCGAACGAGACCTTTAGTCCCGGTTGGAGACACCAACCGGGACTAAACGGTGCCCCTTTAGTCCCGGTTGGAGACACCAACCGGGACCAAAGGGGTTGCCACCCCAGCGCCCCCAGCGCTTGGCAGGTGCTGACGCGTGGCCTCCTCCGGCCTGGGCGCCCAACAGCAGGAGCTGCCTCGTGGCCTCCTCCGGCCTGGGCTGCCTTTTAGTCCCGGTTGGTCTCTCCAACCGGGACTAAAGGTTAGACCTTTAGTCCCGGTTGGAGACACCAACCGGGACTAGAGGTCTGGCACCGGGAAACCCTAAACCCTAAAAAAATCATAACTAAATCATTCTAATTCAGAAAAATACAAATAATATATCAAAATTTGCAGAAAAATAAGTTCTATCAGAAGAAACTTGCTGTTTTCCATTTTGAGAATTTTTAAAATCTCAAAATTCCAAAGGGAAAATAGAGTTTTTGGACGTTTTAGACGTTTTAGGGTTTAGGGCTAGGGTTTAGATTTTTAAGTTTAGAGTTAGGTTTTAGGGTTTGAACCTTTAGTTTTACTGTTTAGAATAGAGTTTCGGACGTTTTAAGTCCCGGGTTTAGGGGTTTCGAGAATTTTTAAAATCACAAAATTCCAAAGGAAAAATAGAGTTTTTGGACGTTTTAGGGTTTTGGGCCATTGTTTAGATTTCCAAGTTTAGAGTTAGGTTTTAGGGTTTGAATCTTTAGTGTTTACTGTTTAGAATAGAGTTTCGGACGTTTTAAGTCCCAGGTTTAGGGTTTTGAATTTTTTTTTTTTTTGAATTTTTTCAATTTTTTTGACATTTTTTGGAATTTTTGATTATTTTGAACTTTTTATATTGTTTTGGAATTTTTGATTTTTTTAGTTTTTGGTGTTTTTTTGATTTTTTTGAAAATTTTGAGTTTTAAAATTAATAATTGAATTCCGCATAAAGATTCTTATTTTATTTCTTATTTTATTTTCATTGAAATTCAATATTATTATTACTTATTTTATTTTGAACTTTTTGTATTATTTTGGATTTTTGGTTTTTTTTTGTTTTTTGAGAATTTTTGAGTTTTTTTTGAAATTTTTGCCTTTTTTTGAAGTTTTTTTGAATTTTTAAATTAATCATTGTTGTTTGTTAATCATTGTTGTTTATTTTAATAATTGTTTGGAATTCAAAAAATTAAATCATGTGACATCAAGACCTAAGGGTTAATAGGATTGATAGCTTACTATTGTCAGGAAAACAACAAGTGCAGACTTGGAAACTAGGGGCGATAGAACCAGGAAGTTAAGCGTGCTGGGGCTGGAGCAGTGAGAGGATGGGTGACCGGCCGGGAAGTTAGACGATTTGGAATGAGTACTCCACGCTGGAGCAGTGAGGAGGGGTGATTAGAGATTAAATTGTCAAATAATTCAAAGATTTGAAAATCGGAATAAAAATTAAAAACAAATCAAAAAAATTTAAAAAAAAATTCAAATTTTTTTTTCAAAAAAATTCCTTTAGTCCCGGTTGGTGTTACCGGATGCTTAGTCCCGGTTCCAGAACCGGGACTAAAGGCCCTCTGGAACCGGGACTGATTCCCTGTTTTCTACTAGTGGAGGGG
Organism: Elymus sibiricus; assembly: GCA_039707655.1. NCBI lineage: Eukaryota > Viridiplantae > Streptophyta > Magnoliopsida > Poales > Poaceae > Elymus > Elymus sibiricus. Next base: position 373,016,044 of record CM077664.1, on the reverse strand, counting down.
CTCGGAGGCGAGGCGTCGGAGTCGGCGTCGGCATCGGAGGAGAGACGGAGAGGGACGACGGTGAGGTAGTGCAGGCAGACGACTTGGGCGCGGGGTTCAGCGACAGCAAGGGCGCGGGGTCCGGCGACGGCAGTGGTGGGGGACGGCGAGAGAGGAGAGTGGGGAATCGGGGGAGAGAATGGAGAGGAACCCGCGCCCAGTTACTAAGTCAAAATAGCAGTAGCGCGGGTTCCTAACCCCCCGCTACTGCTATATTTTCTAATTTCTATTGTTTTATTTTTTTTAATTCTAAAATACATGTAGCTGTAGCGCGGGTTCCTAACCCACCGCTACTGCTAATGTTTTTATTATTTCCTTCTTTTTCCTTTTTCCTTTTTCTTTTTCTTTTCATTTTCTTTTCTATTCCTTTCCTTTTTCTTTTCCTTTTTTTCTTTTATTTTTATTATTTCTTTCTTTTTCCTTATTTCTTTTTCTTTTCATTTTCTTTTCTATTCCTTTCCTTTTCCTTTTCTTTTTCTTTTTTTTCTTTTCTTTTTCTTTTCATTTTATTTTCTATTCCTTTTCTTTTTCATTTCATTTTCTTTCCTTTTTGTTTTTGTTTTTCTTTTTCTCCTCCGAAAGACGACCGAGCCGGAACCATGGTGGGAAGGGGATACAATGTATATAACTCAGGCGATATATTAGTGCATAATATATATATATATATATTACATCATTTGACCAATAACGGTTAAGTGCGTACACAAAATAGATAGATATATATAAATGATGGTTTCTCAGCGTCGACGATGTTTCAGAGTGATCTTCTTTCCTTTCTTGTTCGTTGTCGAATAATTGAGCCCCTCGTTGTGACTTTTCCTTTTCCATGGAGTACGATCTTTCTTAGGTAATGTATTCTTGCTTCTTCTTTTGACGTATGCTTCATCGCCATCGTCATCTTCCCTCATCGGGTCGCCGTACTTGTCGTAGTCTTCCTCGTTGGCGACTCCATCCATTCCGACGATGCTCCTTTTGCCTCTCCTCATGACAACATGGCTGGGATTGCTCGGGTCGGTTATGAAGAAGCATTATGTCATGTGCTTAGCGTGTACCCATGGCTCATTTTTGGCGATGACGTTCACGGTAGCGCTCTTGGCGTCGGGTATAGATATGGTAGTGAAATACCGGTTTTCTCTTTGGACGGCCTTAGCCCATCTGACATGGAACATCGTTGCATTGTGCAGTCCAGAGTAGTCAAGCTCCCAGATCTCTTCGACCGTTCCGTAGAATCTTTCAGTTGCGTCGTTGTCATCGGTCATGCATTCCATCGTCAACCCTGAGTTCTGGTAATCACTGTTTATATCTTTGGCCTCCGTGTAGAATGTGTATCCGTTGATATCGTATGCCTGATAGGTCGCGAGGTTGGCCGTGGGGCCATGTGCTAAGGCGTATATGAGCAATCCATCTGCACATCCCTCTTCTGGGGGATTAGCAAGAACTCGCTCTTTGAACCAACGCAAGAAAGTGGAGTTGTGCTCTCTAATAACTTCGGCGGCTGTCTTGTGTAGCCCCGGGTCATGGTAGTTCTTTGCGATGGTTTCTTTGTGCAGTGTCACAAAATCTTCTACCACATCTAGGTGCTGTAGCACTACTAAGTTAGCTCTGTCAAAGTCGTTGCGTCGACCCGAGTGGTCTACATGCAATTCCCTCCGGCCGTTGGTGTGACCTTCTCCTCCGAGCCTCCCAAGGTGCTTGTTGATGGGCAAACCAACAACAGGGTTTCCGACGCCTAGATAATTCTCGCAGAAGGAGATGCACTCTTGGGTCAGATAGCCCTGGATGATGCTTCCATCCGGACAGGACATGTTACGAACGAATCCTTTGATGACCCCATTCATCCTCTCGAACGGCATCATGCTATGCAGGAATGTCGGCCCGAGGTCGATGCTGTCGTCCACAATGTGGACACACAGATGCACCATGACGTCAAAGAACGCGGGCGGGAAGTACATCTCAAGCTCATTTAGTATGACAACGATCTCTTCCTGTAGCCTTCGGAGCTTCTTCACACTGATCGACTTTCGAGAGATAACGTCAAAAACGTTGCAGAGACCAGTAAGCGTGTCACGGACATGCTTGTCCATTATCCCTCTAAGGGCAACCGGGAGTATCTGCGTCATCTTGAAATCTGCTTATCTTCCCACAGTAACCGGAACTAACTTTGATTCCGATAAGGCACTTCAAGAATTGATCGATCTCCTTCGCACTTAAGGTGAAGCAAGAAGGGGGGCAATAATTCTCTTCCTTCTTGTTAACTTTTTTGCCCCTGTCCCCCGCCTCCGTCTCCGTCACCTCTGACGACTTTTTATGGGGCATGTGGAGATTTGCCCTGATATTCAAAGATTCCAAGTCTCTTATTGCCTTCGGCCAATCCTTGGCCTTCTCCGGCATGTTCATCAGTGTGCCAAGCAAGCTCTCTAGGACATTCTTCATGATATGCATTTGATCAAGGCAATGAGGCGTGTTGAGTTTGGGCCAGTACTCCAAGTCCCAGAAAACAGACCTCGTTTTCCATACCTTCAGCAGCGGCTGCGGCGCCTTTTTCATCTTTCCCGGCATGGGGCACTCTTCCCAGTTTTTCAACAGCTCATCGATTTCGGTGCCGTTCCTCTTATGTGGAGGTTATCGATGCTCAGCCTCACCATTGAATAGATCTCCACGGTTTCTCCACGGGTCATCCTTCTCGAGCCATCTTCGATGCCCCATGTACACAATTTTCCCAGACCCGCCATCTTTTGTTAGCTGCTGAGACGTTGTATCATCCATGCACCTCGTGCATCCGCAATATCTGTGGCACACCTAGCCTGAGACATATCCGTAACCGAGATAGTCATGCACCGTCGTCATCAGTGCGGCTCTCATATAGATATACTGTCCTGCGCTGGCATCCCATGTCTTGACCGGTGATGTCCATAACGTGTGTAGATCCTCTTTCAGTAGCCCCAGATAAAGATTAATATCATTTCCCGGTTGTTTCGGCCCTTGAATCAGCATGCTCATGTGTATGTACTTTGTCTTCATGCACTTCCATGGGGGGAGGTTGTACATCCATACAAAGACGGGCCATGTGCTATGGTTGGTGTTCTAGTTGCCAAATGGATTCATGCCGTCGGTACTCGCGCCAAGCACGATGTTCCTTGCATCATCTGCGAAATATTGATATTCGGCGTTGAATGCTCTCCACTGGCTAGCATCTACGAGGTGTCTCAGCTTTGGATCATCTCCATCGTCGAGCTTCACCCTCTCCACGTGCCAGCGCATGAGCTTTGCTTCCTTAGGATCTACGAAATACCGCTGCAAACGGGGAGTGATCAGAAAGTACCATACAACTTTCTGAGGAGATTTCTTTTCGGCCTTCTTGTATCGAGAAGCATTGCACACTGGACAGCTGGTTTTTTCCGCGTGCTCCTTCCGATAAATGATGCAATCGTTGATGCATGCGTGGTATCTAATGTGCGGCAGATCAAGAGGGCACATGATTTTCTTGGCCTCCTCGACACTAGTAGGACACAGGTTCCCCGCGGGAAGAACATTATTATGTAGATACTTCAAATTCTCATCGAGGCTTGCGTCGGTCCATTTGTTTTTGGCCTTTGTCTTTAGAAGTTCGAGCGTGAAACTCAAGCGGGTCACCTCCGGATCACAACCATCATACAATGGAGTCTTCGAGTCTACTTCCAGTTGCGCCAGCTTGGCCTCCTCTCTAGAAGCAGCTCTGTCGCTAGTCGTAATCTTGCGAAGCAGGTCTCAAACATGAGGGTCCTGCAAGACTGAACTTAGTACCGACGAAGACTACGGCGTGTCCGCCTCTTCTCTGCCATGTCCGGCCTCTCCTTCGCCATGTCCAGCCTCTTCTCCGCCGCCATGTCCTGCGCCCTCTTCTTCGGGTCCATCGGTCATCTCTTCGTCTAGCCCCATGTCGTTATTTCCTGCCCTGTCGACGTCCTCATCATCATCTTCACTTATCCACCGAGTATAGCCATCCATGAAACCATTCATGAGCAGGTGCGCCTTCAAACGACCACCCTCAAAGGGGTCCAACAAGACTCCTTCTTTGTATCTTCTACACGGACATAAAATCGCCTTCCGGTTATTTGCATACATGTCGAACACCGCGGATCGCAAGTATCTATCCACCATCCTTCCACTGACCTTCATGATCGCCTGCGCAGTATAATGAGCAAAAGGATTATAAACGCATGCATGCATGCATGAAAGTCATACAAAAATTCCTCATGAGCTTCCCTAAAAATAGGACATATCGAGTTTGCCCGAAATTCGCCGAAATGGAAATAAATCGACATTTCAGCAAAACATTAGCAACTCATGTCACGCACAATTCGGCAAATTCAAATAGGCGGCAACTCGTGCCACACGCACAATTCCCATCATATCGCCCGATTCGGTCATATCGCGGACACACACACATATTTTCATTCTTGCAAAGCACAACTTTTTACTCACCTATCTCGAGAGAGATCGAGCACGGTGATGAGGCCGGTGTCGCTACCTAGGGATCGAAAGTGGACAAAGATGGCTTACTTCATTAATGAGGGGAGGTAGATAGGTTACACTTCATTAATTAAATGGGTAGATCTAGTTGGGGAGGAGATGGCTCTAACTAGTGGAGAGGGAGAGAGAGCTAGCTAGTGAGACAAAGCTAGGAGTGGAGGGGCAAGGGATATATGGAAGGAGGGAGAGAGAAAAGTAAGGAAGAGAGAAACGGGGGCATTAATGGAGATGGTGGAGAGGGGCATTAATGGAGAGAGAAGAGAGGTAGGAGAAGGAAGAGAGAACATAGGCAATAATGGAGGAGAAGCAAGTGAGGGAGAGGAGGGGGAGGGGGGAGGGGAATGGGGAAAGGTGGCTGCTGCGCCTAGCAGCAGCGCGGGTCAAGAGCCAACGCTACAGCTAAAGGCAGTAGCAGTAGCGCTGGGTGAGAAGCCCGCGCTGCTGATAAGTGGGGCCCACCAGCTGGCACAGTGTGCCCATAGTTGAAGCGCGGGGTAGCAGGCCCACGCTACTGCTATATGTTTAGCAGTAACGAGGGGTTTATGGGCCTCGCTACTACTACAGGTAGCCCCGGTGTGTACGGTGGGGACCACTTAGAAGCAGCGCTGGGTGGGAAGCCCGCGCTACTGCTATGTGCTTGCCTGTAGCGCTGGGTACATCCCAGCGCTACTGCTAAGTAGCAGTAGCACCGGCCCATTACCCCACGCTACTGTTAACCCTCTACCTATAGGGTTTTCCCTAGTAGTGATAAGAGTCCACTATATCTTTCTATGCATGGTATTTCACCGCCATTACAAGTAAATTCTCATGTGCTAAAATTTAAAACTGCTTAAACCATCCTTATTTGTGCCACTGTTTACAGCTCATGAGGAAGTAGTAAGAAGTTAATTATCTTCCATGCTAAAAAAGTTCTTCTATATTATTCACCAATGAGTATGACATATGTGCTCATTTAAATTTGCAAGAGAGCTGGTGCCAATCCTGAATGAATTTAGTTAATAAAAAGACACTCCTCCATGGATTGATGAAAGTTGGCAGGCACCCGTGAATTCGGTTAGCCATGGTTTATGCAAGACAAGGTGGGGAGGAGTGTAAACCTCAAACTGAAAGCTAAACTTAATGGAAATTGCTTTCAAAACTCTGAAAACTAATGTTTAGCATGGAAGATAATTATTTACTTTGATGCCAGTCGTTGACGTGAACAAACACCTCTCAAAATCATTTTTACTTCTGATTTTCAAAATATACAAAGCTCTGGCACATGTTCATCCATGCTTCCCTCTGTGAAGGGCCTATCCTTTAACTTTTATGTTGAGTCACCATCCTATTTGAGCACCAACCTAGAGATCATAATTGCCATTCTTAGTGTATCATGCCTTGTCCCTAATTATTATTGAGTAATGCATGATTGTGATATTGCTTGTTCTAAGTCTTCATATCTAGTCACCATTTAAAATTCGGAGGTGCTCTGGTTTTATGTTTTGCGGAATCAGAAAGGGCAAGCGAGATACCACTATACAATGTTGTGTCGTGATCATTATAATCTTGTTGATGTTTATAGATCCCATATTATTATCTTCTAGTCTGTTGAGATCTTTTCATGAGTTTACATAATTGTTGAACCTTACTATCTGTATAGCATTTGTAATGAACTTGCTATAACCTGATTATAACATAAGCCTCTGCATATTAAATGAAACAAATGTGTTTGTAAAAGTTTTTCTTTATCGCGTTCAGTTTGTCAACTGAATTGCTTGAGGACAAGCAATAAGCTAAGCTTGGGGGAGCTGATATGTCCCAAACGTATCTACTTTTCCAAACACTTTTGCTATTGTTTTATCCTCTAATTTGCATGATTTGAATAGAACTAATAGGGACTAACGTTGTTTTCTGCAGAATTACCCTTGGTGTCTATTTGCTCAGAATTAAAGTTTCCGGAAAATTTCCAAGAAAATTACAAAAAACAATTTAGGCGAAAAGACCCACGAAGCCAGAAGGGTAGCCGGAAGGGGCTACCAGGTGGCCACGTAGGCTCCAGCCGCGGGCTCACCTATGGCCACGGCTCAAGCCCGCGTGGGCCCCCTGGGTGCCTCCTCTCAACCCCCTTCGGACTATTTATTTCTCCCGACGCGAAAAAACTCTAGATCCCTTCACTTTTCCTGTTCGCGATAAGGAGCCTCCGTTCTCCTCTCTTCTCCCGCGGAAGACTAATCTGGAGGCCATTTCCGGCCGCCGGAGATGGAAGATCATCATCGTCGTCATCACCAACTCATCTCCATCAAGCCATCATGTTTCCCCCATCCATGTGTAAGTAATCCCCTACTGTAGGCACATGCGATGGACAGGATTGGATGAGATTTCTCGTGTAATAGATGTTAGAATTGTTAGGGCTTAATGTCTAGTATACTGTCCGTGAATTGTTGTTGTTATGACTTTGCTGTGCCTAATGCTTGTCACTAGGGCCCTAGTGTCATGATTTCAGATCTGAACCCTTTATGTTATCATGAATATATTGTTGTTTTGGATCATATCTGCAAGTTGTATGCACCTGTTAATTGTTCGTAACCGGACACCTCAAGGTGACAGGTTGGGGTATCAAAGCGGAAGACTTTAACTTGAGGATTACATGTGTTCATTGAGTGTTAATGCCTTGCTCCGGTGCTTTGTAAAATGAGTACATTAATTACCCTAAGTTCATTTGTTGGCCCCGCTGAAACGGGAGGGTAGGACAAAAGATGTTGTGCAAGTTCTTATTGCAAGCACGCGCAACTATATTTGGAATGCATACCTACGTATGATTGATGAATTGGATGGTTTTATTTATTTATCTATGCCCTATGTTATAACTATAGCATGAGTGATTTTATCCATGCAACGCCCATTTATCTATCCCCATACCTACGGTGTTTCCAACTCTGGTGTTGTCTTTAATCAATATTGCTGCTATTGTTACTTTTGCTACAGTTACTTTATTCATACTATTGCTATTAAACTATTGCTGCCATCATATTACTGTTGACACTAATAAATTCCGTCGAGCAAGTATTTATCCAGGTGTGGCTGAATTGACAACTCAGTTGCTAAGGCTTATAAGTACTCTTTGTCTCCCCTTATGTCCAATCAATAAATTTGGATTGAAATACTTCCCTCGAAGACTGTTGCGATCCCCTACACTTATGGGTCATCAGGGCACCGAAGAATACGCTGAGGAAGATTACGTGGCCTACGATCACCGGTTCATCAACGGACGCCGAGCACTGTCTCGGGACCTAGATTCAACTGAGCTCCTGAGAACCGTACGAGCTAAAACCTACGAGGAATACGACAGAACGCAGGACCAAGTCGCATACCTTGAGAAATTGGTGCAGGCCGTGTCAATCATGGGAGGAAGCCCCGATCACATGGTGAAACGTCTTCCCACCTGCCTCAAGGGAAACTCCCTTAAGTGGCTACGAAATAAAACTCCCGGCTCAATCAGGACCTAGGGCGACTTTACCCGTGGTTAACCGGTTTGACATCACTGTTTAGGGCGAATCCGGTCCTTTGCAGCAGGTGTCTTCTTTGAATCCATTTGTGATGGCTCTGCAGTATTATCTGATGTTTCCGTACAGCGATGAGGTCTTTCGTCTTGGCATCAAATATATACATATCTCCTCTCCGATACCCACTGGTGGTCCTAACCAGTGGCGATCGTCGTCCACTGCACGTGACAATGTGACTATGCTGGAGTACTATTGTTATTATTTTCATTATTGTCTAGGCGAGCCTAATCTGTTTACATGCTGCAGGCGTCTCAGTCTACAGGTTATTGACAATGCTTATTCATTTGTTGAAGCTAGTAGGATATGTACCATTATTTGAATAAGGCTGCTCTTCGGTCGGTGATTTATTAGGGTATTTCTGATGTTGTTGGCAAGGTTAGCTGTATGGGTAAAAACTTGGGTGTTTAGTTTGCTCCATTCTAGCTTTACTGGTGGTCCTCAATACATGGTTCAGATCAATCACGATGGCATGGCAATATAACGTGAGTATGGTGCTCCTGATTTGTTTTTACTTTTACATCTAAGCCTAAATGGCAGGAAATGATTGACGCGTTGGTGTTTGAGCCTGGTCAAACCCCTGCTGATCGGCCGGACATTGTCACTCGGGTTTTCCATTTGAAATACCACTAAATGAAATGTGCTAAATTGTGACCTTTTCATAGTGACCTTGGATGAATTGGTCTTAAATCTATGACCATTTCGAACCAATTGGTCGTAAGCTGTTTGGGAGGGTCCAAACCTGAAAACATAACGACCATTTTGGTCAAAAAGGTCATACTTTCCTTACACGAAATGGTCATAAGCAGACAACACTGGTTACTTCCCTATTTTTACCCGATTACGACAAATTTAAATGGTCATATTTTCTAATTTGTAATGGGTTGAAATAATTGGACGGCCACCTCAGCAGTTTCGCCTATGTTTCGTGTCCATGTATCGGCCACATCAGTAGTTTCGCCTATGTGTCATATGCATGTGTCAATTTCCGTTTACGTGTCTGGATAGCACTAGGTTTGAATCTACGACTGACGAGTGGGACCGACACATTGACCTGTTGACCATGAAGTCCACCCACACACTGACCTGATATGACATGCGGGACCCACCACTAACCTGACATGCCGGACCCCACACCGACATGACACGTGGGACCTTTGGATGAACAACCTAGTGAGCTGCGCGTCCAACCCGCCGGACAGCAGAACCAATATGACCCAAGGCGTAAATATTGGCTAAAAAAATTTGGAGCACATATCCTTTTTATTTACAACGTTCGTCGGTTGGACCTAGGCCAAGGTCGCTCAAGGCCTACCGTTCTCCCCTTTTTTTTCTGGGTTGGTGGCCATAAGGTGTTAGAGGCCACCGAATGGGCTGGTGGCCCATATGCTGTTAGAGTGAGGAAATACGGAGGAAATAGAAAATTTAAAATATAGCGCGTTTGGGGGCATCGAACACACAACCTGCGCTGGCTGCTTGGAATCGTAGCCAGAAACTTTTCAGACTTTTCCCAATTTCCATACATTAGAGAAATTGAATAAAACTTTAGAAATTCATACAACATTCCCGGTAACTCAGCAAATTAGAAATAATATGTCAAAATGTTCAGAAAAATGTAATCTAGCTATTTGTGTCAAATTCATACTTGTTTGAACAATTTAAATTGAGAATAGCTTAGAGGAACTAATTGAACCATTATGGAAATTTGGGGTATTTTAAGAAAATGCTTATAATTGCAACTTGGCCCTCTTAAAAATGGTAACCATGTTCTAGGGCTCTACTTCTATGCACTCAATTTATGGAGTTCTTGGACGATGTGAAGGAAGGATTTCTGTTTGGTAAAATTCGAGCTTGTAACTCATCCTAGGCTCCAATTTTTGCTTTCCTTTTTTACGCTTCATGTTGTTCTTCAGATATTATAGCTTGGGTATTGTTTTCTTTCTTTACCGGTGTTCCATTCCTTTGTGTTTTTTGGTTGGATTTTGGTTGATTTGATAGGCCGGTATTTTTCTTCAATTTTGCTGTTTTCGTGTCGTGTGCGGTGGTCTTATGTCTATTCTTGTTCCTTAGTTGGCTGCTGCAGACCGTGCCTCATCGTTTTTTTTCTTGATGCTCTATATGTGGTTGAATTGCAGAAGATAGGGCTGCCTCACATCACACAAACACACTCTTATTTCGCTAAACCAGAAAAAAAGATCCATCTCCCTTTTTGATTGATGGTTTTATATCGGCTGAGCCTACTGATCATGTGGCTGATCCACTCGGTACACACTTGTGGGTGAGTTTATGGTGCATGGTCCATGCGGTGATTTGACAGGAAATGCCCTTGCATGAAGAATGGTGCGCGTTCCAAATTGTTTCCCCGGTCCTTTAATAACGAGACTTTGGTCGATGAGAAGGGGTTTCCAGTCTATTGTCTGCGCCGTGATGAGAAGGGCTATTGTTGTAGGCGCTCTATAGGGCATATACTTCTTCCATGAGCATGAATCCATGCGCCCCTTTATTTTTTTATGTCGCCTTCTCCCTAGACACCGCTGCTCTCCCCCATAGAAAATAAAACAAAGAAAAAAAATAAAAATAAATGGAATAAAATAATAGGAATACGAAATAATAATTAATAGAAAGATAAGAAAAAAAAACAGGAAACAAAGAAATGGAAAAAAAAATGGAAAAAGGCTTTGCCGAGAGCGTACACTCGACAAAGATCTATAGTAGACATGCGGGGAAAATTGTTGTGGCGGGAATATTTTAGGCAGAATTTTTTTTGAATAGAGGGGTGGATCCACAAGGTAGCGACAGGGGACGGCACGTGCCCCTAGCTTAGCCTCAAATATAAACCAGTTGTGGCGTGCCTAAATTTATGAGGTGGGACTAAACTCCCACCCCGCCTCGCCACTGCGGCCCAGCTGGACGCCTTGTCTAAACCAGGATGGCCTTGCATAGTCGTAGAGTCGGAATCGGACTCTAAATCATAGTGGTATGCGTCATGGCATATTTCGACTGTTCGGATGGGTCACGCTTGGAGACCGGGATGGTAACACACGGGATACGAAGATTTAGACAAGTTCAGGCCCATACAAATAGCGTCGAGTAAAGACCATACACCTGTGTGTGGCTGCTTTCGATTATGAGCAAAAATATACCTCCCATTCAACGGCCCTCATTCCCCATTATATAATTGGTGGGAATTAGTGTTAAAAAGTGCCGAGTGGGTTTACAAATGGCGGCTCCTACGCTAAAACCGTAACAAGATAATCTACATCTGATATGAGTTAGTTTACATAGAGTATCCCACAGGATCCGCGTTCGAAAATCTCGGCATGGCTAGTACCCCATGATGATGCGTTCGGGCCCCCGCCTGTGCTCCGAACCCTTGTGGTGGGGCACCGTGTGCTTTTTGGGGCACCCTTTCGCCTCCGTGGGTCTTCCCGGAACCCGTGACCTCGTCGGTAGCACCCAAGTCCTTGCTGATCAGAGGAAGACGTCGCCTCGCTTCGTTTAGGCGCACCGATTGGATATGTTGTCTCTGGCGCGGCGAATGAAATTCCGCCAGGGTTGATGTAGACACATAGCTCGCTAACGAGTCCTCTTTGCAGTGTCACGTAAAAAAGATGCATATTTTTATTTTTCCAACAACGAAGCGTTCATCATCCGAGTTGGGCAGGAGGCACCCTATAGCCGTTCTGTCGGTTATCGACCAGACAATTTTACTGTCGTGTGGTTTTCATTGCAGATACCATATTTAGGTTTTTTATGGTAGGTGTGGAGCAAGTCGACATTTAGTTTCTAGGTGAGAGATTTGGCACACTCGAGTTATCCAGTATCGTCTCCTCTCGGTGCAGGTAAAGACCTACTCCTTCTAGATTATATTGATCTCGATATGCAATTGCATGGTGCACCAATGGAGGGTGCGCGGAAGCTTTGATGGCTCCGTCGCATAAGGTGTAAGATTGATGACATGCCCTCTAGCTGTCTCCCTACATGCTTAATATAGTTAACCTGCTAGGGTTTACAACTTGGTCCTGAGTCAGTTCGAGGACAGAACCCTACTATACTACGGCTAAGTCTTCTTTCCTTATACTCCAAGCAGGTTCATCATCTTCTGACCGGGATCCTAATGGACACCGCTTGGACCCGAGTCGGATCACCTTGCCATGTGTAAGCTTACCATAGGGAGTCGGTCGTTGTAGAGGTGATCTGTTCATCTACTGTTTTATTAGTACGCATGTTTAGCAAGATTTGTTTGTCGTTCGTCATGATGTATTTACTGTTTATTCGGATTAAATCTTGTATTAATTTGCTCATATATTCAACATATTACATGCCAGCCCTACATGGCTAGTCCATGGTAATATTTTTTGAAGCTTGTTTTTTTTATCCTTTGCGTGCCTTTTGCGGAACGAGTCATGTCCTCGGGCTTGGTCAGCTGGTTCATCACGCGCCGCACGATAGGACATCAAGCTATTCATGCCCTTTTGAGCATACTCTACGCACACGAGCTCTGCTGGCATCGAATCGTGCTTACCTTTTCCAACAAGAGGGAGCCCCAAATAAGTTTGGCGAAAAGAAGCAACCCCATAATGTCAGCAAGTGGAGTAACCTTGTCTACAGGAACATGAATGGGAGCAAAGTTACTTTTCTCGAAATTTATTGAGAGTCATGTTGCGTTCGAGAAAGCAAGCGATGACAATGACTCTGTGGGCAAGCATGCAGAATAATAAGGGTATCGTCCGCGTACTACAAAACATGACACGGCAAGTAGCTGTCGAGACCGCGACTACCCTAGCTAGAATAATGCAAAGGAATGGATTCGGTTAATTTAGATTTATGCTAAAAACAACACCGATATAATACGAAACTGAGGGAGTATGTTGCAAGTTGTCACCACACATACAACAGTAAGTCCTAAGCATCGATTTTGTTTGGATAAGCAAAAATACGTTGTTGGCCCCTGCCCATGGAAGCTATTGAACGATGAGATGCCTATATATAGCGAGCAATTTGTTCTGGTTGGACAGGTGGGTTGGTGATCGCCCATTTGCCGCTGTTCCTGCCCCCGCGCCATTTGTTCAGATATGGGCGATTAGACTCCCTCTGAAGATTCGGATATTCCTCTGGCAATGGATCCGGGGCCGAGCTCCCTCTGGCGTGGAGGTGCTCAAGCGGAATGGCCATGGTGATGGACTCTGCCCGCTATGCGGGACGGAGGAGGACTCGAATCACATCTTCTTCACGTGCGTCTCGGCGCAATTCCTTTGGAGTTGCTTCCGTGAAGTGGTTGGTGGACAGTGGTGCCACACCAACTTTCCAGACCTCTTTGCGGAAATCCAGGCTTCCCCCCAACGGGTTCGTCACATTAGGTGGATGGGTATCGGGGTTCTCCCCTGGACGCTTTGGACTGTCCGTAATAAACTTGTGATCCAGCGGGTTCCTCTGCGACGTGCTATTGACGCGGTGTTCAAAATGTGTGGGTATTTGCAGCTTTGGCGGCCGCTTAGCCGCCCTCAGGATCGTGACGCCATCAACATCATCATTGCAGACCTTCGCGCGATGGCTCTCCGACTGGCACCGCCGCTTCCTCCTCCACCCCCGGAGCCGGATTAGGCCTTCATGGCTTGTGTTGCCGCCGTGCTTTCGTTTTCTTTTATTTTAGGGCTTGTTGAGCTGTGCCCTCAACAGAACACCCCCCCCCCCCCCCCCCCGCGCGCGCACTTTATTTGTTTGTCTAAACCTTTGTTGGATTAGTTGGCTCTAGTGGTTTGCTTTATTTGTAAAGCGGGGCGAAAGCCTTTTTCGGTATATAGCGAGCAATAGTGTTGCACTCCTCATGCACACTTAGCCTGCTCCTCCTCTCAAGCGATAAAGGAAGGAACTCATCGATGGCTGGGTGTGGCTTGGCCGTCCGGGTGGTGAGCCGGCGTCTCGTCAAGGCCGAAGCCCAACCCTTGATCGTGCCGCACGTGCTCGCGGTCTCCAACCTGGACCTCTTTTGCAACATCGTACAAGGGTCCGTGGTATGCGTCTACCCCAAGCCGGCCGCCGGCGACTTTAACGACGTAATCGCCACGTTTGAGGCCCACATGCCACACTTCCTCAACTATTTTTACCCTGCGGCCATCCGCATCATGGTGGACCCGAGCTCCGGAGTCCCGAAGGTCCACTGCTACATGGTGCGGGAGGCCATCACGTCGGTGGACTACGACGCCCAGCGGGCCGCCCCGGGCCCCTTCGTATGCTGTAACACTGTAGCTACAGTGATGGCTACAGTATACGACGGATTTCCTCCCCACGCCCCAGGCCTGGGGCCTGTCTCCGCCCCTGCCAGCAGATGGTGGACTGGATGGAGGTGCACAAGCCGGCCAATTTTTTCGAGAGCGCCACCTTCGGACTCGGTAGTCCCACCATCGCCCAGACCTTCTGGACCTCCTTCCCGGGCGACACCGAATTCGGCTTCGGCACCGCCGCGCTGGCGATGCCGGTCCACGCAAGCTGCGGCAGACTGTGCATCGGCTTTCTGTCCATATCTGCAAAGCCAGAGGACCCAGGGACGTGGATCCTCGGCGCCTTCATATGGCCGCGCCTCGCGGCAGCGCTCGAGTCCGACGAGCAGCGCATCTTCAAACCTCTCACGACAGAGTACCTTGGTCTCACGCGTGGCGCCACCAGACCGAGGCTCTGAATTCTGGTCAACAATATATGTAAGAACCGATGAAATAAAGCCAGGTGGTGCAGGTGACGTTCCTGCCTGACGAGTCATGAAGCTGTTCGCAATCGCATAGAATTATACTTCACGTTGCGGCTAGGTCTTGCCATTTTCCGTTTACCGAGTCTTTCGGCATGATCCGTTGTATGTATGTACGTATGTGTGTAATTTATTATTGTACTAAGTATTGTATCTACTTGATGATCTAAGTGTTTTTATGGTTATTGTGCATCGAGGCCGTGCAATAATTTGTTTTGCATGAGTGGTGGGTATTTCTGCCTTTATTTTTTTGGAGAAACTAGCACCATGCCCCTCGCAAATTCAATGATATTTTCTTTAATATGTTAGAAGAATATTACAAATAAGTTTATGTTTTCACACATGCTCATGTTAATCTACTAGTTATATATCATAAGATAGTTCCATCGCCACCACAGATGTTATTCTAAATAATATATCACGTGCTAAACACCATTAGATCCACTCAGAAAATTATACTAGTTCAGAACAAGGGCTAACATATATTTTATAGATTCATTAGTTCAGTATGCGATATTGGAAGTTGGTCACTAATATTAGAGTATGCAGTTAAGAAAATATGTATATTGTGATAGAAATTATAGTGAGGGTTCACAAAATAATGATCAACTGCTATTCAGGTACAAATATCAATTAAGATCCAATATACCCACACAAATAATACAATTATTGTCCACTCTGATTATACTTGGCCTTTTCTCAGGCCGGGCCATGTCAAAAAAAGCCCGACTCCGAAAATCTAGGCCCGACCTGACCATCGGGCCGCAGAAATCTGGCCCGAGGCCCGCGAATGCTATTTATCGCATTAAGCGATCGCGCGGGGATGTCTCGCTGAAGGAGTCTGCTAATTGGGCCGGCCCATTTGCTGGCAGTTAGTGAAGAAAAAAGGGGAGGTGAAATGGGGGGCGCCCATGGGATTCGAACCCTGATCGCCCGGTTCACAAGAGGTGCGACTAGCCACTGTGCTAGGCTCGTGTTTGTGATGGATAAGTAAGGCGTTTTTTGTTAACTCGAAACAAGCCGGGTTTTTCATTGTTTATTCTCCGGGTTTTTTCCCAGTGTTTTTTTCTCCGTTTTTTCTCTCTTTTCTCCATTTTTTTTCTTTTTTTTCTTATGTTTGTTTTCGTTTTCACTCTACATTTTCGTATATGTCAAAAACATTTTTTTAATAAGTGATCAACATTTTTGTATACACGTTCAACATTGTCCGAACGCTTATTCAACATTTTTCAAATACTTGTTCAGCATTTTAATACTTATTCAACATTTTTCAAATACTTGTTCAACATTTTTCAAATACTTGTTCAACATTTTCAAATACTTGTTCAACATTTTTCAAATTCTTGTTCAACATTTTTAGAATGCTTGATTAACATTTTTCAAATACTTGTTCAACATTTTTTCGAATCCTTGTTCAACATTTTTCCGAATGCTTGATTAACATTTTTTTAAATACTTGTTCAACATTTTTCAAATACATGTTCAACATTTTTCGAATGCTTGATTAACATTTTTCAAATACTTGTTCAACATTTTTCGAATGCTTGATTAACATTTTTCAAATACTTGTTCAACATTGCTCAAATACTTATTCAACATTTTTTAAATGATTTTTGTAGAGTGTTTTGTGTAATATATATTTATATTTTTTTAAAGTGTAAACAAAAGTACAAAAATAAAGCAAAAAACGAAAACAGAAAACGTAAAAAAAAAAAACCAGGATGTGGCCTAGCGCGCGCGTGGGCTGGCCCATGTTGCTCGCCCCCTTTAGCGAGGATTACCTCGCTCTCGCAGAATGCGAGATATAGGGGCTCCCCCCGAGGCCGGCCCAAGCCCAAAAAAGCCTGAACGAGGCCCGACCCACCAAGCCCGATCCTGGCTAAAATCACGTTTTTGGTAAAGCTTGAGCCCGGCCCGGCCCAACCATCGAACTCAAAATTTAGGACCGAGCCCAGCCCGATGGCATGGCTAGCTCAGCTTGGTCTGCGAGTCATGTCGGGTCGGGCCGTACAGGCCAGGATGCCCATGGCTAGGTATAACTATGATAAATGTCTACTAGATCAGTTTTGAGATATGTTATGTATAGTTATGAAGATTAACCACCGTGGTCTGTCAAATGTTGTGCTTGAAAGGATAAAAGTCATTATGAAAATATGTCGGTTGTGGGTTTAGCATTGAGTGTTACATTATTTCCAGAACTTCAACCATTTTATATTTGTTCTAGTTGATCATCAGTGCTTTTAGTATATACTGAACAATGTGTTGTATGGATATATAGGGAATATGTATTTTTAGAGGGAAAGAATCACAGTTAGAAACATAGGATACTATGTGAAGATTTGTTATAACCGTATTCTTGCTAAGATATAAGCAAAATAAGCAACGTGAATTTTAGTTTTGCTTTCATGTACTCTGTCAAATCTTGGATACTTTTCTTCTATATGAATATGTTTCTATAATACAATATTAGAAATTACAAAAAATATTCTACACAAATTTAATGATTTATTTCGGATCATTTTGTTAAACTATTTTTATATAATATCAAAGTTGGAAAAGTTTTACTATAACCTTTACAAACATCTACTATTTTGAAACACTTTAGTATTATTTTCTATATTCATTTCACTCTCTCCCACTATTATAACTTTTCATTGCTTTATGACTTGTACTTTGTTGATATGTGATGGACTGTGTGATATATTCGTGAGTTGTATGTTCTCCACGTTGGACTATGTAAAATGTGTCTTATTATGATGAATTTGATGATCTGTGTATGTGGCATACGGTCTGTGATCATATATATGCATGAGACAATAGTTTCAACACAATGTTGAAGAAAGAGGTCGCGGCCCAGTAAAGTTGTGTTGAGGTTAGTGACTCATGATGCTAAGTTGATGCCTAGGAGTTAGAGCTTCATGTCCATGATTGAAGCTCTATATGACTGTAGCATTTATACACATCATCATCTCTAGTGAGACTCCAAAATCACTTCGCTTTACTTGCTTGAGACATCGGGTTGAACAAGAGGTTTAAGAAGAGGCTACAACCTAGTAAGCCTGTGATAAGTCCAGTTACTGTTGTGCTGAGTAAGTGATTCTACCAACGATCAAGAACCAGCCCAATCTGATTGCTTGAGACACCAGATTGAGCACGAGGATGAAGACATAGGCTGTGTTCTAAGTAAACATGTGATGAGTCCAACGCGTCAATTCTGAAAAACCGTTTCTTCTAGAAACCAGAGTCAGTCCGCTTGAATAGTTGGAGATGTCGTTCTCGACAAGAGCATGAAGAAGAGGCCCTGGCGTAATAGACATGTTTTGAGTTCAGCATCTCATGTGATGAAAAGCTAATTCTAGTTGATTTTGAGCTTTATGCCAACTGGTGTGAAGACTCTATCTGGTTGATCTTGTCCTCTAGCTTGTACGTAAACTTTTAAGAGGACATCCTAATCTGAGATGAACCACAGCTAAAGCTGCTGTGATCACCCATACACGAAAACAATCCCCAACGCTAGAATTCACAAATCGCTAATAAATAGCACCTACAACCCAACAGTCAAGGTTGGATATTTTGGAGGACACACATTGCATATCTTGTTCCTCCCGGTCCCCCCCCCTCCCCCCACTCTCATGTATCCATTCTTATCCAACGAGAGAGTTAGCGAGTAGCTAGAATGACCGAGCCTCCAAGTATACATCTATGTGAGAATACCATCCTTGTTACTCTTGCAGTTTTGGTATCTCCTAGTTGTGTACTAGTATTATAATCTAACATAAAAAAATGCCTTCTTTATCACTAGTGCAGAATCGGCCTATAGTGCCGGTTCGTAAGGGCCTTTAGTCCCGGTTCAACACGGCCCGGGACCAAAGGCCCACCACGTGGCACGAGCCGGCGCCGGGGGCTGGGGGACCTTTAGTCCCAGTTGGTAACACCAACCGGGACTAAAAGTATTTCATTTAATTCTGGGTTTATGAATTATGGTTTATTTTTCCTTTTAATTTTGTGTTTTCCATTTAATTCTTTTTCATTTCAAACATATTTTACGCTACTACATATTGTACACGTTATGCATATATATATATAAATATATATATATATATATATATATATATATAAATAGAATTTCTCGTACGACCATTCACATACACATATATATATACAATTTGGTATATACAATTTCTTCTACAATTTGTGGATCATTACATGCAGGCATTACAGCTTGTAATAGTATTCTCCTTTGGGATCTATGACCTGGTCGAGCAAAAATCCCGGTATTTCCTCTTGAATTGCTCGTACGCGATCCGTTGGTAGGAGCTTGCCCCGCATCCCCTTCAGCTTTAAAGAAGGAGATTAAGATGAATATATTAGTTGTGTGTATATATATTAGATCATGATAAAAAAATTGTGGATAGTGTTCTGGCAAACGTACCCAAAGTAGTCTTTCAGATCTGCCCATTTCGGACGTCATCATGCGAATGGTCTCGCAAACGTAGTATGCGCATAAATTATTCCCCGGCGCCTAGCTCAGCCACTTTATGAGAATAAAATTCAATCAGATAATAATTAATCAAGCATGATAATGGTATTGAAACTAGAATTAAAGAGATGCACGGACGTAGCTAGCTAGTACCCCCTCCGTTCGAAAAAGCTTGTTCCAAGCTTGTGCCTCAAATGGATGTATCTAGCACTAACTTGGTGCTAGATACATCCATATTTGAGAGACAAGCTTTTTCGGACGGAGGGAGTACAACTTAATTACCTTGGGTCGCATCCATTTCAGCTGTTGTTTCCATTCACCGGGGACCTCTTTGATGAACTTTTGCCAAGCCCTGCCCGCCGGCAAAGAAAATGAATAAAGGAGTTATTAATTAGTTGATATCAGGAAATGAACTAAAGAGGCCGACAAAGTGCGATAATGATTGAAATTACCTGTCGACCATCCCCCTCACGATTTCGTATTCGGATGGGTCTTTATATAGTGAGTCCAGTACTTGAACTTTTCCCTTGTCAATTTCAATGATTAACAAGATCCAGTGGAAACTGTATGCGCACATGTTTGTATAATTAAGCGGGTATGTGCATAACTCATCAACTACACTTATTAACATCTAGTAAGCAAAAATAGAATTTGTAGTACAAGATATAGTAACACTCACCCGAAGTTGTAAGAAAGTAGTATTTCTGGTTGGGTGTGTAGTCGCTTCAAAAACTCTAGCAAGCTGATCTCTCTGTCTTCTCTCGACCATTCAATTGACCATGTCTTTTGATTACTCGTATTTGGGTCAATGAACCCAATGCCATAGCGTCCAGCTTTTTCCATTTCATACATCTTCATTCTACATAATACCACAGAAAAGAATATAGTGAGGATAATTACAGGTAAAGAACGAGCACAGCTAGCTAGAGACTTAAATTACAGAAAAAAATCACTTACAGACAATAGCAACTGACGATAGATTTGTCGAGTGCGTATTGATTGAATAACTGAAACATCTCTTCAAACTCAACCCACAAATCTTTTGCATGGAAGTAATGCTCATCCTTGACTTTCACCATGAGGGACTCTCGATCGGTCTTTGCTGCTTCTATCATGTACCACTTATGCAAATTGTACATTCTCGTTGGTAGAAGCGGGACCTGCTCAGGCTTGACCAGAGGTTGGCCGCGGACATATTTCCATCTTAGTTCCTCCTCCTTAAACACAGGGAGTTCCTCGGTGCCTAGGAGTTGTTCAACAGTGAGACCGGCCTCTTTAGCCTGCCATCTATGATCGTCGGTTATTACCAGCTGATGGGCGGTACTCACATGTGTTTGTACAATGAGCGGGGGGATCGATTGCACTGCCTGTTCTCCCAGCTGGGGAACAGTTTTCCCGCTTTTTTTGCCAACTGCTTGGCTCGAGCTCGAGCTCGACTCCTTCTTTTGTTGTGCCTGATATGACTTCTTGATACAGCGCTCATAGTCTGAGTCCGTATGCTTGACAGCCGGTTGAGCATTATCAATAAAGTGTTGTATGACATCCTCAGGTACTTTCTCCTTTGGCGGCGGGGGCGGTTTCGGTCCAAAATGGGCCTTCAATTGGGCAGCCGCTTCGGCTTTGGTTTCCTCCTCAGTCAGGTGGTAGGGCAATTTCAGAAGAGGCTTGAGGCTTGGACCATATTTGTATTTCTTGCCTGTTGTACCGCTAGCCGCCGTAGTTGCGGCGCCTCTCTTCCGCTGTTGCCTAGGCGGCGGAGCCCGCTGAGGCGGCGGAGATGGCTGACGCGGTGCCGGACTTGGAGGAGGAGGAGTCGGCTGACGCGGTGCCGGACTTGGAGGAGGAGGAGTCGGCTGACGCGGTGCCAGACTTGGAGGAGGAGGAGTCGACTGACGCGGCGGCGGACTTGGAGGAGGAGGAGTCGGCTGACGCGGTGACGGACTTGTTGCAGCAGGAGCCGGTGGCCTTGGAAAGACGATGCAATCCTTTTTCCATAGAATGATACGATGTATGGCCTCTCCCAGTGTGCTCTCCTCGTCACCTCCAGGAATGTCAAGCTGTAGCTCGTAATATCCTGACATCACTTCATCAACCCCGACACGAGCATAGCCAGCTGGAATTGGATTGCAATGGAAGGTTGCTTCAGGGGGATTTGTTAAAGCATAGCCGTCCGCCACCTTCATGGATAGGTTCTTCACTTTCATGTGTAGCTCACAAGAGTCCTATCTTTGATATCATCCACAGGGTGTCTAGCCAGCAGTGCATCATCGGCCGGGGTGGAACCCACGCTGCTTCTCGGCATAGATGGGACGGTGCTATCCAATGCTGGATCGATCTGCTCCTGCTGCCGCTGAGACGCCCTTTCCTGGCTAAGTGGGTGCTGCCGCCTGAAAGCGTGTTCCAACTCCAAGTGCTTTGATTCTAGGCCTTCAAAGCGGAGTGCTTCCTTCTTCCTCTGCTCCTCCTCCAGCTTCCACTTCTGCTCCTCCTGCTGCTTCTTTCTCGCACGGCTTCTGTAATCGGCGTTCCAATCCGCAAACCCCTCAAACCACGGAACAACGCCTTTGCCTCGTGTTCTTCCCGGGTGTTCCGGATTCTTCAGGGCGCACGTAAGCTCGTCGTTCTCTCTGTTGGGCGTGAACACCCCCGTTCGAGCTTCTTCTATTGCAACAAGTAAATCGTCCTGAACTTTTTTAAGACTTGCCCGCTCCATAATCAGCCCTGTCTCTGGGTCCAACTTTCCCCCATGCGCATAAAACCAAGTCCTACACCTGGGGGGCCAGTCCAATGTAACTGGAGTGACCCCTGCATCCATCATCTTTTGCTCAGCGAGATCCCACTTAGGCAGGGCCACCTGGTAGCCACCTGGCCCCAGAGTATGGTGCCACTTCTTTTTCGCAGCATTAATCTTGTTTTGTCTCGACCGTTCCTGAGCTAGTTCCGATTCCTTGAACTTCACGAAAGCGTCCCAGTGACCTCTTGCCTTCTCCAGTGTTCCATTGAATTCTGGAGTCTGCTTTCCTGCTCTGACGTACGCGGCCCATATATTTTTCTTGTGGTTGTTGAATGCTATCACCATCTTCTTAAGAGCACTCTTCCTGACTTTCGCCAGATCTGCATCTGTCAAATGATCTGGTAGGGTGAAATGTGACATGAGCGATTCCCAAAGCAGATCTTTTGCTCTTTCGTCGACAAAAGTAACTCCTGGATCTCCCTTTGCTGGCTTTTTCCATTCTTGAACGGAGATCGGGATTTGGTCCCTGACAATAACTCCGCATTGACGAGTGAACTTGGTCGCATTCTTCTTAGGTTCAAGCGGTTCGCCATTTGATTTGATGGCATCGATGTTGTACTTTACGCCAGCCTGCAACCTTTTGGCCGGGCCTTGAACTGCCCTGCCGCTTGTAGAAGATTTGCTCGATCCGGAGGGCTAAAAGAAGAAAGATCGATTCATTAATATATACAACTCAATTAATACATGTAATGATCACCGGATGGCTTATATAATAAATATACCTCGCCGGTCTTTGTTATTTGAAGAACATTTCCTTCGTCATCATTGTTGTCGCATTCATCTATTCGTTCGTCTTCATCAAACATCATACCCTCACCCGTAGTGTTCAGATATTGCGAGCCGTCATCATGATCATCTGGGCTCGGGGAGCGTATGATGTCAAACAGAGCCTCTTCTCCTTCTCTGCCGGTATTGTCCATAGCTTTTATTTAACTAATCCAGAAGAAAGATAAAACAATTTAGTATTCAAATTAGAATGCATGCAATCAATAAGGAAAAACTGAATCATAGTAGATAATATGCATCTCGAATAATCCAGATAATATGCATCATCGAATATAATCTCGAATACATCGTCTCGAATATTATCGAATAATATAATCTTGAATACATCGTCTCGAATATTATCGAATATAATCTCGAATACATCTTGAGTATTATCACTAATACATCTCGAATATTATCATATATATAACATCACTAGCTAATTAACATCACTCGCGGTGGACACCCAAAGAGAAGGAACGATCACAGGATCATAGCTCGGGTGAGATCCCTGAAGAACCTGCCAGGTATTGGAGAACCTAACGTCCAACGCAACTATGTAGCGACGGACGTGCTCGTCCTCCTCCCTGACACGGTGACGTACCACCTCCGCGGGGGACGCCAGCCTCCCCACCGAATGTGGCCCACGCGCCCGCCACCAAAGAAGCACCGGGTCGACGACGGGACCCGGGTTCCTCACCAAGATGCGTGCCCCTGAAGGTAGCACCTCCCAGTGCCAGCCCGGCGGAGCCCAGTCCCGGACATGGGGCTTCAGAAGCAGGACGTTGTCGCGAACGAGTCGACGACGAGGATGCGGGCCGGGCATCGTTGACGTCGAGAACAAATTCTATGCAAATTTAACATTTTTTTAAATGCTTGATTGTGATTTTTGTAATTCTTTTTCACTTGATTTTGCAAATACATAACAAACTTTTGCAAATACAACATTAAGATATATATTAACATTAAAATATTATTAATACATGGTCAACTTTTTTCTATGCAACTTTTTCCTATGCAGCTTTTTTCTATAAGTATAAAAAACTAAAAAACAGAAAATCTATGCAAATTCCACCGTTCATCTACAATACATATATATACATACATTGTATAAAAAAAGTAGTGAAAAAAAAACTAAAACATACATACATATAGTGAAAAAATAATCATCTAAAACGTGTTTTTCATCAATATTTTCAAGATACAACATTAAAATATACATACATACATACATACATGTGGTCAAATTTTTTCTATGCAAATTGTATACATACATACATACATACATATATTGTATACATACATCATACATTGTATTCATATATATATATATATATATACATATACTAAGCCATCTACAAACATCTAGTGAAAAAAAAATCAATCTATGAAAAAAAAGATGAACAAAATTTGTGTGTGTGTGTGTGTGCACTACCGGCGGCGGCGCGGCGGCTTCGATTCGAGGGAGGAGAGGGGGGAGAGGGGCTCACAGCGGGCGAGGTCGAGGTGGCGGCGACGGCGATGGCGAGGTCGAGGCGAGGTCGTGGCAACGGCGACCGCGAGGCGACGTCGACGGCGACGGCGAGGCGAGGCGACGCGATGGCGACGACGAGACGAGGCGGCGCAGCAGCCTGGCGTCGTCCTCTGGTTCGGCGTTGCCGAGAAGAATGGATGATTTGGGGGAAATTTTCGAAGTGGCCGCTTATATACGAGGCACCTTTAGTCCCGGTTGGAGCCACCAACCGGGACTAAAGGGGTGGTTTTGGCCAGGCAGAGCGGCGGGAAGCCAGACCTTTAGTCGCGGTTGGTGGCTCCAACCGCGACTAAAGGGGGGGGGGGTCTTTAGTCACGGTTGGAGCCACCAACCGCGACTAAAGGCCTGGTGCTCGCACAGGCGCGGTGCAGGGCAAGTTTAGTCCCACCTCGCTTGGCGAGAGGCACCAGCACCGGTTTATAAGCCCCGCCGCAGCCTCTCCATCGAGCTCCTCTCTAATGCAGGCCTTCTGGGCCTACCGAACCTGTGCTGCCCTGTGGGGCCTACTGGGCCTTGCGGGCCTGCATCCTGGCCCAACTAGAGGTTGGGTTTCTAGTCGTATGCAGGCCGTGGCGGCCCAGTAGGCGGGCTTTTTTTTATTTACTTTTTAGTTTTTTTTGTTTTCTGCTTTATTTATTTTCTTTTGTTTCTGAGTTTTTTTTTACTTTATTTAGAGTTAATGAGTGAATCTTTTTTCGTTAGGTCAAAAAAATTATAAACTTTCTTTTAGTGGCAGTAGTTTTCAAATTTGAATAGTTTAAATTTGAATTATTTGAAATTTGTGTGAATCACTAGTTTGTGAATAACTTTACTTTAAAAATAGATTTTCCAGTGATTCTTTTTTCTGCTGTTTAATATTAGTGTGTTTTATCATTATATTCAATTTGGTAATTCTTAGGTTATTTAAAAAATCAAATGCCTTTGTAACAGATGAGTTTTCGTCTGAAACCCTGATACTTCGAAAGAGATTGTCCATTTTGTACACGAAGTGCATCCAATTTTTGCCGTAACCCTCTCAACTTTTTAGCACATGCTATGTGGGTGAAATGATGATACCATGCCAACTTTCAACATTTTCAGAGTTCATTTGTAGTGCTTTTCAATTTCAGGGTCATTTATCTCAAAAAAATCAGTAAATGCATGAAAAATAGCAAATGAAGTCAGAAAGGGTTGAAAATTGATGACGTGTCTTTGAATGGTGCATACTGAACGCAGAATAAGTCTGGAGTTGAAATAAGTTTAAAAAATGAAATGCCTTTGTAACAGATGAGTTTTCGTCTGAAACCCTGATACTTCGAAAGAGATTGTCCATTTTGTACATGAAGTGCATCCAGTTTTTGTCGTAACCCTCTCAACTTTTTAGCACATGCTATGTGGGTGAAATGATGATACCATGCCAACTTTTAAACTTTTCAGAGTTCATTTGTAGTGCTTTTCAATTTCAGGGTCATTTAGCTCAAAAAAAATCAGTAAATGCATGAAAAATATCAAATGAAGTCAGAAAGGGTTGAAAATTGATGACGTGGCTTTGAATTGTGCATACTGAACGCAGAATAAGTCTGGAGTTGAAATAAGTTTAAAAAAATGAAATGCCTTTGTAACAGATGAGTTTTCGTCTGAAACCCTGATACTTCGAAAGAGATTGTCCATTTTGTACACGAAGTGCATCCAGTTTTTGCCGTAACCCTCTCAACTTTTTAGCACATGCTATGTGGGTGAAATGATGATACCATGCCAACTTTGAACCTTTTCAGAGTTCATTTGTAGTGCTTTTCAATTTTAGGGTCATTTATCTCAAAAAAATCAGTAAATACATGAAAAATAGCAAATGAAGTCAGAAAGGGTTGAAAATTGATTACGTGGCTTTGAATAGTGCATACTGAACACAGAATAAGTCTGGAGTTGAAATAAGTTTAAAAAAATGAAATGCCTTTGTAACAGATGAGTTTTCGTCTGAAACCCTGATACTTCGAAAGAGATTGTCCATTTTGTACATGAAGTGCATCCAGTTTTTGCCGTAACCCTCTCAACTTTTTAGCACATGCTATGTGGGTGAAATGATGATACCATGCATACTTTTAAACTTTTCAGAGTTCATTTGTAGTGCTTTTCAATTTCAGGGTCATTTAGCTCAAAAAAATCAGTAAATGCATGAAAAATAGCAAATGAAGTCAGAAAGGGTTGAAAATTGATGACGTGGCTTTGAATGGTGCATACTGAACGGAGAATAAGTCTGGAGTTGAAATAAGTTTAAAAAAATGAAATGCCTTTGTAACATATGAGTTTTCGTCTGAAACCCTGATACTTCGAAAGAGATTGTCCATTTTGTACACGAAGTGCATCCAGTTTTTGCCGTAACCCTCTCAACTTTTTAGCACATGCTATGTGGGTGAAATGATGATACCATGCCAACTTTCAACCTTTTCAGAGTTCATTTGTAGTGCTTTTCAATTTCAGGGTCATTTAGCTCAAAAAAATCAGTAAATGCATGAAAAATAGCAAATGAAGTCAGAAAGGGTTGAAAATTGATGACGTGGCTTTGGACATAATATTTCTTCGCGTTTGAAATGCCAAAACACATAAGTACCCTAACTATTACAAAGATTCCCTCCGGTTTGTCCGAAGTGGGACTTTCCAGATATATAAGTCCGGAAACTCACTAGAGAAGCCGGTCACATCCCAGAGTGGGATCTTTGGGTATAAAACTTTTTCTTCGCGTGTGTCCCTTTGCGCCGTAACCATGGACAATCTTCATCGTTTAACTTGATGCTCGGGTCAATATTCACTGTGAAGGGAGCAATTTCATGTAACTTTTCATAATCTTCTGACATGTCTGTCTTGTCCTCCACTCCCACGATGTTTCTTTTCCCTGAAAGAACTATGTGGTGCTTTGGCTCATCGTATGATGTATTCGCTTCCTTATCTTTTCTTTTTCCCGGCTTGGTAGACATGTCCTTCACATAGAAAACCTGCGCCACATCATTGGCTAGGACGAATGGTTTGTCTGCGTACCCAAGATTGTTGAGATCCACTGTTGTCATTCCGTACTGCGGGTCTTCCTTTACCCCACATCCTGTCAGATTGACCCATTTGCACCGAAACAAAGGGACCTTCAAACCACGTCCATAGTCAAGTTCCCATATCTCCTCTATGTAACCATAATATGTGTCCTTTGGCCTATTGGTGTTTGCTGCATCAAAGTGGACACCACTGTTTTGGTTGGTGCTCTTTTTATCTTGGGCGATCATGTAAAATGTATTCCCATTTATCACGTACCCTTTGAAAGTCAATATAGTCGAAGATGGTAACTTGGACAACAAGTACAGCTCATCTGCAACAGTGTCGTCATGCATGAGACGTGTCTGCAACCAACCGGCGAAAGTCCCCATTTGTTCACGTGTAATTCAGTCGTCAGACTGCTCCGGGTGTTTGGAGCGTAGAATATTCTTGTGTTCCTCGATATACGGAGCCACCAAGGCGGAACTTTGTAGAACTGTGTAGTGTGCTTGCGCCCAAGAATGCCTGTCATGGCATATTACTGAATTCTTTCCTAGCGTGCCTTTTCCACCCAGTCTGCCCTCATGCCGCGATTCAGGAACACCAATCGGCTTAAGGTCAGGAATAAAGTCAACACAAAACTCAATGACCTCCTCTGTTTCATGGCCCTTGGAGATGCTTCCTTCTGGCCTAGCACGGTTATGAACATATTTCTTTAAGACTCCCATGAACCTCTCAAAGGGGAACATATTGTGTAGAAATAAAGGACCCAGAATGGCAATCTCTTCGACTAGGTGAACTAGGACGTGCGTCATGATATTAAAGAAGGATGGTGGGAACACCAACTCGAAACTGACAAGACATTGCACCAAATCATTATCTAACCTTGGTATGATTTCTGGATCGATTACCTTCTGAGAGATTGCATTGAGGAATGCACATAGCTTCACAATGGCTAATCGAACGTTTTCCGGTAGAAGCCCCCTCAATGCAACCGGAAGCAGTTGCGTCATAATCATGTGGCAGTCATGAGACTTTAGGTTCTGGAACTTTTTCTCTGCCATATTTATTATTCCCTTTATATTCGACGAGAAGCCAGACGGGACCTTCATACTGAGCAGGCATTCGAAGAAGATTTCTTTCTCTTCTTTGGTAAGAGCGTAGCTGGCATGACCCTGATACTGCTTTGGATCCATGCCGTCTTTTCCGTGCATACGTTGCTGGTCCTCCAGTGCCTCCGGTGTATCTTTTGTCTTCCCATACACGCCCAAGAAGCCTAGCAGGTTCACGCAAAGATTCTTCGTCACGTGCATCACGTCGATTGCAGAGCGGACCTCTAGGTCTTTCCAATAGGGTAGGTCCCAAAATATAGATTTCTTCTTCCACATGGGTGCGCGTCCGTCAGCGTCATTTGGAACAGATTGTCCGCCAGGACCCTTTCCAAAGATTACTTTTAAATCCTTGACCATATCAAGTATATCATCACTAGTACGGTGGCGAGGCTTCTTCTGGTGATCTGTCTCACCTTTGAAATGCTTGCCTTTCTTTCTTATGGGATGCCTGCTCGGAAGAAATCGACGATGTCCCAGGTACACATTCTTCTTACATTTCTCCAAATATAATCTGTCGGTATCATCTAAACAGTGCGTGCATGCGTGGTATCCCTTGTTTGTCTGTCCTGAAAGGTTACTGAGAGCAGGCCAATCATTGATGGTTACAAACAGCAACGCTCGCAGGTCAAATTCCTGCTGTTTGTGCTCATCCCACGCACGTACACCTTCTATACTCCACAGCTCTAAAAGTTCTTCAACTAATGGCCTTAGGTACACATCAATGTCGTTGCCGGGTTGCTTGGAGCCTTGGATGAGCACTACCATCATAATAAACTTCCGCTTCATGCACAACCAAGGAGGAAGGTTATAGATACATAGAGTCACAGGCCATGTGCTATGATTGCTGCTCTGCTCCCCAAAAGGATTAATGCCATCTGCACTTAAACCAAACCATACATTCCTTGCGTCATCTGCAAAGTCCTTCCACTTTCTCTCGATTTTTCTCCACTGCGATCCGTCAGCGGGTACTCTCAACTTCTCGTCTTTCTTACGGTCTTCTTTGTGCCATCGCATCAACTTGGCATGCTCTTTGTTTTGGAACAAACGTTTCAACCGTGGTATTATAGGAGCATACGACATCACCTTGGCAGGAATCTTCTTCCTGGGGCGCTCGCCCTCAACATCACCAGGGTCATCGTGGCTGATCTTATAGCGCAATTCACCGCATACCGGGCATGCATTCAAATCCTCGTACTCACCGCGGTAGAGGATGCAGTCATTAGGGCATGCATGTATCTTCTGCACCTCTAATCCTAGAGGGCAGACAGCCTTCTTTGCTTCGTACGTACTGTCGGGCAATTCGTTGTCCTTTGGAAGCTTCTTCTTTAACATTATCAGCAACTTTTCAAATCCCTTGTCAGATACACCATTCTCTGCCTTCCATTGCAGCAATTCCAGTGTGGTACCCAGCTTTTTCTTGTCATCTTCGCAATTTGGGTACAAAAATTTCTTGTGATCCTCTAACATGCGCTGCAACTTCAGCTTCTCCTTTTCACTTGCGCAGTTTCTCTTTGCATCGGCAATGGCCCGACCAAGATCATCAGCGGGCTCATCTGATGCCTCTTCTTCAGCTTCTTCCCGCATTGCCGGCTCAGCTTCTTCCCCCATTGTTGTACCATCGTATTCAAGGAACCCATGGCCAGATAGCTGTCGTCATCCTCTTCTTCTTCATTCTCTTCCATTAGTACCCCTCTTTCTCCGTGCTTGGTCCAACAGTTATAGCCGGATATGAAACCAGACTCAAACAGGTGGACGTGAATGGTTCTTGAGTTAGAGTAATTTCGATCATTCTTCAGCCAGCACATGGACAATACATAAAACCATCCGCCCGCTTGTTTGCCTCAGCCGCAACCAGAAAAGTACGCATGCCATTAATGAACTGGGGAGAGCATCGGTCATCGTACATCCATTGCCGGCTCATCTTCATTACACAACACCGAAAAGACCAAATTAATACAAGTTCATACACACTTGTTCTCATAAAACAACATACAAACTCTCTAACTAAAGCATTTAAATGCAACAGCAAATGCGATCAAGATCGCAACTAAGGTAACAATTGATCCAACAACATAGTGATACCAAGCCTCACTATCAATGGCATATTTTTTAAATTTTCTAATCTTCAAGCGCATTGCATCCATCTTGATCTTGTGATCATCGACGACATCGGCAACATACAACTCCAGTTTCATCTTCTCTTCTTCAATTCTTTTCAATTTTTGTTTCAAATACTCGTTTTCTTTTTCAACTAAATTTAACTTCTCGACAAGAGGGTCGGTTGCAATTTCCGGTTCACATACCTCCTAGATAAAAATATCTATGTCAACTTGATGGGCATAATTGTCATAAACACGAAATGCAACAAATAGTTATTAAAAGAGAATATACCACATCCGAATCATAAAACGGAAGAGGGCCCACGGGGACAGATATCAAAACCATGCCACTATGTATAACAAACAACGTACGGGTAAGAAAATTATACAAGTAATTATCTAAATCACACAAACATGATTTTCTTTTTATAACAAGGATAAGAACAAAAGGCTCACCAAGGTGGTGCTGGCGACGGGACGGTGCGGGCGATCGACGGTGGTTAGGACGGGGACGGGAAGGCACTAAGTAAACCACACCTACACATCCAAACTAAGAAGTTAATTTGAGCTCAAATTGCATATAAATCAAATAAACTACCACATATAAATACTCCCAAACTAAAACCCACAAATCACTATACTTATAGAGCATTGCAAGAGCTAATCTAGCAATGAGAGATGAAAGGACAAAGTTGCTAACCTTTGTGAACACTTGGATGGATGGGGTGCCTCCAAATATTGACAAATTTTGGCAAAAATGGAAGATGAGCTCGAGGAAGAGGGGAAAAGAACAGAGAGGAGAGGAAAGGGGAAGAACAGAGAGCTAGGGCTGGACGAAGGGTTTATATAGGAGCATCTTTAGTCCCGGTTCGTTACACAAACCGGGACTAAAGGTGAGCCCCTAGTACCGGTTCGTGACACGAACCGGGACTAAAGGTGATCGTGGGGCCCCAGCCTGACACCAGCCTGCCACCACCCCTTTAGTCCCGGTTCGTGTCACGAACCGGTACTAGAGGTTCAACACGAACCGGGACTAATGATGCCCGCCCCCCTAGCCGTTGGAACCGGGACTAATGGTCACATTAGTACCGGTCCGTTTCCAAACCGGGACTAATGGGGCTCACGTAAAGTCCTTTTTCTACTAGTGTATCTTGAGTCCACAACTAATGAGCCTAGCAAAATAGTATGGTTTGAAGTATTTTAGAGCATTCATGTTCTCAGTTGTCGTGCAGACTGCGTACATGCAAGAAGGGAGGAAGGTTGGGATAGTTCATTTGGATAGACGAAGTATCCATGCTGCCAGAGGAACATGACCTACCCCATGCAAAAGCGGGAGGGTGTCTGGCCGTTTCTCAGCAATATTACATGTGTTCCCTGTCTAGTGGGCCTGCGATGTTTACACCCTAACTTTAAATCGAAAGTTTTGATTTCATGTGACCTTACACTTTGTTTAGGTTTGTATAGGTCATAGGAACATGTCCAGCCCAAAATAGGGCCATGTTGTGTTCAAGCGTTGAGTCTATTGCCTCCAAGTGGAAGTTTTGCACTGTAAGCTCGAAATCTTCATGCGTGCTTAGTCCTCTTTGTGAAGGAGTTGCGAGTTGAAAGTTGTGTATTGGCTTTTACTATTTACACCACCATATTATATCCAAATTAGCAGCCCAGTCCAAATGGGAAACGGTTTCCAGCCGTTTCTCGGCGTGATTTCATGTGTCACATGTCTGGTAGAAAAAAAGGCTTTGCGAGAGCGTACACTTGGCACAAACCTGAAGTAGGCGCTTATGAAAAATTGTGTTGGCGCGAAAATTTTAGGCAGGAATATTTTTTTTAATAGAGGGGTGGACCTACAAGGCAAGGACAGGGGAGCGGCATGTGCCCCTGGCTTAGCCGCAGCGCCCCAGCCTAAATGTGAGCGTAGTAAATAAGTATTGTGAGAGGAGCTCACGGCCATCCACCGTGACAGTACATAAGCCATTCGAGGCGTCCCCGAATTTGTATGGTGAGACTTTACTCCCACCCCGCCTCGCCACTGCACCATCCCAAGTGTGTTGTCCCACAGCCCAACTAGAGGCTTTGCCAAGAGCGGCATGAACATGGCAATCAACAATATATCTTGCTAGGCTGTGGCCCAAAACGGCTGAAATGTGTTTGAACGATTTAAGCGGGAGAAAGTTAGGTGACGTACAAAGTTAGGCGGTGAAGGCAATTGCAATTGTTGCACTTGGATTGATTGGATACCATGATGGGATTATATTGTACAAGGAGGTGGCTTGGTGTGACGCCCCCGAACTCAATCGTGCACTAATCATACACGCAGCATGCACGATCAAGATCAGAGACTCACAGAAGGATATCACAACACAACTCTACGACACAAATTTAAACATTAATCTTTATATTACAAACCAGGGTCACAAGGACCCAGAATACATCAGTCAGCAAACAACATAAGTCTAGGTACAGACGGAGTTAAACAAGTTTGCCTTAAGAAGGCTGAGCAAAACAACGACAACTGATCGAAAAGTCGTAGGCCTCCTGCCTGGGACCTCCGAACTACTCCTGGTCGTCGGTCTCCACGTAGTAGTAGTCACCATCGGGGATCTCCGGCATCTGGGCTCCGTCATCTGAATGCAGCAACCGGGTAGAGGAAAAGTGGTAGCAAAGCAACCGTGGGTACTCATCCAAAGTACTCGCAAGACTTACATCAGATCTATGCTACATATGCATCGGTATCAATGAAGGGGTATATCAGTGGACTATACCGCAGAAATGCCAGAATAAGGGGGGGGGGGGAAGAAGTTCTATGTAACACAAGTGCCACCATCTTGCAGCAAATAGACGAGATGAGAGTGTCTTACAGCAAAGGAAGGAGTATGAGCGTATACGATACCAACTAGTAATTAACATAGCAATACAATACCCTGAGATCCTTCCTCGACTCCCTGCGATAAAAGATCCTCGGGCATTCCATATTTATTGAGCAATGTACTACACGGGATACTCTCATATATCCAAGCATCCTGTTACCGTGGACATGGCTATTCGAATAGATTACTTCCCTGCAGGGGTGCACCACATTTCCCAACACGCTCGATTACATCTGGCCGGACACACTTTCCTGGGTAATGGCCGGCCTCGGGCAATCGACACACCATAGTCCTACCTAGGCTCCGCAGAGAGGTCAGCACGCCGGTCTAAATCCTAAGTGCGAAGGGGTCATGGGCCAATCGCCCTAAGCACTCCTGCACGTTGTGTGACTGGCCGGGCACCAAGCCCACCTCTGTATCAGGCATGCCGCTCACCCCAACAATCAGCCCGCAAAACTGTGATGTCTGATAGAGCTTTCGGGAGAATGTACGATGAAGAGGGCCCCATTAAACCATTATCCCGCGTGGTGGTTAGTGCGTATAGGCCAGCGGCCAACCCAGATCAAATACCCAAATCCGTTAGTGTATTATTAGTAGTTCGCGGACACGAACAGGGGTCCTATCGCTCCGACTTGGTAACTCGCGGACCACGACCAGGGACCAGGCCCACCTCTCTCCTAGGTGGTCTCCACTTGCCCTGTCGTTCCGCCACAATATCGCTCGCGGGTGCTCTCCGGGCCAACCCGACTTTAATATGTATCTCTCTCGGTACCCTTGGGGCCGACCCGACTTTAGCATTTTATAAATATTGCAGTAATGTAAATATATCCGTGATCACCGCCCGGTAATCTAGCTAGCAACACGGACAAGGGTGTAGGGCTAACAGATGGAACAACGGCATAGCTAAACTAGGCATGCTAGGATAATAGGTAAGCATCTATAACAGGCGACAAAATCAACATATGCATCAGAATAGGATCTACCGAACAACAGCGGTAACCATACCTAATGCATGAAGTAGAGAGAAAGAATAGGCGGTATAGGAATGATCAAGGAGGTTTTGCTTGCCTGGAAGCTCTGCTGAGAGGGGCTGATCGTCAGTAGCGTAGTCGTAGCCAGTGTCGTCAGCAGTCTCGGGGTCTACCGGAGAAGTAGGAGGGGGAAGAAACAATAAATATAAATCATACGAATGCAACACAATGCACGGCATGGCCAAATGTTATGCTAGGGGTGCGCTAATGCTTTACTAAGTATTTTAGACGAAGTGGGAAAATATTCGGGAATATTTTCCCAGCTCCATTCACTATTCATTCAGCTGATCTGACAACAAAAGTTCCAGGTTCACTATGATAGGAGTGATGGTCAATCATTTTGTGGACATATTCGGATTCGTTATATTTTTGTGATCATTTTTCATATATAAATTATTTTCATCTGAGTTACGGTTTATTTTATATGATTTTTCACAGTTTAATAGATTTTCTGAATTATATTTAATTCAAATTAAAACAGTAAATGCCATGTGTACCCACTGTGGGCTAGCCACAGTGGCTGACATGTGGGGCCAGTCAACTACTGACTGGGCCGGACCTTATCCATTTGAGCAGTGCATGGGGTCCCACATGTCATTGGCTCTGGGGGGGTTATTTTAATTAAAGGGTTAATTAGCCAGGGGCCACATGTCAGTGTCTATTAGGGCTAGGGTTAGTACTAATTATTGGTTAGGCCCTAACTAACCATCTGACGGTCGGGGCCCAGTGAACAGTTGCCTGGCCGGCCAGCGTGCGGGAGGGCGCCAGAGGATGCGCACGAGACGGCGGGGGCACGCGCAGGCGCGACCGCCCCCAAGGGAACTCGCGGGCGAGGCGTACAGGGCCTGGCCGAGCTCGGCTAGTCGCGCCCGCGGCCATGGTGAGCGGCGGCTTCGGCCACAGGCGGGCAGCAGCAGCGGAGGACCGAACCGATGAGCTAAATGGGGCAAAAGGTGTGGCGGCTCACAGTGGAGGTGGTGGACGTCTTGGGGAGGCCGGGGGTTGCCGGAGATGCGCAGATCGAGCGGCGCGTTGCCGCGGCCATGGCGGAGGGGAATGGGTCGATGGCGACGATGCATCGCGTCCTCGGATGAACGAGTGCCCGCAACCGACGTAGATGACAATAGCGCAACCGCTAGACAAGGTGGAGCGGCGTGAGGAGGCCATGGTGGCGTCGGAAATGAGGGAGCCAGACGAGAGAGAGGGAGAGGGGAAAAACAGGGGGAGTCTAGGGTTTTCGGCGAAGGGAGAGGCCGGGGGTGCATCTTATCCAACCAGGGGGCCACGGGATGGCCGACAGCGCGGCATCCAGCGCGTGGACGGCCATGGCGTCCCTGCCTCCCAGCTCTGGTGCGAGAAGGGAGAAAAGGCCAGCCGAGGAGGGCTGGGCTGCACTGTGGTGACTCGAAGCCCAGTCCACCAGTGATTTTCTTTCTTTTCTCTTTATTCTTTTCTGTCTATTTACTTCTCTGCTGTTTTACATGTAGTTAGTGCACCAAACGATTTTTGTTGAATGTGAAACTTAGTACTTAATTCATGCACAACATTGTGGTGTTGCATAAAAAGTTTCAGAGCCTTTGGAATTGTTTAGGCATTTTTAGAAATTGAAAAGGTCAATTAAATTGCTGTTGTTCCACTGTTTTAATTCCTAGGGGCATTCTTGGAATTTTAGTGATGTTGTTTTCCTTAACTTAATTACTTATGGATTATTTACAATAATATGAAATATTTTGTTTGCATGTTTGGAGATGTTTTGTTTTGACTTGCATTTGAATTTTGAATTTGATGTTGGATTATTTCATAATTTGCAGTTAGGCTTTATTAATCATGATGACATGGCAAGTTAATTAGCATAACTAGTGTTTAGTAATCTGGGGGTGTCACACTTGGTTGCCAAGTAAAGAGATTACAATTTAGGAAATAATCTAAACTAATTCTGATCCTCCTTGATTTCGGCTAAATAGACGTGTCCGTCACGTACATGTGTAACACCCCCCGCAGTCGGAGCGGGAGCAGGGCGGACATTCAGACTGGAGCGGAACTCCGTGAATACTGTTGACGGCAACCCTTTG
Source organism: Elymus sibiricus (assembly GCA_039707655.1). Classification (NCBI taxonomy): domain Eukaryota; kingdom Viridiplantae; phylum Streptophyta; class Magnoliopsida; order Poales; family Poaceae; genus Elymus; species Elymus sibiricus. The sequence continues at coordinate 372,979,461 of CM077664.1, read as the reverse complement.
GTGAATATATCAGCATACTGGAAGACGTTGGGAAGTGAAGAACATGGACTTCTCCAAAAGCGACACGCTCACGAACAAAATTGTAAGGGAACGCGACAGAAAACAAAAAATTTCTGCACTACGAACACGCCCAGGATCACTATGGAGATGCATACAAGGTTTTGATCTGATCATTACCGACTCGTAGCGCAGCGGAAGTAGAGGCGATGAAGATCGGCGGTGCAGATCCCCGCAGCTAGGATTTACAACCTCCCAACCGCGAGGATGTTCTCCCTCGTCTGCTCCTCGGATAGTCCCTTGGACAGCCCTTCGGGCGGTAGTCGGACAGTCCCTCGGACGGTGTCATGGACAGCCCTTCGGGAGGACCCTCGAATTCGGACGGTATCTCGGACAGCCCTTCGGGAGGCACTCTCGAACTAAGATCGAAACTACGATCTCTCTACGGGGTTGCCCACATACGGTGTTAGCTATCCAGCAGGGCTTCGCCATCCAGAACTAGTTCTCACCGGAACCCAGACAGTCTTTCGGCTCTACGAAACTATTTTGTGGGAGGGAGAGAGAAAGCCAAATCATGCATGGCATTTTAATGAGAGTTGGAGTTAGTGTGGAGAGCTCCTCTCCAACTCTATTTATGGGAAAAGGCAAGGGGTAGGGTGGCACATGATAAACCCAAAATGCCCATGCTTTATGTCCCACATAAAGGGCAAAATGGGGAGGCAAGTGGAGCTCCATAGAGGAGCTCCCTTTTGCCGGCCACCCCCTTGGGCCCGCCCCTCAAAAGGGGTTCCCTCCTCTCCAAGTCTTCTCTTAGATCTTTTGGGGAAAGCCCAAAAAGGTGTTTTCACTATTCATGAAAATATTTTTTCGTGACCGTTAAATCCGAAAATATTTCTGTAGGTCCAGAACATTTCCAGTACCCCCTAAAATAATTCTGGACGCGTTCCGAAACATATCCGGATTAATGATTTTCATCTCCGAAACATTTTCGGTAACTCCGAAACATTTCCGGTTTTCTCTCCAGAACTTTTCCATTGTCTCTGAAACTTTTCCGGTGACTTTCTCTCAGACTCCCTGTCTAGTATTCAGCAGATAGATGACACTTAAGCGTGTGACCCTTTAGGTTCGGTGAAGTATAGACATGACCAAAACACTTTCCGATCAATGATCAATAGCGGAACCGTGGACATCCATATTGATCCCTATACCCACACGAATGAATATTCGAGTGAACCTGTAGTTGTCGTGTGCTATTCCTGTTGCTTCGCGATATGTTACAAACACCCGAGGTGAGACTTATCGGCATCCCCGTGAATCAACAACTTGTCCACTATGCCAGATACCTCGTTACCGGTTTTGTTCTCTTTTCTCGTTTCCGCGTTCCGGCATCCCTGTGATCAAATCACGTTGTGTCTGGCCAGACGATGATGGATACCATAACACTGAGAGGGCCCTATGAATATCTCTCCATCGTCGGAGGAGCAAATCCCAATCTTGAGCTATCAAGTCCCTTGTAATACTTTTTCGTGAACCCGTAAGCCGCCGTAATAGCCACCCTGTTACAGATGACGTTTAACAAACCCCAAAGTTCACGAAGCAAGCACGAAGGAACTCGATACTCTCATGGTCTAAGGAATTATGCAAACGTTAACTTTCTCTGTGTTATTAACCATTTACTTGTGATGAATGTATCTCATAACATAACATCAATTCGGGTCGATTCTACACAAGTGTTCTTCTAACATTGTGCCCTCAAAATTGCCGACATAGTCATGCCCATGATCAGGAAAATAGGACCATCATGCAACACTTGAGCTAGTCTTAGAGGCATGACTAGGAATACATTTTACCGTTTATTATACCACACGTGGACATGAGTTTCCCTCCGAGCCTCGTGGTTATTGTAGACTCGAGAATCATTGCAGTTATAGCATGGAACATAAACATCAATTACAAACTTGGAGATACAAAATAACTATTATTATTGACTCTAGGGCATATCTCCTACAAAAATGAAAGTCAATCTCCACATCCTTGGTGCATTGACGTTGAACCGGGTTCGTCGACATGTAGACGGCGGAGATGTTGTCACAGTAGACCAGAGTAGCTCGTTGAAGAGGTCTATGGAGCTCGGACAGGAGCTGGCATAACCTGGATGCCTCGGCAACGACGTTGGCGACACCATGATATTCAGCCTTAGCACTGGACCGAGGAAGACACCGTAACCGGAGGTGGACTTGCGTGTGTCCGCACAGCCAGCCCAGTCGACATCAGTGTATGGAGTGAGCGATGCCGGTGACGAGCGATGTATCTGAAGTCCGTGGTCAATGGTGCCACGAAGATATCATAGAATCCTCCTGACAACATTTAGATGCGGCTCCTGTGGGTCATCCATGTACAGGCATACCTGTTGTGAAGGGGAACGTAGCAGAAAACAAAAAGTTTCCGCACTACGAACATGCCCATGATCACTATGGAGATGCATACAAGGTTTTTGATCTGATTGTTACCGACTCGTAGCGCAGCGGAAGTAGAGTCGATGAAGATCGGCGGTGCAGATCCCGGCAGCTAGGATTTACAACCTCCCAATTGCGAGGATGTTCTCCCTTGTCTGCTCCTTGGACAGTCCCTTGGACAGCCCTCCGGGAGGCAGTCAGACAGTCCCCCGGACGGTGTCTCGGACAGCCCTTCGGGAGGACCCTCGAACTCGGACAGTAACTCGGACAACCCTTCGGGAGGACCCTCGAACAGCCCCTCGGGCAAAAGGTCAAACCTACGACCTCTCTACGGGGTTGCACAGATACGGTGTCATCTATCCGGCAGGGCTTCGCCGTCCAGAACTAGTTCCCACCGGAACCCAGACAGCCTTTCGGCTCTACGAAACTATTTTGTGGGACGGAGAGAGAGAGCCAGATATATCATGGCATGTGTATGAGAGCTTGGAGTCCGTGTGGAGAGCCCCTCTCCACCTCTATTAATAGAAAAAGCCAAGGAGCAGGATGGCACTTGAAAATACCAAAATACCCATGATAGGTGTCCTTCACAAGGGCATAAAGGGGAAGGCAAGTGGGGCAAGTGGGGCTCCATGGAGGAGCCCCCTCATGGCCGGCCACACCCTAGTGGGTCCCCTTCAAAAGGGGTTACTTCCACACCAAGTCATCCATTAGATCTTTTTGGGGAAAGCCCAAAAAGGTGGCTTTCCAAAAAGTAACCCAAAAAGCACTTTCACTATTCCCGAAGACATTTTTCAGCGACTGTTAATTCCGAAAATATTTTTGTAGGCCTAGAACATTTCCAGTACCCACTAAAATAATTCTGGACGCGTTCCGAAACATTTCTGGATTAATGATTTTCTTCAGCGAAAAGCTACCATAGCAATTCCGGCTGCTCCGGAACATTTCCGGTTTTCCTCTCCGGAAAAATTCCAGAAGTTTCCAGAACAATTCTGGTACCTCCAAAATGTTCCAGGCGTGTGCCGAAACCTATTTGGCTTAATGGTTTACTCCGAAACAACTTTTCGGTTTTACCGAAACTTTTTCGGTGTTCTCTCTGGAACTTTTCCGTTGTCTCCGAAACTTTTCCGGTGACATTCTCTCAGACTCCCTGTCTAGTATTCAGCAGATAGATGACCCTTAAGCGTGTGACCCAGTAGGTTCGGTGAAGTATAGACATGACCGGAACACTTTCCGATCAATGATCAATAGCGGAACCGTGGACATCCATATTGATCCCTATACCCACACGAATGAATATTCGAGTGAACCTGTAGTTGCCGTGTGCTATTCCTGTTGCTTCGCGATAAGTTACAAACACCCGAGGTGAGACTTATTGGCATCCCCGTGGATCAACAACTTGTCCACTATGCCAGTTACCTCGTTACCGGTGTTGTTCTCTTATCTCGTTTCCGAGTTCCGGCATCCATGTGATCAAATCACATTGTGTCTGGCCAGATGATGATGGATACCGTAACACCGAGATGGCCCAAAGAATATCTCTCCATCGTCAGAGGAGCAAATCCCAATCTTGAGCTATCAAGTTACTTGTCACACTTTCCCATGAACCTGTAAGCCGCCGTAATAGCCACCCTGTTACAGATGACGTTTAACAAACCCCAAAGTTCATGAAGCAAGTGCGAAGGAACTCGATACTCTCATGGTAGTAATTATGCAAACGTTAACTTTCTCTGTGTTATTAACCATTTACTTGTGACGAATGTATCTCATAGCATAACATCAATTTGGGTTGATTCAACACAAATGTTCTTCTAACATTGTGCCCTCAAAATTGCAGGCATAGTCATGCCCATGATCAGGAAAACAGGATCATCATCAATACTTGAGCTAGTCTTAGAGGCATGACCAGGAATACATTTTACCGTTTTATTATTCCACACGTGCACATGAGTTTCCCTCCGAGCCTCGTGGATATTGCAGACCCGAGAATCATTGCAGTTATAGCATGGAACATAAACATCAATTACGAACTTTGGTGATACAAAATAACTTTTATTATTGCCTCTAGGGCATATCTCCTACATGTTGCACGACATATGAGATGTCCAGTCTTGTGAAAGACAAGTACCGAAGATCATGCACCAGGCTCCGATAGGCAGAGGGATCAGTGACGGCGGCCCCAACAGCGCCGAGCTTGCACTGCGTGTCGACGGGGGTGGAGCATGGGTTGCACTCGGTCATGCCTGCGCGGTCGAGGATGTCGATGATGTACTGTCGCTGCGAGAGGAACATGCCGGCGGAGGACCGAGTGACGGCGACACCGAGGAAGTAGTCTACTTAACCAAGATCCTTGAGAGAGAACTCGCGCTCGAGAGCTGTGATGGTGTGCGAAGCAGCTGCTCAGATGAAGCCATCAGAACTATATCATCGACATATAGCAGCAGGTAGACAATCTCAGTGATGCGGATGTTGACGAAGAGCGACGGGTCCGCGCGAGAGCTGACGATGCCGAGTCGAAGAAGATGGTCGGCAAAACGGCTGTACCATGCACGGGGCGCCTGTTTTATCCCATAGAGAGACTTGTTGAGGTGGCACATGTGGTCGGGCTTGGAGACGTGGACGAAACCTGAAGGTTGTGCATAGTAGACCGTCTCGGCGAGAGTACCATGTAGAAACGCATTGTTAATGTCGAGCTGGTGAACCGGCCAGTCCTATGCGACAGCTATTGAAAGAACTATTCGACCTATTGCCGGCTTGATGATGGGGCAGAAAGTTTCACCATAGTGGACTCCTACACGCTGGGTGAAGCCGCGGAGGACACACTGTGCTTTGTACCAATCCAGTGTCCCATCCGGTTTAAGCTTGTGCCGAAAAATCCACTTGACAGAGACGGTATTGGCACCAGGCGGACAGGGAATGAGATCCCAGGTTCGATTAGTCTGCAGGGTCCTTTAGAGCACTCTGGTAGCTCTTGGCTAGCGGGCTAAGTGTTGGGAAACGTAGTAGAAAATAAAAAAAATTCGCTCTACGATCAACCAGGAACACTATGAAGATGCAATAACAGTTTGGATCAGATCGTTACCGACTCTGAGTTGCAGCGGAAGTAGACGAGTCAGTGTAGATCATACTTGGAGTCCCTCGGACCGTAGATGAACGATCCCACGAACCGCCCACGAACAGTCCCTCGAACGACGACCGAAAGCATGGCATCTCCACAGATTCCAAGCGTACGGTCTTCATGATCTGGCAGTGCTTCTCCGTCCAGAGCTAATCGTCACCGGAGAATTAGAGGGAGGATATTTGAACCACACTGGGCTTCTAATTATCAGGATTAGAGGATCTAGATCTAGCTCTAATTGGAACAACTAGAACTAGACTAGAGAAATAGAGGAGGCTCCAAAACTTGTGTATAAAAGTGCCCAAAACCTCTAGTATATATAGGTTGGAGGGAGGGGAGAGGGGGCGCCACAAGGAGATGGAAAACCTCCCCCTTTGGCCAGCCTTGGAGGGGAAGAATCCCCCTCCAATTCGGCATCCCCCTTCCTTCTAAAAGGAGGAAGGGGGCGCCTCCACCTATTGGGCCCAAGTGGCCCAATATGGTTTCCACCACCTGGTCTTTTAAGGCCAGTTGATATTAAATTAAATATAAAAGCCTCCTAACTATTATTAGAGCATTTTATTATTAATTTAACATCTCCGAAAACATTTTACACCTATATATTATTTATCGGTAAAAACCGGTATTGCCCGATAAACCCCGAAACCCTTCCGGTGACCCCGGAACGCTTCCGGTTCCTCTCGAAACTATTTTGAATATTAGTGAAACTATTTCACAAATATATTCTCATTATTCCCGTCCTACTAACACTCAGCAGATCATGATTACCTTAAGCTTGTGACCCTGTAGGTTTGGTAAAACATAGACATGAACAAAACCCCTTTCGTTCAATGACCGATAGCGGAACCGTGGACATCCATATCGATCCCTATGAGTGCACGAATGACATTCGAGTGAACCTTTGGTTATCATGTGCTATTCCCTTTGCTTCGCGATACTTTACAAAACCCGAGGTGATATGTATCGCTATCCTCTTGAGTCATTCTCATGATCACTATACCGGTCTCCTCGTTACCAGTTTTGTTCTTCTTTCTCGTTGACATGTTCTGGCATCCCCGTGACCTAGTCACCTATGTCTGGCCAGATGATGATGGATGCTATCACACCGAGAGGGCCCTTGTCAAACTTTTCGATGAACCTGTAAGCTGTCGTTATGATCACCGTGTTACAGATGACGTTTGAGCAACGCCAAAGTCCACCGTACGGTAAAAAGGGACTACGATACTCTCATGGTCTCAGGGATTAAATCACACGTTAAATCTCTGTGTTATAATAATTGACTTGTGATGATTGTATCTCAAAGTATAACGAACAAGTTTGGGTCGATTCAATATGATCGTTCTTCCAACGTCATGTTATCAATGTTGTTTTAGGACTATCGTTATACTTAACGATATCCTAAGATCCGAAAAACCTGATCACCAACAACACTTGAGCTAGTCTTAGAGGCGAGACTAGGAATCATATTTTACCGTTTATCATTCCACACGTGCATATGAGTTTTCCACTGATTCACATATTCCAGGATCATAGCAGTTATAGCATAGAATATAAACTCTTAATTATAAACATGACAATGTAATAATACAATATCATTGCCTCTAGGGCATATTTCCAACAGACTCCCACATGGACTAGAGTCAATAATCTAGTTAGCACATTTTCCTTTACACCAATGACAATTCGGTGTTTGTTCATGATTTGTTTGTGGTATAGCCTTCTCCTATCAGATCTTGACAACTTTAGATCTGCGTGTATCATTTGCAGTTCTATGCATATATAATGCTTTCATAAGAATTCATAATTTGGGTGAAACTGGCTTTGTATATATTGAATCACTGGTAGGACCTTTGATTCCTTAGACTGAGTTGTGGAACCACTATTGAGAACAGTGTTTCATTGACACAATCATCTAGAAACCATACCAAACTCATAAATGAACTTTTGATTCACCACCCTCTATTGTTGCTTCTAAAGCGACAATATAGCCTTCCTGCTATACAATTCACCACAGTGACTTTATTGGACCAATTCCAACTTACTGTGCCACCATAAATCTTTTAATTAAAATTGAAACTCGCTTGGAGTGCCGATGAAGATTTTTGTCGATGTACTACTTACAATGAGCATGTATTGATGTAACTCCTTATAACACTCTCTTCATTTTCTTCGTATGTGAAAAACATGTCCTCAGTACTTAATGACATTTTCATTGTTGTTCTATGATCAACAATTTGACCATTCTGGTAACTTTACTCACAACTTACTTGGAGTACTGGACATATCTGGTTGTTTACATACCATGGTATATATTTAACACAAGTGTGATTGAAATCATGTATTTCGCTCATCAGTATATCAGGATACCGATTCTTGCTTAAAACTCCTTCCATGTGACTTCACAAGAAACTCTTCTTGGCGGTTTTTCATACTAAACTATTTTAGTATCTTGTCAATATGTATTTTTGCTAAGCCCGATTAGACACAACTATCTCCATAGATAACTATGCCTAATACCAAGGCTATATTGCCTAAGTACTTTACTGAAAAACTAGTTTCAATAAAGTTTTAATTCGTGTCAAGAAATTTATATAATTTTCAATCAACAATGTGTCATGCACACACAGTGTTTAGAAATATTATCATGCTTCCACTTACTTTCTTGTAAATACAATCATCTTTGCTTTCCTTGATGAAATCAAATTATTTGATCATTTCATCAGAACAAAGATTCCAACTCCATTATGCTTGCTTCAGTCCATTATAGGATCTCTTGAAGTTTGCACACTTACTAGCATCCTCTGCATCGACAAAATTACGTTGGACCGTATCACAAATAGAAACTTAGTTTTATTTCCATCTCATAGAAATCTTTTTGACATCCATATATCTCATAATTGAACTATTTAGCAATTGCTAGTTTAACCCGAACTGACTTCAAGTATTCCTACGACGAGAAAATTTCGTTATAGTTAACTCCTTGATCTTGTCATAAACCATTAGTAACAAGTCAAGCTTCATAAAACATTTTTATCTTTGTCAGTTTATAGATCCATTATTATACGTCAGACTCTAAGTCTTCCAGAGGATTTATCAAGTTCTAAACATGAATTGTGTAAATGGATACTATCTCAGATTACTTTGGCATACAATCAATTCCGGAGTCAGGGCCCATCAACGCTTCTCTGTGCATTATAGGTTCATTGTTTGTGCAACAATATTTCATCTGCACACCACAAAGGTATGCATGAATTTCCCAACCTATATAGTTCAGCTGCAAGTTCGACCGAAGTCTCTATATCTCATTTAGAGGCTTTCGTATCAGTCGTGGTAGGAAATTCAAGAATTAATTCTAGCATTTCTTTTCTTTGACCTGATCACGAAGATTCTGCAATCTTGTCGAGTTGCACTGTCCACCCACTCACTCTTTTGTAGAAAACATTATCTTCAAAATTTCTGCACTCTGTAGCAAAACACTTTGCCTCGGCGTAGAGATAGAGGAATACCCAACCATTTGGGATGACCTACAAAGTAGCACTTATTTCAATAAATTTGATGACGCTCTTTTCAGTGTAAAAGCCACAGTCTCTAAAGCATCACATTAAAAAGTATATTGGCGAAATAATTAATGTCATCTTTGATCTCACCATGTCATACATAGCTTGATAGCATCTACTCAAAACACTCTACTCTTAGCAGTGTTCTAGGAGGTGCAATCTATAAAATAGTTTTCACAGCTCATCAAATATCCACTAAACTTGTAACTCAAATATTCCTTTCCGCAATCTAATTGAAGAAACATAATTTTCTTGTTACAGTAAGTTCTACTTCATTCTGAAAACCTTCTGAAACATTTCAAAGGATTCAGATTTATGTCTCAATAAGTAAATATAAATATCTACTTGAGTCATCCTTGAAGATAGATAAATCCACTGCTTGCAACAACACTTATTGGACTACACACATCAATATGCATATTTCCAATTATTTTGTTGCTCGTTCTTTATGGCTTGTGAACGGTATTTTAGTTTACTTCACTAATTGGACGAAAGTTGCAAGTGTCAGATGATTCATAATCAGATCACTTCAAAATCCATCACTATGAAATTTCTCTATGCTAGTTTCTCCAATGTGACTAAATACAGTGCCACACAGATGTGGTATTATTTTAGTCTTGCGAGATTTAGCGTCAGTGTTATGGATGCTCAATTTTATCATCAATATTCATAACATACATCTTATTCACAGGAGTATGGCCTTTTGTTCATAACATCGAACAACTATTGTTCTATCATGAACAACCTCCTTGCAACTTCTATGCAATGGGCTAGAGTGTATAAAACTCTAAAATGAATTATGACAATAAATACAGAGGAAATACACTGATGGGAAATACTGTAACTTTTACAAGGTTTCCATCAAATATTTTAACCTCATTATTTGTTGGTTATTTAGGCCGTTGTAGTTTCTTGCAACAATTTACAACAACATGCAATCAAGTCGATATCCTTGTGATTAACTTTTAACCACAATACCAAAAAATTAATGATCACCAAATCGATCATATTTCCCAAGAACTACACTTTACTTGACCAACTTTCTCTACATCTTATAACTTGTATGACAATCATACCTGAGCTGGATATTTCAGTCTTCCTTTCATTCTGCCTTTTTTTACTTTTTATAGTTTTACATCCAATATTTCTCCTCCTTACAGAAGAAGCATCCAACTTTAAGAGTGGCGTGAGCCCCGAACTTTCCTAGGCAAGTAAGTCTCATTACATCCTTCGGATTTGTTATTTCTCTTTAAGTTCTCACCATCAACACATGACTGGTGTTCTTCTGGATCCTATATATTTCAGTCTTAAACATAGTTGAACGTTTACTAGAACTTGCAAACAAACGCTTCTTTAGATATCACATATAGTTCGGGTTTCATGGAAGCAAGCAGACATTGATAGGATTCTAGCGTTTTGGACCGAAGGACATTTGTCTCATCATCCATAGCATCAACAGGAGAGTATTGTAATCATGCAATAGAAACAATCTTTCTCGGCACTCTAGAGGACGATCCTCTCATTACGTTTACCAATCGTAAAGATTCAACCAGATAAAAATAGCTAATCAATTTCAACAACAAAGGTGGAGCCGTGAGCCATTATTCTACAACTATAATGCAAACTACACATAGACATTGTTCATAATTAATTTGCACTAGTGATTAACTTAATTAATAGTGCCACCACTCAAACCAATATCTCTCATAATTGATTTTATGTGATTCAAGACCCTGATCTTGTTCAGAACCATTCATGTGGACATCACTGATGACGTGAATTTTGGCCGGTAGGCAAACTTTTGCCGATCATATCTCCATATGACTCTTGTTCATCTTTCGATGCTCCGTGCTCCAAGCTCAGAACGATTCTGTCAGAACTTCAAGACAACCGAGTGTTTCTGCTTGCTCGGTCTAACCTCACCCGCCTTACACCTCACGATCCATTTGTACTCATATGGACATGATGCACTCCAGAAAGCTACGTGTTATAGACGGTTGCAACACTGGGAAGAGCACTTTTAACTTGATATTTTCTGTGAGAGATCACCCTAATAATTGACTACTGCGTAATCAAAGGGTGCAAACAAAAAAAGGGATAAACATCTCAGGCAATTCATAATAGCATGATATGGTATAGCCCTGGGCGTCGGGAAGTCCTCACGGTCTTCTTGAATCTTCAGTTGAAACAACGCCGTGGTAGCAAAAAAATCGTTGCCGTTGCAGCCGTTCTAAAAATGCTGCCGTGGTAGCAATTTCAGAAATCGTTGCCGTGGCGGCCGTTTCAAAAACGTTGCCGTGGCACCAATTTCTGAAAACGCTGCCATTGGCAGCTGTTTCAAAAACGCTGTCGTCGCACGAAAAATTTCAGCCCTTCCTCCCTGCTCCTGGTACAGCCTCCTCGCGCCGGGGTCCTCCGCGACAGCTCGTCACCATCACTTGTAACCTGTAGGCTATCTCTACATCTATTATATTACATTAAAGTGACAATCTTTTGGATCCAGCCATCATGATGTACTATGACGCGCAGGTCACTTAACGTTACATCACATAACCATCTCATACATAAACTCATTATTATGACGAAGGCTATACCACATCACATGCAACCTGCAAAACCAAGTTAGATGTTCGCTAATCGGTTTTAGCAATTTTTAATTACGTGGCTTCTACGGTTTTCGGATAACTCTAGCTACCTACGTCCACCATTAATGCGATAATTCTTGTTGCTAGATTAAATTTCTAGGTGTGTGAGGGAAGAGACTTAATTAAAAATCTCTAGCCCCACACTAAACTTCGTCAATACGCGAGACCCCCATTGCCCTCTCGTGTTTGCAACAGTTCACTATTCTTGACTATGATGAAGCCCAAAGTACTGTTAGCAGATCGTCGACAGCCAGAGCCGATCGAATGTCAGAACTTTCTAAAAAGCTACATCATGCCATCAATGAACTGAACCGACGCAACACTCGAGGGAAGCATAGAAAGAACATCAAACCCTCACATCCACATGTGATCTAGATCGTAACCTGCATCTACTCATAGAACCGCTCATGATGCTACTGTTGGGAAACGTAGTAGAAAACAAAAAAAATTGTTCTACGATCAACCAGGAACACTATGAAGATGCAGTAACGGTTTGGATCAGATCATTACTGACTCTGAGTTGCAGCGGAAGTAGATGAGTCAGTGTAGATCGTACTTGGAGTCCCTCGAACCGTAGATGAACGATCCCGCGAACCGCCCACGAACAGTCCCTCGAACGGAAGACCGAAAGCACGGTCTCTCCACAGATTGCAAGCGTATGGTCTTCACGATCTGGCAGCGTTTCGCCGTCCATAGCTAATCGTCGCCAGAGAATTAGAGGGAGGAGATTAGAACAACACTGGGCTTCTAATTATGAGGATTAGAGGATCTAGATCTAGCTCTAATTGGGACAACTAGAACTAGAATAGAGAACTAGAGAAGGTTCCAAAACGTGTGTATAAAAGTGCCCAAAACCTCTAGTATATATAGGTTGGAGGGAGGGGAGGGAGGGCGCCACAAGGGGAAGGAAAACCTCCCCCTTTGGGCGGCCAAGGAGGGGAAGAATCCCCCTCCAATTCTGCCTCCCCCTTCCTTCTACAAGGAGGAAGGGGCGCCTCCACCTATTGGGCCCAAGTGGCCCAATATACTTTCCACCACTTGGCCTTTTAAGGCCCGTTGATATTAAATTAAATATAAAAGCCTCTTAACAATTATTACAGCCTTTTATTATTAATTTAACATCTCCAGAAACATTTTCCACCTATATATTATTTATCGGTAATACCCGGTATTGCCCGATAAACCCCGAAACCCTTACGGTGAACCCGGAACTCTCTCGGTTCTTCTCGTAACTATTTCGAATATTAGTGAAACTATTTCACAAATATATTCTCATTATTCCCGTCCTACTAACATAGCAGATCATGATTACCTTAAGCTTGTGACCCTGTAGGTTCGGTAAAACATAGACATGAACAAAACCAATTTTGTTCAATGACCGATAGCGGAACCGTGGACATTCATACCGATCCCTATGAGTACACGAATGAAATTTGAGTGAACCTTTGGTTATCATGTGCTATTCCCTTTGCTTCGCAATACTTTACAAAACCCGAGGTGAGATGTATTGGTATCCTCTTGAGTCATTCTCATGCTCACTATACCGGTCTCCTCGTTACCGGTTTTGTTCTTCTTTCTCGTTGACATGTGCCGGCATCCCCGTGACCTAGTCACCTGTGTCTGGCCAGACGATGATGGATGCCGTCACACCGAGAGGGCCCTAATAATATCTCTCCATCGTCGGAGGAGCAAATACCACTCTTGAGCTATCTAGTCCTTTGTCAAACTTTTCTGATGAACATGTAAGTTGTCGTTATGATCACCGTGTTATAGATGACGTTTGAGCAACCCAAAGTCCACCATACGGAAAAAAGTGACTACGATACTCTCATGGTCTAAGGAATTAAATCACACGTTAGCTCTCCGTGTTATAACAATTGATTTGTGACGATTGCATCTCAAAGTTTAACAAACAAGTTTGGATCGATTCAATATGATCGTTCTTCCAACGTCATATTCTCATTGTTGTTTTAGTACTATCGTTACACTTAACGATATCCTAAGATCCGAAAAACGTGATCACCAACAACACTTGAGCTAGTCTTAGAGGCGAGACTAGGAATCATATTTTACCGTTTATCATTCCACACGTGCATATGAGTTTTCCACTGAATCGCATATTCCAGGATCATAGCAGTTATATCATAGAATATAAACTCTTAATTATAAACATGAAAATATAATAATACAATATTATTGCCCCTAGGGAATATTTCCAACACTAAGCACATCCGCCAGAAGATTAAGATGGTCAACAGGTTTGGTCATAACACGTTTTCCACACGTAAACATGGAGTGCGAATTGTCGACGAGTGGAGGGACGACAAGAGCTAGAACCACAGGAGGAGTTGGAGGTGTGGCTGGTGGTGTGGGAGGATCGGGTGTAGGAGGCATGTTTGGCTCAGCTGGAGGAGGGGCGTGCTGCACCGGCGTAGGTGGGGTAATCTTGGATGGAAGGATGACGGGATGATCATCTAGAAAGGAGATATCGGTGGCTGCAGGGGGCGGGGGGGGGGGGTGTGGTGGATTGTTTGGCGAAAGGGAATGTGTTTTCGTCAAAGACGACATGGCGAGAGATGATTATTTTGTGTGTTGCGAGATCAATAGAACGATAGCTGCGATGGTTAGAGGGGTACCCGAGAAAAACACACGCGGTAGTGCGCGGAGCTAGTTTGTGTGGTGCGATAGCGGATAGGTTTGTATAACAAAGACAACCGCAAACCCGTATGTGGTCAAGAGGGAGAGGGAGGCCACGGGGAGCCTCGTAGGGTGTACGAAATTGGAGGGTTTTGGTGGGGTGAAGGTTGAAGAGAAACGTGGAAGTGTGAAGAGCTTCAACCCAACATGCTAGCTTGGAAAAGAAGGGAACGAACCATGTTGTTAGTAGAGCGAATGACACGTTCAGCTTTGCCGTTATGAGGAGAGGTGTATGGGAAAGACATGCGAAGGGTGGCGCCGAGGGATAGGAGAAAGAGGTTTGCAGCGGTATTGTCAAATTCTCAACCATTGTCACACTGGACAGGTTGAACGGATGTATTAAACTGAGTAGGGACGTAGGCAAAGAAGTATTTGAGTGTAGAGAAAGTGTCAGACTTTGCGCGCAAACGAAACATCGAAAGGTAATGGGTGAAATCATCTAGCACAACTAGGTAGCATTTGTATCCAGACACACTAGGAAGAGGCGAAGTTCATAAATCACAGTGGATGAGCTGTAAAGGACGAATTGTTTGAGTAGAGGACGTATCAAAAGGTAGGCGAACATGTTTTACTAATTGACAAGCATGACATAAGTGATCATCGGTAGCATTTTTATTACAAGGAAAAGAAAAAGCACTTGCTAGGTGCGACAAAGCTTGACTACCGAGATGTCCTAGGCTACGATGCCACAATGTTGATGACGTAGTGGTGGTGGAGAGGGCTTGCGCAGGGGAAGACGGCCACCAAAAGGGGTAGAGGTCGCCAAACTATTGAAATGATGATCACGTTCTTGATGCGGAGGTCCTTCACAGAGAAACCAAAAGGATCAAACTCAATCGAAATAGAGTTATCAGTGGTGAATTTATGGACGGAAATAAGATTTTTGATAAGGTCAGCTATTACTAGGACATTATTAAGATAAAACGAGTGATTAAGAGCAGAAAGAGTGGTGCACCCTATGCGGGTGATGGGAAGGGTATGACCACTGGGGACGATGACATGTGGGTAGGGAGAGTTAGAGGGGAGAATGTGCGGAAGGTTACCTTGATTGCCGGTCATGTGAGCGGTGGTGTTAGGGACATGGTGTTGAAAGCCTGCATGAGGCTTGGTCGAAAGACGGTGGCGTCACAGCATATGTCGGAGCATGCATTGGAGCGGACAGCGGCGCTCCTGGCATCCAGGGCACGGGAGGTGGAGGCGCCAACGGTGGTGGCATGGACGAGGGAGCACGGTAGGCCCACGAAGGTGGGGGCGACAGCATGGCATGATGAGCCTGTGGCGGACCGAGAAGTGGCGGGCGCGGTGGCGGACCTGGCCACATCTGGATAGACCCCGCCCAAGGGTTTGCATGGTTGGCGGCGCGGACGAGTCGTGGTTCCTGCGCGACCTCGCGGTGGTGGAGGCGTGGCGACACCTCGGGCAAAGAAGGATGTCGGAGTCGAGGAGGATGACTCGGACTGCTGCCGTGTAAGCTCCTCGAGTAGAAGTGACGAGCATATAGCGAGGAACGACGGTAGTGGACGCTGTTTGAGGGTCAGCGTGCGCACATAGGCCAGCCGAGACCCGAGCCCGCGGAGCGTGTTCTGAACAAGACGCTTGTCGGTGATGGTCATGCCCAGCACATTGAGCTCGTTAGCGAGGATCTTCTGCTTCCGGCAGTAGTCGGCCACGGTCATGGAGCCCTGTTGGAGACCTTGGAACTCTTGCTCGAGGTAGGAGGAGCGTGTCTCAGAGTTGTCGTGGTAGATGTTGGAGAGACGCGTCCACAAGGAGTGAGCAGGCAGCGGCGTGGTGGTGTCGACGACCATGGTGAGAAGCTTGGGCGCGACGGCGCAGTTTAGCCACGATCGGACGATGGCGTCGTTCCGACTCCACTGTGGCGTGGACCGGTGGGATACTCCTCCTCGAGTAGATGTTCCTCGAGGGCGTACTACTCTACGGCGTCGGAAAACATGCTGCGCCATTGGAGGTAGTTGGAGGTGGAGAGCTCGAGGGTGACCGGAATGATGGCGCGGATGCTTGGGAGGGCGGCTGCGAGCGCCCATAGGGTGGCTTTGGCGGCGGCCTCTGCCGCGAGATCGGCGGCGGTAGGTTATGGCGGCGCAATGGGAGAAAGAGGCAATTGCAATTGTTGTACTTGAATTGATTGGATCCTTGATGCGATTATATAGTACAAGGAGGTGGCTTGGTTGCCAAGTAAAGAGATTACAATTTAGGAAATAATCTAAACCAATTCTGATCCTCCTTGATTTCGGCTAATTAGACGTGTCCGACACATACACGTCTAACAAGCGGGACAAAGTTATTCCAACCAAGCTTGTGGTAGCTGATAGCCCCCCTACAAGACACGTCACACATATTTCTTCTTTGACAGTTCATCGTCTGGTAGAACTCTACTAAGTATGTTTCCGTAGGAAGTATATTTCTCGTGCACCGAGAGGAGAAAAGACACATAGTAGGAAGTATATTTCTCATGTACCCGCAGGAAAAAAATACTTAGTAGGAAGTATATATATGATGCGTCGTTGGGAGAAAAAATGTTGAGCGTGCCAAACAAATCGAATGGTGGAAAAATAGGAGGTACTAGAAAGAAAGTACTAAAAATAGGAGGTACCAGAAAGAAAGTACAAGTACTATAAAGTAGTACTAAAAATATTGATTTACTTTATTTGTTAAAAGGGTAGATAGGTCATTTCGAGTCTAGATGGCTCCACCTGCATGGCTCTCTCCCTAGTCGGTGCTCTCTCATTGTCGAGCTAGGCTCCATCGCTGCTGCGAAAAGTTGTCCACGGAGCATCATAGGCACGGCCGCGGCCCGTGCCCCGCCAGGACGTTGTTCCTCATGTTGCTCGTCAATAGGACGCCTAGCGAGCTCCGCGTGTGTGCGCCGTGTGTAGCCAATGGAGAATGTGGTGGAGTATATAGGACTTAAAATAGCAACCTGTGAACCATATATTTCTCGTGTTCGAACTAACGAACTAAGTGAAATAGGCGTGAACTTTTCATCCCAACTATGGCGATGTAAACAGGAAATGTTGTTGATAAATTGCAACCGTGGAAATGTCTTCCCGACTGTTACAAGAGAGGGACGGACCTACAGTCACAACTCGAACTCCTAGTGTGTGACGCATCCAAAGTTGTGGTAGCTGGTAGCCCTCTACAAGACACGGCACAGATTTTTCTCCTTATAGTTATAATCATTCTGTACGATATACCTCAGCCCGTTCTGTTTCGGCAACTTCTCCACATGTGCGCAAAAAATATTCTTCAAACAATTTAGGCGGGAGAAAGTGAAATTAGAAACCAGTTGACATTTCATAGATTCCTAGGGAAAAAAATAGGGCGCAAAGATCAAATTGGTACCTTAATGCAAGTAAGAAAATGGTGTGCATAAATCATAGAATATTGTATATGTTGAATATTCTACATGGCGGTTGTACTTTCCGTGCAAAAATTGATTATAAGACGTGCACGCTGTAACTCTAGAGTTTGATCTGAACACCTTATCTAAACCAGGCAGGCCTTCCATAGTCTTAGTGTCGGAATCGGACTTTAAGCCATTTGGGTATGCATCGTGGCATATTTCGATTTTTCAGAGGGGTCACGCTCGGAGATCGGGATCGTGACACACGGGATACGAAGATTTAGACATGTTCAGGCCCTGAAAAACAGCGTCCAGTGAAGACCCTACTGATGTGTGTGGCTGCTTCCATTATGTGCCATATTAATTCTATGGCAATCTGGAGGTAACGCTCGATCTCGCCTATGATTGGTGGAGGATGATGATGGTGTATCTTGCGTCAATGAGCGAAGTGATGCCTCCTATTTGGCAGCCCTCATTCCCCCTTATATACTTGGTGGGAATTAGGGTTAAACTGTGCCGAATGAGTTTACAAAGGGCGGCTCCTACGCTAAAAGCCTAACAAAATATTCTACATCTAATATGAGTCAGTTTACATTGAGTATCCCACAGGCTCCGCATTCAGCGATCTCGGCGTGGCTTGTACCCAAAGATGATGTGTTCGGGGCCCCGACTGGGCTCCGAACCCTTGTGGTCGGCCACCGTGTGCTTTGTGGGGCACCCTTCAGCCTTCATTGGTCTACCCGGGGCCCTTACCTTTCCATATTGTATAAATAAAAAGTTAAAAATTGGTCTTTGGGCCTATAGAACTGCTTATAAAAATTCTATGGGCATGTCTCCCTATAAAATGGTTTATGAAAAATCATGTCATTTACCTCTTGAGTTAGAACATAAGGCTTATTGGGCTGTTAGGGAGCTTAACTATGATTTGAAACTTGCTGGTGAGAAAAGATTGCTTGATATGAGTTCTTTAGATGAATAGAGAAGTGAAGGTTATGAAAATGCTAAGTTGTATAAAGAAAAGGTTAAAAAGTGGCGTGACAAGAGGATTCAGAAACGTGAATTAACATTGGTGACAAAGTACTCTTATACAAGTATCATTTTAGATATATTGCAGGCAACCTTCTCTCCAAATGGGAAGGACCATTTATCGTCGAAGTTGTTTACCGCTGTCGAGCTATCAAGATCAACAACTTTGAAGGTAATAAACCAAGGTAGGTGAATGGCTGATGATGTTGGAACCCCCAAGTGGAATAGATGATGTAGAACAACAAAAAGAAATCCATCGATTGAGAACCAAGGTTTATCGAACCTGTAGGAATATTAAGTCCTCAGCAATGTTAAGTGGTACCTGCACACAAGACATAGAACTCTTTGTCCCCAGCATGTTGGGAAGGTTGTCAAGCTCCCCGTCTTGCTAAACAAAAAGGATTACACATATAGTGTGGAACATATGGGTGAAAACAACTAAAGTAGAAACGGGCCAGCAAGCTAGCAATAATTCAAAGCAAGTAAACAAGGTTGTAACCACTGTAAAAGAATAGACCGGGGACCATAGTTTCACTAGACGTATCTCTCCATAAAGATAAAATAACTGTTGTGTGAACAAATTACAGCTCGGTAATTGACAGAATTGGAAACAAGCAATTATGATGTAGAAAACGTTCATGGCAATACTCATATAGGCATTACGTCCAACATATATAGACTGTCATCCAACTTCACTTATAACTAATAGTCCACTTTGAGACAGCTTCTATACTTGCATCTATAGGTATTAAGTTGTAAACAACAGAGTATTGCCTTAAGCTCAGTACATAATGTAAGCAATATTTAAAAATCACAAAGGATATAAAACACCGTTGTTTTCCCCTTAGTGGCCACAACACAGTACCCCTCTTGCATGTTTGTGTCACTGGAGCGTTGGGAAAGCAAGTTAGAACCGAGTATCGAACACCAGCTCCCTCTTGGAGATGTACACATAAATTTGGTTAGAGTATACACATAAATCGAAGAGCATGGAGCAACATAAATAAAGCAATTCATGATAAAAATAAAATCATATAAATAACATGCACGATCTGATCTTAACATACAATTCATCATATCCTAGCAAACACAACAGCAAGTAGTAATTACATCATGTGGATCTCGATCATGTAGGGCAGCTCACGAGACCTTTGTATATAAGAACATGGAGGAGAGATAACCATCCATGTACTATTATGCACCCGTAGTCAAAGGACTAACTAGTGACGCTTCATCATGGAGGCGGTAGTGGACGTTCAGATGCCTCTGGCTATGATTTTCTCCTCCAGCAGAGTACCGAAAAAGGGCTCCAGATCGGCTTCCGCGACGACGGCGGCTCTGTATCGAAACCTTGCAAAATAAACTCCGTCCCATATCTCTTAGGTCACGGGCAATATATATGCGAATAGGCGGCACGAGGGGAGAGAGGAGGTGGACACGCGTGTGGGGCCCACGGCCACCCCCTGGCTCGCGGCCCCAGGCCGCATGTCATTTGTGGGGCCCCTACTTGCATGTTTTGTTGCTCCGGGTCCGTCTCGAAAAGTTAGAATTTTTTACTTTTTCTGAAATTTTCCAGGCAACTTTATTTTTGTCCTTTTCAGCGATGCAAAGACAAAAAAAAAAAAACAGAAACTGGCAATTGGTACCGATTAATAGGTTAGTCCAGGAAAATGCTATAAGATGATATAAAACCACAGTAGAAACATGTGGCAATGGTATAAAAGTAGCATGAAACAATAAAAAATTATAGATACGTTTTGGACGTATAAACATCCCAAAGCTTAATTCCTTCTCATCCTTGGGTAGGTAAATGATAACAAAATATATCTTTTACGGTTGAATGCTACCCATTACCCAAGATGATCTTGATCAGGTAATGTAAACCATGGTGAAGAAATGGTGGTCGATGCGCTAGCGTCGGGACGAGCCCAGCGCACTGCCTCCGAGCACAGCGAGATACGCATGCGTCGGACGGCGACTCGGGGAAACGCTGAGGAGCGGGGTTGCGCCTGTGTCGTCGCAGGAATCCGACAAAGGGGTTGAGGTGGCGATCCGGTCGGTCAACGAAAATTACTGTAGGGCAACCGAGTACTTATCTTGTGCAGCCCGCGGACTTGTATTCGTTTTAGGCGATGTTCATATCTCCTCTTCTGGAGGTTCTTCCTTGCTTGCTTAACTTTGTGTTGTTGTCGACGACGACCGGTTACGGTCATGAAAGAATACCCAACGCCTTTAACCATATCACCGCTTGAGGGGAGAGATCTCACATCAGACTCCAATCAAAATCCGTGTCATCTATATAAGCACCGGCAGGGCTGCTGCTTGTAACACCAAAAGAAATAAAGAAACAAGACAGACACGATACTTGGCATGTCTCCAGCCGAAAGTTACAGAAGCAGCCGCATGGATATTCTGCTGGCGGCCCCGGGTGTGAAGGACAGGGTGGTGTTCCCGTTCAAGCACAAGGAGAATGACGCCCTCATGCGCTCCATCATTGCGGCCAGCTCTGGCAGCGTGCGGAGTGCCTTCTACGTCTTGGACCTCGGCACGGTGGTCGAGCTGTACGGGTGCTGGCGCCGCGCGCTCCCCGGCGTGCGCCCCTTCTACGCCGTCAAATGCAACACGGACCATGCACTGCTTGGCGCGCTGGCCTTCCTCGGTGCCGGATTCGACTGTGCCAGCCAAAGAGAGGTGGAGACCCTCCTCGCGCTCGGCGCCGAGCCCAGCAGCATCTTGTACGCAAACCCCTGCAAGCCCGAGGCGCATGTGGAGTACGCCGCGCAGGTCGGCGTCAACCTCACCACCTACGACACGCTGTCCGAGGTGACCAAGGTGAAGCACTGCCATCCAGACTGTGAGCTCCTCCTCCGCATCAAGGGACCCGAGAACAGCGAGGCCATTTCCGACCTCGGCACCAAGTACGGCGCGCGAGCCGACGAGGTGGTTCCGCTCCTCCGCGCCGCTCAGTGCGCTGGCCTCAACGTGGCTGGCGTGTCCTTCCACGTCGGCAGCGGCGGGACCCACACCGACGTTTACCAAGTGGCCATCGAAGCCGCGCGTGCCGCATTCGATGCGGCCGCTGCACTCGGCATGCCGCCCATGCGCGTGCTGGATATCGGCGGCGGCTTCGTGGCGAGCAGAGACGTGTTCGAAGAGGCGGCGGCGGTCATCCGCGGCGCGCTAACCAAGCATTTCAGCGACCTCCTCCCGTGCCTGGAGGTTGTTGGCGAGCCCGGGAGGTACTTCGCGGCCACCGCCTTCACCCTTGCCGTGCGAGTCATCGGGAAGCGTGCTCGCGGCGAATCGCGGGAGTACTGGATCGATGATGGAACTTACGGGTCACTAGCCTGCCTGGTGGACGGCTACGTGCCGCGCCCGAGGCCGCTCGCCGCGCAGGTCCCCGGCGAGAAGACATTCGCATCGACGGTGTTTGGGCCCACGTGCGACTCCCTAGACACGGTGGTGACTGGGTACCAGCTGCCCGAAATGAGCGTGGGGGATTGGCTCGTGTTCGATGACGCGGGCGCCTACACCACCGCGTTGGCCTCCAACTTCAATGGCTTCTCCACGTCCGACATGACCACATACTTGGCTTATTCCAGTTAACCGTGCAGTTTGTTCAGCCGCCAAAATATAAGCACCAACCCTATGCTTACACATCATCCCGTAAAATAGCCCCGTAAGAAATTCCATCCGTATGTGTAGCACTATATATACTGAATAAAAAGAGAAAAACTTGTTTCCTCCCTTGCACATTGCGTGACTTACCTCACTAATATATATCCATTTTCATTGCATAATAATAATATAAAAGATTGATTTAGGGGTGCGACTTGGCGCGCGATTCCCCGACAACGCTAATAATAAAAATGGGAAAACGACAATGTGTTTATAAATTATAAGATTTTAGCGGTTTGCCAAAAGAATTAAGTTTTGTTCCAAGCAGTCAATTGTTTTTGTTCTGTCAGTAACCCTCGTGATACGTTTCTCACGTGTTTAAAGTTTCTTCCATATGTTCCAATTCTTTTTCCTTGTGTCTTGTTCCATGTTGTTTATTTTTTGTTGCAGTTTATTTATATTCTTGTCCCACTTCTACGCATGATCTGTTCCACGGATGACAAAATTTTGTTTCATTTTTGTTCCATTATCCTAGTTTTTAACCAAATCAAAAAAAATGGGACAAATTTCAAGAGATGAGCTGTATACGGTAGTTCGCTCGACATGTTAGTATCACTCTGACCAAATGTCGCTCTGGCCCAACCGGCAGGGCGGTGCACCCTAGGGTAGCCACGCTTTTACTTTGCATGGGTTATCGACTTGTTGCAAAATGTTGGCAACTATACCATGAGCCAGTGGAACATACGATCTGGGCTTGATGACGACATATCACGCATTGTTATATTATTTCTTGTCTCACGCTACTGGTTGGATAACGTACCGGTCACGGTCCGACCCACCTTACGGCGTCTAGACCCATTGGAGGGTGATAACTCGGGCAGGCGGGAAACGATGACGGCGGAACAAGTGTAAGTGGTATGCGGTCACATGGTGGCGTGCAACTTTCCGATTGACCGATGATGACCCACAAGTGTATGGGATCTATGGTAATTCTTTCGATAAGTAAGAGTGTCGAACCCAACGAGTTGCAAAAGGTATTAACAAGTGGATTTCAGCAAGATTTCGTTTTAAATACTGCAAGACAATTTTATAGGTGGTTTTATAGCAAAGGGGAATTTAATAACCAGTAAACAAAAGCAATAAAGGAAAACTGCACCAAGTGGCCCAATACTTATTTGAGCAAAGGACAAGCCAGTTGTGTACTTATTATGATTAAAACACTCCCGAGGACATACGGGAATATTGTCAAGTCAGTTCACCGTGTGCCATTCGTTAAATATCTTTGTTTTTTATAGGTATTGTGTGGGTGAGCATATGCTAATGTATTGTCCTTACTTAGACTCATACACACTTGCGATTAAACCTCTTACATGTATCGGCAGATACAAGAAAGTTATTATAATAAATCTAACCACAACTTTAAACTCTGGGATCCAACACTCCCTCATGCAATAGTTCGAAAACTATGGCTCATATTTCTGTCGCCCCCACACCCTTCATAAGCAAACTAAATACACGATGCATTTCCCTAAGCCCATAAAGGTGAAGTGGCATGTAGTCGACGTTCACATGACACCACTAGATAAATAAAACCACAAATAAATATCAAAACATTAAACGTGACTAATATTTCATGATTACTAGCAATAATACTTATCCAATGTCCTCATGAACTAAATGAACTACTCACAAGACATCATATGGATCATGATTAGAGAGGATGAATCTATGATAAACAATCTGGTCATAACAATATTGCACCGATAAAACTTAATAGGATCAACTACAAAGGGTAATCAACACCGAAAAAGTTACTCTCATCGACAAATACAAGTTACAGCCCAAGATCGATCAGCGGATGGAGTGGAGATGGTGATGGAGATGGTCCTGGTGGTGGATATGACGATCCCGATGGTGCCCGATGTGATGATGATGACGATGCGGATGATTTCCCCCTCCTGGAGGGAGGTTTCTCCGAAGAAATCTGCCTACCGGAGAGATCTAGGTCTCTGTCTCATTTCCGCACCGAGACGGTGGCGAAAAATAATGCGAAGCCTCTCTGAAGTGTTTTAGGCGAAGGGGCGTCGGGAGGCAAGCCACATGAGGCCCACGCATCCACGTGGCGCACCTAGTGTAGGAAAACGCCCAATAGGAAAAAAATCTCTCTAGCGCAAGCAAAAACCAAGATCTAATCTAAGGTAGATGCAAGTAATGAGAGCGAAGATCATCATACCCTTGAAGAACACGAGCGTTAAACGTTTAACAAAACGTTGGTCGATGAAGTTCTCCTTGCGATCCAATGCGAACAGCACCGCAACGGACGGCACCTCCTAGGCTTGCACACGTACGGCTCGGCGACATCTCCTTCTTCTTGATCCAGCAAGGGAGAGGGAGAGGTAGATGGGATCTAGGCTAGCAGCACGACGGGGTGGTGGCTATGGTGGAGGTCCACATGGGCAGGGTTTCGCCAAGCCTACACGCAGGAGGTAGGAGGAGCAGTAGGAGGGCGGTGCGGCTAGGGTTTTGGGATAGGGCTGCCCCCATGCGCCTCCCTCCTTTATATAGGCGTGGGGGGCTAGGAGGGTTGCCTCGCAAGCCTATGGCCAAAGCGGGGACTTGGCCTCCAAGTCTCCCCCTTCCATATTTGGGGCTAGGGTTTGCCCTTGGCCGCCTGGGCCAAGTGGAACTGGGCGCATTGGCCCATGCAGGCCTATGGCGGCTCCCACTGGTACATATGGACCATCTGGGGCAGGTGGGCCCCACTAAGGGATCATCAAGAACCTTCTAGAATATTTTGGTACTCTACGGAAAAATCCTGGAATTTTTTTGAAACCCTAAATCCACCTTTACTTATATAAAACTTTATCTCCGGAATATTCCGGAGCTCCTCATCATGTCCCGGGTCCCATCCGAGACTCTGAACTATCTTCGGTCTCACCATTATGAATATCTCAGAGCTACCCTAGCGTTACCGAACGTTAAGTGTGTGACCCTACGGTTCGAGAACATGCAGACATGATCGAGACATTTCTCCAATCAATAATCATCAACGGGACCTGGATGTCCTTAATGACTTCCACACATTCAATGAATATGTTAATTGGTTTGAACCATAACGTCGAGTATTCCATTCCATTTGTCTCGCGATATTTTACTTGCCCGAGATCTGATCGTCGGTATTACTATACCTAGTTCAATCTCGTTACCACCAAGTACTCTTTACTCGTACCATAATACAATATCCCTATGATCAAACTCATTATTCTTTCAAGCTATGTAGTATGTTGTGTTACTGAGTGGGCCCAGAGTATATCTCACTACAAGGAAACAACTTATATAAGAAAGCATACCAGTGGCGGGTCACCATGGATCCACGCCACTGGTACTCTGGGACCAGATAAAAGAAAATAGCATTGGTGTGGCAACATTAACCTGCCACTACTAAGTTAATACTAGTGACGTGGAATTAGATGGCCGTCGCCACCGGTATATGCGCCCACTTGTGCTGCTCCGGGAGAAAATACTAGTGGCGTTGCCGAATAAAAATTAGGCCACGCCAGTAGTATTTACGTCAGATCTAGGTAAAAAACAATCCCCACGTACCCTCACGCACACACCACACTCCACCCCCCTAAACCCCGATCTGTGGCGCCGCCGTTTCTTCCCCTTCCCTCCGCCGCTGTTTCTTCCCCTCCCCTCTGCCGCCGCATCCCTCTTCTCTCCCCTCCCTTCCGCCGCCGTCTCGATCCCCTCCTTCGACGGCACGGGCGCCACCGCCGCCTCGATCCCCTCCGTCGCCGTAATAACCGCCGCCTCGAGCCTTTTCCCTCCTCTGCCACCACGAGCCTTTTACCTCCGCCGCTGCCTCGATCCCCTCCGTTGTCACCACTGACGCCACCGACGCCGGCCACCCAAACACTTGTGAAATTTTTCTTGCGTTACGTGTAAACTGCTGGAAGCTTCTTCAAGTAATTCATCCCTTAATTAGCAAGCAAACATACATATGTGGGGCATTGGCTGTATCATCAAACCTCAATTGGCAGTATTCTTCTTATTGATCTATGTGATGTAATCCATTCCAGGGTGCTTCTCAACGCACTAAGCTTGAAATCCTGCACAAGAAGGAGGAGTTCTATGTGGCATATGCGGCGTTTAAGGAGCAAAGAGGGTTTGGCCAAAATCCATGCACAACGTGGAGGATCTTAACCTGCATCTTTGCGGTTCTTGCAACAGCCACCGAATTGTTGCTAATGACATCTTGCGCAAGGCGGAGGATCTGTATGCTGCGGTAGCTGCGGCGGAGCAACGCCAGTCCAAGGCATGGCTTTCGCTGGTACGTGGATATAAGTCACTTCCTCTGTTTCTTCTTCCTTTCCTGTTTGTTTGTTTGTTTGTTTGACAGGAGCTCTCGTTTTCAACTACCTGCTGCAGGTGCGGCATTCCAGTAATGGGTGGCAAAGTGTTGGGGGCATATCTGCTTTTCTTAGTGCCCACTTACATTCTTAAGGCAAAGGAGCCAGCTGAGACTGACGAGGAGCAAGAAGAATGAAGAACTCGTTTTCCAGCAGCACTATATATATATTACGACTAATCTGGGATGGATCTGATATCTACAACTTGAGTAAAAGCTTATCAACTGCTTGCTATATTATTATCACTAATCTGGGTAATCTTATTGATGAGTGTTGAGTGCATGAAACCTAGCTGGGTTGTTTTTGTTGTGCTGGTTGTTTGGAGAGTTGGCTCCTGCGGTTCCTGTCTCAGGAATGTGCTAGTTAACCTAGAAATTTTATCAGCTCACGGGTAAAGCACCCTTCTGTTCAATAGCCGCATCCTAGATTATTACCATCTTTATTGAGAATACAGGAATGATGTGTCCAGTTTATCTATGTCTTGATCCAAGTGATGATTGCTTCCACATAGAGTGGATGGCGGCTTTCTTGCACTGATATTTTGTATCCTTAATCCTGATCAAGTCCATTGACACGTGTTCCTCAGAATAAAGGTGCATTCTCACCCGCAGAAACAGATGGTGGGGTTTGGTTCAACTTTTACCAAGATGTCCGTCCCATCTGTAGGAAGAACGCAGGGCGGAGACTCTGTGAACAACTGAAAGTGCAGGTGGAGGTGGAGGAACTAGGAAGAAGAGTGCCAGGGGTATCGTGGGGTAAATGACGACGAAGGTGCTGGATCTCGTGGTGCTGTGGCGAACAGTAATTTCGTCCACCATCATCTCTATGCGTCGCAATCCACACAACATAGTCCGCCAGAAATGCGGCGCTCGTGGAGGCGGCACGGAGTGGTTACAACATACTATTGAATTTTTGTATGCAGTTTGGCCAATTGACTGGATTTTTCTCTTGATATTCGTCCAAATATTCAAAAACATATTTTGAATTTCATTTGAGATCCTGTGTACTACTTTAATGTCTGATTATTATTTTTGACCGAAAGGTTATTATTTCGGGGTCTGGTGAAATTCAGCGGATTTGTTGCCGATTCCTGCTGCTAGGTTGCTAGTCTTGGTTCAGCTAGGTTGCTAGTCTTGGTTCGGTCAAAGTCCTACGTTTTAATAAAATATATGTTAACTAGATTTTCGTGTTTAAATTGATACACAAAATTTTATTTTACAAAATGACATAAGTACTTGTTTATAGCAGATGGCCAAGTGCATTGTACCAGATCGTATAAAATAATCAATTCGTAGTATGTAATCTAAAGTAGTAGAATCAATTGCATATTTCTCAATGATTACTATTAACGATGGTATGTCAATGCCCCTACTTAGCATGCACACAGTATAAACTTATTACTGAACCAACTTTTAACATGCAAGACACACATTTGACCCCAAAGAAATGTAAAAATTCATGACAACGATTCAATTCAAACTTTGGAAGTTTCTACAAATATACTTACCTAACCATAAATTAAAATCCGCACTGAGATATTTGCAGACCATATGTTTTAGAGACATACACAATAAATATGTACACACTATATAGTTTATACCGTTGTCTATCAAGAAGATTACAAATACCATTTAAACTAACACAATGCAAGCGTACTTTTCAGAAATATTAATATGAATTACAATTGTATAACAAAAACTACAACAAGGATGTAATATTAATAGTAATGGCTAAAATTAATTTCTGCAGAAGTAGAAAAGTTTAGTGTAAATTACATTTATTTCAATGTGCCCCGGTCAATTGGTCTTGGTTGTGGCATGTCATACTAAGAACTCACATGTTCCAGTGGTCTATTATATAATTAAAACAAGAGGTAACAAAGGTTTAATCCACATAGGTTAAAAAATATATTCTGTTGATTTTAGTTATGCCATTTGAGATTAAAAGACAGAGAAGTTGTGACACCCCAAGATTTGCCCCTTTTCAAAATTTTGGTTTTCTTTAAAAACAATTTTGGTTTGAGGACCGGAAGTGTTTATTGGTTCTTATTCTCTTTTATCCAAATCCACAAAACTTGGCCAAGTATGTGGAGCATGAATCTAGGGTTAAACCATAGCTAGTGATTTATCCAAATCATCAAATAACACTAGGGTTTAATAAAACCTTCTTATATTTTCTATATAGGAAAATATTTTAAATCAAACCCCAACGGTAACTTGGTTACCTTATCCTACAAACCAGTAAAACATGGAAGGGCTGAACCCCTACTCAAAATTAATAAATGTAAATTCAAACAAATTTACCAAATGACCATATGGTAAAAATGAGTTCCACTTATTACTTTTACCATGAACTTTTTAAAATTCAACACAAGTACAACCCCTCGTATTTCTAATACAAAATTTGTAGTTGAATATGATAAACCTTTCTCGTGCCTGTTGGGACCCATTGGGCAGGAATAAAAATAATAGAATTGGTTAAATATATTGAATGCGTAGTGAAAATTTACATATTACTTTTACCATGGATCATTTTAAATTAACCAAAGGACAACACGCAATATTTTTACTCCACACATCAGAAGGGAAATATGAAAACATTTCTCCTGCCTTTTGGGACATGAGGCAGAATTTAAATATCTCAAATGATCAAATAATTCAATTCCAAATAGTGAATTGTACCTCCTATATGCATAAATTATTGAGCTCTGTTTTACACGTGGTAAAATTCAGTAAAAATATGAAATGACATCTTCTCGGAGCCCTCTATCCATTATACAAGGTTTTACATCTTGGAAAATTTACCAAACAACTTTACCAGAGCCATGCCATTTTAGATAGAAATGTTTTTTTCTCAATAAGTGTATAGTCGAAGTTGCAAACCTGCAAAAACTCATAAGTATGTAATGGTAGGATTTTCATTTGGCGCGCGAAGCAATTTTTCTCGTTTCTAAATTCTTCCTAGCACGCCGGAAATGTGCCGATGCAGATATATTGGCATGGTTCTGGCCGCGCCCACCAACGCCCACGAGCACCCCGACGTCGCCACCAGTTTATGGTTTCCGGAGAAAGCCACCCATTGCACACCAACCTAGTCACTTGACCATCCCAGGAGAGTTTCTATCCATGACGTGCGACACGGCCGACCGTCACTACTGTCGCCGTCAGATGCCTACTCCACCGCAGACCTGCACCGCCCCTCTGAGTCCCCAATTGTTTAAGCCTGAGCTTCGCCGGATGCTCACGCCACCACCCAGGCCGCTGCAGAGCATCCGATGCTCAAGTACCAAGTCCACGCCAAGTCGCCATGGTCGACCTCGACCTCCTCATTGATCTCCTATATATAGATCCTATTGGTATGATTGGAACTCGCATCTCTCTCCTCTCTCCCTCAGTCATATTTCTCACGGTCGAACTCGACCCGGTGAGCAGCACCTCGCCGGAATCGAACTCAACCACCGTGCCACACCTCCGACTGATACCATCGCCGCGGAGCACTGTGCATCGATAATGTTTGCCTCGAGCATCCCCTGTTCCCAGAAGTCCACAGCCTCAGTCGCCGTCGTTGGAGGAGCTCTGGTTCATCGACAATGTCAAACCCTAGTACGCCGGCGTCGGAAACGATGACCCAACTACCCCACACGCCGACCGCCATTTAACCGCGTGTCAACCATATCCCCCGTTGTACGTGCACATGCCCTTGCTCGACACCACGGAACTCTCGCCGGTGAGCCACATTTGCCGTGACTCCACTCTCTTTTAATTATGCGCAGCGGGATTTAATGAAACGATTTGATTGGATTCCTGACAGTGGGTCTAGCCCCACCAGTCAGGATCATTTCGCGATTTATTTCCCGCCGCTGGGAATACATTTTTGTTGCGTATTCCGTTTTAAATAAAATCCAGAAAATAAAGCAGATTCTAGAGAAACAAGTATTAGGAAACAAGTAGCTCTACTCTACATCCAGACTAAAGTATTAGGAAAGAAACAAGTAGCTCCATACACAATTCTAAAGAAGCAAATACACACTGATACAAGATAGTAGCATTCTAATTAATAATTTTATTTCTTAAAACTGAAAATAGCTCAACTTTCTTTAGCCGTGAAAACTTCTTCAGATGTATAAGGGAAATTTTAAATCATGCAGTACTAGTATGGAGATCTAAAACAATGTAGTCTGCAGCAGCTCTACGCACAACCATACATGAGCCAATACACGCTGATACTAGTTATGTCCTAATAAGTGCAATACCTTCATCATGTCTTCAGTCTGAGAACGCCATTGCTGGCAGTCGACGTCGTCTCCTTCTTCTTCTTATCCACGACCATGGCGTGACCGGCATGGAGGGGCCGGGACGGAATGGAGCGGCCGGGGCGGAGCTAGTGTAGAGTGGTGGTGTGGGTGCTGGGCGTGACGGTAGCAGCGTGTGCAACGCGAGTGGCGGGATGGCGGCGTTGCAACTGTTTCCTGTGGCGGCTAGCTCTCTCTGCTGTCGATGTGTACAGAACGAGTGGAGGAAGGCAGAGCTAACCTCACAGGCGCCATGTTTCTTGCTGGGCTGGAAAGAAATTTGAACTAATAAAATAACAACGAGGTTTTCGGGTCGGACCAAGCCAAGCCAGGCCTGGCCCAAGCTCATTTCGGTCCAGCAAACACAACTCGGCTCGGTCCATCTCAGTTGCGGGTGAGTCAGGCTGGGGCCGAGCCGAAAAGCCCGAGTTTAACGTCCAACATTAGTCATAGCGGAGGCAGGCCTGACAAAAAAATTCACTGCCTCGTGATCCCCTTGGTTACCGTGTTTTCGCCAGCCATCTACCTATCGACAAAAAATCGGTCTGTAACCATGAACGGGTGGTCACCAAACGACGACTTTCTTGTTTGGCAAAAAACGACGAGTAATCTTTGTCACGAAACGATTAATTTTCTATCAGAAAAAGAGATAGAGGAAGGATATCTCACTGCTGTCGATTGTATTGATTCGAACACAGAGTTACAATGTACAAATAGCCAGGGTCTAACCTCTCCCGTGAAAGGTGGCACGCAGGCCAGATCGTCAATGACACATACAATGACACGTTAACACCCCCCCCCCCTCGCAGTCGGAACACCACCCGGATGGATGTTCAGACTGGATCGAAAGTCGTCAAAAACTGCAGAAGGGAGCCAGTTGGTGAAGATGTCGGCATACTGCGACCCGGATGGAACATGCAGCACACGTGTGTCGCCCAATGCAACATGATCCCGGACGAAGTGGAGGTCAATCTCAACATGTTTGGTACGTTGGTGTTGCACAGGATTGGAGGAGAGGTACATCGCACTGATGTTATCGCAGTAGACCAAAGGGGCCTGTGTAGGTGGGCGCTGCGGGTGGTGCAGGAGCTGACGGAGCCACATGGCCTCGGCGACGCAGTTTGCAATAGCTCTATATTCGGCTTCAGCACTAGAACGAGAAATGGTATGCTGGTGTTTGGAAGACCAAGAGATAAGGTTCGGCCCAAGAAAGATGCGAAACTCCGATGTGGACTTCCGGGTATCCAGGCAGCCGGCCCAATCGGCATCCGAATAAGCAACGAGGTCATGGGAGGTGGAGGTGTAGAGCTGAAGACCGAAGTGTGACGTGCCCTTGAGGTAGCGAAGTATCCTCTTGACAAGCTGATAGTGTGAAGTGCGGGGGGCATGCATGAAAAGACACGCTTGCTGAACCGCGTAAGAGATGTCCGGGTGGGTGAGAGTTAGGTATTGGAGAGCGCCAGCAATACTGCGGTAATGGGTGGGGTTAGGAAGTGGATCACCATCGGTGGCAGATAATTTGGACTTAGTGTCCACCGGGGTAGATATAGGGTTACAATGAAGCATGTTTGCACGCTCTAGTATTTCGAGGACGTACTGTTGTTGCGATAAAAATAGGCCGGAGGAGGTGCTGGCAACATTAACACCAAGAAAATGATGAATGTCGCTAAGGTCTGACATGGCAAACTCGGTTTTGAGGGAGCCTATGATGGAGTTCAAGATGAAAGTGGTGTTGGCAGTGAGAATTTTGTCATCTACATAAAGCAAGGGATATGCGATGGAAGAACCACGGTGGTAGATGAATAGCGAGGTATCACTTTTGGAGGCTACAAAACCGAGCGAGAGAATGAAAGACTTGAATCACAAAAACGAAGTGCGTGGGGGCCTGTTTTAAGCCATAGAGGGATTTGTTGAGCAAGCAAACATGGTTAGGATAGGTGGAATCAACAAAGCCAGCGGGTTGGGTGTAGTATACCGTTTCATCGAGATCACCGTGCAAAAAGGCATTCTTGACATCCAACTGATGGATAGGCCAAGATTGAGCAGTGGCAATGCTGAGGATGATGCGCATGGTAGCCGGTTTGACAACCGGGCTAAAGGTCTCGGTGTAGTCGACGCCCTCCTGTTGCATGAAGCCACGGAGGACCCAAAGTGCCTTGTACCGCGCCAAAGACCCATCGGGATGCAATTTGTGCCGAAAGATCCATTTGCCGGTGACCACGTTTGTACCTGCAGGTTTAGGAACCAATCTCCAAGTTTTGTTCTTAAGGAAAGCATGGTATTCATCAAGCATGGCATCGTTCCAATTGGGATCTTTGAGGGCACTTTTGTAGGAGGAAGGAAGAGGAGAGATAGAGAGAGGCACGGCCAGGGAGAAAAGGCGATGTGGTTGAGTGAAACCACGTTTTGCTCGGGTGCGCATGGCATGGGAATTGATCGGGGGGGGGGGGGGGGGGGGAGGAGCTACGGGAACCACAGGACGACGTGGCGGACTAGGAGTTAGTCCGTTGTATAGTTTTTCTTTTGGAAAAAGATAATTACATGGCTCTCTATGCTCTGATTAGTTACTTGTATTATGATCGATCTAAGAGAAATACAGAGTGTTTGAAAGGAGAGGATTACTTGACTTAGATCTGTGTCCTACCTATGTTTAATCAACCTAAGTGATATGTATGATGTCAAAAAAAACCCTAAGTGATATGGAGTATCGAGAGAATATCTAACATACAGTTTCTTTGGACAGTTAGATTTTCTACATTTTTTTGCCTTACATCTCTTCTGTGATTAGATTTTCCTTTATATGTTTTTCATTGGATCATTTATTTTTTAATTGTATGGTACATATATTGTTTCTTTTCTTTTCATAACCACATTATATAAAATAGAATATTGTGCGTATATTCTTTTCTTCTCAATAACTTTCATTTCAAATATTTAGTCAGCTCACTCAACTTCTTGTAATCCAAAGTGTTTTTTATTCTTCTCTTCTCAATAACAAATTCAAGAATAATTGTTCATTTTCATTTTGCCTAGTACGAAGTTTGATTTGTCAAGACATGTTGGGATGGAAGCATCTAACACACATAGAGTACATGCCCGATGAGATGATAGCGTTGTTGTCATGCCTTCAATCCGTTGGCCGTCCTGGCATCTCGGGCAATATTTCATGCATGCTCTAATGTCGATGTTTTCTTTTCACTGGACAACGGCCATCTGAGCATTATCCACGCCTATGGATGTGATCTTCACGTGCCTTTTATAAGATGGACGTGTGGCAGCATCATGGTTTATATTGTTCTGCTTGTATATATATCGATCAGCTATATATATCGTACGTATTCTTGCCGGAGACCAATCAGTTATTTGCCGTGCGTGTTGTTGCTGGAGACCAATCAGGTTTGTTTTTACATCACGGAGACCAATCAGCTTGGTTGTGCGAGGCCAATCAGTTTTTTTTTTGGCATCACCGAGACCAATCAGTTGTCCCTGTCTTACCGAATTTGGTTAAGTTTGTACGTGTCAATGACGGCCTGCTTTTCATCTGAAAAAAAAAATGATGGCCTTCTTTTTTTAGATCAACGTGTCAACCATAGTCTTGTTTGTACATGGTTTATGTTGTGCGTAACTTTTTCATCTTTTAATCTCAATCGTTATTATTTAGATCAACGGAGCATATTTTCTAAGCTTATGTGGATTAACGTGATGGCTCGTTTGTCTTTTGTTTTAAGTATACAATAGATAGATGTTTTTTTCTCAATAAGTGTCTAGTCGAAGTTGTAAACCTGCAAAAACACATAAGTATGTAATGGTAGGATTTTCATTTGGCGCGCGACGCAATTTTTCTCGTTTCAAATTCTTCCTAGCACGCCGAAAACGTGCCGATGCAGATATTGGCATGGTTCTGGCCGCGCCCACCAACGCCCACGAGCGCCCCGACGTTGCCACCAGTTTATGGTTTCCGGAGAAAGCCACCCATTGCACACAAACCTAGTCACTTGACCGTCTCAGGAGAGTTTCTATCCAGCAAAGACAACACGGCTCGGTGCATCTCAGTTGCGGGCGAGTCAGGCTCGGGCCGAGCCGAAAAGCCCGAGTTTAACGTCCAACATTAGTCATAGCGGAGGCAGGCGTGACAAAAAAATTCACTGCCTCGTGGTCCCCTTGGTTACCATGTTTTCGCCAGCCGTCTACCTATCGGCAAAAAATCGGTCTGTAAGCATGAATGGGTGGTCACCAAACGACGACTTTCTTGTTTGGCAAAAAACGACGAGTAATATTTGTCACGAAATGATTAATTTTCTATCAGAAAAAGTTGACACGTAACTGGTACCCGAGCTCAAGAAATATCGACTATTCATGTGTGGCGAAAATCGATGTGCAACCCTGCAGACTCTAGGTTCCTGAAATATAGACTATTCTTGTCCTCAAAGCTTGAAACGATGAAAAATCAGTATATAAGCCTGGACGAAACTAGGAATATTCTATGTCGAAAAAGCTAGCCCCCACTACAAGATTTATCTTCAATTGCACTACGAAGTGATGTCAGCCTAAAACGTTTGACAGCCCCAAGGTGTACCCGAACCGTTCGTACCGTTCTATACGTCTTATGTATTCCGTTTCTCACCACGTCGAGCGGCATTTACATATGGAAACGGCTTAGCATGAAACCTTGAGGTGTCGGTCGCAATATCTTTTGTTACGACCCTCTCCTCTTCCTATCCCAAGATCTAGCCATGGCCAAAGCGCTCCCTCTACAATCACCACCATACGGGATCCAGCCATAGCCGGGCGCATCTTCTATTGTGGATGTACATCGGCTACCGATGCATCAACGCATCAGGAGCTCCCACAACCAAACAACCCACCCTCACCTCTACGGCAGTCCATGCATGCTTGAACGGGGTTTGTCTTTCTACCTGCTTCCTGACTCTCAAGCAGATATGTCCAGTACTCTCAAGCAGTTGCGGATACAGATACCAAAGTGATCAAAATATTGATCATAGGACAACAGCGAAAAATGTCGTTGAGTACTAAAATAGCATTGATGACATGTTTTTTCGCAAGTGGAGATTATGAAGTGCTCGTTGTAAGTAGTTACATCGATACAGTCTTCATCAATGCTCCATGCGATTTTAGATTTAAGTTAAGGGTTTTGTGTAATACACGATATGGTGGTACAGTAATTTGGAATTGTTCCAACCAGGTTACTGTGGCGAATTTTATAATGAAGGCTAAGTATTTTGACGCTTTAGAAGTGAAAAAGAAGATATTGAATCATATAGTTTATTCATGAACTTAGTATGGTTCCAAGATGGCTTTGGTCAATGGAACACTATTGTAAATAGTTGCTCCATAGCTCAGTCTGAGGAATCAAGGTTCGACCAGTGATTCACATATATACAAAGCCAAGTCCACACAAAATATGAATTTTGTCAAAGCGTGAAAACGCGAGGATATGCAAGATACGCACGGACCTGAAGTTGTCAGATCCGTTGGAAAAGGACTACACCACAAGTGAAGCATATTTTACACCAGTATGCCATAGGTATAAAGTGCATTATCATTGACTAGATTATTGACTCTACTGCTAGTGAGAGTCTGTAGGAGATATGCCCTAGAGGCAATAATAAATGTTATTACTATCTCCATGTTCGTAATTATGTTTGTATTCCGTGCTATAACTGCTATGATTCTCGAGTCTACAATAACCACGAGGCTCGGAGGAAAACTCATATGCACGTGTGAAATAATAAACGATAAAATGTATTCCTAGTCTGGCCTCTAATACTAGCTCAAGTATTGCATGATGATCACGTTTTCCTGATCATGGGCATGTCTATGCCGGCAACTTTTGAGGACACAATGTTAGGAAAACACTTGTGTTGAATCGACCCGATTGATGTTATGCTATGAGATACATTCGTCACAAGTTAATAGTTGATAACATAGAGAAAGTTAACGTTTGCATAATTCCTTAGACCATGAGAGTATCAAGTTCCTTCGTACTTGCTTCGTGAACTTTGGGGTTCGTTAAACGGCATCTGTAATAGGGTAACTATTACGGCGGCTTACGGGTTCACGGAAAAGTATGACAAGGGACTTGATAGCTCAAGATTAGGATTTGCTCCTCCGACGATGGAGAGATATTCTTTGGGCCATCTCGGTGTTACGGTATCCATCATTGTCTGGCCAGACACAATGTGATTTGATCACAGGGATGCCGGAACACGGAAACGAGAAAAGAGAACAAAACCGGTAACGAGGTAACTGGCAGTGGACAAGTTGTTGATTCACGAGGATGACGATAAGTCTCACCTCAGGTGTTTGTAACATATCGTGAAGCAACAGGAATAACACACGGCAAACTACAGTTTCACTCGAATATTCATTCGTGTGGGTATAGGTATCAATATGGATGTCCACGGTTCCGCTATTGATCATTAATCGGAAAGTGTTCCGATCATGTCTATACTTCACCGAACCAACAGGGTCACACGCTTAAGGGTCATCTATCTGCTGAATACTAGACAGGCAGTCTGAGAGAAAGTCACCGGAAAAGTTTCAGAGACAACGGAAAAGTTCCGAAGAGAACACCGAAAAAGTTTCGGTGAAACTGAAAAGTTGTTTCGGAGTAAACCATTGAGCCAAAAAGGTTTCGGCACGCGGCTGGAACTTTTTGGAGGGTGCCAGAATTGTTCTGGGACCTTCTGGAATTTTTCCGGAGAGAAAACCGAAAATGTTTCGAAGCAGCCAGACATGTCTTGGTTGCTTTTCGCTGATGAAAATCATTGATCTGGAAATGTTTTAGAACGCATCCAGAATTATTTTAGGGGGTACTGGAAATGTTCTGGACCTACATAAATATTTTCGGATTTAACGGTCGCGGAAAAATGTTTTCATGAATAGTGAAAATCACTTTATGGTTACTTTTTGGAAAACCACCTTTTAGGGCTTTTCCCAAAGCTTCTAGAAGGGATGACTTGGGGAAGGGGAAACCCCTTTTGGGGGGGAGGGTCCTAGGTTGGCCGGCCATGGGGAGTCTTCCATGGTGCTCCACTTGCCACCCCTTTATGCCCTTGTTAAGGACATATTTGGGGGCATTTTGGTATTTCCATGTGTCCTCTACCCCTTGTGGTTTTCCTATAAATAGAGGTGGAGAGTGCTCTCCATACTTACTCAATCTCTCATACAAATGCCATGCATCATCTGGCTTTCTCTCTCCCTCCCACGAAATAGTTTCGTAGAGCCGAAAGGCTGTCTGGGTTCCGGTGGGAACTAGTTCTGGGCGGCGAAGCCCTGCCGGATAGCTGACACCGTATGTGTGCAACCCCGTAGAGAGGTCATAGGTTCGATCTTTTGCCCGAGGGGCTGTTCGAATGTCCTCCCGAAGGGCTGTCCGAGATACCGTCCGACTTCGAGGGTCCTCCCGAAGGGCTGTCCGTGACACCGTCCGAGGGACTGTCCGACCGCCCCCCGAAGGGCTGTCCGAGGGACTGTCCGAGGGGCAGACGAGGGAGAACATCCTCGCGGTTGGGAGGTTGTAAATCCTGGCTGCGGGGATCTGCACCGACGATCTACATCGACTCTCCTTCCGCTGCGCTACGAGTCGGTAATGATCAGATCAAAAACCTTGTATGCATCTCCATAGTGATCCTGGGCGTGTTCGTAGTGCGAATTTTTTTTTGTTTTCTGTCGCGTTCCCCTACAGTTCGTTGATTCTTTGTACATTTGCTTGTTTTCCTCATTTGCTTTCATCTTTTAAAAATCAAAACCACAAAAAAAATTCTCGTTTGTTCTCTTCTTTATTTGTTCCCTTTTTGGTTTTTCCTTTCTCTCTTTTCGTTCTTTTGGGTTTCTTCAGTTCTTTATTTTGTTCTCTTGTTTTCGTTTTACTAAAAGAAAACCAAAAAAGTTTTTTTAAGTTTTTCTTTCGCTCTTCTCGCTTTTAACTCTCCAAGAAAACACCAAAAAAATCTCCGTTCTTTTTGCTTCTTCTTTGAAGTTTTTTGCTTTCTCTCTATAAAACGAAAAGACCAAAATATTTTTGTTTGCTGTTCCTTAAGCTTTTTAGCTCTCTCTTTGCTATTTTATTTTTAGTTTTTATTTTGTTTCTTTTTCTACTCTTTTTCGTTCTTAGTCTTGCTTCTACTTTTGTTTAAACCAAAAACAACAAAAAGATTTCTCTTTGGTTCTTGTGCTCTTTCTTTAACCCATGAAAAAACCTAAAAATATTTTATCTTCTTCTTCTTTTGATGTACAGTCACTTGCAGAGTCTGTCTATCATTTATATATCTTTCAGTTGTGCAAGTGAAAAAGCAATAATGATGATATTTGATCAAGTGGCCGTGATAGGAGAACTGGTATGAACTCTATTTGCTTTTCATTCATATACAGATTTATCCTTATGATCTTGAGTTAGTTTGTCATGATAGATAGCTATGTGCATAGTATTGTTTAGTAGTTCATGTTCTCCTATAATTAGTCTCAACTAGCTAAAAGGGTATAATATGTTATTTAGATGTCAACATGTGTTGTTTTGTTCATTATATGATATGGTATTGTGGTATCCTAATCAATGTTCTCCTAATCAATGTTATTTTGTCGCAATTCATGATTATGATTGTTATCGTTCTCTTAGTTGGACGCTTCCCTGTCTATTTTGCCTTCACCTGTACTGAGCGGGAATGTTGCTCGTGTATCCAAATCCTTGAGCCAAGTTGTTCGATGCACTACTAGGGAAAACCCTAGCTGTAGCGCGGAGTAAAGGCCTAGCAGTAGCGCGGGCCCCCGCGCTAAGGGGGCTACAGCTAACTTTTAGCAGTAGCGGGGGTCTGACCCCGCGCTACTGCTACTCTTACCTAGCGCGGCTATTGGACACGCGCTACTGCTATATATAGGCCCCTCGCTGCTGCTAATATTTTCTATATTTTTTTTCTTCTGCATATTTACACTGTATTTGTACAGGTTTTATACAGTAGTCTCATCATATCATACACATACAATAGTCTCATCATATCATACACATACAATAGTCTCGTCATATCATCATCATCATCATCATGATCCAACACAAATGATGTCTCATCATCATCTCGAAATAGCGATACAAGTTATGACATGTCTCGAATACATGCAACTACATGGTCATCACATACACATGTTTCATCATATATCTAAACTATGATATACAAGAGAAGAGCGATCACTATGAGCAAGAGCGGAATTATGTAGTAGTTCT
Organism: Elymus sibiricus; assembly: GCA_039707655.1. Lineage (NCBI taxonomy): Eukaryota > Viridiplantae > Streptophyta > Magnoliopsida > Poales > Poaceae > Elymus > Elymus sibiricus. Next base: position 372,939,045 of record CM077664.1, on the reverse strand, counting down.
TGAGGCGCCGGTTCTGATTTCTCTCTCGCGCTAGCGAGAACCTCAAGTAACTATCTTCCGCTTCGCGTCTGCTTTCAAACCCTCTTTGGCTACCGCCCGGGAACCGGTACACTTGGGCCTGACACTCTGGCCACTCGTCGTACACTCCTGGAACCCTCCCTATGTACACGGCATAGCACTTCTTCGCCATCGATGATCTATATCCCTGCATCATCACTTGATGAATTCATCGATAATATGCAACATAATATACTTGAGCAACACGAAGAGAAAGAGTTAGCCAATACAAGCAACATATAGTAAACATAAATAACGAATTTCATCGTACCCAAACTAATTAACTAGAGCGATGTACGCTAGTTGAGGAGGACGGTTTACATCACACAGTTTCGTCGTACAGAAATTCAAAGTTTCGTCCTAGAGAAAGTAGTAACTAAACGGACACACTGTCATCGTCAATCACTCCGCCATGTCGTTCCATCTGTCCAAATCCATGAGGATGCACCCTAGCTTCGTGAAAGGCTTCATGTCCAGATGATGTAGGCCTATGCGTGTTCGGACGTCATCCCGCGACACTAGGCCTTTGTAGAACATCCCTGTTTCTTCGACGACCTCCTTCATGATGACCATCGCAAGTTCACGCTGGATGTGATAGAACTCAGTTCGGAGTCGATGATCCGGTACGGTTCCTAAGTCTTTGGCCCATTTGCGGATATCGGCATCGCCGGTAGTATGACATGCGAAGATTTTGCCGATAGCTTCTGTACTCCAGCATGTGATGGATGACGTATAATCCATCACTGAGACTAGCTGTTGGTTGCTGCACGCACCAGAAGTCGGTTTTATGGCCGAAACACGGCGCGCCGTTCCTTGTCTTTTTGACCCTGATTTCGCCACCCCGCTGGCCAAAGGTTATGATAGCACTATCGAGAACACTCTTTATGTGTGTGTAATCCTTTTTCTGTATGTTCTTCGACGAGTCCAAATACAGAGCGTGGGAGAATAGCGGGTAAAGAATGATGAGGACAGCGCGCCCCTCGCTGCGCAAAATAAATACACCTCAAATTAGCCTCCATGCGTGCAAAGGAATGATTGAAATCTACGAAAGGATGTATGTGTTATAGTGGCTATCCGCGGATGACTTACATGGGATGATAAGGTAGGAGAATCGTTTCCTTGTCCTTATTGGCGACCATGAAGTCGGCGATGTAGTTCCTCACATATTCACGGTGCTCTGGGCAGACTGCCAAGAAACCCTCGTGCATGTAGTACGGGTCCGCGACCGAGATATAAGAGATTTGCTTGTGCCTGATGATGTAGTTCATATGCAGCGCATAACGACGGACGAACGTAAAATCCAGCCGTGTCATGTGAAACATGTCGAAGATGTAATCAAATCGCAAGAAGAACATCTCCGCGGGGAATGTCTGGACGTACAACCTGGCTTGCGGCACTTGAACCGCGTAAAGCGGGTATCCTGGAGCCTCTGAGGCGAGAAGGCTTTTCTCTCTCGACAGCACATCGTCATGCAGTCTCCTTAGATCCCTTGATATGCCCTCTAGCGCTTTCGCTGGTAGGATCGGCTTGCCCGCGACATGGAATACCGCCGCACCTCTGATCGGTATACTATCTGCAACCCGGGTCTGCGGAGGCGGCTGGCTGCTAGAAGCACCTTTGGCGCCAGTGGGGCCTTTCCTCGGCGGTCTCTTCCTCTGCTTCTTCTTGGCTACAGGTAGTGAGCCTACCAGACCCTCCCTGACCACCGCCCCCAGTGTTGTCGGGCTCAGCATTGCACGACCCTCGCCCTGTTGATGCTTGGCTGAGGCGGCATCTGGAGGCGTGTCCTACGAGGATTGCATGAAGAGAGACTTCTTGCAATCAACCCTGTGGCGGTCTCGTTCTCTCCCCCGAGTCGTATCGGAGGAGCCAAACCCTCGTGGCCCGATTTGACACTCGCCAAGGAAACCTTGAAGACACCAACAAGCATCTCCCGGTTGTGGAACGAGCATTCCTTTGGCTTCACTATCGTTGCCTTTCCCACATCCACCTTCTGGCCGTTGATGGTGTACAGTACGGTGCACGGGGTTTCGTAGGCCTGCGAAGACATGTCTGCGACGTCAGACATCCGAAAGGCAACGGAAACGGAAGATTATAGATATGTTGAAGAGGGTGCGACGCGTAATTACCGTGAGGGCGTCGAGCTCAGCCAAAGTCGAAGCCCCGCCGAGCACGCCAGAGACGGAGGACGGGCTGCTATGAGCGGGTGCAGGAGCAGGTGCGGGTGCAGGAGCAGGTGCTGGTGCGATGTTCACCGAGTTGCTCCCGACGAAGCTGGGAATGGGAAAGTCCTCTGCCCTTTTGTCTAGATTTTGCTTCGTCCAGTCAACAACAGCCGGAATCAAGGTACTAACCGTAGTTGCCTGGACTGCCTCGCGGACCAACTCAGCTTTGGTCGCTTCTTTGGTCTCAGATGTTTTCTTCTCGACCGCAAGTGCCACCATCTCATCGATGCTGACTTGACTGAACTACCTTCTCTGCCTTTTGGCCTCCGAGTCCTCGTGGTAGTAGTACTTCCACGTGGCGCCGTCTCCAGCGCCGTGCACACGTCCATACTGCGGCCACTGGTCCACCGGGAGTCCCTTCAGTATGTTCATGGCCCGGTTAAAAGGGGTGTCCCACTTGGGCCTCGTTGACGACTGAGACGATGTGTCGCTTTCGACCGCAAGCTTGTGTTGCTCTTTTTGCAAAAGGAACGTGAACAACTTACAAATGTGACTAGAACATGTAGTCGACTTGATCAGAAGCTAATATAAGGTGGTAAAATAATAATTACCAGTAGTCTCATGAAATCCCTCATGGGCGCGTCCGTGTACCAAACCTTTTTTTCCTTGTCCCACTTGTACCGGGCCCTGATGAACTGATGCTCCTACGGGTCGGTGAACTCCGCCAAGGGGTCTGGGAGCCCCTGACTTTCACGTTCCGCACCCTCCTTAGCCCATATGGGCCTCTTACCCGTGTAACCACGGCTTCCGAGGCGGTGGTTCCCCGTGTTCCTTTCCTGAAGACCCTTCATTTTCTCCGACTTTTCCTTGGTATCTTCGGCAGCGCAAGTCTCCTTGAATTTTTTGAACTTCGGTTCCGTAAGTGTCGGATTGTCCGCAAAAATCTGGGAGTAGGGTTCTTTTTTATCAATCGCTTGTTTCACCCTGACTTTCCAGGCGGACAATGTGTTGCTGAACTTGCCCATGGCTTTGTTGTTTATCTTGTCCATGGCATCATCTTCCCACGGGGATTTGGCATCATCCCGGCCGGGGAACTGGAATCTCTGGTGCAACTTCGTCAGGAGGAGGTGCTCCAAATGTGGTTTCTTCCTTAATTCCGAGTCGTTGATGCTGGCGGTTTCCCGTAGGATGCATCCTATTTGGTTGCCGTAGCACTTTCGCACTTCCTCCGGCTCTATTGGCTAGAATTCACCGGGGTGCACCGCCGTGACTACCAGTCTTCCGGTGCCAAGCTGGTTTGGGCGTCGATCCCTCTTCTTCTTCTTTGTTTGTTTAGCGGCTTCACCGGTACCAGCTTCCGTGGTCTGGTTGCCACCATCCGTGCCGGTCTCCGCGCCGGTGTCGGTGCTATCGGTGCCGGTGCCGGTGTCGGTGTCGGGGTCGGTGGCACTACCACCCTCCATTATGACAAGGGGGCCCTGCAACCCTTGTGCTTCCAGATAGTCGAAGTAAGCGTGTGCATTCTCTAAGATGGCGTCGGCGTGATCAGAACCCCCGGCTTCGTCGTTATGCGCCATGTTTCCTATGGTTCAGCCTGCTCGTTTAATTCTAGACCTAATAAAATGAATAATGACATAAAAAATGGCCTATGTTTTGCCGGAATGTTGATTCATTCCCGTTCCGGCAAATCCCGCGCACTCGATATGTCCTACTTTCTAGCACAAGTCATGCCGAAATTCACGGAAAATTTCGGTATGACCTTTGCTAAAAAGTGGACATATGGAGCGCCTAAAATTTGCAGGAACGGAAATGAATCAACATTCCAGCAAAATATAGGCCACTCGGATCATTTTCCCTGCAAAGATATAGTAGAAAGAAAACAAATGTGGCCATCTGTAGCACCACATACACAACAGCAGAGACAAGCTCTTTCTTTCGCTGCCGTGGCAGCGTTTTCTTGCATCACTTAGGCATTTTCAATTGGCCATAGCACACAGTCCATACACATACACAATGGCCATACCAACACTCAAGAATATTTTACATTACATAATTCTGAAAAATGTATGTTAATAAAACAATTTCATGATTTGTTTTTGTACTAGATCAAACTTGCAACCTTCACTTAAGCTTCTAATACACATATGTGATCTCAATAGTAACAAAAGGGATGTGTTTGCTCTAAAGTGACCTCTAAAGTGATGTGTTTTTGTACTAGGTCAAACTTGCAACCTTCATTTTCAAATAGTTCAATTGACCTCTAAAGTGATGTGTTTGCTCTAACAATAAATAGTCACTCTAACTATATATATTTTCTGTTTAAACAAAACAGAAACAAAAAGTCACTCTAACTATATATTTTTATGCACTGAGTGAGCATATCTTCTTTCACCCACAGCAACATCATCACTGATATAACCTACACCCTTTAGCCCACTAGAATTTTTCACTAATATAACGTAAGTGAGCAATATTGAATTTGCTTAAATTACTATAAAACAGATCATTGAATTTGCTACTAAGTGAGCAATATATTCACTAATATAACCTACAGCAACAGTGGATATATGCAACAGTGGATATATTCACTAATATAACCCACATCAACATGATCACTAATATAACCCTAACCCTAACACTAGAGCTAACAAAAATTCCCCAATTTTCGGATGAACTAACCCTAACCCTAGAAAAATCACCGAGGCAGAGAGAGAGAGAGAGAGAGAGAGAGAGGAAAATGAGAGAGGAGGGGCGGGGGACTTACAGAGGGGGGGTCGGGGGAGACGGCGGCGACGGCGAGGAGGCAGAGGCGAAGGCGAGGAGGCAGGCGCGACATTAGCGTTGAGGAGGGGCTCGGAGGCGAGGCGTCGGAGTCAGCGTCAGCGTCGGAGGAGAGACGGAGAGGGACGACGGCGAGGCAGTGCGGGCAGCCGGCTTGGGCGCGGGGTTCGGCGACAGCAAGGGCGCGGGGTCCAGCGAAGGTGGTGGTGGGGGACGGCGAGGGAGGAGAGTGGGGAATCGGGGGAGAGAATGGAGAGGAACCCGCGCCCAGTTACTAAGTCAAAATAGCAGTAGTGCGGGGTCCTAGCCCCGCGCTATAGCTAACTTAGCTATAGCGCGGGTTCCTAACCCCCCGCTACTGCTATATTTTCTAATTTCTATTGTTTTATTTTTTTTAATTCTAAAATACACGTAGCTGTAGCGCGGGTTCCTAACCCACCGCTACTGCTAATGTTTTTATTATTTCTTTCTTTTTCCTTTTTCGTTTTCGTTTTCTTTTCATTTTCTTTTCTATTCCTTTCCTTTTTCTTTTCCTTTTTTTCTTTTATTTTTATTATTTCTTTCTTTTTCCTTATTTCTTTTTCTTTTCATTTTCTTTTCTATTCCTTTCCTTTTCTTTTTCTTTTTTTTCTTTTCTTTTTCTTTTCATTTTCTTTTCTATTCCTTTTCTTTTTCTTTTCATTTTCTTTCCTTTTTGTTTTTGTTTTTCTTTTTCTCCTCCGAAAGACGACCGAGTCGGAACCATGGTGGGAAGGGGATACAATGTATATAACTCAGACGATATATTAGTGCATAATATATATATATATATTACATCATTTGACCGATAACGGTTAAGTCCGTACACAGAATAGATACATATATATAAATGATGGTTTCTCAGCGTCGACGACGTTTCAGAGTGATCTTCTTTCCTTTCTTGTTCGCTGTCAAATAATTGAGCCCCTCGTTGTGACTTTTCCTTTTTCACGGAGTACGATCTTTCTTAGGTAATGTAGTCTTGCTTCTTCTTTTGACATATGCTTCATCGTCATCGTCATCTTCCCTCTTCGGGTCGCCGTACTTGTCGTAGTCTTCCTCGTTGGCGACTCCATCCATTCCCACGATGCTCCTTTTGCCTCTCCTCATGACAACATGGGTGGGATTGCTCGGGTCGGTTATGAAGAAGCATTATGTCATGTGCTTAGCGTGCACCCATGGCTCATTTTTGGCGATGACGTTCACGGTAGCGCTCTTGGCATCGGGTATAGACTTGGTAGTGAAATACCGGTTTTCTCTTTGGACGGCCTTAGCCCATCTGACACGGAACATCGTTGCATTGTGCAGTCCAGAGTAGTCAAGCTCCCAGATCTCTTCGACCCTTCCGTAGAATCTTTCAGTTGCGTCGTTGTCGCCGGTCATGCATTCCATCGTCACCCCTGAGTTCTGGTAATCACTGTTTATATCTTTGGCCTCCAAGTAGAACGTGTATCCGTTGATATCGTATGCCTGATAGGTCGCGAGGTTGGCCGCGGGGCCATGTGCTAAGGCGTATATGAGAAATCCGTCCGCATAGCCCTCTTCCGGGGGATTATCAAGAACTCGCTCTGTGAACCAACGCAAGAAAGTGGAGTTGTGCTCTCTAATAACTTCGGCGTCTGTCTTGTGCAGCTCCGGGTCACGGTAGTTCTTTGCGATGGTTTCTTTGTGCAGTGTCATGAAATCTTCTACCACATCTAGGTGCTGTAGCACTACTAAATTAGCTCTGTCAAAGTCGTTGCGCCTCTTCTCTGCCATGTCCGGCCTCTCCTTCGCCATGTCCGGCCTCTTCTCCGCCACCATGTCCGGCGCCCTCTTCTTCGGGTCCATCGGTCATCTCTTCGTCTAGCCCCATGTCGTTATTGCCTGCCCTGTCGATGTCCTCATCATCATCTTCACTTATCCACCGAGTATAGCCATCCATGAAACCATTCATGAGCAGGTGCGCCTTCAAACCGCCACCCTCAAAGGTGTCCAACAAGACTCATTTGTATCTTCTACAGGGACATAAAATCGCCTTCCGGTTATTTGCATACATGTCGAACACCGTGGATCGCAAGTATCTATCCACCATCCTTCCACTGACCTTCATGATCGCCTGTGCGGTATAATGAGCAAAAGGATTATAAACGCATGCATGCATGCATCAAAGTCATACAAAAATTCGGCATGAGCTTCCCTAAAAATAGAACATATCGAGTTTGCCCGAAATTTGCCGAAACGGAAATAAATCGACATTTCGGCAAAACATTAGCAACTCATGTCACGCATAATTCGGCAAAATACACATAGGCGGCAACTCGTGCCACACGCACAATTCCCATCATATCGCCCGATTCGGTCATATCGCGCGCGCACACACACACACACATATTTCCATTCTTGCAAAGCACAACTTTTTACTCACCTATCTCGAGAGAGATCGAGCACTGTGATGAGGCCGGTGTCGCTACCTAGGGATCGAAAGTGGACAAAGATGCCTTACTTCATTAATGAGGGGAGGTAGATAGGTTACACTTCATTAAATGGGTAGATCTAGTTGGGGAGGAGATGGCTCTAACTAGTGGAGAGGGAGAGAGAGCTAGCTAGTGAGACAAAGCTAGGAGTGGAGGGGGCAAGGGATATATGGAAGGAGGGAGAGAGAAAAGTGAGGAAGAGAGAAAGGGGGGCATTAATGGAGATGGTGGAGGGGGGCATTAATGGAGAGAGAAGAGAGGTAGGAGAAGGAAGAGAGAACATAGGCAATAATGGAGGAGAAGCAAGTGAGGGAGAGGAGGGGGGAGGGGGGAGGGGAATGGGGAAAGGTGGCTGCTGCGCCTAGCAGCAGCGCGGGTCAAGAGCCAACGCTATAGCTAAAGGCAGTAGCAGTAGCGCTGGGTGAGCAGCCCGCGCTGCTGATAAGTGGGGCCCACCAGCTGGCACAGTGTGCCCATAGTTGAAGCGCGGGGTAGCAGGCCCGCGCTACTGCTATATGTTTAGCAGTAACGAGGGATTTATGGGCCTCGCTGCTACTACAGGTAGCCCCGGTGGGTACGGTGGGGACCACTTAGCAGCAGCGCGGGGTGGGAAGCCCGCGCTACTGCTATGTGCTTACCTGTAGCGCTGGGTACATCCCAGCACTACTGCTAAGTAGCAGTAGCGCCGACCCATTACCCCACGCTACTGTTAACCCTCTACCTATAGGGTTTTCCCTAGTAGTGATAAGAGTCCACTATATCTTTCTATGCATGGTATTTCACCGCCATTACAAGTAAATTCTCTTGTGCTAAAATTTAAAACTGCTTAAACCATCCTTATTTGTGCCACTGTTTACAGCTCATGAGGAAGTAGTAAGTTAATTATCTTCCATGCTAAACAAGTTCTTCTATCTTATTCACCAATGAGTATGACATATGTGCTCATTTAAATTTGCAAGAGAGCTGGTGCCAATCCTGAATGAATTTAGTTAATAAAAAGACACTCCTCCATGGATTGATGAAAGTTGGCAGGCACCCGTGAATTCGGTTAGCCATGGTTTATGCAAGACAAGGTGGGGAGGAGTGTAAACCTCAAACTGAAAGCTAAACTTAATGGAAATCGCTTTCAAAACTCTGAAAACTAATGGTTAGCATGGAAGATAATTATTTACTTTGATGCCAGTCGTTGACGTGAACAAACACCTCTCAAAATCATTTTTACTTCTGATTTTCAAAATATACAAAGCTCTGGCACATGTTAATCCCTGCTTCCCTCTGCGATGGGCCTATCCTTTAACTTTTATGTTGAGTCACCATCCTATTTGAGCACCAACCTAGAGATCATAATTGCCATTCTTAGTGTATCATGCCTTGTCCCTAATTATTATTGAGTAATGCATGATTGTGATATTGCTTGTTCTAAGTCTTCATATCTAGTCACCATTTAAAATTCGGAGGTGCTCTGCTTTTTATGTTTTGCGGTATCAGAAAGGGCAAGCGAGATACCACTATACAATGTTGTGTCGTGATCATTATAATCTTGTTGATGTTTATAGATCCCATATTATTATCTTCTAGTCTGTTGAGATCTTTTCATGAGTTTACATAATTGCTAAACCTTCCTATCTGTATAGCATTTGTAATGAACTTGCTATAACCTGATTATAACATAAGCCTCTGCATATTAAATGAAACAAATGTGTTTGTAAAAGTTTTTCTGTATCGCGTTCAGTTTGTCAACTGAATTGCTTGAGGACAAGCAATAAGCTAAGCTTGGGGGAGCTGATATGTCCCAAACGTATCTACTTTTCCAAACACTTTTGCTATTGTTTTATCCTCTAATTTGCATGATTTGAATAGAACTAATAGGGACTAACGTTGTTTTCCGTAGAATTACCCTTGGTGTCTATTTGCTCAGAATTAAAGTTTCCGGAAAATTTCCAAGAAAATTCCAAAAAACAATTTAGGCGAAAAGACCCACGAAGCCAGAAGGGTAGCCGGAGGGGGCCACCAGGTGGCCACGTAGGCTCCAGCCGTGGGCTCACCTATGGCCACGGCTCAAGCCCGCGTGGGCCCCCTGGGCGCCTCCTCTCAACCCCCTTCGGACTATTTATTTCTCCCGACGCGAAAAAACTCTAGATCCCTTCACTTTTCCTGTTCGCGATAAGGAGCCGCCGTTCTCCTCTCTTCTCCTGCGGAAGACTAATCTGGAGGCCATTTCCGGCCGCCGGAGATGGAAGATCATCATCGTCGTCATCACCAACTCATCTCCATCAAGCCATCATGTTTCCCCCATCCATGTGTAAGTAATCCCCTACTGTAGGCACATGCGATGGATGGGATTGGATGAGATTTCTCGTGTAATAGATGTTAGAATTGGTAGGACTTAATGTCTAGTATACTGTCCGTGAATTGTTGTTGTTATGACTTTGTTGTGCCTAATGCTTGTCACTAGGGCCCGAGTGTCATGATTTCAGATCTGAACCCTTTATGTTATCATGAATATATTGTTGTTTTGGATCATATCTGCAAGTTGTATGCACCTGTTAATTGTTCGTAACCGGACACCTCAAGGTGACAGGTTGGGCTATCTAAGCGGAAGACTTTAACTTGAGGATTACATGTGTTCATTGAGTGTTAATGCCTTGCTCCGGTGCTTTGTAAAATGAGTACATTAATTACCCTAAGTTCATTTGTTGGCCCCGCTGAAACGGGATGGTAGGACAAAAGATGTTGTGCAAGTTCTTATTGCAAGCACGCGCAACTATATTTGGAATGCATGCCTACGTATGATTGATGAATTGGATGGTTTTATTTATTTATCTATGCCCTATGTTATAACTATTGCATGAGTGATTTTATCCATGCAACGCCCATTTATCTATCCCCATACCTACGGTGTTTCCAACTCTGGTGTTGTCTTTAATCAATATTGCTGCTATTGTTACTTTTGCTACAGTTACTTTATTCATACTATTGCTATTAAACTATTGCTGCCATCATATTACTGTTGACACTAATAAATTCCGTCGAGCAAGTATTTATCCAGGTGTGGCTGAATTGACAACTCAGTTGCTAAGGCTTATAAGTACTCTTTGTCTCCCCTTATGTCCAATCAATAAATTTGGATTGAAATACTTCCCTCGAAGACTGTTGCGATCCCCTACACTTATGGGTCATCAGGGCACCGAAGAATACGCTGAGGAAGATTACGTGGCCTACGATCACCGGTTCATCAACGGACGCCGAGCACTGTCTCGGGACCTAGATTCAACTGAGCTCCTGAGAACCGTACGAGCTAAAACCTACGAGGAATACGACAGAACGCAGGACCAAGTCGCATACCTTGAGAAATTGGTGCAGGCCGTGTCAATCATGGGAGGAAGCCCCGATCACATGGTGAAACGTCTTCCCACCTGCCTCAAGGGAAACTCCCTTAAGTGGCTACGAAATAAAACTCCCGGCTCAATCAGGACCTAGGGCGACTTTACCCGTGGTTAACCGGTTTGACATCACTGTTTAGGGCGAATCCGGTCCTTTGCAGCAGGTGTCTTCTTTGAATCCATTTGTGATGGCTCTGCAGTATTATCTGATGTTTCCGTACAGCGATGAGGTCTTTCGTCTTGGCATCAAATATATACATATCTCCTCTCCGATACCCACTGGTGGTCCTAACCAGTGGCGATCGTCGTCCACTGCACGTGACAATGTGACTATGCTAGAGTACTATTGTTATTATTTTCATTATTGTCTAGGCGAGCCTAATCCATTTACATGCTGCAGGCGTCTCAGTCTACAGGTTATTGACAATGCTTATTCATTTGTTGAAGCTAGTAGGATATGTACCATTATTTGAATAAGGCTGCTCTTCGGTCCGTGATTTATTAGGGTATTTCTGATGTTGTTGGCATGGTTAGCTGTACGGGTAAAAACTTGGGTGTTTAGTTTGCTCCATTCTACCTTTACTGGTGGTCCTCAATAAATGGTTCAGATTTATCAGGATGGCATGGCAATATGCCGTGAGTATGGTGCTCCTGATTTGTTTTTTACTTTTACATCTAACCCTAAATGGCGGGAAATGATTGATGCGTTGGTGTTTGAGCCTGGTCAAACCCCTGCTGATCGGCCGGACATTGTCACTCGGCATTTGAAATACCACTAAATGAAATGTGCTAAATTGTGACCTTTTCATAGTGACCTTGGATGAATTGGTCATAAATCTATGACCATTTCGAACCAATTGGTCGTAAGCTGTTTGGGAGGGTCCAAACCTGAAAACATAACAACCATTTTGGTCAAAAAGGACATACTTTCCTTACATGAAATGGTTATAAGCAGACAACACTGGTTACTTCCCTATTTTTACCCGATTACGACAAATTTAAATGGTCATATTTTCTAATTTGTAATGGTTTGAAATAATTGGAAGGCCACCTCAGCAGTTTCACCTATGTTTCGTGTCCATGTATCGGCCACCTTAGTAGTTTCGCCTATGTGTCATATGCATGTGTCAATTTCCGTTTACGTGTCTGGATAGCACTAGGTTTGAATCTACGAGTGATGAGTGGGACCGACAGATTGACCTGTAGACCATGAAGTCCACCCACACACTGACCTGATATGACATGCGGGACCCACCACTAACCTGACATGCCGGACCACACACCGATATGACACGTGGGACCTTTGGACGAACAACCTAGTGAAGCTGCGCGTCCAACCCGCCGGACAGCAGAACCAATATGATCCAAGGCGTAAATATTGGCTAAAAAAATTTGGAGCACATATCCTTTTTATTTACAACGTTCGTCGGTTGGACCTAGGCCAAGGTCGCTCAAGGCCTACCGTTATCCGCTTTTTTTAATGGGTTGGTGGCCATAAGGTGTTAGAGGCCACCGAATGGGCTGGTGGCCCATACGCTGTTAGAGTGAGGAAATACGGAGGAAATAGAAAATTTAAAATATAGCATGTTTGGGGGGATCGAACACACAACCTGCGCTGGCTGCTTGGAATCGTAGTCAGAAACTTTTCAGACTTTTCCCAATTTCCATACATTAGAGAAATCGAATAAAACTTTAGAAATTCATACAACATTCCCGGTAACTCAGCAAATTACAAATAATATGTCAAAATGTTCAGAAAAATGTAATCTAGCTATTTGTGTCAAATTCATACTTGTTTGAACAATTTAAATTGAGAATAGCTTAGCGGAACTAATTGAACCCTTATGGAAATTTGGGGTATTTTAAGAAAATGCTTATAATTGCAACTTGGCCCTCTTAAAAATGGTAACCATGTTCTAGGGCTCTACTTCTATGCACTCAATTTATGGAGTTCTTGGACGATGTGAAGGAAGGATTTCTGTTTGGTAAAATTCGAGCTTGTAACTCATCCTAGGCTCCATTTTTGCTTTCCTTTTTTACGCTTCATGTTGTTCTTCAGATATTATAGGTTGGGTATTGTTTTCTTTCTTTACCGGTGTTCCATTCCTTTGTGTTTTTTTGTTGGGTTTTGGTTGATTTGATAGGCCGGTATTTTTCTTCAATTTCGCCGTTTTCGTGTCGTGTGCGGTGGTCTTATGTCTATTCTTGTTCCTTAGTTGGCTGCTGCAGACCGTGCCTCATCGTTTTTTTTTCTTGAAGCTCTATATGTGGTTGAATTGCAGAAGATAGGGCTGCCTCACATCACACAAACACACTCTTATTTCGCTAGACCAGAAAACAAAAGATCCATCTCCCTTTTTGATTGATGGTTTTATATCGGCTGAGCCTACTGATCATGTGGCTGATCCACTCGGTACACACTTGTGGGTGAGTTTATGGTGCATGGTCCATGCGGTGATTTGACAGGAAATGCCCTTGCATGAAGAATGGTGCGCGTTCCAAACTGTTTCCCCGGTCCTTTAATAATGAGACTTTGGTCGATGAGAAGGGGTTTCCAGTCTATTGTCTGCACCGTGATGAAAAGGGCTATTGTTGTAGGCGCTCTATAGGGCATATATACTTCTTCCATGAGCATGAATCCATGCGCCCCTTTATTTTTTTATGTCGCCTTCTCCCCAGACACCGCTGCTCTCCCCCATAGAAAATAAAACAAAGAAAAAAATAAAAATAAATGGAATAAAATAATAGGATTACGAAATAATAATTAATAGAAAGATAAGAAAAAAAACAGGAAACAAAGAAATGGAAAAAAAATGGAAAAAGGCTTTGCCGAGAGCGTACACTCGACAAAGATCTATAGTAGACGTGCGGGGAAAATTGTTGTGGCGGGAATATTTTAGGCAGAATTTTTTTTGAATAGAGGGGTGGATCCACAAGGTAGCGACAGGGGAGCGTCACGTGCCCCTAGCTTAGCCTCAAATATAAACCAGTCGTGGCGTGCCTAAATTTATGAGGTGGGACTAAACTCCCACCCCGCCTCACCACTACGGCCCAGCTGGAGGCTTTGCCAAGAGCAGCATGATCAGGGCTCTCGGCAAAACCTCTTGATGGGCCGTGGGCCAAAACGGCTGAAATTTGTTTGAACGATTTAAGCGGGTCAAAGTTATTCCAGCCAAACTTGTGGTAGCTGATAGCCCCCCTACAAGACCCGGCACACATGTTTTCACCTTCGACAGTTCATCATTCGGTAGAATTCTACTGAGTATGTTTTCGTAGCAAGTATATTTCTCATGTGGCGGGAGGGAAAAAAAACTTAGTAGGAAGTATATTTCTCATGCGACGCGGAGAAAAAAAATACTTAGTAGGAAGTATATTTCTCATGCGACGCGGAGAAAAAAATACTTAGTAGGAAGTATATTTCTCATGCGCGGGGAGAAAAAAATACTTAGTAGGAAGTATATTTCAGATGCGTCGTTGGAAGGAAAAATGTTGAGTCGTCTCAATATACTTAAGTACACAAAAAATAATATATTGGGAAACAGCATGCATTTTGCGAATCTCTCTTGGAGAAGATGGTGGAGTCTGTAGGACTTATAATACGCGTGGACTTTTCTTCCCAATTATGGCGATGTCACCAGGAAATGTTGTTGATAAATTGCAACCGTGGAAATGTCTTCCCGACTGTTACAAGAGAGGGACGGACCTACAGTCACAACTAGAACTGCTTGTGTGTGAACCATCCAAAGTTGTGGTAGCTGGTAACCCTCTACAAGACACGCCACCGATATATTCTCCTTTTTGATAGTTCATCATTCTGTACAACTCTACTCACCCTGTTCTGTTACGGCAACCTCTCCACACCTGCGCAAACAAATTTGTTCAAACAATTTAGGTGGGAGAAAGTGACGGACGGAACAAATTTATTCATACAATTTAGGGGCAGTCAGCTCCAGCCCCTACAACTTCTCTCCAAATAAATAACTAAGCACATCAAAAAGCGAAAGAAGAAACCAGGTTGCTATTTCATTACATTCCTAAGGGAAACATATGCGCAAAGATCAAATTGGTACCTTAATACTAGTAAGAAAATGGTGTGCATAAATCATAGAATATTGTACATGTAGAATATTCTACATAGCAGCTGGACTTCCCGTGCAAAAATTAATTATAAGACGTGCACGCCTATAACTCTAGAGTTTGATCCGGACACCTTGTCTAAACCAGGCAGGACTTGCATAGTCGTAGAGTCGGAATCGGACTCTAAATCATAGTGGTATGCGTCGTGGCATATTTCGACTGTTCGGATGGGTCACGCTTGGAGACCGGGATGGTAACACACGGGATACGAAGATTTAGACAAGTTCAGGCCCATACAAATAGCGTCGAGTAAAGACCCTACACCTGTGTGTGGCTGCTTTCGATTATGAGCGAAAATATACCTCCCATTCAACGGCCCTCATTCCCCATTATATAATTGGTGGGAATTAGTGTTAAAAAGTGCCGAGTGGGTTTACAAATGGCGGCTCCTACGCTAAAACCGTAACAAGATAATCTACATCTGATATGAGTTAGTTTACATAGAGTATCCCACAGGATCCGCGTTCGAAAATCTCGGCATGGCTAGTACCCCATGATGATGCGTTCGGGCCCCCGCCTGGGCTCCGAACCCTTGTGGTGGGCCACCGTGTGCTTTTTGGGGCACCCTTTCGCCTCCGTGGGTCTTCCCGGAACCCGTGACCTCGTCGGTAGCACCCAAGTCCTTGCTGATCGGAGGAAGATGCCGCCTCGCTTCGTTTAGGCGCACCGATTGGATATGTTGTCTCTGGCGCGGCGAATGAAATTCCGTCAGGGTTGATGTAGACACATAGCTCGCTAACCAGTCCTCTTTGCAGTGTCACATAAAAAAGATGCATATTTTTATTTTTCCAACAACGAAGCGTTCATCATCTGAGTTGGGCAGGAGGCACCCTACAGCCGTTCTGTTGGTTATCGACCAGACAAGTTTACTGTCGTGTGGTTTTCATTGGAGATACCATATTTAGGTTTTTTATCGTAGGTGTGGAGCAAGGCGGCATTTAGTTTCTAGGTGAGAGATTTGGCACACTCGAGTTATCCAGTATCGTCTCCTCTCGGTGCAGGTAAAGACCTACTCCTTCTAGATTATATTGATCTCGATATGCAATTGCATGGTGCGCCAATGGAGGGTGCGCGGAAGCTTTGATGGCTCCGTCGCATAAGGTGTAAGATTGATGACATGCCCTCTAGCTGTCTCCCTACATGCTTAATATAGTTAACCTGCTAGGGTTTACAACTTGGTCCTGAGTCAGTTCGAGGACAGAACCCTACTATACTACGGCTAAGTCTTCTTTCCTTATACTCCAAGCAGGTTCATCATCTTCTGACCGGGATCCTAATGGACACTGCTTGGACCCGAGTCGGATCACCTTGCCATGTGTAAGCTCACCATAGGGAGTCGGTCGTTGTAGAGGTGATCTGTTCAACTACTGTTTTATTAGTACGCATGTTTAGCAAGATTTGTTTGTCGTTCGTCATGATGTATTTACTGTTTATTCGGATTAAATCTTGTATTAATTTGCTCATATATTCAACATATTCCATGCCAGCCCTACATGGCTAGTCCATGGGAATATTTTTTGAAGCTTGTTTTTTTTTATCCTTTGCGGGCCTTTTGCGGAACGAGTCCTGTCCTCGGGCTTGGTCAGCATCACGCGCCGCACGATAGGACATCAAGCTATTCATGCCCTTTTGAGCATACTCTACGCACACGAGCTGTGCTGGCATCGAATCGTGCTTACCTTTTCAAACAAGAGGGAGCCCCAAATAAGTTTGGCGAAAAGAAGCAACTCCATAATGTCAGCAAGTGGAGTAACCTTGTCTACAGGAACATGATTGGGAGCAAAGTTACTTTTCTCGAAATTTATTGAGAGTCATGTTGCGTTTGAGAAAGCAAGCGATGACAATGACTCTGTGGGCAAGCACGCAGAATAATAAGGGTATCGTCCGCGTACTGCAAAACATGACACGGCAAGTAGCTGTCGAGACCGCGACTACCCTAGCTAGAATAATGCAAAAGAATGGATTCGGTTAATTTAGAGCTATGCTAAAAACAACACCGATATAATACGAAACAGAGGGAGTATGTTGCAAGTTGCCACCACACATACAACAGTAAGTCCTAAGCATCGATTTTGTTTGGATAAGCAAAAATACGTTGTTGGCCCCTGCCCATGGAAGCTATTAAACGATGAGATCCCTATATATAGCGAGCAATAGTGTTGCACTCCTCATGCACACTTAGCCGGCTCCTCGGCTCAAGCGATAAAGGAAGGAACTCATCGATGGCTGGGTGTGGCTTGGCCGTCCGGGTGGTGAGCCGGCGTCTCGTCAAGGCCGAAGCCCAACCTGGACCTCTTATGCAACATCGTACAAGGGTCCGTGGTATGCGTCTACCCCAAGCCGGCCGCCGGCGACTTTAACGACGTAATCGCCACGTTTGAGGCCCACATGCCACACTTCCTCAACTATTTTTACCCTGCGGCCATCCGCATCATGGTGGACCCGAGCTCCAGAGTCCCGAAGGTCCACTGCTACATGGTGCGGGAGGCCATCACGCCGGTGGACTACGACGAGCTGTACCAGCAGATGGTGGACTGGATGGAGGTGCACAAGCCGGCCAATTTCTTCGACAGCGCCACCTTCGGACTCGGTAGTCCCACCATCGCCCAGACCTTCTGGACCTCCTTCCCGGGCGACACCGAATTCGGCTTCGGCACCGCCGCGCTGGCGATGCCGGTCCACGCAAGCTGCGGCAGACTGTGCATCGGCTTTTTGTCCATATCTGCAAAGCCAGAGGACCCAGGGACGTGGATCCTCGGCGCCTTCATATGGCCGCGCCTCGCGGCAGCGCTCGAGTCCGACGAGCAGCGCATCTTCAAACCTCTCACGATAGAGTACCTTGGTCTCACGCGTTGCGCCACCAGACCGCGGCTCTGAATTCTGGTCAACAATATATGTAAGAACCGATGAAATAAAGCCAGGTGGTGCAGGTGACGTTCCTGCCTGATGAGTCATGAAGCTGTTCGCAATCGCATAGAATTATACTTCACGTTGCGGCTAAGTCTTGCCATTTTCCGTTTACCGAGTCATTCGGCATGATCCGTTGTATGTATGTATGTATGTGTGTAATTTATTATTGTACTAAGTATTGTATCTACTTGATTATCTGGGTGTTTTTATGGTTATTGTGCATCGAGGCTGAGCAATAATTGTTTTTTGCATGGGTGGTGGGTATTTCTGCCTTTTTTGTGTGTGGAGAAACTAGCACCGTGCCCCTCGCAAATTCAATGATATTTTCTTTAATATGTTAGAAGTATATTACAAACTAGCGTTGTGACCCGCGCATTTGCGCGGCTAGATTTAACATACAATGTTATGTTTGGTGTTTTTGTCCAACACTTCCATTCTCGCAACTCATTATACGATTTGATTCGTCAAGACATTAGCTTTGGCATTTTATCACATTGTAGACAAACTGTAGCTAAAGGCAAGCCTTGGTGAAAATATGAATATACTCTCATAGAAGTGTTTGATAGTTGAAGAGCACTGGTATTGAGGTTCGAGCCCGATTTGTAACACCATTAACATTTACAGTAATCTCTAGTTTTTCATCTTTCACTGATCATCCCTCAATGTGTGTATCCCTCCAACAAACTTTTCATGGGAATTGTTCTACTAAGAAAGAATGAATGCACCTATCATATTTATAGAATTCCTATTGTTCATGCATCTTAGGATAACCTTTCACCTAGATGGCCCTCACTTCTACGCATCATATTGATAGAAAATTCATACACCAAAAAGGAGCACCACGGTTGGATGATTTCCTTAATGATTTTGTTGATGTTCTCACCAAGAATTAAGTATGACATTGATGACTCTTATTTCGAATTGTGTTCTCTTTCTTCATTCGTCTGGTAAGTGGCTGTATATAATCATCAAATATATGTATTTTCTTCACACTCTTACATAGTTTTTACAGCTAAGCGGTCATTTTTGAATTCCAATCTTTGGTCTATTGAAATGCTTTTATTTTTCTGTTGGCCCATATACTACTTCACCTCTGTTTTCATCTTCTATTTTTGTAGTGCATATCATGGTGTGCTTGTAAAATTTTGTACGTGTAGCTACTCGTGCTCCTAGTTCCCAAATTGTCTACATCGTTTCTGCCATTCAGATCATACTCCTATATATTTGAGTGTATGCTAGCTTATCTAATGGTTCCTCTGCTCAAAGCTAGCTGACCAGTATGCTATGTATAATCGAAGTCGGCCCAAGCATGGTGAATGTCTCCACTAATCCATAACAACAAAACTTTGTTGCTTTAATTAATCTTCTCCTTAAAAAGGTTTTTGATTTCACCTCTCTAAAAAATTATTGATGTAAAAAATAACATTGTCCAGAGCTTATCGATTTTCCTTCTAGCGCAAAAATTAGCCTTAAATCACTGGCATGCATATCACGTGTGTGCTGCCACCCATTGAGGTTGAGCCTCGCTGGTGTTCCACGGACCTCTCCGAAGCCTTGGTCCGCCAGCAGAAAATTGTGGAATTGCCTATGAAGTATTCTCATGTTAAGCCTGTGTTTCTCAAGCCCGGCTTCTTTATGCAGCGCGGAAGCAGCCCTCTGCGTCCGAGTCAAGGCGTTGGGGCACCCTCCATCAGCGCAGCATTGAGCCTCTTCTGGCAGAAGCCCCACTGATCTGTGTGTGCCTACATGCTATTGACGTGTTATGCTTGCCATGCTGCACCCATGTTGTAAAGTTCGAAGCAAGATAAAAGCTTATAAAATTATATTTTGACCACGTACAGTGAAAGCTCAGAAACTACCCCTGTTTATACATGCACCAAAAAACTACAATTGCACTACGTGCGTGGCTATGGTCTGGTCAAATTCCTTTGCATGTATATCTGTCTCGGAGCATGTATGGCCGTCCAAAAAAAAGCTATAGTGTTCAACTGAAAAAACTAACCGTGACCAATACATAATGACTGGCTGATGTCATGGATTGCATCATCCATCTATTAAGCCGTTCTTTTTGGTTTTATAATAGCTCGTGGAGCCTTCGGATTCCAGCCTTTCTTAGGAATCAGCACACGTATTCTGCTAGGAGATCCTTCCATTCTGTCGGTAGGGTGTTATGGTCAGACTCTTCCCTTTTTTCCGATCTGGACTCTTCCATATTGCTGGCTGCCGAACCTTTTTTCTGTTCCCATATGTACATGTAATGCAACATGAACGTAAGATAGTTTTTTTTCTTATAACATGTTGAACAATTAGTATATGACACGTGACATATCAAACTTTGTGTACGTGATAATATTTGTATGTAACGTTACATCTTTTAAATCTCGACCGATAATATCTAAATTTTACGGTCAAGATAATTTAATCTATGTGGACAAATATGGTGGCTTGTTTGTCTTTTGTTTTAATTATATAATAGATAAGTTTATGTTTTCACACATGCTCATGTTAATCTACTAGTTATATATCATAAGATAGTTCCATCGCCACCACAGATGTTATTCTAAATAATATATCACGTGTTAAACACCATTAGATCCACTCAGAAAATTATACTAGTTTAGAACAAGAGCTAACATATATTTTATAGATTCATTAGTTCAGTATGCGATATTGGAATTTGGTCGCTAATATTAGAGTATGCAGTTAAGAAAATATGTATATTGTGATAGAAATTATAGTGAGGGTTCACAAAATAATGATCAAGTGCTATTCAGGTACAAATATCAATTAAGATCCAATATACCCACACAAATAATACAATTATTGTCCACTCTGATTATACTCGGCCTTTTCTCGGGCCGGGCCATGTCAAAAAAAGCCCGACTCTGAAAATCTTGGCCCGACCTGACCGTCGGGCCGCAGAAATCTGGCCCGAGGCCCGCGAATGCTATTTATCACATTAAGCGATCGCGCGGGGATGTCTCGCTGAAGGAGTCTGCTAATTGGGCCGGCCCATTCGCTGGCAGTTAATGAAGAAAAAAGGGGAGGAGAGATCGCGCGGGGATGTCTCGCTGAAGGAGTCTGCTAATTGGGCCGGCCCATTCGCTGGCAGTTAATGAAGAAAAAAGGGGAGGAGAGATCGCGCGGGGATGTCTCGCTGAAGGAGTCTGCTAATTGGGCCGGCCCATTCGCTGGCAGTTAATGAAGAAAAAAGGGGAGGAGAAATGGGGGGCGCCCATGGGATTCGAACCCTGATCGCCCGGTTCACAAGAGGTGCGACTAGCCACTGTGCTAGGCTCGTGTTTGTGATGGATACGTAAGGCGTTTTTTCTTAACTCGAAACAAGCCGGGTTTTTCACTGTTTATTCTCCGGGTTTTTTTCCAGTGTTTTTTTCTCCATTTTTCTCTCTTTTCTCCAGTTTTTCTTTTTCTTTTTTTTCTTATGTTTGTTTTCGTTTTCACTCTACATTTTCGTATATGTCAAAAACATTTTTTTAATAAGTGATCAACATTTTTGTATACACGTTCAACATTGTCCGAACGCTTATTCAACATTTTTCAAATACTTGTTCAGCATTTTAATACTTATTCAACATATTCAAATACTTTTTCAACATTTTTCAAATACATGTTTAACATGTTTTAATACATATTCAACATTTTCCAAATACTTGTTCAACATTTTTAATACTTATTCAACATTTTCAAATACTTGTTCAACATTTTTCAAATTCTTGTTCAACATTTTTAGAATGCTTGATTAACATTTTTCAAATACTTGTTCAACATTTTTTCAAATCCTTGTTCAACATTTTTCCGAATGCTTGATTAACATTTTTTCAAATACTTATTCAACATTTTTCAAATATATGTTCAACATTTTTCGAATGCTTGGTTAACATTTTTGAAATACTTGTTCAACATTTTTCAAATACTTGTTCAACATTTTTCGAATGCTTGATTAACATTTTTCAAATACTTGTTCAACATTGTTCAAATACTTATTCAACATTTTTCAAATGATTTTTGTAGAGTGTTTTGTGTAATGTATATTTATATTTTTTTAAATGTAAACAAAAGTACAAAAATAAAGCAAAAAACAAAAACAAAAAACGTAAAAAAAAAAGAACCAGGCTGTGGCCTCGCGCGCGTGTGGGCCGGCCCATGTTGCTCGCCCCATTCAGCGAGGATTACCTCGCTCTCGCAGAATGCGAGATATAGGGGCTCCCCCCGAGGCCGGCCCAAGCCCAAAAAAGCCCGAACGAGGCCCGGCCCGCCAAGCCCAATCCTGGCTAAAATCATGTTTTTGGTAAAGCTGGAGCCCGGCCCGGCCCAACCATCGAACTGAAAATTTAGGACCGAGCCCAGCCCGATGGCATGGCTAGCTCAGCCTGGTCCGCGGGTCGTGGCGGGTCGGGCCGTACAAGCCAGGATGCCCATGGCTAGGTATAACTATGATAAATGTCTACTAGATCAGTTTTGAGATATGTTATGTATAGTTATGAAGATTAACCACCGTGGTCTGTCAAATGTTGTGCTTGAAAGGATAAAAGTCATTATGAAAATATGTCGGTTGTGGGTTTAGCATTGAGTGTTACATTATTTCCAGAACTTCAACCATTTTATATTTGTTCTAGTTGATCATCAATGCTTTTAGTATATAGTGAACAATGTGTTGTATGGATATATAGGGAATATGTATTTTTAGAGGGAAAGAATCACAGTTAGAAACATAGGACACTATGTGAAGATTTGTTATAACCGTATTCTTGCTAAGATATAAGCAAAATAAGCAACGTGAATTTTAGTTTTGCTCTCATGTACTCTGACAAATCTTGGATACTTTTCTTCTATATGAATATGTTTCTATAATACAATATTAGAAATTACGAAAAATATTCTACACAAATTTAATGATTTATTTCGGATCATTTTGTTAAACTATTTTTATATAATATCAAAGTTGGAAAAGTTATACTATAACCTTTACAAACATCTACTATTTTGAAACACTTTAGTATTATTTTCTATATTCATTTCACTCTCTCCCACTATTATAACTTTTCATTGCTTTATGACTTGTACTTTGTTGATATGTGATGGACTGTGTGATATATTCGTGAGTTGTATGTTCTCCACGTTGGACTATGTAAAATGTGTCTTATTATGATGAATTTGATGATCTGTGTATGTGGCATACGGTCTGTGATCATATATATGCATGAGACACTAGTTTCAACACAATGTTGAAGAAAGAGGTCACGGCCCAGTAAAGTTGTGTTGAGGTTAGTGACTCATGATGCTAAGTTGATGCCTAGGAGTTAGAGCTTCATGTCCATGATTGAAGCTCTATATGACTGTAGCATTTATACACATCATCATCTCTGGTGAGACTCTAAAATCACTTCGCTTTACTTGCTTGAGACATCGGGTTGAACAAGAGGTTTAAGAAGAGGCTACGACCTAGTAAGCCTGTGATGAGTCCATTTACTGTAGTGCTGAGTAAGTGATTCTACCAACAATCAAGAACCAGCCCAATCTGATTGCTTGAGACACCAGATTGAGCACGAGGATGAAGACATAGGCTGTGTTCTAAGTAAACATGTGATGAGTCCAACGCGTCAATTCTGAAAAACCGTTTCTTCTAGAAAACAGAGTCAGTCTGCTTGAATAGTTGGAGATGTCGTTCTCGACAAGAGCATGAAGAAGAGGCCCTGGCGTAATAGACATGTTTTGAGTTCAGCATCTCATGTGATGAAAAGCTAATTCTAGTTGATTTTGAGCTTTATGCCAACTGGTGTGAAGACTCTATGTGGTTGATCTTGTCCTCTTGTACGTAAACTTTTAAGAAGACATCCTAATCTGAGATGAACCACAGCTAAAGCTGCTGTGATCACCCATACACGAAAACAATCCCCAACGCTAGAATTCACAAATCGCTAATAAATAGCACCTAGAACCCAACAGTCAAGGTTGGATATTTTGGAGGACACACATTGCATATCTTGTTCCTCCCCCCCCCCCCTCTCATGTATCCATTCTTATCTACTGAGAGAGTTAACGAGTAGCTAGAATGATCGAGCCACCAAGTATACATCTATGTGAGAATACCATCCTTGTTACTCTTGGAGTTTCGGTATCTCCTAGTTGTGTACTAGTATTATAATCTAACATCAAAAAATGTCTTCTTTATCTTGAGTCCACAACTAATGAGCCTAGCAAAATAGTATGGTTTGAAGTATTTTAGAGCATTCATGTTCTCAGTTGTCGTGCAGACTGTGTACATGCAAGAAGGGAGGAAGGTTGGGATACTTCATTTGGATAGATGAAGTATCCATGCTGCCAGAGGAACATGACCTACCCCATGCAAAAGCGGGAGGGCGTCTGGCCGTTTCTCAACAATATTTCATGTGTTCCGTGTCTAGTGGGCCCGCGATGTTTACACCCTAACTTTAAATCGAAAGTTTTGATTTCATGTGACCTTACACTTTGTTTAGGTTTGTATAGGTCATAGGAACATGTCCAGCCCAAAATAGGGCCATGTTGTGTTCAAGCGTTGAGTCTATGGCCTCCAAGTGGAAGTTTTGCACTGTAAGCTCGAAATCTTCATGCGTGCTTAGTCCTTTTTATGAAGGAGTTGCGAGCTGAAAGTTGTGTATTGGCTTTTCCTATTTACACCACCATATTATATCCAAATTAGCAGCCCAGTCCAAATGGGAGACGGTTTCCAGCCGTTTCTCGGCGTGATTTCATGTGTCACTTGTCTGGTAGAAAAAAAGGCTTTGCGAGAGCGTACACTTGGCACAAACCTGAAGTAGGCGCTTATGAAAAATTGTGTTGGCGCGAAAATTTTAGGCAGGAATATTTTTTTAATAGAGGGGTGGACCTACAAGGCAGGGACAGGGGAGCGGCACGTGCCCCTGGCGTAGCCTCAGCGCCCAAGCCTAAATGTGAGCGTAGTAAATAAGTATTGTGAGAGGAGCTCACGGCCATCCACCGTGACAGTACATAAGCCATTCGAGGCGTCCCAGAATTTTTATGGTGAGACTATACTCCCACCCCGCCTCGCCACTGCACCATCCCAAGTGTGTTGTCCCACAGCCCAACTAGAGGCTTTGCCAAGAGCGGCATGAACAGGGCAATCGGCAATATATCTTGCTAGGCTGTGGCCCAAAACGGCTGAATTGTGTTTGAACGATTTGAGCGGGAGAAAGTTAGGTGAAGTACAAAGTTAGGCGGTGAAGGCAATTGCAATTGTTGCACTTGGATTGATTGGATCCCACGATGGGATTATATAGTACAAGGAGGTGGCTTGGTGTGACGCCCCCGAACTCAATCGTGCACTAATCATACACGCAGCATGCACGATCAAGATCAGAGACACACGGCAGGAGATCACAACACAACTCTACGACACAAATTTAAACATTAATCTTTATATTACAAACCAGGGTCACAAGGACCCAGAATACATCAGTCAGCAAACAACATAAGTCTGGGTACAGACGGAGTTAAACAAGTTTGCCTTAAGAAGGCTGAGCAAAACAACGACAACTGATCGAAAAGTCGCAGGCCTCCTGCCTGGGACCTCCGAACTACTCCTGGTCGTCGGTCTCCACGTAGTAGTAGTCACCGTCGGGGATCTCCGGCATCTGGGCTCCGTCATCTGAATGCAGCAACCGGGTAGAGGAAAAGGTGTAGCAAAGCAACCGTGAGTACTCATCCAAAGTACTCGCAAGACTTACATCAGATCTATGCTACATATGCATCGGTATCAATGAAGGGGTATATCAGTGGACTATACTGCAGAAATGCCAGAATAAAGGGGGGGAAGAACCTCTATGTAACACAAGTGCCACCATCTTGCAGCAAATAGACGAGATGAGAGTGTCTTACAGCAAAGGAAGGAGTATGAGCGTATACGATACCAACTAGTAATTAACACAGCGGTACAATACCCTGAGATCCTTCCTCAACTCCCTGCGAGAAAAGATCCTCGGGCATTCCATATTTATTGAGCAATGTACTACACGGGATACTCTCATATATCCAAGCGTCCTGTTACCGTGAACATGGCTATTCGAATATATTACTTCCCTGCAGGGGTACACCACATTTCCCAACACGCTCGATTACATCTGGCCGGACACACTTTCCTGGGTAATGCCCGGCCTCGGGCAATCGACACACCGTAGTCCTACCTAGGCTCCGCAGAGAGGTCAGCACGCCGGTCTAAATCCTAAGTGCGAAGGGGTCATGGGCCAATCGCCCTAAGCACTCCTGCACGTTGCTTGACTGGCCGGGGACCAAGCCCACCTCTGTATCAGGCATGCCGCTCACCCCAACAATCAGCCCGCAAAACTGTGACGTCTGATAGAGCTTTATGGAGAATGTATGATGCAGAGGGCCCCATTAAACCATTATCCCGCGTGGTGGTTAGTGCGTATAGGCCAGCGGCCAACCCAGATCAAATACCCAAATCCGTTAGTGTATTATTAGTAGCTCGTGGACACGAACATGGGTCCTGTCGCTCCGACTTGGTAACTCGCGGACCACGACTAGGGACCAGGCCCACCTCTCTCCTAGGTGGTCTCCACCTGCCCAGTCGTTCCGCCACAATATCGCTCGCGGGTGCTCTCCGGGCCAACCCGACTTTAATATGTATCTCTCGCGGGTACCCTTGGGGCCGACCGACTTTAGCATTTTATGAATATTGCAGTAATGTAAATATATCCGTGATCACCGCCCGAAGGGATCACGGCCCGGCAATCTAGCTAGCAACACGGACAAGGGTGTAGGGCCAACAGATGGAACAACGGCATAGCTAAACTAGGCATGCTAGGATAACAGGTAAGCATCTATAACAGGCGACAAAATCAAGATATGCATCAGAATAGGATCTACCGAACAACAGCAGTAACCATACCTAATGCATGAAGTAGAGAGAAATAATAGGCGATATAGGAATGACCAAGGAGGTTTTGCTTGCCTGGAAGCTCTGCTGAGAGGGGCTGATCGTCAGTAGCGTAGTCGTAGCCAGTGTCGTCAGCAGTCTCGGGGTCTACCGGAGAAGAAGGAGGGGGAAGAAACAATAAATATAAAGCATACGAATGCAACACAATGCACGGCATGGCCAAATGTTATGCTAGGGGTGCTCTAATGCTTTACTAAGTATTTTAGACGAAGTGGGAAAATATTCCCAGCTCCATTCACCATTCATTCAGCTGATCTGACAGCAAAAGTTCTAGGTTCACTATGATAGGAGTGATGGTCAAGCATTTTGTTGACATATTCGGATTCGTTATATTTTTCTGATCACTTTTCATATATAAATTATTTTCATCTGAGTTATGGTTTATTTTATATGATTTTTCAAAGTTTAATAGATTTTCTGAATTATATTTAATTCGAATTAAAACAGTAAATGCCATGTGTACCCACTGTGGGCTAGCCACAGTGGCTGACATGTGGGGCCAGTCAACTGCTGACTGGGCCGGACCTTATCCATTTGAGCAGTGCATGGGGTCCCACATGTCATTGGCTCTGGGGGGGTTATTTTAATTAAAGGGTTAATTTGCCAGGGGGCCACATGTCAGTGTCTATTAGGGCCAGGGTTAGTACTAATTATTGGTTAGGCCCTAACTAACCATTTGACGGCCGGGGCCCAGTGAACAGTTGCCTGGCCGGCCAGTGCACGGCAGCGCGCGCGCAGGGCTCTCCAGAGCACGGCCGGGGCACGGCCAGCATGCGGGAGGGCGCCAGAGGACGCGCACGAGATGGCGGGGGCACGCGCAGGCGTGACCACGCCCAAGGGAACTCGCGGGCGAGGCGTACAAGGCCTGGCCGAGCTCGGCTAGTCGAGCCCGTGGCCATGGTGAGCGGCGGCTTTGGCCACAGGCGGGCAGCAGCAGCGGAGGAGCGAACCGACGAGCTAAATGGGGCAAAAGGTGTGGAGGTGGTGGACGTCTTGGGGAGGCCTGGGGTTGCCGGAGTCGAGCAGATCGAGCGGCGCGTTGCCGCGGCCGTGGGGGAGGGGAATGGGTCGATGGCGACGATGCATCGCGTCCTCGGATGAACGAGTGCCCGCAGCCGACGTAGATGACAATGGCACACCCGCTAGACAAGGTGGAGCGGCGTGAGGAGGCCGTTGGCCACGGCGCTCATGAAGGCGCATCCATGGCGGCGTCGGAAGTGAGGGAGCGAGTCGAGAGAGAAGGAGAGGGGGAAAACGGGGGGATTTTAGGGTTTTCGGCAGAGGGAGAGAGCGCCGGGGGTGCATCTTATCCAACCAGGGGGCCACGGGATGGCCGACAGCGCGGCATCCAGCGCGTGGACGGCCATGGCGTCCCTGCCTCCCAGCTCTGGCGCGAGGAGGGAGAAAAGGCCAGCCGTAGTGGGCTGGGCAGCACTGTGGTGACTCGAAGCCCAGTCCACCAGTGATTTTCTTTCTTTTCTCTTTATTCTTTTCTGTCTATTTACTTCTCTGCTGTTTTACATTTAGTTAGTGCACCAAACGATTTTTGATGAATGTGAAACTTAGTACTTAATTCATGCACAATATTGTGGTGTTGCATAAAAAGTTTCAGAGCCTTTGGAATTGTTTAGGCATTTTTAGAAATTGAAAAGGTCAATTAAATTGCTGCTGTTCCACTGTTTTAATTCCTAGGGGCATTCTGGGAATTTTAGTGATGTTGTTTTCCTTAACTTAATTACTTATGGATTATTTACAATAATATGAACTATTTTGTTTGCATGTTTGAAGATGTTTTGTTTTGACTTGCATTTGAATTTTGAATTTGATGTTGGATTATTTCATAATTTGCAGTTAGGCTTTATTAATAATGATTACATGGCAAGTTAATTAGCATAACTAGTGTTTAGTAATCTGGGTGTGTCACACTTGGTTGCCAAGTAAAGAGATTACAATTTAGGAAATAATCTAAACTAATTCTGATGCTCCTTGATTTCGGCTAAATAGACGTATCCGTCACGTACACTTGTAACACCCCCCGCAGTCGGAGCGGGAGCAGGGCGGACATTCAGACTGGAGCGGAACTCCGTGAACACTGTTGATGACAACCCTTTGGTGAATTTATCAGCATACTGGAAGACGTTGGGATGTGAAGAACACGGACTTCTCCAAAAGCGACACGCTCACAAACAAAATTGTAAGGGAACGCGACAGAAAACAAAAAATTTCCGCACTACGAACACACCCAGGATCACTATGGAGATGCACACAAGGTTTTGATCTGATCATTACCGACTCATAGCGCAGCGGAACTACAGGCGATGAAGATCGGCGGTGCAGATCCCCGCAGCTAGGATTTACAACCTCCCAACCGCGAGGATGTTCTCCCTCGTCTGCTCCTCGGATAGTCCCTCGGACAGCCCTTCGGGCGGCAGTCGGACAGTCCCTCGGACGGTGTCATGGACAGCCCTTCGGGAGGACCCTCGAATTCGGACGGTATATCGGACAGCCCTTCGGGAGGCACTCTCGAACTAAGATCGAAAATACGATCTCTCTACGGGGTTGCACACATACGGTGTCAGCTATCCGGCAGGGCTTCGCCGTCCAGAACTAGTTCCCACCGGAACCCAGACAGTCTTTCGGCTCTACGAAACTATTTTGTGGGAGGGAGAGAGAAAGCCAAGTCATGCATGGCATTTTAATGAGAGTTGGAGTTAGTGTGGAGAGCTCCTCTCCACCTCTATTTATAGGAAAAGGCAAGGGGTAGGGTGGCACATGAAAAACTCAAAATGCCCATGCTATATGTCCCACATAAAGGGCAAAATAGGGAGGCAAGTGGAGCTCCATGGAGGAGCTCCCCTTGGCCGGCCACCCCCTTGGGCCCCCCCTCAAACGGGGTTCCCTCCTCTCCAAGTCTTCCCTTAGATCTTTTGGGGAAAGCCCAAAAAGGTGTTTTCACTATTCATGAAAATATTTTTCCGTGACCGTTAAATCCGAAAATATTTCTGTAGGTCCAGAACATTTCCAGTACCCCCTAAAATAATTCTGGACGCATTCCGAAACATTTCCGGATTAATGATTTTCATCTCCGAAACATTTCCGGTAACTCCGAAACATTTCCGGTTTTCTCTCCGGAACTTTTCCGTTGTCTCTAAAACTTTTCCGGTGACTTTCTCTCAGACTCCCTGTCTAGTATTCCGTAGATAGATGACACTTAAGCATGTGACCCTGTAGGTTCGGTGAAGTATAGACATGACCGGAACACTTTCCGATCATTGATCAATAGCGGAACCGTGGACATCCATATTGATCCCTATACCCACACGAATGAATATTCGAGTGAACCTGTAGTTGTCATGTGCTATTCCTGTTGCTTCGCGATATGTTACAAACACCCGAGGTGAGACATATCGGCATCCCCGTGAATCAACAACTTGTCCACTATGCCAGTTACCTCGTTACCCGTTTTGTTCTCTTTTCTCGTTTCCGTGTTCCGGCATCCCTGTGATCAAATCACATTGTGTCTGGCCAGACGATGATGGATACCATAACACTGAGAGGGCCCTAAGAATATCTCTCCATCGTCGGAGGAGCAAATCCCAATCTTGAGCTATCAAGTCCCTTGTAATACTTTTCCGTGAACCCGTAAGCCGTCGTAATAGCCACCCTGTTACAGATGACGTTTAACAAAACCCAAAGTTCACGAAGCAAGCACGAAGGAACTCGATACTCTCATGGTCTAAGGAATTATGCAAACGTTAAATTTCTCTGTGTTATTAACCATTTACTTGTGATGAATGTATCTCATAGCATAACATCAATTCGGGTCGATTCAACACAAGTGTTCTTCTAACATTGTGCCCTAAAAATTGCCGGCATAGTCATGCCCATGATCAGGAAAACAGGACGATCATTCAACACTTGAGCTAGTCTTAGAGGCATGAATAGGAATACATTTTACCATTTATTATACCACACGTGCACATGAGTTTCCCTCCGAGCCTTGTGGTTATTGTAGACTCAAGAATCATTGCAGTTATAGCATGGAACATAAACATCAATTACAAACTTGGAGATACAAAATAACTATTATTATTGCCTCCAGGGCATATCTCCTACAAAAATGAAAGTCAATCTCCACATCCTTGGTGCATTGATGTTGAACCGGGTTCGTCGACATGTAGACGGCGGATATGTTGTCACAGTAGACCACAGTAGCTCGTTGAAGAGGTCTATGGAGCTCAGACAGGAGCTGGCGTAACCTGCATGCCTCGGCAACGACGTTGGCGACACCATGATATTCAGCCTCAGCACTGGACCGAGGAAGACACCGTAACCGAAGGTGGACTTGTGTGTGTCCGCGCAGCCAGCCCAGTCGACATCAGTCTATGGAGTGAGCGATGCCGGTGACGAGCGATGTATCTGAAGTCCATGGTCGATGGTGCCACGAAGATACCGTAGAATCCGCCTGACCACATTTAGATGCGGCTCCCGTGGGTCGTCCATGTACAGGCATACCTGTTGCACGACATATGAGATGTCCGGTCTTGTGAAAGACAAGTACCGAAGAGCATGCACCAGATCCGACAGGTAGAGGGATCAGTAACGGCCGCCCCAACAGCGCCGAGCTTGCACTGTGTGTCGACGGGGGTGGAGCATGGGTTGCACTCGGTCATGCCTGCGCGGTCGAGGATGTCGATGATGTACTGTCGCTGCGAGAGGAACATGCTGGCGGAGGACCAAGTGACGGCGACACCGAGGAAGTAGTCTAGTTAACCAAGATCCTTGAGAGAGAACTCGCGCTCAAGAGCTGTGATGGTGTGCGAAGCAGCTGCTCAGATGAAGCCATCAGAACTATATCATCGACATATAGCAGCAGGTAGACAATCTCAGTGATGCGGGTGTAGACGAAGAGCGACGGGTCCGCGCGAGAGCTGACGAAGCCGAGTCGAAGAAGATGGTCGGCAAAACGGCTGTACCATGCACGGGGCGCCTGTTTTATCCCATAGAGAGACTTGTTGAGGCGGCACACGTGGTCGGGCTTGGAGACGTGGACGAACCCTGAAGGCTGTGCATAGTAGACCGTCTCGGCGAGAGTACCATGTAGAAACGCATTGTTGATGTCGAGCTGGTGAACCGGCCAGTCCTATGCGACAGCTATTGAAATAACTGTTCGAAATATTGCCGGCTTGATGATGGGGCAGAAAGTTTCACCATAGTGGACTCCTACACGCTGGGTGAAGCCGCGGAGGACACACTGTGCTTTGTACCAATCCAGTGTCCCATCCGGCTTAAGCTTGTGCCGAAAAATCCACTTGCCAGAGACGGTATTGGCGCCAGGCGGACAGGGAACGAGATCCCAGGTCCGATTAGTCAGCAGGGTCCTTTAGAGCACTCTGGTAGCTCTTGGCTAGCGGGCTAAGTGTTAGGAAACGTAGTAGAAAATTAAAAAAAAATCGCTCTACGATCAACCAGGAACACTATGAAGATGCAATAACGGTTTGGATAAGATCGTTACCGACTCTGAGTTGCAGCGGAAGTAGACGAGTCGGTGTAGATCGTACTTGGAGTCCCTCGAACTGTAGATGAACGATCCCGCGAACAGTCCCTCGAACGAAGACCGAAAGTATGGCATCTCCACAGATTGCAAGCGTACGGTCTTCACGATATGGCAGCGCTTCTCCGTCCAGAGCTAATCGTCACCGGAGAATTAGAGGGAGGATATTTGAACCACACTGGGCTTCTAATTATGAGGATTAGAGGATCTAGATCTAGCTCTAATTGGAACAACTAGAACTAGATTAGAGAACTAGAGGAGGCTCCAAAACTTGTGTATAAAAGTGCCCAAAACCTCTAGTATATATAGGTTGGCGGGAGGGGAGAGGGGGCACCACAAGGAGAAGGAAAACCTCCCCCTTTGGCTGGCCATGGAGGGGAAGAATCCCCCTCCAATTCGGCATCCCCCTTCCTTCTACAAGGAGGAAGGGGGCGCCTCCACCTATTGGGCCCAAGTGGCCCAATATTCTTTCCACCACCTGGTCTTTTAAGGCTAGTTGATATTAAATTAAATATAAAAGCCTCTTAACTATTATTAGAGCATTTTATTATTAATTTAACATCTTCGGAAACATTTTACACCTATATATTATTTATCGGTAATAACAGGTATTGCCCGATAAACCACGAAACCCTTCCGGTGACCCCGGAACGCTTCCGGTTCCTCTCAAAACTATTTTGAATATTAGTGAAACTATTTCACAAATATATTCTCATTGTTCCCGTCCTACTAGCACTCAACAGATCATGATTACCTTAAGCTTGTGACCCGGTAGGTTTGGTAAAACATTGACATGAACAAAACCCCTTTCGTTCAATGACCGATAGCAGAACCGTGGATATCCATATCGATCCCTATGAGTGCACGAATGACATTCGAGTAACCTTTGGTTATCATGTGCTATTCCCTTTGCTTCGCGATACTTTACAAAATCCGAGGTGAGATGTATCGCTATCCTCTTGAGTCATTCTCATGATCACTATACCGGTCTCCGCGTTACCGGTTTTGTTCTTCTTTCTCGTTGACATGTTCTGGCATCCCCGTGACCTAGTCACCTGTGTCTGGCTAGATGATGATGGATGCTGTCACACCGAGAGGGCCCTTGTCAAACTTTTTGATGAACCTGTAAGCTGTCGTTATGATCACCGTGTTACAGATGACGTTTGAGCAACGCCAAAGTCCACCGTACGGTAAGAAGTGACTATGATACTCTCATGGTCTAAGGAATTAAATCACATGTTAACTCTCCGTGTTATAACAATTGACTTGTGACGATTGTATCTCAAAGTATAACAAACAAGTTTTTGTCGATTCAATATGATCGTTCTTCCAACGTCATGTTCTCAATGTTGTTTTAGGACTATCGTTACACTTAATGATATCCTAAGATCCGAAAAACGTGATCACCAACAACACTTGAGCTAGTCTTAGAGGCGAGACTAGGAATCATATTTTACCGTTTATCATTCCACACGTGCATATGAGTTTTCCACTGATTCGCATATTCCAGGATCATAGCAGTTATAGCGTAGAATATAAACTCTTAATTATAAACATGGAAATATAATAATACAATATTATTGCCTCTAGGGCATATTTCCAACAAACTCCCTCATGGACTAGAGTCAATAATCTAGTTAGCATATTTTCCTTTACACCAATGACAATTCGGTGTTTGTTCATGATTTGTTTGTGGTATAGCCTTCTCCTATCAGATCTTGACAACTTTAGATCTGCGTGTATCATTTGCATTTCTATGCATCTATAATGTTTTCATAAGAATTCATAATTTGGGTGAAACTGGCTTTGTATATATTGAATCACTAGTAGGACCTTTGATTCCTTAGACTGACTTGTGGAACAACTATTGAGAACAATGTTCCATTGACACAATCATCTAGAAACCATACCAAGCTCATAAATGAACTTTTGATTCACCGCCCTCTATTGTTGCTTCTAAAGTGATGATATAGCCTTTCTGCTATACAATTCACCATAGTGACTTTATTGGACCAATTCCAACTTACTGTGCCACCATAAATCTTTTAATTGAAATTGCTCGCTTGGAGCGCCGATGAAGATTTTTGTCGATGTACTACTTACAATGAGCATGTATTGATGTAACTCCTTATAACAATCTCTTCATTTTCTCCGTATGTGAAAAACATGTCGTGAGTACTTAATGACATTTTCATTGTTGTTCTATGACCAACAATTTGACCATTCTGGTAACTTTACTCACAACTTACTTGGAGTACTGGACATATCTGGTTGTTTCCATACCATGGTATATATTTAACACAAGTGTGATTGAAATCATGTATTTCGCTCATCAGTATTTCAGGATACCGATTCTTGCTTAAAACTCCTTCCATGTGACTTCACAAGAAACTCTTCTTGGCGGTTTTTCATACTAAACTATTTTAGTATCTTGTCAATATTTATTTTGGCTAATCCCGATTAGACACTACTATCTCCATAGATCATTATGCCTAATACCATGGCTATATTACCTAAGTACTTTACTGAAAAACTAGTTTCAATAAAGTTTTAATTCGTGTCAAGAAATTTATATAATTTTCAATCAACAATGTGTCATGCACACACAGTGTTTAGAAATATTATCATGCTTCCACTTACTTTCTTGTAAATACAAGCATCTTTGCTTTCCTTGATGAAATCAAATTATTTGACCATTTCATCAGAACAAAGATTCCAACTCCATTATGCTTGCTTCGGTCCATTATAGGATCACTTGAAGTTTGCACACTTACTAGCATCCTCTGGATCGACAAAATTACCTTGGATCGTATCACATATACAACCTTAGTTTTATTTCCATCTCATGGAAATCTTTTTGACATCCATATATCTCATAATTGAACTATTTAGCAATTGCTAGTTCAACCCGAACTGGCTTCAAGTATTGCTACGACGAGAAAAATTCGTAATAGTTAACTCTTTGATCTTTGTCAAGCTTTATAAAACATTTTTATCTTTGTCAGTTTATAGATCCATTATTATACGTCAGACTCTAAGTCTTCCAGAGGATTTATCAAGTTCTAAACTTGAATTGTGTAAATGGATACTATCTCGGATTACTTTGGCATACAACCAATTCCGGAGTCAGGGCCCATCAATGCTTCTCTGTGCATTATAGGTTCATTGTTTGTGCAACAATATTTCATCTGCACACCACAAAGGTATGCATGAATTTTCCAACCTATATAGTTCAGCTGCAAGTTCGATCGAAGTCTCTATATCTCATTTAGAGGCTTTCGTATCAGTCGTGGTAGGAAATTCAACAATTAATTCTAGCATTTCTTTTCTTTGACATGATCACGAAGATTTTTTTAATTTTGTTGAGTTGCACTGTCCTCCCACTCACTATTTTGTAGAAAACATTATCTTCAAAATTTATGCGCTCTGTAGCAAAACACTTTGCCTCGGTGTAGAGATAGAGGAATACCCAACCATTTGGGATAACCTACAAAGTAGCACTTATTTCAATAAATTTGATGGTGCTCTTTTCAGTGTAAAAGCCACAGTCTCTAAAGCATCACATTAAAAACTATATTGGCGAGATAAATAATGTCATCTTTGATCTCACCATGTCATACATAGCTTGATAGCATCTACTCAAAACACTCTACTCTTAGCAGTGTTCTAGGAGGTGCAATCTATAAAATAGTTTTCACAGCTCATCAAACATCCACTAAACTTGTAACTCAAATATTCCTCTCCGCAATCTAATTGAAGAAACATAATTTTCTTGTTACAATAAGTTCTACTTCATTCTGAAAACCTTCTGAAACATTTCAAAGGATTCAGATTTATGTCTCAATAAGTAAATATAAATATCTACTTGAGTCATCCTTGAAGATAGATAAATCTACTGCTTGCAACAACACTTATTGGACTACACACATCAATATGCATATTTCCAATTATTTTGTTGCTCGTTCTTTATGGCCTGTGAACGGTATTTTAGTTTACTTCACTAATTGGACGAAAGTTGCAAGTGTCAGATGATTCATACTCAGATGACTTCAAAATTCATCACTATGAAATTTCTCCATGCTAGTTTCTCCAATGTGACTAAATACAGTGCCGCACAGATGTGGTATTCTTTTAGTCTTGTGAGATTTAGCGTCAGTGTTATGGATGTTCAATTTTATCATCAATATTCATAACATACATCTTATTCACAGGAGTATGGCCTTTTGTTCATAACATCGAACAACTATTGTTCTATCATGAACAACCTCCTTGCAACTTCTATGCAATGGGCTAGAGTGTATAAAACTCTAAAATGAATTATGACAATAAATACAGAGGAAATACACTGATGGGAAATACTATAACTTTTACAATGTTTCCATCAAATATTTTAACCTGATTATTTGTTGGTTATTTAGGCTGTTGTAGTTTCTTGCAACAATTTACAACAACATGCAACCAAGTCGATATCCTTGTGATCAACTATTAACCACAATACTGAAAAATTAATGATCAACAAATCGATCATATTTCCTAAGAACTACACTTTACTTGACCAACTTTCTCTACATCTTATAACTTGTATGACATTCATACCTGAGCTGGACATTCCAGTCTTCCTTTCATTCTGCCTTTTTTACTTCTTATAGTTTTACTTCCAATATTTCTCCTCCTTATAGAAGAAGCATCCAACTTTAAGAGTGGCGTGAGCCCCAAACTTTCCTAGGCAAGTAAGTCTCATTACATCCTTCGGATTTGTTATTTCTCTTTAAGTTCTCACCATCAACACATGACTGGTGTTCATCTAGATCATATATATTTCAGTCTTAAGCATAGTTGAATGTTTACTAGAACTTGCAAACAAACGCTTCTTTAGATATCACATATCTTTCAGCCTTTGTTTGTTTCTGAAAAATAATTTTCAGTTCCAAGAATATCACATGACTATCCCAAACATTTTGAACTTCAGGTTTCATGGAAGCAAGCAGACACTGATAGGATTCTAGCGTTTTGGATCGAAGGACATTTGTCTCGTCATCCATAGCATCAGCGGGAGAGTATTTTAATCATGCAATAGGAACAATCTTTCTCGGCACTCTAGAGGACGATCCTCTCATTACGTTTACCAATCATAAAGATTCAACCAGATAAAAACAGCTAATCAATTTCAACAACAAAGGTGGAGCCGTGAGCCATTATTCTACAACTATAATGCAAACTACACATAGACATTGTTCATAATTAATTTGCACTAGTGATTAACTTAATTAATAGTGCCACCACTCAAACCAATATCTCTCATAATTGATTTTAAGTGATTCAAGACCCTGATCTTATTCAGAACCATTCATGTGGACATCAATGATGACGTGAATTTTGGCTGGTAGGCAAACTTTTGTCGATCATATCTCCATATGACTCTTGTTCATCTTTCGATGCTTCGTGCTCCAAGCTCAGAACAATTCTGCCAGAACTTCAAGACAACCGAGTGTTTCTGCTTGCTCGGTCTAACCTCACCCGCCTTACACCTCACGATCCGTTTGTACTCATATGGACATGATGCACTCCGGAAAGCTACGTGTTATAGACGGTTGCAACACTGGGAAGAGCACTTTTAACTTAATATTTTCTGTGAGAGATCACCCTAATAATTGACTACTGCGTAATCAAATGGTGCAAACAAAAAAAGGGATAAACGTCTCAGGCAATTCATAATAGCATGATATGGTATAGCCCTGGGCGTTGGGAAGTCTTCACGGTCTTCTTGAATCTTCAGTTGAAACGTCGCCGTGGTAGCAAAAAAATCGTTGCCGTTGCAGCCGTTCTAAAAATGCAGTCGTGGTACGAAATCGTTGCGGTGGCGGCCTTTTCAAAAACGTTGCCGTGGCGGCCTTTTCAAAAACGTTGACGTGGCACCAATTTCAGAAAACGTTGCCATGGCAACCATTTCAAAAACGCTGTCGTGGCACGAAAAATTTCAGCCCTTCCTCCCTGCTCCTGGTACAGCCTCCTCGCGCCGGGGTCCTCCACGCCAGCTCGTCACCATCACCTGTAACCTGTAGGCTATCTCTACATCTATTATATTACATTAAAGTGAAAATATTTTGGATCCAGCCATCATGACGTACTATGACGCGCAGGTCACTTAACATTACATCACATAACCATCTGATACATAAACTCATTATTATGACGAAGTCTATACCACATCACATGCAACCTGCAAAACCAAGTTAGACGTTCGCTAATCAGTTTTAGCAAATTTTAATTAAGTGGCTTCTAGGGTTTTCGGATAACTCTAGCTAGCTACGTCCACCATTAATGCGATAATTCTTGTTGCTAGATTAACTTTCTAGGTGTGTCTGGGAAGAGACTTAATTAAAAATCTTTAGCCCGACACTAAACTTCGTCAATACGCGTGACCCCCTAGAAGATTGAACATCTTCATTGCTCTCTCGTGTTTACGACAGTTCACTATTCTTGACTATGATGAAGCCCAAAGTACTGTTAGCAGATCGTCAACAGCCAGAGCCGATCGAATGTCAGAACTTTCTAAAAAGCTACATTATGCCATCAATGAACTGAACCGACGCAACACTCGAGGGAAGCATAGCAAGAACATCAAACCCTCACATCCACATGTGATCTAGATCGTAACCTGCATCTACTCATAGAACCGCTCATGATGCTAGTGTTGGGAAACGTAGTAGAAAACAAAAAAAATTGTTCTACGATCAACCAGGAACACTATGAAGATGCAGTAACGGTTTGGATCAGATCGTTACTGACTCTGAGTTGCAGCGGAAGTAGACGAGTCAGTGTAGATCGTACTAGGAGTCCCTCGAACTGTAGATGAACGATCCCGCGAACTGCCCACGAACAGTCCCTCGAAAGCACGGTCTCTCCACAGATTGCAAGCGTACGGTCTTCACGATCTGGCAGCGCTTCGCCGTCCATAGCTAATCGTCGCCGGAGAATTAGAGGGAGGAGATTAGAACAACACTGGGCTTCTAATTATGAGGATTAGAGGATCTAGATCTAGCTCTAATTGGGACAACTAGAACTAGACTAGAGAACTAGAGGAGGTTCCAAAACGTGTGTATAAAAGTGCCCAAAACCTCTAGTATATATAGGCTGGAGGGAGGGGAGAGAGGGCGCCACAAGGGGAAGGAAAACCTCCCCCTTTGACAGGCCAAGGAGGGGAAGAATCCCCCTCCAATTCGGCCTCCCCCTTCCTTCTACAAGGAGGAAGGGGCGCCTCCACCTATTGGGCCCATGTGGCCCAATATACTTTCCACCACTTGGCCTTTTAAGGCCCGTTGATATTAAATTAAATATAAAAGCCTCCTAA
The DNA here is from genome assembly GCA_039707655.1 of Elymus sibiricus. Taxonomy (NCBI): domain Eukaryota; kingdom Viridiplantae; phylum Streptophyta; class Magnoliopsida; order Poales; family Poaceae; genus Elymus; species Elymus sibiricus. Next base: position 372,899,259 of record CM077664.1, on the reverse strand, counting down.
CTATTATTAGAGCCTTTTATTATTAATTTAACATCTCCAGAAACATTTTCCACCTATATATTATTTATCGGTAATACCCGGTATTGCCCGATAAACCCCGAAACCCTTACGGTGACCCCGGAACTCTCTCGGTTCCTCTCGTAACTATTTCGAATATTAGTGAAACTATTTCACAAATATATTCTCATTATTCCCGTCCTACTAACATAGCAGATCATGATTACCTTAAGCTTATGACCCTGTAGGTTCGGTAAAACATAGACATGAACAAAACCAATTTTGTTCAATGACCGATAGCGGAACCGTGGACATTCATATCGATCCCTATGAGTACACGAATGACATTCGAGTGAACCTTTGGTTATCATGTGCTATTCCCTTTGCTTCGCGATACTTTACAAAACCCGAGGTGAGATGTATCGGTATCCTCTTGAGTCATTCTCATGCTCACTATACCGGTCTCCTCATTACCGGTTTTGTTCTTCTTTCTCGTTGACATGTGCCGGCATCCCCGTGACCTAGTCACATGTGTCTGGCCAGATGATGATGGATGCCATCACACTGAGAGGGCCCTAAGAATATCTCTCCATCGTCGGAGGAGCAAATACCACTCTTGAGCTATCTAGTCCTTTGTCAAACTTTTCCGATGAACCTGTAAGTTGTCGTTATGATCACCGTGTTATAGATGACGTTTGAGCAACCCCAAAGTCCACCGTGCGGAAAGAAGTGACTACGATACTCTCATGGTCTAAGGAATTAAATCACACGTTAGCTCTCCGTGTTATAACAATTGATTTGTGACGATTGCATCTCAAAGTTTAACAAACAAGTTTGGGTCGATGCAATATGATTGTTCTTCCAACGTCATATTCTCATTGTTGTTTTAGTACTATCGTTACACTTAACGATATCCTAAGATCCGGAAAACGTGATCACCAACAACACTTGAGCTTGTCTTAGAGGCGAGACTAGGAATCATATTTTACCGTTTATCATTCCACACGTGCATATGAGTTTTCCACTAAATCGCATATTCCAGGATCATAGCAGTTATATCATAGAATATAAACTCTTAATTATAAACATGGAAATATAATAATACAATATTATTGCCCCTAGGGAATATTTCCAACACTAAGCACATCCGCCAGAAGATTAAGATGGTCAACAGGTTTGGTCATGACACGTTTTCCACGCGTAAACATGGAGTGCGAATTGTCGACGAGTGGAGGGACGACAAGAGCTAGAACCACAGGAGGAGTTGGAGGTGTGGCTGGTGGTGTGGGAGGATCGGGTGTAGGAGGCTTGTTTGGCTCAGGTGGAGGAGGGGCGTGCGGCACTGGCGTAGGTGGGGTAATATTGGATGGAAGGATGACGGGATGATCATCTAGAAAGGAGAGATCGGTGGCTGCAGGGGGCGGGGGGTGTGGTGGGAATGTGTTTTCGTCGAAGACGACATGGCGAGAGATGATTATTTTGTGTGTTGCGAGATCGATAGAACGATAGCCGCGACGGTTAGAGGGGTACCCGAGAAAAACACACGCGGTAGTGCATGGAGCTAGTTTGTGTGGTGCAATAGCGGATAGGTTTGTATAACAAAGACAACCGCAAACCCGTATGTGGTCAAGAGGGAGAGGGAGGCCACAGGGAGCCTCGTAGGGCGTATGAAATTGGAGGGTTTTGGTGGGGTGAAGGTTGAAGAGAAACGTGGCAGTGTGAAGAGCTTCAACCCAATAGGTTGGTGGCATGCTAGCCTGGAAAAGAAGGGAACGAACCATGTTGTTAGTAGAGCGAATGACATGTTCAGCTTTGCCGTTCTGAGGAGAGGTGTATGGGAAAGACATGTGAAGGGTGGCGCCGAGGGATAGGAGAAAGAGGTTTGCAGCGGTATTGTCAAATTCGCGACCATTGTCACACTGGACAGGTTGAACGGATGTATTAAACTGAGTAGGGACGTAGGCAAAGAAGTGTTTGAGTGTAGAGAAAGTGTCAGACTTTGCGCGCAAAGGAAACATCGAAAGGTAATGGGTGAAATCATCTAGCACAACTAGGTAGCATTTGTATCCAGACACACTAGGAAGAGGCGAAGTCCATAAATCATAATGGATGAGCTGAAAAGGACGAATTGTTTGAGTAGAGGACGTATCAAAAGGTAGGCGAACATGTTTTACTAATTGACAAGCATGACATAAGTGATCATCGGTAGCATTTTTATTACAAGGAAAAGAAAAAGCACTTGCTAGGTGCGACAAAGCTTGACTACCGAGATGTCCTAGGCTACGATGCCACGATGTTGATGACGAAGTGGTGGTGGAGAGGGCATGCGCAGTGGAAGACGGCCACCAAAAGGGGTAGAGGTCGCCGAAATTATTGAAATGATGATCACGTTCTTGATGCGGAGGTCCTTCACAGAGAGACCAAAAGGATCAAACTCAATCGAAATAGAATTATCAGTGGTGAATTTACGGACAGAAATAAGATTTTTGATAAGGTTAGCTGTTACTAGGACATTATTAAGATAAAACGAGTGATTAAGAGCAGAAAGAGTGGTGTGGCCTATGCGGGTGATGGGAAGGGTATGACCATTGCCGACGATGACATGTGGGTAGGGAGAGTTAGAGGGGAGAATGTGCGGAAGGTTACCTTGATTGCCGGTCATGTGAGCGGAGGCGCCTGAGTCCATGAACCACTCATTCGGAGATGGTGGTGTTAGGGACATGGTGTTGAAAGCCTGCATGAGGGGTCCTTGGTCGAAAGACGGTGGCGCCACAGCATATGTCGGAGTAGGCATTGGAGCGGACAGCGGCGCTCCTGGCATCCAGGGCACGGGAGGTGGAGGCGCCCCTGGTGGTGGCATGGACGAGGGAGCACGGTAGGCCCACAAAGGTGGGGGCGACAGCATGGCATGATGAGCCTGTGGCGGACCGAGAAGTGGCGGGCGTGGTGGCGGACCTGGCCACATCTGGATAGACCCCGCCCAAGGGTTTGCATGGTTGGCCAGGGCGCCTACAATCCCTTCCCGGGCGTGTTGGAGTTGTCGCCTCGCTGCTGGGGAGACCCGGAGTGGAGGAAGCGGCATTGCGCGCCAAACCGGCAACTGCCTCGCTGTTGGAAGTTGCGGCAGGGGTAGGGGCGGCGCGGAGGAGTCGTGGTTCCTGCGCGACCTCTCGGTGGTGGAGGCGTGGCGACACCGAGAGGAGAAAAAAAACATAGTAGGAAGTATATTTCTCGTGTACCCGCAGGAAAATAATACTTAGTAGGAAGCACATATATGATGCGTCGTTGGGAGAAAAAATGTTGAGCGTGCCAAACAAATCGAATGGTGGAAAAATAGGAGGTACTAGAAAGAAAGTACTAAAAATAGGAGGTACGAGAAAGAAAGTACAAGTACTATAAAGTAGTACTAAAAATATTGATTTACTTTATTTGTTAAAACGGTAGATAGGTCATTTCGAGTCCAGATGGCTCCACCTGCATGGCTCTCTCCCTAGTCAGTGCTCTCTCATTGTCGAACTAGGCCCCATCGCTGCTGCGAAAAGTTGTCCACGGAGCATCATCAGCACGGCCGCGGCCCGTGCCCCGCTAGGACGTTGTTCCTCATGTTGCTCGTCAATAGGACGCCTAGCGAGCTCCGCGTGTGTGCGCCGTGTGTAGCCAATGGAGAATGTGGTGGAGTCTATATATAGGACTTAAAATAGCAACATGTGAACCATATATTTCTCGTGTTCGAACTAATGAACTAAGTGAAATAGGCGTGAACTTTTCATCCCAACTATGGCGATGTCAACAGGAAATGTTGTTGATAAATTGCAACCGTCACTAGTAGAAAATGGGACATTAGTCCCGGTTCGTAAGGGCCTTTAGTCCCGGTTAGGCAACCGGGACTAAGAAATCAGGACTAAAGGCCCCCCTTTTTAGTCCTAGTTGTGTTACGAACCGGGACTAAAGGGGCTCCACGTGGCCGCTGTGGAGCGCTCAGGCAGGAGGACCTTTAGTCCCAGTTGGTAACACCAACTGGGACTAAAGGCTGCCACGCGTCAGGCGTTGCCAAGCGCCGGGGTTTAGGGTTTTGGAGGGGCCGTGTTTCATTTTGTGTTTCCCTTTTTTTTTGTGTTTACCAATCAATTCTTTTTCATTTAGAGTTTTCATTTTCATTTTATGTTTTCCATTCAACTCGACGCTACTACATATAGCAATGAAGGAACCATTACACAACATCGTCATGAATATAGAGAAGTGACCTCTTTCTCCGTGCTTGGTCGAACAACAAGTTTTCGTATATATATTCGACGCTACTACATATAGTACACATTCATGCATATATACAATATAATATCTCTTACGATCGCTAATATCTAATTACCAATTCCCTACCAATTCCCGATGGTATTCTTTGGTTTTAGATATGACCTCTTCAAGTAAGAATCCCGCCAATTCCTCTTGAATTGCTCATACGCGATCCTTTGGTAGGAGATCGTCCCGCATTCGTTCGATCTAATTTAAAGAAGGGGGTCAATATATATGAATGAAACTCAACACAATTGATGATAATAAAATAAAATTTTGAATATTGTTTACGTACTCGAAGTTGTTCTAAAATTCTGCCCTTCTCACAGGTCGTCTGGCGAATGAACTCGCAAACGTAGTATCCACATAAATTATTCCCGTCTCCCTACCTCAAGCACTTTACGAGAATAGAGTTCAATCAAAATAATAATCAAGCATGATAATGGTATTGAAACTAGAATTAAAGAGATGCGCGGACCTACCTAGTACTACTTACATTGAGTTGTCGAAATTGCAGCTCCTCTTTCCATTCACCCCTAACCTTCTTGGTGAACCGTTTCCAAACCCTGCCCGGCAAAGAAAATGAATAAAGGAGTTATTAATTACTTGATATCAGGAAATGAACGAAAGTTGCCGATATAGTGCGATAATGACTGAAATTACTTCTGGAGCATTTCACTCAGGTCCGCCCACATCTTAGGGTCTTTACGTTTCGAGTCCATGACAAGTACTACTCCTTCGTCAAGCTGAATGACTAGCAGAATAAAGTGAAACCTGCGCACGCATAAGTCATCAATTACACTTAACATCGAGTAAGCGAAACAGAATGTGTACAAGACAGTAACACTCACATGAAGTTGTAAGGAAATAGTATTTCCCTTTTGGTTTGTTGTTTCCTTAACGCCCTTAGCAAGTTATCCTCTGTTTCCTCGGCGTTGTTTTTTACCGTATATTCATGTATGTTATTTGGGTTAATGAACCCAATGTCATAGATTTGTCCTCTTTTGCATTCGAAAATCTTCATTCTGCATAATATAGTGAGGATAATTATACATGCAATGAACGAGCTGAGCTAGAGACTTAATTACAGAAATAATACTTACAGACAATAACAACTGACGATAGATTTGTCGATGGCGTCTTGATTGTATAACTGAAATAATTCATCAAATTCAATGTTTATCTCCTCGTTTCCAGTGAAGTAAAGCTCATCTCTAATTCCCACCATGAGCCAGTTGCTCCCTTCCTTTGAGGCTTGCATGTACCACTTATGCAATCTTCGCATTTGTGTTGGTAGAAGCTGGACCTCCTCAGGTCTGACGAGAGGCTTCCCGTGCTGGTATCTGTATGCTAAATCAGTCGTTGGGAACTCTACCTGGCCTAAGTATTGAGCAAGAGTGAAACCAAGATCATGGGCCGCTACCTCCGGATCAAGCATGATATCGGAAAACACGTTGAGCGGGGGGCACGATTGGTTTTTCTGTTCTCCGAGCTGGGGAATTGTTTTCCCCCTTGCACTACTACTTCCCGACCGCTGCACATGTTCTTTATGTGACTTCATAATAGAGCGGTCATAGTTTGATGACAGCGAAGGCGGTGGTCGCGTAAGGTTTTCCAGAAAGTGCTTCGCTTTTGTCGGATCTATTTTCTCCTTTGGCTCGGGCTGTTTCGGTGCAAGCTGGCGTTTCACATCGGCATCCACGACCTTCTTGGTTTCCTCATCAGTCAGTTCGTATGGTAACTTGGCAGGAGCCTCCTTGATGCTGTTCCTTGTACCTGCTGAGGATTTCTTCGCAGTTGTAGTACTAGCCGTCGGAGTGGCGGTTCTCTTCCGCTTATCCACCTGGGGCTGAGGCGGCGGAGGCGACGGAGTCTGCTGACGTGGCGGAGACGGCTGAGGCGGCGGAGACGACAGAGGCGGCAGAGGCGGCGGAGTCTGCTGACACGGCGGAGACGGCGGAGGCGGCGGAGTCTGCTGACGCGGCGGAGACGGTTGAGGCGGCGAAGGCGGCGGAGTTTGCTGACGCGGAGATGGCCTTGGCGTCCAATGTGGAAGCACGATGTGTTCCTTTTTCCATAGAATGGTACTTTTTCTGGCATCTCCCAGTTCAGTCTCCCCTTCACCTGTAGGGAAGTCAAGTTCCAGCTGCTCAAATCCCTTGATAACTTCATCCACCCCGACAACAGCATAGCCATCTGGAATCGGAGAGCAATGGTAAGTTCCATTACGTACAGGAGGTAAGGCAAAGCCGACCGCCACTTTCACGGATATGTTGATGCATTTCACATGTAGCTCACAATTTTCCCTCTGCGTGATATCATCCATGGGATAGCGAGGAGCCGTGATATCATCTATGGGCCAAACGAGCTCCGTGGAAGCCACGCTGCTTTTCCGCTGAGATGGTGGGCCGACAGTATCGAATGCAGGATCTTCGTGCCGCTGAGATGGGCCGGTAGCTTGCTGGCTGGTAAGTGCGTCTAGTTGCTTCTGCTGCCACGCTAATTTTTGTTCTATCTGCTGCAGCCAGTCTACATGCTATTTCTTTTTTCTCCCTCGGCTTCTATAAGTGTCACTGCAGTCGGGAAACCCAATCTTCCATGGAACGGAGCCTGATGTGCCTCATGTTCATCCACTGTGTTCAGCATTCCCGAGGGCGCGTGTCAGCTCGTCGTTCTCTCTGTCGGGATTGAACTTCCCGTCCTGCACGTCCTTCATTGCAGCTTTAAGGGCTTTGAGGGGTGTTGCAAGTTGATCTTTTGTAAAAATACACTTCCCTGTTTCTGGGTCCAACTTTCCCCCATGCCCGTAGAACCAAGTCTTTGCCCGTTCGGCCCACTCCAATGTCTCTGGATCGATCCCTTTATCAATCAGGTCGTTCTCAGTTTTCTCCCACTTAGGCCTGGCAACCTTGTAGCCACCTGACCCCATAACATGGTGATATTACTTCTTTGCAGCATTTTTCTTATTTATTTTTGACCTTTTCTTAGCTTCATCCGATGTCTTGTACTCCACAAATGCGTCCCAGTGATCTTTTATCTTCTCATATGCTCCGGTGAATGTTGGAGTCTTGTTTTTCAGGATATAGTCTTGGTGCAATCTTTTCTTCCAGTTGCAGAATTGTGCAGCCATCTTCTTAAGAGTCCACGCCTTGACTTTTCGCTCTATAACTTTGTTATTTGGATCCACCTCTGGTGGTAGGGTGAAATTTGTCATGAGCGTATTCCAAAGCATTTCTTTGGATCTATTGTCGACAAAAGTAACTCCATCCGCCTATGGCTTATTCCATTCTCGAATAGTGATCGGGATGCTGTCCCTAACAATAACTCCGCACTGACTTACAAATGCTTTTGCGTTCTGCGCGGGACCAATCGGTTTGCCATCTTCAGCGACTTCTTCGATGTTGAACCTTTCATTATCGCCCAACCTTTTTTTCGGGCCTCGTTTCTGTATAGAAGATTGGCTCGATCCCGAGGGCTAAAAGAAGAAAGAAGCGTTAATATATGTATATACAAATCAATTAATGCATCTAGTCAGCAGAGGCTTAATTAATATACCTCGCCGGACTTTGTAATAATTAAGGTTCCAACACCAGAGCCGTCATCTTCTCCCTCCATTCCCTCACCGGAGCTGTCATCTTCTCATTCCATTCCCTCACCGGAGTCGTTCAGAAACTGTGAGGTGCTATCATCTCCGTCGCGGATTATTTCCCCCAACATGTCTTCTTGTTCTTCGTCTCTGCCGCGTTCCATAGTTTCTGCAAAGACTTGCAAGTTATTTCAATGCTATAAACAAATTATTAAAACAAATTCACATTTCCATGTCTATTTGCATCTCGATTAAAAAAATCACATTATTAAAACAAATTCACATAATATCACTAATAGATCTCGAATAATCCAGTTGCAACAATAATATTATCATATAATATCACTAATACATCTCGAATAATCCAGTTAATGCAACAATAATATCACATAATATCACTAATACATCTCGCCCAATCAAACTGGACGTCAACTCACGGTTCCTGAGCCGCGGGCGGTGAACACCCAAAGAGAAAGAACCATCACAAGATCATAGCTCGGGTGAGATCCCTGAAGAAACTGCCAGGTATTGGACCGATAGTGGCCCACGCGACCGCCACCAAAGAAGCTCCGGGTCGACGACGAGACCCCGATTCCTCACCAAGCTGCGCGCCCCGGAAGGTAGCACCTCCCAGTGCCAGGCCGACGGAGCCCAGTCCCGGACATGGCGCCTCTCAAACTGGTTGTCGTCGTCGAGTCGACGACGAGGATGCGGGCCGGGCATCGTCGCCGAGAACAAATTCCTATGAAAAAAAATCAGGTCTATTTCTCGTTCATTGTGAGACGATACTCCGGCTCGCCTTTATTGCGGCGCTACTGGCTCGCCTTTATTTCATTGTTTGCATCAGATTTCTTTAATTTTTCTTTTTTCTCTCTCACCACATGTCTATATGAGTACTCCTGAACTACCGGTGGCTCAGGGTCTACCGAAAAAATAAAGCAAGGAAGAAGAAAATAAATAACCGACAAACAAATGCAACAATATGCATGAAAACAGATGGCATATTTTGATTCGTATCGTTTTTCTGATCATCTTTCATATATAAATTATTTTCATCTGACTTACGGATTATTTTATATTAATTTCCAAAGTTTAATCCAATTTCTGGAATTTTCTGAAATTCTACCAAGTCCTGAAATCGGTTATTGATTAGCTATTTTCTGAGGGGTATAATGGGTAATCCATGGCTCTTTTGGAGGGGTGTCCTAAACATAATTTGTTGGGCATTATAATTGCTTCATCTACATATCAATTTCATGAATTGATAATTTTGTTAATCCACTATTTAGTCTAATCAAAGTAGGTTACTTAATGTTAATCGGGAACTGTCTCTGTTTTCAGTAAAACTTTGCCTTTTGTAAAACCCATAACTAAATAACTAGGCCTCAAATAATTATGTTCCAATTATAAAATTTGCTCTATGTTAGGTGTACAACAATCCCAAGGCTTTGGCAATATTAATAAAAATCATTTGGTAAAGGTTTAGGGCTAGCAAATTGGTTAAGGCAGTGTTTCTGTTCTGTCTCTGAAAATCTGTCTAAGTCTGGATTATCAGTTAGCTGTTTTCCAGAGACAATTGCTAGAGTTCTGTTCATCCAATGGCTTAGTGGCCTACATCAATGTTGATCAGCCTTCCATGATCTAAATGACAGTATCAATAGTATCTATGTTACGGTCCAGCTGATGGTTCAAATCTCTAGGTGCTGTCAAAAGGGTTAATCAGTGCAAAGTAGCAAAAGCTAGCTATAGCTACAGTAGCATCCGGCTACTGTAGCTTCAGCAGAGCAGCGGCAGTACGCATGCGAGCAGCAGCAGAAGGGGGCGGCGAGGGCGAGCAGCGGGCGGAGCCACGCGCAGGCGGGCGCGCGCGGAGGCGCGGCCGTGGGCGCGAGGGCGCACGGGCAGGGGCACACCGGCGGTGGTCGCCGAGAGTTTTAATTTTCATTTTGAAGAAATTATTTGACATGTTCAATATGTCCATATATAAGAGTTTCGTGAGATGTGTTTGCAACCAACCGCCGAAAGTCGCCACGTGTGCACGTGAAATCCAGTCGTCAGACTGCCCCGGGTGTTGGGAGCGTACAATATTCTTGTGTTCATTGATATACGGGGCCACCAAGGTTGAACTTTGTAGAACTGCGTAGTGTGCTTGAGTGAAAGAATGCCCGTCCCTACATATTACTGAATTCTTTCCTAGCTTGCCTTTTCCACTCAGTCTCCCCTCATGCCGCGATTGAGGAACACCAATCGACTTAAGGTCAGGAATAAAGTCAACACAAAACTCAATAACCTCCTCTGTTTCATGGCCCTTGGAGATGCTTCCTTCTGGCCTAGCACGGTTATGAACATATTTCTTTAAGACTCCCATGAACCTCTCAAAGGGGAACATATTGTGTAGAAATATAGGACCCAGAATGGCAATCTCTTCGACTAGGTGAACTAGGACGTGCGTCATAATAGTGAAGAACGATGGTGGGAACACCAACTCGAAACTGACAAGACATTGGACCAAATCATTCTGTAACCTTGGTATGATTTCTGAATCGATTACCTTCTGAGAAATTGCATTGAGGAATGCACATAGCTTCACAATGGCTAATCGAACATTTTCTGGTAGAAGCCCCCTCAATGCAACCGGAAGCAATTGCGTCATAATCACGTGGCAGTCATGAGACTTTAGGTTTTGGAATTTTTTCTCTGCCATATTTATTATTCCCTTTATATTCGACGAGAATCCAGACGGGACCTTGATACTGCTCAGGCATTCAAAAAAGATTTCCTTCTCTGCTTTGGTGAGAGCGTAGCTGGCAGGACCTTGATACTGCTTTGGATGCATGCCGTCTTTTTCGTTCATATGTTGCTGGTCCTCCCGTGCCTTCGGTGTATCTTTTGTCTTCCCATACACGCCCAAGAAGCCTAGCAGGTTCACGCAAAGATTATTCGTCACGTGCATCACGTCGATTGCAGAGCGGACCTCTACGACTTTCCAATAGGGTAGCTCCCAAAATATAGATTTCTTCTTCCACATGGGGGCGTGTCCGTTAGCGTCATTCAGAACAGATTGTCCGCCAGGACCCTTTCCAAAGATTAATTTTAAATCCTTGACCATATCAAATATATCATCACCAGTACGGTGGCCAGGCTTCTTCCGGTGATCTGCCTCACCTTTGAAATGCTTGCCTTTCTTTCTTAAGGGATGCCTGATCGGAAGAAATCGACGATGTCCCGGATACACATTCTTCTTACATTTATCCAAATATATACTTTTAGTCTCATCTAAACAGTGTGTGCATGCATTGTATCCCTTGTTTGTCTGTCCTGAAAGGTTACTAAGAGCAGGCCAATCATTGATGGTTACAAACAACAACGCTCGTAGGTCAAATTCCTCCTGTTTGTGCTCATTCCACACACGTACACCTTTTACATCCCACAACTGTAAAAGTTCTTCAACTAATGGCCTTAGGTACACATCAATGTCGTTGCCGGGTTGCTTAGGGCCTTGGATGAGCACTGGCATCATAATGAACTTCCGCTTCATGCACAACCAAGGAGGAAGGTTATAGATACATAGAGTCACAGGCCAGGTGCTATGACTGCTGCTCTGCTCCCCAAAAGGATTCATGCCATCTGTACTTATACCAAACCATAAGTTCCTTGCGTCATCTGCAAACCCCGGCCACTTTCTCTTGATTTTTCTCCACTGCGACCCATCAGCGGGTACTCTCAACATCACGTCTTTCTTACGGTCTTCTTTGTGCCATCGCAACAACTTGGCATGCTCTTTGATTTGGAACAAATGTTTCAACCATGTTATTATAGGAGCATACCACATCACCTTGGTAGGAACCCTCTCCCTAGGGCGCTCGCCCTCAACATCACTAGGGTCATCGCGGCAGATCTTATAGCGCAATGCACCGCATACCGGGCATGCATTCAATTTCTCGTACTCCTCACCGCGGTAGAGGATGCAGTCATTAGGGCATGCATGTATCTTCTGCACCTCTAATCCTAGAGGGCAGAGAACTTTCTTTTCTTCGTACGTACTGTCAGGCAATTCGTTATCCTTTGGAAGCTACTTCTTCATTGTTTTCAGTAACTTCTCAAATCCCTTGTCAGATAAACCATTCTCTGCCTTCCATTGCAGCAATTCCAGTGTGGTACCGAGCTTTGTGTTGCCATCTTCGCAATTTGGGTACAACAATTTTTTGTGATCCTCTAACATGCGCTCCAACTTCAACTTCTCCTTTTCACTTTTGCATTCTCTCTGTGCATCAACAATGGCCCGGCGAAGATCATCAGCGGGCACATCTGGTGCCTCTTGATCTTCAGCTTCCCCCGTTGCAGTATCACCGTATTCAGGAAACATAGGATAGTTGTCATCATCCTCTTCTTCTTCATTGTCTTCCATCATAACCCATCTTTCTCCGTGCTTGGTCCAACAATTATAGCTGGGCATGAAACCGGACTGAAGCAGGTGGGTGTGAAGGATTTTTGAGAAAGAGTAATTCTTCTTATTATCACAGACAACACATGGACAACACATAAAACCATTCAGACTGTTTGCCTGAGCCACACCAATAAAATTATGCAGGCCCGTAACGTACTCGGCAGTGCGTCGGTCACCGTACATCCATTGCCGGTTCATTTGCATTATATAATTAAGTATGTCAAAAACCATTACAGAACATCATGAATAGAGAAATGACCAAATTAATACAAGTTCATCACATTAAAACCAAAGTACAGTAGTGATCAAATGTTATTACTGCAAACATAAATACATAAAGTTCATACATAGTTCTCACAAAACAACATACAACTATCTAGAGCATCTAAAACATACATTGAAACTAACATATAACTATGTAAAACATTTAAATGCAACAACAAATGCGATCAAAATCGCAACTAAGGTAATAATTGACCCAATAGCATAATGATACGAAGCCTCTTTATTAATGGCATATTTTCTAATCTTCCTAATCTTCAAGCGCATTGCATCCATCTGGATCTTGTGTAGATCGACGACATTGGCAACATGCAACTCCAATTTCATCTTCTCTTCTTCAATTCTTTTCAATTTTTCTTTCAAATAATTGTTTTCTTTTTCAACTAAATTTAACCTCTCGACAAGAGGGTCGATTGAAATTTCCGGTTCACATACCTCCTACATAAAAATATCTATGTCAAGTTGGTCGGCATAATTGTCATAAACACTAAATGAAACAAATAGTTATAAAAGATAATATACAACATCCGAATCATAGACCGGACGAGAGCCGACGGGGGCGGATATCAAAACCATGGCACTATATAATAACAAACAATAATACAAGTAAGAAAATTATACAAGTAACTATCTAAATCATACAAGTAAGATTTTTTTTTTAAAAAAAGATAAGAACAAGAGGCTCACCACGGTGGTGCCGGCGACGAGATCGGCGCGGGCGATCGACGGGGTGAGGACGGGGACGGGACGGCACCCTAAACCACACCTACACATATGCAAACTAAGAAATTAATTTGAGCACACACTAACACACACAGTAATACTATACCACTAAGACACACCCTAGCACACACTAACACACACTAGCTAATAGTAACACTAGCTAACACACTAACTCACTAATAGTACCACTAACCACAAAACTGAGATACCTAATTAACAGCACCACACCTACACATGTGCAAACTAAGAAGTTAATTTGAGTTCAAATTGCATCTAAATCAAATAAACTCCCACATACACTCCTCCACTAAAACCCACAAATCACTCTACTTCTAGAGCTTGAAATGAGCTAAACTAGCAATGAGAGATGAAAGGATGAAGTTCCTAACCTTTTAGAACACTTGGATAGTTGGTGCACTGCCAAATCTAGACAAATCTTGGGGAAAATGGAGCTTGGAGGTCGAGCTTGGGGGAAGAACAGAGGAGAAGAATGGATGTGTGGCGCGGGCACGATGACATATATGCAGAAAACCTTTAGTCCCGATTAGTCCCGGTTAGTGTACATCGACACATGCATTGTATCAATGACAGATGAAAGGATAAAGTTGCTCACCTCGATTGAGGAGAAAATAAAGAGGAGAAAGCTTAAGTGTGGCTCGGGCACCACATATCATGTTTGTTCTGTGTGAACTCAAGCGGCATCATGCTCTCAGGCATTTCATCGAGCACCTCTTGTGCATAGGAAGGGAAAACAAACTAGCACACACCTCCCACCTTCTATGAGGAAAAAACAGAGGAGAGGCGGGTAGGGGCGAGGATATATATAGGCAAATTTTTAGCCCCGGTTGGGGTCTAAAACCGGGACTGAAGATAGACCTTTTGTCCCGGTTGGAGACACCAACCAGGACTAAAGGGTATCGCGCCTGCCGCAACCCCTTTAGTCCCGGTTTGTGTCTGCAACCGGGACTAAAGGTCCCATTCGAACCGGGACTGATGCCTGCCGAGCCCCGTCCTGCGTCCTAGCCGCTCGAACCAGGACTAATGCTCATATTAGTCCCGATTCGTAACGCGACCGGGACTATTGCTCCGATCCGGTTAGAACGAAAGCTCTGTTTTCTACTAATGCGTGGAAATGTCTTCCCGACTGTTACAAGAGAGGGACGGACCTACAGTCACAACTCGAACTCCTAGTGTGTGACGCATCCAAAGTTGTGGTAGCTGGTAGCCCTCTAGAAGACACGGCATAGATTTTTCTCCTTTTGATAGTTATAATCATTCTGTACGATATACCTCAGCCTGTTCTGTTTCGGCAACTTCTCCACACGTGCACAAAAAATATGCTTCAAACAATTTAGGCGGGAGAAAGTGAAATTAGAAACCAGGTTGACATTTCATAGATTCCTATGGAAAAAAATAGGGCGCAAGGATCAAATTGGTTCCTTAATGCAAGTAAGAAAATGGTGTGCATAAATCATAGAATATTGTATATGTTGAATATTCTACATGGCGGTTGTACTTTCCGTGCAAAAATTGATTATAAGACGTGCACGCTGTAACTCTAGAGTTTGATCTGAACACCTTATCTAAACCAAGCAGGCCTTCCGTAGTCTTAGTGTCGGAATCGGACTTTAAGCCATTTTGGTATGCATCGTGGCATATTTCGATTTTTCAGAGGGATCACGCTCGGAGATCGAGATCGTGACACACGGGATACGAAAATTTAGACATGTTCAGGCCCTGAAAAACAGCGTCCAGTGAAGACCCTACTGATGTGTGTGGCTGCTTCCATTATGTGCCATATTAATTATATGGCAGTCTTGAGGTAATGCTTGATCTCGCCTATGATTGGTGGAGGATGATGATGGTGTATCTTGCGTCAATGAGAAGTGATGCCTCCTATTTGGCAGCCCTCATTCCCCCTTATATACTTGGTGGGAATTAGGGTTAAACTGTGCCGAATGAGTTTACAAAGGGCGGCTCCTACGCTAAAAGCCTAACAAAATATTCTACATCTGATATGAGTCAGTTTACAGTGAGTATCCCACAGGCTCCGCATTCAGCGATCTCGGCGTGGCTTGTACCCAAAGATGATGTGTTCGGGGCCCCGACTGGGCTCCGAACCCTTGCGGTGGGCCACCGTGTGCTTTGTGGGGCACCCTTCAGCCTTCCTTGGTCTACCCGGGGCCCTTACCTTTCCATATTGTATAAATAAAAAGTTAAAAATTGGTCTTTCAGCCTATAGAACTGCTTATAAAAATTCTATGGGCATGTCGCCCTATAAAATGGTTTATGAAAAATCATGTCATTTACCTCTTGAGTTAGAACATAAGGCTTATTGGGCTGTTAGGGAGCTTAACTATGATTTGAAACTTGCTGGTGAGAAAAGATTGCTTGATATGAGTTCTTTAGATGAATAGAGAAGTGAAGGTTATGAAAATGCTAAGTTGTATAAAGAAAAGGTTAAAAAGTGGCATGACAAGAGGATTCAGAAACATGAATTAACATTGGTGAAAAAGTACTCTTATACAAGTCTCATTTTAGATATATTGCAGGCAACCTTCTCTCCAAATGGGAAGGACCATTTATCGTCGAAGTTGTTTACCGCTCTCGAGCTATCAAGATCAACAACTTTGAAGGTAATAAACCAAGGTAGGTGAATGGCTGGTGATGTTGGAACCCCCAAGTTGAATAGATGATGTAGAACAACAAAAATAAATCCATCGATTGAGAACCAAGGTTTATCGAACCTGTAGGAATATTAAGTCCTCAGCAATGTTAAGTGGTACCTGCACACAAGACATAGAACTCTTTGTCCCCAGCATTTTGGGAAGGTTGTCAAGCTCCCCGTCTCGCTAAACAAAAAGGATTACACGTATAGTGTGGAACATATGGGTGAAAACAACTAAAGTAGAAACGGGCCAGCAAGCTAGCAATAATTCAAAGCAAGTAAACAAGGTTGTAATCACTGTAAAAGAATAGACCGGGGACCATAGTTTCACTAGACGTATCTCTCCATAAAGATAAAATAACTGTTGTGTAAGCAAATTACAGCTCGGTAATTGACAGAATTGGAAACAAGCAATTATGATGTAGAAAACGTTCATGGCAATACTCATATAGGCATTACGTCAAACATATATAGACCGTCATCCAACTTCACTTATAACTAATAGTCCACTTTGAGACAGCTTCTATACTTGCATCTATAGGTATTAACTTGTAAACAACAGAGTATTGCCTTAAGCTCAGTACATAATGTAAGCAATATTTAAAAATCACAAAGGATATAAAACACCGATGTTTTCCCCTTAGTGGCCACAACACAGTACCCCTCTTGCATGTTTGTGTCACTGGAGCGTTGGGAAAGCAAAGTTAGAACTGAGTATCGAACACCAAGTCCCTCTTGGAGATGTACACATAAATTTGGTTAGAGTATACACATAAATCGAAGAGCATGGAGCAACATAAATAAAGAAATTCATGATAAAAATAAAATCATATAAATAACATGCACGATCTGATCTTAACATACAATTCATCATATCCTAGCAAACACAACAACAAGTAGTAATTACATCATGTGGATCTCGATCATGTAGGGCAGCTCACGAGACCTTTGTATATAAGAACATGGAGGAGAGATAACCATCCATGTACTATTATGCACCCGTAGTCAAAGGACTAACTAGTGACGCTTCATCATGGAGGCAGTAGTGGTCGTTCAGATGCCTCTGGCTATGATTTCCTCCTCCAGCAGAGTACCGAAAAAGGGCTCCAGATCGGCTTCCGTGACGACGGCGGCTCTGTATCGAAACCTTGCAAAATAAACTCCGTCCCGTATCTCTTAGGTCACGGGCAATATATATGCGAATAGGCGGCATGAGGGGAGCGAGGAGGTGGACACGCGTGTGGGGCCCGCGGCCACATCCTGGCTCGCGGCCCAAGGCCGCGTGTCATTTGTGGGGCCCTTACTTGCATGTTTTGTTGATCCGGGTCCGTCTCGAAAAGTTAGAATTTTTTACTTTTTATGAAATTCCGGGCAACTTTATTTTTGTCCTTTTCTGCGATGCAAAGACAAAAAAAAAAAAAAACAGCAACTGGCAATTGGTACCGGTTAATAGGTTAGTCCAGGAAAATGCTATAAGATGATATACAACCACAGTAGAAACATGTGGCAATGGTATAAAAGTAGCATGAAACAATAAAAAATTATAGATACGTTTTGGACGTATAAACATCTCAAAGCTTAATTCCTTCTCATCCCCGGGTAGGTAAATGATAACAAAATATATTTTTTACGGTTGAATGGTACCCATTACCCAAGATGATCTTGATCAGGTAATGTAAACCATGGTGAAGAAATGGTGGTCGATGCGCTAGGGTCGGGACGAGCCCAGCGCACTGCCTCCGAGCACAGCGAGATACGCATGCGTCGGACGGCGACTCGGGGAAACGCTGAAGAGCGGGGTTGCGCCTGTGTCGTCGCAGGAATCCGACAAAGGGGTTGAGGTGGCGATCCGGTCGGTCAACGAAAATTACTGTAGGGCAACCGAGTACTTATCTTGTGCAGCCCGCGGACTTGTATTCGTTTTAGGCGATGTTCATATCTCCTCTTCTGGAGGTTCTTCCTTGCTTGCTTAACTTTGTGTTGTTGTCGACGACGACCGGTTACGGTCATGAGAGAATACCCAACGCCTTTAACCATATCACCGCTTCAGGGGAGAGATCTCACATCAGACTCCAATCAAAATCCGTGTCATCTATATAAGCACCGGCAGGGCTGCTGCTTGTAACACCAAAAGAAATAAAGAAACAAGACAGACACGATACTTGGCATGTCTCCAGCCGAAAGTTACAGAAGCAGCCGCATGGATATTCTGCTGGCGGCCCCGGGTGTGAAGGACAGGGTGGTGTTCCCGTTCAAGCACAAGGAGAATGACGCCCTCATGCGCTCCATCATTGCGGCCAGCTCTGGCAGCGTGCGGAGTGCCTTCTACGTCTTGGACCTCGGCACGGTGGTCGAGCTGTACGGGTGCTGGCGCCGCGCGCTCCCCGGCGTGCGCCCCTTCTACGCCGTCAAATGCAACACGGACCATGCACTGCTTGGCGCGCTGGCCTTCCTCGGTGCCGGATTCGACTGCGCCAGCCAAAGAGAGGTGGAGACCCTCCTCGCGCTCGGCGCCGAGCCCAGCAGCATCTTGTACGCAAACCCCTGCAAGCCCGAGGCGCATGTGGAGTACGCCGCGCAGGTCGGCGTCAACCTCACCACCTACGACACGCTGTCCGAGGTGACCAAGGTGAAGCACTGCCATCCAGACTGTGAGCTCCTCCTCCGCATCAAGGGACCCGAGAACAGCGAGGCCATTTCCGACCTCGGCACCAAGTACGGCGCGCGAGCCGACGAGGTGGTTCCGCTCCTCCGCGCCGCTCAGCGCGCTGGCCTCAACGTGGCTGGCGTGTCCTTCCACGTCGGCAGCGGCGGGACCCACACCGACGTTTACCAAGTGGCCATCGAAGCCGCGCGTGCCGCATTCGATGCGGCCGCTGCACTCGGCATGCCGCCCATGCGCGTGCTGGATATCGGCGGCGGCTTCGTGGCGAGCAGAGACGTGTTCGAAGAGGCGGCGGCGGTCATCCGCGGCGCGCTAACCAAGCATTTCAGCGACCTCCTCCCGTGCCTGGAGGTTGTTGGCGAGCCCGGGAGCTACTTCGCGGCCACCGCCTTCACCCTTGCCGTGCGAGTCATCGGGAAGCGTGCTCGCGGCGAATCGCGGGAGTACTGGATCGATGATGGAACTTACGGGTCACTAGCCTGCCTGGTGGACGGCTACGTGCAGCGCCCGAGGCCGCTCGCCGCGCAGGTCCCCGGCGAGAAGACATTCGCATCGACGGTGTTTGGGCCCACGTGCGACTCCCTAGACACGGTGGTGACTGGGTACCAGCTGCCCGAAATGAGCGTGGGGGATTGGCTCGTGTTCGATGACGCGGGCGCCTACACCACCGCGTTGGCCTCCAACTTCAATGGCTTCTCCACGTCCGACATGACCACATACTTGGCTTATTCCAGTTAACCGTGCAGTTTGTTCAGCCGCCAAAATATAAGCACCAACCCTATGCTTACACATCATCCCGTAAAATAGCCCCGTAAGAAATTCCATCCGTATGTGTAGCACTATATATACTGAATAAAAAGAGAAAAACTTGTTTCCTCCCTTGCACATTGCGTGACTTACCTCACTAATATATATCCATTTTTATTGCATAATAATAATATAAAAGATTGATTTAGGGGTGCGACTTGGCACGCGATTCCCCGACAACGCTAATAATAAAAATGGGAAAACGACAATGTGTTTATAAATTATAAGATTTTAGCGGTTTGCCAAAAGAATTAAGTTTAGTTTCAAGCAGTCAATTGTTTTAGTTCTGTCAGTAACCCTCGTGATACGTTTCTCACGTGTTTAAAGTTTCTTCCATATGTTCCAATTCTTTTTCCTTGTGTCTTGTTCCATGTTGTTTATTTTTTGTTGCAGTTTATTTATATTCTTGTCCCACTTCTACGCATGATCTGTTCCACGGATGACAAAAATTTGTTTCATTTTTGTTCCATTATCCTAGTTTTTAATCAAACAAAAAAAATGGGACAAATTTCAAGAGATGAGCTGTATACGTAGTTCGCTCGACATGTTAGTATCACTCTGACCAAATGTCGCTCTGGCCCAACCGGCAGGGAGGTGCACCCTAGGGTAGCCACGCTTTTACTTTGCATGGGTTATCGACTTGTTGCAAAATGTTGGCAACTGTACCATGAGCCAGTGGAACATACGATCTGGGCTTGATGACGACATATCACGCATTGTTATATTATTTCTTGTCTCACGCTACTGGTTGGATAACGTACCGGTCACGGTCCGACCCACCTTACGGCGTCTAGACTCATTGGAGGGTGATAACTCGGGCAGGCGAGAAACGATGACGGCGGAACAAGTGTAAGTGGTATGCGGTCACACGGTGGCGTGCAACTTTCCGATTGACCGATGATGACCCACAAGTGTATGGGATCTATGGTAATTTTTTCGATAAGTAAGAGGGTCGAACCCAACGAGTTGCAAAAGGTATTAACAAGTGGATTTCAGCAAGATTTCGTTTTAAATACTGCAAGACAATTTTATAGGTGGTTTTATAGCAAAGGGGAATTTAATAACCAGTAAACAAAAGCAATAAAGTAAAACTGCACCAAGTGGCCCAATACTTATTTGAGCAAAGGACAAGCCAGTTGTGTACTTATTATGATTAAAACACTCCCGAGGACATACGGGAATATTGTCAAGTCAGTTCACCGTGTGCCATTCATTAAATATCTTTGTTTTCTATAGGTATTGTGTGGGTGAGCATATGCTAATGTATTGTCCTTACTTTGGCTCATACACACTTGCGATTAAACCTCTTACATGTATCGGCAGATACAAGAAAGTTATTATAATAAATCAAACCACAACTTTAAACTTTGGGATCCAACACTCCCTCATGCAATAGTTCGAAAACTATGGTTCATATTTCTGTCGCCCCCACACCCTTCATAAGCAAACTAAATACACGATGTATTTCCCTAATCCCATAAAGGTGAAGTGGCATGTAGTCGACGTTCACATGACACCACTAGATAAATAAAACCACAAATAAATATCAAAACATTAAACGTGACTAATATTTCATGATTACTAGCAATAATACTTATCCAATGTCCTCATGAACTAAATGAACTACTCACAAGACATCATATGGATTATGATTAGAGAGGATGAATCTATGATAAACAATCTGGTCATAACAATATTGCACCGATTAAACTTAATAGGATCAACTACAAAGGGTAATCAACACCGAAAAAGTTACTCTCATCGACAAATACAAGTTACAGCCCAAGATCGATCAACGGATGGAGTGGAGATGGTGATGGAGATGGTCCTGGTGGTGGATATGACGATCCCGATGATGCCCGATGTGATGATGATGACGATGTCGATGATTTCCCCCTCCCGGAGGGAGGTTTCTCCGAAGAAATCTGCCTACCGGAGAGATCTAGGTCTCTGTCTCATTTCCGCACCGAGACGGCGGCAAAAAATAATGCGAAGCCTCTCCGAAGTGTTTTAGGCAAAGGGGCGTCGGGAGGCGAGCCACATGAGGCCCACGCATCCACGTGGCGCACCTAGTGTAGGAAAACGCGCAATAGGAAAAAAATCTCTCTAGCGCAAGCAAAAACCAAGATCTAATCTAAGGTAGATGCAAGTAACGAGAGCGAAGATCATCATACCCTTGAAGAACACGAGCGTTAAACGTTTAACAAAACGTTGGTCGATGAAGTTCTCCTTGCGATCCAATGCGAACAGCACCGCAACGGACGACACCTCCTAGGCTTGCACATGTACGGCTCGGCGACGTCTCCTTCTTCTTGATCCAGCATGGGAGAGGGAGAGGCAGATGGGATCTAGGCTAGCAGCACGACGGGGTGGTGGCTATGGTGGAGGTCCACGCGGGCAGGGTTTCGCCAAGCCTACACGCAGGAGGTAGGAGGATCAGTAGGAGGGCGGTGCGGCTAGGGTTTTGGGATAGGGCTGCCCCCATGCACCTCCCTCCTTTATATAGGCGTGGGGGGCTAGGAGGGTTGCCTCACAACCCTATGGCCAAAGGGGGGACTTGGCCTCCAAGTCTCCCCCTTCCATATTTGGGGCTAGGGTTTGCCCTTGGCCGCATGGGCCAAGTGGAGCTGGGCACATTGGCCCATGCAGGCCTATGGCGGCTCCCACTGGTACATATGGACCATCTGGGGCAGGTGGGCCCCACTAAGGGATCATCTAGAACCTTCTAGAATATTCTGGTACTCTACGGAAAAATCCTGGAATTTTTTTGAAACCCTAAATCCACCTTTACTTATATAAAACTTTATCTCCGGAATATTCCGGAGCTCCTCATCATGTCCCGGGTCCCATCCGAGACTCTGAACTATCTTCGGTCTCACCATTATGAATATCTCAGAGCTACCCTAGCGTTACCGAACGTTAAGTGTGTGACCGTATGGTTCGAGAACATGCAGACATGATCGAGACATTTCTCCAATCAATAATCATCAGCGGGACCTGGATGTCCTTAATGACTTCCACACATTCAATGAATATGTTAATTGGTTTGAACCATAACGTCGAGTATTCCATTCCCTTTGTCTCGCGATATTTTACTTGCCCGAGATCTGATCGTCGGTATTACTATACCTAGTTCAATCTCGTTACCAGCAAGTACTCTTTACTCGTCCATAATACAATATCCCTATGATCAAACTCGTTATTCTTTCAAGCTATGTAGTATGTTGTGTTACTGAGTGGGCCCAGAGTATATCTCACTACAAGGAAACAACTTATATAAGAAAGCATACCAGTGGCGGGTCACCATGGATCCACGCCACTGGTACTCTGGGACCAGACACTACTAAGTTAATACTAGTGACGTGGAATTAGATGGCCGTCGCCACCGGTATATGCGCCCACGTGTGCTGCTCCGGGAGAAAATACTAGTGGCGTTGCCGAACTAGGCCACGCCAGTAGTATTTACGTTAGATCTAGGTAAAAAACAATCCCCACGTACCCTCACGCACACACCACACTCCACCCCCCTCCACCCCGATCTATGGCGCCGCCGTTTCTTCCCCTTCCCTCCGCCGCCGCTTCTTCCCCTCCCCTCTGCCGCCGCATCCCTCTTCTCTCCCCTCCTTTCCGCCGCCGCCTCGATCCCCTCCTTCAACGGCACGGGCGCCACCGCCGCCTCGATCCCCTCCGTCGCCGTAATAACCGCCGCCTCGAGCCTTTTCCCTCCTCCGCCACCTCGAGCCTTTTACCTCCGCCGCTGCCTCGATCCCCTCCGTCGTCGCCACTGACGCCACCACCCGCCGACACCGACGCCACCGACGCCGGCCACCCAAACACTTGTGAAATCTTTCTTGCGTTACGTGTAAACTGCTGGAAGCTTCTTCAAGTAATTCATCCCTTAATTAGCAAGCAAGCTTACATATGTGGGGCATTGGCTGTATCATCAAACCTCAGTTGGCAGTATTCTTCTTATTGATCTATGTGATGTAATCCATTCCAGGGTGCTTCTCAACGCACTAAGCTTGAGATCCTGCACAAGAAGGAGGAGTTCTATGTGGCATATGCGGCGTTTAAGGAGCAAAGAGGGTTTTGCCAAAATTCATGCACAACGTGGAGGATCTTAAGCTGCATCTTTGCGGTTCTTGCAACAGCCACCGAATTGTTGCTAATGACATCTGGCGCAAGGCGGAGGATCTGTATGCTGCGGTAGCTGCGGCGGAGCAACGCCAGTCCAAGGCATGGCTTTCGCTGGTACGTGGATATAAGTCACTTCCTCTGTTTCTTCTTCCTTTCCTGTTTGTTTGTTTGTTTGACAGGAGCTCTCGTTTTCAACTACCTGCTGCAGGTGCGGCATTCCAGTAATGGGTGGCAAAGTGTTGGGGGCATATCTGCTTTTCTTAGTGCCCACTTACATTCTTAAGGCAAAGGAGGCAGCTGAGACTGACGAGGAGCAAGAAGAATGAAGAACTCGTTTTCCAGCAGCACTATATATATATTACGACTAATCTGGGATGGATCTGATATCTACAACTTGAGTAAAAGCTTATCAACTGCTTGCTATATTATTATCACTAATCTGGGTAATCTTATTGATGAGTGTTGAGTGCATGAAACCTAGCTGGGTTGTTTTTGTTGTGCTGGTTGTTTGGAGAGTTGGCTCCTGCGGTTCCTGTCTCGGGAATGTGCTAGTTAACCCAGAAATTTTATCAGCTCACGGGTAAAGCACCCTTCTGTTCAATAGCCGCATCCTAGATTATTACCATCTTTATTGAGAATACAGGAATGATGTGTCCAGTTTATCTATGTCTTGATCCAAGTGATGATTGCTTCCACATACAGTGGATGGCGGCTTTCTTGCACTGATATTTTGTATCCTTAATCCTGATCAAGTCCATTGACACGTGTTCCTCGGAATAAAGGTGCATTCTCACCCGCAGAAACAGATGGTGGGGTTTGGTTCAACTTTTTACCAAGATGTCCGTCCCATCTGTAGGAAGAACGCAGGGCGGAGACTCTGTGAACAACTGAAAGTGCAGGTGGAGGTGGAGGAACTAGGAAGAAGAATGCCAGGGGTATCGTGGGGTAAATGACGACGAAGGTGCTGGATCTCGTGGTGCTGTGGCGAGCAGTAATTTCGTCCACCATCATCTCTGTGCGTCGCAATCCACACAACATAGTCCGCCAGAAATGCGGCGCTCGTGGAGGCGGCACGGAGTGGTTACAACATACTCCCTCCGTTCCTTTATCTAAGGTGCATTATTTCCAGCACGGTGACCAAGGCACCATATTTTGGACCCGTGGAGACAAAACTACCCCTGATATTAGTTTAATGGAAGAAATCAATTACCTGACGTTCCACCGATTTGACAGTCGCATGCGGATATCCTTCCAGCCTTGCATGGCACATGCAACACCATATCCCAGAAAATCTGGAAGCAAACCTTGGAGGGAATTGGCCTGGCGCGCAGCTATAGAGAAAATGGAGGGAATTGCATGGCGCCAACGCAATGCATATTTGAAATTTTTGTGCTTGTGTACAAAATGGATCTGGCTCGTCCTTTTCCCCGTTCTTTTATCCATCTTCTCCTTCTTCTAGTATGTGGCCATGAAAATAAAATACACGGACGACATGGTCGATCTATACTCGCATACAGCCCCTAATTGGGATTCAGTCGAGGAGAACGACGACACGGCATGTGATCTTGGATACGACTACGAGTGGATAGCTTCCGACGACTCCGACGACGGTATGTTCTTTTGCAATCTGACATTCGATAGGACACTTCGTGGTTCATAGTCGGAGAATGTTTCATTGTTGGATCCATGTAGAACTTGAGGATATCATCGTACGTGCACCGCCGACCCAAGCTGCGGGAGCCCACGGACGCGGCCAACACACCGGCGGGTGCGGACGCGGGCGCGGCCAACGCGCCGGCGGGTGCCGACGCGGGCGCGGCCAACGCGCCGGCGGACGCGGCCACACAGTGGATGCAACGCAGTCTTCACTGGTACGTACATTCAGTATTCGTTCTGACTATGCAGACCGTGTAGGATTAGGAGAACGTACATGAGGGTGCCGACGTTCTCCAATGGTGTCCTTTTTTCATTCAACTGCATGCATCACGCAGTGGAGTAGAATTGTTTTCTGAAACTTGACCCGTTGTGTAATCATTTACTCACAGGTCGATCGCCGGGGCACCGGTGGACAAGGCAACGAAGAGGACGGAAAGCAGTGCAAGCCGCCGGTGAATCCACCGGACAAGTGGTGGCCGGTGTCCTTTTGCACGACGTTGTTGCGGACAAGTAGCGAGACCTTCTATCCGGGGACGATCCGGCTTGGTACCACCAGAGCCTACCTCTTTGACGACGAACGTATTCTCATCGATACTCGTGCGCGTCGTACCGGTGAAGTATTCATGCAAGGAACGGCTGTCATGTTCCCTTGCCATCTCGCGAACATTGCCACTGGTGACCAAGGAGTTCATGCGGCAGGTCCTATGTCCATGCACGACTCTGGCCATGGAATGGATGCTGCTGGTGGATGCGATGGCTCGGAAGGAGAAGAACCTGCCAGTACGTACACGGGCCTCGGTCGTGCTCGTGGTGCACAAGATGCCGTGCTAAAACGTGTGCGTGCGGCACTACTTGCTGGTTCTGTCATTGGGCGTGGCCGGGGAGGTGACGACAATGACGTTGGGGACGGCAGTGACGCTCGACGTGGTCGTCGACGCTTGGGCTTGGCTGGTCGCGGTAGAATGCGTCCGGCTCTCACGAAGTGGCAAGGCAACCGCACTGAAGGTGCTCCATCTTCTGTAAATGGCAGCGGCAATGATGCAACTACCCCCGCAGTCAACGTGAACCCGTGCATCCGTGTGGACTTGAACAAAGATGTTCCGGAGAGTGATCATGTAGTACAAGGTGAAGTGGCTGGCAACGGCAACAACAATGGTTAGTCTACTCCATGAGTAACTTAAGTTAGTCAATGTTTGATGTTATTGTGAGCAATCTGTCGCACTTAATTCCTGTTAATTTGTAGACAATGTCAGTTCATGTTAACTGAAGGCTGTTCATGTTACTGTAATTAATTCAGTTCTTGTTATAAATGTTCTGTAGGCTCAAATGGTAAACAAAAAAAGAAGCGAAGATGGTACTCAGATAATCAAAAGCAAGAAATTTATTCCATGCTATTAGAGCGGACAAATCAAGGCGTACTAACCCAAGGGGTGATTTATGAAGTGGCAGAACTCTGTCAAGTTAATTACCGGGCTGTGCAAAACATATGGTTGAAAGGGAAGCGAGCCGGTGGTATTCATGGAGTTGCAAACAAAAGAGTAAAAACTTGTGGCCGCAAGAAGATACCGTTTGATTCGGATGCTATAAAACTGATTGATTTGAGCAAAAGAACTACGCTGAAAGATCTTTCTAATGAGCTTCAAATGGCAAAGACAACCTTATGGAGAAGGTTGAAGGAGGGCAGACTGAGGCGTCATACAAATTCAATTAAATCCACATTGACCGATGCCAACAAGCTAGGTCGGATTAGGTTTTGTTTATCCATGTTGGATGAACTAAGCATGCCCGAAGAACCCACGTTTAAAGGCATGTACAATGTCATTCACATCGATGAGAAGTGGTTCTACCGCACTAAAGGTACTCAGAACTACTACTTGGCACCTGACGAAGAAGAACCCTACCGCAACACACAAAGCAAGGGATTTATAGAGAAAGTAATGTTCTTGGCAGCAGTAGCAAGGCCTCGTTTTGATGTTCATGGTGTCATGACATTTGATGGCAAGATTGGAATTTGGCCTTTCACATATCAGGACTTTGCAAAGAGGCGTAGTCCTTACCGAGCGAGGGGGGAAGAGGTAACCAAGGTTTTGCCGTCGGTGACAAAGGATGTCAGTAGAGATTATATGGTGAACAAACTTCTACCAGCCATCAAGGCTTTGTGGCCTGCTTCGGAACGTGGACGCACAATATACATTCAGCAAGATAATGCAAAGACCCATATTGCAGTGAATGACAGTGTGTTTTGTGCAGCGGCACAGGCGGACGGCTGGGACATTAGGCTTACATGTCAGCCGCCGAACTCACCTGATTTGAACATCCTTGACTTAGGGTTCTTCGCGGCACTTCAGGCTCTTTTTGAGAAGATGTCTCCCGGTAAAATTGCTGATATTGTTGCGAAGGTGCGAAAAGCATATGACACGTACCCGGCCGAGAGAAGCAACCGTATTTTTCTTACCCTACAGTCATGCATGCATGAGGTACTGAAGCAGAAAGGAGGTAACCGGTACAAGGTCCCGCACATGAGGAAGTCATTTCTGGCGGCACTCGAAATGCTTCCGGACGTAGTACCATGCGATACTGATGTTGTAGTCGCTGCTATTGAGGCACTTCCAGATGCTTGATGTACTTTTAGTCACTTGTTATCATTATTAATCTTAGCGAACTTGCATAAGTACAAAATACTGAATTTAAGCGTACTCATTCTGTACTTCTACCATTATTCATAACCTTATTGTGCGATATTGATGTTATAGTAGCACTTTGCAAGTAACTAAAACAAAGAAAATGAACTTCATTTATGCTAATACTCCGGCAAAACTATGGTCACCATTACAATTTATGAAATCACATCAGCCGTTGAGTGCTAAACATAGACTAGTTATGCCACTGATTACGTTCTTATTTCTTCATCGTCTTTGGATCATACGATGTCATCAAGGACTTGAGCACAAATTCTGTATATGACTCCATTCCTGGAGGTATGGAGTCTGGCATTGAATCGGGCGCATAAATTTGTCGCACATGTACTTCACTTGCTCTCGCAGCTTGCAAATTTTCAAACTCTAAGTCGATTGTTTCGGCATCACTATCCACCTCACCATTGTTAATGCCATTCACTGCGTCGCTCTTGTCGTCCTCCGCATACATATACTCCCCTGGATCGATGTCTCTAGTTGTGGCCCTAAAAGAAGTAGAACAAGAGATGTCATACATATGTACACATATGAATATCAGCTAAAGTTAGTCAAGAAGGTATACATGCAACTAACCCAATTTCTAAGACGTTGCTTGATAAGACGGATATGCCATAGCTACAGCAAAGATCAACACGCCGATTATTGCTCGACAGACCATGTTTAAAACGATGTCTGACGTTGCGTAGGGTTCCGACGCTGAGCACTTGACGGCCTCGTTGACGGCGGCGACTCCCGCCTTGGAAGAATTTGCAGACCGGATGTTGAGCACCATCTGTACGCAATAACCCGACACGTCGGACACCAGCGACATTGGTCGCAGCCACGTCGTGCGAAGTCTGTTCGACGAGCTTGACGTCAGTGGACAACCCAGGCGACGAATCCTCGGCGAAACGTTGGCCGCGGTCTTGTACCTCACTAAAGAGACCCAAAGACTCATCACTTTCGTTCTCCTCTTGGCTGAAAGCATGCATCATTGAATTGAATTCTTGTTCCCTTGGTGTGAACGCATCCATGACGTACTGATAAGAAAGGGCAATGGTGGTGTTTTTCTATGCTGGGAGACGAAGGATAGTAAAGAATGGATAGCATAACCAGCGATCTGATTGTAAAAGATTTTTTCCTAACTACGGCAACTAACGATAGTACAGAACCGTGCTGTTTTTTCTTTTCTGATCGGCCAAGATTTTAGCACAGCTTTCCATAAGTGTCTGGTGGAGGGGTAAACGTGGGATTATCTTGGATTAGACCGTATACACCTTACATTGTGGAATTTTAGTGAAAAAAAAATGCACCTTAGATAAAGGAACGGAGGGAGTACTATTGAATTTTTGTATGCAGTTTGGCCAATTGACTGGATTTTTCTCTAGATATTCGTCCAAATATTCAAAAACATATTTTGAATTTCATTTGAGATCCTGTGTACTACTTTAATGTCTGATTATTATTTTTGACCGAAAGGTTATTATTTCGGGGTCTGGTGAAATTCGGCGGATTTGTTGCCGATTCCTGCAGCTAGGTTGCTAGTCTTGGTTCAGCTAGGTTGCTAGTCTTGGTTCGGTCAAAGTCCTACGTTTTAATAAAATATATGTTAACTAGATTTTCGTGTTTAAATTGATACACAAAATTTTATTTTACAAAATGACATACGTACTTGTTTATAGCAGATGGCCAAGTGCATTGTACCAGATCGTATAAAATAATCAATTCGTAGTATGTATTCTAAAGTAGTAGAATCAATTGCATATTTCTCAATGATTACTATTAACGATGGTATGTCAATGCCCCTACTTAGCATGCAGACAGTATAAACTTATTACTGAACCAACTTTTAACATTCAAGACACACATTTGACCCCAAAGAAAGGTAAAAATTCATGACAACGATTCAATTCAAACTTTGGAAGTTTCTACAAATATACTTACCTAACCATAAATTAAAATCCGCACTGAGATATTTGCAGACCATATGTTTTAGAGACATACACAATAAATATGTACACACTATATAGTTTATACCGTTGTCTATCAAGAAGATTACAAATTCCATTTAAACTAACACAATGCAAGTGTACTATTCAGAAATATTAATATGAATTACAATTGTATAACAAAAACTACAACAAGTATGTAATATTAATAGTAATGGCTAAAATTAATTTCCGTAGAAGTAGAAAAGTTTAGTGTAAATTACATTTATTTCAATGTGCCCCGGTCAATTGGTCTTGGTTGTGGCATGTCATACTAAGAACTCACATGTTCCAGTGATCTATTATATAATTAAAACAAGAGGTAACAAAGGTTTAATACACATATGTTAAAAAATATATTCTGTTGATTTTAGTTATGCCATTTGAGATTAAAAGACGGAGAAGTTGTGACACCCCAAGATTTGCCCCTTTTCAAAATTTTGGTTTTCTTTAAAAACAATTTTGATTTGAGGACCGGAAGTGTTTATTGGTTCTTATTCTCTTTTATCCAAATCCACAAAACTTGGCCAAGTATGTGGAGCATGAATCTAGGGTTAAACCATAGCTAGTGATTTATCCAAATCATCAAATAACACTAGGGTTTAATAAAACCTTCTTATATTTTCTATATAGGAAAATATTTTAAATCAAACCCCAACGGTAACTTGGTTACCTTATCCTACAAACCAGTAAAACATGGAAGGACTGAACCCCTACTCAAAATTAATAAATGTAAATTCAAACAAATTTACCAAATGACTATATGGTAAAAATGAGTTCCACTTATTACTTTTACCATGAACTTTTTAAAATTCAACACAAGTACAACCCCTCATATTTCTACTACAAAATTTGTAGTTGAATATGATAAACCTTTCTCGTGCCTTTTGGGACCCATTGGGCTGGAATTAAAATAATAGAATTGGTTAAATATATTGAATGCGTAGTGAAAATTTACATATTACTTTTACCATGGATCATTTTAAATTAACCAAAGGACAACACCCAATATTTTTACTCCACACATCAGAAGGAAAATATGAAAACATCTCTCCTGCCTTTTGGGACATAATTCAATTCCAAATAGTGAATTGTACCTCCTATATGCATAAATTATTGAGCTCTGTTTTACACGTGGTAAAATTCAGTAAAAATATGAAATGACATCTTCTCGGAGCCCTCAATCCATTATACAAGGTTTTACATCTTGGAAAATTTACCAAACAACTTTACCAGAGCCATGCCATTTTAGATAGAAATGTTTTTTTCTCAATAAGTGTATAGTCGAAGTTGCAAACCTGCAAAAACTCATAAGTATGTAATGGTAGGATTTTCATTTGGCGCGCGACGCAATTTTTCTCGTTTCCAAATTCTTCCTAGCACGCTGGAAATGTGCCGATGCAGATATATTGGCATGGTTCTGGCCGCGCCCACCAACGCCCACGAGCACCCCGACGTCGCCACCAGTTTATGGTTTCCGGAGAAAGCCACCATTGCACACGAACCTAGTCACTTGACCATCCCAGGAGAGTTTCTACCCATGACGTGCGACACGGCCGACCGTCACTACTGTCGCCGTCAGATGCCTACTCCACTGCAGACCTGCACCGCCCCTCTGAGTCCCCAATTGTTTAAGCCTGAGCTTCGCCGGATGCTCACGCCACCACCCAGGCCGCTGCAGAGCATCCGATGCTCATGTACCAAGTCCACGCCAAGTCGCCATGGTCGACCTCGACCTCCTCATTGATCTCCTATATATAGATCATATTGGTATGATTGGAACTCGCATCTCTCTCCTCTCTCCCTCAGTCGTATTTCTCACGGTCGAACTCGACCCGGTGAGCAGCACCTCGCCGGAATCGAACTCAACCACCGTGCCACACCTCCGACTGATACCATCGCCGCGGAGCACTCTGCATCGATAATGTTTGCCTCGAGCATCCCCTGTTCCCCAGAAGTCCACAGCCTCAGTCGCCGTCGTTGGAGGAGCTCTGGTTCATCGACAATGTCAAACCCTAGCACGCCGGCGTCGGAGACGATGACCCAACTACCCCACACGCCGACCGCCATTTAACCGCGTGTCAACCATATCCCCCGTTGTACGTGCACACGCCCTTGCTCGACACCACGGAACTCTCGCCGGTGAGCCACGTTTGCCGCGACTCCACTCTCTTTTAATTAGGCGCAGAGGGATTTAATGAAACGATTTGATTGGATTCCTGACAGTGGGTCTGGCCCCACCAGTCAGGATCATTTCGCGATTTATTTCCCGCTGCTGGGAATACAGTTTTGTTGCGTATTCCGTTTTAAATAAAATCCAGAAAATAAAGCAGATTCTAGAGAAACAAGTATTAGGAAACAAGTAGCTCTACTCTACATCCAGACTAAAGTATTAGGAAAGAAACAAGTAGCTCTATACACAATTCTAAAGAAGCAAATACACACTGATACAAGATAGTAGCGTTCTAATTAATAATTTTATTTCTTAAAACTGAACATAGCTCAACTTTCTTTAGCCGTGAAAACTTCTTCAGATGTATAAGGGAAATTTTAAATCATGCAGTACTAGTATGGAGATCTAAAACAATGTAGTCTGCAGCAGCTCTACGCACAACCATACATGAGCCAATACACGCTGATACTAGTTATGTACTAATAAGTGCAATACCTTCATCATGTCTTCAGTCTGAGAACGCCATTGCTGGCAGTCGACGTCGTCTCCTTCTTCTTCTTATCCACGACCATGGCGTGACCGGCGTGGTGGGGCCGGGACGGAACGGAGTGGCCGGGGCGGAGCTAGTGTAGAGTGGTGGTGTGGGTGCTGGGCGTGACGGTAGCAGCGTGTGCAACGCGAGTGGCGGGATGGCGGCGTTGCTACTCTTTCCTGTGGCGGCTAGCTCTCTCTGCTGTCGATGTGTACAGAACGAGTGGAGGAAGGCAGAGCTAACCTCACAGGCGCCATGTTTCTTGCTGGGCTGGAAAGAAATTTGAACTAATAAAATAACAACGAGGTTTTCGGGTCGGACCAAGCCAAGCCAGGCCCGGCCCAAGCTCATTTCGGTCCAGCAAAGACAACTCGGCTCGGTCCATCTCAGTTGCGGGTGAGTCAGGCTGGGGCCGAGCCGAAAAGCCCGAGTTTAACGTCCAACATTAGTCATAGCGGAGGCAGGCCTGACAAAAAAATTCACTGCCTCGTGATCCCCTTGGTTACCGTGTTTTCGCCAGCCATCTACCTATCGACAAAAAATCGGTCTGTAACCATGAACGGGTGGTCACCAAACGACGACTTTCTTGTTTGGCAAAAAATGACGAGTAATCTTTGTCACGAAACGATTAATTTACTATCAGAAAAAGAGATAGAGGAAGGATATCTCACTGCTGTCGATTGTATTGATTCGAACACAGAGTTACAATGTACAAATAGCCAGGGTCTAACCTCTCCCGTGAAAGGTGGCACGCAGGCCAGATCGTCAATGACACATACAATGACACGTTAACACCCCCCCCCCCTCGCAGTCGGAACTCCACCCGGATGGATGTTCAGACTGGATCGAAAGTCGTCAAAAACTGCAGAAGGGAGCCCCTTGGTGAAGATGTCGGCATACTGTGACCTGGATGGAACATGCAGCACACGTGTGTCGCCCAATGTAACATGATCCCGGACGAAGTGGAGGTCAATCTCAACATGTTTGGTACGTTGCTGTTGCACAGGATTGGAGGAGAGGTACATCGCACTGATGTTATCGCAGTAGACCAAAGGGGCCTGTGTAGGTGGGCGCTGCGGGTCGTGCAGGAGCTGACGGAGCCACATGGCCTTGGCGACGCAGTTTGCAATAGCTCTATATTCGGCTTCAGCACTAGAACGAGAAATGGTATGCTGGTGTTTGGAAGACCAAGAGATAAGGTTCGGCCCAAGAAAGATGCGAAACCCCGATATGGACTTCCGGGTATCCAGGCAGCCGGCCCAATCGGCATCCGAATAAGCAACGAGGTCATGGGAGGTGGAGGTGTAGAGCTGAAGACCGAAGTGTGACGTGCCCTTGAGGTAGCGAAGTATCCTCTTGACAAGCTGATAGTGTGAAGTGCGGGGGGCATGCATGAAAAGACACGCTTGCTGAACCGCGTAAGAGATGTCCGGGTGGGTGAGAGTTAGGTATTGGAGAGCGCCAGCAATACTGCGGTAATGGGTGGGGTTAGGAAGTGGATCACCATCGGTGGCAGATAATTTGGACTTAGTGTCCACCGGGGTAGATATAGGGTTACAATGAAGCATGTTTGCACGCTCTAGTATTTCGAGGACGTACTGTTGTTGCGATAAAAACAGGCCGGAGGAGGTGCTGGCAACATTAACACCAAGAAAATGATGAATGTCGCTAAGGTCTGACATGGCAAACTCGGTTTTGAGGGAGCCTATGATGGAGTTCAAGATGAAAGTGGTGTTGGCAGTGAGAATTTTGTCATCTACATAAAGCAAGGGATATGCGATGGAAGAACCACGGTGGTAGATGAATAGCGAGGTATCACTTTTGGAGGCTACAAAACCGAGTGAGAGAATGAAAGACTTGAATCACAAAAACGAAGTGCGTGGGGCCTGTTTTAAGCCATAGAGGGATTTGTTGAGCAAGCAAACATGGTTAGGATAGGTGGAATCAACAAAGCCAGCGGGTTGGGTGTAGTATACCGTTTCATCGAGATCACCGTGCAAAAAGGCATTCTTGACATCCAACTAATGGATAGGCCAAGATTGAGCAGTGTCAATGCTGAGGATGACGCGCACGGTAGCCGGTTTGACAACCGGGCTAAAGGCCTCGGTGTAGTCGACGCCCTCCTGTTGCATGAAGCCACGGAGGACCCAAAGTGCCTTGTACCGCGCCAAAGACCCATCGGGATGCAATTTGTGCCGAAAGATCCATTTGCCGGTGACCACGTTTGTACCTGCAGGTTTAGGAACCAATCTCCAAGTTTTGTTCTTAAGGAAAGCATGGTATTCATCAAGCATGGCATCGTTCCAATTGGGATCTTTGAGGGCACTTTTGTAGGAGGAAGGAAGAGGCGAGATAGAGGGAGGCACGGCCAGGGAGAAAAGGCGATGTGGTTGAGTGAAACCGCGTTTTGCTCGGGTGCGCATGGCATGGGAATTGATCAGGGGGGGGGGGGGGGGGGGACCTACGGGAACCACAGGACGACGTGGCGGACTAGGAGTTAGTCCGTTGTATAGTTTTTCTTTTGGAAAAAGATAATTACATGGCTCTCTATGCTCGGATTGGTTACTTGTATTATGATCGATCTAAGAGAAATACAGAGTGTTTGAAAGGAGAGGATTACTTGACTTAGATCTGTGTCCTACCTATGTTTAATCAACCTAAGTGATATGTATGATGTCAAAAAAAACCCTAAGTGATATGGAGTATCGAGAGAATATCTAACATACAGTTTCTTTGGACAGTTAGATTTTCTACATTTTTTTGCCTTACATCTCTTCTGTGATTAGATTTTCCTTTATATGTTTTTCACTGGATCATTTATTTTTTAATTGTATGGTACATATATTGTTTCTTTTCTTTTCATAACCACATTATATAAAATAGAATATTGTGCGTATATTCTTTTCTTCTCAATAACTTTCATTTCAAATATTTAGTCAGCTCACTCAACTTCTTGTAATCCAAAGTGTTTTTTATTCTTCTCTTCTCAATAACAAATTCAAGAATAATTGTTCATTTTCATTTTGCCTAGTACGAAGTTTGATTTGTCAAGACATGTTGGGATGGAAGCATCTAACACACATAGAGTACATGCCCGATGAGAGGATAGCGTTGTTGTCATGCCTTCAATCCGTTGGCCGTCCTGGCATCTCGGGCATTATTTCATGCATGCTCTAATGTCGATGTTTTCTTTTCACTGGACAACGGCCATCTGAGCATTATCCACGCCTATGGATGTGATCTTCACGTGCCTTTTATAAGATGGACCTGTGGCAGCATCATTGTTTATATTGTTCTGCTTGTGATGACCTTGTGTTCAGAAGTGTACGCATGTTTTCGCAAAAAGAAAAAGTGCAGGCATGTGCAGTGTGCTCGTGTGGAGACCATATGGGGCAATGGATATGTATCCGGGTGGTTCTGAGCTTGCACGTGCATATTGTAGATGGAAATCGATCAGCTATATATATCGTACGTATTCTTGCCGGAGACCAATCAGTTATTTGCCGTGCGTGTTGTTGCTGGAGACCAATCAGGTTTGTTTTTACATCACGGAGACCAATCAGCTTGGTTGTGCGAGGCCAATCAGTTTTTTTTTTTGGCATCACCGAGACCAATCAGTTATCCGTGTCTTACCGAATTTGGTTAAGTTTGTACGTGTCAATGACGGCCTTCTTTTCATCTGAAAAAAAAATGATGGCCTTCTTTTTTTAGATCAACGTGTCAACCATAGTCTTGTTTGTACATGGTTTATGTTGTGCGTAACTTTTTCATCTTTTAATCTCAATCGTTATTATTTAGATCAACGGAGCATATTTTCTAAGCTTATGTGGATTAACGTGATGTCTCGTTTGTCTTTTGTTTTAAGTATACAATAGATAGATGTTTTTTTCTCAATAAGTGTCTAGTCGAAGTTGAAAACCTGCAAAAACACATAAGTATGTAATGGTTGGATTTTCATTTGGCGCGCGACGCAATTTTTCTCGTTTCAAAATTCTTCCTAGCACGCCGGAAACGTGCCGATGCAGATATTGGCATGGTTCTGGCCGCGCCCACCAACGCCCACGAGCGCCCGGACGTCGCCACCAGTTTATGGTTTCCGGAGAAAGCCACCCATTGCACACAAACCTAGTCACTTGACCGTCTCAGGAGAGTTTCTATCCAGCAAAGACAACACGGCTCGGTGCATCTCAGTGCGGGCGAGTCAGGCTCGGGCCGAGCCGAAAAGCCCGAGTTTAACATCCAACATTAGTCATAGCGGCGGCACGCTTGACAAAAAAATTCACTGCCTCGTGGTCCCCTTGGTTACCATGTTTTCGCCAGCCGTCTACCTATCGGCAAAAAATCGGTCTGTAAGCATGAATGGGTGGTCACCAAACGACAACTTTCTTGTTTGGCAAAAAACGACGAGTAATATTTGTCACGAAATGATTAATTTTCTATCAGAAAAAGTTGACACGTAACCGGTACCCGAGCTCAAGAAATATCGACTATTCATGTGTGGCGAAAATCGACGTGCAACCCTGCAGACTCTAGGTTCCTGAAATATAGACTATTCTTGTCCTCAAAGCTTGAAACGATGAAAAATCAGTATATAAGCCTGGACGAAACTAGGAATATTCTAGCCCCCACTACAAGATTTATCTTCAATTGCACTACAAAGTGATGTCAGCCTAAAACGTTTGACAGCCCCAAGGTGTACCCGAACCGTTCGTACCGTTCTATACGTCTTATGTATTCCGTTTCTCACCACGGCGAGCGGCATTTACATATGGAAACGGCTGAGCATGAAACCTTGAGGTGTCGGTCGTAATATCTTTTGTTACGACCCACTCCTCTTCCTATCCCAAGATCTAGCCATGGCCACCGCGCGCTCCCTCTACAATCACCACCATACGGGATCCAGCCATGGCCGGGCGCATCTTCTATTGTGGATGTACTTTATGGGCTACCGATGCATCAACGCATCAGGAGCTCCCACAACCCAACAACCCACCCTCACCTCTACGGCAGTCCATGCATGCTTGAACGGGGTTTGTCTCTCTACCTGCTTCCTGACTCTCAAGCAGATATGTCCAGTACTCTCAAGCAGTTGCGGATACAGATACCAAAGTAATCAAAATATTGATCATAGGACAACAGCGAAAAATGTCGTTGAGTACTAAAGTAGCATTGATGACATGTTTTTTCGCAAGTGGAGATTATGAAGTGCTCGTTGTAAGTAGTTACATCGATACAGTCTTCATCAATGATCCATGCGATTTTAGATTTAAGTTAAGAGTTTTGTGTAATACACGATATGGTGGCACAGTAATTTGGAATTGTTCCAACCAGGTTACTGTGGTGAATTTTATAACGAAGGCTAAGTATGTTGACGCTTTAGAAATGACAAAGAAGATGTTGAATCATATAGTTTATTCATGAACTTAGTATGGTTGCAAGATGGCTTTGGTCAATGGAACACTATTGTAGATAGTTTCTTCATAGCTCAGTCTGAGGAATCAAGGTTCGACCAGTGATTCACATATATACAAAGCAAAGTCCACACAAAATATGAATTTTGTCAAAGCGTGAAAACGCGAGGATATGCAAGATACGCACGGACCTGAAGTTGTCAGATCCGTTGAAAAAGGACTATACCACAAGTGAAGCATATTTTACACCAGTATGCCATAGGTGTAAAGTGCATTAGCATTGACTAGATTATTGACTCTACTGCTAGCGGGAGTCTGTAGGAGATATGCCCTAGAGGCAATAATAAATGTTATTACTATCTCCATGTTCGTAATTATGTTTGTATTCCATGCTATAACTGCTACGATTCTCGAGTCTACAAACCACGAGGCTCGGAGGAAAACTCATATGCACGTGTGAAATACTAAACGATAAAATGTATTCCTAGTCTGGCCTCTAAGACTAGCTCAAGTATTGCATGATGATCACGTTTTCCTGATCATGGGCATGTCTATGCCGGCAACTTTTGAGGACACAATGTTAGAAAAACACTTGTGTTGAATCGACGCGATTGATGTTATGCTATGAGATACATTCGTCACAAGTTAATAGTTAATAACATAGAGAAAGTTAACGTTTGCATAATTCCTTAGACCATGAGAGTATCAAGTTC
The DNA here is from genome assembly GCA_039707655.1 of Elymus sibiricus. NCBI lineage: Eukaryota > Viridiplantae > Streptophyta > Magnoliopsida > Poales > Poaceae > Elymus > Elymus sibiricus. The sequence continues at coordinate 372,860,509 of CM077664.1, read as the reverse complement.
CTTCGTACTTGCTTCGTGAACTTTGGGGTTCGTTAAACGGCATCTGTAACAGGGTGGCTATTACGGCGGCTTACGGGTTCACGGAAAAGTATGACAAGGGACTTGATAGCTCAAGATTAGGATTTGCTCCTCCGACGATGGAGAGATATTCTTTGGGCCCTCTCGGTGTTACGGTATCCATCATTGTCCGGCCAGACACAATGTGATTTGATCATAGGGATGCCGGAACACGGAAACGAGAAAAGAGAACAAAACCGGTAAGGAGGTAACTGGCATAGTGGACAAGTTTTTTATTCACGGGGATGCCGATAAGTCTCACCTCAGGTGTTTGTAACATATTGCGAAGCAACAGGAATAGCACACGGCAAACTACAGTTTCACTCGAATATTCATTCGTGTGGGTATAGGGATCAATATGGATGTCCACAGTTCCGCTATTGATCATTGATCGGAAAGTGTTCCGATCATGTCTATACTTCACCGAACCAACAGGGTCACACGCTTAAGGGTCATCTATCTGCTGAATACTAGACAGGCAGTCTGAGAGAAAGTCACCGGAAAAGTTTCAGAGACAACGGAAAAGTTCCGGAGAGAACACCGAAAAAGTTTCGGTGAAACTGAAAAGTTGTTTCGGAGTAAACCATTGAGCCAAAAAGGTTTCGGCACGCGGCTGGAACTTTTTGGAGGGTGCCAGAATTGTTCTGGGACCTTCTGGAATTTTTCCGGAGAGAAAACCGAAAATGTTTCGAAGCAGCCAGAAATGTCTTGGTTGCTTTTCGCTGATGAAAATCATTGATCTGGAAATGTTTTAGAACGCGTCCAGAATTATTTTAGGGGGTACTGGAAATGTTCTGGACCTACATAAATATTTTCGGATTTAACGGTCGCGGAAAAATGTTTTCATGAATAGTGAAAATCACTTTATGGTTACTTTTTGGAAAACCACCTTTTAGGGCTTTTCCCAAAGCTTCTAGAAGGGATGACTTGGGGAAGGGGAAACCCCTTTTGGGGGGGAGGGTCCTAGGTTGGCCGGCCATGGGGAGTCTTCCATGGTGCTCCACTTGCCACCCCTTTATGCCCTTGTGAAGGACATATTTGGGGGCATTTTGGTATTTCCATGTGTCCTCTACCCCTTGTGGTTTTCCTATAAATAGAGGTGGAGATTGCTCTCCATACTTACTCAATCTCTCATACAAATGCCATGCATCATCTGGCTTTCTCTCTCCCTCCCACGAAATAGTTTCGTAGAGCCGAAAGGCTGTCTGGGTTGCGGTGGGAACTAGTTCTGGGCGGCGAAGCCCTGCCGGATAGCTAACACCGTATGTGTGCAACCCCGTAGAGAGGTCATAGGTTCGATCTTTTGCCCGAGGGGCTGTTCGAGGGTCCGCCCGAAGGGCTGTCCGAGATACCGTCGGACTTCGAGGGTCCTCCCGAAGGGCTGTCCGTGACACCGTCCGAGGGACTGTCCGACCGCCTCCCGAAGGGCTGTTCGAGGGACTGTCCGAGGGGCAGACGAGGGAGAACATCCTCGCGGTTGGCAGGTTGTAAATCCTGGCTACGGGGATCTGCACCGACGATCTACATCGACTCTCCTTCCGCTGCGCTACGAGTCGGTAATGATCAGATCAAAAACCTTGTATGCATCTCCATAGTGATCCTGGGCGTGTTCGTAGTGCGGAATTTTTTTTGTTTTCTGTCGCGTTCCCCTACAGTTCGTTGATTCTTTGTACATTTTCTTGTTTTCCTCGTTTGCTTTCATCTTTTTAAAATCAAAACCACAAAAAAAAATCTCGTTTGTTCTCTTCTTTATTTGTTCCCTTTTCGGTTTTTGCTTTCTCTCTTTTCGTTCTTTTGGGTTTCTTTAGTTCTTTATTTTGTTCTCTTGTTTTTGTTTTACTAAAATAAAACCAAAAAAGTTTTTTTAAGTTTTTTGTTCTTTCGCTCTTCTCGCTTTTAACTCTCCAAGAAAACACCAAAAAAATCTTCGTTCTTTTTGCTTCTTCTTTGAAGTGTTTTGCTTTCTCTCTATAAAACGAAAAGACCAAAATATTTTTGTTTGCTGTTCCTTTAGCTTTTTAGCACTCTCTTTGCTATTTTATTTTTAGTTTTTATTTTGTTTCTTTTTCTGCTCTTTTTCGTTCTTAGTCTTGCTTCTTCTTTTGTTTAAACGAAAAACAACAAAAAGATTTCTCTTTGGTTCTTGTGCTCTTTCTTTAACCCATGAAAAAACTTAAAAATATTTTATCTTCTTCTTCTTTTGATGTACAGTCACTTGCAGAGTCCGTCTATCATTTATATATCTTTCAGTTGTGCAAGTGAAAAAGCAATAATGATGATATTTGATCAAGTGGCCGTGATAGGAGAACTGGTATGAACTCTATTTGCTTTTCATTCATATACAGATTTATCCTTATGATCTTGAGTTAGTTTGTCATGATAGATAGCTATGTGCATAGTATTGTTTAGTAGTTCATGTTCTCCTATAATTAGTCTAAACTAGCTAAGAGGGTATAATATGTTATTTAGATGTCAACATGTGTTGTTTTGTTCATTATATGATATGGTATTGTGGTATCCTAATCAATGTTATTTTGTCGCAATTCATGATTATGATTGTTATTGTTCTCTTAGTTGGCCGCTTCCCTGTCTATTTTGCCTTCACCTGTACTGAGCGGGAATGCTGCTCGTGTATCCAAATCCTTGAGCCAAGTTGTTCCATGCACTACTAGGGAAAACCCTAGCTGTAGCGCGGAGTAAAGGCCTAGCAGTAGCGCGGGCCCCAGCGCTACTGCTAGAGCGCTACAGCTAACTTTTAGAAGTAGCGGGGGTCTGACCCCGCGCTACTGCTACTCTTACCTAGCGCGGCTATTGGACACGCGCTACTGCTAAGGCCGCGCTGCTGCTATATACAGGCCCCTCGCTACTGCTAATATTTTCTGTATTTTGTTTTCTTCTGTGTATTTACACTGTATTTGTATAGGTTTTATACAGTAATCTCATCATATCATACACATACAATAGTCTCATCATATCATACACATACAATAGTCTCGTCATATCATCATCATCATCATGATCCAACACAAATGATGTCTCATCATCATCTCGAAATAGCGATACAAGTTATGACATGTCTCGAATACATGCAACTACATGGTCATCACATACACATGTTTCATCATATATCTAAACTATGATATACAAGATAAGAGCGATCACTATGAGCAAGAGCGGGATTATGTAGTAGTTCTTGAGGCGCCGGTTCTGATTCCTCTCTCGCGCTAGCGTGAACCTCAAGTAACTATCTTCCGCTTCGCGTCTGCTTTCAAACCCTCTTTGGCTGCCGCCCGGGAACCGGTACACTTGGGCCTGACACTCTGGCCACTCGTCGTACACTCCTGAAACCCTCCCTATGTACACGGCATAGCACTTCTTCGCCATCGATGATCTATATCCCTGCATCATCACTTGATGAATTCATCGATAATATGCAACATAATATACTTGAGCAACACGAAGAGAAAGAGTTAGCCAATACAAGCAACATATAGTAAACATAAATAACGAATTTCATCGTACCCAAACTAATTAACTAGAGCGATGTACGCTAGTTGAGGAGGACGGTTTACATCACACAGTTTCGTCATACAGAAATTCAAAGTTTCGTCCTAGAGAAAGTAGTAACTAAACGGACACACTGTCATCGTCAATCACTCCGCCATGTCGTTCCATCTGTCCAAATCCGTGAGGATGCACCCTAGCTTCGTGAAAGGCTTCATGTCCAGATGATGTAGGGCTATGCGTGTTCGGACGTCATCCCGCGACACTGGGCCTTTGTAGAACATCCCTGTTTCTTCGACGACCTCCTTCATGATGACCATCGCAAGTTCACGCTGGATGTGATAGAACTCAGTTCGGAGTCGATGATCCAGTACGGTTCCTAAGTCTTTGGCCCATTTGCGGATATCGGCATCGCCGGTAGTATGACATGCGAAGATTTTGCCGATCGCTTCTGTACTCCAGCATGTGATGGATGACGTAGAATCCATCACTGAGACTAGCTGTTGGTTGCTGCACGCACCAGAAGTCAGTTTTATGGCCGAAACACGGCGCGCCGTTCCTTGTCTTTTTTACCCTGATTTCGCCACCCCGCTGGCCAAAGGTTATGATAGCACTATCGAGAACACTCTTTATGTGTGTGTAATCCTTTTTCTGTATGTTCTTCGACGAGTCCAAATACAGAGCGTGGGAGAATAGCGGGTAAAGAATGATGAGGACAGCGCACCCCTGGCTGCGCAAAATAAATACACCTCAAATTAGCCTCCATGCGTGCAAAGGAATGATTGAAATTTACGAAAGGATGTATGTGTTATAGTGGCTATCCGCGGATGACTTACATGGGATGATAAGGTAGGAGAATCGTTTCCTTGTCCTTATTGGCGACCATGAAGTCGGCGATGTAGTTCCTCGCATATTCACGGTGCTCTGGGCAGACTGCCAAGAAGCCCTCGTGCATGTAGTACTGGTCCGCGACCGAGATATAAGAGATTTGCTCGTGCCTGATGATGCAGTTCATATGCAGCGCATAACGACGGACGAACGTAAAATCCAGCCATGTCATGTGAAACATGTCAAAGATGTAATCAAATCGCAAGAAGAACATCTCCGCGGGGAATGTCTGGACGTACAACCTGGCTTGCGGCACCTGAACCGCATAAAGCGGGTATCCTGGAGCCTCTGAGGCGAGAAGGCTTTTCTCTCTCGATAGCACATCGTCATGCAGTCTCCTTAGATCCCCTGATATGCCCTCTAGCGCTTTCGTTGGTAGGATCGGCTTGCCCGCGACATGGAATACGGCCGCACCTCTGATCGGTATACTATCTGCAACCCGGGTCTGCGGAGGCGGCTGGCTGCTAGAAGCAGCTTTGGCGCCAGTGGGGCCTTTCCTTGGCGGTCTCTTCCTCTGCTTCTTCTTGGCTACAGGTAGTGAGCCTACCAGACCCTCCCTGACCACCGCCCCCAGTGTTCTCGGGCTCAGCATTGCACGACCCTTGCCCTGTTGATGCTTGGCTGAGGCGGCATCTGGAGGCGTTCCTACGAGGATTGCATGAAGAGAGACTTCTTGCAATCAAACCTGTGGCGGTCTCGTTCTCTCCCCCGAGTCGTATCGGAGGAGCCAAACCCTCGTGGCCCGATTTGATACTCGCCAAGGAAACCTTGAAGACACCAACAAGCATCTCCCGGTTGTGGAACGAGCATTCCTTGGGCTTCACTATCGTTGCCTTTCCCACATCCACCTTCTGGCCGTTGATGGTGTACAGTATGGTGCACGGGGTTTCGTTGGCCTGCGAAGACATGTCTGCAACGTCAGACATCCGAAAGGCAACGGAAACGGAAGATTATAGATATGTTGAAGAGGGTGCGACGCGTAATTATCGTGAAGGCGTCGAGCTCAGCCAAAGTCGAAGCCCCGCCGAGCACGCCAGAGACGGAGGACGGGCTGCTATGAGCGGGTGCAGGAGCAGGTGCGGGTGCAGGAGCAGGTGTTGGTGCGATGTTCACCGAGTTGCTCCCGACGAAGCTGGGAATGGGAAAGTCCTCTGCCCTTTTGTCTAGATTTTGCTTCGTCCAGTCGATAACAGCCGGAATCAAGGTACTAACCGTAGCTGCCTGGACTGCCTCGCGGACCAACTCAGCTTTGGTCGCTTCTTTGGTCTCAGATGTTTTCTTCTCGACCTCAAGTGCCACCTTCTCGTCGATGCTGACTTGACTGAACTTCCTTCTCTGCCTTTTGGCCTCCGGGTCCTCGTGGTAGTAGTACTTCCACGTGGCGCCGTCCCCGGCGCCGTGCACACGTCCATACTGCGGCCACTGGTCCACCGGGAGTCCCTTCAGTATGTTCATGGCCCGGTTAAAAGGGGTGTCCCACTTGGGCCTCGTCAATGACTAAGACGACGTGTCGCTTTCGACCGCAAGCTTGTGTTGCTCTTTTTGCAAAAGGAACGTGAACCACTTACAAATGTGACTAGAACGTGTAGTCGACTTGATCAGAAGCTAATATAAGGTGGTAAAATAATAATTACCAGTAGTCTCATGAAATCCCTGATGGGCGCGTCCGTGTACCAAACCTTTTTTTCCTTGTCCCACTTGTACCAGGCCCTGATGAACTGATGCTCCTGCGGGTCGGTGAACTCCGCCAAGGGGTCTGGGAGCCCCTGACTTTCACGTTCCGCGCCCTCCTTAGCCCATATGGGCCTCTTACCCGTGTAACCACGGCTTCCGAGGCGGTGGTTCCCCGTGTTCCTTTCCTGAAGCCCCTTCATTTTCTCTGACTTTTCCTTGGTATCTTCGGCAGCGCAAGTCTCCTTGAATTTTTTGAACTTCGGTTCCGTAAGTGTCGGATTGTCCACAAAAATCTGGGAGTAGGGTTCTTTTTTATCAATCGCTCGTTTCACCCTGACTTTCCAGGCGGACAATGCGTTGCTGAACTTGCCCATGGCTTTGTTGTTTATCTTGTCCATGGTGTCATCTTCCCACGGGGATTTGGCGTCATCCCGGCCGGGGAACTGGAATCTCTGGTGCAACTTCGTCAGGAGGAGGTGCTCCAAATGTGGTTTCTTCCTTAATTCCGAGTCGTTGATGCTGGCGGTTTCCCGTAGGATGCATCCTATTTGGTTGCCGTAGCACTTTTGCACTTCCTCCGGCTCTATTGGCTCGAATTCGTCGGGGTGCACCGCCGTGACTATCAGTCTTCCGGTGCCAAGCTGGTTTGGGCGTCGATCCCTCTTCTTCTTCTTCATTTGTTTAGCGGCTTCGCCGGTACCAGCTTTCGTGGTCTGGTTGCCACCATCCGTGCCGGTCTCGGCGCCGGTGTCGGTGCCATCGGTGCCGGTGCCGCTGTCGGTGTCGGGGTCGGTGGCACTACCACCCTCCATTATGACAAGGGGCCCCTGCAACCCTTGTGCTTCCAGATAGTCGAAGTAAGCGTGTGCATTCTCTAAGATGGCGTCGGCGTGATCAGAACCCCCGGCTTCGTCGTTGTGCGCCATGTTTCCTATGGTTCAGCCTGCTCGTTTAATTCTAGACCTAATAAAATGAATAATGACATAAACAAATGGCCTATGTTTTGCCGGAATGTTGATTCATTCCCGTTCCGGCAAATCCCGCGCACTCGATATGTCCTACTTTCTAGCACAAGTCATGCCGAAATTCACGGAAAATTTCGGCATGACCTTTGCTAAAAAGTGGACATATGGAGCGCCTAAAATTTGCCGGAACGGAAATGAATCAACATTCCGGCAAAACATAGGCTCGGATCATTTTCCTTGCAAAGATATAGTAGAAAGAAAACAAATGTGGCCATCTGTAGCACCACATACACAACAGCAGAGACAAGCTCTTTCTTTCGCTGCCATGGCAGCGTTTTCTTGCATCACTTAGGCATTTTGAATTGGCCATAGCACACAGTCCATACACATACACAATGGCCATACCAACACTCAAGAATATTTTACATTACATAATTCTGAAAAATGTATGTTAATAAAACAATTTCATGATTTGTTTTTGTACTAGGTCAAACTTGCAACCTTCACTTAAGCTTCTAATACACATATGTGATCTCAATAGTAACAAAAGTGATGTGTTTACTCTAAAGTGACCTCTAAAGTGATGTGTTTTTGTACTAGGTCAAACTTGCAACCTTCATTTTCAAATAGTTCAATTGACCTCTAAAGTGATGTGTTTGCTCTAACAATAAATAGTCACTCTAACTATATATATTTTCTGTTTAAACAAAACAGACACAAAAAGTCACTCTAACTATATATTTTTATGCACTGAGTGAGCATATCTTCTTTCACCCACAGCAACATCATCACTGATATAGCCTACACACTTTAGCCCACTTGAATTTTTCACTAATATAACGTAAGTGAGCAATATTGAATTTGCTTAAATTACTATAAAACAGATCATTGAATTTGCTACTAAGTGAGCAATATATTCACTAATATAACCTACAGCAACTGTGGATATATGCAACAGTGGATATATTCACTAATATAACCCACATCAACATGATCACTAATATAACCCTAACCCTAACACTAGAGCTAACAAAAATTCCCCAATTTTCGGATGAACTAACCCTAACCCTAGAAAAATCACCGAGGCAGAGAGAGAGAGAGAGAGAGGAAAATGAGAGAGGTGGGGCGGGGGACTTACAGAGGGGGGGTCGGGGGAGACGGCGGCGACGGCGAGGAGGCAGAGGCGAAGGCGAGGAGGCAGGCGCGACATTAGCGTCGAGGAGGGGCTCGGAGGCGAGGCGTCGGAGTCGGCGTCAGCGTCGGAGGAGAGACGGAGAGGGACGACGGCGAGGCAGTGCGGGCAGACGGGTTGGGCGCGGGGTTCGGCGACAGCAAGGGCGCGGGGTCCGGCGACGGCGGCGATGGGGGACGGCGATGGAGGAGAGTGGGGAATCGGGGGAGAGAATGGAGAGGAACCCGCGCCCAGTTACTAAGTCAAAATAGCAGTAGTGCGGGGTCCTAGCCCCGCGCTATAGCTAACTTAACTATAGCGCGGGTTCCCAACCCCTCGCTACTGCTATATTTTCTAATTTCTATTGTTTTATTTTTTTAATTCTAAAATACACGTAGCTGTAGCGCAGATTCCTAACCCACCGCTACTGCTAATGTTTTTATTATTTCTTTCTTTTTCCTTTTTCTTTTTCTTTTCATTTTCTTTTCTATTACTTTCCTTTTTCTTTTCCTTTTTTTCTTTTATTTTTATTATTTCTTTCTTTTTCCTTATTTCTTTTTTTCATTTTCTTTTCTATTCCTTCCTTTTCCTTTTCCTTTTCTTTTTCTTTTTTTTTCTTTTCTTTTTCTTTTCATTTTCTTTTCTATTCCTTTTCTTTTTCTTTTCATGTTCTTTCCTTTTTGTTTTTGTTTTTGTTTTTCTCCTCCGAAAGACGACCGAGCCGGAACCATGGTGGGAAGGGGATACAATGTATATAACTCAGGCGATATATTAGTGCATAATATATATATATTACATCATTTGACCGATAACGGTTAAGTGCGTACACAAAATAGATACATATATATAAATGATGGTTTCTCAGCGTCGACGATGTTTCAGAGTGATCTTCTTTCCTTTCTTGTTCGCTGTCGAATAATTGAGCCCCTCGTTGTGACTTTTCCTTTTCCACGGTGTACGATCTTTCTTAGGTAATGTAGTCTTGCTTCTTCTTTTGACATATGCATCATTGTCATCGTCATCTTCCCTCTTCGGGTCGTCGTACTTGTCGTAGTCTTCCTCGTTGGCGACTCCATCCATTCCGACGATGCTCCTTTTGCCTCTCCTCATGACAACACGGGTGGGATTGCTCGGGTCGGTTATGAAGAAGCATTATGTCATGTGCTTAGCGTGCACCCATGGCTCATTTTTGGTGATGACGTTCACGGTAGCGCTCTTGGCATCGGGTATAGACTTGGTAGTGAAATACCGGTTTTCTCTTTGGACGGCCTTAGCCCATCTGACACGGAACATCGTTGCATTGTGCAGTCCAGAGTAGTCAAGCTCCCAGATCTCTTCGACCCTTCCGTAGAATCTTTCAGTTGCGTCGTTGTCGCCGGTCATGCATTCCATCGTCACCCCTGAGTTCTGGTAATCAATGTTTATATCTTTGGCCTCCAAGTAGAACGTGTATCCGTTGATATCGTATGCCTGATAGGTCGCGAGGTTGGCTGCGGGGCCATGTGCTAAGGCGTATATGAGAAATCCGTCTGCACAGCCCTCTTCCGGGGGATTAGCAAGAACTCGCTCTTTGAACCAATGCAAGAAAGTGTGGTTGTGCTCTCTAATAACTTCGGCGTCTGTCTTGTGCAGCTCCGGGTCACGGTAGTTCTTTGCGATGGTTTCTTTGTTCAGTGTCACAAAATCTTCTACCACATCTAGGTGATGTAGCACTACTAAGTTAGCTCTGTCAAAGTCGTTGCGCCTCTTCTCCGCCGCCATGTCCGGCGCCCTCTTCTCCGGGTCCATCGGTCATCTCTTCGTCTAGCCCCATGTCGTTATTACCTGCCCTGTCGACGTCCTCATCATCATCTTCACTTATCCACCGAGTATAGCCATCCATGAAACCATTCATGAGCAGGTGCGCCTTCAAACGGCCACCCTCAAAGGTGTCCAACAAGACTCATTTGTATCTTCTACACGGACATAAAATCGACTTCCGGTTATTTGCATACATGTCGAACACCGCGGATCGCAAGTATCTATCCACCATCCTTCCACTGACCTTCATGATCGCATGTGCGGTATAATGAGCAAAAGGATTATAAACGCATGCATGCATGCATCAAAGTCATACAAAAATTCAGCATGAGCTTCCCTAAAAATAGGACATATCGAGTTTGCCCGAAATTCGCCGAAACGGAAATAAATCGACATTTCGGCAAAACATTAGCAACTCATGTCACGCACAATTCGGCAAATACACATAGGCGGCAACTCGTGCCACACACACAATTCCCATCATATCGCCCGATTCGGTCATATCGCGCGCGCACACACACACATATTTCCATTCTTGCCAAGCACAACTTTTTACTCACCTATCTCGAGAGAGATCGAGCACGGTGATGAGGCCGGTGTCGCTACCTAGGGATCGAAAGTGGACAAAGATGGCTTACTTCATTAATGAGGGGAGGTAGATAGGTTACACTTCATTAAATGGGTAGATCTAGTTGGGGAGGAGATGGCTATAACTAGTGGAGAGGGAGAGAGAGCTAGCTAGTGAGACAAAGCTAGGAGTGGAGGGGGCAAGGGATATATGGAAGGAGGGAGAGAGAAAAGTGAGGAAGAGAGAAAGGGGGGCATTAATGGAGATGGTGGAGGGGGGCATTAATGGAGAGAGAAGAGAGGTAGGAGAAGGAAGAGAGAACATAGGCAATAATGAAGGAGAAGCAAGTGAGGGAGAGGAGGGGGGAGGGGGAGGGGAATGGGGAAAGGTGGCTGCTGCGCCTAGCAGCAGCGCGGGTCAGGAGCCAACGCTACAGCTAAAGGCAGTAGCAGTAGCGCTGGGTGAGCAGCCCGCGCTGCTGATAAGTGGGGCCCACCAGCTGGCACAGTGTGCCCATAGTTGAAGCGCGGGGTAGCAGGCCCGCGCTACTGCTATATGTTTAGCAGTTACGAGGGGTTTATGGGCCTCGCTGCTACTACAGGTAGCCCCGGTGGGTACGGTGGGGACCACTTAGCAGCAGCGCGGGGTGGAAAGCCCGCGCTACTGCTATGTGCTTACCTGTAGCGCTGGGTACATCCCAGCGCTACTGCTAAGTAGCAGTAGCGCCGGCCCATTACCCCACGCTACTGTTAACCCTCTACCTATAGGGTTTTCCCTAGTAGTGATAAGAGTCCACTATATCTTTCTATGCATGGTATTTCACCGCCATTACAAGTAAATTCTCTTGTGCTAAAATTTAAAACTGCTTAAACCATCCTTATTTGTGCCACTATTTACAGCTCATGAGTAAGTAGTAAGAAGTTAATTATCTTCCATGCTAAACAAGTTCTTCTATCTTATTCACCAATGAGTATGACATATGTGCTCATTTAAATTTGCAAGAGAGCTGGTGCCAATCCTGAATGAATTTAGTTAATAAAAAGACACTCCTCCATGGATTGATGAAAGTTGGCAGGCACCCGTGAATTCGGTTAGCCATGGTTTATGCAAGACAAGGTGGGGAGGAGTGTAAACCTCAAACTGAAAGCTAAACTTAATGGAAATCGCTTTCAAAACTCTGAAAACTAATGTTTCGCATGGAAGATAATTATTTACTTTGATGCCAGTCGTTGACGTGAACAAACACCTCTCAAAATCATTTTTACTTCTGATTTTCAAAATATACAAAGCTCTGGCACATGTTAATCCCTGCTTCCCTCTGCGAAGGGCCTATCCTTTAACTTTTATGTTGAGTCACCATCCTATTTGAGCACCAACCTAGAGATCATAATTGCCATTCTTAGTGTATCATGCCTTGTCCCTAATTATTATTGATTAATGCATGATTGTGATATTGCTTGTTCTAAGTCTTCATATCTAGTCACCATTTAAAATTCGGAGGTGCTCTGCTTTTTATGTTTTGCGGTATCAGAAAGGGCAAGCGAGATACCACTATACAATGTTGTGTCGTGATCATTATAATCTTGTTGATGTTTATAGATCCCATATGATTATCTTCTAGTCTGTTGAGATCTTTTCATGAGTTTACATAATTGCTAAACCTTCCTATCTGTATAGCATTTGTAATGAACTTGCTATAACCTGATTATAACATAAGCCTCTGCATATTAAATGAAACAAATGTGTTTGTAAAAGTTTTTCTTTATCGCGTTCAGTTTGCCAACTGAATTGCTTGAGGACAAGCAATAAGCTAAGCTTGGGGGAGCTGATATGTCCCAAACGTATCTACTTTTCCAAACACTTTTGCTATTGTTTTATCCTCTAATTTGCATGATTTGAATAGAACTAATAGGGACTAACGTTGTTTTCTGTAGAATTATCCTTGGTGTCTATTTGCTCAAAATTAAAGTTTCCGGAAAATTTCCAAGAAAATTCCAAAAAACAATTTACGCGAAAAGACCCACGAGGCCAGAAGGGTAGCCGGAGGGGGCCACCAGGTGGCCACGTAGGCTCCAGCCGTGGGCTCACCTATGGCCACGGCTCAAGCCCGCGTGGGCCCCCTGGTTGCCTCCTCTCAACCACCTTCGGACTATTAATTTCTCCCGACGCGAAAAAACTCTAGATCCCTTCACTTTTCCTGTTCGCGATAAGGAGGCGCCGTTCTCCTCTCTTCTCCTGCGGAAGACTAATCTGGAGGCCATTTCCGGCCGCCGGAGATGGAAGATCATCATCGTCGTCATCACCAACTCATCTCCATCAAGCCAGCATGTTTCCCCCATCCATGTGTAAGTAATCCCCTGTTGTAGGCACATGCGATGGACGGGATTGGATGAGATTTCTCATGTAATAGATGTTAGAATTGTTAGGGCTTAATGTCTAGTATACTGTCCGTGAATTGTTGTTGTTATGACTTTGCTGTGCTTAATGCTTGTCACTAGGGCCCGAGTGTCATGATTTAATATCTGAACCCTTTATGTTATCATGAATATATTGTTGTTTTGGATCATATCTGCAAGTTGTATGCACCTGTTAATTGTTCGTAACCGGACACCTCAAGGTGACAGGTTGGGGTAACTAAGCGGAAGACTTTAACTTGAGGATTACATGTGTTCATTGAGTGTTAATGCCTTGCTGCGGTGCTTTGTAAAATGAGAATATTAATTACCCTAAGTTCATTTGTTGGCCCCGCTGAAACGGGAGGGTAGGACAAAAGATGTTGTGCAAGTTCTTATTGCAAGCACGCGCAACTATATTTGGAATGCATGCCTACGTATGATTGATGAATTGGATGGTTTTATTTATTTATCTATGCCCTATGTTATAACTATTTCATGAGTGATTTTATCCATGCAACGCCCATTTATCTATCCCCATACCTACGGTGTTTCCAACTCTGGTGTTGTCTTTAATCAATATTGCTGCTATTGTTACTTTTGCTACAGTTACTTTATTCATACTATTGCTATTAAACTATTGCTGCCATCATATTACTGTTGACACTAATAAATTCTGTCAAGCAAGTATTTATCCAGGTGTGGCTGAATTGACAACTCAGTTGCTAAGGCTTATAAGTACTCTTTGTCTCCCCTTATGTCCAATCAATAAATTTGGATTGAAATACTTCTCTCGAAGACTGTTGCGATCCCCTATACTTGTGGGTCATCAGGGCACCGAAGAATAAGCTGAGGAAGATTACGTGGCCTACGATCACCGGTTCATCAACGGACGCCGAGCACTGTCTCGGGACCTAGATTCAACTGAGTTCCTGAGAACCGTACGGGCTAAAACCTACGAGGAATACGACGGAACGCAGGATCAAGTCGCATACCTTGAGAAATTCGTGCAGGCCGTGTCAATCATGGGAGGAAGCCCTGATCACATGGTGAAACGTCTTCCCACCTGCCTCAAGGGAAACTCCCTTAAGTGGCTAAGGAATAAAACTCCCGGCTCAATCAGGACCTAGGGCGACTTTGTCCGTGGTTAACCGGTTTGACATCACTGTTTAGGGCGAATCCGGTCCTTTGCAGCAGGTGTCTTCTTTGAATCGATTTGTGATGGCTCTGCAGTATTATCTGATGTTTCCGTACAGCGATGAGGGCTTTCATCTTGGCATCAAATATATACATATCTCCTCTCCGATACCCACTGGTGGTCCTAACCAGCGGCGATCGTCGTCCACTGCACGTGACAATGTGACTATGCTGGAGTACTATTGTTATTATTTTCATTATTGTCTAGGCGAACCTAATCCGTTTACATGCTGCAGGCGTCTCAGTCTACAGGTTATTGACAATGCTTATTCATTTGTTGAAGCTAGTAGGATATGTACCATTATTTGAATAAGGCTGCTCTTCGGTCGGTGATTTATTAGGGTATTTCTGATGTTGTTGGCATGGTTAGCTGTACGGGTAAAAACTTGGGTGTTTAGTTTGCTCCATTCTAGCTTTACTGGTGGTCCTCAATAAATGGTTCAGATTTATCAGGATGGCATGGCAATATGCCGTGAGTATGGTGCTCCTGATTTGTTTTTACTTTTACATCTAACCCTAAATGGCGGGAAATGATTGATGCGTTGGTGTTTGAGCCTGGTCAAACCCCTGCAGATCGGCCGGACATTGTCACTCGGGTTTTCCATTTAAAATACCACTAAATGAAATGTGCTAAATTGTGACCTTTTCATAGTGACCTTGGATGAATTGGTCATAAATCTATGACCATTTCGAACCAATTGGTCGTAAGCTGTTTGGGAGGGTCCAAACCTGAAAACATAACGACCATTTTGGTCAAAAAGGTCATACTTTCCTTACATGAAATGGTCATAAGCAGACAACACTGGTTACTTCCCTATTTTTATCCGATTACGACAAATTTAAATGGTCATATTTTCTAATTTGTAATGGTTTGAAATAATTGGACGGCCACCTCAGCAGTTTCGCCTATGTTTCGTGTCCATGTATCGGCCACCTCATTAGTTTCGCCTATGTGTCATATGCATGTGTCAATTTCTATTTACGTGTCTGGATAGCACTAGGTTTGATTCTACGAGTGACGAGTGGGACCGATAGATTGACCTGTTGACCATGAAGTCCACCCACACACTGACCTGATATGACATGCGGGACCCACCACTAACCTGACATGCCGGACCCCACACCGACATGACACGTGGGACCTTTGGACGAACAACCTAGTGAAGCTGCGCGTCCAACCCGCCGGACAGCAGAACCAATATGACCCAAGGCGTAAATATTGGCTAAAATAATTTGGAGCACATATCCTTTTTATTTACAACGTTCATCGGTTGGACCTAGGCCAAGGTCGCTCAAGGCCTACCGTGCTCCGCTATTTTTTTCTGGGTTGGTGGCCATAAGGTGTTAGAGGCCACCGAATGGGCTGGTGGCCCATACGCTGTTAGAGTGAGGAAATACGGAGGAAATAGAAAATTTAAAATATAGCGTGTTTGGGGGGATCGAACACACAACCTGCGCTGGCTGCTTGGAATCGTAGCCAGAAACTTTTCAGACTTTTCCCAATTTCCATACATTAGAGAAATTGAATAAAACTTTAGAAATTCATACAACATTCCCGGTAACTCAGGAAATTACAAATAATATGTCAAAATGTTCAGAAAAATGTAATCTAGCTATTTGTGTCAAATTCATACTTGTTTTGAACAATTTAAATTGAGAATAGCTTAGAGGAACTAATTGAACCCTTATGGAAATTTGGGGTATTTTAAGAAAATGCTTATAATTGCAACTTGGCCCTCTTAAAATGGTAACCATGTTCTAGGGCTCTTCTTCTATGCACTCAATTTATGGAGTTCTTGGACGATGTGAAGGAAGGATTTCTGTTTGGTAAAATTCGAGCTTGTAACTCATCCTAGGCTCCATTTTTGCTTTCCTTTTTTACGCTTCATGTTGTTCTTCAGATATTATAGGTTGGGTATTGTTTTCTTTCTTTACCGGTGTTCCATTCCTTTGTGTTTTTTTGTTGGGTTTTGGTTGATTTGATAGGCCGGTATTTTTCTTCAATTTCGCCGTTTTCGTGTCGTGTGCGGTGGTCTTATGTCTATTCTTGTTCCTTAGTTGGCTGCTGCAGACCGTGCCTCATCGTTTTTTTTTCTTGAAGCTCTATATGTGGTTGAATTGCAGAAGATAGGGCTGCCTCACATCACACAAACACACTCTTATTTCGCTAGACCAGAAAACAAAAGATCCATCTCCCTTTTTGATTGATGGTTTTATATCGGCTGAGCCTACTGATCATGTGGCTGATCCACTCGGTACACACTTGTGGGTGAGTTTATGGTGCATGGTCCATGCGGTGATTTGACAGGAAATGCCCTTGCATGAAGAATGGTGCGCGTTCCAAATTGTTTCCCCGATCCTTTAATAATGAGACTTTGGTCGATGAGAAGGGGTTTCCAGTCTATTGTCTGCGCCGTGATGAGAAGGGCTATTGTTGTAGGCGCTCTATAGGGCATATATACTTCTTCCATGAGCATGAATCCATGCGCCCCTTTATTTTTTTTATGTCGCCTTCTCCCCAGACACCGCTGATCTCCCCCAAAGAAAATAAAACAAAGAAAAAAATAAAAATAAATGGAATAAAATAATAGGAATACGAAATAATAATTAATAGAAAGATAAGAAAAAAAAACAGGAAACAAAGAAATGGAAAAAAATGGAAAAAGGCTTTGCCGAGAGCGTACACTCGACAAAGATCTATAGTAGACGTGCGGGGAAAATTGTTGTGGCGGGAATATTTTAGGCAGAATTTTTTTTGAATAGAGGGGTGGATCCACAAGGTAGCGACAGGGGAGCGGCACGTGCCCCTAGCTTAGCCTCAAATATAAACCAGTCGTGGCGTGCCTAAATTTATGAGGTGGGACTAAACTCCCACCCCGCCTCGCCACTGCGGCCCAGCTGGAGGCTTTGCCATGAGCAGCATGATCAGGGCTCTCGGCAAAACCTCTTGATGGGTTGTGGGCCGAAACGGCTGAAATTTGTTTGAACGATTTAAGCGGGTCAAAGTTATTCCAGCCAAACTTGTGGTAGCTGATAGCCCCCCTACAAGACCCGGCACACATGTTTTCACCTTCGACAGTTCATCATTCGGTAGAATTCTACTGAGTATGTTTTCGTAGCAAGTATATTTCTCATGTGGCGGGAGGGAAAAAAACTTAGTAGGAAGTATATTTCTCATGCGACGCGGAGAAAAAAAATACTTAGTAGGAAGTATATTTCTCATGCGACGGGGAGAAAAAAATATTTAGTAGGAAGTATATTTCAGATGCGTCGTTGGAAGGAAAAATGTTGAGTCGTGTCAATATACTTAAGTACACAAAAAATAATATATTGGGAAACAGCATGCATTTTGCGAATCTCTCTTGGAGAAGATGGTGGAGTCTGTAGGACTTATAATACGCGTGGACTTTTCTTCCCAATTATGGCGATGTCACCAGGAAATGTTGTTGATAAATTGCAACCGTGGAAATGTCTTCCCGACTGTTACAAGAGAGGGACGGACCTACAGTCACAACTAGAACTGCTAGTGTGTGAACCATCCAAAGTTGTGGTAGCTGGTAACCCTCTACAAGACACGCCACCGATATATTCTCCTTTTTGATAGTTCATCATTCTGTACAACTCTACTCACCCTGTTCTGTTACGGCAACCTCTCCACACCTGCGCAAACAAATTTGTTCAAACAATTTAGGTGGGAGAAAGTGACGGACGGAACAAATTTATTCATACAATTTAGGGGCAGTCAGCTCCAGCCCCTACAACTTCTCTCCAAATAAATAACTAAGCACATCAAAAAGCGAAAGAAGAAACCAGGTTGCTATTTCGTTACATTCCTAAGGGAAAAATATGCGCAAAGATCAAATTGGTACCTTAATACTAGTAAGAAAATGGTGTGCATAAATCATAGAATATTGTACATGTAGAATATTCTACGTAGCAGCTGGACTTCCCGTGCAAAAATTAATTATAAGACGTGCACGCCTATAACTCTAGAGTTTGATCCGGACACCTTGTCTAAACCAGGCAGGCCTTGCATAGTCGTAGAGTCGGAATCGGACTCTAAATCATAGTGGTATGCGTCATGGCATATTTTGACTGTTCGGATGGGTCACGCTTGGAGACCGGGATGGTAACACACGGGATACGAAGATTTAGACAAGTTCAGGCCCATACAAATAGCGTCGAGTAAAGACCCTACACCTGTGTGTGGCTGCTTTCGATTATGAGCGAAAATATACCTC
The DNA here is from genome assembly GCA_039707655.1 of Elymus sibiricus. Classification (NCBI taxonomy): domain Eukaryota; kingdom Viridiplantae; phylum Streptophyta; class Magnoliopsida; order Poales; family Poaceae; genus Elymus; species Elymus sibiricus. The sequence continues at coordinate 372,842,051 of CM077664.1, read as the reverse complement.
CCATTCAACGGCCCTCATTCCCCATTATATAATTGGTGGGAATTAGTGTTAAAAAGTGCCGAGTGGGTTTACAAATGGCGGCTCCTACGCTAAAACCGTAACAAGATAATCTACATCTGATATGAGTTAGTTTACATAGAGTATCCCACAGGATCCGCATTCGAAAATCTCGGCATGGCTAGTACCCCATGATGATGCATTCGGGCCCCCGCCTGGGCTCTGAACCCTTGTGGTGGGCCACCGTGTGCTTTTTGGGGCACCCTTTCGCCTCCGTGGGTCTTCCCGGAACCCGTGACCTCGTCGGTAGCACCCAAGTCCTTGCTGATCGGAGGAAGACGTCGCCTCGCTTCGTTTAGGCGCACCGATTGGATATGTTGTCTCTGGCGCGGCGAATGAAATTCCGCCAGGGTTGATGTAGACACATAGCTCGCTAACGAGTCCTCTTTGCAGTGTCACATAAAAAAGATGCATATTTTTATTTTTCCAACAACGAAGCGTTCATCATCTGAGTTGGGCAGGAGGCACCCTATAGCCGTTCTGTCGGTTATCGACCAGACAAGCTTACTGTCGTGTGGTTTTCATTGGAGATACCATATTTAGGTTTTTTATCGTAGGTGTGGAGCAAGGCGACATTTAGTTTCTAGGTGAGAGATTTGGCACACTCGAGTTATCCAGTATCGTCTCCTCTCGGTGCAGGTAAAGACCTACTCCTTCTAGATTATATTGATCTCGATATGCAATTGCATGGTGCGCCAATGGAGGGTGCGCGGAAGCTTTGATGGCTCCGTCGCATAAGGTGTAAGATTGATGACATGCCCTCTAGCTGTCTCCCTACATGCTTAATATAGTTAACCTGCTAGGGTTTACAACTTGGTCCTGAGTCAGTTCGAGGACAGAACCCTACTATACTACGGCTAAGTCTTCTTTCCTTATACTCCAAGCAGGTTCATCATCTTCTGACCGGGATCCTAATGGACACTGCTTGGACCCGAGTCGGATCACCTTGCCATGTGTAAGCTCACCATAGGGAGTCGGTCGTTTTAGAGGTGATCTGTTCATCTACTGTTTTATTAGTACGCATGTTTAGCAAGATTTGTTTGTCGTTCGTCATGATGTATTTACTGTTTATTCGGATTAAATCTTGTATTAATTTGCTCATATATTCAACATATTCCATGCCAGCCCTACATGGCTAGTCCATGGGAATATTTTTTGAAGCTTGTTTTTTTTATCCTTTGCGGGCCTTTTGCGGAACGAGTCCTGTCCTCGGGCTTGGTCAGCTGGTTCATCACGCGCCGCACGATAGGACATCAAGCTATTCATGCCCTTTTGAGCATACTCTACGCACACGAGTTGTGCTGGCATCGAATCGTGCTTACCTTTTCAAACAAGAGGGAGCCCCAAATAAGTTTGGCGAAAAGAAGCAACCCCATAATGTCAGCAAGTGGAGTAACCTTGTCCACAGGAACATGAATGGGAGCAAAGTTACTTTTCTCGAAATTTATTGAGAGTCATGTTGCGTTTGAGAAAGCAAGCGATGACAATGACTCTGTGGGCAAGCACGCAGAATAATAAGGGTATCGTCCGCGTACTGCAAAACATGACACGGCAAGTAGCTGTCGAGACCGCGACTACCCTAGCTAGAATAATGCAAAAGAATGGATTCGGTTAATTTAGAGTTATGCTAAAAACAACACCGATATAATACGAAACAGAGGGAGTATGTTGCAAGTTGCCACCACACATACAACAGTAAGTCCTAAGCATCGATTTTGTTTGGATAAGCAAAAATACGTTGTTGGCCCCTGCCCATGGAAGCTATTAAACGATGAGATGCCTATATATAGCGAGCAATAGTGTTGCACTCCTCATGCACACTTAGCCTGCTCCTCGGCTCAAGCGATAAAGGAAGGAACTCATCGATGGCTGGGTGTGGCTTGGCCGTCCGGGTGGTGAGCCGGCGTGTCGTCAAGGCCGAAGGCCAACCTGGACCTCTTTTGCAACATCGTACAAGGGTCCGTGGTATGCGTCTACCCCAAGCCGGCCGCCGGCGACTTTAACGACGTAATCGCCACGTTTGAGGCCCACATGCCACACTTCCTCAACTATTTTTACCCTGCGGCCATCCGCATCATGGTGGACCCGAGCTCCGGAGTCCCGAAGGTCCACTGCTACATGGTGCGGGAGGCCATCCCGTCGGTGGACTACGACGAGCTGTACCAGCAGATGGTGGACTGGATGGAGGTGCACAAGCCGGCCAATTTCTTCGAGAGCGCCACCTTCGGACTCGGCAGTCCCACCATCGCCCAGACCTTCTGGACCTCCTTCCCGAGTGGTGGGTATTTCTGCCTTTATTTTTTTGGAGAAACTAGCACCATGCCCCTCGCAAATTCAATGATATTTTCTTTAATATGTTAGAAGTATATTACAAATAAGTTTATGTTTTCACACATGCTCATGTTAATCTACTAGTTATATATCATAAGATAGTTCCATCGCCACCACAGATGTTATTCTAAATAATATATCACGTGTTAAACACCATTAGATCCACTCAGAAAATTATACTAGTTCAGAACAGAAGCTAACATATATTTTATAGATTCATTAGTTCAGTATGCGATATTGGAAGTTGGTCGCTAATATTAGAGTATGCAGTTAAGAAAATATGTATATTGTGATAGAAATTATAGTGAGGGTTCACAAAATAATGATCAACTGCTATTCAGGTACAAATATCAATTAAGATCCAATATACCCACACAAATAATACAATTATTGTCCACTCTGATTATACTCGGCCTTTTCTCGGGCCGGGCCATGTCAAAAAAAGCCCGACTCTGAAAATCTAGGCCCGACCTGACCGTCCGGCCGCAGAAATCTGGCCCGAGGCCCGCGAATGCTATTTATCGCATTAAGCGATCGCGCGGGGATGTCTCGCTAAAGGAGTCTGCTAATTGGGCCGGCCCATTCGCTGGCAGTTAATGAAGAAAAAAGGGGAGGAGAAATGGGGGGCGCCCATGGGATTCGAACCCTGATCGCCCGGTTCACAAGAGGTGCGACTAGCCACTGTGCTAGGCTCGTGTTTGTGATGGATACGTAAGGCGTTTTTTCTTAACTCGAAACAAGCCGGGTTTTTCACTGTTTATTCTCTGGGTTTTTTTCCAGTGTTTTTTTCTCCGTTTTTTCTCTCTTTTCTCCATTTTTTCTTTTTCTTTTTTTTCTTATGTTTGTTTTCGTTTTCACTCTACATTTTCGTATATGTCAAAAACATTTTTTTAATAAGTGATCAACATTTTTGTATACACATTCAACATTGTCCGAATGCTTATTCAACATTTTTCAAATACTTGTTCAGCATTTTAATACTTATTCAACATTTTTCAAATATTTGTTCAACATTTTTCAATTACAAGTTTAACATTTTTTAATACATATTCAAAATTTTCCAAATACTTGTTCAACATTTTTAATACTTATTCAACATTTTCAAAAACTTGTTCAACATTTTTCAAATTCTTGTTCAACATTTTTAGAATGCTTGATTAACATTTTTCAAATACTTGTTCAACATTTTTTCAAATCCTTGTTCAACATTTTTCCGAATGCTTGATTAACATTTTTTCAAATACTTGTTCAACATTTTTCAAATACATGTTCAACATTTTTCGAATGCTTGTTCAACATTTTTCAAATACTTGTTCAACATTTTTCAAATGCTTGATTAACATTTTTCAAATACTTGTTCAACATTGTTCAAATACTTATTCAACATTTTTCAAATGATTTTTGTAGAGTGTTTTGTGTAATATATATTTATATTTTTTTAAAGTGTAAACAAAAGTACAAAAATAAAGCAAAAAACGTAAAAAAAAAAAACCAGGCTGTGGCATCGCGCGCGCGCGTGGGCCGGCCCATGTTGCTCGCCCCCTTCAGCGAGGATTACCTCGCTCTCGCAGAATGCGAGATATAGGGGCTCCCCCCGAGGTCGGCCCAAGCCCAAAAAAGCCCGAACGAGGCCCGACCCGCCAAGCCCAATCCTGGCTAAAATCACGTTTTTGGTAAAGCTTGAGCCCGGCCCGGCCCAACCATCGAACTGAAAATTTAGGACCGAGCCCAGCCCGATGGCATGGCTAGCTCAGCCTGGTCCGCGGGTCATGTCGGGTCGGGCTGTACAGGCCAGGATACCCATGGCTAGGTATAACTATGATAAATGTCTACTAGATCAGTTTTGAGATATGTTATGTATAGTTATGAAGATTAACCACCGTGGTCTGTCAAATGTTGTGCTTGAAAGGATAAAAGTCATTATGAAAATATGTCGGTTGTGGGTTTAGCATTGAGTGTTACATTATTTCCAGAACTTCAACCATTTTATATTTGTTCTAGTTGATCATCAGTGCTTTTAGTATATAGTGAACAATGTGTTGTATGGATATATAGGGAATATGTATTTTTAGAGGGAAAGAATCACAGTTAGAAACATAGGACACTATGTGAAGATTTGTTATAACCGTATTCTTGCTAAGATATAAGCAAAATAAGCAACGTGAATTTTAGTTTTGCTCTCATGTACTCTGTCAAATCTTGGATACTTTTCTTCTATATGAATATGTTTCTATAATACAATATTAGAAATTACGAAAAATATTCTACACAAATTTAATGATTTATTTCGGATCATTTTGTTAAACTATTTTTATATAATATCAAAGTTGGAAAAGTTTTACTATAACCTTTACAAACATCTACTATTTTGAAACACTTTATTATTATTTTCTATATTCATTTCACTCTCTCCCACTATTATAACTTTTCATTGCTTTATGACTTGTACTTTGTTGATATGTGATGGACTGTGTGATATATTCGTGAGTTGTATGTTCTCCACGTTGGACTATGTAAAATGTGTCTTATTATGATGAATTTGATGATCTGTGTATGTGGCATACGGTCTGTGATCATGTATATGCATGAGACACTAGTTTCAACACAATGTTGAAGAAAGAGGTCACGGCCCAGTAAAGTTGTGTTGAGGTTAGTGACTCATGATGCTAAGTTGATGCCTAGGAGTTAGAGCTTCATGTCCATGATTGAAGCTCTATATGACTGTAGCATTTATACACATCATCATCTCTGGTGAGACTCCAAAATCACTTTGCTTTACTTGCTTGAGACATCGGGTTGAACAAGAGGTTTAAGAAGAGGCTACGACCTAGTAAGCCTGTGATGAGTCCAGTTACTGTTGTGCTGAGTAAGTGATTCTACCAACGATCAAGAACCAGCCCAATCTGATTGCTTGAGACACCAGATTGAGCACGAGGATGAAGACATAGGCTGTGTTCTAAGTAAACATGTGATGAGTCCAACGCGTCAATTCTGAAAAACCGTTTCTTCTAGAAACCAGAGTCAGTCTGCTTGAATAGTTGGAGATGTCGTTCTCGACAAGAGCATGAAGAAGAGGCCCTGGCGTAATAGACATGTTTTGAGTTCAGCATCTCATGTGATGAAAAGCTAATTCTAGTTGATTTTGAGCTTTATGCCAACTGGTGTGAAGACTCTATGGGGTTGATCTTGTCCTCTTGTACGTAAACTTTTAAGAGGACATCCTAATCTGAGATGAACCACAGCTAAAGCTGCTGTGATCACCCATACACGAAAACAATCCCCAACGCTAGAATTCACAAATCGCTAATAAATAGCACCTAGAACCCAACAGTCAAGGTTGGATATTTTGGTGGACACACATTGCATATCTTGTTCCTCCCCCCCCCCCCCACTCTCATGTATCCATTCTTATCTACCGAGAGAGTTAGCGAGTAGCTAGAATGATCGAGCCACCAAGTATACATCTATGTGAGAATACCATCCTTGTTACTCTTGGAGTTTCGGTATCTCATAGTTGTGTACTAGTATTATAATCTAACATCAAAAAATGTCTTCTTTATCTTGAGTCCACAACTAATGAGCCTAGCAAAATAGTATGGTTTGAAGTATTTTAGAGCATTCATGTTCTCAGTTGTCGTGCAGACTGTGTACATGCAAGAAGGGAGGAACGTTGGGATACTTCATTTGGATAGACGAAGTACCCATGCTGCCAGAGGAACATGACCTACCCCATGCAAAAGCGGGAGGGCGTCTGGCCGTTTCTCAGCAATATTTCATGTGTTCCCTGTCTAGTGGGCCTGCGATGTTTACACCCTAACTTTAAATCGAAAGTTTTGATTTCATGTGACCTTACACTTTGTTTAGGTTTGTATAGGTTGTAGGAACATGTCCAGCCCAAAATAGGGCCATGTTGTGTTCAAGCGTTGAGTCTATGGCCTCCAAGTGGAAGTTTTGCACTGTAAGGTCAAAATCTTCATGCGTGCTTAGTCCTTTTTATGAAGGAGTTGCGAGTTGAAAGTTGTGTATTGGCTTTTCCTATTTACACCACCATATTATATCCAAATTAGCAGCCCAGTCCAAATGGGAGACGGTTTCCAGCCGTTTCTCGGCGTGATTTCATGTGTCACCTGTCTGGTAGAAAAAAAGGCTTGCGAGAGCGTACACTTGGCACAAACCTGAAGTAGGCGCTTATGAAAAATTGTGTTGGCGCGAAAATTTTAGGCAGGAATATTTTTTTAATAGAGGGGTGGACCTACAAGGCAGGGACAGGGGAGCGGCACGTGCCCCTGGCTTAGCCCCAGCGCCCCAGCCTAAATGTGAGCGTAGTAAATAAGTATTGTGAGAGGAGCTCACGGCCATCCACCGTGACAGTACATAAGCCATTCGAGGCGTCCCAGAATTTGTATGGTGAGACTATACTCCCACCCCGCCTCGCCACTGCACCATCCCAAGTGTGTTGTCCCACAGCCCAACTAGAGGCTTTGCCAAGAGCGGCATGAACAGGGCAATCGGCAATATATCTTGCTAGGCTGTGGCCCAAAACGGCTGAAATGTGTTTGAACGATTTGAGCGGGAGAAAGTTAGGTGACGTACAAAGTTAGGCGGTGAAGGCAATTGCAATTGTTGCACTTGGATTGATTGGATCCCACGATGGGATTATATAGTACAAGGAGGTGGCTTGGTGTGACGCCCCCGAACTCAATCGTGCACTAATCATACACACAGCATGCACGATCAAGATCAGAGACTCACGGAAGGATATCACAACACAACTCTACGACACAAATTTAAACATTAATCTTTATATTACAAACCAGGGTCACAAGGACCCAGAATACATCAGTCAGCAAACAACATAAGTCTGGGTACAGACGGAGTTAAACAAGTTTGCCTTAAGAAGGCTGAGCAAAACAACGACAACTGATCGAAAAGTCGCAGGCCTCCTGCTTGGGACCTCCGAACTACTCCTGGTCGTCGGTCTCCACGTAGTAGTAGTCACCGTCGGGGATCTCCGGCATCTGGGCTCCGTCATCTGAATGCAGCAACCGGGTAGAGGAAAAGGTGTAGCAAAGCAACCGTGAGTACTCATCCAAAGTACTCGCAAGACTTACATCAGATCTATGCTACATATGCATCAGTATCAATGAAGGGGTATATCAGTGGACTATACTACAGAAATGCCAGAATAAAGGGGGGAAAGAACCTCTATGTAACACAAGTGCCACCATCTTGCAGCAAATAGACGAGATGAGAGTGTCTTACAGCAAAGGAAGGAGTATGAGCGTATACGATACCAACTAGTAATTAACACAGCAGTACAATACCCTGAGATCCTTCCTCGACTCCCTGCGAGAAAAGATCCTCGGGCATTCCATATTTATTGAGCAATGTACTACACGGGATACTCTCATATATCCAAGCGTCCTGTTACCGTGGACATGGCTATTCGAATAGATTACTTCCCTGCAGGGGTGCACCACATTTCCCAACACGCTCGATTACATCTGGCCGGACACACTTTCCTGGGTAATGCCCGGCCTCGGGCAATCGACACACCGTAGTCCTACCTAGGCTCCGCAGAGAGGTCAGCACGCCGGTCTAAATCCTAAGTGCGAAGGGGTCATGGGCCAATCGCCCTAAGCACTCCTACACGTTGCGTGACTGGCCGGGGACCAAGCCCACCTCTGTATCAGGCATGCCGCTCACCCCAATAATCAGCCCACAAAACTGTGACGTCTGATAGAGCTTTCGGGAGAATGTATGATGCAGAGGGCCCCATTAAACCATTATCCCGCGTGGTGGTTAGTGCGTATAGGCCAGCGGCCAACCCAGATCAAATACCCAAATCCGTTAGTGTATTATTAGTAGCTCGTGGACACGAACATGGGTCCTGTCGCTCCAACTTGGTAACTCGCGGACCACGACCAGGGACCAGGCCCACCTCTCTCCTAGGTGGTCTCCACCTGCCCTGTCGTTCCGCCACAATATCGCTCGCGGGTGCTCTCCGGGCCAACCCGACTTTAATATGTATCTCTCGCGGGTACCCTTGGGGCCGACCCGACTTTAGCATTTTATGAATATTGCAGTAATGTAAATATATCCGTGATCACCACCCGAAGGGATCACGGCCCGGTAATCTAGCTAGCAACACGGACAAGGGTGTAGGGCCAACAGATGGAACAACGGCATAGCTAAACTAGGCATGCTAGGATAACAGGTAAGCATCTATAACAGGCGACAAAATCAAGATATGCATCAGAATAGGATCTACCGAACAACAGCGGTAACCATACCTAATGCATGAAGTAGAGAGAAAGAGTAGGCGATATAGGAATGACCAAGGAGGTTTTGCTTGCCTGGAAGCTCTGCTGAGAGGGGCTGATCGTCAGTAGCATAGTCGTAGCCAGTGTCGTCAGCAGTCTTGGGGTCTACCGGAGAAGAAGGAGGGGGAAGAAACAATAAATATAAAGCATACGAATGCAACACAATGCACGGCATGGCCAAATGTTATGCTAGGGGTGCTCTAATGCTTTACTAAGTATTTTAGACGAAATGGGAAAATATTCGGGAATATTTTCCCAGCTCCATTCACCATTCATTCAGCTGATCTGACAGCAAAAGTTCTAGGTTCACTATGATAGGAGTGATGGTCAAGCATTTTGTTGACATATTCGGATTCGTTATATTTTTCTGATCATTTTTCATATATAAATTATTTTCATCTGAGTTACGGTTTATTTTATATAATTTTTCAAAGTTTAATAGATTTTCTGAATTATATTTAATTCGAATTAAAACAGAAATGCCATGTGTACCCACTGTGGGCTAGCCAACTGCTGACTGGGCCGGACCTTATCCATTTGAGCAGTGCATGGGGTCCCACATGTCATTGGCTCTGGGGGGGTTATTTTAATTAAAGGGTTAATTTGCCAGGGGGGCACATGTCAGTGTCTATTAGGGCCAGGGTTAGTACTAATTATTGGTTAGGCCCTAACTAACCATCTGACGGCTGGGGCCCAGTGAACAGTTGCCTGGCCGGCCAGTGCACGGCAGCGCGCGCGCAGGGCTCTCCAGAGCACGGCCGGGGCACGGCCAGCATGCGGGAGGGCGCCAGGGGACGCGCACGAGACATCGGGGGCACGCGTAGGCGCGACCGCGCCCAAGGGAACTCGCGGGCGAGGCGTACAGGGCCTGGCCGAGCTCGGCTAGTCGAGCCCGCGCCCATGGTGAGCGGCGGCTTTGGCCACAGGCTGGCGGCAGCAGCGGAGGAGCGAACCGACGAGCTAAATGGGGCAAAAGGTGTGGAGGTGGTGGACGTCTTGGGGAGGCCGGGGGTTGCCGGAGTCGAGCAGATCGAGCGGCGCGTTGCCGCGGCCGTGGCGGAGGGGAGGGGTGCCCGCAGCCGACGTAGATGACAATGGCGCACCCGCTAGACAAGGTGGAGCGGCGTGAGGAGGCCGTTGGCCACGGCGCTCATGAAGGCGCAGCCATGGCGGCGTCGGAAGTGTGGGAGCCAGACGAGAGAGAAGGAGAGGGGGAAAACGGGGGGAGTCTAGGGTTTTTGGCAGAGGGAGAGAGCGCCGGGGGTGCATCTTATCCAACCAGGGGGCCACGGGATGGCCGACAGCGCGGCATCCAGCGCGTGGACGGCCATGGCGTCCCTGCCTCCCAGCTCTGGCGCGAGGAGGGAGAAAAGGCCAGTCGTAGTGGGCTGGGCAGCACTGTGGTGACTCGAAGCCCAGTCCACCAGTGATTTTCTTTCTTTTCTCTTTATTCTTTTCTGTCTATTTACTTCTCTGCTGTTTTACATTTAGTTAGTGCACCAAACGATTTTTGTTGAATGTGAAACTTAGTACTTAATTCATGCACAACATTGTGGTGTTGCATAAAAAGTTTCAGAGCCTTTGGAATTGTTTAGGCATTTTTAGAAATTGAAAAGGTCAATTAAATTGCTGTTGTTCCACTGTTTTAATTCCTAGGGGCATTCTGGGAATTTTAGTGATGTTGTTTTCCTTAACTTAATTACTTATGGATTATTTACAATAATATGAACTATTTTGTTTGCATGTTTGAAGATGTTTTGTTTTGACTTGCATTTGAATTTTGAATTTGATGTTGGATTATTTCATAATTTGCAGTTAGGCTTTATTAATAATGATGACATGGCAAGTTAATTAGCATAACTAGTGTTTAGTAATCTGGGGGTGTCACACTTGGTTGCCAAGTAAAGAGATTACAATTTAGGAAATAATCTAAACTAATTCTGATGCTCCTTGATTTCGGCTAAATAGACGTGTCCGTCACGTACACGTGTAACACCCCCCGCAGTCGGAGCGGGAGCAGGGCGGACATTCAGACTGGAGTGGAACTCCGTGAAAACTGTTGATGACAACCCTTTGGTGAATTTATCAGCATACTGGAAGACGTTGGGATGTGAAGAACACAGACTTCTCCAAAAGCGACACGCTCACGAACAAAATTGTAAGGGAACGTGACAGAAAACAAAAAAAAATCGCACTACGAACACGCCCAGGATCACTATGGAGATGCATACAAGGTTTTGATCTGATCATTACCGACTTGTAGCGCAGCGTAAGTAGAGGCGATGAAGATCGGCGGTGCAGATCCCCGCAGCTAGGATTTACAACCTCCCAACCGCGAGGATGTTCTCCCTCGTCTGCTCCTCGGATAGTCCCTCGGACAGCCCTTCGGGCGGCAGTCAGACAGTCCCTCGGACGGTGTCATGGACAGCCCTTCGGGAGGACCCTCGAATTCGGACGGTATCTCGGACAGCCCTTCGGGAGGCACTCTCGAACTAAGATCGAAACTACGATCTCTCTACGGGGTTGCACACATACGGTGTCAGCTATCCGGCAGGGCTTCACCGTCCAGAACTAGTTCCCACCGGAACCCAGACAGTCTTTCGGCGCTACGAAACTATTTTGTGGGAGGGAGAGAGAAAGCCAAATCATGCATGGCATTTTAATGAGAGTTGGAGTTAGTGTGGAGAGCTCCTCTCCACCTCTATTTACAGGAAAAGGCAAGGGGTAGGGTGGCACATGAAAAACCCAAAATGCCCATGCTATATGTCCCACATAAAGGGCAAAATGGGGAGGCAAGTGGATCTCCATGGAGGAGCTCCCCTTGGCCGGCCACCTGTAGGAGATATGCCCTAGAGGCAATAATAAATGTTATTGATTATCTCCCTGTTCATAATTAAGTTTATGTTCCATGCTATAACTGCAATGATTCTCGAGTCTGCAAATAAAACGAGGCTTGGAGGGAAACTCATGTGCACGTGTGGGATAATAAACGGTAAAATGTATTCCTAGTCAAGCCTCTATGACTGGCTCAAGTATTGCATGATGATCCTGTTTTCCTGATCATGGGCATGGCTATGCCGGCAATTTTGAGGGCACAATTGTTGGTAGAACACTTGTGTTGAATCGACCCAAATTGATGTTATGCTATGAGATACATTCGTCATAAGTTAATGGTTAATAACACAGGAAGTTAATGTTTGCATAATTCCTTAGACCATGAGAGTATCGAGTTTCTTCATGCTTGCTTCATGAACTTTGGGGTTTGTTAAACGTCATCCGTAAATGGGTGGCTCTTACGGCGGCTTACGGGTTCATGGAAAAGTATGTCAAGGGACTTGATAGCTCAAGATTGGGATTTGCTCCTCCGACGATGGAGAGATATCTTTGGGCCCTCTCGGTGTTACGGTATCCATCATCGTCTGGCCAGACACAGGGTGATTCGATCACAGGGATGCCGGAACACGGGAACGAGAAAAGAGAACAAAAACCGGCAACGAGGTAACTGGCATTGTGGACAAGTGTTGATCCACGAGGATGCCGATGTTTCTCACCTCGGGTATTTGTAACATATCGCGAAGCAACAGGAATAGCACACGGCAACTGGAGGTTCGCTCGAATATTCATTCGTGTGGGTATAGGGGTCAATATGGGTGTCCACGGCTCCGATGTTGATCATTGATCGGAAGGGGTTCCGGGTCATGTCTATGCTTCACCGAACCTATAGGGTCACACGCTTAAGGGTCATCTATCTGTTGAATACTAGACAGGGAGTCTGAGAGAAAATCACCGGAAAAGTTTCGGACGCCGGAAAAGTTTCGGACAGCGGAAAAGTTCCGCAGAGAGGTCACCGGATGAGTTCCGGTGAAACTGAAAAGTCTTTTCAGAGGATACCATAAAGTCAAATTGGTTTTGGCACATGCCTGATAATTCTTGGAGGGTGCCAGAATCATTCTGGAAACTTTCTGGAATTTTCCGGGATGAAAACCGGAAATGTTCCGGAGCTGCCGAAACCGCTTCAGATGCTTTTCGCAGATGAAATCACTAAACCGGAATTGTTCCGGCTCGCGTTGAAAATTATTTTGGTGGGTACTAGAATTGTTCTAAGCCCACATGAATATTTTCAGTTCGATCAGACGCTGAAAAATGTCGTCATGAATAGTGAAAGTGCTTTTTGGGATATTTATTGGAAAGCCACCTTTTGGGGCTTTTCCCAAAAGGCTTCTAGAAGGGCTTGGGGATCAAGGAACCCCCTTTGGGGGGGCCCCATGAAGGTGGGACGTTCACATGTGCAGCTCCTCCATGGAGCTCCACATGACATCCCATTTTGCACTTAACACCCTCATGTGTGAGCTAGTGCATGGGAGTTTTGGGGTTTTATTGTAAAACCACCCTACCCCTTGGTTTTCCTATAAATAGGAGGTGAGTGGGCTGCCATCTCACACACTCTTGCTCTCATACACAAAGCCATGCATGATCTGGCATTCTTCTCTCCCTCCCAGCGAAATAGTTTCGTAGAGCCGAAAGGCTGTCTGGGTTCCGGCAGGAACTAGTTCTGGACGGCGAAGCCTTGCCGGATAGATGACACCGTATGTGTGCAACTCTGTAGAGAGATCGTAGTTTCGGTCTTAGTTCGAGAGTGCCTCCCGAAGGGCTGTCCGTGTGACCGTCCGAGTTTTGGAGGTCCTCCCGAAGGGCTGTCCGAGTGACAGTCTGAGTTTCGGAGGTCCTCCCGAAGGGCTGTCCGCGACACCGTCCGGGGGACTGTGCGACCGCCTCCCGGAGGGCTGTCTGCGGGGCAGATGAGGGTATACATCCTCGCGGTTGGGAGGTTGTAAAATCCTAGCTGCGGGGATCTGCACCGCCGTTCGTCATCGACTCTACTTCCGCTGCGCTACGAGTCGGTAACGAAAAAGATCAAACCTTGTATGCAGTCTCCATAGTGGTCCTGGGCTGGTGCGTAGGTCGGAATTTTTTTGTTTTCTGCTGCGTTACCCTACAGTGGCATCAAGAGCCGTGCTATGCGTAGATGCAGGTTGCGATCTAGAATACATAGAGATGTATGGGTGTTGCACAATATAATTAGGTAGTAGATGAGATCTATTGCTGAAAATTATTTGTGTGGGTAGCAGATGAAGTCTGTTACCCGATGTTCTTGTTGCTTCCCTAGAATTTGCATATTTCTGATCTTGATAACAGTATGGTGGAGTTTCAATGTTCTGGCAATCCGCGATCCTGATTGATCAACGAAGTGCTAACAGTTCATTGAATTCCACCGTAGTTAAAAAGAAAGATGAAATTTCGCAGACGAAAGGGCAATGCAGATATGATCTGCACGGGGGTCATGCGTATGACAAAGTTTAGTATGGGGCTCGAGATTTTATTATCTCGTGTTTCATACACCCTGGAATGTTAATCTAGCGACTTGGATTATCATGCTTGATGATGGACGTTGGTAGCTTCGGTTTGTTTCGAAACCTTAGAAGCCACGAAAAATAAAATTTTGCATGAACCGATTAGAGGCGTCTAACTTGGTTTTGCAGGATGGTTTGCATGTGCATATGATGTGGTATAGCAGTGCTCATATTAATTTGATTATGTATGAGATGACTATATGATGTAATATTAACATGACCTGCGTGTCATGATTCGGCATGATGGCTGGAGCCATATGATTGCACTTTAATGACCTGCGTGTCAACCTTATGTAATGCTCTTATTTTATTAGCTATAGAGATAGCAATATTATTTGGTGCATCGACAAGGTGGTGGCAATCTTCGCGAAGTTGAACACCGACGCGAATGCCGAAGACGAAGTAATGAAAGACTTCTCCGTCAGAAAGGGCTATACCATATCATGCTATTATGAATTGCCTGAGATGTTTATCCCTTATGATGCACCCTTCTTGATTGCGTGGTAGTCGCTTTTATTAGGGTGATCTCTCACAAAAATATCAAGTAGTTAGTGTTCTCCCAAGTGTAGCACCGTCACGGCACCTAACTTTTCGGGGTATCACATGGATGCATGGGTACGAACGATTAGGGATGTGTGAGGCGGGTGAGTTGAGACCTCGCAGCGAGATCACTTGGTTGTCTTGACGTTCAGGCATGAAAGTCATGAGCTCGGAACACACGCATCGAAAGATGAACAAGAGTCACATAGAGATGTGATTGGCAAGTTGGCCTACCGATTGCAATTCTCGTCACTTGAGATGGATACATCCTTGGCGTTGAATTGTAATTTGGATCTTGTATCACTCAAAATCAATTATGAGAGATATTGATTTGAGTGGGAGCGCACTATAGAATTAACTTGTTTAATTCTCAGTGCAATTAATTTTGAACGCTGTCTAAGTGTGGTTTGCATAATAGTTGTAGAATAATGGCTCGCGTTTCCACCTTCCCTATTAAAATTGAATAGTTGTTAAATATCTGGTTAAAACTTTACGGTTGGTAACGTAATGTGAGGATTGTCCTCTAGAGTGCCGAGAAGGATTTTGTCCTATCGCATACTTTTGGTATTCTCCCGCTAATGCTATGGATCATGTGACTCTCGTCCTTCGATCCAATAGCTAGAATTCCTTTTCAGTCAAAGTGCAATGTGTTTGCTTCCATGAGACCCGAACTTCGAAAGTTTGGATAGTTATGTGATATTCATGGAATCTGAAAATCATTTTCAGAGACAGACAAAGGCTAAAAGATATGAGATATCCAAAGCAATGTTTGTTTGCAAACTATTAGTAAAGGTGTTTACTATGCATTAGACTGATAAGAGAGGGATCCAGGAGAACGCCTGTCATATGATGAAAGGTGAATAAAACAACAACTTAAAGAGAAGGGAAGTATCCGAAGGGTGTTAGTAAGACTTTCACGCCTAGGAAGTCCGGGGCTAACGCCACTCTTAAGTTGGGTGCTTCTTCTGAGAGTAGGAGAAATACTGAAAGTTAAACTGTTAGAAGTATAATGGCAAAAGGAAAGAAGACTGGAATATCCAGCTCATGTATGAATGTCATACAAGTTTTTGATGTATAGAAGGCTGGTCAAAGATATAGTTCTTGGGAATTATGATTAAACATGTTAATCACTAATTCTTGGGTATTGTGAGTTAATCACAAAGATACCCGCTCGATTGCACTCTGTTGCAACTCGATGAAAGAACTACTACGGCCTAAAAGACTAGCCAGGAATGAGGTTTAGATACACATAGGGAACATAGTAAATGTTACTATACCTTCCATTTGTGTATTCCCTATGTATTTACTTTCATAATTCATTTAGAGTTTCATACACTCTAGCCCTTTGCATAAGGTATTTTGCAAGAAGGTTATTCATAAGAGAACTTTTGATGTTCGATGTTATGAATAACATAAGGGCCATACTTTCATTATGAATGAGATGTATGTTATGAATATTGATATTAATACATTGCCTCTGTATTTACTTTCATAATTCATTTAGAGTTTCATACACTCTAGCCCTTTGCATAAGGTATTTTGCAAGAAGGTTATTCATAAGAGAACTTTTGATGTTCGATGTTATGAATAACATAAGGGCCATACTTTCATTATGAATGAGATGTATGTTATGAATATTGATATTAATACATTGCCTCTGTATTTACTTTCATAATTCATTTAGAGTTTCATACACTCTAGCCCTTTGCATAAAGTATTTTGCAAGAAGGTTATTCATAAGAGAACTTTTGATGTTCGGTGTTATGAATAACATAAAGGGCCATGCTTCCATACAGGATGGGATGTATGCTATGAATATTGATGGAAATATGATACATCCATAACACTGACGCTAAATGTCGCAAGACTAAAAGAATACCACACAAGTGTGGCACTGCATTTGGTCACATTGGAGAAACCCGCATGGAAAATTCCATTATGATGGATTTTGAAGTCGTTTGATTTTGAATCATCTGACACTTGCAACTTTCCTCTGAAAAGTAAAGTGACTGAAATACCGTTCACAGGCCATAAGGAACGAGCATAGAACATATTGGTGATCATACATTATGATGTGTGTAGTCCAATAAATGTTATTGCAAGTAGTGGATTTATCTATCTTCAGAAATGACTCAAGTGGATATATGGATATTTACTTGATAAGACGTGAGTCTGGATCTTTTGAAATCATTCGAAAGGTTTTCAAAATGAAGAAGAAAATATTGTTACAAGAAAATTATGTTTCTACAATTCGATTGCAGAAAGGAATATTTGAGTTACAAGTTTAGCGAATGTCTGATGAGTTATGAAAGGGGTTTCATAACTTGCACCTCCCGGAACACCACTGCAAGTGGAGAGTCTGTGAAGATGTAATCGAACCATTTATGACATGGTAAGATCAAAGATGACATAAATAGATTTGCCATTATCATTTTTAAAGAGTGATGCTTTAGAGACTGCGGCTTTTACACTGAAAAGAGCTTCATCGGGTCTGTTGAAATAACGTCATGGTATGGTACGCCCAACCATGTTATATCTTTTCTTAACATTTGGAATATGGGGCTTGTGTAAAAGGTTACAAACCTATTCCAAATCAGACAAGTGCTACTTTGTAGGTTATCCCAAGTAAATGGGTATTCCTCCCTCACAATACCGAGGCAAATAAGTTTGCCACAAAGAACGGTATGCTTTTTGAAGGAAATAGTTCTTTCAAAAAGGGTGAGTGAGAGAACAGTGCAACTCGACGAGATAAACAGTATCTTCGTCGTCAGATCAAAGGAAAGGAACCTTGGAAGTGATTCCAGGGTTTCCTACTGCGACTGATACGGAAGTCTCTACAATAAAATGTATGGACTTCGGTCGAACTTGCAGCTAAACCTCGTAGGCAAGGCTCGTGCAAACCTCTCAGGTGCGCAAACGAGATATTGTTGTTGGACAACAGTATACCTACGATACACAAGGAAGCGGTGATGGGCCCTGACTCCGGAATTGGCTAAATGCCAATACAATCTGAGATAGTTTCCATATAAGTGATTCGAGATTAAAATCTTGATACACCTTTCGGAAGACTTAGAGTCTAACGAATATTTATGGAACTAAAAACTGATACGGATAAAATGTTTATCCATAAAGCTCGACTTGTTGCAATAACAAGTTCAAGGAGTTGACTACGATGAGATTGTCTCACCGTAGCGATGCTTAAAGTCGGTTCGGGTTGAACTAGCAATTAATACATATTTCAATCGTGAGATATGAAACATGGATGACGAAAGGATTTCCATCTGATGGAAATGAAACCTAGGACTTGTATGTGATACAGTCCAAAGTAATTTGTCGATCCAGAGGATGCTAGTAAGTATGCAAACTTCAGAGTTCCAGCGATGGACAGAAGAGAGCAATATGGAGTTGGAATCTTCGTGTTTTGATGAAATGGTCAAAGGGGTTTGACTTCATCAAATGGGTATCGAAGATGCTTGTAATTCAAGAAAGTAAGTGGGAGCATAATAATATTTCTAAAAACCTTGTGTGCTTGACACATTGTTAATTGGAAATAAATTTCTTGACACGAATTAGGACTTCATTTGAAAATAGTTTTTCGATGAAGTGCTTAGGCTAAATAGCCTCAATATTAGGCATGATGATCTATAGAGATAGATTTACCTAATGGGGCTAAGCTATGAATACATATTGACAAGGTGCTAAAACCTTTTAGCATTTAAAAATGCCAAGGAGTGATTCTTGCCGAAGTCACATGTGGAGAGTTTTGCAAGACTCGGTGTCTCAAAACACAGATGAGCAAAAATACATGATGGTGATTCCACACACTCTTGTGTTTGGATTAATCATGTATTCCATGGTATGTAAAACAGCCAGATATGTCCAATACTCCAAAGTTGTTGCGAGTATAGATACCAAAGTGATCAAAGTACTGATCATGGGACAACAGTGAAAGATGTCATTAAGTACTAGAGTAGTGCTGATGACATGTTTTCTCGCAAGCAGAGATTATGAAGTGCTCATTGTAAGTAACTACATCGATACAGTCTTCATCAATGCTCCATGCGATTTTCGATTTAAGTTAAGGGTTTTGTGTAATACACAATATGGTGGCACGGTAGTTGGAAATTGTTCCAAACAAGATACTGTGGCGAATTCTATATCAAAGGCTAAGTATGTTGATGCTTAAGAAGCGACAAAGAAGTTGTTGAATCATATAGTTCATTCATGAACTTAGTATGGTTCCAAGATGGCTTTGGTCTATAGGACACTATAGCAGATAGTTGCTCCATAGCTCAGTCTGAGGAATCAGGTTTCGACCAATGATTCACACATATACAAAGCCAAGTCCACACAAATATGAATTTTGTGAAAGCGTGAAAACGCGAGAATATGCAAAGTTACACACGGAGCTGAAGTTGTCAGATCCGTTGGACATCAGGCTATACCACAAGCGAAGCATATTTTACACCAGTATGCCATAGGTGTAAAGTGCATTAGCATTGACTAGATTATTGACTCTAGTGCAAGTGGGAGTCTGTAGGAGATATGCCCTAGAGGCAATAATAAATGTTATTGATTATCTCCCTGTTCATAATTAAGTTTATGTTCCATGCTATAACTGCAATGATTCTCGAGTCTGCAAATAAAACGAGGCTTGGAGGGAAACTCATGTGCACGTGTGGGATAATAAACGGTAAAATGTATTCCTAGTCAAGCCTCTATGACTGGCTCAAGTATTGCATGATGATCCTGTTTTCCTGATCATGGGCATGGCTATGCCGGCAATTTTGAGGGCACAATTGTTGGTAGAACACTTGTGTTGAATCGACCCAAATTGATGTTATGCTATGAGATACATTCGTCATAAGTTAATGGTTAATAACACAGGAAGTTAATGTTTGCATAATTCCTTAGACCATGAGAGTATCGAGTTTCTTCATGCTTGCTTCATGAACTTTGGGGTTTGTTAAACGTCATCCGTAAATGGGTGGCTATTACGGCGGCTTACGGGTTCATGGAAAAGTATGTCAAGGGACTTGATAGCTCAAGATTGGGATTTGCTCCTCCGACGATGGAGAGATATCTTTGGGCCCTCTCGGTGTTACGGTATCCATCATCGTCTGGCCAGACACAGGGTGATTCGATCACAGGGATGCCGGAACACGGGAACGAGAAAAGAGAACAAAAACCGGCAACGAGGTAACTGGCATTGTGGACAAGTGTTGATCCACGAGGATGCCGATGTTTCTCACCTCGGGTATTTGTAACATATCGCGAAGCAACAGGAATAGCACACGACAACTGGAGGTTCGCTCGAATATTCATTCGTGTGGGTATAGGGGTCAATATGGGTGTCCACGGCTCCGATGTTGATCATTGATCGGAAGGGGT
This sequence comes from Elymus sibiricus, assembly GCA_039707655.1. Taxonomy (NCBI): domain Eukaryota; kingdom Viridiplantae; phylum Streptophyta; class Magnoliopsida; order Poales; family Poaceae; genus Elymus; species Elymus sibiricus. The sequence continues at coordinate 372,821,998 of CM077664.1, read as the reverse complement.
TCCGGGTCATGTCTATGCTTCACCGAACCTATAGGGTCACACGCTTAAGGGTCATCTATCTGTTGAATACTAGACAGGGAGTCTGAGAGAAAATCACCGAAAAAGTTTCGGACGCCGGAAAAGTTTCGGACAGCGGAAAAGTTCCGCAGAGAGGTCACCGGATGAGTTCCGGTGAAACTGAAAAGTTGTTTCAGAGGATACCATAAAGTCAAATTGGTTTTGGCACATGCCTGATAATTCTTGGAGGGTGCCAGAATCATTCTGGAAACTTTCTGGAATTTTCCGGGATGAAAACCGGAAATGTTCCGGAGCTGCCGAAACCGCTTCAGATGCTTTTCGCAGATGAAATCACTAAACCGGAATTGTTCCGGCTCGCGTTGAAAATTATTTTGGTGGGTACTAGAATTGTTCTAAGCCCACATGAATATTTTCAGTTCGATCAGACGCTGAAAAATGTCGTCATGAATAGTGAAAGTGCTTTTTGGGATATTTATTGGAAAGCCACCTTTTGGGGCTTTTCCCAAAAGGCTTCTAGAAGGGCTTGGGGATCAAGGAACCCCCTTTGGGGGGCCCCCATGAAGGTGGGACGTTCACATGTGCAGCTCCTCCATGGAGCTCCACATGGCATCCCATTTTGCACTTAACACCCTCATGTGTGAGCTAGTGCATGGGAGTTTTGGGGTTTTATTGTAAAACCACCCTACCCCTTGGTTTTCCTATAAATAGGAGGTGAGTGGGATGCCATCTCACACACTCTTGCTCTCATACACAAAGCCATGCATGATCTGGCATTCTTCTCTCCCTCCCAGCGAAATAGTTTCGTAGAGCCGAAAGGCTGTCTGGGTTCCGGCAGGAACTAGTTCTGGACGGCGAAGCCTTGCCGGATAGATGACACCGTATGTGTGCAACTCTGTAGAGAGATCGTAGTTTCGGTCTTAGTTCGAGAGTGCCTCCCGAAGGGCTGTCCGTGTGACCGTCCGAGTTTTGGAGGTCCTCCCGAAGGGCTGTCCGAGTGACAGTCTGAGTTTCGGAGGTCCTCCCGAAGGGCTGTCCGCGACACCGTCCGGGGGACTGTGCGACCGCCTCCCGGAGGGCTGTCCGCGGGGCAGATGAGGGTATACATCCTCGCGGTTGGGAGGTTGTAAAATCCTAGCTGCGGGGATCTGCACCGCCGTTCGTCATCGACTCTACTTCCGCTGCGCTACGAGTCGGTAACGAAAAAGATCAAACCTTGTATGCAGTCTCCATAGTGGTCCTGGGCTGGTGCGTAGGTCGGAATTTTTTTGTTTTCTGCTGCGTTACCCTACAGTGGCATCAAGGATATTTGAACCACACTGGGCTTCTAATTATGAGGATTAGAGGATCTAGATCTAGCTCTAATTGGAACAACTAGAACTAGACTAGAGAACTAGAGGAGGCTCCAAAACTTGTGTATAAAAGTGCCCAAAACCTCTAGTATATATAGGTTGGAGGGAGGGGAGAGGGGTGCCACAAGGTGAAAGAAAACCTCCCCCTTTGGCCGGCCATGGAGGGGAAGAATCCCCCTCCAATTCGGTATCCCCCTTCCTTCTACAAGGAGGAAGGGGGCGCCTCCACCTATTGGGCCCAAGTGGCCCAATATGCTTTCCACCACCTGGTCTTTTAAGGCCAGTTGATATTAAATTAAATATAAAAGCCTCCTAACTATTATTAGAGCATTTTATTATTAATTTAACATCTTCGGAAACATTTTACACCTATATATTATTTATCGGTAATAACAGGTATTGCCCGATAAACCCCGAAACCCTTCCGGTGACCCCGGAACGCTTCCGGTTCCTCTCGAAACTATTTTGAATATTAGTGAAACTATTTCACAAATATATTCTCATTGTTCCCGTCCTACTAACACTCAACAGATCATGATTACCTTAAGCTTGTGACCCTGTAGGTTTGGTAAAACATTGACATGAACAAAACCCCTTTCGTTCAATGACCGATAGCGGAACCGTGGATATCCATATCGATCCCTATGAGTGCACGAATGGCATTCGAGTGAACCTTTGGTTATCATGTGCTATTCCCTTTGCTTTGCAATACTTTACAAAATCCGAGGTGAGATGTATCGCTATCCTCTTGAGTCATTCTCATGATCACTATACCGGTCTCCTCGTTACCGGTTTTGTTCTTCTTTCTCGTTGACATGTTCTGGCATCCCCGTGACCTAGTCACCTGTGTCTGGCTAGATGATGATGGATTCTGTCACACCGAGAGGGCCTTTGTCAAACTTTCGATGAACCGGTAAGCTGTCGTTATGATCACCGTGTTACAGATGACGTTTGAGCAACGCCAAAGTCCACCGTACTGTAAGAAGTGACTATGATACTCTCATGGTCTAAGGAATTAAATCACATTTTAACTCTCCGTGTTATAACAATTGACTTGTGACGATTGTATCTCAAAGTATAACAAACAAGTTTTTGTCGATTTAATATGATCGTTCTTCCAACGTCATGTTCTCAATGTTGTTTTAGGACTATCGTTACACTTAACGATATCCTAAGATCCGAAAAACGTGATCACCAACAACACTTGAGCTAGTCTTAGAGGCGAGACTAGGAATCATATTTTACCGTTTATCATTCCACACGTGCATATGAGTTTTCCACTGATTCACATATTCCATGATCATAGCAGTTATAGCATAGAATATAAACTCTTAATTATAAACATGGAAATATAATAATACAATATTATTGCCTCTAGGGCATATTTCCAACAAACTCCCACATGGACTAGAGTCAATAATCTAGTTAGCACATTTTCCTTTACACCAATGACAATTCGGTGTTTGTTCATGATTTACTTGTGGTATAGCCTTCTCCTATCAGATCTTGACAACTTTAAATCTGCGTGTATCATTTGCATTTCTATGCATCTATAATGTTTTCATAAGAATTCATAATTTTGGTGAAACTGGCTTTGTATATATTGAATCACTAGTAGGACCTTTGATTCCTTAGACTGAGTTGTGGAACCACTATTGAGAACAGTGTTCCATTGACACAATCATCTAGAAACCATACCAAGCTCATAAATGAACTTTTGATTCACCACCCTCTATTGTTGCTTTTAAAGCGATGATATAGCCTTTCTGCTATACAATTCACCACAGTGACTTTATTGGACCAATTCCATCTTACTGTGCCACCATAAATCTTTTAATTGAAATTGAAACTCGCTTGGAGCGCCGATGAAGATTTTTGTCGATGTACTGCTTACAATGAGCATGTATTGATGTAACTCCTTATAACAATCTCTTCATTTTCTCCATATGTGAAAAACATGTCGTCAGTACTTAATGACATTTTCATTGTTGTTCTATGATCAACAATTTGACCATTCTGGTAACTTTACTCACAACTTACTTGGAGTACTGGACACATCTGGTTGTTTACATACCATGGTATATATTTAACACAAGTGTGATTGAAATCATGTATTTCGCTCATCAGTATTTCAGGATACCGATTCTTGCTTAAAACTCCTTCCATGTGACTTCACAAGAAACTCTTCTTGGCGGTTTTTCATACTAAACTATTTTAGTATCTTGTCAATATGTATTTTGGCTAAGCCCGATTAGACACGACTATCTCCATAGATCATTATGCCTAATACCAAGGCTATATTGCCTAAGTACTTTACTGAAAAACTAGTTTCAATAAAGTTTTAATTCGTGTCAAGAAATTTATATAATTTTCAATCAACAATGTGTCATGCACACACAGTGTTTAGAAATATTATCATGCTTCCACTTACTTTCTTGTAAATACAAGCATCTTTGCTTTCCTCGATGAAATCAAATTATTTGACCATTTCATCAGAACAAAGATTCCAACTCCATTATGCTTGCTTCAGTCCATTATAGGATCTCTTGAAGTTTGCACACTTACTAGCATCCTCTGGATCGACAAAATTACCTTGGACCGTATCACATATACAACCTTAGTTTTATTTCCATCTCATGGAAATCTTTTTGACATCCATATATCTCATAATTGAACTATTTAGCAATTGCTAGTTCAACCCGAACTGACTTCAAGTATTGCTACGTCGAGAAAATTTTGTTATAGTTAACTCCTTGATCTTGTCATAAACCATTAGTAACAAGTCAAGTTTTATAAAACATTTTTATCTTTGTCAGTTTATAGATCCATTATTATACGTCAGACTCTAAGTCTTCCAGAGGATTTATCAAGTTCTAAACTTGAATTGTGTAAATCGATACTATCTCGGATTACTTTGGCATACAACCAATTCCGGAGTCAGGGCCCATCAACGCTTCTCTGTGCTTTATAGGTTCATTGTTTGTGCAACAATATTTCATCTGCACACCACAAAGGTATGCATGAATTTTCCAACCTATATAGTTCAGCTGCAAGTTCGACCGAAGTCTCTATATCTCATTTAGAGGCTTTCGTATCAGTCGTGGTAGGAAATTCATTAATTAATTCTAGCATTTCTTTTCTTTGACATGATCACGAAGATTCTGCAATTTTATCGAGTTGCATTGTCCTCCCACTCACTCTTTTGTAGAAAACATTATCTTCAAAATTTCTGCACTCTGTAGCAAAACACTTTGCCTCGGTGTAGAGATAGAGGAATACCCAACCATTTGGGATAACCTACAAAGTAGCACTTATTTCAATAAATTTGATGGCGCTCTTTTCAGTGTAAAAGCCACAGTCTCTAAAGCATCACATTAAGAACTATATTGGCGAAATAAATAATGTCATCTTTGATCTCACCATGTCATACATAGCTTGATAGCATCTACTCAAAACACTCTACTCTTAGCAGTGTTCTAGGAGGTGCAATCTATAAAATAGTTTTCACAGCTCATCAAACATCCACTAAACTTGTAACTCAAATATTCCTCTCCGCAATCTAATTGAAGAAACATAATTTTCTTGTTACAATAAGTTCTACTTCATTCTGAAAACCTTCCGAAACATTTCAAAGGATTCAGATTTATGTCTCAATAAGTAAATATAAATATCTACTTGAGTCATCCTTGAAGATAGATAAATCCACTGCTTGCAACAACACTTATTGGACTACACACATCAATATGCATATTTCCAATTATTTTGTTGCTCGTTCTTTATGGCCTGTGAACGGTATTATAGTTTACTTCACTAATTGGACGAAAGTTGCAAGTGTCAGATGATTCATAATCAGATGACTTCAAAATCCATCAATATGAAATTTCTCCATGCTAGTTTCTCCAATGTGACTAAATACAGTGCCGCACAGATGTAGTATTTTTTTAGTCTTGCGAGATTTAGCGTCAGTGTTATGGATGTTCTATTTTATCATCAATATTCATAACATACATCTTATTCATAGGAGTATGGCCTTTTGTTCATAACATCGAACAACTATTGTTCTATCATGAACAACCTCCTTGCAACTTCTATGCAATGGGCTAGAGTGTATAAAACTCTAAAATGAATTATGACAATAAATACAGAGGAAATACACTGATGGGAAATATTGTAACTTTTACAAGGTTTCCATCAAATATTTTAACCTGATAATTTGTTGGTTATTTAGGCCGTTGTAGTTTCTTGCAACAATTTACAACAACATGCAATCAAGTCGATATCCTTGTGATCAACTATTAACCACAATACTGAAAAATTAATGATCAACAAATCGATCATATTTCCTAAGAACTACACTTTACTTGACCAACTTTCTCTACATCTTATAACTTGTATGACATTCATACCTGAGCTGGACATTCCAGTCTTCCTTTCATTCTGCCTTTTTTTACTTCTTATAGTTTTACTTCCAATATTTCTCCTCCTTACAGAAGAAGCATCCAACTTTAAGAGTGGCGTGAGCCCCGAACTTTCCTAGGCAAGTAAGTCTCATTACATCCTTCGGATTTGTTATTTCTCTTTAAGTTCTCACCATCAACACATGACTGGTGTTCATCTGGATCCTATATATTTCAGTCTTAAACATTGTTGAATGTTTACTAGAACTTGCAAACAAACGCTTCTTTAGATATCACATATCTTTCAGCCTTTGTTTGTTTCTGAAAAATAATTTTCAGTTCCAAGAATATCACATGACTATCCCAAACATTTTGAAGTTTGGGTTTCATGGAAGCAAGCAGACACTGATAGGATTCTAGTGTTTTGGATCGAAGGACATTTGTCTCGTCATCCAAAGCATCAGCAGGAGAGTATTGTAATCATGCAATAGAAACAATCTTTCTCGGCACTCTAGAGGACGATCCTCTCATTACGTTTACCAATCATAAAGATTCAACCAGATAAAAATAGCTAATCAATTTCAACAACAAAGGTGGAGCCGTGAGCCATTATTCTACAACTATAATGCAAACTACACATAGACATTGTTCATAATTAATTTGCACTAGTGATTAACTTAATTAATAGTGCCACCACTCAAACCAATATCTCTCATAATTGATTTTAAGTGATTCAAGACCCTGATCTTATTCAGAACCATTCATGTGGACATCACTGATGACGTGAATTTTGGCCGGTAGGCAAACTTTTGACGATCATATCTCCATATGACTCTTGTTCATCTTTCGATGCTTCGTGCTCCAAGCTCAGAACAATTCTGCCAGAACTTCAAGACAACCGAGTGTTTCTGCTTGCTCGGTCTAACCTCACCCGCCTTACACCTCACGATCCGTTTGTACTCATATGGACATGATGCACTCCGGAAAGCTACGTGTTATAGACGGTTGCAACACTGGGAAGAGCACTTTTAACTTAATATTTTCCGTGAGAGATCACCCTAATAATTGACTACTGCGTAATCAAAGGGTGCAAACAAAAAAAGGGATAAACATCTCAGGCAATTCATAATAGCATGATATGGTATAGCCTTGGGCGTTGGGAAGTCTTCACGGTCTTCTTGAATCTTCAGTTGAAACGTCGCCGTGGTAGCAAAAAAATCGTTGCCGTTGCAGCCGTTCTAAAAATGCTGTTGTGGTAGCAATTTCAGAAATCGTTGCCGTGGCGGCCGTTTCAAAAACGTTGCCGTGGCACCAATTTCAGAAAACGCTGCCATGGCAACCGTTTCAAAAACGCTGTCGTGGCACGAAAAATTTCGGCCCTTCCTCCCTGCTCCTGGTACACCCTCCTCGTGCCGGGGTCCTCCGCGCCAGCTCGTCGCCATCACCTGTAACCTGTAGGCTATCTCTACATCTATTATATTACATTAAAGTGACAATCTTTTGGATCCAGCCATCATGACGTACTATGATGCGCAGGTCACTTAACATTACATCACATAACCATCTCATACATAAACTCATTATTTTGACGAAGTTTATAACACATCACATGCAACCTGCAAAACCAAGTTAGACGTTCGCTAATCAGTTTTAGCAAATTTTAATTAAGTGGCTTCTAGGGTTTTCGGATAACTCTAGCTAGGTACGTCCACCATTAATGTGATAATTCTTGTTGCTAGATTAACTTTCTAGGTGTGTCTGGGAAGAGACTTAATTAAAAATCTTTAGCCCCACACTAAACTTCGTCAATACGCGTGACCCCCTAGAAGATTGAACATCTTCATTGCCCTCTCGTGTTTGTGACAGTTCACTATTCTTGACTATGATGAAGCCCAAAGTACTGTTAGCAGATCGTCGACAGCCAGAGCCGATCGAATGTCAGAACTTTCTAAAAAGCTACATTATGCCATCAATGAACTGAACCGACGCAACACTCGAGGGAAGCTAGCAAGAACATCAAACCCTCACATCCACATGTGATCTAGATCGTAACCTGCATCTACTCATAGAACCGCTCATGATGCTACTATTGGGAAACGTAGTAGAAAACAAAAAAAAATGTTCTACGATCAACCAGGAATACTATGAAGATGCAGTAACGGTTTGGATCAGATCGTTACTGACTCTGAGTTGCAGCGGAAGTAGACGAGTCAGTGTAGATCGTACTAGTAGTCCCTCGAACTGTAGATGAACGATCCCGCGAACCGCCCACGAACAGTCCCTCGAACGGAAGACCGAAAGCACGGTCTCTCCACAGATTGCAAGCGTACGGTCTTCACGATCTGGCAGCGCTTCGCCGTCCATAGCTAATCGTCACCGGAGAATTAGAGGGAGGAGATTAGAACAACACTGGGCTTCTAATTATGAGGATTAGTGGATCTAGATCTAGCTCTAATTGGGACAACTAGAACTAGACTAGAGAACTAGAGGAGGTTCCAAAACATGTGTATAAAAGTGCCCAAAACCTCTAGTATATATAGGCTGGAGGGAGGGGAGAGAGGGCGCCACAAGGGGAAGGAAAACCTCCCCCTTTGGACGGCCAAGGAGGGGAAGAATCCCCCTCCAATTCGGGCTCCCCCTTCCATCTACAAGGAGGAAGGGGCGCCTCCACCAATTGGGCCCATGTGGCCCAATATACTTTCCACCACTTGGCCTGTTAAGGCCCGTTGATATTAAATTAAATATAAAAGCCTCCTAACTATTATTAGAGCCTTTTATTATTAATTTAACATCTCCAGAAACATTTTCCACCTATATATTATTTATCGGTAATACCCGGTATTGCCCGATAAACCCCGAAACCCTTACGGTGACCCCGGAACTCTCTCGGTTCCTCTCATAACTATTTCGAATATTAGTGAAACTATTTCACAAATATATTCTCATTATTCCCGTCCTACTAACATAGCAGATCTTGATTACCTTAAGTTTGTGACCCTGTAGGTTCGGCAAAACATAGACATGAACAAAACCAATTTTGTTCAATGACCGATAGCGGAACCGTGGACATTCATATCGATCCCTATGAGTACACGAATGACATTCGAGTGAACCTTTGGTTATCATGTGCTATTCCCTTTGCTTCGCGATACTTTACAAAACCCGAGGTGAGATGTATCGGTATCCTCTTGAGTCATTCTCATGCTCACTATACCGGTCTCCTCGTTACCGGTTTTGTTCTTCTTTCTCGTTGACATGTGCCGGCATCCCCGTGACCTAGTCACATGTGTCTGGCCAGACGATGATGGATGCCGTCACATTGAGAGGGCCCTAAGAATATCTCTCCATCGTCGGAGGAGCAAATACCACTCTTGAGCTATCTAGTCCTTTGTCAAACTTTTCCGATGTACCTGTAAGTTGTCGTTATGATCACCGTGTTATAGATGACGTTTGAGCAACCCCAAAGTCCACCGTATGGAAAGAAGTGACTACGATACTCTCATGGTCTAAGGAATTAAATCACACGTTAGCTCTCCGTGTTATAACAATTGATTTGTGACGATTGCATCTCAAAGTTTAACAAACAAGTTTGGGTCGATTCAATATGATCGTTCTTCCAACGTCATATTCTCATTGTTGTTTTAGTACTATCATTACACTTAACGATATCCTAAGATCCGGAAAACGTGATCACCAACAACACTTGAGCTTGTCTTAGAGGCGAGACTAGGAATCATATTTTACCGTTTATCATTCCACACGTGCATATAAGTTTTCCACTAAATCGCATATTCCAGGATCATAGCAGTTATATCATAGAATATAAACTCTTAATTATAAACATGGAAATATAATAATACAATATTATTGCCCCAAGGGAATATTTCCAACACTAAGCACATCCGCCAGAAGATTAAGATGGTCAACAGGTTTGGTCATGACACGTTTTCCACACGTAAACATGGAGTGTGAATTGTCGACGAGTGGAGGGACGACAAGAGCTCGAACCACAGGAGGAGTTGGAGGTGTGGCTGGTGGTGTGGGAGGATCGGGTGTAGGAGGCATGTTTGGCTCAGGTGGAGGAGGGGCGTGCGGCACCGGCGTATGTGGGGTAATATTGGATGGAAGGATGACGGGATGATCATCTAGAAAGGAGAGATCGGTGGCTGCAGGGGGCGCGGGGGGGGTGGTGGATTATTTGGCAAAAGGGAATGTGTTTTCGTCGAAGACGACATGGCGAGAGATGATTATTTTCTGTGTTGCGAGATCAATAGAACGATAGCCGCGATGGTTAGAGGGGTACCCGAGAAAAACACACGCGGTAGTGCGTGGAGCTAGTTTGTGTGGTGCAATAGCGGATAGGTTTGTATAACAAAGACAACCGCAAACCCGTATGTGGTCAAGAGGGAGAGGGAGGCCACGGGGAGCCTCGTAGGGCGTACGAAATTGGAGGGTTTTTGGTGGGGTGAAGGTTGAAGAGAAACGTGGCAGTGTGAAGAGCTTCAACCCAATAGGTTGGTGGCATGCTAGCTTGGAAAAGAAGGGAACGAACCATGTTATTAGTAGAGCGAATGACACGTTCAGCTCTGCCGTTCTGAGGAGAGGTGTATGGGAAAGACATGTGAAGGGTGGCGCCGAGGGATAGGAGAAAGAGGTTTGCAGCGGTATTGTCAAATTCGCGACCATTGTCACACCGGACAGGTTGAACGGATGTATTAAACTGAGTAGGGATGTAGGCAAAGAAGTGTTTGAGTGTAGAGAAAGTGTCAGACTTTGCGCGCAAAGGAAACATCGAAAGGTAATGGGTGAAATCATCTAGCACAACTAGGTAGCATTTGTATCCAGACACACTAGGAAGAGGCGAAGTCCATAAATCACAGTGGATGAGCTGAAAAGGACGAATTGTTTGAGTAGAGGACGTATCAAAAGGTAGGCGAACATGTTTTACTAATTGACAAGCATGACATAAGTGATCATCGGTAGCATTTTTATTACAAGGAAAAGAAAAAGCACTTGTTAGGTGCGACAAAGCTTGACTACCGAGATGTCCTAGGCTACGAAGCCACAATGTTGATGACGAAGTGGTGGTGGAGAGGGCATGCGCAGTGGAAGACGGACACCAAAAGGGGTAGAGGTCGCCGAAACTATTGAAATGATGACCACGTTCTTGATGCGGAGGTCCTTCACAAAGAGACCAAAAGGATCAAACTCAATCGAAATAGAGTTATCAGTGGTGAATTTACGGACGGAAATAAGATTTTTGATAAGGTTAGCTGTTACTAGGACATTATTAAGATAAAACGAGTGATTAAGAGCAGAAAGAGTGGTGTGGCCTATGCGGGTGATGGGAAGGGTATGACCATTGCCGACGATGACATGTGGGTAGGGAGAGTTAGAGGGGAGAATGTGCGGAAGGTTACCTTGATTGCCGGTCATGTGAGCGGAGGCGCCTGAGTCCATGAACCACTCATTCGGAGATGGTGGTGTTAGGGACATGGTGTTGAAAGCCTGCATGTGGGGTCCTTGGTCGAAAGACGGTGGCGTCGCAGCATATGTCGGAGTAGGCATTGGAGCGGACAGCGGCGCTCCTGGCATCCAGGGCACGGGAGGTGGAGGCGCCCCCGGTGGAGGCATGGACGAGGGAGCACGGTAGGCCCACAAAGGTTCCTGCGCGACCTCGCGGTGGTGGAGGCGTGGCGACACCGAGAGGAGAAAAAAAACATAGTAGGAAGTATATTTCTCATGTACCCGCAGGAAAAAAATACTTAGTAGGAAGTACATATATGATGCGTCGTTGGGAGAAAAAATGTTGAGCGTGCCAAACAAATCGAATGGTGGAAAAATAGGAGGTACTAGAAAGAAAGTACTAAAAATAGGAGGTACCAGAAAGAAAGTACAAGTACTATAAAGTAGTAATAAAAATATTGATTTACTTTATTTGTTAAAAGGGTAGATAGGTCATTTCGAGTCCAGATGGCTCCACCTGCATGGCTCTCTCCCTAGTCAGTGCTCTCTCATTGTCGAGCTAGGCTCCATCGCTGCTGCGAAAAGTTGTCCACGGAGCATCATCGGCACGGCCGCGGCCCGTGCCCCGCTAGGACGTTGTTCCTCATGTTGCTCGTCAATATGACGCCTAGCGAGCTCCGCGTGTGTGCGCCGTGTGTAGCCAATGGAGAATGTGGTGGAGTCTATATATAGGACTTAAAATAGCAACCTGTGAACCATATATTTCTCGTGTTCGAACTAACGAACTAAGTGAAATAGGCGTGAACTTTTCATCCCAACTATGGCGATGTCAACAAGAAATGTTGTTGATAAATTGCAACCGTCACTAGTAGAAAATGGGACATTAGTCCCGGTTCGTAAGGGCCTTTAGTCCTGGTTGGGCAACCGGGACTAAGAAATCGGGACTAAAGGCCCCCCTTTTTAGTCCCGGATGTGTTACGAACCGGGACTAAAGGGGCTCCACGTGGCCGCTATGGAGCACTCAGGCAGGAGGACCTTTAGTCCCAGTTGGTAACACCAACTGGGACTAAAGGCCGCCACGCGTCAGGCGCTGCCAAGCGCTGGGGTTTAGGGTTTTGGAGGGGCCGTGTTTCATTTTGTGTTTCCCTTTTCTTTTTGTGTTTACCACTCAATTCTTTTTCATTTAGAGTTTTCATTTTTATTTTATGTTTTCCATTCAACTCGACGCTACTACATATAGCAATGAAGGAACCATTACACAACATCGTCATGAATATAGAGAAGTGACCTCTTTCTCCGTGCTTGGTCGAACAACAAGTTTTCATATATATATTCGACGCTACTACATGTAGTACACGTTCATGCATATATACAATATAATATCTCTTACAATCGCTAATATCTAATTACCAATTCCCTACCAATTCCCGATGGTATTCTCCAGTTTTAGATATGACCTCTTCAAGTAAGAATCCCGCCAATTCCTCTTGAATTGCTCGTACGCGATCCTTCGGTAGGAGATCGTCCCGCATCCGTTCGATCTAATTTAAAGAAGGGGGTCAATATATATGAATGAAACTCAACACAATTGATAGTAATAAAATAAAATTTTGAATATTGTTTATGTACTCGAAGTTGTTCTAAAATTCTGCCCTTCTCACAGGTTGTCTGGCGAATGAACTCGCAAACGTAGTATCCACATAAATTATTCCCGTCTCCCTGCCTCAAGCACTGTACGAGAATAGAGTTCAATCAAAATAATAATCAAGCATGATAATGGTATTGAAACTAGAATCAAAGAGATGCGCGGACCTAGCTAGTACTACTTACATTGAGTTGTCGAAATTGCAGCTCCTCTTTCCATTCACCCCTAACCTTCTTGGTGAACCGTTTCCAAACCCTGCCCGGCAAAGAAAATGAATAAAAGAGTTATTAATTACTTGATATCAGGAAATGAACGAAAGTTGCTGATATAGTGCGATAATGATTGAAATTACTTCTGGAGCATTTCACTCAGGTCCGCCCACATCTTAGGGACTTTACGTTTCGAGTCCATGACAAGTACTACTCCTTCGTCAAGCTGAATGACTAGCAGAATCAAGTGAAACATACGCACGCATAAGTCATCAATTACACTTAACATCGAGTAAGCGAAACAGAATGTGTACAAGACAGTAACACTCACATGAAGTTGTAAGGAAATAGTATTTCCCTTTTGGTTTGTTGTTTCCTTAACGCCCTTAGCAAGTTATCCTCTGTTTCCTCGGCGTTGTTTTTTACCGTATATTCATGTGTGTTATTTGGGTTAATGAAACCAATGTCATAGATTTGTCCTCTTTTGCATTCGAAAATCTTCATTCTGCATAATATAGTAAGGATAATTATACATGCAATGAACGAGCTGAGCTAGAGACTTAATTACAGAAATAATACTTACAGACAATAGCAACTGACGATAGATTTGTCGATGGCGTCTTGATTGTATAACTGAAATAATTCATCAAATTCAATGTTTATCTCCTCGTTTCCAGTGAACTAATGCTCATCTCTAATTCCCACCATGAGCCAGTTGCTCCCTTCCTTTGAGGCTTGCATGTACCACTCATGCATTCTTCGCATTTGTGTTGGTAGAAGCCGGACCTCCTCAGGTCTGACGAGAGGCTTCCCGTGCTGTTATCCGTATGCTAAATCAGCCGTTGGGAACTCTACCTGGCCTAAGTATTGAGCAAGAGTGAAACCAAGATCATGGGCCGCTACCTCCGGATCAAGCATGATATCGGAAAACACGTTGAGCAGGGGGCACGATTGGTTTTTCGGTTCTCCGAGCTGGGGAATTGCTTTCCCCCTTGCACTACTACTTCCCGACCACTGCACATGTTCTTTATGTGACTTCATAATAGAGCGGTCATAGTTTGATGACAGCGAAGGCGGTGGTCACGTAAGGTTTTCCAGAAAGTGCTTCACTTTTGTCGGATCTATTTTCTCCTTTGGCTCGGGCCGTTTCGGTGCAAGCTGGCGTTTCACGTCGGCATCCATGACCTTCTTGGTTTCCTCATCAGTCAGTTCGTATGGTAACTTGGCAGGAGCCTCCTTGATGCTGTTCCTTGTACCTGCTGAGGATTTCTTCGCAGTTGTAGTACTAGCCGCCGGAGCAGCGGTTCTCTTCCGCTTATCCACCCGAGGCTGAGGCGGCGGAGGCGACGGAGTCTGCTGAGGCGGCGAAGACGGCTGAGGCGGCGGAGATGGCTGAGGCGGCGGAGACGGCAGAGGCGGCGGAGTCTGCTGACGCGGCGGAGACGGCTGAGGCGGTAGAGTCTGCTGACGCGGCGGAGACGGTTGAGGCGGCGGAGTCTGCTGACGCGGAGATGGCCTTGGCGTCAAATGTGGAAGCACGATGTGTTCCTTTTTCCATAGAATGGTACTTTTTCTGGCATCTCCCAGTTCAGTCTCCCCTTCACCTGTAGGGAAGTCAAGCTCCAGCTGCTCAAATCCCTTGATAATTTCATCCACCCCGACAACAGCATAGCCATCTGGAATCGGAGAGCAATGGTAAGTTCCATTACGTACAGGAGGTAAGGCAAAGCCGACCGCCACTTTCACGGATATGTTCATGCATTTCACATGTAGCTCACAATTTTCCCTCTGCGTGATATCATCCACGGGGTAGCGAGGAACCGTGATATCATCTATGGGCCAAACGAGCTCCGTGGAAGCCACGCTGCTTTTCCGCTGAGATGGTGGGCCGACAGTATCGAATGCAGGATCTTCGTGCTGCTGAAATGGGCCGGTAGCTTGCTGGCTGGTAAGTGCGTCTAGTTGCTTCTGCTGCCACGCTAATTTTTCTTCTATCTGCTGCAGCCGGTCTGCATGTTATTTCTTTTTTCTCCCTCGGCTTCTATAAGTGTCACTGCAGTCGGGAAACCCAATCTTCCATGGAACGGAGCCTGATGTGCCTCGTGTTCGTCCACTGTGTTCAGCATTCCCGAGGGCGCGTGTCAGCTCGTCATTCTCTCTGTCGGGATTGAACTTCCCGTCCTGCACGTCCTTCATTGCAGCTTTAAGGGCTTTGAGGGGTGTTGCAAGTTGCTCTTTTGTAAAAATACACTTCCCTGTTTCTGGGTCCAACTTTCCCCCATGCCCGTAGAACCAAGTCTTTGCCCGTTCGGCCCACTCCAATGTCTCTGGATCGATCCCTTTATCAATCAGGTCGTTCTCAGTTTTCTCCCACTTAGGCCTGGCAACCTTGTAGCCACCTGACCCCATAACATGGTGATATTACTTCTTTGCAGCATTTTTCTTATTTATTTTTGACCTTTTCTTAGCTTCATCCGATGTCTTGTACTCCACAAATGCGTCCCAGTGATCTTTTATCTCCTCATATGCTCCGGTGAATGTTGGAGTCTTGTTTTTCAGGATATAGTCTTGGTGCAATCTTTTCTTCCAGTTGCAGAATTGTGCAGCCATCTTCTTAAGAGTCCACGCCTTGACTTTTCGCTCTATAACTTTGTTATTTGGATCCACCTCTGGTGGTAGGGTGAAATTTGTCATGAGCGTATTCCAAAGCATTACTTTGGATCTATTGTCGACAAAAGTAACTCCATCCGCCTTTGGCTTATTCCATTCTCGAATGGTGATCGGGATGCTGTCCCTAACAATAACTCTGCACTGACTTACAAATGCTTTTGCGTTCTGCGCGGGACCAATCGGTTTGCCATCTTCAGCGACTTCTTCGATCTTGAACCTTTCATTATCGCCCAACCTTTTTTTCGGGCCTCGTTTCTGTATAGAAGATTGGCTCGATCCCGAGGGCTAAAAGAAGAAACAAGCGTTAATATATGTATATACAAATCAATTAATGCATCTAGTCAGCAGAGGCTTAATTAATATACCTCGCCAGACTTTGTAATAATTAAGGTTCCAACACCGGAGCGGTCATCTTCTCCCTCCATTCCCTCACCGGAGCCGTCATCTTCTCATTCCATTCCCTCACCGGAGTCGTTCACAAACTGTGAGGTGCCATCATCTCCGTCACGGATTATTTCCCCCAACATGTCTTCTTGTTCTTCGTCTCTGCCGAGTTCCATAGTTTCTGCAAAGACTTGCAAGTTATTTCAATGCTATAAACAAATTATTAAAACAAATTCACATTTCCATGTCTATTTGCATCTCGATTAAAAAAATCACATTATTAAAACAAATTCACATAATATCACTAATACATCTCGAATAATCCAGTTGCAACAATAATATTATCATATAATATCACTAATACATCTCGAATAATCCAGTTAATGCAACAATAATATCACATAATATCACTAATACATCTCGCCCAATGAAACTGGACGTCGACTCGCGGTTCCTGAGCCGCGGGCGGTGAACACCCAAAGAGAAGGAACCATCACAAGATCATAGCTCGGGTGAGATCCCTGAAGAAACTTCCAGGTATTGGACCGATAGTGGCCCACGCGACCACCACCAAAGAAGCTCCGGGTCGACGACGAGACCCCAATTCCTCACCAAGCTGCGCGCCCCGGAAGGTAGCACCTCCCAGTGCCAGCCCGGCGGAGCCCAGTCCCGGACATGGCGCCTCTCAAACTGGTTGTCGCCGTCGAGTCGACGACGAGGATGCGGGCCGGGCATCGTCACCGAGAACAAATTCCTATGAAAACAAATCAGGTCTATTTCTCGTTCATTGTGAGACGTTACTCCGGCTCACCTTTATTGCGGCGCTACTGGCTCGCCTTTATTTCATTGTTTGCATCAGATATCTTTAATTTTTCTTTTTTTTCTCTCACCACATGTCTATATGAGTACTCCTTGACTACCGGTGGCTCAGGGTCTACCGGAAAAATAAAGCGAGGAAGAAGAAAATAAATAACCGGCAAACAAATGCAACAATATGCATGAAAACAGATGGCATATTTTGATTCGTATAGTTTTTATGATCATCTTTCATATATAAATTATTTTCATCTGACTTACGGATTATTTTATATTAATTTCCAAAGTTTAATCCAATTTCTGGAATTTTCTGAAATTCTACCAAGTCCTGAAATCTGTTATTGATTAGCTATTTTCTGAGGGGTATAATGGGTAATCCATGGCTCTTTTGGAGGGGTGTCCTAAACATAATTTGTTGGGCATTATAATTGCTTCATCTACATATCAATTTCATGATTTGATAATTTTGTTAATCCACTGTTTAGTCTAATCAAAGTAGGTTACTTAATGTTAATCGGGAACTGTCTCTGTTTTCAGTAAAACTTAGCCTTTTGTAAAACCCATAACTAAATAACTAGGCCTCAAATAATTATGTTCCAATTATAAAATTTGCTCTATGTTAGGTGTACAACAATCCCAAGGCTTTGGCAATATTACTAAAAATCATTTGGTAAATGTTTAGGGCTAGCAAATTGGTTAAGGCAGTATTTTTGTTCTGTCTCTGAAAATCTGTCCAAGTCTGGATTATCAGTTAGCTGTTTTCCAGAGACAATTGCTTGAGTTGTGTTCATCCAATGGCTTAGTGGCCTACATCAATGTTGATCAGCCTTCCATGATCTAAATGACAGTATCAATAGTATCTATGTTAGGGTCCAGCTGATGGTTCAAATCTCTAGGTGTTGTCAAAAGGGTTAATCAGTGCAAAGTAGCAAAAGCTAGCTATAGCTACAGTAGCATCCGGCTACTGTAGCTTCAGCAGAGCAGCGGCAGTATGCATGCGAGCAGCAGCAGAAGGGGCGGTGAGGGCGAGCAGCGGGCGGAGCAACGCGCAGGCGGGCGCGCGCGGAGGTGCGGCCGTGGGCGCGAGGGCGCACGGGCAGGGGCACACCGGCGGTGGTCGTAGAGAGGTGTTTATGCACGCATGGCCTCAGGCGCAGCCGTGGGTGGTGAGCGCGGGCTCGTGCGACGGCGGTGCCGGCAGCTACGGCAAGGGGAAGAAGGAGGAAAGGGGTGGAATGGAGGAGGAGGCTCACAGTGAGCGCAGTGGCGAGCTCGGAGGGGTCGGGGAGGCGCCGGTGGTGGAGATCGACGGCGGTGGCAGTGGCGGCCGTCGGTGAAGAGGACGAGGCGGGCGGCACGGTGTTGCTTCCCGGCCTCGATACGGCGGTGCAGAAGACGTAGAAGGACCCGCCGGGGCTCCTGGTCAAGGCGAGGCGGCGAGGGCGCGATCGGGCAGCCTGATGGCGTCGCGAGAAAATGGAGGAAGATTGGGGAGGGAGAAGGGGGCGGTTAAATACCGCGAGGCCTTTAGTCCTGGTTGGATTCACCAACCGGGACGAAAGGGTGTTTAGTCCCGGTTGGTGGCTCCAACCGGGACTAAAGGTAGGCCTTTAGTCCCGGTTGGAGCTACCAACCGGGACTAAAGCTATTTTTGTCCGCGGCCGAAAGGGCGCGAAAGGTTAGGCCTTTAGTCCCGGTTGGAGCCACGAACCGGGACTAAAGGTCCTTTTCGGCGGCCCAAATTCCACGCGGGAGAAGGAACCTTTAGTCCCGGCTGGTGGTTGCAACCGGGACTAAAGGTGTCTTTTTAAAGTGATTCTTTTTGTGTAGAATATTTAGAGTTTTTGAGTGAATCTTTTTTGCTTTAGGTCAGAAAAATTATAAATGTTCTGTTAGTGCCAGTAGTTTTCAAATTTGAATAGTTTAAATTTGAATTCTTTGAAATTTATGTGAATCACTAGTTTGTGAATAACTTTAGTTTAAAAATAGATTTTTGAGTGATTCTTTTTCCTGCTGTTTAATATTAGTGTGTTTTATCAGTATGTTAAATTTGAGAATTTTTAGGATATTTTAAATAGGTGTTTTAATCAAAAATAGATTTTGTTTAGCTCTGTTAGTTTTATACCTTTTTCCTTTGTTTTAATTATTTTAGTTTATGTTTTCTTGTTATTCTTTTGCCAAATTATATTATGTTTCTGTTAGTCAACATGAGGAGTTTTAATTTTCATTTTGAAGAAATTATTTGACAGGTTCAATTTGTCCATATATAAGAGTTTCGTGAGATGTGTTTGCAACCAACCGCCGAAAGTCGCCATGTGTGCACGTGTAATCCAGTCGTCAGACTGCCCCGGGTGTTGGGAGCATACAATATTCTTGTGTTCATTGATATACGGGGCCACCAAGGTAGAACTTTGTAGAACTGCGTAGTGTGCTTGAGTGAAAGAATGCCCGTCCCTACATATTACTGAATTCTTTCCTAGCATGCCTTTTCCACTCAGTCTCCCCTCATGCCGCGATTGAGGAACACCAATCGGCTTCAGGTCAGGAATAAAGTCAACACAAAACTCAATAACCTCCTCTGTTTCATGGCCCTTGGAGATGCTTCCTTCTGGCCTAGCATGGTTATGAACATATTTCTTTAAGACTCCCATGAACCTCACAAAGGGGAACATATTATGTAGAAATATAGGACCCAGAATGGCAATCTCTTCGACTAGGTGAACTAGGACGTGCGTCATAATATTGAAGAAGGATGGTGGGAACACCAACTCGAAACTGACAAGACATTGGACCAAATCATTTTGTAACCTTGGAATGATTTCTGGATCGATTACCTTCTGAGAAATTGCATTGAGGAATGCACATAGCTTAACAATGGCTAATCGAACATTTTCTGGTAGAAGCCCCCTCAATGCAACCGGAAGCAATTGCGTCATAATCATGTGGCAGTCATGAGACTTTAGGTTTTGGAATTTTTTCTCTGCCATATTTATTATTCCCTTTATATTCGACAAGAAGCCAGACGGGACCTTGATACTGCTCAGGCATTCAAAAAAGATTTCCTTCTCTGCTTTGGTGAGAATGTAGCTGGCAGGACCTTGATACTGCTTTGGATGCATGCCGTCTTTTTCGTTCATACGTTGCTGGTCCTCCCGTGCCTCCGGTGTATCTTTTGTCTTCCCATACACGCCTAAGAAGCCTAGCAGGTTCACGCAAAGATTCTTCGTCACGTGCATCACGTCAATTGCAGAGCGGACCTCTACGACTTTCCAATAGGGTAGCTCCCAAAATATAGATTTCTTCTTCCACATGGGTGCGTGTCCGTTAGCATCATTCGGAACAGATTGTCCGCCAGGACCCTTTCCAAAGATTACTTTTAAATCCTTGACCATATCAAATATATAATCACCAGTACGGTGGCCAGGCTTCTTCCGGTGATCTGCCTCACCTTTGAAATGCTTGCCTTTCTTTCTTAAGGGATGGCTGATCGGAAGAAATCGACGATGTCCCGGGTACACATTCTTCTTACATTTATCCAAATATATACTTTCAGTCTCATCTAAACAGTGTGTGCATGCATTGTATCCCTTGTTTGTCTGTCCTGAAAGGTTACTAAGAGCAGGCCAATCATTGATGGTTACAAACAGCAACGCTCGTAGGTCAAATTCCTCCTGTTTGTGCTCATTCCACACACGTACACCTTTTATATCCCACAACTGTAAAAGTTCTTCAACTAATGGCCTTAGGTACACATCAATGTCATTGCCGGGTTGCTTAGGGCCTTGGATGAGCACTGGCATCATAATGAACTTCCGCTTCATGCACAACCAAGGAGGAAGGTTATAGATACATAGAGTCACAGGCCAAGTGCTATGACTGCTGCTCTGCTCCCCAAAAGGATTCATGTCATCTGTACTTATACCAAACCATAAGTTCCTTGCATCATCTGCAAACTCCGGCCACTTTCTCTCGATTTTTCTCCACTGCGACCCATCAGCGGGTACTCTCAACATCCCGTCTTTCTTACGGTCTTCTTTGTGCCATCGCAACAACTTGGCATGCTCTTTGATTTGGAACAAACGTTTCAACCATGTTATTATAGGAGCATACCACATCACCTTGGCAGGAACCCTCTTCCTGGGGCGCTCGCCCTCAACATCACCAGGGTCATCGCGGCAGATCTTATAGCACAATGCACCGCATACCGGGCATGCATTCAAATTCTCGTACTCCTCACCGCGGTAGAGGATGCAGTCATTAGGGCTTGCATGTATCTTCTGCACCTCTAATCCTAGAGGGCAGAGAACCTTTTTTTCTTCGTACGTACCGTTAGGCAATTCGTTATCCTTTGGAAGCTTCTTCTTCATTATTTTCAGTAACTTCTCAAATCCCTTGTCAGATAAACCATTCTCTGCCTTCCATTGCAGCAATTCCAGTGTGGTACCGAGCTTTGCGTTGCCATCTTCGCAATTTGGGTATAACTATTTTTTGTGATCCTCTAACATGCGCTCCAACTTCAACTTCTCCTTTTTACTTTTGCATTCTCTCTGTGCATCAACAATGGCCCGGCGAATATCATCAGCGGGCACATCTGGTGCCTCTTGATCTTCAGCTTCCCCCGTTGCAGTATCACCGTATTCATGGAACATAGGATAGTTGTTATCATCCTCTTCTTCTTCATTGTCTTCCATCATAACCCATCTTTCTCCGTGCTTGGTCCAACAATTATAGCTGGGCATGAAACCGGACTGAAGCAGGTGGGTGTGAAGGATTTTCGAGGAAGAGTAATTCTTTTTATTCTCACAGACAACACATGGACAACACATAAAACCATTCAGACTGTTTGCCTGAGCCACACCGATAAAATTATGCAGGCCCGTAATGTACTCGGCAGTGCGTCGGTCACCGTACATCCATTGCCGGTTCATCTGCATTATATAATTAAGTATATCAAAAATCATTACAGAACATCATGAATAGAGAAATGACCAAATTAATACAAGTTCATCACATTAAAACCAAAGTACAGTAGTGATCAAATGTTATTACTGCAAAAATAAATACATAAAGTTTATACATAGTTCTCATAAAACAACATACAACTATCTAGAGCATCTAAAACATACATTGAAACTAACATATAACTATGTAAAACATTTAAATGCAACAACAAATGCGATCAAAATCGCAACTAAGGTAATAATTGATCCAACAGCATAATGATACCAAGCCTCTTTATTAATGGCATATTTTCTAATCTTTCTAATCTTCAAGCGCATTGCATCCATCTGGATCTTGTGCAGATCGACGACATCGGCAACATGCAACTTCAATTTCATCTTCTCTTCTTCAATTCTTTTCAATTTTTCTTTCAAATAATTGTTTTATTTTTCAACTAAATTTAACCTCTCGACAAGAGGGTCGGTTGGAATTTCCGGTTCACATACCTCCTACATAAAAATATCTATGTCAAGTTGGTCGGCATAATTGTCATAAACACTAAATGAAAAAATAGTTATAAAAGATAATATACCACATCCGAATCATAGACCGGACGAGAGCCGACGGGGGCGGATATCAAAACCATGGCACTATAAAATAACAAACAATAATACAAGTAACTATCTAAATCATACAAGTAAGATTTTTTTTTTAATGATAAGAACAAGAGGCTCACCACGGTGGTGCCGGCAACGAGATCGGCGCGGGCGATCGACGGCGATGAGGACGGGGACGGGGATGGGACGGCACCCTAAACCACACCTACACATATGCAAACTAAGAAATTAATTTGAGCACACACTAACACACACACTAATACTATACTACTAAGACACACCCTAGCACACACTAACACACACTAGCTAATAGTAACACTAGCTAACACACTAACTCGCTAATAGTACCACTAACCACAAAATTGAGATACCTAATTAACAGCACCACACCTACACATGTGTAAACTAAGAAGTTAATTTGAGTTTAAATTGCATCTAAATCAAATAAACTCCCACATACACTCCTCCACTAAAACCCACAAATCACTCTACTTCTAGAGCATGAAATGAGCTAAACTAGTAATGAGAGATGAAAGGATGAAGTTGCTAACCTTTTAGAACACTTGGATAATTGGTGCACCGCCAAATCTAGACAAATCTTGGAGAAAATGGAGCTTGGAGGTCGAGCTTGGGGGAAGAACAGAGGAGGAGAATGGATGTGTGGCTCGGGCACGATGACATATATGCAGGAAACCTTTAGTCCCGATTAGTCCCGGTTAGTGTACATCGACACATGCATTGTATCAATGACAGATGAAAGGATAAAGTTGCTAACCTCGATCGAGGAGAAAATAAAGAGGAGAAAGCTTAAGTGTGGCTCGGGCACCTCATATCATGTTTGTTTTGTGTGAACTCAAGTGGCATCATGCTCTCAGGCATTTCATCGAGCACCTCTTGTGCATAGGAAGGGAAAACAAACTAGCACACACCTCCCACCTTCTATGAGGAAAAAACAGAGGAGAAGGCGGGCAGGGGCGAGGATATATATAGACAAATTTTTAGTCCCGGTTGGGGTCTAAAACCGGGACTGAAGATAGACCTTTAGTCCCGGTTGGAGACACCAACCGGGACTAAAGGGTATCGCGCCTGCCGCAACCCCTTTAGTCTCGGTTTTTGTCTGCAACCGGGACTAAAGGTCCCATTCGAACCGGGACTGATGCCTGCCGAGCCCCGTCCGGCGTCCTAGCCGCTCGAACCGGGACTAATGCTCACATTAGTCCCGATTCGTAACGCGACCGGGACTATTGCTCCGATCCGGCTAGAACGAAAGCCCTATTTTCTACTAGTGCGTGGAAATGTCTTCCCGACTGTTACAAGACAGGGACGGACCTACAGTCACAACTCGAACTCCTAGTGTGTGACGCATCCAAAGTTGTGGTAGCTGGTAGCCCTCTACAAGACACGGCATAGATTTTTCTCCTTTTGATAGTTATAATCATTCTGTACGATATACCTCAGCCTGTTCTGTTTCGGCAACTTCTCCACACGTGCGCAAAAAATATTCTTCAAACAATTTAGGCGGGAGAAAGTGAAATTAGAAACCAGGTTGACATTTCATAGATTCCTAGGGAAAAAAATAGGGCGCAAAGATCAAATTGGTACCTTAATGCAAGTAAGAAAATGGTGTGCATAAATCATAGAATATTGTATATGTTGAATATTCTACATGGCGGTTGTACTTTCCGTGCAAAAATTGATTATAAGACGTGCACGATGTAACTCTAGAGTTTGATCTGAACACCTTATCTAAACCAAGCAGGCCTTCCATAGTCTTAGTGTCGGAATCGGACTTTAAGCCATTTTGGTATGCATCGTGGCATATTTCGATTTTTCAGAGGGGTCACGCTCGGAGATCGAGATCGTGACACACGGGATACGAAGATTTAGACATGTTCAGGCCCTGAAAAACAGCGTCCGGTGAAGACCCTACTGATGTGTGTGGCTGCTTCCATTATGTGCCATATTAATTCTATGGCAATCTTGAGGTAACGCTTGATCTCGCCTATGATTGGTGGAGGATGATGATGGTGTATCTTGCGTCAATGAGCGAAGTGATGCCTCCTATTTGGCAGCCCTCATTCCCCCTGTATATACTTGGTGGGAATTAGGGTTAAACTGTGCCGAATGAGTTTACAAAGGGTGGCTCCTACGCTAAAAGCCTAACAAAATATTCTACATCTGATATGAGTTAGTTTACATTGAGTATCCCACAGGCTCCGCGTTCAGCGATCTCGGCATGGCTTGTACCCAAAGATGATGTGTTCGGGGCCCCGACTGGGCTCCAAACCCTTGCGGTGGGCCACCGTGTGCTTTGTGGGGCACCCTTCAGCCTTCCTTGGTCTACCCGGGGCCCTTACCTTTCCATATTGTATAAATAAAAAGTTAAAAATTGGTCTTTGAGCCTATAGAACTGCTTATAAAAATTCTATGGGCATGTCTCCCTATAAAATGGTTTATGAAAAATCATGTCATTTACCTCTTGAGTTAGAACATAAGGCTTATTAGGCTGTTAGGGAGCTTAACTATGATTTGAAACTTGCTGGTGAGAAAAGATTGCTTGATATGAGTTCTTTAGATGAATAGGGAAGTGAAGGTTATGAAAATGCTAAGTTGTATAAAGAAAAGGTTAAAAAGTGGCATGACAAGAGGATTCAGAAACGTGAATTAACATTGGTGAAAAAGTACTCTTATACAAGTCTCATTTTAGATATATTGCAGGCAACCTTCTCTCCAAATGGGAAGGACCATTTATCGTCGAAGTTGTTTACCGCTCTCAAGCTATCAAGATCAACAACTTTGAAGGTAATAAACCAAGGTAGGTGAATGGCTGATGATGTTGGAAACCCCAAGTGGAATAGATGATGTAGAACAACAAAAAGAAATCCATCGATTGAGAACCAAGGTTTATCGAACCTGTAGGAATATTAAGTCCTCAGCAATGTTAAGTGGTACCTGCACACAAGACATAGAACTCTTTGTCCCCAGCATTTTGGGAAGGTTGTCAAGCTCCCCGTCTCGCTAAACAAAAAGGATTACACGTATAGTGTGGAACATATGGGTGAAAACAACTAAAGTAGAAACGGGCCAGCAAGCTAGCAATAATTCGAAGCAAGTAAACAAGGTTGTAATCACTGTAAAAGAATAGACCGGGGACCATAGTTTCACTAGACGTATCTCTCCATAAAGATAAAATAACTGTTGTGTAAACAAATTACAGCTCGGTAATTGACAGAATTGGAAACAAGCAATTATGACGTAGAAAACGTTCATGGCAATACTCATATAGGCATTACTTATAACTAATAGTCCACTTTGAGACAGCTTCTATACTTGCATCTATAGGTATTAACTTGTAAACAATAGAGTATTGCCTTAAGCTCAGTACATAATGTAAGCAATATTTCAAAATCACAAAGGATATAAAACACCGTTGTTTTCCCCTTAGTGGGCACAACACAGTACCCCTCTTGCATGTTTGTGTCACTGGAGCGTTGGGAAAGCAAGGTTAGAACCGAGTATCGAACACCAACTCCCTCGTGGAGATGTACACATAAATTTGGTTAGAGTATACACATAAATCGAAGAGCATGGAGCAACATAAATACAGCAATTCATGATAATTAAAAATAAAATCATATAAATAACATGCACGATCTGATCTTAACATACAATTCATCATACCCTAGCAAACACAACAGCAAGTAGTAATTACATCATGTGGATCTCGATCATGTAGGGCAGCTCACGAGACCTTTGTATATAAGAACATGGAGGAGAGATAACCATCCATGTACTATTATGCACCCGTAGTCAAAGGACTAACTAGTGACGCTTCATCATGGAGGCGGTAGTGGTCGTTCAGATGCCTCTGGCTATGATTTCCTCCTCCAGCAGAGTACCGAAAAAGGGCTCTAGATCAGCTTCCGCGACGACGGCGGCTCTGTATCGAAACCTTGCAAAATAAACTCCGTCCCGTATCTCTTAGGTCACGGGCAATATATATGCGAATAGGCGGCACGAGGGGAGCGAGGAGGTGGACACGCGTGTGGGGCCCGCGGCCACCCCTTGGCTCGCGGCCCCAGGCCGCGTGTCATTTGTGGGGCCCCTACTTGCATGTTTTGTTGCTCCGGGTCCGTCTCGAAAAGTTAGAATTTTTTACTTTTTCTGAAATTTTCCAGGCAACTTTATTTTTGTCCTTTTCAGCGATGCAAAGACAAAAAAAAAAAAAAAAACAGAAGCTGGCAATTGGTACCGGTTAATAGGTTAGTCCAGGAAAATGCTATAAGATGATATAAAACCACAGTAGAAACATGTGGCAATGGTATAAAAGTAGCATGAAACAATAAAAAATTATAGATACGTTTTGGACGTATAAACATCCCAAATCTTAATTCCTTCTCATCCCCGGGTAGGTAAATGATAACAAAATATATTTTTTACGGTTGAATGCTACCCATTACCCAAGATGATCTTGATCACGTAATGTAAACCATGGTGAAGAAATGGTGGTCGATGCGCTAGGGTCGGGACGAGCCCAGCGCACTGCCTCCGAGCACAGCGAGATACGCATGCGTCGGACGGCGACTCGGGGAAACGCTGAGGAGTGGGGTTGCGCCCGTGTCGTCGCAGGAATCCGACAAAGGGGTTGAGGTGGCGATCCGATCGGTCAACGAAAATTACTGTAGGGCAACCGAGTACTTATCTTGTGCAGCCCGCGGACTTGTATTCGTTTTAGGCGATGTTCATATCTCCTCTTCTGGAGGTTCTTCCTTGCTTGCTTAACTTTGTGTTGTTGTCGACGACGACCGGTTACGGTCATGAGAGAATACCCAACGCCTTTAACCATATCACCGCTTGAGGGGAGAGATCTCACATCAGACTCCAATCAAAATCCGTGTCATCTATATAAGCACCGGCAGGGCTGCTGCTTGTAACACCAAAAGAAATAAAGAAACAAGACAGACACGATACATGTCTCCAGCCGAAAGTTACAGAAGCAGCCGCATGGATATTCTGCTGGCGGCCCCGGGTGTGAAGGACAGGGTGGTGTTCCCGTTCAAGCACAAGGAGAATGACGCCCTCATGCGCTCCATCATTGCGGCCAGCTCTGGCAGCGTGCGGAGTGCCTTCTACGTCTTGGACCTCGGCACGGTGGTCGAGCTGTACGGGTGCTGGCTCCGCGCGCTCCCCGGCGTGCGCCCCTTCTACGCCGTCAAATGCAACACGGACCATGCACTGCTTGGCGCGCTGGCCTTCCTCGGTGCCGGATTCGACTGCGCCAGCCAAAGAGAGGTGGAGACCCTCCTCGCGCTCGGCGCCGAGCCCAGCAGCATCTTGTACGCAAACCCCTGCAAGCCCGAGGCGCATGTGGAGTACGCCGCGCAGGTCGGCGTCAACCTCACCACCTACGACACGCTGTCCGAGGTGACCAAGGTGAAGCACTGCCATCCAGACTGTGAGCTCCTCCTCCGCATCAAGGGACCCGAGAACAGCGAGGCCATTTCCGACCTCGGCACCAAGTACGGCGCGCGAGCCGACGAGGTGGTTCCGCTCCTCCGCGCCGCTCAGCGCGCTGGCCTCAACGTGGCTGGCGTGTCCTTCCACGTCGGCAGCGGCGGGACCCACACCGACGTTTACCAAGTGGCCATCGAAGCCGCGCGTGCCGCATTCGATGCGGCCGCTGCACTCGGCATGCCGCCCATGCGCGTGCTGGATATCGGCGGCGGCTTCGTGGCGAGCAGAGACGTGTTCGAAGAGGCGGCGGCGGTCATCCGCGGCGCGCTAACCAAGCATTTCAGCGACCTCCTCCCGTGCCTGGAGGTTGTTGGCGAGCCCGGGAGCTACTTCGCGGCCACCGCCTTCACCCTTGCCGTGCGAGTCATCGGGAAGCGTGCTCGCGGCGAATCGCGGGAGTACTGGATCGATGATGGAACTTACGGGTCACTAGCCTGCCTGGTGGACGGCTACGTGCCGCGCCCGAGGCCGCTCGCCGCGCAGGTCCCCGGCGAGAAGACATTCGCATCGACGGTGTTTGGGCCCACGTGCGACTCCCTAGACACGGTGGTGACTGGGTACCAGCTGCCCGAAATGAGCGTGGGGGATTGGCTCGTGTTCGATGACGCGGGCGCCTACACCACCGCGTTGGCCTCCAACTTCAATGGCTTCTCCACGTCCGACATGACCACATACTTGGCTTATTCCAGTTAACCGTGCAGTTTGTTCAGCCGCCAAAATATAAGCACCAACCCTATGCTTACACATCATCCCGTAAAATAGCCCCGTAAGAAATTCCATCCGTATGTGTATCACTATATATACTGAATAAAAAGAGAAAAACTTGTTTCCTCCCTTGCACATTGCGTGACTTACCTCACTAATATATATCCATTTTCATTGCATAATAATAATATAAAAGATTGATTTAGGGGTGCGACTTGGCGCGCGATTCCCCGACAACGCTAATAATAAAAATGGGAAAACGACAATGTGTTTATAAATTATAAGATTTTAGCGGTTTGCCAAAAGAATTAAGTTTAGTTCCAAGCAGTCAATTGTTTTTGTTCTGTCAGTAACCCTCGTGATACGTTTCTCACGTGTTTAAAGTTTCTTCCATATGTTCCAATTCTTTTTCCTTGTGTCTTGTTCCATGTTGTTTATTTTTTGTTGCAGTTTATTTATATTCTTGTCCCACTTCTACGCATGATCTGTTCCACGGATGACAAAATTTTGTTCCATTATCCTAGTTTTTAACCAAACAAAAAAAATGGGACAAATTTCAAGAGATGAGCTGTATACGTAGTTCGCTCGACATGTTAGTATCACTCTGACCAAATGTCGCTCTGGCCCAACCGGCAGGGAGGTGCACCCTAGGGTAGCCACGCTTTTACTTTGCATGGGTTATCGACTTGTTGCAAAATGTTGGCAACTATACCATGAGCCAGTGGAACATACGATCTGGGCTTGATGACGACATATCACGCATTGTTATATTATTTCTTGTCTCACGCTACTGGTTGGATAACGTACCGGTCACGGTCCGACCCACCTTACGGCGTCTAGACCCATTGGAGGGTGATAACTCGGGCAGGCGGGAAACGATGACGGCGGAACAAGTGTAAGTGGTACGCGGTCACACGGTGGCGTGCAACTTTCCGATTGACCGATGATGACCCACAAGTGTATGGGATCTATGGTAATTCTTTCGATAAGTAAGAGTGTCGAACCCAACGAGTTGCGGAAGGTATTAACAAGTGGATTTCAGCAAGATTTCGTTTTAAATGCTGCAAGACAATTTTATAGGTGGTTTTATAGCAAAGGGGAATTTAATAACCAGTAAACAAAAGCAATAAAGTAAAACTGCACCAAGTGGCCCAATACTTATTTGAGCAAAGGACAAGCCAGTTGTGTACTTATTATGATTAAAACACTCCCGAGGACATACGGGAATATTGTCAAGTCAGTTCACCGTGTGCCATTCATTAAATATCTTTGTTTTTTATAGGTATTGTGTGGGTGAGCATATGCTAATGTATTGTCCTTACTTAGGCTCATACACACTTGCGATTAAACCTCTTACATGTATCGGCAGATACAAGAAAGTTATTATAATAAATCTAACCACAACTTTAAACTCTGGGATCCAACACTCCCTCATGCAATAGTTCGAAAACTATGGTTCATATTTCTGTCGCCCCCACACCCTTCATAAGCAAACTAAATACACGATGCATTTTCCTAAGCCCATAAAGGTGAAGTGGCATGTAGTCGACGTTCACATGACACCACTAGATAAATAAAACCACAAATAAATATCAAAACATTAAACGTGACTAATATTTCATGATTACTAGAAATAATACTTATCCAATGTCCTCATGAACTAAATGAACTACTCATAAGACATCATATGGATCATGATTAGAGAGGATGAATCTATGACAAACAATCTGGTCATAACAATATTGCACCGATAAAACTTAATAGGATCAACTACAAAGGGTAATCAACACAGAAAAAGTTACTCTCATCGACAAATACAAGTTACAGCCCAAGATCGATCAGCGGATGGAGTGGAGATGGTGATGGAGATGGTCCTGGTGGTGGATATAACGATCCCAATGATGCCCGATGTGATGATAATGACGATGCCGATGATTTCCCCCTCCCGGAGGGAGGTTTCTCCGAAGAAATCTGCCTACCGGAGAGATCTAGGTCTCTGTCTCATTTCCGCACCGAGACGGCGGCAAAAAATAATGTGAAGCCTCTCCGAAGTGTTTTAGGCGAAGGGGCGTCGGGAGGCGAGCCACATGAGGCCTACGCATCCACGTGGCGCACCTAGTGTAGGAAAACGCGCAATAGAAAAAAAATCTCTCTAGCGCAAGCAAAAACCAAGATCTAATCTAAGGTAGATGCAAGTAACGAGAGCGAAGATCATCATACCCTTGAAGAACACGAGCGTTAAACGTTTAACAAAACGTTGGTCGATGAAGTTCTCCTTGCGATCCAATGCGAACAGCACCGCAACGGAACGGCACCTCCGAGGCTTGCACACGTACGGCTCGGCGACGTCTCCTTCTTCTTGATCCAGCATGGGAGAGGGAGAGGCAGATGGGATCTAGGCTAGCAGCACGACGGGGTGGTGGCTATGGTGGAGGTCCACGCGGGCAGGGTTTCGCCAAGCCTACACGCAGGAGGTAGGAGGATCAGTAGGAGGGCGGTGCGGCTAGGGTTTTGGGATAGGGCTGCCCCCATGCACCTCCCTCCTTTATATAGGCGTGGGGGGCTAGGAGGGTTGCCTCACAACCCTATGGCCAAAGGGGGGACTTGGCCTCCAAGTCTCCCCCTTCCATATTTGGGGCTAGGGTTTGCCCTTGGCCGCATGGGCCAAGTGGAGCTGGGCACATTGGCCCATGCAGGCCTATGGCGGCTCCCACTGGTACATATGGACCATCTGGGGCAGGTGGGCCCCACTAAGGGATCATCTAGAACCTTCTAGAATATTCTGGTACTCTACGGAAAAATCCTGGAATTTTTTTGAAACCCTAAATCCACCTTTACTTATATAAAACTTTATCTCCGGAATATTCCGGAGCTCCTCATCATGTCCCGGGTCCCATCCGAGACTCTGAACTATCTTCGGTCTCACCATTATGAATATCTCAGAGCTACCCTAGCGTTACCGAACGTTAAGTGTGTGACCCTACGGTTCGAGAACATGCAGACATGATCGAGACATTTCTCCAATCAATAATCATCAGCGGGGCCTGGATGTCCTTAATGACTTCCACACATTCAATGAATATGTTAATTGGTTTGAACCATAACGTTGAGTATACCATTCCCTTTGTCTCGCGATATTTTACTTGCCCGAGATCTGATCGTCGGTATTACTATACCTAGTTCAATCTCGTTACCAGCAAGTACTCTTTACTCGCACCATAATACAATATCCCTATGATCAAACTCGTTATTCTTTCAAGCTATGTAGTATGTTGTGTTACTGAGTGGGCCCAGGGTATATCTCACTACAAGGAAAGAACTTATATAAGAAAGCATACCAGTGGCGGGTCACCATGGATCCACGCCACTGGTACTCTGGGACCAGATAAAAGAAAATAGCATTGGTGTGGCAACATTAACCTGCCACTACTAAGTTAATACTAGTGACGTGGAATTAGATGGCCGTCGCCACCGGTATATGCACCCACGTGTGCTGCTCCGGGAGAAAATACTAGTGGCGTTGCCGAACTAGGGCACGCCAGTAGTATTTACGTCAGATCTAGGTAAAAAACAATCCCCACGTACCCTCACGCACACACCACACTCCACCCCCTCCACCCCGATCTGTGGCGCCGCCGTTTCTTCCCCTTCCCTCCACCGCCACATCCCTCTTCTCTCCCCTCCCTTCCGCCGCCGCCTCGATCCCCTCCTTCGACGGCACGGGCGCCACTGCCGCCTCGATCCCCTCCGTCGCCGTAATGACCGCCGCCTCGAGCCTTTTCCCTCCTCCGCCACCTCGAGCCTTTTACCTCCGCCGCTGCCTCAATCCCCTCCGTCGTCGCCACTGACGCCACCTCCCGCCGACACCGACGCCACCGACGCCGGCCACCCAAACACTTGTGAAATCTTTCTTGCGTTACGTGTAAACTGCTGGAAGCTTCTTCAAGTAATTCATCCCTTAATTAGCAAGCAAACATACATATGTGGGGCATTGGCTGTATCATCAAACCTCAGTTGGCAGTATTCTTCTTATTGATCTATGTGATGTAATCCATTCCAGGGTGCTTCTCAACCTACTAAGCTTGAGATCCTGCGCAAGAAGGAGTTCTATGTGGCATATGCGGCGTTTAAGGAGCAAAGAGGGTTTGGCCAAAATTCATGCACAACGTGGAGGATCTTAACCTGCATCTTTGCGGTTCTTGCAACAGCCACCGAATTGTTGCTAATGACATCTGGCGCAAGGCGGACGATCTGTATGCTGCGGTAGCTGCGGCGGAGCAACGCTAGTCCAAGGCATGGCTTTCGGTGGTACATGGATATAAGTCACTTCCTCTGTTTCTTCTTCCTTTCCTGTTTGTTTGTTTGTTTGAGAGGAGCTCTCGTTTTCAACTACCTGCTGCAGGTGCGGCATTCCAGTAATGGGTGGCAAAGTGTTGGGGGCATATCTGCTTTTCTTAGTGCCCACTGACATTCTTAAGGCAAAGGAGCCAGCTGAGACTGACGAGGAGCAAGAAGAATGAAGAACTCGTTTTCCAGCAGCACTATATATATATATTACGACTAATCTGGGATGGAACTGATATCTACAACTTGAGTAAAAGCTTATCAACTGCTTGCTATATTATTATCACTAATCTGGGTAATCTTATTGATGAGTGTTGAGTGCATGAAACCTAGCTGGGTTGTTTTTGTTGTGCTGGTTGTTTGGAGAGTTGGCTCCTGCGGTTCCTGTCTCAGGAATGTGCTAGTTAACCTAGAAATTTTATCAGCTCACGGGTAAAGCACCCTTCTGTTCAATAGCCGCATCCTAGATTATTACCATCTTTATTGAGAATACAGGAATGATGTGTCCAGTTTATCTATGTCTTGATCCAAGTGATGATTGCTTCCACATACAGTGGATGGCGGCTTTCTTGCCCTGATATTTTGTATCCTTAATCCTGATCAAGTCCATTGACACGTGTTCCTCAGAATAAAGGTGCATTCTCACCCGCAGAAACAGATGGTGGGGTTTGGTTCAACTTTTTACCAAGATGTCCGTCCCATCTGTAGGAAGAACGCAGGGCGGAGACTCTGTGAACAACTGAAAGTGCAGGTGGAGGTGGAGGAACTAGGAAGAAGAATGCCAGGGGTATCGTGGGGTAAATGACGACGAAGGTGCTGGATCTCGTGGTGCTGTGGCGAGCAGTAATTTCGTCCACCATCATCTCTGTGCGTCGCAATCCACACAACATAGTCCGCCAGAAATACGGCGCTCGTGGAGGCGGCACGGAGTGGTTACAACATACTATTGAATTTTTGTATGCAGTTTGGCCAATTGACTGGATTTTTCTCTTGATATTCGTCCAAATATTCAAAAACATATTTTGAATTTCATTTGAGATCCTGTGTACTACTTTAATGTCTGATTATTATTTTTGACCGAAAGGTTATTATTTCGGGGTCTAGTGAAATTCAGCGGATTTGTTGCCGATTCCTGCTGCTAGGTTGCTAGTCTTGGTTCAGCTAGGTTGCAAGTCTTGGTTCGGTCAAAGTCCTACGTTTTAATAAAATATATGTTAACTAGATTTTCGTGTTTAAATTGATACACAAAATTTTATTTTACAAAATGACATAAGTACTTGTTTATAGCAGATGGCCAAGTGCATTGTACCAGATCGTATAACATAATCAATTCGTAGTATGTATTCTAAAGTAGTAGAATCAATTGCATATTTCTCAATGATTACTATGAACGATGGTATGTCAATGCCCCTACTTGGCATGCACACAGTATAAACTTATTACTGAACCAACTTTTAACTTGCAAGACACACATTTGACCCCAAAGAAAGGTAAAAATTCATGACAACGATTCAATTCAAACTTTGGAAGTTTCTACAAATATACTTACCTAACCATAAATTAAAATCCGCACTGAGATATTTGCAGACCATATGTTTTAGAGACATACACAATAAATATGTACACACTATATAGTATATACCGTTGTCTATCAAGAAAATTACAAATACCATTTAAACTAACACAATGCAAGTGTACTTTTCAGAAATATTAATATGAATTACAATTGTATAACAAAAACTACAACAAGGATGTAATATTAATAGTAATGGCTAAAATTAATTTCTGCAAAAGTAGAAAAGTTTAGTGTAAATTACATTTATTTCAATGTGCCCCGGTCAATTGGTCTTGGTTGTGGCATGTCATACTAAGAACTCACATGTTCCAGTGATCTATTATATAATTAAAACAAGAGGTAACAAAGGTTTAATCCACATTGGTTAAAAAATATATTCTGTTGATTTTAGTTATGCCATTTGAGATTAAAAGACGGAGAAGTTGTGACACCCCAAGATTTGCCCCTTTTCAAAATTTTGGTTTTCTTTAAAAACAATTTTGATTTGAGGACCGGAAGTGTTTATTGGTTCTTATTCTCTTTTATCCAAATCCACAAAACTTGGCCAAGTATGTGGAGCATGAATCTAGGGTTAAACCATAACTAGTGATTTATCCAAATCATCAAATAAAACCTTCTTATATTTTCTATATAGGAAAATATTTTAAATCAAACCCCAACGGTAACTTGGTTACCTTATCCTACAAACCAGTAAAACATGGAAGGGCTGAACCCCTACTCAAAATTAATAAATGTAAATTCAAACAAATTTACCAAATGACCATATGGTAAAAAATGAGTTCCACTTATTACTTTTACCATGAACTTTTTAAAATTCAACACAAGTACAACCCCTCATATTTCTACTACAAAATTCTTAGTTGAATATGATAAACCTTTTCTCGTGCCTTTTGGGACCCATAGGGCAGGAATAAAAATAATAGAATTGGTTAAATATATTGAATGCGTAGTGAAAATTTACATATTACTTTTACCATGGATCATTTTAAATTAACCAAAGGACAACACCCAATATTTTTACTCCACACATCAGAAGGGAAATATGAAAACATTTCTCTTGCCTTTTGGGACATTGGGCAGAATTTAAATATCTCAAATTTTACTAACTATAACTCTAGGTTCTCGTGATCACATCCACCCGGAGATCGAATTATCTGCAGTTGTTTCTTGCATACCTGATACATGATTCAATCACTGTCATTTGACACTTTTGGAACCTCTCGACAAAATGTGTCGTGATCAGCGTCAACATTTTGACTTGTTCCGAGATGTCAATTGAATTCATGTTGAGCAATGCCATCCTTGCCCCTCGCTGATCTGTGTTATCATCGACAACATCCTTGACTTCCTGCCAACGCATTGCTGTTAACCCCGAACGAGTTCAGGCTATTCTTGACTGGACTCCTCCGAAGAATGTCAAGCAAGTCAGAAGTTTTCTCGGACTCGCCAGCTATTGCTGTCGTTTCGTAGAGAACTTCTCCAAGATTGCAAAGCCACTAACTGATTTGCTTCACAAGGGCCAGAAATTTGAGTGGACATCCAAATGTCAGGAAAGTTTCCAAACACTCAAAGACAAGCTTACCTCTACCCCAGTGCTTGCTCCCCCAGATTCTCGCAAGGATTTCGTGATATATTGCGACCCATCTCATCAAGGATTAGGGTGTGTCCTAATGCAAGAACGCAAAGTGATTGCTTATGGCTCTCGTCAGTTGCGTCCTCACGAAGATAAGTATCCAACGCATGATCTTGAGCTAGCTATAGTTATTTATGCCCTGAAGTTATGGCGACATTACCTTCTCGGTAATCGTTGCGAGATCTACACCGACCATCAAAGTCTAAAGTGTCTGTTTACTCAGCCAGATTTGAATCTCCGTCAACAAAGATGGATGGAAACAATAGCCGACTACAACATGGATATTTCGTTTACCCCTGGCAAAGCTAATGTCATGGCTGATGCCTTGAGTCGCAAATCCTACTGCTGCGAACTTGAGGTTCAGCTACAGCAACCACTTCTTTATGAAGAGCTCCGGAAGCTGAACATCGAGATTGTTGCCCAGGGTTATTTGGATACCCCGGTCGTTGAACCAACTCTCGAGCAATCCGTCAAGGCTAATCAGAAGCTTGATCCTGAAGTCGACAAGATTAAGCGCGATCTTCCAACTGGAAAGCCCTCAGAATTTTCTCTTGATAAGGAAGGTACCTTGTTCTTCAAAGGTCGCCTGGTGGTTCCTTCGAAAGGCAACCTTGATACAACCTCGGATATTATGAAAGAAGCTCATGACACACCTCTGTCTATTCATCCGGGTAGTACTAAGATGTACCAAGACATCCGTCAGAGATTCTGGTGGCCCAATATGAAGCGAGACATTGCTCGTTATGTTGCTAAGTGTGACGTTTGCCGTCGCATCAAAGCAGAACATCAGAAACCTGCTGGACTTCTGCAACCACTTACTATTCCTGAATGGAAATGGGACAAGGTTGAAATGGATCTCATCAATGGTCTTCCCAGATCGCAAAAGGGTCATGATGTTATTCTTGTCGTCATCGACCGATTCTCCAAGGTTTCTCATTTCCTGCCAGTCAAGGAGACGATCACTGCTAGTCAGTTAGCAGACTTATATGTTTCCAGAATCGTGTCACTACACGGAGTTCCGATGGAGATCAGTTCAGACCGTGGCAGCCTCTTTACCTCAAGATTCTGGGAAAGTTTCCAGGAAGCTATGGGAACTCATCTGTCCTTTAGCACATGTTATCACCCCCAGTCCCAGTGACAAGTTGAACGAGTCAACCAGGTGCTTGAAGATATGCTCCGTGCATGTGTCATCTCATTTGGCAAGAAATGGGAGGAATCTCTCCCGTACGCTGAATTCTCTTACAACAATAGCTATCAAGCTAGCTTGAAGATGGCACCCTTTGAAGTTCTTTATGGACGTAAGTGCCGAACCCCTCTGAATTGGTCAGAAACTGGGGAACGGTCACTCTTTGGCCCGGATATTATCCAACAAGCTGAAGAACAAGCCCGTATTGTTCGTGAAAATCTTAAGACGGCTCAATCTCGTCAGAAGAGCAACTATGACCACAAACACAAGGAAATGGTCTATCAACCTGGCAAACAAGCTTACCTTCGTGTCACTCCGATGAAGGGCACTCATCGTTTTGGGATCAAGGGCAAGATAGATCCTCGCTACATCGGCCCGTTCCGTATTCTCGCCAGACGTGGATATGTGGCATATAAATTGGAATTGCCACCGAAGCTTTCTCAAGGTCACGATGTCTTCCATGTGTCGCAGCTCCATCGCTGCTTCAAGGATCCTATCCGTGCAGTGGATCATGAAGTGCTTGATTTGCAAGATGACCTCTCTTATGAAGAGCGTCCAATCCGCATTCTTGATCAAGCTGAGCGTCGAACCCGTCAGAAGGCAATCAAGTTCCTTAAAGTTCAGTGGTCAAATCATTCTGAAGATGAAGCCACGTGGGAATGCGGGGATCGCCTTCGTGATGAATACCCCGATCCCTTTCCTTCTACCTCTTAATTCTCGGGACGAGAATTTCTTTTAGAGGAGGAGAATTGTAACACCCCCTGTAATTAAGCACAGTGATCACCTTGTAAACATGCCAAGTCATCATTGATTACAGTGCTTGATTATCTTGGTTTCATATCTCATTTGAAATTCCACTCCAAATCAAAATTCAAAGAGCAAGTGAAATTTGAAAATCCACAAACTTATAAGAAAAATAGTTCATCATTTTGCAAATATTCCATAGATAATTTATGTTGAGTAAAACAACATCACTTGCTTGCTTAATTGGGAGCTAACAACCAGAAACAGTACCCAATTCAGCTCATTTGATCCATCTCCATTTAATCAAAATTCAAATGAATTGAAACACTCTCCAAACTTTTTGTGATAGTACTATTCAATGCCTAGTATTTGATTTGGCCAACTCCACACTTTACTAAAATCATTTACTAGCCTAAAGAAATGGAAAACAGTAGCTAAAAAGAGAAACAGAAAGGAAATAAAAAGGAAAAAGAAAAAGGGCACTGTGGCAGGGCCTCGAGCGCACAGTGCACTGGCCCAGCCCAGCAGGCCGTCTCCCACCTGCTCCCTCCCCCGTGTCGACGCCGCAGCCGCCAGAGACGCCAACAGGCGCACGCGTCGCCTATCCGGCAAGCCGCGGAGGGGATAAGGCCGCGCCCAGCCTCCTCTCCCTCGCGGACAAACTCTAGCGCCCCAATCCCCTCGATTCCCCCTCTCCATCCCGATTTGGCTCGAGCCCGAGCGCTCCCGTCGCCGCGCCCTCGTTGAACCCGCGGCCACCGGCCACCCCGAGCTCCGACACCGTGTCCAGGAGACTCGCCGACTGTCGGTACCAAAACCGGCAGATCTCGGGTAGGGGATCCGAACTATGGGTCAAGGAGTCGATGGTAACAGGGAACGTAGAGACAGCGATTTACCCAGGTTTGGGCCCTCTCAAGGAGGTAATACCCTACGTCCCGCTTGATTGTATTGATGTGATTGTATGAAGGTTACAGAGTTGATCTACCTCGAGATCGACTGGGCTAAACCCTAGGTAATGATATCTCACCCCTATGGACTAAACCTCCTAGTTTATATAGACACCAGGGGGTCCTAGGTTTACATATGGTCGGTTACCATCTGGGATAAACGCGCCGGTTACGCCATCTATTCCTTGGAGGAGACGCCAAGACTTCGGAGGTTTCCTTCTGAGACACGGGGTCGTCCATAATCCAGACTTCCATCGACATGTAGAGAGCGGCCCACCAGCCCTGCCTAGGAGAGATAGGCCGGCAGCCCGAGTACCCCCTAGTCTGGGACACCCTCAGTAGCCCCCGAACTAGTCTTCGAAGCCGAGGTAGACGCCGAACACCATTAGCTTCGTGGACCAGTTCACTTTCCTCTCGGTTAACAAAGTACAACAATAACTTAGCCCCGAAGGCTAGCCGCTTCGGTGTGAACAGTGTTCACATCTGACAACTTTTATCGAAGGGTCACACCTTACCATGACCGCAAGTTGGTTTATGACAAACTCGATCCGCGATTCGAGGCGGTTTCCATTGGCACGTTCCATCGATATGGAGATCGTGTCCTGTTTTCAAGGGTTATGATCAATAATCCGCCTCATCCCACGCGCGCATAATGGCACGGCTACATGGGGAAATAGCGAGGACTGCGGCGCA
Source organism: Elymus sibiricus (assembly GCA_039707655.1). NCBI lineage: Eukaryota > Viridiplantae > Streptophyta > Magnoliopsida > Poales > Poaceae > Elymus > Elymus sibiricus. The sequence continues at coordinate 372,782,144 of CM077664.1, read as the reverse complement.
GTAAAAGGACCATGGGTTTTTACAGCCCATAAAAGGGGCACAGCCGTCGTTTCCTTCGTACGCTTTCGTTTCTCTCCTTCACCATTACCTCTCCCATTTCTTGAGCTCCAACGCCCAGATCCGCCCTCTCAGAAACCCTTCCTTCCACCCGCCCAATCTAGCAATGGCGGGCTCCGGGTCCAAGGGCAAGTGGGAGGCTTCGAGCGTCACCAACAACACCATTTTGGAGTTAAAGAGCGCGGGCTACCTTGCGGCCGACATCGCCCACCGTGCTCCAGCGGCGGGCCAGGCTATCCCCACGCCGCGACAGGGCGAGAGAGTGGTGTTCGTGCCCCACTTCATCCGAGGCCTGGGTTTCCCCCTTCACACCTTCGTCCAGGGCCTCATGTTCTTCTACGGGCTCGATTTCCACGACCTCGTGCCGAACTCCTTCCTCCACATCTCGGCTTTTATCATCGTCTGCGAGGCCTTTCTCCGAGTCCGACCACACTTCGGTCTGTGGTTGAAGATTTTCAACGTCAAGCCGAAGATAGTAGATGGCCAACAGGCGGACTGCGGGGGGGCCATGATCAGCAAACTTCCGCGAGTGGAGTGGCCAGACGGCACCTTCATCGACACCGTCAAGATATGGCAAAAGGAGTGGTTCTATATGAAAGTACATGTAGTCCCCATGTGTGGTTTGGTAATTAAATGACAATCCTAATGGACTAATGTTTGCATTGAGATATACATTTGAAGGAAAGTTCCATTTGCAAATGCATGAAGAATATTGATTGAAATTGATGGATGAATTCCGTCAACATAAATATATGCATTGAGACTTGATAATGAATGACAATTCCTATGAAGAAACAATGATATCAAGTTATATAGGAAGGTTTGTTCCATGGGTGATGCAAGAAGGATATTGAATGGATTCGGAATGAATGCCATATACATATAGTTGTGCATCAAGATTAATCATGGAGCAAAGATAAATGTTGACCAAGATGAAGATCGAAGATCGAACTCTAAATGGTCAACACACAAGTGCAAACGATGCATCACATAGGATCTTGTGGTATGATAAGAAATTGTCAATTGCACTTTGTGTACTAACCCATGCTATGTGTTGTCTATGTTTATGAGGGTTAGGTGATTCTCATGGACTTACATCAAGAGAAAGATTTCAAGTGACCATGAGAGGATGACATGAAGAGTTGATGATCATGGTTGACAAGGGCAAGTTCAAGATAGCCATCCTGAAGGATTACATGCTTGAAGCTTGTGGATGATCACATGACGAACGTATGAAGATGAATACAATGCAATGCTCCCCACATGGCTTATGGGGGAGCTATTTGAAGTCTTCACCAAGTGTAATGATCAAGATCATCGTTCTGACTTGAGCCAAGCTTAAATGTCAACACCAAGCTCAAATGGAATGCTTGTCAAAGGTATTAGTTCCTTTGGCTTTAGTTGTGAGGATCGATGACCATCGAAAAGGATATATGCTCAAGAATGAGTTTCCGGATGCTATCTAGTATAGTTCTTTTATGATTCTTGAGTTATAGGGATCCCACACTATTAAGAGGGGATCAAAGGGGTTAGTGATAGATTTGCTCAAGTCAACATCTTCTATTTCTACTTCCTCACATCATATTCCAACATAGGCTTATTTCACTCCTATCCAGTACAAATACAATATGCCTATACATCTATCAAAGAAAATCCAAAGCCAAATTGGTTACCCAAATACATGATAAAACCTTTTCATAATTTGCATCCTCCATTTTTGTTGATCTTGGGTGGTTCTCTATGCGAGGACCTGGGCTTTTTCCATAGCTTCAAAACGAGCCCAAGATCATCAAAATCGGAGTCCGGATGTGAAAGTTATGCATGTTTCAATTTTGGGGTTCCTGCTGTTTTTATTGGCCGGATATCCGGGCCTTGGCCGGATGTCCGGGCTCCTCCCGGATATCTGGCTCGCTATGTCCAGTAGCCATGCGGAAATGCTGGTTATGCCCTCCGGATGTCCGGCACTTGGCCGGATGTCCGGCTCCTCGTATCGGCCCGGATGTCCGAGATCCTCCCAGATATCCGGCCTCGATGATCCAGTAGGTTGCACGTCTTGGCAGGTTGTTGGCCGGATGTCCGGCCCCCGGCCGGATGTCCGGGGCCCCAAGAATGGCCGGATGTCCGGGCCCTCCCCAGATATCGGGGCTCCCTGTTTTTCCTGCTTATTCTGTGTTCTTCGTGTGGATTTTCTTCAGCCGCCGGATGTCCGGCCCTTGCCCGGATGTCCGGCCCGTTACAGCCACTTATTCAAAAACGGCTAGTTTTCTAGGCTTGCTATATATACCCCTCTACCAATCCGGTAGAGGGTTGACCACTCCATCCAAAAGAACCCTATAACACCTAGTGGCTCCCTCTCACCTCTCCTACACCAAATCTTAGATCCCGGAGAGATTCGTGAGAGTTCTTGAGAGATTTTCCAATCAAGTGATTGATCCATTCCCTCTCCCTCTCTTGACCAAAGGAATTCGTGATTTGAGCAAGTCTTGAGCATTTCTTCCTTGATCTTATTACTCTTGGAGGTTGGAGACTCCTAGGCGGTAGGAGTGCTCCGGTGAGGAATCAACTTGTGATTTGTCCCCCGGAAAGTTTGTGAAGGTTTGGAGGCCGCCTCAAGGTCTACCACTAGTGGTTGGGAATCGCCTTTGTGGTGATATCTCAAGGAGAATAGGGTGTGCCTTCGTGGCGTTGGTGTGCCTTCGTGGTAACATCCACCTCTCTAACGGTGACTAGCTTCCCTCCAAGGAAGTGAACATCGGGATACATCCTCGTCTCCGTGTCTTCGGTTATCTCTAAACCTAGCCACTACTTGTGGTTTACTTTGGTCTTTTGACCTTGCATTCACTATATATTGTTGTCCTCATTATATTGTGTTGGCTATTTCCTTGAAGAGATTATTTAGGCCTACACTTTATATTCCGCAATTCATACTTGCTACTATTGATATATCTTGTGCTTAGTGTGAATTGCTAGCTTGTAACATTCATTTCCATATCTTGTGACATAACTTGTGTAAGCTTGTAGTGCTTACTTGAGTTTGCTTGTATCATTCAATTCCATATATTGTGATACAATTTGTGTAAGCTTGTATTGCTTACTTGTGGTTGTGTGTATTATTCATTTCCATATCTTGTGATATACATTGAGTAAGTTTGTGTAACTTACTTGTGCTTACTCTTATCCTCATTGTTCTCATCTTGTTTATCCTAAGTTGTTGGTGCACTTAGTGAGCCTAGTATATTTAGGATTTGTGCTTGAAAAGTATCCGCTTAGTTTATTTCCGCATTAGGATATAGCCAAATCCGTAAAAGATTTTAAAACGCCTATTCACCCCCCCTCTAGGCGACATCGTGGTCCTTTCAATTGGTATCAGAGCTAGGTCTCTCCTTATTAGGCTTTACCGCCTAGAGAGTATCGATGTCGACTAGTGATTTAGTGCACAATGACACCTTTGATTTTGATGGCACAAATTATCACTTGTGGAGAATTCACATGCTTTTTCGCTTTCGGGCCATGGGTCCAAATGCTTTGCGAATTGTTCTTGTAGGAATTTCTAGTGCAAAGGACGGTCCTTCTCCATCTTTTGAGGATATGTATCTTGATTGTGATACTTCTCTTGCCATTCATCAAACTATAACCGTTGAAGTTTTTAAGGAAATCTCGACTTGCAAGTAAGCTCATGAGGCTTGGACCAAACATGAAGATATATATGGTGGGTCCAATCTCGATGAAGACAATATTATTTTTCGGGAGTTAATGGAGGAGTTCTCCACATTTTTAAATCATGAACAGCTCTCTATTGCTTCCACCTCCGATTACTTGCATGCTTCAACATCTTCCACTTCACCAACATGTGGCATACCACAAGGTAATGACATGGTGAGTGAAGAAATATCTTGTGATGATGGTGTTAAGCTCATCATTGATGATCTTGCTTATGTTGATACTAGTGATGTATCTTCTATGGACTTGAGCATATCTAGCACCACAAATATTGTAAATTATTGTGTTGATAGTCCATGCATATCACCTAAGAATTCCTTGACAAATGTCTGTGATGATATGTTTGCCATGATCGAAATGCCTTGGTTTCCTCTAGTTGTTGTATGACTAACCATGTAGAGGAAATCAAGGAGGATGAGGCACACTTGATTGATGAAGAACCCTCTTCTCCAAAAGAATCATCATCAACCCCCTTTGTTCACATGTGCCTCATGGCAAGAGGTAATCACGAGGTATCATCTTCTCTTAGTAATAATGATGATAGTTGTAATGAGGATGATTATGATGATGATGACTTGACTCAAAATCTCTATGAGATTGGGAAAACTCTTCATAGAGCTAAAAATAACACTTATAAGAGGTTCCAAGATGTTCTTGCTTGCTTTGAAAAACGTAATGATTTATTTCTTAACGAGCAAGCTAAAAGTGAACAACTTGAACATGAACTTGCTAAGGCTCATCAATCTCTTAGTGACTTGAGGTCTTTAAAAGAAGAGATTGAAGTTACTCATTGTAAACTTAAAGAGGATTTTGAGCACCTTGACCTTGGCTACAAGAATGTCAAAGGAGAGCTCACCAAACTCTCTAAGTCTCATGAGGAACTTCAATCTACTTATGCAGAGTCTCTAGTTTCTACATGCTCCTCTCATCTTGATAATGATGCTTGTGCTACTAACTCTATCTTGTGTGAAGCATCAATATTGAAAGAAAATGTTGAGCTAAGGACTCAACTTGATTTGCTAACTAGCAATTACGGAAAATTAGAAGGAAGTCATGAAAAGATCTCGGGCACTCATGAGGATCTTCTAATCTCCCATGATGGGCTAAAGTTAGCTCATGAGGCGATGGTCACCAAGGTAAAATCGTGTGAGTCTCATGTGGATATTAGCACATCTTCTACTCAAAATGCTTTATTGCCATGTGCTAGTCCTTGCAATTCCTCTCTACATGATATTGGTACATCTCGTGATGAATTGCTCACCATGCCTTGTTGCTCTAACAATGAAGCTTCTACTTCCTCTAGTTCTTTTGTTAATACTAATGTTGTAGAGGAAAATAAAGAGCTCAAGGCCCAAGTCACTAGTTTGAAGAAAGACTTGGAAAAATGTTGTGATAATATGTTGAGTGTGCAAAAGAACCCTCAAGACAAAATAGGACTTGATTTCATCTCCAACAAGAAGAAGTCCAAGAACAAGAAGAAGGGACAAGATCAAGTCAAGAATTTGGCCAACATTATTTGCTTCAAGTGCAAAAAGGTTGGACACCATGTGAGATCTTGTCCATTGAAGAAGAAGGCTTCAAGTGTGAAGCGTCAAGGGAAGTGGCCTCAAGTTCAATCTCAAGATAATGAAAGGCCTCCACCCATGATTAAACAAGGTAATGCTCCCCAAGTTGAGAAAGTAAAGAAGAAAAGAAGGGGGAGTACATGTTGCTATATTTGCCATAAGAAGGGACACATTGCTTCATCATGTCCCAACGGTAACATCTCTAAGCCTCCAATTATCAATGATCATTACTTACTTAGGAAGGATATTGTTGGCAATGTGTTTGCCAAGTTTGTTGGTTCCCAATATGGTTTGGAAATGGAAAAGACCATTTGGGTTGCGAAGCCTATTGTGACTAACTTCTTAGGACCCAACTTGGTTGGGGACCATCAAACTCAAACTTGATCAATAGGTGTGTGTGAAGGGCATTGGAGACTTGGCTACTTCATGAAGAAAAATTATGTTCACCATATGTTGTGGTTAATGCCAAGTCAAGTGGATTATCATCACATTTATCAATCCAATGCTCCTCTCTGCGGTAACTTATACTTACATTGTTTACATTGAAAGTTAACTAGTCCCTTGCATGTTTAGGTTTTGTACCTAGCATGTGTTTGTATATGTTGTGCCTCCTAGTATGCTTGAGTTGAGTTATCTAGCATGTGTAGGTCGCAATGCACTTCATATATTTGTGTGTGTGGTTTCGAGCCTTTATTGCTTCATTAGTTGAATCTTATTTGGCTCTTTTGAGATATTAATGGATCATCACATTATGGGGGAGTGCTACGTTTATGCATATCACAAACCTTAAATGTGTATATATGTGGGTTACCACCTAGTATTGTTAGTGCAATATTATCTAGTTACTATGTGGTATGTAAAGCTCATTTGAAATTTAAATTCTCATTCATTGATTATCTTTGGTTGGATTTCACTTGCCTCTTGTTGATAATATATGACTAATCACATTATGGGGGAGTGATGTGCTTTGTGCATATCACAATCCTTGTAAATGTGAACAACTGAGGATTGCCACTTCGAATTCATATTTGGGATTACCTTATATCTTTGTGGCTTGCTATGCTCAACACGTCCCTAATTGCATAAACATCTGTTTACTATTTATTCTTTGGATTTGTTTGAGTAAGGAGTTCTAGTGCGATGTTACCCATGGATTATCTTAAAGATCTTATCTGGGAAATCGTTATTTTGAGTCATTCCAATTATTGCTATGTATGATTATTCCGGAGGAGAGAAGTGCCCAAATGCCATAAGTTGGAGAAGTTTCTGTGATGGCCGGAACTTCCGGTGTCAGCCGGAACTTCCGGGACGCGGAACTTCTGTGGCAAGTGTGGTCAGCTTCCGGGTCATCCAAAGTGATTGCACACTTGTGCAATCTCTCTGTTTAACCCGGAACCTGCACGGAACTTGGCCCGGAGCTTCCGGGTGCCGGAACTTCTGTATGTTGTCGGAACTTCCGGGACACACAGAAATCTGCCCCAACGGTTGGATTTGGAGCCCCACTTATAAGTAGTCTTCTTCTTCCCCACAAAGAACTTGACGACTCTATTTCTCTCTCCTCCATTTTTAGAACTCAATTTCTTGCAGATCTCCCTCCTTAGCCAACCAATGCTCTTGATCTTTTGACAAGCAAAGGAGAAGTGCCTGATCTTGCTTTCATGGGAGTTTGTTATCCCATTGATTGCAATATCTTATACCCATTTGAGTGAGATTTGCCTATGAGAATGTGTGAAATACATATCTTTTATGCTCATTGCTTTTGCTTAAGTTCATATGTTGAACTTTGTGTGCTATCATGTGTTTATTTGTCTCATTGATGCAATTTGGTAGATGTCAATGATTTGTGATGATATTGGAAGTATTCATGATGTATGTGATCTTTTGTCCAAGTTATATCTCCTTGGATCTTGATTGGCTTGTGCATGCATGTTAATATGTGTATATCTTTATGCCTTGCTTAAATGATCCAATATATAAGGGCAACTCCATCATGTCCTTAATGGTTAATATGTACATAATATTCAAAGTCATATCTATATGCACATAGTTAAGTGGAGTTTGCACTTTGTATTGTAGTTGTGCTAACTACTTTGGACCCAATAAGTTTGGGGACCATATTGTACTTAAAAGTGATTTAGGTACATTGAAGAAGCATTGTGTGCTTGGCTTATGCATGAAGAAGGTGGTGTCACCATGAGGGAATTAGAGCCAAGTTTGGGTGACTCGTTGATCTGCTACTTCATGCCAATGTTTTCTCGGTAACAAGTATTTACTTCATGCATACATTTCTTGCATTCAACCTTGTGTAAGTTGCATCATGGCATGAATTTCTTGACTCGTTCTTGTGATACTTGTTTCCATTCTCAAAGCATCCCAATAATGATCTCTTGTTGCTAGTTGTGATGTCTTTGATGGTTGTGTGTTTGGAGTTCATTAATATTCAATAAGATAATATTAAGCCATGTGCTATACTTTCAAGCAAAGATCTCATTGGTATATTTTATGACTCCCGTTTGGATATCTTATTCTTTCCTTTTGTAACTATGTCATGTGTACATCCTTCTTTGTGGATATATATCATCATGATTGTCAGCTACCTAGAATCTTATACACGTGAGAGAAGTTACATCTCTAGTTGATATCCCTATTCTTTCATGTCCACCGTTTCATCCTCCTTCTATATCTTTGGTGGCTCCGTGGAAGCATTTGTCGTATGAGTGCGTGTCTTACCCCTTTGCATCTTAGTGCACTCATGTTTGGTGAAGATTGTTGTCCTCATGCTTGTCTTGACAAGCCTATTATTTCCTATCTTCACCATGGGTTGTCACAAGCTTTGATTTTTAAATTTGCATATTAGTGAGCTTGTGAACCCATTTGCTTGATGTGTGTGTAACCCATTTGCTTCGTGTGTGTGGGAAGGACATGTCTTGCACCTTGTATCTCATTTACTCAAGACTATGTTGATGCTTAATTCTCATCCTTATATTAGTCTTCTCAAGTGCTTTGACGTGACTCACACACATCATTCTGGTTGTGCCTATTCTTAGGTTGCCTCATTTACATGTTGCTCAACCATATGTTTGTTGCAAATGCTAGGCTTCTTTTCTTATCTATGCTTGCTTGCAATTGTTTTGTGTTCCTATTGATTTTGGGGGAGTGATGATCCTATTTTGTGCACTAGTATCCAAATACAAAAATTCTAAATAGTGCACAAATCATGGGGAGCTTCTCTATTTTCCTTAGAACACTCCTTTTCCCAAATCATAATATTCTTTTATCCTTTTGGCTCGTCGGATCTTTTGATTGCTTGCTTCACTTTGTGTTATGCAAATGAGATCAATTTGTCCCATGTGCTTTGTGCCATGTGCCTTGCTCTTATGCTAGGCTCAAAGTTGTATAATAGTGGATTCACCTGTGGATATCATGTTCTTATCAATTACATCCTTTTGTGTATACGGGTTTCTTTGTGCATACATATCATGATTATTTTTGGCCACTTAGAAATTTTTTTACATAAGAAAATTCATATCTTTCCTTGATATCATTTATTCCTTGCCGGCCACTTTGTGTGTTCCTTTTATTCGTATAGTGGCTTCGGTAAGAGGTTGTGTCATGAGTGCTTGTATGTTTTGCATACAATCTTGCATACTCATGTGTTTTGAATGTATTTTGGACCCATGCTTGACATGATGATCACATTGGATATTCCTATTTTATCTTGTCCAAAATATGTTCTTTGGATCTTTTGAATGTTTTCCTCCCATGTCTAATCTTATTTTCATATCATAGTATCTTGTTGCATTCTCTAGATCCTAAATATGGTTTGAGCTCCTCAAATTTTTCATCATTGAATATGTGCATTTGATTTCACTCACATCTTCGTGATTTGCACACATTAAGGAGGAACTCATACTATATTGGTCTTCTAGATTTTTCCGTCCATTTTGGCATTTGTTGCCAATGGGGGAGAAGTTTAGAGGGTTTAAGATAAGTATTTTTGTAGTGCTTGTTGTCACTCATGCATATCTACCCTTGTTATATATTCTTGTTGCATGGATGAGTATTGTATATAGAGAAATCTTCTCCTAGTTTATGTCAACCAATATATGCAATGACATTCAAAGTTCATTCACACATGCATATATTGTGGGGGAGTTTGCTCTATATACTATGGGTGTACTATCATCAAATGCTTGTGTAGTGTCTTGATGATAGTACAATCATCCCAAGTATACAATTTATCCTCGGATAAATTGCATGCTTGTTTAAAAATTCATTATATAAACCCTCTTGTTGAGATTGTCATCAATTACCAAAATGGGGGAGATTGAAAGTACATGTAGTCCCCATGTGTGGTTTTGGTAATTAAATGACAATCCTAATGGACTAATGTTTGCATTGAGATATACATTTGAAGGAAAGTTCCATTTGCAAATGCATGAAGAATATTGATTGAAATTGATGGATGAATTCCGTCAACATAAATATATGCATTGAGACTTGATAATGAATGACAATTCCTATGAAGAAACAATGATATCAAGTTCTATAGGAAGGTTTGTTCCATGGGTGATGCAAGAAGGATATTGAATGGATTCGGAATGAATGCCATATACATATAGTTGTGCATCAAGATTAATCATGGAGCAAAGATAAATGTTGACCAAGATGAAGATCGAAGATCGAACTCTAAATGGTCAACACACAAGTGCAAACGATGCATCACATAGGATCTTGTGGTATGATAAGAAATTGTCAATTGCACTTTGTGTACTAACCCATGCTATGTGTTGTCTATGTTTATGAGGGTTAGGTGATTCTCATGGACTTACATCAAGAGAAAGATTTCAAGTGACCATGAGAGGATGACATGAAGAGTTGATGATCATGGTTGACAAGGGCAAGTTCAAGATAGCCATCCTGAAGGATTACATGCTTGAAGCTTGTGGATGATCACATGACGAACGTATGAAGATGAATACAATGCAATGCTCCCCACATGGCTTATGGGGGAGCTATTTGAAGTCTTCACCAAGTGTAATGATCAAGATCATCGTTCTGACTTGAGCCAAGCTTAAATGTCAACACCAAGCTCAAATGGAATGCTTGTCAAAGGTATTAGTTCCTTTGGCTTTAGTTGTGAGGATCGATGACCATCGAAAAGGATATATGCTCAAGAATGAGTTTCCGGATGCTATCTAGTATAGTTCTTTTATGATTCTTGAGTTATAGGGATCCCGCACTATTAAGAGGGGATAAAAGGGGTTAGTGATAGATTTGCTCAAGTCAACATCTTCTATTTCCACTTCCTCACATCATATTCCAACATAGGCTTATTTCACTCCTATCCAGTACAAATACAATATGCCTATACATCTATCAAAGAAAATCCAAAGCCAAATTGGTTACCCAAATAAATGATAAAACCTTTGCATAATTTGCATCCTCGATTTTTGTTGATCTTGGGTGGTTCTCTATGTGAGGACCTGGGCTTTTTCCATAGCTTCAAAACGAGCCCAAGATCATCAAAATCGGAGTCCGGATGTGAAAGTTATGCATGTTTCAATTTTGGGGTTCCTCCTGTTTTTATTGGCCGGATATCCGGGCCTTGGCCGGATGTCCGGGCTCCTCCCGGATATCCGGCTCGCTATGTCCAGTAGCCATGTGGAAATGCTGGTTATGCCCTCCGGATGTCCGGCACTTGGCCGGATGTCCGGCTCCTCGTATCGGCCCGGATGTCCGGGATCCTCCCAGATATCCGGCCTCAATGATCCAGTAGGTTGCACGTCTTGGCAGGTTGTTGGCCGGATGTCCGGCCCCCGGCCGGATGTCCGGGGCCCCAAGAATGGCCGGATGTCCGGGCCCTCCCCGGATATCCGGCCTCCCTGTTTTTCCTGCTTATTCTATGTTCTTCGTGTGGATTTTCTTCAGCCGCCGGATGTCCGGCCTTTGCCCGGATGTCCGGCCCGTCATAGCCAGTTACTCAAAAACGGCTAGTTTTCTAGGCTTGCTATATATACCCCTCTACCAATCCGGTAGAGGGTTGACCACTCCATCCAAAAGAACCCTAGAACACCTAGTGGCTCCCTCTCACCTCTCCTACACCAAATCTTAGATCCCGGAGAGATTCGTGGGAGTACTTGAGAGATTTTCCAATCAAGTGATAGATCCATTCTCTCTCCCTCTCTTGACCAAAGAAATTCGTGATTTGAGCAAGTCTTGAGCATTTCCCCCTTGATCTTATTACTCTTGGAGGTTGGAGACTCCTAGGCGGTAGGAGTGCTCCGGTGAGGAATCAACTTGTGACTTGTCCCCCGGAAAGTTTGTGAAGGTTTGGAAGCCGCCTCAAGGTCTACCACTAGTGGTTGGGAATCGCCTTCGTGGTGATATCTCAAGGAGAATAGGGTGAGCCTTCGTGGCGTTGGTGTGCCTTCGTGGTAACATCCACCTCTCTAACGGTGACTAGCTTCCCTCCAAGGAAGTGAACATCGGGATACATCCTCGTCTCCGTGTCTTCGGTTATCTCTAACCCTAGCCACTACTTGTGGTTTACTTTGGTCTTTTGACCTTGCATTCACTATATATTGTTGTCCTCTTTATATTGTGTTGGCTATTTCCTTGAAGAGATTATTTAGGCCTACACTTTATATTCCGCAATTCATACTTGCTACTATTGATATATCTTGTGCTTAGTGTGAATTGCTAGCTTGTAACATTCATTTCCATATCTTGTGACATAACTTGTGTAAGCTTGTAGTGCTTACTTGAGTTTGCTTGTATCATTCAATTCCATATATTGTGATACAATTTGTGTAAGCTTGTATTGCTTACTTGTGGTTGTGTGTATTATTCATTTCCATATCTTGTGATATACATTGAGTAAGTTTGTGTAACTTACTTGTGCTTACTCATATCCTTATTGTTCTCATCTTGTTTATCCTAAGTTGTTGGTGCACTTAGTGAGCCTAGTATATTTAGGATTTGTACTTGAAAAGTATCCGCTTAGTTTATTTCCGCATTAGGATATAGCCAAATCCGTAAAAGATTTTAAAACGCCTATTCACCCCCCCTCTAGGCGACATCGTGGTCGTTTCACTATATCACCGAGCCGAGGTGCGCAAATTGGGAGACGATTCCGGCCTTCCGCTCCAGGCCCCCTACCAGGCTGGTCTCATGGACCAAGAAGGGCCTCGACTGGGGGCCGAACAAGGAGGTGGTGCTGCTGCAGAGCCGTATTGCCAAAATGATAGAGAAGGGCGTCGCTCTGGTCAACGTGATCCAGATCATGCTCGGTCGCCGATTTCTCCCCTTCCAGGACAGGGTTTCCCCCATGTGGGCCTATAAGCCCGGCGACCAAGCCACCGTGCGCAGCTTCCTCCACACCTCCCACGCCCAACTGTGGAGGGCGCTATTCAAGCCGCAGAAAGATTGGCCGGCCGAGGAAGAAGACGTCGGACTTGATGCCGCAAATCCCCCACGGGAGGTATGAGCAATTTTGTACGTTTTATACGAACTGTTCCCTTTCGACAAGGTACTCAGCTTTGCTATTTTTCATCCGCAGAATTGGCTAAAGAAGGCCCAGCGGATCGACAGTCCGGCGCCGCTGCCAGAGGAACCCAGGACCCCCCTCCTGACGGCCATGCTGGCCACGGAGCCGTACGAGGTGCCGGAAAGGAAGGAGAAGAAGAACCAACAGGGGGAGGCCAGAGGTGGCCTCCGCTCCCGAAGACCCCCGGGCGCTAGATCCAGGAACACTAATGCTCCCTCCGCACAAGAGGAGGAGAAGGAGCAGGGAGAGGACGGGGAGGAGGGCGATTCCTCCCGAACAAGGAAGAGGGGGGCGTCCGAGGATGCCGAGGAGGAGCCTCCTCAACCCGCTCCCAAAAGACCGTGCAAGGCCAAGGTAGCCTTATCCGGCGATAGCTCGGCTTCTGCCGAAGACTCTGAGGCCTCCGAAGAGGTTCCTCCGAAAATACCTAGGGCCAAACCGCAGGCCCAAAGGTACGCGCTCTAGCGACTACCTGACCGTCTTTAGCCGAACTGGGTTGATACTGATTAAGTTTCCGTGTGCAACTTTGCAGTCCGCTGCGCGATCTCCCCACCGACCGAATTTCAGAGGGGGATTCCCCACCGGCAGCGCTAGCGGAGAGCGGCACTGGATCCCGCGCCTCGCCCTCCCCAATCGTGAAGGAAACCGAGGAGGTCCTGTCGAGGAGGACTCTTCCCATGCCACATACAGGGGAAGGAGGCGATACTATCATGGCCGAGGTGAATGCCTCGGTCGCCGAAGACCAAGAGGGGAAGGCCCCTCTGGTGAACAAAGAGAAGCTCGGACGAGCCGAGCCTTCTCCGAGGACGACTCGGGAGACATCAAAGCGTCCGGAGTCCGGCGCCCTGGACTACGAGAGGGAAGGAACCGGAGTGCCACCACCACCCCCGCCCGCCCCATAGCGGGCGTCGACCAGGTGGCCGGACGAAATGGAGGATGCTCTAAACAGCTCCTCTATCGCCAAAGAGCACCGTGTCCTCATGGGCACGGTGTTGCAAAGCCTTCGGTCCGTAGATAACGGAATGAAGGAGGCCTTTAGTGGCCTTCTTACCGGCTTCAAGGTGAGCGAAGTAATGGTTTTTCCTGAGAAAAATTTCATTTGTGTATATGTATAGCCACATGCATAGTAGCCCCCGAGACTCTGACCAGTTTGAGCAAAGCCGGTCGGAGGATCAAAAATCGATATCTCGGATACTAAAGTGCGTAGAATAATGCACAGGCATCGTCTTCGGCTGCAGTCGCCAACGCCAAAGAGTTGGCCGAACTGAATCGGAAGCTAAAGTGCTCCGAGGACGATCTGGGCCTGGTGAACAAGAGGTTCGACGAGGCGCAAGGTGAGTCCGAACTGTAATGTGGAATACAGCCGTTGTTTTGTAACTAGGTTTCAAAGTATCCTAACGGATTGTACTTATGCTACGACAGCTGCCTCCACAGAGGTGGAAAACCTCAAGGCCGCGCTGAAGACGGCTCAGCTGGAAGCAGCGGAGCAGAAGTTGGCGGCCGAGAAAGCGGCCGCCAAACTGGCCGTGGAGCGAACCATGAGCCAGAAGCACGAGGCAAGGGTGCTGGAGGTGCAGCAAGAGCTCGGGGATGCCGTCACAAGATGTGAGGCCCTCGAGCAGAAAAATAAGGAGCAGGCCGCCGAGCTGACCTCGTTGGCGGCGGTGGCTAAGGAAGCGCGGACGGAGGCGCGCGGCCACCAAGAAGAGCTCCGCCAAGTCAGGCTTATCGCGGATGGTAAGCCGTACTTGCTACAATGTGTCTTTGGAGGTAACAGGTTCGCGCTACTTATGCGGGTATGGCGTTCCGCATGCGCCTTTGCGGACCTCCCGAAGAGTGCGGCAGATGCGGCGAGGTTCTTCACCGGCCAGGAGGGTTGGGCCGAGCAGAGGCTTTTCTGGGCGCAATTTCAAGCGCCCGAACACCCTCCCCTCCTCAACAACCAGATGAAATAGCTGATGGAGCTGCATCGGATGGCAGAGCCAGTGATGAAGGATCTCTGCGTCAAACTATGGCCGTCGGAGCCGCTGCCGAGCAGCTACTTCGGTCTGGTGCAGAGGTTGTAGGACGCCCCTTCTCGGGTCGACGCCTGGAAGCGCTCCGCATGCATCGAGGGCGCTCGGATGGCCTTCGGCAAGACAATGGTACATTGGCCGAAGCTAAAGCCCGCCGAGATGGCCACCGGACCTCCGCCGCCAGGGAAAGAGCATAGGCGTCCCGAGCAGTACTTCCCCGCCGTGATGGACGGTGCTCGGGCAGTAGAGGCCCAATGCCCAAAAGATGTAATTTATGAGTAGATGTAGTTTCCTTGTAACCAAGGAGTTGAAACTTTTTGTGTAAATGCAAATTGTTCGGCTAGGAACAAAGATGCCCGATTATGTTAATTTTGACTCCTGTGCGGCCGTTTGTAATCTGAAAGTTACCAGTCGTCCGCTTCAGCCCCCTTGCAAATATTGCATGGGGTGTTTTCTCGTAATATGTAAACCCTTAGCCGACGTCTCGGTGCCCGGAGGCGGTTGTATGTACGGAAAACCAGGCAATCAGACTATGCGGTTTTAGTGCTTTCACTTAGCCAGAGGAGCTTGATGGTGGGGGCCGATAACGAGCCCCCGGTATTTGTGATATTCGGATGAGCCACGGTTGACACCATCATCACATGGTTCCTGCAACAGAGAACCCTACGTATAACACGGACAAACCTCCAATGATTTTAGGATAACGCCAGTCATCGGATCGCCGACCAGTTCTCGCTTATCGGGACAGTCAGTTTTCGGCTTTCTCCACTGAGGTACTTAACCAGGCGAGCTAGAAGTACAATCGCAGTGGTTCTCCCTTTACCCTCTTAGCCGAACAGTGCGGAACGTAAGAGGGTAAACACAGGAGCCGGGCAACCCAACTATTGACCAAAGACTCGATTCGGAACTGATTCATGTAAAGCAATATCCGTGACACCGAGCACATAAAATAAAAAGAAGTGCCGGTATAAAGTTTTAAGGCAAGATCTATGGTCGAGCCCCCGGTCTATTAGCCGGTTGGAAATAAATGTATCGTGATAGTTTACTTCGGCTGAAAAAGGCGGAAAGGAATAAGCAACGTGAATGACTGCATGAGTATACCATAAAGTGGTCTTTATTTCCTTTGAATGTGTGACGTCCAACCGTACAATCCGGATTGCCGAAGTAACTTAATAGATACTTTTTAAAGAAATGTATA
Organism: Elymus sibiricus; assembly: GCA_039707655.1. NCBI lineage: Eukaryota > Viridiplantae > Streptophyta > Magnoliopsida > Poales > Poaceae > Elymus > Elymus sibiricus. The sequence goes on along the minus strand of CM077664.1, from coordinate 372,766,040 downwards.
TATTGAGAGGAAAGGTTTACACAGGGCCTTCATGAGTGGTTTGACGTCCCTACTACGCCCTGCTGCACGTCTGCGCCTTTGCTCTTCAAGGAGCTTTCGTGGAAGCGAAGCTGTCCGCCGTGTATTCGGCGGAAGTAGTAATCTTTGGCGGGCGAGCCCTTGAAAAGGGGTTTTGAGAAATCGCCGTGGTATATCAGCTGGACGCTGATCAGGCCCTAGATGGTGCCCATTGTTGATGTCGATTTGAAGACATTTGTTGGCCGTTGGTCGGTCGAACCGAGCTCTTGACCTTTGTTTGATGTGTCCCTACAACTGCCCATGGAATTTTGAGCGCGAAATTGTGCACTCGAGGTACGTTGTTCGTGACTAGGTGGGCCATGCTGTGGGGCCGTATCCCTATTTGGGGGGAGCATGGGAGTGCGCCGGGGGCGAGGCTGTAGCTCGGGAGCGTTTGCGTGCGTCCAGTGTCTTGGCAGTGGACTGGGCTTGCGACGCCTCATTGGCAGCTTGGACTTCGGCGGCGAGAGCCGCAGTGTGTTCCTCTGTTCGGAGCGAGCGCTCTGTATTACCGTTAATGGTAATAACGCCCCTGGGTCCTGGTATTTTGAGCTTCAGGTACGCATAGTGCGGGACGGCGTTAAAGCGAGCGAAGGCGGTCCGTCCGAGGAGTGCGTGATAACCACTGCGGACAGGAACAATATCGAAGATCAAGTCCTCGGCACGGAAGTTATCGGGCGAGCCGAAGACTACGTCTAAAGTCACGGACCCCGAGCAGCGTGCCTCGACGCCAGGAATTACACCTTTGAAGGTGGTGTTGCTGGGTTTGATCCTTGACGGGTCGATCCCCATCTTCTTCACTGTATCTGGGTAAAGCAGATTAAGACTGCTACCTCCGTCCATCAGGACCCTAGTGAGGTGAAATCCGTCCACGATGGGGTCGAGTACCAGAGCCGCCGTTCCTCCGTGGCGTATACTGGTCAGATGATCTCGACGGTCGAAAGTGATCGGGCGAGCCGACCACGGGTTGAATTTCGGGGCTACCGGCTCTAAGGCGTAGACATCCCGAAGCGCGCGTTTCCTCTCCTTCTTTGGTATGTGTGTGACATAGATCATGCTCACGGTTTTAACCTCTGGAGGGAACTGTTTTTGGCCTCCATTATTCGGCCCGCGAGGTTCATCGTCGTCCTCGCTCCGGGGGCCCTTGCCCTGCTCTTCGGCTATGGTTTTGCCGGCTTGCTTGATTACCCAACAGTTACTGTTGGTGTGGTTAGCTGGCTTGTCAGGGGTGCCGTGAATCTGGCAGGGCCTATCCAATATTCTGTCCAGCGCAGACGGGGCATCCCGGTTTCCTTTAGAGGGTTTTTTTCGCTGTCCTGGCTTCGAGCCGCTGAATCCAGCGTTTACCACTGTGTCATCGGCTTCAGCGCCGTTGTTTGAGTGCCGGCGCTTATTGTTTCTATTGCGCCGGGGTTTCCCGTTTCCGTCCCGGGTCTCTGAAGTGCCAGGGTCTTTGGGGTGGTTGCTTCGACGAGCCAACCAACTATCCTCACCCGCGCAAAAGCGGGTCATTAGGGAGGTAAGAGCCGACATTGTTCTTGGCTTGTCCTGGCCAAGCTGTCGGGCGAGCCACTCGTCCCGAATACTGTGTTTGAATGCCGCAATGGCTTCAGCGTCCGGACAGTCGACGATTTGGTTCTTTTTGGTCAAAAACCGATTCCAGAATTGCCGGGCTGACTCGCCGGGCTGCTGAATAACGTGGCTCAAGTCATCGGCGTCCGGTGGCCGAACATAGGTGCCTTGAAAGTTAGCTCACAATGAATCCTCGAGCTCTTCCCAGCTCCCAATGGAGTTTTCGGGTAGGCTGTTCAGCCAATGCCGTGCCGGTCCCTTGAGTTTCAACGGTAGGTACTTGATAGCATGGAGATCATCTCCTCGAGCCATATGAATGTGGAGGAGAAAATCCTCAATCCACACAGCTGGGTCAGTTGTCCCATCATAGGATTCTATATTAACGGGTTTAAACCCCTCAAGGAACTGATGCTGCATCACCTCGTCAGGGAAACACATTGGGTGTGCGGTGCCCCTGGCCCGGGCCACGTCGCGCCGAAGAGCAGTTGCCATCCGGGCACGGTGCTGCTCTCGACCTCTGTCGTTTCTATCGCGCCAGGCATGGTATCCGTCCCGTCCCGCGGGTGCGTATCCTGTGGATCCATAAATGGATCTCGACTGGAGCCCGCGTGCGTTCAGGTCATGGCGCAGATTGTATTGGTCATCCGGTTGAACCGGGTCTTTACCAGCTCGGCGAGAGGGCACAAGTGGGTATTCGGTTTCCCTGGCCGCCCTATCCCGTCCTCAAGGGGGCACAGGTGGATATTCGGCTTCTCCAGCCGCTCTATCTCGTCCTCGATGGGGCGCGGGTGGGAGCTCGGTGTCCACAGCTGGCCTTTCTCGTCCTCGAGGGGGCCGGTCGGGCTAGTCTGCGTAAGTGCGTCTGGGAGGTACGGGCTCGAAGGTCTCATCCTCGAATTCTGGAAGGAGGCGCCGTCGTGGGTAACTCTTATATTGGCCCTGACGTTGATCGTCGTGGCCTTCTTCGGCGGCTAGGACCATCGTCCATCTGTCATTGAGTGTATCCTGCTCGGCCCTGAGCTGTTGTTGTTTCATCTTTAAGCTTCGGGCAGTGGCAATGAGTTGCTGCTTGAATTTTTCCTGTGCCAGGGGATCCTCTGGGACGATAAAGTCCTCGGGTCCGAGGCTATCTTCCTCTTCGGATGGAGGGAGGTAATTACTGTCGTCAGAATCATCGAGGTCCTCGGGGTCACCCTGGTCCTCATGCCCTTCGGGGGCGTCAGGTTGTTGCTCGGGCGTGTTATCGCCGAGTTCCCCCAAATTATCCGGAGTCTCGTTATCTCTAGTGTCGTTTGTGTCTGTGTGTTTTTCCTTGCCCTTCCCCTGCCCTCTGGCTCGCCATCGTCGGCGTCTGGGCGGGTCTTCGGTGGTATCGTCGTCGCCCTTCTTGGTTGTGTGACCGTCCTTCATGGGGGTGTCAACCATGTAGACGTCATAGGTGGAGGTGGCGGTCCACTTTCCGGTATTTGCAGTGGCAAGGAAGGTATCCGTGTGGGGCGGGACATCCATGTTCTCGTCCATGTAGTCAGCCTCCTCGGAGGCGTAGTCCAGCATGTCGGTTAAGTCTTCGACAGTGGCTACCAAGTGGGTGGTGGGTGGGATGCAAAATTCCCTGCGGCCGGCATCCTGTCTGACCTGCTCCTGGTCCGAGGACGGGCCGTCCGCGATATTTATCATCTGGATCTGGTCCAGCATCTCGCTTAAAATCGAGGGGTGCACCGAATCTATGTTCGGACTGTCCTCGGAGTTGATCTCCGGCGCGCTGATAACGGGAGTGTGCTCGGCCAAGGGTGACCCCTGGTTCTCTGGCACCTGGGTCGGATCCGAACCCAAGGTTAGGTCCGATCCGTGGCCCGCCCCGAAGACTGGGGCGGGGAAGAGATCCGAAGTCAAGGCCTCGGGGTTGGTGGGTTCCTCGGGTAAGGCCGAGAACCCAGTGAAGATCAGATCGCTTCGAGTATCGGCGATGTACTCAAGGCAGCCGAACCTGATTTCCTGCTCGGGGGCGAAGCTGCCGACCTGGTCGAGGTGACCGGTCGGATCGGCGCACAACACGATGCTGCCGAACGTGAAGAGCTGGCCGGGGATGAAGATGTCCCCGCTACGAACTCCGTCGCTGAAGAGAAGAGCTGTCCGAGGACAATGATATCCCCGCTGCAGATTCCATTGCTGAAGAACCGTCCGGGGACGGCGAGCCATCAAATCCTTGGCGACCCATGACGGGACTCTCAATGAAAGCACCAATGTCGGTACCAAAACCGGCAGATCTCGGGTAGGGGATCCGAACTATGGGTCAAGGAGTCGATGGTAACAGGGAACGTAGAGACAGTGATTTACCCAGGTTTGGGCCCTCTCAAGGAGGTAATACCCTACGTCCTGCTTGATTGTATTGATGTGATTGTATGAAGGTTACAGAGTTGATCTACCTCGAGATTGACTGGGCTAAACCCTAGGTAATGATATCTCACCCCTATGGACTAAACCTCCTGGTTTATATAGACACCAGGGGGTCCTAGGGTTACATATGGTCGGTTACCATCTGGGATAAACGCGCCGGTTACGCCATCTATTCCTTGGAGGAGACGCCAAGACTTCGGAGGTTTCCTTTTGAGACACGGGGTCGTCCATAATCCAGCCTTCCATCGACATGTAGAGAGCGGCCCACCAGCCCGGCCTATGAGAGATAGGCCGGCAGCCCGAGTACCCCCTAGTCTGGGACACCCTCACCGACCTCGTCTTCATCAACTGCGAGCCCTGGATCGAGCTTCCTTGCTCCACAACGCCGCCATCGAAGCCTTCTTCCACCTCGGGCTCTGGCAGACGCCGCCTTCGATTCGCCATCTACAGTGCTCCCCCGAGCCCACTGACCACCCCTGCAGCTCCAACGTGAGCTCCTCTTGCCCCTCCCTATTGTTCCCTCGCGTTGCGCTTGCTAGCAGTACCGCCCGCCATGGCCGTGGACTCGCCGGCGCTAGCCGTGTTGCCGACGTCGCCATGGCCTCCTCTAGTCCAAAACCAGCACGCAGCCGAGCTCCTGGAGATCCCAGGGGGTCGAAGAGCCCCTTAGCGAGCTCCCCCATGCCTTGTCGTGCCTCCTTCGTCGAGCCCGTGCGGGCGCCGTCGCGGAGTTAGCCGCTGTTGCCGTTTCCGGTGACTCCGGCGACCCCCGAGACCCTCCCTGGATGCGCGAGGCTGCGGGCTACGCCCTAGTGCTCTTCTCTGCCGCTCCCGTGACCTCCTGCACGGTCACCGCCGCGTCCCCAGGTCGCCGGCGATGAGCTCCGGCGATGCTGACGTGGCCGGGATTAATTAGCCGTTAATCACGCGTTTAGTTACCCCCCAGTGAGACTGACCAGTGGGTCCCGCTAGATTAATTAGACCGGCTAATGTTTTGGTTAGAGATAAAATAAACCCAGTGGACCCCGCGTGTCAGCTTTGACTTTGCTGACATCAGCGTTGACCGGCCCCACAGGTCAGCCCCTCTGTGCCCCTTTTTGGGTACAGTTTTGGGTGCACGTAGCAATTACTGTTCTGGATAATTCGAATTAAAATTAAATAAGAAAATCCAGAAAATGTCTAAAACTTGGGAAATTCATAGAAAAATAACCGTAAGTCAGATGAAAATGTTTTATACATGAAAAATGATCAGAAAAATCCAACGAATCCGAATATGCCATTTGCATTCATGTTAGAATCCTCTAAGAGGGTGAACATGGAACTTTTGGCCTGATTTTGATGAATGAATAGTGCATGACTTTGGGAAAATAATCCCAAATATTTTCCCAAGTCATTTAAAACATTTAGGCATGCAGTAGATCACCCCTGCATATCATATAGTCATGTCATGCTTATTGTTGCATTTGCGTGCTCCGTTATTTATTTTGTTTCTTCCCCCTCTGCTTCCTTCCGATAGACTCCGAGACCGCTGATGACCCGGTGATCGACTTCATCGCCGACGATCCGCCCTTTTCAACTGCAGAGCTTCCAGGCAAGCAAACCCCCTTGATCATGCCTATATCGCCCATTCTTTCTCTCTTATGCTTGCATTAGAAATTGCTACTGTTGATATTCCGGCAACTCCTATTCTGATGCATAGCCTGATTTTGTAACAACTATTGATACCTACCTGTTATCCCAATTGCTTAGTATAGGAATACGTGTGTCCCACCAGTGGCCCTACATCCTTGTCCGTGTTGCCATGCTTTGCTGTCCGGGTTGACTGAACCAGTTGGTTGGTGTACCGAGACCTGAGACCCCCCTTAGGCCCATGCAACTGCACGACTCTGCAGAACCGCAACAAGTGTGATACTACCGAGGGTGATTCCTCGTATATCACTCTCGATGATGACTCTGTAGCGAAGCACCTCAAGGGTGACCTTTTTGAGGGTGATGCCTTATAGTTCATTCTCGATGATGTCTCTGTCGTGCAGTGTATCAAGAGTGGATCCACCGAGGGTGATTCCTCGGATCTCACCTTGACGGTATGGACCTGAGTTACGACATTCCCCTTTACAAGTCGGGTCGGCCCCAAGGGCCCCCGCGAGAGAATGATACAAGTCGGGTCGGCCCCAAGGGTACCCGCGAGAGATTATTGTGGCGGAACGACAGGGCAGGCAGATACTACCTAGGAGAGAGGTGGGCCTGGTCCCTGGTCGTAGTCCGCGTGTTACCAAGTTGGAGCGACAGGAGTCCTGGTCATCTCCGCGAGCTATCAATAACACACTAACGGATTGGGTATGTGATCTGAGTTGGCCGCTGGCCTTTACGCACTAACCACCGCGCGGGATTATGGTATGGGCCCTCGGCATCGTACGTTCCTCCCGACAGCTCTGTCAGACGTCCAATTCAGAGATGCGGCACGGAGGCCAGCAGATACCCTCCGGAAGAGGTGAAGCTAGGGACCATGTGCGCAACGACCCGGAGTGCTTAGGGCGATCGGTCCATGACCCCTTTGCGCTTAGGATGTAGACCGGCGGGGACCTCTCTGGAGAGCCTAGGTAGGACTACGGCATGTCGATCATCCGAGGCCGGGCATTACCCAGGCAAGTGTGTCCAGCCAAAGGTAATCGAGCGTGTTGGGTACAATAGTGCACCCCTGCAGGGAAGTTAATCTATTTGAATAGCCGTGTCCACGGTAACAGGACGCTCGGAATTGTATCCTGATCTACTATAACTTGAACCGGATACTTGATGAATATGGAATGCCCGCAGATCTTTTCTCGCAGGGAGTCGTGGAAGGATCTCAGGGTATTGTTGACATATATATACATGTTACTATATGTTATTCTACTCTACTCTCTTCTGATGCTACAAGATTGCTGCAAGATGCTAGTCTTCGATAGCCTAGGCTTCTCCCTCTCTACTCTGGCATTTCTGCAGTTCAGTCCAAAGATATAGCCCCATTCCTTTGATACCGATGCATACTTAGTTTAGATCTGATGTAAGTCTTGCGAGTACTTTGGATGAGTACTCACAGTTGCTTTGCTACCATTTTCCCCGTACCCGGTTGCTGCATTCAGACGACGGAGCCCAGGAGCCGGAGATCCCCGACGGAGCCTACTACTACGTGGAGACCTTCGACCAGAAGTAGTTTGGAGGCCCCAGGCAGGAAGCCTGCGCCTTTTCGATCTAGTGTCGTTGTTATGCTCAGCCTTCTTAAGGCAAACTTGTCTAACTATGTCTGTACTCAGATAATATTTGTTTTGCTGACTTATGTATTCGGGTCCTCGTGACCCTGGCTTGTAATTTAAAGATTTTGTTTAAATTTGTGTCTAGAGTTGTGTTGTGATATCTTCCCATGAGTATCTGATCTTGATCGTGCACGTTTACGTGTATGATTAGTGCACGGTCGAGGCAGGGGCATCAATAGCTCGGGAAATCATACTCTGCCGAGAGCGGCGCTCGGTAAAGCTGCGGTTGGATCATAATCATTGAATTAATAAAAAGCGCCGGCATCCATTCATTACAATATGAATTTCCACTATGAACATTCTCTGTCTGGAACAGATGAAGATTCATAGTGACAATACATATTCTTAACAAGAGTGTAATGAAGACCGAAACTTACTACTTCTGGACTATCCGACTATTTAAACAGGTCCTGCTGCTTGTCGGTAGGCGAGGTGGGACTAAAGCTTTGCCGAGAGCCAGACCACGAGCTCTCGGCAAAGCATATCCACCGTCGCTGTCCCGTCATTGGTCGCCGGATGAGGCACGTGGCAACACTTTGCCATGCGTCAGCTGTTTGGCTCTCGGCAAAGAGCGCGTTTGCCGAGTTTTGACCTTCTGCCGAGTGTGGCTATCGGCAAATGACTGTGTTTGCCGAGCTGCGTATTTTGCCGAGAGGTACTCTCGGCGTTTGATAGTTTGCCGAGTGCCCGTACTTTGGCTCTCGGCGAAGAGCCTGGCACCCGGCGTCTATGAAAATTCCAGTAGTGAGAGTAGATTTTCTACTCTCGAGTGTACTACACCCGAGTTTACAAAAAAAAGAAAAAACAATATCAAATGTGATCCAAAAATTCTGAAATTTTGTGACATGAAACATGATCAAATGTTTGAGGTTGTTGCAAAATTTATCCACAAAAAACATTCGAGGAGCTCTCGACAAAAAAAATCATGTACTAAAAAATGCAGAAAACATTGACGAGTGATTTTCTTTTTTTATGAGAGCACCTTGAATGTTATTTGTGGTTCAAATTTTACAAGTCTCTAAAACATTTGATCATGTTTGATGTCGCAAAAAATCAGAACTTTTGGATCATGTTTGATATGTTTTTTCTCGGTTTTTTCAAAACTCGGGTGAAGTACACCCGAGTGTAGCCACACCTTTCCGAATCATCATCATGTGCCAGCGCACCGAATAGGAAGCTATGTCCAATCATAGTATATGGTAGTGGACTTGCCTTTCTTCTGGCAACAACGATCTATCAGAACTGTACGATGTTCTTCAACTCGGACATCTCAACTAACCACTAAAGCTAGCTACGATCTCAGTGATGTGATGCTCGAAGCACACGTGGCATTTAGTCTGTCGATCCACTAACGGACTAACCAGCCTAAATGTATATTCCCTCCCACAAGGGTGCATGCACAACAGTGTCACCACCATGACAATTATGTAGTTAACGTGAGGGCCCTCAAGCTATCGACTGTGGTAGCCCGGACGCGGAGGAGGCCATGCCGTCAATTCGGCCTTTGATCAAAGAGGAGCTGATGCTTATGTTTTTCGAATTTTGTCATGGGAGACTGGATTTAGCTACACTAAACTGTTGTGTTTTGACCCTGCTGCCAAAGAGTGTAGGGGCTGATAGGATTCAAATGTACAAACCTATTTGTCCTTTGAATGTGTTGATTAAAATTTACACCAAGGTAATTAATAATAGAGTCATTAGTGTGTCTCACAAAATTATCTTTCTAGTACAGACAACTGTCATAAGGGTAGATTTATTCTTGATGGAGTAGTGATTTTCCATGAAGTTTTGCATAAACGAAGTAGTTAAAATAAATAAAGATGATGTACTGTTTAAAGTAGATTTTGAAAGGCCTACGACAAGATCAACTGGTTTTCCTGAAACAAATAATGGAGATGAAAGATTTCCTTCTAAATTTATCAGCTGGCTTATGAGTTCTATAGAGTGGGGACATGTAGCTGTTAAGGTGAATGATATGGTAGGCCTTTTTTTAATGCCAAAAAAGGTTGACAAAGGGACATCTTCTCGAGGGTGTTTTGCAAATTACCTGGCAACAGTACGGTAGTCACACATAGATTTATTTGGTTGTGGGACATAACCTCAGGTTGCCGAACGAACACAAGACACAGATTTTAGCCAGTGGAAGTCGGCCGCCAGGCGTGGGCCTTCCGGCACCGCACGTGCACAGGCAAATACGGCCAAAATACAGTATGCGCGCCACAGGAATACGGTAGAACCACTTCCTCTTGACATGTCTCCCACCAATATTCATTCGGCCATTTTGGTTACCTGCGTTGTTTTTACGCTACTTGCATCTATGGCTAATTTCTACCTGGCTGAATGAAAAAAGGGGAAAATAATGTTCTGCACATAGTTTGGTTGTCTGCATTGCATCACAAGATCATTTCATGCACGGTGTTTGGTTGGTAGAAGTTGTGGTTTATTTTTCGACAAAGAGAATATATTAATATCGCAAAGATATCAATTACACCCGGCCTCTGTACCAACAAGATGTCTAAAGGCATCCAGGATACACACAGTCAAAAAAGAAAATAAAAAGAACAGAAAAAAAGACCCCACCACGGTGATGAATCACTAGCATCAACAGCATTCTAACCACCACCGAAGACAACACCCGGATTACAAAGTAGGTTCTTCAAAAGCAACGCCTCCAAAAAGGAAACAATGCACAAGAGTTGTCATTGCCCGATCGAAGATCTTGGGTTTTCACCCTGGAGAAAGTCCGAGTTCACCCAAAAACAATGCCTTCAACAAGGCCATTGTCAAGTACAACCAATAAAGGCCAGACCTTGAGTTTTCATCCAAGAAGTTGTGGTTTATGACTGTGAAGGTACAAAACATGGCGTTGGGCTATGCACGGCCTAATGTTCTGGTCACCCCTTCTCACTAGTAGTGACCTTACCACACATTACACTATATATGCAGTACCAAATTAACATCATTAGTCCTAGCTACTAATCAAATGGCAGTTCATCCTAGCTACTAACAAATGGTAATATAAATTAACAGTCATATGGCTTAATGGGGGAAAGTTCATGGATGTCGAACAACGGAGAAGTTCTCCACATCCTCATCTTCTACTGCTGCTTCTTCTCATGTTGTTGCTCCTTCTTTTGCTGCTTCTTCTTCAACTACTGCGTCTTCTTATTTTACTGTTTCTTCTTCTTTTTCTTGTGTTACCTATGTTGGCCCACATTGCCTCATCTCACTCCAACATTTTGCTCTTTTAAGCTTCATTGTCATGTGTCTCCACATCATGGCTAGAGCCATGATCATCATCAGCTGTCACATGCTCCTCCTCCGGTACATCATAACCCCATTCAAAGATCCAGTTATGGAGAATGCAACATGAAAAGAACAAGCCTAACTTGGGTGGGAAAAGGGTGAAATGTCTTCTGATCTAGAATCTTAAATCTATTCTTCAAAGCAACAAATGCCCTCTCAACCGTAACTCTAAGGCTAGAGTATCTAAGATTGAACAATTCTTGTGCAGTCTTCGGATAGTTCCTAGAAGAAAACTCGTTGAGATGATAACTGGTTTTCCTAAAGGGTGGAAGAACACCAGGCCGACATGCATATCCAGTATCTCCTAGGTAGAACTTACCAACGGGGATATTGATCTCACAAGGTCGAGCCATGCTGTCAGCAACACTGTTAGCATCATGGGTTGATCCTTGATACGTCTCAAACGTATCTATAATTTTTTTATTGTTAAATGCTATTATATTATAATTCTTACATATTTTGGCCATCATTTTATATCATTTTATAATATATTTATGGACTAACACATTAATCCAGTGCCCTGTGCCAGTTGATGTTTTCTGCTTGTTTTTTGTTTTACAGAAAATCGATACCTACGAAGGTCCAAACACGACGAAACTTTTTGACAATTTCTTTCTGGAACATAAGAGACCCTAGAAGCTTTGGGAGGTGACCAGAAGATGGACCAAGGGGCCGCAAGCCAGGGGGCACGCATTGGGGGTAGGGCGCCATGCCAGGCTTGTGGGCCCCCTGCTGCTCTGTTTGCCCTAATCTCTGGCCTATAAATTCACATATATTCCAAAACCCTCGGAGCGAGACCCAAAACAATTTTACCGCTGCCGCAAGCCTCTGTTCCGACGCGATCACATCCGGCGCCCTATTCTGGCACTCTGCCGGAGGGGGGAATCATAGGCCATCTTCATCAACCTTGGTGCCTCCATGATGATGTGTGAGTAGTTCTTTCAGGACCTACGGGTCCATAGTAGTAGCTAGATGGATATCTCTCTCTCTCTCTCTCTCTCTCTCTCTCTCTCTCTTGATCTTCAATACAATGATCTCTTCGGAGATCCATCTGATGTAATTCTTGTGGTGTGTTTGTTGGGATCCGATGAATTGTGGATTTATGATTAGATTGTTCATTGAATTTATTTGAATCTCTTGAAGTTTCTTTGCTGCGTAATTTTATAGCTATGCATGCTCTCCGATCTATGAGTCTTATCTGGCCAAGATAGATGAGTAGTTCTTAAGAGGGAGTGGTGCATAGTAGTGGGTTCAATCTTGTGGTGACCTTGTCCAGTGAGAATAAGGACGAAGAAACGTATTGCATTGTTGCTACTAAGGATAAAACGATGGGGTTAATCTTATTGCTAGGTTTTCTTCTGTCTACATTATGTCATCTTTCTTATTGCGTTACTCTGTTTCTTGCAAACTTAATACTTTGAGATGCATGCTAGATAGCGGTCTTGGGGTGAAATAGTAGTAGTAAATGCAGTTGGATTAACGGTCTACTTATCACAGATGTAATGCTTATGTGAGATTATGCCATGAATGATCATAGTTATAATTTGCGCTATTCTGTCAATTGCCCAACAGTAATTTGTCTACCATGCCACTACATGCTTTCGACAAAGATATGCCACTAGTGAACCTATGGCCCCTGGGTCTATTTTCCATAAATACAAAAACTCCCACAATAATTGCTTTTTACTTTCTCATCGCTTTGCTCTATCACTATTTGCTTTTAATCTTGTAGCTAGCAAGAACAAGGGGATTGACAACCTCCTTGCCTTTGTTGGGTGCAAGCAAATTATTTGTTTGTGTGCAGGTACTGCGAACGTTGTTAGCTTCGTGACTCCTATTGGTTCGATAAACCTTGGTTCTTAACTGATGGAAATACTTTTTGCTGCTGTGCTACATCACCCTTCCTCTTCGAGGAAATCCAACAACTCCATCGTGAGTAGCAATCCTTCCCAGCCAACTAACACATATGTGAACTTCAGATCAAAATCAATACCAGCAAGCACATTCTGGCTTGTGTAGTGCTTTCTACCCATGTATGTTGCATCATGTGATCTCGGCATGCTAGTTGTTACACGAGTACACTCTATTGTGGCAATACAATCCTCTCATGCCATGAAAAAACTATTATGGCTCACTCGCAATAATACAAGCATGTCATGACATGAACTAAATTATTGCTCACCTTGAAATATTGATACCATCTAGGCCTCGAGTGAATCTTTGTAGGAGTTTGCCTAGTTGGTGCCTTGATCATCTCTGCTCTGAGATCCCCAATCGCATAGATACTTGCTTGAAATACCTAGAAATTATCTCACTGGATCTCATGAATGTGTTTTGAATAACTCTGAACCCAAGATTATGATCCACAACATGAAGGAACATTGCGACTTTCTCTTTCACGGTGGTGTGGATGTTATCTTCTAACAGCCCCTGTGCCTAAACGTTTCCACTAGCTTGACAAAAGGTGATCTTCGCATTCGAAGCATGTTCACAGCCTTGATTTCATTGTTATTGTAGATATAGTTCTGATTCGCCATCTTCTCCATATCTCGGACTAACAATGGACCATAACGGTTCACAAGATTATCATCATGATGAACCGCTCTCTTGTGGACTAACATGACCCACCTTGAATGACAGCCTGAACAACCAACTTCATCTGTTCGTCCTAGTGGAACCGATGTTGTAGTAAATAACGGTCAAATCGACCCTACACCCTTCTTAACGACCTAATGGTGGAGGGTGGTTCTATGTGGCTTACTATCGGTGTATTCGATGACTCGCCCATGCCGGAGACAAGGCGGACGAAACAGAGATGGAGACGAAGGGGACAAGCAGGTCGTACTGCTGGAGATTGAAGTTGCCGCCACCGCCACCTCCGACCTGAGTCACAGCTGCCGTCGCTGCAAAGGACTGACGCTGGATTTGTCCTACCACTAGAGATAAGCGGGTAAAAGGAGGGTGAGACATATTTCGCGCCATCCTACACCGGCAGATTTCAGTCTCCCGCCATCTCCTTGCCGAATCCCCCTGCAACGTTTGCGCTCGACTCAGCCTGGCTAGCTGGAAATGGCCAAGTCGAGCGTTCCTAGTGAGCCGGACTCTAGGCTGCTTCAAGGTTCGTGCGCGTGCGGGCCAGGCTCTCGTGTATGCATCCAAACATGCTTTTCTTGTATCTAGCGTGTTAGCAACCCTCGACGGGTGGGCCTTGGGCCGGCATGAGAGGGGCGGACCTAGTGCCCAGGCCATGGAAGCCAGCAACTACAAATACCCAAGGAGGGGATTGGGCAAGGCATCCAGAGGATCACGGCTGAAACGGCACGGCGGCTCCTTCTCTCCCACCCCCGGTTCTCAATCCTTCCTCTTTTTGCTTCTTCCATTTTAGCACACTTGTGCTTGTATCCAGTGCCTGTACTTGATCCAAACCTTCATATGCTAAGTGAATCATTCTGCCCACCTGAGAGTCCCTAACACTTGGTATTCAGAGCCAGCAAATTTTTCCCAAAATTTTCTCACCACCACCACCCGATCTGGTGATGGAGCCAGCCACCATGAGTGATCTGAAGGACTTTATGAAGGAACTACGGGAGATCATGAAGGAGGACATCAGGGCGGCTGTCGAGGCTGGGTTCGGCAACTCGAAGCCGGCGCTCGAGCATGCGACTACCTCGTCCGCTTCCCAGCTCCTCGCCATGCACGCCCCCGACACCAAGGTTGTGGCACCTGCATGCTCCAGCCCCGACCAGGGCACGTCCGCCCTCGACCTCGCCCCGACAACCACCATCGACATCCTCCCCGAGCTCGACATTGACGCCAGGGGCGTTGCTGCAGTAACGCCCACAACCTGCTCGACAGATGGCCTCAGCCACAATGCCCATGGAGACAACCGGATGGAGGCGTCAAAGGCTGCTCGGAGTACGCCTACGACCTTCACCCTTCTTCCGGGGAACGCACCAACACCATCACGTGAGCTAGCTCTCGGCCTTGCACTCGGTGCGCTGGCGCAGACCAAGTGCTCGACAGAATGCTCAGGTCAAGTTGTTGCGTCTGTGACGTCCAGTGCTATTTCAGCGACCGGCGGCTGCATGCCCACTACATGTTCAACCGAGTGGGTCACCCATGCTGACAGCAACACCACCGACTCGTCGTCAACGACCCTACCCATTTGGCTTGCAGCTGCAGCGGTGCTTCGTTCGTGGGTGCAGCCAGTGCCACCACGCCCGCCAGACCCGAGTTTATTTCTTTGGTGGGAACATGAGTGTCTAATGAGTGGCAGCGGCGATTTGGAAGGAGTGGTGCGTCCTAGCCCAAATCAAACTTTATGCACAGTTTGGCAATCCCAAGATTACAATGCTGATTCATTTTTCATTAAGCATCTCAAGCTTTTTCATGAATGGTCTATTACTGGTGCTCTTGAACTGCATCATTTTTGTCTTGTTGCGGTGCTTGTGCATCTGTGTAGCTACAGGCTGCTTCCTCTAGAGCCATGTTCATGCCTCAGTTGTGAGTTATTTTTTGTTGATGAGCCATGGCAGTATTGGAAATGTGAGCCTGGGTACGGTTGGGCTTCAACTGAACACTCACTTGGTATAGTATCCCCGTTGGTTTGGGATCCGGGATCTCAAAATTCAGGCATCCAGGATGAGGAAGAGAATAATTTTTGCTTTACGGTCAGAATATTGCAGGATTTTATGGGTACTTATCTTCTGATTCTGAGGTGCTATTACATGCTTATTTGGTTCAGTTGGAGAAGATTTGTCAATGCTTGGCCTCCTGTGACATTTCTTTCAAGTGCTCCAACTCAGTTCCGGTGTTCTGCAAATGCGCCACCTTGGAACAGTTGGCTAGAAAACCAAGGATTCACGAGCATTTGTTCTTCAGTGCAAATTGTTGAAAATGGTAATGATGTCGAGCAATACCTACAGGGACCTCAGGCTTTGGTATTAGTGGAGACTATGGAATTGCTGCCGGCACGAATTCTTTGTTTCAGTCTACCACCTGATATGCTTCCTGACAATTATGGCAAGTGTGTTCTTATTCCGGCAGAGATGCAGTCCGGGTTTACAGCCAGTTTGTATTTGGGGTCTTTTCATCAATCGGTTGCACCCTTCGAGCAATCTTTAACTACCTTGCATGGGGGATTCTATCATCCGTATGGAATCTTCAATGATTCCTGCATCCCTATTGTCCGTAAGTGGAAATGGTTGCAAACTCTTCATGTACAATCATGTCTCTGTTGTATTCTATGGGAGGTTGAGAAGTTGCCGAAGTACTATTTAATTTCCCTGATAGAACTGAAGCCTTGGCCTTCCTGGGAGCTATCCATATGGGTCCTCACTTTGGCAAGAATTATTTCTGGTGCTGGTCAGATGATGTTGATGCTTCGAAGAACTGTTCAAGAAGCTCTCAAAATATCATATCCAACAAAATTTCATGACCAGTGTGTGTGCTGGTTATTGCCTTCTCTGCATGGGTATTATGGTGCTAACAGTTCCTTAATTCAGTCAACAGAACATTACTTGCACATGCAACAGGCTAGAATTCCTTGTCCTTCCTCACTGCCAGCCAAACCACCTGATAGTTGTGAAACATGTGATATTTTTATGGCTCATGGATGGCTGGGTGTTCTCCTGCTTGGAGTTCTGCCACTACAGCCCTACCCCGCAATGGTTAAGGTTATTACTCTCTGTCCATGGGAAAGGAGATATAGAAATTATGCAATACAAATTGTGAACGGAAGAGTGATACAGAGGTACGCTCCCATTTATGCTTGGAGACTGCTGACTGATGGTTTCTTGCCAGCCAGTGTTGCCTCCTACTTCAGTGGACATTCTATTCTATGTGGTTTTGAGCTTCTTCTGTGCGCATCTATACTTGGCTGCTTCGCTGAACTGCAAACTCCCTGGGATCCTGGTGGTTCAACATGGTGTCGGTCGTTATGTCCAGGCTATAATCAGAACCTTTTCAAGGAGGGAGGAGTATCATGGTTCTCGCCACCTTTGTCGACCACAACTACTATCTCAGACTTCATCTGCAACCTGTCGGCCATGGTAACTACCCTGACCTTGTTCGAGTCAACTCCGGCCATGGTTGGAACTGCGAAGGCTACTTCGGCAACCCACGCAAGCAAGCTTACTACTTTAGTTGAGTCTACACCAACCTCGGCTACTATCATGAAAACTACCATGGCGACCCTACCAAGATCAAGGGACATCAAGCACCATGGGATCCTGACAAGCCAGCCTTTCAGTCTTCTCCTTCGGCTTGGGGTCAAGCCGAGTTTCAAGGAGGGAGGGGTGTTAGCAACCCTTGACGGGTGGGCCTTGGGCCGGCATGAGAGGGGCGGGCCTAGTGCCCAGGCCATGGAAGCCAGCAACTACAAATACCCAAGGAGGGGATTGGGCAAGGCATCCAGAGGATCACGGCTGAAACGGCACGGCGGCTCCTTCTCTCCCACCCCCGGTTCTCAATCCTTCCTCTTCTTGCTTCTTCCATTTTAGCACACTTGTGCTTGTATCCAGTGCCTGTACTTGATCCAAACCTTCATATGCTAAGTGAATCATTCTGCCCACCTGAGAGTCCCTAACATAGCGGGCCTGTTTGGTATGAATGCAGGCAACCAAACGCATCTGTAATGAAGTCGTGGGTGTGTTTCCCAAGTCTTTGGCTCATGATGAAATCAGTAGGGTGACTTGCTCCTTCATTATCAACTCGTTGAGATGTTTTTACTTGCTTGACCGTTTGGTCGACCAAAGTCTATTTCTTATTTGCCTGAAATTTTCTTAAGTCCCGGTCTCATCTCTTAGAGTTTGGATTGGGCATCCAACCATGCCCACTCATTTAAAACTCTTACAAATTAAAAATTGCAGTAACATCTAACTAAAGTCGCACATCTTCAGACCGAGATTTTCAAAAACTGAAGACAACTGAAAATTAGCAAAAAGCATATTTATAATTATCCGTTTAATTTTTTCAACTCATCCCCTCTTCAGTGATACAATTGCAAACATCTCTTCTGCCTCATCTTGTTACATGGAGAGAGAAGGCCCACGTGTCGGGTGACATGGTTTCCTAGTCGGTGCCATGTTGGCCTGACATGTCGATCTGATTATTATTTTTAAGGATGGAAATGAGATTTTATTTCATTATTACGCGATGTCCGCGTAGAAATCCTGAATTGTAATTCGGGCCGCAACTGGAATCCTCACCACTTTTTGGTTGGTATGCCAAGTAAGGCTGCCAAACGTGTAGTCCCCTTGCAACTTCCACATAGGTGACAACTTCACGTCAAACTTGCGAACTTTGTTGCCAGCGATGAACACAAGAACAGGCGGGAAGACCTCCATCTTCACTCCGGCTGGGCTCTGGACAGCGGCATGGTACACGGAATCAACCTCGCCGACGTTGATCACCGTCCTGGACACGGTGACCGGACTCCTGAGATCGGGAACCGAGATGGATGGCAGGTTGAGGTGATATGCCGGTAGCGTGGTGGTGGCGTTGCAGGTCACTGATGTTCCCTCGTCAATGATGGCACATCTGAAGAATTTGTTGTAATCGCGGGGATCGATGTCGTAGATGAGGCCGGGATGAGCCGCCCCGCAAGGGTTGATGTTCCCGCCTCCGTAGTCGAACAGGTCGGCGATCGTCCGCGGCAGCCCTTCCGCCAGTATCGGCATGCCCCGTTCATTGGTTACACGGGCTTAATTTAACCATACAAGCAAAACCAGCAAAACATATATAGGTAGTTAAACAACACAGAGGCATTGTGGCATGAACTAGGAATTGGATACTGTACTTGCACAGAGTTATTACCAGTGGTGACGATGGCTGATTTTATTGCAGCAGGAGAGCAGTCTGGGTGCAGAGCCTTGAGCAACGCGACGACGCCCGCTACATGAGTGGTTACCATGGACGTCCCTGACATAATTACGTAGGAATCTTCTTTTGCTGCCAAGATGTTGCCTCCAGGCACTGCTATGTCAGGCTGTTAAAATTAAAAAAGCAAACACGTGAGGTGAGTTGAGTTGACCCCAAGGTCATGCATGCAGCAGCAGCTAGTAGCAGGACGAGTACCTTCACTAGTAGAATGCCCGTGCGTTGCAACGGGCTTTTGAAATATTTTCCTGGAGTTATGTGAACATCGTTGAATGCCCATGCTCATTGGAATACCAGTCAGAAATAAATGTTGCTATCCAGATATATCGTAATTCCAGCCGGGTTGCTTTATTTCGAGTGCGTCGTTGAATTTCCTCGCAATCTTTGTAATTTAACTAAATGCCTTTGAGTTTTAACCTCTGACGACTGTGATGTATGGATAGGGTCCAGAATATATACACGGCGTGCATGTTTGTCGATGACGTACAAGATGTATCAGCCGATGAATGCGTATGGAAGATAAATCTACAAGTGGTAGGTATTAGAAACAATAAACCATGACAACAATGTACAAAAGACCTTACTTACCATGTTGCACGATGAGATGTTCTTGACTATCTCAGGACAGCTATCAAACATGGTTGCCAACATCTGAATAGTTTCTTTCGCGTAGAACTTTTGATCTCGTGTTGAATCTAACATCATTGACTGATTAAAACTATTTAGAAACATGTTGATACTAATGATATTGAATGAAGAATTATGATAACTTACACGAAATTGTAAATCCATAAAGTGTATAGGAGGGTCTAGGAATAATACTCATCACATGCCAGTATACGCACTGCGATGTTGAAACAATCATTCTCCATAGACTGGTTCATGTTAAGTTTTTTGAGACTTAAACCCATTGGATGGGGTGTCGAGCTTCGCACCCATTCCTTCATGAAAAATGGATGATAAGAATAATAATAATAATGTATATTGGCACATTACATATTTATAAACGACGCTTAGTCCAAACACTCGGCATCATCGATCGATATGATGTAGTTGCATAGTCCGACAACTAATTCACATTGATCCGTGGGCATGATGGGCTTGGGGTAGGACATTTGTCTTCTACTCCGTCAGGTGGATTCTCCAGAAGCTCAAGATCAGAATTAGGTAAACTTTCTCCATCATCAGATTGGTAGTATATCGGACTTCCTTTTAGCTTATTCAAATCTGGATCGAGCAATATGACAGCTAATTTATGTCGAAAGTGTTTCATATCCTCCTGCAAAATATTTAAAAATCAAATTTGATATAATATTTTGAGATTAAATAATGAGATAATATATGAAAATGAAATACGGGTGAACTGATCAGACAATGCATCTGCTGTCGAATATTCCGTATAATTTAGCATAAACAATCCACATGATGTGCTACAATATTATAGAATGATGCTTTTGACCCGCCTTGTCTCGTAGATGGTCATGAGCAAGCATACAATATATGTAAGCATTTATCACTTGTAACTCCACATTACACATTTAGAATATATTTATGTTATTAGATATTATATATGGTTTGTATTATTAAGTACAAAGTTTATGCGATTGGTCTTACACCATCGTGCAAGAACATATCATCTTTTATAAGGCATTTCAACTCATTTGATAACAAGACATCTCCAATGTCCACGAACTTGGTTTTCTTAGGGGCAGACATGATTGATTCGATGACCCTAATTTCTCTAGGGGTACAGACATAGTCTGTAGTTATAATACAAAAATGAGCTAAATTAGTTAAATATAGAAAACAATTTGATGGAAGGAAAGTACTTTAATCACGGTAAAAGTAAAAACCTTGTGCGATAACATTTATATTTGCATTTTTCGGTTTGTTGTGAGCTATCATCACTTGCACATCTTTTTGTTGTATAAAACTTGGTGAATTTTTGTCCCCTTCCAACTACGTCGCCCCGGGAACCCTCTGAGTGGATTCTTTTTGAACGCCGACAGAATCGATCTCCATCTCTCTCATATTCTGCAAAATTAAACATATATAGAAATATACCTTTTGAGTATATTATATCATGTGCAACATACATACAAAGAAGAACAATTATTTGCATGCACCTCTTCTTGTTGCGTAAAACGCGTTGAATTCTCAGCCCTGTCCATCATCGCTACATCAGGGTCTTTGTCAGTCGACATTTCCAAAGCAACAACCAAATCCATCAGTTTTTATGACCTACAAAGGTATTCTAATACAAACAAAGATTAGAATAATTTTTTTAAGATGATGGTATGGAAAATATATATTCATTGGACAAATGCTAGAAATGAGCAGTTTGTAGTAGATTGAGTGGCATCCCAATTTTAATAAATTGTAGGCTCACCTCAAAATCACTTGTTGATGGTTATTCTCGCGAATATCTACTATTTAGGGTATGTGGTATATTGCCTATAAAAAAATATGTTACATTTCTCCACGAGCAAAAAACGGATTTTCCCTTTATATAACGATAGTCGGTCATCCGTAATTTCTTGAATCCTTTTAATTTATTTATTTAGATAAACATAGAGAAATAGTAAGACACGAGATAAACACATGCGAGCAGTCCAACATAAACCAAGTATATTCTATTTCTTCTATCAAAATTGTTTTTATTTGTATGATATTCCTTTTATTTTTATTTTTTGAGAAAATATTTGTATGATATTCTGAATATATAGTGAATAGGTATAAATAAAGCTTTATTTTTATGATATTCCCATTATACCCCTCCTATATGACTTACTGTCCTCTCCCGCACGATCGCACTCTATTCACTCCCTCTCCTCACCACTCACTCTCTCGTTCCCCTCACTCTCTACCCTCCCTCTCCAGATCCATAGACTTCACTGGCGTCACCCACTCCCCTTCCTTCGCCCTCGCCCCCACAGCCAGCAGAACCGGTGACCTCGTCTCCCACCGCCCCTCCCCTCTTCTCATCTAAAAAAGTGAAGGGGGAGATCGAACGACCAGGCGGTGGCCAGATCTGCCCACAACCGGCGAACAACATCACGCCAAGGTCGCCAACGCCATCGTCAAATGGCAGGCTTCTTCCACCTCGACGGACTTGCTCGCGCGCGAAGATATGAGAGGGGGCCTTCTACTTCTTCCTCGCTCATCGCCCCTTTCGCCACGCCATGGATCGACCTTCCTCTGCTCCCACCCACGCCATGGACCAAGCTCACTCCCCTCCTCAAGGTCATCTCTTCACCCCTCTCCTCGTCTGGCTTGCTGCACCGCTAACCCTCACCTTATCTCCCTCCCTTTCCTCCCAGATCGAGACCTGCATGTGTTTCTGCTCGGCCGCATCACCTCAATGCCGCCTCCGTCTCCTTATACAGTGCCGTGTCCGCCGCCTTCTGCCGGCTGTAGAAGAGCGTGTTCGATTCTTGAACCTACAAAATATAAAATGCAGAGGTCAAGAGAGTGATTATTTTATATTGTCTAATATATATATATATATATATATATATATATATATATATATATATATATATTAATAAATATGAATTTCTCTTGTCCCTGGTACTATATTTTTAGGACCCTGATAAGTGCCACATGTGTGGCACGAACACATGGCAACTCCGAACGTTTTTTATGTCAAGTTTAGTGACGCGAGGATGGCAACTTTAGTTGCCAAGCATGACAACTTTCTTTCCGATGGCAAGTTTCAGTTTTTTTTTTGGTTTGTTTTTTCCTTTTCGGATGTCAACTTTAGTTGCAAAAAACGTCAGGACCAGATTGCTTCGTGCCACACGTGTGGCACTTATCATTTGGGTATTTTTATGCATGCTTATAGAAATATTATATTTTCGTCATGAAAGTAATGCATTGCATAACCAACCTATGTGTCGTAGTGTACGGTGGCCTTGCTGAACTGCTCGGCCTTGAGCTTCTCAGTCTGGCGGAGGGCGTTCTTCATCTCGACCTCCATCTGTAGCTCGGCATCGCGGATGGCGACAGCCTTGACGGCCTCAACCTCGGCGGCCTTGGCCTGCCGGTCCCAGCCTTCCACTTCATGGCGAGGTCGGTCCTTGCGGCGGCGCTGTCTGCCTCCCTAGCGTTCTCAAACACCTGCACCTCTGCCTTGACCTTGGCCTCCTCCTCGAGCGCCTCACCCTGCTGCCGCACGGAGAGCACCTTGTTCACATGCATCACTTTGTACAAAAAGAAATTGACAGAGTAAAGAGATATTCAGAAATTCAAGATCACATGTGTCCATCAAAATTACCGGTGGCAGTTGGCAGAGCATCAAAATTCACATGCATCAGAAATTCAAGATCAAGGAATCAACAAATGATCAAAAACACTTGTGTCCATCTACTTTATATATACAAGGCGATTGGGTGTTCTTCAGCAATGTTTCAACGGCAGGGCGATCGCACTGGGAGTTGGTGACTTGTCTTCCTCTGAACGGGTGAGGCACTGCAAAATTAGAGTACGCAACAACAGTAAGAACAACATGGATCCGTGGACGTACTGTGAATATCCATTGACGTACTGGGAACAGCATGAGACGACGTCATCAAGAGCGAGGAGTCCCTCTTCCTCTTCGTCCTTAATCTCTATGGAGCTGGAGATCACGTCATGGTGGAATCTGCCCAGGACGCCGAGTGGCTGCGCGTTGATGTTCCGCTCCTTCTATGGATCCACTCACCAATCGTCGACAGCCTTCTCCATCACGTCATCATGACCTCCGGCAGCGCCTATGCAGTATGCAGCCTGGCAGCGTCTGCACCGGCACTTTCTCGAGAACCAGGCTGCACGCACGATCGACTACAACCACAGCTACCACTCCTTAGATAGGATGATCTTCCCTTCGCCGAGTACGTGTGCCCTCTGAAGAAGACTTGCAGTCTTGTTGTTGTTGTTACGAACGTCGGAGACGCCGTCTCCAATCATGATCTCACCATGCAACTTTCTCTATGGTCCGATCCACATGCTCGACACCATCGGCACCGTGCCTCTGCCCAGCTTCGATGACGCCTGCAACCGCCTAGATGCTCGAGCTCGCCTGGTTGGAAATTAATTAGCGCGCAGCCGATGAGGACAGCTCCGTGTTGGCCGCCTACAACGGCGACACTGGTGGCCAAGGAGACCGTGGATCAGGCCGGAGTGATCATGAGTTCATGACCACGGCGAGGCGAGCCGCCATCTAGCACGGCGGGCATGTCATCATCGTCGTCCTGGTGCTCGGTCTTCTCGAGCGCCCGGGTGTATGCGTCGTCGACGACGTGGAAGGCGGCGAGGAGGTCCAGATCGAAGAGGATCCGATCTGAGGCCTCTCATCCAGTCATCCTCCTCCCCGATCAATGTCCACCTCTCTAAGGAGAATGGGAGCTGGGAAAGGAAAGAGAACGTGAGAGAGGAAGGGGATTGGTGTCCATGCATGTGTTTCCGTTTCTCGGTTAATTTCTTTCCTTTCGAGTGCGTGCGGGAGAAGGGAGGACAGTTTTTTTTTTTCCGTTGCGTGGGGGATCGAGGGGAGGGGGTAGCAACGTCTTCACTCGATGAGGCTAAAGAGACGAAACGACAACGTACTCCCCCTTTAGGAGTAGAGATAATGGCGGGGTAATTAGGTGATGGGCCTCTGGAGGAGAAGGACGCCACTTTTGGGGCCGGTACCTCTTTGCCGGTGATGGTGCGCGCCGGTTCAATCCTTGCCATGGGATCAGAGCTTGAGTCGAAGTATTGGGATATCTTCCCCGCGGTGTCGACGTCGACAAGAATGCATGCGATGCCAGAGCAAAACTCCGCCGTGAAACTTAAGGTGTCTCTGTCGTGTATTGCGCGAAGATGAGTCCGGATCCCCCGCCGTCCACCACGTGCCGCACCGCCTGGTAGAAAGTGCCACCTGGGTTGAGCGCCCCTTCATCATAGTTCAAGCAGACCAGGATGGCCCCTTTCACGCCCGAGCCACTAAGAGCCTTCGCGGTACAACTAAATTCATCACAAAACCAAATTGTTCAACGTCTCATCTGTTAGACTAAAATATTAATTCATGCATGCTCGAGATATTTTTCTTTTTGTACTTACGATTCTATCAATGCTAGACTTGTGAAACTGCTAGTCCTGGATGATGAGTTCTTCGATTGGTAATAGAGAGACTGTCCCACCATCTGTTGCTTGTTTCCCAACGTGATCACTGTCGGGAACGACCGGTTGATCTTGCTGGCGGCGACGGTGATGACCCACGGGGAGGTGTTCTTGATGGTCTGTGGCCTGGGTCCGTCGTTTCCGGCGCAGTACACCACGGTGATCCCCTTCTGGACCGCGTGCATGGCGCCAAACGAGTTCTCATCCCGGGCAGTGAGGGACAGTGACAACACGTGTCCACCCCATCATGGATCGCGTCGTCGATGGCAGCCAGTATGGTCGCCGAGGTGCCATAAGTGATGTCACCCTGGATTGACCTGTAGAGGGACTTGTACACCGCGATGCGAGCGCGCCTCCCCGCGCTACCCGCACAGCGAAGCCGTGGAAGCTGGCCACCTCCTCCTTCACACCTACGACCAACCCCGCTGCGGTGGAGGTTGTGTGCGTGCCATGACCAGCATGGTCCCGCGGCGACAGTGAGTCCTTTTTGAGGTACTCGTCAGGGAGCCCAGCGGTGTAGAACCGTGCTCCGATGATCTTCCGGCTGCAGTTGTTGATGCCCCAATCTGGCCCCGTCTGGCACTCCCCTTTCCACCTTGATGGCACCGGTCCGTACCCTAGGTCGCTGAAGCTTCTCGACTCTGGCCAGATCCCTGATTCCATTTCCATTACTCAATTAGTAGTACTAGTCATCAACCCGTGCACCCGCACGGCCTAGCTATTATTTGGATACATAATTATTAACAAAATTATATTAACATGCATAATGTAGGAGGTTAAATTTAAGATATCATAATACTCTACAAATGCTAAGTTGTTGAAACAATGACATACAACACATGTACTACAGGCTTCATTATTGGTTGGAATGCGTTCGTTTTACCATCAATTATTGTTCCACAAACTGCTATCATTTGTCTAAAGTAACCTTCCTATCATAATCGGAAGATACACCTCTTCGTGAATTGTATGTCACCCACTAAAGGATGTAGAAAATATGTATATATTTGATGCATATGGAAGGTACACATCTTCCTAACTTACAAAATTATACATATAATTTCAATCCACATTTTGTACGTGGGAATTGAAGTTTCTTTTTCAATCAGGCATAGACTTTGTTTGTAACGTGAGGCTTGTGGACTCCTATTTGTAAGTGTCTTTTTTTGTTTTTTCAAGTTAAACATGCAGGTGGTTTTGTTTTGGTGGGAATTGGGATGTGTGCTCTTTTTCGCATGAGAAGATTATTTATTCGTATGTATCTTTTTTCCTTTTTTCAGAAAGGGAGAAGGCAGCTGATGCCTAAAAAAAACCTGATTATTCGTGCATATCATTTTCCCTCTTTTTTCAAAACGGAGAAGGCACCTGGTATTTTTGAACTTGGACATGCGTGATGATAGCATTTTTTCAATCACGATAGGATTTGGGTTTATATCATAAGGCAGTGTCCTCTTTTCGGTCCTCGCAAACAAAGTGTCCTCTTTTCTGTATGTGTTGGTCCAATTCCTCAAGCACGTGGTATCTTTTTATAAGCCAGGACATCTAATATATTTTGACCATCAAATTCATACGCAGCCCTTTTCTTTTTTTTAGAAAGGGAGAACACACTTGATTATTCGTACGTATCAATTTTCCTTTTTTTTCAAAACGGAGAAGGCACGTATATTTTGGGACCTGGACGTGTGTGATGATGCCTTTGTTTTAAATCACGATGACTCTTTTTCTTATAGCATGTGGACTCTCTTTTTACGTGATGTCCCTTTTAAGGTTGTGTCTCTATTTTTTTCTTGACAATTAAGGCTGTGTCTCTCTTTTTTGTACGTGATGCACTTTTTTTCTTTACGTGGTGTTTTTCTTTTATATTATATAAGCAGTGTCTTCTTTTCTGTACGTGTTGGTTCAATTCTTCAAGTAAGTGGTGTCTTTTTATAAGTCAGGACATCTAATAATTCTTGACCATAGAATTTGGTACATATCTTTTTTTCTTTTTTTGGAAAGGGAGAACGCACGTGATTATTGGTGATTATTGGTAAGTATCATTTTTCTTTTTTTCTCAGAACGAAGAAGGCATGTATATTTTGGGACTTGGACGTGTGTGATGATGCCTTTTTTTTAATCAGGGCGACTCTTTTTTTATAGCATGCGGACTCTTCTTTTTTTTATGTGTTCTCCTTTTTCAAGGTTGTGTGTCTCTTTTTTTTTTCGAAACGGAGGCAAAAGATTTGCCTCATCTATATCTATACCTAATATTAAAAGGAGGATTGTTTCTCCACTTTTTTTTTGTCCTCTGGTCCGTTTCTCTGTTTTTTTGTCCGTACACCATCCCAATTGGCCATAAAGTTGCAAGAAATTACCCACAATGCCACCCGTACGTAAGAAAAAAAACTATTCGCTTTTTGCCGTGCAGGGATTTGAACTCCCGACCTGCACTTCCTATTCCTATGGCACCAACCACTTGGGATAGCTTTCTACTGTGCTAAGAAAGAGGGTTAGTTTCCTAATATACCGTTGCACATAATATGGGTCAGACTGGGCGGAAAACTCTATTCGACCCGCGTTGCGTCAACTAGGTCGGGCTTCGCACAGGGGTGCCCACGCCTGGGCCGGCCCGTTTTCGTTTTTTTCTGCTTCTTTTTCTGTTTCTATTTTTCTTTTCTTTTCTTTTTCTTTCCTGTTTCTTTTTATTTTTTTGTTTTCAAGTTTATTTTTCTTTTATAATTTTTTTTCAGAAATTTTAAAAATGTACGCATTTTTATAAATTTGTTCAAAATTTCAAAAAATGTTCCTGTTTTCAAATTTTTATAGGGATTTCAAAAAATGTTCAGAAATTCAAAAACAGTTTAGAATTTCGAAATTGGTCATTTCTTTACAAACAATTTTCGATTTCTTTTTAAAAAAATAGAATTTCAAATTTTTGAAAAATGTTTCCATTTTTAAATTTTTGCTCACGTATTAAAAAAATGTTCGTGTTTTCAAAATTTGTTCTAGATTTTCAAGTTGTTCACAGTTTCAGAATTTTGTTCTCTAAATTTGTTCGCGTTTGTCAAAATTTGTTCGCAATTTCAAAATTTTGCACGAATTTTGGAAACTTGTTCTTTTGTTTTTTCAAGTGTTAAGTTTTGCTGCTGTATTTGGTTCTTTAAGCATTGCGTTCTAGATTCTTCAATAGAAGTTGACAGCCGCAGTGGCTAGCAGCACGCGTACTTTAATCGGCTGTCGTGGGTTCGATTCCCTGCAGGCGCGTTCCTTTTTTTTTGGGGATTTCCCACCTCGCTGAGCGGTGCCACCGCAAATGGGCCGGACCAGGTGGGCTGCCCTTTATGCGAACTTGCTGCAAAGCGTGAGTCCCAGACTGGGCTTCATCTCTGTTTTTTTTGTAATTCTCAAAAAAAAAATCTCTGTTTTTTCGTACGCCCCCTGGGCGGGCCAATTGATGGATTGGGCCTCTACTCGCGCTGGCTTCTCTGCACTTTCGCCCAGTTTCAATTTTTTTATAAGAAAACGTATCGTTTACTAATAGTACCACATTGCTTTTTTACATCAAATCGCACCAACTTATATACGCTCAACGTGCGATAATCAACAAGCCAAGGCATCAACAAACAGAGGGTGAAGCATTGATTAAACGTAAAGGCATTGACTGTGAGACACTATGTATGTGCTGTGGGAGACTAGATGGGGGATGATGGGCACTTATATTTATATAAGATGCAAAGAAAAAGCTACGAAGCATGCTTTGGCAGTGGTGGAAAATGAGTGAGGCTCTGGGAGACTAGATGAGAATGGTGGCCACTTATTTATAAGATGCAAAGAGAAGCTACGGTCGGACCAGACTACTGAGGCGTGTGGACAGGCGATGATGGCTCAAATTTCCAGCGACATTGCTGAGCCTGTTGGGCCTTTCCAGGTAAAACAAATGCCAATGAAAGAAAGATGCACATGCTAAGGAAAATCAAAATTAAGCTTGCCTATAATATAATAGAAAGGGAAAATAGGCTGCACTACAATAATTTTTAATCCTTTGATAGTACAATTTATTAATCCGGTTTTATAAGAGAAAAAAGCATGTGCTTGGTCAGTTTCTCCTTTAAAGAAAAAAAAACAAATGCGTTAATTGATCAGCTTTTGATGATATGCATTTCTTCTATACCTCGGCGCGCGCCTCCCTGTCGCCACCAAGTGGCACCGTTCGATGGTCGTGCCGCGCTGATGGACGTTTTGATGGACATGCTAATTTCTCTCTCTTTGCACGCACATACATATGTGTGCATGCATCAAGTATAGATGAGACAGGGATGCCGCCCACCATCATTATAGGTCTACAAAATTACATGTTGATGGAGGGAGGGGATCGCGAAAGCGATGTGGTAGAGTGTGACGATCAAGCTCATCACCTTGGGATTGATCACGTTCATTGTGAATAGATGGACAACGTAACCACCATCAGCAATGGTGTCAAACACTTCAATGCAGATGGATCGCTTGGTCCGTTCCAGAAATTTTTTTCTCCCGTTGCAACGCACGGGCACATTTGCTAGTCCATTAATTAAGTAGAAGAGAATTGCCCAGTTAATTAACGGAAAACCGGGCAAAAATCGTCACAATCCGCTGAGCGGCACACATAGTATACCCCACACACTCCCCTCTGAAGAGGGCCTCGTCGAGCTAGCACCCATGCGTCATCGTCATGACTTCTCCCCAAGCGGCGTCATCGCCATCCCTAATCCCAAGCAAGAGACTCCGACTTCAGCATAGACGAGCATCAACCCAACCCATACCATAGGGGTCATGTGGAGACAAATGAAGATCTGCACCAGTACTCAGCCACCGACGTCGAGGACAGCGCAGCTCCGACTCGGACGGAGAGCTACGAAGAAGAACTATGCAAGGTTGGCGCCGTGAAGACCACCGAACAGACCACCAGCTGCTCGTCATCGTTGCCACAGGGGCCCCGCCGCCGCAGCTCTGACTTCACAGCAACAAACAAACCAAGGCAATCCGACGAACACGCCGAAGAAGAGCCGACTAACACAACCATTGCCGCGCCTCCGACCTCGCTCACCACCACCATCGTTGCCACAGAAGCCTCGTCGCCAACTCACCATTTTGGTGCACCTGCCACTAGTCCCTCCAACTGATCCCCCCTCCAAAGACGAAGCCCTCAAGAGGGGCACGACGCAAGACGCCGCCGTCGTCCGATCCATGAATGCACAGATCTGAGGTTTCCCTCGGAGAAAGGGTCGGTACGGAGATGAGCACTTCACCACGGCAACGCCTTCAAGAAGGTTGCAACGCCCACAAGCGCCGCCGTCGCCTGATCCGGCCATAACCGGAGTCAAGTTTTCGGCCAGTGTCATCGCACAACGCCCAGACCAAACCAGTTGAACCTCCAGCAATGCATCGCCACCTGTCGGCGGAGAACAGCAAGGAGCCGCCGCTGTCAGCTGCACCGTGCGGAGGCCGCAAGTGTCAGCCATCAAATTCAGCCGCCAATCCAGATCCGACCGATAGATCCAAGGCCTCCCGCCGCGGACTGAGCCACCGCGCCCTGCCAGCACCGTGCTGACGTAGGGGACAGAGGAATGCCGCCCTTGGCCAAATCCAATCGCGCCGCAGCGTGCACCTGCGCCAACGCGCGCCCCCGCGATGCACCTCCAGGCGCCAGGCGAGAAACGCGCCCCTCGCCTCCGCCACCCCTTTGCCGCTCGCATTCAAACCGCGCCGCCCTCGTCGCGGTCGTCGCGCCACGCCGCCCCTCGTCGCTGTCGCCGCGCCGCGCCGCTCAACGGCCGAGCGCACATGCAACCCGACGCTCGCGCACCCGCTGCCGTCGCCGAGCGCGCGCGCCTCCAGATCTCGTGCTGACGTGCACCCGTTGCCGCCGCCGAGTGCACGCACAGCCCCCACGCAGCTTGCACGGCACCAGCGCCGTCCAGACGGCCGCTGCGCCCCGCACCAACTCGCGCCGCCGCCGCCACTAGCCCGGGGCCGCCGCCCCGTCGTCTAGGCTCCGCAGCGAGGATGCGACCAGAGAATGTAGGAGATATGCCCTAGAGGCAATAATAATGGTTATTTTGTATCTTCAAGTTTGTAATTGGTGTTTATGTTCCATGCTATAACTGCAATGATTCTCGAGTCTACAATAACCATGAGGCTCGGAGGGAAACTCATGTGCACGTGTGGTATAATAAACGGTAAAATGTATTCCTAGTCATGCCTCTAAGACTAGCTCAAGTATTGCATGATGATCCTGTTTTCCTGATCATAGGCATGACTATGCCGGCAATTTTGAGGGCACAATGTTAGAAGAACATTTGTGTTGAATCGACCCGAATTGATGTTATGCTATGAGATACATTCGTCACAAGTAAATGGTTTATAACACAGAGAAAGTTAACGTTTGCATAATTCCTTAGACCATGAGAGTATCGAGTTCCTTCGTACTTGCTTCATGAACTTTGGGGTTTGTTAAACGTCATCTGTAACAGGGTGGCTATTACGGCAGCTTACGGGTTCACGAAAAAGTATGACAAGAAACTTGATAGCTCAATATTGGGATTTGCTCCTCCGACGATGGAGAGATATTCTTAGGGCCCTCTCGGTGTTACGGTATCCATCATCGTCTGGCCAGACACAATGTGATTTGATTACAGGGATGCTGGAACGCGGAAACGAGATAAGAGAAGAAAACCGGTAACGAGGTAACTGGCATAGTGACAAGTTGTTGATCCACGGAGATGCCGACAAGTCTCACCTCGGGTGTTTGTAACATATCGCGAAGCAACAGGAATAGCACACGGCAACTACAGGTTCACTCGAATATTCATTCGTGTGGGTATAGGGATCAATATGGATGTGCACGGTTCCGCTATTGATCATTGATCGGAAAGTGTTCCGGTCATGTCTATACTTCAC
The DNA here is from genome assembly GCA_039707655.1 of Elymus sibiricus. Taxonomy (NCBI): domain Eukaryota; kingdom Viridiplantae; phylum Streptophyta; class Magnoliopsida; order Poales; family Poaceae; genus Elymus; species Elymus sibiricus. Next base: position 372,734,481 of record CM077664.1, on the reverse strand, counting down.
CGAACCTACAGGGTCACATGCTTAAGGGTCGTCTATCTGCTGAATACTAGACAGGGAGTCTGAGAGAAAGTCACCGGAAAACTTTCGGAGACAACGGAACAGTTTCGGAGAGAACACCGGAAAAGTTTTGGTAAAATTGAAAAGTTGTTTCGGAGTAAACCATTGAGCCAAAAAGGTTTTCGGCACGCACCTGGAACTTTTTGGAGGTGCCAGAATTGTTCTGGGAACTTCTGGAATTTTTCCGGAGAGAAAACCGAAAATGTTCTGGAGCAACCGGAAACGTCCTGGTTGCTTTTCGCTGAAGAAAATCATTGATCCGGAAATGTTTCGGAATGCGTCCAGAATTATTTTAGTGGGTACTGGTAATGTTCTGGACCTACAGAAATATTTTCGGATTTAACGGACGCGGAAAAATGTTTTCATGAATAGTGAAAATCACTTTTTGGTTGCTTTTTAGAAAGCCACCTTTTAGGGCTTTTTCCAAAGCTTCTAGAAGGGATGACTTGGGGAAGGGGGGACCCCTTTTGGGGGGGGGGCATGGGGGTGGCCGACCAAGGGAGCTCCTCTATGGAGCTCTCTTGCCTCCCCATTATGCCCTTTATGTGTGACATAAAGCATGGGGTTTTTGGTATTTTCATGTGCCACCGTACCCCTTGGTTTCCTATAAATAGAGGTGGAGAGGAGTTCTCCACACTCACTCCTTGCAGCATTTGAGCTCGGGAGCAGATACTCCGCGTCCCAGCCTTGCTCTTATCATTTCCTCTCTCTCTCCTCTCTTTCTCTTCCTTTTCCCCACGGAGCAGCGACCTCCACTACTATTGCGACTCTGAGTCGGTGTCCGAGCCTAGGTGGCCTGCAGGGCAGTAGTATGGTGCTACATGTTGGCCAGGCCACATCCTCAATAGATGATGTAAAAGTTGATGCCCTAAAAATGGTTTTAGGGTAGGAGAGAAAAGGTTTTTGGGCACCGAAAGAGTTGTTGCTGTAACAGATGTCCTAAAGCTAGTGCCTTAAAAATTGGAAAGCACTTGAAACATGAGATCCGGCGGTGGGGAGGCAGGGAGGCGGATCTAACGGGTGCCGGGCGCCAAGCTCAATTTTGGCCGGTGGAGGTCGCCGGAGGCCGGGGAAAGGCGGCGAGGGCGGGGAAGGAGCCGGAGGGAGCCAAGGGATGCGGACAAATCCAACAACACCGCGTCGACCAAGCGCCGAGAGCTCGGCTAGCAGCAGCGTCTTGCCGCGGGCGCGTGAGGGACATGGTGGCCACTAATCGACGTCGGTGGGGCGGGGAACGGCCGGAATGGAGGAATCGAGCGGCAACGTCCCTAGATTCGGCGACGGTCGTGGCAGTCACTGCAGAAGTCCCGAGCGGCAGGGTGGCGGTGGGCGGTCAGCCGACGGAGCCGCGATGGCGGCATGTGAAGGCAAGAACCGATCGAAATCGACATGGGGTGGCAACGGGGAAGTTTCACCATGGTGGCCCACATCGTTTTTAGTTTTAGGGCAGCCGCTTGCAAAATTTTTTGGGGCATCAAGTAAAGATAAGGCAAGGCATCTGTTTGAGCTGATTTTTGGACCCAAAGAGCCGCGTATGACAGCTTTTTGGGCACCGTTGCAGTTTTTGGGCATATGTTGAAGATGCTCTTAGTGGCCGGGCCCTATCCAAACCAACTGTGACTAGTACCACCAATACTCGCTGGTTCTGATACATACATCACGCCTGCGTCATGCCATCAACATGTCTGTTACCTCCTAGTGTACATACATTATCTAATTGTCTACTATATGTAATTTTTTTACGAACATGTAGGGATTTCTCCCTGCAGTATTTTATGTAAATTTTCAAATAATGTTATGTGCAAAAGTGAAGAAAAGAAAATAGGAAACAGCAGAAGAATTAAAGTTACAACAAGGGGCACCAAGAGTCTGAAGTGTTTCACCCAGTCCCGCGGATCTGTGTAAGCTCTTCGTTTTGCTCTGTAGGTAATCCAGTGTAGCTCTTCCTTGAACTTGCGCCGACAGGCATACAAGCTTGGGTCAATGCCTTAAAATTGTGATCATTGCGGGTAACCCAAATGGCCCAGCAAACTAAGATGATGATCTCCATGAAGAAACCTGAAGGTGTTGAAGGGGCAGATATAGTTCCAATAGGCTTGAGCAAAACGACAGTGGAAAAACAAGTGATCTCTGATTTCCAGCACATATGAGGCACACATCACATAAGTATAGTCCTGGATGAAGAAGTTCTTGCGCTGAAGAAGTTCCCTGATGTTTAGTCTGTTGTTTAGAAGAAACCAAAAGAAAATCTTATGCCGTAGCTGACAGCAGGAGATTGTTTGGATAACATCATATGGTCTCCCATGATTGTTTTGTATGCTTTAGACACATTGCCTAGTATGTATTGTGACACTCGAATATATACTCATAAAATAAAGACGAGGTTCGTCGATCCATTCATATATGTCCCAGTCCCACGTACGGAAATTGCGAAAGTAGGAATGCAGTATGTCGGATACGGGATACCCCTTAATTAGTAGCTTAGCCTACGAGATTCTTACAATTTGGAAACCAGGAGGAACACACATGCGCTGTTGCAGCTAGCATTATTAGGTTCATAAATGGTGGGAACCACCGGCCACCAGCGCCAGCGCCGGCCGAAAAGACTGAAAATATCACGCAAAGAAAGAAAACAGCAGCAGCACCACCACCGTGACGGTGAGATTGACGATCACCGGCGTGCTCACCGCTCTTTAAACATCATATCTCTCTTTTTATGCTGATAAGGCTGGGCTTAACTTAAAGCCTAGCTAGCTAGCGGCAGGCAATAAGCTGTGTTCCCCCATGCGGGCTCATTCACACTCCCTTGCTTCATAGTTGAGTCTCCACCTCGTCTCGTTTCCGGCCGCCGTCCCGTGTCGGTGCTGACACCACACCGTCCCACTCTCGGTGTCGGTGGCGCTGTCACTTTTCTGGTCGATGCGCCCTCGCGTGCACATATATACTTGTACTATACGCACCTGTTCGGAGAACACAGGAATCATCTTCACGTGCGAGCGCACCGAATCCAACGGGATGGCCGGGTGGCGAGGCCTAGCTAGGCTGACGGTTATGTCATATAGTACTCAAATAGTATATGGTAGTGGACTTGCCTTTCTTCCGGCAACAATGGCCTATCAGAACTGTACGATGTTCTTCAACTCGGACGTCTCAACTAACAACTAAAGCTAGCAACGACCTCGGTGATGCGATGCTCAAATTACACATGGCCAGATATTCCAGGCTTTTGAGTCCATCGATCCACTGCCATCCACTAACCAGCCAAAATGTATATTCGCTCGGCACAAGGGTGCATGCACAACAGTCTCACCACCATTACAATTATGTACTCCCTCCGTACCAAAATATAAGACGTTTTTGCAGTTTAAATTGAACTGCGAAAACGTCTTATATTTTGGTACAGAGGTAGTAATTAAGGTGAGGTCCCTCAGCTGATCGGTTGTGATAGCACGGACACGGTGGAGGCGATGCCCTCGATGCATCCAGCGATTTCTCCTTCAGCGTGAGCAGGCCTATGGCTCGTTCAGCATCGGAAGCCGGCCTACAATGCTCTGTGTGAGTAGGTTGTAAGCGTTTGTCAGTAGCAAGGATCGATGGCAGCATCGGCATCGTCGACAATGTGGTCTTCGAATGAAAACTCGTGGTTTAGCATTTTCGGCTGAATCAAGCAGTGTCGACATACGTACACCGCATGCAGTGGCGGAGCTAGCATCGGGTTGCGCCTAGGGCTAAATTAGCTTGAGTGATGCATTCTAGTGATTTTCTATACTTTGTAAGAAGGAATTGCAAAGGTTGTTATTACTAGGTCTAGGGCTATAGTCCTAGCTGCCCTAGGCCTGTCACCGCCACTAACCGCAGGGGTCTGTGGATCCTGAAGCTAACCTGATGATCTTCTCAGACCTTCTACCACCGGGGAAAATGCTTTTGGGGATCCTGAAGTTTGTCTGTTGTTCATCTCTGAGATTGTCGTGGGTTTCTTAGTTTCTTTTGGGGCGTCGTTGTTATCGACTGTGATGATTACCTTTCGCTATTTTGTGTGGACATGAGGCAATTGATGTGGGGAGTGTCATCCCTTGGCTGAAGTTTTTTTTTTGTCAGGAATCCCTTGGATGAAGTTGTGTGAGGTGAATAATGTAAACTGGCTTCTACTAAATGAAATCGGAGAAAATATTTTATCTAAAAAAACACCGCAGCGTCCCAAGCCCTCCCAAACATCTTTGTTTTTGCTTGTGTTATGCACAATGAACAATACTATTTTGCCGCTTTTCCTTTAGCTGCCCCCCTCAACATCAGTTTTTGGGCAATATTGTTCAAGCTATAGGAGACTAGGCTTGAAATCCATGACCTCCCATAACTACAGGTGTGGTCTTACCAATAGACCAAGAAGTGACACTTATTGTTGTAGTAGATGAAATATATGTGTATCGTGTTTGTCTAGTCAAATCAAATCGGTTGTCCTCCTGGCGTGTAGACAGGGTTAAGCTTCTCCCCGATGGCGTTGATTGGAAGGGTTCGATGCTGCTTAGGGTAAGTAAGCCGTCGCTTTCCCCTTCGCTCGGTGCTGCTTTGGGTGGCGCCAAAGTGAGGGCGGTGTGATTCCCCCGTCGGGATGCGGAAATCTGGCGGTTTGTGTGCTCCTAAGTGTGGTCAGCGCTGTTGTGGCGGTGGCTGCGATCCAGTTTTGCAGACGGTGCTCGGGCTAGATGTTCGTTGGTGGCAGCGGCGGATTGGATGGAATTGAGCATGCGGGTTGTGTTCTTCATGGGTCCATAGATTCCATGAGTTCTTGCCATCTCTGGCTGGTTTGCGAAGCGACGTTGGCGACCGGGCCTGATGAGGTTCGTCAACCCCTTCCCCCTCGTCATGGCTCCGGTGATTCCTCCATTGGCGGAGCTGGGGATGGGTCTTCGGTTTGCAGGAGGTGGGCTTCTTCGGTTCTGTGTAGGGCATCGACAGCAACGGCTGCAGCTCCGGCTCTGGCGCGCTGGTCCTTAGGGGCCTTAGGTCGGAGACTTCCCGTCTGCGTTTGCAAACAAGGTTTGGCCGGCCAAGGCTGTGGAGCAGCGGTAGCGCGTCTGCGGCTCGTGGTGGTGCTTCGAGTTGTTGTGCTGCTTAGGGACTTTTTTTGTAATTTTCTATTTGTGTGAGGTGCTTTCTATTGTTGTTGATCATCTATATAATAGATTGGGGGCTTATTCGCAAAAAAAAGAAGTAATTTTCTTTGGAAAAATGTTTTGAGAATTGGTTTATAGTTTTCCAATACTATCAGAAAGTGGTGTAAAAACCCATAATGAGAGTAATTGTAACCACACACTTGTACTTCAAACTATTTTTTTATCAAAAGTACATTTAAAATTTCAGGGGTAAAAAAATGAACTAGTAACATTTTTTATATTTGATATTTGGACTTCAAAAAACCAGGGAAGCCTCATAAAACTTAAGAATTTTTAAAAAAAATATTGAACCTCATGAATGGAAGCCATTTGTTTGAGTCAAAACAGATAATAGGAAACGGATGGACCAAAGCCCATCTATTCTCTCCTCCTTTTCATCCTTTCCTTCCCCTACCTTCCACCACCAAATGGGCCAAAGCCCATCTTTCCTTTCCATTGCCCATTTTTCTTTTATTTTCAGCAAACAGGCCATGACATAATAAGGGCGAAATCACTAATAGGATGCCCCTTGCAAAGGTCACTCCCACCTTCTCTGGTGGTGACAAATGGTGCATTGCATGTGCGCCTTTTGTCGCTACCTGGGAGTTTTGCCCTTTTTTCGTAGATTCGTTTTTTCAAAATGTTTTATCTCTTGATTGTGCGTCCAAATGATGAACTGTTTTCAGCATTGGATTTCTCACATCGAGATCCTCGAAAATAGATCCCATGTTAATATGTTTTGACGAACTTTTTTCACGAAAACCGAAAATCATAAGAAAAAACAAAAACAAAAAAAAGAAAAATGAAAATAAAAAAGGAAACAAAAAAAAAAGAGCGAAAACCAAAAAAATCGAAAACCAGAACCCGAAAGCACAGTTGTGCTTTTTTCATAATTTTTTTGGAAGCACGGCTGTGCTTTTCTCTTTTCGGGAAGCACAGTTGTGATTCTCGTGAAAGCACAGACTGTGCTTTTCCCTTTTCGAGCAGCATAGTTGTGCTTCTCGTGGAAGCATAGGCAGTGCTTTTCCCTTTTCGAGCAACATAGTTGTGCTTCTCGTGGAAGCACATGATGTGTTTTTCCCTTTTTTGGGAAGCACGATTGTGCTTTTCTCTTTTCGGGAAGCACGGTTGTATTTCCCATGGAAGCACAGGTTGTGCTTCTCACGAAAAAGCACAGCTTCCCAAAAAAACATACAAAAAAATAAATTCTGCCAAAACCTAGGAAAAAACAAGCAAAAGCTGAAAAAACCAAACAAAAACCTAAAAACGCGTGCTGAACAAAAAGGGAATAGGGCAGCGCGCGACATGTGCCAGCGGCTGGGCGCACCACGTGGCGGAGACAAGGAGGGCGAGCCTGCCCCCCCCCCCCCCCCCCCCACCCCCAAAAAAACGATCGAGAATAACATTACCAGGTACTAGTAACTAGAGAGTGTAGGGTAACGCAGCAGAAAACAAAAAAAAATTCCGACCTACGCACCAGCCCAGGACCACTATGGAGACTGCATACAAGGTTTGATCATTTTCGTTACCGACTCGTAGCGCAGCGGAAGTAGAGTCGATGACGAACGGCGGTGCAGATCCCCGCAGCTAGGATTTTACAACCTCCCAACCGCGAGGATGTATACCCTCATCTGCCCCGCGGACAGCCCTCCGGGAGGCGGTCGCACAGTCCCCCGGACGGTGTCGCGGACAGCCCTTCGGGAGGACCTCCGAAACTCGGACTGTCACTCGGACAGCCCTTCGGGAGGACCTCCAAAACTCGGACGGTCACACGGACAGCCCTTCGGGAGGCACTCTCGAACTAAGACCGAAACTACGATCTCTCTACAGAGTTGCACATATACGGTGTCATCTATCCGGCAGGGCTTCGCCGTCCAGAACTAGTTCCCACCGGAACCCAGACAGCCTTTCGGCTCTACGAAACTATTTCGCTGGGAGGGAGAGAGAAGCCAGAAATGTCATGGCACTTGTATGTGAGAAGGAAGTGAGTGTGGAGGCAGCCCCTCCACCTCTATTTATAGGAAATCCAAGGGGTAGGGTTGCTTGGTCCCCAAGCCTTCTAGAAACCTTTTGGGAAAATATCCCAAAAGGTGACTTTTCCATAAATATCCCAAAAAGCACTTTCACTATTCACGACGACATTTTTCAGCGTCTGATCGAACTGAAAATATTCATGTGGGCTTAGAACATTTCCAGTACCCACCAAAATAATTTTCAACGCGAGCCGGAACAATTCCGGTTTAGTGATTTTCATCTGCGAAAAGCATCTGAAGCGGTTCCGGCAGCTCCGGAACATTTCCGGTTTTCATCCCGGAAAATTCCAGAAAGTTTCCAGAACGATTCTGGCACCCTCCAAGAATTATCAGGCATGTGCCGAAACCATTTTGACTTTATGGTGGACTCCGAAACAACTTTTCGGTTTTAGTGATTTTCATCTGTGAAAAGCAACTAAAGCGGTTCCGGCAGTCCGGAACATTTCCGGTTTTTGTCTCTGAAAAATCTCAGAAGTTACCGGAACAATTCTGGTACCTTCCAATAATTTCCAGGCATGTGCCGAAACCAATTTGACTTTATGGAATACCCTGAAACAACTTTTCAGTTTCACCGGAACTATTCCGATATCCTCTCCGGAACGTTTCCGTTTCGCCCGAAACTTTTTCGGTGATTTTCTCTCAGACTCCCCGTCTAGTATTCAGCAGATAGATGACCCTTAAGCGTGTGACCCTATAGGTTCGGTGAAGCATAGACATGACCCGGAACCCCTTCCGATCAATGATCAACATCGGAGCCGTGGACACCCATATTGACCCCTATACCCACACGAATGAATATTCGAGTGAACCTCCAGTTGCCGTGTGCTATTCCTGTTGCTTCGCGATATGTTACAAATACCCGAGGTGAGACATGTAGGCATCCCCGTGGATCAACAACTTGTCCACTATGCCAGTTACCTCGTTACCGGTATTGTTCTCTTTTCTCGTTCCCGTGTTCCGGCATCCCCGTGATCAAATCACAAAGTGTCTGGCCAGACGATGATGGATACCGTAACACCGAGAGGGCCCAGAGATATCTCTCCATCGTCGGAGGAGCAAATCCCAATCTTGAGCTATCAAGTTACTTGACATACTTTTCCATGAACCCGTAAGCCGCCGTAATAGCCACCCATTTACGGATGACGTTTAACAAACCCCAAAGTTCATGAAGCAAGCATGAAGAAACTCGATACTCTCATGGTCTAAGGAATCATGCAAACATTAACCATCTCTGTGTTATTTAACCATTAACTAATGACGAATGTATCTCATAGCATAACATCAATTCGGGTCGATTCAACACAAGTGTTCTACCAACAATTGTGCCCTCAAAATTGCCGGCATAGTCATGCCCATGATCAGGAAAACAGGATCATCATGCAATACTTGAGCCAGTCATAGAGGCTTGACTAGGAATACTTTTTACCGTTTATTATCCCACACGTGCACATGAGTTTCCCTCCAAGCCTCGTTTTATTTGCAGACTCGAGAATCATTGCAGTTATAGCATGGAACATAAACATAATTATGAACAGGGAGATAATCAATAATATTTATTATTGCCTCTAGGGCATATCTCCTACAGACTCCCACTTGCACTAGAGTCAATAATCTAGTCAATGCTAATGCACTTTACACCTATGGCATACTGCTGTAAAATATGCTTCGCATGTGGTATAGCCTGATGTCCAATGGATCTGACGACTTCAGCTCCGTGTGTAACTTTGCATATCCCCGCGTTTTCACGCTTTCACAAAATTCATATTTTGTGTGGACTTGGTTTGCATATGTGTGAATCATTGGTCGAAACCTGATTCCTCAGACTGAGATATGGAGCAACTATCTGCAATAGTGTCCCATAGACCAAAGCCATCTTGGAACCATACTAAGTTCATGAATGAACTATATGATTCAACAACTTCTTTGTCACTTCTTAAGCGTCAACATACTTAGCCTTTGTTATAGAATTCGCCACAATATCTTGTTTGGAACAATTTCCAACTACCGTGCCACCATATTGTGTTTTACACAAAACTCTTAACTTAAATCGAAAATCGCATGGAGCATTGATGAAGACTGTATCGATGTAATTACTTACAACGAGTACTTCATAATCTCTGCTTGCGAGAAAACATGTCATCACTACTACTCTAGTACTCAATGACATCTTTCACTGTTGTCCTATGATCAGTACTTTGATCACTTTGGTATCTATACTCGCAACAACTTTGGAGTATTGGACATATCTGGTTGTTTTTACATACCATGGAATACATGATTAATCCAAACACAAGAGTGTGTGGAATCACCATCATGTATTTTACTCATCAGTGTTTTGGGACACTGAGTCTTGCAAAAACTCTTTCCATGTGACTTCGGCAAGAATTACTCCTTGGCATTTTAAATGCTAAAAGGTTTTAGCATCTTGTCAATATGTATTCATTGCTTAGCCCTATTAGGTAAATCTATCTCCATAGATCATCATGCCTAATATTGAGGCTATTTAGCCCAAGCACTTCATCAAAAAACTATTTTCAAATGAAGTCCTTAATTCGTGTCAAGAAATTTATTTCCAATTAACAATGTGTCAAGTACACAAGGTTTTTAGAAATATTATCATGCTCCCACTTACTTTCTTGAATCACAAACATCTTCGATACCCATTTGATGAAGTCAAACCCCTTTGACCATTCCATCAAAAACGAAGATTCCAACTCCACTTTGCTGTCTTCTGTTCATCGCTGGAACTCTGAAGTTTGCATACTTACTAGCATCCTCTGGATCGACAAATTACTTTGGACGGTATCACATACAAGTCCTAGGTTTCATTTCCATCAGATGGAAATCCTTTCGTCATCCATGTTTCATATCTCATGATTGAAATATGTATTAATTGCTAGTTCAACCCGAACCGACTTTAAGCATCGCTACGGTGAGACAATCTCATCGTAGTCAACTCCTTGAACTTGTTATTGCAACAAGTCGAGCTTTATGGATAAAACATTTTTATCCGTATCAGTTTTTAGTTCCATAAATATTCGTTAGACTCTAAGTCTTCCGAAAGGTGTATCAAGATCTTAATCTTGAATCATTTATATGGAAACTATCTCGGATTGTATTGGCTTTTAGCTAATTCCAGAGTCAGGGCCCATCACCGCTTCCTTGTGTATTGTAGGTATACTGTTGTCCAACAACAATATCTCGTTTGCGCACCTGATAGGTTTGCACGAGCTTTGCCTACGTGGTTCAGCTGCAAGATCGACCGAAGTCCATACATCTCATGTATAGGCTTCCGTATCAGTCGCAGTAGGAAACTCCGGAATCACTTCCAAGGTTCCTTTCCTTTGACCTGATGACGAAGATACTGGTTATCTCGTCGAGTTGCACTGTCCTCCCACTCACCTTTTGTAAGAACTATTCTCTTTAAAAGCATACCGTTTTGTGGCAAAATCGTTTGCCTCGGTATAGTGGTGGGGGAATACCCAATGACTTGGGATAACCTACAAAATAGCACTTGTCTGATTTGGAATAGGTTTGTAACCTTTTACACAAGCCCCATATTCCAAATGTTAAGAAAAGATATAACATGGTTGGGCGTACCATACCATGGCATCATTTCAACAGACCTGATGGATCTCTTTTCAGTGTAAAAGCCGCAGTCTCTACAGCATCACTCTTTAAAAGGGATAATGGCAAATTTATTTATGTCATCTTTGATCTTACCATGTCATAAATGGTTCGATTACATCTTCACGGACTTTCCACTTGCAGTGGTGTTCCGGGAAGTGCAAGTTATGAAACCCCTTTCATAACTCATCAGACATTCGCTAAAACTTGTAACTCAAAAATTCCCTTCTGCAATCGAATTGTAGAAACATATTTTTTTCTTGTTACAGCAACTTCTACTTCATTTTGAAAACCTTATGAATGAATTCAAAAGATCCAGACTTATTTCTCAACAAGTAAATATCCACATATCTACTTGAGTCATTTCTGAAGATAGATAAATCCACTACTTGCAATAACATTTATTGGACTACACACATCATAATGTATGATCACCAATATGTTCTATGCTCGTTCCTTATGGCCTGTGAACGGTATTTCAGTCACTTCACTTTTCAGAGGAAAGTTGCAAGTGTCAGATGATTCAAAATCAAACGACTTCAAAATCCATCATAATGGAATTTTCCATGCGGGTTTCTCCAATGTGACCAAATGCAGTGCCACACTTGTGTGGTATTCTTTTAGTCTTGCGACATTTAGCGTCAGTGTTATGGATGTATCATATTACCATCAATATTCATAGCATACATCCCATCCTGTATGGAAGCATGGCCCTTTATGTTATTCATAACACCGAACATCAAAAGTTCTCTTATGAATAACCTTCTTGCAAAATACCTTATGCAAAGGGCTAGAGTGTATGAAACTCTAAATGAATTATGAAAGTAAATACAGAGGCAATGTATTAATATCAATATTCATAACATACGTCTCATTCATAATGAAAGTATGGCCCTTATGTTATTCATAACACCGAACATCAAAAGTTCTCTTATGAACAACCTTCTTGCAAGATACCTTATGCAAAGGGCGAGAGTGTGAAACTCTAAAATGAATTATCAAAGTAAATACATAGGGAATACACCGATGGAAGGCATAGTAACTTTTACTATGTTCCCTATGTGTATCTTAACCTCATTCCTGGCTAGTCTTTCAGGCCATAGTAGTTCTTACATCGAGTTGCAACAGAATGCAATCGAGCGGGTATCTTTGTGATTAACTCACAATACCCAAGAATTAGTGATTAACATGTTTAACCATAATTCCCAAGAACTATATCTTTGACCAGCCTTCTATACATCAAAAACTTGTATGACATTCATACATGAGCTGGATATTCCAGTCTTCTTTCCTTTTGCCATTATACTTCTAAAAGTTTAACTTTCAGTATTTCTCCTACTCTCAGAAGAAGCACCCAACTTAAGAGTGGCGATAGCCCCGGACTTCCTAGGCGTGAAAGTTTCACTAACACCCTTCGGATACTTCCTTTCTCTTTAAGTTGTTGTTTTATTCACCATCATCATATGACAGGCGTTCTTCTGGATCCCTCTCTTTATCAGTCTAATGCACAGTAAACTCCTTTACTAATAGTTTGCAAACAAACATTGCTTTGGATATCTCATATCTTTTAGCCTTTGTCTGTCTCTGAAAATGATTTTCAGATTCCATGAATATCACATAACTATCCAAACTTTCGAAGTTCGGATCTTATGGAAGCAAACATATTGCACTTTGACTGAAAAGGAATTCTAGCTTTTGGATCGAACGACGAGAGTCATATGATCCATAGCTTTAGCGGGAGAATACCGAAAGCATGCGATAGGACAAAGTCCTTCTCGGCACTCTTGAGGACAATCCTCACATTACGTTACCAACCGTAAAGTTTTAACGAGATATTTAACAGCTTATTCAATTTTAATTGGGAAGGTGGAAACGCGAGCCATTATTCTACAACTATTATGCAAATAACACTTAGACAGTGTTCAAAATTAATTGCACTGAGAATTAAACAAGTTAATTTTATAGTGCGCTCCCACTCAAATCAATATCTCTCATAATTGATAGTGAGCGATTCAAGATCCAAACTACAATTCAACGCCAAGGATGTATCCATCTCAAGTGACGAGAATTGCAATCGGTAGGCCAACTTGCCAATCACATCTCTATGTGACTCTTGTTCATCTTTCGATGGGCGTGTTCCGAGCTCAGGACTTTCAAGCTAGAACGTCAAGACAACCAAGTGATCTCGTTGCGAGGTCTCAACTCACCCGCCTCACACATCCCTAATCGTTCGTACCCATGTATCCATGTGATACCCCGAAAAGTTAGGTGCCGTGACGGTGCTACACTTGGGAGAACACTAACTACTTGATATTTTTGTGAGAGATCACCCTAATAAAAGCGACTACCGCGCAATCAAAAGGGTGCATCATAAGGGATAAACATCTCAGGCAATTCATAATAGCATGATATGGTATAGCCCTTTCTGACGAAGAAGTCTTGTATTTCTTCGTCTTCGGCATTCGCGTCGGTGTTCACCTTCGCGAAGATTGCCACCACCTTGTCGATGCACCAAATAATATTGCTATCTCTATAGCTTAATAAAATAAGTGCATTAAATAACGTTGACACGCAGGTCATTAAAGTGCAATCATATGGCTCCAACCATCATGCCGAATCATGACACGCAGTTCATGTTAATATTACATCATATAGTCATCTCATACATAATCAGATTAATATGAGCACTGCTATACCACATCATATGCACATGCAAACCATCCTGCAAAACCAAGTTAGACGCCTCTAATCGGTTCATGCAAAATTTTATTTTTTCGTGGCTTCTAAGGTTTCGAAACAAACCGAAGCTACCAACGTCCATCATCAAGCATGATAATCCAAGTTGCTAGATTAACTTTCCAGGGTGTATGAAACACGAGATAATAAAATCTCGAGCCCCATACTAAACTTCGTCATACGCGTGACCCCCGTGCAGATCATATCTGCATTGCCCTTTCGTCTGCGAATTTCATCTTTCTTTTGACTATGGCAGAACCCAAAGAACTGAAGCACTTCGTTGATCAATCAGGATAGCGGATTGCCAGAACTTTGTGAAATTCCACCATACTGTCTCGAGATTGAGCAAACGCAAATTCTAGGGAAGCAACAAGAACATCGGGTAACAGACTTCATTTGTCACCCGCACAAATAATTTTCAGTAATAGAACTCATCTACTACCTAATTATATTGTGCAACACCCATACATCTCTATGTATTCTAGATCGCAACCTGCATCTACGCATAGCACGGCTCTTGATGCCACTGTAGGGTAACGCAGCAGAAAACAAAAAAAAATTCTGACCTACGCACCAGCCCAGGACCACTATGGAGACTGCATACAAGGTTTGATCATTTTCGTTACCGACTCGTAGCGCAGCGGAAGTAGAGTCGATGACGAACGGCGGTGCAGATCCCCGCAGCTAGGATTTTACAACCTCCCAACCGCGAGGATGTATACCCTCATCTGCCCCGCGGACAGCCCTCCGGGAGGCGGTCGCACAGTCCCCCGGACGGTGTCGCGGACAGCCCTTCGGGAGGACCTCCGAAACTCGGACTGTCACTCGGACAGCCCTTCGGGAGGACCTCCAAAACTCGGACGGTCACACGGACAGCCCTTCGGGAGGCACTCTCGAACTAAGACCGAAACTACGATCTCTCTACAGAGTTGCACATATACGGTGTCATCTATCCGGCAGGGCTTCGCCGTCCAGAACTAGTTCCCACCGGAACCCAGACAGCCTTTCGGCTCTACGAAACTATTTCGCTGGGAGGGAGAGAGAAGCCAGAAATGTCATGGCACTTGTATGTGAGAAGGAAGTGAGTGTGGAGGCAGCCCCTCCACCTCTATTTATAGGAAATCCAAGGGGTAGGGTTGCTTGGTCCCCAAGCCTTCTAGAAACCTTTTGGGAAAATATCCCAAAAGGTGACTTTTCCATAAATATCCCAAAAAGCACTTTCACTATTCACGACGACATTTTTCAGCGTATGATCGAACTGAAAATATTCTTGTGGGCTTAGAACATTTCCAGTACCCACCAAAATAATTTTCAACGCGAGCCGGAACAATTCCGGTTTAGTGATTTTCATCTGCGAAAAGCATCTGAAGCGGTTCCGGCAGCTCCGGAACATTTCCGGTTTTCATCCCGGAAAATTCCAGAAAGTTTCCAGAACGATTCTGGCACCCTCCAAGAATTATCAGGCATGTGCCGAAACCATTTTGACTTTATGGTGCACTCCGAAACAACTCTTCGGTTTTAGTGATTTTCATCTGTGAAAAGCAACTAAAGCGGTTCCGGCAGTCCGGAACATTTCCGGTTTTTGTCTCTGAAAAATCTCAGAAGTTACCGGAACAATTCTGGTACCTTCCAATAATTTCCAGGCATGTGCCGAAACCAATTTGACTTTATGGAATACCCTGAAACAACTTTTCAGTTTCACCGGAACTATTCCGATATCCTCTCCGGAACTTTTCCGTTTCGCCCGAAACTTTTTCGGTTTACCGGAACAATTCTGGTACCTTCCAATAATTTCCAGGCATGTGCCGAAACCAATTTGACTTTATGGAATACCCTGAAACAACTTTTCAGTTTCACCGGAACTATTCCGATATCCTCTCCGGAACGTTTCCGTTTCGCCCGAAACTTTTTCGGTGATTTTCTCTCAGACTCCCCGTCTAGTATTCAGCAGATAGATGACCCTTAAGCGTGTGACCCTATAGGTTTGGTGAAGCATAGACATGACCCGGAACCCCTTCCGATCAATGATCAACATCGGAGCCGTGGACACCCATATTGACCCCTATACCCACACGAATGAATATTCGAGTGAACCTCCAGTTGCCGTGTGCTATTCCTGTTGCTTTGCGATATGTTACAAATACCCGAGGTGAGACATGTAGGCATCCCCGTGGATCAACAACTTGTCCACTATGCCAGTTACCTCGTTACCGGTATTGTTCTCTTTTCTCGTTCCCGTGTTCCGGCATCCCCGTGATCAAATCACAAAGTGTCTGGCCAGACGATGATGGATACCGTAACACCGAGAGGGCCCAGAGATATCTCTCCATCGTCGGAGGAGCAAATCCCAATCTTGAGCTATCAAGTTACTTGACATACTTTTCCATGAACCCGTAAGCCGCCGTAATAGCCACCCATTTACGGATGACGTTTAACAAACCCCAAAGTTCATGAAGCAAGCATGAAGAAACTCGATACTCTCATGGTCTAAGGAATCATGCAAACATTAACCATCTCTGTGTTATTTAACCATTAACTAATGACGAATGTATCTCATAGCATAACATCAATTCGGGTCGATTCAACACAAGTGTTCTACCAACAATTGTGCCCTCAAAATTGCCGGCATAGTCATGCCCATGATCAGGAAAACAGGATCATCATGCAATACTTGAGCCAGTCATAGAGGCTTGACTAGGAATACTTTTTACCGTTTATTATCCCACACGTGCACATGAGTTTCCCTCCAAGCCTCGTTTTATTTGCAGACTCGAGAATCATTGCAGTTATAGTATGGAACATAAACATAATTATGAACAGGGAGATAATCAATAACATTTATTTTTGCCTCTAGGGCATATCTCCTACAGAGAGAACGTAAGGTGATTAGCTGTACTTGGCCTCCTCCAACTCGAGAAAGCCCATAATAAAGCTAAAGCTCACTAATGGCCTCGTACGCTCGTTGTCTTAGGTCCTGGCGTTAAGCAGCCTTCCCGTGATTAACGTGTGACTAGATTGAGGTTGCCGTTCTGCCGCCTCCTTCCCCGTGCAGTTTCTGGAGATCAGATTGATTGAGACTGGATACGCCTCCGTCACGAGACGAAGAAACTGCTCAACCACGCTAGGAAGGCCAAGCGAATACCAACACCAAGAAGGAGTTGGAAATAAGAAGATATGATTTGCCGTGAATTGCCTCTTGGGCATTGCCTTCTCTTTATAGACAGAATTACAACTTGTACAACAAGATGAGATCACAAAGAATCGATCTAAAGGATTTCTATACATCGGATATGATATGCTAATGATCATATTCCTAATTCTGGAGATATTTACGTTAACATTCCCCCTCAATCTCAACCGGCCACAAGGTTGAGATTGCGTCGTAATTTCTCCAACATGACTTTCGTAGCAGATTTAGTGAAGGCATCTGCCACTTGATCACCGGAAGACACAAAACGAACATTCAGTGCTCCTTGTGCCACCTTTTCTCTGACGAAGTGGAAGTCCACCTCAATATGTTTCGTCCTTGCATGAAATACCGGGTTTGCACTTAAGTAGGTGGCGCCCAAATTATCACACCATAAACCGGTGGTCGTGGTAGGGATACTCCCAGTTCCCTAAGCAAATATTGCACCCAAGTAGCTTCAGCTGCACCATTTGCAAGAGCCTTGTATTCTGCCTCGGTACTAGATCGTGAAACTGTATGCTTTTTTCGAGCACTCCATGAAACCAGGTTAGGTCCAAAGAAGACCACAAAACCGCCCGTGGAGCGTTTGTCGTCGGCACATCCCGCCCAGTCAGCATCCGTGAAGACACTCATAAGTGTGGAGCTTGACCGGCGAATGTTAAGTCCAGTCGTCACAGTACCCTTGATATACCTTAGTATGCTCTTGACAGCCTCCCAATGCACATCAGTGGGTTTGGAAAGATATTGACACACCTTGTTTACAGCAAACGAAATATCAGGACGAGTGAGCGTGAGATACTGCAACCCTCCAACCATACTCCGATAGCTGAAGGCATCATCATCAGTGAGTGGAGTACCAAGATCTGCTGCCAACTTGTCAGTGACTGACATGGGAGTAGAAACCTCCTTGCAATTCTCCATATGTGCGCGATGAAGAAGGTCATTAGCATACTTGCGCTGAGAGAGCACCATTCCCCCTGAATTGTAGGTGGCTTCAATCCCAAGGAAGTAAGCAAGACGACCAAGGTCTTTGATTGGAAAAGACCCGGAGAGAGTGCGAAGCAACCGGTCTACTGCTTGCGGACACGAGCCAGCAATGACAATATCATCAACATAGACCAGCATGTAAATAACCACAGCTCCTTGCCGAAAAATGAAGAGGGAGGTGTCAGCCTTGGAGGAATGAAACCCAAGTTGTTGCAGCCGATCACTAAGGCGAGAATACCAAGCCCGCGGAGACTGTTTCAGCCCATAAATAGACTTCCGAAGCTTGCAAACGTGGTGAGGGTAACGAGAATCCTCGAAACCAGGTGGCTGCTGCATATACACATCCTCATCAAGTACGCCATGAAGAAATGCATTGCTGACATCAATCTGTCGCAGACACCAACCCTGTGAAACAACAAGCGAGAGCACAAGGCGAACCGTGGCGGGTTTAACCACTAGACTAAGTGTGTCAAGATAATCAATACCATATTGCTGAGTAAACCCACGAGCAACCAGTCGAGCCTTATACTTGTCAAGAGAGCCATCAGGGCGTTGCTTTACTTTGAAAATCCACTTACAGCTGACAATGTTGGTGCCGGAGGGACGTGGGACGAGCGACCACGTTGCAGTGTGCTGAAGCGCAGAAAACTCCTCTTGCATGGAAGCTTTCCAGGCAGGGTCAACAAGAGCCTGTCGGTGCGTGGACGGAGCGGATACGACGGCGCTGAAACCGCGATGGTACGGGTTGTACCGGACAGTACCATCAGTACGGATCTTCGGGCGGCGGACATTGTTCTGCAGGCGCGTGCGAGCACGCTCGACAGCAGGGGCCGCCGAAGGAGCCGGCGGTGCGGCCGGCGGCGACGGAGGAGCACCCGCGGCAGCGGCCGGTGCAGCTGCTGCGGGGTCGACGCGCACAGACGCGCTCTCGGGCACGTCGGGCGCTGGAGCGATGCGCTCCGCAGGGGCGCGCACGGGAGGCGCGCTCGTATCCAGCCCACGCTGCGAAGGATCGCCAGGAGCGGAGGCTGGACCTTGTGCTGTAGGACGCGTGGTACAAGCCGGCTGGATGCATGGCGCTGTAGCAAGCACGTCGCATGTGCCTTGTGCATCAATTGTAGATGAACGCTGCTCCTCTTGACCTGCAGGACATGTTTCAGGAAACAAAAAGGACAGATTGTAGTTTCTCACATTAGCATCCTGAACTACTGGCGTACTTGATGGGAACGACACAGGAGGATTTAAGGATGATAAATCGGGACAAGCACTAGTTGCAAAGGGAAATACTTGTTCATCGAAGACAACATCGCGGGAAATATAGATGCGACCGGTGGATTTATCAAGACATTTATATCCTTTATGAAACGGATTATATCCGAGAAAAACGCACATCTTGGAGCGGAACTCAAGCTTACGGGAGTTGTATTTGCGAAGACTAGGCCAACATGCACATCCGAATATATGAAGGAACGAGTAATCGGGAGTGATGTCAGAAGACGTGTGAGAGGTGTCATATTTTTCAGGGTCCGGCTAGGCATGCGATTGATCAAATAACATGCGGTAAGGAAGGCTTCATCCCAATAACGGAGAGGAAGATTGGAGTGGGCAAGGAGAGCAAGCCCGGTTTCAACCAAGTGACGGTGCTTACGCTCAGCGACACCGTTTTGTTGAGAAGTGTGTGGACATGACACGCGATGGGAAATACCTACACGCTGAAAAAAATTATGTAAGCGATGGTACTCGCCCCCCCCCCCCCCCCCCCCCCCAATCAGATTGTACCACCCGAATTTTTGTGTTGAGGAGTCGTTCAACATGAGCTTGAAAGTTGTAGAAAACTTGTTCGACATCAGATTTATGTTTAAGAAGATAAATCCAAGTAAAGCGGCTAAAGTCATCAACAAAGCTAACATAAAATTTAAAACCTCCGGAAGAGGCGAGGGCAGGCCCCCACACATCGGTATGAATAAGCTCAAGCGGTTTCGAAGAAACACGAGAAGAATAATTATAAGGTAATTGATGACTTTTGGCACGCTGACATGCGTCACAAACGAAAGTATCATGACTCGACGAACAAGGGAGTTTATTTGACCGAACGACAGACTCAACTACATTATTTGATGGGTGACCCAAGCGATGATGCCAATGACTTGATGAAGAACGAACTTCGGGAAAAAGCTTGACGTGACGATGACGACGGCCGACCACACGGGATGGGGTAGAGACCATTGTGGCTTCTACCGAGAAGAAGGACCCTCCTCGTGATTTTGTCCTTCACACAAAAGAAATAACGATGAAATTCCACAAACACTCGATTATCCGAAACAAGGCGATAAACAGAAAGTAGATGCTTGTGAATTTCAGGAACATGCAAAACATTTTTGAGGATGATGGGATCACGTGAGCCAGCAAGTTTAGTATGACCAATGTGAGAAATTTCCAAACCTGCACCGTTTGCAACTTGAACTTGATCCTTCCCACCATAGCGCTCGTGCATCGTCAGGCGGTCGAGGTCGTTGGTGAGGTGGTCGGTGGCACCAGTATCGAGGTACCAGTTGTTGTCGCGGTGGCCGTGCGTCACAATGTTGATGCTGCGATGCTCATCCGACTGGTAGGCGTGGTTGTAGTGCTCACGGCAGTCGAGGGTGTAGTGCCCCTCCTTGCGGCATATCTGGCACTTGGGGGGACGACGGTTTCTACCACCGCCGCCGCAGTTGTGGTGGCCGCCATTGTTGCCACGGCCGCCGTTGCCACCATGGTGGCCACTATTGCCACCGTTGTAGCCGCCGTTACGATTTCCATGGCCACCATTGTTGTTGCAGTTGCCATCGCGGGACCCGGAGCCATTGCCCTGGCGCACGACGTTGTTGGCCGAGGAAGAGAAATCGCCGCTGTTGGCGGCATGCTGCTCCTGACGCACCTCGAAGCTGAGGAGGTAGGCGTAGAAGTCGGAGAGGCTCACGTCTCCGTTGAAGATGGCGAGCGAGGTCATGAGAGGGTCATACTCCTGACCCAGCCCGTCGATGATGTGCCCGATGATCTCATCATCGGACAGTACGTCGCCGACGGTGGCCAAGGCATCGGCATAGCCCGTCATCTTGTGGAAATACTCCGCCGCCGACATGTCCTTCTTCTTCGTCTGCGACAGCTGCGTGCAGAGTTGGCGTACGCTGGCCCGGTTTTGGGCGGCGAACATGGCTCCGAGGGCGGACCAGACGGCCGCCGAGGAGGTCGCTTGCGTCATCTGGGTGAGCACTTCCTCCGTCATGGAGGACAGGAGCGCGCCAAGTACAGCCTGGTCGGTTCTCCGCCATGGCTCGTACGCGGGGTTGGGCACCGAGTGCGCAGCGTCGCCGGTGCCCTCAGTGATCGTCTGCGGCGGCGCGGGGACGGAGCCGTCGAGGTAGCCGAAGAGGCCAGCGCCGGTGAGGTTGGGGACGACCTGCGCTTTCCATAGCAGGAAATTGGCGCGGGTGAGCCGGACAGTGCTGAGGCCGGCGAGCGACGGCATGGTGACGGTGGGGGCGGAGACGATCGCGCCGGCGGTGGAGTTGACGATCGCGCCGGTGGTGCCAGTCATGGTGGCGTGGAGATGGAATCGATGCTCTGATTACCAAGTTGGAAATAAGAAGATATGATTTGCCGTGAATTGCCTCTTGGGCATTGCCTTCTCTTTATAGACAGAATTACAACTTGTACACCAAGATGAGATCACAAAGAATCGATCTAAGGATTTCTATACATCGGATATGATATGCTAATGATCATATTCCTAATTCTGGAGATATTTACGTTAACAGAAGGGCGTCGGGGCTGTCCGGAAGCACCTCAGGGCCACGGACGTTAAGAAGGAACGACAACAGCTGGAGGCCAACGTTGTCCTGGTCGTCAATTCCCCATCCAACTAGCCAATGTTTGCATTACTAACAATGAACTTCCCATAGCCATTTTTTCCTTTCTTTTTCTGTTTTTTTTTCTTTTGATTTTCTTTTTTTTTCTTTCATTTTTCTATTTTGAAAAAGTTCATGGTATCGTAAAATGTCCACAAATTCGAAAACTATTCGCAAATATGAAAGATGTTCGTGATTTCTGAAATTGTTTATGAATTTGAAAAATGGTCCAGAGTTAAAAAATGTTCGTGAATTCAAAAAATGACGCGAACTCAAAAAATGTTCACAGGTAAAAACAAATGTTCACACACTTCAAAAAAGGTTCATAATTTTGAAAAATGTTCATAATTTTCAACAAATGTTGGCGAATTAAAAAACATTGCGCATTTCAAAAAGTTTGTGGTTTGCAAAAAAATGTTTGCGAATTTCAAAAACTGTTTGTGGATTCAAAAACAAGTTTGTGGATTAAAAAAGTTCACAGATTAAAAAATGATTGTGAATTTCAAAAAATGTTTGAATTTGAAAATGCTTGTGGATAACTAAAAATGTTCATGAATTTGAAAAAGTATTTGTGAATTTGAAAAAATGTTTGTGGATTTGAAAAATAGTGAATTACTAAAAAAATGTTCATGAATTTCAAAAAAAAATTGCCATTTCAAAAAACATTCTTGAATTTAGAAAAATGTTCGTGAATTCTAAAAATATTTGTTGTTTGCAAAAAATGTTTGCAGATTTGCAAAATTATTCACGAATTCAAAAAATGTTTGTGGATTAAAAAATGTTCATGAATTAAAAAAGGTTTACTAATTCAAAAAAATTGTGAATTCAATGTTCATTAATTTCGAAAAATGTTCTTGAATTCAACAAATGTTCATGAATTCCAAAAATGTTCATGACATCAAAAAACATTTGCAAAATCAAAAATGTTCGCAGATTCTTGAAAAAGTTTGCAAATTTGAAAACCTTGTTTTCTCAAAAAAAAAAAAAAAATTTGAGAAAAATTTCGTGAATTGAAAATGTATTTATGAAATTTGATATACATTCATAGATTTTAAATAATTCATGAATTACAAAAATATCCGCAAATTCAAAAAATATTCATGAATTTGGATATGAAAAATAACGAAACATGATAAATTAAAAGAAAAAACGAAAATGAAAAAAAGAAAAAGCGGAGAAACCAAAAGAAAGCACAGAAAAAAACTAGTGGAAGGTTCTGGAACCTACAACCCTCCAAAACCAGAAAGGGAGTCTCCTGGAAAAGTCTACTTGCGCCGGCCTATATCTGCACGTGCGACTGCTCGGGTGTGCATTTGCTCAACCAACGTCGACCTGTGTGACGCATAGTTTTCCCGCTTGTTCACCACACGGGTGCAGCTATGTCTCGGGGCGCGGCTTTGTCTCACCTGCTGCGAGACGCAGAAACTGCTCACCTCAAGGGCAACATGTAGTGGGCCAGGCCATTATAGGCTAGGTGTTTTCTTCTTTCAGTGCAAAGTTTTTTTTTTCTCTTTTTTGCTTTCTTTTTCATACTTTGTTTATATTTTTAAAATGCTCTAAAAATATAAGTATATATATGAAGAACTTACTTTCTTCAGTTTTTTAAAAATGTTCACCGTGTATTTATAAAAATGTTTGGGAATGTAAAATTTTTGTACTTGTGGTTACATTTAAAAAATATTCGAGCCATTCAAAAACGTACTCACGCGTTTAAAAATTGTTCAAGCAATGTAAATTTTTTGTTCATGCAAGTTTAAAAAATATTTGCATTATTCAAAAAAAATTGTGACATTTGAAATATTCACAATTTTAAAAAATTATGTTCATGAAATTTGAAAAAAAAATCATCTTGTATTGAAAAAATGTTCAACGTGTATCAAAAAATGTGTTTCGTGTGTAGACAAAAAAAGGTACAACGTTTATTTAAAAACTGTCATGTATTTTAAAAAACTGCTTAAGGTCTATCTAAAAATATTTCACATGTATCCAATAAATGTTCAATGTGCACTAAAAAAATGTTCAATATGTATATGAAAATTCGAAGAAATGTTGAAACATGTATTTGAAAAAATGTTCCCCATGCATATGAAAAAAGGCCAACGTTTATCACAAAAAATTTCAGCACGTATATGTACAACTTGTACTAAAAAAGTCGACATCTATTTGTAGAAAAACATAATGAAAAAGGGGAAAACGAACAGAAAGGAAAGAAAACAAAAAAGGAAAACCATGAAAAAAACACAGGAAAAAAGAAAATGAAAAAAGCCACGTGAAACCTTCCCAAAACTGGTTGAAGGTTCCACGAACCGGTGCAAAACCTTCGCAAAACTGCTCTGTACGTGTTAATTGGGCTAGCCCATCATATCGCTCGCCTACTGCGAGACAGAACTCGGTCTCGCAGCTGGCGAGATATAACTCTTGCGGCTATGTCTCGCTTGTAGGGTGGATGTCATATATCTTATTGCGATTCCTACTTAGGGCTCGCTTTTAGCGCCAGCAAAGTCAGTCAGGGCCCAGTAAGTGCGGTACGAGAGATTTTGTTTTTGTTTTCCTATGTGTGTATTTTCTGGTTTGTCTCCTAGCTTTTCCTAGTTTTTCGGTTTTCTGTGAGGTGAGGTAGTTTTTGTGTCCCTTTTTTCGGTTTAACCTTTTTTTTATTTCTTTTCCTTTTTTATTTTTATTTCTCCTATTGTCTTTTTATTTATTTTAATTTTTCTTTTCACATTCTATTATTTTTAGCTTTTTACTTCTTTTGTTCCTTTTTATTTTTGCTCATCCAGTATTCAAAAATCTTTGTGTTGTATTAAAACAATATGGTGTAATTTTAAAATGGTCATCATGTATTTGAAAAAAGTTCAGCATTTATTATATAAAAATTCGTCATGTATTAAATAACACTAATTTTGTATTAAAATGTTGATCATATATTTTAAAAATGTTCATCGTATATTTAAAAGTAGTTCATTTGTGTATTTATAATATACGCCATGTATTTTGAAAACTTTCATCTTGTGTTGAAAATATTCACCGTGTACCCAAAAAATTCATCGTGTATTAAAATATGTTCACTGCGTATATTAAAATTCTACTAGTGTATTTAACAAGTTTCATTGTAAATTAAAAAAGGTTGATCATGTTTTTGAAAAATATTCATCTAACTAAAAAGTGTAACTTTTACTTTTCATTTCTTTCTTCTTATTTTAATTTTATACTTTTTGTTTCATTTTCTTTTCATTCTTATTTATTTTTGTTCATCATGTATTACAAAAATGTTCATCGAGTACTAAAAAGATTTTTCAGATATTAAAAAATGTTCATCATGTATTTAAAAACTACTTCCTCGAGTACATCCTGTATCATTAAAGGGGAGTTGAGGTTTTCATCGAGTACTATTTTTTTCCCGTCAAAAAAATAGTACTCGATGAAAACCCCAACTCCCCTTTAATGGTAAAGGATGTACATTTTTTTAAAGACGTGAACACACTTTTGAAATTGCATGAACAATTTTTTCAATAGTTGTGGACACTTTTAAAAATTGCACCAACACTAGAAAATGCGTAATCACTTTTTTAAAATGTGAAAAAATAAATAAAGACGTGAACACTATTTAGACCTCTATGAATATTTTTAAATTTTGTGAACATTTTTGTAAAATGACACTATTTCCTGCATAGGTGGACACTTCTGAAAATTACACAAATTTTTTAAACATGTTTATGTGTTTTAGTAGAAGGGCTGAACTACGCAACAGCGCCACATTTTTGTCTTATTCGGCAACCGCTGTAGGGTGGTCCACAGCCCATGTGACATACATGCAAAATGCATGGTCTGTATTAGTCTTGGGCGCGGCGGCGACTGGCAACACTCCACCCCATGTTGCGGAGGATGCACGATGACCTACCTTTGATGCGCACATACCAGTGGTTGCAAAAGAGCAAGTATAATAAGGTGATGTAAGTGGGCTGCAAAAGTGTATATTTTGCTAAGCTGGAAGAGAGAGAAGAGGAGAGAGAAGAGAAGCGGGTTGTAGATTAAGAGCTAGTGTTAGCACAGGCTTCAAAAAACTTTGTGAGAATGTGAGGTGGGTAATGTGTTAACAAAGGAGCACTTCTTTGTAGCTAACTATTATACATGTTGATTATTAGATTGACTATAAATGACATGGCAATATCCTATAGCCAACAGTCGGCTCTATTATTAGTCATGCTCAGAGCAGAGCTATGGTAGGTTGCTAGGTTTGATTGTTCATGTGTCGCGGTAAAAGGGAAAGCTACAGTGTTACTGTTGACAGCAGTGCTCCAACTTGCTTTTTTTTTTTTTTTTTTTTTGCGGGTGACCAACTTGCTTTTTCTACATGCACTTATGTGCTTGCAACGACTTAGAGCAATTCTAGTAGAGTCGCCATATGGCTCGATCGGCATAATAACCATCAATACGATGATTTTGTGCCAAGGTGGCACTCTAGCAGAATCGTCATCCTGCCCTCGATCACCATAATTTTGGGACGTCACTCTATATCGAGCCCGCGAGCCTCCATATTTGGAGGTTTGGCGAGAAAATATGTTGCGCTCTCAATCCGCCCAAATATTGGCGCCACAGACTTTTCAAGACGCACTCTCACTTCTGATGCTGCCCATATCCCCGCACTGCCTTTGATTCCAGTCACCTCTAACGCCCGGGCATGCATGATTTGGCCCATGCCGCCTCTGTTGAGCCATTCTCGGACCTCCCGCGCTTCGCCGCAGGCCTGCGCCTTCTTCCCGCTGTCCAACCGCATCACCCTTTCCGTCGCGCGACCTCGACAACTTGCCCGGAGGTAAATTTCTCCAACCTTTTCTTGTAGATTTATTTTAGCGGCTCATAGATTCGTGCAAATGACATAGGATTCGTACCATTTGTAGATTGATTCGATGGTGGAGCTAATGTTTTTCGATGATTCGTAGTCGGATTCGAGTTTCAACTCCGAGAATGAAATCATGGACGCTGAAGAAGATGAGGTGATATTGATGGTTGCTGACTGAATAGAATCAACGGGACCAAAGATACAATCACCAAGTGCACGAAAGTGCTCGCTCAAACTGTGGTCCGTGTTTATGGACCGCAGTATCTGCGAGCACTCAATGCCGAGGATATGGCCAGGCTTCTAATGATGCATGAAGTAAATGGTTGGCCTGAAATGCTAGAGAGTGTGGATTGTATGCACTAGAAGTGGAAAAAAAATCCTGCATCTTGGCCCGGCCAATTCGCCGGACATTGCAAGGATCCAACCATAATTTTGGAAGTTGTTGCCTCCAAAGATCTATGGATCTATCATTGCTACTTTTGTTGCCTAGATCTCACAATGACATTAATGTCTTACATAGATCTCATCTGTTTCAAAGGTAGCCGCTGGTACTTCTCCACCTTGCAACTCACAATGAATGGACATCAGTATGACCCAGGCTACTATCTAGCCGATGGCATCTATCCATCACGGTCAACATTTGTTAGGACAATTTCTAAGCCGGAGAGCAGGAAATGTAAGCATTTCGCCAAGGTGCAAGAAGCTCAGAGGAAAGAAATTGAGAGGGCATTTCACTAGTGCTGAAAAGCCTAGCTATGGCGTGGCAAAAAGTGCCTTGATGATGTGGGAACCCAACGCCACCAATATGGCGCCAGTGTTAAAAAATAGTGGTGGCGTTGGAGCCCACGTCAGTGTAGGAGATATGCCCTAGAGGCAATAATAAATGTTATTGATTATCTCCCTGTTCATAATTAGGTTTATGTTCCATGCTATAACTGCAATGATTCTCGAGTCTGCAAATAAAACGAGGCTTGGAGGGAAACTCATGTGCACGTGTGGGATAATAAACGGTAAAAAGTATTCCTAGTCAAGCCTCTATGACTGGCTCAAGTATTGCATGATGATCCTGTTTTCCTGATCATGGGCATGACTATGCCGGCAATTTTGAGGGCACAATTGTTGGTAGAACACTTGTGTTGAATCGACCCGATTGATGTTATGCTATGAGATACATTCGTCATAAGTTAATGGTTAATAACACAGAGATGGTTAACGTTTGCATGATTCCTTAGACCATGAGAGTATTGAGTTTCTTCATGCTTGCTTCATGAACTTTGGGGTTTGTTAAACGTCATCCGTAAATGGGTGGCTATTACGGCGGCTTACGGGTTCATGGAAAAGTGTGTCAAGTAACTTGATAGCTCGAGATTGGGATTTGCTCCTCCGACGATGGAGAGATATCTCTGGGCCCTCTCGGTGTTACGGTATCCATCATCGTCTGGCCAGACACATTGTGATTTGATCACAGGGATGCCGGAACATAGAAACGAGAAAAGAGAACAATACCGGCAACGAGGTAACTGGCATTATGGACAAGTGTTGATCCACGAGGATGCCGATGTTTCTCACCTCAGGTATTTGTAACATATCGCGAAGCAACAGGAATAGCACACGGCAACTGGAGGTTCACTCGAATATTCATTCATGTGGGTATAGGGGTCAATATGGGTGTCCACGGCTCCGATGTTGATCATTGATCGGAAGGGGTTCCGGGTCATGTCTATACTTCACCGAACCTATAGGGTCACACGCTTAAGGGTCATCTATCTGCTGAATACTAGACAGGGAGTCTGAGAGAAAATCACCGAAAAAGTTTCGGACGAAACGGAAACGTTCCGGAGAGGATATCGGAATAGTTCCGGTGAAACTGAAAAGTTGTTTCAGGGTATTCCATAAAGTCAAATTGGTTTCGACACATGCCTGGAAATTATTGGAAGGTACCAGAATTGTTCCGGTAACTTCTGAGATTTTTCAGAGACAAAAACCGGAAATGTTCCGGACTGCCGGAACCGCTTTAGTTGCTTTTCACAGGTGAAAATCACTAAACCGAAAAGTTGTTTCGGAGTACACCATAAAGTCAAATTGGTTTCGGCACATGCCTGATAATTCTTGGAGGGTGCCAGAATCATTCTGGAAACTTTCTGGAATTTTCCGGAATGAAAACCGGAAATGTTTCGGAGCTGCCGAAACCGCTTCAGATGCTTTTCGCAGATGAAAATCACTAAACCGGAATTGTTCCGACTCGCGTTGAAAATTATTTTGGTGGGTACTGGAAATGTTCTAAGCCCACATGAATATTTTCAGTTCGATCAGACGCTGAAAAATGTCGTCGTGAATAGTGAAAGTGCTTTTTGGGATATTTATGGAAAAGTCACCTTTTGGGATATTTTCCCAAAAAGGTTTCTAGAAGGCTTGGGGGCCAAGAAACCCTACCCCTTGGATTTCCTATAAATAGAGGTGGAGGGGCTGCCTCCACACTCAACTCCTTCTCACATACAAATGCCATGACATTTCTGGCTTCTCTCTCCCTCCCAGCGAAATAGTTTCGTAGAGCCGAAAGGCTGTCTGGGTTCCGGTGGGAACTAGTTCTGGACGGCGAAGCCCTGCCGGATAGATGACACCGTATGTGTGCAACTCTGTAGAGAGATCGTAGTTTCGGTCTTAGTTCGAGAGTGCCTCCCGAAGGGCTGTCCGTGTGACCGTCCGAGTTTTGGAGGTCCTCCCGAAGGGCTGTCCGAGTGACAGTCCGAGTTTCGGAGGTCCTCCCGAAGGGCTGTCCGCGACACCGTCCGGGGGACTGTGCGACCGCCTCCCGGAGGGCTGTCCGCGGGGCAGATGAGGGTATACATCCTCGCGGTTGGGAGGTTGTAAAATTCTAGCTGCGGGGATCTGCACCGCCGTTCGTCATCGACTCTACTTCCGCTGCGCTACGAGTCGGTAACGAAACAGATCAAACCTTGTATGCAGTCTCCATAGTGATCCTGGGCTGGTGCGTAGGTCGAATTTTTTTGTTTTCTGCTGCGTTACCCTACAGTGGCATCAAGAGCCGTGCTATGCGTAGATGCAGGTTGCGATCTAGAATACATAGAGATGTATGGGTGTTGCACAATATAATTAGGTAGTAGATGAGTTCTATTGCTGAAAATTATTTGTGCGGGTAGCAGATGAAATCTGTTACCCGATGTTCTTGTTGCTTCCCTGGAATTTGCATATTTCTGATCTTGATAACGGTATGGTGGAGTTTCAAAGTTCTGGCAATCCGCGATCCTGATTGATCAACGAAGTGCTAACAGTTCTTTGAATTCCACCGTAGTTAAAAAGAAAGATGAAATTTCGCAGACGAAAGGGCAATGCAGATATGATCTGCACGGGGGTCACGCGTATGACGAAGTTTAGTATGGGGCTCGAGATTTTATTATCTCGTGTTTCATACACCCCGCAATGTTAATCTAGCGACTTGGGTTATCATGCTTGATGATGGATGTTGGTAGCTTCGGTTTGTTTCGAAACCTTAGAAGCCACGTAAAATAAAATTTTGCATGAACCGATTAGAGGTGTCTAACTTGGTTTTGCAGGATGGTTTGCATGTGCATGTGATGTGGTATAGCAGTGTTCATAATAATTTGATTATGTATGAGATGGCTATATGATGTAAATTGATTAACATGACCTGCGTGTCATGATTCGGCATGATGGCTGGAGCCGTATGATTGCACTTTAATGACCTGCGTGTCAACCTTATGTAATGCACTTATTTTATTAGCTATAGAGATAGCAATATTATCTGGTGCATCGACTAGGTGGTGGCAATCTTCGCGAAGGTGAACACCGACGCGAATGCCGAAGACGAAGAAATGAAAGACTTCTCCGTCAGAAAGGGCTATACCATATCTTGCTATTATGAATTGCCTGAGATGTTTATCCCTTATGATGCACCCTTCTTGATTGCGCGGTAGTTGCTTTTTATTAGGGTGATCTCTCACAAAAATATCAAGTAGTTAGTGTTCTCCCAAGTGTAGCACCGTCACGGCACCTATCTTTTCGGGGTGCGCCGTGTCACACGGGTACGAACGATTAGGGATGTGTGAGGCGGGTGAGTTGAGACCTCGCAGCGAGATCACTTGGTTGTCTTGACGTTCAGGCATGACCGTCATGAGCTCGGAACACACGCATCGAAAGATGAACAAGAGTCGCATGGAAGATGTGATTGGCAAGTTTGCCTACCGGTTGAGATTTCCGTCATCAGTGGTGTTACACCAATGGCGAACAATTGATACGTGGGTCTTGTATCACTCACAATCAATTATGAGAGATATTGATTTGAGTGGGAGCGCATTGTTGAATTAACTTGTTTAATTCTCAGTGCAATTAATTTTGAACACTGTCTAAGTGTGATTTGCATAATAGTTGTAGAAGAATGGCTCGCGTTTCCACCTTTCCTATTAAAATTGAATAGCTGTTTAATATCTGGTTAAAACTTTACGGTTGGTAAACGTAATGTGAGGATTGTCCTCTAGAGTGCCGAGAAGGACTTTGTTCTATCGCATATTTTTGGTATTCTCCCGCTAATGCTATGGATCATGTGACTCACGTCCTTCGATCCAAAAGCTAAAATTCCGTTACGGTCGAGTGAAATATGTTTGCTTCCATGAGACCCGAACTTCAAAAGTTTTGGGATAGTTATGTGATATTCATGGAACTGAAAATTAATTTTCAGATACAAACAAAGGCTGAAAGATATGAGATATCTAAAGACATGTTTGTTTGCAAACTATTAGTAAAAGTGTTTACTGGGCATTTGACTGATAAGAGAGGGATCCAGAAGAACGCCTGTCATATGATGATGGTGAATAAAACAACAACTTAAAGAGAAAGGAAGTATCCGGAAGGGTGTTAGTGAAACTTTCACGCCTAGGAAGTCCGGGGCTAACGCCACTCTTAAGTTGGATGCTTCTTCTGAGAGTAGGAGAAATACTAGAAGTTAAACTGTTAGAAGTATAAAGGCAAAAGGAAAGAAGACTGGAATATCCAGCTCATGTATGAATGTCATACAAGTTTTTTGATGTATAGAAGGCTGGTCATAGATATAGTTCTTGGGAATTATGGTTAAAAATGTTAATCACTAATTCTTGGGTATTGTGAGTTAAATCACAAAGATACCCGCTCGATTGCATTCTGTTGCAACTCGATGTAAGAACTACTATGGCCTGAAGGACTAGCCAGGAATGAGATTTAGATACACGCAGGGAACATAGTAAATGTTACTATGCCTTCCATCGGTGTATTCCCTATGTATTTACTTTCATAATTCATTTTAGAGTTTCACACTCTAGCCCTTTGCATAAAGTATCTTGCAAGAAGGTTGTTCATAAGAGAACTTTTAATGTTCGGAGTTATGAATAACAAAAGGGGGCCATACTTTCATTATGAATGAGAAGTATGTTATGAATATTGATAATAATACATTACCTCTGTATTTACTTTCATAATTCATTTAGAGTTTCATACACTCTATCCCTTTGCATAAGGTATCTTGCAAGGAGGTTATTCATAAGAGAACTTTTGATGTTCGGTGTTATGAATAACATGAAGGGCCATGCTTCCATCCAGAATGGGATGTATGTTATGAATATTGATGGTAATATGATACATCCATAACACTGATGCTAAATGTCGGAAGACTAAAAGAATACCACATATGTGTGGCACTGCATTTGGTCACATTGGAGAAACCCGCATGGAAAATTCCATTATGATGGATTTTAAAGTCATTTGATTTTGAATCATCTGACACTTGCAACTTTCCTCTGAAAGGTGAAGTGACTGAAATACCGTTCACATGCCATAAGGAACGAGCAAAGAACATATTGGTGATCATACATTATGATGTGTGTAGTCCAATAAATGTTGTTGCAAGTAGTGGATTTGTCTATCTTCAGAAATGACTCAAGTAGATATATGGATATTTACTTGTTGAGACGTAAGTCTGGATCTTTTGAATTCATTCATAAGGTTTTCAAAAATGAAGTAGAAGTTGTTGTAACAAGAAAATTATGTTTCTACAATTCGATTGCAGAAAGGAATATTTGAGTTACGAGTTTAGCGAATGTCTGATGAGTTGTGAAAGGGGTTTCATAACTTGCACCTCCCGGAGCACCACTGCAAGTGGAAAGTCTATGAAGATGTAATCGAACCATTTATGACATGGTAAGATCAAAGATGACATAAATAAATTTGCCATTATTCCTTTTATAGAGTGATGCTTTAGAGACTGCGGCTTTTACACTGAAAAGAGCTCCATCAGGTCTGTTGAAATGACGCCATGGTATGGTACGCCCAACCATGTTATATCTTTTCTTAACATTTGGAATATGGGGCTTGTGTAAAAGGTTACAAACCTATTCCAAATCAGACAAGTGCTGCTTTGTAAGGTTATCCCAAGTCATTGGGAATTCCCCCACCACTATACCGAGGCAAAGGGTTTTGCCGCAAAACGGTATGCTTTTAAAAAGAATAGTTCTTTCAAAAAGTGAGTGGGAGGACAGTGCAACTCGACGAGATAACCAGTATCTTCGTCATCAGATCAAAGGAAAGAAACCTTGGAAGTGATTCCAGAGTTTCCTACTGCGACTGATACGGAAGTCTCTACAATAAAATGTATGGACTTCGGTCAAACTTGCAGCTGAACCACGTAGGCAAAGCTCGTGCAAACCTATCAGGTGCGCAAATGAGATATTGTTGTTAGACAACAGTATACCTACGATACACAAGGAAGCATTGATGGGCCCTGACTCCGGAATTGGCTAAATGCCAATACAATCCGAGATAGTTTCCATATATGTGATTCGAGATTAAAATCTTGATACACCTTTCGGAAGACTTAGAGTCTAACGAATATTTATGGAACTAAAAACTGATACGGATAAAATGTTTTATCCATAAAGCTCGACTTGTTGCAATAACAAGTTCAAGGAGTTGACTACGATGAGATTGTCTCACCGTAGCGACGCTTGAAGTCGGTTCGGGTTGAACTAGCAATTAATACATATTTCAATCATGAGATATGAAACATGGATGACAAAAGGATTTCCATCTCATGGAAATGAAACCTAGGACTTGTATGTGATACACTCCAAAGTAATTTGTCGATCCAGAGGATGCTAGTAAGTATGCAAACTTCAGAGTTCCAGCGATGGACAGAAGAGAGCAAAGTGGAGTTGGAATCTTCGTTTTTGATGAAATGGTCAAAAGAGTTTGACTTCATCAAATGGGTATCGAAGATGCTTGTGATTCAAGAAAGTAAGTGGGAGCATAATAATATTTCTAGAAACCTTGTGTACTTGACACATTGTTAATTGGAAATAAATTTCTTGACACGAATTAGGACTTCATTTGAAAATAGTTTTTCGATGAAGTGCTTAGGCTAAATAGCCTCAATATTAGGCATGATGATCTATGGAGATAGATTTACCTAATGGGGCTAAGCTATGAATACATATTGACAAGATGCTAAAACCTTTTAGCATTGAAAACCGTCAAGGAGCGATTCTTGCCGAAGTCACATGGAAAGAGTTTTTGCAAGACTCGGTGTCCCAAAACACTGATGAGCAAAATACATGATGGTGATTCCACACACTCTTGTGTTTGGATTAATCATGTATTCCATGGTATGTAAAAACAACCAGATATGTCCAATACTCCAAAGTTGTTGCGAGTATAGATACCAAAGTGATCAAAGTACTGATCATAGGACAACAGTGAAAGATGTCATTGAGTACTAGAGTAGTAGTGATGACATGTTTTCTCGCAAGCAGAGATTATGAAGTACTCGTTGTAAGTAATTACATCGATACCGTCTTCATCAATGCTCCATGCGATTTTCGATTTAAGTTAAGGGTTTTGTGTAATACACAATATGGTGGCACGGTAGTTGGAAATTGTTCCAAACAAGATACTGTGGCGAATTCTATAACAAAGGCTAAGTATGTTGACGCTTAAGAAGTGACAAAGAAGTTGTTGAATCATATAGTTCATTCATGAACTTAGTATGGTTCCAAGATGGCTTTGGTCTATGGGACACTATTGCAGATAGTTGCTCCATAGCTCAGTCTGAGGAATCAGGTTTCAACCAATGATTCACACATATGCAAAGCCAAGTCCACACAAAATATGAATTTTGTGAAAGCGTGAAAACGCAAGGATATGCAAAGTTACACACGGAACTGAAGTCGTCAGATCCGTTGGACATTAGGCTATACCACATCCGAAGCATATTTTACACCAGTATGCCATAGGTGTAAAGTGCATTAGCATTGACTAGATTATTGACTCTAGTGCAGGTGGGAGTCTGTAGGAGATATGCCCTAGAGGCAATAATAAATGTTATTGATTATCTCCCTGTTCATAATTAGGTTTATGTTCCATGCTATAACTGCAATGATTCTCGAGTCTGCAAATAAAACGAGGCTTGGAGGGAAACTCATGTGCACGTGTGGGATAATAAACGGTAAAAAGTATTCCTAGTCAAGCCTCTATGACTGGCTCAAGTATTGCATGATGATCCTGTTTTCCTGATCATGGGCATGACTATGCCGGCAATTTTGAGGGCACAATTGTTGGTAGAACACTTGTGTTGAATCGACCCGATTGATGTTATGCTATGAGATACATTCGTCATAAGTTAATGGTTAATAACACAGAGATGGTTAACGTTTGCATGATTCCTTAGACCATGAGAGTATTGAGTTTCTTCATGCTTGCTTCATGAACTTTGGGGTTTGTTAAACGTCATCCGTAAATGGGTGGCTATTACGGCGGCTTACGGGTTCATGGAAAAGTGTGTCAAGTAACTTGATAGCTCGAGATTGGGATTTGCTCCTCCGATGATGGAGAGATATCTCTGGGCCCTCTCGGTGTTACGGTATCCATCATCGTCTGGCCAGACACATTGTGATTTGATCACAGGGATGCCGGAACATAGAAACGAGAAAAGAGAACAATACCGGCAACGAGGTAACTGGCATTATGGACAAGTGTTGATCCACGAGGATGCCGATGTTTCTCACCTCGGGTATTTGTAACATATCGCGAAGCAACAGGAATAGCACACGGCAACTGGAGGTTCACTCGAATATTCATTCATGTGGGTATAGGGGTCAATATGGGTGTCCACGGCTCCGATGTTGATCATTGATCGGAAGGGGTTCCGGGTCATGTCTATACTTCACCGAACCTATAGGGTCACACGCTTAAGGGTCATCTATCTGCTGAATACTAGACAGGGAGTCTGAGAGAAAATCACCGAAAAAGTTTCGGACGAAACGGAAACGTTCCGGAGAGGATATCGGAATAGTTCCGGTGAAACTGAAAAGTTGTTTCAGGGTATTCCATAAAGTCAAATTGGTTTCGACACATGCCTGGAAATTATTGGAAGGTACCAGAATTGTTCCGGTAACTTCTGAGATTTTTCAGAGACAAAAACCGGAAATGTTCCGGACTGCCGGAACCGCTTTAGTTGCTTTTCACAGGTGAAAATCACTAAACCGAAAAGTTGTTTCGGAGTACACCATAAAGTCAAATTGGTTTTGGCACATGCCTGATAATTCTTGGAGGGTGCCAGAATCATTCTGGAAACTTTCTGGAATTTTCCGGAATGAAAACCGGAAATGTTTCGGAGCTGCCGAAACCGCTTCAGATGCTTTTCGCAGATGAAAATCACTAAACCGGAATTGTTCCGGCTCGCGTTGAAAATTATTTTGGTGGGTACTGGAAATGTTCTAAGCCCACATGAATATTTTCAGTTCGATCAGACGCTGAAAAATGTCGTCGTGAATAGTGAAAGTGCTTTTTGGGATATTTATGGAAAAGTCACCTTTTGGGATATTTTCCCAAAAAGGTTTCTAGAAGGCTTGGGGGCCAAGAAACCCTACCCCTTGGATTTCCTATAAATAGAGGTGGAGGGGCTGCCTCCACACTCAACTCCTTCTCACATACAAATGCCATGACATTTCTGGCTTCTCTCTCCCTCCCAGCGAAATAGTTTCGTAGAGCCGAAAGGCTGTCTGGGTTCCGGTGGGAACTAGTTCTGGACGGCGAAGCCCTGCCGGATAGATGACACCGTATGTGTGCAACTCTGTAGAGAGATCGTAGTTTCGGTCTTAGTTCGAGAGTGCCTCCCGAAGGGCTGTCCGTGTGACCGTCCGAGTTTTGGAGGTCCTCCCGAAGGGCTGTCCGAGTGACAGTCCGAGTTTCGGAGGTCCTCCCGAAGGGCTGTCCGCGACACCGTCCGGGGGACTGTGCGACCGCCTCCCGGAGGGCTGTCCGCGGGGCAGATGAGGGTATACATCCTCGCGGTTGGGAGGTTGTAAAATTCTAGCTGCGGGGATCTGCACCGCCGTTCGTCATCGACTCTACTTCCGCTGCGCTACGAGTCGGTAACGAAACAGATCAAACCTTGTATGCAGTCTCCATAGTGATCCTGGGCTGGTGCGTAGGTCGAAATTTTTTGTTTTCTGCTGCGTTACCCTACAGTGGCATCAAGAGCCGTGCTATGCGTAGATGCAGGTTGCGATCTAGAATACATAGAGATGTATGGGTGTTGCACAATATAATTAGGTAGTAGATGAGTTCTATTGCTGAAAATTATTTGTGCGGGTAGCAGATGAAATCTGTTACCCGATGTTCTTGTTGCTTCCCTGGAATTTGCATATTTCTGATCTTGATAATGGTATGGTGGAGTTTCAAAGTTCTGGCAATCCGCGATCCTGATTGATCAACGAAGTGCTAACAGTTCTTTGAATTCCACCGTAGTTAAAAAGAAAGATGAAATTTCGCAGACGAAAGGGCAATGCAGATATGATCTGCACGGGGGTCACGCGTATGACGAAGTTTAGTATGGGGCTCGAGATTTTATTATCTCGTGTTTCATACACCCCGCAATGTTAATCTAGCGACTTGGATTATCATGCTTGATGATGGACGTTGGTAGCTTCGGTTTGTTTCGAAACCTTAGAAGCCACGTAAAATAAAATTTTGCATGAACCGATTAGAGGTGTCTAACTTGGTTTTGCAGGATGGTTTGCATGTGCATGTGATGTGGTATAGCAGTGTTCATAATAATTTGATTATGTATGAGATGGCTATATGATGTAAATTGATTAACATGACCTGCGTGTCATGATTCGGCATGATGGCTGGAGCCGTATGATTGCACTTTAATGACCTGCGTGTCAACCTTATGTAATGCACTTATTTTATTAGCTATAGAGATAGCAATATTATCTGGTGCATCGACTAGGTGGTGGCAATCTTCGCGAAGGTGAACACCGACGCGAATGCCGAAGACGAAGAAATGAAAGACTTCTCCGTCAGAAAGGGCTATACCATATCTTGCTATTATGAATTGCCTGAGATGTTTATCCCTTATGATGCACCCTTCTTGATTGCGCGGTAGTTGCTTTTTATTAGGGTGATCTCTCACAAAAATATCAAGTAGTTAGTGTTCTCCCAAGTGTAGCACCGTCACGGCACCTATCTTTTCGGGGTGCGCCGTGTCACACGGGTACGAACGATTAGGGATGTGTGAGGCGGGTGAGTTGAGACCTCGCAGCGAGATCACTTGGTTGTCTTGACGTTCAGGCATGACCGTCATGAGCTCGGAACACACGCATCGAAAGATGAACAAGAGTCGCATGGAAGATGTGATTGGTAAGTTTGCCTACCGGTTGAGATTTCCGTCATCAGTGGTGTTACACCAATGGCGAACAATTGATACGTGGGTCTTGTATCACTCACAATCAATTATGAGAGATATTGATTTGAGTGGGAGCGCACTGTTGAATTAACTTGTTTAATTCTCAGTGCAATTAATTTTGAACACTGTCTAAGTGTGATTTGCATAATAGTTGTAGAAGAATGGCTCGCGTTTCCACCTTTCCTATTAAAATTGAATAGCTGTTTAATATCTGGTTAAAACTTTACGGTTGGTAAACGTAATGTGAGGATTGTCCTCTAGAGTGCCGAGAAGGACTTTGTTCTATCGCATATTTTCGGTATTCTCCCGCTAATGCTATGGATCATGTGACTCACGTCCTTCGATCCAAAAGCTAAAATTCCGTTACGGTCGAGTGAAATATGTTTGCTTCCATGAGACCCGAACTTCAAAAGTTTTGGGATAGTTATGTGATATTCATGGAACTGAAAATTAATTTTTAGATACAAACAAAGGCTGAAAGATATGAGATATCTAAAGACATGTTTGTTTGCAAACTATTAGTAAAAGTGTTTACTGGGCATTTGACTGATAAGAGAGGGATCCAGAAGAACGCCTGTCATATGATGATGGTGAATAAAACAACAACTTAAAGAGAAAGGAAGTATCCGGAAGGGTGTTAGTGAAACTTTCACGCCTAGGAAGTCCGGGGCTAACGCCACTATTAAGTTGGATGCTTCTTCTGAGAGTAGGAGAAATACTAGAAGTTAAACTGTTAGAAGTATAAAGGCAAAAGGAAAGAAGACTGGAATATCCAGCTCATGTATGAATGTCATACAAGTTTTTTGATGTATAGAAGGCTGGTCAGAGATATAGTTCTTGGGAATTATGGTTAAAAATGTTAATCACTAATTCTTGGGTATTGTGAGTTAAATCACAAAGATACCCGCTCGATTGCATTCTGTTGCAACTCGATGTAAGAACTACTATGGCCTGAAGGACTAGCCAGGAATGAGATTTAGATACACGCAGGGAACATAGTAAATGTTACTATGCCTTCCATCGGTGTATTCCCTATGTATTTACTTTCATAATTCATTTTAGAGTTTCACACTCTAGCCCTTTGCATAAAGTATCTTGCAAGAAGGTTGTTCATAAGAGAACTTTTAATGTTCGGAGTTATGAATAACAAAAGGGGGCCATACTTTCATTATGAATGAGAAGTATGTTATGAATATTGATAATAATACATTACCTCTGTATTTACTTTCATAATTCATTTAGAGTTTCATACACTCTATCCCTTTGCATAAGGTATCTTGCAAGGAGGTTATTCATAAGAGAACTTTTGATGTTCGGTGTTATGAATAACATGAAGGGCCATGCTTCCATCCAGAATGGGATGTATGTTATGAATATTGATGGTAATATGATACATCCATAACACTGATGCTAAATGTCGGAAGACTAAAAGAATACCACATATGTGTGGCACTGCATTTGGTCACATTGGAGAAACCCGCATGGAAAATTCCATTATGATGGATTTTAAAGTCATTTGATTTTGAATCATCTGACACTTGCAACTTTCCTCTGAAAGGTGAAGTGACTGAAATACCGTTCACATGCCATAAGGAACGAGCAAAGAACATATTGGTGATCATACATTATGATGTGTGTAGTCCAATAAATGTTGTTGCAAGTAGTGGATTTGTCTATCTTCAGAAATGACTCAAGTAGATATATGGATATTTACTTGTTGAGACGTAAGTCTGGATCTTTTGAATTCATTCATAAGGTTTTCAAAAATGAAGTAGAAGTTGTTGTAACAAGAAAATTATGTTTCTACAATTCGATTGCAGAAAGGAATATTTGAGTTACGAGTTTAGCGAATGTCTGATGAGTTGTGAAAGGGGTTTCATAACTTGCACCTCCCGGAGCACCACTGCAAGTGGAAAGTCTATGAAGATGTAATCGAACCATTTATGACATGGTAAGATCAAAGATGACATAAATAAATTTGCCATTATTCCTTTTATAGAGTGATGCTTTAGAGACTGCGGCTTTTACACTGAAAAGAGCTCCATCAGGTCTGTTGAAATGACGCCATGGTATGGTACGCCCAACCATGTTATATCTTTTCTTAACATTTGGAATATGGGGCTTGTGTAAAAGGTTACAAACCTATTCCAAATCAGACAAGTGCTGCTTTGTAAGGTTATCCCAAGTCATTGGGAATTCCCCCACCACTATACCGAGGCAAAGGGTTTTGCCGCAAAACGGTATGCTTTTAAAAAGAATAGTTCTTTCAAAAAGTGAGTGGGAGGACAGTGCAACTCGACGAGATAACCAGTATCTTCGTCATCAGATCAAAGGAAAGAAACCTTGGAAGTGATTCCAGAGTTTCCTACTGCGACTGATACGGAAGTCTCTACAATAAAATGTATGGACTTCGGTCAAACTTGCAGCTGAACCACGTAGGCAAAGCTCGTGCAAACCTATCAGGTGCGCAAATGAGATATTGTTGTTAGACAACAGTATACCTACGATACACAAGGAAGCATTGATGGGCCCTGACTCCGGAATTGGCTAAATGCCAATACAATCCGAGATAGTTTCCATATATGTGATTCGAGATTAAAATCTTGATACACCTTTCGGAAGACTTAGAGTCTAACGAATATTTATGGAACTAAAAACTGATACGGATAAAATGTTTTATCCATAAAGCTCGACTTGTTGCAATAACAAGTTCAAGGAGTTGACTACGATGAGATTGTCTCACCGTAGCGACGCTTGAAGTCGGTTCGGGTTGAACTAGCAATTAATACATATTTCAATCATGAGATATGAAACATGGATGACAAAAGGATTTCCATCTCATGGAAATGAAACCTAGGACTTGTATGTGATACACTCCAAAGTAATTTGTCGATCCAGAGGATGCTAGTAAGTATGCAAACTTCAGAGTTCCAGCGATGGACAGAAGAGAGCAAAGTGGAGTTGGAATCTTCGTTTTTGATGAAATGGTCAAAAGAGTTTGACTTCATCAAATGGGTATCGAAGATGCTTGTGATTCAAGAAAGTAAGTGGGAGCATAATAATATTTCTAGAAACCTTGTGTACTTGACACATTGTTAATTGGAAATAAATTTCTTGACACGAATTAGGACTTCATTTGAAAATAGTTTTTCGATGAAGTGCTTAGGCTAAATAGCCTCAATATTAGGCATGATGATCTATGGAGATAGATTTACCTAATGGGGCTAAGCTATGAATACATATTGACAAGATGCTAAAACCTTTTAGCATTGAAAACCGTCAAGGAGCGATTCTTGCCGAAGTCACATGGAAAGAGTTTTTGCAAGACTCGGTGTCCCAAAACACTGATGAGCAAAATACATGATGGTGATTCCACACACTCTTGTGTTTGGATTAATCATGTATTCCATGGTATGTAAAAACAACCAGATATGTCCAATACTCCAAAGTTGTTGCGAGTATAGATACCAAAGTGATCAAAGTACTGATCATAGGACAACAGTGAAAGATGTCATTGAGTACTAGAGTAGTAGTGATGACATGTTTTCTCGCAAGCAGAGATTATGAAGTACTCGTTGTAAGTAATTACATCGATACCGTCTTCATCAATGCTCCATGCGATTTTCGATTTAAGTTAAGGGTTTTGTGTAATACACAATATGGTGGCACGGTAGTTGGAAATTGTTCCAAACAAGATACTGTGGCGAATTCTATAACAAAGGCTAAGTATGTTGACGCTTAAGAAGTGACAAAGAAGTTGTTGAATCATATAGTTCATTCATGAACTTAGTATGGTTCCAAGATGGCTTTGGTCTATGGGACACTATTGCAGATAGTTGCTCCATAGCTCAGTCTGAGGAATCAGGTTTCAACCAATGATTCACACATATGCAAAGCCAAGTCCACACAAAATATGAATTTTGTGAAAGCGTGAAAACGCAAGGATATGCAAAGTTACACACGGAACTGAAGTCGTCAGATCCGTTGGACATTAGGCTATACCACATCCGAAGCATATTTTACACCAGTATGCCATAGGTGTAAAGTGCATTAGCATTGACTAGATTATTGACTCTAGTGCAGGTGGGAGTCTGTAGGAGATATGCCCTAGAGGCAATAATAAATGTTATTGATTATCTCCCTGTTCATAATTAGGTTTATGTTCCATGCTATAACTGCAATGATTCTCGAGTCTGCAAATAAAACGAGGCTTGGAGGGAAACTCATGTGCACGTGTGGGATAATAAACGGTAAAAAGTATTCCTAGTCAAGCCTCTATGACTGGCTCAAGTATTGCATGATGATCCTGTTTTCCTGATCATGGGCATGACTATGCCGGCAATTTTGAGGGCACAATTGTTGGTAGAACACTTGTGTTGAATCGACCCGATTGATGTTATGCTATGAGATACATTCGTCATAAGTTAATGGTTAATAACACAGAGATGGTTAACGTTTGCATGATTCCTTAGACCATGAGAGTATTGAGTTTCTTCATGCTTGCTTCATGAACTTTGGGGTTTGTTAAACGTCATCCGTAAATGGGTGGCTATTACGGCGGCTTACGGGTTCATGGAAAAGTGTGTCAAGTAACTTGATAGCTCGAGATTGGGATTTTCTCCTCCGATGATGGAGAGATATCTCTGGGCCCTCTCGGTGTTACGGTATCCATCATCGTCTGGCCAGACACATTGTGATTTGATCACAGGGATGCCGGAACATAGAAACGAGAAAAGAGAACAATACCGGCAACGAGGTAACTGGCATTATGGACAAGTGTTGATCCACGAGGATGCCGATGTTTCTCACCTCGGGTATTTGTAACATATCGCGAAGCAACAGGAATAGCACACGGCAACTGGAGGTTCACTTGAATATTCATTCATGTGGGTATAGGGGTCAATATGGGTGTCCACGGCTCCGATGTTGATCATTGATCGGAAGGGGTTCCGGGTCATGTCTATACTTCACCGAACCTATAGGGTCACACGCTTAAGGGTCATCTATCTGCTAAATACTAGACAGGGAGTCTGAGAGAAAATCACCGAAAAAGTTTCGGACGAAACGGAAACGTTCCGGAGAGGATATCGGAATAGTTCCGGTGAAACTGAAAAGTTGTTTCAGGGTATTCCATAAAGTCAAATTGGTTTCGACACATGCCTAGAAATTATTGGAAGGTACCAGAATTGTTCCGGTAACTTCTGAGATTTTTCAGAGACAAAAACCGGAAATGTTCCGGACTGCCGGAACCGCTTTAGTTGCTTTTCACAGGTGAAAATCACTAAACCGAAAAGTTGTTTCGGAGTACACCATAAAGTCAAATTGGTTTCGGCACATGCCTGATAATTCTTGGAGGGTGCCAGAATCATTCTGGAAACTTTCTGGAATTTTCCGGAATGAAAACCGGAAATGTTTCGGAGCTGCCGAAACCGCTTCAGATGCTTTTCGCAGATGAAAATCACTAAACCGGAATTGTTCCGGCTCGCGTTGAAAATTATTTTGGTGGGTACTGGAAATGTTCTAAGCCCACATGAATATTTTCAGTTTGATCAGACGCTGAAAAATGTCGTCGTGAATAGTGAAAGTGCTTTTTGGGATATTTATGGAAAAGTCACCTTTTGGGATATTTTCCCAAAAAGGTTTCTAGAAGGCTTGGGGGCCAAGAAACCCTACCCCTTGGATTTCCTATAAATAGAGGTGGAGGGGCTGCCTCCACACTCAACTCCTTCTCACATACAAATGCCATGACATTTCTGGCTTCTCTCTCCCTCCCAGCGAAATAGTTTCGTAGAGCCGAAAGGCTGTCTGGGTTCCGGTGGGAACTAGTTCTGGACGGCGAAGCCCTGCCGGATAGATGACACCGTATGTGTGCAACTCTGTAGAGAGATCGTAGTTTCGGTCTTAGTTCGAGAGTGCCTCCCGAAGGGCTGTCCGTGTGACCGTCCGAGTTTTGGAGGTCCTCCCGAAGGGCTGTCCGAGTGACAGTCCGAGTTTCGGAGGTCCTCCCGAAGGGCTGTCCGCGACACCGTCCGGGGGACTGTGCGACCACCTCCCGGAGGGCTGTCCGCGGGGCAGATGAGGGTATACATCCTCGCGGTTGGGAGGTTGTAAAATTCTAGCTGCGGGGATCTGCACCGCCGTTCGTCATCGACTCTACTTCCGCTGCGCTACGAGTCGGTAACGAAACAGATCAAACCTTGTATGCAGTCTCCATAGTGATCCTGGGCTGGTGCGTAGGTCGAAATTTTTTGTTTTCTGCTGCGTTACCCTACAGTCAGCAGTATTTTAGATGCTGATGGCGTGCCACGTGGCCAACGCCACCACTAATATTCATCAGTAGTGACATGCCATGTTGGCGCCACGCCAGCAATTTGATTTTCAGATTTGAAATAAAAGCTGTACAACAGCACTTTCCCAACCAAATGACAACATAATCCAGTTTACCAACAGCAATAAAATCAAGTTTTGACAATACTGAATAGAGGCAAATAACAGCATTTAAGTTCAACAATGTACTAACT
Source organism: Elymus sibiricus (assembly GCA_039707655.1). Taxonomy (NCBI): domain Eukaryota; kingdom Viridiplantae; phylum Streptophyta; class Magnoliopsida; order Poales; family Poaceae; genus Elymus; species Elymus sibiricus. The sequence goes on along the minus strand of CM077664.1, from coordinate 372,689,698 downwards.
AACATAGTTCAACAAAGTACTAAAAAGAGGCAAGTAACACACAAGTTCAACTAAATAGAGGTGATAATAACATGATCTGCCATGCATGCCTACTAACTAGACTCTTCGGCGGGCGGACTCAGGGTCGTAGTCTGGAGTAAGTGAACCAGAGCTGCCAGCAGGCCTGTAGTAGACCATGATCTCGTCACGATCATACTCGAGGTAGAACGTGGCCCTCTCCCCAGCTTCCATCGCGTAAGCATGTGCAAAGGCTCTCCAACCAGGGCAACCGAAATAGGTGTGGTGTGGCTCATTGGTGATAAGACAATTGAAATCCTGAGCCGTCAGCATCTTCATGAGGGTGCACTGGAATGTGATGGTTGCATCAAGCGGAACGCGAAACCTCTCTAAGAAGTCATGCCTTGCCCCGCAAGGGATGACCTGAGCAAAATTAAAAGAAAGAAGTAGTTAGACAATTTTGGGCACAACCACCATATGAAACTCAATCAGAACATGTTGAACTAAAACATACTGTCCTAGTCAGGAAGTCATTCGGAAGATCTATGAAGAACTTCCTGTCCTTCTGGCATCTCATTGCGCCACAGGTCGCACACGGGGCATCCATCTACTGCTTTCATGATGTTGACAAAATAAACATACATCATTAAACAAAATGACCAACACAGAACACATGCATAGATATAATTCAACATAAAACACGTATAACTAGCTAGGTTCATTAGATATTTTACACATACTAGTAATTAAGCAGTTCTACAAACCATGCACATAGTTCAAACATAAAATATGCATAAAGTTAAACAGTTTGTACGAACTAGCGCTAGCCATCTAGCAAACTAGTGGCCGGAGGGGCCGGCCTCGTGGTCGTCCCTGGTGGACCTACGACGCCCTGCTGACCCTCGATGTCATCCCAGTCTATGGGATCCTCCGCTGCGTTCTTCCTGGCTTCATACTGAAGGAGCATCATCTTGTTGATCTCCACGAGTTGCTCATCTGTCGCAAGCTGCCTCACCATGGGGTCGAAGAACTGCATCTCGGCTTGGAGATTCTCCTTCTCCTCAGCCTTGGTGCATACCCTCATGTCCTTCAGCGCGAGGAACTCCGCGTACTCACGATACTCAGGGAAGTTCAGAAGCACCCCTTCCTTATAGAACTCAACCGTCTTGGCATCGTAGGCGCGCGCCCCTAACTCCGGGGTGTCCCAGTGGCCAAACTCGGGACCAGATTGTCCTTCCTAATGGTCGCATACCACTTGTTCCCCTTCTGTCGCACACCACGAAACTTCGGAGCCATCTGTGACGGTGCATATATACCTAACAAGTTACTAAAAAATTGAACTCTATATATAGTTACCGAAAAAATTCGCCATGACCTTGCCTATAAATTGGACATATTGACGACACGAGTACCTGCGAAACCTACAATCTACAATGTACAACTACAAAATTCTACAACTACACTGCACTAAAATTCTACAACTACACTACACTACACTAAAATTCTACAACTACTCTAAAATTTTACAACTACAACTACACTAAAACTAAATTCTACAAACTACACTAAAATCTACAACTATAACTACACTAAAAATTCTACACTAAAATCTACAACTGCACTACACTACACTAAAATTACACTACACTAAAATCTACAACTATACTACACTACACTAAAAATTCTACACTAAAATTACAACTACACTACACTAAAAATATTACAACTACACTAAATTTTTTACAACTACAACTCCACTACACTACACTACAACTCACCGGGGCGTTCGTGACGGCGACGGCGGCGGTGGAGACGACGGCGATGGAGAGGCAGGGGCGTTGGCGGCGCGAGGCGTTGGCGTTGGCGACGGCGACGGAGACGACAGCGCGGGGCGTTGGCGGCGACGGTGGAGACGACGGCGACGGAGACGACGGTAGGGCGTTGGCGGCGGCGCGGGGTGAGAATGGATGTGGGGTGGGGGAATGGGTGGGGTTGGTTGGGGTAGTGGGGATTGGAGGGTGGGCCGAGTAGTTGCTGGCGTGGGCTGACGTGGCCCACGCCATAGCTATTGTTTTTACTTTTTTTTCTTTTACTTTTAAATTTTTCTTTTTTAGTTTATTTTTTATACACATTGTTTTATATTTATAGTTATGTTTATTTTATTTTTATTATTTTATTATTTTGTGTAATATACATAATAAAATAGTTGAAGACCATAATTAGAACAACATCGATCTCATTAATCTGGCCTAGATACATAATAGTTGAAGGATAAACAATAACAAATATAACTATTACTACTCGATCTAGTTAATTTGCCTAGACTAAGAACATCATCAGTGTAATGACTCCCACGAGAAGAAATGCTGCCACCGATCCAGCTGGGAGAACGAGCCCAATCATAACACTAGCTAAAAGTGTATATCGAAGCTTCTTGAATTTTTTGATTTGGCCTCGCATCGCATCATTCTTGACTTGCATCTCATCTATCTGTTGTCTCAGTGGTCCAATGGAGTACTTGAACAACTCGCTTACGTATTTCTGCACGAGATCGACCCATATCCGTGTGTAGTAAAACTTTGTTCCTTCCTGCAGATCACAGCAGTATACACATAATGATGTGAGCGATGCTAGATTTGAATTGTGCAAATTTGCTAAAATAGATCGAGGTATTTTCTGTCATATACCTTTCCACGGCCAGCGTAGATGTAGAACTCTCGGTCTGGATTCCATTTTGTGTGCGAGATATTCTTATCAAGAGGGCGTCGACAGCCACAAAGCAGCACAGGTGCCCTCGCCTGATTCCCGGCAGCTTCGGCGCCAGTGATGTAGCCGCTGGATCGAACGGACGTCGCGCTGCTGCAGCGGGATGATTCGCCGGACAGGGCCGACTGCATTGGCCATGGCGAGCTCATGACATAGCCAACAGGGCCAGAGGGGAGCTCGGCGAAGGCGGCAGAGTCCCAACCTTTCGACACGCTCCGTCGACGTGGGCTCGCACGCGGGGCTCGTGCCGATTCGACAAGCTCTGGTGGGTCCATTACCGACCACGTAGCTAGCTAAGAGGGAACAACAAAAACTAAGAGGAGCTAACTAGTTAGTGAGAAGATTTTTGTGGAGAAAGGAAGTGAAATTGTTTGAGAAACAAGGGCTGCCAACACTCCTATATATAGGCAAAAGTTACTGCTGGCGTTCCAGGACAAGGCACGCCAGCACTAGACTAATTATCTACGGCGTGCAATGAAATCCAACGCCACCACTATCTTGTGACTGGTCATTACAGCTGGGCCCACCAATTTGTGGCGTGTTAAAAAAAAGCAACGCCAGCACTAACGTTGTAAAGCTGGCGTACCAAATATGCCAACGCCACCACTATTTGAAAAAAATAGTGGTGGCGTTGATTGGAAATGGTGCGCCACCAACTAAAGTTGTGGCTAGCCATTTCTCTACTAGTGTTTGGAGTGCTGCAGGCAACGTTTGCTATTTTCCGGGGGCCTTCTCGTTTCTGGAACAAGGATGTCTTTGACATGTAGAGCATGAGAGGGATATGCCAGGCCCCATGGACTATGAAGATATTGGCTACCTCGTCAGGCCTCACAGGAACGTAAACCGCATTCAAGCATTTCTTGAGGCGTACCGGAAAATTGAAGACTGGGTCTACCATCATCCGTCGAAAGAGGATCTCATTGAGCATTATTGGCAGCTAGCTGGGAGATAGTGTGCTTGAATTGCTTTAAAAATCATTAATATTTCCTCAAACAATTTATTTGATCGGATTATTTATTGCATTTTGATTATTTGTTCTATTCAAATTAATGATTTGTAATAATATTTGTTCTATTCCTTAAATTATTCTAAATGCTTGTAAATAGGTTAGAAAGAACGTATGATGTAATGATAGGTGGGTCCTACTTGCAGGAAAATATGGGGACCGCATTATGGCGACTCCGCAACCTCTAAAACATTGTGGATCGCATTCCCTATGCGTTATGGAGGCTGTTAATATGGCGAATCTGCTAGAGTTGCTCTTAGATTTATCTTGTCAAGAAATAGATCACTTCAAAATAAGTTGTTGTCAGCAAGGTTGTTAGGCCTCAGGTGCACGTTTGCCAAATATTTAAGGTATAGTTGTCGGAGACTTAAGATACAGTTGCCAGATTTTATGGGTGTGTTTGCCGGAGACTTAAGGTACAATTGCCAGATTTTAGGGGTGTGTTTGCCGAAAACTTAAGGTACAACTACCAGGTTTTCAGGGGTGCGTTTGACAGAAACTTAAGGTTAAACTATCAGGTTTCAAAGTTGTGTTGGGCAGAGGCTTAAGGTACAGTTGCTAGGTTTCTTTCTTGAGGTTGCCAGTTTTTAGGGGTACACTTACCAGGGTCTAGGGATGTTTTACTAGAGATTTAAGGTACAGTTGTCAGATTTTCAGCTTTAGGTTTCTAGGTTCTGTAGATGGACTTGTCAGGTTTTTCAGCTTGAGATTGTCAGACTAAAGGGTACAGTTGCGAGATTCTCAGTTTGAAGTTGGAATAATTTTTCTATCTCCCTAGATTTGTTGCCTTTCAAAAGTATAGTTTTTCGGTTCTCAAATTCTAAACTAAGAAAAACCTTGTTTGTTGGTTTCACCTAGCAGTCCGTAGCATCTACATTTTAAGTGTTACTTGTCAAAAAAATCTCGTTCGATAGTGTATAAATAGCAAGAAAAGAGGTGTGTGTGGGGGGGGGGGGGGGGGGGGGGGGGGGGCGGGCGGGGGCGTCTGTGGCTGTGGCAAAAAAATCCATATACTGTAGCACGTCCCCTGTAAAAGAAGCAAAACATGTGCAACGTAGTGTCGCTGACACATCACTGTAGCGTAGCTGTAGCAGCATGACTAGATCATGCCCGTATACACGGTAGCACTCTTAAGTGTTATGCACCAAAGTAAAAAAGCGCAACATTTAGCTAGATTAGATCATGGGCGCCTATAGGAAATCCGACGTGCGAGAGCGGCCGCCGCACACTGAAACAAAGGGGAAAATTTCTAGTGCTACCGTCCACTGGGTGATACGGTGCTCCAGGATTGCATGGGGCGTCAGATCTACAAGGAAGGGACATGATCAATTCACTCAGCTGTTTACGTATGCCCCCTGAAACATTTGCATCTTGCCCCCTGAAAGAAGGATGTGTTTGCCAAATCTCTTGTCTCTCCTTCAAGCCCCCGTTCTCAGTTTCTCACATCAGCGTGATGGATATTTCCTAAACATCAGCATGGAGTATATAGTACAGTATATCATCATCTACCTGTTGATCGACAACTAAATACTGAAGTCTCAAAAGGAATCAACTACTCAATATGAAATTAGGAAATGTGCTATTTAAAGTATAAAGTATTTTCCTCAAAACCCAATTGCTTTTGTATCAATATAAAGTATATAAGCTTTTTAGCTTTTCATTTACATCTGTATCTACACACTGGCTAGCTGGATACCTTTGACTGCCAGCAAACTTTGAACTACTGCAGGCAGCAACAAAAATGAATATTTGATGCCACTGATTGAACATGGGAATACTGAAATACTACTTAACATTAGCAACTTTATCCGGTGGATCCATTTAATAAACCGAGGACCACACATCGATTAAGCAACTAATTCAATAATAGATATGAGTGATCAGCCCTTTAAACTAGCGTTACACAATCACATGAATTGGTACAGAACATTATGCAGTCACATTATAACTCCCCTGTATTTTCCCATTAAGCATTTGAAAACTGGCAAACTCAATACATCAGATGAATGGTATGGATTCTTGATCCTAATTTGCAAATTCCATTGTGTGACGAATGTACCTAAAGAGAAAAGACGTAATCTGATCTTCCAACAGCAGAACAAATGAATACTACTAAATGAGAGTACATTTTTCACCAGCTGCGCCAAGTCTGAACATCATGATGTCAAATCAGGTCATCTCTATGGGGCAGGTCAGTGAATAGATAAAATCATTCACGGCATCTTTTTCGTCCTCCGCCACTGCTGATGAGAGGACCACCGACATAGAGACTATTTTTCACTGCAAAAAAATGCACATCATATCACACACGAGTGACACGGATAGGAATCGGCCGAACGACACCGACTCCAGCAGCGCGGACATCCAATCCTAAAATCAAATAAGCAAAATCGAACACGAGATAATGGCCCATTTGCGTACGACGAAGGAGACGCTGCCTCTTACCTGATTGTCTTTGCAAAGGGTCTGCGGCTCCCGCGACGGCGGGCATAGGTCTGTCTCCGCTCCCATGAAACTTACCGGATCTGAACGAAGGAATCGACACGCGCGCGAGAGCCCTATATGCTGCGCTGGATTTGTACTAGCAAGAGTGGATGGGGCATGCCATGGTGGCCGGCGGCGGTAGGAGTGATGCCCTAGGCGGTAGAGGTGCGAATAGTATTGACGAAGAAGCGAACAGGACAGATATGAGATATGCAAGTCGCTGAATTATGGAATAAACCAGTGTGTTTTTTTTGCATACATTGCATTGCCAGATGAGGCAGCTCAATCCTGTGCCTCCAGTCCAGATCGAACGGCCCACATGGTCTTGGATCAGGGGAGCATCTCATTGACCGTATCACCAGGTATCTACCCTGAAACAAAGTTACGTACAGTTCCAAGTAAATTTTTTCTTAATAGAAAAAAATGTTTATAAACAGAAAAACTAAATAAATAAAAATGAAAACAAAAACAAGAACGAAGCCCGAAAAGGCTTTACAGAATAAACTGGCAACAAATAGATCTAAAAAACCAGCGTGAAAAAAATCACAGAACCAACCGTATGAAAAATCGGTGCTACGGTGCAATGAACCGGCCCACTAAAGTCGCACTTCCGGGAGAGCATGTAGATCAGCCTATTCCACATGCTAATAGAGTGATACGCAGTCGTAGTCCGCTTGTAGCTCGCCTCGCCTCGCCTCACGCGAGAGCATGTAGTGGACCAGCCCAGTAGATGTTTCCCGTTAGTTTCGTTCGTTGCTCTGATTCGTTCGTTTTGTCTTTTTTGTTTACATTTCGAATATATTTTCAAACTACTTTGCAATTTTTTAAATGTTCACCATGCATTGAAAAAATGTTCATGAAATGTGAATTCTGTTCACCCAATTTTAAAAGTTGTTCATACTATTAAAAAATATATTTGTGTCATTTAAAAAATGTCGACACATTAAAAATTATATTCATGACATTTTTGAAATGTTCATAAAAACGGAAAAAATGTTAAAGTAATTTTTAAAAAACGTTCGTACCATTCAAAAAATTGTTCATGACATTTAAAAAAATCATGTGTTTAAAAATATGTTCATGACATTTAAAAAAAATGTTCATGCAATGTTAAAATTTGTTCGCGTAATTTTGAAAAAAATATTCATAACATATAAAAAATCATAACACCGAAAAATATGTTAGTAGTTTTTAAACAATGCTCATGAAAATTTTGAAAACTGTTCAATGTGTGTCAAACATGGTTCACCATGTATTAAACAAATGTTCAATGTGCATTTGATAAATCTTCAACATGTATTTGAATAAATGATTCAAATGTGCATCATGTATTTGAAAATTGTTAAACGTGTATCTACAAAATGTCAGCGTGTATACGATTTTTTTAATGTGTACTCAAAAAAGTCGACATGTATGTGAAAATAGAGAAGAAAAAACAGAAAAACAAAAAAAAAAGAAAAAAAAAGATAATAACTGTAAGAGAAAAGCACGGGAAAAATAAAAAAAACTGGTCGGAACCTTCCCAAAACTGGGTGGAAGGTTTCCAAAACCTGTGGCTACTTTACATAGAAGCTTCCCCGAACCAAAGTTATTTGTTCGACCCATCAAAGTGAACGTTGCAGGTGAGCCATGCTTCTGTCTAGCAATAAGCAAGCCACGAACTCCCCGACTCCATCGCCACCGGCCAGCAGTTGGCTTCTCGCCTGAAATCCTGGAGCGAGCGAACCGTTCGGCTCGTTAGCTTCTGCTCCCGAGTGGTCATGCCAGGCTAAAAGCCCACGTAGAGCGTTTTGGCCATTCCATTATGGTTGGCCTCCTTAGGCTGTGGCCTGGGAGAAGCAGTGGTTGGTTGTGTAAAAAGGCTGGGCACAGTCGATGGTGAAGGCAATGGGCTCTTCTTTCTTGTTGTTCCGATTTTCTGTTTGTAGTAACAATTGCAACATGTACATAGAGCATTCATAACGGAAAAATTTATATTTTTGCACACAAAGTAATTATGTAAATTTGAAACAAACATGACAATCTACGTCAGAGTGTGAGCATCAATTTTCACACATATTTTATTGAACAAAAGCCTCACATTTTGCATAAAGTTTCCAAATCAAAAGGGGCACATACATGTCTCTAACACCAGCCATGCCTCAACTTAGAGCAATGGCAGTAGCTAGTTCTTGCGTAAACACATCCATGTCGGCAACATTGTCCTCGGTAGTCGATGTATCTGACGCATTTGGAGGAACGAGAAATTTCTTGTATCGTTCTGGAATTGTTGGCACATAGTCCAGGTCCCTGTCACATCGAATGAAGTGAATATTTTTTCATCATGGATGCAAACATAATTGTGCATTGTCATAGTAGCGGCAACAATCATCCTTTGAGTTTCAATGGAGTAGCTTGACATCTTGAGAAGAATCTGTAATTTCATCTTCAACACTCCAAAGGCTTGCACTATGCAATTGTGATTGGACGAGTGGATCCTATTGAAATTATCCTTTGGTTATTCGATGGGACACCTTTGTGGAAGTTAGGGACATGTCACTTTTATCCTTTGTATGGTGCGAGATATCCCTTTCTGTTAGGATAGCCGGCATCAACAAGGTACTACTTGTCTAAAGGGAAAAAAAGAGAACAATCCATGTTAGTTGTGGCATACATGAAATGAGTTGTAACAAATAGAAATGTTCACCCTTGGAGGATGGGGGAGGGTGGCCTTGTCTATATGCATTGCATGAAATAGCACACTTGTGTCATGCATAGCACCATGTTGGCCATTTGAAGCATAAGTGAAATGCATATTAAAGTCACATATTGACTTCTTCCACCACTCAGGGTCTTGTTTAACAGTGTTGAGCACAAATTCCCATCCCACTTCGGTCTCCTCAGCTTGAGTTTTTTTAATATGCTGAAATGAGATTTCAGCTTGTCCCATTTGTTTTTCAATCGGATGTGCTTGTACTCCAGTCATGCATGTTCTCACTTTGAATTGCAATGCATCTTCGTCAAATGCATTGGGGATCAAGTAGGTGTTTGGCCTATTTCCATCCCTCACTTGTCCGACAAACAAACTCGGTAAGAATCCTAGTGTTCTCTTCACTCCACTCAGCAGCCATGCTCAACACTTGACTATAAAAAGCATGTAAGTGCTCTACTAGCATATCATAGCAAAATATATATATGGACATATCTACTAGCAGAACATTGCAAAAAAAATTTGACATTTTTTCTAGCAGAACATAGCAAAACATACGCAATTTTGTACTAGTAGAACATAGCACAATATATGCACTTTTCTACTAGCATAATATAGCAAATTATATTGAAATTTGGACTAGCATAACATCTTGTTGGTGCAATGTCTTGCCCCCTTGGGTTTTGGAGATTGTTGTCAGAAATAGTAAGGGACTGATTTGTTTGCTAGTGCACACAGAGAGAAATAGTCCCTAACGTATCGCGAAGAATGCTACATTCTGATGAGTAGTTTGAAGAACTTCACCGAGAAGTATCTGCATTGCAGAGAAGAGAGAGATATGTTTCGAGAAGAAACTATACCGAGAAGATTGTGTGAAGAAATTGACTCCTTAAAATATTGCTGAAGTGAAGCAATTGTCCTTCTGTGTTTCCGAGAAGAAATGACTGCAGTCGAGAAGATTGAAGGCGAAGCGAAGACGTAATTTTTGTTTTGTTGTTCTTCTTTCTCTTATTTGAGTCATAGGACCACCGTATTACTAAGAGGGGTATAGGTATTCGAGACTTAAGTCTGTTCTGATGCTTAGCCGAAACCCATGAAAGACTGAGAGAAATTTCTTTGTGCCCCCAAACTTTACTCGCCATCCAGAGACGTTGTTCTTCTGGGCTGCGAGAGATATGTTTAGGACCAAGGAGTCAGCTTTACTTGTTCCTCAAGTAAAGTTGCCGTGTGCTCGAAATCTGACCGTTGGAAACGTGTCGGTTGGCCATTGGCTGGACCGCGTGTCCTAAATGGTCGTTTCCCATCTGGGAAGGCTGCGGCTATAAATGGCCCACCCCGCTCAAACGTTTTTCGTTGGCTGCTCCGCTTGAGATTCTGAGAAGATTTTTCAAGCACCCATCTCTAAGAGATTTGAGTTTAAGATCCACTGAGAGAAAATCAAGAGCCGAAACTTAGATAGTGGTTGAGCATCACAGTAGATCTGAGTTGAGAGTTCTTGTACCTATTACTCTTGAGAGCTACGCACTCTAGATGGATAGGTGTCGGCTTGAGTGTCGAAGAGTAATTGTCTTCACCAAGCCAAAGTCTTCAGCAACCAAGAGTAATTATGGTTCGCGAAGCAAGTTTGTTGAAGGTTTGGAGATCGCCGATAAGCATCTACCTCGAGTGAAATCAACTGAAGTCTGATCAGCTTCACATTGAAGGAGAATAGGACGGAGAGAGGTTTTCTCCTACGTTCAATCACAAGTCCCTCCAACTAGACGTAGCTCTTTTGCAGAAGAGAGAACTGGTCTATCAAATCATTTGTCGCCATCGAGCACCACTGGTTATTTCTACTCTACTGCAACTCTTTCAGTAGTTTATCTTCTGTGCTCTATGTCCCGATAGATATCTCACTGATCATATATTCACCTCTATTTGTTATCTGTTCTATGGCTATATTGTTTAGTGTATTTCAATTTGTTGTGCCCAAGGTTATTTGTCTGTATGCTCGTCTGTTGATCATTTGGTGTTACTTTGTCATTCAGCCGAGTCATGCTCTGATGAACATCTCTCAGTTGAGTGTTTATGTTTCGTGATCTGTTTCGTTCATATTGTCCATCTATGTTGTTTATCTTGTTTCCTTTCTGTGTTACCATTGTCATCGTGAAAATACTTTGCCACTATACTAGGAAGATTATCATCGCTTTCATCGAAAGTTTTGCTTAGTCTTACTGGTTTAGTCTGTTTATCTTCGTGTGCCTGCTCTAATTTAGTTTCAGTGTTCCTGCTGTAGTTTTACTTCCGCTGTGTTGTCTCGAGAGATTTGAAGTTTGGAAAGAAATTTTAAATCTCCCATTCACCCCCCGCTCTGGTCGATATATTCTCGATCCTACAATTGGTATCAGAGCAAGGTCTCCTTGTCTTTGCTTATTAAAGGTCTAACCACCTTGGGGTTTTGAGTATGTCGCTTGCAGGACAATTTGGGCACTCTGACAGATTTCCTATCTTCGATTGAAATGACTATCCGTTCGAGAAACAAAAGATGAAGATTCGACTGAAAGCTATCAGCGAAGAAATCTGGCAAATTGTTGAAAATGGCTACACAATTCAGTTCCCCAAATCTCCCACACCTGATGATGAAAGACACATTCAACTGGATGCTCAAGCAAAGGATATCATATGCACTTATCTCTCAAGGAGCCAATTCATTCGGTTACGAAGATTTGATACTGCTAAACAAATCTGGGATGGTATCGAGAATGTTTACGAAGAATTTCAAGAATGGAGAGATGCTCACACTGAAATGCTTCGTGCCATGTTCAATCACTATCGAAGTCTTCGAAATGAAAGTGTCATGGAACTCACCGATAGACTGAGTAGTATTGTTGAGCGACTTCGCCAACGTGGAGTCAATGATATTTCTGATCATGATGTAGTTGAAAAACTACTTCAGTCTCTCGACAGCTCCTTGGATTCAGTAGTACTCACTATCAAGGAGAGACCAGACTATGAAAGTCTTCGTAGTACTAAAGTCATGGAATTACTGATTGTTCACGAAGAACAACTAGAGAAGGAAAATGGTGATCGCAGTTCCCTTGAAAGATATTCTCAGAATGGTGAGGGTGAAGGTGAAATTCTATTAGACTATGGTAGTTCTCACAAAGAAGATTATGAAAATCAACACACCATCACCAGAGATCTAGAGATACTCACTGAACGCCTCAATAACCTCAGAAGACAAAATCTGTGCTTGACAAGATCTTCAGAGGATGATTCAATAAGTTCATCGAGACGATTGCCCCCTCTAGAAATCTCATGCTACAAATGCAAGAACTTTGATCATTTCATCACTGATTGTCCAACATGGGAAATGGATGTCAAACCAAGCAGAAGATGGAATGTGCTTCACCACACTGGATTCAAGCGTGCAAATCGTCACACTAATTAAGCTTGTGAAGAAGAATGAAACAGCTTCGACATCTTCATCATCGAGACCAGTCACTGACATCAATTCCAACGCGGTGATTGAATCCAACATGAGGCAAATCTCTAAGCTGGAAGGTGCATTTTATGGAATGAAAATGGACTCCAAAGATGAAATTTCAAAATCTGAATCTGACGAAGATAATGGGTCAGATAAAAAACCTGGATGTGGTCATGCCTTTATTGCTCATACCTCTACAACGTCGTCGATTTACTTTGACAATGACTCAAGTGACGATGAGGCGCCTGCATTCTGTTTCATGGTAAAAGCTTCAAGAGATCAGGTATCACCGAAACGCCAAAATGCTCTCGACAAAAATGCGCTGTCCTCAGAGAACATTGTCTATGCTAAACTTATCAAAATGGCTAACACCCAACAAGATGCTCTTGAACAACTTGAGAAAACCCTCAGGAAATCTAAAGGTTTGTTGGTTGAAGAGATGGAGAAAAATCAGATGTTGGCAGAAGAGAATGCTACTCTTTTATCAACATTCGAGGATTTATCCATACGTCATGATTCTATCTCAGTTGATTACGAGAAGTTGTCAAATGATTACCTGGGAAGGAATCAAGAGCTCGAATCACTGAAAGAATCCTATGATGATCTCAAGAAGGAAAATTCTTCTCTCTTCGCCGAACAAACTGAAACATTTCCCGATGGATTTGTGCCACCTTGCTTAAAATGCTTAGAACGTAGCAATGATGATTCCACTGCCGAAACATCTGTTGCTGCTGAAAGAAGTGCAACTACTGTTATTGTTGAAACTAACTCCTCCTCCGAGGAATATGTTGCTATTTCTGATGAAAATGCTTGGTTGAAGAACTTGCTTGAGACTGGGATGCTCAAAAGTCTCAAAGGGCACCAGACCCTTTGTGATGTTCTCAAGAAATCAATTCTTCACAAGAATCCTAGAAAGGAATGGCTAGGCTTCGAGAGAAAAATCAATGCTGATGGCACCTACTAGACCCCCGAACAATATCCTAGGACAAGTTGGGTCCTTGCGAAGAGCAAAACTCTCGAACCCGCATTACTATCTGGATATGACTGTCCCATTCCTGTTGATGATGATGAGTCACTTGACTCCAACTACAAACTATTCAAGCAACAGAATGGTCATGTTTTTGCTCGGTATATCAGCACTAACTGTAGGATAGGTTCTCCCCAGAAGCAAATATGGGTTGAGAAATCCATCATTGAACAACTTCCTGTTACTGCTAATCTAACCATGCAGGGAAATTGTCTCCGAGGAAATGGAAATTCTTTGCAGTATGGTGTCGCTCACTCCTTGAAGAGAAATGGGTTGAATGATCGTCAGAAGGAGTACATGCGTAATTCCTCAAATAATTATGTGCATGTCTCTGGAAATAACTTCAATGCCTACTCTTATGACTATGCTAACTCTTCACAGATGAAAAACTCTAGAGCTTCACGAGAGAAAATGTTTCCTTCTCGACCGAAACAAATGCTGTCACATCAGCCTGCACAAATGTGGGTGGTAAAGACTAACTAATCATTCTTGCAGGAATAATGTCTCAAGGCGCCTTGTTTCATATCTTATGCCTCGAGACATAATTGTTGGTGCAGGAGATTCTCTCTCTTCCGAAAGGAATCCATTCTTGCCCCTTTCTACCTTCTATTTATCTTCAGTTGTTTTCTAAGTCATTTGGTTTCGGTTGGTTTTTGGTTGCCTCCATGTTTTTCCCTTTGTGTTTCGTTTCATAGGATGTTCTCCTGTTGTATATTTGGTGTTTAGTGCGATGAGCTTATCACTCATAGCTATCTGCTTTATTTCGATTCTTTATCTGACTGAGTGATTATGTTTCGGACCCATGTTTATCCCTTTATTCTTTCTCGTCCAAATCTATGCTTCTAGTTATGAGTACGCAAGTTTATCTGAAATGCATTTCTCTCTGACGTCCTTGGTCACGAGAAAAGTGCATCTCGAAATTTAATCTATTTTGGCGAAAGCCATCCAAAGTTTGGGCCTCCTGCTCAAGCCTGGAGAAACCGCAGTTTTCGGTTCCCACGTGCCCTTGATCTCCCACTTCTCGATCGTGCGCATTGAATGCGGAGAGTCCAGTTAATGTGGACCATCGATCTCCTCGGGCGGTTGGGTAATTTTCCCTATAAATTCCCCTGTCATCTTCCTCGGACGGTTCCGCACTTCATTCACTTCCTCGTCTCCGCTCCTGCTCAAACCCTCCGAGCCCGAGCTTGAAGCACATCCGACGAGCAACTCCATCGTGCAACTCCGGTGGAACCTCGCCGCACTTGTTCCCCGTTGACTTGGTAATCTCTCTCGACGAGTCGCCATAGTCGATCTTCGTCATCGAGTTAGGGTACGGAGATCCGAACTTGTCTACTCAACTTCTAGTTCATATAGCGAGTTCATCCGGTGCAATTTCATGTTATTTTTACTGCTGCGGTATATCTTTAGCATTCTCTAGTAATTTTCTTGAAACTTACTAGCACAAAATCTCTTGATGATATTAACAGTAGTGATATCTCTCGAATCGCTGGTCAAAATCTCTCTGAAAATGTTTTTCATCGATAAAATTCTTTGTGCGTACTCATAACCCTGTCTATTTTCCCTTGTACCTTAAATCTATTCACAGGTGATCATGGCTTCTAGTTCAGGAGAGCGCATAGAGTGTGACAAAGAACATGAAGAGCAATTGCCTCAGATCTCGCCAGACAAAGGCAAAAGCAAGAAGCGCATGAGGGGCACTGCTAAATCTTTGAAGCCGCCCAAGGCACCGAAGAAAAAGGCCAAGGAGAAACCTGAAGAAGAATTCACTGAAGATGTTGCACAGCCAGAGGCAGGTGCACTCTCTGATGATGTTGCTGCCACCGAAGATCAAGCAGCAACAGAGGACCAAGGTATCGGTTCCGAGGACCGACCCAGGAAAGGTGATCATGGTCGAGAACCTGATATGACTGCTGAGATGTCTGACTCAGCCCCATATTGGATGCCTTCTCGTGGTGAAACTCTAAACGAGCGCAACACAAGGTTGCAGAAAATCCGTCGAGAGTGGGCCAGGAAATGGTTCAAGTATGAAAATGTTTGGGACAAGTATGCACTACTGTTTGCATTTACTCCTCCATGGAATGATTGCATTGCTGAAGGCTGCATCAAGGACGGAGAAGATAAAGTGAGGTCTGGACCTCCTCCAAATCCTCACCCGAACTCCATCAAGACTCCTATAGATTATCCTCAGGATGTCGAGAAGAGGGCCAAGGCCAAGGCCAAAAGAGAACAGAAAGCGGCCAAGATCGAGAAAATTGAAGCTGAGAACAATGTACTGACTCAGTAAGATGTTCAGATGAAAAAGGAGTGCGCCTCTGTCTCAAAGGCAAGTCGCTCGAAGAAAAACACCGCTACCTCTTCAAGTGCTGCAAAGCCTCAAAGAAAAGCTCTTGCCAAGAGGGAAAAGAAAGCGGCAAGTCCATCTGATGAAGCTGGGTACTTCTGATTCTGAGGAAGAAGAGGTTCTCGAAGAAAATCTTCCCGAAGAGAATACTGAAGAAATTCGGTATGACCAGAAGGCAATCCACGACAACCATGTCAAGAGTGCCTTATCTTCAAAGGCTCTTTTGTCTCCGAGAAGATCTCCAAGGCATGCTGTGGAGAGGTTTGATGATATTCCTTCGGTGTCTGCCAAGCCGAAGATGTTGAGCAAGATATCAGCTAAGAGGAAGAGAGCCTCTGCTGAAGAAGTTGATGTGCCCGCCAAGAAGGCGAAGAAAAATGTTCCCGAGACTGTTAATGAACCCCAAGAGTATGATCACATGCTTTTTATGAATATACTTGATAGTGTTGCTTATGAAGCAAAACCTGAAGCTATTGAGAGTTTGGAACTGCCCTCTGATGTCAAGAAACTGGCAGTAAAGTTCTTTGTCGAACTGAAGGAAATCTCTGATGAACTTACTGTTGCTTAAAATGACAAGAAATTGTTGGAGAAGGAGAAGAGGGATGCAAAGACTGAATACGAGACCAAGGGTCTCAACAAGCAACTCATGGATGTCACGAAGGCCATCAATGTTATCAGGAAGAAGAAACTGGCATGGCACACACGTCTGACTGTGGAAGTTACTAAGCTGTGTGAAAGGAGGGCTGTTGAGACTCGCGATCAAGCCCAAGCTGAGAAGTGAAAACTGCTGAGGAAAAACGTCAGAAGACAAGGGCTCAGCCTAAAAAGCCGAAAGAAAATTCTGATCGCCGTCTGATGACTGTTGCTACTGAAGCAGTTCCACTGAGCCAGAGTGCTCCCGAGAAACAAGCTCCATCCTCTCCTCCCCCAGAAGAAGCACAATGATGTGCTGGTGCTGATGAAGTTATCATCCCTAGGCCCACCGCCCATGAAGAAAAACCTAAGGACATTGCGGTCTCTCACGAGATGCATGTCGAGGAAAATGTACCACCAGAGCAGAGAGCTCCAGAAGAGAAAGTTGATGAAGAGATTGTGATTGCTGAGGAAGTCATTCCGTCCCCATTGAGGAACGCACCAGAAAGGCCCTACAAGCCTAGCGCGGAGGAGAAAGAGAAAGAAGAGGGTGAGACTAGCGCTGCCCGAAAGGATTCAACCCCTGTCCCATCCTCCGATGAAATTTCTCGGATGGATGTTGACTCATACCCTGCTCCTCGTACCGATGATGTTGTCATGGGAGAGGAAGAAGAAGAAAAGAAAGTTGATGAGCCAATGGCCCAAGAGCAAGTTGTTGTACCACCTGTCTCTATGTCGGCCCCAGTGCCGCTAAATGCTGAGGAGAAGACCCCAGTGCCTCCAGTTATTGAGAAGCAAACTGAAGAAAAGGCTCTAGAGCCAAAGAAAATTATATCTAAAATAGTTGCTGAGAAAATTGCTGGAAAGGCTGACAAGATTGCTGCTTGCAAAGGTGATGGGTCTTCAAGTTCTTCGAAGCCATCACAGAAAGAAAAACCAAAGAAATTATCGGTGCCGCTGAAACCCATTGATGAAAATCAAGCTGCACCTGGTGATATTCGAGCTACTAGAAATTTGGATGAAGATGTTCTGCCCAATCCCCGAGAAACAATCCCGATGTTTCCCGAAGGAACTGGCCCTAACGGACCAGCATTCAACGAGAAGATTCACCAGTCTAAGTTGGCATTCTTTAGGAAGAGCCCGTATGATGAGGAATGAAATTCTTTGTCACCTTGTTTCTAGACAATGGAGCAAGCCATCTACTACTCTCGAATGCTTTGCTTCAAAGATCACATCTTTGAGCACAAGATTCTGGACTTTGCTGAATTAGAAGAGCTGCCTTGCTTCCATCGTATCATTGACCAGCTGGATCAGCTGCATCTGAAGAGATTCCTCCGTTTCAACCATGGGTGGAACCAAGAAATTATACTACAATTCTATGTGACCCTTTATGTCTCGGGAAACCTGAATGATTGCAACACTTGGAAGTTTGAATGGCTGACAGAGACGGAGAAGATTACTTGCAGTGCTGATGAGTTCATTGCTATGCTTCATTTGACTCGGGAACACAGGCTGCACTTCTAGGATGTCACTGACGCTCAACTCCATCTGCTGATGGATCCGTCCAAAGTTGGCGATGGTTATTCTTCTGAGCCCAGTCCAAAAATTTTGACATATGAGAATCAGGTCATATCAAAACCTTGTTAACAGGCCCGAAAGGGTTGAAAGGCTTGTTAGGAATACACTGCAATTCGACTGATCTGTTATTTCTCGAGCCTGACGATGTTCTCGCAAGTGATTCAAAAGCTACTTCTCCAGCATTCCAGGTTGACCAAGCCCAGGACACCGATGAGAAATCAGCTTGCTCTGCTCCTGAAGACAAAGCCGAAGGAAGTTCAGCTGCTGCTGGTGATACTCCTTCAAGGGCTGCCACATCTGCGCGAGATGGATCTGCTTCACCAAACAGCTCCAGTTCTGCTTCTTCTTCGGACGAGTAGTTCCTCGTGTTCTTCTCGTTCCTTTTTCCCACTTGTTGACAAAAAGGGGGAGATGTACATCGAGAGTTAGATGTGCGGGTTATTTGCCAGGGCTGGGTTTATCTGCATTTGGTTTTCTCGATACATTTGCTTTTTAGTCGTCTCGTTGAAACAATTTTAGTTTGTGGTCATTGAACTTTAAAGTACCGCATGTGGTACTGATGAACAACTCTGCTTGTAATGTTAATAACCCCTCCCCCGGCAAAGTTATCACTATCGTATCTATTTTGCAGGTGGAAACTTTATCAGAGTTTATGACTCTCTGAAATGTTTCACTTACTATCTTCTGCCCTGATGATTCTCGAAAATCTATCTTGCAGGAGAAATTCTTCTAGAGATCATTCTGAAATATTGTGTGAACTTCTGTGATAAAA
The DNA here is from genome assembly GCA_039707655.1 of Elymus sibiricus. Lineage (NCBI taxonomy): Eukaryota > Viridiplantae > Streptophyta > Magnoliopsida > Poales > Poaceae > Elymus > Elymus sibiricus. The sequence goes on along the minus strand of CM077664.1, from coordinate 372,670,936 downwards.
TTAAGTTGAGTTCGTGTGACAATTCATATCAAAACCTTGTTTTGCATGAATTATTTTTATCAGAGTTCACCGAGTGCATTGAACTAATCCTCTACTAAGATATTTTTTCTTTTAATGCAACTCATTTTACCAAAGATAAATATCCCTCCTTGTTTACACTAACTTATGCAGGGTTTCAGAATTCAAATTCTTCAGGATCTGCATACATTTAGGGGGAGCAATATTTTGTCTTTGATTGATACTAATTTACTTTCCGCGCGTTATCGGTTACCTTTTTTATCTACACCTTGATGTTTCTGTTTTGTCAACAATCGTCCAAAAAGGGGGAAATTGTTGGTGCAATGTCTTGCCCCCTTGGGTTTTGGAGATTGTTGTCAAAAATAGTAAGGGACTGATTTGTTTGCTAGTTCACACAGAGAGAAGTTGTCCCTGATGTATCGAGCAGAATGCTACATTCTGACGAGAAGTTTGAAGAACTTCGCCGAGAAGTATCTGCGTTGTAGAGAAGAGAGAGATATGTTTTTAGAAGAAACTATACCAAGAAGATTGCGTGAAGAAATTGACCCCTTAAAATATTGCTGAAGTGAAGCAATTGTCCTTCGGTGTGTCCGAGAAGAAATGACTACAGTCGAGAAGATTGAAGGCAAAGCGAAGACGTAGTATTTGTTTCATTGTTCTTCTTTCTCTTATTTGAGTCATAGGACCACCTTACTACTAAGAGGGGTATAGGTATTCAAGACTTAAGTCTGTTGTGATGCTTAGCCAAAACCTATGAAAGACTGAGAGAAATCTCTTTGTGCTCCAAAAATTTACTCGCCAGCCAGAGACGTTGTTCTTCTGGGCTGCGAGAGATACGTTTCAGATCCAGGAGTCAGCTTTACTTGTTCCTCAAGTAAAGTTGCCGTGTGCTCCAAATCCAACCGTTGGAAACGTGTTGGTTGGCCATTGGCTAGACCGCGTGTCCAAAATGGTCATTGTAGGAGATATGCCCTAGAGGCAGTAATATCAGTTACTTTTGTATCTCCAAGTTTGTAATGAATGTTTATGATCCATGCTATAACTGCAATGATTCTCGAGTCTGCAAATTAAACGAGGCTTGGAGGGAAACTCATGTGCACGTGTGGTATAATAAACGGTAAAATGTATTCCTAGTCTTGCCTCTAAGACTGGCTCAAGTATTGCATGATGATCCTGTTTTCCTGATCATGGGCATGGCTATGCCGGCAATTTTGAGGGCACGATGTTGGTAGAACACTTGTGTTGAATCGACCCAATATTGATGTTATACTATGAGATATATTCGTCACTAGTTAATGGTTAAATAACACAGAGATGGTTAATGTTTGCATGATTCCTTAGACCATGAGAGTATTGAGTTTCTTCATGCTTGCTTCATGAACTTTGGGGTTTGTTAAACGTCATCCGTAAAAGGGTGGCTATTACGGCTGCTTACGGGTTCATGGAAAAGTATGTCAAGTAACTTGATAGCTCAAGATTGGGATTTGCTCCTCCAACGATGGAGAGATATCTCTGGGCCCTCTCGGTGTTACGGTATCCATCATCGTCTGGCCAGACACTTGTGATTTGATCACGGGGATGCCGGAACACGGGAACGAGAAAAGAGAACAATACCGGCAACGAGGTAACTGGCATTGTGGACAAGTTGTTGATCCACGAGGATGCCTACATGTCTCACCTCGGGTTATTGTAACATATCGCGAAGCAACAGGAATAGCATACGGCAACTGGAGGTTCACTCGAATATTTATTCGTGTGGGTATAGGGATCGATATGGGTGTCCACGGCTCCGATGTTGATCATTGATCGGAAGGGGTTCCGGGTCATGTCTATGCTTCACCGAACCTATAGGGTCACACGCTTAAGGGTCATCTATCTGTTGAATACTAGACAGGGAGTCTGAGAGAAAAACACCGAAAAAGTTTCGGACACCGGAAAAGTTTCGGACAGCGGAAAAGTTCCGCAGAGAGAGGTCACCGGATGAATTTCGGTGAAACTAGAAAAGTTGTTTCAGGGGATTCCATAAAGTCAAATTGGTCTTGGCACATGCCTGATAATTCTTAGAGGGTGCCAGAATCGTTCTGGAAACTTTTTGGAATTTTCTGGAATGAAAACCGGAAATGTTCCGGAGCTGCCGAAACCGCTTCAGATGCTTTTCGCAGATGAAATCACTAAACCGGAATTGTTCCGGCTCGCGTTGAAAACTATTTTGGTGGGTACTAGAATTGTTCTAAGCCCACATGAATAATTTCAGTTCGATCAGACGCTGAAAAATGTCGTCGTGAATAGTGAAAGTGCTTTTTGGATTTTTGTGGAAAACACCTTTTTGGATATTTCCAAAACGGTTTCTAGAAGGCCTTGGGGTCCAAGGCAGCCCCTCATGGGGGTCCCCCAAGGGTGTGGCCGGCCAAGAATGGGTGGGGCACCATGGTGCTCCACATGGCACTCCCATATGGCATATTCCTTTTAGGAAAGGGATATTCCATGGGCATTTTGGGGTTTTTTGTATGACAACTTTACCCCTTGGCTAGCCTATAAATAGAGGTGAGTGGGCAGCCCACTTCCTCATCCTTGTGCTCTCATACACATGCTATGCTTTGCTAGCTCTCTCTTCTCCCTCACACGAAAAGAGTTTTTCGTAGAGCCGAAAGGCTGTCTGGGTTCCGGCAGGAACTAGTTCTGGACGGCGAAGCCCTGCCGGATAGTTGACACCGTATGTGTGCAACCCCGTAGAGAGGTCGTAGTTTCGATCTTTTGCCCGAAGGGCTGTTCGAGTTACCGTTCGAGTTTCCGGCGTCCTCCCGAAGGGCTGTCCGGGTAACTGTTCGGGTTCCGTGGGTCCTCCCGAAGGGCTGTCCGCGACATTGTCCGGGGGACTGTCCGACCGCCTCCCGAAGGGCTGTCCGACGAGGGAGTACATTCTCGCGGTTGGGAGGTTGTAAAATCCTAGCTGCGGGAATCTGCACCAACGATCTCCACCGACTCTTCTTCCGCTGCGCTACGAGTCGGTACGGATCAGATCAAACCTTGTATGCAATCTCCATAGTGATCCTGGGCGTGCTCGCTATACCGAAATTTTTTGTTTTCTGTCGCGTTCCCCATCAGTCATTTCCCATCTGGGAAGGCTGCGGCTATAAATAGCCACCCCGCTCCAACGTTTTTCGTTGGCTGCTCCGCTTGAGATTCTGAGCAGATTGTTCGAGCACCCCTCTCTGAGAGATTTGAGTTTAAGATCCACTAAGAGAAAATCAAGAGCCGAAACTTGATAACTCCCCTGTATTTTCCCATTAAGCATCTGAAAACTGGCAAACTCAATACATCAGATGAATGGTATGGATTCTTGATCCTAATTTGCAAATTCCATTGTGTGACGAATGTATCTAAAGAGAAAAGACGTAATCTGATCTTCCAACAGCAGAACAAATGAATACTACTAAATGAGAGTACATTTCTCACCAGCTGCGCCAAGTCTGAACATCATGATGTCAAATCAGGTCATCTCTATGGGGCAGGTCAGTGAATAGATAAAATCATTCACGGCATCTTTTTCGTCCTCCGCCACTGCTGATGAGAGGACCACCGACATAGAGACTATTTTTCACTGCAAAAAAATGCACATCATATCACACACGAGTGACTCGGATAGGAATCGGCCGAACGACACCGACTCCAGCAGGGCGGACATCCAATCCTAAAATAAAATAAGAAAAATCAAAAAAATCGAACATGAGATAATGGCCCATTTGCGTACGACGAAGGTGACGCTGCCTCTTACCAGATTGTCTTTGCAAAGGGTCTGCGGCTCCCGCGACGGCGGGGATAGGTCCATTTCCGCTCCCATGAAACTTACCGGATCTGAACGAAGGAATCGACACACGCGCGAGAGCCCTATATGCTGCGCTGGATTTGTAATAGCAAGAGTGGATGGGGCATGCCATGGTGGCCGGCGGCGGTAGGAGTGATGCCCTAGGCGGTAGAGGTGCGAATAGTATTGACGAAGAAGCGAACAGGACAGATATGAGATATGCAAGTCGCTGAATTATGGAATAAACCAGGGTGTTTTTTTGCATACATTGCATTGCCAGATGAGGCACCTCAATCATGTGCCTCCAGTCCAGATCGAACGGCCCACATGGTCTTGGATCAGGGGAGCATCTCATTGACCGTATCACCAGGTATCTACCCTGAAACAAAGTTACGTACAGTTCCAAGTAAATTTTTTCTTAATAGAAAAAAATGTTTATAAACAGAAAAACTAAATAAATAAAAATGAAAACAAAAACAAAAATGAAGCCCGAAAAGGCTTTACAGAATAAACTGGCAACAAATAGATCTAAAAAACCAGCGTGAAAAAAATCACAGAACCAACCGTATGAAAAATCGGTGCTACGGTGCAATGAACCGGCCCACTAAAGTCGCACTTCCGGGAGAGCATGTAGATCAGCCTATTCCACATGCTAGTAGAGTGATACGCAGTCGCAGTCCGCTTGTAGCTCGCCTCGCCTCGCCTCACGCGAGAGCATGTAGTGGACCAGCCCAGTAGATGTTTCCCGTTAGTTTCGTTTGTTGCTCTGATTCGTTCGTTTTGTCTTTTTTGTTTACATTTCGAATATATTTTCAAACTACTTTGCAATTTTTCAAATGTTCACCATCCATTGAAAAAATGTTCATGAAATGTGAATTCGGTTCACCCAATTTTAAAAGTGGTTCATACTATTAAAAAAAATATTTGTGTCATTTAAAAAATGTCGACACATTAAAAATTATGTTCATGACATTTTTTAAATGTTCATAAAAACGGAAAACAAATGTTTAAGTAATTTTTAAAAAACGTTCGTAGCATTCAAAAAAAAATTCATGACATTTAAAAAAAAATCATGTGTTTAAAAATATGTTCATGACATTTAAAAAAAATGTTCATGCAATGTTAAAATTTGTTCGCGTAATTTTGAAAAAAATATTCATAACATATAAAAAATCATAACACCGAAAAATATGTTAGTAGTTTTTAAACAATGCTCATGAAAATTTTGAAAACTGTTCAACGTGTGTCAAACATGGTTCACCATGTATTAAACAAATGCTCAATGTGCATTTGATAAATCTTCAACATGTATTTGAATAAATGATTCAAATGTGCATCATGTATTTGAAAATTGTTAAACGTGTATCTACAAAATGTTCAGCGTGTATACGATTTTTTTAATGTGTACTCAAAAAAGTCGACATGTATGTGAAAATAGAGAAGAAAAAACAGAAAAACGAAAAAAAAAGAAAAAAAAAGATAATAACTGTAAGAGAAAAGCACGGGAAAAATAAAAAAAACTGGTCGGAACCTTCCCAAAACTGGGTGGAAGGTTTCCAAAACCTGTGGCTACTTTACATAGAAGCTTCCCCGAACCAAAGTTATTTGTTCGACCCATCAAAGTGAACGTTGCAGGTGAGCCATGCTTCTGTCTAGCAATAAGCAAGCCACGAACTCCCCGACTCCATCGCCACCGGCCAGCAGTCGGCTTCTCGCCTGAAATCCTGGAGCGAGCGAACCGTTCGGCTCGTTAGCTTCTGCTCCCGAGTGGTCATGCCAGGCTAAAAGCCCACGTAGAGCGTTTTGGCCCATTCCATTATGGTTGGCCTCCTTAGGCTGTGGCCTGGGAGAAGCAGTGGTTGGTTGTGTAAAAAGGCTGGGCACAGTCGATGGTGAAGGCAATGGGCTCTTCTTTCTTGTTGTTCCGATTTTCTGTTTGTAGTAACAATTGCAACATGTACATAGAGCAGTCATAACGGAAAAATTTATATTTTTGCACACAAAGTAATTATGTAAATTTGAAACAAACATGACAATCTACGTCAGAGTGTGAGCATCAATTTTCACACATATTTTATTGAACAAAAGCCTCACATTTTGCATAAAGTTTCCAAATCAAAAGGGACACATACATGTCTCTAACACCAGCCATGCCTCAACTTAGAGCAATGGCAGTAGCTAGTTCTTGCATAAACACATCCATGTCGGCAACATTGTCCTCGGTAGTCGATGTATCTGACGCATTTGGAGGAACAAGAAATTTCTTGTATCGTTCTGGAATTGTTGGCACATAGTCCAGGTCCCTGTCACATCGAATGAAGTGAATATTTTTTCATCATGGACGCAAACATAATTGTGCAATGTCATAGTAGCGGCAACAATCATCCTTTGAGTTTCAATGGAGTAGCTTGACATCTTGAGAAGAATCTGTAATTTCATCTTCAACACTCCAAAGGCTTGCACTATGCAATTATGATTGGACGAGTGGATCCTATTGAAATTATCCTTAGGTTATTCGATGGGACACCTTTGTGGAAGTTAGGGACATGTCACTTTTATCCTTTGTATGGTGCGAGATATCCCTTTCTGTTAGGATAGCCGGCATCAACAAGGTACTACTTGTCTAAAGGGAAAAAAAGAGAACAATCCATGTTAGTTGTGGCATACATGAAATGAGTTGTAACAAATAGAAATGTTCACCCTTTGGAGGATGGGGGAGGGTGGCCTTGTCTATATGCATTGCATGAAATAGCACACTTGTGTCATGCATAGCACCATGTTGGCCATTTGAAGCATAAGTGAAATGCATATTAAAGTCACATATTGACTTCTTCCACCACTCAGGGTCTTGTTTAACAGTGTTGAGCACAAATTCCCATCCCACTTCGGTCTCCTCAGCTTGAGTTTTTTTAATATGCTGAAATGAGATTTCAGCTTGTCCCATTTGTTTTTCAATCGGATGTGCTTGTACTCCAGTCATGCATGTTCTCACTTTGAATTGCAATGCATCTTCGTCAAATGCATTGGGGATCAAGTAGGTGTTTGGCCTATTTCCATCCCTCACTTGTCCGAAAAACAAACTCGGTAAGAATCCTAGTGTTCTCTTCACTCCACTCAGCAGCCATGCTCAACACTTGACTATAAAAAGCATGTAAGTGCTCTACTAGCATATCATAGCAATATATATATGTATATATGGACATATCTACTAGCAGAACATTGCAAAAAAAAAATTGACATTTTTTCTAGCAGAACATAGCAAAACATACGCAATTTTGTACTAGTAGAACATAGCACAATATATGCACTTTTCTACTAGCATAATATAGCAAATTATATTGAAATTTGGACTAGCATAACATCTTGTTGGTGCAATGTCTTGCCCCCTTGGGTTTTGGAGATTGTTGTCAGAAATAGTAAGGGACTGATTTGTTTGCTAGTGCACACAGAGAGAAATAGTCCCTAACGTATCGAGAAGAATGCTACATTCTGATGAGAAGTTTGAAGAACTTCACCGAGAAGTATTTGCGTTGCAGAGAAGAGAGAGATATGTTTCGAGAAGAAACTATACCGAGAAGATTGCGTGAAGAAATTGACTCCTTAAAATATTGTTGAAGTGAAGCAATTGTCCTTCTGTGTTTCCGAGAAGAAATGACTGCAGTCGAGAAGATTGAAGGCGAAGCGAAGATGTAATTTTTGTTTTGTTGTTCTTCTTTCTCTTATTTGAGTCATAGGACCACCGTACTACTAAGAGGAGTATAGGTATTCGAGACTTAAGTCTGTTCTGATGCTTAGCCGAAACCCATGAAAGACTGAGAGAAATTTCTTTGTGCTCCCAAACTTTACTCGCCAGCCAGAGACGTTGTTCTTCTGGGCTGCGAGAGATATGTTTAGGACCGAGGAGTCAGCTTTACTTGTTCCTCAAGTAAAGTTGCCGTGTGCTCGAAATCCGACCGTTGGAAGCATGTCGGTTGGCCATTGGCTGGACCGCGTGTCCTAAATGGTCGTTTCCCATCTGGGAAGGCTGCGGCTATAAATGGCCCACCCCGCTCGAACGTTTTTCGTTGGCTGCTCCGCTTGAGATTCTGAGAAGATTTTTCAAGCACCCATCTCTAAGTGATTTGAGTTTAAGATCCACTGAGAGAAAATCAAGAGCCGAAACTTAGATAGTGGTTGAGCATCACAGTAGATCTGAGTTGAGAGTTCTTGTACCTATTACTCTTGAGAGCTGCGCACTCTAGACGGATAGGTGTCGGCTTGAGTGTCGAAGAGTAATTGTCTTCACCAAGCCAAAGTCTTCAGCAACCAAGAGTAATTATGGTTCGCGAAGCAAGTCTGTTGAAGGTTTGGAGATCGCCGATAAGCATCTACCCCGAGTGAAATCAACTGAAGTCTGATCAGCTTCACATTGAAGGAGAATAGGACGGAGAGAGGTTTTCTCCTATGTTCAATCACAAGTCCCTCCAACTAGACGTAGCTCTTTTGCAGAAGAGAGAACTGGTCTATCAAATCATTTGTCGCCATCGAGCACCACTGGTTATTTCTACTCTACTGCAACTCTTTCAGTAGTTTATCTTCTGTGCTCTATGTCCCGATAGATATCTCACTGATCATATATTCACCTCTATTTGTTATCTGTTCTATGGCTATATTGTTTAGTGTATTTCAATTTGTTGTGCCCAAGGTTATTTGTCTGTATGCTCGTCTGTTGATCATTTGGTGTTACTTTGTCATTCAGCCGAGTCATGCTCTGATGAACATCTCTCAGTTGAGTGTTTATGTTTCGTGATCTGTTTCGTTCATATTGTCCATCTATGTTGTTTATCTTGTTTCCTTTCTGTGTTACCATTGTCATCGTGAAAATACTTTGCCACTATACTAGGAAGATTATCATCGCTTTCATCGAAAGTTTTGCTTAGTCTTACTGGTTTAGTCTGTTTATCTTCGTGTGCCCGCTCTAATTTAGTTTCAGTGTTCCTGCTGTAGTTTTACTTCCGCTGTGTTGTCTCGAGAGATTTGAAGTTTGGAAAGAAATTTTAAATCTCCCATTCACCCCCCTCTGGTCGATATACGCTCGATCCTACAATTGGTATCAGAGCAAGGTCTCCTTGTCTTTGCTTATTAAAGGTCTAACCACCTTGGGGTTTTGAGTATGTCGCTTGCAGGACAATTTGGGCACTCTGACAGATTTCCTATCTTCGATGGAAATGACTATCCGTTCGAGAAACAAAAGATGAAGATTCGACTGAAAGCTATCAGCGAAGAAATCTGGCAAATTGTTGAAAATGGCTACACAATTCAGTTCCCCAAATCTCCCACACCTGATGATGAAAGACACATTCAACTGGAGGCTCAAGCAAAGGATATCATATGCACTTATCTCTCAAGGAGCCAATTCATTCGGTTACGAAGATTTGATACTGCTAAACAAATCTGGGATGGTATCGAGAATGTTTACGACGAATTTCAAGAATGGAGAGATGCTCACACTGAAATGCTTCATGCCATGTTCAATCACTATCGAAGTCTTTGAAATGAAAGTGTCATGGAACTCACCGATAGACTGAGTAGTATTGTTGAGCGACTTCGCCAACGTGGAGTCAATGATATTTCTGATCATGATGTAGTTGAAAAACTACTTCAGTCTCTCGACAGCTCCTTGGATTCAGTAGTACTCACTATCAAGGAGAGACCAGACTATGAAAGTCTTCGTAGTACTAAAGTCATGGAATTACTGATTGTTCACGAAGAACAACTAGAGAAGGAAAATGGTGATCGTAGTTCCCTTGAAAGATATTCTCAGAATGGTGAGGGTGAAGGTGAAATTCTATTAGACTATGGTAGTTCTCACGAAGAAGATTATGAAAATCAACACACCATCACCAGAGATCTAGAGATACTCACTGAACGCCTCAATAACCTCAGAAGACAAAATCTGTGCTTGACAAGATCTTCAGAGGATGATTCAATAAGTTCATCGAGACGATTGCCCCCTCTAGAAATCTCATGCTACAAATGCAAGAACTTTGGTCATTTCATCACTGATTGTCCAACATGGGAAATGGATGTCAAACCAAGCAGAAGATGGAATGTGCTTCACCAAACTGGATTCAAGCGTGCAAATCGTCACACTAAGCTCGTGAAGAAGAATGAAACAGCTTCGACATCTTCATCATCGAGACCAGTCACTGACATCAATTCCAACGCGGTGATTGAATCCAACATGAGGCGAATCTCTAAGCTGGCAGGTGCATTTGCTGGAATTAAAATGGACTCCAAAGATGAAATTTCAAAATCTGAATCTGACGAAGATAATGGGTCAGATAAAAAACCTGGATGTGGTCATGCCTTTATTGCTCATGCCTCTACAACCTCGTCGATTTACTTTGACAATGACTCAAGTGACGATGAGGCGCCTGCATTCTGTTTCATGGTAAAAGCTTCAAGAGATCAGGTATCACCGAAACGCCAAAATGCTCTCGACAAAAATGCGCTGTCCTCAGAGAACATTGTCTATGCTAAACTTATCAAAATGGCTAACACCCAACAAGATGCTCTTGAACAACTTGAGAAAACCCTCAGGAAATCTAAAGGTTTGTTGGTTGAAGAGATGGAGAAAAATCAGATGTTGGCAGAAGAGAATGCTACTCTTTTATCAACATTCGAGGATTTATCCATACGTCATGATTCTATCTCAGTTGATTACGAGAAGTTGTCAAATGATTACCTGGAAAGGAATCAAGAGCTCGAATCACTAAAAGAATCCTATGATGATCTCAAGAAGGAAAATTCTTCTCTCTTCGCCGAACAAACTGAAACATTTCCCGATGGATTTGTGCCACCTTGCTTAAAATGCTTAGAATGTAGCAATGATGATTCCACTGCCAAAACATCTGCTGTTGCTGAAAGAAGTGCAACTACTGTTATTGTTGAAACTAACTCCTCCTCCGAGGAATATGTTGCTATTTCTGATGAAAATGCTAGGTTGAAGAACTTGCTTGAGACTGGGATGCTCAAAAGTCTCAAAGGGCACCAGACCCTTTGTGATGTTCTCAAGAAATCAATTCTTCACAAGAATCCTAGAAAGGAATGGCTAGGCTTCGAGAGAAAAATCAATGCTGATGGCACCTACTAGACCCCCGAACAATATCCTAGGACAAGTTGGGTCCTTGCGAAGAGCAAAACTCTCGAACCCGCATTACTATCTGGATATGACTGTCCCATTCCTATTGATGATGATGAGTCACTTGACTCCAACTACAAACTATTCAAGCAACAGAATGGTCATGTTTTTGCTCGGTATATCAGCACTAACTGTATAATAGGTTCTCCCAAGAAGCAAATATGGGTTGAGAAATCCATCATTGAACAACTTCCTGTTACTGCTAATCTAACCATGCAGGGAAATTGTCTCCGAGGAAATGGAAATTCTTTGCAGTATGGTGTCGCTCACTCCTTGAAGAGAAATGGGTTGAATGATCGTCAGAAGGAGTACATGCGTAATTCCTCAAATAATTATGAGCATGTCTCTGTAAATAACTTCAATGCCTACTCTTATGACTATGCTAACTCTTCACAGATGAAAAACTCTAGAGCTTCACGAGAGAAAATGTTTCCTTCTCGACCGAAACAAATGGTGTCACATCCGCCCGCACAAATGTGGGTGGTAAAGACTAACTAATCATTCTTGCAGGAATAATGTCTCAAGGCGCCTTGTTTCATATCTTATGCCTCGAGACATAATTGTTGGTGCAGGAGATTCTCTCTCTTCCGAAAGGAATCCATTCTTGCCCCTTTCTACCTTCTATTTATCTTCAGTTGTTTTCTAAGTCATTTGGTTTTGGTTGGTTTTTGGTTGCCTCCATGTTTTTCCCTTTGTGTTTCGTTTCATAGGATGTTCTCCTGTTGTATATTTGGTGTTTAGTGCGATGAGCTTATCACTCATAGCTATCTGCTTTATTTCGATTCTTTATCTGACTGAGTGATTATGTTTCGGACCCATGTTTATCCCTCTATTCTTTCTCGTCCAAATCTATGCTTCTAGTTATGAGTACGCAAGTTTATCTGAAATGCATTTCTCTCTGACGTCCTTGGTCACGAGAAAAATGCGTCTCGAAATTTAATCTATTTTGGCGAAAGCCATCCAAAGTTTGGGCCTCCTGCTCAAGCCTGGAGAAACCGCAGTTTTTGGTTCCCACGTGCCCTTGATCTCCCACTTCTCGATCGTGCGCATTGAATGCGGAGAGTCCAGTTAATGTGGACCATCGATCTCCTTGGGCGGTTGGGTAATTTTCCCTATAAATTCCCCTGTCATCTTCCTCGGACGGTTCCGCACTTCATTCACTTCCTCTTCACTCCGTCGTGCAACTCCGGTGGAACCTCGCCGCATTTGGTCCCCATCGACTCGGTAATCTCTCTCGCCGAGTCGCCGTAGTCGATCTTCGTCATCGAGTTAGGGTACGGAGATCCGAACTCGTCTACTCAACTTCTAGTTCATATAGCGAGTTCATCCGGTGAAATTTCATGTTATTTTTACTGCTGCGGTATATCTTTAGCATTCTCTAGTAAGTTTCTCGAAACTTACTAGCACAAAATCTCTTGATGATATTAACAGTAGTGATATCTCTCGAATCGCTGGTCAAAATCTCTCTGAAAATGTTTTTCATCGATAAAATTCTCTGTGCGTACTCATAACCCTGTCTATTTTCCCTTGTACCTTAAATCTATTCACATGTGATCATGGCTTCTAGTTCAGGAGAGCGCATAGAGTGTGACAAAGAACATGAAGAGCAATTGCCTCAGATCTCGCCAGACAAAGGCAAAAGCAAGAAGCGCATGAGGGGCACTGCTAAATCTTTGAAGCCGCCCAAGGCACCGAAGAAAAAGGCCAAGGAGAAACCTGAAGAAGAATTCACTGAAGAAGTTGCACAACCAGAGGCAGGTGCACTCTCTGATGATGTTGCTGCCACCGAAGATCAAGCAGCAACAGAGGACCAAGGTATCGGTTCCGAGGACCGACCCAGGAAAGGTGATCATGGTCGAGAACCTGATATGACTGCTGAGATGTCTGACTCAGCCCCATATTGGATGCCTTCTCGTGGTGAAACTCTAAACGAGCGCAACACAAGGTTGCAGAAAATCCGTCGAGAGTGGGCCAGGAAATGGTTCAAGTATGAAAATGTTTGGGACAAGTATGCACTATTGTTTGCATTTACTCCTCCATGGAATGATTGCATTGCTGAAGGCTGCATCAAGGACGGAGATGATAAAGTGAGGTCTGGACCTCCTCCAAATCCTCACCCGAACTCCATCAAGATTCCTATAGATTATCCTCAGGAAGTCGAGAAGAGGGCCAAGGCCAAGGCCAAAAGAGAACAAAAAGCGGCCAAGATCGAGAAAATTGAAGCTGAGAACATTGTACTGACTCAGCAAGATGTTCAGATGAAAAAGGAGTGCGCCTCTGTCTCAAAGGCAACTCGCTCGAAGAAAAACACCGCTACCTCTTCAAGTGCTGCAAAGCCTCAAAGAAAAGCTCTTGCCAAGAGGGAAAAGAAAGCGGCAAGTCCATCTGATGAAGCTGGGTACTTCTGATTCTGAGGAAGAAGAGGTTCTCGAAGAAAATCTTCCCGAAGAGAATACTGAAGAAATTCGGTATGACCAGAAGGCAATCCACGACAACCATGTCAAGAGTGCCTTATCTTCAAAGGCTCTTTTGTCTCCGAGAAGATCTCCAAGGCATGCTGTGGAGAGGTTTGATGATATTCCTTCGGTGTCTGCCAAGCCGAAGATGTTGAGCAAGATATCAGCTAAGAGGAAGAGAGCCTCTGCTGAAGAAGTTGATGTGCCCGCCAAGAAGGCGAAGAAAAATGTTCCCGAGACTGTTAATGAACCCCAAGAGTATGATCACATGCTTTTTATGAATATACTTGATAGTGTTGCTTATGAAGCAAAACCTGAAGCTATTGAGAGTTTGGAACTGCCCTCTGATGTCAAGAAACTGGCAGTAAAGTTCTTTGTCGAACTGAAGGAAATCTCTGATGAACTTACTGTTGCTTAAAATGACAAGAAATTGTTGGAGAAGGAGAAGAGGGATGCAAAGACTGAATACGAGACCAAGGGTCTCAACAAGCAACTCATGGATGTCACGAAGGCCATCAATGTTATCAGGAAGAAGAAACTGGCATGGCACACACGTCTGACTGTGGAAGTTACTAAGCTGTGTGAAAGGAGGGCTGTTGAGACTCGCGATCAAGCCCAAGCTGAGAAGTGAAAACTGCTGAGGAAAAACGTCAGAAGACAAGGGCTCAGGCTAAAAAGCCGAAGAAAATTCTGATAGCCGTCTGATGACTGTTGCTACTGAAGCAGTTCCACTGAGCCAGAGTGCTCCCGAGAAACAAGCTCCATCCTCTCCTCCCCCAGAAGAAGCACAATGATGTGCTGGTGCTGATGAAGTTATCATCCCTGGGCCCAGCGCCCATGAAGAAAAACCTAAGGACATTGCGGTCTCTCACGAGATGCATGTCGAGGAAAATGTACCACCGGAGCAGAGAGCTCCAGAAGAGAAAGTTGATGAAGAGATTGTGATTGCTGAGGAAGTCATTCCGTCCCCATTGAGGAACGCACCAGAAAGGCCCTACAAGCCTAGCGCGGAGGAGAAAGAGAAAGAAGAGGGTGAGACTAGCGCTGCCCGAAAGGATTCAACCCCTGTCCCATCCTCCGATGAAATTTCTCGGATGGATGTTGACTCATACCCTGCTCCTCGTACCGATGATGTTGTCATGGGAGAGGAAGAAGAAGAAAAGAAAGTTGATGAGCCAATGGCCCAAGAGCAAGTTGTTGTACCACCTGTCTCTATGTCGGCCCCAGTGCCGCTAAATGCTGAGGAGAAGACCCCAGTGCCTCCAGTTATTGAGAAGCAAACTGAAGAAAAGGCTCTAGAGCCAAAGAAAATTATATCTAAAATAGTTGCTGAGAAAATTGCTGGAAAGGCTGACAAGATTGCTGCTTGCAAAGGTGATGGGTCTTCAAGTTCTTCGAAGCCATCACAGAAAGAAAAACCAAAGAAATTATCGGTGCCACTGAAACCCATTGATGAAAATCAAGCTGCACCTGGTGATATTCGAGCTGCTAGAAATTTGGATGAAGATGTTCTGCCCAATCCCCGAGAAACAATCCCGATGTTTCCCGAAGGAACTGGCCCTAACGGACCAGCATTCAACGAGAAGATTCACCAGTCTAAGTTGGCATTCTTTAGGAAGAGCCCGTATGATGAGGAATGAAATTCTCTGTCACCTTGTTTCTAGACAATGGAGCAAGCCATCTACTACTCTCGAATGCTTTGCTTCAAAGATCACATCTTTGAGCACAAGATTCTGGACTTTGCTAAATTAGAAGAGCTGCCTTGCTTCCATCGTATCATTGACCAGCTGGATCAGCTGCATCTGAAGAGATTCCTCCGTTTCAACCATGGGTGGAACCAAGAAATTATACTACAATTCTATGCGACCCTTTATGTCTCGGGAAACCTGAATGATTGCAACACTTGGAAGTTTGAATGGCTGACAGAGACGGAGAAGATTACTAGCAGTGCTGATGAGTTCATTGCTATGCTTCATTTCCCTCACTTTGAGTTTGATGAGACTCGGGAACACATGCTGCACTTCTAGGATGTCACTGACGCTCAACTCCATCTGCTGATGGATCCGTCCAAAGTTGGCGATGGTTATTCTTCTGAGCCCAGTCCAAAAAATTTGACATATGAGAATCAGGTCATATCAAAACCTTGTTAACAGGCCCGAAAGGGTTGAAAGGCTTGTTAGGAATACACTGCAATTCGACTGATCTGTTATTTCTCGAGCCTGACGATGTTCTCGCAAGTGATTCAAAAGCTACTTCTCCAGCATTCCAGGTTGACCAAGCCCAGGACACCGATGAGAAATCAGCTTGCTCTGCTCCTGAAGACAAAGCCGAAGGAAGTTCAGCTGCTGCTGGTGATACTCCTTCAAGGGCTGCCACATCTGCGCGAGATGGATCTGCTTCACCAAACAGCTCCAGTTCTGCTTCTTCTTCGGACGAGTAGTTCCTCGTGTTCTTCTCGTTCCTTTTTCCCACTTGTTGACAAAAAGGGGGAGATGTACATCGAGAGTTAGATGTGCGGGTTATTTGCCAGGGCTGGGTTTATCTGCATTTGGTTTTCTCGATACATTTGCTTTTTAGTCGTCTCGTTGAAACAATTTTAGTTTGTGGTCATTGAACTTTAAAGTACCGCATGTGGTACTGATGAACAACTCTGCTTGTAATGTTAATAACCCCTCCCCCGGCAAAGTTATCACTATCGTATCTATTTTGCAGGTGGAAACTTTATCAGAGTTTATGACTCTCTGAAATGTTTCACTTACTATCTTCTGCCCTGATGATTCTCGAAAATCTATCTTGCAGGAGAAATTCTTCCAGAGATCATTCTGAAATATTGTGTGAACTTCTGTGATAAAATTAAGTTGAGTTCGTGTGACAATTCATATCAAAACCCTGTTTTGCATGAATTATTTTTATCAGAGTTCACCGAGTGCATTGAACTAATCCTCTACTAAGATATTTTTTCTTTTAATGCAACTCATTTTACCAAAGATAAATATCCCTCCTTGTTTACACTAACTTATGCAGGGTTTCAGAATTCGAATTCTTCAGGATCTGCATACATTTATGGGGAGCAATATTTTGTCTTTGATTGATACTAATTTACTTTCCGCACGTTATCGGTTACCTTTTTTATCTACACCTCGATGTTTCTGTTTTGTCAACAATCGTCCAAAAAGGGGGAAATTGTTGGTGCAATGTCTTGCACCCTTGGGTTTTGGAGATTGTTGTCAAAAATAGTAAGGGACTGATTTGTTTGCTAGTTCACACAGAGAGAAGTTGTCCCTGATGTATCGAGAAGAATGCTACATTCTGACGAGAAGTTTGAAGAACTTCACCGAGAAGTATCTGCGTTGCAGAGAAGAGAGAATTATTTTTTCAGAAGAAACTATACCAAGAAGATTGCGTGAAGAAATTGACCCCTTAAAATATTGCTGAAGTGAAGCAATTGTCCTTCGGTGTGTCCGAGAAGAAATGACTACAGTCGAGAAGATTGAAGGCAAAGCGAAGACGTAGTATTTGTTTCATTGTTCTTCTTTCTTTTATTTGAGTCATAGGACCACCTTACTACTAAGAGGGGTATAGGTATTCAAGACTTAAGTCTGTTGTGATGCTTAGCCAAAACCTATGAAAGACTGAGAGAAATCTCTTTGTGCTCCAAAAATTTACTCGTCAGCCAGAGACGTTGTTCTTCTCGGCTGCGAGAGATACGTTTCAGATCCAGGAGTCAGCTTTACTTGTTCCTCAAGTAAAGTTGCCGTGTGCTCCAAATCCGACCGTTGGAAACATGTTGGTTGGCCATTGGCTAGACCGCGTGTCCAAAATGGTCATTTCCCATCTGGGAAGGCTGCGACTATAAATAGCCACCCCGCTCCAACGTTTTTCGTTGGCTGCTCTGCTTGAGATTATGAGCATATTGTTCGAGCACCCCTCTCTGAGAGATTTGAGTTTAAGATCCACTAAGAGAAAATCAAGAGCCGAAACTTAGATAGTGGTTGAGCATCACAGTACATCTGAGTTGAGGGTTCTTGTACCTATTACTCTTGAGAGCTGCACACTCTCTAGACGGATAGGTGTCGGCTTGAGTGTCGAAGAGTAATTGTCTTCGCCAAGCCAAAGTCTTCAGCAACCAAGAGTAATTGTGGTTTGTGAAGCAAGTCTGTCGAAGGTTTGGAGATCGCCGATAATCATCTTCCTCAAGTGAAATCAACTGAAGTCTGATCAGCTTCAGGTTGAAGGAGAATAGGACGGAGAGAGGTTTGCTCCTGTGTTCAATCACAAGTCCCTCCAACCAGTCGTAACTCTTTTGCAGAAGAGTGAACTGGTCTACCAAATCATTTGTCGCCATCAAGCACCACTGGGTATTTCTACTCTACTGCAACTCTTTCAGTAGTTTATCTTCTGTGCTCTATGTCCCGGTAGATATCTCACTGATCATATATTCACCTCTATTTGTTATCTGTTCTATGGCTATGTTGTTTAGTGTATTTGAATTTGTTATGCTCAAGGTTATTTGTCTGTATGCTCGTCTGTTGATCATTTGGTGTTACTTTATCATTCAACTGAGTCATGCTCTGATGAACACCTCTCAGTAGTGTTTATGTTTCGTGCATATTGTCCATCTATGTTGTTTATCTTGTCTCCTTTATGTGTTACCATTGTCATCGTGAAAATACTTTGCCACTATTCTAGGAAGATTATCATCGCTTTCATCAAAAGTTTTTCTTAGTCTTACTGGTTTAGTCTGTTTATCTTTGTGTGCATGCTCTAATTTTGTTTCAGTGTTCCTGCTGTAGTTTTACTTCCGTTGTGTTGTCTCGAGAGATTTGAAGTTTCGAAAGAAATTTTAAATCTCCCATTCACCCCCATCTGGTCGATATACTCTCAATCCTACACATCTACACATCTTTAATACAAGTGCACATCATTTATGAGCAAAACATAGCAAAAATATTCAGGGCATTTGTACTGGTAGAACATCTACACATCGCCCACATCATAGAACATCACACATTTATTTCCAGCCAACTTTTTTCCCACATCACACACATATAGCAATGCACAGAGCCATCTATTTCTTCCAAACACATGTAGCAACACATCACACACACCTTCAGAAAGACGGACAATGCCATATTGGGGCATATGAAAGTCACCTTCAGAGAGACGGGTGAGGTAGTCGGGGAGGAGAGAAGGAGATCAGGGACAAGCTCATTGACGTAGCATGTGTGCTCTGGTGGTAGGGGACGACATGTCGAGCTCCGGTCGGGGATGGCGGGAAAGAACTCATGTTGGCGTGGAGGATGAAGCTGAAGGCGGCCACCTATGGAGATTGGGAGGGGCGGAGGAGGGCGAACCGGTGGAGGAGGGTGAGTCGCGATGGTGGGCAGGGCGGCTGCCGGCTCCCATGCCGTCGAGTGCTCGTGGCGGCTGCTAGGGTTTGTCACGGGGAGTGGAAGGGAATGGGCTAGCGGGTGGATCAAGTCGAGTGGAGGAGGCGACTAGCAGCTCGAATCAGTACCCATCACGGTCACTTGGAGGTGGTAAGCACTTGTAAAATTGACCAATTCAAGCTTCCCTGTGAAAGAGAATCTCGAGAACCCTAACTTCTCAACTCCTCTAATGTTGTACTAAAAATTCTGCGAGCTTCTCTCCAGCAACTTTGGTAGTTGGACCTTCGGCCCAACTCCGGACCTGGAGTTGGAGGAGTCGGGAGTTGAAGGGCTAACGAACATGCCCTAAGCATACCGAGTCCAATACAAATCTCTCTCTCTCTCTCTCTCTCTCTCTCTCTCTCTCTCTCTCTCTCTTCCTCCCTCTCCCTCATTCATTATCATTAAAGCATTAAAAATATCTTAGTTCTAGTTAGGTAGCACAGTTATTTAAAAACCATAGTAATTTAAAGCTTTATTATTCTAGTGCCCGAGCAATGAATACTTGAGTTTTTAATAATCAAAGTTTTCTTAGTTTGGTTTAGAAAAAAGAGGTCAAGACCTCTTTTAAAATACTACAAAGTACTACGGTATATAAACAATGGTATCTATTCATGCCAAACGTATCAAAGTTTTTGAAACCGTGGTTTATAAAATAATTATGGCCTTCTACAAAAACTCCAAGAAAAATAGCTACCAAATGCAGCCTTAGTCTTGTCAAATTCATAGGTAACTACACATTTTACTTCGATTATTAGCAAGTTAGGCTTTGCGGTATATGAAATGTGGGCCTAACAATGCTAAGGTGAAATAAACAACATATATGATGCTTGCAAGGTCAAGAGACCAAGGAAATAACACAAGTAAAGAGGCTATGGTTAGGGATAACCAAAGGCCATGGAGATGAAGATGTATCCTGATGTTCACTCCCTTGGAGGGGAGCTAGTCACCGTTGGAGAGGTGGGAGTTCCACAAAGGAACAACCAACACCACAAAGACTCACCTTCTTCTCCTTGAGATATTACCACAAAGGCAATTCTCAACCACTACTGGTAGATTTTGAGGCGGCCTCCAAACCTTTAAAATCGATGGGGGAAATCACAAATCGATTTCTCACTGAGACTCCTACAGCCTAGGAGTCTCCAAACTCCAATAGTAACAAGCTTGGTAAGCACAAGTATGGGTATCACAAATTGCTTCAGCAGAAGAGTGGATCCAAGGTCCCTCTTTGAATCAGTTTGGTGCAGCTTGGTTGGAGGAATCAATGGGGGGGGGGTGAGATTTTTCAAAATCAATAATGGGGCAAATCAGATTTGAAGGATTTTGTACAGAGGTAGAAGAAGGGTGTCTTATATAGCCCCCTCCCATTTCCAACTATTACACATACTCACAACACACCCCGAAGATCTGGCACCTCTAAAGAGGTAACCAGCAAACACCCCGAAGATCCTGGGGTCTTAGACCCCGGAGTTCCAGACTTCCTAGAGAGCATGCCATAAGGTACCCTGGAGATCCGGGGGTCAGGACCCCAGAGATCCAGGGTATCCAGAGGCAAAGGCACATGGACCCCGAAGAACCGGGCCCTCGACCCCAGAGCTCTGAGGTATCCAGAGATGATGCGACAAGGGGGGAAATGGGATACGTTTGTGCATAGGCTTGTGTATGGCTTTACTGTGTGGGTATATGGATGTAAATGAAGCGTAATGATCCCCGCACTTACATTAGCTCGGCCCCTCTTGATAGTGCGGCTTTCCTATTGCCTCAAGATAAAACAAAAAACCTTTCATCTGTTACTAACATGCCAACACCTTTTCCCTTTTTGAATGGGGGGGGGCTCTCACCTCCATCCTTATGATCAAATGAGACCTAACACCTAAGAATCACTTTCTCAAGGTATTAGTCCCTCTAATCATACATCATCATCACTAAACATGATTAAGGTGCAAGATGCACTTTCATTCTCCCTCTTTTTGGTGAATGATGGCCATATGATTAGAGCATGGCAAATAAAATGAAGTGCCATTGATTCCTATAGATTTAATAAAAGTGCACCCCTAGTGTGTGCACTATTTGGAATTTGTATTAGAATACAAAATGCACACCACTAAGAAGCTCCCCCTGAATCTTTAGGAACAATGCTATGCAAAGTGAGCAAACTTATCAACGAAGCATGCTTTGCAATAGCTTATACGTGAGATAGCGGTAAACAACAAGGCATAACCCTTAAAGGAAAAAAAATGGTCACCTCGGATATTCGGAGCTCCAGATGCCCGTTCAATGTATGGAGTCCCAGAGGGGTGGGGGATTTTCAGGGTAGCTCCGAGGCTGATCTCTGGGGTATCCAGAGAAGATCTGGACAACCCAGAGGCAGTCTGAAGGCCACGACGGAATGTCCATTCCCCCTCCCCCCCACACACATATGACATACACCAAGCTCTACCCTAGAGCATCAAATGATCTTTCATGAGAGAAATAGAAGCATAGGGGGATTTACTCACACAACAAGAGAGGGCACATATTGAAGTAACAATATAGCATCTAGGCATGTCTAATGGAAGAGATAAGAACCAAAAATAGCTACATAGTACATGATATGATCGAAGAACCAAAAATAACCCCTTAAAAGAATGAGCTAGAAAAACATAAGAGGCATAAAGGAGGGAAATTTCTTCCTCAAATGTCATAGCATATATGGCTTGGCACTGCAAAGATAAATCTTGAGCCCAATACCATTCCTAGCTCTTGCTTGAAGCACATTTTATCACCTTGAGTGACTATTATGCAATATTTCCATTTATGCACCAATAAGGCTGTGAAAGTTCATGAAATGAAGTACACTCCCCCTATTAACAGCCTGCATCTAAATAAGATAAAAATCTAAGTGCATGAATGCATGTGCAATACTTCAAGCCAAGTTGTGCAGATCCAAGATAGTAAGTGTAGGAGATATGCCCTAGAGGCAATAATAAAAGTTATTATTTATCTCCAAGTTCGTAATTAATGTTTATATTCTGTGCTATAACTGCAATGGTTCTCGAGTCTGCAATAACCACGAGGCTCGGAGGGCAACTCATGTGCACATGTGGAATAATAAACGGTAAAATAGATTCCTAGTCTCGCCTCTAAGACTAGCTCGAGTGTTGCTTGATGGTTCTGTTTTCCTGATCATGGGCATGTCAATGCCGACAACTTTGAGGACACAATGTTAGGGTAACATTTGTGTTCAACCGACCCAAATTGTTGTTATGCTATGAGAGCCATTTGTCACAAGTTAATTATTTATAACACAGAGAAATTTAACATCTGCATAATTCCTTAGACCATGAGAGTATCGAGTTCCTTCATACTTGCTTCATGAACTTTGGGGTTTGTCAAACGTCATTCGTAATAGAGTGGCAATTACGACAGCTTACGGGTTCACGGAAAAGTATGACAAGGGACTAGATAGCTCAAGATTGGGATTTGCTCCTCCGATGATAGAGAGATATTCTTAGGGCCCTCTCGGTGTGATGGTATCCATTATCGTCTGGCCAGACACAACGTGATTTGATCACGGGGATACCGAAACACGAGAACGAGAAAAGAGAACAAAACCGGCAACGAGGTAACTGGCATAGTGATCAAGTTGTTGATTCACGAGGATGCCGATAAATCTCACCTCGGGTATATGTAACATATCGCGAAGCAACAGGAATAGCACACGGTAACTAAAGATTCACTCGAATATTCATTCGTGTGGGTATAGGGGCCAATATGGGTGTCCACAGTTCCGCTATTGATCATTGACCGGAAGATGTTCCGGTCATGTCTATACTTCACCAAACCTACAGGGTCACACGCTTAAGGGTCAACTATCTGCTGAGTACTAGGTTAGGAGTCTTAGAGAAAGTCAACGGAAAAGTTTCGGAGACACTGAAATTGTTTCGGAGAGAAAACCGAAAATGTTTCGGAAAAACTGAAAGTGTTTCGGAGTAACCGAAAATGTTTCGGGGAAAACCATCAAGCCGGAAAAGTTTTGGAATGTGTCCAGAATTTTATTGGAGGGTTCCGGAAATATTTCGGGGCCTTCCGGAATTTTCCAGACAGCCCCAAGGGGTTGCTCCCACGTGGGGGACAACATCCATCTTTTCGTGGGGGGCTGTTTTTGGGTGGGGCCCCCTTTGGGGGGCAGCCCCTTTTGATGGAAGCTTGTTGGGGGGGGGACATGGGAGGGAAGCCCCCACAAATGGTGGAGAGATGTTGGGAGGGGCCCTCCCTTGGGGGCAACCTTCCCCCTTTAGTGGGTTGATGTTTGTGGGGGGGGGGGCTTTTGGGCAGCCATCTCTTGCCTCCCCCACCCCTTCCTTTCCCTATAAATAGAGGAGGAGAGGTGCTCTCCAACACATCTCAAGTTTCACCACCAATTTCATGCAATGATCTGCCCTTCTCTCTCCTGCCTCCCACAAAATAGTTTCGTTCTGCCGCAAGGCTGCCTAGTCTCCGGTAGTGATTAGTTCTGTACGGCGAAGCACTACTGGATAGTTGACACCGTACGTGTGCAACCAGGTAGAGAGATCGTACGTTCGATCTTCTATTCGAGGGACTGTTCGAGGGAAAAAATTCTCGCGGTTGGGAGGTTGTAAATCCTAGCTGCGGGAATCTGCACCAACGATTGATGACCCACAAGTACAGAGGATCGTGACAGTCTTCGAGGGAAGTATTTCAACCCAAATTTATTGATTCGACACAAAGGGAGCCAAAGAATATTTATAAGCTTTAGTAGTTGAGTTGTCAATTCAACCACACATGGAGAGATAACTTTCTTGCAGCAATTTACTAGTAGCACAGTAATATGATAGTAGTGGCAGAGTAACAGTAGCCATAGCAGAAATAGTAACAAGTTGGCAGAGTAGTAGCAAAGCAAAACAGTAGTGAATTTAACGGAGACAATAGCAGAAAAGCGTAGGCATGGAGTAGAGATGGAGTGTTCAGATGAGACTCAATATGCAACAGTCATAACCCAGAGTGACAGCAAACTAGCTCCAGTTCATCAATCATATGCAGGCATGCATTCCATAAATAGTCATACATGCTTGCGATAAGAACTTGCATAACATCTTTTGTCCTACCCTCCCGTGGCAGCGGGGTCCTAATGGAAACTAAGGTTAATTAAGGCGCTCCTTTTAATAGAGAACCAGAACAAAGCATTAACACATAGTGAATACATGTAATCCTCAAGTTAAAGTCATCGCCGTTGATATCCCAATTGTTGTTACCTTGGGGTCTAGGGTTCAGAATGATAACAAGTGAATACAACTTGCAGATAAGATCAAGAACACAAATATATTCATGAAAACATAGAAAGTTCAGATCTGAAATCATGGCACTCGGGCCCTAGTGACAAGCATTAAGCATAGCAAAGGCATAGCAACATCAATCAAGAACATAGTGGATACTAGGCATTAAGCCCTAACAAATCTGACGTCGATTACATAGGAAATCTCATCCAAATCCCAGCTACCTCCATATGCCTACAGAATATTACTCACACATGTATGTGAGCATCATGAAATTGTTAATGGAGAAGGGTTGGTGATGATGACGGCGACGAATCCCTCTCTCCTGAGCCAGAAACGGACTCCAGATCAGGGCTCCTGATGAAGAATAGGAGGTGGCGGTGGCTCCGTATCGTAAAACGCGATGATATTTTTCTATGATTTTTTAGGATATATGGGAATTCATAGCGCTGGAATCAGGTCAAGGCGGTGGCCAGGGGCCCCACACGGGTAGGTGGCGCACCCTAGGGGGTGGCCGCGCCACCTGGCCGTGTGGCGGCCTGGTGGCCCCCCTCCGGTACTTCTTCAATCCAAAAATCCTTATTTATTCCAAAATAATTCTCCAAAAATCCCCGTCCAATTCTGAATACTTTTATTTCTGCACAAAAACAACACCATGGTAGTTCTGCTGAAAACAGCGCCAGTCCGGGTTAGTTTCACTCAAATCATGCAAATTAGAGGCCAAAAAATCGCAAAAGTGTTTGGAAAAGTAGATATGTTGGAGACGTATCAACGATCTTCGCCAACTCTTCTTCCGCTGCTCTACGAGTTGGTAACGATCAGATCAAACCTTGTATGCATCTTCATAGTGGTCCTGGGCTGGTGTGTAGGACGGAATTTTTTTGTTTTCTGCTATGTTACCCTACAGTAAGTTCACGGCTCAATTGACAAAATTTTGTCTCATCCAACGACTTGGTGAAGATGTCGGCTAGTTGTTGCTCGGTGCCAACATGAGATATCGCAATATCACTTCGAACCACATGATCCAGCAAGAAATGACGTCGAATGTCGATATGCTTGGGACGATTATTGAATGGAGTTGTCGTCAATCTTGAATGCACTTTCATTGTCACATAGAAGAGGGGCCTTGTTCCTTGTGATCCCGTAACATTTCAAGGTTTGCCTCATGCACAAAAATTGAGCACAACAACTTGTGGCTGACATACTTGGCTTCGACAGTGGAGAGGGAGACATATTTCTTCTTCTTCGAGGACCAACTTACCAAAGATTGTCCAAGAAATTGACATGAATCAGAGGTACACTTGCGACCACCTTGTCTCCTGCCTAATCTGTCTGAATATCCAATAAGGTCAAACTTTGCATCCTTGGGGGTACAAATCCCTAAATTAGGGGTATGAACAAAATATCTCAGAATCCTCTTAACCTCCACATAATGGCTCTCCTTAGGAGCGGTTTGCTTGCACGCGTGCATACACTCAACATGATATACAACCTAGATGTACAAAGGTAAAGCAAAGAACAAATGAGAGATCGCTATACCTTTTGATCTACCACTTTACCTTCCACGTCGAGGTCAAGTTGGGTAGTAGTTGGCATTGGAGTCTTACATGGCTTGGCATTGACCATTTAAAAAGAAATGAAAATATCCTTTGTGTACTTGGTGATGGTGTCCTGGACTAGGGGGTGCTTGCCACGTCAACTCCCGACCATATGTGTCGGTGTCTAGGAACCAGACATTGTGGTGTGCGTACACCACTTTTTGAGTTCGGCCGGGGACTGAACACGGTACGTTTCCTAGGGCGTCGAGATCCGGTAAGTATGCAACACAAAGCATAGGACGCCGGAATTACCCAGGTTCGGGCCACCGAGGAGGTGTAACACCCTACTCCTACTAGGTTGTGTATTGCGATGTAGGAGATGAACAGTACACAGGTTACAAAGTATATGGTTCAGTGCCAAGGGGTCGATCCCAGGAGGCGATCCCCCTTCTAGGTAGTGGTAGCCTTCCTTTTATAGTGGCTCCGGTACCCCCTCTCTCCGTGGGGGGTTGCCACCTAGCCAATAGAACCGTGGGGTGCCGTCCGTTCTATGTTGACGTGACGGGGCGCGGCATCCCTGCCCACGTCGGGCCGGTAGAATAGGACACTTTTGTAGCTGACCCATGGGTTGGCAGCGCCATACCGGCCCCTGTGGCTGACCACAGGGCGGGCAGCACCATACCGGCTTGCGAAGTCAAAAGGTGGACACGACGCGTCCAGTCGTGGCAGCTGACGCGGGTCACTGTAGAGCGGTAGTGCGCATTTAATGGCTCTGACGGGTGATTCTCCAGTTCCTTTGCGGAGAAGGAACTGCTTCACGGGAGATGGTGCTTCTCGGGCGACTCTCCGGGAAGCGCTTGTCGGGGGCAGGAGCCCCGCCAAGCACGAAAGGGCGGTTCTTCCTTGTCGGGTGGCTCTGCCCTAGGCTCGGCTCTTCTTGGTATGAGCTGACGCGGTGCCACTTGTCGGATACCACTGTCAAGGCCCATGTTCCACCGGCCCACGGTGCCCTGGTTTTCATTGGGCCGACAGTAGCCCCCGGGCCCATGTCCTGCACGCGGCTAGCGAAGAGCGCGAAAGAAGATGGGGCCCAGGGTCGCAGGGGGCTTGACACGTGGTGCTCGCCGCCTGGAGGTGGGAAAATGCACCCACGTCCCCACGCTGGCTGCATTTACCATGGTAATGATGTCCGCTGTGGAAGTTGGAAAATGGCTCCTCGATCCCCATGCCACGACTGCAACATGGCCTCGGCAAGTGGGGGGAAGTGGGGCGACGCGCCATAACTGGCGGGCGGTTGCCGCTCCGCCTTCTCTGGTTATAAAAAAGGGAAAAGTGCAGCAGTCCATCCCTTCGGTCACATCGTCTTCCTCCTCTTGCCTCTGCCGCTCTGCTCCTCATGGTCGTGCTCTCATGTCCACTCTTCAGAAACAGAGCGACCTTTCTCCCCTTCCCATGGCGCTGTGCAAGTCAAAAGCGAGCGCCGACAAGGGAAAGGGTAAGAAGAAGGGGGTGCCAGAGGAGCCGCCGTGGGCTCTGCACCCGTCGGTAATTGTCAACCGTGAGGGCCTGGACAAGGTCCAGCCCCTGGTCGGCAGAACGGGGAATGAATGGGGTCAGACCAAGATAAAGCTGGCGAGCGAGCGGATGACGGACGTCACCGAGGCCCCATTTTTCATCGCCTTCATCACGGCCGGCCTGGTGCCGCCCTTCTCCGCCTTCTTCCTCGCCATCCTGGAGCACTACCAGATCCAGGTGGTCCACCTTCATCCCAACTCCGTTCTCGTCCTCGCCATCCTTGCCTATCTGTGTGAGGCGTTCGTCGGGGTGATGCCATCGGTGGAGCTCTTCCGGCACTTCTTCTGTCTGCGCCTCATTTCGGGGAATCAGCTCTCCAGTTGTGTTTCCTTCTGCCTTGGCGACAACTTGGAGGGAGGTTTCATCCCCCTGGGGCTATACACCAAGGTGTAGGAATGGCGGAGCAAGTGGGTCTTCATGGACACCTTGCGGGCAAGCGAGCTCTTCTCCGTCCCGCGCGCCCAGGCAAGGAAGCACGCCGGTTGGTAGAGGAGACCGATAAAGGGCACTGGTTATAGCGCCCCTGTGGGGCGCATCATGGCCCTCACCGAGCGGGGTCTGACCGGGCAGATGGTGGCCCGAGAATTTGTGTGGAACCGAATGGCGCCGCTACAGGCCCGAAGCCGGCCGGCGTGGCGCTACGAGGGTGCCAGAGACAATACGCGCCTGCACAGGAGCAAGCTTGTCGAAAACAGAGTGGCCCTTATCATCAAAGAACTGTTCAACGTCAGCTCCGTCAACGCCCTCCCCGATCACGTCCTGCTGCTCTACGAGGATGACAGGCGCGAGAGGTTTCTTGAGAGGATGACAGCGTGTGAGCGCTGGGGGATCATCCCGGAAGGCGAGGTCATCGCCGAACGGCCGAACCCGTTTGTTGGGCAGCTGTGCACGAGTGATGACAACAGCGACAAGTCCGAGAACGCCCAGTAGCCCGAGGACGCCACCGAGGAGGCGACATCGTCAAGGCCTGAGGTGGCGCAGTGCCCCCACCAGCCGGTGGAAAACACGGGAAAGTCCCGACGGAGGAGCCAACGGTGGTGGAAGGGAGCAAACTATGCTGGCCAACGAAGATCATTGGCCTGGAAAGGAAAGTGCCCCATCTTCCCTTCATTTTATCAACATTCCATGTCGGGGGATTTTGTCTTTCAGCCGCTCTTGGTTCCTCTTTTCGCAGCGACTCCGACGACAGGTTAGCTGATGCGGTGCCACGTCCCCCATCAATGGTTGTCGGGGGTGGGGCCGACGAGCCCTCGGTGAACCTTGAGAACACCGAGGCGGGCTCCAGCCTCCCCCACGGGAAGGGAGATGCCGGGGAGGCCAGTGCGCCGGCCGGTGAAGAGCAGGATCTAGAGGGCACATCGCCTTTGGACTCCATCCTGGAGAGAGGCACGAAGAAGCGGTGCTGGATCGCCACCGACGAATAAGTGCTATTCCTCGCCATCAGTTCATCTTGTTCCTGCTCTGCTGCGATTTTCCTTAGCGGCATGGCTCGGTTGTTGCGTGTGTAGGGTGTCCGCCGCCAAGCGCTCCTCGAAGAAGAGGAAGAGAGCGGAGGCTGCCCCAACCGCCAAGACAGGCGATGCCGGTGAGGCCAGCATCCCACCAAGCGGTGGCACGACCTCGTCCACCGTTGAGGGAAGCCTTGCCGGTGGAACTCCGGCAGCCCCGACACTTGACGGCGCCGGCACCATGACCGTCTCCCCGAGAAGGGAGGCAGAGGGAGCAGGTGCGCTGCTTTTCCAAACATGTTCCCTTTTCGGTCGACGTCCCCTATAGTTTCGCTTTATAGGAATTTCTCTGTTTTAGGCGGATCCACTCCCCCTTGTGTAGAGGCTGAGCCGGGCGCAACCTCCGAACCAGGTGCTGGCGATCACCTTGTCACCGAGGAACAGCAGATCGAGGTGGTGGTCATGGAGGACTCACCTCCACAGGCGCCCAAGTCCCCGCCATCCGCACCCGAGGCCCCCGAGGAGCCAGGGAACGATGCGGAGGTGGAGAGGACCGGTGATGGGGGCATGGAGGCAGAGAGGCCCCGCGATGGGGGCGCGGAGGCGATCGCCATGCCGGGTGATGACACTGAGGAGGCCACGGCAAGGGATGCCGTGGCAAGCGCGGAGACCGTGGCTAAGGAGGCCGTGGCAAGCAAGGAGGCTGCGGCAAGGGAAGCCGCGGCACGCGAGGAGTTCGCGGCATGGGATGAGGCAGCGACGAGGAGCGCCGCGGCAAGGGACGATGCCCATGATGCCAGTGGTGCTGATGCCGCTGGTGGAGATGAGGAGCCCCCCGCAACATTTGACGCTGCGGCCGAGGAGCTAAGGACGGAGGCAGCGCCCATGCTGGACGATCCCGCCGATGACCAGCCCGAGCAGAACGCTTTTCGACAGGGCTCCCCCGCCAAGGACGCTCCGGAAATGAGCCTCCGAGATGGGGAGCTCGCCGACGACGGGAAGCGCTCTTCCCCAGCAACGGGGGACGATGGAACCCCCTCGCGGGGGCTGTCGCCGCCGACTGTCAAGGGCTCCCACTGGGCCTTAGGATCGGTGGTAGATCAGAGAGGCGCCGGGAGCGGCAGCACCCGGCTATTCGCCGGGGACTTCTTCCACATGGCGCACCAGGCCAGCGATCAGCTGAGCGCTGATCTGTCAGCCGAGGAGGCCGCCCTGGCCGAAGGCCGACGGTGATGGGGAACGTTGCATGAAAATCAGAAAATTTCCTACGAAACACCCAAGATCTAATCTCGGAGATGCATAGCAACGAGGATGGGAGTGTGTCTTACGTACCCTCGTAGACCGAAAAGCGTTAGCGTCGTAACGCGGTTGATGTAGTCGAACTCTTCGCGATCCAATCACGATCCAATCCGATCTAGTGCCGGTAACGAGATTGAACTAGGTATGGAGATACCGACGATGGAATCTCGGGCAAGTAACATATCGCCGGACATAGGGAATTGCATACGGGATTAACTGAATCCTTGACATCGTGGTTCAACCGATAAAGATCTTGGTTGAATATGTAGGAATCAATATGGGCATCCAGGTCCCGCTATTGATTATTGACCGGAGAATTCTCTCGGTCATGTCTGCATGTTCCCGAACCCGTAGGGTCGCACGCCTAACGTTCGGTAGCGCTAGGGTAGTATTGGGATATTATTGTTGGCAAGACCGAAGATTGTTCGGAGTCCCGGATGGGATCCGGGACATCACGAGGAGCTCCGGAATGGTCCGGAGGTAAAGATTTATATATGGAAAGTTGGTTTCGGGGTTCCGGAAAAAGTTTGGTTTTTTCCGGTATTGTACCGGGAAGCTTCCAGAAGGTTCCGGAGGGTTCTGGAGGGTCCGGAAGTCCACGAAGGGGTCCACCACGTCCCTTAGGCCAGCATGGGCTGTAGGGAGTTGCCCTGGCCTTATTGGGCTAGGCACACCAGCCCCTACAAGGCCCATGCGCCTGGGGGAAGGGAAACCCTAGGGGAGGCGCCTCCACATTGGCTTGGAGGGCAAGCCTTCCCCCCCTTGGCCGCCACCAGCCCTAGATGGCTTGGGGGAGGGGCAAGGCAGCCCCCCCCCCCCCCCACGCCCCTATATAAAGAGAGGAGAGGGGAGGGGGCGCCACAACCTGAACAGATCAGCCCCCTGGCGCAGCCCCCTCTCTCCCTCTTCATCTCCTCCTCCGTTAGTGCTCCGCGTAGCACTGCCGGAGTTTCCGCTGCCACCACCACCACCACGCCGTCGTGCTGGTTTAGATCCCATCTACCTCTCCACCCTCCCTTGCTGGATCAAGAAGGCGCAGACGTCACCGAGCCGTACGTGTGCTAAACTCGAAGGTGCCGCTCGTGTGGTGCTCGGATCGGATTGGATCGCGAAGGGAGTATGACTACGCCAACCACGATCACTAGATCATAATGCTTTCGGTCTACAAGGGTATGTATACACTCTCCCCTCTCGTTGCTATGCATCTCCTAGATTAGATCTTGGGTGTTACGTAGGAAATTTTTTGATTTTCATGCAACGTTCCCCGTCAGTGGTATCAGAGCTAGGTCTATGCTTAGATATATATGCACAAGGTGAACACAAAGAAGTTGTGGGCGTTGATGTTCAAATTGCTTACCTCCTTTTGTTATTTTTGGATTCGGCGGTATTGTGGGATGAAGCGGCCCGGACCAACCTTACTTGTCCTCGCACAAGAGACCGGTTCCACTGACTGACATGCAACTTGTATTGCATAAAAGTGGCTGGCGGGTGTCTGTCTCTCCCACTTTAGTTGAATCTGATTTGACAATGGCGGTCCTTGTAGAAGGTTAAAAGGCAACTTGTATATCACCGTTGTGGCTTTGCGTAGGTAAGAATGGTTCTTATATAATGCCCATAGCAGCCATGTAAAATTTGCAAGAACAAAGTAGAGAACGTCTAACTTGTTTTTGCAGGGCATGTTGTGATGTGGTATGGCCAAAAACATGATGTGATATATGTTGATGTATGAGATGATCATGTTTTGTAATAGGTTCACGACTTGCATGTCGATGAGTACGGCAACCGGCAGGAGCCATAGGGTTGTCTTTAATTTATTGTACGACCTGCGTGTCAATCATTAAACGCCATGTAATTGCTTTACTTTATCGCTATGAGTTAGCAATAGTCGTAGAAGCAATAGTTGGCAGAGACAACCATGTGACGACACGATGATGGAGATCATGGTGTCATGCCGGTGATGATGAAGATCGTGCCGGTGCTTCATTGATGGATATCAAGAACACGAGATGATAATGGCCATATCATGTCACATATTGATTGCATGTGATGTTTATCTTTTATGCATCTTATTTTTGCTTAGGACGACGGTAGCATTATAAGATGATCCCTTCATAATTAATTTCAAGATAAAAGGTGTTCTCCCTAAGTATGCACCGTTGCGAAAGTTTGTCGTTTCGAAGCACCTCGTGATGATCGGGTGTGATAGACTCTAGGTTCGCATACAATGGGTGTAAGCCAGTTTTACACGTGCATAATACTTGGGTTAAACTTGACGAGCCTAGCATGTACAGACATGGCCTCGGAACACGGAGGACCGAAAGGTCGAACATGAGTCATATAGTAGATATGATCAACATGGAGATGTTCACCATTGATGACTACCCCATCTCACGTGATGATCGGACGTGGGTTAGTTGATTTGGATCATGTAACACTTAGACAACTTGAGGGATGTTGATTTAAGTGGGAGTTCACTAGAAATTTGATTAACTGAACCAATTATCATGAACATAGTCTAAAATATCTTTGCAAATTTATGTTGTAGATCAATGGCTCACGCTGTAGCTCCCCTGAATTTTAATGTGTTCCTAGAGAAAGCTAAGTTGAAAGACGATGGAAGCAACTATGCGGACTGGGTCCGTAATCTGAGGATTATCCTCACTGCTGCACAGAAGGCTTATGTCCTTGATGCACCGCTCGGTGCGCCACCCCGTCCAGCGTCGTCTGTGGATGTTGTGAACGTCTGGCAGGGTACTATGTTAATCCTCACTACTGCACAGAAGGCTTATGTACTATGTTAATGACTACTTGATAGTTCAGTGCGCCATGCTTTACGGCTTAGAACCAGGGCTCCAAAGACGTTTTGAGCACACGGGGCATATGAGATGTTCCAGGAGCTGAAATTGGTATTTCAAGCTCATGCCCGGGTCGAGAGGTATGACGCCTCCGACAAGTTCTTTAGCTGCAAGATGGAGGAGAACAGCTCCGTTAGCGAGCACATACTCAAAATGTCTGGGTACTTCAACCGCTTGAATCAGTTGGGAGTTAATCTTCGGGATGAAGTAGCGATTGACAGAGTTCTTCAGTCACTGCCACCAAGCTACAAGGGTTTCATGAAGAACTATAACATGCAAGGGATGGAGAAGACGATCCCTGAGCTTTTGGCGATGCTTAAGGCCGCGGAAGTAGAAATCAAGAAAGAGCATCAAGTGTTGATGGTCAAAAAGACCACTAGTTTCAAGAAAGGCAAGGGAAAGAAGGGAAACTTCAAGAAGAATGGCAAGCCAGTTGCCGCTCCAGTGAAGAAACCCAAGGCTAGACCCAAACCTGAGACTGAGTGCTTCTATTGCAAGGGAAATGGCCACTGGAAGCGGAACTGCCCCAAGTACTTGGCAGATAAGAAGGTTGGCAACGTCAACAAAGGTATATTTGATATACATGTTATTGATGTGTACCTTACTAGTGCTCGTAGTAGCGCCTGGGTATTTGATACTGGTTCGGTTGCTCATATTTGTAACTCGAAATAGGAGTTGCGGAATAAACGGAGACTAGCTAAGGACGAGGTGACGATGCGCGTCGGAAATGGTTCCAAGGTTGATGTGATCGCCGTCGGCGCGCTCCCTCTACATCTACCTTCGGGATTAGTTTTAAACATAAATAATTGTTATTTGGTGCCTGCGTTAAGCATGAACATTATATCTGGATCTTGTTTATTGCGAGACGGTTATTCATTTAAGTCAGAGAATAATGGTTGTTCTATTTATATGGATAATATCTTTTATGGTCATGCACCCAATGTGAATTATTTATTCTTATTGAATCACGATTGTAGTGATACACATGTTTATAATATAGATGCCAAAAGATGCAAAGTCAATGATGATAGTACCACATACTTGTGGCACTGCTGCTTAGGTCATATCGGTGTAAAACGCATGAAGAAACTCCATACTGATGGACTTTTGGAATCACTTGACTTCGAATCATTTGATACATGTGAACCGTGCCTGATGGGCAAGATGACTAAAACCCCGTTTTCCAGTACAATGGAGCGGGCAAGTGACTTGTTGGAAATAATACATACCGATGTATGCGGTCCAATGAGTGTTGAAGCACGCGGTGGATATCGTTATTTACTGACCTTCACAGATGATTTGAGTAGATATGGGTATATGTACTTAATGAAACACAAGTCTGAAACATTTGAAAAGTTCAAGGACTTTCAGAGTGAAGTAGAAAATCATCGTAATAAGAAGATAAAATTTCTACGATCTGATTGTGGAGGTGAATATCTGAGTTACGAATTTGGTATGCATTTAAGACAATGTGGAATTGTTTCACAACTCACGCCACCTGGAACACCATAGCGTAATGGTGTGTCCGAATGTCGTAATCGTACTCTATTAGATATGGTGCGTTCTATGATGTCTCTTACCGATTTGCCACTATCGTTTTGGGGTTATGCATTAGAGACAGCTGCATTCACTTTAAACAGGGCACCATCTAAATCCGTTGAGACGACATCGTATGAACTATGGTTTGGCAAGAAACCTAAGCTGTCATTTCTTAAAGTTTGGGGATGCGACGCTTATGTCAAGAGGCTTCAGCCTGATAAGCTCGAACCCAAAGCGGAGAAGTGCATCTTCATAGGATACCCTAAAGAGACAATTGGGTATACCTTCTATCACAGATCCGAAGGCAAAATCTTTGTTGCTAAGAATGGATCCTTTCTGGAGAAGGAGTTTCTCTCGAAAGAAGTGAGTGGGAGGAAGGTAGAACTTGACGAGGTTATCGAACCTTCTCTCAAATTGGAAAGTAGCGCAGCACAGAAAGATGTTTCTGTGATGCCTTCACCGGCTAGAGAGGAAGCTAATGATGATGATCATGAAGCTTCGAATCAAGCTACTACTAAACTTCGTAGGTCGACCAGGACACGTATTGCACCCGAATGGTACGGTAATCCTGTCTTGGACGTCTTGTTGTTAGACAACGATGAACCTACGAACTATGAGGAAGCGATGATGAGCCCGGATTCCGACAAATGGCTGGAAGCCATGAAATCCGAGATAGGATCCATGTACGAAAACCAAGTATGGACTTTGGTGGACTTACCCGATGACCGACATGCCATTGAGAACAAATGGATCTTTAAGAAGAAGACAGACGCTGATGGTAATATCACCGTCTATAAAGCTCGACTTGTTGCAAAAGGTTTTCGGCAAGTTCAAGGGGTTGACCATGATGAGACTTTCTCACCCGTAGCGATGCTAAAGTCTGTTAGCATTATGTTAGCAATTGCCGCATTTTTCGATTATGAAATCTGGCAGATGGACGTCAAAACAGCGTTCCTTAATGGTTTCCTTAAGGAAGAGTTGTATATGATGCAACCGGAAGGTTTTGTTGATCCTAAGGGTGCTGACAAGGTATGCAAGCTCCAGCGATCCATCTATGGACTGGTGCAAGCATCTCGGAGTTGGAATATACGCTTTAATGAGGTGATCAAAGCTTTTGGTTTTATACAAACTTATGCAGAAGTTTGTATTTACAAGAAAGTGAGTGGGAGCTCTGTAGCATTTCTAATACTATATGTGGATGACATATTATTGATTGGAAATGATATAGAATTTCTGGAAATCATAAAGGGTTATTTGAACAAGAGTTTTTCAATGAAAGACCTGGGTGAAGCTGCTTACATATTGGGCATCAAGATCTATAGAGATAGATCAAGACGCCTGATAGGACTTTCAGAAAGCACATACCTTGACAAGATTTTGAAGAAGTTCAAAATGGACCAGTCAAAGAAGGGGTTCTTGCCTGTGTTGCAAGGTGTGAAGTTGAGTAAGACTCAAAGCCCGACGACGGTAGAAGAAAGAGAAAGGATGAATGTCGTCCCCTATGCCTCATCCATAGGCTCTATAATGTATGCCATGCTGTGTACCAGACCTGATGTGTGCCTTGCCATAAGTCTGGCAGGGAGGTACAAGAGTGATCCAGGAGTAGATCACTGGACAGCGGTCAAGAATATCCTTAAGTACCTAAAGAGGACTAAGGAAATGTTTCTCGTTTATGGAGGTGAAAAAGAGCTCGTCGTAAAGGGTTACGTCGATGCTAGCTTTGACACTGATCCGGATGACTCTAAGTCTCAAACCGGATACGTATTTATTTTGAATGGTGGAGCAGTCAGTTGGTGCAGTTCCAAGCAGAGCGTCGTAGCGGGATCTACATGTGAAGTGGAATATATAGCAGCTTCGGAAGCAGCGCAAGAAGGAGTCTGGATGAAGGACTTCATGTCCGATCTAGGAGTTGTACCTAGTGCCTCGGATCCTATGACTCTCTATTGTGACAACACTGGCGCCATTGCCATTGCCAAGGAGCCAAGGTTTCACAAGAAGACCAAGCATATCAAGCGCCGCTTCAACTCCATTCGTAATTACACTAAGGATGGAGACATAGAGATTTGCAAAGTACATACGGATCTGAACGTGGCAGACCCGTTGACTAAACCTCTTCCGCGAGCAAAACATGATCAGCACCAGAACTCGATGGGTGTTAGATTCATTACAATGTAAACTAGATTATTGACTCTAGTGCAAGTGGGAGACTGTTGGAAATATGCCCTAGAGGCAATAATAAATTGGTTATTATCATATTTCCTTGTTCATGATAAATGTTTATTATCCATGCTATAATTGTATTGATCGGAAACTTAAATACATGTGTGGGTACATAAACAACACTGTGTCCCTAGTGAGCCTCTACTAGACTAGTTAGTTGATCAAAGATGGTTAAGGTTTCCTAACCATAGACATGAGTTGTCATTTGATAACGGGATCACATCATTAGGAGAATGATGTGATGGACAGACCCAACCGTAAGCTTAGCATCAGATCGTATCACTAAGTTCACTTTGCAGTAGCTTTCGTAATGTCAAGTATCTGTTCCTTAGACCATGAGATCATGCCAAATCGGATACCGGAGGAATACTTTGTGTGCTATCAAACATCACTTCGTAACTGGGTGATCATAAAGGTGCTCTACAGGTATTTTCGAAAGTGTTTGTTGGGTTGCATGGATCGAGACTGGGATTTGTCGCTCCGTGTGACGGAGAGATATCTTTGGGCCCTCTCGGTAATACAACATCACAGGAAGCTTGCAAGCATGCGACTAATGAGTTTAGTCACGGGATCTTGTATTACGGAACGAGTAAAGAGACTTGCCAGTAACGAGATTGAACTAGGTATGGAGATACCGACGATCGAATCTCGGGCAAGTAACATATCGCCGGACAAAGGGAATTGCATACGGGATTAACTGAACCCTTGACATCGTGGTTCTACCGATAAAGATCTTGGTTGAATATGTAGGAATCAATATGGGCATCCAGGTCCCGCTATTGATTATTGACTGGAGAGTTGTCTCGGTCATGTCTGCATGTTCCCGAACCCATAGGGTCGCACGCTTAACGTTCGGTAGCGCTAGGGTAGTATTGGGATATTATTGTTGGCAAGACCGAAGATTGTTCGGAGTCCCGGATGGGATCTGGGACATCACGAGGAGCTCTGGAATGGTCCGGAGGTAAAGATTTAGATATGGAAAGTTGGTTTCGGGGTTCCGGAAAAAGTTCGGTTTTTTCCGGTATTGTACCAGGAAGCTTCCAGAAGGTTTCGGAGGGTTCCGGAGGGGTCCGAAAGTCCACGAAGGGGTCCACCACATCCCTTAGGCCAGCATGGGCTGTAGGGAGTTGCCCTAGCCTTATTGGGCCAGGCGCACCAGCTCCTACAAGGCCCATGCGCCTGGGGGAAGGGAAACCCTAGGGGAGGCGCCTCCACATTGGCTTGGAGGGCAAGCCTTCCCCCCCTTGGCCGCCACCAGCCCTAGATGGCTTGGGGGAGGGGAAAGGCAGCCCCCCCACGCCCCTATATATGGAGAGGAGAGGGGAGGGGGCGCCACAACCTGAACAGATCAGCCCCCTAGCGCAGCCCCCTCTCTCCCACTCAATCTCCTCCTCCGTTAGTGCTCCGCGTAGCGCTGTCGGAGTTTCTGCTGCCACCACCGCCGCCGCCACGCCGTCGTGCTGGTTTAGATCCCATCTACCTCTCCACCCTCTCTTGCTGGATCAAGAAGGCGGAGACGTCACCGAGCCATACGTGTGCTAAACTCGGAGGTGCCGCTCGTGCGGTGCTCGGATCGGATTGGATCGCGAAGGGAGTACGACTACTCCAACCACGATCACTAGATCGTTAACGCTTTTGGTCTACAAGGGTATGTAGACACTCTCCCCTCTCGTTGCTATGCATCTCCTAGATTAGATCTTGGGTGTTACGTAGGAATTTTTTTGATTTTCATGCAACGTTCCCCATCACATATTGCTAAAGCTAAAGAAATTGAAAATTATGAATCACCTGCTACACCTAGTACTCCTATTAGAAAGAAAATATTTGATGTGCCTGATCCTGCATATATGTTTGACAAGGAGGTTACTAGAGAGTTTATGGCTTATGATACTGATAATGGTATAGAGGGCTTAATTGCTATACTTAAGGAGAAAGCTATGAATAAAATGATGAAACTTGGTCCTAAATTTGCTACTTCTCCTATTTTTGTTAATGATAACGATTATGAGTTCTCTGTCGATCCTGAACTTATTACTTTGGTAGAATCTGATCCTTTTCGTCGTTATGAATCTGAAAAAGTTATTGCCCACTTGACTAAATTAAATGATATTGCAACCATGTTTGCTTAACAAGAAAAGATTCGATACTGATATATTCTTAAGTTGTTTCTTTTTCTTCAAAGGGTAATGCTAAAGTGTGGTTTAATAATCTTGCTTCTGGTTGTCTGCGTTGTCCCCAGGATATGATCCATTACTTTACTGAAAAATATTTTTCTGCTCATATGAAACAAGTTGCCTTGCAGGATATATGCAACTTTAAGCAACTTGAGGAAGAATGTCTACCTCAAGCTTGGGGGAGGCTTCTCACATTACTTAATTCTTTGCCAGATCATCCTGTTAAAAAAAATGAAATTCTTGATATCTTTTATAATGGACTAACCACTGAGTCTAGGGACTACCTAGATAGTTGTGCTGGTTGTGCTTTCAGGGAAAGGACAGTTGAGCAAGCTCAGGAATTATTGAATAACTTATTGAAAAATGCCGATGATTGGACACTTCCCGTACCAGCACCTAAGCCAACTCCAAAGAAGAGAGGCATTCTATTTCTCAGTCCTGAAGATATGCAAGAAGCTAAGAAATTACTCCTATAAAGGATGGTGGAGTACCCGCCTCCCTGGGCTCTCCACGCACGAAGAGAGCTTCCTGGCCGTCCGTTGCACGGTGGCTTGCCGCGGGAGCTACCCGGGGCCGACGCGAGCCATCTGATCTGCCCGGACGGCTCGCGTCCGGGTGACGCGGCTGGACAGTCCATGACAGGTGGACCGTCTGACTCACCTGGGGCCACCATCATTGGGCGGCATCGGGTGCGCACGCGATGTCCCTCTCGGCCCATGACGGGTGGAACATGGGGCTCACCTGGGGCCACCGTCATTGGCCGAGAGGGACATCGCGAGCAAGCGAGGCTGCGCCGTTCTCCCGCGCGCTACGGGTGAGCCAGGCGCGTTCTCCTTGCGCTATGGGTGGACCGCTGGGCGCGTCCGGGGCCACCGTCATGGACGTCCCAGCCGGGTCGTCGATGCCCCGCACATTGTCCCGCGCACG
Source organism: Elymus sibiricus (assembly GCA_039707655.1). Lineage (NCBI taxonomy): Eukaryota > Viridiplantae > Streptophyta > Magnoliopsida > Poales > Poaceae > Elymus > Elymus sibiricus. The sequence goes on along the minus strand of CM077664.1, from coordinate 372,631,194 downwards.
AAGGCGTGGCCGGACCCGGCTGTTGGCGTCCTCGGGACGCGCTGGGCTGGTCCGGTAGCGACAGCCGGGTGTGCATCATGCTTGCCTTTGTGCCGTCCATGGTGCCGGCTCACGCGCGGGGCCGAATGTCAGCGTGGGGCACGCACACGGGAGCCATTTCGCGCGGCCGTCCCGCACGCGATGGCCGCCCGAGACGGGCACGCGCTGCCTCGGTTTCGCTGGCCGGGTACGTTCGTGTGCCTGGCTCAGGGTGCTGCATGCTGGGTTGTCCCAGTAGGGCCACCGTCATCACGCGCATCGCCCTGGCCCCTTCTGTTCGCCCAGCCGGCTGTGGGAAGGGCCGTTCAGCCGTCTGGGCTGCCTGGGGGGAAGCGTTTGCCCGGACCTTTCAGCTGCCCGGCTGTTCGCCCAGCCGGCGTTAAGTCAGTTTGCCGTGGGCCTGGTGTTGGGTGTTTCAGTCTTTTCATTGAGGCGGTTACATTTTCCTATAAGTTTGTTGTTTTACGCGCAATTCGGTCCTGACGCACGCTGGTCGCCCTCTCCCTTCGCTTTGCAGATCTTGCTTTGGACGGCCTTCGCCCATTGCGGCCGGCGTTCAGTTTTGCCCTGCCGGCTTGATTTATGTCATCAGCGAGAGAAGGAGATGGAGGAGTCTGAGCCCATCGAGGACGAGGTAGAGGATGGCAGGCTGATGGAGGAGAAGTCTGCGTCTGTGCTTGCATCGGTCGAGCCGCCCGTGTCAGGGTCTCACATGCTTTGGGAACACGGCCAAAGAGATCATCACCGATGTGGCATCAGGAGGTAGGTTGAACAATGACGCCATGGGCTGTCTGGCTTACTCCATGCGTCCATGTGCGAGGAGATCATGCACAGGGACCTCTCAGATCGTTCATAAGTCATGTTGTTCATAAGTTCATTGGTTGCGTGTGGAAGACAGTTGTCCTACTGTTCTGTAGAGAAGATTAAAACTTATACGCTCGGTGGTCTATCGCAGCAAAGTTGCTGGATCAAATCCTTGTTTATATGCACATGGCATGAAACTATGCCTTTGTATTGTTTATTTCTTTAGCAAACGCACGCCCGAAGATCGATCGTTGTCTCTTTGGGTGCATGAGATGTTTCCGTAAGAACTGTCTCTCGTGTCATCAAAATCGACAAGGAAAACACACGAGCACTCATACCTGAACCGAAAACATGCCAGCCGGTCAAGGACCGCGACGATAGAAGTCCCGGACAAAAAACAGAACAAAAAAGCCAAATGCCGACCAAGAAGCACGCCGGCCTAATCGGACCCAGGCGTCAACGTCACTGGGCAATATGCCACACCCTAGGAGGCTTCATGCTCTGGTGTCCTATTTTGTCCGGTATCGTGTTGTGGTCGGCCCAGCTGCAGACAGACAGCCTGGATGACAGCAGAATAACCCGGGAATCACGTAGCTGCCTGCGTTTTGCTCGGACGCGGGCGACCCGACACTCGGACGTAGCCGGCGCACGTGTGCGGACGGCGCCCGTGAACGAAAGCGCGGCTGGGCGTGGTAGCCGCTGTCCCAATGCATGGGCGTACACTGGACGTGCCTGTCCGCGTAAGCATGGTCGGCTGGTGATCTGGCACGCGAGCATAGCCGGCGTGCGCGAACGAAGGTGCAGTAGAGCATCTGGGCAGCCTACCCTCTTCTGTTGCATAGTCAGCGGCGAGACGGTGTTCAGGGTGATCGTGCTATTACCAACCCTACATGCAGGTTTGATTGTCGTGCTCGGCCCCGGGCAGGGGCCGAGGGCACTGATAGACGGACCTGGCCTGCCCGGGCAGGGTCTAAGGCCGCTGACAAACGGACCCGCCCTACCCGGTTAGGGGCTAAGGCTGGGCAGGTGGCGATACCGAGCAACGCGTTCCCGTCTCGATCGACTGATGAAAGCCACTCGGGGCCGAACTCGCCTAGCACGGCCACTCAGACCCAAAATCATGCGAGCAGAAGGAAATCAAGGGAACCGACCAAATAGATACCGCATTGGGAGTGAGTGAGATGCACAGTGAGGGACTTGGATGGCCAGCTTTGTTAGCGTACAGCCTGCCCGGCCTTAGGCCCTACCCGGGCTGGGTTCGTGTGCCCGGCTCGAGGTGCTGCATGCCGGGTCGTCCGGGTCCGCTCTGCTTGACTTGGCACTTGGCATCCGGAGAGATTACCTCGAGTTGGAAAGTTCTTCTCGATGTTCATCTTGCTGTACAGGACCGTTGTTATATATGTAATGTGTAATACACAAGTCTTCTTTGCGGATCTTTAATTGAGATCTTTTGATGCATCGTTGATTAATATTTTATTATGGTGTATTCGAATTTTGGCAAGGCCACACCCCCTCGCCCCATGGCAAATTTCTTGAGCTATCGTAATCGGCAGCCCGACCACCAAGAGCCAGATAGGCACAACAAACACGGAGTCAGCCACATGTAGCTGCGCCAAAGCGTAGAAACTAACTGCAGCCCGAAAGTTAAGCGAACCATGCGAAACATAAAATGGAATTCAAGTGAACTATTTAGTAGACCAACTGACCAACTGCAACTTAGAAGTTAACTGAAACCCAACTGCAACACAAAAGCTAAGCAAACTATTTTAAGTATTTTTTCTCAACTGTTTGAGGTCGATCAAAGACGAAAAGGTATGCTGCGTTCTAGCTGGCTGTCATTATTAGTGCGAGTGTGTGCTGCGCATGCCCTTTTATCCTGCTTTTCCCCTGTGTCGGTTGATCGTTTAGCTTAGCTTGCTTTTGCCTCTGTTTTGTCTGGCCCCTGTTGTCGTTGCGCCTCCCTGCTCGGAAGGCGTGTCTTGCTATGTCTGCCGGCTTTTGAATGGTGTGGTCTGCCTGGATGCCTTGTTTTGTGATGTTCGTCGGCCGTTTGAGCTCTGTGGCTACCTGGATGGCGTGCTTTGCCATGGTTGCCCAACCTTTGGACTGTGCGGCCTGGCTTGTTAGTGTGCCTTGCATGTGGTCGCTTATCTTTGGCCTTATCTCTATCCACCGTCGTGTCCACTTTGGCATGTTGTCCAATCGGTTCAGTTGTTTCTTTTTGTGCGTGTGGTTTCGGGTGAGAGAGCCCGTCCGTAGGCTCCATCTACCTGCTTATCTGACGACGTGGGGAGAAGTCTGACCTCGCCATGGAGGGCAGTGAGGGCTATACCTGCCACTCTATTGAACATATAAAATTTGTTCCTATGGTATTATTGGCCATGCAGACATTAATAAAAACATTATTTTTGGCTTCTCCAGGCGCCTTTCTTTAATGCTTTTTACCAAGCCTAGAGGGTTTTGATGATGCCACATGAGAGGATGGAGCGTTGGAGTACAAGAGAGCATCAGAAAGGGTAAGTTGTAATAGGTTTGGATATCTTGTACGAGTAGATAATTCACGAAACCATGTTCGAATAGTTCAATTAAGCTCCTGTCTGCATTTGTTTTTTTGCTATTTTGCGGATCGTAGCCACAACATGTTGGTTATTGGTTGCTTTGCTTTTTGGTTGAAGTGTTTACCTGTCTCGCCACGATGCTATTCTCAATCATGGATATATCACGCTGCATGCACATACATATATTTGAGAAATCACACCACATATGATAATTTGATCGACATATATGGCAGTACTTAATAATTAAGTAGTGGTGCTACTTCTCATTACATATGCCGAAGGTGGATCGAGTTACGATCAGCTTGGAGGTCTTCAAAAGTATGCCTAATGAATGGCATGTACCCAATGATGACATGCATCCATGCAAGTGATACCTAGAAATCATGAGGTGACAACAACCGGCGCGCCTTGGACGCACGCTTAGCATCTGCCCTGCCGGACGTCGGGCTTTTGGTATGTGCGGCCGGGCTACGGCCATGGGTATTCTCCGTTGTGGCCAGTCTCCATGGCAGCCTCGCCTAAGATGATGGCCCAAAAACCAACGGCCTGGTCTAGGGTCACCCCCCACTCCTGCGTCGGCGCGTCGTCCGATGACATTTCTGGCGAGATCAGCTCACCCGTGCCGCATGTTTGGACGGGCGGGGCCTCGACGGGCGGGGCTATGGCTGACAACGGTAGGTCATGGCGCTCGACGGACATGGAGAGCGCGGGGGTCACTGGTGGTGCGGCGTGGGGCATCGGTGCTAGCTCGGGTCCGCCGCTGCCCGTGATGAGGGTTCTTGGTGCAGCACGGAGCTGCGCGGTGGAGGAAAGGGTGCTTAGAGCTCAACGGCACCGGACACGTCGTGGCATGTCATATGGTAATAGGCCACCGCACGCGGTGTTGCGCAGCTGCCTGACGAGCACCGATGCCCCGTGGGTGTCATCGTCGCCGTGGTTCACCGCTAGGAATGCCTCAAACCAGGAGACGAAGCGGCCAGGGTATTTGTTGCGGTGGCGGGCCATGGTTAGCGTGGTGCTCAGGCGGAGAGAGGGGGAATCGATCCAGGAAGCACGGCGGAGGGAGGAGAGCGGCGGCGGCTGCGAGCGTGTGGAATACGTTGGGGTTTTTTGGGTGCGCGGCACCATTAATAGGATGTGCCGTAGTTCACACGTTGCTTTGGTGCCATTGGAGAATGCGATCCATCAAGGGTGATGGCTTGATGTGTGTGCATGGCTAGAGAGGCATGCAACGGACCCGACCGATGGAGGCAGGGCTATTTCCCAAGTTGACTCCTGGCCTTGCTCGGCTGCTGGAGCCGTCTACTATTATTGGGCCACCTTCCAATTTGGTATTGTCGCTGGCTAAGATGGGGAAAGGGGGCTGGCTGCCTCGGTTTCTTATGGCCATGCAGGGCGAAAGCCATAATTCAAGTATCAGCTGGCAAACCGAACCAAAGAACCATCAGGACCGCTGTCAAGTAGAGCACGAACGCCCGGACGGAGTGTTTTGGCCTGTCTGCCCTGCCTTTGGGCGTTGCGTTTTACCCGGATGGTGTGTGTGCCTGCGTGTTCTTGCTGGTCGGTCTCTCCCCTAGCCTGTGAATCATCTGGTTGGTTCCCTTTGCCCCCTTCTGGTCGTTTGGTTTTGGGTGGGGATGCACAATTCTGATGACTCAAGTCATTTGTCGTTGGGGTGCGGTCGGGCTTTCTATCAATTCGGTTGTTGAGCTACCCTGGCCCGCCAATGAAGTACATGGGCAACGGCTATAATTGGTAAATATGCAAGGCAGTTACAAAGGAAATATGAACTTAATTAGTTGCAGGCCAGCCAGCCGAAGCCTCTACGCATCCGGGCAGACCAGGCACCCACGAACCGGCGCGCGGGCGGAACAGCGCACGAGACGACGTACACAGGCGTGATGAGGTGGCCCCAGCCATTTTGGCTTTACTTGGTCTTTGCGCAGTTGCAAACAGCTGGCCAAAATCCTTCATGAAAGGGTCTCATGCCATTAAAAACAAATTGCCAAAGAATGCTATGGGCGATGATTGTTGACAAGGCAATAAAAACGCAATATGAACATAATCAATTGCAAACGATTGAGGAAAAAATCCTTCAAATAGTTCATTTAACTTCTGGTCTGCAGTTGGTGTCGAGTCGTGTCGGTTGTTCCGAGTGACCACAGGTTTAATTTGTGCCTATCCAATCCGGTGCAGGAGGCCGAGCACGCCCAAGTGACCGAAGTATTTTTGTTTGGTCGCTCTGTTTGGGGTACTCGTGGGGACTTTCAATCTGAATGTCCGTAGCCTTGGCCTTAGTTGGTGTGTCCGGCTCGGCGGTTTATTGGGTTCTTGCTTTGTTACTGGGTTCATCAACGGACAAACAAAGGCGTGCACATGGTATTATATAGAAGGGCCGGGTCATCCAGTGCCATAGGGGGTTCATCCCGGCTACACATGAGACCCCGGCAAGGCATATATGAACGCAGTATGAGAATAATCATCTGTAGACGGGTGAGGAAAAAATCTTTCAATTAGTTCGCTTAACTTCTGGGCTATTCCAAGACCAGCTCTAATAGCAACTATGCTAAAATAAAAGTGCCAATGCAAATATGAATGCAACTTCAACGGGTCATCTGCGCTGTCATTCGTTACACCGGGTGTAGTAACAGAGATATGTTCACAATAATGACTACAGTTGGTCTCTTCAATCAGTTCACTTTACTTCCATTTTATGTTTCAAATAGTTCACTTAACTTTCGAGCTGTAGTTTGGTCTCTGCGCCAATTGGCGCAAGAGAGAGAGAGAGAGAGAGAGAGAGAGAGAGAGAGAGAGAGAGAGAGAGAGAGAGAGAGAGAGAGAGAGAGAGAGAGAGAGAGAGAGAGAGAGAGAGAGAGAGAGTTTGCGTGAGAGGCATAGGTCGATATGCCCGTGTTTAGAGATGAGCATGGGCGATACAAATACGAATATCCATCAAACAATTCACCTAAATTTTTAGTTGTATTAGTTGCTTCTCTTCTTCGTCTCTTCAAATAGTTCACTTGACTTCCATTTTAAGTTTCATATAATTCACTTAACTTGCAGGTTGGAGTTGGTCCCTATGTCAGTTGGCGCAACGGGTCATCTAGTCTATGAGAGAAAAAGGTATTAAAGCTAAAGATGTGAAGAATCTACCGCCTATTGTAGAATTATAAGAACTTCCCGCTCCGAATCAGGTAGTAGAGATACATTCTCTCAATAAATTTGATGAAGGTGATATTCCTTATAATAAGTCTCCTAGTCAATGCTTAGAAGAATTTGATAATTTTGTTGTTAAGCAACATAATTTTAATATGAAAATAAGTGATCATATGAAACATAATTGGGATTTTTACGTTTGTGCCCTTAACTTGAAGCCACTACTCGGATTTACCCCTAATTCTGAAGTGTGCTCAAATTTGCCCCTCTACCGTTAGGTGATGTTATAGAAATGCCCTTCCGTGTCGTTTCCGTCCAGTCAAAGGGCCTTGACCGTTTTCGGGACGTCTGTTGGACATTTTTGCCCCTGTATCCGTGTGTCACTTACATGTGGGACCCATTCAGAGGAAAAATAAATAAAAACAATACTCTCTCTCTCTCTCCCATGTCTCTCTATCACTTACATTTCCTACTCAATGGGAAGCTAGCGATAGTGCATGACAAGTGGGACTAGGTCAGACAAGTCACCAGGGCCCACATGTCAGTGCTTAAATTAGTTTGAAACTGGTTTAACAAATTATTTAGCAGGGGTGGCCCACTGGTCAGCAGCTCTTAGCAGCAGACGGGATTAGAACTAAAAGAGGATTAGTATTAATAAATCCAGCAGTGGAGCCCACATGGCCGTTTGTACACCGGTGAGATCAACAGCGTGGTGGCGCTGCGGAGGAAAGTGCATGAGCGTACTATAGGAGGTGTTACGCGCATGCGCGGGGCTAGCGAGAGCAAGTTCTCACCTGCTAGAGCACGTGCGTGTTGTGGGGCTGGCCGGAGTCTAGCCGGCGATGGCTGCTTCCGGCGGGCGGACAACAGATATATGCACTGGAGTACTACAGGGCATAGGGAGGCTCAAGGAGTTGGGAAAACTGACCAGGGATTCATCTAGAGGATGGCACGGTCATCGGGGATGTCGGGAAGGCATGGAGCATCGGTGTCGATGACAACTGCACGCGGCTGAACATCTAAGCGCGGCGAGGGTAGATCGGAGACGCGCGGATTCAGCTGTAGGCGGCTCGAGGAGGATATGTCTACTACGTCAAAGCAAACGGGATGAACATGGGGTTGCCGGAAGAGGAATTGCGGCGCGGCGGCGTCATGCCAGAGTCGGAGAAGATGAAATTGGTGACGGTGATTGGGGGCTTCCCGGTCCAATTCCTCACTTCAGAGACCACCTAGAAGCCTTGCTCGTTGATCCCAAGCATCAATTTGAGTCGAGAGAGCCCGACATCGGTGCTGGAGAAGCTGGTGCTCGCACCCTCGGGTGTCGTCGACGTGGTTTTCCTAGACGCCGCCTCTGTCCGCGAAGTCACAACAGAGCATAATCCGGACGAGGTGACCCCCGATATATTCCAGGCTCGGTGGTAGAGGGGCTCCTCCATCATTGCTTCCCGGCGTCGCCACTTGACGTTGCTATCCCACGGAGGGAGGGAGGAGAGAGAGATAGATTTATTTTTTCTCGGGTCCCACATGTAAGTGACAGAGAGAGTTTTGTTTTAATTTATATTGTGGTGAATCCCACATGTAGGTGACATAAGCAGAGAGGGGTAAAAATGTCCAGCAAACGTCCCGAAAACGGTCAAAACCCTTTGACTGGATGGAAACGGCACAGAAGGGCATTTCTATAACAGCACCTAACGGTAGAGGGGCTAATTTGAGCACACTTCGGAATTAGGGGTAAATCTGAGTTGTGGGTTCGAGTTAAGGGCTGAAATGTAAATGGCCCAACATAATTCTATTGTTATTGAACGTTGGAGCGATGTGCTGGTGAGAATTTCTAATGATGTTAAAGGTCTATGCAAGCACTTTTCTATGGTTCACACTTAGCTTGAACAAGTTTCTGGATCACAAAAAGATTTGTTTAGAGATATGCTTAAACAACATAATAAACATGCTTATGGAGTAGGTACTAGAGGAGGTAGATCTACTCAGGATCCTTTGTATCCTGAAGGTCATCCTAAAAGAATAGAACAAGATTCTCAGAGGATTAATGATAGTGCACCTAGCTCACCTAAGAAGAAGAAAAAGAAGAGAAAGAATAAAACTTTGCATGCTTCTACTGAACCTGTTATAGAAAAACCTGTTGAGAATCGTAATAATGTTTCTATTTCTGATGCTGAAACTCAAGATGATGAAGAGCATGAACCTAGTCATGATGATAATGTTAATGATGATAATAATGTTGATAATGATGCTCCACGTAATGATAATAATGAATCTAAAAAAAAGATAGAAATAGAACCTGAAGTTGATCTTGATGACCCACCTCCTAAAAATAAAAGATATGATAAAAAAGATTTTGTTGCTTGGAAGCATGGTAGAGAGAGAACCATGGGTGCAAAAACCCATGCCTTTTCTTAGTAAGACATTAAAATCTAAAGATGTTGAAGCTTTTAATCACTTTGTTAAATTACTTAGACCTTTATTTCTGCAAGTTTTTTTGACTAATACTATTAAGATGCCTCCATATGCTAAGTCAAACTATCGATCGATCCGTTCTCGAAAAAAAGAAAACGATCGATCGGTTTGATGAGGGCCTACGTCGCTCGCAAGTTTGTTGGTTCAGTACGTGGTCTAGCCAGATTCGGTTTGGTTGGTGGCCCATGTAAACACGTATGTGGTCCAAACGTTTTTGCTGAAAAAAAAGAACACAAACGTTTCGGTCGAGCCGCCGAGAAAATCGTTCCGATCTAGAGCGTTCATTTACGTACGTCTACGTCTACGGCAAGACTTGCATGAACGGCTACGAAATCAATCAAGCTGTGCCAGCTTTTTCGGGCTAGCTTTGTACGAAACGTGTATATATAGCTCCTGGGAGGAGGATTGATCTACAGTTCTAAAACTGACAAGAGCCCGGCGCCATGCATCGTGGTGCTACCCTCTCCTCTCTTTCTCCATCTCTTTCTTTCGAACGGCGCGCATCCGGATGAGCATGTGCGGCCGCGCGAGTGAGATTGGTTGGCGCTGGATCTGCACTTGTTTAGTAGGCTGGCGGCTCGTGTTGACCTGGCTGGCGACACCTCTAGCCCCCTCTCTTTCTCGAGCCGGCATGGACTATTTATAGCTGCAGGGGCGTGTTAGTGGCAGGATGGATACCGTGCAAGTGCCATTTATTTATTGTTTTTTTATGATGTGCAGTTGCCTTCGTACAATACATCTTCACATGACACGACGTCCATTGATTACATGTCTCATTACCTTATGTTAATCGTGTACGTCTCTGACATTCTCGTTAACTCCAACACTAGCAGCAGGGCCGTCCTCGCGCCCTTCGTTTGTCTCCAGGATGTCTTCGGCTACTCGACGGCAAGTGGACGGGCACCACCATGGCCACCGCTTCACCTCAGCTCCGCCTCGGGTTTGGCGACAACAATGACCAGGATGAGGATGACATGTACCGGAGTGACTAAGATAAGAGAGCGAAAGAGAAGGATGGTAGGAACGGCTAGAAAGGCTGTCGGATGCTATCCCACCCTTCCGCAAAAAAAAAAAAAAAAAGGATGCTATCCCACCCTCCTCTACCGCATCCCGATCCTCGTCTCCATCACCGGGCCCCGTGCTAGAGGAGGACGTTTGGGTTGGTCACCATGGCGATATCATATGCTGAGCGGGAATTGGGTTGTCGTCCCGTGGAGCACGTGTACAAGGTACATGTGGTTCGCAGTGTAGCCTCATGTCTGCACCGACAGTCGTGTCGAACAGCTAGCGCCCTTCACCGATGCGAAACTCTCCTGGGCACCGCCGGGCAGAAGCCCGCTTTGCTCAACCTGCTAGCACCCTTCATCAACGCATAATGATTTGGACTCGAGTCTATGGTGTCACATGATGGATGGCGTATTTAATTTTTTCTTCCGTTGCAACGCACGGACATATTTGCTAGTTGTTATTAATAAAAGAAAAATTCCTGAAGCTGAAATATCTACTATGCTTGCTAATTATTCTTTCAAAGGAAAAATTCCTAAAAAGCTAGGAGATCCAGGGATACCTACTATACCTTGCTCCATTAAAAATAACTATGTTAAAACTGCTTTATGTGATTAGAAGCTGGTGTTAGTGTTATGTCCTTCTCTCTTTATAAGAGACTTGACTTGAATAAATTGATACCTACTGAAATATCTTTGCAAATGGCTGATAAGTCTACTGCTATTCCTGTTGGTGTTTGTGAGGATGTTCCTGTTGTGATTGCTAATGTTATGATCTTAACAGACTTTGTCATACTTGATATGCCTGAGGATAATAATATGTCTGTTATTCTCGGTAGACCTTTTCTTAACACTGCAGGGGCTGTTATTGATTGTAATAAAAGTAAGGTCACTTTTCATGTTAATGGCAATGAGCATACGGCTTATTTCCCGAGAAAGCCAAATAAAGGAAACGGTCTCAGTTCTATTGAAAAAATTATGACTATTACTATTAGAGAATTTGAATTTCCTATTCTGGTTCCAGAAAAGAAATATTAAACTCTTATGATTGCAACCATGCCTATTCAAGTTGAGGTAACTTAGTGTTTTACAAAAAAAAATCGGTTTTATGTTACTCGGAAATAGTTCGTTAATAAGACTTGATCAACCTTATTAATGGATTTTTTTTGAAAAGCATGTGGTCGATGAATTTCGTAAACACAACTTTCTATAACTTTATTATGTTCCCTGTTTGAATTAGTTTTACTATAATCTAAAAGTTTTAGAATAGCCAGTTTTGCCTGTTTTCTGAGTTTTATACACAATAAAAAGTGCAAAAATAAAAGTTCTCCGAATGCTCTTAAAATTTAACTTGAATTTTTTTCTCAATATTTAAGAATTTCTGGCACTGAAAACACCTTAGTGGGGTGCACCAGGTAGCCACATGGATAGGGGGCGCGACCACCCCCCAGGCCACGCCACGTGTCCATGTGGGGGCCACAGGCACCCACTCACTTAGTGCCCGTGGCCCCTGCCTTCTTCTTCCTCCAGAAAATTTTCTTCTTGCTCCCGAACTCGTGTTCTTGCTGTTCTAAGAATAATTTTCGATCTCTTTGCTCGGAGCTCCGTTTTTAAAACTTTATGAAGGGATTGCTCCTTGGTATGTGACTCCTCCATTGGTCCAATTAGTTTTTCCTATGGTGGTTTATACTTTGCTTATTTTGCTACTGTAGGTGACCATGAAAATGAGCTTGCATGTCAAATTTATTTGGTTATAAGTAGTTTTGATGCATGGTTTAGGCAATAGAAGCTTGTAGGAGTAGTTGCTATCAATTATATTGAGTTTTGGTCACCTTTTATGAGTTGCTAAAAAATTTCAGAAAAATGGAGAGGTTAAGGAGAAGCTTCTCAAGGAGCTCCAGAGGCTCTTCGAGCCGGGGTTCTGGGGGAGTAGCTCGCCGTGAGCCAAGATATAATCTTCCCCGTTCAGCCGAGGTGCAACCGTGTGAATGGCCTTGTGAGACGTTCATGGTCAAAGCCGGTATTAGGCAAGAGTTTGAACAATTTGTGGACAGGGCAGGCTTGACTGCCTTGCTTGCAGATAAGTGCTCTCAATATCACCTCCTTACCAATACCTTTGTGCAAAATTTTAGATTCTCGCTCGGACCACATGTGCCTAGAGTTTCATTTCACTTGTATGATCAAGTTTTTGATATCACTTTGGCTGAATTCTGTAATGTGTGCATGATTCCTTTGGAAGGTAGTATGACTGAACCTCGACCTGAAGAGTTTGAGGCACTTTTGCCAGAATTATGTGTAGGAGAATTTAGAATGGTTTCTAAAGCCAGAATTACTAGTCTGCATTTTCGCTCTGTGCACTACTTTGCTTTATTTATAGAGAGATGTTTTACTGCTAAACAAGATAGTAGTATGCGTAGTGCCCCTGATCTCAGTATTTTGCATAGTGCTCTTTATGGTGATAGAACTTATAGCTTGGGAGCAACTGTTGCACGCCGTCTGAGTAAGAATAGAACTAAGGGCATTATTTACGGTGGTGTTTATGCTACTCGTCTTGCTGCACATCGTAATGTATCCATTAGACACAATGAAGATTTTAAGCTGCCTGAGAGTTACCTAGATTTTGCTTCCATGAAGCACCATGTGTTTATTGAGGAGTATGCCGCACCTAACGATTACCGGTATAACCTGGTGTTCAGCCAGGCTACCCGTGAAATTATTACTTTGCCTGCTCCTGCATTGTTTGATTTATCGGCTAAGAGAAGATATTTTATTATGCTAGCTGACATCACCAACTATGAGAATGAATTGGTAGCGGCACATGATTAGGAGATCCACCCCTGGGAGGCGCAGGTACCACAACCAGAACAGTATATAATCAGTATCTTCCTGGACTGGCAGGATTTGATCCATGGTAGTAAACCAAGCTAGGCCAAAAGCCAAACTTGGGGGAGTACGTATTCTCACCGACATTTCATTCATGTTAGCATACACATTCACTACACTTGTCGGTGCACCTCATTATCTTTGTATATCCATGTTTCACTGTAGTTCGTTTGCTTCTTTTGTGTGTCTGTTAAACTGAAAAACCCAAAAATATTTCTCGCTTCTCTCATTATTTCTTTTTGGTTTTTGTTTGCTTTCTTTCGCTTCTTTTTGGTTTTCTTTATTTTATTTGCTGGTTTGTTTTATAAAAAGAAAATTCAAAAATATTTCTCTTTCCTTCTTTTGTCGTTTGTTTGGAGTTCTTCAGTGTAAATATTTTTCTCCCTTTTTTCTTTTTCTTTAAACTTTTCTTTACTTTGCTTTCTTAAGAAAAACCAAAAACTTCAAAAATATTTCCGTCTGTTTCTCTGAATTCTTTGCGGTGTTAAAATTTTATTTAGAAAAGAACAAAAAGATTTCCCGAATTTCTCTTTCGTTTCTTCGTGTTTGTTTCTTTTTGTTTTCTCTCTTCGCCGTTTCTTTTAATTTTTCTTTGCGTCTTGTTGAGTCTTGTTTCAAATGGAGTTGACAATAAAAAGAATTTCCAATTTGGTTCTTATGTGCTTTATCTTTGAACTAATGAAAGACCAAAATATTTCCATGTCTTCTCCTTGTATATAGTGTTTGCAGATTTCAGCTTAGTCCACGGCGGCACTTGCACTATGTTATTTATTTTCCACATCATTTGATCGTGCAACTGAAAGGCAATAATGACGATGATTTGATGAAGTGATCGTGGTGAAGAAGAGCTGGTATAAACTCTACTTGTTTTTGTTTTTGTACATATGTTTCTCTCAGTGATCTTTTTTTAGTTCATTATGGATAAATATATGTATGATGATAATTAGAGTACATGTTTTCTTATGCCATGCTTAATTAGTTAGGAGTGGATAATATGTTATCTTGGGTGTCAACATGCATTAAATTGATTATAATGTGGTATGTTAGGATGGTATCCTTCTCTAAAGAATTTAAGTGGCTTGACTTGGCACATGTTCAGGCATGTAATTGATTCAAAAGCAATCTTGGCTCTATGATAGTTATGTTCAGCGTGTTTATATCCTCCTCATGCTACTGTTCAATGTTGGTTATTAAAAATGCATGATTATGACCGTTGTTGCTCTCTGGTTGGTTGCTTCCCCGTCTATTGCTAGCCTTCGCCTCTACTAAGCGGAAATACTGTTGTGCATCGAAATCCTTAAACCAAAGTTAAGCCATAAAGAGTCCACTATATCTTCCTATAAACCGTATAACTCTGCCGTTCCAAGTAAATTTGCATGTGCCACCTCTAAAGCTTCAAATGAATATCTGTTTTGTGTACCCCTAAAGCTCATGTAGCGGTGGGGAAGAGCGTCATCTTCTATGATAAATAATGTGTTCCTCTCGACAAGTATGACAACTACTTGTTTTAATATTGCAAAAAGAGCTGGTAAATGGGATGCCCAGTCCTGAATTAATGAAACAAATAAAAAGCACTCCTCCCCGGGGTATGTTGACAGGCGCCCATGAATTCGGCTAGCCATGGTTTGTTGAACGACAAAGGTGGAGGGGGAGTGTTAAGCATGGGAACCACTCTCACACATGTTTATCATATAAGATGACGAGATTCTCTGTCGTAAACTGTTGACTGAAAAGTACACCTCTCAAAATGAAATTATCTCTGTTTTAAAGCAATAAGCTCTGGTACATAAGCAAATCCGTGCTTCCCTCTGCGAAGGGCCTTTCTTTTAATTTATTGCTGAGTCATCACCTTCTCATTCAAGCACCAACATAGACAGCGCTATTGTCATTCTTAGTTTAACATGCATTTGGTCTAATTAATGTTGGATGAGAGCATGACTGAATGTTTTCTATGCTGAATAACAATGTTTAGTCGCTGCTTGAACGTTGGAGGTGCTCCGCATTTATGTTTTGCGGTCTCAGAAAGAGCTAGCAAGATACCATTTTATCATATTGATCATGGTTATTTTGACAAAGTGTTGATGTTTGAGATATAGTATTATTGCTCGCTAGTTGGTTATGTTAATGATATGAGTAAATGTGGCTGCTAAGTGTTATCATATATATGGTTACTCTATGATCTTTGCTGAAATTTGATCACTAGCTAAATTTATGTACATCTACAAAAGCAAATGAGTTTATAAAAGTTTTTCTCTATCACTTTCAGTTTATCAACTGAATTGCTTGAGGACAAGCAATGAGTTAAGCTTGGGGGAGTTGATACGTCTCCAACGTATCTACTTTTCCAAACACTTTTGCTATTGTTTTGGCCTCTAATTTGCATGATTTGAGTGAAACTAACCCGGACTGACGCTGTTTTCAGCAGAACTGCCATGGTGTTGTTTTTGTGCAGAAATAAAAGTTCTCGGAATTGGACAGGAATTTTTGAAGAATTATTTTGGAATATATAAAAAAAATTGGAGCCAGGAAGTACTAGAAAAGAGCCACCATGGGGCCACATGGACAGGTGGCGCAGCCACCCCCCTGGCCGCGCCACATATCCATGTGGAGCCCCTGGACACAGCCTTGACCTGATTTCGACACTATAAATTCACATCTGCCCCAAAAAATCACAGAGAAGTTTCATCGCGTTTTACGATACGGAGCCGCCGCTACCTCCTGTTCTTCGTCAGGAGCCCTAATCTGGAGTCCGTTTCTGGCTCCGGACAGAGGGAATCGCCGCCGTCGTCATCACCAACCCTTCTCCATCAATAATTTCATGATGCTCACATCCATGGGTGAGTAATCCTTTGTAGGCATACTGAAGGTAGATGGGATTCGGATGAGATTTCATATGTAATCGTTGTCAGATTTGTTAGGGCTTGATCCCTAGTATCCACTATGTTTTGAGATTGATGTTGCTATGACTTTGCTATGCTTAATGCTTGTCACTAGGGCCCGAGTGCCATGATTTCAGATCTGAACCTATTATGTTTTCATGAATATATTTGTGTTCGTGATCTTACCTGCAAGTTGTATGCACCTATTATTGTTCTGAACCCTAGACCTCAAGGTGACAACAATTGGGATACTCTATGGGGATGACTGTAATTTGAGGACTTCATGTATTCACTATGTATTAATGCTTTGTTCCGGTTCTCTATTAAAAGGAGCAGCTTAATTACCCTTAGTTTCCATTAGGACCCCGCTGCCATGGGAGGGTAGGACAAAAGATGTTATGCAAGTTCTTATCGCAAGCACGCATGACTATATACGGAATACATGCCTACATATGATTGATGAATTGGAGCTAGTTTGTATCGCTCTAGGTTATGACTGTTACATATTGAATCTCATCTGAACACCCTATCGCTACTCCATGCCTACGCTTTTCTGCTATTGTCTCTATTAAAATCACTACTGCTCTACTTGTTACAAACTTGTTACTATTGCTGCTACTGCTATTGTTACTTTATCACTAGTACTATCGTATTACTGTGCTACTAATAAATTGCTGCAAGAAAGTTATCTCTCAGATGTGGTTGAATTGACAACTCAACTGCAAAGGCTTATAAATATTCTTTGGCTCCCATTGTGTAGATTCAATAAATTTGGGTGAAATACTACCCTCGAAGACTATCGCGATCCCCTATACTTGTGGGTCATCAAAAGGCAGCGACAGGGGGCAAGGAGGCAACGACGATGGTGGAGACTACAACCCCGACGACGACCTCGAAAGAAGCCTCGGCCCCGAGGACGAAGACATCCTGAACGAGTCTCTAGGCAATCCCAACTATGACGCACTGCGCTTAAGGCTGGTGAGTATAGCCAAGAGAATAAAGACCAAATCTTAACGTCTTCGAGACGAGGAGGATTACCTTAGCGATCGGTGGAACGATCTCTTCCAAGTCGAGGAGGCGCTAAAAGCCTGGTTAGGGAGGATAGAGGCCGACAACCAGCCTTCATACCCCCGCAGGAACCTCATGGACGAGATGGACGCAGCAGCCGACGACAGCGTCATATCAATGCACAAGTGGGCCGATGACCTCAAGCGACCTACTAAAAACCGACCTCCCCGTGTCGCCGAACGTCAAGTCAGCACTGACAGGCGCGCTCCCGAGGTTACGGGGCGCAGAGGAGAGCGGAACCCACAACGGGATGATTACAGACCGGATCCTAGGGGCAAGAGGCCATTAAGGCCCGAGAACCCCCCTCAGTCGATTTACCAATCTAGGCAATGCCCAACTGCTGGACATGCGGGATACCTAGCCTGGCTGGCCAAACATCACGATGTACACGATTACACCAGAAATCGAGATGTATCCATGTCAGATGTGCGTCCTGCCACTGCACGTGTCCAAGGAGCTGCTCACCCCCAGTGTTTCACGGATGAGGTCATGCAGCATCAGTTCCCGGACGGGTTTAAACCCGCAAACATTGACCAATACGACGGCACCACAGATCCCTTGGTATGGATCGACGATTTTATTCCCGCCGTCGACATAGCGGGTGGAGATAATGTCCACGCCATAAAATACTTGCCATTAAAACTAAAGGGCTCAACCCGGCATTGGCTGAACAGTCTCCCGCCAGACTCGATCGACGAATGGGACGACCTCGAATATGAGTTTTTGTCCAACTTTCAGGGCACCTATGTGAAGCCGCCTGATGCCGATGACTTGGCCCATCTCGTACAGAAGCACGGTGAGTGAATGCGCAAGTTCTGCAATCGCTTCTTAACAAAGAAGAACCAGATAGTGGACTGTCCCAACGCAGAGGTCATCGCATCCTTCAGGCATAATATCAGTGATGAATGGCTGGCCAGAGAACTTGGGCACGTCAAACCAAGGACCATGGCAGACCTCACCCAGCTGATGACCAAATTCTGCGCTGGCGAGGATAACTGATTTGCTCGAAAGCAACGTCGGAACGGCGATCCTGGCACATCTGAGGTGCGTGATGGGAATGGGAAACCTCGGCGCAATCGGAGGAACAAGCATCGCAATAGAAGTGACAGTGATGCCGAGGACGGCAAAGTTAACGTCGTATTTGGCAACCACCATCGGAATGACGGCACGAAGAAACCTTTCCAAGCCGGAGGTGTTTCACAGTTGGATAAGATCTTAGATCAGCCCTGCGCCATCCATGGAAACCCCGAGAAGCTGACCACCCACACCAACCGGAATTGCTGGGTTATCAAGCAAGCTGGGAAGGTCGCGGCCGAGAACCAAGGCAAGAGCTAACCCCGCGGCAACAATAACGGGGATAGAGACCAACCCGGGCCGAGCAATGCTGGCTAGAAGCAATTCCCTCCCGAGGTGAAAGACATTAACATGATCTATGCTACGCACATCACCAGAAGGGAGAGGAACCGTGCGCTCCGCGATGTGTACACCATAGAGCCCGCAAAACCCAAGTATAACCCGTGGTCAGAAATACCGATCACATTTGATCGACGAGACCACCCACCAGTGTCCGCCACGGTGGCACGGCAGCATTGGTCCTCGATCCCATCGTTTACGGCTTTCATCTGACTCAAGTCGTTATGGATGGAGGCAGCAGTTTCAACCTTATATATGCTGACACTATTCAGAAGATGCATAGTGACCCAGCACGGATCCAGCCTAGTACTACCAAGTTCAAGAGTATAATACCAGGCATAGAGGCACAGTGCTCGGGCAGGGTAACCCTGGATGTAGTGTTCGACACACCTGACAACTATCGCCTCGAAGACTTGACTTCGATATCGTTCCCTTTAGGAGTGGCTATCATGCGCTCCTCGGGAGATCTGCCTTCGCCCGTTTCCATGCTATCCCACACTACACTTATCTAAAGCTTAAGATGTCGGGACCCAAAGGTGTTATAACGGTGAACGGCAACACGGAGCGATCACTCCGAACTAAAGAGCAGACCGCGGTTTCGTAGGTGAGGTGCAAGCAGCCGAGGAGGCATCAAGGGTGAAGGCTGGATCAAGCAGCCCTGATCCCGCAAAATGATTGAGGTCAACTAGCGGCGCATCCGATGATGACTCCGGCATACATCAGACACCCCCAAGGACCAGATGGACGCCACCGCGGAGCCTGCTGAACAAGACCCTAAATAGGGATACGCGCTCCACCACCCCCAGTATGCTCCCGAGGATCACGTGCCTCAGCATCATAATTTTGCATTAAAAATTCCCTGGGGGCTGGTGGAGCATGACGACATAGGGCAATACGCCCAACGTCGGGTATGCCAACAAGGACCATGTCCTCGAAGGCCATGCATCAAGCAGTGGCACAATACCGAGGCACAAATAACCAGACATGGTGTCAAACTGGGGGCTGGCTCACAGCTTGGTTTCCCATGGCCGGCATCATATCTGTGTTGAACCACATGGTACACTAGGCACAACAGCGACTGTTAAAGTCAACACAGGGTGCACTCATCGATTTAGACGAGGAGCAATGGCAGCCCTATGCTGAAGAAATCAGACGTCGCCGCCCTTGGCTGGACAAAGGGCTGAGAAAAGACGGAAAACGCGGAACAACACGACGATGCTGCACATGAAGCCTGAAGCTCGGATCTCTAAATGGTATCCCTGCCATGACAATCTGTAATATCTTTAGCATGTATCTTTATTTAATGTTTAGCTCGATCATTAGGCTCGACCTTATTTTGAAATTGAATACAGAGACGCCCAAAGTTTGGGCTACGAATACACTCTTGGTGCATCCTTGGTCCCATTCAATTTTGATCGCTACGGCTATTTCACTATCCTCGGGTTGATTACCTTATCGGACGCCGTCAGGCGCCAAAAACAAGTTCCCAGGGGCAGCAAGGTGACAGAGCATTGGAAACGGGGGTACCCCTAGTTTTCGATAGATGGGCCTCAATGGAAACACCATATCAGACAAAAACTTTTAAAAGGATTTATTTACCTTTGACATTGTTTAGCACCCGAAAGCATGCGTAGATACACAACTACTATGGCAACATAGGCTACAAAGGATCATCGGGGAAGAAGATGACGCCTGCAATGACGGAATTGGGGGCTAGAGCCCCGAGCATCTAGCACACATGTCGCAAGGGCAGGCGGCCCTTGCGGAGCACTCCACCGACCGGGCATTTAATGCCCACCCAGGCTATACCTCACAGCTCGCCGCAGGCCTACAGAACTAGGCCATCATGACGAAGACTAGGACGGACAGGCGTCTCGAGCCGGTCAGGGCTGGGTCTCATCGGTCAGAAGGATGTGACCCAACCCTGGCTCGTTCCTTGAACCAAAGGAGGATGGTGCAGCGCGTCACATCAGACAGAAGCACTCGAGCACCTGACACTTTGCAATGTTAGGTCATCTACTAACAGCACCGATGACAAGTTGCACGCGGCACCTACAAACTTGTACACCCGTTCACACATGTTAGATGACCACTGTGGTGCCCCCAGGCCTATATAAGGGGAGGACCGAGGTCACTTGAGGGACAACGAATACACAACCAATACAGAGCTCACTAGCATACACCCACCAATCCCAAGAAAAGCACCAAGTAGTAGTTTCATCCAAGAGCAGGCAAGAAGGTTAGAGTTAGGAGTGGTCAGGCACTCTAGCTAGGACCCCGACCACCACTGGTCGCACCCCGACCACCATATTTGTAACACTCCAGCACTTGTATTCCTCCATTCCACATCAATAAGAACAGGAAGTAGGGTTTAACGCTAGCATGGTGGCCTGAACCTGTATAAAAATCCTTGTGTCTTTGTGTGGTTCCTAGCTCGTGGTGTGACAAAGTGTTTTAGCCCCTGGCCGTACTCATAAAATAACAGGGTATCCTCGATCCTTGGTGTCCTGAGTTTACACTCCGACATATGGCGCACCAGGTAGGGGGCTAAGGCTTTGTGATCCACCTGAGCCTCCAGAGAAAACCGGATATGGCCAGCCGGTACCAGCCGCTGCAGGAACTTGGCCTCCTCCCTCCGGAGGTGGGCGGCCAGATGGAAGATAGAGTTGGCAAAGGGCCTATGGGGATAAGGACCCAAAGGAATACGGTGGATCACTCGTATAGCGGGAGAATGACTCCGGCATCCGCCCTAGTGGCGGCATATACGTTCCTTCTGCACCCGCCGGTTGCCATCAGTGACCAGTCACCTCTGAGCCCTTGGCTTAGGGAAATCACCGAAATGGTGAAGATTACACGGCAGCACCCGAAACACAGGTAACCACGATGTCCACACGGACCCGTTAGACGCCGGCACAACAAGCGCCAAGGTGCCCCACCTGAGCCCATCCTACCAATCCCCACTATCCCGGCCAGCCTACACTTGCAGGTAGGCCCGCCTGGACGGGGCCATAAGGGAAGGAGGATTAGGGCCACCAGTGGGCGCAGTGCCCCAAAGAAGACCTCGCTATCCTTGGAGCCATGTGGCCCAATCCTGGGATCATGGAGGGCCTCTTGCGAGGTTGGGACAAGGAAATGAAGAAGAAGGAGAAAGAGAAGGGGTGGGCGATGAGGCAAACGGTCTCCGAGGGACCCCGAAGATACCCCCCCCCCCCCGCCCGATGAGGCCTGTGAAATCAGCAGTGATGGGTCAGTGTCAGGCACCCCCCGTCACCGAGCGCGCCCTCGATCCCCGTAGCCGAAAGTGCACGGGGTCAGTCTGTAAGGACATAATCCGATGTTGTATACCCTCTCATGGTATCTCTATTTCTGTGTCTACAACAATAAATAAAATGACAAGGCATGGGACGTATCAGAATTAAAAGCACTCCCAAGAAAAGGGGAAGCTGCTCGTTCTCTGACCAGGAGCAGTCCATCTGCATACTGAAGGAAATGATTAGAAGCGGTCCCTCCACTCTCGCAAGGGGGAAGAGGTACCTATGGGGGATTAGGGGGTCGCTACTTCGACCTCCCTCACCGGTTAACCTCTTCGTAAAAACCCCGACCACCAGAAGGCGGTGTCCAGAAGACCATCCCTCAACCAGTAGCAGTCCGTTGCATACTGACGAGGGAGGGTCTTTGATTTTCTTCTCGGGTGACCCGAAGGGGGCGAGTCAACCTCAACCAGGAGCAGTCCGCTGCAAACTGACGAGGATGCCCCTTCCACAGTGTCACTGAAAGGAGCTCAAGGGCCCAAAAAACCCCAACCAGAAGCGGTCCGCCGCATGCCGATGGGGGTTCTCCCATGGCCTTCCTCGCGAAGACCATAGGAAACAACGAAATCCTCCAACCAGAAGCGGTCCGCCGCAAGCTGACGGGGGCCTTCCTCCGATCTCCTCCCTGGCGGGAATTGGGGGAAGGGGTCAGGTGTCTCTTAACCAGAAGTGGTCTGCCGCATGCTGAAAAGTGCGACCTGGCCACCAATCAGGCCCTGGAGTCGCGACCAGGCACAGAGCCCGGGGGCTGCCCCACTCTGGTAAAGTTAAAGCACAAAGCCCTGCAGTCACGCCCAGGCACATGAGCACCACCTTTACTAACCAACTAACCCCCCAAAAGCCCTGGAGTCGCGACCAGGCACACGATACTACGGCGTTCCTAGCCCCGACCATTGGAAAGGAGGAAGCCCTGGAGTCGCGACCAGGCACAAAGGAACATCCTCATGACTAACTTACTAACCCATTAACTCTTAAGCCCTGGAGTCGCGACCAGGCACATTACTAACACTTCAAGGAAAGTCCCCAAAACCCCTATTAGAAGGACACGTGTGCCCTAGACGTAGGGCCCCATTTCATGCTAATTGGGGGGAGGGGCCCGAGCACTCTCCTCAGGGGGGCGGAAGGCATCCTAGACATAGGATTTGCCTTCCGCCCCTCTTAGATAGAAAACATGGACACATTTGGTAAAGATACTAGAGGTACATCCCCCGTTTTACACCAAAAAGATCCAACCATGACGGATCAAGGGAACCGCTCGGGGAAAAGGACACTACCTCTCCCCCAAAGCCAAGATTACAAAAGGCATCCTCTCCGGAAACCTCCCTAACACTCATTATACTATATAGAAGGAGAGAGTCCTAGAGGCGTAGCTCGGTAGAAGGACCAGCCCTATCTGCTGGCGGAAGAGCCCCGGGCTCATCTTCTGGAAGTACCCCCTGGAGATAGACCCAACGAGTAGCACGCACCGGGTCCGTGGAGCCAGCCTGCTCCATGGCCCAGCCTAAAATCTGCCAGATGGGCAGAGGAGGGTCTGGAGCACCCATCTGGGCACACTCCTCGGCGTCCGCCTCCGCAACAATCCTGATGGCCAGGAAGTTTAGCTCCCTGTTCACCCGTGAATGAAGCGTGTTGATCTCTGGGCCGATCAGCGGCACTAGCATGGGATCCGCCTGGACGCGCTACCACGCCTGTCTGGCCGCGTGGGACGCACGGAGCCATGAGTCCATCGCGTCTCGGAGAGGAACCGCCCGCGCACGACGAATGTGCATCTGGGTGGAGGCCACTGTCGCCATCCTTCGAGGGTGCTCTGGGAGGAACTCCTGGACCCCGACAGGAGGCGCCATTGGGGCCATCAGAGGCACCGCCTCCGTGCTAACCCGAGGAGGGGTCTGGGTCAGCACTAGCGTGAAGGTAGGGAATGCCGCCTGCACCCCCTGGAAGACGAGAGGACGACGCAACCCTAAGAGGGGACGAGGAAGCGCGGGAGGATCCCTCACCATGTGAGCAGGGACCAGGCTAAGCGCGCTCAGCTCCAGCTGAGAACGGTGGACGGGGCGGGTGTTGTGGGGTTGTCACGGCAAGTGTCCTCATAGGAGAACTTAGTTGTGAGGCCATAGCTGCTTGGTGAAGCCTTGGATGGGGTTGATCGGAAATGAGAGACGCGAATTTACCCAGGTTCGGCCCCTCTGGTGAGGTAAAAGCCTACTCCTGCTAGTTTTGCTTATTGTGTATGATGATCTCGATTACAAGGATGTTGTGTCGCTACCTATGTCTCGAGAGCCAGAAAACTTGTCCCCTTGGATGACCCAGGGACCCCCTTTAAATAATAGCCGGGTCCCTGGTGTTACATGAGATTCCGGGTTCTACCCACAGTCGGAGTCCTACTCTAAGTCCTCTGGGTCCTCCGTGTCTTCCAAGTTAGGAAAGCTCTATCTCATACGCGGACTCCAGAAGGCCGGGTCCTATCTTCTCTGGTCGGCTTCCCTTCAGGCCCACCGGCCCATTGAGACCCGGTCCAGGTAGCTCCTTGGACAACCCGGCTCGAGGCCCTCTGGCCTTGGCGGGTTGTGTCTTGGGAGCCGGGTTCGATCCGTGGGTAATTCCCCCGACATTAGCCCCCAGGTTAGCTTGGATACGGGCTTGGCTCCAGTCTGATCATCCATGCTAAGCTCCTGAAATAAAAATAAACAAGTATGTTAAGGATAAAAGTCCGGGTCTCCGTGACACATCAATGGGCCGGCTTGTTCCATTGACTTTCATTCAATGGACCCGGCTTTTGTCCATATTGAGTTCATACGCCTCTTGGCCCACTCCTTGCTATTCTGCCGGGTCCTTTTCAAAAGCCCGGTTAGGTAGCACGGTCGAAGGCATATTTTCCCATCCTTAGGATTCCTTTATTTTGTGTATCACACGTGGTTCTCCTCAGGTGACATGTGTCAAGAACTGGCGAATTAATTTATTCTCGCCACGCACTTTGACCAAGGTCAATAAATCATCAACATGAAAATCGAGGGGTCCCTGGGCAAAGTTACCATGACGTTTAGGGTTTTTTACCCCGCCTATAAATAATGCGGTAGGACCCCAGGGCTCATTTACCCCCTCCGCCGCTGCTTCATCTTCTTCCTCCAGCGCAAGTCTAGATCTAAATTCATCTCTGCTCGCGCCGCTACTGCTGTTCACCCGCAGCCGCTGCAGTTCATTCTTCGCCAAGGTCCGTCCGCCACCGAGGTTCGTCCATCGCTGCTTCTACTTCTTCTTTCAATGCAGCCTAGATCCAAATCCTCTTTTGATTGCTGCGCCACCGCCGTGGTTCATTCACCATCGCTGTAGTAGCTCATCCGCCGCTTCTTCTTCTTCTCTCAGTGCTGCCTAGCTCCAAGTTCTTCACTCGTGCCATTGCCATTGCTTTTCCTCTGCCACATGGGTCTGAAGAGAATGGCTACCAAGAACAAAGGGAAGAAAGGGGATTCGTCGTCTACTCCAGCTCCAGCCCCGGCCATCCCCAATGGCGTCTCCTTCCTCGCATTCCAGTGCGATGTCTCTATCTCCGTCGATGTAGTCCCATTGGGACCCGGCATTTTCATCTTGAGGTAGACATAACATGGGCATGCCATGAACCTTGCGTAAGCCGGCCGTCCAAACAGAGCATGATATGGGCTTTTGAACTTCACAACCTCAAACGGAAGAATCTCAGACCTAAAGTTTTTCTCAGTGCCAAAAGCGACTTCCAAGTAAATCTTGCCAATGGGATGAGCCGACTTCCCGGGAACGATACCGTGAAAGATAGTTGATGATGGCTGTAGCTGTTTCTCTGAAAGATTCATCCTTTTGAAAGTGTCATAGTACAATATGTTGATACTAATGTCGCCGTCCATGAGCACTTTCGTCAACTTATAGCCACCAACCTGAGGAGCAACAACCAAAGCCAGACTCCCGGGATTATCAACCCGCGGAGGATGATCTGCTCGACTCCAGGTGATGGGCTGCTATGACTAATTCAACCACATTGGCACTGCTGGTGCAACCGCATTGACAGCTCGTTATCGCAACTTTTGATCTGTCCTGGATGTATTGGTCATAAAAACATGATATTGTCCGCTGTTCAACTGCTTTGGATTGGTCCGGATCCCGGATGGACCTCCCTGATGTTGTGTCCCTGGGCCGGCTCCTTGGTTACCGGTTCCCTGACCGCTGGCTCCCGTGTTGCCGGCTCCTGGATTGCCAGGATGTCCACCACCGTTACCCCCATTGTTGTTACCACCAGAGCCCCCATTTTTGAAATCCTGCATGATGAAGCAATCCTCCCAAGAGTGATTTGCCGGTCGTCCGGGCCTGCTATGGCAAGGACACGGGGCTTTGAGGGCCTGCTGGTAATTGCTTGGGCGAAATCCCTGTGACTATCCTTTGAAGTTGCCACTCGGCCGCTGATTCTTGTAGCCTGAATTGGTGTTGGCGACCAAGTCGGAACTCCCTTCTGCACTCTTCCGCTTGTTGTTGTTGTTATTCCCATTGTTGCTATTCTGATGACCCTTACCACCGTTCTTCTTTCCTTTCCCAGACATCTCGTCATCAGAATCTGGGTCTTTGGTTTTATCAGACTCAGCATATTTGGTCATCTTATCCATGAGCTCACTCATATCCTTCACAGTTCGCTTGATACGCCCGAGTTTATGAGTCAAAGGCTGAAACCTGCAATTTTTCTCCAAGACAAGAACAGCTGTCTGTGCCATGATACTCTCTAAAGAGTGAATAATCTCCGCAACCCAGCGTGCCCAATGGTAGCCGACTCGCCTTCTTTCTAGACACAGTGCTCTAAATCAACAATCGTATTTGGATGCTTGCAGGTTCCCTAGAAATTTTTGATAAAACGATCCTTCAACTCCTTCCAAGTATGGATTGAATTTGCAGGCAAATTCTTTAGCCATGTCCGCGCTACTCCTTCCAACATCATGGTCAGGTACCTGGCACAAACTCGATCACTTACTTCTATCATATCCATGGCTAGCTCATAACTTTCTATCCAGTCTGCTGGTTCCATGTCCGCTGTGTAGTTAGGAACCTTGCGAGGCCCTTTGAAATCCGGTGGGAGATGCTCGTTTCTCAAGGCCGGTCCCAAACACTGAGTTCCATAGTCCTTCCAACAAACCCAGTTCCTGCTGGAGTCAAAACTGGCATGATTGTGGCGGGTGGGTTTGGCACGTTTCCTGCAGCTGGCTGGACGTGCTCAGTGACCACATTGCCTCCTACGCGTGCTGCATGCCCAGAATCAACAATAGCTTGTGCGTCTGAGACCGCTGGCCTAAGCTGTTGATTATTTGCTTGACGCTCCCTCTAGCATCGCGCATTGCTCGAACTCACGGGAACAGGCGAGTTTCCATGCCGGCTTGAGCATCTCTGACTGTTGTAAGGCGTAGAGTGCAGCCTGCTAGTCATATTTGAATAGTTCGCCTGTTGTGTGACTGTTGTCTGCAACATCTCAATTGCCTTCCTTGCCTCGACCTCGAACGGATTATTCCCATTGATCGGGATCAAAGAGAGGTTGTGTGTTGCTGCCCACACATTATCCGCCGGGTTTGAATAGTGACCAACTGGCGTATGAAAACGTATCGGCTGCAGTTGGATTGGCTGCTAGGGAGTTGGCTGCTGCTGCATCTGGGGCTGGTTCGCGCTTGGATGCACGATACTTCCACCCAGCAGGGGCGTGGCAGTTCCTGCAGCCGGCATTCTCGCTGTCACACCCGCACCGGCTTCTAGGTTCGCTCCCGGCGCTGCCTGGAAACGGGCGTCCTGCGGTGTCTGAAAAAGCGCCCATGGTTCCAGCCGGCCTGTTCCAGCCTGGAAGCCGGCTCTGGTTCCTCCTTTGCTGCACCGTGGACAACTCCCTTTGGCGGAAATTGAGGTGAATCCCCTCGTTCTCTAGATGCTGGGCCTCCTGAAGGACGGCGTTCTGAGCCCTCCTGAGACGAGCGTTTTCTTCTTCAATGCTCTGTTGAACTTGGGCGAGCTGTTCACGACACTTGTTGATCTCCGTTGCTCATGCTTCTACGTTCTCCGGAGTAACCGGGTCTGCGAGGAGCACGCTGAGTGCTGCTGCTGTGGCTGCTAGCCTCTATGCACCCGAGACTCCCGTGCCGGCTCCTCCGGTCGTTGCTCCCTGATCTGGCGTACCAAAAACCGGGTTATGGCTTGAGGTTGCATTTGGCGAGGTCGTGACCAGATTTCCGTTGGAGTCGTAACGAGGCTGGGTTTATTGACATCCCGCCATGTAGACAGCCGCGTGACGAGGTGGCCCGTAAGAGACCGGGTACTCTTCCTCATCTGAGTATCCACCCAACTTCTCGTCGAAAAGCGGGAGGATGGACTCGGTTTCGTCGAGATCGTTATCACCAACCGACGATTCGCTGTCCGAGTGGACGAGCGTGGCGCCTCCTAAGATGGAATCGCCGACGGGTTCCGGCTCCTGCGCGGCCCCGCCAATGAAGCCGACGAAGGCGTCGACCTTGTGGAAGGGGACCCGGATTCCTGACTCGATGGAGTCGGCGGCGGTTTCCGGCTCCTGCCTGGTCTCGCCGATGAACCCGACGAAGATGCTGACCTTGCCGAAGGGGACCCAAAATCCTGACTCGAGGAAGTCGGTCTCGAGACGCCAACCTGCGTTGTTGATGTAGATCTTTCTGCGCCGGCTCTTCTTCATCCGACCGATTGCGAGCTTCTCGATCCCTGGGATGGCTCCCTCCAAGAAGACAACACCCTTGTGCGCAGGCCCCATGGTGGGCGCCAACTGTCGTGGGGTTGTCACGGCAAGTGTCCTCATAGGAGAACTTAGTTGTGAGGCCGTAGCTGCTAGGTGAAGCCTTGGATGGGGTTGATCGGAAATGAGAGACGCGGATTTACCCAGGTTCGGCCCCTCTGGTGAGGTAAAAGCCTACTCTTGCTAGCTTTGCTAATTGTGTATGATGATCTCGATTACAAGGATGCTGTGTCGCTACCTATGTCTCGAGAGCCAGAAAACTTGTCCCCTTGGACGACCCAGGGACCCCCTTTATATAATAGTCGGGTCCCTGTGTCGGTGCTAAAACCGGCGGATCTCGGGTAGGGGTCCCAAGCTGGTGGTCTCGGCACGATGGTAACAGGAAGTAACAGGGACACAGTTTTACCCAGGTTCGGGCCCTCTCTAAGAGGTAAAACCCTACGTCCTGCTTGTATTGTATTGATTGTGGATGGGGTATCGAGTACAGGATGATCTACCTCGAGATCGTATGAATGAGTTCTAACCTCTCAAAACCTTGCCTCTACGGACTAAACCCCTCGGCTTATATAGGCACCGGAGGTATCTAGGGTTACAAGTATGTCGGCTACAGCTAGGGATAAGATGCCGAATATTTGAATAAAAGCGCCGTCGCCATGGCTTGATCTCCTCGCTCCAATCGCCGTGCCTGTCCAATCCTAGCGTTATCCTCCGATCACGCACGCCTTCGATTCCGATTGCCCTTCGGCCGCGCCGCCGGGGAAGAGATTGATGCCAATTTGTTCCCAACACGATCTCTCTTCGCTTCCGTTCTGCTCGTTAAAGTTGGAGTATAATCCTTCCACAAGGCCCAGCCAGCCCCTCCTCCAAGCAAATACCATATTTTCTTCTTCTGTTTTTCCTTTTCAGCCCCCCCCCCCCCCCCCCCCGAGCCATGTAAAGTTTTATTTTATTTTATTTTAGAAACGGAGGCAAAAGTTTTGCCTCATCCATTAATTAAGGAGAAGAGAGTTGTCCGGTTAATTAATGGAAAATCGGACGAAAACCATCACAAACTTGCCCACCCATATGAACTACTCCCAAATAGTGGAGCCACGGGACCACAAAGGCAGGCCGATAAACACACCCGACAAAAAATCACTGTAACCTCTAAGCACTTGGATCACAACATCACCAATGAAACCCCGTCGACCCACTACAACTTGAGAAGAATACAACGACAAAGACAACAAACACATATGAGCCCACATTTGCAGCATAGAGAGGTGTATCATGGAAGCACCTGCGCCTCCACATTATCGCCACCCTTCTTGCCTTTGCACTTGGTAGATTTCTTCTTGCGGATGCCAGATTGAGAGTGGGCGCCATCCTTATTGCATTTGTCCCTCGTTGCATTCTGCTTCAAGAGGCATCCAATCATTTTTTCGGATTTAGCATCCAAATTAGATAGGTATTCAAGAGGCTACTGTCTCTAAAGGTCTTCGCGGTAGACAACACGAGGACCGCAACTGAGGATATAAAGTGCGCAGCGATAGTCCCAATTTTGCGGCGTGTGTTGTTAAAGTTCTCGTATTTGTGAGATTACGAGACATGGGTGCATCTCATTGAAGTTCTTTGATCCAAGGATTTTAAGTACCGGGCGAGATGAATGAAAGTATTTTGGGACTTTGGGTCCGAACCAAACCATCATGGATGTGAACAATCTCAGTAAGTCAAAAAACATGCATGTGAACAATCTCAGTAAGTCAAAAAAAGTCCTTCGGTCATTATAACTTAAGTACTAGGCGATGTGAATAAAAGTTCTGAAGTAATTACTAGGCAAATGATCGCCATCGAGAAGTCCTTTGATCCGAGGATTTTAAGTTCCGTGTGAGCTGAATGCAAGTGCATTGGTATTGGGGCCGAAACAAACTACCGTAATGATAGTTTGATTTAGTGTTGTTGCGACGAAAAAACATGCTTGCGTACAAACTCAATAAGTCCCACGGTCGTTCAAAGGGTTCTGCCAGTGAGTATAACTCTCTCCCAATCTCCGCGTGTCGGCAATCCTGCATACCGCTCGCCCGCGAGCGCTTAGATCTTCTCGCGCGTTGGCAAGCACACTCCACGGCGGTCAATGGTTGCCCGCATGGATTGGCCGTGGAGGCGACGACGAGCAGAATATCCACATAGATGAGGCTCTAGGCGCGACATATCTCAAGGATCTCGTCGACCCTGCAACGGCGAGCTCAATCCAGTGGCTGAGACAAAGACTAGCACGACGTCATGTTGGTGTGGGATCTGGAAGGTCAACTACTCCATGATGGGTTAGTCGGCGGCGAGCCAGGGGAAGGAGCGCAATGAGCATGATTAGTGGTGGGGAGTTTGTCCACCTCTCCAGAGCTAATCGAATGCTGGGAGCACCATGTGTGCCGCCCAAATCATAACTAAGCATACCCACCAAGGTCTTGGTGTGTGTTATCTCCCTGGTGATATGGCTTGGCCGTATGATGCCACAGTGCCAATGGGATGAGTACTCGACGGGTCGTGTTCATGTGGAGAGAGGGAGAGAATGTGGTCGATGAAATATACTCGAGAAATACCTCACTGGATGTGCATTTGTTTGATAACTATGTTCAAAGCATGCATTTTCACTTCATGGATCCAACGTGGTTTACGCTTATACATCGAGAAGTATACTTTACGCTTAAACCACGAGTATTCTATTCCCTTGGAAAAAAAGAACTGTTGATATTCCCCCCACAAAAAATGAACTGTTAATACGCTTTGGGAAGATTGGTTCAGTTGTCTATTACATTAACTTTTCATTATGACATTTGGTTGCTTTTTCAATCTGGTAAAAGAATCTTCAAATAGTTGCCCACATGCTGAATAAAATTTGTCGCTTCGTCCCATGTTCCAGTCTCCCGAGTTGATCAGCTCATCAACCATATTAACATTTGTCGTTAACAAATGCACCATAGGGTATAGGTTTAGCATATCTAGTAGAATATTGGTATGCAGAATCAGAAGCTCAAAAGAATTATATTTGGGCAATTGACTTCTCGAGGAGTCATGCCAGAATCACTACGTAAGCGAGAATTAACCCCTCCCCAACTGTGAGGAACCAAGCAAGCCAACCGAGACACTGGTGTAATTTGTAATTAGAATCACCCATAACCGAGTAGAAATATGAGGTCTGAGCTCGATCGGCGCATATAGAGTCTGGGCTCCAGCTCATAAATTCATTTTCGAGAGATGAGAGACTTTGAATTCACTACATTCTTTATTCATATCTAGAACCATCTTCCCTAGGTCATGTCGGGGAAGTCAAGTATACAACGGCAAAGCTTGAGCCCATAGCAGCATGCCCGAGAGAGCCCCGAAGCAAAGCATGAAGCGTGTCGACCAAAAACAATCAAGAACACCTCCACTATTTCTTGACGGCGTATGGCAACTACCGGTACTGCAGGTCTTGTGCAATGTTTTGCGTTGTCTTTATTTGTCTGTCTTTTCTTTGATCTACTTTTTGAAAGAGGGCTTCCTCAACACCCTGTATCATTCAGGCGTGTTACTTCGTCTACAAAGGGGTGGACCAAGAAAGAACGACTTGGGTGTTGGCCAACTTTTTTAATCCGGTAAAAGAATCTTCAAATAGCATCAGGACGAATAAAAATTTGCCTCTTTGTCCCATGCTCTAGTCTCCCGAGTCGACCAGCTCATCAACCATATTAACAGTTGTCTGGGTCCATCTTATCTAACACCTTGTTTCGCTCGAGCATAGTGTTTATTTTCTGTTCCCTAGTTATGTGCATATGCTAGGCCCACTCAATGTACAGAGTTCTATAATTTTCATCACAAAGTAGAATCATGTGTACTTAACAAAAATTTCTAAAGCCCTTCGGGTTTGATGACTTAAGTACCAGACACGTTGAATCAAAGTTCACAAATAAAACAATAATAACATCTATATTGACTATTGAGTGCTACAGTAAGACTCATGTGTAGTTGACAACGACTTGCTAAAGTTCTTTGGGTTAGAGGACTCGTTACAGTTGTAAACAACTAAAACAGGGGCGGAGCCAGTAGGGGGGCGAGCGGGCCCAGACCCCCCCTATGGTTCGGCCACTCCCAACAAACTCCAGCGGGGTTAGTAGTATTACCTAGCATTATGTTGCAACTTTTTTTAGGGAATTACGTTGCCACCACTAGTGGAAAACGGGGCTTTAGTCCCGGTTGGCAATGGCCTTTAGTCCCAGGTCACCAACCGGGACAACGAAATTGGGACTAAAGGCCCCCACCTACTAAGTTCCCTCCACGTGGCCGCGAGCTAGCGCCGGGGGGCTGGAGGACCTTTAGTCCCGGTTGGTGACACCAACCGGGATTAAGGATTTTGTGTTGGGGTTTAGGATTTTAGGGTTTAGGCTTTATGATTTATTTTTCCTTTTCATTTTATGTTTTCCATTCAATTCTTTTTCATTTCAAACATATTTTACGCTACTACATACTGTACACGTTATGCATATATAATATAATTTCTCGTACGACCATACATATATCATACAATTTCTCGTACGACCATACATATATATATACAATTTGGTATATACAATTTCTCCTATAATTTGGAGATCATTACATGCAGGCATTAGCGGCAATGGTATTCTCCGCTTGCAGATATGACCTCCGTAAGCAAAAATCCCGCAATTTCCTCTTGAATTGCTCGTATGCGGTTCTCTGATAGGAGCTTCTCCCGCATCTCTTTCATCTTTAAAGAAGGAGATCAATATGAATATATTAGTTGTGTGTGTATATATTAGATCATCATAAAAAAATTGTGAATAGTGTTTACATACCTGAAGTTGTCTTACATCTCTGCGCCATTCGGTCGTCATGCGAATGTTCTCGCAAACGTAAAACCATTCCGCTTGTTTGCCTCAGCCACACGCATAAAATTATGCAGGCCATTAATGAACTCGGGAGAGCGTCGGTCATCGTACATCCATTGCCGGCTCATCTTCATTACACAACATCAAAGTGACCAAATTAATACAAGTTCATCACATTAAAACCAAAGTAGAGTAGTGACCAAATGTTATTAATGCAAAAATATATACATAAAGTCCATACATACTTCTCATAAAACAACATACAACTATCTAAAGCATTTAAATGCAATAACAAATGCGATCAAAATCGCAACTAAGGTAATAATTGATCCAACAGCATAATGATACCAAGCCTCTTTATTAATGGCATATTTTCTAATGTTTCTAATCTTCAAGCGCATTGCATCCATCTTGATCTTGTGATCATCGACGACATCGGCAATATACAACTCCAATTTCATCTTCTTTTCTTCAATTCTTTTCAATTTTTCTTTCAAATAATCGTTTTCTTTTTCAACTAAATTTAATTTCTCGACAAGAGGGTCGGTTGCAATTTTCGGTTCACATACCTCATAGATAAAAATATCTATGTCAACTTGATGGGCATAATTGTCATAAACACGAAATAAAACAAATAGTTATAAAAGATAATATACCACATCCGAATCATAAACCGGACGAGGGCCGACGGGGACGGATATCAAAACCATGGCACTATATATAACAAACAATCATACAAGTAAGAAAATTATACAAGTAACTATCTAAATCATACAAATAAGATTTTTTTTTTACAAAAACGATAAGAACAAGAGGCTCACCAAGGTGGTGCCGGCGACGGGACGGCGCGGGCGATCGACGGCGGTGAGGACGGGGATGGGAAGGCACTAAGTAAACCACACCTACACATATGCAAACTAAGAAGTTAATTTGAGATCAAATTGCATATAAATCAAATAAACTCCCACATAATTACTCCCAAACTAAAACCCACAAATCACTATACTTATAGAGCATGAAACGAGCTAAACTAGCAATGAGAGATGAAAGGATGAAGTTGCTAACCTTTTAGAACCCTTGGATAGATGGGGTGCCTCCAATCTTGACAAATCTTGGCAAAAATGGAGGATGAAAACTCGAGCTTGGGAAAGGAAACAGAGAGAAGAGAAAGCTTGGACTCGGGCTGGACGAAGCAGCTTTATATAGGGAAGACTTTAGTCGCGGTTGGTGATACCAACCGGGACTAGAGGTCCCATTTGAACCGGGACTAATCCTGGCCGTGCCCCCGTCCGCTCCTAGCCGTTGGAACCGGGACTAATGCTCACATTAGTCCCGGGCCCAAACTCGGCCGGGACTAGTGCTCCGGATGAAAGGTCAGTTTTCTACTAGTGCACTTGTACTAGACTATTAGCACAAATAAAACTCTTGAGTGGGCCAACAACTGAATCGGCTGATTGGCCAAGCCGAAGAAGATGATCGACACCACGCTACGGCCAGCCAGAAAAAGAGTCTTGTCTCGAAAAAAAAACAGAAAAAGAGTTAGACGATGGCTACGATCGAACAATTCACACGCATGTATTTCTTACTCGTGTTCTGTTTCGGTAAACTGTTGCCGTCGGCTAGGGCATAGGCATGAGCCGCTGCTAGGAGCTTTCGCCACTTCGTCATGCGATCGGCACCATGGGCATGTGGTCGCGGCGCCGGCACTCCTGTCATCCATGGCCCCTCGGTCCTTATAGTCAGACCTCTCAGCCTGGCTCACAAGAATCACATCTAAGATCAAGGTATATATCTCATCACATATCACTATCAATGCTAGATTTATACTGCCCGCAAAAGAAGTGATAGATTTATACAAATTACCTGCTATTATCTTTCTTAGATCGATTACTGTTTACATCTAAGATCAAGTATTTAGTATTTTTGTTAGATATAGATCAAAGTATTTGTTAGAAACTTTCAGTGTAGGATGTATATATACCAACGTAGAATCGCAGAAGGCAGATTTGAAATACGGGTTGGAAGTCTATTTATTATTTGGAAGTTTGTTATGCTTCAAGAATAAAGAGAAAATAATTAAGTACCACTGCCATTGAAAATGTAATCTAGTTGACGAGACACTCTGATTGATCGGTATGCAAACTCTTGACCAAAATATCATGGCACGAGTAAAAATCTCAAATAAGCTAAACTAAAAGCAAACCATATAGTATATTCAAGCGTAAAGCGTTATCCTACATTTCATGTGACATGTGTTGTATTATCTTCTTCGCCCCCCCCCCCCCCCCCCCCCCCCCTATGCTCAAATGTTGGCTCCGCCCCTGAACTAAAAACATTACATCACATATTCATAATGGGTTATTCAAGTTTGACTAGGCCAGACAAGCTGCCTACGACAAGAATCACGTGAAAATTGATGAAACTTGCTAAAGTCCTTCGGGTTTGAGGACTTAAGTACCGGGCACGTTGAATCAAAGTGCTTAACTCGTGGGTATAGCCTCATACAAAACTCCAACAAAGGTTGCATTGAAACATTAATAACATTTCTATCAAGTGCCACGCAAGAATCATATATAGTTGACAAAAATTCTAAAGTCCTTTGGGTCCGAGGACTTAAGTACCGGGCACATTGAATCAAAGTGCTTAACTTGGCGGGTCTATCTTCGTACTAAAGTCCTATAAATGTTTCAATGGCATGCTAATAATATCTATATCAAGTGCTACGATAAGAATCATGTGATGTTTCATTTTTCTTGAGGATTTAAGTATCGATCACGTTGTATAAAAGTGCTTAACTAGGGGGTCTAGCATCATACTAAAGTCCTAAAAAGGTTGTGATGAAACACTAATAAAATTATATCAAGTCATAATGGGCTATTCAAGGTCGACTAGGCCAGGCAAGCTGCTTATGATAAGAATCATGTGTAGTTGATGAAACTTGCTAATGTGCTTCGGGTTAGAGGTCTTAATTACTGGGAACATTGAATCAAAGTGGTTAACTCATGGGTCTACCCTTATAGTAAACTCCTACAGAGGTTGCATTGAAACACTAATAACATTTATATCAAGTCCTACGGAAAGAACCATGTGTACAACAACAACAACAACAATAAAGCATTTAGTCCCAAACAAGTTGAGGTAGGCTAGAGCTGAAACCCATAAGATCTCGCAACCAACTCATGGTTCTGGCACATGGAAAGAACCATGTGTAGTTGACAAAAAAATCTAAAGTCCTTCGGTTTCGAGGACTTAAGTACCAGGCGCGTTGAATCAAAGTGCTTAACTCGGGGGTCTAGCTTCATTCTAAAGTCCTATAAATGTTGCAATGACACGATACTAACATCTATATCAACTGCTACGGTAAGAATCATGTGTAGTTGACGAAACTTGCTAAGGTTGACACTAATAACAAATGTTTTCATTGAAACACTAATAACATTTATATCATGTGTGCTTGACAAAACATTATAAAATCCTTCGGGTTGGAGGACTTAAGTACCCGGGACGTTGAATCAAAGTGCTTATATGGGGGGTGTAGCTTCGTACTAAAGTCCTACAAATGTTGCAATGACACGCTAATAACATCTATATCTCAGGGATCTCATCGACCCGGCAACGGTGAGCTCAATCCAGTGGCTGAGACAAAGACTAGCACGACGTCGTGTTGGTGTGGGATCTGGGAGGTCAACTACTCCATGATGGGTTAGTCGCGGCAAGCCAGGGAAAGGAGCGCAATGAGCCAGATTAGTGGTGGGGAGCTTGTCCACCTCTCCAGAGCTAATCGAATGCAGGGAGCACCATGTGTGCCGCCCAAATCATAACAAAGCATACCCACCAAGGTCTTGGTGTGTGTTATATCCCCCGTGATATGGCTTGGCCGTACGATGCCACGTTGTCGATGGGACGATTACTCGACGGATGTGGTCGACGAAATATACTCGAGAAATACCCCACTGGATGTGCATTTGTTCGACAACTATGTTAAAAATCATGCATTTTCACTTCATGGATCCAACGTGGCTTACGCTTATACATCGAGAAATATGCTTTTACGCTTACACATTGAGTATTCCCTGGAAAAAAGAACTGTTGATATCCCCCCCCCCCCCCCCCCTCTCCCGAAAAAATGAACTGCTGATATGCTTTGGGAAGATTGGTTCAGTTGTCTATTACATAAACTTTTCATTCTGACATTTGGTTGCTTTTTCAATCTGTGAAAGAATCTTCAAATAGTCACCCACATCTCTACTCCTAATGTCTCAGTTGGTAGGATTGCGTCCACGATTTATTTTCGTCCCACCACTTTCAACCGGTTTTTTTTCGTCCCCTCCCCCCTCCCCACCCCACGCACACAGCCAAAAAAAAACATCCCGCAACAAAAACAGTCCTATCGATCCCCTCGAGGAGTCAGCGCCGCCGCCGTCGTGCGATCTTCCAACTGACGCAGACGGACGAGATCCCCAGTGACGCGGATCCCCAGTGACGCCGCCGACGCCGTCGCCTATGCCCATGCCGCTGCAGCCGATCCCCAGGACGCCACCGCCACAGCCGATCCCCACGACGCCGACGGCGACGCGGATCCGCACACGCTGCCGCCGTCGCAGATCCCCACGCGTCGCTGCCGCCCAATAACAGCGCCTCCTGGACCTAACCACGGAGCTGGAGGAGCGGCGCATGCGCCGCCTGGCCAAGGAGTCCGTGGTGGGCTCCGAGAGCCATCTGGACCGCCTCAAGGCGTTCGCTAGATCGACGCCGCGGGAGGCAACCGCGGTCCTGCTCGACCTCCTCCTCGCTCGCACTGCCGGTCGATTGATCAATGGGGCCGGACGGCCGCGACGACGACGGGCCTGCTTCGTGATTCATGGCGGCCTCCCAGCGCTCATTGGCGGGGAGTTCGCGGCCCGACGTCGGCCCTACTCAGAACGCCGCATCCCCGGCCTACTCTCTCTTCACCCGTCAATGCTCCTGTGCTCCGACCCTCCCCGACCCCTCCCAGCAAGCAGCAGAGTCTCTCGGGTTCGAGCTCCACCGGGCCGGCGGCGGCGGCGTCCATGTTCGTTGGGCGGAGCACAACGCTGGGTTTGAAATCCACCATGCTGCTACTGTTGAGGCTCTCCTTCTCCTTTGTCCACCGGTTATCAGACAACCGCGTATGAGGCGTCCACCGTCGTACACGCATTTGATCGTGCTGATGCGCCTGGCTGTGGGCTGGCTTCTGCTGGGATGCTCCGAGGTGAGGCCAACTCATGAACTTGCTGAGACGTCTTTACCTTAAATTACAATTTCTTATTATGATCTTGAACGAATACTAAGGCTTGCATCTTTTATAAAGCTTGCCAGTTACTGTGTAGTTTCAGTTAACATGAAAGTCACCCGTGGTGAATCTCTTTTCTTGTCCACAGATTTCACGAATCCATTATGACGAAATAGGGTTTTCCCCCCGCTTTATTTCACGAATCCATTATCGCCTACAGAACAACGTCCCGGCCCTCCCAGTTTGAGTGATTCTCTTTATTTTGCTATATCTCAACTGTTACATGCATCATTTATGTTCGCCGGCCCGCGCCCCCGCGTCTCCTCACGTTAATGTGGCTGCTGGCCGCGGGACTGACGAGGAGGTCGTGGTGGAGGGGTGGTGTTGGCTGTGGCCTAGCAGGATATCATAAGCTCTCCCTTGTTCTTTTGTGTTTGAATCAGATTTAGTGGTTCTTGATTTTACAGGCATGCATCGATCTTGCTCCTGTTCTGTATGTAGGATACACTTAATGTTTTACGGGATGTTCTGCAGATTTTTAGAACACTGAGGGCATATCTTGGCTTGGAATGCTGCTGGGTCGATGAAGGTCATGCAACGTGGCAGGTGAGTGCTCCGCTCCCCTTTCCCTCTATGCTAAAAATTAGTTCCAATTTCCGTGCAAGTTCGCCAATTTAGATCTAGAGGTAAAGGTTCTGTACGAGGTTAGTTAGCAGGGTCTTGCTGGTGACTACTTGAACTCAAGTTGGACAACATATGCAATGTCCAATTCAGCGAGATATCATGACTCGATTTCACCATTCCACGAATACTAAGGCTTGCATCTTTTATAGATATAGATTGATAACATTTAATGACGTTATAGGATATATAATGATTAGAAAAAGAGAGACCACGTGTTTTATGGATCAAAACTGATACTTGCTCATGATGGCATCTCAAGGAATTTTAAATTCCAAATACAGGTGTACATGTGTCCACTTGGAAGCTGCTTGTTCGTGAGTTGTTCAAGACGAAAACCCAGTCTATATGATGGACTGCACTCCTATTTTTTTTATGTGTTCGCCTGCTCCGTGCTCTTTTGTTCCCAGCAGGCTGTTGTGTTGATCGTGGGGATTTCTTTTTACCTCTGCCATTAGTTTGCTCTGTAAAACGCAGGTGTTCCCAGTACTTTTCTTTTATAAAAAAGCTGGGCTGTCATAGCCTTTTCTGTGGAAGCGTTGATCGTTAAACTACTAAAATGTCTTCTGTAGGTTTTGCTTACTCGTGGCTGTATGTTAGCTTCGTGCTGGCGGGCTATAGTTCTCCTGTCACAAATCATGGAGACATTCATCCTCGCAGATTTCTGCTCCTCCTATGTGAAAAGGTAAATTCCCAATGAACGAACCCCCTGAATAAAGTGATGTCCATTTCAAACTATTTGGGAATGAACAGGCCTACTTGTCTTAGGTGGAGTGTCAATCAGCTTGTTACTTATGAAGTACTCATGACATTTACCCAACTAATTTCATTGACATGGTTTGATTGATGAAAATGTATCGCTTCTTCTTTGCTTAACTATTAATTTCTATTCAGGGCAATCCACAACATGAATATACATGTAGCAATGGTGTGCCCTTGGAACGTCCTGCAGTAAGCCTTCTCAAAGAATCCTTATGAAGTGTTCCTAGAGTTTGATGGATATGACCGGAGTGATATTTTCATAAGGAAGTCCAAGGCAAAGGTATGTATCACCCTAAGACGAATTTCTAATCATCTTAGTACAGATTCTGAACTGGAAACATCTTAAAGTAAATCATGTGCTGCTATGTACCTCATGATGCTTCCTCCTGTTCATCCAGGGGCTATAAATGTTAAGGATTGCCTGACTGCGACAACTATTGGGTTCCGTCTCACCATGCAGTGCCGCAATAAGGCCATTGATCCAGTGTAGTTGTTGGGCATGCACATTGTGGAATGGTTGTAGCAACTCGCTGGACTGTGGATCGGGTCATTCCCTGCCTCAGCAGAGCAGTCGGGCAATTTTCGGACTACAGAATTAGGTAAGTAATTGAATATATTTTTATGGTCCGAAAAGCTTTCCATTTAAATGTTTTGCGAAACTAGACCTTTTCTTTTGTAAACAAAAACTAGAACCGTGGAAGAAGTTACTGAGTTAGCCTAATCTAAGATAGAACAGATGCACTTTTGGACTGATCAGATGATTGCTAAATCCGGTTATCAGAGCTAAGAAGCAACTTTTCTAAACATATAGTTTGACAAGTTGTTACTCTTTGTGCACTGTGTGTGCTGCTTCTTTTGATCGTTCAGAGCCGAAGGTCATCTCTGCTCTAATGTTATACATTTTCATTAGCATGACGCAAGGTTAATTTATTTCTTCTTATCTTGTGTTATTTATTTTTCAAATATTATAAACCGCTGATGCCCGAATCCTGCTTTATTCAATTGAATGTAAAGTTCTCTCCTTCAATATTCTAATGCTTTACTAATTTGTCATATGTGAGAAACCGAGAAGAAGGGCACATGCACAATTTATACCAGCATCACATGCCAAATTGGTTTCTCTTTGTGTTAGTTTTCTTCTCAAATTGGCAAGTTGTAAAGATCAGATTCTTTTCCCTTCAAACGAATATAAAACGCTCTTCTTTACTTTCCGATTCATTTATTTATTTTTGACACTGTTCATTTAAAATTTTGAAGTTCAAATGAATAAGTATGTTTTTATTGTGTAGTTCTAATAGATGAAGTAAGAGCTGCAGTTGCTCATGTTGTTCAAACAAGGCTTGATCCAACAAACAGAATGACTTGATTAATGGGGCTTATAAGTTGGTTGCATCAACTGATAAATGCCCTAATGTATGTAAGTGAAATTATCTCCTTGAGTCATGATTGGCATATTTCCTTGCTTGATGAAGGTTCCATCTCTACATTGAAGGTTTCTATGCATACGAAACTGCTCTATAGACGACAAAAGGTGGACGACTACAAATCCAGTGGCCGTTGCTCCGTTGTGGACATGGGAGTCGTCTGAATTTTGTCGTCCGTATAGCAAGGTTCCTATGCATATCCTGTCAAGTAAAAAATTTCATGAAAATATGAGGTGGGCCGTGGGCATCAATCTTTTGCAGGTTCAAGGTTGACAATGTCGACAACTTTGTATGGTTAAAGGATATTCCAAGAATTCCCACTCTCGCAAGAAAACAACTTGGATCACTTATGATAAGATGTTCTGGTGTTAAGTTTCTCCTCTTTTATGGACCAAGAAGATGAATTATTTTGGCAACATCAACTGCATTTATTCCTGGCAGAATGATTACAGATAATGCACTGGTGGCCTTTGAGTGCATTCATTATATCAAGCAGGAAAAAGATCCTACCAAGAGTTTTTGTGCATATAAGCTTGACCTGTCAAAGGCATATGACCGGGTGGATTGGGTTTTTCTGGAGCAGGTGATGCAAAAGTTGGGGTTCTCTCAGCGGTGGATTGACTGGATAATGTCTTGTGTCACATCGGTGAGGTATTCTGTTAATTTAAATGGAACCCTCTTGGATTCATTTGCACCGTCGCGTGGGCTACGGCAGGGTGACCCTCTCTCACCATATCTATTCTTGTTTGTTGCTGATGGTTTGTCGGCTATTTTGAAGAGTAAAGTAGCATTGGGAAACATTACCCCAGTTAAGGTTTGCAGAAGGGCCCCGGGCATTTCACATTTGTTGTTTGCTGATGATACGATGCTATTTTTTGAAGCCTCACAGGCTCAGGCAGGAAATGTGAAGCTGGCCCTAGATATGTATGGCGCGGCTACGGGCCAGAGTTTGAATTACACCAAGTGCTCGCTGTTTTTTGGTAAAGCTTGTCCCACAATTGTGCAAGACCAGGTGCGTGCTGTTTTAGGGGTTACTAGTATGATATTTGAAGAAAAATACCTTGGCCTCCCAACTCCGGAAGGACGTATGTCGAAAGGCAAATTTCAGAATTTACAGATGAGGCTGACTAAGAGACTTATTCAGTGGGGTGATGGTTGGTTAGCACAGCCCGGGAGAGAGGTATTGATCAAGTCTGTGGCTCAGGCTCTCCCTACTTATATTATGGGAGTGTTTAAGTTGCCCTTTTCAGTGTGTGATGATCTGACTAGAATGTGCAGGAACTTTTATTGGGGATCTGAGAAGGGGAAGAGGAAAGTTCACTGGAGAGCATGGGACCATCTGTTACAACCCAAGGACAGAGGGGGCGTTGGCTTCCGGGATTTCCGTTTGTTCAACCAGGCCCTACTTGCCCGTCAAGCGTGGAGATTGATTGATCGACCGAACAGTCTTTGTGCACAACTTCTTAAAGCGAAATACTACCCGGCTGGTAAACTTGAGGACACGGTGTTCACGGGCAACGCGTCATCTTCTTGGCAAGCAATTAGTTATGGCCTGGAGCTC
The DNA here is from genome assembly GCA_039707655.1 of Elymus sibiricus. Lineage (NCBI taxonomy): Eukaryota > Viridiplantae > Streptophyta > Magnoliopsida > Poales > Poaceae > Elymus > Elymus sibiricus. The sequence goes on along the minus strand of CM077664.1, from coordinate 372,588,309 downwards.
CTCAAGAAGGGTTTGATATGGCGGGTTGGAAATGACAGTAGTATCCGGATTTGGCGAGATAACTGGATCCCACGTCCTTTCTCATATAAACCGATCTCCCCACAAGGATTATGCCGCATTCGGTTCGTCTCGGATCTTTTGGATGAGAATGGAGCTTGGAAAGTTGGGTTGCTGCAGCAGTATTTCATGCAAGCGGACGTGGACGAGATTATCAAAATCAGGGCGTCACCACGGCTTGAGGAGGATGTCATCGCATGGGGTCCCGGGAAACTGGGTTTGTTTACTGTTAAGAGTGCGTATCAGCTGGCTTTTGATGAGCAGCACAGATCTAACATGTCGGGATCGAGCTCCTCTCCGAATGGAGCCAGAACGTGTTGGAGCTTGATTTGGCAGTGTGGCGCTCCCCCGTCTGTCAAAAACTTTGCTTGGAGACTTGCTACGGATGTACTTCCTACGTGGAAAAATAAGCAGAAGAGAGGGCTCGAGATAACCAGCATGTGTCCAGTTTGTGGATTGGAGGAGGATAATTATCATCCATTTATGAGGTGCTGCTGGGCCGGGACCTGTACAACGCAATGGCAAAAATCTGGCGGCTTCCTTGCCCGGAGAAGGTTACCAGGTGCGGGAAGGAGTGGCTGCTGATCGCCCTCTCTTCTTTGAACGAGTTGGAAAGGTGCATGATGTTGATGACTCTCTGGAGATGTTGGCATGTTAGGAATGAGGTGACCCATGATAAACCCGCTCCTCCTTTTGATGTCTCGATCAGATTCCTTCAAGGCTATATGGAGTCACTAATGGCTATCAAATCCAACACGCATATTGATCCAGAGAAAGGGAAGTCATACATTTCGTTGGCCCCTATTAGGCATGACAGGATTGCCGAGCCTGTGCGTGTATGGACGAAACCAAAGGAAGGTTGGGTAAAGCTGAATACGGATGGATCTTTTGTGAACAGCAATGAGGCGGGTGCCGGAATGATCCTTCGTTCTGATCAAGGAGAGATCGTCTTCTCAGCATGTAGGGCTCTCTATTCATGTAGGGAGGCGCTGGAGGCGGAGTTATGTGCATGCATGGAGGGTCTGTCATTGGCTATACAACGTACAGAACTACCTATTGAGTTGGAGCTGGACGCACAAGTTGCCGTTTCTATGATCATGAGTGATGGAACTGATCGATCTGTTTATGCAGCCCTTGTTAAGGAGATTAGACATCTTTTGAGTCTTCATCGTACTTGTATTACTCTTGTATCTAGATCTCAAAACAAGGCTAGTGATAGTCTAGCTGCTTTTGGTAGAGGACAGGGTAGAACTATGACCTGGCTTGGATCCGGGCCGCCGGAGACCTTGGTTATTTCACATGATGATTGTAATCCTGTGACTCTTGAGTAATACAAGTATTTATCCCGCAAAAAAAAAAAAAAAAAACATCAACTGCATTTGTACTGACAACAAAAATATTCTTGCTTGGACGGTCTTACATTTAGAGGTACACTATTATCTCTGCAGTTTATTGTTACTACTTGAAAGCTCCATAACATCCATGTGTAGATGCACTTCCAGTCGATTTATGGTTGGCATTAAAGTTGACCTTTAAATTGAACTTGCATGTCAATACGTCATCTTAATTTTTGAGTAGAAATTCTCACTGCGCCGTTTGAACTCCACTTCAAGAATGGAACGATCAGTATTTAAAGCCCCGCTTGATGAGAAACTGTCAAATAATTGTTAATCTAAAATTGTAGACAAGATACTGAGCCAAATATTCTGTAGCTTTGATAATTTAGCTCCTTTAGATTGATATTCCAGAACATCTTCTGCAACATCATTACCAATCTTGATAGACAACAACGAATTTAAGTAAGCACATAGTACTCTTTCCATTTACTTTGTCTACCATAGTATTTTTAGATGAAATCCATTTATCATAGTTATTAAGGAGTACCGTCCACTTGTCGAGTGTGTGATCACCCAAGGAATGTTTTGTGCTTTGTCCATTGTTCACTTGACTGCATGATCTATTACTCCCACTGACCCATATTAGTTGTCGCTGAAACGGATGTATCTAGACGTATATCAATGCTAGATACATCTGTTTGAGCGACAAGTAATATGGATCGGAGGGAGTATCAATTTTATACAATGCTCTAAGACCAATCGGCTGAATAAGTTCCATTTCATCATTTTCTGTTTATGTACCTGTTTATTCATGTTGATGATCTGCACAAAGAAAAGAGCATGACAACCTCCATCTTGATTGTATGATCTCGTTCATTCTTATTTTTCAGACTGTAGGTAGATATTTGAGCCAATTTGGTACACTAATAAGAAAGTTAAAACCTGAGAAATGATAAGACTGTATCGTTTATCTTCATGGACTTTACTTTTATGTTTTCATGACTTTTGTTCCTGTCCAAATATTACACGGTCGCATAATTCTTCCCTAACTTGCAGATGCTATCCAAGCCACATAATCCTTCCCTGACATGCAGATGCTATCTAAGCATTTGTGTTCTAATAGAGATAAATAACTTTTTTCATTAAATCAATAAGAGCAGCACAAATTCTAGGTCCCTGTCTCGATGGCAGACGGAAGGAGGGGAAGGAGAGCAGATGCTGTGGTCATATATTTTGATGTAACACATGGCAAGTAGTGTATGCCCATTGAAATATGTCGACGATATGTATACAAGTGTCAACAAAAACATCATTTAACCGTTATGACAGATGTTTCTATGATTGTTAGCTGACAGAGCATTTGTTGTGATGTTGCTGGAAGCGTCGTGTATGGCAAAGGCAGATCCCGTTGTAGTGCAGAGCAGAGTTAGCGCCATTCAAGTCCATTGTTGAATGTGTGGATATTACCAAATGATGTATGTCTCATTTTCATATTAAAGTGTGGCTTTTATTGCAAAAAAAGCTTGCGGCAAAGCCGAGGAGATGGATTGCAAGGGGGAAGAGAAGATGTTTTCATAGATTAAATTTTGTAAGAAAAGTAGTGTGTATATACTCTCTCTGTGATTTAACTTTGACCACCAAACTTAATCGATGATATATGTGTTATGTGTCATAAAATTATACCATTGGAGTTTTTTGTAATACGAATTTGATGATAAATTTTGTGACATGTAAGCGACAATTTGTTGATCAAAGTGCTTGAGTACATTTAAATTTTGAAATGTGTGACGCCTGTGCGGTAGGTAAATTGTGATAGAGAGAGTAGTATTTATTTGTCCGAGTTGGGTGGAGAAGAGACCTCATTAGTGTATCCTAGAGTGCATGGCGAAATTGAAGGCAAGTCAATTGTTGTCTTTGTCATCATTGCGGAGTAGAAGGCGCATGAGTTCCCCAGATTTAGTCATGGTAAATATGTCCACCTCAAATTTGAATGCAGTCATGGATTTTGTCTTAATAGTAGTCATGATTTTGTCTTAACAGTAATACAGAGTGATATTTGTTGCAAAGAAATCATAAGCCGCAAGCGACATGTTGTGAATTAAAATGATTTTTTTATCAATGTATTAAATTTGTTGTTCCATGACAACGCACGGGCATTCAGACGTATCTAGATGGCAACGTTTATTTCCGCTTGGTATTCCAACGAGCATAGACTGGTAAATTTATATATTTCCTTATCATAACATTCAAAATACAGGCATTTATTTTTGTTATCACTATATTCAAGATAAAATTAATTTAGGAAATGCCAGGGATGTGTCTGGCTATTTTACTTTTTATTTTATGCTCTGGTGGGACGGTAAAGAATTGTTCGTCCGGTTTGTACGGTGAGTACTCTCCATTACATATTTTAAGACCTTTGACGTGAAGTATTTGTGCTAACTACATATATTGCTTGTGCAGAATGGGTATGAGTCGAGGAAGAAGTTTTTATTATACTTGCTCAAATATTATGCGAACGAAGCTAAAAACAATATTTCTGATATTGTGCGAGAATTTCTTAATCACATCAAGTAGATCTTAATTTGTAAAGATTTTTAGTGGGATAATCAGTCTAATGTATACATCTTCAAATTGCCTTTTTGTTATCAATTTACATTGCAAGTAAAGTGTACTTCAATTATTACCCGATTGTGTTCGTGTTATCTTTTCTCTAACATGTGAAATTTAACATGCATTATGTTTATATAACTCCAGCAAAATATTTCAAAAACCCGTGGCAACGCACGGGCATTCTACTAGTGCAAAATAAAATTTGTCGCTTCGTCCCAGGTTCAGTCTCCCGAGTTAATCAGCTTATCAACCATATTAACAGTTGTCGTTAACAAATGCACCATAGGGTATCGGTTTATCTTACCTAGTAGAATTTGGGTATGCAGAATCAGAAGCTTAAAAGAATTATATTTGGCCAATTGACTTCTCGAGGAATCATGCCAGAATCTCTATGTATGCGAGAATTAACCCCTCCCCAATTGTGAGGAACCAAGCAAGCCAACTGAGGCACTGGTTTAATTTGTAATTTGAATCACCCATAACCGAGTAGCAATACGAGGTCTGAGCACGATGGGATGAGTACTCGATGGCTCATGCGCATATAGAGAGAGTCTGGGCTTCGGCTCATAAATTCATTTCCGAGAGATGAGAGACTTTGTATTCACGACATCCTCTATTCATATCTAGAACCATCTTCCCTAGGTCATGCCGAGGAAGTCAAGTATACAACGTTAAAGCTTGAGCCCATAGCAGCATGCCCGAGATAGCCCCGAAGCAAATCATGAAGCATGACGGCCAAAAACAATCAAGAACACCTCCACCATTTCTTGACGGCGTATGGCGATGACCGGTAGTGCAGGTCTTGTTCATTGTTTTGCGTTGTCTTTATTTGTCTGGCTTTTCTTTGATCTACTTTTTGTAAGAGGGCTTCCTCAACACCCTGTATCATTCGGGTGTGTTGCTTCGTCTACAGAGGGGGGCCAAGAAAGAACGACTTGGGTGTTGGCCAACTTTCTTAATCCGGTAAAAGAATCTTCAAATAGCATCAGGACGAACAAAAATTTGCCTCTTCGTCCCATGCTCTAGTCTCCTGAGTCGACCAGCTCATCAACCATACTAACAGTTGTCTGGGTTCATCTTATCTAACACCTTGTTTCGCTCGACCATAGTGTTTATTTTCTGTTCCCTAGTTATGTGCATATGCTAGGCCCGCTCCATGTACAGAGTTCTATAATTTTCATCACAAAGTAGAATCATGTGTAGTTAACAAAAATTGCTAAAGCCCTTTGGGTTTGATGACTTAAGTACCGGACACGTTGAATCAAAGTTCACAAATAAAACACTAATATCATCTATATTGAGTGCTACGGTAAGACTCATGTGTAGTTGACAACGCCTTGCTAAAGTCCTTCGGGTTCGAGGTCTTAAGTACCGGGAACGTTGAATCAAAGTGCTTAACTCATGGGTGTAGCCTCACACTGAACTCCTACAAAGGTTGCATTGAAACACTAATAACATTTATATCAGGTGATACGGAAAGAGCCATGTGTAGTTCACAAAAAATTCTAAAGTCCTTCGGGTTCCAGGACTTAAGTACGAGGCACGTTGAATCGAAGTGCTTAACTCGGGGGTCTAGCTCGTACTAAAGTCCTATAAATGTTGCAATGACACGCTACTAACATCGATATCAAGTGCTACGGTAAGAATCATGTGTAGTTGACAAAACTTACTAAGGTTGACACTAATAACAAATGTTGCATTGAAACACTAATAACATTTATATCAAGTGCTACATCAAGAATCATGTGTAGTTGACAAAAAATTCTAAAGTCCTTCGGAATCGAGGACTTAAGTACCGGGCACGTTGAATCAAAGTGATTATATGGGGGGTGTAGCTTTGTACTAAAGTCCTACAAATGTTGCAATGACACACTAATAACATCTATATCAAGTGCTACTATAAGAATCATGCGTAGTTGAAGAAACTTGGTAAAGTCCTTTGGTTTTGAGGTGAATAAAAGTTCTATAGCTAGGGCTCTGTAAGTGGACTCATCTTTGTATAGTGATTCGTTATAAGAGATTGAGTGCTAAACAAGGCGAATAAAAAATCTTAAGTAATACATCATAAAGGTAGGGGATCGCCATCGAGAAGTCATTTGATTCGAGGATTTAAATGCCGGGCGAGATGAATGAAAGTGCATTGGTATTGGCTGTCGAACCACACTACCGTAACGAGTTGAAATGCAATGATCATTGATAGTTTTATTTAGTGGTGAGGCAATGAAAAAACATGCATGTGAATAAACTTGTAAGTCCTTCGCTCATTATAATTTAAGTACCAGGCTAGGTGAATAGAAGTTCTCTAGCTAGGGTTGAATCACTGGACTCATCCTTGTACAGGGCTTCTTATAAAAGTTAATGACCAGCCGAGGTCAATTAAAGGCCGGCGACCTCTATAGAGAAGTCCTTTGATCCGAGGATTTTAAGTACCGAGCGAGATGAATGAAAGAGCCTCGGTATTGGTGGTCTAACCAACTTACCATAATGAAATGAAAGGCGAGTTTCATTGATAGTTGTATCTAATGGTGTGGCGAAGAACAGGTATGCATGTGAACAAACTCAATAAGTCATTCGATCATTATACATTAAGTCCTTCGGTTTTGAGGACTTGAGTACCGGGCACGTTGGATCAAAGTGCTTAACTCGTGGGTCTAGCCTCATACTAAACTCCTATAAAGGTTGCATTGAAACACTAATAACATTTATATCAAGTGATACAGAAAGAGCCATGTGTAGTTGACAAAAAATTCTAAAGTCCTTCGGGTTCGAGGACTTAAGTACCAGGCACGTTGAATCAAAGTGCTTAACTCGGGGTTCTAGCTCGTACTAAAGTCCTATAAATGTTGCAATGACACACTACTAACATCTATAGCAAGTGCTACGGTAAGAATCATGTGTAGTTGACGAAACTTACTAAGGTTGACACTAATAACAAATGTTGCATTGAAACACTAATAACATTTATATCAAGTGCTACATCAAGAATCATGTGTAGTTGACAAATAATTCTAAAGTCCTTCGGGATCGAGGACTTAAGTACCGCGCACGTTGAATCAAAGTGCTTATATGGGGTATGTAGCTACGTACTAAAGTCCTACAAATGTTGCAATGACACGCTAATAACATCTATATCAAGTGCTACTATAAGAATCATGTGTAGTTGAAGAAACTTGGTAAAGTCCTTTGGTTTTGAGGTGAATAAAAGTTCTATAGCTAGGGCTCTGTAAGTGCACTCATCTTTGTATAGTGATTCAGTCTAAGAGTTCGAGTGCTAAACAAGGCGAATAAAAATCTTAAGTAATACATTATAAAGGTAGGGGATCGCCATCGAGAAGTCATTTGATTTGAGGATTTAAATTCCGGGCGAGATGAATGAAAGTGCATTGGTATTGGGTGTCGAACCACACTACCGTAACGAGTTGAAATGCGATGATCATTGATAGTTTTATTTAGTGGTGTGGCAATGAAGAAACATGGATGTGAATAAACTTGTAGGTCCTTCGGTCATTATAACTTAAGTACTAGGCTAGGTGAATAGAAGTTCTCTAGCTAGGGTTGAATCACTGGACTCATCCTTGTACAGGGCTTCTTATAAAAGTTAATGACCAGCCGAGGTCAATTAAAGGCCAGCGACCTCTATAGAGAAGTCCTTTGATCCGAGGATTTTAAGTACCGGGCGAGATGAATGAAAGAGCCTCGGTATTGGTGGTCGAACCAACTTACCATATTGAAATGAAAGGCAAGTTTCATTGATAGTTGTATCTAATGGTGTGGCGAAGAACAGGTATGCATGTGAACAAACTCAATAAGTCATTCGATCATTATACATTAAGTCCTTCGGTTTTGAGGACTTGAGTACCGGGCACGTTGGATCAAAGTGCTTAACTCGTGGGTCTAGCCTCATACTAAACTCCTATAAAGGTTGCATTGAAACACTAATAACATTTATATCAAGTGATATAGAAAGAGCCATGTGTAGATCTCCAGGTCAACGAGGCGAGGGTTAGGCCGCTCGGGGGCCTTCGGGGGGTAGCAATGCCACCAAAACTTGCGTTGGGTCCTCATACATGTTTGAAAGTGTGGCGGGAGGTTCAAACACCCACCACACAGCTCCAGAGTGTGACCCCCTACACGGACGGTGATAACACCGGAGTAACGTTCGGTAGTTTTGTTGTTGGATGAATATTTCTGAATAGTCAGAGCGTGATCAATTCATGAAATTTCGACACAGTACATACACAGTAGCAATAAGCTGGGTGGTAATTTTTCATAGTTTTTAGAGATGCAGAAGTATCTTAATTAATTCCTCTTTACAGATTGTTCTTTGCATGTCTAAAAGAGTGGTGGGGGGCCTTCGGGGAGTAGCAATCCCACCAAATCTTGCGTTGGGTCCTCTTACATGTCTGAAAGTGTGGTGGTAGGTGTAAACCCCCAACACACCGCTCCGGAGTGTGACCCCCTTCACGGACGGACTACCGCGTGCACAGAGAGGGGAAACTACAACGGAGGGTCAACCCGGAGGGAATCTTTTGATAGGTTGGGCCCAAACTTTGTTTTAAAATGTTCCTATGGGCTAACCTAGCACAACCAGGTGGAAAAGTCCATTGGTCAAAGGCCGTCCGGTGAAAGTCAAAGGGGGTAGATCTCCGGGTCAACGGGGCCAGGGTTAGGCCGCTCGGGGGCCTTCGGGGGGTAGCAATGCCACCAAAACTTGCGTTGGGTCCTCATACATGTCTGAAAGTGTGGCGGGAGGTTCAAATACCCACCACGCAGCTCCGGAGTGTGACCCCCTACACGGACGGCGATAACACCGGAGTAACGTTCGGCAGTTTTGTTGTTGTATGAATATTTCTGAATAGTCAGATCGTGATCAATTCATGAAATTTTTACACAGTACATATACAGTAGCAATAAGTTGTGTGGTAATTTTTCATAGTTTTTAGAGATGTAGAAGTATCTTAATTAATTCCTCTTTACAGATTATTCTTTGCATGTCTAAAAGTGTGGTGGGGGGCCTTCGGGGGTAGCAATCCCACCAAATCTTGCATTGGGTCCTCTTACATGTCTGAAAGTGTGGTGGTAGGTGTAAACACCCAACACGTAGCTCCGGAGTGTGACCCCCTTCACGGACGGCACTACCGCGTGCACAGAGAGGGGGAAACTGTGACGGAGGGTCAACCCGGAGGGAATCTTGTGATAGGTTGGGCCCAAACTTTGTTTTAAAATGTTCCTATGGGCTAACCTAGCACAACCAGGTGGAAAAGTCCATTGGTCAAAGGCCGTCCGGTGAAAGTCAAAGGGGGTAGATCTCCGGGTCAACGGGGCCAGGGTTAGGCCGCTCGGGGGCCTTCGGGGGGTAGCAATGCCACCAAAACTTGCGTTGGGTCCTCATACATGTCTGAAAGTGTGGTGGGAGGTTCAAACACCCACCACGCAGCTCCGGAGTGTGACCCCCTACACGGACGGCGATAACATAGGAGTAACGTTCGGCAGTTTTGCTATTGCATGAATATTTCTGAATAGTCAGAGCGTGATCAATGCATGAAATTTTTACACAGTACATACACGGTAGCAATAAGCTGTGTGGTAATTTTTCATAGTTTTTAGAGATGCAGAAGTATCTTAATTAATTTCTCTTTACAAATTGTTCTTTGTCTGTCTAAAAGTGTGGTGGGGGCCTTCGGGAGGTAGCAATCCCACCAATTCTTGCGTTGGGTCCTCTTACATGTCTGAAAGTGTGGTAGTAGGTGTAAACACCCAACACACAGCTCCGGAGTGTGACCCGCATCACGGACGGCACTACCGCGTGCACAGAGAGGGGGAAACTGCGACGGAGGGTCAACCCGGAGGGAATGTTGTGATAGGTTGGGCCCAAACTTTGTTTTAAAATGTTCCTATGGGCTGACCTAGCACAACTAGGTGGAAAAGTCCATTGATCAAAGGCCGTCCGGTGAAAGTCAAAGGGGGTAGATCTCCGGATCAACGGGGCCAGGGTTAGGCCGCTTGGGGGCCTTCGGGGGGTAGCAATGCCACCAAAACTTGCGTTGTGCCCTAGTAGACGTACGAAAGTGTGGTGGGAGGTTAAAACACCCGGTACGCAGCTCCGGAGTGTGACCCCCTTCACGGACGGTACTACCGCCAGCCCGTGAAACTGCCACGGAGGGAAACTTTCCTGGTCAGAAAAGTATCTATGCCGACAGGTAGAATGCAGTCAGTTTGTTTTTTTGTGAACACTCTTGCACATGTATAGCATGTATGTATGTGTAATAAAAAAAAGCAAAATAAAATAATGAGAATAAAAAAATGAGAAGTATCTATGCCGACGGCTTTGCCGTCGGCATAGATGGACACGTGGCGTACAATCTATGCTGACGGCAATGCCGTCGGCACAGAGCCCCCCCCCCCCTTATCCACTCGCGCAGCCCTCTCCTCCACTCATTTCTTTCTCTCTCTCCCGTCGCGACAGCCCCGCGCGCCGCCGCCACCCTCTCCTGGCCGACCCGCCGCCGCCGCTGCCACCCTCTCCGCCCCGCCGTCCTCTCCCCGTCCCTGCCCACCGGCCACACCCGAGGGCGGACAGGGCTCCCCACCGCTGCCGCCCACGCGCGCTCCGGATCCGGGCCGCTTGGGCGCTCCTCCGGCCGCACCAACGCCACTGGCCCCACCCTTTCCACTCGGGCCGCGCCGCTCGGTGGTGGTGGACGGCAGGGGCCCCCCGACCACGACCTCCCCTGCACGGCCCCACGCCGCCACGGCCCCACCCCGCCCCGGCCTGCCTCCTTTGCCACCGGCGGGCCTCCTCTGCCGCAGCTCCGGCCGCCCCTCGCCCCGGCCGCTGCTCCCTCTGCCTCCCCGACCCCGGCCCGGCCCTCACCCACCGGTGTGGATTTTTTTTTATGTTTTGTTTTAAAAAAATTGTGTGTAGAATTTGTGTAGATAGTTGGACTTTAGATGAATTTGTGTAGATAGATGGATGTTAGATGGGGTACTATCTATATCAATCAGATGATTGGTAAAGAACCAAACATAATTGACTCAATCACACTGCTAGTCCATTCATGCTCCGCTGTAGGAATTAATTCGCGTGGATCAATTGTAACCCACATTGTGCACAAACAGCATCTCCTTGGTCAATTGTAACACACATTGTGCTAGTCCATTCATGCTTCGCTAGTCCATCCATAGTGACTATGATAATGTTCCTGTCCCGACACTTAGTGAAATTTTGCTAAGTCTGAGAATTCCTCAGTTTTAAACATCACTTATCTATTTTCAAAAGGCTACAACTATTGTTCTGTCTATCCTATGATTTTGTGCCTTATATCAATTTTGAGAATTTTTCTGTGATCTACATGATAGTATCACTTGCATCCATGTTAGAATTAATTTGCTTGATGAAAACTTTGTTTGCAAAGTGCGTCCTGATGTAAACTGCAGAAACTGTTAAAATTTGCCAACTTTGCTTGATGATTGCCATTGATCTATAGCTCCTATGGAGATGCATCCTATATATGTTTTGCACTACATCATGTGTACTTTAATGCCATGCCCTTTGATGCCATGACAAGTTCCTGTAGCATGTCCATTTCTTGCTCTAAAGTAGCTATGGTGATATAACTGTTTTTCTGTTAAAAGAAAGTTGCATTTTGTAAAATTCATAGTAATTAATCCTTGCATCCTATGAATTTGAGCCAATGGAATAAAATGAACCTTGTCATGTCTACTTTCTGTACATATCAATTTCACCCGTGTTAAAAATAGTTTGCTTGCTGTTCTGTTGCTATCAAGAGTGCATGGTAATGTTTCAGTTGGTGAGCATCTCTGTTTTTCACTGTCCTAAAATTCTGCCCCTCTGTAGCTAATTGATGATGATGATGATGATATGATATGGTTGGATAGCTATTTGTAGCCCATTTGTAAGTAGTAATTAGTAGTAAGTGAATTAGTAGTAATTTGTGGTGTTGCATCTCCCTAGAATGATCGTCGTCGAAAGTGTCGGTCCGTGATCATCCCTCCGCTATTCGACTACTTCCTCTACAGCGGAGAGGTGCATCCCTCTGCTATCCACCTTCTCCCCCACTTTTTTTTTCAATGTCACTAGATTTCATTTTCACGTCAAGTCGCGTAACCTAGGTGTCTCCCGTCCGGAAGGGTTACATCGATAAATATGCATTCAATTGCATATTTATAACCATAACTCTTTTAGATTGTCCAGCGTTTTCCACGGACAGCCCGAGGATGTGTAGATTGGGTATGTTTTCCCTGCTCTACCTCGTTCGAAGACAGGATTTCGGCGGCGCCTCCCCGTTGTTCTCCGGATGCACATTCTCTCGGCTTTTTGCCGAGACGTGTATCAAGGAGAACAGCGGGGAGGTGCTGCCAAAATATTGTCTCGAAACGGGGTAGAGCATGGAGAACATACTCAATCTACACATCCTCGGGTGGGATTAGGACCCTCTTTACCTATTAGAGATGTAGGTGGCTTCAATGCCGTTTCTCGTCAACCTGGTAGAAAATAAAAATTTAATGTGATTTGTTGTGTGGCTCCCAATAAAGCAGAGGAGGGCAGATAATCAGTGGATGTACAGTGATTTTACCCATCGGAATCGAGTAACAACAGAGTGGGTCGAGAAAACTGATGTGTTTTTGAAGGAGATATTTCGTCATCCAATGAGAATTGTCCCAGAATGCCCCTGTGCAAAATGTAAGAGACGTATGCGTAGAGATCAGTCCGAGATGACTTTGCACCTTCGCGCGTATGGATATATGCCAAACTTTAGCATGCCGATAAACTTTGCCGAGCAGGATCGTGCTAGAGAGGAGGTGATGCGACAACGCATCGATGGTCATGAGGACGATGGGGTTAGAGACATGCTAGATGATGTCCGTGCTGGACAAACGGCACATGCGACACCTTCAGAGAAGGAACCAGAGGAACCGGAGAAAACCGCAAAGGCCTTCTTGAAGATCTTGGCCTCGTCAAAGAAACCTCTTTATGAGGGTGCCAAAGTCTCTCAGCTGGATGCCATCTCGCAACTGATGGCAGTCAAGGCCGAGTACGGCTGTAGCCGAGCTTGCTTCGAAGCATTCCTAGGAGTATGGGCTAACAGCCTCCCTAAGGGTCATTAACTGCCGAAAAGCATGTACGCTACGAAGAAAACCATGAAGGCGCTCTCTATGGATTATGAGAAAATACATGTTTATCCAAAGAATTGCCTTTTGTTTAGGCACGAGTATGCGGATGACAAGTACTGTTGGGAGTGCGGTTCCTCTCGGTATCTTGAGGTGGACGATGATGATGGTAAGAAGAAGCAGCTAGCCATCCCCGCAAAGGTTCTTCGGTATCTCCATTTCATAGAAAGACTGCAGCGCCTTTTCATCACCGAGGAGTCTGCCACAATGATGAAGTGCCACAAGGATGAAAGAAGGTACCATCCTGATAAAATTGTACATCCATCGGAAGGTGAAGCATGGAAGTCATTCGATAGAGAATACCCCGAGGAAGCAGCCGAGGCTGGGAATGTCAGAATTGCTATATCAGGTGATGGGTTCAATCCATATGGTATCTCGTCTAATCCATACAGCTGTTGGCCCGTGTTTGTTATTCCGCTCAATCTCCCTCCCGACGCCCTAATGCAACGCAAGACCATGTTCCTGTCGCTGTTCATTCCGGGGCCTGACTACCCGGGGAAGAATTTGAGTGTGTTTATGCAGCCGTTGGTGGATGACTTGCACCATTCTTGGTACTTCCCGAGGTTGACATACAACCGACATTTCCAGAGAAATTTTTTGATGAAAGTTTGGTTGCAGTATTGCATGCATGACTTTCCTGGCTATGCCCTATTCTGCGGATGGTGTACATGTGGGAAGATGCCATGCCCAGTGTGCATGCAGGCTCTACGTTTCATTTGGCTGAAGAAGGGTGGCAAGTATGTTGCCTTTGACCTGCATCGACAGTTCCTCCCTCCAGACCATCCAGACAGGGAAGACACGAAGAACTTCACGAAAGGCCGAGTTGTCCATGAAGTAAACGAGATTCCAACATTTTCGGGTGCAGATGTTCTTGCTCAGCTAAAAGCTCTCAAGCCTAAAGGCGAAGGCAAAGGCAAAGGCAAAGTTAAAGGTTTTGAGGGATATGGTGAGACGCACAACTGGACTCACATTACCCCCTTCACGAAGCTTCCCTATTTCAAGGACGTCAAACTTCCCTATAACATCGATGTGATGCACACTAAAAAGAATGTCGCAGAGTCCCTTTTTCGCACGATCCTCAACATTCCTGATAAGACAAAGGATAACGTTAATGCTAGAGCCGATCAACAGAAGATTTGTGATAGACCACGTCTAAACATGCGGCCTCCCATAGGCGGTCGAAAAAGTTGGTTCAAGCCAGATGCTGACTTCGTCCTTAAAAAGCCAGAAAAGATGGAGGTATTGAAGTGGCTCAAACACATCGTGAAGTTCACTGATGGTTATGCACCGAATATAAGTAAGGGAGTCAATCTTTCAACGGGCAAAGTCACCGGGCTCAAGAGTCATGACTATCATGTATGGATTGAGTGGATAATGCCGGTGATGGTTCGAGGCTATGTCCCCGAGCGTGTCTGGCGAGTGCTTGCGGAGCTTAGCCATTTCTTCCGCATGCTCTGTGCTAAAGAAATATGTCCCAAGATGATGAAACAATTGCATAAGAAGGCGTCGGAGTTGATATGCAAGTTGGAGAAGATCTTTCCACCAGGCTTCTTTACTCTGATGACACATCTCATTCTGCACCTCGCGAACGAGGCATTGTTGGGGGGCCCTGTGCAGAATCGTTGGCAGTACGGGCCTGAGAGACAGAACAAGCATCTTCGATACAAATGTGGAAACAAAGCTAAGATTGAAGCATCCATAGCCGAGGCAGTTATCCTGGAGGAGGTATCAGACCTCAGGACAGCGTACTATCCGAACCACGTTCCCACTCTGCATCATAAGGTGTCTCGATACAATACAGAAGAGCCCAAGTATAAACCCAATCTCCTCCTATTTAGCGGGCAAGGTGGCAGGGTTGGGGCTCCAAACCTTATAACATGCCAAACCATGAGTGGGAGGACGTCTTGTTCTATGTCTTGCACAACATCAAGGAAGTTGAGGATGTGTGGATGAGGTAATACCGCTGCACCATTCTTTTAGTCAATTCATCATGTTTACTTTGTCTTGTTCTAATACCGCTTTCCTCCTTTTAGTCAATTCGTGCTTCAAGAGTGGACGGGAATGGAGCTTCCTAATGTCACGGAGCTGAATACTCTTCTCCGAAAGGGTGCCCTCGGAAGGAAAAAAAATTGCTTGGTTCGTGGAAAAAGTAATTTTTAACATTCCCCTATTACCTAGTTTAACATTTATTAGTTAACGAAACTAATGCACCCAACAATTTCAATTAAACTTGTAGGGAAAAGATCCGAACACACTTATGGATGACGAATTGAGATGGGTTTCCATGGGTTTTAACAATCGGGTCATGACATGTGAAAAGTATGATGTCAATGGGTATCGCTTCCATACAGAGGAGCACCAGAACAGTCGGCCTGATCCCAAAACTATAAATACTGGAGTGTTCACCGAAGGACAAAATGCAATTGAGTATTACGGAAGGGTAGGAAAAATATACGAGCTATCATTCAGCCGTGGGCGCGAAACCCTAAGTCTCGTTGTGTTCAAATGCCGATAGTTCGACCCAGTTGAGGGGCTGAGACATACTCCTTCCATTGTTTTAGTTGAAGTTAAACCATCAACCGTCTATGCCGGAGCTGATCTCTTTATTGTGGCTAACCAGGCCACGCAAGTTTATTATCTGCCCTACCCATGCGAGAAAGAGTACCTAAAGGATTGGGAAGTTGTTTTCAAGGTATCGCCACATGGTAAGCTACCCGACCCGAACGATGACGATAACTACAACATAAACCCCATGACATACTAGAGAGTGTTCTATCAAGAGCAACATGATGATGTGAACCCAAATGATGACGAGGATGACTTGGGTGATGTTGATGTGGACCCAAAAGATGACGATGCACGGAATGATGGTTAGGCAATTGTGAATATAAAAGACATAGTTATGCCTGAAAAGTTAAATGAAGACGATGACGACAAGGATGAGCCTCCACCTCCGTCAGACAACGAAGATGATATGCGTGATAGTGATGATGAGACCGGTCGAGGAATCGATTACAACACTGATGATTCGTATGGGTTCTAGCAAACGTATGTTTTATGTCCTTTTTTATGCTTATTTATTTCTAGTATGCTTATGCATTGCATCTTTTATTATTATTATTAATGTGCTTTCTTTCTTCCTTATTAATATGCTTATTTATTTCCAGCATTGCATCTTTATTTGCTATCCTTACTAATTGTTTACTCTCTTGTCAATGCAGGTGATTGAACCATGGGCAAGGCCGACGGGGAGGGTTTGCTAGGCAAACTCAGGTCTGTTGTTACTAGAAGTGGAAGACCCCGTAGTGCCCCCCCCCCCCTGACTACTTGATGATGACACCTCACAGGGAGGTCGAGGGGTCGGGGGAAGAGCCCCTAGAGGAGGAGGGGGCGGGGCAAGACCCCCTAGAGGAGGGCGTGGCGGCCAGAAACTGCGCTCCATGGTCGACATAGGGTGCTCGTCTTCGACGCCCTCCTATAGTGAGGTACCCTCTGCGTCCGAGGAGAGGGTCACCGAGGAGAGGGAGTCCGAGGACAGGGAGTCCGAGGACAGGGAGGGCGAGGAGGAGGGAGAGGAGGAGGGGGGTGGCGGGGAGGAGGGCAGGAGGAGGGGGTGGCGGGGAGGGGTGGCTGCGTGGAGTGGCACAACTCCCTTGCCTTCCTGCTACCGAGGAGGAGAAGACCCTCATTATTCCTGCGGGGAAAGAGTAAGTGCTTCTTTATCATATTTTAAACACATACTAACATTTTGATTGTACACATGCTAATATTTTGATTCTTTTGCAGCAATTGGCAGCTTATTGGTGTGGGCCGGATTCCAAACGGCATTATCACTATCCTGCTGAAGGAGTTCTGGTCGGGCATGTACAACCCGCGGCCAAATGCAAACCCGCCGTGCGAGCAGCGGATTTTGGCAACTAGCTGGGAGCACTACGAAGCTGCCAGCCATGCGGTGTACGGGGCTCATGCTAAGGCCGTGATCCGTCGTTTTTGGGTAAGTTCTCTTTAGAAGCATGAGTCTTGAGTTTTGTTGATAGTTCATCATCCAATCACTTAACTCATGGCTTGTTCCATTCTGGTTTTATGCATGACTGTAGGAATTCCATAGAGTTTTGGAGGAGGACAAGGCCAGAGCCGACGTGGTCTTCGTGGCGGCTGCGAGGAAGAAGGTCCGCCAGATGCCGTACGAGGCGCTGGGTGGCCATCTCGCACTACTACCACACCGTTCTCCACCAGAAGATGACCAAGAAAATGGCGCAGCAGATGCGGCCCGCTATGACCAAGGAGCAGTATTTGGACGTAAGTATTACAGACTTTTCATTCCCACGTTTGTGGTAAATTTCATTGTTTCGGTTTCGTATTGACATGCCACGCTTCCATTATTTAGGCGATTCCTCCTTGGTGCTGCGGAAAGGCTGATGCATGGGAGAGGTTGGTGGATAGGTGGCTCAGGGAGGATGAAGAGTTTGCTGCCAAGAGCAGCATAAACCGGAGGAATTGTGGAACCGATGGAACACACGGTCAAGGAAACCGGAGCCACTGGCGCCACAAGAAAGTCCAGGTATATCTATATATATGAAACATTCTTCTTCTTCTATTTACCGTCATGTTCTTATATATGCGTAACTTCTGTTTGGCGTTGCAGGAGTCCTTGTTGAAGGCGCCGATCTCAGACATTAAGGCGTGGGAGCTTGGCCGTCAGCGAAAGAAGCCCAAGGATGGCAAGGGCAAGTACTACGGCAGAAGCGAGGAGAATCTAACGGCCTACACGGAGGAGTTTCAACGGCTCCATCATGGGGAGGATGTTTTTAACCCCATAGAGTCAGAGACCGACGAGACGGCGGTGGTCGGCATAGCACCGAAGAAACATGGCCGCTACCCGGTTCTGGATGGCGTGATCCGGCCTTCTGTCTCTTACACACGGCTCCGAGCTACCACCCCGAGCGGGAGTACGGCTAACACACCCAGTGCACAGCCGAGCCTAGCAAGCCAGCATGATGTAAGTATTTTTTTTCCTTTTCTTCCTTTTTTCTCACTTTCTTTTCTGCATTGCTATGCTCATGCGTTCATTCATGTCTAGGCCTACGTTAAGCTTGTCGAGCTTCATCGTGTAGAGGCCGTGCAACACGCCAAGAAACTCCAAGCGTACGAGGAGTACAACCGGACGCTAATGACGGTTAGTTTTGCCCACTTATAACCAACATAAATATTGCACTTTCATTTCTTCTGACATTCGTGTTTGCTTGGTCAACTAACATGCAGACTATGTATGAGGCTATGCAAAACGGCACCGTTCCTCCACCAATGGGAGAAGCACCACCACATCCTGGACCGTACCCAGAATTGCCTACGTTCGACGAATTTGTGGCACTAAGCCATGGGACTCCGGTTAGTACATTGCCAAACTATTCAAGCACTAGATATCGTTCATTCAACACTTGCATATTTCCCCTTACTATCTCTTTTAAAACATGTAGGGATCCTATGGATCATCCGTTACTGATGATACTGATGGTGGTTCAACTGCTGGTACACGGAGCCCAGTCACTCCGGTCTGGCAAGCTGGTGGTGGTGGCGCTGATGCTGGTGGTGGTGGTGCCGCTTGATGATGTTTCCATGTTTATTTGTTTGTATTTCCATGTTCTATACTTCATCCCATGTTTCATACTTCATGTTATGTTGATGATGTTTCGATCATGTCCATGGATGCTACCTATGTTGATGATGTTTCTATCATGTTGATGGATCCTATGTATGTTCATGATGATGTTGTTCATTTCTAGATGATGATGATGTTGTTGATTTGTAGATGATGATGATGATGTTGTTGATTTGTAGATGATGATGATGTTCTATATATATGTGAATTTGCAGGGCAGAACCAAAAGCAAGCTGAAAAAAATTTGGTCACAGCTGGCCGAGCTCCCAGGAGCTGCCACGTGTCCCCTATGCCGACGGCCTAGCGCTATGCCGTCGGCATAGATTACACGTGGCGGCTCCTGGGAGCTCCTTGCCCAGATGTACGCCGACGGTTTGGCCGACGGCATATATCTGGGCAAGGAGCTCCCAAACCGTCGGCATACATCTGGGCAAGGAGCTCTCAGGAGCCGCCACGTGGCAAACATATGCCGACGGCTATGCTGTCGGCATAGATTCGAAGCATATGTTTGCCACGCGTCGCCTCCTGAATGGCCGGAGTTGACGGCGGCGCCGTCAGTTAACGTCCGGTCTTATTTTAAGCCGACGGTCAACCTATGCCGACGGCCGTACGGAAAGCCGTCGGCATAGGATTCTATGCCGACGGCTTTTCTATGCTGACGGTCTGACAAGCAGACGCCGACGTGATTTTTACCGACGGGTCTAAGCCGATGGCTGCCGTCGGCATAGGCCTATGCCAACGGCATAGACGGTGATCCCGGTAGTGAGCGCTGCCTCCTCACCCCAGCTAGAGAGCTGCTTCATCACCCCGCATCTGCTCCTCCTCCTACACCGGGCCTGCCTCCACGGGGCAGCGAGGTCGTGACCATGACCACGAGCTTCTGCAACGACAAGGTTCTCAGCCTGGAGCTCCTGTCCCCGCTGCTCTACATCCAGGACGCCTCGCCACAGTCAACTCCCCGTCTACAGTCGCCACCACCATTGCATCCTGCCCCTCCACCCACACTGTTCACAGCAGCATCCGTACCCAAGGTGATTGAGGTGCCCTGCTGCTGTTTCGTGCTCTATAGATCTACTACATCTTACACTTTTTGAGAAAACAGTTGTTGTTGCTACTGAGTTTGCTAATTGGACATGGATTTGATGGAGAGAGGAGTCACAGGAATCGGATTTGGAGTAAGGAGACAACCAGGACCAGAAGGATGAGTTCAGAGCACACAACCTGTTTGATGAAATGCAGGTAAAATGTTATCTATATCTTTCTGATTTCTGATGTTTTCTCTTGACGAAGCCTCAATTTGTTATTCTGATTTCTGATGTTTTGTTTTGTATTTGTGCTCATACTTGGGAAGATAAAGTCTCCCGTCCAAGCATTACTCGTCTTTAGATACTCATAATCAATATCCAGGTGAGGACAAGTACATATTTGCTATGGTTAATCTCTGATGTATAAGTCATTGGCTCATTGCCCACTTGTTGTCTGCTCAGAATGAATTCTTTGCTCTTTAGACTATGAAGAATTGCAGAGGAGGAGGCTAATAGAGCAGCTACCACAGCTGAACATTAGCCAGTAAATCCAGCAAGGAGGAGCAAGGTTCTGCTTGAGGGATCACAGCGGCGATGAGGTTCTCCTCCAGGGACGGAGGGGCAGGTCTGTGTGCACCGTGGAGAGGCGGTTGGTTCTGGAGGAGAAGGGGAGGAGTGGGAGGTCATGGTAGAAGGGCACTGGAGCTAAGGTGGCCCGTGTGGCTGCCCGAGCAGAATAGGCTCATCGGCACCACCTCCCTCGCCTTCGTCGTCAGCAACGTGGACAAGGTGCAAAAAGGAGATCCCTTTTGTCTCTTATGTAGTCTGGTAGATTTTAGAAGTGGTTGGTTTGGTCGATTTAGAAATGGTTGGTTTGAAGTCTGTTACGTATATGTATGACAGAGTAGCAATAACATGGTAAGATTCTTGAATTTACGGGGTTATTATTTTTTCTACAAAGTCAACTGTTACGTTTAGGAAAAAACATCGTCTAAAATCTGGACAACATATAGGAGTACATAGTCACTTGATTACAAAATCATGTCGCACATTAGATGATTTCCTCACTAATTTCTGAACGAATTTATATTGTTCAGGTTCTAACCTCATTCATCGCGTTGTTTGGATTTTCAGTTTGGACGAGGAAAATACTTAAGGAATGATACTCCCAAACTTTGATCTCTTGGTTGTCGAATCATGGTGCTGATTATATATTTTATTCGCTATTTGTAGATACATATCTATTATCGAGGCTCAGATTTCACTTTTTGGTTTTTTCTTCTAAAGAAATAATACTTAATATTGGTATATCCTAGACCTTTTCCTTTGAATTCCATGCTGCCAGATAGATATAACAGTTATCTTGTTTCAGTAAGGAGAATTTTTTTTGAAATTGTTTGTCTGACCTTACGTAATCTTGAAATATTGTGGTCGTGTCTTATATCTTATCTTTTAGTTTCTCTTCGCCACTTCACACAACATTTTTTGTAGGCTACCAAGCACTGTCATACTACTTATAATCTTCCTATCTGGTTATGCAAAAGTTGAATCCGTACTCATTAAACTTCGTTAGATAGTAGGTTCTCCTAACAGTATGCCTAAATATAATTGTTTCTCTGTGTCTATAGTATGTTAGTCCAGCAGAATGGATGTTCTCGAGTAGGAAATTTTGCATGCTGATTAAGCTTTGATGTATAGTTAGTAGTAGCATTTCAGTTAGGTGTAGTTCTTGCTAAGTTTTTCTACACGTTTCTGAATTGATTGAGATAACTGATGGGACCAAGGTAAGTATTGTTTATAATGACTCGTGTTATGATAATGCAAGATAGATTACAAAGAGAGTACATGAATCATTGTCATGGAATTTTAAAAACTTGCATATCTACCTGTTCATATAATGGTATCCATGTGGCCAACGCCAACCAGCTGTAGGCATTGCATCGGCCTCGGCTGGGGCCGGTCAAGCCCAATGTGAGTTACTAATATTCTTACATTGCAGTGTCATAATTGATTTACTTCTTATCATAGCAATATGCTTGGATGGTAGTAATTCATGACGGGATTAACAGTACCCCACCACAGAAACTTCTACATTCAGTTAGAAGGACTATTTATGTCTACTTAAACGTGTTCCTGATCCTGACTTTCAGCAAGAACTCATGTTGCTTTAGGTATACAGTATATCCTTTGATTGAAATATTCATATACAATACACTATCTTTGTTCGCATTGTGCTATAGATGATATCAATATTTTTAACCCAAATCATTATTCATGTTGTTTGTGTAAAGTATTTACATCATCTATGTGACTTGCATCCCTATGCAATTTAAGCTGACATATTTTTTTCAGCTGTTATTCTTGTACTGCTACTGGATTAGTATGGTTGCATGAAAAACTGAATTTTTATTTCGTGGGAATTTTTGACTTATCTACTACCCCTATAAAAGTACGAAGTGCGGAGATCATGGAGAATGAATGGCATCTTCAGGTAACCTGGTTGAGTATCAGTTTTAGCTTGAGAGTATATCCCAACTCATCCAGTTTCAAATGACTTGAAGAAAGAATATGAGAAGCAAGCATAGGAGGATCTTGAATATTAGAGCAACAGGGGAGAAGCAATTGATTACAGGGGCTATCAGCATGTGTAAAAGAAAACTGAGGATAATGTCACCACATGCAAAAACTGTATTTGATTGACATCATAACAGTAGCAAGATGAATAACAATGTAACATTATCTTTTCATTAGTTGATCCATTCCACTATTGTTTGATATGATTGACATGATATTTGGATAGGAAAGTTATTTGTTAACTTTGTATCTTTTTTATGTGTAAGCTAATAATTATGCACTGTGCATTTGCCTGCAATTTCCTAGAAGTATTCCATACTTTTTGAAGAAATTATTTTGTGAAGTATAGTTTCCGAAGAAAAATAAAATGTGCTTGCAGTAAAAAAATTCTGCAGTTTTGTCATCTTGTAGAATGATATACAACGGGCTCCCAGTAAAAAAAAATAGGATAGGAGCAGTCAGTAGCTAAAAATGAGGATAGGAGAAGTCGGTAGCTGAAGGTACTATAACTGTCAGTTAGCATTGTTTTCGTTCAGTAGGATTGGCATTGCCGCATTGGGGTAATATAGGAGACTACAATGTGCCTTCTCAAATGAATTCACATAATTATGGATCTTTCCTGCAAATTAACATTGTTTTCATGCAATAGAATTGTTGACATATGAAATACGAATATTCTTTTTTTAAATATGTTAAGGAGGGTCATCTACTGATTCCATTTCTTGGGTCAGGATAAGTATATGTTGTTTATTATGTCTATATGGACAGTGTTGTTAGATGTCTAGATGCCTACATTGATGATATCTATTAGAGCATCCCAATATATGGCAATGGCTTTGTAAGCACGTATTTTATGGTGGTTGTCCTGGCCTTTCGTTCTTTGTGTTGTTGATGAACGTGTCTTGATGAGACGCTGCATCATAGGCATTTTTTTGGGATCAAAACTTGCAAGGGAGCCTTCGGACTCAACCTGGACAAAATTAGCAGATCTAAAGATCAGTGGCTTATTGCTTGTTTCTTGATGTTGGATAATAGCCAAAGGATCTAGCTTGGTATTCTTAGGGCTTGTTCCATCTGGATATAGTGAAGTTTAAGGATGACTGCAAGCAATTAGGTCGTTGGTTGACTGGTTTTATCATTATTATGTTTTGGTCGCCCTTGAATCGAACATCATTTACCTTCTAATGAAATGCATTTATTCACATACATGGCTTAGAAGATATATTTTGCAGCTGAGGAAATATGTGATATGTAGTAATTTGGTGAAGAAAGGACATTTGACTTTTGAAGTATCTTAATACACCTTGCAAAAATGAATGAGAAGGGAATATCAGTCTATTTTTCTATGCATCCAGTGATAATAAACGTGCGTTGCACGTGCACGCTTACTAGTGAAATGAAAGGCGAGGATCATTGATAGTTGTATCTAATGGTGTGGCGAAGAACAAGTATGCATGTGAACAAACTCGATAAGTCCTCCGATCATTATACATTAAGTACTAGACAAGGCGAATACAAAAAAACTTAAGTAACACATCGTAAGGGCAGAGGACCACCATCAAAAGTCCTTTGATCAGAGGATTTTAAGTTCTGGGCGAGATGAATGTAAGTGCCTTGGTACTGGAGGCTGAACCAAACTACCGTAATGAACTGAAAGGCTAGGATCATTGATAGTTTTATTTAGTGGTGGTGCGACGAAAAAACATGCTTGTGAACAAACTCAATGAGTCCTTCGATCATTCAAAGGCTTCTGCAATTAGTCAAAGTCTCTCCCAATCTCCGGTGCGGCGACTAGTCCGGTCGCAATCAACAAAGTTATGCATTGCCTTCTCAAGGGCTCTCGCTCATCTGGTACTTCCCTGCGACGTATCCTGCATTGTTTCAAGGAATCGTGCTAAATCAGTTAACATAACATGTTCACTGATAAAATTTCTCTCTCTCTCTCTCTCTCTCACACACACAGTGTTATTTCTTCTAGTTCAGTGTAAAGCCTTACCAGTATCAACAGTTATCTTGCACCATGTGGTCATTCCTTAGTTTTGGTGTAATGCCAGATAGTGAGAGATTCCTCTCTAAACGATATCAAACCCAGATGACTTTTTGAATTTCGGATTGAATTATATAGTGACCTATATACTCGGCCAAATAAAATACAACACACATACAGAGACAAACTGGTCTGTTTCCCGTATGATGTCTCCTCGCTTGGAATCATGTATATGAAACCAGCAAAGTCTGAGCAATATGATAATTGACAGAAATTTACTGTCTTTTTGGCACATAATGGATTTCCCTGATTGTCAAATCTCTAGAGAGGTACCCTACTGATATCAACTAAAAATATTAAGCTCTGACCCAGTGGATTTGATCTTCATTTTGGTAGTATCTTACAATTGGTAAACTCTCACAAGTTCGATACAATCTGCTGTTGTAACTTTAATAAAACACTGCATGCATAAAGAGAAGTTATGTTTAAAGTCAGAGAACTGCATGTGATATTTCTGGTCCTTTTCTTTTTAGTTCACCACATTTAGCCACGTATGTCTGTTCAGAGCACAGACTGCTCTTACAATTGCTCTGTTTCCTTCCAGGTTTTACCAGATAGTTACTACATCTGAAAACAAACCTGTTGTGCTATCAAAGCTACTCCCTCCATTCCATAATTATTGTCATAGTTTCAGTTCAAATTTGAACTAAAACCACGACAATAATTATGGAACGGAGGGAGTACAAGAGGAAGGACTGAAATTTGAAACGGATAACGGTTATGTACTGCTGCCTCTCGATCCGATTGAGGTGTTTGGTTTTCCTTTTATTGTGGTCAAGTCTGCACCGGTTGAAAAGTAATGAACACCTGGTACCACATGTTTCTCTGAAACTTTAAATTCTTCTATCCATTTGGCACGACAAATTCATATATCGCTAGAATTGGATGATTTATTTGTGATGTACTGCGTGTGCTGCCAAGCTCAACATAGTGGTGCTGCTCGTGCTCTTCAAAATAACTACTAACATATTTTGACAGTTTTTGATGCACCACAAAACTTGGGAGGACAGGCACTATGTTCAGGCAGTTGTCAACTCAAGGAAATTCCGTAATTATCACCAAACTGATGCTATAGCCCAGCAATATTAGTTCTTTACCGATATAATAATTGCCACACAACCGATCACTAAACCGGGGTCAATAAACTCGATCAGGCAGGCCTTGTTGCAGTAAATCACAATCAAAACAAGCGTTCGGAGCGGTAGCATACCTCATTAGCAGTTCGGTGAGCTTCCCCGGCATGTGCTCCGTTCCGGCCGGCGGTGATTCCATCGGCGTGCAGGTCGACCTTGACCGGGCGGAGGATCTGCGACCTCGCGTTCTCTCCGAGCTATGGGCTGGTTGAACACGAGTCCCGGTGGGGCCTTGTATTCCCTGGTCTCACGCCTGTATTGTGGAAGTATACAGGGAGGTAATGGTTTAGAAGTGGGGTTCAGGCGAAATGCCACATGCGCTGTGGGGCCAGTGGCTCGAATCCATGCGACCTCGCGAGCGGACGCGATTCGCGCTGTGAATGGAACGCGACTGAAAACGCCTTTATCGAACTCTCCACCGCCCCAAAATTCCTGCCGCCGGTGTGATTCGGCTCGGCTGCTCGCCCCAGCCGGATGGGTACCTGCACGCCGACGAGGACGGCCATGGCGTCTCCCTCCGCTGGCGCCGCGCGTTGACGAACTCGGCGCGGCCGGTGCACATCTACCACGGCGATGCCGATGCCCAGTACATGCTCCTCCACAGCACCGCCTACGGCCGCTACCTCGCCGCCACGGACATGCCGGCGCCGCACGGCCACTGCGGCTTCCGCGCTGAGCAGCGAGACTACGAGCAGCCGGACGAAAACCGATACAACCAACCATACGCGGACTACTCACAAAGCATGCAACCCAATAAGCACAAGATCAGCCCGACAACCATACCCAACACGCAACGACCACCAACCCCCACATTTCTACAACGCAAAGAAACCTCCAACGAGAGTACCTCGGCCGAAGACCACAAACACCACCAAATCCACGAAGACAAGCCAAGTCCTAAGGACAACCCAAGAATCTGATGCCCATCCATTAAGCAGTTGCGGACGCCTTTTCTGTGGCGTCACTCTTCTTGCTTTTGCTTCTAAGAGCCTTCTCCATAATCGTCTTGCCAGATCCAGGGCTAGCTGCCTCCAAACGTTTGAGCAAGCTGCGAAGCTCTATTTCGAAGAGAGTCGCATCAACCTTGTCACGCACAGTCTCCACCCGTCCAACGGTCACGTGCGATTGGCTGACGGCAACATTGGAACCTCCACTGGCCACTAAGGCGAGCGGCTGGCTCGGCTCCAAAGGAGCAGGCGCCCGCATACTGACCGCACCAACATCATCCGCCACAGCAACCACCGACATGATGGACTCAGGCGCCTCCAGTTGCTCACATGATAGAGGCGAATCCTGCCCCTCACACAAGGTCGCCGGCAAGTCCACCTTCAGTTGCTCCACAGACAAAGGAGGAGTCGGTTCCCTACACAGCTCTAGAAGCTCGGGCATGATCTGTAGCACCGGAGCCACAACCACATCGATGCACGAACCCTCAGAGGCAGACAACGGCGAGCTGACCCTAGCACGAGGAGAGAAACATCCATGAAGCCCAGCTCGACACTCATCCTCAAGGTTGGCATCATGCACATCCAAGGGGCGCGACGCAACAGTGGTCTGCAGCACAGACGGCACCTGAGAGAGCCCACTCAGAACAGCCTGAGTTCGCTCTAGAAAGTTCCCCATCTGAAGCACCCAACCCTGCATGGAGCCAACAACATCGCGTAGAGGCTGGACCGCCTCCTTCAGCTGAGAGGAAGTCAAGCCTTGAAGATCAGAGAGGAGCAAATCAACCGCAAAAGCAGACTCGAGCACCACATCCGCTGGAGCTGTTGGGGGGTCGCCGATCTCAACCGCTCCTGGAAACGCAACAACTGAAGCCCAAGAACGAGCCATCGATCGAGGAGGACATACACCAGGAGCCACAGATCGAGGAGGACATGCAGTAAGCGACGACATTGGTTGGCATCCATCCCTCGCACGATGACCTGATCGGAAGCATCGAATGCACCGGACCGGATCCCTGCACTTATCCGCCCGATGGCCTTTACCGAAGCAGCAGAAACACCTATTCCTGAGCCACATGGGCGGAGGGGCGCACTCATGATGCTTGAAGGCAGGGGATGGCAGAGCCTAGCGCGCGCGGCGGGATTGGACAAGCTTCCAGCCTGCCGCCTCATCCGTCACAAGCCCCGGCACGACCGGCGTGGAAGGCAGCAGCAGCGTTTAAGGAGCCAGCCCCCCATCCATCTGGGCAGGGGCACGCAGCTGCCCGCAGGAGGGGCGCAGCGAAGCTTCTGTTGCCAAATCCGGCTGAACAGGGCCTGAGCCCGACGCTGGGGGCGGCAGCAGCAAGCCGGCGGAGGCGCCGGCGGCCGGTGGTGCCGGAGTGGCCGCCGTCGTCGCGGGCTTGTGGAGGTGGCCTCAGATGGCCAGGGCGAGGGCCGCCGCGGCAAGCTCAGCGGCGGGAGCTGGGGCAGCGGGTGGTGAGGTCGGAGCGGCCGCCGGTGGTGCCGGAGTGGCCACCGTCGCCGCGGGCTTGCGGAGATGGCCTCGGATGGCCGGGCTCGCCCTGCGGAGGGCAAGGGCCGCCTCGGCAAGCTGAGCGGCGGGAGCTGGGGCAGCGGGCGGCGAGGTCGGAGCGGCCGCGGGCCGGGAGGTGGACTGCATTGGCCATGGAGGTGGAGGTCTGGAGGAGCTCGAAGGAGGGGAGGTGGAGGAGCTCGAAGGAGGGGCGGTGGAGAGAGGACGCGGTGGAGGTCTCAGATCCGGTCGCGGCGGGAGCAGGGGATGCCGGAGGAAGGAGATCGGGGCGGCGCCGCCGGCGCGCTCACCCGTCCTGCGCGAGGACGCGAGACGCAAGAGCCATCCCCCGTACGCTAGCTGCAAGTAGGATAAGTAACATGTTCCCCTTCACCACAATTAAGCAAATTTTTTGCAGGCTGAAGCAGGCGAATAGTTTTGTATATATATTTTTTAGAGCATCAGGGGGGTAAAACACCCTCCCGGTTCATATATTGATATGAAACCAAAGTAGTTCAAGGTAAAAAAACAAGGTTGAATAACTAAAAACTAAAACAAGGTTGTGGCCGGTTCCATTTTGTAGAGTAGTTTGTATTTTTTTTTCTGAGTGAACTGAGAATAGTTTTTTTTTTTTTTTTGAAATCTAGCCGATTTTATTCATCCAAAATAATGTTCACAGGTACAACAGCTAGGTCATGAGGGTTGCCCAACCATAAATGTCTACCTATGCCTAAATTACAAGCATATTTGGCGAGATTATGAGCCTCGAAATTAAAATTCCTACGTTCATGAACAAATGAAAATAACTGAAAACTAGCTCTACTATCTATTGTTTCATGTATGATAGCTGAGTGTGGACCTCCCGTCCCTTGATTGATATCATTCACCACTCCTTGACAATCCGAATCCACCATTGCCCTCTGGATGTCGAGGTCCTCTGCCAGTGCCAAAGATTCTCTACATGCAAAAGTTTCCAATATAACAGGGTCAGTGACACCCCGAAACACCACAGCTGAAGAGCCTAAATATAGTCCATGATGATCGCGATAGACCGCTGCAACTGCACCCCCATGCCTATGGCTAGCCACCGCACCGTCCACATTGATTTTCACCTCGTCGGCTGGCGGGGGTAGCCATCGTTGGCGAGCATCAACTTGTTTTGCCAGGGTAGGCCGAGTAGCTTCTTTCTTCGCCATTTGGTCCGTGAACTGAGAATAGTTTGCACTACAGTCTGTGGCCTAAGGCCTGCTGCTCGGCCGCCTAGCACCCAGGCCCAGGACAGCTCCCTTTCCTTTTGACATCCCCATGCCGCCACACCACAGGGGGGACATGGGGACGTCACTACGGGTGAAATCGCCCACAGGGCCCTAGAAGTGGGCCCGCCCAGTAGTCCGCGGTGGGGGGGGGGGAGTTCTGATGGTTTTTCTTTGGGACGTTCACAGCGGGTTTTTTTCTGTTTCGCGAAAGCCGTTCTTTTTTGGTTTTTTGGTTTTCGTTTCTTCTTTATTTCTTCATTTCTTTTGCTTTCCTTTTTTGTTTGTTTTTTCTTCTTCTGTTTATATTTCCTTCTTCTTTTTCTTCTATTTTTAAAATTCATAACATTTTTAAATTTGTGTCTTTTTTTCCTTATTCTCTTTTTCTTATTTTTAAATTTGTGTTTTTTTTTAAATTTGCTACTCCCTCCGATCCATACTAATTGTCGCTGATTTTGAAATTCATGAACTTTTTCATATTTGTGAACATTTTTTGTTCATAGTTTTTTTGAACTCACGAGCATTTTCAAATCTGCGAACATTTTAGAAATTCGGGAACTTTTTCTGAATTCATGGACTTTTTAAAAATTTATGAACTTTTTTCAAACGTAGGAACATTTTTTTGAACTCGTTATTTTTTGCAAATCCGTGAACATTTTTTTGTATTCGTGAACTTTTTTCATATGCGCAAATGGTTTTTCATATTTGTGAACATTTTTAAAATTTAAATAAAACCGGCCAAGATATATCGTTGAGGTAATAAAACCAACCGACATAGAAAAACCATGTGAAAAAAGTCGGAAAAAAAACGTGAGCTCCTGGAGACGGGCGTCTCATCGTGCGCTTGGGCCTGGCCGATTTATAGCACCTGTGGCAGTCGGGTTTGTCTTTTCTCTTCTTTTACTCTACAGATGATGTGTTCCTGCCCGAAGATGTTTTTGAGGTGTTGAAGGAAGAAACCCGTTGGCTTGCACTGGTCAAAGTACAAACGAGGAAATTGTACAGCAGGAGCTCCTTTTACTCTACCATGGATGCAGCATGGGGCTTTGCAAGAGAGTGGTATATCAGACCTATTGGTGAGAATCTATATATCCTGCAAGTTTCATGTCTGGGGGATTGGAAGAGGGCGACACAGGAAGGTCCCTGGTTATTCAGAGACATGGGGCTAATCATCAAACCATATGAATTCACTCGAGGTGTGGGTGCAGAATCATGACTTACCTCGATTGTTCAGAAAGAAAGAAATAGTGGAGGGCTTAGCAACACGTATTGGGAAGGTTCAGGCAGTGGAGATGTATGCAATATCAAGGACTGGAGCTAACTTTGTTAGAGCAAGAGTGAAACTAGACATCAACGCATCCCTGACTCGATTTGTGGGTATTACTCCGGAAGGAGAGAAAAGACAATAAACTTTCATAGTTATGTACTAGCCTATTTGTGCGCGGCGGCACGCCGCGCCCGTGAGAATGGAAGCATATTTAAAGAAGCATTAGTTGTTTTTTGGAATTTGAGAGAAAGTAATGTTAATTTTGGTACATCTTGTCGTGTATTGATTTAAACAGTGACGTAGAAAAAACAGAACTTGCATTTGCTTCATAAAGTACACAAAGGTTACATCGTGAAGGAGGAATTTATTTCTCATAGTGCTAGCATGAAAATGTGTTGCCAACACTTCATCAAGATGCACTCAAAGTACCAACTCGGAAACGGTGGATTTTTTCGTATACAACTTTTTTAATACAGGCCAAAATAGTTACATCATACATCTACACGCTAAGAAAGCAAAAAGTGATATGCACACTGAAACAAAAGAGGAAGACGCCCTACAGACGACAGATTATTTCTTTGTAAACTACATTCCTGGTTTCAGAAGTGGAACAACCATTACCATCCTCTATAAGAAACTTAAGTCCATTCCGAGAGGTTACACGGGATACGGCAACGTACAGTTGACCATGAGAAAAAATGGGCTCTCGGAGATAAACACAAACTTTTGATAGTGTTTGACCTTGACTCTTGTTGATTGTCATGGCATAACACAATCGAACTGGAAATTGACACCTTCTCAATGTGAATGGCCATTTGCACCCTGCCGAATTAAGAACTATCCGTGGAATGCACACACATTGACCCTTGTTTGTACCAGTAATAATTTCTCCTTCCAATACTCTGTCGCCTAATCGAGTGATAATCAACCGCGTACCATTACACATGCCCAATGACGGATTAATATTTAGAAGAAGCATGACAGGAGCACCAACTTTAAGTCCAATTTTGCGTCATGGAAAATTGTTGACAACTATAGAATTCAATCATTCGGGCGGATAAAATAACTCCATTTCATCAACAGGATCTGTAGATTTTGATATTGAATCACAGCTTAAATAATCAGTGCAATCTCCTGGAACACGGCCGAAAACTACATCGTTTAGTTCATCCACAACAGTATAGGTGGGACATACAATAGCACGTTGTGATAAATAATCACCATTATCATAATTCAAGTGTAAATCATCATATATATTGTCAACAGCAGCATGCATATGCTCTCCCATAGGGTTTAACACCAAATCCTCAGGAATGGAAATCCAAGACGGGGTAGTCTCATCATTCTTACAATGCATAGCAACTGAGCCATTACCAATATTCTGCACCCAATTAGAAAAATCTGCTAACTCAGCACGTTCATCTCGGCACAAATTCGGATTTGATAGCTGCATATTGGTATGCAACTTGAAAACTTTCATATGAGCCCATAACGGTGAGCTCATCAATGAGGCACCAATAATGTCTTCTCTTGTTCCACCTTCAATGACTGGTAAAATTTGTCTAAAATCACCGCCGAATAAAAATACCTTTCCTCCGAATGGTAACAACCGATTTTCTTCATTCTCAACTAAAAGAACATCCCTCAATGTTCTATCTAAAGCTTCAAAACAACAACGATGAGTCATTGGAGCTTCATCCCATAAAATAAGACATGCCCTCTGGCATAAGCCGGCCAACATAGAACTTCTTGATATACCACATTGACTGTGTTCATTAACGTCCAGTGGAATTTTAAACTTTGAGTGTCCAGTTCGTCCACCTGGTAATAGAAGAGATGCCACTCCAGATGAGGCAACGGCGAGCACTATTCGCTTTTCAAACCTAAGGGCAGCAATAATTGAATTCCAAGGAAAGTTCTCCCAGTGCCACCATATCCAGAAACAAAAAATACTCCTCCTTTGTTTGCACGAACAGCACCCAATATTTCAAAGTATATATTTCTTTGTTCATCATTCAATTTGTGATATAGTGATTCTGATTCGATAGCCAACTTAGCCGCATCATAGCTTAACTCTTCAAGAATCAACCTGTTTAAGCATTCATTCCTGACAGGAATCTTGCGTGAAGTTAAGTTGAAAGAAGCAAGGTATGAACCATTTTTAATAAACATAGAAGATAGCTCACAAAGGAGTTGATCTTGTAGAAAATCTTCTGGCACTTTATACCTAGGATTATCCAAAGTCATGGACAGCCTAAGTGATATATCTTCGGCCATACTTGACCAAAACCGATCGAAAAGAGCACGACCATTTCCAACTTCACAGTGAAGAAGAACGGTCATAAAAAGATGCCTCAACTGAAATGCACTTGCCCATACAATAGCTTCGTCAAATAACTTAAACCATTCGTTGTCATCACCTACTAATCCTCTAGATTGACATGCTTCCTTAAAAGTATCATAAAGTCGACCATTTGTGTTCTCAAATCCTCATAGCAAGTAGCACCAGGAACAACCATGAGCAACATCCGAAGAAAAAACAATTCGCCGGTACCAGGATGTACATGATAAATATGGCCTATCTTGCTGCCAAGGTTTTTTTGTTGTTTTCTCTTTGTCCACAGCTTGTCGCTAGCATTCCAAACCCATTGAGTAGGAAATTCCAAATACGTAAGCGATCTAGCAGACCTGTGCTTACGATTTGCAACAAACCATTCAGTCAGCATTGTCTTCAAAGCAGATGGATTATTTAAAACTCCATCAAGATTGGCTTCCTCGCTGAAAATAACTTTATTCATATTAGGAAGATGAACAACTAATCTCTCAACTGAAGGGGTCGTCCATGAATATCATAGGCAAACATTCTCCACAAAGCTTCACATGCAGATAGGTACCTTGGCACAAGAGTAATAGAAACAATTTCAACAACTCATTACACATAAAATAAAAAACAGAAAGTAAAAGAAAAAATAACAAAAAGCAATGGCACAAAAAATAAAATATCAGTACGAACCTGCATTTGATGTAATCGTCAATCTCATTTCTACCAGTAGGAAATGGAACGGTAAAAACACCTCTTCGTTCATTGGTGGTGTCAATACGCATTCGTACAACATCATGCCCCTTTGTAAGATACTTGAACAAATACTTTAAAAGGTTTGTTTTGTTGCACCATTCAACATTTATATGAGCTTCAAAACGTTTAAGCAACTTCATATTATAGGGAACAACCCACTCATTTCCAAGCCGGAGAGTACCCTTCTTTCTGAGCACATAACGACCATCGTCGCGACGACGGTAAACAGGAAATCCGACGTCATCAACCATTGTTTCATCACTAAAAGATTTTGGAAACCTTTTGGAACAACTATTATTCTTCATGCATGCACATTTATCATTGTGCAGTCCACATGGACCATGTACCATAAATTCGTCCACAAGAGCATATCCAAGAGGATCCACCAAAGGGTCTGGTAATTCAGCACAAATCAACTCGTTGATAAAAGATGGAGAAGGATCCTTGGTACTCGCCTTCAACCAAACTAACGTATGAGTATGAGGCAGACCTCTCTTCTGAAATTCTACAACATACAAATCTACATGAAACAAAATAAATGAATCAAATATTTTTCTGAAAAAAGAGAATCCAAGTACATTAAGCTACACTGGATGGCATTAAATATCAAAATAAATAAGTAACAAATGGTAAGATTTTGAAAATTAGCATGGAAAAGTATCTTACAGGCTTGAATAGGACCGAAAAGCGAACCATTTTTCACATCAGTTAGAAATTCAGCAACTTCATGTTGACAACTCGTGTAACAATATCAGGTCGATCAGCAAGAACCTGTCCAGGGTCAGAAGCAAGAGCATCAACAATTTCTTGCCACTTTGGATTACATGTGAAAGTGATGAATAAATCTGGAGCACCAT
Organism: Elymus sibiricus; assembly: GCA_039707655.1. Lineage (NCBI taxonomy): Eukaryota > Viridiplantae > Streptophyta > Magnoliopsida > Poales > Poaceae > Elymus > Elymus sibiricus. The sequence continues at coordinate 372,553,759 of CM077664.1, read as the reverse complement.
ATTCGCGACAAATAGCCATTCCATCATGATAATTCAAAACCATATACCGGCGCCCACCAGTAAAACTTCCATGCAGTATAAATTGCACACCAACATTCTTTCCAGTAGAACTACATTCTCCCATTGCATCAGATATGCCCTGGTAAGTCTCAGATCGTAAATTATCCTTATTCCAAAAATGATACTCCAAATGGTCAGACTCAACACAAGAATAAGCATTGACTGCCACTTGTTGACTGAGTCGCCCACAGCAGGTATAAGGATTTGGTTCACCCTCACGGTAATGAAGATAGTAACCATAATACTCCAACATAGAAACTAGGCCATGTGGCACTTTAGAACGCCGAGGCACAATAACACCAGTATCAGGTGTCTCTTCAAACAGAACACCACGTGCATTCACACTAGAAGAATCATCATCATTGCTGACATATTTAATACCCAAATGATAACTTTTATCCCCATATGGGAAAAAGCAAGGGGTACTGTAGAGCCATAAGGTTAGAATTGAGAGAAGACACGTGCTCCAACATACCAGCATGTGTCTCTACAACCACGTCAAATTTCTTGCGCTCGGGAGTAAGATCACCAACAATCACAGTAGCCACCTCAGAGGCAGTTGAACCTTTGGCCCATCTGGAGAAGACAAATTTTGGCGAGCAATTATATATTTGTGTAACAAGCGATGATGCCTATTCAACATATCAATGAGGCTCGCTACTATCTCCGGATCAGGCTCAAGAGAACTATCACCTTCACGATCAAACACATTTATTCTACTTTTGACTTCATCAGCTGAATTAACAATATATAGTTGTGCAAACTTAGGACTTTCATCTTCAGAAGGAAGAAGAGGACCAATTCTGTGATAAACGACCCCATTCATTTTAAATACATATGGACCACCCCCAACGTTAACACTGTGATCAATTTGAGCACCAAGAGATGTGAAACAAAACATAGAATTATAATGTCTAATCAAGTGCATGAAACGGGCACAAACTGGGCCACCATTGAAATGAAGTAAATCCTTCAACGGACGGGGCCAATCAGCAAACTTTGGCAAAGAAATCTTGCCATCTCGGCAGCAACCGGTATAAATAGGCTGTCGAGGATTAGCATCATTATGACATGTGGACCCTTCATGAAACCAATAAAATGCCCCACATTTCCAACAGGTAAAGCCTGGCGCACCATAATAAGACCATCCCCGAGAAACAGCTGGCAAAAAGTTATAAATTAGTACACTTCATAAATCGGAACAACCAAAGAGACCACATATAAAAAAAGAGAATAAGCAAACACAGAATATTACCTTTAAGTAAAGAAATATATTCCTTAGGAAAAGGAGGTTGCATCGGTCGAACTGTAAAAAACATAAACATGCTAAAACCTTAAAGTAATTAAACATTGTTCACAGGTCAGTAGTAGAGAACGCTGTAGCAGTAAATGGATACCTTTTTTTCTTCCTGATCAAAAATCACAAATCAACTTGCGTTTGCGCCGATTGTACAAAATATCCAACCGATCCAAAATAGGTGTACCTAGGACTAAATATAACAAAAGTATCACTAACAAATCACATGAACAGATAGCACAAATATTTAAAAACACAAACACATCAATATATAATGAAACAAACCTAAAGGGGTTGGCCTGTAAGGAGGACCCGTGCTCAACAATGGGACAACACGTGGAGGAACAACTATCAACTCGTCGCCAAACTGATGGTCATGAAAAGTAGAATTTTCAGATGGCACATCAACAGAAGTGTCAACAAACTCGCCACCACCTGTTTCAACCACCTGGACATCAATCTCAACACCATCACTGTCATTCAACTGGCCTGCAAAAGAGGAAAAAGGAGACTGAAAACAGGAAAAAAAAACTAAAATATGTACACCAAATAAACAGATCAAAAAGATAACATACCAAAATAAGAATCAGAAATTGAAAGTGGTGGTACACCATTGGAAGAAGTAAACGAAGATACACCTGCAATCAGTGGTGGCGCTAGCAATTGATGCCAGTGATGTCAACAGCTCAAAGTTGTACATGTATGCAAACATATACGCTTAAATATAACTAGGATTAGCTTGCTAAGCACATTTTTGTGATGTCGCTTGACATCATAAAATACATGTAGCTTCGCCACTGCCTGCAATATAAAACAAACAGAAACACCCGATTATACATAAAAGAACACTGTAAACCTAAGCGTAAACCAACCCTGAGTACAATCAACAGGTCGCTTTCCCATATGGATTTCTTGTCGATGGCGACGTGCCTCTTGAGCACACAAAGATGCAAATCCATCTTCTAAAAAAAACACGTAAATAATTAGTCATCACAACACAACTAAATAGTAGAAAAAAAAATAAACAATGGTTCAAACCACACACCATTATGAGAAGAAGCAATAGAATGGAAATCCAATAAAGGACCAACTGCCCGGTGACCTCGCTGCACCCCAAACACAGCAGACCGTGAACGCGAAGATGGACGATCAGAAACTACCCCCAAGCGGACACGTCCAGCAGACGAAGCACGTACAATTTGGTATATACAATTTCTCCTACAATTTGCAGATCATTACATGCAGGCATTAGGTGAAATGGTATTCTCCGTCGGGAGATATGACATGCTGAAGCAAAAATCCCGTCATTTCCTCTTGAAGTGCTCGTATGCGGTCCTTTGGTAGGAGCCTATCCCGCATCTCCACCATCTTTAAAGAAGGAGATCAATATGAATATATTAGTTGTGTGTATATATATTAGATCATGATAAAAAAAATTGTGAATAGTGTTTACGTATCCAAAGATATCTTGCATCTCCGCTCCTTTCGGTCATAAAGCGAATGTTCTCGCAAACGTAGTATGCACATAAATTAGTCCTCTTTTCCTGCCTCATACACTTTACGAGAATAGAATTCAATCAGATAATAATCAAGCATGATAATGGTATTGAAACTAGAATTAAAGAGATGCGCGGACGTAGCTAGTACTACTTAATTACCTTGGACCGTCGCCATTTCAGCTGTGGTTTCCATTCACCGACAACCTCTTTGATGAACTTTTTCCAAACCCTGCCTGGCAAACAAAATGAATAAAGGAGTTATTAATTACTTGATATCAGAAAATGAACTAAAGAGGCCGACATAGTGCGATAATGATTGAAATTACCTGTCGAGCATCCTAAACGGGCTGATGTATTCTTGAGGGTCTTTACCTAGTGAGTCCAGTACTTCAACAATCTCTAATGATTAGCAGGATCCAGTGGAATCTGCGCACACGTTTGTATAAGCGGGCATGCATAACTCATCAACTACACTTAACATCGAGTAATCAAAAATAGAATTTGTAGTACAAGACAGTAACACTCACCTGAAGTTGTAAGGAAAAAGTATTTCTGGTCTGGTATTTAGTTCCTTCAAAAACATTAGCAAGCTATTCTCTGTGTCTTGTTTGTAGTTATTTAACACATCTTCATAAACGGTATTTGGGTCAATGAACCCAATGCCATAGACTCCATCTCTTTTCAATTCAAAAATCTTCATTCTGCATAATACCACACAAAAGAATATAGTGAGGATAATTACAGGCAATGAACGAGCTGAGCTAGAGACTTAAATTACAGAAAGAAATCACTTACAGACAATAGCAACTGACGAGAGATTTGTCGAGTGCGTCTTGATTGAATAATTGAAAAATTTCTGGAAATTCAATCCACACATCTTTTCCATGGAAGTAATGCTCTGGCTTGACTTTCACCATGAGGCTCTCTCGCTCGGCCTTTATTTCTCTCAGGTACCAGTCATGCAATATGCGCATTTGCGTTGATAGAAGCTTCTCCTCGTCAGACCTGACCAAAGGGTTCCCGGGGACATATTTCCCATGCTAGTTCCTTCGGATCCATCGTGGGGACTTCCTCGATGCCTAGGAGTTGTTCAACAGTGATACCCATCTCTCTAGCCATCTCTCTATCAGCGTCGGTTACCGCCTTATCGGTACTCACCTTGAGCGGGGGGATCGATTGCATTGCCTGTTCTCCGAGCTGGGGAACAGTTTTCCCGCTTTTATTACTACCTGTAAGGCTCGACTGCTGATTTTTTTGTTGATAATATGACTTGCTAATAGAGCGTTCATAGTCTGATCGCCTTTTCTTCACAGCCGGTTTAGCAAGATCCACAAAGTGTTGTACGACTTTCTTAGGTATTTTCTCCTTCGGCGGCGGGGGCGGTTTCGGTGCAAAATGGGCCTTCACTTGGGCATCCACGACCCCTTTGTTTTCCTCCTCAGTCATGTCGTAAGCTAACTTCTTTTTGGCAGGAGGCTCAGGTTTCTTCTTTGGTGCTCTCTTTCGCTTTGGAGTCGGCTCACGCGGCGGAGATCGATATCGCGTACTCGCGCTGGGCTCCGTCTCGAGGTGGGGTGGATTCGGCTGACGCGGCGGAGATCGATATGGCGGACTCGCGCTGCTCTCCGTCTCGAGGTGGGTTGGAGTCGGCTGACGCGACGGACTTGGAGGAGGAGTCGGTGGCCTTGGCACCGAGTTTGGAAACACGATGCATTCCTTTCTCCATACAATGAGACCACGTATGGCTTCTCCCAGTGTCTGCTCCCCTTGACCTGCAGGAAAGTCAAGCTCTAGTGAGTCATATCCCGACAGAACTTCATCCACCCCGACACGAGCATAGCCAGGTGGAATCGGATTGCCGTGGATGGTTGCTTCAGGTGCATTCGGTAAAGCAAAGCCGTCCGCCACCTTCATGGATATGTTCTTCATTTTCATATGTAGCTCACAAGTTGTCGTCTCTTGGATATCATCCACGGGGTAGTGAGCCAGCAGTGCCTCATCGGCCGGGACCCCCGTGGAACCCACGCTGCTTTTCAGCATAGATGGGATGGTACTATCCAATGCTGGATCTGGTTGCTCCTGCCGCTGAGACGCCCTTTGCTGGCTAATTGTGTCGATCTGCTCCTGCTGCCGCATGAAAGCGCGTTCCAACTCCGCGTTCTTTGATTCTACCTTTTGAAGCCGGTCTGCATCCTGCTTCTTCTGGTCTGCATCCTGCTTCTTCTTTCTCGCACGGCTTCTGTAAGTGTCGTTCCACTCCGCAAACCCCTCAACCCACGGAACAACGCCTTTGCCTCGTGTTCGTCCCGGGTGTTCAGGATTCTTGAGGGCGCGTGTAACACTAGTAGAAAAACGACCTTACGTGAGCCCCATTAGTGCCGGTTTGATAACGGCCCGGTACTAATGTGACCATTAGTCCCGGTTCCAACGGCTAGGGGGCGGACAGCATTAGTACCGGTTCGTGGCGTGCTTTTAGTCCCGGTTCGTGTCACGAACCGGGACTAAAGGGGTGGTGGCAGGCTTGTGTCAGGCATGGCCCCCACTAGCACATTTAGTACCGGTTCGTGTCACGAACCGGTACTAGAGGTGCACCTTTAGTCCCGGTTTGTATAACCAACCGTGACTAAAGGTATCACTATATATAGTGCTTCGTCCAGCCCGAGCCGAAGCTCTCTGTTTTTCCCCTCCACTCTGTTTTCTTCCCCTCTTGCTCGCGCTCACCTCCATTTTTGCCAAAATTTGTCAAGATTTGAAGGCACCCCATCCATCCAAGTGTTCACAAAGGTTAGCAACTTTGTCCTTTCATCTCTCATTGCTAGATTAGCTCTTGCAATGATCTATAAGTATAGTGATTTGTGGGTTTTAGTTTGGGAGTAATTATATGTGGTAGTTTATTTGATTTATATGCAATTTGAGCTCAAATTAACTTCTTAATTTGCATATGTAGGTGTGGTTTACTTAGTGCCTTCCCATCCCCGTCCTAAGCACCGTCGATCGCCCGCACCGTCCCGTCGCCGGCACCACCTTGGTGAGCCTCTTGTTCTTATCCTTTTTATTAAAAAAAATCATGTTTGTGTGATTTAGATAGTTACTTGTATAATTTTCTTACCCGTACGTTGTTTGTTATACATAGTGGCATGGTTTTGATATCCGTCCCCGTCGGCCCTCGTCCGGTTTATGATTCAGATGTGGTATATTCTCTTTTATAACTATTTGTTGCATTTCGTGTTTATGACAATTATGCCCATCAAGTTGACATAGATATTTTTATCTAGGAGGTATGTGAACCGGAAATTGTAACCGACCCTCTTGTCGAGAAGTTAAATTTAGTTGAAAAAGAAAACGAGTATTTGAAAGAAAAATTGAAAAGAATTAAAGAAGAGAAGATGAAACTGGAGTTGTATGTTGCCGATGTCGTCGATGATCACAAGATCAAGATGGATGCAATGCGCTTGAAGATTAGAAAGATTAGAAAATATGCCATTAATAATGAGGCTTGGTATCATTATGCTGTTGGATCAATTGTTACCTTAGTTGCGATCTTGATCGCATTTGTTGTTGCATTTAAATGCTTTAGCTAGAGAGTTTGTATGTTGTTTTATGAGAATAAGTGTGTATGGACTTTATGTATGAACTTGTATTAATTTGGTCTTTTCGGTGTTGTGTAATGAAGATGAGCCGGCAATGGATGTACGATGACCGATGCTCTCCCCAGTTCATTAATGGCGTGCATACTTTTCTGCTTGCGGCTGAGGCAAACAAGCGGCCGGATGGTTTTATGTATTGTCCATGTGCTGTCTGTAAGAATGATCAAAATTACTCTACCTCAAGAACCATTCACGTCCACCTGTTTACGTCCGGTTTCATGTCCGGCTATAACTGTTGGACCAAGCACGGAGAAAGAGGGGTTCTAATGGAAGAGAATGAAGAAGAAGAGGATGATGACAGCTATCCTGGCCATGGGTTCCCTGAATACGATGGTACTACAATGGGGGAAGAAGCTGAGCCGGCAACGGGGGAAGAAGCTGAAGAAGAGGCATCAGATGAGCCCGCTGATGATCTTGGTCGGGCCATTGCCGATGCAAAGAGAAACTGCGCAAGTGAAAAGGAGAAGCTGAAGTTGCAGCGCATGTTAGAGGATCACAAGAAATTGTTGTACCCAAATTGAGAAGATGACAAGAAAAAGCTGGGTACCACACTGGAATTGCCGCAATGGAAGGCAAAGAATGGTGTATCTGACAAGGGATTTGAAAAGCTGCTAATAATGTTAAAGAAGATGCTTCCAAAGGACAACGAATTGCCCGACAGTACGTACGAAGCAAAGAAGGCTGTCTGCCCTCTAGGATTAGAGGTGCAGAAGATACATGCATGCCCTAATGACTGCATCCTCTACCGCGGTGAGTACGAGGATTTGAATGCATGCCCGGTATGCGGTGCATTGCACTATAAGATCAGCCGCGATGACCCTGGTGATGTTGAGGGCGAGCGCCCCAGGAAGAAGATTCCTGCCAAGGTGATGTGGTATGCTCCTATAATACCACGGTTGAAACGTTTGTTCCAAAATAAAGAGCATGCCAAGTTGATGCGATGGCACAAAGAAGACCGTAAGAAAGACGGGAAGTTGAGAGTACCCGCTGACGGATCGCAGTGGAGAAAAATCGAGAGAAAGTGGAAGGACTTTGCAGATGATGCAAGGAACGTATGGTTTGGTTTAAGTGCAGATGGCATTAATCCTTTTGGGGAGCAGAGCAGCAATCATAGCACCTGGCCTGTGACTCTATGTATCTATAACCTTCCTCCTTGGTTGTGCATGAAGCGGAAGTTCATTATGATGCCAGTGCTCATCCAAGGCCCCAAGCAACCCGGCAACGACATTGATGTGTACCTAAGGCCATTGGTTGAAGAACTTTTACAGCTGTGGAGTATAGAAGGTGTACGTGTGTGGGATGAGCACAAACAGCAGGAATTTGACCTGCGAGCGTTGCTGTTTGTAACCATCAATGATTGGCCTGCTCTTAGTAACCTTTCAGGACAGACAAACAAGGGATACCACGCATGCACGCACTGTTTAGATGATACCGACAGTATATATTTGGATAAATGTAAGAAGAATGTGTACCTGGGACATCGTCGATTTCTTCAGATCAATCATGTCTTAAGAAAGAAAGGCAAGCATTTCAAAGGTGAGGCAGATCACCGGAAGAAGCCTCGCCACCGTACTGGTCATGATATACTTGATATGGTCAAGGATTTAAAAGTAATCTTTGGAAAGGGTCCTGGCGGACAATCTGTTCCGAATGACGCTGACGGACACGCACCCATGTGGAAGAAGAAATCTATATTTTGGGACCTACCATATTGGAAAGAACTAGAGATCCGCTCTGCAATCGACGTGATGCATGTGACGAAAAATCTTTGCGTGAACCTGCTAGGCTTCTTGGGCGTGTATGGGAAGACAAAAGATACACCGGAGGCACGGGAGGACCAGCAACGTATGCACGAAAAAGACGGCATGCATCCAAAGCAGTATCAGGGTCCTGCCAGCTACGCTCTTACCAAAGAAGAGAAGGAAATCTTCTTTCAATGCCTGCTCAGTATGAAGGTCCCGTCTGGCTTCTCGTCGAATATAAAGGGAATAATAAATATGACAGAGAAAAAGTTCCAGAACCTAAAGTCCCATGACTGCCACGTGATTATGACGCAACTGCTTCCGATTGCATTGAGGGGGCTTCTACCGGACAACGTTCGATTAGCCATTGTGAAGCTATGTGCATTCCTCAATGCAATCTCTCAGAAGGTAATCGATCCAGAAATCCTACCAAGGTTACAGAATGATTTGGTGCAATGTCTTGTCAGTTTCGAGTTGGTGTTCCCACCATCCTTCTTCAATATCATGACGCACGTCCTAGTTCACCTAGTCGAAGAGATTGCCATTCTGGGTCCTGTATTTCTACACAATATGTTCCCCTTTGAGAGGTTCATGGGAGTCTTAAAGAAATATGTTCATAACTGTGCTAGGCCAGAAGGAAGCATCTCCAAGGGCCATGAAACAAAGGAGGTCATTGAGTTTTGTGTTGACTTTATTCCTGACCTTAAGCCGATTGGTGTTCCCGAATCGCGGCATGAGGGCAGACTTGGTGGAAAAGGCACGCTAGGAAAGGACCAAGTAATATGTATGGACGGGCATTCTTGGGCGCAAGCACACTACACAGTTCTACAAAATTCCAGCTTGGTGGGTCCGTATATCGACGAACACAAGAATATTCTACGCTCCAAACACCCGGAGCAGTCTGACGACTGAATTACATGTGAAGACACGGGGACTTTCGGCGGTTGGTTGCAGACACGTCTCATGCATGACGACAGTGTTGGAGATGAGCTGTACTTGCTGTCCAAGTTACCATCTTCGACTATATTGACTTTCAATGGGTACGAGATAAATGGGAATACATTTTACACGATCGCCCAAGATAAAAAGAGCACCAACCAAAATAGTGGTGTCCGCTTTGATGCAGCAAACACCAATAGGCCAAAGGACACATATTATGATTACATAGAGGAGATATGGGAACTTGACTATGGACGTGAATTGAAGGTACCTTTGTTTCGCTGCAAATGGGTCAATCTGTCAGGAGGCGGCGTAAAGGAAGACCCGCGGTACGGAATGACAACAGTGGATCTCAACAATCTTGCGGGTTACCTACAGGCAGTCGGCTCTGATACCAACTTGTGACGCCCTCGACTTAATCGTGCACTAATCAAACACGCAAATGCACACGATCAAGCCTAAAGACTCACGGGAAGATATCACAACACAACTCTAGACACAAAATAAAATAATACAAGCTTTATATTACAAGCCATGGGCCTCGAGCGCTCGAATACATAAGCTTGAGCATACAAGCGTCAGCGAAAGCATTAGATATCTGAGTACAGATATAAAAGATAAAAAGATAAGCCTAAGAAGGCGTGGCAAAACAACGACAACGATCGAAAAGGCGCAGGCCTCCTGCCTGGGAGCCTCCTATCTACCCCTGGTCGTCGATGATCTCCACGTCGTAGTAGGCTCCACCGGAAGTGTAGTAGTAATCGTCGGTGGTGGCAGCTGACTCCTGAGATCCATCATCTGGTCGCAGCAATCGGGTATGGGGGAAAAAGAATAGCAAAGCAACCGTGAGTACTCATCCAAAGTACTCGCAAGACTGACATCAGAACTATACTAATTATGCATTGGTATCAAGTGAAAAGGCTGTATCTGTGGACTGTATAGCAGCAAAGCTAGAATAGAGAGAGAGGCCTAGCCTATCGAAGACTAGCATCTTCAGGGTCTTGCAGCATAAGAATAGTGCAGATTAGCATATTATTAATTAACAATCATGTTGAAACAAAGCCCAGAGATCCTTTCTCGACTCCCTGCGAGAAAGCAATCCCGGAGCTTACAATTAATTAACATGCATCCAGTTCAAGTAGTAATAGATCGGGATACAACACTGAGCGTCCTGTTACCGTGGACACGGCTATTCGAATAGATAACTTCCCTGCAGGGGTGCACTACTGTTACCCAGCACGCTCGATTACATCTGGCCGGACACACTTGCTGGGTAATGCCCGGCCTCGGGTAATCGACACGAAGCAGCGTCCTACCTAGGCTAAGCAGAGAGGTCCCCGCCGGTCTACATCCTAAGTGCTCAGGGGTCTTGGGCCATCGCCCTGTGCACTCCGGGTCGTTGCGTGCAGGGTCAGCCTCACCACGATGTGCCTGTGGGTATCTGCTGTCGCCCGACCGCAATGCTGAACTGGACGTCTGACAGAGCTTTCGGAAGAAACGTACAACGTGGAGGGGCCCATACCCATTATCCCGCGTGGTGGTAGTGCGTATAGGGCCAACGACCCACTCAGATCAATACCCAAATCCGTTAGCGCATTATTAGGAGCTCGCGGTGACGATCAGTACTCCTGTCGTCCCGTCTCGATGAAGTGCAACAAGGGCCAGGCCCATCCCTCTCTAGGGCGGTCTCTGCCTGCCTGGTTGCGCCTCGTAATTATCTCGCGGGTACCCTCACGGTCAACCCGACTTCACATCTCTCGCGGGTACCCCTCGGGGTCGACCCGACTTTTCCCGGGGACTGTAGTAAAAGTAGGGTATCCGTGTGTTCATCACATCAAGGGGAATCCGAGGAATCACCCTCGATGGATTCCTACTCGATGTAATCCGTCAAGGAGAACCAGGAGGAATCACCCTCGATGGTGTTCACACTTGCGGGGTTGCACGACAGAAGCTTCACCGGAGGTGGAGGAAGAGGAATCACCCTCGGTAATCCACGTCCGACTAGCTAAGCTACAAAGGTATCATCGGGAGTGAGTTAAGAGGTTTCACCCTCGTCACTCGAGGACAACTCTGAAGAGTCGGACAACTTAGGGGGTGTGCGGTGCTGTGCTGGTCTCAGCCCGACGATCACTTCGATCGGGGCACTTGTAGCTAAGCGGGGCAACTAGGACAAGGATGGGGCCACAGATGGATTTCATCCAACCTATACTAATCATTTAGGATATCAGGTAAAGTATCAACAGAAGTTACAATAAACAGGTTATGCATCATAATAGGATAAAACAATAGCAGCAGCAAATTCTAATGCAAGCAGGAGGGAGAAAGAATAGGTGATATAGGCATGCGTCAAGGGGGTTTTGCTTGCCTGGTTGCTCTGCTGAAAAGGAAGGAGGGTCGTCGGGAACGTAGTCGGACTCGGCAGCAACGTCGGTCTCGGAGCCTACCGGAGAGAAGAGGGGGGAAGAAACAGTAAATACAAGCAACAAATGCAATCACAGATGCTTGGCATGACAATAGGCTGTGCTAGGGTGCCCTAACGCAGTGCTACACGTGGCAGATGAAGCGGGGAATTAACTGGAACGTTTTCCCGGTTTCGGACATCTGTCAGACAGATGAACCGAAGGGGATGGTTCCATGTTTGCAGTGCTGGAGGCATCTGACAGGTATGTGGATGGCATAATCGGATTCTTCACATTTTTCTGATCGTTTTTCATATATAAATTATTTTAATCCGAGTTACGGTTTATTTTATATTAATTTTTGAAGTTTTAGTCAATCTCTGGATTCTACTGAATTTCTGCTAAGTCCTTAGTTTTAAGCATCAATTAGCTGTTTTCCAAAGGCTATATCTAGTGTTCTATCCATCCTATGGCTTTGTGTCTTATATCAATATTGATCACTTTCCTGTGATCTACAAGATGGTATCAATTGCATCTCTGTTAGATCCCTGTAACTTGTTTATTTTCTGCTCTAAAGTAGCTACCACAATAACTCTGTTTTCAGTCTTTTCTGTTCACAGAACATAGACTTTTGTCATTTTCATTGCATTTAATTCTTACACCGTTTGAATTTGGTCCAATGGAATGTTTTGAACCTTGTCAAGTGTACTACCTGCCCATATGAATTTTACTCATATTAACCTTCGTTTAGTTGCTGTTCAGGGTCTGTCCAGAGGGCTAGTCAATATAGCAGAGGCAAAGCTAGCTACTGCTACAGTAACATTCAGTTACTGTAGCAGAGCAGCAATACAGCAAGCAGGAGCAGCAGCGGTTTAGAGCAGCGGGAGCGCTTAGGAGCAGCAGCAGCAGCGGCAAGCAAGGCAGCAGCAGTAAGTAGCAGCGGCAGGGGCAGCAGCCGCAAGGGCAGCTAGCAGCGGCGCCAGCAGCACGGGCGGGAGCAGCGGGCGGCTGCGGTGAGGTACGCGAGAAGGGAGGGGCGCGCGGCGCAGGCGGGGGCGCGCGCGGGCGAGGGGAGCAAGGCGCGGGGGTGGCCGGAGGTGGGCATGGCAGCGACCACGGCGACGGCCCGAGCTCGGTAGGGTGCGTCTACGGCGCAGGAGCTCGAGATCGAGCGAGTTGGCGAGCTAGGAGGGAGCTACGGGCGTGCGGGAGGCCAGTGGGTGTACGCGTGCGACCAGAGGTTCATCGGAACCTCGCCGGTGACGAGTCCGAGCGGCAGTGGGTTCGGCAACGGTGGTGGCCGCATCTAGAGGTCGAAATCGACACCGAAAATAAAGGGGATGGATGCGGAGCTCACGTAGGGGGCGCACGGGGTCCCGTTGACGGTTTAGTAGCAGTAGGGGAGGAGATCGACGGCGGCGAAGCTGCGGCGACAGAGGAAGAAGAAGCAGTCGATCCTCTTGATGCGGAGGCGCCCGGCCTGATCTGGTCCTCGTAGCCGACGTGGACGACGATGGGGAAGCTGGTGGACACGCTCGTTCGTCAAGGGAGGGCCGGTGGCCGTGTGCAACGACGAGGCGGCGGCAATGGCGTTCGGGTCCGAGTGTGAAGAAGAGAACGAGAGGGGGAAGGGGAACTGAGGGACTAGGGTTCGGGGCGGTGAGGACGGCCTCGGGGGCGACTAGTAGGCGGGCAGGGGGGACCGATGGTCGTCACGCACGGCCTGGCGCGGCCATGGCCGGCAGATGGCTGCCACGCCCTCCCCTGTCCTCTGTAGCGTGAGGAGGGGATGAGGTGAGGTGGCTGGGCCGGCCTGATGGGCTAAGGCCCAGGGGGGTCAGGGGGTTTTCTTTTCTTTTTAAATCTTTCTGTTTTTCTTTTATTTGCTCAGTTTTCTATTTAGTTCAATATTATTTTAGTTCTACAAAATATAAAACTTGCTCCATAATTAGTGTTGTAAATTAGGTCACTGCCACAAAAAGCTTGGCACCTAAATAGTTTAGTTTAATATTTTATAATTTATAAAAGGCATTTAATTAATTGTTTTAGCTGCTGTTTCAATTATTATAGGACATTTAAATACTTTATAAAATATGGTTTTCGTCATGATAAATATCCAGGGATTATTTGCCACATTTTAAACATTTTAGTTTTGACATTTGAAAACTTTAGTTATTTGACTTTATTTTAAATTTGAATTTGAATTGTGTTTGAATCAAAGTGAGATTTAGCAACAGTGATTGTGATGACGTGGCACCATTAGCATGGGATTACTGTAGCTTAATTATCGGGGCGTTAGAAATCTCCTCCACTACAAGAAATCTCGTCCCGAGATTTAAGAGGTGGAGTAAGAGAGAATTGGTCTGGTTACGAAATTCAAACGAGCCTTCTTGTCACTTGTCGCTCTATTGCGTCTTATACCGGATTAGAACAAATGAGGGAGGGTGGCTTGTGGAAATTCATACGAAGCCAAAAGCAAGGAATACTTCGGAATCAATGTTGTACAGGAGAGTCAGGTTTCGATCCTGTGGAGCTGTAGTTAGTGTGGGTTAAAGGTAGGGAGAACGGTGACATCTTGCGCGGTCACGACAACAAGTCGTGTCAGAAGAAAGTTTGTCAGCTATGTCGGTACCATGGGCGGGGAACGAAGAGAACCATTTTCCTGCTCGCTAAGTCGAGGCGGACCAATAGGCAAGGTTCTCGTCCATCGGTGGTTACCGGAATGTCATCAACAATGTCATCAACAATGTCATCAACAATAGTGACAAGGTTTTATTTAGGGGTGCTGACTTAAGCAGGGAATTACCACTGCTCAGATAAAGTCAGATTATGAGAAAGGCTAAACAGACCAATGGAAAGGAATAGGTGATGATCTGATCCAACAGACCAATGGAAAGGCATAGTTGCAGACAATCCAGCGCTCCGGGAGAATGTGACGACGAGATCCTAATGTCAGAGTTAGTAAATCATTTAACCCGAAAGGATAAGAAATTCAGAGTCCCAGAGTAAGGATGAGGAATAAAAGATTCTAATACCACCCATTTGGCGACGTGGGCCCGTAAGCCACACAGTCATGTTAGTAAAACAGTTTTCGAAAGACTAGACTCAACTTCGGCCAAGGAGTTGGAAAGGGGCTACCTATAGGCAGTCGGCTCTGATACCAACTTGTGACGCCCTCGACTTAATCGTGCACTAATCAAACACGCAAATGCACACGATCAAGCCTAAAGACTCACGGGAAGATATCACAACACAACTCTAGACACAAAATAAAATAATACAAGCTTTATATTACAAGCCAGGGGCCTCGAGGGCTCGAATACATAAGCTTGAGCATACAAGCGTCAGCGAAAGCATTAGATATCTGAGTACAGATATAAAAGATAAAAAGATAAGACTAAGAAGGCGTGGCAAAACAACGACAACGATCGAAAAGGCGCAGGCCTCCTGCCTGGGAGCCTCCTATCTACCCCTGGTCGTCGATGATCTCCACGTCGTAGTAGGCTCCACCAGAAGTGTAGTAGTAATCGTCGGCGGTGGCAGCTGACTCCTGAGATCCATCATCTGGTCGCAGCAATCGGGTATGGGGGAAAAAGAATAGCAAAGCAACCGTGAGTACTCATCCAAAGTACTCGCAAGACTGACATCAGAACTATACTAATTATGCATTGGTATCAAGTGAAAAGGCTGTATCTGTGGACTGTATAGCAGCAAAGCTAGAATAGAGAGAGATGCCTAGCCTATCGAAGACTAGCATCTTCAGGGTCTTGCAGCATAAGAATAGTGCAGATTAGCATATTATTAATTAACAATCATGTTGAAACAAAGCCCAGAGATCCTTTCTCGACTCCCTGCGAGAAAGCAATCCCGGAGCTTACAATTAATTAACATGTATCCAGTTCAAGTAGTAATAGATCGGGATACAACACTGAGCGTCCTGTTACCGTGGACACGGCTATTCGAATAGATAACTTCCCTGCAGGGGTGCACTACTATTACCCAGCACGCTCGATTACATCTGGCCGGACACACTTGTTGGGTAATGCCCGGCCTCGGGTAATCGACACGAAGCAGCGTCCTACCTAGGCTAAGCAGAGAGGTCCCCGCCGGTCTACATCCTAAGTGCTCAGGGGTCTTGGGCCATCGCCCTGTGCACTCCGGGTCGTTGCGTGCAGGGTCAGCCTCACCACGATGTGCCTGTGGGTATCTGCTGTCGCCCGGCCGCAATGCTAAACTGGACGTCTGACAGAGCTTTCGGAAGAAACGTACAACGTGGAGGGGCCCATACCCATTATCCCGCGTGGTGGTAGTGCGTATAGGGCCAACGACCCACTCAGATCAATACCCAAATCCGTTAGCGCATTATTAGGAGCTCGCGGTGACGATCAGTACTCCTGTCGTCCCGTCTCGAGGAAGTGCAACAAGGGCCAGGCCCATCCCTCTCTAGGGCGGTCTCTGCCTGCCCGGTTGCGCCTCGTAATTATCTCGCGGGTACCCTCACGGTCAACCCGACTTCACATCTCTCGCGGGTACCCCTCGGGGTCGACCCGACTTTTCCCGGGGACTGTAGTAAAAGTAGGGTATCCGTGTGTTCATCACATCAAGGGGAATCCGAGGAATCACCCTCGATGGATTCCTACTCGATGTAATCCGTCAAGTAGAACCAGGAGGAATCACCCTCGATGGTGTTCACACTTGCGGGGTTGCACGACAGAAGCTTCACCGAAGGTGGAGGAACAGGAATCACCCTCGGTAATCCACGTCCGACTAGCTAAGCTACAAAGGTATCATCGGGAGTGAGTTAAGAGGTTTCACCCTCGTCACTCGAGGACAACTCTGAAGAGTCGGACAACTTAGGGGGTGTGCGGTGCTGTGCTGGTCTCAGCCCGACGATCACTTCGATCGGGGCACTTGTAGCTAAGCGGGGCAACTAGGACAAGGATGGGGCCACAGATGGATTTCATCCAACCTATACTAAGCATTTAGGATATCAGGTAAAGTATCAACAGAAGTTACAATAAACAGGCTATGCATCATAATAGGATAAAACAATAGCAACAGCAAATTCTAATGCAAGCAGGAGGGAGAAAGAATAGGTGATATAGGCATGCGTCAAGGGGGTTTTGCTTGCCTGGTTGCTCTGTTGAAAAGGAAGGAGGGTCGTCGGGAACGTAGTAGGACTCGGCAGCAACGTCGGTCTCGGAGCCTACCGGAGAGAAGAGGGGGGAAGAAACAGTAAATACAAGCAACAAATGCAATCACAGATGCTTGGCATGACAATAGGCTGTGCTAGGGTGCCCTAACGCAGTGCTACACGTGGCAGATGAAGCGGGGAATTAACTGGAACGTTTTCCCGGTTTCGGACATCTGTCAGACAGATGAACCAGAGGGGATGGTTCCATGTTTGCAGTGCTGGAGGCATCTGACAGGTATGTGGATGGCATAATCGGATTCTTCACATTTTTCTGATCGTTTTTCATATATAAATTATTTTAATGCGACTTACGGTTTATTTTATATTAATTTTTGAAGTTTTAGTCAATCTCTGGATTCTACTGAATTTCTGCTAAGTCCTCAGTTTTAAGCATCAATTAGCTGTTTTCCAAAGGCTATAGCTAGTGTTCTATCCATCCTATGGCATTGTGTCTTATATCAATATTGATCACTTTCCTGTGATCTACAAGATGGTATCAATTGCATCTCTGTTAGATCCCTGTAACTTGTTTATTTTCTGCTCTAAAGTAGCTACCACAATAACTCTGTTTTCAGTCTTTTCTGTTAACAGAACATAGACTTTTGTCATTTTCATTGCATTTAATTCTTACACCGTTTGAATTTGGTCCAATGGAATGTTTTGAACCTTGTCAAGTGTACTACCTGCCCATATGAATTTTACTCATATTAACCTTCGTTTAGTTGCTGTTCAGGGGCTGTCCAGAGGGCTAGTCAATATAGCAGAGGCAAAGCTAGCTACTGCTACAGTAACATTCAGTTACTGTAGCGGAGCAGCAATACAGCAAGCAGGAGCAGCAGCAGTTTAGAGCAGCGGGAGCGCTTAGGAGCAGCAGCGGCAAGCAAGGCAGCGGCAGGGGCAGCAGCCGCAAGGGCAGCTAGCAGCGGTGCCAGCAGCACGGGCGGGAGCAGCGGGCGGCTGCGATGAGGTACGCGAGCAGGGAGGGGCGCGCGCGGGCGAGGGGAGCAAGGCGCGGGGGTGGCCGGAGGTGGGCATGGCAGCGACCACGCCGACGGCCCGAGCTCGGTAGGGTGCGTCTACGGCGCAGGAGCTCGAGATCGAGCGAGTTGGCGAGCTAGGAGGGAGCTACGGGCGTGCGGGAGGCCAGTGGGTGTACGCGTGCGACCAGAGGTTCATCGGAACCTCGCCGGTGACGAGTCCGAGCGGCAGTGGGTTCGGCAACGGTGGTGGCCGCATCTAGAGGTCGAAATCGACACCGAAAATAAAGGGGATGGATGCGGAGCTCACGTAGGGGGCGCACGGGGTCCCGTTGACGGTTTAGTAGCAGTAGGGGAGGAGATCGACGGCGGCGAAGCTGCGGCGACAGAGGAAGAAGAAGCAGTCGATCCGCTTGATGCGGAGGCGCCCGGCCTGATCTGGTCCTCGTAGCCGACGTGGACGACGATGGGGAAGCTGGTGGACACGCTCGTTCGTCAAGGGAGGGCCGGTGGCCGTGTGCAACGACGAGGCGGCGGCAATGGCGTTCGGGTCCGAGTGTGAAGAAGAGAACGAGAGGGGGAAGGGGAACTGAGGGACTAGGGTTCGGGGCGGTGAGGACGGCCTCGGGGGCGACTAGTAGGCGGGCAGGGGGGACCGATGGTCGTCACGCACGGCCTGGCGCGGCCATGGCCGGCAGATGGCTGCCACGCCCTCCCCTGTCCTCTGTAGCGTGAGGAGGGGATGAGGTGAGGTGGCTGGGCCGGCCTGATGGGCTAAGGCCCAGGGGGGTCAGGGGGTTTTCTTTTCTTTTTAAATCTTTCTGTTTTTCTTTTATTTGCTCAGTTTTCTATTTAGTTCAATATTATTTTAGTTGTACAAAATATAAAACTTGCTCCATAATTAGTGTTGTAAATTAGGTCACTGCCACAAAAAGCTTGGCACCTAAATAGTTTAGTTTAATATTTTATAATTTATAAAAGGCATTTAATTAATTGTTTTAGCTGCTGCTTCAATTATTATAGGACATTTAAATACTTTATAAAATATGGGTTTCGTCATGATAAATATCCAGGGATTATTTTCCACATTTTGAACATTTTAGTTTTGACATTTGAAAACTTTAGTTATTTGACTTTATTTTAAATTTGAATTTGAATTGTGTTTGAATCAAAGTGAGATTTAGCAACAGTGATTGTGATGATGTGGCACCATTAGCATGGGATTACTGTAGCTTAATTATCGGGGAGTTAGACGGATGGAATCTTTGTAATAGTTAGGGTATATATGTGTTTTGGCAGTTGAAAGGCGAAGAAATATATCTTTAAGGACTGGATGCACTTCGTGTACAAAATGGACAATCTCTTTCGAAGTATCAGGGTTTCGGACGAAAACTCAGCTGTTACAAAGGCATTTCATTTTTTTAACTTATTTCAACTCCAGACTTTTTGTGAGTTCAACATGCACCATTCAAAGCCACATCATCAATTTTCAACCCTTTCTGACTTCATTCGCTATTTTTCATGCAATTACATGAATTTTTTGAGCTAAATGACCCTGAAATTGAAAAGCACTACAAATGAACTCTGAAAAGGTTGAAAGTTTGCATGGTATCATCATTTCACCCACATAGCATGTGCTAAAAAGTTGAGAGGGTTACGGCAAAAACTGGATCCACTTCGTGTACAAAATGGACAATCTCTTTCGAAATATCAGGGTTTCGGACGAAAACTCATCTGTTACAAAGGCATTTCATTTTTTTAACTTATTTCAACTCCAGACTTTTTGTGAGTTCAACATGCACCATTCAAAGCCACATCATCAATTTTCAATCCTTTCTGACTTCATTCGCTATTTTCCATGCAATTACATGAATTTTTTGAGCTAAATGACCCTAAAATTGAAAAGCAGTACAAATGAACTCTGAAAAGCTTGAAAGTTTGCATGGTATCATCATTTCACCCACATAGCATGTGCTAAAAAGTTGAGAGGGTTACGGCAAAAATTGGATGCACTTCGTGTACAAAATGGACAATCTCTTTCGAAGTATCAGGGTTTCGGACGAAAACTCATCTGTTACATAGGCATTTCATTTTTTTTAACTTATTTCAACTCCAGATTTTTTGTGAGTTCAACATGCACCATTCAAAGCCACATCATCAATTTTCAACCCTTTCTGACTTAATTCGTTTTTTTCATGCAATTACATGAATTTTTTAAGCTAAATGAACCTGAAATTGAAAAGCACTACAAATGAACTCTGAAAAGGTGGAAAGTTTGCACGGTATCATCATTTCACCCACATAGCATGTGGTAAAAAGTTGAGAGGGTTACGGCAAAAACTGGATGCACTTCGTGTACAAAATGGACAATATCTTTCGAAGTATCAGGGTTTCGGACGAAAACTCATCTGTTACAAAGGCATTTCTTTTTTTTTAACTTATTTCAACTCCAGACTTTTTGTGAGTTCAACATGCACCATTCAAAGCCACATCATCAATTTTCAACCCTTTCTGACTTCATTCACTATTTTTTCATGCATTTAATGAATTTTTTGAGCCAAATGACCCTGAAATTGAAAAACACTACAAATGAACTCTGAAAAGGTTGAAAGTTGGCATGGTATCATCATTTCACCCACATAGGATGTGCTAAAAAGTTGAGAGGGTTACGGCAAAAAATGGATGCACTTCGTGTACAAAATGGACAATCTCTTTCGAAGTATCAGGGTTTCGGACGAAAACTCATCTGTTACAAAGGCATTTTCATTTTTTAAAATAACCTAAGAATTACCAAATTGAATATAATGATAAAACACACTAATATTAAACAGCAGAAAAAAGAATCACTGATAAATCTATTTTTAAAGCAAAGTTATTCACAAACTAGTGATTCACACAAATTTCAAATAATTCAAATTTAAACTATTCAAATTTGAAAAGTACTGGCACTAACAGAAAGTTTATAATTTTTGTGACCTATAGCAAAAAGATTCACTCAGAAACTCTAAATATTTGGCTGTAAGTAGAAACAAAAGAAAATAAATAAAGCAAAAAAAATGGAAAAAAAGCCCGCCTACTGGGCCGCCACGGCCTGCATACGACTAGAAACCCAACCTCTAGTTGGGCCAGGATGCAGGCCCGCACGGCCCAATAGGCCCACAGGGCAGCACAAGTTCGGTAGGCCCACAAAGGCCTGCTAAGAGAGGAGCTCGACACGGTAGCCGCGGCAGGGCTTATAAACCGCTGCAAGCTCCTCTTAACTAGCGAGGTGGGACTAAACATTCGACACGGGAAGCCAGGCCTTTAGTCCCGGTTGGTGGCTCCAACCGGGACTAATGACCCCCCTTTAGTCCCGGTTGGAGCCACCAACCGGGACTAAAGGCTTGGCTTCCCGCCGGTGGCCTGGCCAAAATTCACCTTTAGTCCCGGTTGGTGGCTCCAACCGGGACTAAAGGTCTCCGCATATATATACAACACTTGAAATTTTTTCACAGTTCTCTGCTTCTTCGATCACTACAGAGGAGATCGCCGCGCCGCCAGGCTGCCGCCGTACGCGCCTGCCCCGACGCCATCTCGCCTCCCCCGATGCCGGAGCTCGTCGCCGCCCCCGACGCCGGCCGCCCGCGCCTTCTCCCCGATCCCCGACGCCGGACGCGCCCTCCTCCTCGAGCCCCGACGCCGCCCGCGACGCCGCCCGCGCCCTCCTCCCCGAGCTCCTCGCCGCGCCGCCTGCCCCGACGGCGTCGCCGCCCCCGACGCGCCGCCCACGCCCTCCTCCCCCTACCGCCCGCGACGCCGTCGTCGCCTCGACCCCCCGCTGTGAGCTCGCCGCCCCATCCTCTCCGGCGATTTTTTTTTCACTAGATGATTAGATATGCTTAGTTATAGTATATATGTATGTATATATGTGTATACAATGTATAGAAAAAAGTTGAGGAATTTTGACATTTGATCCAATGTATAGCAATTAGTATATATGTATGTATACAATGTATAGAAAACATTTGAGGAATTTTGACCAAGCATAGAAAAAATTTGCATAGAAAAAAGTTGCATATTTTAATGTTGTATTTGCAAAAGTTTGTCATGTATTTGCAAAATCAAGTGAACAAGAATTACAAAAATCATAATCAAGCATGTAAAAAATGTTAAATTTGCATAGAGAAACATTTTTGGCGTCGACGATGCCCGGCCCGCATCCTCGTCGTCGACTCGATGGCGACGACCTACTTCAGAGGCGCCATGTCCGGGACTGGGCTCCGCCAGGCTGGCACTGGGAGGTGCTACCTTCCAGGGCGCGCAGCTTGGTGAGGAACCGGGCTCCCGTCGTCGACCCGGAGCTTCTTTGGTGGCGTTCGCGTGGGCCACTTTCGGTGCGGAGGCAGCCGGCCCCGCCAGAGGTGGTACGTCGCCGTGTCAGGGAGGAGGATGAGCACATCCGTTGCTACATGGTTGCGTTGGACGTCAGGTTCTGCAATACCTGGCCGGTTCTTCAGGGATCTCACCCGAGCTATGATCCTGTGATGGTTCCTTCTCTTTGGGTGTCCACCGCCCGCGCCTCAGGAACCGCGAGTGAACTAGATTCTTCGATAATATTCGATCTGTATTAGCTAGTGATGTTATATGATAATATTCGAGATGTATTAGTGATAATTAATACTCGAGATGTATTCGAGATTATATTCGATAATATTCGAGACGATGTATTCGAGATTATATTCGATGATGCATATTATCTGGATTATTCGAGATGCATATTATCTACTATGATTCAGTTTTTCCTTATTGATTGCATTCTAATTTGAATACTAAATTGTTTTGTCTTTCTTCTGGATTAGTTAATATAAGCTATGGACAATACCGGCAGAGACGGAGAAGAGATCATGTTCGACATCATACGCTCCCCGAGCCCAGATGAGAATGAACCCGAAGATGACGGCTCGCAATATCTTAATAATTCCGGTGAGGGAGTATTAATATTTGATGAAGACGAACGAAGAGACGAAGGCCACAACAATGATGACGAAGGAAATGTTCTTCAAATAACAAAGACCGGCGAGGTATATATATATAAGGCCTCTGGTGATCATTACATGTATTAATTGATTTATATATATTAACGAATCGATCTTTCTTCTTTTAGCCCTCCGGATCGAGCAAATCTTCTATAAGCAGGGCAGTACGAGGCCCGACCAGAAGGTTGCAGGCTGGCATAAAGTACAACATCGATGCCATCAATAATAATGGCGAACCGTTTGCTCCTAAAAAGAATGCGGACAAATTTACTCGTCAATGCGGAGTTATTGTCAGGGACCAAATCCCGATCTCCGTTCAAGAATGGAATAAGCCAGCAAAGGGAGATCAAGGAGTTACTTTTGTCGACGGAAGAGCAAAAGATCTGCTTTGGGAATCGCTCATGGCACATTTCACCCTACCAGATCATTTCACAGATGAAGAACAGGAGAAAGTCAAGAAGAGTGCTCTTAAGAAGATGGCGATAGCATTCAACAACCACAAGAAAAGAATATGGGCCAAGTACCAAGCAGACGGAAAGAAGACTCCAGCATTCGAGGGAACACTAGAGAAGGCAAAAGATCACTGGGACGCTTTCGTGCAGTTCAAGGAATCGGAAGAAGCTAAGGAACGGTCGAGAATAAACAAGAACAATGCTGCGAAAAAAAAGTGGCACCATACTCTGGGGCCAGGTGGCTACCAGGTCGGCCGGCCTAAGTGGGATCTCGCTGAGGAACAGATGATTGCTGCAGGGGTCACTCCAGTTACATTGAGTTGGCCCCCCAGGTGCAGGACTTGGTTTTATGCGCATGGGGGGGAGTTGGACCCAGAGACAGGGCTGGTTATGGAGCGGGCAAGTCTTAAAGAAGCCTCCGACGCTTTACTTGTTGCAATAGAAGATGCTCGAACAGGAAAGTACAAGCCCAACAGAGAGAATGATGAGCTTACGCGTGCCCTGAAGAATCCTGAACACCCGGGACGAACACGAGGCAAAGTCGTTGTTCCGTGGTTTGAGGGGTTTGCGGATTGGAACGCCACTTACAGAAGCCATGCGAGAAAGAAGCAGCAGGAGGAGGAGCAGAGGAAGCAGCAGGAGGAGCAGAGGAAGCAGGAAGCAGACCGCCTTAAACTGGTAAAATCAAAGCACGCGGAGTTGGAACGCGCTTTCCAAAGGCAGCAGGAGCAGATCGACTCACTTAGCCAGGAAAGGGCGTCTCAGCGGCAGCAGCAAGCAGATCCAGCATTGGATACAACCGTCCCATCTATGCGGAAAAGCAGCGTGGGTTCCACCCCGGCCGATGATGCACTGCTGGATAGATACCATGTGGATGATATCAAAGATACGACACCTTGTGAGCTACACATGAAAGTGAAGAACATATCCATCAAGGTGGCGGATGGCTATGCTTTAACAAATCCTCCTGAAGCAAACTTCCATTGCAATCCGATTCCAGCTGGCTATGCTCGTGTCGGGGTTGATGAAGTGATGTCAGG
Source organism: Elymus sibiricus (assembly GCA_039707655.1). Lineage (NCBI taxonomy): Eukaryota > Viridiplantae > Streptophyta > Magnoliopsida > Poales > Poaceae > Elymus > Elymus sibiricus. The sequence goes on along the minus strand of CM077664.1, from coordinate 372,529,498 downwards.
ATATTACGAGCTACAGCTTGACATTCCTGGAGGTGACGAGGAGCGCACACTGGGAGAGGCCATACATCGTATCATTCTATAGAGAAAGGATTGCATCGTCTTTCCAAGGCCACCGACTCCTCCTCCAAGTCTGCCACCGCGTCAGCCGACTCCAACCCTGCCCGAGACGCAGCGCGGTGCTAGTCCGCCACCGCGTCAGTCGCGTCCACCACCCCACCCCGAGATGGAGCCCATCAGCGCGAGTCCGCCATATCGATCTCGGGCGCGTCCGCCTTCTCCAAAGCGGAAGAGAGCACCAAGCAAGAGAGCCTCTCCTCCTGCCAAAAAGAAGTTGCCTTACGAGATGACTATCGAGGAAAACAAGGCCGAAGTGGCTGCCCAAGTGAAGGTCCATTTTGCACCGAAACAGCCCCCGCCGAAGGAGAAAATATCTGATGAAGTCATACAACACTTTATTGATAATGCTCAACCGACTGTGAAGAGGACGGACTCAGACTATGAGCGTTCTATTAAGAAGTTATATAAGGCACAAAAAGATAAGGAGTCGAGCTCGAGCCAAGCAAGGAGTAGTAAATGCGGGAAAACTGTTCCCCAGCTGGGAGAACAGGCAGAGCAATCGATCCCCCCGCTCATTGTACAATCACATGGTGTGAGTACCGCCAATCAGCCGGTAATAACCGACGCTCATAGACAGATGGCTAGAGAGGCCGGTGTCACTGTTGAACAACTCCTAGGCATCGAGGAACTCCCCAAGAATCAAGATCACGAAGTAGCATGGAAATATGTCCCCGGCCAAGATCTAGTCAGGGAGGTCAAGAATCTATCAACGAGAATGCGCAATTTGCATGACTGGTACCTAAGAGAAGTCAAGAAGGGGCGAGATTCCCTCATGGTGAAAGTCAAGGAAGAGCATTACTTCAATGCAAAAGATTTGTGGGTTGAGTTTGAAGAAATGTTTCAGTTATTCAATCAGGACGCACTTGACAAATCTCTCGTCAGTTGCTATTGTCTGTAAGTGATTTCTTTCTGTAATTTAAGTCTCTAGCTGTGCTCGTTCGTTGCCTGTAATTATCCTCACTATATTCTTTTCTGTGGTATATATTATGCAGAATGAAGATTTATGAAATGAAAAGAGATGGACGCTCTGGCATTGGGTTCATTGACCCAAATACCATTAATGAAGAGGTGTGGTCACGTCACCCAAAAGAGACAGAGAAGAACTTGCTACAGTTTTTGAAGCAAGTAAATACCAACCCCGAAATAGTATTTCCTTACAACTTCGGGTGAGTGTTACTGTCTTGTACTAAAAATTCTATTTTGCTTACTAGATGTTAATAAGTGTAGTTGATGAGTTATGCACATGCCCGCTTAATTATACAAACATGTGCGCATGCAGTTTTCACTAGATCCTGCTAATCATTGAAGTTGACGAGGGAAAAGTTAAAGTATTGGACTCACTACTTAAATAACCTAAAGACTACTTAATCGTGAAGGGGATGTTCGACAGGTAATTTCAATCATTATCGCACTATGTCAGCCTCTTTAGTTCATTTCCTGATATCAACTAATTAATAACTCCTTTATTCATTTTCTTTGCCGGGTAGGGTTTGGCAAAGCTTCATCAAACAGGTCCCAGGCGCATGGAAACAAGAGCTGAAATGGGTGCGACCCAGGGTACGTAATTAAGTAGTACTAGCTACGTGTCCGCGCATCTCTTTAATTCTAGTTTCAATATCATTAGCATGCTTGATTAATTATTATCTGATTGAATTCTATTCTCGTAAAGTGCATGAGGCAGAAGTCGGGGAATAATTTATGTGCATACTACGTTTGCGAGAACATTCGCATTATAACGTCCGAAAGGAACAGATCTGAAAGACAACTTTAGGTACGTTTGCCAGAACACTATCCACATTTTTTTATCATGATCTAATATATATACACACAACTAATATATTCATCTTGATCTCCTTCTTTAAAGCTGACGGAGATGCGGGAAAAGCTCCTACCAACGGACCGCATACGAGCACTTCAAGAGGAAATTGCGGGATTTTTGGTTGACCAGGTCATAGATCCCAAAGGAGTATACCATTACTGCTATTAATGCGCCTGCATGTAATTATCGGCAAATTGTAGGAGAAATTGTATATATATGTACCAAATTGTATATATATATGTGTATGCGCATGCATATGGTCGTACGAGAAATTCTATTTATATATGCATGACGTGTACAGTATGTATGTAGTAGCGTAAAATATGTTTGAAATGAAAAAGAATTAAATAGAAAACACAAAATTAAAAGGAAAAATAAAGCATAAACCCCTAAACCCCTATACCTTTTAGTCACGGTTGGTGTGACCAACCGGGACTAAAGGCCCCCCAGCCCCCGGCGCGGGCTCGTGCCACGTGGTGCCTTTTAGTCCCGGTTGGTGTTACCAACCGGGATTAAAGGCCCCCAGCCCCCGGCGCGGGCTCGTGCCACGTGGTGGGCCTTTGGTCCCGTGCCGTGACTAACCGGGACTAAAGGGGGGGGGCCTTTAGTCCCGACCCTTTAGTGCCGGTTGTTGAACCGGGACTAAAGGCCCTTACGAACCAGGACTATAGGCTGATTCTGCACTAGTGTAAGCTCGTCGTTCTCTCTCTCGGACTGGAACGCCCCCGTTCGAGCCTCTTCTATTGCTTCAAGTAAAGCGTCTGAGGCTTCTTTAAGACTTGCCTGTTCAATAATCTCCCCTATCTTTGGGTCCAACTTTCCCCCATGCGCATAAAACCAAGCCCTGCACCTGTCGGGTCAACCCACTGTTTTTGGAGTGACCCCTGCAGCAATCATCTTTTCCTCAGATTCATCCCACTTAGACAACCCAGTCTTGTAGCCACCTGGCCCCAGAACATGGTGAAACTTCTTTTTCTCAGCATTTATCTTGTTTTTCCTTGACCGTTCCTTAGCTGCTTCCGATTCCTTGAACTCCACATATAAGTCCCAGTGATCTTTTACCTTCTCTAGTGGTCCAGTGAATTCTGGACTCTTCTTTTCTGCGTTGATGTAGTTGGCCCATAATCTTTTCTTCCAAGTCTGGAATTGTGTGGGCATCTTCTTAAGAGCACACTTCTTGACTTTCTCCCGTTGGAGATCTGTGAAACCCTCTGATTGGGTGAAATGTGACATGAGCGTATCCCAAAGAAGATTTTTTGCTCTTTCGTCGACAAAACTAACTCCTCGATCTTCCTTTGGCTTATTCCATTCTTGAACGGTGATTGGGATTTGGTCCCTAACAATAACTCCGCATTGATGTATAAATTTGTCTGCATTCTTTTTAGGAGCAATCGGTTCGCCATCTTCTTTGATTTCATCGATGTTGTACTTTATGCCATCGGGCAACTTTTTGGCCGGGCCTCGTACTACCCTTGTAGAAGATTTGCTCGATCCGGAGGGCTAAAAGAAGAAAGATTCGTTAATATATATATATATATACAAATCAATTAATATATGTAATGATCACCAGAGGCCTTATATATATATATATACCTCGCCGGACTTTGTTAATTGAAGAACATTTCCTTCGCCATCATTGTTTGTGTGCCCTTCGTCTATTGGTTCTTTCTCAATTCCCTCATCGGACTCGTTCAGATATTGTGAGCCATCATCTGGTTCAATCTTTGGGTTTTGGGAGCGTATCATGTCGAACATGATATCCTCTTGATCATGGTCGTCTCTGCCGCTATAGTCCATAGCTTAACTAATCCAGAAGAAAGATAAAACAATTAGTATTCTCTTGATCATGGTCGTCTCTGCCGCTATAGTATTCAAATTAGAATGCATTCAATAAGCAAAAACTAATAAATTTCGAATAATCCAGTTAATGCATCATCGAATATTATCACTAATACATCTCGAATATTATCATATAACATCACTAATACAGCTCGAATATTATCGAATAATCCAGTTGACTCGCGGTTCCTGAGGCACGGGCGGTGGACACCCAAAGAGAAGGAACCATCACAGGATCATAGTTCGGGTGAGATCCCTGAAGAACCTGCCAGGTATTGGAGAACCTGACGTCCAACGCAACCATGTAGCGACGGACGTGCTCGTCCTCCTCCCTGACACGGCGACGTACCACCTCCTCGAGGGCCGGCTGCCTCCGCACCGACAGTGGCCCAAGCGACCGCCACCGCCACCAAAGAAGCTCCGGGTCGACGACGGGAGCCCGATTCCTCACCAAGTTGCGCGCCCCGGAAGGTAGCACCTCCCAGTGCCAGCCCGGCGGAGCCCAGTCCCGGACATGGCGCCTCTCAAGCAGGTTGTCGCCGCCGAGTCGACGACGAGGATGCGGGCCGGGCATCGTCGACCTCGAGAACAAATTCTTATGAAGACAAATTCCTATGCAATAATTATCATTTTATTATGCTACTCATATTTAATAAACTTTTACATATCCATCTAACATTCATCTACACACAAAAATACATCTAACATTCATCTACATATCCATCTAGCATTCATCTACATATCCATCTAACATCTATCCATCTACATATCCATCTAACATTCATCTACACACAAAAATACATCTAACATTCATCTACACACAAAAATATCTCTAGAAAGCTGGGAGCCGGAGCTAATTAACCTGCCATGTCGGCATCTTAACCGCGGCAATCGCCAGAGCTAATCACAGCCACTGGAGTTGCCCGTCCGGCCAACTCCGGCCACGGGAGCTCGCGTGGGTGGGAGCACTAGAAAGCTAGGAGCCGCGCGCTTCGGATGGTGGTTGCTGGGTGGCCGGGGGTGAACGGAATCGACGGCCACGTCGAGGTTTGCGGCGGCGCCGATACGGGTTAGAGCGAGCGCTCGCTACGGAGCTCAAACGGGCTGGCCAAGGGGTGCGCTGGTCGTCTGGGAGGCCTAGGAGAGCGATGCCGCACTCGACATCATCAGACGCGGGTTGTGGCCGCGGCAGCAATAAGAGGCGGCGGAGGCAGGAGCTTCGGTGCGGGCAACGGCTAACCAGAGCGAGCAAATTAGCTAGGGAAGAAGAGGAAGAGGAGCGGGAGCTCACCACGAAGCAGTCGAGCCGATCAGCGGGCTCGGGGAAGCGTCGGAGCAAGCTAATCGATGGAGTCAATCGCCGGTGCCCGAGGTGGAAGAAGGGGCCGTAGTCGACGCAGAAGGGCCTCCTCGTCTCGATCCGGCGTCGGGCAGAGGCGGCAGAGGGGGCGGAGGCGCGCGTCGGCGAGGTGAGGCGCAAGGAGGAGAGCAAGGAGGAGAGCGGCGCCGGGCGAGGGAGAGGAAGATTTGGGGGAGAAGGGGGCAGTTTAAATACCCAGAGGCCTTTAGTCCCGGTGCGTGGCACCAACCGGGACTAAAGGTCTGTATTCGGCGGTCCAAATTACGAGCGGGAGAAGGACCTTTAGTCCCGGTTGGTGGTGGCAACCGGGACTAAAGGTGTTTTTCATGTTTTCTGTTTTTGTTTTTTGCTTTATTTTTTTACTTTTGTTTCTACTAATTAACAGGCAATATTTAGAGTTTTTGAGTGAATCTTTTTGCTTTAGGTCACAAAAATTATAAACTTTTCGCTAGTGCCAGTAGTTTTCAAATTTGAATAGTTTAAATTTGAATTCTTTGAAATTTGTGTGAATCACTAGTTTGTGAATAACTTTAGTTTAAACTTATTTCAACTCCAGACTTTTTGTGCATTCAATATGCACCATTCAAAGCCACATCCTCAAATTTCAACCCTTTCTAACTTCATTTGCTATTTTTCATGCATTTAATGATTTTTTTTGAGCTAAATGACCTTGAAATTGAAAAGCACTACAAATGAACTCTGAAAATGTTGAAACTTGGCATGGTATCATCATTTCACCCACATAGCATGTGCTAAAAAGTTGGGAGGGTTACGGCAAAAACTGGATGCACTTCGTGTACAAACTGGACCATCTCCTTCGAAGTATCAAGGTTTCGGACGAAAACTCATCTGTTACAAAGGCATTTCATTTTTTTAAACTTAATTCAACTCCAAACTTTTTGTGCATTCAATATGCACCTTTCAAAGCCACATCCTCAAATTTCAACCCTTTCTAACTTCATTTGCTATTTTTCATGCATTTAATGATTTTTTTGAGCTAAATGACCCTGAAATTGAAAAGCACTACAAATGAACTCTGAAAAGGTTGAAACTTGGCATGATATGATCATTTCACCCACATAGCATGTGCTAAAATGTTGGGAGGGTTACGGCAAAAACTGGATGCACTTCGTATACAAACTAGACCATCTCCTTCGAAGTATCAAGGTTTCAGACGAAAACTCATCTGTTACAAAGGCATTTCATTTTTTTAAACTTATTTCAACTCCAGACTTTTTGTGCATTCAATATGCACCTTTCAAAGCCACATCCTCAAATTTCAACCCTTTCTAACTTCATTTGCTATTTTTCATGCATTTAATGATTTTTTTGAGCTAAATGACCCTGAAATTGAAAAGCACTACAAATGAACTCTGAAAAGGTTGAAACTTGGCATGGTATCATCATTTCACCCACATAGCATGTGCTAAAAAGTTGGGAGGGTTACGGCAAAAACTGGATGCACTTCATGTACAAACTGGACTATCTCGGCTACTCACTAGAGAAGAAAGTGATCACGGTGAAGCCGATCACATCCCAGAGTGGGATCTTGGGGTATAAAACTTTTTCTTCGCGTGTGTCCCTTTGCGCCATAACCATGGACATTCTTCATCATTTGACAGGATGCTTGGGTCAGTCTTCACTGTGAAGGGAGGAATTTCATGAAACTTTTCATAATCTTCTGACATGTCTGTCTTGTCCTCCACTCCCACGATGTTTCTTTTCCCTGAAAGAACTATGTGGCGCTTTGGCTCACCGTATGATGTATTCGCTTCCTTATCTTTCCTTTTTCTCGGTTTGGTAGACATGTCCTTCACATAGAAAACCTGCGCCACATCATTGGCTAGGACGAATGGTTCGTCTGTGTACCCAAGATTGTTGAGATCCACTGTTTTCATTCCGTACTGTGGGTCTACCTTTACCCCGCCCCCTATCAGATTGACCCATTTGCACCGAACAAAGGGACCTTAAACTCACGTCCATAGTCAAGTTCCCATATCTCTTCTATGTAACCATAATATGTGTCCTTTTCCCTATTGGTGTTTGTTGCATCAAAGCGGACACCACTGTTTTGGTTGGTGCTCTTTTTATCTTGGGCGATCGTGTAAAATGTATTCCCATTAATCTCGTACCCTTTGAAAGTCAATATAGTCGAAGATGGTGACTTGGCCAACAAGTACAACTCATCTCCAACACTGTCGTCATTCATGAGATGTGTTTGCAACCAACCGCCGAAAGTCGCCATGTGTGTACGTTTAATTCAGGGGTCAGACTGCTCCGGGTTCTTGGAGCGTACAATATCCATGTGTTTCTCGATATACGGAGCCACCAAGGTGAAATTTTGTAGAACTGTGTAGTGTGCTTGGGCCCAAGAATGCTCGTCCCTACATATTACTGAATCCTTTCCTAGCGTGCCTTTTCCACTCAGTCTCCCCTCATGCCGCGATTCAGGAACACCAATCGACTTAAGGTCAGGAATAAAGTCAGCACAAAACTCAATAACCTCCTCTGTTTCATGGCCCTTGGAGATGCTTCCTTCTGGCCTAGCACGGTTATGAACATATTTCTTTAAGACTCCCATGAACCTCTCAAAGGGGAACATATTGTGTAGAAATACAGGACCCAGAATGGCAATCTCTTCTACTAGGTGAACTAGGACGTGCGTCATGATATTGAAGAAGGATGGTGGGAACACCAACTCGAAACTGACAAGACATTGCACCAAATCATTCTGTAACCTTGGTAGGATTTCTGGATCGATTACCTTCTGGGAAATTGCATTGAGGAATGCACATAGCTTCACAATGGCTAATCGAACATTTTTCGGTAGAAGCCCCCTCAATGCAACCGGAAGTAATTGCGTCATAATCACGTGGCAGTCATGAGACTTTAGGTTTTGGAATTTTTTCTCTGCCATATTTATTATTCCCTTTATATTCGACGAGAAGCCAGACGGAACCTTCATACTGAGCAGGCATTCAAAGAAGATTTCCTTCTCTTCTTTGGTAAGAGCGTAGCTGGCAGGACCTTCATACTGCTTTGGATGCATGCCGTCTTTTTTGTGCATACGTTGCTGGTCCTCCCGTGCCTCCGGTGTATCTTTTGTCTTCCCATACACGCCCAAGAAGCCTAGCAGGTTCACGCAAAGATTTTTTGTCATGTGCATCACGTCGATTGCGGAGCGGACCTCTAGGACTTTCCAATAGGGTAGGTCCCAAAATATAGATTTCTTCTTCCACATGGGTGCGTGTCCATCAGCGTCATTCGGAATAGATTGTCCGCCAGGACCCTTTCCAAAGATTACTTTTAAATCCTTGACCATATCAAGTATATGATCACCAGTACGGTGGTCAGGCTTCTTCCGGTGATCTGCCTCACCTTTGAAATGCTTGCCTTTCTTTCTTAAGAGATGCTTGATCGGAAGAAATCGACGATGTCCCAGGTACACATTCTTCTTACATTTATCCAAATATATACTTTCGGTCTCATCTAAACAGTGCGTGCATGCGTGGTATCCCTTGTTTGTCTGTCCTGAAAGGTTACTAAGAGCAGGCCAATCATTGATGGTTACAAACAGCAACGCTCGTAGGTCAAATTCCTGCTGTTTGTGCTCATCCCACACACGTGCACCTTTTATGTCCCACAGCTGTAAAAGTTCTTCAACTAATGGCCTTAGGTACACATCAATGTCGTTACCGGGTTGCTTAGGGCCTTGGATGAGCACTGGCATCATAATGAACTTCCGCTTCATGCACAACCAAGGAGGAAGGTTATAGATACATAGAGTCACAGGCCAGGTGCTATGATTGCTGCTCTGCTCCCCAAAAGGATTAATGCCATCTGTACTTATACCAAACCATAAGTTCCTTATGTCACCTGCAAACTCCGGCCACTTTCTCTCGATTTTTCTCCACTGCGACCCATCAGCGGGTACTCTCAACTTCCCGTCTTTCTTACGGTCTTCTTTGTGCCATCGCAACAACTTGGCATGCTCTTTGTTTTGGAACAAACGTTTCAACCATGGTATTATAGGAGCATATCACATCACCTTGGCAGGAATCCTCTTTCTAGGGCGCTCGCCCTCAACATCATCACCAGGGTCATCACAGCTGATCTTATAGCGCAATGCACCGCATACCGGGCATGTATTCAAATTCTCGTACTCCTCACCGTGGTAGAGGATGCAGTCATTAGGGCATGCATGTATCTTCTGCACCTCTAATCCTATAGGGCAGACAGCCTTCTTTGCTTCATACGTACTGTCGGGCAATTTGTTGTCCTTTGGAGGCATCTTCTTTAACATTTTCAGCAACTTTTCAAATCCCTTGTCAGATACACCATTCTCTGCCTTCCATTGCAGCAATTCCAGTGTGGTACCCAGCTTTTTCTTGTCATCTTCGCAATTTGGGTACAACAATTTTTTGTGATCCTCTAACATGCCCTGCAACTTCAACTTCTTCTTTTCACTTTCGCAGTTTCTCTTTGCATCAGCAATGGCCCGACCAAGATCATCAGCGGGCTCATCTGATTCCTCTTCTTCAGCTTCTTCTTCTTCATTCTCTTCCCCCATTGTAGTACCATCGTATTCAGGGAACCCAGGATAGTTGTCATCATCCTCTTCTTCTTCATTCTCTTCCATTAGAACCCCTCTTTCTTCGTGCTTGGTCCAACAGTTATAACCGGACATGAAACCGGATGTAAACAGGTGGACGTGAATGACTTTTGAGCTAGAGTAATTCCTATCATTCTTACAGACACCACATGGACAACACATAAAACCATTCCGCTTGTTTGCCTTAGTCGCACGCAGAAAACTATGCACGCCATTAATGAACTGGGGAGAGCGTCGGTCATCGTACATTCATTGCCGACTCATCTTCATTACACAACACCGAAAAGACCAAATTAATACAAGTTCATACATAAAGTTCATACACACTTATTCTCATAAAACAACATAAAACTATCTAGCTAAAGCATTTAAATGCAACAACAAATGCGATCAAAATCGCAACTAAGGTAATAATTGATCCAACAGCATAATGATACCAAGCCTCTTTATTAACGGCATATTTTCTAATCTTTCTAATCTTCAAGCGCATTGCATCCATCTTGATCTTGTGATCATCGACGACATCGTCAACATACAACTCCAATTTCATCTTCTCTTCTTCAATTCTTTTCAATTTTTCTTTCAAATACTCATTTTCTTTTTCAATTAAATTTAACTTCTCGACAAGAGGGTCGGTTGCAATTTCTGGTTCACATACCTCCTAGATAAAAATATCTATGTCAACTTGATGGGCATAATTGTCATAAACACGAAATGCAACAAATAGTTATAAAAGAGAATATACCACATCCGAATCATAAACCGGACGAGGGCCGACGGGGACGGATATCAAAACCATGGCGCTATGTATAACAAACAATCATACAAGTAAGAAAATTATACAAGTAACTATCTAAATCATACAAATAAGATTTTTTTTATAAAAAGGATAAGAACAAGAGGCTCACCAAGGTGGTGCCGGCGACGGGACGGTGCGGGCGATCGACTGTGGTTAGGACGGGGACGGGAAGGCACTAAGTAAACCACACCTACACATATGCAAACTAAGAAGTTAATTTGAGCTCAAATTGCATATAAATCAAATAAACTCCCACATAATTAGTCCCAAACTAAAACCCAAAAATATCTATACTTATAGAGCATTGCACGAGCTAATCTAGCAATGAGAGATGAAAGGACAAAGTTGCTAACCTTTGTGAACACTTGGATAGATGGGGTGCCTCAAATCTTGACAAATCTTGGCAAAAATGGAGGATGAGCTCGAGCAAGGGGAAGAGAACAGAGGAGAGAAAGGAGAAAACAGAGAGAGGAGAGCTTGGGCTCGGGCTGGACGAGGCACTATATATAGTGACATCTTTAGTCCCGGTTGGTGATCCCAACCGGGACTACAGGTCCATATCTAGTGATACCAACAACCGGGACCACCGGGACTAAAGGGGCTCGCAGGGGCCCCAGCCTGATGCCAGCCTGCCACCACCCCTTTAGTCCCGGTTGGTAACAACAACCGGGACTAGAGGTCACAAATGAACCGGGACTAAAGGGCAGCCGTTGGAACCGGGACTAGTGGTCACATTAGTCCCGGTCCAAAACCTGACCGGGACTAATGCTCCGGACGAAAGGCCTATTTTCTACTAGTGGGAGATGGGGTCCCTGACGAGCAAATGCTCGAATATGGTTACTGGATGATTGCTCCTTTCATTAATTGGCGACCCAGAATTATGGCGGCTCAGCCAAAGCTACATCCTCCTACTAATGGTACTCGGGGAGGTCGAAATAGCCATGGAGGCGGGCGTGGTGCAGGAAGTGGTGCGGGACGTGGAATTGCAGTAGATGTTTCTGTAGGTAGAAGTTGCGCCAGATGTAATTGAAGGGGGCTCGGTGCAAAATAATATCATGGCGAATTATGATGGGAAGCGTATATCCACCCGTAGGTGGCCACGTTGTATATATTGATCGAGGCAATAGCCAGCCGTGGCGTACAAGTCGGGAACTATCGCATTGATGCGTTCCAACACTACAGGAATCAGCCTCTATGCCAACGGCAAAAGGTATGCCAACGGTTTTTTATCGGGGCCGTCGGCATACATAGAAATACGCCGACAGGCCCTAGAAAAACCGTCGGCAAATCTGGGCCGTCGGCAAATTTGCATCTATGCCGAGGGCAGCCGTCGGCAAACATAAAGCCATCGGCAAATATGCATATATGCCAAGGGCGGCCGTCGGCAAAGTTTCGGCCATCGGCATATGTCGTGACACGTGGCGTTGGTGGCCCGTTGGCTGACGTAAGGCGGACGCCGTTACATCTATGCCGACGGCCCTAACGATCGTCGTCAGCAAAGTATTTTTTTTCTATTTTTATTTTTCGAATTTAAATCCTTTTCTGTATTTTACAAACCTTTTAAAAATATTTAAATTTGATTAATTCAAATCTGAATAATATAAACTTAAACGTATACAAATTACTCCCTCCGTCCCAAAATATAAGATCATTTTTAACACTATCATAGTATCAAAAATGATCTTATATTTTGGGACGGAGGGAGTATATATCAATTTGGGGTAGAATTTTTCATAGATTATGAATATCCACTTTGTTTCTGTTTTTGAATATGTTAAAAATGCAACCTCATGTACTTTTGCAAATAGGTCCTTATATTTTGTCAAAATCACAAGTAATTCATAATTGCATCAATTTTGACAAATTTTATATGTTTTTGGATCAGAGTCTTGAAAGGATTGTATTGGTATACTATGTTTTCAAATTTGAACAAACTAAAATCATGTTTGCTTTAAATTTACAGAAAACCCCTCTCGTTTTGACTTTTTTGTATATTTTTTATTCCTTGGCCACATGAGGCAAATTTTATATCTATTTGCATCAAAAACATTCAAGGATTTCAGAAATAATATTTTTACACATGCGCTGCCACTCAGGAAGGTTAAGCACTTAGAGGGGGAACTGCCACCACGGGTAAACCGGAGGGAATATTTTTGAATCTTGGGCCCAAATATGTTTTTCCATGTGTCTATGACCTGACCCAACACAACCAAGTGGAAAAGTCCATCGGTCACCCCACCCCCTCTTCGAAGCCGGTCAAAGGGGTAGACCGTGCGGAGCCCACGGGCTAGGGTGTCGCCCGAAACGGGGCTTCGGAGCGTCGTAAGCCCTCCAAAACTTGCATGTGACCCTAGCATATGTGCATAAGTGTGGTTTGGGGTGGAAAGATCTAATACACATGTCCCGAGTGTGACCACCTTCACACACATGTGCTGCCACTTAGGAAGGTTCGGCACTTAGAGGGGGAAACTGCCACCACGGGTAAACCGAAAGGAATCTTGTGATAACTTGGGCTCAAACTTGGTTTTCAATGTTCCTATGGCCTAACCTAACACAAACAAGTAGAAAAGTCCATTGGTCAAATGTCGTTCAACGCCGGTCAAACGGGTTAGGGTTCGGTCGCTGTGGGGTCTTCAGAGGGTCTGAATCCCACCAAAACTTGCCTTGTGTCCTAATATATGTATACAAGTGTGGCAGGGGGTTTAAATAGCCAATACCTAGGTACCAAGTGTGAACTGCTTCATGGACGGCACTAACACCGAAGGAATGTTCTGCACTTAGAGCGGGAAACTCTCACTTCGGCTAAGCCGGAAGGAATCTTATGATAAGTTGGGCTCAAACTTGGTTTTCCATGTTCCTATGACCTAACCTAACACAATCAAGTAGAAAAGTCCATTGTTCAAATGCCGTTCGATGCCGGTCAAAGGGCTAGACGACGTCGCTCAAACGGGTCAGTGTTTGGTCGCTGTGGGGTCTTCGGAGGGTCCGAATCCCACCAAAACTTGCCTTGTGTCCTAATATATGTACACAAGTGTGGTGAGGGGTTTAAATAGCCAATACCCAGGTACCAAGTCTGACCCGCTTCACGGACAGCACTAACACCGAAGGAATGTTCTGCGCTTAGAGCGGGAAACTCCCACTTCGGGTAAGCCGGAAGAAATCTTGTGATAAGTTGGGCTCAAATTTGGTTTTCCATGTTCTTGTGGCCTAACCTAACACAATCAACTAGAAAAGTCCATTGCTCAAATGTCGTTCGACACAGGGCTAGACGACGCCAGTCAAATGGGTCAGGGTTCGGTCACTATGGGGTCTTCGAAGGGTCCGAATCCCACCAAAACTTGTCGTGTGTCCTAATATATGTATACAAGTGTGGTGGGGGTTTAAATAGCCAATACTCAGGAACCAAGTGTGACCCGCTTCATGGACGGCACTAACAGCGAAGGAATATTCTGCACTTAGAGCGGGAAACTGCCACTTCGGATAAGCCAGAAGGAATCTTGTAATAAGTTGGGCTCAAACTTGGTTTTCCATGTACCTATGGCCTAACCTAACACAACCAAGTAGAAAAGTCTATTGGTCAAATGTCGTTCGACGCCGGTCAAAGGGCTAGACGATGCTGGTCAAACGGTCAGGGTTCGGTCGTTGTGGGGTCTTCGGAGGGTCCGAATCCCACCAAAACTTGCATTGTGTCCTAATATATGTATACAAGTGTGGTGGGGCGTTTAAATAGCCAATACACAGCTCCCAAGTGTGACCGACTTCACGGACGGCACTAACATCGAAGGAATGTTCTGCACTTAGAGCGGGAAACTCCCACTTCGGGTCATCCGGAAGGAATCTTGTGATAAGTTGGGCTCAAATTTGGTTTTCCATGTTCTTGTGGCCTAACCTAACACAACCAAGTAGAAAAATCCATTGGTCAAATGTTGTTCGACGCCGGTCAAAGGGCTAGACGACGCCGGTCAAATGGGTCAGGGTTCGGTCGCTGTAGGGTCTTCGGAGGGTCTGAATCCCACCCAAACTTGCCTTGTGTCCTAATATATGTATACAAGTGTGGTGAGGGTTTAAATAGCCAGTACCCAGGTACCAAGTGTGATCCGCTTCACGGACGGCACTAACACCGAAGGAATGTTCTGCACTTAGAGCGGGAAACTCCTACTTTGGGTAAGCCGGAAGGAATCTTGTGATAAGTTGGGCTCAAACTTGGTTTTCTATATTCTTATGGCCTAACCTAACACAACCACGTAGAATATTCCATTGGTCAAATGTCGTTCGACGCCGGTCAAAGGGTTAGACGACGCCGGTCAAACGGGTCAAGGTTCGGTCGCTGTGGGGTCTTCGGAGGGTCCGAATCCCTCAAAACTTGCGTTGTGTCCTAATATATAAATACAAGTGTGGTGGGGGGTTTAAATAGCCAATACCCAACTCCCAAGTGTGACCGCCTTCACGGACGGCACTAACACCGAAGGAAGGTTCGGCACTTAGAGGGGGAAACTCCCACTTCGGGTAAATCGGAAGGAATCTTGTGATAACTTGGTCTCAAACTTGGTTTTCCATGTTCCTATGGCCTAACCTAACACAACCATGTAGAAAAGTCCATTGGTCAAATGTCGTTCGACGCCGAGCAAATGGGTCAGGGTTCGGTCGCTGTGGGGTCTTCGGAGGACTTGGGAAGATAAGCTCTATGGATGCAGGACTTGTTAGCCCTCTGAAGAACTCAAACATGGTAGATACATAGGAACCGGGGGCTCGCAAGAGTCTTGCTCTGACTCTGGCAACAATCCCTAGTAGTTCTTCTGGTGGACAGTTCAATCAGTCCGACCAGATTTTGATAGGAGAGAGTAGGATTGGTGGAGGGAAGTCCCGGGGAGTGCCTCCTTCTCCTTCGTTTTATGTAAACCCACGACACAATAAGAAGTGGAGGAACATTGGAACTCTGAAGAAAAATGGTGCACCAACTAGCATTGAAGTGGCCTCCCGTGTGGAGGGACGCGAGAACCAATGAGTGTTATGTGCTGGAACTGTCGAGGTTTAGGCATGGACTAGACAGTTCGAGAGATGCGCACTTTAACGCAAAATCATGCACCTATCGTTCTTTGTGTGGTGGAATCGCAGTTGCACAAGGTCCGGATTGAAGATCTAGCTCCTAGAATAGGTTTCGATAGGAGCTTCGTTGTAAGTAGTTCGGGATACAAAGGAAACGACTGGACTTTGTGTGGTGTGCAAGATCGCAGTAATGCACAGATGGAAAGTTTTCGTGACATGGTGGGTGTTTGTGGCCTAATTGATCTGGGATACAAAGGAAACGACTGGACTTTTCAGAAACGGGTGGACGGAGGTTCCTAGCTTCTATCAAGTTCATCTGATCGGGCGCTGGCAACGGTGGATTGGTGCGCTCGATTTCCGGACGCTACCTTACATCACCTTATGGCGGTCGGGTCTGATCATTGCCCCATCTTGCTTCAATTGGATAGGCGAAGGAGGGTAGCAAGGAAAGGAGGTAAGCTTTTCTGGTATCAAACAATGTGGGAATCTCACGAGTCTTTTTTCACTTTGCTGGAGAATGCTTGGTAGGCAAAAGGAAAAGCTTCTTCGGTTTTGGAGTTACACGGGAAACTCCATAAGTTGTCTAGCGAGCTACAAACTAGGATAGGGAGACGTTTGGAAATGTCCAAAGGAAGATAAAGGAGTTAACGGAAAAACTGATAATCTTATAGGCTGATCCTAGGCGAGTAGGTCCTAGGCATGGAGAAATTAAGATCTTGGATCAGCTAGTCAAGATGCATCACAAAGAAGTTATGCGGAGACAACGGTCTTGATACGTGCATAGCACCAATGATTGTTGATGCTACTGAAGCTTAGCCAGTTAAGGAGACAAGCCATGAAAAAGTTGCGGAAAATAATGCCATGCATGCAGCCAGATTTCATCAAGAAAACGATGGTCGTGTGCGTCAATTGTGCGGACCGAGAATCAGTTCTATAATTAACAGCTCAAAGACCAATTATGTGTTGCGTTTATTGGATTCAAGAGAGATTGGCACGTCAGTGCATGGTCCTATACACATGGAGAGATATTTTTTTGCGAAAAGGATCAGATTTATTATAAAAGTTCACCGGAAGTACAAAGCATCTCAAACATAATAAAAACTAGTAGAATGCCCGTGCGTTGCTACGGGCTACAATGCATATAGTTTAGGAAGCATCTCTGATCTGAACTCTTAATTCAATTATGCCCCTTTAGGAAGCATCTTTAGGTTCGTCATAAGCTTGGTATATCATGGATGAGTTACAAAATAAAATTCACTAATTAGACATACATAACCATGGTATCAAGAATGATTGCTTACATAATTTTTGAAGCGTGTGTTGCCACACATATCAATTTTAACAAAAGAACAATATTTATATTAAAAAATCTGATAGTTTGTACAATTCCTGAATGTATGCGGTTAACATGTAATTGTGAAATAAAAAAACGTCTATAGGAAGTCATTTACTAATGAGATGACATTATTGATCTTTTGATTTCTCTGGGATAGCATGCAAGATCTGTCAATGCAAATCAATAATACATGCCCACTCTCCTCTTGTGAATGTCTTCTCTGATACGCCCTACAACCTAGATAGTTCTCGCCAGTCGGAATCAATGGACATCATTTACCGCAACTATACGAGGCATCCTTGCTTATGACGAACCCACATAAGATGGAATTAATCAAAGAAAGCATCATGCAAAAGCTTGATAATCACAAAATGCATGACTACTTTATAGGAGAGGTTAGGTAACTACAGATTAGAACATATCATGATTGGCCTATGATTTTTAACTAATAATTACTTTACTGTCCTTCGTACCTATACTGACATGGTATAATTGGATAATAACATACTGATTTTCTAAATTGCATAATTGAAAAGAAATCATAAACTATAGGGAAAAGAATGACGGATCAAGCATTACATATTAGGCAGAGCATGTGACCTTCATTGGCATGCATGCTAGTAGTTATCAAAAAATATGTGTGCCTTAGGACCTACTATTGGAGCGCTCCTATGGGCGGTGGCTAGTGGTCGGCATCTTATCATGAGAACATAGCATTCTTCTCTTTAGTTTTTCATTTTAGTTTCCATTTTCTTTCTTTTCCTTGTGCAATTGGCGTGCTCGCGCCCTTCCTCTATCAATGAAAACGCAGTTCTCCTGTGTATTTTCTATGCTGCTTTCCTGTGTGTGTTTTTTAAATTTGGTACATGAACTTAAATTCTAAGTTTGGATATATAATATATGATACAAGGATAGAAACACGTACAACCTCAACTTAGCTCCCTAAATCAGTTACTTGTCTAGCTAATCATACCAGCTGAAGTAACTTTGGAACATCTTTATAAAACTACATGTGATATGTAAACATCTCAACACAGTCAGACAGAAAATGAGTAGCAATAAGTAATATCTATTTTTCCTTACCTTGTGACCTCACCAGCCTCATTGTTCAGAAATGGTGTTCCTTCCAAACACCATCAATAGAAAATGGATCATACTGTTACACAGTAAATAGTTCTAATACCGGAACTGAGCAACTGTTCTATTTTATACTACATTTCAGTTTATCAGTAGCTTTTAGTGGAACATGTTGCAACGGCATCAATGCGTTATAATGTTGATTGGGTTAGGTAGATGGATGTAGAGGTCTGCTAGGAGATGTGTGTGATGGTACCTACTGAGGGAGGTCGTTGTAGTGGACGTCCATGGCGGCCTCCTTCCGAGCGTCAACAAATGACATCATCCGCTGGTGTCACATCGGCATATGCAGATTCCCCACAGCTCGCTTTGTGCTCTCAAGGTGGTGGCTGCTGGGTTGGTCGATCTATGCTCGTCCGATCGTCCGCTACAGCACTCGCCTCATGATGGAAATAATGCATGGATAGAAAGATGATGGTACGAGGGAGATCGATCGGGTGAAGTAGGTCGCATGTGTGAGGACTCTTCCAACAACTACCACTCCACAGACACCGGCATGACCTACCCCACCGCGTCTCGTCCTCCTACCAGCGCCGCCGTCCTCATCGTCCCTCTTCCACCTGCTAGTGTCAATCATTAGAGGCAGTGGGGTGGGATCCCGCTTGGCTGCTCCACTCACATTGCTCTGGATCGACCATGGGTTACTCTTCCTGACATGGCTCCGACCATGACCACATAATTCGAGGAGGTGAGCACACCACAGCCTTGACGGCAGCCTATCCCTACCCCAAGATGCGTCACCTGAGGGCGGCGGCCTCCTTCCCAGTCATCTCATCCCCAGAGCTGCGCCGGCGGCCCAATGCTCATGTCCTGGCACCCCCTCTCTTTCCACACTGGATCCATAAGGATGATGCATGGCTGCAACCAGATCGACCCAGAGGCGCGCTCCTTGGGCACCCCTCTGATGACGCACGACAGCGACCGGATCAACCCTGAGGCGTGTCGTTATTTCAGAGGATGTTAGCGCAGCAGTGTGGCAGGCAGCAGATCACGGTGGTGGGGAGATCGAGAGGAGGGCGATTTTTTTTCTTTTTTTTTCTTTTGTTTTTGCGTGAGGCAAGGGAGGTAGGGTTTTTTTCTGCGTGTGGGGAGATGGGAGCGGATGGATTTTTTCGTAGAGGGGATCGACGGGAGGGGAGTTGGACGTACCACGTACAATCCACGCCCCCCCCCCCCCTTTAATAGTAGACATACGGTTAAAAAAAACTTACTCCTAATTATCTGCATCACTAATTAAGTGTCTGACTAATTAATGAATGGCATTAATGGCTCGATTTCATAATTGAGTTGGCGTGAAAAAATCTCTAGTACTTAAGTAGACTTAATTAATTGCAGGCGCAATTAATTATATGCCTATTAATTGCATCAATGGCCTGATTTCCAAATTGATTCTGTGCTCGGTTTCTTTATCGTTTTTGCATTAATGAATCGATTTCATAATTGATTTGGCGTGAAAAAATCCCTACTTAAACAGACTTAATTAATAGCACGCGTAATTAATTGTCTGCCTATTAATTGCATTAATGGCTTGATTTCCAAATTGATTTGATGTGAGAAAATCTTTACTTAAATGGACTTAATTAATTAGACGCGTAATTAATTGTCTGCCTATTAATTGCATTAATGGCTTGATTTTCAAATTGATTCGGTGCCTAGTTTCTTTATTATTTTTGCATTAATGCCACGATTTCGTAATTGATTTGGCGTGAAGAAATCACAACTTAAACAGACTTAATTAAATGCACGCCTAATTAATTGTCTACCTATTAATTGAATTAATGACTTGATTTTCAAATTGATTTGGTGCTCGTTTTTTATTATTTTTGCATTAAAGGCTCTGGGTACCAATGACGTACAAACTGCCTTTTAAGAGTAGAGATAAAATAAAAATATGCTCATATATAGTAAATATTCATTATGGCATCATGTTCTTTTTTTTTATAGAAAGTGAGTCGCATCCCAATTTCTAGGAGCTACAAATTGTAGGGTATCGTATAGATAACTTGTTGGTTTATTGTCTAAAAATGACTTTGTCATGCTATGTGACATTTATCTCACCGCATAAATAACCGCTCCATTATTATTTTTCTTTACAAAAAAACAAAAAGAAAAAGACAGGTCCTCCTCTCACTCACTTCTCGCATAGACATCTGTCTCCTGGTCACCCCGCACAGTTCGCCAGCCATCGGGTGTTATTTGCATCTCATTTCCCCACCACGGCGTCATGACCACCATCTCTCCTCGGCACCTCATGTCCATGCCACAGAGACGCCCGCCCCTCCTCTCCCGCCGCCTTCCCTCACCCCTCCTCCCCCCCCCCCCCCCCCCCCCAATAGTGTCGCCTGCTTCCTCCACTCCCCACCAACCTCTCGTGTTGTCGCCTCAACCTTGTGTGGTGTTGGGGCCTGACCGTGGCTGCTTTCCGTGATCCCAGTAGTGCGGTGGAGATCACCAGAAAGAGACGCGCGGTGCTGGGGTTGGTACCGACGGCCAGACGCCACCAGAGGAGAGAGGGCGCGTCGTGTGATGATCGCTAACCCTAGCCGCCGGCTCCCTGGACGCGATCTGAGGAAGGAGGGAGAAAAGAGAGGGCGCGGGGATCGCGCGCGACGTGGGGAGCGGGGGTGGACAACTCAAAGAAACAACGACAAGAAAAAACCTAGTGAAGTGGTTTTGGACAAGAGAAAATCAGTAGAGGGACGTACGGCGGGCGTCATGCGATTTGTCCCATCCCTGCCCATGCACAACAATGAACAAACACATACGCAGCTTAATAAGAAAACTAAACAAAATACTTGGCTTAGCAGGAATGGCTGTTGGGCGAAATCACAATATTACAAATTACCAATTTCCATCGAGAAAGTATTCTCAAAACACAATTAGTTAAGCCTAGTCCCAGAGGTCCAAAAATATAAGAGCTCATGTCTGATCATCGTGTGATAAAGGCAATATCCATAAATAAGTACATGTAAGCTTGCTGGCTGTCCGAACACACAAATCCACCCTAAATGAAAGGACACGAATACAATGCATACTCATCTTTGAACCAGTAGATGACTCACATCTTCCAATAGGAAATAAGGAAGGAA
Organism: Elymus sibiricus; assembly: GCA_039707655.1. Taxonomy (NCBI): domain Eukaryota; kingdom Viridiplantae; phylum Streptophyta; class Magnoliopsida; order Poales; family Poaceae; genus Elymus; species Elymus sibiricus. Next base: position 372,508,344 of record CM077664.1, on the reverse strand, counting down.
ATAGCAGATGTACGTAGGTTCTAAGAAGATCGCTCACCTTCATATGATCAGAAACATTTCATCCTCTGAATTTTTGGCAGAGGTGAGCTTCCACCAAAACTCAAAGTAAGCATGGTGGTATGCTTATTTGTAAAATTGAGGTGAGCTTCCACCAAAACTCAAAGTAAGCATGGTGGTATGCTTATTTGTAAAATTATATCAAATTTCAATAGCTTCTCAAAACTAAATTCAGAAAACAAAATAAAATTTAAAATAAAGATGTGTTCTTCTATTTCTAAAGAAAAAAGGCACATAACTAAAAAAGAGCTACACCAGAACACTGATGTAAATTAACTGCATCTTTCTCTTTACCAATCATTTTTAAGGTACCTAGAATACATTTATATTCACAAAAGAAGTGTCTTTGTAGGCTTGTAGCTGAGTCAATCTTGACCCTTTAATAACTCAGTTATATTCTTCATTTACACTCAATTTAGTTAGAAGTACTGGCAAACAATGTAGTATGCTATTGTCTGATAATATAACGTAATGATATGCTGAAATTGCAAATATAGAGGCACCTAACGATTGAATTACTTTATTTTTTCCACACTACAAAGACAGGTGCCTGTAGAAATACCAAAGTATACGCCCAATAAAAATTCTATATGAAAACATTGGACAGAAAGAAAAACATGCACAGAACTGGAAGGCTAATTCTAAAACCAAACTTAAAATGCGAGCTAATTATTTATGTGCACTAAATCCATATAAACACTAATGATCATTCTCTGTCTGAAAAGAAGTAACTTCCATGAGGGGGGGGGGGGGGGGGGGGGTCTGTACCTGAATGAAATCATTGCACACAGCAGAGCAAAGCTGATATTATTAAAAAGCATTTCTTGCTATAAGGACATAACCAGGAAAGACCACATAGCCATGTGAGAGATGATATAGGAATTGAGAAAATACAATAGAACCAAAATCTAGCACATTCTTTCAAACATATCCTAAAGTGGTTAGAAAATGTGACTCCATATTTTCACTACCAAAACGCTAATTAAATCAAAAGCAACTGAAGGTAAACGAAAAGTGGCATGATCACAATGCAACAATGTAAGCATCGACCAAGTACTAACTCTGATTCATACACAAAGTTATCCAACTCATACTACAATTCAGATGCATACTGACAGGAAGATGTCACGCCATCATCCATATAACAATAGAGGAGAATAACTGAAGAAACCTTGACAATGAAAACCAAAAATAAACTGCCGCAACAAAATAAACTTTATAATCAATCAAGCTAGGGGCCTGTTCATATGAAGAAGAGAAGGATCAGCAAAGGAAATAACATAGCAAGAAAGAAAACAAAAAACATTAGAAAGTAAACATGTTTGCTCATTGATTATCTTCTGCCTTTTTGATAAACATAATTATATTTTAATTTGATCTATTGTTTTCTTATTTTTCTATCAAACTGCCATATATGGTACACGAAGAAGCATTTACCTGAAGACATTAATAACTTTTTCAGCTTTTTAGTCTTTTTGAATAGGTAAAAGGCAAGTGTGGGTGGAAATATTATAAGGATACATACTTTAAATTCAAAGACCAAACCAAGCTTTCAAATGATGCTTATGTGGTATTGCAACGAACTCCGACATCCAAATGTACTGTAAAATAAAACAATTTAACATATGTTGTGAGTGAGCGACAAGTATCGATCAGTTTTACAATTGCTGATTTAGATTCCAAGAGGCTATATTTATTTATTCAAATGCTATAAATAAACTAAATATGATGATACATGAGAGTGAGACTATACATACAGAAAGCTGAATATGCAAGATCGACATCGTCCCCTAAGTACTTGTCTTCTCAACTGCTTCCTTCTGGATGTTTTGAATGTTCAATGGAAAACAAAATTCAGAAATGCATGGTCAGATAATTGCAACCTCAGTTTATTTACAGAAGAATGGTATTGAAAGAATTGCATCCAACCAAAAACAAACTTTCATTTGAGATATAATAGTTTGATGCCTTACCTACAGGTATAACCTGCTGAGCGAGTACGCCAATCTGCATGTTGGAACAGAATTTTCCATAGGAGAGCAAGCAGAGGTTATACATCAGAATTTTCCATGAGAAAGCAAAGCAGAGGTTATACACTATTTAGAGGGGACTAATAGAGAGTACCAACACGATATTTCTTGGATGCTCCATACTTCCATTGTTGGCATGAAAATGAAGCACTGCCACCGTTGCCAGCTACTCCAAATGCCCATCGGTGTAAGCATGCTGGAGAACATACAGTACTGCACGAGTCAAACCAAAGAAGCAAAGAGCGTAGGAAAACAGACAATTGATTATTGAAAGAAAGGAGAAGAGAACAACCATATATGTTATTTTGCATAGTTCATTACATGAGTCAAATTACAATTGTTATATTCCAAGGCCATCTGACAGTCCCTATTTTACAAAGCATGGCTATGATGAACATACCACTCAGCTACTCTTAACGTTCCCCATCACCTAAGCTAGCACTGATTGCAGAAAACTTCATACTGCCGGTCTTAAGTAGAGGTGCTAGTTCAAACTATGACGAATTATCTGCACGACTTATCATCAGCAGTTATGAAGTTACCGCCTTTAGTATTTTAATTAGGCTTCATTCAAAATTGTTGCTGCACATTAAGTATGAGAAGGTAACAACATGCAAAATATCACTCTGGGGCACTGGTCAAGTTTCAGTTGACAGTTCACACATTATATAAGATGTATATGTGATGATAGATTTAAAACTGAAACGAGATTCAAAGTACCTACAGGCTACAATCAGTCGACCTGCAGTAACATATGTGTGGCTTAGACAAATGTAACATGAATCGACCTCTACTCTGAAGAACATACAAATGAAATTTTCTCTGGAGGACTATTAACGTAACGATCATATAGTGAGATGCATGCAACCATTAGATCTATTGTTACTGACCTAACAATTTCTGTATTTCCGTCACAAAATGTAAAAATCCAGCCCTGAATCCGCCCGCCGTCCACCCATCTACCACAAATATCATCCCCTGCTGCTCCTCGATGGTGCACCTCCTCCCCTGCTGCTCCTTGATGGTGCACCTCCTCCCACGACGGCGCAACCAGCGGCCTTGCTCGACCACATGGGACAGGCTGGTAGGTCCTCCTGGCGGCTTGTCGACGGCGTGCTCGCCGTCGGCTTACAGCCTGGAGGAGGCTCGCCAACGAGCGTCGCCTTTGGCCTGGCTCACGGTGGAGGCGGCCCCTGACCTCTTGCGTGGCACCCGGACAGCGGTATGGTGCCACGAACGGCGGCTTCCTCGGTCCTAGTAGTTCGATGGAGATCGCCGGAAAGAGACGCGCGGTGCTGGGTCCTGGTACCGACCGCCCGACGCCGCCGGTGTCGCCTGAGGAGAGAGGGCGTGTTGTGTGACGATTGCTAACCCTAGACGCCGCCGGCTCCTCGGACGCGATCTGAGGAAGGAGGGAGAAAAGAGAGGTGGCGGGGATCGTGGCGAGACGTGGGGAGCGGGGGCGGGCGGCGAGATGAAACAACGACAAAAAAACCGGATGAAGTGTTTTTGGACAAGAAAAATCGGCGGAGGGGATAGTGGTGGGAGGTGCGACGAAATTAAACCGGACGAAAAATAGCTAGACAAAAATAAACCGTGGAGGGGAGGCTACCAACTCCCCTTTTAGGAGTAGAGACTAGTAGAAGGCCCGTGCGTTGCTACGGGCTACAATGCATGTAAATGAATCAAACAAATGATTAAGATTGTCTCCAAGGTAGAAGCTCATTTCTCCCTCATACGTCCGGGCGTGTTCGGACATCAAACAAATATCTATGCCCCCGTTGCGTTGAAATCAAACAAATGCGGGGATTTTATATTCGTACATGTATGCCCCCATCTCTCATACAATAGTACAAGATTAGACGATTCAACTGCCAGAGGACAAAAATGGAAGAATCCACTACCTTTTATTGGTACAAATCAACACAACTACAAAAAAACTCGCACAAAGAAACAACATGCAACTTGGTCCGTAGAGATCCTTGAAATCTGTGTATCCGCCCCCTCTGAAATCACCGTCGATGAGGAAGCAGAAAACCATGGCACCCGAACCCGACAGGGCACGCCTGTACGCATTGTAAAAGCTCCACACAAACATTCTCCAGGCTACATGCTACTCCTCTCTTTCACAAAAAGAATAACAGTAACAACAAGAATCAGATGAGGGAATATAATAGTACTACTAATAATTATAGGGGCTAAGCTAGTTCAGAATCGTGACAATTATAGTACATGAGATCACTCCCTACTTGGCAAAAAAACGCAGCAGGGTTCTGGAAGTAGATGACTTATGCCCTGTGTGTTCTGCCGAGGTTGAGGATAACTTCCATCCACTCTGCCGCTGTCCACTTGCTCGCGAGTTATGGAGAACGATGTCGGAAGTTTGGACCTTGCCGGACCTTGCAACCATCAAGAATTCAGGTAAGTAATGGCTGCTGCATGTTCTTGATCCTCTGTCGGACATCGAACGGAGTATGCTGCTGATGACCTTGTGGCGCGCGTGGCATATACGCAACGAAGTTGTTCACCATAAGCCCCCGCCCCCCATGGAAGCCTCCAGAAGGTTCCTTGTCAGTTATCTAGACTCTCTGGTAGGCTTAAAAATTGATCTTTCATCTGATGACAGCAAAGGAAAATCAATTATCTCGTATGATAGAGTGCTTGCACGCCCGCATGCTATAATGAATGTGGTGGAACCGGCTTGTTGGTGTCCTCCCAAAGCGGGCTGGGTTAAGCTAAATTCTGATGGTTCCTTTACGGATGATGGGTCAGCTGGTGCAGGTATGGTGTTACGGGATGACAAAGGCAGTATAATCTTTTCGTCTTGTAGGGCGCTTTTCTCTTGTCGGGAAGTCCTAGAAGCCGAGTTATGTGCATGCATGGAGGGATTGTCTTTTGCCATCCAGAGAAGCGACCTACCAATCATAATTGAAATGGATTCAATCATTGCAGTCAAGTTAATTCAGGCGAAGGAACGGGATAGATCGATCTACTCCTCTATCATCAAGGAGATCAGGCACCTCATGTGTCTTCGTGAGACTTGTATTACTCATATCAATCGTACTCAAAATAAAGTTAGCGATAGTTTAGCTAAGTTTGCTAGAATGGAGGGCAGGACTATGACTTGGTTAGGTTCTGGCCCGACAGATACCTTAGAGCTAGCTCTTGCTGATTGTAATGCCACCATGAGTTGAGTAATACACTGTTTTCACCCGCAAAAAAAATAAGGAACGGAAATCCTAATCCTATCCAAAAATAAGAAAAGAGAAACCAATTTGATTCATTATGATGCATTGCTAAGTAAGATACAAATCTCCCCAGCAGTCAGCAAATGAAAAATAAGAGGATTTGATCAAGAAAAACCAGCAGTATGCCTATCTACAATTGTGTTGATGTTTACGATTTGGTCGCTGCCCTCGCTATGGAGAGGCACATCGGTCCCGTCTCAATGACATCGTCCTCCTCCTGTGCCACAATCATATGGCTCTCTCGTCCTCGTCCCCTCCTCCATTGTCGGATGCGGGCACCAGGTCATTCCGGAAGCGGAACGCGGCGTGGAGCACGACGATGGGGACATTTTTTCTGTTTTACGAACTCTGTTCAGTCAAGAAAAAGAAGATTCTAATCTATTTTTGGAAGGAAATTGGTATGGTAAAGTTAACAAATCGAGCAATGCAATAGTAAAAAAACACTTTCAGTCCACGTATCTCTTTCTTACAAATAGTGTTTATTGAACGTATGCGTCGCTAGTTTTGCATTGGACATTCACTGAGAAAGTCTCTTCCAATAGGAGAGTGATCAGAAATGGGCACCTATTACAGAAGAAATATTAAACCCATGAATCAATGGAATCTAGTTACAACAACATTATGATTAAACAGATCTGGTTCCCAAGCAACATTCTACGTGATCGTACTAAAACATAGGAACAGGAATAGGAATACCTCGGATTTCTGGTACCAAATGCCCCAAAGTTTAGTAGTCTGAACTAATATCATATTATTGAACAAATGATCTGTACCAACCCTTCAACAACCACCCATGGTAAACAAAAATATGATATAATCAAGGAAAAACTAATGCTACGTTGCAGTGGCACATGCAAAAATAATGAACTGTTTGCTCCTAGAAAATGCATCAATCAGCTCACACACACATATCTTGGCAGTGTGATATATGAGCAAACTAAAAACTAAATTAATAGGAAGGAACTAACCCATGGCTATTAAAATGAAGGTGTAATCAGCAGATCAAACATGTGCGCGTCAAGCAAGCTTTCCATCTACAAGCACTCCATAGATTGGCCGCACTGCAACATTGAATCTCCTAATGATGCATCAGTCCAGCTTGAATAATCAGACCAGAAAAGCGAAAGAAGATCGGGGAGAGAGAAAAGAGCAATAGAGGAGGGAATCAACTGAATGATTTCTAGGCACCAAATTCTGTAGGCACAACATGAGAAAAGCTCATCTATTATCAAGGAAAAGTCGCCATACCCAACCGGAAGAACCAGCAGCACAAAAATACACAACAGATTCAAAATTACGCACTTGCATGATTAGTGTTAACCTTCTAGAATATGTAGGACGGAAATTGTCTTAAGCAAACAATTCAATAAAGACATAGGGAATGATACTGAGGCAAGGAAAACGACTTTAGGTAATAGATTAATTGCTTGGTATATAAGAACACACCTCAAGGTTAGTGGAACATCACTAATCACATTAGCGCTAAATGACTTGTAGCAAGAACAACGAGACTTAATTAGGAATTATATGAGATAAGAGACTGAACCATGGGTGTAGCAGTATATACTCGGTATTTCCTAATGTTGCTTCTTCCAACATTCACTCATTGGCGAGGTCTACATGACTGCATCTTTAACTGGCTAGTTCAATTTTTAGAAGTCAATTTAGACCTGTCTTATGATCAAATTACTTAGTCCTATTGTGTTGGTGAAAAAACATGTACAACAATCAGTAAGCACTAACATAAACAATTTCGTTGCAACCAACAGACATGCCTCCCAATCTCCTTATCTCGTGTATTGGAAGAACAATAACTAAGGATTTTTTACAAGCTTGTAGTCCAAGAATGTACACTCTAATATTTGATCTTTCAGATACATTGTTTCTCTTTCTGGAAGATGTCCTAACTATGCCTAGCTTCCAACACCAAGAATCATTCCCTGCTCGATAATAACAAAAACTAAGTTCAGGTATACCAAGATGAATACACAGAGGATTCTCAAAAATAAAACATGGAAATCACTCAGTTCGAGCACTTCCAAATATCCCTTTTTTTCATGTGCAGCTTAAGTAGCAGAACTCAATATCTGCATGACAATTGATAATTGACTGTGAATCTCTTGTTATGGGACACAATATGGGTTACAAATTGTAATGATATTAGGCATGGTTTAAAGCGGACATTTACTGAAATATTTGTACATGATTAAGCAAAATGATTTGAAATTATGTAAAAACAAAGAGTCTGCAATAACACCAATAGGCTGGTTGTCGATGCAAGAACAGCAAAAAATTTAATGAACAACATGCACAATAGCAGCACAAACCTCTGACAAAAATTATAAACCACCCAAATCATTGTTTGTGTGCTGCTCTTATGAATAATACCACCTCTCTACATTCACGTATTTAAGCTAAGCAAATTTCTGCAAATCCTGCAAAAAAATTCCATGATGATGCGAAGAATCGCAGTTAGCTTCCTAACTAAGATGCATAAATAAGAAGGTACAGAAAAGGAAAAAGATAGTTGATTATCCACTCCTGGCGTAATGAAAGAGGGGAAGAAAGAACACCGGCATGTTGGCTCAGGCATGCTGGCTTCCGTCCTATAGCGGTTGCAGTCGCCGTCCCCGTCCGTTTCTGCTATAACTGAAAGTAAATGTATATGTATATATGGATAAAGATTCTGCATTTCTTTAAACAGTTGTGAGAGATGTGCAACTGGTAGACAAACTTGAGCTATTTAAGTCCAACCTGAATAACATGCGAGCTTCATATCTGTGCAGCAGACCTGGATTGTCACAAGGAGAAAGAACCTGAAGTTCAGATGACATTTGAGACAAAAGACAACTATGTTATCATCCACCCGGCATTTCCGGCAGGACGTGGTCGACCATGGTGTCATCCGCCCAGACGGAGTCGTCGGCAAACAACTTGTATATCTGCTAGAAGAGAAAAGTGTTAGACATGAAAGTTGAAAATAAATCAGCCCCCCACCCTCTCTTAGTACATGCATTTATGATCCTTGTAAGTTATTGTACACATAATCCTCATACAAAGGTCCAGTACTTCTAGAGATGCATCAAATACACACGAGGGAGGAGGAATGCACCGTACTTCTCTAGATTCTGCTCGTAGGGGACAGGGAGGATAGCACCAAGAAGAGGGCTGGCAACCAAGATAGCACCAGGAAGAGGGCTGGCAATCTATATAACAGAGTTTCAATGTACTCATTATTGTACCTGCCAATACTGAATTGAAACTCCTTTCGTAGCTCATCCTTTCACCCCCAGTTTTGTTTGTTTCTTTGACCAGCAATGCCACATGAAGATAACCACAAGTGTCACATCTTCCCATGACTGCAAGGCAGTTCAGGAGCCTAAACCAAATATCCACATGCCGCCGCCACAAGTCATGCCTTCTTCATCCTTCTTATATTTCATATTACTAAAACAAGAGAACAATAATTTTAGTGTTGACATGAAGTTGGGTACTTTCGTATTTCGGAGTTGACATGAAAATTGTACAACTATAGGCAGCAGAAGCAACTTTGGTAGAAACAAAATCAGATAATAGAGAAGCAGATTGATAGCCAAATACAGATAGATTCCTCTCATAAAACACAAATAAAGTTAGCACCCACTAAAGCGAAACCAATAGCAGCATTGGAGGCGGTAACGCCACTGGCATGCATTAACAGTAATTTATTTCCCAGTGTTAGGATCTAAAAGCCATAGAGAAAAAGATCTGCACAAAAGAGACTTCACCAGAAAAATAATAACATTCACCCTGGAGGGACTATACAACCTTCAATCTCGAACAAAAAAAAGAATTATACCCTTAATTCTCCGAACATGTCGTTTCTAACAGGAAGTAAAATGATACAGTTCAAAACAACCCTAGCAACCTTGTATTATTCTCATACCTAGAGTTAGGAGCCAGCAAGCAAGCAACCTTGAGTACAATGCAAAAGTAGAATGCTAGTAGTTATTATTACCAATGTGAAACAAAGTTGCTTGAGACAGTAAGCATATCAGTTGTACTTGTAGTTATTGGAGAGGATATCTGGCTCAGGAATAGGAGAATACAAATTTTCAGTGGAAAATCAATAATTTATGCAATTGGTATTATCTGGCCATACTATTTTGTACTGCAATAAAGAAAAGGAAAAAACATGACATATTAGTGCAGGAAACATGATATATCATTTGAAAGTATCCTTTTCATGGATTGGAAAGTTGGAACACGTGAGTAAGGAGAACATAGCTATTTCACCTATGCTACAGAATTATTTCAAGCACTAATCATCAAATAATGGGAAGGGGAAACTACCATGCCAGCAAGTTTTTATGTTGTTATTAGATCAACTTCTTTATGTTATTATGGGAGAAAGCAAAGGCTGGAAAACAAAAGATAGACCAAATGTGTACAAATATTAATTCAGCTTCCCAAATAATTAAAATATATAGCTTCCGAGCATATGTAGGAGTTATTCGCCATTTCTCTTCTTCTTTTGGAATCGTCAAACTATAACAACAATGAAGACGGAATTAGCTTCAATAATTAAGTGGTACTATAAACTTGATGATCATGATTAGGTGAACCATTACACCTCTTGCCTTGCTGCCTCATAACGATTACAACTGTAGAAGCATAAAAACCATCTGTCCTTTCCCCGTGATCTGACGACTTCATTCACAACATAATGTGTCCTCTCCCCATGATCTGACACCTGCACATTACCTGCATTCACAACATAAAATTGCAAAAATAGTACAGATATAAGCCAAGCAGCATGTGATTGTATACCAGCAAAATTCAAATTTACATTGCGGTGTGCAGGTAATGTGCATGCAGCCCTGCTTTTTTCTTCAACATGCTGCTTGCAAGTGTGGACAAGACTACAAATTAGCTAATATCCTGGGAAACAAAACCGGCGGGTGGTGAGGCCAAAGCAATTCAACATAAGTGCGTAATAAATCTGCACAAATGCGTCACTATTGTATTTATCTTCCCAGTTTTCATGAAAAGAAATTTGAAGGATAGAGCCAAAATACTGGTGTGCCTCTTCTTTAAATCATTTTCTTTTGTTCATGTTGTTTTTACCGCAATATCATAGAAGATTGTTTCAGATAAGCCCCAAATGTGAAGCAACAAACTACAAACTACCAAATCAATAGCAAAAATATGTCATACGATTTGATAACTTAAAAAAGATGCGACCCTTTACATGAGTTGAAACTAAAGCACGTGATCTCACATTATCTCATATAAGCCCCAAATCAGTAGTCACCGGTCATGGGATGAAGTACAGAAAAAAAAACAGGAAAGGGAGAGAAGCATCTATGATGAACACGAACACCCAGCCGACTTCACTTCTCTTGATGTGGTGGCCAGACGTGGTCATGAGGACCAGCACACGACGCGCCGCCTCTACCAGGATCTACCATCGCGGGCGCTTCCCTGCTTTGTGACTTGATAGGTCTCCCGTGTGGCTTGCCATCTACTCCAGTTTGAGCGTGTCCGTCAGAGATAGAGAAAGATAAGATGGTTGGGTGGGTGGCTCACCGCTGTTAACGATGGAGAGAACTCTGGAAGATGTTGTAGGTTAGGTGTCGTAGTTGTCAATCAGGAGAGTCCTCACCGGCGGCACCTCCGTGCAAAGTCGGTCGTCGGTGCGCCGCCGCCGCCGGCGTCGTTCAGCACGTGGTGCCAGCTCAGATTAGCGTGTAGGCGCCGGTCGCCACCTCCAGGTTGTCCTGTCCGTCGGTGATGTGGCGGCGTTGCCCCGGCAGTCAGCACCTCAACGTGCGGCGTCTTCCTCATAATAGCCGTAAGACGACGTCGACTTCTGTAGTCAGCACCACCAGGGCGTGGGGAGGCGTGGAAAGGAAAGCAGAGGAGTGAGGCAGCGACGTGCCTGGAGTATCGGCGGAGCAGAGGAGCGCCATGGAGGGCCGGAGTCGGCAGCGTGGGTAGGTGTGGAGGGGCTGGAGGCGGCTATAGGGGTGAGGGGGGTGAGGTGGCTAGGGATTGCGGAAGGGAGGACGTGCGTAGGATGGATCTTGTGGTTTTCTCGGGGTTTTTTTGTCCACCGGTTCTGTGTGCGGGGATGGGAAAAAATCGATGGGTCGAGGTGGTGGGAGGAGGGACGCATTCGATCGATGGGTGGGCTAGGGAACGAACGAACGACGTACAAACTCCCCCTTTAGGAGTAGAGATTACATCGAGATTCCGAGACCACCAAACGACCACTACTGCCGTCAGAACGCGCCATTGTCGCTGCTCCTCTACCGGAGCCGGTTTGACCTAGTCGATGATAGTCAGGAAGCATGTTTAATCAAAGAAAAGATAAAGGAAAGTCACGTACACATAAGATGGCAAGAGATCAAGGTAGTTTCCAAAACAAAAGGCAAAGGAAACTGTATCAATTTGTTCGGCGACATTACAGGAATATATGGGAGATTAATAAGGAACCAACGCTATCTTCGGTGAAGCCCAATTTTCGTACCCCTCCATGTCGTGGTGATAGGCATAATCCGGTGACAATTTATTAGGATTCCTATTTTTGTTTGTAGTCTACCAGCTGGTACGTGAGTCCTTTTATTAGTTTCCTACTACTAGTTAGGATTTTATTTGTCAGCACATGACGTGGGAGGTTAGGCGTCCAGGTGAGGATGCGCCATATAAAAGTTAAGGCTTTGTCCATGTACGTGTAGATCAGTGTAGTTTAGTTTTTTGATGAGTTGGAGTTTAGTTTTTGTATTTGAGTAATCAAAATATACAGAAAACGCCCCAATCGGGGCGACCATATCATGTATATTATTTGTGATTTTTCATTGAGGAAATTTACCAACGACAGAGGGTTGATCATCACATTGCCGCCTATGTTATTATCCGAGGAGGTCATCATTTTTACCCAAATGATAAGTGCCACACGTGTGGCACCTAAGGGTTCGGCCCACACGTTTTCTTTTCCCTTCCACACATGCATGCATACAAGGACGAAAGAGATGATGTCAGCAGAAATCTTTTTGTCCTTTCAAACTTTAAAATGTTTTCTCTCTTAAATAAAAAATCCGATTAAAATTCCGTTTCCACCATTAAATCCACCACGATGAGATCTTCAAAACTAGATCTCATATTGATATGTTTCGACGACTTTTTTTTTTTGTCAAAAGTTATCATAACTATAGCACTAAAATTGCCATGGTGTTTACACTAAAGTTAACATGATATGTTTCAGCTACTTTTTCTTATAGTTTTAAAGCTACCATTGTATTTCAACTACTTTTCACTCATCGGGGCGAGGGTCCCGGTGAGCTGCAGCGTCGGCCTGTGGACCCCGAGCAGATATCCGGCACGGGGGGGGGGGGGGGGTGATGTGCGGCATGGCGGGCTCCTGGGACACGGATGCGTCGAGGCGATTCTCGGGTGCATCTCGATGTGCGGCGGCGGGCTGAGGGGGCTGTGGGTCGGGTGGAGCGACGGTCGGCGGTGCGGTGATGCGCCGGCGGCGACTTTTTTTTGTGTGTGTCCATGGCAAATCTACTATACAGACCACGACAAATTTTTTCTATCTACCCATGACAAACTCTTTTTCTTTTTGTGTCCAGGGCAAATCTAATATTTATTTTGTCATGGCAAATTAAGATGTGTTCTTGCCATGGCAAATAAACATGTGTCGCCACGGCAAGTGTTGGAGTTTTTATTTATGAACCATTGCAAATTTTTACTTCATGGATCATGAAAATTCTTTAGTAATTCACCATGGCAAATTTTAGTAATTGACCATGGCAATTTTTAGTAATTATTCATGGCAAATTTACTTCATGGATCATGGCAATTTTTAGTAATTCATCATGGCAATTTTAGTTTATAGATCATGGCAATTTTAGTATTTTGACCATGGCAATTTTAGTATTTTGACCATGGCAATTATTATTTTGTATGAACCATGGCAAATTAAGTGTATGGATCATGGCATTTTTAGTAATTCACCATGGCAATTTTAGTTTATGGTTCATGGCAACTTTTAGTCATTTGAACATGGCATTTTTTAGTAATTAACGACGGATTTTTTTTAATTATGAACCATGTCAAAATTAGTTCATGGATCATGGCAAATTTTAGTAATTCACCATGGCAATTTTTAGTTTCTTTTTTTACATCATGGCAATTTTTTGTTTTATTTTTTGGAACATGGTAAAATAATGGAAAAGAATTACTTTTTGTTTGACCTTGGCACTTTTTAGCTTTTATGAGATTAGGGCAAATGTAGTCTACACGTCACGGCAATTTTACCTTTTTCGACCATGGCAAAATTCATTCCTTTTTTGTAACATGTCAAAATTTACTTTAAAACCCAGAAAAAAAAAGTAGTTGAAACATATCATGGCAACTTCAATGTAAACACCATGGCAATTTTAGTACTATAGACGTGGTAACTTTTTACCCAAAAAAAAAGGTCGTCGAAACATATCAATATGGGATCTAGTTTTGAAGATCTCATCGCGACGGATTTAATGTTGAAAACGGATTTTCAATCGGATTTTTTATTTAAGACATAAAACATTTTAAAGTTTGAAAGAACAAAAAGATTCCTGCTGACGTCATCTTTTTTTTGTCCCTCTTTGCATGCATGCGTGGAAAAAAACGGATAAAAAGGCTGACGTGGCGCAATGGGTGGCCACAAGGGCGTTCGGCCAGACCTCCTTCAGCCCACACGTTCGGCACTTATCACCGTCCTATTTTTATTCGTGTTTTCATACATGGGTAAAGATTATATTTGGAGGTTGCGCAGAAGAAGGCAGGGGAAGAACAGTTGATCAAGAGTCGTCGTGAAAGATCGGTTCATCTACGCGCATAATTTAGCGTCTTGCTATTTTAGGCTTCATCGGGTCTTGCATTGATAAGCTTGCAAAACGAGATAAAAGTACAAGATTTTTCCATCAGCGAGCAAGTAGGAGAAGGAAGAAAAATACTATCTCATGTTTGAAACCGCGAGGATGATTCTATGGCTGAAAACCCAGAGGATCTGGGAGGTCTAGCTACGGATTATTTTTTTTCAAATATGTAGCCGTCCGAACCCACTCATGGTATGGATGAGGTGTTGCAAAAGGCACAGTTCTCTATAAGATAGCTTTAAAAATTATGGCAAACACGCTGAAAATTATTCTTCCATAAATCATTGCAGAAGAACAGTCGGCGTTTGTACTAGGAAGGTTAATTACAGATAACTTTTGACTGTTTACATTTCATTAAGGGGAACAAGGCAAAAAAAACATTGTTTTTGTGCCCTAAGATTAGATATGAGGAAGGCATATGATCGTTTAGAGTGGAGCTACTTACAAAGAATCATGCTTAAGCTGGGTTCCATAGTCAGTGGGTGGAGATGACGATGAAACTTGTTTCTTCGGTTTCTTTCTCTGTCCTTTTTCAATGATCAAGGGTGCAAACTTGACAAACATATTTTTGAAATTCGAATTTTTTAAAATTAAAACGTACATTTTTTTAATGGTATGAAACATTTTTTTCAATTACACAAACATTTTTTTACATTGTATAAATTATTTTAAATGTCATAAACACTTTTTTGAAACACATGAACATTTTTAAATGTCACGTACACTTTTTTGAATTGTAAAAAACACTTTGGAATTACCTGAACATTTTTTGCAATGTATAAATATATTTTTATATGCACGATGTAAAAAAATTCAAATTTAAGGAAAATATTTTTTCTATTTTAGAAATATAAGTAATGTAAAAAATGAAAACAAAATATGCACTGGAGAGTCGGCGCACCGCCCAGGCTGGGCCGGGCCAGTTAGAGGGCGCCTGAGGCGAGCATATCATTCAAACCGAGGCAGGCGAGAAATAGCAGCCACTCCTCTCGTCTGCAATTGCATACAGCGAGCCTTAAATAGGCTCAGGCCCAGCGTGTGTCTCCCGCGAGGCAGTACGCTCGCTTCCTGTTTTTCTGCTTCGATGAGACGTGCGTCTCCAGGGGCGCACGCTCTTTTCTTTTTCTCTTTCGATTTGTTCATGTTTTTCCCTCTAAATTTGGAAATATTCGAAAAATAACATGTTTTCTTTTCTTAATTAGTTAAAAATGTATGTGAATCTGTAAAATATTCATAAATTGAAAATGCTTGAGAATTTTAAAAATATTCATGAATTTTAAAAAAGTACATGGATTCAATAAATTTTCATGAAATTTATAATATATTCGTAAATTTACAAAAAACGAATTTTAAAAATATTCATGAATTCAAAATATGTTCGTAAATTCAAAAAAAAATATTTAAATAATTTAATTTGCTGGAGAGATAAAGCCCGTGGCTCTTTCCATTAAAATTCATGACTTTTTAAGAAATGTTCAGGATTAAAAATATGTTAAAACTATTCGCAAAATTGAAAAAATGTTCACAGATTCAAAAAACATTCACAAAATTGAAACATGTTTGTGTATTTAAAAAAATGTTTGTGAATTCAGAAAACAATGTTCATGAATTTGAAAATATTCAAAAAACTGAAAAATGTTCATGAATTACAAAAAGTATTGTAAAAAATGGGAGAGCTAAAAGCGAAAAAGGAACAGAGAAAATGATAAAAATAAAAAAAGGAAACAGGAAAACAAAATAACACAGGAAAAGTGGGTACAGTAAAACAGGAAAAAAATAAAAGAAAAAATGGACGGCAGGTTCCGGAATCTTCCTAAAACCGCTCTACGCTTACATGTAGAATCCTGTTAATGGGCAGCCACGCGTGCGCTCGCTGTAGGCGAGCACTATATATTTCTTGCAACGAGCGATATGTAGCAGTCACGGCTTTGCTCCGCTCTGAAGGCCCGACGCGACGTGACGTTTAAAGCAAATAAGCCCCATTGTATGTAAATAGACCAGCCCATGAGCTGGCTACGTTGGGTATTAGACATGTTCACGGATACCATTCTCTATGATTGATGAACAAGCCGCATGTTGCAACTTTTCGTGGCCGACCACCTAGTTGTGCCATAATGGAATGCATGGTCTTCTTGTAAAAAAAAGCCTCGTTGTAGTGCCTAGACCAACGCGATAGTGCCCTCGTCGTATATTTTTAAAGAAACCGCCACATAATTTTAAAAACAACACAAAACAAATTTAAAAGAAAACAACTGAACCCTGAAAAGCCGAAAGCTCAATGAGCCTAGGCCAACATCAAAACTAGATGATACCCCGCAGGCCTGCACGTTGTTGCGGGAATGTTTTGCAATATATTTTAATGGGATTTGGTTGTATGAAACATAAATAGTTGGAGTAATAATATGATAACTAAAACTAAAAATGCATATGATTTATTATGTTTGGTTATTGTATAGTTGTAAAATATTTATTAAATATGAATAACTTACTAAAGTGGAAATTATCATGCATGTTTGCATGTTAAGGTGAGATTTTTTCTATGCATGGTTGCATGTTGAGGTGGATCTTTCCCCATATATGTTCTATAATGAGGTGACATACTTACATGCTGAGAGAAATATGTCAGCGAGGGCTAATTATTTAGATATAGAAGATGACAGTCTGAAATCTCAGTGGTCCCTCATGCCTCTCGTCTAGTCTTCTTTTTTTTATCTAGAAATTCTCATTCCATTAATTAACGTGTCGAGCAATATCGTCGGTGTAACACCCCAAAAATTTAACCATGTTTTTATTAAGTAAAATTTGGCCAGAAATAAAATTTTGAATTATATTGGGTCTTTTATTGTTTTTAGAGTATTTTCTGTTTTCTGTTTTCCAAAATTCTTCCCTCCATATAGAAAATTTTGGGAAAAATAATATGGGCTTTGGTAGTTTCTTAGATCATTTTATTTATAGTTTAATAACAGTAGGAAATATTTTCATAATAAAATTTTGCCCAAAATAATTATTTTAATAGCATTTTCAGACTTTAAAATGCTTCTGTTGCACTACAACTATTTTAAATAATCCTTTAAAAATTCCACAAAAATTATGAGGGGTCATGTGATGCATAAGGATCACTTTTATGCAAAAACCCATCTTGGTCCTTTGACAATTTTGAGCAAATCACTCTCTTTTCAATTCTGGTCCATTTTGAGCATTGAACTACAACCCTATTAAATATCACTCAAACAATTCTGAGATTTTTCCAAGTCATAATCCTCCCTAAGAAACTCCTAAGTCCAGGAGCTCACCTCCAATTGCATCATTTAAGTTCATCCAATAATTCCCCGCAGATCTGGTCCAGAACTGAAATCCAACAAAACTTGCACTTGCAAGTTTTTCATTTTGCCAAACCAACACCACCACACCTCCTAGCATACAAAGAGGCATCATCCTGTCAAGTTTCACCCTCAACAAAGTCCCCTAACTAGCATTTGCATTTCATCGAGCAGCTTGCGGGCATGACAGGATTTTGCAAACTCTCTGTACATCATATGACACTAGCTCTTCTGGCCAAACCAGCATGCCCATCAACTTTGCCATCTTAGTAAGCACCACCCTGCCAAACTTCATGATCAGAAGAACTTCCTAAGCCCTCAAGGCATTTCCTCGAGCACTTTGTGGGCGTGTCCAGGGCATGCCGGGCATAGCCAGAGCATGCACTCTGCATGCCAGCACGCCCGAACCTCTGCCCCATCCCCAGCTCCTTCCCTGCTCGTTCTGATCCGTTACAAGCTTCTCCAGGACGCCTCCGCATCGTGCCGACACCCCCCTTAACCTCTAGCACCAACCACCACCGCCCTCCAACGGCCGCCGCCGCAAGTAAATTCGGGGACGGCGCCGCTCAGGCCACCTGGAGCTCCTCCGGTCCAACCAGCGCACCGAAGCTCAACTGCTAACCACCACCGTCCTCACCGACCATAGCTACCTCCTCCACCTGCCTTTAATGGCCGCCCTGCCGTGTCCTCTACGAGAAGCTACGGGAACCGACCTGCCCGTGCTATAAAGCCCCCCCAAGCTCACCAGGATCACGCAGCTCCTCCACTAGCTCCCTAGAACCTCCAAGCCCGAGCCTCGAGCTCCTCTGTCCGAATGGCGCTCCACATCGCCACCATGGCCACAGCCCACCTCGGCCAAATTCACCCTACCCTGACCCTCTCTTCTCCACCTAGCACCACCGGACAACCCTCACCACCACCACAGAGGTCTCCCACCCTTCATTTAGCCCCCAAGACAGCCATGGCCTCGTGTGACGCCCCCGACTTAATCGTGCACTAATCATACACGCAAATGCACACGATCAAGCCTAAGGACTCACTTGATGATATCACAACACAACTCTAAACACAAAAAAAATAATTCAAGCTTTATATTACAAGCCAGGGGCCTCGAGGGCTCGAATACAAAAGCTCGAAGTCATACAAGCATCAGCGGAAGCATCAGGTATCTGAGTACAGACACAAAGTTAACAGATAGGCCTTTAAAAAGGCGGGGCAAAATAAAAGCACTAGATCGAAAGGCGCAGGCCTCCTGCCTGGGTGCCTCCTATCTACTCCTGGCCGTCGGAGGGCTCCTCGTAGTAGTAGTATCCGGAGGGGTAGTAGTACTGGTAGTCGTCGTCGGCTGCTGAGGCAGCTGGCTCCTGGGCTCCGTCATCTGGTCTCATCAATCGGGTATGGGGAAAAAGGAAGCAAAGCAACCGTGAGTACTCATCCAAAGTACTCAGCAAGACTTACATCAGAACTATTCTACTTATGCAACATTATCAATGGAAGGCTGTATATGTGGACTGATTTGCAGAAATGCCAGGATAGAGGGAGAAAGCCTAGCCTATCGAAGACTAGCATCTTCAGCGGTCTTGCAGCATTAGAAGAGTGTAGATTAGTAACATAATTTAAAGTAGCAAGCATGTTGTATTGAAGCCTAGAGATCCTTCCTCGACTCCCTGCGAGAAGCGATCCCGGAGCTTCCAATTAATTAACATGTAACCAGTTCAAGTAGTAGATCGGGATACTTTACTGAGCGTCCTGTTACCGTGGACACGGCTATTCGAATAGATATACTTCCCTGCAGGGGTGCACCACATTACCCAACACGCTCGATCCCTCCGGCCGCACACCCTTGTTCCTGGTGATGCCCGGCCTCGGGTGATCGACACGTCGTAGCCCCACCTAGGCTCAACAGAGAGGCCAGCACGCCGGTCTAAATCCTAAGCACTCAGGGGTCTTGGGCCCATCGCCCTTTGCACTCCTGCGCGTTGCGAACGCGGCCGGTGAGCAGTCCTAGCCCCCTTAATACAAGCGCAGGCTTTACCAGACCAACCCGGCGCGCGCCGCTCAATCGCTGACGTCTGAAGAGCTTCGGCTGATACATACGACGCCGCCCCATACCATCCCGCGTGCTAGTTAGTGCGAAAAGGCCAAAGGCCTACTCAGATTACACATCCAAACCCTTAAGTGCATTAGGAGCGCGCGGTGACGAGCGGTTGCTCCACACTCTGTGGTCCCGACGCCCCGTCTCGAGGACTTGTGGCAAGGGCCAGGCCCACGGTCCGCCTACCCAGCCACGCCTCGTAATTAACTCGCGGGTACCCTCACGGTCAACCCGACTTCCCATGTCTCGCGGGTACCCCTCGGGGCCGACCCGTCTTATCAAAGACTGTCGGGAACTCAGGTCCACCTCAACCGGGGTGGTACCACCTGTCCCTTCAGTCCTGTAATAACAATAACAGTAATAAGTGCAAGTAACCGTGTGTCCACATCATCTAGCAGGAATCCGAGGAATCACCCTCGTTGGATGCCTACTCGATGATCCCGTCAAAGTGAATCCGGAGGAATCACCCTCGATGGTATTCACACTTGCGGGGTTACCGACAAAGCTTTATCGGAGGTGGGGAAGAGGAATCACCCTCGGTAACCCACAACCGAATAGCTGTACTACAGAGGCCTCATCGGGAGTGAGTTGAGAGGTATCACCCTCGGCACTCGATGACAGCTCTGCAGCGTCGAGCAACTAGGGGTGTGTGGTGATATGTTGGTCTCAGTCCGACGATCACATCAATCGGCACACAGGTACTACAGCGGGGCAACTAAAGCAAGGAAGAGGGGCCACAGATGGTTTACCATCCAACCTATACTAAGCATTTTGGATATCAGGTACAGTATCAAAAGTAGTTACAATGACAGGCTATGCAGCAGATTAGGATAAAACAAAGCAGTAGCAATTTCTAATGCAAGCAGGAGGGAGAAAGAATAGGTGATATAGGCATGCGTCAAGGGGGGGTTGCTTGCCTGGAAGCTCTGCGGCAAAAGAGGGGTCGTCAGTGGTGTCGTCTGTCTCCTGAGCTGCGTCGGTCTCGGGGGCTATCGGAAAGAAGAGGGGGAAGAAACAAATAAATAAGGCAGATATATGCAACACAGATGCATGGCACGGCAGTATGCAGAGTTAGTGGTGACCTAATGCATTGCTACATGTCGCAGACGGATCGGGAAAATATCTGGGATATTTTCCCGGCGTTTAGGCTGACTTCGATATACTGAACCGGAGGGGATGGATCCATGTTTGCATAGTTGTGGGCAGGTGACAGATAAACGGAGGGCGTAATCGGATTTGTCTTGTCGTTCTGAGCAACTTTCATGTAGAAAGTTTTTCGATCCGAGTTACGGTTAATTTTTTATGATTTTCTAAAGTTTTTAGCATTTTCTGAAATTTTACTAAGTCATAAAATCTGTTAAGTCTAGAATACCAGCTAGCTGTTTTCCAGAGACGATAGCTATGGTTCTGTCCATCCAATGGCTTTGTGCCCTATATCAATCTTGATCAATTTTCCATGATCTACATGACAGTATCAAGTGCAACTATGTTAGGGACCAGCTGCTTGTTCAAATCTTTGGTTGAAAAGTGCTACTCAATGCTGATTCCAGAGTCTGTTAATTTTTACCAAGTTTGTTGGATGATTCCCATTAATTCATAGCTCTAATGGAATTGATTCCTATAGATGATTTACTCTATATCAATAGTACTACAAGTCCATGTCAATTTAGGGCATGAACAGTTCACGTAACAGGTTCAAATACAGCCCCAAACTGGCTTAGTCAGTATTCTGTGTTTCTCTGTTTTTCAGCTAACAGAAGATAAGCTTTTGTCATTTTTGCTGTATTTAATCTATACACATTTGGAATTTGGTCCAATGGAGTGAAGTGGAGTTTGTCAAGTGTAATATCAGCACAAATTTATTTCAGCTATGTTAACCCTTGTTTAGATGCTGTTTTGGGACTGACCAGAGAGGTAATCAAGCAGAATCAGCAAAAGCTAGCCAGCGCTACAGTAACATTCAGTTACTGTAGCAGCGGCAGCGAACGGTTCAGAGCAGAGCAGCGGAGCAAGCGGGCGACGAGCGCGGCGGAGGCGCAGCCACACGCGGGCGAGGCCGGAGGTGGGCACGGCCACACACTCAACGCACACAGACACACTGCACACACACACTTGACCATGGCCATGGCCGGCCATGGCCAGCAGCAGCAATACCCGGCGGCAGCGGCAAGAGCAGCAGGCAGCAGTGGCAGGGAGCAACGCAGCAGCAGGCACGCGGGCGCGGGCGCACGTGCGGGGCGCGGTCAAGAGTGGCCAGAGCATGCGGGCGTGCGGGCGCCGACGCGGCGGACGAGCTTCGGGTTTGAGGGAAACGAGGCTACGGTGCGCTACGGGGCGAGCTG
The DNA here is from genome assembly GCA_039707655.1 of Elymus sibiricus. Taxonomy (NCBI): domain Eukaryota; kingdom Viridiplantae; phylum Streptophyta; class Magnoliopsida; order Poales; family Poaceae; genus Elymus; species Elymus sibiricus. Next base: position 372,486,346 of record CM077664.1, on the reverse strand, counting down.
CACAGCGCACAAGCTCCGAGGAGAGGTGGAGAGCTCATACGCAGCACGAGGTAGTCCAGAGGAGCTCGAGATTGACGCCACCGTCGGCCATGGCGGAAATGGCGCTCGGGGCTCGCGGGAACAGCAGCTACCGCACGATGTCGAGAAGGGGGACAGGGGGAAATGAACTGGGGGCTCACGGCGGTCCGGTTGGAGTAGACGGCGAGGCCCGGGAAGCTCCATAGCCGGCGAATTCGACGGGCGGCGTCCGGCGGCCGTGGATGGAGAATGTGGTCGTGGGCGTCGCTGCAGCGGCGTTCTTGGTCGATCCGGCAGCGTAGTCGGCGTAGGAGTCGCCGGCGATGCTCCTGGACACCACCTTCAAGCTCGGGGGAAGCACCGGCCGCGGCAACGAGGCGGTCACAGCGACGACTGCGCTCGGTGAGCTCGGGATTGTGGGTGAAAGCGAGGAGGAGGAGGATGGAGTGAGACAGGGTGGTCAGGGGGTGGTTGGCGACGTTCCTATCCACCCCGCGGTGAGCTCCAGAGGGCCAGGCGTCGAGCAGCGGCGAGGGGTCAGGGCGTGCACGCGCTGTGCGAGCGACAGAGAGATAGGGAGCAGGTAGAATAAGGTTACTGTGCGCGCGGTGGGCTGGGATTTGTTGCGGCTGGGCCAGTGCACAGGAGGTTTTACGTTTATTTCTTCTGGCATTTTAGTACAGCTACCATTTGCAACTAGTCTAGGCATTAAACAATTTTGTTGAGGCTCATTTGTTTTCACAAAATCAGATGTATTATTTCAATGCCTCACACTGGGTTTCACAATATTTGGTTAAGTATAATTACTAGTTTGTAAATATAACACCCAATTTAGAGGCTATTGGTCCACTAAAACATTGCTAGGGTCAAGCTAAAAGTCCAAATGAATTAAGTTCTATTTTTATAAATATTTGGGGACTTAACCAGAGTATGTGAACATTTCTATTTAATTGTTTGAAGAAGTTTTTATTTGACTTGTGTTTCGAATTTAAATTTGAGTTGGATTATTTCCTAGATGCAATTTATTTAGGATGATCATGATGACAAGGCTTATTAATTAGCTTAATGACAGGGTTAAGATCTGAGGATGTTACACCTCGGCCCCGATCTCACTTCGGCCGCCGTCTGCACGAGCGACACTACCATCGTGGCCGGCCACCCCAAGGACCAAGACCACCGTCCAAGGGTGCGGCAAGCAGCGCCGGATCCATCCCAACCTTTGCCCAGTCCTCAGGCGCACCGGAGCGGCAGCTGCGATCGGCGCCGGCCTCCTCTGTTTCCATCGGGAGGAGGAAGAAGGAGGCAGGGGAGGAGAGAGAAAGAAAGGAGAGAGGAGGAGCTGTCGCGTGGGCCCCATCCGTCAGCCACCCAGCGCACGGGCCCAGGCCAGTAAGTGGAGACGGGTTGCGCCCGAACCCGCGTCCCAGTGGAGAAGGCGCACCTCGCGCGGGCGCCATCGTCGTCATTGCCTCACTGGCCGCGGTGGGCCGGCCCAGTGGCCGCAGCCTCAGCCGAGGCCCAGCTCCGCGCTGCTTCTGGCCCAGTGCGCCCAGTGAGCATTTTTATTCTTTTATCCACCAGTTTTTTTCCACCAGGGGCCTCCTAGTAATTATTTCTTTCACAGAAAGGTCCCTTAACTTAAAACTATCAATACTTTTTATCTATAACTCCAAATGAATTGATTCTTTTTCTGCCATTCTTTATTTTTCATCTAGTTTATTTTAGTATTTATTTTAAAAATTCATGAAATACTTTTTGGTACTGTTTCGAAATTATGTGGTAATTGCATTATTTTAAAAATAGGAAAATGGAGGGAAGATAATTTTTCCAAAATTTGTGAAGTGGACACAACCTTTCCACACACCCAAGGCAAGCTTCTTGAACACTTGATATGGTGATTGCATGGTTAAATGTTTGCAAGGATAAATCATGCATACGTTGAATTCTAACAAAAATTTGCATGCATGTAGTGTTGACATGTTTCCTCGTACCGTGCAACGTGTGCTTGTCATGACTAACTTGCAGGGTCAGGTATAAGAGAAATACCGTTACCGGCAGAAGGGTGATCACGTCGGAGCGTGATCATGCTTTGTTGGTTATGCATGTTGGGACATGCAAGGGCTGTGGCCCTGTTTTGGTGTTACTGTTAAAAGAACACTCTATTGTGCTAACCACTGCAGGAAATACATAAGCCTCCTGAGTCGACCATAGATCGAGTCTTGTTCCGGTAACCCCCAAACTTGATCCGTGCTACCACATGTCCCTGCCGCGGGTAGGGTATGGTTCAGTAAGTTGTTAACCCCTTTCCCGCACACACCGTACAGAGAGGCCATAGTGAAAGATACCATTGATCACTGGTAGGCATGTCACTTGGTCAGGGGGCATGGGTGTATTCGGTTGTAGCCGAGAGGGGTAGCGCCCCTGATCTTTCCGCACGTTATATATGAGATTGTGATCCCATGCTATTCGAGATTGTAGTCTCCCCGCCTTAGAGTTTTTCTTGAACGATGCTTTGGGTTATTCCTGGCATCAGGAAAGTTAATCTGGTGTGTGCTGGTCAGGTGTGTTTTCAACCCAAAGACCGTAATGGGAATTAGTCAGTGTCTCGGTGCTGGCTAAAGAAATCCTTTACTTGTGGGTAAAGAGTACACCCTCTGCAGAGTTATACCTATTCGAATAGCCATGTCCGCGGTTAATGACTACAGTCTGGTTTGGTCAAGTGTCGGTCTCCGAAGGAAATAATTAAATTGAGCATGAATTATTTTGCAGAATGATTATTTCCACTACTGATATTATCATGAATATTATTGATGATTTGAATATTATTGTGGACTAACCCTATCATTTTCTTTTCTGAGTGTCTCATGGGCTGGCTAGACTACCCGGGCACTCATTTATTTTCAAGACCTCTCGTGGCGTCGCTTGAGTTCTCGGGCGGTCCTGTCTCGCCCGATTCTCTTTTAGACACCCGTTGGGCTTTTCTTTTCAAGACCTCTCGTGGCGTCGCTTGAGTTCTCGGGCGGTCCTGTCTCGCCCGATTCTCTTTTAGACACCTGTTGGGCTTTTCTTTTCAAGACCTCTCGTGGCGTCGCTTGAGTTCTCGGGCGGTTCTTGTAGGAGATATGCCCTAGAGGCAATAATAAATGTTATTGATTATCTCCCTGTTCATAATTAGGTTTATGTTCCATGCTATAACTGCTATGGTTCTCGAGTCTGCAATAACCACGAGGCTCGGAGGAAGACTCATATGCACGTGTGGGATAATAAACGGTAAAATGTATTCCTAGTCAAGCCTCTAGGACTGGCTCAAGTATTGCATGATGATCCTGTTTTCCTGATCATGGGCATGGCTATGCCGGCAATTTTGAGGGCACAATTGTTGGTAGAACACTTGTGTTGAATCGACCCGAATTGATGTTATGCTATGAGATACATTCGTCATAAGTTAATGGTTTATAACACAGAGATAGTTAATGTTTGCATAATTCCTTAGACCATGAGAGTATCGAGTTCCTTCGTGCTTGCTTCGTGAACTTTGGGGTTTGTTAAACGTCATCCGTTACTGGGTGGCTATTACGGCGGCTTACGGGTTCACGGAAAAGTATGTCAAGTAACTTGATAGCTCAAGATTGGGATTTGCTCCTCCGACGATGGAGAGATATCTCTGGGCCCTCTCGGTGTTACGGTATCCATCATCGTCTGGCCAGACACTTTGTGATTTGATCACAGGGATGCCGGAACACGGGAACGAGAAAAGAGAACAATACCGGTAACGAGGTAACTGGCATAGTGGACAAGTTGTTGATCCACGGGGATGCCAACATGTCTCACCTCGGGTATTTGTAACATATCGCGAAGCAACAGGAATAGCACACGGCAACTGGAGGTTCACTCGAATATTCATTCGTGTGGGTATAGGGGTCAATATGGGTGTCCACGGCTCCGATGTTGATCATTGATCGGAAGGGGTTCCGGGTCATGTCTATACTTCACCGAACCTATAGGGTCACACGCTTAAGAGTCATCTATCTGCTGAATACTAGACGGGGAGTCTGAGAGAAAATCACCGAAAAAGTTTCGGGCGAAACGGAAACGTTCCGGAGAGGATATCGGAATAGTTCCGGTGAAACTGAAAAGTTGTTTCAGGGTATTCCATAAAGTCAAATTGGTTTCGGCACATGCCTGGAAATTATTGGAAGGTACCAGAATTGTTCCGGTAACTTCTGAGATTTTTCAGAGACAAAAACCGGAAATGTTCCGGACTGTCGGAACCGCTTTAGTTGCTTTTCACAGATGAAAATCACTAAAACCGAAAAGTTGTTTCGGAGTGCACCATAAAGTCAAAATGGTTTCGGCACATGCCTGATAATTCTTGGAGGGTGCCAGAATCGTTCTGGAAACTTTCTGGAATTTTCCGGGATGAAAACCGGAAATGTTCCGGAGCTGCCGGAACCGCTTCAGATGCTTTTCGCAGATGAAAATCACTAAACCGGAATTGTTCCGGCTCGCGTTGAAAATTATTTTGGTGGGTACTGGAAATGTTCTAAGCCCACATGAATATTTTCAGCTCGATCAGACGCTGAAAAATGTCGTCGTGAATAGTGAAAGTGCTTTTTGGGATATTTATGGAAAAGTCACCTTTTGGGATATTTTCCCAAAAGGTTTCTAGAAGGCTTGGGGACCAAGCAACCCTACCCCTTGGATTTCCTATAAATAGAGGTGGAGGGGCTGCCTCCACCCTCACTCTTGCTCTCATACACAAGCCATGCATGATCTGGCATTCTCTCTCCCTCCCAGCGAAATAGTTTCGTAGAGCCGAAAGGCTGTCTGGGTTCCGGTGGGAACTAGTTCTGGACGGCGAAGCCCTGCCGGATAGATGACACCGTATGTGTGCAACTCGGTAGAGAGATCGTAGTTTCGGTCTTAGTTCGAGAGTGCCTCCCGAAGGGCTGTCCGTGTGACCGTCCGAGTTTTGGAGGTCCTCCTGAAGGGCTGTCCGAGTGACAGTCCAATTTTCGGAGGTCCTCCCGAAGGGCTGTCCGCGACACCGTCCGGGGGACTGTCCGACCGCCTCCCGGAGGGCTGTCCGCGGGGCGGATGAGGGTATACATCCTCGCGGTTGGGAGGTTGTAAAATCCTAGCTGCGGGGATCTGCACCGCCGTTCGTCATCGACTCTACTTCCGCTGCGCTACGAGTCGGTAACGAAACAGATCAAACCTTGTATGCAGTCTTCATAGTGATCCTGGGCTGGTACGTAGGTCGGAAATTTTTTGTTTTCTGTCGCGTTCCCCAACAGTGGCATCAAGAGCCGTGCTATGCGTAGATGCAGGTTGCGATCTAGAATACATAGAGATGTATGGGTGTTGCACAATATAATTAGATAGTAGATGAGATCTATTGCTGAAAATTATTTGTGCGGGTAGCAGATGAAGTCTGTTACCCGATGTTCTTGTTGCTTCCCTCGAATTTGCATATTTCTGATCTTGATAACAGTATGGTGGAGTTTCAATGTTCTGGCAATCCGCGATCCTGATTGATCAACGAAGTGCTAACAGTTCATTGAATTCCACCGTAGTTAAAAAGAAAGATGAAATTTTGCAGACGAAAGGGCAATGCAGATGTGATCTGCACGGGGGTCACGCGTATGACGAAGTTTAGTATGGGGCTCGAGATTTTATTATCTCGTGTTTCATACACCCTGGAATGTTAATCTAGCGACTTGGATTATCATGCTTGATGATGGACGTTGGTAGCTTCGGTTTGTTTCGAAACCTTAGAAGCCACGTAAAATAAAATTTTGCATGAACCGATTAGAGGCGTCTAACTTGGTTTTGCAGGATCGTTTGCATGTGCATGTGATGTGGTATAGCAGTGTTCATAATAATTTGATTATGTATGAGATGACTATATGATGTAAATTGATTAACATGACCTGCGTGTCATGATTCGGCATGATGGCTGGAGCCATATGATTGCACTTTAATGACCTGCATGTCAACCTTATGTAATGCACTTATTTTATTAGCTATAGAGATAGCAATATTATCTGGTGCACCGACAAGGTGGTGGCAATCTTCGCGAAGGTGAATACCGACGTGAATGCCGAAGACGAAGAAATACAAGACTTCTCCGTCGGAAGGGCTATACCATATCATGCTATTATGAATTGCCTGAGATGTTTATCCCTTATGATGCACCCTTCTTGATTGCGCGGTAGTCGCTTTTATTAGGGTGATCTCTCACAAAAATATCAAGTAGTTAGTGTTCTCCCAAGTGTAGCACCGTCACGGCACCTATCTTTTCGGGGTGCGCCGTGTCACACGGGTACGAACGATTAGGGATGTGTGAGGCGGGTGAGTTGAGACCTCGCAGCGAGATCACTTGGTTGTCTTGACGTTCAGGCATGACCGTCATGAGCTCGGAACACACGCATCGAAAGATGAACAAGAGTCGCATGGAAGATGTGATTGGCAAGTTTGCCTACCGGTTGAGATTTTCGTCATCAGTGGTGTTACACCAATGGCGAACAATTGATACGTGGGTCTTGTATCACTCACAATCAATTATGAGAGATATTGATTTGAGTGGGAGCGCACTGTTGAATTAACTTGTTTAATTCTCAGTGCAATTAATTTTGAACACTGTCTAAGTGTGATTTGCATAATAGTTGTAGAAGAATGGCTCGCGTTTCCACCTTTCCTATTAAAATTGAATAGCTGTTTAATATCTGGTTAAAACTTTACGGTTGGTAAACGTAATGTGAGGATTGTCCTCTAGAGTGCCGAGAAGGACTTTGTCCTATCGCATATTTTCGGTATTCTCCCGCTAATGCTATGGATCATGTGACTCACGTCCTTCGATCCAAAAGCTAAAATTCCGTTACGGTCGAGTGAAATATGTTTGCTTCCATGAGACCCGAACTTCAAAAGTTTTGGGATAGTTATGTGATATTTATGGAACTGAAAATTAATTTTCAGATACAAACAAAGGCTGAAAGATATGCAATATCTAAAGCCATGTTTGTTTGCAAACTATTAGTAAAAGTGTTTACTGGGCATTTGACTGATAAGAGAGGGATCCAGAAGAACGCCTGTCATATGATGATGGTGAATAAAACAACAACTTAAAGAGAAAGGAAGTATCCGAAGGGTGTTAGTGAAACTTTCACGCCTAGGAAATCCGGGGCTAACACCACTCTTAAGTTGGGTGCTTCTTCTGAGAGTAGGAGAAATACTGAAAGTTAAACTGTTAGAAGTATAATGGCAAAAGGATAGAAGACTGGAATATCCAGCTCATGTATGAATGTCATACAGGTTTTTTGATGTATAGAAGGCTGGTCAAAGATATAGTTCTTGGGAATTATGGTTAAACATGTTAATCACTAATTCTTGGGTATTGTGAGTTAATCACAAAGATACCCGCTCGATTGCATTCTGTTGCAACTCGATGTAAGAACTACTATGGCCTGAGAGACTAGCCAGGAATGAGGTTTAGATACACGCAGGGAACATAGTAAATGTTACTATGCCTTCCATCGGTGTATTCCCTATGTATTTACTTTCATAATTCATTTTAGAGTTTCACACTCTAGCCCTTTGCATAAGGTATCTTGCAAGAAGGTTATTCATAAGAGAACTTTTAATGTTCGGTGTTATGAATAACATAAGGGCCATACTTTCATTATGAATGAGACGTATGTTATGAATATTGATAATAATACATTACCTCTGGGTTTACTTTCATAATTCATTTTAGAGTTTCGTACACTCTAGCCCATTGCACAATGTTTGTTGCAAAAGAGTTGTTCATAGAAACAACAATTGTTGTTCAGTATTATGAATAAAATGAAGGGCCATGCTTCCATCGAAGATGGGATGTATGTTATGAACATTGATGCAAATATGATACATCCATAACACTGACGCTAAATGTCGCAAGACTAAAAGAATACCACACAAGTGTGGCACTGCATTTGGTCACATTGGAGAAACCCGCATGGAAAATTCCATTATGATGGATTTTGAAGTCGTTTGATTTTGAATCATCTGACACTTGCAACTTTCCTCTGAAAGGTAAAGTGACTGAAATACCGTTCACAGGCCATAAGGAACGAGCAAAGAACATATTGGTAATCATACATTATGATGTGTGTAGTCCAATAAATGTTGTTGCAAGTAGTGGATTTATCTGTCTTCAGAAATGACTCAAGTAGATATATGGATATTTACTTGTTGAGACGTAAGTCTGGATCTTTTGAATTCATTCAGAAGGTTTTCAAAAATGAAGTAGAAGTTATTGTAACAAGAAAATTATGTTTCTGCAATTTGATTGCAGAAAGGAATATTTGAGTTACAAGTTTAGCGAATGTCTGATGAGTTGTGAAAGGGGTTTCATAACTTGCACCTCCCGGAACACCGCTGCAAGTGGAAAGTCCGTGAAGATGTAATCGAACCATTTATGACATGGTAAGATCAAAGATGACATAAATAAATTTGCCATTACCCCTTTTATAGAGTGATGCTTTAGAGAATGCGGCTTTTACACTGAAAAGAGCTCCATCAGGTCTGTTGAAATGACGCCATGGTATGGTACGCCCAACCATGTTATATCTTTTCTTAACATTTGGAATATGGGGCTTGTGTAAAAGGTTACAAACCTATTCCAAATCAGACAAGTGCTGCTTTGTAAGGTTATCCCAAGTCATTGGGAATTCCCCCACCACTATACCGAGGCAAAGGGTTTTGCCGCAAAACGGTATGCTTTTAAAGAGAATAGTTCTTTCAAAAAGGTGAGTGGGAGGACAGTGCAACTCGACGAGATAAACAGTATCTTCGTCATCAGATCAAAGGAAAGAAACCTTGGAAGTGATTCCGGAGTTTCCTACTGCGACTGATACGGAAGTCTCTACAATAAAATGTATGGACTTCGGTCGAACTTGCAGCTGAACCACGTAGGCAAAGCTCGTGCAAACCTATCAGGTGCGCAAACGAGATATTGTTGTTAGACAACAGTATACCTACAATACACAAGGAAGCGTTGATGGGCCCTGACTCCGGAATTGGCTAAATGCCAATACAATCTGAGATAGTTTCCATATATGTGATTCAAGATTAAAATCTTGATACACCTTTCGGAAGACTTAGAGTCTAACGAATATTTATGGAACTAAAAACTGATACGGAAAAAAATGTTTTATCCATAAAGCTCGACTTGTTGCAATAACAAGTTCAAGGAGTTGACTACGATGAGATTGTTTCACCGTAGCGATGCTTAAAGTCGGTTCGGGTTGAACTAGCAATTAATACATATTTCAATCATGAGATATGAAACATGGATGACAAAGGGATTTCCATCTGATGAAAATGAAACCTAGGACTTGTATGTGATACAGTCCAAAGTAATTTGTCGATCCAGAGGATGCTAGTAAGTATGCAAACTTCAGAGTTCCAGCGATGGACAGAAGAGAGCAAAGTGGAGTTGGAATCTTCGTTTTTTATGGAATGGTCAAAGGGGTTTGACTTCATCAAATGGGTATCGAAGATGCTTGTGATTCAAGAAAGTAAGTGGGAGCATAATAATATTTCTAAAAACCTTGTGTACTTGACACATTGTTAATTGGAAATAAATTTCTTGACACGAATTAGGACTTCATTTGAAAATAGTTTTTCAATGAAGTGCTTAGGCTAAATAGCCTCAATATTAGGCATGATGATCTATGGAGATAGATTTACCTAATGGGGCTAAGCAATGAATACATATTGACAAGATGCTAAAACCTTTTAGCATTTAAAACGCCAAGGAGTGATTCTTGCCGAAGTCACATGGAAAGAGTTTTTGCAAGACTCGGTGTCCCAAAACACTGATGAGTAAAATACATGATGGAGATTCCACACACTCTTGTGTTTGGATTAATCATGTATTCCATGGTATGTAAAAACAAACAGATATGTCCAATACTCCAAAGTTGTTGCGAGTATAGATACCATAGTGATCAAAGTACTGATCATAGGACAACAGTGAAAGATGTCATTAAGTGCTAAGAGTAGTGCTGATGACATGTTTTCTCGCAAGTAGAGATTATGAAGTGCTCGTTGTAAGTGATTACATCGATACAGTCTTCATCAATGCTCCATGCGATTTTCGATTTAAATTGAGGGTTTTGTGTGATACACAATATGGTGGCACGGTAGTTGGAAATTGTTCCAAACAAGATACTGTGGCGAATTCTATAACAAAGGCTAAGTATGTTGATGCTTAAGAAGCGACAAAGAAGTTGTTGAATCATATAGTTCATTCATGAACTTAGTATGGTTCCAAGATGACTTTGGTCTATGGGACACTATTGCAGATAGTTGCTCCATAGCTCAGTCTGAGGAATCAGGTTTCGACCAATGATTCACACATATGCAAAGCCAAGTCCACACAAAATATGAATTTTGTGAAAGCGTGAAAACGCGAGGATATGCAAAGTTACACACGGAGCTGAAGTCGTCAGATCCGTTGGACATCAGGCTATACCACATGCGAAGCATATTTTATACCAGTATGCCATAGGTGTAAAGTGCATTAGCGTTGACTAGATTATTGACTCTAGTGCAAGTGGGAGTCTGTAGGAGATATGCCCTAGAGGCAATAATAAATGTTATTGATTATCTCCCTGTTCATAATTAGGTTTATGTTCCATGCTATAACTGCTATGGTTCTCGAGTCTGCAATAACCACGAGGCTCGGAGGAAGACTCATATGCACGTGTGGGATAATAAACGGTAAAATGTATTCCTAGTCAAGCCTCTAGGACTGGCTCAAGTATTGCATGATGATCCTGTTTTCCTGATCATGGGCATGGTTATGCCGGCAATTTTGAGGGCACAATTGTTGGTAGAACACTTGTGTTGAATCGACCCGAATTGATGTTATGCTATGAGATACATTCGTCATAAGTTAATGGTTTATAACACAGAGATAGTTAATGTTTGCATAATTCCTTAGACCATGAGAGTATCGAGTTCCTTCGTGCTTGCTTCGTGAACTTTGGGGTTTGTTAAATGTCATCCGTTACTGGGTGGCTATTACGGCGGCTTACGGGTTCACGGAAAAGTATGTCAAGTAACTTGATAGCTCAAGATTGGGATTTGCTCCTCCGACGATGGAGAGATATCTCTGGGCCCTCTCGGTGTTACGGTATCCATCATCGTCTGGCCAGACACTTTGTGATTTGATCACAGGGATGCCGGAACACGGGAACGAGAAAAGAGAACAATACCGGTAACGAGGTAACTGGCATAGTGGACAAGTTGTTGATCCACGGGGATGCCAACATGTCTCACCTCGGGTATTTGTAACATATCGCGAAGCAACAGGAATAGCACACGGCAACTGGAGGTTCACTCGAATATTCATTCGTGTGGGTATAGGGGTCAATATGGGTGTCCACGGCTCCGATGTTGATCATTGATCGGAAGGGGTTCCGGGTCATGTCTATACTTCACCGAACCTATAGGGTCACACGCTTAAGAGTCATCTATCTGCTGAATACTAGACGGGGAGTCTGAGAGAAAATCACCGAAAAAGTTTCGGGCGAAACGGAAACGTTCCGGAGAGGATATCGGAATAGTTCCGGTGAAACTGAAAAGTTGTTTCAGGGTATTCCATAAAGTCAAATTGGTTTCGGCACATGCCTGGAAATTATTGGAAGGTACCAGAATTGTTCCGGTAACTTCTGAGATTTTTCAGAGACAAAAACCGGAAATGTTCCGGACTGTCGGAACCGCTTTAGTTGCTTTTCACAGATGAAAATCACTAAAACCGAAAAGTTGTTTCGGAGTGCACCATAAAGTCAAAATGGTTTCGGCACATGCCTGATAATTCTTGGAGGGTGCCAGAATCGTTCTGGAAACTTTCTGGAATTTTCCGGGATGAAAACCGGAAATGTTCCGGAGCTGCCGGAACCGCTTCAGATGCTTTTCGCAGATGAAAATCACTAAACCAGAATTGTTCCGGCTCGCATTGAAAATTATTTTGGTGGGTACTGGAAATGTTCTAAGCCCACATGAATATTTTCAGCTCGATCAGACGCTGAAAAATGTCGTCGTGAATAGTGAAAGTGCTTTTTGGGATATTTATGGAAAAGTCACCTTTTGGGATATTTTCCCAAAAGGTTTCTAGAAGGCTTGGGGACCAAGCAACCCTACCCCTTGGATTTCCTATAAATAGAGGTGGAGGGGCTGCCTCCACCCTCACTCTTGCTCTCATACACAAGCCATGCATGATCTGGCATTCTCTCTCCCTCCCAGCGAAATAGTTTCGTAGAGCCGAAAGGCTGTCTGGGTTCCGGTGGGAACTAGTTCTGGACGGCGAAGCCCTGCCGGATAGATGACACCGTATGTGTGCAACTCGGTAGAGAGATCGTAGTTTCGGTCTTAGTTCGAGAGTGCCTCCCGAAGGGCTGTCCGTGTGACCGTCCGAGTTTTGGAGGTCCTCCCGAAGGGCTGTCCGAGTGACAGTCCAATTTTCGGAGGTCCTCCCGAAGGGCTGTCCGCGACACCGTCCGGGGGACTGTCCGACCGCCTCCCGGAGGGCTGTCCGCGGGGCGGATGAGGGTATACATCCTCGCGGTTGGGAGGTTGTAAAATCCTAGCTGCGGGGATCTGCACCGCCGTTCGTCATCGACTCTACTTCCGCTGCGCTACGAGTCGGTAACGAAACAGATCAAACCTTGTATGCAGTCTTCATAGTGATCCTGGGCTGTTACGTAGGTCGGAAATTTTTTATTTTCTGTCGCGTTCCCCAACAGTCCTGTCTCGCCCGATTCTCTTTTAGACACCCGTCGGGCTTTTCTTTTCAAGACCTCTCGTGGCGTCGCTTGAGTTCTCGGGCGGTCCTGTCTCGCCCGATTCTCTTTTAGACACCCGTTCGGCATTTCTTTTGGATACTCGGGCGGTATTGTCTCGTCCGATTCTCCACTTTATATTTTCTTTTGGATTCTCGGGCGGTTCTGTCTCGCCCGATTATCCACTTTTAACTTTCTTGGTTTGTCACTAACATTTTATATACTCATTTTTCTGCACATGCTAATATTTATCATGCCATGTTTTAAATTTCAGTCAGCATGAGCATATCATTTAACCCATCATGATCATATGCATTCGGCATATCTTTTGTTCATTATGTTTGCGAGTACATTCCAACGTACTCACTGGCTTGTCCCTGGCTATTTAATTGGCCAGGTCAGGAGTTCAACGGGCAGTACCACAACGACGTCCATGTGGAGCCTAGGATAGCAGCCTCGCGGGATAGGAATTATCCGGGTCGGCTGTTCCTGTGGGAATGGAGCCCCATCGATGTTGGAGAGCCACGAGTCGCTTCCGTCAACCGTTACTAGAAATTATTGTTGTATCATTAGATCTTTATGGTCTTGTATCCAATTCTTGTAATAGCTTGGTAATCTGTAACAAGGACGTGTCCACCAGTAACAGTAATCCTGGGCTGGTGACGACACGAGGGGTTAATTTCTGGGATATCATGTCCCGGAAATCCGGCCCCGACAGTCGGCAACCAAAGGCTGTGCAAAGGTAGGAACATCACCCGACCGTACGACTTGGGACTCATGAACCATTTTCGACCCAAACAGCGCTAGAGCGTCTGCCACCGTATTACACACCCGTGGACATTGAAAATTTGCAAAACAACTAAAGTTCAGGAATGCAAAAAAGCTTTCATCTCTCTAAAAGCACACCATTAGGGGCAAGATCAGAGTCTGAAGTCTTGATTGCATGGACTAGCTATGCATCATCAGTTTCCACAATTACGTTGCTAATACCCCATTTATGAGCCTTCTCCATTGCATCTAGAGATGATACCCCGCCCGTTGTTGCGGGAATCAGTTGCAGTTCACAGGTTGCCACATTTAAAAAAAAAATTGTTGTATAGTAACCAATCAACCAACAAAAGGATCAACCCATAAACTGTTTTTAACCACATACAAAACATCAACGTAATAGATCGACAAGGCGCGGCGTGTCGCCGCGCGCAGCATGGCTAGTAGTACTCCAATGTGTAGAAAAATAATAATTTTCCGGTGCATAAATACTTAAATTGATAGAGTTTATTCGAAACCCTACCATTTTATATATTGTTGGTGCCAAAAATTTGAAAAAATAAATCTAGACATCGAAGTACTAACATGTTGTTGATCTCCAAAGTTTCAATTTTATATGTTGAGTTGTTTGGGAGAAAAAAAAAATCTATGCACTAATCAACGGAGAAACTGATGGCTAGATAGAAGGGCATGCCACACGGACAAAATTTCCATCTTTTTGAAAATACAAAAAGTAAAATAAACCATGAGCCCTAAAAATTTTGAACCCCGGGTAGGGGGGGGGGGGGGGGGTTTATGGATTGGAAACCCTAAAAAATTAAAAACAGAACATGACAAACAAATACTGTAGGAATATATTGTTATTTATGCATATGACACATATAACCATAGTTTTCTATAAAAAAATGCACGTTTTTTAACTCTTAGCATTCCATACATCTATGCATTATTTCATATTTTTGGAAACACCAAAAATGCAAAACCACTATATAAAGCAGGCTGCCGTTGATGTTCAGATTTCAAACCTGACTTGACACCATTATTCATGGTTTATAATATAATACTTTCCTCTAAGAAAAGGAAATACTTTTCCCTGAAATATAACACCACTATATAGGAGGTATGTCATCTCAAAAAGATATTATTTTTTTCTTAAGCAAATAGTATATCCTTGACGTCCAAAAAAAGAAATATATCCCTCTAGAGAATTTTGCCAGATCGGTCTGCCATTTTGATTCCTTGGTGCTCGTAGGGCTTACTACTTTTTCTCTGTGATCTAAAGGTCAAGGAGCCAGGAGAATGGCAAAGAGAATAAGCAGTCAAATGGTGATGAGTCTTTGCCTCATTTGTGTTGCTGTGGAAATATTTTGGGTGCCTTTCTTCTCTCCTCGGCTCGGCCTCTGCAAGCACTGAACTGCAGGGTAATGTTTCAGACGGTTGCCTTCTTCAGACCTTTTTGCCTTGCTTTTGCAGCAGATTGGGCCGTTGAATCTTTTGCAGGGTAATGTTTGGTGTGTTCCGAACAAGTCCTTGGGATCGTGGAACAGGGACGGGAGACGCATGTTTCCTATAGCGTACGTTATTCCACGAGTATTATTATTCTCTTGGCAATCTTGTACTGAAGCTAAGCTCAATTGGTTGCAAAGTGCAACTTGCACCCCAGACTCTCCAAGCGTGTCAACTTGGCAAGAGCTGGCTGAGTTGACATCCACCTCATCATCTTTATTGCCACTCTCACTGCGCTGGACATTTTATCGAGCACTTGGCGTGCAACCAGCGTCGTTGAGTGCCATCTCCTCGCACGCCCATGATTTCCCCGGCGACGCCGATGCCGACGCTGAGCTCCAGCCCACGCCAGCAGAGGATCTGGAACGGCACGAAGACCGCACCTCGGCTCCGCGGAGGAGAAGACTACAGGCATGTGCTGTGCTTCGTGCATGACGAGAGCAACGGCATGTCGTCGGAGAAGCTTGTAGTCAACAGTCGGCACCAGGGACATGCGCCGTACCGGCCGTCGCTTTAGGTGAAGTGAGTTGGCGTGTGCCCCATCCGCCACTCGTCGTCGCGCACCGTCCCAGTGCATAGCAGGCACGCGCCCAGGAGCAGGAGCCGCTTGTCGCCGGCGCCAGATGCGCAGAAGCAGCCGCACTCCGTCGTACTGTCCTTGAGGACCGATGCAGCGCGGATGTTGGGATCTCGACGCAGGCGCTGGGGCAAGAGCGTGGTCGGCGCTCCGGAGCTATGTCGCCGTTGAGGGTCGCGCGGGTCACGACGCGCTTGGCGGACTCCGGGCTGGCACGGCGACGGCGGAGCCGGGACCGGGACGGGCAGTGGCACCTGACGACCGACGCGCGAGTCGAGTCCCCCGAAGCTAGCGGCTGGGCTACAGCCACATCGGCAGCGTGTACCTCGTGGAGCTACGGGGCCCCGCCACCGCGGGAGGTGTGGTTTTCACCATGGAGCAAGGTTCCCGCGCGCATACGGAGGAGCGAGGGTCGGCGGCGAGCGCCTGTCCGGGATGGTGCTAATCACCGACTGGACATGAACGAACTATGGTCAAGGAGGCGAGTGGATGCACCTGCACTGCACGGACGCGAGGTGGAGTGCCGGACGAGCATCATGTGGCGGTCATGGTTTGCGTACATCAGTCGAGGAGTCCTTGCACCTGACGACCCAAAATGACACCAACACTGAATAACTCTTGCGGACACAGTACTGTAGCCAACTAGGCATGGTCGGGCCGCTTCGATCGATCCGCCATGGCCATGACCGACCACAGGAGCACAGCACTCCACCTGCAACACAACAGATGCATGCAAACCACGTCAACTCTTGAGCCTAGATAGAAGTACATTGGAGACGGCTTCCAGTGCTGCCGCGATCTTGATGATGAACGCCCATCACTTCAGCATTCAGCATTCAGCATCTCACCCTGACCCTGCGTAACTGTTGAGTGTTGGACCGATCTGAGCATTATTTTAGCCAATTCTGCAACAGAAAATGTTGCAAGGAAGCAGCAATCACATGCGACTGTACACAACAGTTGGCAGAAAGAACACATGCACGTCCACATTGTTAACTGAAATTAATATTCTCAAGATTGCAGGACCATCCTTTTTGTCCCCATCGTCGTATCATGCACAAGGTGCACCGCACACACTGAATGAGACGCACGGTCGGTGGTAGGATGAACCTACGGACCTGTAGAGTGCAACACTACACGGGTCCAAGCCCGACGTGAGTATAAGTATGCAAATGGGAGTACAAGTTTCTTCTAGCGGGACCAGCTTCAGTTCAGGTTCAAGGAAGAGGAGCAGGAATAGTCAGCCAGTCAGTCAGTTTAACTGAAATTCTGAATCCGTTTTGTGGTGTAACTTCATTTCAGTTAACTGAAAACAGCTCCTCAATTTGAGTTTTAAGATGGCGCAGGCCCTCCCTCCTAGAGAGAGATACTCATCTGATTTGTTTTTTTTACTGAACCTGCTGGCATCACATTGCACGCATTAACAAGCACTCATCATCCGGATCTAGAAAAATACCGACACGAGATGATGAGCATCACATTCACAGGACAGCAAAATCAAAATCTAAGTTAACATATAACTAGTGCCAAACATTCATCTGACATCAACAGGTGAGACAGACGGAGGCTTCAGTGTTCAACTGACAACCTTGCTGTCAACCTCTTGTAACATACTGTATTCACAAGCATGTAAAGCACTTGGATCCTCCCCTATTTATCTGTTCTACTCCTTCTGAAGAGGAAAATGATGCTTAGTTCTCCGGCCGGGGTCAGCAATATGTGGTTCAAGCGACCCCGCTGGCCACGTTGACACACACCTCAGCCAGCGGCCGCCCGTGCAGTGCACCATGCTCGGCCTTGTCAGGAACAGCGACTTGAAGCTCGGTCGCTCATGGAATGGGATCTGGTAACTGGTGGAACCTCGGGACGCCAGGCGCTCCACTCAAGCCAGGACACAGGAACAGATGAACGGTACCGTGCAGCTTCTCTTGGTTTGAAACAGTTCCAATTACAAAGGAAGGAGTGACCCACCCAATTCTCCATCAGATCAGCTGGACTGGAGCAGCAGCGTGGGTACGACCGGTCTCAACCCTGCACCGCAATCAAAATGCAGTCAACCTCTATGCCATGGCAATCAGGTGAATCATCATCGAGTGATGTTAATCTCTGACCATACTCTCCCCTAACATACAGTATCTACACAGAGACACATTAACAATCACGAGAAAAGAGGACACGGTAATAATAGGCGTTGTAGCAATCCACATATACTATATGCTGTAGAGGCTGACAATCATTTTTTGCAATGAATTCCCTGGCGACGCCGACTCTGAGCTCCAGCCTATGTGGAAGGACACCGAGATCCGGCGCTCCGCGGAGGAGAGGACGACAGGCATTTCGTGCATGACGAGAGCCACGGCACGTCGTTGGAGATGCTTGTAGTCGACCCGATCGAGCGAACCGACGCGCGCGAGTCCCCGCTCAGCCTGGGCCACTTGAGGCTACTGAGAGCATCTACAACCGGGCGCCCTATACCTGATCCAAACGCCCTGGCCCATTGTCCGGACCGAAAACTAGCACCCAGCCGGGCTTCCCATAAGCAGCCCAAACGCCCGGGCTATCCGGTAATCCCCATATCCAGCCCATATCTGGGGCAGATGTGGGAGGCCCGGACGCGCACGGACACTGGTGTCATGTCGGACCGGTCTGCTATGGCCCGCACCGTCCCCACCACTGTCCCCACAAAAACCCCAGCCGATGAACCCTAGCCCCACTCCTCTCACCCGCTCCGCTCCTCTCCAGTCTCTTCTCTTTCCTCTCTGCAATCTGTCTCATCCCCTACGCCATGACCGGCAGCAGCTCCGATGAGATCGATTGGGTGGGGTTGGCGGCGGACTCGTCGAGCTCATCCGTAGAGGAGGAGCTCGAGCTCCGCATTGCTCTCCGTCGCTCGCGGATGGACCGGGGCAGGAGCTCCTCCTCCTCGGCGTCATGGTCGTCGTAGGTGGGCAGCTCCTCCTCCTCCGCCATCTTCGGACAGGCGGCAGGGCGGGCAGCGGCGCCCGGCATCGCCAGCAGCTGCCCCTCCTGGAAGCCGCTGGGTGCTTGTGCCTGCACCGCCCAGCCTGCGGCCGCAGCAACAGCAGTCGGAGATGGAGGGCCGCGCCTATCGGCTTGCGATGAAGGCTGCGGCGCAAGGCTGTGGGTCATCTAGATCTACGCCGGAGGCGCTGCCGCCCGCCTCCGACGACGACGAGGCGCTCCGCGCTGCAATCCGCGTTCGTACACGTTGACGGAGACGGACGACCGCCGTCGGCGTCCCAAGAACACAGCGGCGCTCCGTCAAGGACTGGAGGAGCCCGAGAAGCTCGCTAGGAAGAAGGCGGAGGCGGCGGACAGAGCCGCATGTCTCGCGGCGGAGCAGAATCGCGCCGCCCGACGCATGGCGGGCTACGTGAGCTCCTCCTCCGACAACGACAGCGGCACGACGGACGACGACGCCCCACCCGCCGCGGACGCGTACATGGAGGACAACAGCCGAGACCGCAAGGGGAAGCGGCCGGCGAGGAAGTGGTGAAGTCCGGCCGCCCCCCTTATGTTAAATTACATGTTTTATCTTATATTTAGGTTAAGTTTGAACTATGTCGGCCCTTTTGATGAACCGTATCTATGTCTGATGTCGGATTTGGTATGTTTTTATGCTCTATGCTATGATTTACGTACTGTGCATGGTTTGTATGAATTTTGGTGCGGAAATTAGGCAATCGTGGTTGTGGAGCGACCGAAATAGGCTCTGTCCAGTCACTGACAGCGGATGCGCCTGGATGCGCCCGTGGGCCGTGGGCGTGTAGGTCAGTAGAATAGGTAATCGCGGTTGTAGATGCTCTGAAGCGGCCAATCGACAGGTTTTCACCATGGAGCATACGGAGCGAGAGTCAGATACTCGGGACTGACAGACAAAGAGTTTTTCTACTCCCTCGGGCTGGCAGAAGCAGCCAACCAAGCACTTGGAGAAAATTACACTTTTGGTCCTCCAAGTCTCTGGCGCATAACATTTTAGTACTGCAACTCGAGAAACCCTACAATACGGTCCCTATACATGAAAATACGTAACATATATGGTCCTATCTACGGTCCCCTCGACGGTCGGTCGCTCTGGTGCCGCCGCGTGGCGCTGCACTTTTGCGGAAACCCCCCTCGCGTTTTTGGAAAACAAACCGCGCTCCAGTTTGGCACCACGCGCCAAGGTCGCCGTCTCGGGCCCACTTGTCGGTCACACGCGCCGAGTAGTCAAATCACCGCAGCCTTATTCAATAGCCGCGTCCACTCCATCACTCCTCTCTCTCGTCTCTCTCCGCCTCGTCGCCTCCCTCCTCGTCTCTGTCACCCTCATCTCTCTCTCTCAAATCCCTAACCAACCAACCAACCGCCCGCCGCCGCCTATCGTTGCCGTCGATGGCGAAGACCAACGGATGGAAGATGATGGTCGACGACTGGGCCGGCACCGATCCGGTCAAGGTCACCATCGCCCGCGAGATCGCCGTTCGGTTCACAAGCGTGCCATTGCTCGTGAATCACGCGAGGGGCTTGCTCAAGCAGTTCAGGGAGGATGAGAAGGCTCGCGTGTTCCCGGACGGCAAGGGCGTGCCCATGGTTGCCGTTGTCATGTGGTGCATGCTCGAGTCACGGTCCGGCGATGCTGCCCAGTGCTCTCGCTGGTGCATGTACCGCCTGTGCAGCAGGTGCAGCAAGCGGCCGTTCCCGCCAGATCCAGAGGCAGAGCGTATCGAGCAGGTTCAAGTTGTTGTGCCCGATCGTGTCGACCCCAACTACCTTGCCATCGCCCGCAAGAAGCCGCCACCAGGTATGCCTGTGGTCGTCATTGACGACGACGAGGAGCAGGAGGCTTCGCCGGATGTGCAGGTCGTGGCTCGGCCTGTCGTCGCAGGCCACAAGGAGGCGCCCATCGACGTGGAGGAGCTAGCAGACACCGTTCTTCCGGTGAAGACTGAGAAGGAGCCACGGGAGGAGGAGCCAAGGGAGGAGGTGCAGAGGGCGAAGAAGAAGAAGAAGAAGGCGGGCAAGATGCATCCTCAACGCCGCTCTGCACGCCTGAGTGCCATGCCGATCCCTCGCCGTTCCGCCCGCGTGAACTGAAGAAGTTGCAGTTTACTGAAGAAAAGATGAAGTTCGTAGTAGCAGTTAGTAGTAGCAGTTAATTTATATTTGTATGTAAGTTTGGACTAATGTATGAACTACCTATGATGCATGTTGGTTAATGGTGCAAATGGCAGTACTTCTGAATTTTAACAACTTGTCTTTGTCTCAATCTTGGCAACATATGTGAGTGTCAGTTAGGATCTAATTTTGGCAACATCTATGTTTGTCAGTTTGGACACTGTTTTGGCAATTGGCTTTATGTTTCTATGTCAGTTATCATCCATTTTTTGCAACGCCTGTTTGTCTGTTACAGAAATTTGGGCAAAAAGAATGTTGGGCAATGTTTGGCAGCACATTCAGATCCATTTTTGGCAACATCTATGTTAGTTAAAAAAATGCATTCAGATGCTGACACATTCAGATGCATTGATAGTTACACATTCAGGTGCATTCAGATGCATTCAGATAGTGACACATTCAGATGCATTGATTCAGGTTTCTATCAAAGCATTCAGATAGTGACAACTTCAGATGCAGGTTTGTATTACTGAATTTGGATCAACTCAGATGCAGGTGCAGGTTTGTATTACTTTTATGACAATTTTGCCCTGATTGAGAAATATTTTGCCATGTGATAAAATATCCAACTTCAGATGCAGGTTTGTATTAATGAATTTGGATCAACTCAGATGATGAACCATGTGACTTATCTCATTCAGATGATGAGGAAATGAAGTTAAACATAACATAAATTCATCAGGTGCATTACATAGCATTAGCTGGTAGTTTTTACTTAAATAGCATCATTACAGTCACCAAAATATGCACCCATCCCCATCCTTCCAAGGCCTGTTATATATAGAGACCTTCTATTTACTTATCCAGCATTGCCTTCATCATCTTCATGACTCCAGGATTGCCTTGATCTGCTCCAGCTTCTCCTTGCTCCCATGCCCAGCATTCAGCAGGTCAGCAACAACCTTCTTAAGCTCCTTCTTCTCTTCTGCAAGTTGGTCCCTGTCCACCTTGATCTCATGCACGGCTTTCCTTGTGTTTTGAATGATATATGCCTGAGTCTTAAGGATACACCTTTGCTCCTTTGCAAGCCTAAGCTTCTCCATCTTGAGCTCCATCTCTACCTCTTCCTTATTCTTCTTCAGCTGCATCTGGTAGTCCAACTTGTCAACACCATCTTGCCAATCAAACATCTTGCTTACTTCATCCACCATTTTTTGGTACTCATTGCACATATGATCATACTGTTTCTTCATCTTGGCTAGGTTTTTGTCATAGGCCACTTTCTGTCACCCTGCCACAGTTTTGCTCATGAAACATGCCCCATAACTTGGTCAAGCAGTTCTGTAGTACGACAGGCCAAGGAACATCAACACACTGCACTACTCCACAGTTTACACCTCCCTGCCAAAGTAAACTAAATTTAATAAATGTTGACATTGAAAACTAAATTCTGCAATTTCTACTACCTAGCCATTTCACAGTACCTGAATATGAAATGCTTTCTTCTGCTAATTCACCTTACACCTATCTAACTACAAATAAATTGGAGTGTGAATTACCAAGTTAATGATCAGTGACCAACTAAGAACCAACACCTATCCAACTAAGCAAGTTAATGATCAGTGACCAATTAATGATCAGTGTTTCAATTGTGCTGTCAATCTGCTCCACTATACTCTAAGATTTTACATACATGAGCTAACTAAGCAAGTTAATGATCAGTGCCTCAATTGTGTTGTCAATCTACTCCATATACTTTAAGATTTTACATACATGAGTTAACTAAACAAGTTAATGATCAGTGACCAATCTGCTCCATATACTTTCAGTTAAATGTGCTGCCTAGCTAACTCACCTTCACAGGGCAGCCAAGGAATCTCCTTCCAATATGTGTTCCTTCAAAAGCAACACATTTCTCTGGCCTAAGCTTGTGCAGCATGCACTTGGGCACATCATCCAGTGCAGATCCACGGTATAGGGGCTCAGGAATGGTGTCCGGGGTCTCCTACATGCATAACCCGGTAGATCAACGAAATATTTTTCGAATCGGTGCAGAAAAGATCAAAACCAAATAAATCCCCAAATGCAAGAACCCTAACCCTAACTAAACAGAGGAGAGGAGGAATCTTACAAAGTACTCCATTTTCATGAAGCCGTCGCCCATGCTGATGTCATCGTCACTGCTCTCTTTGCCATCCCTCCATGACGACATGGTCACCGACGACGAGTACGGTGGCAGCGTGGTCCAGAAGTAGAGGAGAGCGAGCTCGGGGAGAGAGTGCGAGCGAGGGAGAGAGTGAGCGAGTGAGCTGGCCGGTCGTTTTGACCCGGTCGGAACGCACGCCTGGCGTGTGACCGACAAGTGGGCCCGAGACGGTGACCCTGGTGAGTGGTGCCAAACTGGAGCGCGGGTTGTTTTCCAAAAACGCGAGGGGGATTTCCGCAAAAGCGCAGCGCCACGCGGCGGCACCAGAGCGACCGTCCGTCTAGGGAACCGTAGATAGGACCATAGATGTTACGTATTTTCATGTATAAGGACCGTATTGTAGTGTTTCTCGAGTTGCGGTACCAAAGTGTTATGCGCCAGAGACTTGGAGGACCAAAAGTGTAATTTTCTCAAGCACTTGACAGGCAGAGCACGCTGCGAATGTACAACTTGAGTGTGGTGGTGCTTGACTTGAGGGGCTGAGTGTTCGGCGGCGCGCGCTGGACCCGTCCGGGATTGGACTGGACATGAATGTTGGCTCGTCAAGGCGAGTAATCACCGACTGGACATGAAAGTGCACGTGCGCGAGGTAGAGTGCCGGACGAGCATCATGTGGCGGTCATGGAGATAGATGATTGTGCTCGTCGTTATCATGTGCGTGCACGTTCCATTAGGTGTTGCGGCACTAGGCTCTCGCTGGGTGGTTCGTCTTCTTTGTTGGACGACTAGGCGGCACAGGTGCATTGCAGGCGCATGTCGACCGCTCGATGAATCCAATCCAAATTCCAACTACCGTTCCACCAACGCTGAATAACTCTTGTGGAAACAGAAGAAGGCGAATTGCAAAATAACGTTTCTTTTGGCTTTAGCTCAAGTTTAAGGGACAGGAACAGTCAGCCAGTTTAACTGAAATTACACTTCTTTCTTTGGTGTTAACTGAAAACAACAACTCCTCCTCAAGTCTCTCTAAGAAGTGTGACCAGAACATGATGATTGTAATGACCAGCAAACAAAACTAAAATAAAAGCAAAAGACGCTCCAAGCAAAGCACATAGCACGTGGACAAATAAAAACTTAGGTCCAACCGAGACATACCGATGATTATTGATGACGAAAGAGGGGATGCCTTTCGGGGCATCCCCAAGCTTAGATGCTTGAGTCTCCTTGAATATTATCCTGGGGTGCCTTGGGCATCCCCAAGCTTAGACTCTTGCTGCTCCTTATTCATCTCATATCGATGTCTTCCCTCGATCTTAAAAACTTCAGCCACACAAAACTTAACGAAACTCGTGAGATAACTTAGTACAAATAAAATAAATCTCCCATTCATGTACTGTCAAGACAAGATGCATATTTATTTCCAAGTAATGACTACTGTATCCCATCATTTTCACAATTTATATCCCCCAATATATGCCATGGAAAATTTAAAACAAGCAGTCAAAGAAAACATAACAGCAATCTGTCAAAAACAGAACAGTCCGTAAAGATCGAATATTATTTATACTTTTGTAAATCAAAAAAATCTGAAAAATTAGGACGTGACAGAGAATTTGTAATGAAGTACTGTGTGAAAATGTCATCAATTTATCTCGTTCCAATATGGAATTAAAATTCAGACACTAGACGCAAAAGTTTCTGTTTCTGCACAGAACTTAACAAACATGCATTTGCAACATCCCAAAGGCTTAACGTGGCACAAAAAAAATACAAACATAATTACTATAGTAGAAATAATTATGTAGACTCACTAAATAGAAACAAAAATTTAAAGATAAATATTGGGTTGTCTCCCAACAAGCGCTATTGTTTAATGCCCTCTGGCTAGGCATAATGCCATTATCATATTTTATCATCTAAAGATAGATCATATGTGGATCTCATGATAGATTCATAAGGAGGCTTAACTCTCTTTCTTGGGAAGTGTTTCATACATTTCTTCAATGGAAATTGGAACCTTATGTTGCCTTTCTTCATATCAATGATAGCACCTACAGTTCTCCAAAATGGTCTTCCAAGTATGATAGGACATGCGGGATTACATTTAATATCCAAAACAATAAAGTCCACGGGAACATAATTTCTATTAGCAATAATAAGCGCATCATTTATTCTTCCCATACACTTTTTAATAGTTGAATCCACAAGGTGCAAATTTAACGAACATTCAGTCATAGTATCAAAACCAAGAACATCATATAGTGCTTTAGGCATAGTAGACACACTTGCTCCTAAATCACATAAAGCATTGCAATCATAATTATTGATCTTAATTTTAATAGTAGGTTCACATCCATCATCTAATTTTCTAGGGATGGAAACCTCAAGTTCAAGCTTTTTTTCATTAGCCTTAGTAAATGCTTCTACAATATGTTTAGTAAAAGCTTTATTTTGATCATAGGCATTGGGTGAATTTAACAAGGATTTCATCAAGGAAGTACATTCAGTAAGAGAACAATTATCATAATTAAAGTCTTTGAAATTCAAAATAGTGGGTGCAACACTACCTAAAGTCTTGACCTCTCCAAACCCACTTTTATCATTTTTAACATCACAATTTTCACCCTCCGAACAATTGGGACTCCTTCTAGCTAAAGTTGACTCTTCTCCAGTCCCTTTATCATCATTTTTAACATGCTTAATATTTCTAAACAAAGATTCAATGGGTGTCACACCTATATTTTTAACATCCTCATCATTACAAGAAAGATAACGCAATTCAGCCTCTCTTTCTTCTCGCTCTCTTCTAGCTTTTAACATAGCAAACATTTTAGTATTGTAATCAATAAAAACTTGAATTGCTTTCAATGATTCATGCATTTTATCTTTATTTGGTGGCAAAATTTTAATTTAAAGTATATCCACCTCATGAACAAGTCTATCAACAGTTCTAGTCATAGCATCAAGATTACTCAATTTTTCCTCTATAGTAGTATTGAAAGCCTTTTGAGAATTGATAAAATATTTAATGGTATTTTCAAGATCAGTAGATATTCTATTATTATTATAAGAATTACCATAAGAATTTGAGGGATTGCCGGGATACGGTCTAGGATTATTACCAAAGTTACCCATATAAGCATTATTGCTGAAATTACTTCTAGAAATAAAATTCACATCAATATTATCTTTATTTTGCTCAATCAAAGTAGACAATGGCATATCATTTGGATCAATAGTAGCAC
Organism: Elymus sibiricus; assembly: GCA_039707655.1. Taxonomy (NCBI): domain Eukaryota; kingdom Viridiplantae; phylum Streptophyta; class Magnoliopsida; order Poales; family Poaceae; genus Elymus; species Elymus sibiricus. The sequence goes on along the minus strand of CM077664.1, from coordinate 372,460,138 downwards.
TCTTAGTAGCAAGCATGGACATAATAGCATCAACTTTTTCATTGAGAGAGGAAATTTTCTCGACTGAATTTACCTTCTTACCACTTGGAGCTCGCTCGATGTGCCATTGGGAATAGTTTGCGGTCATGTTGTCAAGAAGTTTGGTGCTTCTCCAAGAGTTATCCCCATGAACGTACCACCTGCAGCAGAATCTAGAAGATTTCTGGAAACGAAGTTTAGTCCGGCATAGAAATTTTGTACTACCATCCAAAGACTTAATCCATGAGTAGGGCAATTTTTTAGCATAAGTTTCATTCTTTCCCATGATTGGGCAACATGTTCTTGATCAAGTTGTTTAAAATTCATAATTTGATTCCTCAAAGATATAATTTTTGCAAGAGGAAAATATTTGCCAATAAAAGCATCTTTACACTTAGACCAAGAATTAATGCTATTTTTCGGTCAAGTCACTAGCCATTCCTTAGCTCTATCTCTAAGGAAAAAAAGGGAATAACTTCAGTTTTATAATATCATTGTCCACATCTTTAGTTTTTTGCATATCACATAATTTAACAAAGGTATTAAGATGGGCAGCAGCATCTTCATTATAATTTTCAGAAAATTGTTCTTTCATAACAAATTCAACAAAGCAGCTTTAATCTCATAAGACTCCGCACTAGTGGCGGGAGGAGCAATAGGAGTACTAATAATCATTATTATTGGTACTAGAAAAATCACATAGCTTGGTGTTTTCAGGAGTAGCCATGATGGCAAGACACAAGATAGCAACAAAAAGGTATTTTTGGTGTTTTGGAATTTTTTTGGCATGCAAAGATGCAAGCAAAACAAGAAGCAAAAGTAACTAGGCAAGAAATAAAACAAGTAAAATAAAGAGTTTGTGTGAAGACACCTGATTTGGTAGAGGAAGACTCCCCGGCAACGGCGCCAGAAATTTCTTTGCTACTCCCGCAGGAGTCGTTGGGTTTCCTCAAAGAGGAAGGGTGAAGTAGATAGTAGCAAAACTTTCCCTCAGTAAAGAACCAAGGTTTATCGAACTAGTAGGAGCTTCTAAGCTATCAAGATAAGCAACACCTGCACACAAACAAAATAAAATAATTGTACCCAACGTGGCAAGAGGGTTGTCAAGCCCCTTGTCTTGCTAGTTACAAGGTTAAAAGTAAATAGTAGATAGATAGTAGTGGTATAGTGAAACGGCAAATAAAAAGAAACAATTAAAGGAAGCAATTTTGAAGATGATTGTATTGATGGAGAATGGGCCCGGGGGCCATAGGTTCACTAGTGGTAACTCTCTCGAAAACAGGCGAATGGCATGGTAAACAAATTACAGTTGGGCAATTGAAAAGATTACAATATTATTGACTTAATCTCATATAGGCATTACGTCTGTGATAAGTAGACCGTTAATCCAACTGCATCTACTACTAATACTCCACCCCAAAACCGCTATCCAGCATACATCTCAAACTATTAAGTTTGCAATAAAACAGAGTATCGCAATAAGCAAGATGACATAATGTAGACAGGAAGAAGTCAATCAATATGACAAAACCCCATCGTTTTATCCTTAGTGGCAACAATACAATACGTGTCTTGGCCCTTATATTCACTGGGTTAGAGCACCGCAAGATTGAACCCACTACAAAGCACCTCTCCCACTGAAGATAAATCAATCGAACTTGGCCAAAGAAGATAGATAGATCGGAGAGAAATACAAAGGTATTTAATTATGCAACAACAAAACCCAAATGGATTCAATTGAATTCAATGAACAATCTGATCATAAAGTGACAATTCATCATGTCCCAATAAACACACCACCGATTACATTGAATTGATCTCGATCAAGAACGAGAACATGGTATTGAAGATCCAAAAGAGAGAGAACCATCTAGCTACTACTATGGACCCGTAGGTCCGAAAGGAACTACTTACACATGGTCATGGAGGCAGTAAGGTTGATGAAGAGGCCTCCGGCAATGGCTTCCCCCTCTGGTAGGGCTCCGGAACAGGGCTCCAGATGGGATATCTTCGGAACAGAGGCTTGCAGCGGTGATAAAATTCTTCTAGAGGTACGACGGATGGTTTCGGTATTTATAGAGATTTATGACGGTGGAAATAGGTCAAGGCGGTATCTGTGGGCCCCACATGGATGAGGGGCGCGGCCATCCCCCTTGGCCGCGCCACCTGTCCATGTGGGCCCGTGGCTCATCTCGACTCCTCCCGAAGCTTCTAGTGTTTCTTGTTGCCCAAAAAAAATCGTGTCAAATCGGCAACGTATTTTGACCTCCGTAGATATTGATTTCCTGCGAAACCAAAAACAAGCAGAAAACAGGAACTGACACTGGGCACTAAATTAATAGGTTAGTCTATAAAAATAATATAAATTGCTATAAAAAGTATGTAAAAATAATAATATAATAGAATGAAACAATCAAAAATTATAGATACGTTTGAGACGTATCATACCCAAAAAACCAAACCAACAAAATCGTTCAGTACGGGTTCGGTCTTCTGTGTTGGCAGAGATGACTTCAGTTATTATTTTTGAGAATCCGATTTTCCCGAAGACTGAAAAGACCAAACCAAAAAAACCAAGATACCTGAATGCCCACCCTAAGACAGATAGCCGGGCCTTCAATGGACAAACAACAAATTTGGTGTGCTATTTGGAAACTCAATGTGGTTCCTAAGGTACAGGTGTTCTGGTGGTGACGGTATCCCGGCTGACGGTGCATAATCATGTCAGTACCCTCAGTAGGGTAGCGAATGTGGTCGGAAGTACCAGATCGGAGGCCACACGAAGAGTGTTGGAAATATGCCCTAGAGGCAATAATAAAGTTGTTATTATCATATTTCCTTGTTTTTGATAAGTGTTTATTTTCCATGCTATAATTGTATTAACCGGAAACTCAAATACATGTGTGGATACATAAACAAACACTGTGTCCCTAGTGAGCCTCTACTAGACTAGCTCATTGATTAAAGATGGTTAAGGTTTCCTAACCATAGACATGAGTTGTCATTTAATAATGAGGTCATATCATTAGGAGAATGATGTGATGGACAGACCCAATCATAAGCTTAGCATCTGATCGTGTCACTAAGTTTAAATTGCTACATCTTTCTTAATGTCAAGTATCTGTTCCTTAGGCCATGAGATCGTGCCACTCCCTAATACCAGAAGAATTCTTTGTGGGCATCAACCGTCACTTCGTAACTGGGTGATCATAAAGGTGCTCTTCAGGTATCTCGGAAGGTACTAGTTGGGTTGCCTAGTTGGGTTGCATGGATCAAGACTGGGATTTGTCACTCCATGTGACGGAGAGATATCTCTGGGCCCTCTCGGTAACACAACATCCTACATAGCTTGCAAGCGCGTGACTAATGAGTTTGGTAACAGGGATATTGTATTACAGAATGAGTAATGAGTACTTGACGGTAACGAGATTGAACTAGGTATAGTGATACCGATGATCGAATCTTGGGAAAGTAAAATATCGCGAGACAAAGGGAATAGAATATTCGACATTGTGGCTCAAACCGATAAAGATCTTCATTGAATATGTGGGAATCATTATGGGCATCCATGGTCCCGTTATTGATTATTGATCGGAGAGGTGTCTCGATCATGTCCACATATTCTCGAACCCGTAGGGTCACACACTTAACGTTTGTCGATGCTAGGGTAGTAATGAGATATTCATGATGGTGGTACCGAAGTTTTGTTTGGAGTCTCGGATGGGATCCTGGACATCACGAGGAGCTCCAGAATGGTCCGAAGATTAGGATTCATATATGGGAAAGTGTTTTTAGGATTTCCGGAAAAGTTCAGAGTTTTTCGGTATTGTACCGGAGGTTCTGGAATGTTCCGGAGGGTTCCATGGTGGGGCCCACCCGTCCCGGAGGGGCCCACGTGGACCAAGGGGTGGCACGCTGGCTCACATGGGCCAGGCGCACCAACCCTCCCTTTGCCCCACGCGGCTGGGATAAGATAAGATCAAATTCCTTGAAAATAGGGGGAAGACTTGGAAGCCAAGTGTTCACATACTATTCATGGTACTATTCCTCCTCCTTCAAGTTTCCTCCTCTATATAAAGGAGGGAGGGGCAGCCCTCCAGAGGGAACCAAAACCCTAGCCGCCACCCCTCTCCCATCTCCTCCTCTCTCTCGCGCCGCGCTTGGCGAAGCCCTGTCCGCGGGGAAACTCCACCACATCGTCGTGCTGCCGGAGTTGATCTCATCTACCTCTCCACCTCACCTTGCTGGATCAAGAAGGGGGAGATGTCTTCAAGCCATACATGTGCACATCTTGGAGGTGCCGTTCGTGCGGTGCTTGATAGGATTGGATCGGAAAGTACGACTACTCCAACTACGTTTGCAAAAACATTTCCGCTCGTGTTCTACAAGGGTATGTAGACCTTTTCCCACTCATTGCTAGCATCTAGTAGATTGGATCTTGGGCCTATTCATTCTCTCATAGGATTTTTTTTCCATGCAACGAATCCCAACAGTGGTATCAGAGCCCCGTCTATGCATAGATGCTATGCACGAGTAGAACACAATTTTGTTGTGGGCATTGATGTTCATGTTGCTACCCTCCCTTGTTTTTTTGGATTTGGTGGGATAGTGGGATGAAGCGGCCCGAACCAACTTTACTTGTCCACGCACAAGAGACCGGTTCCGCGCTTGACATGTAACTTGTATTGCATAAAGCGGCCGGCGGGTGTCTGTCTCTCCCCCTATAGTTAAATCTGATTTGACAACGGCGGTCCTGAAAAGGTTAAAAGGCAACTTGTATATCACCGTTGTGGCTTTGCGTAGGTAAGAACGGTTCTTATATGTTGCCCTTAGAAGCCACATAAAAATTTGCAAGAACAAAGTAGAGGACGTCTAACTTATTTTTGCAGGGCATGTGATGTGGTATGGCCAAGATATGATGTGATATATGTGATGTATGAGATGATCATGTTTTGTAATCTTTCACGACTTGCATGTCGATGAGTACGGTAACCGGCAGGAGCCATATGGTTGTCTTAATATTATTGTATGACCTGCGTGTCAATGTTTAAACGCCATGTAATTGCTTTACTTTATCGCTATGAGTTAGCAATAGTTATAGAAGCAATAGTTGGTGGAGACAACTATATGACGGCACCGAGGACCTAGGTGCCATGCTGGTGGTGATGGAGATCATGCCGGTGCTTTGGAGATGGTGATAAAAGGCACAAGAAGAAAAAGGTCATATCATGTCACATTATACATGCATTTGATGTTTGTCCTTTTATGCATCTTATTTTGCTTAGATCGCGACGGTAGCATTATAAGATGATCCCTCACACTTAACATCAAGATAAAAGTGTTCTCCCTTAGTATGCACCATTGCAAAAGTTCGTCGTTTTGAATCACCTCGTGATGATTGGGTGTGATAAACTCTACGTTCACATACAACGGGTGTAAGCCAGTTTTACCCATGCGGAAATACTTTTGTTAACTTGACGAGCCTACCATCTACAGACATGGACTCAGAAGACAGTGAACCGAAAGGTTAAACATGAGTCATATGGATGATATGATCAACATGTTGATGTTCACCATTGAAACTACTCCATCTCACGTGATGATCGGACATGGGTTAGTGAATTTGGATCATGTATCACTAAACAACTTGAGGGATGTTGATTTAAGTGGGAGTTCATTAGTAATTTGATTAATTTGAACTAATTATCATGAACATAGTCTGAGTAACTTTGCAAATATGTTGTAGATCAATGGCTCGCGTTGTAGCTCCGCTCAATTTCAATGCGTTCCTAGAGAAAGAAAAACTGAAAGATGATGGAAGCAACTTTGCGGACTGGCTCCGTAATATGAGGATTATCCTCACTGCTGCACAAAAGGCTTATGTCCTTGATGCACCGCTCGATGCGCCACCCCTTCCTGGGACGTCTGCAGATATTGTGAATATCTGGCAGACACATGCTGATGACCACTCGATAGTACAGTGCGCCATTCTGTACGGTTTGGAATCAAGGCTCAAAAAACGTTTTGAGCGCCACGGGGCATATGGAACTGAAAATGGTATTTTAGACTCACGCCCGTGTGGAGAGGTATGATGCCTCAAACAGATTCTTTAGCTGTAAGATGGATGAGAACAGCTCCGTTAGCGAGCACGTACTCAAGATGTCTAGGTACACCGATCACCTAAATCAGCTGGGAATTAACATTCCTGATGAATTGGCAATTGACAGGGTTCTCCAGGCACTGCCACCAAGCTATAAAGGTTTTGTGATGAACTATAACATGCAAGGGATGGAGAAGTCACTCCCTGAGCTTTTCGCGATGCTTAAAACCATGGAAGTGGAAATCAAGAAAAAACATCAAGTGTTGATGGTCAATAAGACCACCAGTTTCAAAAAGGCTAAGGGAAAGAAGGGGAACTTCAAGAAGAGTGGCAAGCAAGTTCCTGCTCCCTTGAAGAAACCCAAAGCTGGACCTAAACTTGACACTGAGTGTTTCTACTGCAAGGGAAATGGCCACTGGAAGCGTAACTGCCCCCAAGTACTTGGCAGATAAGAAGGCTGGCAACGTCAACAAAGGTATATTTGATATACATGTTATTGATGTGTACCTTACTAGTGCTCGTAGTAGCGCCTAGGTATTTGATACTGGTTCAGTTGCTAATATTTGCAACTCAAAACAGGAGCTACAGAATAAACGAAGGCTATCTAAGGACAAGGTGACGATGCGTGTTGGAAATGGCTCCAAGGTTGATGTGATCGCCGTCGGCACGCTCCCTCTACGTCTACCTTCAGGATTAGTTTTAAACCTAAATAATTGTTATTTGGTGCCTGCGTTAAGCATGAACATTATATCTGGATCTTGTTTATTGCGAGACGGTTATTCATTTAAATCCGAGAATAATGGTTGTTCTATTTATATGAGTAACATCTTTTATGGTCATGCACGCAATGTGAATGGTTTATTCTTGTTGAATCTCGATAGTAGTGATACACATGTTCATAATATTAATGCCAAAAGATGCAAAGTGAATAATGATAGTACCACATACTTGTGGCACTGCCGCTTAGGTCATATTGGTGTAAAGCGCATGAAGAAACTCCATACTGATGGACTTCTGGAATCACTTGATTTTGAATCATTTGAAACATGTGAACCATGCCTCATGGGCAAGATGACTAGAACCCCGTTTTCCGGCATAATGGAGCGGGCAAGTGACTTGTTGGAAATAATACATACCGATGTATGCGGTCCAATGAGTGTTGAAGCACGCGGTGGATACCGTTACTTCCTGACCTTCACAGATGATTTAAGTAGACATGGGTATATTTACTTAATGAAACACAAGTCTGAAACATTTGAAAAATTCAAGGAGTTTCAGAGTGAAGTGGAAAATCATCGTAATAAGAAGATAAAATTTCTACGATCTGATCGTGGAGGTGAATATCTGAGTTACGATTTTGGTATGCATTTAAGACAATGTGGAATTGTTTCACAACTCATGCCACCTGGAACACCACAGCGTAATGGTGTGTCCGAACGTCGTAATCGTACTTTATTAGATATGGTGCGTTCTATGATGTCTCTTACCAATTTGCCGCTATCGTTTTGGGGTTATGCATTAGAGACAGCCGCATTCACTTTAAACAGGGCACCGTCTAAATCCATTGAAATGACACCGTATGAATTATGGTTTGGCAAGAAACCTAAGCTATCATTTCTTAAAGTTTGGGGATGCGACGCTTATGTCAAAAGGCTACAGCCTGATAAGCTCGAACCCAAAGCGGAAAAATGCGTCTTCATAGGATACCCTAAAGATACAATTGAGTATACCTTCTATCACAGATCCGAGGGCAAGATCTTTGTTGCCAAGAATGGATCCTTTCTAGAGAACGAGTTTCTCTCGAAAGAAGTGAGTGGGAGGAAGGTAGAGCTTGATGAGGTTATCGAACCTTCTCTCAAATTGGAGAGTAGCGCAGCGCAAAAAGATGTTCCTGTGGCGCCTACACCAGCAAGAGAGGAAGCTAATGATGATGATCATGAAACTTCGAACGAGGCTGCTACTAAACTTCGAAGGTCGACCAGGACACGTACTGCTCCTGAATTGTACGGTGATCCTGTCATGGACGTCATGTTGTTAGACAACGATGAACCTACGAACTATGAGGAAGCGATGATGAGCCCGGACTCCGTAAAATGGCTAGAGGCCATGAAATCCGAAATAGGATCCATGTACGAAAACCAAGTATGGACTTTGGTGGACTTACCCGATGACCGAAAGGCCATTGAGAACAAATGGATCTTTAAGAAGAAAACAGACGCTGATGGTAATGTCACCGTCTATAAAGCTCGACTTGTCGCAAAAGGTTTTCAACAAGTTCAAGGGGTTGACTATGATGAGACTTTCTCACCCGCAGTGATGCTAAAGTCTTTTAGGATTATGTTAGCAATTGCTGCATTTTTTGATTATGAAATCTGGCAGATGGACGTCAAAACTGCGTTCCTTAATGGTTACATTAAGGAAGAGTTGTATATGATGCAACCCGAAGGTTTTGTCGATCCTAAGGATGCTAATAAGGTATGCAAACTTCAGCGATCCATTTATGGACTGATGCAAGCATCCCAGAGTTGGAATCTTTGCTTTGATGAGATGATCAAAGGTTTTGGATTTATCCAAGCTTATGGAGAAGCTTGTATTTACAAGAAAGTGAGTGGGACCTCTGTAGCATTTCTAATACTGTATGTGGATGACATATTATTGATTGGAAATGATGTAGAACTTCTTGAAAGCATAAAGGGTTATTTGAATAAGAGTTTTTCAATGAAATACCTCAGTGAAGCAGCTTACATATTGGGCATCAAGATCTATAGAGATAGATCAAGACGCCTGATAGGACTTTCACAAAGTACATACCTTGACAAAGTTTTGAAGAAGTTCAAAATGGACCAGTCAAAGAAGGGGTTCTTGCCCATGTTGCAAGGTAAGAAATTGAGTAAGACTCAATGTCCAGCTATGGCAGAAGAAAGAGAAAATATGAAAGTCGTCCCCTATGCCTTAGCCATAGGCTCTATCATATATGCCATGCTGTGTACTAGACCTGATGTGTGCCTTGCCATTAGTGTGACTGGTAGGTACCAAAGTGATCCAGGAGTGGAACACTGGACAACGGTCCAAAATATCCTTAAGTACCTAAAGAGGACTAAGGAAATGTTTCTCGTTTATGGAGGTGATGAATGTTGGAAATATGCCCTAGAGGCAATAATATTGTATTATTTATTTCCATGTTTATAATTAAGAGTTTATATTCTATGCTATAACTGCTATGATCCTGGAATATGCGATTCAGTGGAAAACTCATATGCACGTGTGGAATGATAAACGGTAAAACCTAATTCCTAGTCTTGCCTCTAGGACTAGCTCAAGTGTTGTTTGTGATCATGTTTTCTAGATCTTGGGATATCGTTAAGTGTAACGATAGTCCCAAAACAACTTTGAGAGTATGACGTTGGAAGAACGATCATGTTGAATTGACCCAACTTGTTTGTTATACTTTGAGATACTTTCGTCACAAGTCAATTGATATAACACGGAGAGTTAACATATGTTTTAGTTCCTTAGACCATGAGAGTATCATAGTATCTTCTTACCAGACGAAGGACTTTGGGGTTGCTCAAACGTCATCTGTAACACGGTGATCATAACGACAACTTTCAGGTTCATCGGAAAGTTTGACAAGGGACTAGATAGCTCAAGACTGGGATTTGCTCCTCCAACGATGGAGAGATATTCTTAGGGCCCTTTCAGTGTGACGGCATCCATCATCGTTTGGCCAGACAGAGGTTACTAGGTCACAGGGATGCCGGAACATGTCAACAAGAAAGAAGAACAAAACCAGTAACGAGGAGACCGGTATAGTGAGCATGAGAATGACTCAAGAGGATACCGATATATCTCACCTCGGGTTTTGTAAAGTATCGCGAAGCAAAAGGAATAGCACATGATAACCAAAGGTTCACTCGAATATCATTCGTGTATTCATGGTGGTCAATATGGATGTCCATGGTTCCGCTATTGATCATTGAACGAAAGGCAGTTTCGTTCATATCTATGTTTTACCGAACTTACAGGGTCACACGCTTAAGGGAATCACGATTTGTTGAGTATTAGTGGAGTGTGAGTTATGAGAAAATAGTTTCGGGAACATGAGAAATAGTTTCGAGAGAAACCGGAAGCGTTTCGGGGTTACCGGAAGAGTTTCGGAGAATACCGGGTAATACTGGAAAATGATATATAGGTGGAAATTGTTTCTGGGGATTTAAATATAAATTATAAAGGGTTCTAATATGATTAGCAAGGCTCTGAAATTTATTCAGAGTCAACGGGCCTAGGGCCCAATAACAATGTGTGGCGCCCCCCTAGTTTGTATGACAAGCTAGAGGGGGCCGAATTGGAGGTGGAGGAGGACTCCTCCACCCCTATTGCTGGCGCAAGGGGGAGGAGTCCTTCGTCCCCTTGTGGCACCCCTCCCCTCTCCCTAAACCTATATATACTAGAGGATTTTGCCCCTTGGAGCACACAAGTTTTGGAGCCTCCTCTAGTTCTCTAGTTCTAGTTCTAAATTAGAGTTGATCTAATTAGAGCTAGACCTAATTCTCTCTAATCCTCATAATAGAGATGCCCCGTGTCGTTCTCTTCTTCTCCCTCTAATTCTCCGGCGACGATTAGCTCTGGACAGTGAAGCGCTGCCGGATCGTGAAGCCTGTACGCCTGCAATCCGTAGAGAGGCTGTGCTTTCGGTCTTCGGTTCGAGGGATCGTTCTTGAACGGTTCAAGGGAATTCATCAATGATCTACACCAACTCTCCTTCCGCTGCAACTCGAAGTTGGTAACGATCCGATCTGAACCTCTAATATATCTTCATAGTGTTCCTGGGATCGTGATCGTAGGACAAAATTTCTGTTTTCTACTATGTTTCCCAACAGTGGCATCAGAGCGGTTCTTTGAGTAGATGCAGGTTCCGATCTTGATCGCATGTGATTGTGAGGGTATTGCACAAAGCTTTTAGTAATGAATTTGATCTATTGCTAAAAAGAATTAAGAACTAGATGAGTTCTAGAGCTTAATAAAATTGTGTGAGTAGAAGATAAGATATATTGTGATAGATGCAATCTTTTACTTGATGTTCTTGTATGCTTCCCTCAAGTGTTGCTTTGTTTCAATTCATTGACGGCATGATGTAGCTTTGTTACAAAGTTTTGGCAATCGGTGATTCTGGCTATCAACGATCTGCTAACAGTTCTTTGGGCTGCATCATAGTCAAGAATAGTGAACCGTTGCAAACACGAGAGGGCATGTAGATTTTGATCTACACGGGGGTCACGCGTATTGACGAAGTTTAGTGTGGGGCTAGAGATTTTTATTAAGTCTCTTCCCTCACACACCTCGCAAAGTTAATCTAGCAACAAGAATAATCATACTTGATGGTGGACGTAGGTAGCTAGTGTTCTCCGAAACCCTAGAAGCCACGTAAATTAAAATTTTGCTAAAACCGATTAGAGGACGTCTAACTTGGTTTTGCAGGATGCATGTGATGTGGTATAGCCTTCGTCATGATAATGAGTTTATGTATGAGATGGTTATGCAATGTAATGTTTAAGTGACCTGCGCGTCACAGTACGGCATGATGGCTGGAGCCACGGGTTGTCACTTTAATGACCTGCGTGTCAAAAGTTAATGTAATAGGATAGCTATAGAGATAGCATACAGGTTCTAAACGGTGGTGACAAGCTTGCAAAGGAGGACCCCGGCGCAAGGAGACTGTACAAGACGACGGAGAAGAAAAGCTGAAGAAACTGTTGCCACGGCAGTGATTTTCGAAATTGCTGCCACGGCACCGTTTTCAAGTTGCCACGGCAAGCAGTTTTAACATAAATCTGTTTTTTGTTAAAACTGCTGCCACGGCAGTGATTTTCGAAATTGCTGCCATGGCAGCGTTTTCAGGTTACCACGGCAAGCAATTTTTACTGAAATCTATTTTTGTTAAAACTGCTGCCACGGCAACGCTTCTGGCTGAAATTTTGTGAAGACGAAGAGAACTTCTCCGGCGCCCAGAGCTATACCATATCATGCTATTTTGAATTGCCTGAGTTGTTTATCCCTTTATGCTTGCACCCTTTTGATTGCGCGGTAGTCATTTTTATTAGGGTGATCTCTCACACAAAATATCAAGTTGTTAGTGCTCTCCCTAGTGTAGCAACCGTCTATAACACGTAGCTTTTCGGGGTACGTCATGTCCACATGAGTACGAATGGATCGTGAGGTGTAAGGTGGGTGTAGGTCATACCTCACAGCAGGAACACTCGGTTGTCTTGAAGTTCTGGCAGGATAGTCCTGAGCTCGGAGCACAAAGCATCGAAAGATGAACAAGAGTCACATGGAGATGTGATTGGCAAGTTGGCCTACCGATTGAAGTTCACGTCATCAGTGATGTCCACATCAATGGCGGTGAATTAGATATATTATGAATTAATTTAGTTTAATCACTAGTGCAATTAATTATGAACATTGTCTATGTGTAGTTTGCATTTTAGTTGTAGAATAATGGCTCGCGGTTCCACCTTTCCTGTTGAAATTGATTAGCTATTTTTATTATCTGGTTGAATCTTTACGATTGGTAAACGTAATGAGAGGATTGTCCTCTAGAGTGCCGAGAAGGATTTTGTCCTATTGCATGCTTACAATACTCTCCCGCAGATGCCGTGGATGATGAGACTCACGTCCTTCGATCCAAAAGGCTAGAATCCTATTACGGTCTACTTGCTTCCAAGAAACCCGAACTTCAAAATGTTTGGGATAGTCATGTGATATTCTTGGAACTGAAAATTGTTTTCAGAAACAAAACAAAGGATGAATGATATGTGATATCTAAAGAAGTGTTTGCTTGCAAGATCTAGTGAAGCGTTCAACTATGTTTAAGACTGCAATACATAGGATCCGGAAGAACACCAGTCATGAGCTGATGGTGAGAACTTAAAGAGAAAGAACAAATCCGATGGATGTAATGAGACTTACATGCCTAGAGAAGTTCGGGGCTCACGCCACTCTTAAAGTTGGATGCTTCTTCTGTGAGTAGGAGAAATATTGGAAGTAAAACTATAAGAGTAAAAAGGTAGAAAGAAAGAAGACTGGAATGTCTAGCTCAGGTATGAATGTCATACAAGTTATGAGATGTAGAGAAAGTTGGTCAAGTAAGTATAATTCTTGGGAATTATGATTAAATTGTTTATCACTAAATTCTTCGGGATTGTGGTTAAAAAGTTGATCACAAGGATACCGACTTGATTACATGTTGTTGCAAATCGATGCAAGAACTACTACGGCCTAAATGACCAACAAATAATGAGTTTAAAATATCTAATGGAAACTTTGTACTTCCCATCAACATATTGCCTCTGTATTTATTGTCATAATTCATTTTAGAGTTTTGTACACTCTAGCCCATTGCATAGAAGTTGCAAGGAGGTTGTTCATGAGAGAACGATAGTTGTTCGATGTTATGAACAAAAGGCCATACTCCTATTGTGAATAGGATGTATGTTATGAATATTGATGATAAAATTGAACATTCATAACACTGACGCTAAATGTCGCAAGACCAAAAGAATACCACATATTGGTGGCACTGCATTTAGTCACATTGGAGAAATCCGCATGGAGAAATTTTATAGTGATGGATTTTGAAGTCATCTGATTATGAATCATCTGACACTTGCAACTTTCTTCCTAATAGTGAAGTAAACTAAAATACAGTTCACAGGCCATAAAAGAACGAGCAATAAAATAATTGGAAACATGCATATTGATGTATGTAGTCCAATAAGTGTTATCGCAAGCAGTAGATTTATCTATCTTCAAAGATGACTCAAGTAGATATTTCTATTTACTTATTGAGACATAAATCTGGATCCTTTGAAATGTTTCAAAAGGTTTTCTGAATGAAGTAGAAATTATTGTAACAAGAAAGTTATGTTTCTACAATTGGATTGCAGAAAGGAATATTTGAGTTACAAGTTTAGCGGATGTCTGATGAGCTGTGAAAAGAATTTTATAGCTTGCATCTCCCAGAACACTACTAAGAGTAGAGTGTTTTGAGTAGATGTAATCAAGCTATGTATGACATGGTGAGATCAAAGATGACATTAATCAATTTGCCAATATACTTTTTAATATGATGCTTTAGAGACTGCGGCTTTTACACTGAAAAGAGCGCCATCAAATCTATTGAAATGACGCCATATCAGATATGAAATGGTAGCCATAAACATTTGGTCTTTTCTTAACATTTGGGAATATGAGACATAAGTAAAAATGTTTACGAATTTATATCCCAAATCAGATAAGTGCTACTTTGTTGGTTATCCCAAATGGTTGGGTATTCCTCTATCACTACGCCGAGGCAAAGTGTTTTGCCACAGAGTGCGGAAAATTTTGAAGAAAGTGTTTTCTGCAAAAGAGTGAGTGGGAGGACAGTGCAACTCGACGAGATTACAAAATCTTCATAATCTGGTCAAAGAAACGAAACGCTAGAAGTGGTTCTAGAATTTCCTACCGCGACAGATACAGAAGCCTCTACATGAGATATAGAGACTTCGGTCGAACTTGCAGCTGAACTATATAGGTTGGGAAAATTCGTGCAGACCTTCATGGTGTGCAGATGAAATATTGTTGAACAAACAATGAACCTATAATACACAGAGAAGCGTTGATGGGCCCTGACTCTAGAAATGGCTATATGCCAAAGTAATCTGAGATAGTATCCATATACTTGAATCAAGTTTAGAACTTGATGAACCCTCCGGAAGACTTAGAGTCTAACGTATAGTAATGGATCTATAAACAGACAAAGATAAAAATGTTTTATGAAGCTTGACTTGTTGCAAATAGTTTATGACAAGATCAAGGAATTGACTATGATGAGATTGTCTCGTCATAGCAATGCTTAAAGTCAGTTCGGGTTAAACTAGCAATTACTACATATTTCAATTATGAGATATAATAGATGAATGTCAAAAGGATTCCCATGAGATGGAAATAGAACCACGATTGTATAATACGGTCCAAGGTAATTTTGTCAATCCAGAGGATTCTAGTAAGTGTGCAAACTTCATGAGATCCTATAATGGACTGAAGCAAGCATAGTGGAGTTGGAATCTTTGTTCTGATGAAATGGTCAAATAATTTGATTTCATAGAGGAAAGCGAAGATGCTTGTGTTTACAAGAAAGTAAGTGGGAGCATGATAATATTTCTAAACACTGTGTGTGCATGACACATTGTTGATTGGAAATTATACAAATTTCTTGACATGAATTAGGACTTTATTGAAACTAGTTTTTTAGTAAAGCACTTAGGCAATATAGCCTTGGTATTAGGCATAATAATCTATGGAGATAGTAGTGCCTAATCAGGGTTAGCCGAATACATATTGATAAGATACTAAAGCAATTTAGTATGGAAAAACATCAAGAAGTATTTCTTGACGAAGTCACATGGAATATTCCATGGTATGTAAACAACCAGATATGTCCAGTACTCCAAGTAAGTTGTGAGTAAAGTTACCAGAGTGATCAAATTGTTGATCATAGGACAACAGTGAAAATGTCGTTAAGTACTAAAATAAGAAAGATGACATATTTCTCGCAAACGGAGAAAATGAAGAGATTGGTGTAAGGAGTTACATCAATATAGGCTCGTTGTAAGTAGTTCATCGGTGCTTCAAGCGATTCTCGATTTCAATTAAAAGGATTTGTGTCAATTGGTGGTACAGTAAGTTGGAATTGGTCCAAGAAAGTTACTGTGGCGAATTCTATAACGAAGGCTGAGTATGTTGTCACTTTAGAAGTAACAATGGAGGGTGATGAATCAAAAGTTCATTTATGAACTTGGTATGGTTTCTAGATGGTTTGTGCCAATGGAACATTGTTCTTAATGGTGGTTCCGTAGCTAAGTCTAAGGAATCAAAGGTCCTGCCAGTGATTCAATATATACAAAGCCAGTTTCACACAAATTATGAATTCTTGTGAAAGCATGATAGATGCATTGAAATTCAAATGATACACACGGATCTGAACTTGTGAAGATCCGATAGGATGAAGGCTATACCACAAGCAAAGCATGGACTAACAACAGATTGCCATTGGTGTAAAAAGAAAATGTGCTAACTAGATTATTGACTCTAGTGCAAGTGGGAGTCTGTTGGAAATATGCCCTAGAGGCAATAATATTGTATTATTTATTTCCATGTTTATAATTAAGAGTTTATATTCTATGCTATAACTGCTATGATCCTGGAATATGCGATTCAGTGGAAAACTCATATGCACGTGTGGAATGATAAACGGTAAAACCTGATTCCTAGTCTTGCCTCTAGGACTAGCTCAAGTGTTATTTGTGATCATGTTTTTCGGATCTTGGGATATAGTTAAGTGTAACAATAGTGCCAAAACAACTTTGAGAGTATGACGTTGGAAGAACGATCATATTGAATTGACCCAACTTGTTTGTTATACTTTGAGCTACTGTCGTCACAAGTCAATCGATATAACACGGAGAGTTAACATATGCTTTAGTTCCTTAGACCATGAGAGTATCGTAGTATCTTCTTATCGGACGATGGACTTTGGGGTTGCCCAAACGTCATCTGTAACACGATGATCATAACGACAACTTTCAGGTTCATCGGAAATTTTGACAAGGGACTAGATAGCTCAAGAGTGGGATTTGCTCCTCCGACGATGGACAGATATTCTAAGGACCCTTGGTGTGACGGCATCCATCATCGTCTGGCCAGACACAGGTGACTAGGTCACAGGGATGCCGGAACATGTCAACGAGAAAGAAGAACAAAACCAGTAACGAGGAAACCGGTATAGTGAGCATGAGAATGACTCAAGAGGATACCGATATATCTCACCTCGGGTTTTGTAAAGTATCGCGAAGCAAAAGGAATAGCACATGATAACCAAAGGTTCACTCGAATATCATTCGTGTATTCATGGGGGTCAATATGGATGTCCACGGTTCCGCTATTGATCAATGAACGAAAGGCAGTTTCGTTCATGTCTATGTTTTACCGAACCTATAGGGTCACACGCTTAAGGGAATCATGATTTGTTGAGTATTAGTGGAGTGTGAGTTACGAGAAAATATTCTCGGAATAGTTTCGGGAACATGAGAAATAGTTTCGAGAGAAACCGGAAGTGTTTCGGGGTTATCGGAAGAGTTTCGGGGAATACCGGGTAATACCGAAAAATGATATATATGCGGAAATTGTTTCTGGGGACTTAAATATAAATTATAAAGGGTTCTAATATGATTAGCAAGCCTCTGAAATTTATTCATAGTCAACGGGCCAAAGAAAATATAAAAAGGCCAAGTGGTGGAGAGTTATTGGGCCCTAGGGCCCAATAACAATGTGTGGCGCCCCCTAGCTTGTATGACAAGCTAGAGGGGGCCGAATTGGACGTGGAGGAGGAATCCTCCACCCCTATTGCTGGCGCAAGGGGGAGGAGTCCTTCATCCCTTTTTGGCGCCCCTCCCCTCTCCCTAAACCTATATATACTAGAGGATTTTGCCCCTTGGAGCACACAAGTTTTGGAGCCTCCTCTAGTTCTCTAGTTCTAGTTCTAAATTAGAGTTGATCTAATTAGAGCTATACCTAATTCTCTCTAATCCTCATAATAGAGAAGCCCCATGTGGTTCTCTTCTTCTCCCTCTAATTCTCCAGCGACGATTAGCTCTGGACGGCGAAGCGCTGCCGGATCGTGAAGCCTGTACGCCTGCAATCCGTAGAGAGGCCATGCTTTCGGTCTTCGGTTCGAGGGATCATTCGTGAACGGTTTGAGGGACTTCATCAATGATCTACACCAACTATCCTTCCGTTGCAACTCGAAGTTGGTAACGATTCGATCTGAACCTCCAATGCATCTTCATAATGTTCCTGGGATCGTGATCGTAGGACGAAATTTTTGTTTTCTACTACGTTTCCCAACAATGAAGAGCTCGTCATAAAGGTTTACGTCGATGCTAGCTTTGACACTGATTCGGATGACTCGAAGTCTCAATCCGGATACGTATTTATTTTGAATGGTGGAGGAGTCAGCTGGAGTAGCTCCAATCAAAGCGTTGTAGCAGCATCTTCAACTGAAGCGGAATATATAGCTGCTTCGGAAGCGGCGCAGGAAGGAGTTTGGATGAAGGAGTTGATATCCGACCTAGGTGTGGTTCCTAGTGCATTGGATCCCATGACTGTCTATTATGACAACAATGGTGCCATAGCCATTGCCAAGGAGCCAAGGTTTCACAAGAAAACTAAGCATATCAAATGCCGCTTTAACTCCATCCGTGACTACGTCGAGGAAGGAGACATAGAGATTTGCAAAGTTCATACGGATCTGAATGTTGCAGACCCGTTGACTAAACCTCTTCCACGAGCAAAGCATGATCAGCACCAGAACTCCATGGGTGTTAGATTTGTAACAATGTAAACTATATTATTGACTCTAGTGCAAGTGGGAGACTGTTGGAAATATGCCCTAGAGGTAATAATAAAGTTGTTATTATCATATTTCCTTGTTTTTGATAAGTGTTTATTCTCCATGCTATAATTGTATTAACCGGAAACTCAAATACATGTGTGGATACATAAACAAACACTGTGTCCCTAGTGAGCCTCTACTAGACTAGCTCGTTGATTAAAGATGGTTAAGGTTTCCTAACCATAGACATGAGTTATCATTTAATAATGAGGTCATATCATTAGGAGAATGATGTGATGGACAGACCCAATCATAAGCTTAGCATCTGATCGTGTCACTAAGTTTAAATTGCTACAACTTTCTTAATGTCAAGTATCTGTTCCTTAGACCCTGAGATCGTGCCACTCCCTAATACCGGAAGAATGCTTTGTGGGCATCAACCGTCACTTCGTAACTGGGTGATCATAAATGTGCTCTTCAGGTATCTCGGAAGGTACTAGTTGGGTTGCATGGATCAAGACTGGGATTTGTCACTCCATGTGACGGAGAGATATCTCTGGGCCCTCTCGGTAACACAACATCCTACATAGCTTGCAAGTGCGTGACTAATCAGTTTGGTAACAGGGATATTGTATTACGGAACGAGTAAAGAGTACTTGCCGGTAACGAGATTGAACTAGGTATAGTGATACCGACGATCGAATCTCGGGCAAGTAAAATATCGCGAGACAAAGGGAATAGAATATTCGACATTGTGGTTCAAACCGATAAAGATCTTCACTGAATATGTGGGAATCATTATGGGCATCCATGGTCTCACTATTGATTATTGATCGGAGAGGTGTCTCGATCATGTCCACATATTCTCGAACCCGTAGGGTCACACACTTAACGTTTGTCGACGCTAGGGTAGTAATGAGATATTCATGATGGTGGTACCGAAGTTTTGTTCGGAGTCTCGGATGGGATCCCAGACATCATGAGGAGCTCCAGAATGGTCCGGAGATTAAGATTCATATATGGGAAAGTGTTTCTAGGGTTTTCGGAAAAGTTCGGAGATTTTCGGTATTGTACCGGAGGTTCTAGAATGTTCCAGAGGGTTCCATGGTGGGGCCCACCCATCCCGGAGGGGCCCACATGGACCAAGGGGCGGCACGCTAGCCCACATGGGCCAAGCGCACCAACCCTCCCTTTGCCCCATGCGGCTGGGATAAGATAAGATCAAATCCCTTGAAAATAGGAGGGAGACTTGGAAGCCAAGCACTGTTCACGGTACTATTCCTCCTCCTCCAAGTTTCCTCCGCTATATAAAGGAGGGGAGGGGCAGCCCTCCAGAGGGAACCAAAACCCTAGCTGCCAGCCCCTCTCCCATCTCCTCCTCTCTCTCTCGCGGCTTGGCGAAGCCCTATCCGCGGGGAAACTCCACCTCCACCACCACGCCGTCGTGCTGCCGGAGTTGATCTCATCTACCTCTCCACCTCACCTTGCTGGATCAAGAAGAGAGAGACGTCTTCAAGCCGTATGTGTGCGCATCTCAGAGGTGCCATTCGTGCGGTGCTTGATCGGATTGGATCGGAAAGTACGACTACGCCAACCACGTTTGCAAAAACGTTTCCGGTCGTGTTCTACAAGGGTATGTACACCTTTTCCCACTCGTTGCTAGCATCTAGTAGATTGGATCTTGGGTGTATTCATTCTCTCGTAGAATTTTTTTTTTCGTGCAACGAATCCCAACAAAGAGTTTACCTAGGTTTGGGCCTCTGGGAAGGAGTAGTACCCTACGCCCTGCTTTGTGTTTGTATTCATGGTGGGATACCTCGTGCGTGGGAGTACAATGGGGAGATGTGTTTGCTACCGAGAGTTTAGTTCTACGGGTGTAGATGGGCATGAGAGCTCCGCAGCCCCCACCTTATATAGTTGAAGGGGGCTATGGTTTTATAGGAGATCGATCCCCTCTTGGCCGCCGCCGTGCTGACTTGTGGGGGCAAGATGGTCTCTGGATGCTTATCCGATCCTCCAGGCTCCATCTTGTCGCCAGCTCCTTGGTGGGCTGATACGTCTCAAACGCATCTATAATTTCTAATTGTTTCATGCTATTATATTATCACATTTGAATATTTTTATAGCATTTTATATTATTTTTCTGGACTAACCTATTAATCTAGTGCCCAGTGTCAGTTACTATTTTCTACATGTTTTTGATTTTACAGGAAATCAATATCTACGAAGGTCATACCTTGCCGATTTAATACGATTTTTTTCGGGCAATGATGGACCCAGGAAGCTTCGGGGGAGATCAAGAGGAGCCACATGGGGCCCACACGGCCACCTAGTGCGCCCCTGCCCTAGGGCGCGCCCCTAGGCCGTGTGGGGCCCACCTGTACCGCCTTTCGTCCATTCCACCGCCATAAATTCCTATAAATACTGAAACACTTCGCCATATTTTTAGAATAATTTTTCCGCCGCCGCAAGTCTCTGTTTCGTGAAGATCCAATCTGGAGGCCTGTTCCGGAGCTCTGCCGGAGGAGGAATCCATTGCCGGAGGCTTTATTCATCATCCTTGCTACCTCCATGACCATGTGTGAGTAGTTTCCTTAGGACCTTAGGGTCATAGTAGTAGCTAGATTACTCTCTCTCTCTTTTGGATCTTCAATACCATGTTCCCGTGAGCTGCCTCACATAATTGAGATCAATTCGATGTAATCGGTGGTGTGTTTGTTGGGATATGATGAATTGTCACTTTATGATCAGATTGTTCATTGAAATCAATTGAATCTTTTGAGTTTTTCTTGCTGTATAATTAAATAGCTTTGCATGCTCTCCGATCTATCTATCTTCTCTGGCCAAGTTTGATGGATTTTCTTCAGAGGGAGTGGTGCTCTAACCCAGTGACAATAAGGGCCAAGACACATACTGTATTGTTGCAACTAAGGATAAAACGACGATGTCTCGTCATATTGATTGATGCTTTACTGTCTACATTATGTCATCATGCTTATTGCAATGCTCTGTTTCTTGTAAACTTAATACTTCGGGATGCATGCTGGATAACGGTCTTTGAGTGGAGCATTAGTAGTAGATGCAGTTGGATTAACGGTCTACTTATCACAGACGTAATGCCTATATGAGATTATACCATGAATGATCATAGTCATAAATACAAATATTGCAATTTAATCACTGCCCAACTGTAATTTGTTCACCATGCCACTTGCTTGTTCGAGAGAGATGTCACTAGTGAACCCATGGCCTCCTGGGTCTATTTTCCATTACTGAATCTTCTACAAAATTGCTACTATTACCGTTTTACTTTGGTACCAACTATCTCTATCACTTGTGATTAATCTTGTGACTAGCAAGACAAGGGTCTTGACAACTCTCTTGCCGTGTTGGGGACAAACGTGTTCTGTGTTTTGTGTGCAGGTGCCGCTCACTTTGTTTAGCTAGGTGACTCCTACTGGATTGATAACCTTGGTTCCCTAACCGAGGGATACTTGCTGCTGCGCTACATCACCCTTACACTTGGGGGAATCCCAACCACTCATGCGGGAGCAAGCATGGGCCTTCCAGGCCCCGTGGCAGGCCAACTGCCGGGCTCCCCTTGGAGAAGCCACCCCGGGTGTATTACACCGTCAGTAGCCCCCGAGTGTGTCTGGAGTTGGAGTTGGTTGATCCTCGAGAACCCAGGCGGGCTCCTCATCTCTTTTGTCAGTCATCAGGCTTGTCCTTCGGGAGCTCGACCTTGAAGGATCCTTCGTGCTTGCCTATTGTGAGGCCTCCGGGACGCCGTCTCCATTGATGGAGAATGGATAATGGGGGCTCCAACGGTTCGGCGCTCTCATCAGGTTCTGAACTGAGTCGGGGCCTCAGGTCTGTCCCATCTGCGGGACTCGCTTGAGCTGGTGCAGGCCCAGAGCGTTGCAACGAGGGGGCTCCTTAGAAGTTGTGGCTTCGCGGACTGGGGGGTCTGACGCCAGGCCCTCTGAGAATGGGAGTGTCGTGAGGCAGCCCCGTCCTGTCTTGTTGGGCGAGAGGACCGTTGAGGTGCCCGTTGGTTCCGCACCGCAATGATGGTGATGCCTGAATTCCCGCGCCCACGTCTCATGAAATGGGAAACCACAGAGAACGTGGGGCATGTGTCATGCCGCGAGACCCATCGATTCGGTTTACCGCGACGGCTATAAAGGAGAGAAAAAAGAGGGTAATTTCCCCCTTCTTCCTCCGTCTTCAATCTTGCGCTTCCCTGCCCTCTCCTCCATTGCTACGAATCCGCAGCTAGCGCCTCCCACCGCCCTCCCCAAGCTCCGTCAGATGGCCAAGACCAAGGCCGGCGAGGGTCGGACGCGTGCGAAGAGCCCGGCCAAGACGAACGCCATCGCGGAGCGGAAGCAGAAGAAGGCGGCACCGGCATCGAGAAGAAGCGGGAGCCCATGAGACTACGGGGAAATGGTTCCCATCGGCCACCTGGGCATAGGATCCGGAGCTGCTGATGGCGGAGAAATCGATGGTGGAGGCCCTGGTGCGGAGATTGCCCGGAGATGAAGCACCGCTGACGCCGGCCCGCTCTTGACAGTGACATGTGGGGCAGAGCGCAGGGGTGGAGCCCACTGTCATTTGGGCAGGCTCCGGTCACAATTTTGAGCAGGCTAGCTAGATCGTCTGACGTGATAGTACTACCTTTCTACCGCTTGCCGTATGTGGTGTGGCTGGCTGCGTCACCAGCCGGAAGGGGCAAACTTCCCAGGTTGACTTGGAAAAAAACACTAGCCATACCTGCGTGGCGGCACGCCGCGCCCATCGATAGGCTCATGTGATGAAAAATAAAAATTTCATGTGTGCAAGTTTGTAGTTATAAATCTGTAGTCACAAGAAAACAACCTATGCACATGAACAATTTGTAAAGGATACATTTATCATCACCCTGAGTGCTACATCTTGCAGGATGGAAAGTATCCCTTGTTATATTTTTGTGCGGCTTGATGACCTGCAAAATTAGTATGAATGTAGCTTAGTAAATTTGTACTCATAGAGATGGTAGATTTGTTTAGATGGGGAAGAGTTTGATTTTTTGAAACAATTATCCTTAACTACTATACATAGTGGAGCCAACACAAGAGAAAGACATTTGATGGTTTCTCAGCCCTAGTTGTTTTGAATTTTGATTGATTTTCTTCTCACTTCAATCTGAGATCCAAAGCAGCTCGGGAGTTAAGAAACTATGATATCACATAGTGGTTCATTTTCTTCATAGATTTTGGTCCATTTGGGCACCTCTCCCTCTCCCTCTCCTCCTCTCTCTCAGATATAAAATACTCCCTCCGTCCCACAATATAAGACGTTTTTGCAAGCTAGCATAGCTTGCAAAAAATCTTATATTGTGGGACAAAAGGAGTAATACAAAACAATGGGATGTAGGGGCTCAAAATACATCAGCTGATCGAGGATCCTACACGGGGAAACCCGAGTTCCCCAGTCACACCGTGCAAGCAAGTGATTGCATGCATTGTAAATTTTACAGAAAGTGCATAAATTTACTGATTGGGTCGTAAGTAGCTGATTACATAGTCGAAATAGTGGAGCGTCATACATTGGATGGACCCATGAACACGAATATACAATCAATTACAACAAGATGAGGTTTGATCTAATATAGGGACTTCCAGGAGTTGCATTTGATGCTTATGTCGAGTAAACCCTCGTCGCCTGAAAGGATTATGACGATTCCTTGCTTCTTTCTGTTCCGTATGTACTCTTGAGCTAGGGATCCTTCCATATCTTCTTTTTTTGTTTGCTTGGTGCTTTATTCAAGGACTTGGAGTTCTCACATATGCCCTAACAACAATTTTCATGAAGCAAATAACCAAGCGTTGTGGCCTTTTAATTAGCTTGGTTAATACTGCGAGTAAGGCCGACGACTGATACTAAGTTAAGAATTATTCCCTACATTCAACTGTAAACTTACTATCCATGGCTTAAAAAAAATCAAATACTCCTTGAGCAGAGCTTCTTATAGGTCAGAGGAAGACAAAAATAATGTCAAGTAAAAGAGAAAAATACTTCCTAATGTGCTTCCTTTCCAGACATGTACGGTTCATAGCTGTGCTCATGTAGTATCGATGCAGAAATGTCCTATGCCCTTATTTTCTTAAGCTCTATGTAATTTGAGGAACACGATATATACCAATCCAACAATGATACGTGGCCTTGGTACCTCTGGTAGGAGACTAAATAGAGATCTTGGATTCATGAGTCATGTTATAAGCCATGTATCTTGAAATAGGGGTCTGAGTTCTGCGCGAACCGGGAATTACTGTTATTGAACCTGACTAAATATAAGTGTACTTCATTATCTCTACCTCTATAAACCATGTGCTTGATAACAAATTTGTTTGCTCCAGGGCTTATATAGCAGCATAGTAGGATCGACAGTTAGTGCATAGATGAGAAATTACACTCCAAATTAGTGTCGTCCTATCAGTGAAAACTAATTGCACAGTCAATCAACAGTTAGTGCCTACATGAGAAATTATACTCCAAAAATCTTTTCCAGTGTTGTTTTGATTATATTAAACTTTTGGAACTTGCCTTTAGTGATGCTTGTAACAGATGAGGATACCCCAAAATTTACATTCACTTCAAGGCAAAGGGAAGAGATCACTTTCTATACAAGAGATTGCTACTAATACAGCCACAATCAGAAGCCAATTTTTCCTGTTGCCAGGAGTACGCACGAATGTAAGTAGAAGTGGCAGGTAAGCAGTCCATAGTATCAAGGAAACCGTACTACAGTTCAATGGTTAGACATGAAAAATATGTTTGTAACCCAAATCAACTGCTAGGACAGTTGAAATCCCAGGTTATGTGTTACAACAGAGCCATAATACACAGAAAACAAATCATGGAACCACTTCAAAATATATAGGTGAAGCTTGATTCTAGGATGACATTACCAGTTATGCAACTCGTGTTTTGCTACTGATCTCCATTTAATTGTGCTCCTAGAATCAGTAGTTCAATTGTGCAATTCCTAAAGAAGGACATCTAACATCTGACGCGTATGATAATGCGTCAGTAGTTCACTTCAGATGAGAGCCAACCTGTATGATAATGCGTCAGTAGTTCACTGTACAATTCCTAAAGAAGGACATCTAACATCTTATATGAATTTCATTGCAACTCTAGAAAATACCCATATGGGCATTAGTCCTTTGAACAGTACAACACCAAAAGGAAAATGATGGATAAGTCGGAGAAATTTCTTTCATTCTATCAGGACACATCTCTATGATACTGCTGGATTCCACTCCTTAAAATAACGTTCCCAGTTCCAACTTAAAACTTGTCAGGACATCATGGCCTTTCTAGAAATGGAAGAGGCAACCTCGATTAACAATCATCAGGTGCTACTACTTTTTACACCATAAAACTGATTGTGCTTCCTCAAAACGTGCAAGATAGTTCTGTATTTCCTCGATTACTCAGGGAGAAGACATCAAGAAAGCAACCTACCTGAACATCATGACAATATAAGTTAGTCGGACTATAACCAACACCTCACCACTTTATCCTAGTATATACTAACAGTGAGTATTTCTAATCGAGCAACCAATTTCAAGAAAAGATGGCAGGAAAAATATGTTTAAAATACTTAATGATTGTCTTCGGAAAAAAAAATCCTAATGATTGGCTTTCCATCTCAGGTACTCAACCATGTGGTGTATTACCATGAGCCACAACTTACGCTATATATTACACACGTGTTGATCAATCCTAAAGTACTACTGTTGTTCAGATCAAAGATAAAAATAATTACTTGACAACCCTCTTACACGGGGATTAAATCAATCAAGCTAATGCTGAAAAAAATAAATCAAGCTAGCTCCATTAACAAAAAGTAGAACTTGTCCTCCGTTCAGCGTATTTTGGTGTCCAAAATTCAGCATCAGACATAACTGGTACGTGCCGCAGATATAAATAAAATGCACAGAGAGCATCAGGGTTGGGCTGAGCATGCAGACCTTGCCGCCACTGGAGGCGATGGAGCTGAGCTGCTTCGTGATGCTTGCCGTCCATTTGCTGCTAGAGCCTGAGAGTGAGAAGGGAGGATAGCACATCCAAGAACTCGAGTAGGAAAAACTGATCACCGACAGAAAATAAAATTCAGACACTAAAAAAGGTGTATGTATTTTGTGAGAAATGGTATTAGAGCTAGGCAAATACTGCACGACAACTATTCTAATTGGAAGTATTTTGTAAGAAATGGTACTGCACAACGACTATTCTAATTGAAAGTCAAACATACAATTGTCTGCTCTTAGATTTCAACTCATTCTAAACTGCACTTATTCAGCAAAGCATGCAAATAATAGCCTGTATATATAGAGCAACACCACCTCAGTTCTATAACTTCAGTAATAAGGTTCTTCTTCATTCAGAGATGTACATGTGAACTTGTACAATCAACGGCAAAATACATGTGGTAGTAGGTAGAACTACTGCTCTAATAATCTCTCATAGCTACGTGCTCGTGCTATGAAATATATATTTCTCAGAAACTACTAATGTTCTCTGAAAGTAAGGATATACAACGGCTGGAACCTGCTATGTACAATGGCATGAACCCACTTGCATGCTACTACAGTACATGTAGTTAATCTGAAATTAGATGTAGAGCACACTAAATTTCTCACAAACTTCTAATTATCTCTATAAATAAGGATATGCAGCTCCTCAATGTCGATCATGAGGTTGTAGAAGAGCCTCCCATCTCTGTCCTGCAAACACATTAATGGAACAATTAACTGACATGCATGCTAAATTTGCCTCAGAACAAGATGCATGCATGGCTCGAGAGGGAGCTGACCTGACGACCCATGAGTATATAGCGTGCGATGCATTCGGAATGCATCAGCCACTTCTCCTGACGCTCTTGGGGAGGACGACCAGCAGCAGGCCTCGCAGGGGTTCCATCAGGAAGCCCTGTATGGACTTTTTTTTGCTTTATGCATTGATTTGTTCGAAGATTCCATAGAGCATGGCTGGAAAGAAAGTCACAGTAAGTTTAGCAGATGGTTCTACATGAGCAATTGTGCCTAACAACCTTGATGTATTAAATATGCTTGTTATGTAGAGCTCAATTGCCTCATCCATGAAGTTCATACCTAACAAGGGTTAAGGCATAGTCCATTTTACACTGCATCCCTATTTCCTGTAGAGGGTTTCCTGAAAGTAAAGTATTCTTTCAACATATTTCTAAGCTGCAATCCATCAGTAGCAGGCTGAGCCTCATTGCATAAGCAGACATATCACAAAAGGAACATGTAAAGAAAAAGAATTGTGCTTGGGATGGAACATGCATATAACCTTTGATGATTTATCATCAACACTATAAGTGAAAATATGTCATCAAACCTTGCAGCGAAAATCATAAACATGATAATAAGAGAATAACCAAGTGCAACAATAAAGAGAAAAATGAATGTGGCAACAATATATGGTGCATGGCTGAGGAAAGTCCTTTCGATCTGTTAATGGTGAAGTCAAATCTCGTGGAAGAACACAAAATTAGGAGTATAGCAACACAGTTTCTGGATTGAGCTGATTTCTTTTTACCTACAGCCGTCCAAACATTACGTCGAACACTTGGTGGGCATTGGAACAGTCGACTTGCATGGCAGTGGGCAGCCGCGTCCAGAACGATGCTCGATCCATGGCGAGTCCCTCCACGTTGAGCTCCACACGCAGGGGCAGCAGAAAGCCACCGAAAGAGGTGGGAGAGGCATGGCGGCACGGGACTGGCCATGGTCGTCAGTGCCCTCGCGTCGTCCGACATGTGGAGGTCCACCGACTGTAGCGAGCACAGGGGGCAGGGAGTGATGTAGGCACGTACAGGAGACACCGGTGGAAGGCGCAGAGCGCCGGTGACCGTACCGTCGAGTCCCATGGCGAGCCGCCACGCCGTGCAACCAAAGATCGACCGTCGTCTCTGTCGCGAGAGCAGCATGGAGCACATCAGGGGAGGGGTAGAAGAGGTTAGGAGGAGCAGGGGAGGTTGGGGGATCGGCGGTCATGGCAGCTCCTCACCTTGGCACACACCAGCCTAGACGACGTGAGGACCCTCGGGCCGTCGGGGCAGGCGACGCGTGGGGAGCATAGCCACGGCGCGCAAGCTGCCGAGGGCAGCGGAGCACGCGGATGGGGAAGATGACTGGACGTGGGTTCCTTGGCGAGGCGGCGGGGCTCCAGCGAGACGCTGAACGACGGCGAGGTCGGGTGTGAGCACCGCCGGCATTGGTGTGGGCGCAGGAGTTGGGGGTGAGGCGGTAGGGCTCCGGCGAGGCGCTGACCGGCGGCGAGATCGGGTGTTGGCACCTCCGGGGTGGGTGTTGGCGCAGGAGTGAGCTCCAGGGGCAAGGCGGGGAGCCATTTTATAGGCAACTACGGCGGCGAAGCGGCGGCTAAGCGGTGGGCGGTGGAGGTCGAGACCCACGCGAGTCTTCCAGAGGGGGATCGACACGCGGAAGGAACGGAGAGGAGAAGAAGAGAAGACCTATCCGTGAACCGCTAGCCACACAACTCGCTATGTCCACCCCGGGAACGTACCCCACCAGAAAAGAAGGCAAACAAATCGCCGCAAAATCGCTGGGTACACGCGAGAAACGTACCTGCCCAGGTCCCAAACTAATGCACGTGGCTAGCACTGGTTGGTTGATTTTGGCAGCGAAAAAATTCAAAAAAACATGGGAAAAGATAGCTAGTTAGAAATAGTGCGCGGGGTATTTAGCGTGGCACGTATTACGCGTGGTACAGTACTTCCTAAAAGATAACTTTATCATAATCTTTTTTACCTCACAATTAGTGCCTCTTATCACGCGCCGCATGAACGAGTAAACGTGACGTGCCACGCAGTTACTGTAGTAGCGAAAACGGACGCGGTGAACCCGGCGTGCGTCACGGACCGCGCCTCTCTCTCCCTCTCCCTGAAGAGGAAAGCGACGAGGTCAGCAGTAACTTAGGAAACCGAAAAATCAACTAGTACTGCCTACATTACCTCGGGTTTTAACGCCTACTAAAAATAATATGTTACTAGTCTATATTACTAACTTCATAATGGGTAGTGTCATAGATGTGATAACATATAAAGCTTCATTTATTACTTTGTAGAGTCATTTTGCATTGAAAACCGCTATGTGATGGTAACATATTATGTTACTCCATTTGCATCTCTTCTCATTAATTACTTGCCATATCATATTTTTTGCCCATGTGGCATGCATGTTACTACTTATGTTACTCCCACTATGAGCAGGCTAATTGTTGCGGCGGCGTGCGTCGATGATTACGAGGACAAGAGGAGAGGACGCGAGCGCTTCTACCGGGGCAGTTACTACTGAGTACTAGGAAATTGCAAGTGCTGCGTTAATTACTTGCGTGATAAAAGGAATAAGTTACTACGAGAAACGAAACGTAGGAAATCCTTGGCATCAATTACCTTCCTGCTAAAAAAAAAACAATGGTAAATCGTTTTTGTCCCCGAGAAGGAGGACCGCGGTGGTCGACACGGTCCCTCTCTCCCTGGCGCGTGGGCCAGGGAGTGAGGAGGGCTACTGAATCAGCTGGCGGCTCAGTTGAATTGGCGCAGCTGGATTAGGAGCTGCCGTATATAAGCTCGTTGCCTGACCTCTTTCCTCTCCCCAACCCTACCCTAGCCGCCCCCTCATCTCTCTTATGCTCTTTCTCTCTCAAACACACAAGAACAACGCAGGCCATGGCATGGCGCCCTTCGCACCTGGGAGACCTTCGTCCCGCCACACCGGGGAGGGAGAAGAAGGCGGATCTTGGCTCGATCTACCGCCTCCGTGGTAAGTCTTGCCCTCACGGATCCAAATTTCATCGATTTCCTTGGTACTGACTGACCCATGGAATTTTTGCTTGAATTTTGCAGATCCATTCTCCAAGGGGATTATGCATCCCTTTTGCCCAAGGGGATTATGCATCCCATGTGCTCGTCACCCACCGTGTCAAGATCAACTCGAGTCTGTCCTTTTTGTCTGATGAATTTCATCTTGAATTTGGAATAGATGGGATTTTTCAGTAAACTGATGGTGAACAATCTTTTGTTTTCAGGTTCTCCGGCAGCCGGACTGATCAAGGTCCAAGTCTTGCAACCCTGACATACTACTAAAGGTGTGAATAAGTTTTTGATGCCATCCTTTCTCATGCTGGATCCTCTTCTGTTGAATATCTCTGCAACCTGAGAAAGCCGCGGTCGTTCATCTTCTGTCTTTGCAGGCGCACGGTCCTCCCAGCGCGTCTCGGGCCACCTCAGCATCAGCGGGCCGCCGGCCGCCGGCCCAGTCGTGGCGTCGACCCAATGCCAGGCCGCATCTTGCGAAACACTCCGCCCCTCCGTCCATTGGTGAGTAGCGGCTGCCTCCTCGCCCGGTGCGCTGGTGTTTTTACATTTCAGTCGCCCACCTCCCACCGCGTCGCCCTCCTCCGCCGCCCCCCTCCCCATTTCGCATCCGCCGGCGCGCCCAAACCCCTCCCCCTCCACTCCGCCGCCCCCTTTCCTCCAACGCCGCCTGCGCCAGGCGAAGGTGCCACCGGTTCCACTCCTCCTTCCAGATTTGTTGCCACCGATTTCTTCTTCTTACCCGCTTGAACTCGCAGGAGGCCATCCATGGCGGGAGCAGAGAACCGAGGCGAGGGAGGAGGAGGAGGTGGGGGGAGGCCATCCATGGCGGGAGCAGAGAACCGAGGCGAGGGAGGAGGAGGTGGGGGGAGGCCATCCATGGCGGGATTTGAGAACCGAGGTGAGGGAGGAGGAGGTGGGGGAAGGCCATCCATGGCGGGAGGAGAGAACCGAGGCGAGGGAGGAGGAGGTGGGACAAGTCGTGCACCGCTGACGCCGCCACCGGCCGCTCCAACCTCGACCCTGTCACGGTAAGCACCTCTCCCCGCTCAGATTTTCGACGATATTGCTCGATGTGGATCTGTATCGGTGCTTTGCGACCGTAGACCATCGATCTGGGGCCTGTCCTCTCTCACATGTCGTGGAGCTCGTCGCTTTGCTCTAGAATCTATATTTGATATTTTGGCATTTCCATTTGATCTCTACATGCCAAAAATTTGCACGCGCCTTGCGCACCGGAGTATATTGAATCCCAAAAAATTTCTCTTTTTTTGCTATTTTTTTCGAATTTACTGTTCATTTAATGTAGATTTTTTTTTTGCCACGAGCTCCTCGAGTGTCGAAAGACCACGAAATTTTGCACGCAACTTGCGCATGGAAGCATATTGGTTGCCAAAAAAATTCAGATTTTTGATTTTACTGTTCATCGGGCGGATTACGTGGCGGTGAAACCCGGTCAAAGTGGTCAAAATCTGGTTTTGGACTAAACTTATCCGGTTTTCAGACTTGAAGGACCAAATGTGTATCAAAAAATCTTGAGCGACCAAATATATACTTTTTGACAACTTGAGGGACGAAAAACATACTTTTTTTCGGTTGCTTTTCATCCCTCTTACTGGTAGTATGTCACTCAGGAAGATCTAAAAAGAAAGTATGGCACCTCCGCAAGAAAGACAGAGATAGTGCACCTGGTTTAGTTGCCTAATCTTTGGTTTATCCAAAAGGCTTCCAGTACCACTGGCCAGACAATGAAATGCAACATCGCACATCATATTGACATAAGAAGCATCTCCTCCATCCATTGCAAATAAATACATTTTTTTGCGGGGAATAAATGCAATATAATCGACATTGATATTCATGACTTCATGCACATTGCAAATGAAATTGACTTCACATATACACATGTCCAAAATTCAAAAAATCACATATGAACATACACATGAATCATCCATTTAACATGTGTGCATGCATATAAACTTTCGTTTGGAAATTCACATATGAACCATCCATTTCAAATTGACTTTGAATAAAAAAATGGAATTAACCTTCGACGACAACGGTGGGGCGATGTTGTTTGGCTTTGCTGCGGGTATCGGGATCTGGAGGCATGACGACGTGCTGCTGCGGCGTTTGGGATGGGCAGGCGACGAGGCACGTCGTTGGGGAGATATGGGGACATTAGTGTACGGAGGTAGGCGTCAAGGTGTCGACGCATGGCAGCAGATGCACGACACGATCGTCATTGCAAGAGGAAAGAGGCGGGCGTGGTGGGGCGAGGGTGGGAGCAGGAACCCCTACATGTAGGGTTTTAGGGACCTCCCTGTAATAGAGATTTGGGCAGGGCCTTGGAGTGTTTTGTAAGTGATGGCCCAACCCTCAGTCTTTGATCACCTGACCTACATAGCGGACCTAGTCGGGAAAGTGACCAAAAGTAACCGATTTTGTTAGTTGGGGTTTTGTACAGTTTCATAGTCAAGGGACCAAAAGTTATCACCATGATGAATGGATGGACGAAAAAACATACTTTTCTAGTAGAAGTCAAGGGGATAATTGAGACGATTATCGACAAACTATAGTAAACAAATATCACAAAGGATTAGGTCTTGCAGAGTGATCGAACATGAGAAACTAATTAACTAGACCTAGTGGGTGGATATTGATCATTCACCTTGAGCCCTCTGCTAGTGATGGACTAAATTGCTAGCTAAGAAACAAACTAAACTGAAGAGCAGTATTCATCATGGATCTTCAGCTACAAGGATGCAGAAGGAGTTGAGGTAGCTAGCGGCCGTTCCACCAGTCGTGTAACTGCTGGGACCAACTCTTCTTCCCAGACCACCAATCATTGAAATCATCCAGCTCGTTCCTTGGTTTCAGACGTATCTCCTTGCTCAACATCTGCAGGCCATCCACAGTCGTACACACCAGAGTAAATACCCCCCAAATTTTCACGAATTGCTTGATCCTCTCCATCCTCCGCCGCCGCATCCTAGTTAATCAGGACACCAATCCATGAGAAACACATGACATGACATAATAGTTTATAGGAAGTAAAAAAAATTAAAATCGAACAAACCAGTAGACATCATTGGGTCTGGGCTGGACTTGCACGGAGAGCAGCTCCAGCAGCTGTTTGTTCTCTCGGCCGACACCTCGAGGGAGATTATACTCGGTTGCTTTTGGTCACTTTCCCGACTAGGTCCCGACTTAACCGTGCTCCTCTTTCTTCTCCTTCATCTCCGCCAAGCAGACCGCGAGAGGTTGCTTGTCCTGAGGGGCGGTGGCCTGCATGCATGCAGGGTTAGTGTGACGCCCCCGACTTAACCGTGCACTAATCATACACGCAAATGCACACGATCAAGTCTAAGGACTCACTTGAAGATATCACAACACAACTCTAAACACAAATAAAAGTCATACAAGCTTTATATTACAAGCCAGGGGCCTCGAGGGCTCGAATACATAAGCTCGATGTCATACAAGCATCAGCGGAAGCATCAGGTATCTGAGTACAGACACAAAGTTAAACAGATAGGCCTTTAAGAAGGCGGGGCAAAATAAAACACTGGATCGAAAGGCGCAGGCCTCCTGCCTGGGTGCCTCCTAACTACTCCTAGTCGTCGGAGGGCTCCTCGTAGTAGTAGTATCCGGAGGGGTAGTAGTGGTAGTAGTCGTCGTCGGCTGCTGGGGCAGCTGGCTCCGGGGCTCCGTCGTCTGGTCGCATCAATTGTGTATGGGGAAAAGGGAAGCAAGGCAACCGTGAGTACTCATCCAAAGTACTCGCAAGACTTACATCAGAACTATTTTAGATATGCAACATTATCAAAGGAAGGCTGTATAGGTGGACTAGACTGCAGAAATGCCAGAATAGAAGGGAAGACCTAGCCTATTGAAGACTAGCATCTTCAGGGTCTTGCAGCATTAGAAGAGTGCAGATTAGTACATAAGTATAGTAGTAGCAACAAGTACAAGCAACCACGCCCAGAGATCCTTCTTCGACTCCCTGCGAGAAAGCGATCCTGGAGCCAATATATTTAACCCATTTCTAGTTGTAGAAGATCGGGATATTTTCCGAGCGTCCTGTTACCGTGGACACGGCTATTCGAATAGATATACTTCCCTGCAGGGGTGCACCAACTTACCCAACACGTTCGATGACTCTGGCCGGACACACTTGCTCAGTCGATGCCCGGCCTCGGACTATCGACACGTCGTAGCCCTACCTAGGCTCAACAGAGAGGCCATCACGCCGGTCTACATCCGAAGCACTTAGGGGTCTTGGGCCCATCGCCCTTTGCACTCCTGCGCGTTGCGAACGCGGCCGGTGAGCAGTCCTAGCCCCCTTAATACAAGCGCAGGCTTTACCAGACCAACCCGGCGCGCGCCGCTCAACTGCTGACGTCTGAAGAGCTTCGACTGACACTACGACGCCGAGTACCCATATTATTCCCACGTGCTGGTTAGCGCGAAAAGGCCAAAGGCCTACTCAGATTACATACCCTAACCCTTAGTGCATTAGGAGCGCGCGGTAATGAGCAGAGACTCACGATCCTGTGACCTCGTCGCCCCGTCTCGAGGACTTACGGCAAGGGCTAGGAATGCCCGGCCATGCCTCGTAATCAACTCTCGGGCACCCTCATGGTCAACCCGACAACATATCTCTCGCGGGTACCCCTCGGGGCCGACCCGTCTTTAACCAGTAACAGCAGTAATAATGTGCAAGTAACCGCGTGTCCATAACATCTAGCAGGAATCGGAGGAATCATCCTCGTTGGATGCCTACTCAATGATCCCGTCAAAGTGAATCCGGAGGAATCACCCTCGATGGTATTCACACTTGCGGGGTTACCGACAAAGCTTCATCGGAGGTGGGGAAGAGGAATCACCCTCGGTAACCCACAATCGAATAGCTATACTACAGAGGCATTATCGGGAGTGAGAAAAGAGGTATCACCCTCGGCACTCGATGTTAGCTCTGCAGCGTCGAGCAACTAGGGGTGTGTGGTGATGAACTGGTCTCAGCCCGACGATCACATCGATCGGGACACAGGTACTACAGCGGGGCAACTACAGCAAGGAAGAGGGGCCACAGATGGTTCACTACCATCCAACCTATTCTAAGCATTTTGGATAACAGGCAGGTATCAATAACAGCTATAAGGACAGGCTATGCATCAGAATAGGATAAAACAATAGCAGTAGCAAATTCTAATGCAAGCAGGAGGGAGAGAGAATATGTGATATAGGCATGCGTCAAGGGGGGTTGCTTGCCTGGAAGCTTTGCCGGAAAGGAAGGGTTGTCGGTGATGAAATAGTCCTCAGGGGCCTCGTCAGTGTCAGGATCTACCGAAGAAGAAGAGGGGGAAGAAACAGATAAATACACAGCAACAAAAGCAATCACAAAACATGACATGACTATATGCTAAGCCGGGGTGATCTAACGCGGTGCTAAGTGTTACTGGCGGAGCGGTAATATTTTCCCGGTTTCAGGCATCTGTCAGACAGATGAACCGGAGGGGGGAACGTTCCATGTTTGCGGTGTTGTGGGCATGTGACAGCTACACGGAGGGCATATTCGGGTTCGTCTCGTTTTTCTGATCAACTCTCTTATTGAAAACTTTTCGATCCGAGCTACGGTCTATTTAATATGATTTTTCAAAGTTTAACTCAATTTCTGGAATTTTCTGAAATTCTACTAAGTCATAGAATCTGTTTATATTTTACCAAGTTTGCTTGATGATTCCCATCAATCCATAGCTCTAATGGAAACGATTCCTATTAGTGTTTTATTCTACAGCAAGAGTACTATTAGGCCATGCCATTTTATGGCATGAACAGTACCTGTATCAGGATCAAATCCAGCTCTAAAATACCCTAGTCAGTATCTGTTTTTCTCTGTTTTTCAGTTAACAGAAGATACAGTTTTTTCATTTTTGTATGAATTTAATCCATGCTTCAAATGAGTTTGTCCCAATGGAATGAAACGGAGTTTGTCAAGTGTAGTATCTAATCATATAAATTTTGTTCATGTAATCATCTTTATAGCTGCTGTTTTGGGACTGACCAGAGAGGTAATCAAGTAGAAGCAGTCGAAGCTAACCAGCGCTACAGTAACATTCAGTTACTGTAGCAGCGGCAACAGAGCAGCGAGCGGCAACGCGGCGGAGGCGCTCCGGCCGGCCGTTGGATGCGCGGGTGGGGGCACTGGAGAGCTGGCGACGCGGCTCTTCGGTTGGCCGCAGCGGGGTGGCCGGAGGTGGAGTGTAGCGTCGACGGCGGCGAGCCGAGCAGCGGCGCGTACGGGCGTTCTCGGCTTGGGCGCTAGGGAGCTCGAGGCGAGGCGTGCTAGCGCGCGTTGGGCTCCTGGGAGCCCCATGAGCTCAACTGTGAGCTCGGGCGAGCGTGGCGGTGGCTGTGACCACGGCGACGAGCAAGGCGGCGGCGCGGCGTTCGGCCATGGCGAGCACGGAGGGTAGGGGCAGCGAGACGAGGAGAAAACGGAGGGAGGAGGTGCGGGTGCTCACCTTGCGGCTCAAGGAGGCCGACAGATTAGATGCAGCAGAGGTGGACGCAGTCGCCGGAGATCGCCGGCGACAGAGAGGTCGATGCCGAGCTCGATCCCGTCCGTGCGGGTCTCCCCGGCTCCAATGGTGAGGCACAATCGACGTACCCGAGCGAGGCGGAGCTCGTGGGCACATAGAGACGGCGAGGGAGGCCCGCTCGGCGGACGGCTGCTACGGCGGACGGCGATGAGCCCGCTCGGTTGAGCTCGGGCAGAGGGAAAAAAAGGCGAGGGAGAGGGAGAATGGAGGGGAGCGGCGTCCAGGGGGAGTGAATGGAGCCGACCTTATCGTCTCCCGTCGCCAGTGGCACCACGCGTCGAGGAAACGGCGGCGGGCGAGCTCCTGGCCACGGCCATGGCGACACGGTGCGAGAAGGACGAAGGAGCAGGTGGGAGTGGTTGTGTTGGGCCGGCCTGTAGCTAGTTGGGCTGGGGTTAGTGTAGGCCCCCTTTTTCCTTTTTCTTTCTTTTTCTGTTTTCTTTTATACTTTCTGTTTCGCAACTCTTTTGGCACTAAATATATTTAGTAAATTATGAAGTTGATTAAATCAAATACTAGGCAACATGTAGTATTGCCACAAAAAGTTTGGGCCACATTTGAATACTTTTGAATTTTTATTAAATGGAAATGCTTTAAATGAATTATTTTTGCTACTGTTTTGAGGTGATAGCTTTTAATTAACCAAGCAAGTGATGTTGTTTTCTTAATTAAAATTATCTATGGATTATTTGCAAAATGATGAACTATTTTGATTGCATGACAGATTAAGTAAATATTTGACATGCATTCCAAATGGGAATTTGGCTATGATTTTGGACAAGTGGCATATTAGCTTAGTGATCATGATGACATGGGCACTATTAGGGGAGGATTACTGTAGTGTGATGCTGGGGATGTTACAGTTAGGATCGATGATCGACCACAAAAATAGATAGATAGAATCTTTGATCGCAGCACGACATTCAGAAGGAGAGAAATCGAAGGTTGCACGCACGCTCGTATCTGCGAAGAGCCGCCGTCGCGGATCCGAGAAGACGAGCCGCCCTTGCTGTTGAGTTCGGCGGAGCAGCATCCGACCGCCGCCGTCGCCGCCGCCGCCATGGCTATTAATCCTAGTTTTGATTTCTAGTTTTTCGGATCAGGTCTGCAACGACCGACCATGTATTATACCTAGGTGTTCCTTTGGAGTTTGGAGTCCGCCACCACCGACCTGGCCTTCGTTTTCGTCTCCACCACGAACACGTAGCGGCCTGGATCAATCAAAGGAAGGAGATCAAATTAAGAGAGAGACGGCGGGATAACGGCTAAGCCCCAAGGCAAAGAATGGCATAAGCCCAATCTAGAAAGTTCACTTGGTTGGGCCATGACCATGAAGCCTACTCGGTTGAGCTGAATCCTATTTGATGGCTTTAGCGTCGGTTAGAGTTGTTTCGGTAGACAGCGCCCACGATGGACCATGTAGTCCGGAATTCGTTGACTCTCAAATATATGTACCCAGACATATTTCATTGCTAGATAGATACATCCGTTTGAGCATCAACTAATTTCGGATGGAGAAAGTACTTTCTACTTGGGTTTTTAAGCTTGCACCGGCTTTGTGAAGCTTCTAGCTTCCGACCGGATTTCTCTGTCTTGATTTTTTTTATTCTTTTAATTCACCATTTTTTAAATACATTAATTTTTTTAAATTGATGAACATTTTTAAAATTTGTGAATTTTTTTCAAATTCATGAACTATTTTCAAAATTCGATAACATTTTTTAAATTCGAGAATTTTTTTGAATTAATGAAATTTTTTCAGATGCGCTCACTTTTTCCAAAGTTTGTGAACCTTTTTTTAGATTTGTGAACTTTTTTCAAATTCACGAACATTTTTTGAATTTGTGATTATTTTCAAAAACGTGAACTTTTTGAAATTCTTGAACATTTTGTAATGTATATTTTGTTTTATCTAAAGAAAAAACCAAAAGTGATTTTTATCCGAACCATTGTTTTTATGTGGCTACCGAGCAATCGAGCACCAGCGAATCACCCAGCGAGGCGAGCGCTATTAGGCCACGCGGCCTGTTTGGCGTCAGCGCGGGCGCTGGGGGCGAACCGGCGCCTTGAGCGCTAGGGAGGAGGTCTACTCGGTTGAACTGTTGACATTACGACACCATGAATTAGGGAATTCCATATATGACGCATTAAGCGTCCAATTGTAGGACCAGGAATCCTAATCGCCGCAGAGGTCCACTTTTGTGGAGCCAAGGCACACCCAAGCGGTCTAGCGCATGCAAATTTGGGCCGGCACAAGTAGACTTTTCCAGGAGACTCCCTTTCCGGTTTTGGTAAGGTTCCTTTTTTTCTTTCGG
The DNA here is from genome assembly GCA_039707655.1 of Elymus sibiricus. Lineage (NCBI taxonomy): Eukaryota > Viridiplantae > Streptophyta > Magnoliopsida > Poales > Poaceae > Elymus > Elymus sibiricus. The sequence goes on along the minus strand of CM077664.1, from coordinate 372,420,753 downwards.
TTTTTTCTGTTTTTCATTTTCATTTTTTCTTCTCTTTTTTATTTTATTTTTTTCCTTTTCATTTTTTCTTTTCTTTCTTTTTCCTTTCTTTTCTTATTTTCATTCTTTTACTTCAAATTCATGAACATTTTTTGATACCTGGGAACATTTTTTCAGATTGGTGAACATATTTTGAAATTTACAACATTTCTTCAAATCATGAACATTTTTTGAAATCGAGAATGTTTTCAAATCCAATTCTTTCTTCAAATTAATGAACATTTTTGAAATCCAATTTTTTTTTCAAATTTATAACATTTTTAGTATTCGTGGACATTTTTTCCAAATTCATGAACAGTTTTTCAAATTTAGAGAATTTATCAATTTGTGAACATTTTTTGAAATTCGGGATTTTTTTTTTGCAAAATCCACGAATATTTTTTGAAATCGTGAACGTTTTTCAAATTTGTGAACATTTTTTGAAATCCGTGAACCTTTTTTTTTCAAATTTGTGAACATTTTTGGAATTTGTTAATATTTCTTTAAAATCCGTGAACATTTTTGAAATCATAAACATTTTTCAAATTTGTGATCATTTTTTTGAAATCTGAGGACCTTTTTTCAAATTCATGAACATATTTGAAATTCAAAAACATTCAAATTTATGAACATTTCTTTCAAATCCGTGAACATTTTTTTGAATTTTGAAACATTTTTTTAAATATGGAACTTTTTTAAATTCATGAACATGTTTTGAAATTGGTTTTTTTAGCAATCCTGAACATTTTTAAATACCCACACCGTTCCTTCTCCCGAGCTCTGATGTGGCCCCGGAGGTCGGGTTGATGGCTAAGGCGCTCCTGCATGGGCGGAGGCCGCGGGGCAGGTGCCGAGTTCCGGCCTACAATGGCCGAGATCGGTTGTCGCAGACCACTGGGCTCTTCCACGTGGGGCGCCAACGTCCTTGGTTGGGAGCCCTGGCAGTTTTGTTATCGAGGGTGCCCTGCGGCGGAGAGCATGTTGTCGGAGTTTGCGTGACGGGGCCGTGATTCACTCACGTTTTCTTGGAGCTCGACGACATTATGCAGTACTGTCTTGAGCTTGGATAGAATATTAGGGTTGCGTGGGGTAGCGTGAAGTTTGTCTTCCAGGACCGCAACTGCCTGAAGGTTGCGAGTTGGTGTCTATACGTAGTCAAGTTCTTCGATCTAGTCGGAGTCGTTGACCGCCTTGCGGTCGCGAGCCGCATGGGCGTCGGTTGTCGAGCGGGTCTGGCGCCAGGGTCGCCAACGCTGCTCGTTGGCCATGGTTTCCTTCCATCGGGCGTGCTGTGCGAGGGCCTCTTCCTTGCCCTTTTGTAGTTGATGTAGGCGGCCACGGTGGCCCGTCTGATGGCCTCCATTGCCATGCTCGTGGGATCGTTTCCTGGCACCGGCGTGGTAAGCAGTTGCACTGCCTCATTTGTGATGATTGGGGGAGTCATGGTCGTTGTAGCGAAGACCGAGGGGCTGGCCCCCTGAGTCATGAACTCCGGGGGTCTGGTGCCTAGGGCTGTGAACCCGAGGGGGCTCCGTCCAATTGGTGTGGAAGCTGGTGGTGCTGATGGGATGACGACTAGTGGTGATGAAGCCGGTGGTGCTGAAGCCGGTGGAACAATGGTCGTGGGCCCTTCTCCACTAGGGTTGGCGATGATGGGAGAGCTGCCGGGTGCCGAAGATCGGTTATCTTTCCCTCTAGAGCCTCCTGGAGCCGTCATGAGGACTTGCTCCAGGGTGATGGCCCGTGGTGGCTCGTCTTCGTCCGTTGATGAAGCTATGGCGGGGCTTGCCGCGTCGTCGTTGTCGGCTTCCGTTTTCGGAAGGGAGATAAGGCTTGCGGAAGAGACACTGTTGTTGGAGATGTAGTCGTCCCAGATGCAGTCCTCTGGATCATGGTCATCAATTCAGTTGGAGCAGACCATGACAAACAGATGAGATGCGAGGGCGGGTTAGTGGGTTGTAGACTCGGCCCAGTATCTGTGATGCCCCCATTCATAATCGTGCACTAATCATACACGCATCATGCACGATCATGAACAGTGACTCCACGTTAATATCACACCACAACTCTAAGACACAAATATTAAACATAATCCTTATATTACAAACCTGGGCACGGGGACCCATAATACATCAGTCATGAAAGCAAATATTATCTGAGTACAGACAAGTTAAACAAGTTTTTGCCTTAAGAAGGCTGCGCATAACAGCGACTCTGAACCGAAAGGCATTGGCCTCCTGCCTGGGACCTTCGAACTACTCATCGTCGTCGATCTCCACAAAGTATCCAGCAGCGGGGTCTCCTGTCTCCTCGGCACTACCATCTGAACGCAGCAACCGGGTTGTAGAAAAAAGTAGCAAAACAACAGTGAGTACTCATCCAAAGTACTCGCAAGACTTACATCAGAACTATACTAGATATGCAACATTATCAAAGGAATGGAGTTATATCTTTGGAGTAAACTGCAGGAATGCCAGAATAAGGGGGAGAGGCTCAACTTAACGAAGACTATCTTCATCTTGCAGTATCAGAAGAGAGGAGCGTAAATGATACCAGTGGCGGATACAGGACCCAGGCCGGGGGGGCTCGGGGCGTGAGGATTTATTCCTTTGTTCACTGTAGCATTTTTTACACTGTGGATCACTGTTAATCACTATAGTAATGAAGCAGGCCCGAGGCTTGGTGCTAGCCTGGATCCGCCCCTGAATGATACCAACTTGTCATCAATATGTAGCACCATACCCAGAGATCTTTCCTCGACTCCCTGCGAGAAAGCGATCACCAGGTATTCCTATCTATTATCTTGGTGTGTTTTAATCACTATCTAGTTTAAGTTGTAGAAGATCGGGATACAACTCCAAGTCGCCCTGTTACCGTGGACACGGCTATTCGAATAGATTAACTTCCCTGTAGGGTTCATCACATAGCCCGACACGCTCGATTACCTCTGGCCGGACACACTTTCCTGGGTCATGCCCGACCTCAGATGACCGACATGCCGAAGTCCTACCTAGGCTCTCCAGAGAGGTCAGCATGCCGGTCTACATCCTAAGCGCGAAGGGTTGTTCGGCCGCTCACCCTAAGCGCTCCTGCACGTTACGTGGCTGGCCGGGGTCCAAGCCCACCTAGTCCCTCGGACTCAGGCAGTATCCGCTCACCCCAACAATCAACCCGCATCTCAGAACTGTGACATCTGACAAAGCTTTCGATAAGAATTGACGACACCGAGGGCCCCATAACCATTATCCCGCGTGGCGGTTAGTGCGTATATGCCAGTGGCAATCTCAGATCAGATACCCAAATCTCGTTAGCGCATTATTGACAAGTAACCGCGGACGACAACCAGGGCCAGGCCCACCTCTCTCCTGGATGGTCTCCGTCTACCCTGTCGTTCCGCCACAGTGAATCACTCGCGGGTACTCTCTCCGAGCCGACACGACTTTAACATAACATGTATAGTTCAATAATATAAAGTATATCCGTGATCATCGCCCAGAGGGATCACGGCCCGATAATATAGCATGGCAAACGGACAAGGGTGTAGGGCCACTGATGTGACTCAAGCATATCTAAACTAAGCATGATAGGATAGTAGGTAAAGTATCAACATTAGGTAACAAAATCAGGCTATGCATCTGTATAGGATCTACCGATAAAACAACATCTGCATCAACATCTAATGCAAGAATGTAGAGAGAGGGAATGGGCGATATCGGAAAGATTAAGGGGGGGGGGGTGCTTGCCTGGAAGCTCTGCTGAAGCAAACTGGTCATCGTGGACGTAGCCGTACTCAGTCTCTACACCAGCCTCGGGGTCTACCGATAAAGCAGAGGAAGAGGAAACAAATAAATAACGGGCATACAAATGCAACACAGATGCATGGCATGGCAAAATGTGTTGGTTATGTGGTCTAATGCATTACTACACATTTTAAATGAAGTGGGAAAATGTAACACCCTAAAATTTTAATGCAAAGTTTTTCAAAATAAAATTTTGATAGAAACTATATAAAAATTAATTAGCATGTTTTAATTAATTCTGGAGCCCTTTAGGTCACTTTACTTTTTAGTTTCCTTCTCAACCTAAATTTTTGGAAAATAATTATTCTCAAATTCCAGTAGGAAATATTTTCATAATAAAAATTTGCCCAAAAATATTCCTTAAATAGTATTTTCTAACCCTCAAATGCTTCTATTGAACTAGAACTATTTTAAATATATTTTATAAAATTTCACAAAAATTTGGTGAGATTTTCCGATGACTATAGATCACTTTTGTGCAAAAACCCATCTTGGTCATTTGAAAAATTTGAGCAAATCATCCCCTTTTCCATTCTGGTCCAGATCCAGCTTTTAACTACAACCCTAATTTTCCTAGCTCAAACAATTCTCAAATTTTTCCACAACCTAGACCTTCCTAAGAAACCCGTAAGTCCAGAATTTTAGCTCCATTTGCATCTCTTAAGTCCATCAAATAATTTTCTCCAAGTTTGGTCCAGATCTGAATTTCTCCAAAACTTGCACTTCCAAGTTTCTTCTTTGGACCATCCAACCCTACCACCTTCTCTAACATCTAATGAAGGATCATTCTGGAAATTTTCATGCCCACCACAATCCTCTAGCTAGCCTCAGCATTCTGTCGAGCACCTCATGTGCAGAGCTGGGATTTTCAAACTTTTGCATCTGCACATGGGACTTGATCCTATGTTCAAACCAGTTTGTCCAACGTCTTTAACACTCATAGTAACAATGTCCTGCCAAGATTCAAACTCATCAGAGCACCATAGAGCGCCCTGGCATTTCATCGAATGGCGGGCGTGCGTGCTCTGGGCATGGCCAGAGCATGCGTATTGCACCAGAGCGCCGCCCACACCCGCACGCCCCTAGCAACGCCTCCCTCGGATCCCTTGCACGCCCGAGCCAACACCTGGACCAGGTGCAGCCCTCCCCCGCGCCGGAGCTCATCCGGAGCACCGACCCCGCCGACCTGTGCCGCCCGCCACTCGGACACGGCACCGTCCAGGGGCACCTGGCCCTATCCGAGCTAGCCAGCTCAACCAAGCTCAACTACCAGCTGACCCGACCTCATCCACAACCACCGACCACGGCCACCGTCCACAACCACCTTCCCGGCGCAGTTATGGCCTCCGCCGCGTGCTCTTTTTCGGGAAGCCACCGAACCGACCTCCCTGGCCTATAAAAGGACCACCCAAGGCTCACTTAGCTTCATACCACCCCTCCCCTTCCCTCTAAGAGCTCCCCCGAGCAGCCAAACGACCGAGAAAGGTCGTCTTCTTCAATTCTGATGGCTACGGCCGCCACCATTCTCTGGACGATTCCATCGCAACCACGGCCTCCCCACCGAAAAATTTCTTCACCACATGACTCCTGGAGCAACTGCGGATCCATTCCACTCGCTAATTTCACCGAAGAAGCAGCACAGGCGAAAGCCCTCTTCGAGCTCCGCCGGAGTTCTTCGGGCGAGCTCGCCGCCGGCAACCCCTTGCTCCCCGGAGGGCGTGCTGCACACCTGCGGGACCGCACGAGCCTTCTAAGCTCGATGGTGAGCTCAGCTCGTCGAGGGGCGCCTCCAATCGCCGGCGGGAATCGCCGGAGCCGCGCCTCGGCTCGGCCAGGAGAGAGAGGGCGTGCGTTGGACCGGTCAAACATGACAGGTGGGCCCGCGGGACCCACCATCAGTGACCCATAGGTCACACCCGCACGTCTTAAGTGAAGGCGCAATCTCCAAGAGTACGTGTCCCCCTCTGAAACACGTATTTGATCCGAATCGTTTTCTTTTTCAGGATTTAAATAAAGTCAGATTTTGACCTAAACTTTGACCCTGCACAACTTTTAAACTATAGCTCGAAATGAATTGATTCTTTTTCTGGTATTTTTCATTTTTCGTCTAGTTTATTTTAGCATTTATTTCAAAAATTTATGAAACACTTTTATGTACTGTTTTGAATTTATGTGATGTTTGCATATTTTTGTAAATAGGAAAAATGAAGGGAATATAATTTTTCAAAGCTTATGGAGTATACCCAATCTTTCTGCATGCCCAAGGCAAGCATCTTGAACCCTGGATATGATGATTTCTTGATGGATTGCTCGCTAGAATTTTTGAAACATGTTTAGGTTGCATCGTATGAAATTGAAAATTTGATAATTATGCCGTGTGGTTGCTTGCTAGTATTTTCACTTCAACGAAACATGTGCACATGAGGATGTGTTTAATTCTTCATGCCATACATGCCTATGCTTGTCACGACTAACTTGCAGGAACATAAATGAATCTGTCACCGGTAAAAGTGACTGTGAAACAGGGTTCACGTTGTGACGTGATTGAATTATGATTGGCATGTTGGGACATGCCGGGTTGTGACCCTGTGTGATGTTATAAATGAAATGACATATATTGTGCTAACCACTGCAGGGAATATAACCTCCTGAGTCGACATAGATCGAGTCTTGTTACCGTTATTCCTTACTGCTTTCCGTACTACCACATGTCCCTCCGTGGAGGGTATGGTTTAGTAAGTTGTTAACCCCTTTCCCGCACACACTACACAGAGAGGCCACGATGACGGTTCCACGGCCAATGGGTAATGCCGGTCATCGGGTCAGGGGGCATGAGCGTTTTCGGTTGTAGCCGAAGAGGGGTAGCACCCCTGTATATCGCGCGCGTTATAAATATGTTCGTCTGCTCATGCTAGGTTGTGACCACTCCGTCTTAAGGTTTTATTACCTGATGTTCTGGGTAATTTCGGGCATCGGAGATAATAAAAACCGGTGTGTGCTGGACAGGTGTGTTTGCAACTCTAACACCGTAATCAAAAATCTTTCGCTAAACACCCCGGTGTTGGTGAAAGAAAATCCTTTACTTGTGGGTAAAGAGTACAACCTCTGCAGAGTTAAACCTATTCGAATAGCCGTGTCCATGGTCAAGGACGACAGTTGGGAAGGGTCAAGTGTCGGTCTTAGTGTCGGTCTTCGGAGGAAATAATTAAAATGATTGTGACTCACTTTTGACGTATGATTGTTATTACTTGTCATGAATAATGTCATTGATCATTGCTATTAAGTTATCATTGTTATGGACTAACCCTTCTCTTATATGTGTTACCGGGTATCGGTTGGAAGGTTCTACCTCCCGGATACTTGCATATTTTTTTTCTTATAAGCCCTTTATAAGGTGTCGCTCAGACGCCCGAATGTGGCATTCATTTTTAAGACCTTTCGAGGCGTCGCTTCAGACATTCGACTGGCATTTCTTTTTAAGACCTTTCAAGGCGTCGCTTTCAGACACCAGACTGGCATTTCTTTTGGGTTTCTCAGGACGGTCCTACCTTCAGAACCCACCTTTCTTCTGGTTTCATTTGGATTAAAGCCCTTTGCGTGGCGTCGCGAAGACGCCCAACTGTGGCATTCTTTTACATTTTTCTCTTGGGTTCTTTCGATGTAACATCCCCAGATCCTAACCTTGTCATTAGGCTAGTTTAATTGCCATTTCATCATGATCATCTTACTTAAATTGCATTTAGGAAATAATTCAACTCTCAAACCCTAGTCAAATTCAAAAGTCAAACTTGCAAGTCAAAGTAAAAGTTTCACAAATAAGGAAACTAATTAGTTCATGTTTTTGTAAATAATACATATGCAATTATGGCTAAGGAAACAACATCACTTGTTCACTTAATTTAAACCTATCATCCAAAAACAGTACCAAAGCAGCCTATTTAAACCCTTATTCATTTATACAAAATTCAAACAAATTCAAATGAGCTTCAAACTTTTTGTGACAGTGCAGGATAATGCAAGGCAATTAATGTGGCAGGTGGCACATTTTACCATAATCATTTAGTAGCTAAAAGTATTGCAAAACAGTGAGCAAAGTTTGAAACAGAAAAAGAAAAAGGGAAATACCTAAAACCTACTGTGCACTTACCGACCCGGTGCTACAGTACCCAGCCCACCACCACGTCGTCCCTATCCTCCCACCTGCTCCATCCCCCCTCCCCCCCGTGTCAGCTCCACCATGGCCACGCGCGCGATGGCACCGGCCGATGAATGACACGGCTGCCCTCCAGGTGCCCGAGATGGCTACTTGACCTCCCCATCGCCTCCTCGACCAAACCCCCTGTGTGAACTTGGTCTGTACTCAGATGTTAACTATTGTATGACTGATGTATTGGGTCCCCGTGCCCTGGTTTGTATTATAAAGAATTAAGTTTAATCATTTGTGTCTTAGAGTTGTGTTGTGATATTAACCGTGAGTCTCTGATCTTGATCGTGCATGCTGCGTGTATGATTAGTGCACGATTAATTTCGGGGGCGTCACAAGTTGGTATCAGAGCCGACTGCCTGTAGGAGCCCCCTTCCTTCTTGGTCGAAGTTGAGTCTAGTACTAAAAAAATATTTTCAAACTATTGTCGTGTGGTTACGCGCCAACATGACACATGGATGGGATTAGGATCTTTTACTCCGCATCCTTACTCTGGATTCTAAACTTCTTATCCTTTCGGGTTAAAGATTTTGCTAACTCTAACTCTAGGTTCTCGTTACGAATTCCTTCCGGAGAGCCCCTCATTTCAGATGATCGATGGATTCGCCAGAAGATTCCGAAGATACTCCCCGATGTCTTCCGAGACCCTTGTGTCCACCGTCTTTGCAATTTCCTACCACCAACAAATCCTATGTGTTCGACAATCTCCGTTGAAATTCTCTGTGACGCGTACACGGACCCAGACCGGGTGGTACGGGGACACGGGAAAAAAAGTGCCCGACGCCCGCCGTGGACGGAACTGGACGCGCGCCATGGAAAACTGGGCAAAACCACCGACGAGCCACCGACGCGTACACGGACCTAGAACGGGCGGTACGGGGACACGGGAAAAAAGTGTCCGACGCTCGTCGTGGACGGAACTGGACGCGCGCCATGGAAAACTGGGCAAAACCACCGACGAGCCACCGATGCGTACACGGACGTGTACACGGAGCCAGAACGGGCGGTACGGGGACACGGGAAATAAGTGCCCGACGCCCGCCGTGGACGGAACTGGACGCGCGCCATGGAAAACTGGCCAAAACCACCGACGAGCCACCGACGCGTACACGGACCCAGACCGGGCGGTACGTGGACACGGGAAAAAAAATGCCCGACGCCCGCCGTGGACGGAACTGGACGCGCGCCATGGAAAATTGGGCAAAACCACCGACGAGCCACCGACACGTACACGGACCCGTACCGATTTGTCCTTCCGGCTCAACGCCATTCCGGACATGAGCGGGTTCTCAGCCAATCAAACCTTGATTGATTGTGCGGTTACATTTGATCTGCTTGATCATCCTTCCATTCTTCTCTCGATGGACTCTAATATAGGGCTACTTAATTAAGCCTTGCATCATCAGTCCTTTCGGATCAGATGATTCCTTTTGTGGATTATCATCCGAATGATTTACTCATATTCTAAAGCCTTACGAGTTCTTCCCCTGATACATAGAGCCTTTGCGAGAGGTATCTTTTAATTTCTGCTATCTGTGCTCTGCTCTTGAGCTTGTATCATATATTCCCGCTACTTTATGAATAGGTACTTAAAATGTCCCGATGGGGTTGTACCTATGCTTTTTGAAACCTGTGTGTGAATCCAAAAGTTTTCACGGGTCATACTCTTCTGGAATTCCACCAGATAAATTTTCATTACAAAAACATTTCCAAAAGAAGAAGTGATTGGAAAGAAATGCATTGAAGAAGTGGGAGTCGACCTTGAACCTTGTGTTCATGCCCATGGGAACAATGTGGATCTTTATCATGGGAGCTTCTCATAAAAATAAGTATCCCTTTGGTATAAAATCATCCGGTATCCCCTTATTTTGATTCCCTTGCAAGTTTGGTTCTGACCATGCTGTTCTTCTTTGGTTCCTTTTCTCCGGCCTGGTTAAAATATTGCAATCCGCAGATCGATGACCTAGCCCAGCTTCATTTTGTTATATTCTTGGGAAGGATATATTCCTAACACTTGTGTATAACCACATTTTCCTTTCCATTGGTCTGTTTAAACAGATAATCACATTTTCCTTTCCATTGGTCTGTTTAACCTTTTCTTGTAATTTATGTAATCTAAGCAGTACTAATTCCCTACTTATGTAAATACCCGATCCACAACCCTGTTACTATTGTTGATAACATTCCGGTAACCACCGGTGGACGAGAACTTTGTCTATTGGTCCGCCTCGTCTTAACGAGCAGGAAAATGGTTCTCTTCGTCCCCCGCCCTTGGTACCGACGTTGTTGCCGACATAGCCGACAGATTGTTCTCTGACATACCTTGCTATCGTGATCGTGCAAGAGGCCACCACCCTTCTTATTCATAATCCTCAAAAACTCACAGGTCCACAGGACCTAAACCTGGCTCTCCTACACATTCTACCCACTTGAAACTTCTTGTGTCTTCTCATGAGTGTATCTTGCTCTCGATGTAACTCCTGGTGGTACGAATGTTGAACACTTCGATTTTGATCATCCTAATGATTCGGGAATGCTCGAGTCCTCACAATTCTTACCTGCGCAATGTGCTTCATCTTACTATAACACTCCGAATGTACCTTCTGGATACCCTTGTGATCAATTATCATTCTAACCCGAGCTTATCATTCTTTTTAAATTCCTTACGGAAACTTTCCCATCACTTATGAAGTTTCGCATAAATGCCTATGTGATCCTCGCATTCGAATTTACGATTGCACTTGGCTTCGTATGTGATTCACGAGCCACTTCCCTTAACATAATTCATCCTGGTATCAGATGCAACATTATTCTTCATTGCTCTGAACCCCTTTCACCGCCTGTTTTAGGCATCGAGCGATTACCTACCCGTTTGAAACATTCTTTCACCTCTTATATTCTCTCTCGATGTATCTTCTCGAGAGGTACCTTGTACCTCATTCCCTGAGACAACCTCGGTTGATTAACCTTGTACCGATCCCAACCCCCTTAAGTTTTCCCTTTTATTCTATCCGTAAGTACGATGGAGATTCCGAAGAAAGGATGACGACTTCATCATGATGCCCTGATACAGAAAAATGAAGACATCAACGTAATGGATCCACCTCTTCGAGAAGAGCAACCCGGACCGAGAAGACCCGTTAGAACTTCGTAACCAGACCAATTCCCCTTACTCTGCCTCTTAAATCTCGGGACGAGATTTCTTCGAGTGGAGGAGATTTGTAACATCCCCAGATCCTAACCTTGTCATTAGGCTAGTTTAATTGCCATGTCATCATGATCATCTTAATTAAATTGCATTTAGGAAATAATTCAACTCTCAAACCCTAGTCAAATTCAAAATTCAAACTTGCAAGTTTAATCATTTGTGTCTTAGAGTTGTGTTGTGATATTAACCGTGAGTCTCTGATCTTGATCGTGCATGCTGCGTGTATGATTAGTGCACGATTAATTTCAGGGGCGTCACATTCGGGACGGTTCTACCTCCCGAGACCCGATTTATACTTTGAGTAACATTAATAATTACTTATGCCTTATTACTAACAACTAACCTTTATTTCTTATGCATATATAAGGTTCCCATATGACTGCATACTGTTATGCTTTGGTTGACTGCATGCCATGCCATGATAATTTTTGTACCTGCATGAAAGTTTAATTGCATGCATTCTGCCTGCTTTTATTATATCTTTTGTTCATGATGTTTGCGAGTACATTCAAACGTACTCACTGGCTTGTCCCTAGCTATTTACTTGGTCAGATCATGGTTACAGCGAAGAGTACTATGGCGACGCCCTTGCGGACTAGGAGCCTGAGATAGCAGCCACGTGAGATAGGAGTTATCCCGGTCAGCCGTTCCTGTGGAAATGGAGCCCCATCAGAGTTGGAAATCCACGAACCGCTTCCGCCATCCGCCACTGGAAATCTCTGTTGTAACCATTAGACCTTTATCGTCTTGTATTCAATTCTTGTAATTGTCTGGTAATCTGTATCAAGGACGTGTCCACCAGTTTTAAATTCCTGGGGCTGGTGATGACACGAGGGGTTGTTTCTGGAATTTTGCTTTCGGAAAAGCAGCCCTTACAAACTTGGTATCAGAGCCAGGCTGACCGTTGGCTAACCCTATCTTAGCCTGGTCACTATCTCTAGGTTTCCACACCGTCCACGCCTTTCCACTGTCCTTAGTCAAGCCTAGCCTATCCGATAGTCCGAACAGTGGCCGGCCGACTATCTTTTGACAGTCGGTGCCCAACCTATTACCCTATTCCATAGGCCGTGTGCCCGTGGCAGACACCTGAGCTGTCCCATCCGCAAGCGTGTGATGGAAGACTCAGTTGGCCTATAAAGAAAGCCTTACCGCAACCCAGCACAGCACATCATTCCCTCCCGCTTTGACACCTAGACCACCAAAATGCCTGGTGCCATCGTTTGCAACGAGACCACCGCATTCGAGGCTGGAGACTTTGTAGCCATCCTCGCCAATGTCACTCGTCGTGCCTTTGGCATGGAGGAGCCCCCGGAGTATGTTGTGTACCGGGAGCACGTGAGCGATGCCATTCATCACTTCTGGGCCACGGTGCACATCTACGGGAGGGGCACCACATCAGAGCGCCCCTACCGGTTCACCGGGAGGACGACCTCCGAGGAACCCCAAGCCATCTAGCTCGCAGCCCGAGAGGCTGTGATTCAACTCTGGCATCTGTCGCCGAGAGTGAACATCTGCCCTTTCTTCTACTACCCTAGCCGTGACGGCTATGGTAGCCCGACCCAAGTCGCCAATGGAGATCAGGAGTCGGATCCTGCTCTAGTGCATCTGGTGCGCTACTTGAGAGCGCAAGAGGCACTCTTCGATTAGGTCACCAATGACCTGATTGCCGCCCGCAGGATGCTTGCTCTCCTGACCCCTGTGAGAAGAGAAGCTGCACCTGCCGTCGACGCCCCGATAGTGCTGTTCGGGAGACCCGTCGAGCCTCCTAGGTCCATCGCAGTTGTCCAGCCGGGCAATGCATTCGTCAACCCGGAGGAACTTCGCCGCCTGTTGGAGACCTACTCCAACGGGACCGTGGCTACGACATCCCGTGAGGGGTATCGTCGTCACCGCAACCCCGTGACTCCCGCTCCTACCCCAGCCAGCTCCGAAGCCGAAGCGCATGGAGAAGTCCCGACATCTGCCGAGCACACACGGCTGGATGTCAACGAAGTGGATTGAGTCCACTGGAGTAGTTGCCGAGTCCTTGGTAGCCCCGTCACCCTGTATCCCTGTATCCCGTACCTTGAGAGTTGTAGTATGCCTGTGGTGTGATTGTTGGAATGCTTGTGTGCTAAGCTTTTGCTTGTGCCTTGCTTGATGTTGCATGATTTGTTTGTGTGTCGTGCTTGTTGCGTGGTGGATTTTGAGAACCCTGAGCCATAACTGCCATAACCACTCAAACCTAACCGACCACTACAGTAAAATGTCAATTCACGTTTGGGGATTGAGGCCCAACACGATAATTTAACTCAGACAACTCTATGAGAGGACCTATACCTAAGTTGTACCGGTGCCGCATCATGTTTTCTACCCATGACACTATATATGCGGCCATTTCCATAACCAACACCAGCTTCCATCAACCTTGTTCACAGCCACCATAACCCAAAACACTCCATGTCTCATCCCGGAGCCTACCCTAGAACTCCAGAGGCAAACCCTGGTAGTTTTGTCAAGGTTTTGTGGGATTTTGCTCGCAATACCCTTGGTTCCGTCCACCCACCCCAGTATGAGTTGTACAAGATGAGGATCACCTCTGATTCCTCGAAGTACTGGGCAGTTGTGCAAATCCCACCAGCGGATTTAAACCAAGGCCCTCCGTATGTCGTTTTCATCGGAAGATCCATGCCAACCTCAGGCATGGCCATTGAGGCTGCTGCCTATGAGGCAGTTACCCGCCTTCGATTCTCAGTGCCCAGTGCCAGCGAAAGGAAGTACTGCTACTTCCCGAGCCGCGCAGCATCCGGAGCAGAAGCAACGTTCCGATGTGAGCGTATAGAAAGAGACCCAGCGATGGCCAACCTCATTCAATATGTGATGGCCCAAGAGCGTTTGACCCAGCAACTAATGGATTATCTCCATTACCTTGCTGTCCTGAATCCCCAGATCACCATTGGCGGACTACCTTTGTCAACCCAGGAGGGACATGTTCTTCGTCTTCTTCCTCCACTTCCTCCGGAAGAAGAAGACTGCGTCCCAGAACCAGGAACCTTTCCGCATAACCCAGTAGATCTTACCTTCGGGCCGTAGGCGGTCATGAGTATGTTTGTTGTAGTGTAAAATGCATGTTGGCATGATGTGACTTTTGTGCTGTTGCTTATGATATGAATGTATTGCAGTGATTATGCCCTGTGTGAATGATTGCTTTGTTGCTGTGATTTGCATGTAGTTCTTCCGCCTTAACGAATCTCGACGACGAGATTTTCTTAAGGGGGGTAGATGTTGTAACACCCTAAAATTTTAATGCAAAGTTTTTCAAAATAAAATTTTGATAGAAACTATATAAAAATTAATTTGGATGTTTTAATTAATTCTGGAGCCCTTTAGGTCACTTTCCTTTTTAGTTTCCTTCTCAACCTAAATTTTTGGTAAGTAATTATTCTCAAATTTCAGTAGGAAATATTTTCATAATAAAAATTTGCCCAAAAATATTCCTTTAATGGTATTTTCTAACCCTCAAATGCTTCTGTTGAACTAGAACTATTTTAAATATATTTTATAAAATTCCACAAAAATTTGGTAAGATTCTCCGATGACTATAGATCACTTTTGTGCAAAAACCCATCTTGGTCATTTGAAAAATTTGAGCAAATCATCCCCTTTTCCATTCTGGTCCAGATCCAGCTTTTAACTACAACCCTAATTTTCCTAGCTCAAACAATTCTCAAATTTTTCCACAACCTAGCACTTCCTAAGAAACCCTTAAGTCCAGAATTTTAGCTCCATTTGCATCTCTTAAGTCCATCAAATAATTTCCTCCAAGTTTGGTCCAGTTCTGAATTTCTCGAAAACTTGCACTTGCAAGTTTCTTCTTTGGACCATCCAACCCTACCACCTTCTCTAACATCTAATGAAGCATCATTCTGGAAATTTTGATGCCCACCACAATCCTCTAGCTAGCCTCAGCATTCTGTCGAGCACCTCATGTGCAGAGGTGGGATTTTCAAACTTTTGCATCTGCACATGGGACTTGATCCTATGTTCAAACCAGTGTGTCCAACGTCTTTAACACTCATA
Source organism: Elymus sibiricus (assembly GCA_039707655.1). Lineage (NCBI taxonomy): Eukaryota > Viridiplantae > Streptophyta > Magnoliopsida > Poales > Poaceae > Elymus > Elymus sibiricus. The sequence continues at coordinate 372,405,464 of CM077664.1, read as the reverse complement.
GTAACAATGTCTTGCCAAGATTCAAACTCATCAAAGCACCATAGAGCGCCCTGGCATTTCATCGAACGGCGGGCGTGCGTGCTCTGGGCGTGGCCAGAGCATGCGTATTGCACCAGAGCGCCGCCCACACCCGCACGCCCCTAGCAACGCCTCCCCCGGATCAATTGCACGCCCGAGCCAACACCTGGACCAGGTGCAGCCCTCCCCCGCGCCGGAGCTCATCCGGAGCACCGACCCCGCCGACCTGTGCCGCCCGCCACTCGTACACGGCGCCGTCCAGGGGCACCTGGCCCTATCCGAGCTAGCCAGCTCAACCAAGCTTAACTACCAGCTGACCCGACCTCATCCACAACCACCGACCACGGCCACCGTCCACAACCACCTTCCCGGTGCAGTTATGGCCTCCGCCGCGTGCTCTATTTCAGGAAGCCACCGAACCGACGTCCCCGGCCTATAAAAGGACCACCCAAGGCTCACTTAGCTTCACACCACCCCTCCCCTTCCCTCTGAGAGCTCCCCCGAGCAGCCAAACGACCGAGAAGGGTCGTCTTCTTCAATTCTGATGGCTACGGCCGCCACCATTCTCTGGACGATTCCATCGCAACCACGGCCTTCCCACCAAAAATTTCTTCACCACTCGACTCCTGGAGCAACTGCGGATCCATTCCACTCGCTAATTTCACCGAAGAAGCAGCATAGGCGAAAGCCCTCTTCGAGCTCCGCCGGAGTTCTTCGGGCGAGCTCGCCACCGGCAACCCCTTGCTCCCCGGAGGGCGTGCCGCACACCGGCGGGACCGCATGAGCCTCCTAAGCTCGATGGTGAGCTCAGCTCATCGAGGGGCACCTCCAATTGCCGGCGGGAATCGCCGGAGCCGCGCCTCGGCTCGGCTAGGAGAGAGAGGGCGTGCGTTGGACCGGTCAAACATGACAGGTGGGCCCGCGGGACCCACCGTCAGTGACCCATAGGTCACACCCGCACGTCTTAAGTGAAGGCGTAATCTCCAAGAGTACGTGCCCCCTTCTGAAACACGTATTTGATCCGAATCGTTTTCTTTTTCAGGATTTAAATAAAGTCAGATTTTGACCTAAACTTTGACCCTGCACAACTTTTAAACTATAGCTCAAAATGAATTGATTCTTTTTCTGGTATTTTTCATTTTTCGTCTAGTTTATTTTAGTATTTATTTCAAAAATTTATGAAACAATTTTATGTACTGTTTTGAATTTATGTGATGTTTGCATATTTTTGTAAATAGGAAAAATGAAGGGAATATAATTTTTCAAAGCTTATGGAGTATACCCAATCTTTCTGCATGCCCAAGGCAAGCATCTTGAACCCTGGATATGATGATTGCTTGATGGATTGCTCGCTAGAATTTTTGAAACATGTTTAGGTTGCATCGTATGAAATTGAAAATTTGATAATTATGCCGTGTGGTTGCTTGCTAGTATTTTCACTTCAACGAAACATGTGCACATGAGGATGTGTTTAATTCTTCATGCCATACATGCCTATGCTTGTCACGACTAACTTGCAGGAACAGAAATGAATCTGTCACCGGTAAAAGTGACTGTGAAACAGGGTTCACGTTGTGACGTGAATGAATTATGATTGGCATGTTGGGACATGCCGGGTTGTGACCCTGTGTGATGTATATTGTGCTAACCACTGCAGGGAATATAACTTCCTGAGTCGACATAGATCGAATCTTGTTACCGTTATTCCTTACTGCTTTTCGTACTACCACATGTCCCTCCGTGGAGGGTATGGTTTAGTAAGTTGTTAACCCCTTTCCTGCACACACTACACAGAGAGGCCACGATGACGGTTCCACGGCCAATGGGTAATGCCGGTCATCGGGTCAGGGGGCATGAGCGTTTCCGGTTGTAGCCGAAGAGGGGTAGCACCCCTGTGTATCGCGCGCGTTATAAATATGTTCGTCTGCTCATGCTAGGTTGTGACCACTCCGTCTTAAGGTTTTATTACCTGATGTTCTGGGTGATTCCGGGCATCGGAGATAATTAAAACTGGTGTGTGCTGGACAGGTGTGTTTGCAACCCAAAGACCGTAATAAAAACTCTTTCGCTAAACACCCCGGTGTTGGTGAAAGAAAATCCTTTACTTGTGGGTAAAGAGTACAACCTCTACAGAGTTAAACCTATTCGAATAGCCGTGTCCACGGTCAAGGACGACAGTTGGGAAGGGTCAAGTGTCGGTCTTAGTGTCGGTCTTCGGAAGAAATAATTAAAATGATTGTGACTCACTTTTGACGGATGATTGTTATTACTTGTCATGAATAATATCATTGATCATTGCTATTAACATTATCATTGTTATGGACTAACCCTTCTCTTATATGTGTTACCGGGTATCTGTTGGAAGGTTCTACCTCCCGGATACTTGCATTTTTTTTCCTTATAAGCCCTTTATGAGGTGTCGTTCAGACGCCCGATTGTGGCATTCATTTTTAAGACCTTTCGAGGCGTCGCTCCAGAAACCCGACTGGCATTTCTTTTTAAGACCTTTCGAGGTATCGCTTTCAGACACCCGACTGGCATTTCTTTTGGGTTTCTCAGGACGGTCCTACCTCCAGAACCCACCTTTCTTTTGGTTTCATTTGGATTAAAGCCCTTTGCATGGCGTCGCAAAGACGTCCAACTGTGGCATTCTTTTACATTTTTCTCTTGGGTTCTTTCGGGACGGTTCTACCTCCTGAGACCCGATTTATACTTTGAGTAACATTAATATTTACTTATGCCTTATTACTAACAACTAACATTTATTTCTTATGCATATATAAGGTTCCCATATGACTGCATACTGTTATGCTTAGGTTGACTGCATGCCATGCCATGATAATTTTTGTACATGCATGAAACTTTAATTGCATGCATTCTACCTGCTTTTATTATATCTTTTGTTCATGATGTTTGCGAGTACATTCAAACGTACTCACTGGCTTGTCCCTGGCTATTTACTTGGTCAGATCATGGTTACAACGAAGAGTACTATGGCGACGCCCTTGCGGACTAGGAGCCTGAGATAGCAGCCACGTGAGATAGGAGTTATCCCGGTCAGCCATTCCTGTGGAAATGGAGCCGCATCAGAGTTGGAAATCCTCGAACCGCTTCCGCCATCCGACACTGGAAATCTCTGTTGTAACCATTAGACATTTATGGTTTTGTATTCAATTCTTGTAATTGTCTGGTAATCTGTATCAAGGACATGTCCACTAGTTTTAAATTCCTGGGGCTGGTGATGACACGAGGGGTTGTTTCTGGAATTTTGCTTCTGGAAAAGCAGCCCTTACAGAAAATATTTGGGAATATTTTCCCAGCTCCAAGCACTATTCATTTAATTGATCTGGATGCAAAAGTTCATGGTTCATTATGTTAGAGGTGTTTGTCATGCATGCAAATGACATATTCGGATTCGTTATATTTTTCTGATCATTTTTCATATATAAATTATTTCCATCCGAGTTACGGTTTATTTTCTATGAGTTTCTAAAGTTTTAATCATTTTCTGGATTTTTTGGATTAAATTTAATTCGAAATTCATCTAATATAAAATGCTATGGGTACACAGAAAGTGTACCCAATAGTGCACACAGAGGCTGACTGGTGGGTCCAGTTGACTGCTGAGTCAGCAGTCAACTGGGACCGTTGACTGGTCAATGACCCAGGGGGTCCCACTGGCAGTGCCACGTGGCGGTGGCGCACCGGCGTTTAGCCGTCGGCGACCAAACAGCGGCGGCGCGGCTCGGACTTCGTCGGATTTCACCCACAGGGCACGGGGGAGGCGTGGCTAGGCGCGTTCGAAAGCTGGGGCTGCGCCGCGTCCGATGGTGGCGGTGGCAGCACCGGGGGTGGGCTGTAGCGTCGCCGGCAACGAGGTGTGCGGCAGCCGGAGCTCGGGTGAGCACGGGTTCAACGCTGCGGCACGCAAACGAGCGAACGGAGGGGCTAGCGGTGCTCTACGCGTTGCGGCGAAGATGATGGACACACGCGCGTGACCATTTGGTCACCGGAGCTACGCCGGCGACGAGCCCATGCGGCGGTGGGCTCGGCCTCGATGGAACTACGACATAGGGGACGAAATCGACTAGCAAACCATAGGGTTTTGTTCGCGGGCTCACCGCGGTTGCAGGGGGAGAAGACGGCGTGGCCGGGGAGGGCTTGACGGCGACGAAATCGACGACGGCGTCCTCGGGTGCCCGAGGTAGAAGATGACGGTGTGGACGGCGTTGCGGTGCGCTCCGGCTTGCGTGGCTCGGTGGAGATGGAGAGGGCGTCAAGGCGCTTCTTCTTGACACGGAGGCGAGGTGAGGCGGCAACGGTGGCTACGCGAACGGCGGTGGCATGGCCACGGCAGTGGCGAGCGAGCTTGCGGGGACGATGGCGAGGCGAGGAAGAGGGGGAGAAAGATCTTGGCGTGTCCGGGGCATCCGCGGTGGAGTCCTTATCCACCCTAGGGCTACAGTGGCGTCGCGGTGGCAGCATCCGTGCGGCGTAGCGTGACGGATGGCGATGGCGCGCTCTGGCTCGAGCGGTGGCTGGAGGTAGAAGAAAAGGCCGGCCAGACTGGGCCGGGCCGCACTGTGGCCGTGGCCAGGCCAAGTGCATAGTGCCTTTTTGCTCTTTTTCTTTTACCTTTTCAGTTTTATATTTTTAGTCTCTGTTTTGCATTTCTTCTTGCTATTAAATGATTTTTGTGAATGGTGAAACTTAGCACATAAATGCAATGCAATATTATGATGCTCACAAAGTTTGGTGCTTGTTTGAAAAGTTTAAATTTAGCTTTGCATTTAAATAGCTCAATTAAGTGATGTTTGTCCACTTAGAATATTTCCAGGGGCATTTTGGGGATTATGGTGATGTTGTTTTCCTGAACATAATTAACTATGGAATATTTGCAAAATTACCAACATTTTTTATTCCATGTTTGAACAAGTAATATTTTGACTTGCAATTTGAATTTGATTTTTGAGTTTGAATATGGATCAAGTGGCACTTAAGCTTTGCAAAACATGATGGCTTGGCATAATTAGGGGAAGATCACTGTAGCTTAATTATAGGGGTGTTACAGTATCCTAGCCCGGCTATCGTGATCCAGGCCTTGACCGGGAGGATTGTTGAGCGAGTGTTTTCATCCTCTAATTCGGAGGCCGATGGTGTCGGCGTGGGTTCCATAGATGCCGCGTTTCCAGCTTGCTGGATTGGTGGAACCCAGAGTCTAAGGTCGCCATAGAGTTTGATGACGAAGGCGAGCGTCCTGAAGAAGATAGTGCGAGCCGGAGCGGGTGGTGGGTTGATGTCGACCCGTCCTTTCCCATTCGAAACGAAGGTGAGGGAGACAAAAGTGAGGCTCTGCCCCGGCGTGAGGTCACCGAGGTTGATTGATGAGCCGATATGGAGTCGGTCTCTGGCCAACACAGCCCGTGCCTGGCGCGCCAACTGATGGTGCGGAAAACCGTCAGATACCTCAGTAGGGTAGCGAGCGTAGCCGAGAGTACCAGGGAGGAGTTCACACGGGGGGTTTACCCAGGTTCGGACCCTCATGGTGATGTAATACCCTATGTCCTCTTTGTTTTATTGGTGTAGGAGCACCTCGTGCGAGGGGCTTACAAAAGGATGATGATGGTGACCACCGAGATTTATGTCTAATGGAACAAATTCCATAAGCTACCCCTAGCCTTGCGTTAAAAAGGGGACGAGAGCTAGAGTTTACAGGGTTCTCAACCGACCTCATGTGCGAGGGCTTCTTGGATTGCACGACAAGATGAAATTTTTCTTCCAAGCCGGGCCTCTGGACTGCCTCCTTGAGCCGCGCTGCCGCCGGGCCCCTTGGGACCTGAGGTTGACCCAATACCGGGCTTCCCATCTGATGGGCCACCCCTGGTGTATTGTATCGTCAAATGAGTGTGTTTGGCTAACCTTTGAAGCATTTGGTCGATGAAGGGTAGCGGGTAGTGATCCTTCCACGTCTCCTTGTTCAATTTCCTGATATCAATACTCTATATCCAACTAGTTCTAGTAGGAATTAGTTCATTGTTTTTATTAGGTACAACCATGAATCCTCCCTTCTTACAAACACAATGGACTGTACTTAGCAATTTACTTTCAGCTAAATGATATATTATTCTTGCATCAAGTAATCAAATTACCTCTTTTCTCACCACCTCTTTCATTTCTGGGTTCAGCATTCTGTTCTATTCTCTGACAGGTGTAGCAACCTTCTCCATATATATTCTATGTGTGCATATCAAGGGCCTAATCCCCTTAAGGTCATCCATTGAGTATCCAAATGCCTTGTGGTGATTTTTCAAGGTTTTCATAAGTTTATCCTTCTCTTGATCTGAAAGGTTAGCGCTTATAATAACGGGATATCTCTTATTTTCATCTAAAAATTCATACCTGTGTCCTCCGGTAGTGGTTTCAATTCCGGAGGCGCGAGTTCTTTGTATTCTTTCTTCTCAGGTACCTCATAGGTTTCATTCAACGAGGAGTCCAAAGGAGGTGCTTAGTTGAGATGCTGCTCGATCTCTTTCTTCTTGGGATCCTCCGGGCTTTGTTCATATTCTGTGAGGCTTCTTATTAGTTCGTCTTCTAGGTCCCGAAGTAAGTGGCAGCAAGTTGTGTTATAGTCTTTTCCTTTGTGCTTTTATCTTCATTTTGTCGCAGACGATTCTTGAAAACTCGGAGAAGTGGAATTCTCTCTCTTCCTCTAAGTATCGGAGGGAAACCACCTCCCTTTTACAATCTATTTTAGCTCCTACAGTGTTCCAGATGGGTCTTCCAAATATAATTGGACAAAAGTCATCCTCAGGAATTTCCGTAACAACTAGATCAACTGGGTAAGTAAAAGTGCCAAGGACTATATGAACATCTGGAAGAATACCGTAGGGTGTTCTAAATGCACTTTCCGCTAATTTGATGTTCATATCAGTGGTTTGAAGTTTGCTAGAATAGACTTCATCTCGTATCTTAGCATAAAGCGTATAAGGTATGACATTAATCGAGGAAACAATATCACAAAGCGTATAAGGTATGACATTAATCGAGGCATATGTACTTCCAAAAGAGCAGGGTAACACGGGTTTACCAGTATCCGTAGCATTTACACATCCTTTGAGAAGAGACGTTGTCTCTTTTTCCATCTACATTGTTACTTATCGGCTTCTGAGTTTTACTTTTCTTTGCATGTTTCGGCTTTGCTTGAACCATGAATACGTTTTGTTCCTTTTCTTGTTTCTACAATACCTTTCTGTGCTCGTGCTCGAGTTGCACCACTCTCTCTGGAAATGGTAGTTGTGGGGATGGTTCATACATGTCCTCCACAGATATCTCCAGTGGTTCAGTTGTGGATGTTTTCACAGTTTCCTCCTCAGGCTCCTCGTTGGTCTAATATTCCCATTTTTCTTTCGGGGCCTGCAAAAATTCAGCATACCGTTTGACGATCTGCAGCATAATGTCAGGGTCAAGACAGAAGTTTTCATTTAATTTATCAACTCTCCCTAACTTAAGATAAGTTTTGATACAATCATAATCTATCTCTACTCCTCCTTCCACCTTCATCCGCCCCCCAAGCTTCGTGATTGGCATGTATATTTTCTAATAATTCCTACGCTCGGGATACTTCATTTTCAGTAACGGCCCCTCCAGAAGCAAGGTCTACCTTGGACTTGCATTCATCATTAAGCCCTCCATAAAATAAATTTAATACTAATCAATATGGTACATTACGACGGGGGCAGTTGATGGTGTCCTGGACTAGGGGGGCACTCACCACGTCGTCTCCTAGCCAGGTGGGCCGGGCCGAGGACCCCCATGGCGGTTCACTGATGGGCCATCCCCACGAGGCCCATGGCACTTAGAAGGAATGTTCCCGAAGGCTTGGCGCATACTCCATAATGGTGTGCTACACCGGTGGTGGCCTGCCAACCGGGAGGCCCGACGGTGGGCCGGCCTCAGGGCCCCGCTGCTATCTAGGCCCCTCGCCCTGACAACGGGCCTCCTCTAGAAGGAGACCTCTTACTTGTACTATAAGACATGTATTAGTAGACAACTTGGGCAACAAGCCATGTAACAGTGCCTCTCATCCACCTATATAAGAGGAGGTAGGTGTAGGAGATATGCCCAAGAGGCAATGATAAAAGTTATTATTTATCTCCGTGCTCATAATTATGTTTATGTTCCATGCTATAACTGCTATGGTTCTCGAGTCTGCAATAACCACGAGGCTTGAAGGAAGACTCATATGCACGTGTGGAATAATAAACGGTAAAATGTATTCCTAGTCTGGCCTCTAAGACTAGCTCAAGTGTTGCATGATGGTTCTGTTTTCCTGATCATGGGCATGACTATGTCGGCAACTTTGTGGGCACAATGTTAGTAGAACACTTGTGTTGAATCGACCCGATTGATGTTATGCTATGAGATTCATTCATCATAAGTTAATGGTTAATAACACAGAGAAGTTAATGTTTGCATAATTCCTTAGACCATGAGAGTGTCGAGTTTCTTCATGCTTGCTTCATGAACTTTGGGGTTTGTTAAACGTCATCCGTAAATGGGTGGCTATTACGGCGGCTTACGGGTTCATGGAAAAGTATGTTAAGTAACTTGATAGCTCAAGATTGGGATTTGCTCCTCCGACGATGGAGAGATATCTCTGGGCCCTCTCGGTGTTACGGTATCCATCATCGTCTGGCCAGACACAAGTGTGATTTGATCACAGGGATGCCGGAACACAGAAACGAGAAAAGAGAACAAAACCGGTAACGAGGTAACTGGCATTGTGGACAAGTGTTGATCCACGAGGATGCCGATGTTTTCTCACCTCGGGTATTTGTAACATATCGCGAAGCAACAGGAATAGCACACGGCAACTGGAGGTTCACTCGAATATTCATTCGTGTGGGTATAGGGGTCAATATGGGTGTCCACGGCTCCGATGTTGATCATTGATCGGAAAGTGTTCCGGGTCATGTCTATACTTCACCGAACCTATAGGGTCACACGCTTAAGGGTCATCTATCTGCTGAATACTAGACGGGGAGTCTGAGAGAAATTCACCGAAAAAGTTTCGGACGAAACGGAAACGTTCCGGAGAGGATATCGGAATAGTTCCGGTAAAACTGAAAAGTTGTTTTAGAGGATACCATAAAGTCAGATTGGTTTCGGCACATGCCTGATAATTCTTGGAGGGTGCAAGAATCGTTCTGGAAACTTTCTGGAATTTTCCGGGATGAAAACCGGAAATGTTCCGGAGCTGCCGGAACCGCTTCAGATGCTCTTCGCAGATGAAAATCACTAAACCGGAATTGTTCCGGATCACATTGAAACTTATTTTAGTGGGTACTGGAATTGTTCTAAGCCCACATAAATATTTTCAGTTCGACCGGACGCTGAAAAATGTCGTCGTGAATAGTGAAATCAGATTTATGGATATGGTTGGAAGTTGGCTTTCCACAAATATCTTCCCAAGATATTTTGGGATGACATGGCATTTTGGATATGCCCATCCTACCCCTTGTTTTTCCTATAAATAGAGGGGAGGAGGCAGCCCCATATGCTAAATCCTTGCTCTCACATACACATGCCATGACATTTCTGGCTTCTCTCTCCCTCCCAGCGAAATAGTTTCGTAGAGCCGAAAGGCTGTCTGGGTTCCGGTGGGAACTAGTTCTAGACGGCGAAGCCCTGCCAGATAGATGACACCGTATGTGTGCAACTCTGTAGAGAGATCGTAGTTTCGGTCTTAGTTCGAGAGTGCCTCCCGAAGGGCTGTCCGAGTTACAGTTTGAGTTTCGGGTGTCCTCCCGAAGGGCTGTCCGAGTGACCCGCCCGAAGGGCTGTCCGTGAGGCCTCCCGGAGGGCTGTCCGAGGATCCGTCCGGTGGGACTATCCGAAGGACTGTCCAGAGGCCTCCCGGAGGGCTGTCCGAGGATCCGTCCGGTGGGACTATCCGAGGGACTGTCCAGGGACCTCCCTAAGGGCTGTCCGAGGATCCGTCCGGTGGGACAATCCGAGGGACTGTCCCGATGCCTCCCGAAGGGCTGCCCGGAGATCCGTCCGGTGAGCTGACGTGGGAGTACATCCTCGCGGTTGGGAGGTTGTAAATCCTAGCTGCGGGGATCTGCACCGCCGTTCGTCATCGACTCTACTTCCGCTGCGCTACGAGTCGGTAACGAAAAAAAAATCAAACCTTGTATGCAGTCTCCATAGTGATCCTGGGCTGGTACGTAGGTCGGAAATTTTTTGTTTTCTGCTGCGTTCCCCAACAGTGGCATCAAGAGCCGTGCTATGCGTAGATGCAGGTTGCGATCTAGAATACATAGAGATGTATGGGTGTTGCACAATATAATTAGGTAGTAGATGAGATCTATTGCTGAAAATTATTTGTGCGGGTAGCAGATGAAGTCTGTTACCCGATGTTCTTGTTGCTTCCCTCGAATTTGCATATTTCTGATCTTGATAACAGTATGGTGGAGTTTCAAAGTTCTGGCAATCCGCGATCCTGATTGATCAACGAAGTGCTAACAGTTCTTTGAATTCCACCATAGTTAAAAAGAAAAATGAAATTTTGCAGACAAAAGGGCAATGCAGATATGATCTGCACGGGGGTCACGCGTATGACGAAGTTTAGTATGGGGCTCGAGATTTTATTATCTCGTGTTTCATACACCCTGGAATGTTAATCTAGCGACCTGAATTATCATACTTGATGATAATACGTAGGTAGCTTCGGTTTGTTCGAAACCTTAGAAGCCACGTAAAATGAAATTTTGCATAAACCGATTAGGGGCGTCTAACTTGGTTTTGCAGGATGGTTTGCATGTGCATGTGATGTGGTATAGCAGTGCTCATATTAATTTGATTATGTATGAGATGACTATATGATGTAAATTTGTTAACATGACCTGCGTGTCATGATTTGGCATGATGGCTGGAGCCATATGATTGTCACTTTAATGACCTGCGTGTCAACCTTAAGTAATGCACTTATTTTATTAGCTATAGAGATAGCAATATTATCTGGTGCATCGACAAGGTGGTGGCAATCTTCGCGAAGGTGAACACCGACGCAAATGCCGAAGACGAAGAATACAAGACTTCTCCGTCAGAAAGGGCTATACCATATCATGCTATTATGAATTGCTTGAGATGTTTATCCCTTATGATGCACCCTTCTTGATTGCGCGGTAGTCGCTTTCATTAGGGTGATCTCTCACAAAAATATCAAGTAGTTAGTGTTCTCCCAAGTGTAGCACCGTCACGGCACCTAACTTTTCGGGGTATCACATGGTTGCATGGGTACGAACGATTAGGGAAGTGTGAGGCGGGTGAGTTGAGACCTCGCAGCGAGATCACTTGGTTGTCTTGACGTTCAGGCATGAAAGTCATGAGCTCAGAACACACGCATCGAAAGATGAACAAGAGTCACATAGAGATGTGATTGGCAAGTTGGCCTACCGATTGCAATTCTCGTCACTTGAGATGGATGCATCCTTGGCGTTGAATTGTAATATGGGTCTTGAATCACTCATGATCAATTATGAGAGATATTGATTTGAGTGGGAGCGCACTATAGAATTAACTTGTTTAATTCTCAGTGCAATTAATTTTGAACACTGTCTAAGTGTGATTTGCATAATAGTTGTAGAAGAATGGCTCGCGTTTCCACCTTTCCTATTAAAATTGAATAGCTGTTTAATATCTGGTTAAAACTTTACGGTTGGTAAACGTAATGTGAGGTTGTCCTCAAGAGTGCCGAGAAGGACTTTGTCCTATCGCATGCTTTTAGTATTCTCCCGCTAATGCTATGGATAATGAGACTCTCGTCCTTTGATCCAAAAGCTAAAATTCCGTTACGGTCAAGTGCAATATGTTTGCTTCCATGAAACCCGGACTTCAAAAGTTTGGGATAGCTATGTGATATTCATGGAACTGAAAATCATTTTTCAGACACAAACAAAGGCTAAAAGATATGGGATATCCAAAGCAAGGTTTGTTTTGCAAACTGTTAGTAAAAGGTGTTTACTATGCATTTGACTAATAACAGAGGGATCCAGTAGAACGCCTGTCATATGATGAAGGTGAATAAAACAAACAACTTAAAGGAAATGTCCGAAGGGTGTTAGTGAGACTTTCACGCCTAGGAAATCCGGGGCTAACGCCACTCTTAAGTTGGATGCTTCTTCTGAGATAGAAGAAATACTGAAAGTTAAACTGTTAGAAGTATAAAGGCAAATAGAGTGAAGACTGGAATATCCAGCTCATGTATGAATGTCATACAAGTTATTGATGTGTTGAAGGCTGGTCAAAGAAATAGTTCTTGGGAATTATGATTAAACCTGTTAATCACTGATTCTTGGGTATTGTGAGTTGATCACAGAGATACCCGCTCGATTGCATTCCGTTGCAACTCGATGCAAGAACTACAACGGCCTAAAAGGACTTGCCGGAGTGAGGTTTAGATACGCGCTGGGAATATAGTAAATGTTACTATACCTTCCATCGGTGTATTTCTGTCTGTATTAATTTTCAAAATTCATTATAGAGTTTTACACACTCTAGCCCTTTGCATAAGGTATCTTGCAAGAAGGTTGTTCATAAGAGAACTTTTGATGTTCGATGTTATGAATAACATAAGGGCCATACTTTCATTATGAATGAGATGTATGTTATGAATATTGATAATAATACTTTACCTCTGTATTTACTTTCATAATTCATTTTAGAGTTTTGTACACTCTAGCCTATTTGCATAATTTTTGTTGCAAGAGTGTTGTTCATGAAAGAACAATTGTTGTTCGGAATCATGAATAACATAAGGGCCATGCTTCCACAGCGATGGAACGTATGTTATGAATATTGATGGTAATATGATACATCCATAACACTGACGCTAAATGTCACAAGACTAAAGAGAATACCACACATGTGTGGCACTGCATTTGGTCACATTGGAGAAACCCGCATGGAAAATTCCATTATGATGGATTTTGAAGTCGTTTGATTTTGAATCATCTGACACTTGCAACTTTCCTCCGAAAAGTGAAGTGACTGAAATACCGTTCACAGGCCATAAGGAACGAGCAACAAACTTATTGGTGATCATACATTTTGATGTGTGTAGTCCAATAAATGTTGTTGCTGGCAGTGGATTTATCTATCTTCAGAATGACTCAAGTGGATATATGGATATTTACTTGATGAGACGTAAGTCTGGATCTTTTGAATTCATTCATAAGGTTTTCAAAAATGAAGTAGAAATTATTGTAACAAGAAAATTATGTTTCTGCAATTGGATTGCGGAAAGGAATATTTGAGTTACAAGTTTAGCAAATGTCTGATGAGTTGTGAAAAGAGTTTCATAACTTACACCTCCCGGAACTCCACTGAGAGTGGTACGTCCATGAAGATGTAATCAAACCATTTTCGACATGGTAAGATCAAAGATGACATAAATCAATTTGCCATTATCTCTTTTAAAGTAATGCTTTAGTGACTACGGCTTTTACACTGAAAAGAGCGCCATCAGGTCTGTTGAAATGACCCCATGGTATGGTACGCCCAACCATGCTTGGTCTTTCCTTAACATTTGGAATATGGGGCTTGTGTAAAAGGTTACAAACCTATTCCAAATCAGACAAGAACTACTTTGTAGGTTATCCCAAGTAATTGGGAATTCCTCCACCACGATACCGAGGCAAAAGGTTTGCCACAAAGAACGGTACAATTTTGAAAGAAAATGTTTCTTGCAAAAAGGTGAGTGGGAGGACAGTGCAACTCGACGAGATAAACAGTATCTTCGTCATCAGATCAAAGGAAAGGAACCTTGGAAGTGATTCCAGAGTTTCCTACTACGACTGATACGGAAGTCTCTACAATAAAATGTGTGGACTTCGGTCGAACTTGCAGCTGAACCACGTAGGCAAAGCTCGTGCAAACCTATCAGGTGCGCAAACGAGATATTGTTGTTAGACAACAGTATACCTACAATACACAAGGAAGCGTTGATGGGCCCTGACTCCAGAATTGGCTAAATGCCAATACAATCCGAGATAGTTTCCATATAAGTGATTCAAGATTAAAATCTTGATACACCTTTCGGAAGACTTAGAGTCTAACGAATATTTATGGAACTAAAGACTGATACGGATAAAATGTTTTATCCATAAAGCTCGACTTGTTGCAATAACAAGTTCAAGGAGTTGACTACGATGAGATTGTCTCACCGTAGCGAAGCTTAAAGTCGGTTCGGGTTGAACTAGCAATTAATACATATTTCAATCATGAGATATGAAACATAGATGACAAAAGGATTTCCATCTGATGGAAATGAAACCTAGGACTTGTATGTGATACAGTCCAAAGTAATTTGTCGATCTAGAGGATGCTAGTAAGTATGCAAACTTCAGAATTCCAGCAATGGACAGAAGAGAGCAAAGTGGAGTTGGAATCTTCGTTTTTGATGAAATGGTCAAAAGAGTTTGACTTCATCAAATGGGTAACGAAGATGCTTGTGGTTTCAAGAAAGTAAGTGGGAGCATAATGATATTTCTAAAAACCTTGTGTGCCTGACACATTGTTAAATTGGAAATAAATTTCTTGACACGAATTAGGACTTCATTTAAAAATAGTTTTTCGATGAAGTGCTTGGGCTAAACAGCCTTGATATTAGGCATGATGATCTATGGAGATAGATTTACCTAATGGGGCTAAGCAAAATACATATTGACAAGATGCTAAAACATTTTAGCATTAAACCGCCAAGGAGTGATTCTTGCCGAAGTCACATGGAAAGGGTTCTTGCAAAGACTCAGTGTCTCAAAACACTGATGAGCGAAATACATGATGGAGATTCCACACACTTTCGTGTTTGGATTAATCATGTATTCCATGGTATGTAAAACAACCAGATATGTCCAATACTCCAAAGTTGTTGTGAGTATAGATACCAAAGTGATCAAAAGTACTGATCGTGGGACAACAGTGAAAAAGGGTCATTGAGTACTAAAGTAGCACTGATGACATGTTTTCTCGCAAGCGGAGATTATGAAGAGTTCGTTGTAAAAGGTTACATCGATACAGTCTTCATCATTTCTCCATGCGATTTTCGATTGAATTTGAGGGTTTTGTGTAATACACAATATGGTGGCACGGTAAGTTGGAATTGTTCTAAACAGGTTACTGTGGCGAATTCTATAACAAATGGCTAAGTATGTTGACGCTTTAGAAGCGACAAAGAAGATGTTGAATCATATAGTTCATTCATGAACTTAGTATGATTCCAAAATGGCTTTGCTCAATGGAACACTATTGAAGATAGTTGCTCCATAGCTCAGTCATAGGAATCAAGGTTTGACCAGTGATTCACATATATACGAGGCCAAGTAAACACAAAATATGAATTTTGTGAAAGCGTGAAAACGCGAGGACATGCAAAGATACACACAGAACTGAAGTTGTCAGATCCGTTGGACATCAGGCTATACCACATGCGATGCATAATTTACACCGGTATGCCATAGGTGTAAAGTGCATTAGCATTGACTAGATCATTGACTCTAGTGCAAGTGGGAGTCTGTAGGAGATATGCCCAAGAGGCAATGATAAAAGTTATTATTTATCTCCGTGCTCATAATTATGTTTATGTTCCATGCTATAACTGCTATGGTTCTCGAGTCTGCAATAACCACGAGGCTTGAAGGAAGACTCATATGCACGTGTGGAATAATAAACGGTAAAATGTATTCCTAGTCTGGCCTCTAAGACTAGCTCAAGTGTTGCATGATGGTTCTGTTTTCCTGATCATGGGCATGACTATGTCGGCAACTTTGTGGGCACAATGTTAGTAGAACACTTGTGTTGAATCGACCCGATTGATGTTATGCTATGAGATTCATTCATCATAAGTTAATGGTTAATAACACAGAGAAGTTAATGTTTGCATAATTCCTTAGACCATGAGAGTGTCGAGTTTCTTCATGCTTGCTTCATGAACTTTGGGGTTTGTTAAACGTCATCCGTAAATGGGTGGCTATTACGGCGGCTTACGGGTTCATGGAAAAGTATGTTAAGTAACTTGATAGCTCAAGATTGGGATTTGCTCCTCCGACGATGGAGAGATATCTCTGGGCCCTCTCGGTGTTACGGTATCCATCATCGTCTGGCCAGACACAAGTGTGATTTGATCACAGGGATGCCGGAACACAGAAACGAGAAAAGAGAACAAAACCGGTAACGAGGTAACTGGCATTGTGGACAAGTGTTGATCCACGAGGATGCCGATGTTTTCTCACCTCGGGTATTTGTAACATATCGCGAAGCAACAGGAATAGCACACGGCAACTGGAGGTTCACTCGAATATTCATTCGTGTGGGTATAGGGGTCAATATGGGTGTCCACGGCTCCGATGTTGATCATTGATCGGAAAGTGTTCCGGGTCATGTCTATACTTCACCGAACCTATAGGGTCACACGCTTAAGGGTCATCTATCTGCTGAATACTAGACGGGGAGTCTGAGAGAAATTCACCGAAAAAGTTTCGGACGAAACGGAAACGTTCCGGAGAGGATATCGGAATAGTTCCGGTAAAACTGAAAAGTTGTTTTAGAGGATACCATAAAGTCAGATTGGTTTCGGCACATGCCTGATAATTCTTGGAGGGTGCAAGAATCGTTCTGGAAACTTTCTGGAATTTTCCGGGATGAAAACCGGAAATGTTCCGGAGCTGCCGGAACCGCTTCAGATGCTCTTCGCAGATGAAAATCACTAAACCGGAATTGTTCCGGATCACATTGAAACTTATTTAAGTGGGTACTGGAATTGTTCTAAGCCCACATAAATATTTTCAGTTCGACCGGACGCTGAAAAATGTCGTCGTGAATAGTGAAATCAGATTTATGGATATGGTTGGAAGTTGGCTTTCCACAAATATCTTCCCAAGATATTTTGGGATGACATGGCATTTTGGATATGCCCATCCTACCCCTTGTTTTTCCTATAAATAGAGGGGAGGAGGCAGCCCCATATGCTAAATCCTTGCTCTCACATACACATGCCATGACATTTCTGGCTTCTCTCTCCCTCCCAGCGAAATAGTTTCGTAGAGCCGAAAGGCTGTCTGGGTTCCGGTGGGAACTAGTTCTGGACGGCGAAGCCCTGCCAGATAGATGACACCGTATGTGTGCAACTCTGTAGAGAGATCGTAGTTTCGGTCTTAGTTCGAGAGTGCCTCCCGAAGGGCTGTCCGAGTTACAGTTTGAGTTTCGGGTGTCCTCCCGAAGGGCTGTCCGAGTGACCCGCCCGAAGGGCTGTCCGTGAGGCCTCCCGGAGGGCTGTCCGAGGATCCGTCCGGTGGGACTATCCGAAGGACTGTCCAGAGGCCTCCCGGAGGGCTGTCCGAGGATCCGTCCGGTGGGACTATCCGAGGGACTGTCCAGGGACCTCCCTAAGGGCTGTCCGAGGATCCGTCCGGTGGGACTATCCGAGGGACTGTCCCGATGCCTCCCGAAGGGCTGCCCGGAGATCCGTCCGGTGAGCTGACGTGGGAGTACATCCTCGCGGTTGGGAGGTTGTAAATCCTAGCTGCGGGGATCTGCACCGCCGTTCGTCATCGACTCTACTTCCGCTGCGCTACGAGTCGGTAACGAAAAAAAAATCAAACCTTGTATGCAGTCTCCATAGTGATCCTGGGCTGGTACGTAGGTCGGAAATTTTTTGTTTTCTGCTGCGTTCCCCAACAGTAGGGGCCTCCCAATGAGGCATTCAACATATGTACAATGGCATGCAGGATGTAGGGTATTACCTCACAACGAGGGCCTGAACCTGGGTAAAATCTGCGTTCTGTGTACCCTATTCTGATCCTCTATGCACGCTCCGCCCCACACTGAGTAACCCTATGCAGGGCTCTGCCGGTTTTCTGCACTGTCAGTTGGTGCGCCAGGTAGGGGTGGTGTGCATGGATACCATGTTCGGATGTGCTTCTCTCTTTTGTCAAGATCAAAATATATCTAATCAAGATCAAGACCAGAAGAATTTTTGGCGGCGGCCATGCACGGCTTACACGTGAAGATCATCCAAGAAACCATGCAGTTGCAAGTCCCGATGCAGCTTACTATTGCGTCTGTGGCCTACGGCTGTGGATAAATTTCGTGTTTTGACCCTTTTCACGTACTTTAGCCGGATCTGACCCCGGTCTGAAATTTTTTCGGGATTTGACCCTTTTGGCTACCGCCGTCTTCCATGGCGGTAGTGTTACACAGGCTACCGCCGCCCTCCCTGGCGGTAGGTGCCCTAGACGGTCGTCTGGCCGTTAACGGCCCATGACGTGGCATCGGTACCTACCGCCGGGGTCCCTGGCGGTAGGGTCTTGGATAAGGTTGTGAGTGGTGGGGGCTGTGCTCCCCCACCCACTCATTCACCCCGATTCCCATTCTCCCTCTTTCGAGCTAAAGCTCTCTCCCCCTCTTCTCCCCCACCAAAGCACCCACTAGACCCCCCTCCGTTGCTTGAGATTTGTCCGGTGGATCCGGGGCATTTGCATCACCCAAGGTACCTCTCCCACCCCCCCTTCATTTGGTTGGTTGAAATCATGTATTTTGCTCATTTTGTTGCAAACCCTAGTTCATGGTTTTGTTGTGGTGAAATCAATGTATATGATACATTTAGGGTAATGTTTGTGCTTTGACAATGTATTGTGTGACTAGCATTGTTTGGGTACTAAGAACTATCTTTAGGGTTTTGTTAGGGTTAGGTTTAATGTTATTGTTAGGGTTAAGGTTATGGTTAGGGTTATGCTTAAGTAAATGCCTCTGACGAACGTTATAGTAGTTACGCTTTGTGTCTTAGGTCATTCTAAATAAGTTATGCTTTGTGTTTGTCTTGTATCATTTGATTTAAGTTTTGGTTTGTTCCATTTCATGTAGCATGGAAAACAGGACCCCGGCGGTGCAGATAGCATATGAGAAGTGTGAAGGAGAACGACACCGTAGGATACTGACGGAGCTTAAAAAATGGATTAAGAGTTGTGAAGACGCAAACGCGGCTATGAGTGATTTCAACAAATATGTGTTCTGTGAGTTCCCTGAAGAGCTCGAGAGAGAAAAATGGAAGATAGTTACTGAGTTGCAGGAGAAGGAAGATGAGTGTAGATGGACTTTGGCAATGGAGATAGGGTTCTCCGTAAGCATTGATGAATTCGAGGAGCTGGACATGGCAAAGCCCGAGCAGATCATTGGATGGGCAATCAAACAAGGAGTGTCGGAGAATCCAACCCGACGTTGTCGATGGGCCTGGTTCCGCGAGGAAAAGGGTTCGATGATCCATTGGGCGGGTTCTCCCGAGTATGAACAGAAGCCTAATCCAAAGCGTGCGGAACAAATCGAACGTATTAAGGCGATTAGGGCCTACTTTCTGGCTTATTAGGGGCTCCTTTCCGGGTAGATGTCATTTGAAAATGTTTCAGGAGCTATTTCCCAGTGTAGAACACTTGTCATTTGAATATTCGGCATTTGAGCCAATGCTCTAACTCAGTTAAATTTGGTAGATGGAACTTGATGTAATGAACTTGATGTTGTGATGTTATTTATGCATTTCCGTGGTATTTGATAATGTCGATTGAACTTCATGTTGATTGAATATTCGGTATTTGGACAAATGCTCTAAGTCATTACATTGTATGGCTAAAAAAGAAAGGCAAATGCAAAGGGCTAAAAAAAAGGCAAAGGAAGTGGCAGGTTGCCTACCGCCATCCACCATGGCGGTAGGGTGACCAATCCTACCGTAGAAAATGTGGCCGAATTGGTCACAGAACAGGCAGTCACCCTACCGCCATGAACCTCGGCGGTAGGGTGACCAACCCTACCGCAGAAAATGTGGCCGAATTGGTCACAGTACAGGTGACCACCTTACCGCCATGGTCCCCGGCGGTAGGGTGGCCAACCCTACCGCAGAACAGGGGAGCGATCCCATCACAGAACAGTTCGGCACTCTACCGCCAAGATGTCTGGCGGTAGGTGTGCAAAACAGAGTTTGTTCTGTTTTTCATCTTTTTCAGGTGTCGCAACAAGTCACAGCAACAGCACAGCAAATGTAGTGCACAGTCATGTAAAAATTAAGGCTACGACATAGTTCATGACTTGCAAATAAAGTACATAGTTTATCACAAGTTTCAGAAATCAAAGACATAGTTCATCACAGGTTTCTCGAATCGAAGGCATAGTTCATGACAAGTTTCTCGAATCGAAGGCATAGTTCATGACAAGTTTCTCGAATCGAAGGCCTTATTGGGTCACACGAGGCCATTTTCCTTTCTTGTCGCGTGCCTCATCCTCCTCTTGGGCTTCATGAGCCCTTGCAAGCTTTCTTGCCCTCTCCTCTTCACGAGCAATCTTCTCCTTGCGTGCCCTCTCCTCCTCACGCTTCTTTCGCTCCATCTTCTCCTTTTCACGACGCTCTTCATCCAAGCCTCTCTGAAATGCTTCTTCAAACAACCGCTGCCTCCTTAGACAATCTCGATGTTGATCTTTTTTAACATCTTCTGGCACATCTTGATCTATCCATGTGAAGTACTTACAAAGTGGAGGCGGCGACTACGTAGGAAGAAAGAACAAATTTGGTTATTAGTAAGATAGGTTCAAGTTGAAGCAACGGTTGAATACTCTTTGAACTTTAACAACTTACCGGCGGTACATCATAGGCGTGAGTTGGACGAGGACGATCATAGGCATAGTTGGGACAAACAAAATATCTTCTTCCTTCTGTCCATGATTTCTTGCGGTCGGTGGATACCTTCACTTTGCAAACATCTCCACACTAGCATGATGGAGTTCTCATATCTTTGTCCTTCACCTTATCCAAATTGGCGTCTGTCCACTTGTCCGGCATGTCCTCGCGGTTAGCACACGGGGGCCTCGTCATGGAACCGGAAGAAGCCATGCCTATAAAGAAAATTTTGGTTGTTAGTAAAGTAAATAAACATGTATAGATGCAAGAAAAACAAAAAACAAGACCGAATTAAGCCAATAAATTTAATTACCATTCATATTATTTCAACCATCCGGGTTAAGCAAGATGTCAATAGGCCTTCCTCTATCAACCCTTCTCGTCCTACGACCACGGCCACACCCTCCAATAGTGCCTCCTCGTCCACTACCGCCAAGATTTGTCCGTCCTCCGCGGCCACCACTCCTACCTCCTCGTGTGCCACCGGAACCTCCTCTTCGGGCACCCGTTTGACTAGTGGGAGTGTTGGCATCGGTCCGTGGCCTTTTGGTGCATTTCCTAACATTGTGTCCCGACTCGTCACATTGACCACAACTATTGATCTCCGGTGCCTCCATGAAATGGCCGCTACCAAATTGTTTCATTCCGGTGTATCCAGCTAGATCATCCATGTCACCCCTAAACCTCTTCTTTCTTCTTCTTCCCTTAGTAGGCACCATGAGTTCGGGGTCGGGGACGATGTGTGGCCCAACATACTCAGGCCACTGTGACTGATCGAGGAAGGGATGAAACCTAGGAGCCCATGTCAACCTCGTTTGTTCCAATGTGAACTCATGCAACCGCACGGTGGTACCATCGGATACGTTCAAGTTTCTGAACCTTGCCGCGGTCATCACGTGCGAGCAAGGCCAATGATACCTGTGAGGTCTCTCACACTGACACCACCGGTTCTTGAGGCGCACCTCGTACGCAACTCCACCGTACGTCACGCCGTCCCTTGTTGTGCCACTCGGCTCATCGACTTGGTAGATTTGTTCTTTAATCGGGACTTTACTCCCACTCCCACATCATACCTCCCAATAAGCTTCACACCATCACTTGGGTTAATCCAATTGAGGACGCTTCTCACTTTCACGACAATATCATCATAGCTCGGGCTTGTGTCAAAAACCATGGCCTCCTCCCCTTCATCGGCATTTCCTTCCATGAAAGCCACCTTGTCCAAATAATGCACATTCACTAGTTTATCCATCTAAAAACAATGGAACAAAATTGAGTCATCCATGGACCGGCCATTTCATATGGATGAACTATCTAAAATATGCATACTTTGAATCAAACAACTAGTATACCTTAATCATAGCATTAACCCTAACCCTAACCCTAACCCCTAACCCTTCCCTAACTAAACCACTAACCCTAACACATAAGCTAGCTTGCCACAACAAGGATTGACACAAAATACTTAGGCAAACCATAAATGCACCATAAATGCACAATAAATGCACAATCAATGCAAAACTTGAGCAAGAACTAGGGTTTGCAAAACTACTTGATTCCAACAAAACTAGATGATTTCAACCAACCAAATGAAGGGGGGGGGGGGGTGGGAGAGGTACCTTGGGTGATGCAAATACCCCGGATCCACCGGACAAATCTCAAGCAATGGAGGGGGATCTAGTGGGTGCTTTGGTGGGGGAGAAGAGGGGGAGAGAGCTTCAGCTCGGGGAAGAAAATGAGTGGAGTGGGTGGGTGGTGAGTGGGCCCCACAAACCTTATCCTCCAGGACCCTACCGCCAGAGTCCCCGGCGGTAGGATGTTAGAACCTACCGCCATAGGCTGCGGCGGTAGGTCCCTTTGCCACGTCAGCGGCCGTTAATGGTCAGACGGCCGTCTAGGGCACCTACCGCCAGGGAGGGCGGCGGTAGCCTGTGCAACGCTACCGCCGGGGCCGGCGGCGGTAGCAAAAGGGTCAAATCCCGAAAAAATTTCAGACCAGGGTCAGATCCGGCTAAAATACGTGAAAAGGGTCAAAACACGAAATTTTGCCTACGGCTGTAGCTACTGCTGCGCCTGCGGCCTGCGGCTACGGCAAGTGCTACGCGCGCGGCCTACTGCTGCGGCAACTGCTCCACCGGCAGCAGTAGTTGCCCAGGTTCTTAGATCAGATCGCATGCTACTTTTTCGTGTGGAATTCGACCTTGCACGACTCCCTAGATCCAATCTGCAGCCGCTCTACAAATTAGTGCAAGCCAACAAATCAATTCTACAGCAGCTCATAGTGGAATCAAGACTCGATTTATCGGAGCACCCCACGTCAGATCGATCAGGTTCAAGAAAAAAAATTGTGGTGTGCATCGCCGCCACGGACGGCCTGCTCGGTACGATTTGCCAGCCACCGTAGTAGGGCCAGCTCCAGCCGCTCAATTGAAGGTGGCGTCAAGATTCAATGGAAGCAAGTCCTCATAAAAAAACACAGGCCAGCAAAGCCAGGTGCTAGCCGGAGGCTAGCCACCACGTCACGTGTGTTCAGGATTTGCTACACTATTCCACGGATGAACAGAATACCATTTTCTGTGGCTTCGACAAGGCGGTTTCGTCAGCCGGATCTACGTCCGCCATCCGCTAGACTTCGCGTCCGCGGTCAGTTAATTCACTGCCAAAGTGACGTCGTTCCTCGGGGTAGAACTGCACGCACCAGGCAGTTCACCCAAAAGCTCAAGCTGATGGGGAAAGGTGGGCTATGCATAAGTGGGCTGCAATTTTTTATTTTTAAATTGCGCCAGCCAGGTCTTGAACTCAAGACCTTTTGGCTCTGATACCATGTAGAACTGCACGCACCAGCTAGTTCACCCAAAAACTCAAACTGATGGGGAAAGGTGGGCTATGCATTTATACGTCAACACTCTGAGACGGGCCTAACACGCCGTAGGCCGCGTCAGCGTCCGCCCGCACGGCCCCAGTGTACGCGCGCAGCCCGTGGCCCTGCGGTCCGGTCGACATCAACACGTCGGAGGCCGCGCCAGCGACCGCCCGCACGGCGCTGCCCGGTGAACGCGCGCGCAGCGCGCCGCCCTTATGGTCCGGTCTATGTCAATACGTCGGAGGCCGCGCCAGCGTCCGCCCGCACGGCACTGCCCGGTGAACACGCGCGCAGCCGCGGCCCCTGCGGTCTGGTCTACATCAACACGCCGGATGCCACGCCAGCATCCACCGCGCTTTGAGCCGCCCAGCGGACACGCGTGTGGTTCGCCGCCTAGCGATCCTATCTACATCAACATGTTTCAACGCGTCGGGTCACACCATGCTGACCTCCTCGCGTGGAGCTTAATCCACAAACCTCACCGCAACCGGCTTGATGGTTACGCCTCGCCGCATACGGTCCCGGGTGCCATTTATCAATTTACTTATTTTTCTTATTTACGCATATTTTATGAGAAATTTTTTCTGCCAGTATTACTTTATGTATGTAGATAAATCAACTTTGTCATTATTGCGTCGCTGGTTCATCAAGCCGACCTCGTCGCTCTGCGAGCACGGAGCTCACGCCACCGCGCCAAACTCCCTACGCCATGTCCGACCTCGCCGCGACCGGCTCGAGGGCACTGGCCTCGCCACGTCCGTCGCGGGGGCTCCAACTCGACACTTACAACTCGGAGTGCAATAAATTAATGACCGCTTCACGCCGCCACCTCGCCGAGACAACCATGAAGTAGAACAGGCTCAGGCTTGGGCCAGGCACAGAAACTACACCCGCCTTGAGCCAACCACTAAATCCCTATGCCATGCTTGAGCGTGAGCTTGACTTTGGCACTTAAATGGCAAATAGAATGATGATGGGGGTTTTATAAGAAGTGAAAAATTAAGAAAGTCTCACACCAATGCAGCTGACACTTAGGCAATGGAGAGGCCTTAGGATTGATATTGATGCGAGGAGTAGAGATTGCCATGCAACAGATGCACTAGAGCTATGAATGTATGAAAGCTCTCCAAATGAATTAAAGTGGGGTGTGCATCCAACCTGCTTGCTCATGAAGACCTCGAGCATTTGAGAAAGCTCGTCATCGGAATATACAAGCCAAGTTCTATAATGTAAAGATCCCCACTAGTATGACAATGATGAATATAAAAACTCTCTTTATGAAAAATATGGTGCTACTTGAAAGCACAAGTGTATACAAAAGGATAGTAGTGTGTCCCCTCTCTCTTCATTCTCTCTTTTTTTGTTGGGCCACTTGGCCTCTTTTTTTTATCCTCATTAGGTAGGGGCACACTCTAATTACATTACACTTTTATTTAATCATAACTCAAAATGGAAATGACTACATAGGAATGCCTCTGGCAGTGTACCAGAAAATGCAATGATCTAGCGTAACATATAAATAATGATGAACGATGGCTTTGCCATAAATATCATGCTAGCTCTATATGATCATACGAAGCAAAATGACAATGAGACTCAAGTCATGTAATGAATAGTAATAATGGAAGTTGCATGGTAATATATCTCAGAATGGCTATGAAAATGCCATGATAGGTAGGTATGGTGACTGTTTTGAGAAAGATATATGATGGCTTATGTGTAGGAGAGAATCATCCCACGGGGTTTGGATGCACCGGCGAAGTTTTGCACCAAGTCTCGAGGTGAGAGTGGGCAATGCACGGTACGGAAGAGACTAGCAAAATATGGATAGGTGGAAGTGCACAAAAAGCCAAAATCTCACATTAGTCACAAGAAACTCAAATACTTTGTAAGGACTTAGCAACGAACCCAAAGCAAACGCAGCCCCCATGCCCCTAGGGAAAGAGGTTGGGAGGAGTTAACCATTGCGCGGTCTCCGACCTTTCACACATGATTAGTCTACTTCAAGTTGCCGTCTACTTGGACCTCACTGCAATACTAGCGGCTCCCATTTTTATGTATATTAATGAAGGTACGACCCCATGATCCTTAACACCGATATTCAATACGAGATGTTGACTATTCACCTACACAATCATACATCACTGCCTCAATATCATAAAACTATTGCAAAGAGTCAAACTTATCATATTCAATGATCTATAAGTTTTATGCAAGTTTTTATTATACCACTAATGTATACCCACCATTTTTAGAACCAACATATAACCCAAGCAAATTACCAATTACTATTCAACTCTCTAAAAGGATATAAGTAAAAGAAGAGAGTCCTAATCTTTTCTACAAAAGCATGTCATTCCGTCGTGCTCTAACATGTATAAGTGAAGTGCAACAGCAATTCTATAAGTATCTCTACTCAAAAGATATAAGTGAAGTATAAAGAGCAATTCTAAAAATTATATGGCCATTGTGTGTCT
This sequence comes from Elymus sibiricus, assembly GCA_039707655.1. Classification (NCBI taxonomy): domain Eukaryota; kingdom Viridiplantae; phylum Streptophyta; class Magnoliopsida; order Poales; family Poaceae; genus Elymus; species Elymus sibiricus. Next base: position 372,379,384 of record CM077664.1, on the reverse strand, counting down.
CTCAAGATGTGCAATCAGAACATAATGAATGTGAAGACCAGCAAACAGAACCAAAATAAAAGCAAATGATGCTCCAAGCAAAGCACATATCATGTGAACAAATAACAACTTAGGTCTAATCGAGACATACCGATAATTGTTGAAGACGAAGGAGGGATGCCTTCCGGGGCATCCCCAAGCTTAGACGCCCCAAGCTTAAACGCTTGAGTCTCCTTAGATATTACCTTTGGGGGTGCCTTGGGCATCCCCAAGCTTGGATTTTTGTCGCTCCTTGTTCCTCTCATATCGATGTCTCCCATTGATCTTAAAAACTTCATCCACAAAAAACTCAACAGAATTCGTGAGATAAGTTAGTACATATAAAAATCAATGTTGAGGATATCGCTTATCATTAGCGTTTCAGTCAGCTGGGGATTAGAGATTAATCAGAAATCGGCTGATTAATCGATTTTATCAGTCGACTATTAATTGGTCATTTTTTGCAAGTCTCAGGTTCCCAACACTAAAATATGCTATATTCAACACCAAAAAAAATGTTTGATAGAAGTGTTACCTTGATTCCTAGCATTTGAATCCTCGTATAATGACAAACAAAATAGGACAATAGTACATATTGCATAACAAGGTCCACAAAACACAAATAAACATAGTTTCTGCAAACATAGTGCTAGGAATAGGCCCGGTTTATCTGTAGATTCCCTATAAATCGCTTGTCAGAGCGATAAACCGGCCCAAATGATAAACGGTAAAGATAAGGCATAATCTTATCGGTCACCCCCCGAGTAGCGATAAATCGAACGATAAATAGCTGAATCGGAAGATTTTTTGAACAGTGATAAAAATAAATATCCCAATCATGTACTGTCAAGACAAGTTGCATAATTATTTTCAGATATTAGCTACTGTATACTATCATCTATAATACCTAAATAGTTCATCCCCACTATCTTATTTCTCTTCACATGCAAACTATTCACATCAGCCATGCTCAGCGAATCTCCACCCAACACCTCATGCGTTTCCTTCGGGACCTCTCCTACATGTGTGAACTAACCTTTCTGTCTCCACGCCTAATTTTCTCTCACTCATCGCAAAAGACCCTTCTTTCCCTAAAACCCCACGCCGGTGGTCAACGTGGAAGGAGCTCCCTCATGCCGTTCCTTTGCTCCGCCACCTCCTGGCGTCGGCGGCCTGGGACGCGGCTATCCCCACCCAGCCAAGTCAACCTGTAGGCATGCCATTGGTCTGCTCCGAGCCCTTCTCACGTCGGCGGCCTCGGACGCGCCTGATGAGGCCATCCGCACAGCGGCCCCGATTCTAGCAGGATGATAGGAAAGGAGAACCTCGCCGGCCTCCCCATGCATCTTGCCTTTCCTCTGCTTCAGGTCCTACTCACGCCGCCGGCCTCGGATAGACCGGACGCGGCCATCCCTGCCACGGCCCGGTTCCAGCGGGAAGAGCTCGGGAAGAAGCTCGACGGCCTCCCCCCGCCACCTTGACGTTCCTCTGCTCCAGGCACTCCTCGCGTCGCCGGCCTCGGATGCACCGGACGCGGTCCCACTGCCAGCCGCAACCGCTGCCGCTGACCTTTCCACCGCCACGGTCGATGATCCCCCGGCATGCTACCACTGCTAGCCCTTCCGTCGGACCACATATGTGCATTAAATCCATCATATTCGTTCATATTCTCGCTGCCTCTATTATTGCCGCCACTACCCCTTCCATGGTTCCACCAATCCACCTTCACGATGCTCCATTACGGTCCTATAGATCCTAGATTAAACTAGAGCCCACTACAAGTGCCCAGAAGTCCGAAAGTCTTGGCATCCAATATCTTCTCCCCTCCCTGGCCATGAATATAACTCCGATGGTCTGGCACTCTAGGTCCCAACTTCACCTCATACGTACCCTCGGCTGGTCATTCGCTATCCGTCCGTCAGTGATTCCTATTGCATGATGACATTTAGCTCCATGGAGAAAACCTCGGGAACAACTATGGGTTTGCTGTTGCTGCACATGAACAGGCTGACCTAGGTCCTATCAGAGTCGTTAGATTCAGCATACATGCTTTGTTTTAGATAATCTCAATATCAAGTGAGTACGGTACATCTTATGCATGCACGTCTCTGCAGCATCCCAGCTATATATGATTAGTTGATTTATGCATCCATTATATCACCACAAATTTGTTGTTGTTTGTTTTTATAGATCGTAGTTATCTCTGATCTTGGTCTGAAGTTAGCTAGACTTTCCCCATATTGCAGCTTTCATCTGAATTAGCAGACCTAGACTAGGTAAGGTGCTCTTTCTAAGTTGACTAATCTGTACGAATTTGGTTAGATGGGATTTAGTACAACATCTATTCATTTTGGGAATGCTGATACCCGTGGTCCATGTACTCATGATGTATGGGTATTGTATTCTCAGTCTTTTGGATCTCTGTGTGTGTGCGTCCAGGTTGATTTTCCCCGCGAAGGTGTGCTCTCTGAATTTATTTTCCCCTTTCTTCGTTTCTTCATTTCTTCATCAAGATGAATTATTGTACTTATCCCTCCCCCCCCCTCTCTCTCTCTCTCTCTCTCTCTCAATAACGATCATATATACATCTTACTAAGACATTTTGTTGGTTTTGTTTTGCAGAAATTGTGATATGTAGTTCAACTAAGTTCGATTGACTACTTCTTGGATTGGCAACCATTGCTTTTTCTTGAGTTATTTGATGGTCAATATTTCAATTTGCTGACTCTACACATGTCTATTTATAGTAGTGATCGACCTCGCTTCCTTCAAGCCTTAAACTTATATATAAACTACACACAGATTTTGTTGGTTGTGTTTTACATCTCACAGTTTATGTATATTATCTTTTCGTTATGTATGCAATCCTTTGAAAAAAGTTATTCTTCTACTATTCCTCAGGAATATTGCAATTCATGTTTGGTGATTCAAATTGGGCAAGTTTTCCACGGTTTACCTGCGATTCATGTGAATGCATATGAGAAATCTAATGTGTATTGTAGTATCCTAACCTCCAACATATAAGTGGTTCCTCTCAGCTTCAGCTACATTATATTATCCACCAAAAATGTATGCTATTGTCTGTAACACTTGAAAATACTAGATGTCTGCAGGGTGTACACAATTACAATTTGTCATTATCCTTTAGATTTTGTTAATATAATTCATGTAGTATTAATCTCGTGTCCTATTTGTCATCAATTTCCTATCAAATAAAATAATTTTCCTATGTATCCATCTGTTATGTCTATGCATTTGAGAAGTAATCTTGAGCTTCATTTTTTTTTTCAAGTTTCCTTTCATATAGCTTCAAATTGGAATCATATCCTTTGCATAAATTGAGGATGTATATGTAACAGCTCGAGACCGGTTCTCCAGATTCTTTTGCGTAATATATTATTATATCGCGGTAATTATTTTTTTCGTTGCATTCATCATGACATCATTCGCGTTGCATCGGCAGTCCGTTGCCGTCGTACCGGATTTATCCGGGTGTTTCCTAAAACCCTATAGCCAGTTTAAATTGCGGATGTTTTTCCTTAATAAAACTTGCTGCCAGGCCGTGCAATTTCCCTCTCATCTCTAACCTAAAGCCCACCTAAATCTAGCCCAAACCTCCTCTGTTCGGAGCCGTCCGATTGAGATCGAACGGCCCCAAACAGCCCTAAAACTCCTCCCTCTAACCCCTCACCTATTTAAGCAAGTGCTCTCTTCTATTTTGGACAACCAGACCTAATCCCTAAAAATCCTCCTCTTGTCCCGTGCGCCGCCACTCCTAGTCCTCCTCGGGATCCCCTCCGTCTCCACTCACAACCACCAGCCTCCCAGCCTCCCTGAACGCGTCCAGCGACCAGAGGCCTCCCGAGCCGCAGCCACTCCCGATCCACCGAGCCCCTCTCCTCGATTTCCACCGCAAGCCTCCCCGCATCCGCGCATCTCGCACTCGAGCAAGCGCTCGATCTGCCTGAGACCCGAGCCACCCGAGACCAGAGGCAGCACGACCCGCAACTGGAGCACACCGACGTCGGCGACTCGCCGGACCAGGCCGCAGCACCAGCGCTCTCGCCCTACCTCTCCCGTCTTCCTCCCTACCTTCCTTCTCCTCCCGCCTGTAATCTCTCTCACCCTCCGGTCTCTCACCTCTCGATCCCTCTCTCTCTTCTCCAGGTACACACCGCAGCCATGTACTCCAGCGCCGCCGGACGCCAGCGTCTCTCCGACCTTCGTGCCGCCCGGATCTCAAGCCGCCGCCCTGGCCCCGCTTGCCCCGCCGGAGTCCCAAGTCGCGCCGCCTCCTGCCTCGTCCTCGTCTGCGAGGGAGACGAGCGACCGAAGCCGCGCCCAGCTCCCCAGCTATGCCTACGTGCCTGCATCCAAGCCAGCGCCCGCTCGTGGTCGCGTTGACCGCGGGTCAGCACGCGTGGGCCGCGCTAGGGTCCAGCTCCAGCCGATCCAGCGTCCTCCTCGTCCCCGGCCCGCTTCCTGCAGCCCAGCACCAACTGGCCCGAAGGCCCTTTGGTGAGCGCCTCTCCCTGTCCAGCGCTCAGAGCGCGATTTGCTATCCGACGCTCATGTGCCACTGTTGGACCATGCCGAGTTTCGGCCTGTTACATATTTTTTCCCTCTGGATAAATTTAGCTATTTTCCAGGGACTACAGTTTTACAGTTTAGACCCCGAACTTCATGCATATAATAACTCATGAACCGTGCATCGGATTAAAATGAAATATATATGTAACTTGCTTAGAATTTCGTGTAAATTCATAATATGCAACTCTCACACATGCTAAAAATGTTTAACTTGTTGTTTGCATTTAATTTGCACTAATGACATACTAAAATGGTTTATTTCATAACTATTTAACCGTAACTCCAAATTAAATGAACTATATATGTAAATGGACTAGAAAAACGTGTAGAATACCATGGTGCACTTGCTTTTCCTGTTTAACAATAATAAAATTGTGTTTAGGGCAGAACAGTACCAAATTCGAAAATTACATATGGGGCCTTTCCGAAAATTCTATATGTTGTTTCCGGCCTCATTTAAATTGCCTAGATAAGTAGTTTACTTCTGTTTCACCTCTTGCCATGTTTAACAACATTTAAACTTGTTGAGTACATAAACGAGATTGAAGTAAATGTTTGAATGTGAAGTTTCGTCAATATGCAACTCGTTGCATATTGAGCTTCACTTAATGTGTAGTATTTGTGTGTTGCACCTTGCCATGCCATGCATCTTAAACTTGACATGCATCATACTTGATTGTGCATCATGCATGAATATGCTTGTTGGTTTACCGTCTCGTTTGCTTCTTTCCGGTTTTGCTTCTTCTCGCTAGAGTTTCGGTAACATTTCGGAGTGTGAGGATTTGTTCAACTACACTTTGTGGATTCGATCTTCTTCAAAGTGGGGTTCCAGGCCAGGATGATCATTACCTTGGATATCTTTACTAGCTTTGCTTGCTAGATGTCTCGATGCTATCATTTGGTCTCGCTTCCTACCACTTGTTTGCAAGCGTCCCAATTGCCATGATAAAGCCTCTAACCTCCACCACCTATGCAAATCTTTGTTTGGCTATGTTACCGCTTGCTCAGCCCCTCTTATAGTGTTGTTAGTTGCAGGTGCAGGTTATTTCATGTTTGGGACATGGATATCATGGGATATCATTATATCATGCTTATTTAATTAATCCATCTATACACTTGATAAAGGGTGGAAGGCTTGGCCTTTTGCCTGGTGTTTTGTTCCACTCTTGCCGCCCTAGTTTCCGTTATACTGGTGTTATGTTCCTTGATGAGCGCTTCTAACGTATGTGGGGTTTATGGGGCCCCCTTGATCATTCTGTCTATGTGTTGAACTTTTCCAGCAAGACCCAACATTGGTTTTAAAATTTGCCAACATAAAACTTGCATAGGGCCACGACGTCACCCGTGGACTTTTAAAATAACTCGGGCCAGTGCCAGAACACAAGCGTTGGTCCACCCTACCTAGCAGCCTACGGCGCCCCCTGGGAAACCGGGGTTTCAGCTAATCGTAGCCTTTGCATAGACGGATGGGTCCGAAACCTAGAGATACGCGGCTCTACTCCGGATACGACTCACCGGGAGGTCTTGCTGGACTAGTTTTACCTTCGGTGGAGGACTTGATACTTCCGAACTCCTTTGAACGAATCTAGGCTGTCATGGCCCTGAACTGGGAGGAACGGGTGTGCATGCGATAATTTATAATGGACGAGTTGGAGCACCCCTGTAGGATTAAATCTTTCGGAAAGCCGTGTTCGCGGTTATGGACGACTTGGAAATTTATAACAGCCGGTTGTAGAGAACTTCAAACTAAATTAACTAAACTTGCCAACCGTGTGCGTACCATGATTGTCACTTCTTTTGAGATTGGGATCAAGAAGTGGACACGGTGGGGTTATGATTGACTCGTAGGTTGGTGTTCAGGATCACTTATTGATCATTCTAGTTGCGCCCCCTTATGCGTAGGATTTATCTCATCTTGTTCTAGTACTCGTAGGAATAGTTGGTTTACAAATGCTTAGTGCTTGCTGCAAACTCACCACTGAGCCATATCCAACCCATTAAGTATTGTTAGTCTTGATACCCTTGGTAATGTTATTGCTGAGTCTCAATGACTCACGGATACTACAACAACAACAGGTGCAGGTACAGGTAAAGCGATGCTCTAATGTAAGAGCGATGCATGTTCTATTTGGAGTTCTTCTTCGACGACGATCATAGGCTGGGTTCCCGGTTGGCAGCCTAGGATTAGCAGGGTGGACGTTGCTTTCTTTATTTGGGGCCTCTTTAGGCCAATTTGCTTCTTATCCGTACCCGGATGCTGTCTTATTGTATGATGACTGTTATGTATTGGTGGATCATGATACTTATGTTGTTACTTCCCCCCTATGTTGTGGCGAGTGTAAGCCAACTTAACACTTGTATTCTCATCTCTTCAGTTGATGGTGTATTTGTTGTGATGTCCACCTTGTTACCGACATGTGACACTTGCGTGTATGATATTAGTCACATGTTGGGGCGTCTCCAATATGCGCTTCTATGCCTAGCGAGGCTTGTGAAGTCTTCGTTCGGGCTAGGACCACATGTTGGGCGTTACAAGTTGGTATCAGAGCAGTACCGACCATAGGAGGCCATTGCTTGATCAAAATTTGGCCGTTGTTGAGTCTAGAAAGAAAAAAATATTTTGGTAGTTATCAGGTAGTTTCGGAGAGTAGGAATTATTTTTACTCCTTTCCCCATCGTCGCTCTGGTGAGGAAGTGTGACGTAAGTGTTTTGATTCTATTACTTATCCCCTTCAACGTTTTTAGGATCACGCTGGTTTTGGAATTGTTGTGATATTGACTGGACGGCGGGTTTCTTTTGGTTGCCTCCTGTCTGACTAGGCGAGGTCCCGGGAGTTGATCGCCAAAAGATACTTATGCTATGGTTCATTGTGCCGCAGTCTTATCATCACCGTTCCACTACATGAGGATGCCTATTTTCAAAATCGCTTCCATATTATTCATGGCGAGAAGAGTCTGGCACCACCCAGTATTGGGGAGGGAGATCAGATATACTGCCATGTCTAGTATCGTTGCTTTTCGAAAGTCTGAGGTAGACGAGTTTGCGGAGTTTCAGTTATGTGTTGATGGGAGGTTGTTACAATGGAGCCGTAGTGTGATATTAGGGTGCTTTTATTCATGTATTTTTGCTCGTTGTATCAATTATACTAGATTGCATAACCAAGATTTCGGAAGCTCATAGGTGGGAATTCTAGTAGCACACCTAGATCCTTGGTCTTCCCAACAAATGCATGATGTGAGGTTGGGGTTCGACATCTAGTGGTCGACCCGCTGGCGGTCTTTCTTACAGAGGATAGTCTCGTTGTGCTTCATTGAGCCTCTGTAGTTCACTACGGTTCAGGAGCATATTCGAGCGTCATTGCACTATGACAACCAATGTACGATCGAGCCCGCCCGAGTCTTACGACGAAAATGTCGATCGAAATCTCTGTCATGTATTTGTTTCCAGCTTAATTTGCAAGCTCAATCATTTGTTTTATTCAAGTTATGGTATTCGAGTTGCTTCGATGTCAAGTGTTGATTCCATACCTTTCTAAATGGTGTTCTCATATTCCTATGGGAGTGCTAATCCTTTTCATCAATCGAAATTGTCATGGCAATTCTTTTCCAACCGGTGTGCTTCTCTTCAAGATAATTCAATCCTCTTCACCATTTACAAGATCAATCCTCAGTTTTCACAACGGTGTTTGGATCATGGATATTAGGTAGTTCAAGGAACAATCTTTGCAATGCTAGATGTGTGTGCATGAATTTTCTCTCTAATTCTATCACCAGCATAACTATGGCATCCACATAACTATTTGTTTTCATAAGTATAGATCCCCCAAATGCCGGTATGACCCCTGAGCAAGTAAAGAATTCCTGAATAACACTTTTCCCAATGACATTCCCACTTCCTATACGAAATCTTTTTGTGTTCCAAGTTAAAGGAATATCATCATCATGAGACTCATTATCGTAAATAGGTGTCTTAGGTGTTTGCTCATTATTCTCTATAGGACTATCTTCACTAGCATCATCAACACGAACTTCCTCAATAGTAGACATAATAGCAGCAAGAACAGAAACAACAACAAGAGGTATTTTTGGTGTTTTTGAAGATTTTTTTAGCAAGAAAAGATGCAAGCAAGGCAAAGAGGCAAAAGTAACTAGGCAAGATAGATAACAAGAATGTAGTGCGATGGTATGAAGGCACCTGTTTGTGTAGAAGAAGACTCCCCGGAACGGCGCCAAAAATCTTGCTTGCTCCCTCAGGAATTGTTGGGATTCCCCCAAGTGTAAGGGTGAAGCAGAACGATAGCAAGTATTTCCCTCAGTTAGAGAACCAAGGTTATCAATCCAGTAGGAGTCTCCCAAGCTAACAAAGTGAACAACACCTGCACACAAAACACAAAACAAACTCATCCCCAACACGGCAAGAGGGTTGTCAAGCCTAGGTTGGCCCATGGTATAGGTTGGTTCTGCGGCGGCCCATTGGGCACGACGTAACATGTGGGCAAACGGATGGTGATCCCTGGCACGTGAGTAAGATGAAAAGGTCGACAAAAACGGGTGAGTAAAAGGGTTTGGCAACATATAAGGAGAAAAGTGAAGGTGATTTAATTAGGTGGGGTCGAATTGAAATTATCTGGGGGGGAGTGGAATGGAGGGAAGGAGGCCCGGAAGTCATTGCAGGAGCCAGCCAGCTATTGGTTGATTTAGAAAGAAGTAAGGTGATGTTCTTAGCGGCGACACGATATGATATAGCGGTGGAGGGGGGAGGGATGAGGCAGTGTAGTCGAAGAGATAGATGGGGTTAAGGTTGGCCCATGGTATAGGTTGGTTCTGCGGCGGCCCATTGGGCACGGCGTAACATGTGGGCGAACGGATGGTGATCCCTGACACGTGATGAGTGTTATTTTTACGCTCATCACACCTGAGTTTAAACCATTTTATTTCATAAAAACCGAGATATCCGCTCTGATATTGCTACTAATGACTAATGAATGCAAAGGATTCCAAAATCCTCTCTTTAATTTGTTTCCACAGGAAATGGGGCCATACATGGATAAAATCAAGCATATATATGGAAAGGAGCAAAGTAGAGATAAGGAGACTCAAGTGGGAGGCGCAGGAGAAGAAACAGAGCACAAGATGGCCATCCATACGACCGCAAGTGCTCGTATGGTCAGTAGTATGAGATGCCAGTGGCGCCCTCTCGTCCAACCCTACAACTATTATAAAGGGGACAACGCCAGAAGAGCAACAGAACATCACACAGACCTCCATCTTCGTCATCCACAATATCCAGAAACCCTAGCGGCCACCATTTTCCATCTCCATCTCCATAGCCATCTCCACCACCATCACTGCAGCATTCATCCTAGTTAGCCACACCTTGTAATCGTGTATCGCATCTGGCAACTATTGTAAGACATATTATCAATCAATCATTCCTCTTGATGTGTTCTTCAATGGTTTTTTCTTGCGATCTGATCGCTATGTGTGAGTAATTCGGTAAGGTCATGGGTTGAGGCATAGCCCTACAACCCTATGTATTTGTTGGAGGGGACGATGGAAGTACTTTGAATTAACGTCTCGTATGTGTGAAATAAAATTGCTTCATAGTTGTCTCTTATCTCATTCGCGATCTTTGTCCTTGTAGGTACCCAGGATCACATATATCGAGCCACGGAGAGGCTAAGGGCAGAGAGACCGTGAAACGCTATTCTGAACACCAGTGACAGAAAGGTTTAGTACGGTAGCATGAATCCTATCTCTGGGGATACAAGAGGTGTAGTCATTAAACACACAATGCTTTTGTCTGATTTTATCTTAATTATCGAGGCAACCCCGCGCAATGGATAGGGCCTTTGGTTGGACAACTGACTCTTGATGCAGGACACGCTCTGGTCAAGACGTAATTTGGACACATCCCCCACTTTGATACGTTGCAAGCACATCTTGACGGATGACTTCCAGGGCACAAATTAATATCATTATAATCCCGTTTGCAAATATATGGTTGTAAAGAATAAGTCCTCATACCCATGCCTATTTTTATTTATAAGAGTTCAACTATGCAACTTGATTTTGATCCGGTCCAAAAACTGGAATTTAATACTCTTGCAAAGCTTGTTAAAAACCCTTGTCTTCAAGGTGCACTTCCTCTAGTGGGTTCGATAACTCAGGGTCACCTCTGGGGAAAAAGGTGAGAATCCTTCTGCTCCTTTACCGGATCACTAAAGGGACTCATCAGCACGCGAGTAAGATGAAAAGGTCGACAAAAACATGTGAGTAAAAGAGTTTGGCGGCATATAAGGAGAAAAGAGTAGGCAATTTAATTAGGTGGGGTTGAATTGGAATTATCCGGGGGGCAGTGGAATGGAGGGAAGGAGGCCCAGAAGTCACTGTAGGAGCCAGCCATCCTGCTGCTGGTTGATTTAGAAAGAAGTAAGGTGATGTTCGTAGCGGCGACACGATATGATATACCAGTGGAGTGGAGGGGGGATGAGGCAGTGTAGTCGAGGAGATAGATGGGGTTAAGGTTGACCCATGGTATATGTTGGTTCTGTGGTGGCCCATGAGTAAAAGGGTTTGGTGGCATATAAGGAGAAAAGCGAAGGTGATTTAATTAGGTGGGGTCGAATTGGAATTATCCGGGGGGAGAGTAGAATGGAGGAAAGGAGGCCCGGAAGTCACTGTAGGAGCCAGCCAGCCAGTTACTGTGTCGGCCCAATGGAAACCAGGGTACCTTGGGCTGGCGGGACGCAGGCCATGACAGTGGCATCCGGCAAGCAAAACCGCATCTGCCCGCGCTGGGACGAGCCGAGCCCGGAGCAGGGCCATCCCATGACTTGGCGGGGTACCTGCCCCCGACAAGCGCTTCCCGGAGAGTCGTCCGGAAAGCACCCTCTCCCGCGAAGTGGTTCCTTCCCCGCGAAGGAACCAGAAAATCTGCCTGCTAGAGGCATTTAATGCGTACTGTTGCGCTGCAGTGGTCTGCTGTAGGATCGCAAGTAGGTCTAGAGGGGGGGGGGTGATTAGACTACTTGACCAAATAAAACCTAGCCTTTTCCCAATTTTAAGTCTTGGCAGATTTTAGCAATTATCACAAGTCTTGTAGCACCCTACACATGCAAGTCTAATAGAGTATGCAGCGGAAAATAAAGACATTGCATATGAACATAAAGGAGGGGTCGGAGAAAATCAAACGCAATGAAGACACGGTGATTTTTGGCGTGGTTCCGATAGGTGGTGCTATCGTACGTCCACGTTGATGGAGACTTCAACCCACGGAGGGTAACGACTGCGCGAGTCCATGGAGGGCTCCACCCACGAAGGGTCCACGAAGAAGCAACCTTGTCTATGCCATCGGCCTACGTCCACGGAGGACTAGCCTTACTCGGGGTAGATCTTCACGAAGTAGGCGATCTCCTTGCCCTTACAAACTTCTTGGTTCAACTCTACATGATTTGGAGGCTCCCAAGCGACACCTAACCAATCTAGGAGACACCACTCTCCAAAAGGTAATAGATGTTGTTGTTGATGATGAACTCCTTGCTCTTGTGCTTCAAAAGATAGTCTCCTCAACACTCAATCACTCTCTCACAGATTTGGCATGGTGGTAGGAGAAGGATTGGAGTGGAAAGCAACTTGGGGAGGCTAGAGATCAAGATTCAAAGGTTGGAGTGGAATCCTCTTGATCTCAACACAAGGGTAGGTGGGTCTCTCTCAGAAAATGGATATGGGAAGTAGTAGTTTCGTCCTGGTTTGCTCTCTGAGAGTTGGTGGAATGGGTGGGGGTATATATAGCCATCACCGGAAATCTAACCGTTACTCAGCTTTATGCATAACTCGGTGGCACCGAAGATAAATCTCGGAGGCACCGACTAGTGCAAAAGATTCAAACGTTAGACGTTTCGGTGAGACCAGATGAATCCACTCGGTGGCTCCGATGTGCAATGACTTAAGCAGTTACCTCATCTCGGTAATTCTGATCGGTTTCACTCGGTGATTCCGAAATGAAATCAATGGCTTACAGAAACTTGGCACTTGCAGTTTGGTGGGACCGAATGTCGTATCGGTGGAACCGAGTTTCTAGGGTTTAGGCTAGTGGCTCTATCTTTTGTATCTCGGTGGGTCCGGATGTGTAGTTTCGGTGGGACCGAGAATGACTTTTGGGTTTTGGACAGATTGGATTGTGAGAATGTGGTTGAGGGTTTTGGAGCAATATCTTCAACCACTTGAGCAAATGACTCATGATGAAAACCTCATCCCCTTTTAATAGTATTGGCTTTCCTGTTGGACTCAATGTGATCTTTGATCACTTAACCCAAAATGCAGAGTCTTGAAGCTTTTGCCAATGTTGTCCTTTAGATTTTGAGGGGTCCACAATCACATGTCCTAGCCATGCCCACATTGAACTTTCCTGAAATGATCTTTGAATAGGCATTAGTTCAATGACATATATGTTGTTATTAATTACCAAAACCACCCGGGGATTAGTTGCACTTTCATCTGCGTCCACTGCCATGATTGGACGCGGCACGCCACCTTTCGACCCCGCGCGCCGGTATGGTGCCGCCCGCCCTGTGGTCAGCCACCGGGGTCTACAGGGCGCCACCAACCCATGGATTAGCCACAGGAGCGCCATGTTCTACCTGCCCAACATGGGCAGGGGTGATCCAGTCTACCTGCCCGGCATGGGTAGAGGCGCGGCGCCTCGTCATGTCAAGACGGTCCAAGACGGCACCCATGCGCAAGGAGCCACTATAAAAGGAAGACCACTACTACCGATCCAGGGGATCGACCTCTAGACACTCTACAACACACATTGTAATTTGTTCACTGTTCATCTTCCACAATCAATACCTAGTCTAGCAGGAGTAGGGTGTTACACCTCCTTGGTGGCCCGAACCTGGGTACGTTTGGCGTCCCGTCATCTACGTTGCATCATTGCCGGCCCACGACGCCCTTGGAAATGGCTCGTGTTCAGTCCCTGGCCGAACTCAAAAAGTGGTGTACGCACACCACAATGTCTGGTTCCTAGACACCGACATTTGGCGCGCCAGGTAGGGGATTGAGGCGTTTCGTTTCCTCGGTCCGCGTCACCTCCATCGGCATCCCCTTGGGCATCAACCTCGTCGTTGTCTTCATCAACATCTTCGTCAACAACCAGTCAGGATGGCGTGTGGCGGATGCTTCAGGGCCGCTGCAGGTCGGCGCACACGTGGGCGCGGGCACTGCCGCGCTCACGGCCCGGGGAATCCCCCGCCGCTCCTCCGGGGCAACCGGCTCCCTGGATTCGGATGTGATGCGGTGGATCGCTGCCCCCTCGGCGGCGTCGAGATCAACGTCCGATGCTCCCGTGCGCCGACAGTTGAGGCCGCTCCCTCGCCGAGGAGACGCGGAGGAGCAAGGCCCACGTACCTCTCGCTCCATCACCTCAAGCAGGGGCCAGACATGCCCCTCAGGAAGTACATCTGACGTTTTCGCCAGATGCAACGCAAGATTCTTGACTTGCCCGCCGCCACGGTCATCACGGCGTTCTATCTGAACATTCGCGCCGGCATCATGGTCGAGAAGCTTGCCGCCCGTTGGGTGCACACCGTTGCGGAGCTCTACAGTCTCGCATACGAGTGCACCCGAGCCGAAGAGGCTTGCACCCCCTCGGGGGCTAGCAGGTGTGGGCGCCCCGAGCAGAAGGCCAGGCTTGCACCCTTGCCCGAGCCTGCTAGTCAGGGATTCGACAAGGAGCCGAAGAGGAAGGCAAGATCCTTCACTGTCAAGATCACCATCCATGAAGACGGATCCCGCACGGTCAACGTCGAAGATGACCCGTCCAACGAGTAGGCAGGTGCTCTTGCTCCTTCCCAGGGGCACGGTGATGCTCCCACGGAGCAACCGTTCAGCCTCCCTGGGATCCTATGCGAGCAATCGAGCACCTGCTGCCTGCCAAGCTGGGTTCAGACCTTTTGTGTAATAAATGAAGCTAAGTACTCTGCTATGTTTGTATCCGGGGCCTCCCCTCGTTAAGCAGTAGGAGTTGTGGTGTGTTGTTTCATCACGTTCTTATTACTTGATTTTTGCCTATCTCGCACTCGTCGGTTCTAACCTGCCTGACGCGCGAGTGGGGGCTGCTACACTACGCCACGCTTGGTGACGGAGGGCTAGTTCTTGGGCCTGCTCCCGCACAGAACACCTTCTCCGAAGTTGCTTGGTGCTCGGTACATGCTGCCCTCCTCGTGTCTCCGCCGGATTAGATGGGCGAGTGCGGGTATCGCATTACTCTCCTTTGTGGAGTTCTTTTCTGTTGGCGTATATTTCTAATGGCAATGACTCAGAGTGCAGCAAGCGTTCGAAACAGCGAGGCCCCTACGCCCTCGCCGACAGGCAGATTGGCGTCGGCAAGCGCCCGCTTCCCGGACAAATGTCGTGGAAAGAAGCTAAGTCCTTGCGACCCCTCATTTCTCCCTACTCCTTCCAGTGTCCCTGCTTTTCTTCACTCGTTGTGCGTGGCCCGTCCGTAGAAAAGGGGGCTCCCGGGAAGCGCTTCTCCCGTGAAGCATTCCTTTCCCGGGAAGCTATATCACCCCGGGAGGCGAAGCACCTGTTGGTCATGTCCTGGAATCGATTCCGCATACCGACGCCTGGTGTTCTCGTGCCCGGGGGCTGGTCTCCCGATGACGTGGGGTTCTTTCAAACGCACAAAGAAAGGAAACTTGGGGCAACAGGAGAACAAAACAGATTTCAGAGAAACTTAAAAGGGGATTTGGTGGCCAGACCCCACATTTACAAAATAAATGGCAACCACTGGCTGATGCACCATTCTTACATTCGCGGTACTGTGTACCGGCCTTTCTTCGCTTCACAGGGCGAAAGAGACGACGACTAAAAGATGGAGAGGTGGCTGCCCGTCACCAAGCTTTGCCGCCTCATCAAGGACGGCAGGTTCACCAAGGCCTAGACACCGCCGAAGTCCCTCTCCTTCTCCAGCTGCACCACCGCGGCAATGTGAGGCGCCACGGCCCTCAGCGACCTCCAGCGCTCCATCGGCTCCAGCTCGTCCATGATGGCATCGACCTGGAGGGAAGGGTTGCGATGGTGCAGACCGGAGAGAATGCGCGCGGCCACTAGAAGGGTGGCGTGCAGCCCCTCCTTGTCCAGCGTGGCCCCCATCGCCGCGCGAAGACGCGTCAGCTCCTCGGCAAGGTGGCAGAAGAAGAGGACCAGATCCTCCAGCCGTCGGTCATTGAAGCCGTCGCCTTGGTGATACGGGGTCAGCCCGACGGCGAGCATCACCGCGCTCGCCCGATGATAGAT
Organism: Elymus sibiricus; assembly: GCA_039707655.1. NCBI lineage: Eukaryota > Viridiplantae > Streptophyta > Magnoliopsida > Poales > Poaceae > Elymus > Elymus sibiricus. The sequence goes on along the minus strand of CM077664.1, from coordinate 372,363,472 downwards.
GCCGCACAAAAGCTCTATCTGCACTGCGACGTCTATCAGCGTGCGGCCAAGGCGCTCCTCGACCGCGTCCCGCTCGGCGCGCTCCCGCTCCAGCCGGCGGGCCAGCGTGTCGACCTCGGCCCCGAACCGGTCCGCCTCGGCCTCCATCCTCGCCTCCGCCTCCCGCAGCCGCTCCGTCGCGGACCCCACCCACGACAGCAGCTCGGCGTTCTCTTCCTGGTGGCGATGCAGAACCTCCTAGTGACGATCCAGCATGCCGATCGTCCTCTCTCGGAGCTCGTCCAGCTCCTTGTCCTTCGCCGCAAGCTCTCGATCCTTCGTCGCGAGTTCCTCCTGCAGCATCCACAGCTCGAGCTCTGCCGCTCCCGGTGCCGCCATGGTAGCCGGAGTCCAGGGGCAAGTGCAGTGCAAGGAACAGAGCTGTGATGGGGCGAGAGGGAGAAGGAGATGTGATGAATGGGACGGGCCCCCATGCTCCTCCCCTTTTATGGGCGGAGGAGGTGGAGCGGCAGCCGCCTGCAAGGCGTGGTGCGTCGCTCCGTTTCCCCTCTCGCTGAAGCGTCGCGGCACAAGAATCAAGGAGTCGCCCCCCTTTTCTTCAACAGTGGGCATTATTACTGCAGTAAGTGTGGGCCGGCGTGAGGTCGTGGGTGCGGTTTCCCACGATCAGGCGCTGCGCTCCGCGTGTCAAGCCGTCTACGGCTCTGGCCCCATCTCCTCTCACGCCTCCTAGCCGGCTGCGCGCAGGATATGGGCCCGGGGGCTACCACCACCAGCCCAATGGCAACCAGTTTGCCATGGGCCGGTAGAGCATGGGCCTTGACAGCAACAATGAAGCCTCCGCGCTCTCAGCGGTAGGAGGACAGGCGCCGGCAAACGTTTGCTTCCTGAATAAGGAATTCGGGGCAGCTGCGCGCAAAAACCTAAGTCTCCAGCCTTTTCATCACTCTCTTCTCTGCGTCCCAAGTTCCTTTCGTTTCCTGTGCCTGGCCTGTCCGTGGAAGGGGGCCTCCCGGAAAGCGCTCCTACCGCGAACCTTTCCCAGGAAGCCTAACCACCCCAAGTGGCGAGGCACCCGTTGGCAATGTTCCAGAATCGTTCCAACTTGCCGGCGTCTGGTGTTCTCTCGCCCGGGGGCTGGTTTCCCGACAACGTTAGGCTCTCGGATGCACAAGGGAACAAGGCTTGGGGGAGCAGGAAGCCAAAACATAATTCACAAGAAAACCAAAATACTAACTATGTTCATAAAAATCTAAACTGTCGGCACCCCATGCCCGGCAAGTTGCAAGGCAAGCATTACAAGGGTTGCAGGAGCCCGGAAGGTTCAAGCCTCCGAATCTGCCTTCGCGGTGGAAGAAGAGCTGGTCACGGGAAGCGAAGCCTGGGAAGTCCCTTCCTTGTCATCCGGGCCACGCTGGTACAGATCGACGAGCGCCGCCACGTGGTCCGCGATGGCCTGGCGGGACACCTTCACCGGCTCCTCGGGCTCAGGATCCTTCAGCACCTCCTTGAAAGGGAAGTCGGCATCTCGCATGTGGAGCTTGGTGAAGATGCGCTCCCCGGTTTGCTCCACCAAATCGCGGCACTCCGCCTCGATCGTCCCCTGCATGTCAGTGGCGAGGTTCTCGAGCTTGGCGACCAGATTCGTGAAGAACAAGGCGTAGCTGCCAACGTCATCCGCCTGAAAGTTCTCGGTGGCCCGCAGGCCGTGCATGCCCAGGCTCCTGACAACGGCGTGGGCGCGCTGGTAGAGCTCCTGGAATATCTGGCACTGCGCCCTGCGCTGCTCAAGATACTTGAGCTTCTCCTTCTCCAACGCCTCGCGGCGCTCCACCAGCGAGGCCAGCTACCCTCGAGACCCCGCAGCTCAGCGCCAAGCTCGGCGTTCTTCTTCTCGGCATCTTCGCGGGGTGCCTTGCTCCCGGCGGCCGATTGCTGCGCCCCGTCAATGGAGTTCCTCAGCAGCCGGATTTGTTTTTCGAGCTCGGCGAGCTTGCCCTTGAAGCGGTTCTCCTGCATCTCAAGCTTGCCCCTGTATTCATAGGAGCTGGCCTGATGCTGCTTCACAAGAGAATCTTGGAGCTCCTTCTGATTGGTCGCCCTCATCTCATCTTGCCGCTGCTTCAGCTTGGTGTTGGCATTGTTAATGCGCGCCTGATAAGAAGCCTCGGAGGCCTCAAGCTTCGCCTGGCGCTGGCAGAGGTCGGCCGAGCGGGAGTCCAGCGCCTCCTAGAGCTGCTCCAATCGGGCCCTCTCCCCGCGGAGATCAAACTCAAGCTTCTCCTCCTCTGCCTCGCGCTGCTTGGCATCGGCTTCATGCCCGGCGACGGCCTTCCCGCAGTCCTCGACAGCGCACTCCCGGCCATGGAGCTCCTGCTCCCACTATTGAAGCGTGTTCTCATGTCCGAGAAGCTCCGTTTCCCATTGCTGAAGTGCGGCCTCATGAGCATCGGCGGTGGCCAGCTTTGCCTTGGCCCCGTCCAGGGTGTCCTGGGCTTCGGCAATCGCGCCGTCCCGGATCTCCTTGGCCTCCGCCAGGATCTTGGCGGACTTCTCGCACACAGCCTCATCCTTCTTCTGGGCGCGCTTGACATGGTCGTCATAGGCCCTCTAGGCCTGCGCCAGGCTTCGGCGGCCTTTGGCCAGGGCGGCTTTCTCGGCCGACAGATCGGCGTCCAGCTAATCGATAGCCTGGTGGGCCACCTGGAAGAAGTTCCTGGGGAATAACCGGGTGCTGCCACCCCCGGCGCCTCTGTGATCGACCACCGATCCTAAGGCCCAGTGGGAGCCCTCGGCGGTCGGCAGCGACAACCCCCGACCGGGGGAGGGCGCTCCCTGTCGTCGGCCGGCTCCCTGTCTTGGAGGCTCAATTCCGGAGCGTCCTTGGCGGGGGAGCCCTGTCGGGAAGCATCCTCCTCGGGCTGATGAACGGCTGGATCGTCCAGCATGGGCGGCGCCTCCGTCCTCAGCTCCTCGGCCGTGGCATCAAACGCCGCGGGAGGCTCCTCGTCCCCACCAGTGGCATCAGCCCCACTGGTGTCAGGAAGGTCATCCCTTGGCGCGGCATCCTTTGCTGCAGCAGCAGTGCCGGCCGCGGCATCCCTTGCCGCGGCCTCCTCGTCCCCGCCAGCGGCATCGGCATCGCTGGCGTCCAGGACATCATCCTTTGCCGCGGTGTCCCCATCCACGGCCTTGTCACTTGCCGTGGCGTCCTCTGCCACGGCTCCATCGTCGGCCGTGGCATCCCTTGCCACGGCCTCCTTGCTTACCGCGACCTACTTGGCAACGGCCTCCGTGCTGCTGCGGCCTCCTCGCTAGCCGTGACCTCCTTGGCCGCGGCCTCCATGCTAGCCGCGGCATCCTTTGCCGCGGCCTCTTCGCTTGCTGTGGCCTCCTTAGCCGCCGCCTCCGCGCTTGCCGCGGCATCCTTTGCGGCGGCCCCGTCAGCATCGTCGTCATGCTTGGCGGTCGCCTCCGCACCCCCGTCACCGGTCTGCTCCACCTCCGCACCGTCCCCCGCCTCCCCGAGGGCCTCTGGTGCGGTTGGCGGGGAGGAGGGCGCCCATGGGGGTGAGTCCTCCATGACCACCACCTCGATCTGCTGCTCCTTAGCGGCAACGCTCGGGGCTGCCAGAGTTCCGTCAGCAAGACTTCCCTCGGCGGCGGGCGGGACCTTGCCACCACTTGGTGGGATGCTGGCCTCGCTAGCATCGCCTGCCTCGCCGGTTGCGGCCATCTCCGCTTTCTTCCTCTTCTTCGGTGGGTGCTTGGCGGCAAGCGTCCTGCGCACGCAACAAGCGAACCGCGCCGCTAAGGAAAATCGCAGCAAAGCGAGAACCAGATGAGCGGGAGGCGAGGAATAACGCTTACCTGCCGGCGGCGATCCAACGCCATTTCTTTGTGACTTTCTCCAGGGCGGCGTCCAACGGCGCCGTGCCCTCTGGACCCCGCTCTTCACCGGCCGGCACGCCGGCTGCCCCGACGTTTCCCTTCCCGTGGGGAAGGCTGGAGCCGGCCTCGGTGTTCTCAGTGTTCGCCGGGGGCTCATTGGCCCCTCCTCCATCAGCCACCGGTGGGGGGCTCGGCACCATCTTAGTTGGCCCCTCGTCGGAGTCGCTGCGAGGAAAGGAGGAAGCAAGAGCGGCTAAGAAACAAATCATCCAACAAGCAATGCTGAGAAAATGAGGGACAGGCGGGGCACTCACCTCTCCAGGCCGACGATTCTTGTTTGCCGGGGTCATTTGCTTCCCGTCGCCATTGCTCGCTCCCTTGCCAGAGCCCGGCTACGCTTCCCACCGGCTGGAGAAGACACCGCCGCTCCAGGCTTTGACGATGTAGCCTCCCTGGCAGCGTCGTCGGGCTCCCCATCGTTGTTGGAGTCGTCGGCACTGACGTCGCTTACGAACTCCAGCCCATCAAATGGGTTCGGGCATTCCGCGGCAACCACGCCCTCCGGGATGATGCCCCAGCAGTCGCTGGCATGTCCCCTAGGATCCTCTCGCGCTAGACGTTGTTGTACAATGGCGGGGTGTCGGCGGGAAGGGGATCGACGGCTTCGATGTTGAATAGCTCCTTGATGCAAGGGCCACCCCCTCCGTGGCAAGCGGGGTCCTGTGCAGCCGCATCGGGTCATTGGCCCCCACGTAGCGCCATGCCGGCTGTCGCCGGGCCTGCAACGGCGCGATGCGGTTCCGCACAAATTCCCGGGCCACCATGTGCCCGGTCAGGCCACACCCGGTAAGGGCCTTGATATGCCGCAGCACGGCCCCGAAGGCGGTGCCCCTTACCGGAACTCTCTTCCAGCTGGCGCGCTTCGCCGCCTGGGCTCGGGGGATGGCAAAGAACTCGCTCACCCGCAAGGCGTCCATGAGGACCCATTTGGTCTGCCACTCCTTCACCTTGGTGTAGAGCCCCAAGGGAATGAACTCTCCTTCCATGTTGTCGGTAAGACGAAAGGTAACGCAGCTGGAAATCTGCCCCCCGGAATCTTGCGCAAGCAAAAGAAGTGCCGGAAGAGCTCCACCGACAGCATCACCCCGACGAACGCCTCGCACAGATAAGCGAAAATGGAGAGGGCGAGGACGGAGTTGGGGTGGAGGTTGAGCGCATGAATCTGGTAGTACTCCAGGACGGCGAGGAAGAAGGCGGAGAAAGGCGGCACCAGGCCGGCCGCAATGAAGGCGAAGAAGAACGGGGCCTCGGTGACATCCGTTTCCGTCGCACCCTCAGGCTTTATCTTCGTCAAGCCCCACTCATTATTCTCCCTGCCGACCAGGCGTCGGACCTTGTCCAGGCCTTCGATGTTGACGATCACCGACTTGTGCAGAGCCCGCGGCGGCTCCTCGGGCGCCGCCTTCTTCTTTCCCCTTCCCCTTGTCGGTGCCCGCCTTGGTCTTGCGCGGTGCCATGGGAGCGGGGAAAGGAGGTGCGCTATGCTTGGAAGTGGTCGCAAGAGCGCACGTGCAAGGAGCGGAGCAGCAAGGACGAGAGGAAGAAGACAATGTGACCGAAGGGACGGGCCGCTGCGCTTTCCCCTCTTTATAACCGGGGAAGGCGTGGCCGCAACCGTCCACCAGTTATGGCTCGACGCCTTGCTTCGCCCACTCGCCCGGGCCGCGTTGCAGTTAGGGCGCGGGGATCGAGGAACCGTCTCCCTCTGGTCACAGCGGACATCATTACCGCGGTAAATGCGGCCGGCGTGGAGGCGTGGGTGCGAGTTCCCACCTCCAGGCATCGCGCGGCACGTGCCAAGCCCCTTGCGACTCTGGGCCCCATCCCCTTTCGCGCCTCTCGCTGGCCGCATGCAGGACATGGGCCCGGGGGCTACTGTCGGCCCAATGGAAACCAGGGTACCTTGGGCCGGTGGGACGCAGGCCTTGACAGTGGCATCGGCAAGTAGAACCGCATCTTCCCGCGCTGGGATGAGCCGAGCCCGGAGCAGGGCCATCCGACAAGGAAGAGGGTGCCGCGCCAGGCGGCCACCATCCCATGACTTGGCGGGGTACCTGCCCCCGACAAGCGCTGCCCGGAGAGTCGTCCGGAAAGCACCCTCTCCCGCGAAGCGGTTCCTTCCCCGCGAAGGAACCAGAGAATCTACCTGTCAGAGGCATTTAATGCGTACTGTTGTGCTGCAGTGGTCTGCGTCCGCTGCCACGATTGGATGCGGCACGCCACTTTTTGACCCCGCGTGCTGGTATGGTGCTGCCCGCCCCGTGGTCAGCCATAGGGGTCTGCAGGGCGCCACCAACCCATGGATCAGCCACATGAGCGCCCTGTTCTACCTGCCCAGCGTGGGCAGGGGTGATCCAGTCTACCTGCCTGACGTGGGTAGAGGCGCGGCACCTCGTCACGTCAAGATGGTCCAAGACGGCACCCATGCGCAAGGAGCCACTATAAAAGGAAGACCACTACTACCGATCCAAGGGATTGACCTCTAGACACTCTACTACACACATTGTAATCTGTTCACTGTTCATCTTCCACAATCAATACCTAGTCTAGCAGGAGTAGGGTGTTACACCTCCTTGGTGGCCCGAACCTGGGTACATCTGGCGTCCCGTTCTCTACATTGCATCCTTGCCGGCCCAAGACGCCCTTGGAAACGACTCGTGTTCAGTCCCTGGCCGAACTCAAAAAGTGGTGTACGCACACCACAATGTCTGGTTCCTAGACACCGACATACTGGTTGATTTAGAAAGAAGTATGGTGATGTTTGTAATATGATATAGCGGTGGATGGGAGGGGAATGAGGCGGTGCAGGTGAAGAGATAGATGGGGTTAAAGTTGGCCCAAGGTATAGGTTGGTTCTGCGGGAGCCCATTGGGCGTGGCGTAACATGTTGGCGAACGGATGGTGATCCCTGGCACGCGAATAAGATGAGAAGGTCAACAAAAATGGGCGAGTAAAAGGGTTTGGCAGCATATAAGGAGAAAGCAAAGGTGATTTAATTAGGTGGGGTCGAATTGGAATTATCCGGGGGGGGGGGGGGGGGGGAGGGGGAGGAGAGTGGAATGGAGGGAAGGAGGCCCGGTAGTCACTGTAAGAGCCAGCCATCCAGCTGCTGGTTGATTTAGAAAGAAGTAAGGTGATGTTCATAGTGGCGACATGATATGATATAGCGATGGAGGGGGGGTGAGGCAGTGCAGTCGAGGAGATAGATGGGGTTAAGGTTGGTGCATGGTATGGGTTGGTTTTGCGGTGGCCCATCGGTTGGGCCGATGGGCGGCGTAACATGTGGGTAGGCAGATGGTTATTCGAGGGATGCGAATAAGATGAAAAGTACGACAAAAACGGGTTACTAAAAGGGTTTGGCGGCCTATAAGCAGAAAGGCAAAGGTAATTTAGTTAGGTGGGGAAGAATTGGAATTAACTGGGGGCGAGTGGAATGGATGGAAGGAGGCCAAGAAGTCACCGTAGGAGCCAACCATCTGATGGTTCATGCTATGAGCCAAACAAATAAAACTTGTTGGGGGTGTGTGATGTCCTCTTTTCTCTTGAGTGTCTGTCTTTGGGATTAACTAAATAGATCCTTGTTTTGACACAAGATACTAGCTTAGTTAGTATATTATTAGAGCATTGTTGGTGATAAGGACAGGTAGATGGCGATCGATCGATCACAAGGAGGAAGTAGTAGTAGTAGTAAATCCATTCATGTGAATTGGCATCAAGCAACATAGTAGTAAATAATAAGTCGTGTATTAATTATGTTGCACCGTGCCGATGGACAGCGCGTACCACCATTAGTATTATTGTGTTGCATCTTGGTCTTGTTTGTTTGTTTCACTTACTTGTATACAAGATACAAAAGAAAGCAGAGTAAGGGTAAAACAAATGAAGGAACATGGCTGGGTGGGGGTGGAGTTGTTTTCTGTTTGGTGGCAAGGAATTAGGTGAAGGTGAGTGTGAGTCCGTCGTTCATCCATATGACCGCCCTGGCCTGGCTGCATCACTACTCACTGATTGAGCAAGGACACAAGAGTAAAGAAGAATCTGGCCTAGGGTGGGCTAGCACTCGCAGTAACAAGAGGAGGGAGAGGGAGAGGCAGAAGCAGGCAGCCTTGGTTGCTTCCTTGTTGTTTACCAGCAGCAACAGCAAGGGCTCTCAAGCAGTGAGGCTGAGCAGAGCTAGCCCACCACCGCGTGTTGTGAACTTGTGAAGTGATGGTTGGATACACAACCGTGGCTTTTTTTGTCCCTTTCTTCCTCCTCCCGCCGCTCTTTCTTCTTCCCCTGCTCTTGCTCTGTTCTTCTTCTCCAATAACACTTCTGCTTCGGTACACCCCCTAAACACAAGGACGGCTCAGATTAACATATACCTCTTCATAAGAAAGGATATGATGGTCATATTTTAGAAACTCTTCACCCGCCGTATACGTATACACTGTACAGGGCATTTTGTGCGAACGGGCGCATACCCCTTCCCGTGAGCTGGGCCGGCCCATCTATCTTTTTTTTCCAGTTTTTAATTGGCCGGCCCATCTATCTTTTTTTTCCAGTTTTTAATTGGTAAAAAATTGCATGACAGGATTCGAACCGATGACTTCGTGGTTCAGAGGTCGACGTGATAACCAACCAGCCACCATCACTTGATGTGATTACATATCTCTTTCTCATTCTTTTCTTTTTCCTTTTTCTTTTTCCCTTTTTCCTTGTTCATTTTTTTCTCTTTTTCAGATATTTTTTTAATATTAATTATACTTTACGAAATTTCAAAACTATATTCTCATCTTAAGATATGTCAATTCTATGACCCTAGCGGTCACGTCCCGGCTGAAGAGGGACTCGTCGTCCACGTCAAGGCCGAAGAAGCTCTCTTCGTTCGTCTGTTGGCCGAAAAGATCTCTTACTCCGTTTAAAATGCACGGCATTGCGTAACTCAAGTTTATCTCCGTGATTCTTTTAGCGTGTGGTTATGCATAGATATCCAGGTACGTATGTATACATTCCCGGCCAGCACGCGATTATCCGAGTATGTACGCATATAAGTATTCGTATACACGTACGTAAGCACTGGCCACCTCGTGTCTTTGCGTGCATGCACTTAGGAATACGTAGTCAACCGTGCATGCTAATCTGCAGAATGGATGCACAAGTGTGTGCGTGTATAAATTTCCATCCTGCTTCTTTCAGCTTGCGGCTATGCGTGAGTATCAGGGTACGTATGCATACTCGTCCGGCTAGCGAGCGAGTATCCAAGTATGTACAGGCATGTTGGTGCGGGTGTTCAGTTGTGTATATACGTGTTGATCGGGGCCTGCAAAATAAAACAAAAAATACGTGTTGATCGGGATGTATGGGTACACGGTTTTGTTTGGTTTTTATTTTCATTTTTCATTTTTCTCGTTTTTCCATTAGTTTTGTTCTGTTTTTATTTTCCTTTTTTTCTTTTTTCTTTTTTCTTTTTCGTTTTCGTTTTTGTTTTCTTTTTTCTGTTCCTTTTTTGTTCTCCTTTTTCTTTTGCAATGTGCCAACTTTTTGGAATTTTTTTTAAATAATCAATGAACTATTTTCAAATTTGTGAACGTGTTTTCAAAATTGATGAACATTTTTTTCAAATTCAAGAACAATTTTAAAAATTCATGAATTTTTTTTCAACATTGATGAGCCTTGTTTCAAAATCGATGAACCTTCTCGAAATGGATAATTTTTTAAAAAATCAACAAACTTTTTTTTCAAAATCAATAAAGTTGTTTCAAAATAAAAGTTTTTTCAAAGTTGATGAACAGTTTTTTTGGATGGACTTTTTTCAGAATCGATAAATTTTTTTCCAAATTAATGATCTTTTTTCAAATCCTTGAATTTTTTTCCCAAAATCCATGAAATTATTCTCAATTCATGGTATTTTTCAATTTGTAAACATTTTGCAAATCCGCACCTACATCAAGTGAACCTAATTTTTTTTTACACACACTAGAATAATCATGGCATGCATCTATGCCAAGTTTCATCGACTTTTGACATTTTATGCATTTTCTACTGTTTTCCCAATGAAAAACCCTAAAATACTGGCCGGACGTGACGCAATGTGCGTTCGGTATCCGAATTCATTCAAATTTAGCGTGGAGTACTAGAATGGGCATGCTCAGCTACTTGCAAAATTTGGTTAAATTTTATGAATGTCCACACCTACGGTTTCAATTTAGGCGGAAGAGTCCATCCCATAGCACTTTTTTTTTTCACATACGTCAAATAAACCTAATTTTTTTTCACACATTAGAATCATCATGGCATGCATCCATGCCAAGTTTCATCGACTTTTGACATTTTATGCATTTTCTACGGTTTTCCCGTGAAAACCTCCCAAAATACTGGCCGAACGTGTCGCAACGTGCGTTCGATGTCCGAATTCGTTCAAATTAGGCGTGGAGTACTAGAACGGGCATGCCCAGCTAGCTGCTGGCAAAATTTGGGTAAATTTTATGAATGACCACAACTACATCATGTACAACGGAGGGTTTCGGTTTAGGCGGAAGAGTCCGTCCCATATCACCTTTTTTCCACATACATCAAATAAACCCAAAAGGTGTCCACACACTAGAATCATCATGGCATGCATCTATGCCAAGTTTCATCCACTTTTGGCATTTTATACATTTTCTACTATTTTCCCAATGAAAACCCTAAAATACTGGCCGGACGTGACGCAACGTGCGTTCGGTGTCCAAATTCCTTCAATTTGTGCGTGGAATACTAGAATCAGCATGTCTAGCTTCTAGCAAAATCTGGGTAAATTTTATGAATGTCCACAACTACATCATGTACAACAGAGGGGTTTCGGTTTAGGCAAAAGAGTCTGTCTCATAGCACTTTTTTTTTGCACATACATCAAATGAACACAAATTTTTTCCACACACTACAATCATGATGGCAAGCATCACTACCGGAATCTGGGGCTACGCCGACGGCCCAGGCCGTCGGCATAGGCCTATGCCGACGGCCCCCGTCGGCATAGCCCCGTCGGCGTAGTATACGTCGGCATACCCGGGTCCACCGTCGGCATAGAAAAGCTGTCGGCATAGGTATCTATGCCGACGGCGTCCGTACGGCCGTCGGCATAGTTTCCTCGTCGGCAAAGTTTTTCGTTTGACGGCGGCAGACGGCGCCGTCGTCAAATTAAGACCAACCAGCGAGTGCCACGTGGCACTACTATGCCGACGGTTAAGCCGTCGGCATAGGCCCAAATCTATGCCGACAGCTTAACCGTCGGCATAGCTGCCACGTGGCGGCACCTGGGCTCTCTGGCCGTCCCTATGCCGACGGTTAAGCCGTCGGCATAGGTGCTGGCAATTTTTTTTTTCTTTTTATCTGTTCTATTTCGTTTCAATTTCACAGGACAGATACATATATTCAAATTCACAACACAAATACATATAACATCAACATCACATAAGTAGCATCATCATCACATAAGTATCATCATCATCACCACAACATAATAGAGAACATCTTCAGAACATAAGTCGAATCATCACAACACAAGTCGAATCATCACAACTGGGTGTACACAAGTCGATGGGTTTGGGCATGGGTCTGGAATCAAACCCATGGGTAGGGTCGTGGGTGGCCGATCGACCCGATTAGTATTCGGGCATGGGTCTGGTAGAGGTCGACCCGACCAAACCCGACCCGATTGCCAGGTTGACACACAAGTCATCTAAACCAGCACACAACTCATAAAAGCGTCATATCAACAAGTCATAGAAAAGCATAATAACGTGATCCCTAACAAGATCACCTAAGCACCACCACGAGCATCGGAACCAGCACCATTGGAAGCACCACCGTCGTAAGCGCCGGCAGCAGAAGCACCAGCCGCAGCACCGCCGAGGCGGAGTGGAGTGTGTGTGCTCTGTTCATCAACCTGCAAAACAAGAAACAACAAACAGGAAAAAGTTGATTAAGGTCAATACAGCCCCTAGATAAACATGCTAGCCAGCCGAGTGGAACAAGTTTCCAAGCCAGAGAGACACCCAGCAGCTTAAGTGGATGAGCACAAAGCTGTGCTTTGCTGCTGTCAACACCACATGCACCAGAGTCTCACGCAAGGACAGCACAAGCAGCACACATAGCAGGCACACAGCTAATGAATAAATTGAAGCTCTGACCAAATCCTGTTGTAAGACAACTACGAGGTTAAAAAGGTAATTTCATAGATACCTAGCCATGCAAATGGCTTTTTTAGAGATTTCCCAGACTACAAATGTCCATTGTTTGACATCAGTGTATCTATTTTTAAAAAGTAAGCAATGTATAAAAAACAATTGCCTGGTATAAAAAAAGCAAGTATGCCTTCAAGTGTTAATGGCATAGCATAAAACATTTATACTCAACTCAATACTAACTGTACCCTACTTTTTAGCAAGACCCAACACAATGCACTGCTGCAACCTCATTCTTGCATGAAAAACAAAGCCAACTGAGAGCGAGAGCGGCTCAAACAAACACATCTCCAAACAGCGGAGACCCAGCATCAATTCTAGCAAGATGAGTCAGCCTCGATCGACCCCTAAGATCCACTATAACCCAGCGCTACAACATGAGTCAGACCTCGGACGGTTCGTGTGTATTTATCTAGCACCCAAAGTACATATGCAGTATACATCACTCACTATGTAGTCAGTAACTGCTGGCATCATACCAAGCACCCAGTTGATGCGGCGTGTCGGGCAACTAGGACATCCCGGTAGGCGGCAGAGAAGTAGGCGTACGCGACGATGAGCACCAGGATGTCGTCCAGCAGGCCACGGTACCCCAGGGAAAGCTGGAACTAAAACAACAAGATCATACACAGAAGCTTTTGGATTTCCTGGAGATGGTTTGTCAGAAAGGAGATGGCTGAACTAACTGGCTGCGTTGCTTACCTTGAGGGAAAAGGTCCATAGGGCTCACGAGGTACAGCACAGCACGGGTTGCCTGCAAGCATTCCAACAGGGTAAATTTAGAATAGGAAGATTGTGACTGGTCAGAATGATAAACCATGAATCTGTACGTACACTTGTAAGCATTCCAACAGGGTAAATTTAGAATAGGAAGATTCAGAGAATTTAATTTAGATAGATAGATAGATGCGCTCTAGCAAGATAGGACCTCTCCTCTCCTCTCCTCTACTCTCTGCAGAGAAGAAAGTTTCAGTTTTAGGTGAAATATGTGGTGCAGTAAGCTTCAGTTCCTCTGCTCTACTCTCTACCCGTAAGCTAGGACCATATATATGTTGTGTAAGCAAGCGAATTCAGGCGAAAACGAACATAGGGTGACTGTGGGAAGAGAAATACTTGGTAGCAAGCAAACTAACAGACTAATGTACAATTTGCTATATATCAAGCCTCTCTAGAAATTTCATTTCATAAATGAAACACACAAAGTTAAGAAGATGTTCATACATACAGTAGAAAGAAATTGAAGCAAAAAATGGTGCAGATTGAACATCCAACCAAATTTAATTTTGGGCATGCACATATATAAAAATTAAAGGACCAAACAACCAAACAGTGATGTCTATCCTGTGCGTACAATTTGCAGATGCATATCAGCTAGCTAGTATAGGACCTCACCTCTCCTCTCATCTATGAAGAAAGTTTCAGTTTTCTTGTGAGACCACGGCTAATGTGGTGGTGCAGTAAGCAAATTCGATGGCACCCAGGGCAGAGCATGAGGAGAGGGAGAGAGAGCAGAGAGATACCTTCCATGGCGCTGGCCGGCACTAGGGTCGGAGCGGCCGTCTTCTAGGTGGTGCACCTGCACGCGCGCGTGAGTCAAATCAAAACCGAAACAAGCTTCAGGCCTTCCATGCTGTGGTGTCGGTCCATGGAGAAGAAGCACATGGATGCCGGTGCGTGGTTGTTCTCCTGCACAAGTTGAGAACAACACCATCTTTAGCAATAAGGATTGCTTCCCGGAAGCAACAATTTGGAGGACACCACACTGGTTGGTAGCAAGCAAACTGCAAAGTAATAACGTGATGCTATCAGACTGGTTGGTTGCAAGCAAACTAACAACAGACTGACATTGCAGCCTACTCCAAACTGAACAAAGCATTAACAGCTTACATATCATGGCATCCAACTAGTAAGCATGAATTAAAGTGGTCACTGAGAATACATGAGATCGAATAAACTGAGCAGTCTAACCTAACAATCCTTAAACAGCAGGCAATGGGACTAATGAAGCCCAAACTAATTAAGCACAACCCTAAGAAAGAAACCATGGGCATGAATGAAACAGAGACCTTCCATGGCTGCATCTATGGAGTTGGTGAGTTGTTGCTGCTGGGCGTCCTCCCCCTAATTTCATCCATGGCCTTGACCTTGACCTTGAGTTGAATCTGAGTTAGTGGAAGGGAAGGGAAGGGAAGGGAAGAAGAAGAGGAGAAGGGGGCAGACCTGAGCAGGGGACCTTGATGGCGTCCCGAGCAGGAGAGAGGGGAGGTCGTTGACGGGGAGCAGCGTCCCCGACGCTGGCTGCTGGTGCCCCGCCGGTGGAGAGGGAGGAGCAGGCCCCGCGTGGTGGGGGAGAAGCTCCATGGCGTGGCGAGGGAGCCCCGCCGGTGGAGGTGGAAGGAGCCCTTGACGACGGCGTGCTCCATGGCTGTGGATCTGGCCGCCGCTCGATCTCCCTGTCCTCTTCTCTTCTCTTCTCTTGTGATGAGGAGAGGGGGGGGGGGGGGGGGGGGGGGGGGGGAGGGGGGGGAGGGGAGGGGGCGGCTGTGGGAGACGACGTCGCCGGTAGCGGCGGCTGTGGGGGAGAGGCCGGCGGCGAGGTGGGAGGTGGTTGGCGGCGGCGGCGATGTAGGGGAGAGGAGGGATGAATCGGGCGTGGGTGGGTACTGGGTAGGCTTCTCTCTCTGTCTCCTTTTTCTTTTTCGTTTTTTGTTTTCCGATTTGCTTCGCGGGCTTCATTTTGAGTGGTCGCGCGCGCATCTTTTCGGGCCCGAAAACGAAATTGGAGAGCGGGCGATTTCGCGGGCGTTCATGAGCCAAGTGGTGATCCAATCATTTTCTTTCTTTCTTTCTTTTTTTCTTTCTTCTCAATTCTCAACAACACGCACAACTCATGCCATGTACTTACACCTCAGCTTTTTTTCTTTCTCTTTATCATTCCTTTCTTTCTTCTCAACTACTATTCCCAACTTCACCACAAACAAACAAAAAAACTACTTTTCCCAACTCATCAAAAGGAAGAAAAAAAACTCAATTCCCATCCCCTTCAAAAAAAAACTTACATACAACGTCTAATATAATATAATTAATGACTTATAGAACCGAAAGAAAAACTCTGTAGAAAACAATTTCAAATTATAAATATACTAGTATGAAAATAAAAAATGTTGGCATGCTTTTTTTCCTGCAAATTTGAAGCAAACATGATTTTAATTTGTTCAAATTTGAAAACTTAGTATACCAACAGAATCATTTCAAGATTCTGATCCAAAAACATATAAAATTTCTCAAAATCGATGCAAGTATGATTTACTTGTGATTTTTTTCTCTCGAGCAACCGGCAAGAGCTCTGCCTTTTCATTAAGAAGAAGAGATTTGACCACCCAACACCGGTTTCAGGAGCCACCGCTCCGACGTCCACACCGACCCCGAGGCCGCGCACCAGCCTAGTCGATGACTCTGTCGCCCTAGCAACCAAAACCAACACCCTCGCGCAGGAGATCTCCGGAGCCGCCGCTCTAACTTCCACACCGGCCCCGAGGCCGCGAACCATCCTAATCGATGGCATTGCCGGCGGCCTCCAGAAGCGGCGAACAAGGTCTGGGCCCAACCCACCACAAGATTCCCTCTGTGTCGACCTGACGTGGCCGTTTCCCCCCTCCAAGTGCCGGCGGCAGCGCCGTCCGTGAAGGGGGTCACACTCCGGAGCCGCGTGCCGGGTGTTTGCACCTGCCACCACACTTCCAGACATGTAAGAGGACCCAGCGCAAGATTTGGTGGCATTGCTAGCCCTCGAAGACCCTCGACCACACTCGTAGACATGCGAAGAACAATCCGTAACGGGGAATTTTTTCAGATACTTCTGCATCTTTAAAAAATATAAAAAATTATCACATATCCTATATCACATGTGTCTGCATTGTGTAAAAATTTCATGAATTGATCACGCTCTGAGTGTTCAAGAATATTCATGCAACACCAGAACCGCAGAACGTTACTTCGGTGTCATCGCCGCCCGTGAGGCGGGCCACACTCTGGAGCCGCGTATTGCCTGTTCAAACATCCCACCACACTTTAAGACATGTATGAGGACTCGGTGCGATACTTTGGTGGCATTGCTACCCCCCGAAGGCCCCCGACCGGCCTAACCCTGGCCCCGTTGACCGGAGATCTAGGCCTTTGACTTTCGCCGGACGGGCTTTGACCAGTGGACTCTTCCACCTGGTTGCGATAGGTCGGGCCGCGAACCATCCTAATCGATGGCATTGCCGGCGACCTCCAGAAGCGGCGACGTCGGTGAGGGGGGTCACACTACGGAGCCCCGTGCCGGGTGCTTGCACCCGCCAGCGCACTTCCGGACGTGTAGGAGGGCCCAGCGAAAGACCCGGCGGCATAGCTACCCCCCCAAACTACACCCGTCCCGTCTAACCCTGCGACAGTTGACCGGGCGGTCTACGCCTTTGACTTTCGCCGGACGGGGTTTGACCGATGGACATTTTCACCTGGATGTGATAGCCCAGCCCCTAGGTACACTTCGTATCAAGGTCCGGGCACAACCCACCGCAAGATTCCCTCCGTTACTGCCCGACGTGGCCGTTCCCCCCTCCGTGCGACGACGGCGGCTCGGTGAGGGGGGTCACACCACGGAGCCCCGTGCCGGGTGCTTGCACCCTCCACCGCACTTCCGGACGTGTAGGAGGGCCCAGCGAAAGACCCGGCGGCATAGCTACCCCCCAAACTACACCCGTCCCGTCTAACCCTGGCACCGTTGACCGGGCGGTCTACGCCTTTGACTTTCGCCGGACGGGGTTTGACCGATGGACATTTTCACCTAGCTGTGATAGCCCAGCACATAGGTACACTTCGGATCAAGGTCCGGGCACAAACCCACCGCAAGATTCCCTCCGTTACTGCCCGATGTGGCCGTTCCCCCCCTCCGTGCGACGGCAGCGGCGACGTCGGTGAGGGGGTCACACCACGGAGCCCCGTGCCGGGTGCTTGCACCCGCCACCGCACTTCCGGACGTGTAGGACGGCCCAGCGAAAGACCTGGCGGTATAGCTACCCCCCCAAACTACACCCGTCCCGTCTAACCCTGCGAGAGTTGACCGGGTGGTAAAATGGGCCCAAGAGACACGCGTGGTGTATCTATGTGTGTTTATGTATAGATAAGGCACAATTTAATTAATGATTTTTTTTTCAAAAAAATTAAATAAAAAAATTTGAACATAGCTATGCCGTAAAAAAAATAATTAATTAAATAGAGGTATGCCGACGGCCGACGTTAGGGCCGTCGGCATATGTTTGACGGCGTCAACCGGCTGTTAAAACCAGGGCGGCCGGGCCCACACATATGCCGACGGCCGGGCTACGCCGACGGCCACCGTCGGCATATACGGAGGTATGCCGACGGCCTAGATACGCCGACGGCCACCGTCGGCATAGACGGAGGTATGCCGACAGCCTGTCTACGCCGACGGCTGGCTGTGGGCCGTCGGCATACCCCGTCTATGCCGACGGTGGCCGTCGGCATAGGCTAGGCCGTCGGCGTCGGCGTGAATTCCGGTAGTGCATCCATGCCAAAATTCATCGAATTTTGACTTTTTATGCATTTTCTATGGTTTTCCTGGTGAAAAACCCTAAAATACTGGTCGGATGTGACGCCACGTGCGTTCAGTGTCTGAATTTGTTCAAAATTTGCGTGGAGTACTAGAGTGGGCATGCACAGCTGCTGGCAAAATTTGGGTAAATTTTATGAATGTCCACAGGTACATCATGTACAATAGAGGGTTTTGGTTTAGGCGGAAGAGTCTGTCCCATAGCACTTCTATTTCACATACATCAAATGAACCTAATTTTTTTCCACACACTAGAATCATCGTGGCAAGCATCCATGCCTAGTTTCATCGACTATTGACATTTTATGCATTTTCTACGTTTTTCCCGGTGAAAAACTCTAAAAAAAACTGGCCGGACGTGACGTAACGTGCGTTCGGTGTCCGAATTCGATCAAATTTTGCGTATTTTAAAATATGAATATATGTAATTGTTTTTGTTTTTTAAAGTAAACATTTTTTGAAATTTTGAACAAATGCCTGTGCGTGGCGACGTCTATTTGAGGAGCTCCTAGTCAGCGCTTTAAGCGCCAGTTAGGAAGCTGGCGCTCGCGTGCATGCCAGCGGGCCATGACCCAATATTGCGCAAGCTCGCTCGCCCGCTTCGCCCGCTAGCTTTGAACAGATGGAGGGCACCAACAACCCACCCGGAGATCCATCCATCACACACACCTCCATCCCATCCCTCACCTTCCATCCTTCCTCTACAACACAAGAGGAGAAGAGATCAATTAGTCAACAGAGAGACAAGGCAAGATGTTCGCTGACGCCGGGTTTAGCTTCTCGGCCTACTTGCCGCAGGGGCCGGGCTACTCATACTCCCCCATCTTCTCCCACCCCCACCTCGACCACTCCTCCTCCTTCTCCTCATCTGCTGCTCCGGCGCAACCGCTGCTGCCTCCTCTACCTCTCCTGCATCAACAACAACAACATCAAGCCGTCGCCGCCGCCATCTTCCACCAGCTCGTGAGTACCACTACTGCCTCCCTCCTTCTCGTCTTCCCCTTTTTTCTCCTGCTATCTTTTCCGTCTACATACATGCAAGAAGCTAAAACTTTTGATCTAGTTTGATGTAAAAAAAATTCAGATTTTTTTGATTTTTTTTGAATTTACTGTTCATGCGGATGCACCTGCACCCGGGAGCAGCCACACCTTTCTTTTATTACAAGAGTTTGATTTGCATATTGTTGATAGAAAGGGAGTTGAAAATCCGATAGCTGATAATTTGTCTAGGATGGAAAATATTCTTGATGACCCAATTCCTATTAATGATAGTTTTCCTGATGAGCAATTGGCTGTTATAAATGCTTCCTCTCATGATAATCCTTGGTATGCTGATTATGCAAATTACATTGTTGCCAAATATACACCACCTAACTTTACATACCAACAAAAGAAAAAATATATTCTTCGACATGAGACATTACTTTTGGGATGACCCACATTTGTATAAAGGGTAGATGGTATTCTTAGACGTTGTATACCTGAGCATGAACAGGAACAAATCTTGAGGAAGTGTCACTCCAGTCCATATGGAGGACACCATGCTGGAGATCGAACTGCACACAAGGTATTACAATCAGGTTTTCATTGGCCTACTCTCTTCAAAGATGCACGTAAGTTTATCCTTTCTTGTGATGAATGTCAAAGAGTTGGAAATGTTGGTAGACGTCAGGAAATGCCTATGAATTATTCACTTGTTATTGAACCATTTGATGTTTGGGGTTTTGATTATATGGGACCTTTTCCTTCCTCGTATGGTTACACTCATATTCTAGTTGCTGTTGATTATGTCACTAAGTGGGTAGAAGCTATTCCAACTAAAAGTGCTGATCATAAGACTTCTATTAAAATTCTTAAAGATGTGATCTTTCCGAGGTTTGGAGTCCCTAGATATTTAATGACTGATGGTGGTTCGCATTTTATTCATGGTGCTTTCAGAAAAGTTTTGGCTAAATATGATGTAAACCATAGAGTAGCATCACCTTATCATCCTCAGTCTAGCGTGCAAGTTGAGTTAACTAATAGAGAAATTAAGTTAATCTTGCAAAAGACTGTTAATAAATCTAGAAAGAATTGGTCTAAGAAACTAGATGATGCACTTTGGGCATATAGGACTGCTTATAAAAATCCTATGGGAATGTCCCCGTATAAAATGGTTTATGCAAAAACTTGTCATTTACCTCTTGAGTTAGAACATAAAGCCTATTGGGCAACTAAAGAGCTTAATTATGATTTCAAACTTGCTGGAGAAAAGAGGTTATTTGATATGAGTTCTCTAGATGAGTGGACAACAGAAGCTTATGAAAATGCCAAGTTGTTTAAAGAAAAAGTTAAGAGATGGCATGATAAAAGAATTCAAAAATGAGAATTTCATATTGGTGATAAAGTTCTTTTGTGCAAGTCTCGTTTCAGACATTTTGCAGGCAAACTTCTTTCCAAATGGAAGGTCCATATATCATCGAAGAGGATTACCGCTCTGGAGTTATCAAGATAAATAACGCCGAAGGAAATAAACCGAAGGTAGTTAATGGACAAAGACTTAAACATTATATTGTAGGCAATCCCATTAACATAAATTCGGTCGTTATTCAAGTAATTACATTGGAAGAATACATAGAAGAAACTTTCCGGAAGACTCTAGAATCCTGAAAAAGGAATAGGTACGTGACATGGTAAGAAAACCGACTCCAAAAAATTCCTTAAATATTATTTTTGATAGTTTTGGAATATTTAATAATTTTGGGGAAAAAGAAGCAGCCAAGGCGGTGTCCAAGGGCCCCACACGGGCTAGGGGCGCGGCCACCCCCTGGCCGCGCCACCTGTCCGTGTGGGGGCCTCGTGCACCGTCCCGACTCCGTGTTTCGCCCGTATGCTTGTCCTGCATGGTAAAAATTCCTATAAAATCCCCGGGATGTTTTGATCTGCGCATCGCAAGTTTTCCTCCTATTTTCATTTTGAGTTTGTTTCTGCCAGGGTTTCAAGGTCTAGATCGCTATGTCTTCGTCATGCTCCTCGAAGGATGAGTTCTTCGAGAAGGTCATCAACCCCTATCTGAACAGGGTGGTGCATATCAAAGATCTTGAAGCACCGAGGAAGGAGGAAGACGAGAAGCCCAAGTTGAAGGAGGTGGAGCAAGAACTTCTGAAGAGCAAGAAGATGATTTTTGAGCTCACCAGTTCTCACCATGAAGCTATTGCTGGACTATGGGAAGAGGTTCATCGTCTTAGCCATAAGACGGAAGAACTTCAGGCTCAACTCTACGATGTTCAGAACCAAAACTGTGAGTATGAAACCAGATTCAAGATGATGTGTTCATCTTCTTCCTACAGGTCCCTTGACACCACCTCTTCCTTTGTCGATGGAGGCCCCATGCCATGGAAGTTTGAGGATGACCCTGTACCAGAATCACCTCTATCACCAAAGAAGGAAACTTGAGCACTTGGGTATGGGCACCACCCGTGGCTTGTTCCACGCTTGGGCGAGGTGCCCCGGTATCGTATCACCACCTTTGTCATCATTATTATCTATTAGCTCGATCCTTAGTTATATCGTGGTTTAGGAAAAGTTCTACTACGAAATAGTTTGCAATGTGTGCTATCGTTCCTTCGTGTTTTTGTTGTATCCGTTGGTGAGAGTATCTATAATAAAGAATAGTATGAGTATTTTATTTGCTTTTTCATTATTTTGTATCTTAGCATTGTAAATCAATTTCACATGCTTATCTCATGGGAAGTAGTGGCTTTACATTGGGTGTAGGAAGTAAAATCTATTGGAATTTAACAAACACAATATTGGTCATTTGAACAATTCATGAAAGATTAGTACAAGGAAGAGAGATTTCACATGCAAATATACTATCTTGGACATCTTTTGTGATTGTGAACCCTCATTGAATATTTTCACACTTGATCAAATAGTTGATGTTGGACAAGGAAGACAACGTAATGAGTTATGTTTATGTATATTTGCATAGAAGTTATATTGTCATGGATTCTCCAACATGTGGTGTTTGTTTATAATCTTTGCTAGCCAATTACTTCCGCACTAAGTAGAAATACTACTTGTGCATCCAAAAACCCCTAAACCCAGTTTCTTTCCTGAGAGTCCACTATAACTACCTATGGATTGAGCAAGATCCTTCAAGTAAGTTGTCATCGGTGCATGCAATAAAAAATTGCCTTAAATATGTATGATCTTTTATTGGGAGGGAAATAAGCTTTGTATGAACTTGTGGTGGTGGAGTAATAAAAGTGACAGACTGCTCAATAAAGGCCACTATCATAAGGGGCAACATTGAAGTGATGTTCCTTTTTATTAAAAACTCAGACATCCAATTCAAAAGCGCATGACAACCTATGCTTCCCTCTGTGAATGGCCTATCTTTTACTTTTTCTGTCAACTTTATTTTCATGTTGAGTCAACTTCTCCTTATTCCAACCTTAATATTCTCCACTTGGCAAATATTATATGTTGGGAAAAGATCCAGGCACATATATACAGTTGAATATATATGATCATGAGTTATTATTGTTGACAATTATCCCTGTGATAAGTAAGTTGGGAGGTGAAACACTAAACCCCCATCTTCCTTTGTGTCTGATGGAAACAGTTTGTTCTAAAAAAATATGCTCTTGAGTGCCAGCAATCATCAGAAGACTATACGATAGTTGAGTATGTGAAATTTGCTAAAACAAAAGCTCTTACATAGGCTCTTCTGGAAAATAAGGATAATTGTAATTGTTTGATGACTGAGAACATAGTTTGTTGGGTTTCAAGAGAGTTTATTGTCTATACCTTAACATGTGAATGGATTGCTACTTGATCATGAGAAGTTTTATGAGAAAGAGTTGTTGTTTATGATATATAATGATGTTAGTAAATATGATCCTGTCATGTCCGTATTCTTTATTATCGACACCTCTCTCCATAAACTTGTGGTCATGTTTACTGAGCTCGGTTGGGGACAAGTGGAGTCTAAGCTTGGGGGAGCTGATACATCCATTTTGCATCATTATTTCTTACTATAATTTATCCTATTTCAATGATATATTTCATATTATGAAGCAATTCTAATGCATTTTCTCTCTTAAAATGCAAGTTATACAAAGAGAGGGAGATTACCGCCAGCTGGAATTCTGGACCTAAAATAGCAATAGAAGAGAAAGCAATTCTCCGGAGCTCAAAACGAAGCGTGGATTTTTGGAGAATTAATGTGCAATATATAATGAATATTGGAGGAAAGAAGTACAGGGGGGACCCACCAGGCAGCCACACGGCCAGGTGGCGCGGCCTACCCCCTGGCCGCGCCCCTGCCCGTGTGGGGCCATGGTGGCTCGTCTCCCGATGCCCTTTGGCCATAAATTCCCATTTACCCTAGAAAAAATCATAGAAAATTATCGAGACTTTCCGCCGCCGTCTGCGAGGCAGAACTTGGGTAGAGCACTTTTGCTCTCCAGCGGAGCGATTCCGCCGGAGAAACTTCCCTCTGGGAGGGGGAAATCGAAGCCTTCATCATCACCAACACTCCGTTCATCATGGGGATCAACATCTTCACCAGCACCATCTCATTTCCAAACCTGTAACACCCCAAAATTTTAATACAAAGTTTTTACAAATAAAATTTTGATAGAGATAATTTTTATAATTAATTTGGGTGTTTCATTAATTTTGGAATTCTTTAGGTGACTTCCTTTTGAATTTTCTCTCTACATAAAGAAAAAATTTGGTAAATAATTATGACCTGAATAACTTTCCTCAATTCTTCCATTTCTTTTAAATTCCAGTAGGAAATATTTTCATAATAAATTTTTCCCAAAGATAATCCTTTTATGGGATTTTCAAAACACTAAATAGCCTTTGTTGAACTAGAACTATTTCAAATAATTTTTTATAAAATGCCACAAAAATTTATAGAGATTCTCTGATGCCTATAGATCACTTTTATGCAAAAACCCATCATGCTCTTTTGGAAATTTTTAGCACAACTTCCATTTTTCAATTCTACCCTATTCTTAGCTTATAACTACAACCCCATTCTATCTTGCTTGAACAATTTTGAAAATTTTCCACCTTATAGTCCTTCCATAGAAACTCTTAAGTCCAGAAACTCAGCTCTATTTGCATCTTGTAAGTCCATCAAATAATTCCTTGGAGTTTTGGTTCAGAACTGAAATCCTCCAAAACTTGCACTTGCGAGTTGTTTCTTTTCTCAAACAAATTCCACCATATCATCTACAATGCAGTGAAGCATCATCCTGTTAATTATCATTACTAACAAAAATCCCTAGGTCACTTTTCATTTCATCAAACACCTCATGTGCAGGACTAAAATTTTCAAACTTCTACATCTTCACATGGGACTTGATCCTCTTGCCTGTCCAACATTCTTGTCATCCAAAGGAGTCCAACCCAGCTAAGTTTCACTTGCATCAAACTCCTCTAGACCCCTCTAACATTTCATCGAGCACGCTGCGTGCGTGTCCAGAGCACGCACTGCATGTCCAGAGCATGCGTATTGCATGCTTAGATGCCGCGAGCTCCTGCCGCCCCCGCTGCTGCCTCCCCCTGCTCCCTTCTCCCTCAGTTAGCGTCGTAGGGCCAGCCACAACTCCCCTGCACCAAAGCTTGGCCAGAAGCGCCGGCCAACACCGACCAAAGCCGCCGCCCATCGCCTCCGTCTCTGCCTTGTCTCTGCCAAGACGCGTGGCTCGTCCACAAGCTGCCAGGGCACCACCTCGACGTAACTGCTAGCCACTGACCTCTCCACCGCCCCCACCGACCTCTCCACCGTCCTCACCGGCCTCAACCAGCGCAGTAATGGCCGTCGCCACCGCATCTGCTTTGGGAAGCCACGGAACCGACCTCCCTCGCCTATTTAAGCCACCCCCGAGCTTGCTCCACTCATCAGCATCTCTCTACCCTCCTCTATAAGCCATCTGAGGTAGCCAAACGACCAGAAGAGGTCGTCTTCCTCATCTCTGGCCGAGACACCCGTTGCCGCTTCCAGGATGATTTCGACGGAACCAGGGCTTCCCCCTCCTCGTCCTCTTCACCAATAGCTTCTCCTTGATCTCGCAAACCTGTTCCACCTCTCAATTCTGTCCAAGATTGATCATGGGCGAATGCCCCTTTTCTGCCCCACCGGAGCACTTCGGGGAAGCTCGCCGCCGGCGACTCCGACCACCTCATCGACCTTACCAAGCACCAGAAGGGTCGCCTCGGTCTCCTGATCACGTCCATGTGCTCGGTTCCCTTAGAAGTGCCGCCATTTGCCGGCAATCACTGCCGGCGAGGCCTCTCTGTTCTGCCGCGGGAGAGAGGACGCGGGCGACTAGTCAAACCTGACCGGTGGACCCGCGGGACCCACTGTCAGTGACCCCCGGTCATACCGATTCGGTTAAGTGAAAGCACATTCCTACAAAGTATGTCTCCCCTTCTGAGAAGCGTATTTAATCCGAATCGTTTTCTGTTTTAACTGCTGAGGACCTGGATGCAATTATTTTAATTACAGAAAGGTCCTTGATTTTAAAACCTTAATAACTTTTAATCTACAACTCCAAATGAATTGATTCTTTTTCTGAAATTCTTTATTTTTCACCTAGTTTATTTTAGTATTTATTTCAAAAAATTATGAAACACTGTTATGTACTGTATTGAAATTTATGTGGTTTTTGTATATTTTTGAAAATAGGAAAATGGAGGGAATATAATTTTCCAAAACTTATGGAGTGTACCCTATACTCCTACATGCTCAAGGCAAGCATCTTGAACACTTGATATGATGACTGCTCGGTTGATTGCTTGCTAGAATTTTTGGAACATGTTTATGTTGCATCGAATGAAATTGCAAATTAATGATTTTGCATGTGTGGTTGCTTGCCAGTGTTTTGATTTCAATTAAACATGATATATATACGTGGATGTGTTTATTACCTCATGCCATACCTGCCTATGCTTATTCCAGCTAACCTGCAGGAAAGAAGCTGTCACCGGAAGAAGTGACAGAGAAACAGAGATCAAGTTGTGACATGAACAAATTGATGTCGGCATGTTGGGACATGCCGGGTTGTGACCCTGTTAATACTAAAATTGAAATAACTTTTATTGTGCTAATCCACTGCAGGGAATATAAACCTCCTGAGTCGACATAGATCGGGTCTTGTTACCGTTACTTCCTAACTATTTTCGTGCTACCACATGTCCCTCCGTGGAGGGTATGGTTTAGTAAGTTGTTAACCCCTTTCCCTGCACACACCATACAGAGGGGCCACGATGACGGTTCCATGGCCCTGGGTAATGCTGGTCATCTGGTCAGGGAGCATGAGTGTTTCCGGTTGGGACCGAAGAGGGGTAGCACCCCTGTGTATCGCGCGTGTTATAAATATGTTCGTCTGCTCATGCTATTCGAGGTTGTGACCTCCCCGACTTAGGGTTTTTCTGGTCCGATGCTTTAGGTGATTCCTGGCATTTGGAAAAGTAAAACTGGTGTGTGTTGGTCAGGTGTGTTTGCAACCCAAACACTGTAATCGGAAATCTCTCGCTAAACACTTCAGTGTTGGCAAAATAAATCCTTTACTTGTGGGTAAAGAGTACAACCTCTGCAGAGTCTAACGTATTCGAATAGCCGTGTCCACGGTCAAGGACGTCAGTTGGGAAGGGTCAAGTGTCGGTCTTAGTGTCAGTCTTCGGAGCAAACATCTAATTAAAGAGTTGACCATTGCTATTATAAATGATGCTATCATCAATATTATTAATGCTGTTATGGACTAACCCATTTTCTCTTACTTGTATTGTTTGGGTATCTTCTGGGAAGGTTTTACCTCCTGGATACTCATTATACTCTGCTTGATACCTGTGTGTTTCTCTTTTCTTATACAAGCCCTTTATGAGGCGTCGCTTCAGACACCCGACTGTGGCATTTATCTTCAAGTCCTTTCGAGGCGTTGCAACAGACACCCGACTGGCTTGTATGTTATTTTATTTTGGGATTCTCGGGACGGTCCTACCTCCTGGAACCCACCTTGCCCCTGGTTTTATTTGAACTAAAGCCCTTTGCATGGCGTCGCGAAGACACCCAACTGTGGCATTCATTTATATTTTTCTCTTGGGTTCTTTCGGGACGGTTCTACCGCCTGAAACCCGGTTTTATATTTCTATGTGTCAATATGATTACTCATACCATGTTGATATTGTTTGGCTAACTTTTATTTTCTATGCGGTTATAATATCCTTATGTGTTTGCATACCATTATCCCCTTATTGATATGTTTGAGACAATTGATGTTATGTTGTGATTCGGATTGATGATAGGAACGTTCGAAGGAAGTAGTTGATCTTGTTTGAATTGCTTGTCACAATCCATGATTGAGATGAAGTTGGATTTCCCTCATAAGTCTGAGATCACACAAGTGTTGATTATGTTGTTACGACGAAATATTTCTAGCCTAGGGTTAGGAAACGGAGTAGTAATCCACCTTTAATTATGCATCTTCATTTAATTAATTGCATGCTTTGATTGCCCGCTTGCCATGTCGTAATAATGATTGAACCTGCTTGATAGTTTAATTGCTTGCACTCTGCCTGCTTTTATTATATCTTTTGTTCATAATGTCTTGTGAGTACATTCAAAGTACTCACCTGGCTTGTTATTGGCCAGATTCTGGAGACAAGGAACCAGCTTAGGAACTTGAGATAGCGACCACGTGAGCTAGGAGTTATCCCGGTCAGCCGTTCCTATGGGAATGGAGCCCCATCGGAGCTGAAGATCCGCGAACCGCTTCTGCCACCCGCTGTTAGAAATCACTGTTGTAACCATTTGACCTTTATGGTCATGTATTCAATTCTTGTAATTGTCTGGTAAACTGTATCAAGGAAGTGTCCACCAGTTTTAAATTCTTGGGGCTGGTGATGACACGAGGGGTTATTTCTGTAATTTTGTTTTCCGAAAACCGGCCCCCACAAAGCCCTAGTTCATCTCTTGTGCTTAATCTTTGTATCAAGCCTCAGATTGGTACCTGGGAGTTCCTGTAGTGTTGATTACATCTTGTAGTTGATGCGAGTTAGTTTTATTGGTGGAAGATTGTTATGTTCAGATTGTTAATCATATATTTATACCCACTGATCATGATCAATATGATGAGTTGTGAGTAGTTCCATTAGTTCTTGAGGACATGGGAGAAGTCTTGTTACTAGTAGTCATGTGAAGTTGATTCCCGTTCAATGTTTTGATATTATGTTGTGTTGCTCTTCCTCTAGTGGTGTTATGTGAACGTCGACTACATGACACTTCACCATCTTTGAGCCTAGGGGGAGGCATTGTGGAATTAGTTTGTAGATGATGGGTTGTGGGAGTGATAGAAACCTTAACCCTGGTTTGTGAATTATTCCGTAAGGGGCTGTTTTGGATCCAATTGCTTAATGATATGGTTAGATTTATCTTAATTACTTCTCTTGTAGTTGCGGATGCTTGCATGGAGAGTATAATCATAAGTAGGTATTTGTTCAAGTTAGAACAGTACCTTAACTCCAGTCCACCCACATAACACTTATCAAGGCAATGAACGTTAACTCAATGAATCATGGTGAAAGTAGCTTGGCGATATTACTGTGTGTCCTCAAGAGCATTTTAATCACTATAAGAAGTATCACCGGCTTGTCCTTAGCACAATTAAGGATTGGGCCACTTGCTGCACTTTGTTACTATTGTTACTTGCTACCTTAATTTGTCTAAAAAAACTTGCTACCTTATTACCATTTATCTTGCTATCAAACTATCTATCAAAACTACCTAATAGCACTTGTAGTGAAACCTTGCTGAAAACCACTTGTCAATTCCTTCTGCTCCTTGTTGAGTTCGACACTCTTACTTATCGAAAGGACTACGATTGATCCCCTATACTTGTGGGTCATCAGTCATCTTTGAAGATAGATAAATCCACTGCTTGCAACATCACTTATTGGACTACACACATCAGTATGCATGTTTCCAATTATTTTGTTGCTCGTTCTTTATGGCCTATGAATGGTATTTTAGTTACTCCACCATTTGGATGAAAGTTGCAAGTGTCAGATGATTCATAATCAGATGATTTCAAAAATCCATTACTATGGAATTTCTCCATGCAGGTTTCTCCAATGTGACTAAATGCAGTGCCACACATATGTGGTATTCTTTTAGTCTTGCGACACTTAGCGTCAGTGTTATGGATGTTTTAATTTTATTGTCAATATTCATAACTTACATCCTATTCATAATAAGAGTATGGCCCTTTAGTGATTCATAACAATGAACAACCCCCTTTTGCTATAAGCATTATCCAATAGGCTAGAGTATACAAAACTCTAGAATGAATTATGAAAATAAACATAGAGGTAATACACTGATGGGAAGTTTCCATCACATTTCTTAACCTCATTATTCGTTAGTCATTTAGGCCGTAGTAGTTCTTACATCGAGTCACAACAACATGCAATCGAATCGGTATCCTTTGTGATCAACCGAAGAATTAGTGATTAACAATTTTAATCACAATTCCCAAGAATTACATTTTCTTGACCAACTTTCTCTACATCTATAACTTGTATGACATTCATACCTGAGCTGGACATTCTAGTCTTCTTTCTTTCTGTCTTTTTACTTCTAATAGTTTTACTTCCAATATTTCTCCTACTCACAGAAGAATCACCCAAGTTCAAGAGTGGAGTGAGCCCCGAACTACCAAGGCATGTAAGTCTCGTTACACCCTTTGGACTTGTCGTTTTATTCACCATCATCACATGACTGGTGTTCTTCTGGATCCTACTCATTTCAGTCTTGAACGTAGTGAACACTTCACTCGAACTTGCAATCAAACACTTTTTTAGATATCTCACATCTTTTAGCCTTTGTTTTTTTTTTCTAAAAACAATTTCCAATTCAAAGAATATCACATGACTATCCCAAACTTTTTGAGGTTGGGGTTTCATGGAAGCAAGCAGACCGTGATAGGATTCTAGCCTTTTGGATCAAAGGACGTGAGTCTCATCATCCACAGCATCAGCGGGAGAGTATTATAAGCATGCAATAGGACAAAAATCCTTCTTGGCACTCTTGAGGATGATCCTCTCATTATGTTTACCAATCATAAAGATTCAACCAGATAATAAAAACAGCTAATCAATTTCAACAGGAAAGGTGGAACCACGAGCCATTATTCTACAACAATAATGCAAACTACACATAGACAATGTTCATAATTAATTGCACTAGTGATTAAACTTATTTAATTCATAAGTGTGCTCCCACTCAAACCAATATCTCTCATAATTGATTTTGAGAGATTCAAGACCCATATCTTATTCACCGCCATTGATGTGTGCATCACTGATGACCTGAACTTCAATCGGTAGGCCAATTTGCCAATCACATCTCCATGTGACTCTTGTTCATCTTTTGATGCGTGTGTTCCAAGCTCAGGACTGTCCTGCTAGAATGTCAAGACAACCTTGTGATCTTGCACTGAGGTCTGACCTTCACCCGCCTTACACCTCACCGTTCGTACTCATGTGTACGTGTCGTACCCCGAAAGGCTATGTGTTATAGACGGGGCTACACTAGGGAGAACACTAACAACTTGATATTTTTATGTGAGAGATCACCCTAATAAAAACGACTAGTGTGCAATCAAAAGGGTGCAAACAATAAGGGATAAACATCTCAGGCAATTCATAATAGCATGATATGGTATAGCCCTGGGCGCCGGGAAGTCTTCATGGTCTTCACGAAATTTCAGCCGAAAACGTTGCCATGGCAGCAAAAAAAAACTCTGCCATGGCAGCACTTTTAACAAAAGAGATTTTTGTCAAAACTGCTTGCCGTGGCAGCAGAAAAACTCTGTCGTGGCAGCAATTTCGAAAATTGCTGCCGTGGCAGCCGTTTTTATCAAAAACAGATTTTTCTGAGAAACTGCTTGCCGTGGCAACCTGGAAACGCTGCCGTGGCAGCAATTTGGAAAACTGTTGCCGTGGCAGGATTTTTCAGCTTTTCCTTCCTCCTGCGCCCGGTACAGCCTCCTCGCGCCTGGGTCCTTCGTGCAAGTTTGTCACCTTCGTATGTAACATGTATGCTATCTATATAGCTAATCTATTACATCAATGTTGACACCCAGGTCATTAAAGTGACAATCCTGTGGCTCCAGCCATCATGACGTACTGTGACGCGCAGGTCACTTAACAATTACAACATATAACCATCTCATACAAAATCTCATTATCATGACGAAGGCTATACCACATCACATGCACCCTGCAAAACCAAGTTAGATGTCCTCTAATCGGTTTAGCAAAATTTTAATTTACATGGCTTCTAGGGTTTCCGCAAAACACTAGCTACCTACATCCACCATCAAGTATGATTATTCTTGTTGCTAGATTAACTTTGCTAGGTGTGTGAGGGAAGACACTTAATTAAAATCTCTAGCCCCACACTAAACTTCATCAATACGCATGACCCCCGTGTAGATCAAAATCCACATGCCCTCTTGTTTTTGCGACGATTCTACTTTCTTGACTAAGGTGTAGCCCAAAGAATTGAGATAGCAAATCGTTGATAGCTAGAATTGTCGATTACCAGAACTTTGTAACAAAGCTACACCATGCCGTCAAGAATAGAAAAGAAGCAAAACAAGAGGGAAGCACACAAGAACATCAAGTAAAAGATTGCATCAAACACAATAGATCTTATCTTCTACTCGCACAATTTTATTAAGCTCTAGAACTCATCTAGTTCTTAATTCTTTTTAGAAATAGATCAAATTCATTACTAAAACTTTGTGCAATACCCTCACAATCACATGTGATCTAGATCGTAACCTGCATCTACTCATAGAACCACTTTGATACCACTGTTGGGAACGTAGTAGAAAACAAAAAAATTCGCCCTACGAACAAGATCCCGGATCACTATGAAGATGCATATAGAGGTTAGATCAGATCATTACCAACTTTGCGTTGCTGCGGAAGAAGAGTTGGTGTAGATCGTTGGTGAAGTCCCTCAAACTGTTCAAGAACGATCCCTTGAACCGAAGACCGAAAGCACGGCCTCTCTACGGATTGCACGCGTACGGGCTTCACGATCCGGCAGCGCTTCGCCATCTAGAGCTTTGCGTCGCCGGAGAACTAGAGGAGGGAGAAGAGAACCTCATGGGGCTTCTCTATTATGAGAACTAGAGAAAACTAGAACCAGGTCAAGTCTAGATCAAGTCTAGATCAAGAACTAGAACTAGAAGAGTGAACTAGAGAGAGGGGGGCGCCCGGATCAAAGGGACTTGTGTGTTCTCTAGGGGCGCCCCCTCATGTATATATAGGTGTGGAGGGGAGGGGAGGCCGACTTGCAGGAGAGGCTCCCCTCCCTTGCGCCGACCAAGGGGAGGAGGAGTCCTCCTCCAACTCCCCTTCCCCCTCTAGCTTGTCCAACAAGCCCTAGGGGGCGCCTCCCACTATTGGGTCCAATAGGGCCCAATAACTTTTCCCTTATAGGCCTTTAGTAATTTCTTTAGCCCAATGACTCTAAATAAATTCTAGGGGCCTCCCAATAAAAATTGGATCCCTTTATAATTTATATTAAGTCCTTGGAAACTATTTCCGCCTATATATCATTTCCCGGTATTACCCGGTACTCCCAGAAACACTTTCGGTAACCCCGAAACGCTTCCGGTTTCTCTCGAAACTATTTCTATTATTCCCGAAACTATTTTGAGAATATTTTCTCATATTCCTCACTCCACTAGAACTCAACAGATCATAATTCCCTTAAGCGTGTGACCCTGTAGGTTCGGTGGAATATAGACATGAACAAAACTTCCTTTCATTCAATGATCAACAGCAGAACCATGGACATCCATGTTGACCCCTATATCCACATGAATGATATTCGAGTGAACCTTTGGTTATCATATGCTATTCCCTTTGCTTCACGATACATTACAAAACCCGAGGTGAGATATGTCGGTATCCCCGTGAGTCATACACATGCTCACTATACCGGTCTCCTCGTTACCGATTTTGTTCTTCTTTCTCGTTGTCATGTTCCGGCATCCCTGTGAGCTAGTCACCTATGTCTGGCCAGACGATGATGGATGTCGTCACACTAAGAGGCCCTAAGAATATCTCTCCATCGTCGGAGGAGCAAATCCCACTCTTGAGCTATCTTGCCCCTTGTCATACTTTCCGATGAACCTGAAGTTGCCGTTATGATTACCCTGTTACGAATAACGTTAGAACAACACCAAAGTGCATCGTCCGGTATGAAGTGACTCGATACTCTCATGGTCTCAGGAACTGAGCATACGTTAACTCTCCATGTTATAAACTATAGACTTGCGACGACGCCATCTCTAAGTATAACAAACAAGTTGGGTCAATTCAATATGATCGTTCTTCTAACATCATACTCTCAAAGTTGCCGACATCCTTGTTACACTTAATTAATGCCTATGATCAGGAAAACATAATCATCATGCAACACTTGAGCTAGTCCCAGAGGCGAGACTAGGAATCAGGTTTTACCGTTTATAACTCTACACATGCTTATGGGTTTTGCTCTGAATCACATATTCAAGTACCATAGCAGTTATAGCATAAAGTATAAACATCTAATTATAAATGTGGAAATAAATAATATAATTATTATTGCATCTAGGGCATATTTCCAACATATGAAAGTCTCACCAATATCTTTGTGCAAAGTTTCGTTTATGAGCATAACCATATCGAGCCTCGAATGTCATTTAAACTTTATGAGCATCATTTTAGTATGACTTTGAGGGAGTTCTGTGCTGCTATTAATATTCCTTATTGGGATAAGTATATTTTTCGTCCTCGAACTCTCGCCAAAGTATAGAAATCGTCCCTCAACTCCCAAACCACCAAAACTCAGTCCCTCAACTATTTAAACCGGATAGTTTTCGTCCCTGGCAACGCGGAAGATGGTTTTGGTCTGACGTGAACAGTAACACGGTGAACAGTAAATTCGAAAAAATAGCACAAGAAAATCAAAAAAATCTGAAATTTTACGGCATCGAAGATACTCGGGTGCGCAAGACGCGTGCAAAATTTCGTGGTGTTTCAACAATCCAGGACCTCGTGACAAAGAAAAAACAGTAAATTTGTATGTCGGTGAACAATAAATTTGAAAAATAGCAAAAAAAAATCAAAACAATATGAATTTTTTGGCATCAAAGAGGCTTGGGTGCACAACGTGCGTGCAAATTTTCGTGGTGTTTGGATATTGTAGGACCTCGTGACAAAAAAACAAAATTTGGCTCGGAAAAAAACTTTGAAAATGTGCAATATTTTGTTTTTTTTGGCTAGAGCTCCTCGCATGTCATTTGATCATGAAAATTTGCACGCACCTTGCGCACCCAAGCCTCTTTGATGCCAAAAAAATTTCATATTGTTTTGAATTTTGTTGCTATTTTTTTCGAATTTACTGTTCACCGACGTAGAGATTTACTGTTTCTTCTTTGTCACGAGGTCCTGGAATGTCGAAACACCACGAAATTTTGCACGCGTCTTGCGCACCCGGGTGTCTTCGATGCCGTAAAATTTCAGATTTTTTTTTATTTTTTTGGGAGTTGAGGGACGATTTCTATACTTTGGCGAGAGTTCGAGGACGAAAAATATACTTATCCCTTCCTTATTATGGTAGACTTGATAGTCCTCGCCCTAGGGATTATGAGGAATTTTTACATTAACTAAGCGTAGACGAGACTAGGGATGTATCAAGGGCTAAAGTGACTAGCATTCAGTTTCCTTCTTTCCACTATTTTTCTATCTTTATAAGTCATTGTTTGTTGGCCAAAACTGATTGTACCAACACTTGTGCGCCTGATCTGTGTGTCTTACGCTCTGCTTTATTTGGGGATAGAACTTTTAACTTGGGAGCGATCATTGCACGTCGTATAAATAAAAATAGGACAGGAGGTGATATTTATTGTGGTATCTATGCTACCCTTCTTGCCGCTCATTTTGAGATACCCATTAGATATGATGAAGAGCGACAACTTCCAAATGCTATACTTGACTTCAACACCATGCAAAACTAGGCCTCTCCTAATGAGTACAAATATAATATCGTGTTTAGCATGGATACTCGTGATGTTATTATGTTGTCTGCTCCTACTTTGTTTGATTACTAGGTAAAAAGAAGATGGTTAGTCACCCCACATGACATCATCAACAACCGAGCAGCGGTAGGGGCAGCAGAGCGTGAGACAAACGCTGCCATGGACGCTGAGTTGGTGAGGCGTAGCTTTGATGACCCACAAAAGCAATAGAGTGCAGCAAGTGGCCCAATCCTTATGTATGCTAAGGACAAGCCGATTGTGTTTCTTATAATAGCTAAAATGCTCTTGAGGACACACAGAAATTTTGTCAAGTTACTTTCACCAAGTTCCATTAAATTACCGTTCATTGATTTGATAACTGTTGTGTGGGTGGAATGGAGCTAAGGTACTGTCCTTACTTGAACAAATACCTACTTATGATTATACCCTCAATGCGACCATCCGCAAATACAAGAGAAGTAATTAAGATAAATCTAACCATAGCATTAAATTTTGGGATCCAAAACAGCCCCTCATGAAATAATTCATAAACTGGAATTTAGGTTTCTATCACTCCTGCAATCCATCATCTACAAACTAATTCCACAATGTCTTCCCCTAGGCCCAAAGATGGTGAAGTGTCATGTAGTTGACGTTCACATAACACCACTAGAGGAAGAACAACACAACATATCATCAAAACATTAAACGGTATTCGACTTCACATGATTACTAGCAACAAGACTTCTCCCATGTCCTCAAGAACTAAAGGATCTACTCACAAGACATCATATGGATCATGATCAGTGGGTATAAATATTTGATAAACAATCTGAACATAACAATCTTTCACCGATAAATCTCCTATGCATCAACTACAAGGTGTTATCAACACATATAAGTACTCCCAACAATCAATCCAAGGTTTGATACAAAGATTGAGAAGATGGATGAACTGGGGTTTGGAGATGAGATATTGCTGGTGAAGATGTTGATGAAGATGATGATCCCAATGATGAACGAAGTGTTGATGATGACGATGGTTTCGATTTCCCCCTCCCGGAGGGAAGTTTCCCCGGCAGAATCGCTGCGCCAGAGAGAAAAAGTGCTCCACTTCGGTTCCACCTCACAGACGGTGGCGGAAATTCCCGAGAATTTTCTGTGATTTTTTCTAGGGTAGATCAGAATTTATGGCCAAAGGGCATCAGGAGGGGGGCCACCAGGCGTCTAGTGTGGCAAAGCGTTTAGCTGACGGCGTCATGGCGATGAGCTCCTCATCTTCGTCCTCCACAGCACCGGCTTGACGATGTGAACGGTGTGCGGCATCATTGCGATGAGCTCAATGTCCTCGTCCTGCGCGGCATCATCTTGATGATGTTGACGGCGGGTGATGTCATGGCGATGAGCTCCACATTCTCGTCCTCCATGGCATCAGCTTAATGACTTAGAGGGCAGCATCATGGCGATGAGCTCCACGTCTTCGTCCTCGGCTGCGCCGATTTAATGATGTGGACTGCGAGCGGAGTCATGGCGAGATCCACGTCTTGCTCCTCCAAGGCGCCGGCGTGACGACGAAGATAGCAGGTGGCGTCATGGCGAGGAGCACCACGTCCTCGTCATTTGTGGCGTTAGCTTGATGACGTAGACGCCGGGCGCTATCATGACGTTGAGCTCCATGTCCTCGTCCTCCGTGGTGTCGGCTTGATGAAGTAGACAGCGGGCGGTCTCATGGTGATGAGCTCCGCGTCCTCGTCCTTCATGGTGCCGATTTGATGACGTAGACGGCTGGCGTCGTCATGCCGATCTCCACGTCCTCGTCCTCCATGGTGTCCACTTGATGACGTAGATGGCAGGCGGCGTAATGGCGATGAGCTCCACGTCCCCGTCCTTCACGGTGCCGGTTTGATGATTTAGATGGCGGGCGGAGTCATGGCAATCTCTACATCCTCGTCCTCAGTGGCGCTGGCTTGACG
Organism: Elymus sibiricus; assembly: GCA_039707655.1. Classification (NCBI taxonomy): domain Eukaryota; kingdom Viridiplantae; phylum Streptophyta; class Magnoliopsida; order Poales; family Poaceae; genus Elymus; species Elymus sibiricus. The sequence continues at coordinate 372,326,646 of CM077664.1, read as the reverse complement.
ATGTGGACGAAGGGCACGACGACGAGCTCTACGTCCTCGTCCTCCATGGTGCCGGATTGACGAAGTGGACGTCGAGCGTCATGATGGCTGTTGGTGCAATAATTTGCCTCCTTGTGTTTTGGAGAATGTTGTCGAAAACAGTGAGGGACTATTGTGTTTGCTAGTGCACACAGATATTATAGGTCCATGGAGTTGAGTGGAGTTTGGTACAAGCTCCGAAGATAATCACCTGCGCTGCAGTGAAGATTATCATCGAAGATTATGCGTGAAGAAGCTGACCCCCAAAAATTGCTGACGTGAAGCAATTGCTTCGATGCGTGGTCCGAAGAAATTGACTGCTGCCGAGAAGAATGAAGACAAAGAGAAGACGTAGTTTTCTTTCGTAGTTCATTTTCTCTTTCTTGAGTCATAGGACCACCGTACTATCAAGAGGGGTATAGTGTTCGAAACTTATGTTTCTCTGATGCTAAACCGAAACCTATGTGAGTTGAGAGAAATCTCTTTGTGTTCCGAAACAATACTCACCAGCCAAAGACGCAGTTCTTCTTCATTGCGAGAGATTTGATTCGGACCGAGGAGTCAGCTTACTTGTTCCTCAAGTAAAGTTGCCGGGTGCGTTTGAAATCCGACCGTTGGCAACGTGTCGGTTGGTCATTGGCTAGTTTTCATGTCCAAAATGGTCTTTTTCCCCTCGGGAAGGCCACAGCTATAAATAGCCACCCCACTCCAAAGTGAATCATTGGCTGCTCCGTGTGATTCTGACAAGATTGTGTGAGCACCCTCTCTCCCGAAAGATTCGAGTTTAAAATCCACCGAGAGAAAAACCCCAGAGCTGAAAAATTAGATAGTGGTTTAGCATCACTGGAATCTAAGTCTAGTATGCTCTACCTATTACTCTTGAGAGCTGCCAACTCTCTAGACGGTTAGGTGTCAAGTTCTTCAGTGACCAAGAGTAATTGTGGTTCACGAAGAAGAAGTCTGTGAAGGTTATGGAGATCACCTCAAGCATCTACCCAGAGTGATCAGCACTAGTTGACGAACTAGTTGTCGAGGAGAATAGGACGAAGAGAGTTTAGCTTCTGTGTTAAATCACAAGTCCCTCCAACCAGACGTAGCTCTTTTGTAGAAGAGTGAACTGGTCGAACAAATGCCTTGTCGCCATCGAGCATCACTGGTCACTTCTTAACCCTGGTCATCTTCGATAGTTTATCTTCGGTTAAGTTTCAGCCATGTGATTTATGTTCGGTATCTGCCTCTGATTTCGTTCGGTAGTTTTCATTCGTAAGACTTGTATCTGTTCTGTTTACTTTCCGCTGCTGTGCTCTGAGGGATTTGAAGTTTCTCGAAAGAAATTTTAAATCTCCCATTCACCCCCCTCTGGTTGACATACTTCGTTCCTACAATTGGTATCAGAGCAAGGTAGTCCTTGTCTCTGCTTATTAAGGTCTAACAACCTTGGAGTTTAAGTATGTCTTCAGTGAGCTACAAGTCGAACCTGAAGATTCCCATCTTTGATGGGACAGACTATCCCTTCTGAAGGAGAAGATGAAGATTTGTCTCAGAGCTATCGACGATGATATGTGGCATGTTGTTCAACATGGCTACATGATCGATTCCCTAGGATATCTTAGTCCATGGGAGAAAAGACTCGTTCAGATGGATGCCCAAGCAAAGGATGAAATCTGTGGCCATCTGTCTCGGGCGCAATTCCTTTGGTATCGAGGATTGGAAACTGCAAAGGAAATCTGGGACATCCTCGAAAAGATTAATGAGGGCGTGTCCACTCAGAAGGAAGCTCGCGTCGATACACTTTGTGCAAAATTCAACCGCTTCAAGAGGCTAGGGAATGAAAGCTGTCAGCAAACCTTTGATCGACTGAGTGATATTGCAAATGAGCTGCAGGGCCTCGGGGCCAAGGACATCACTGATCATGAAGTTGTGAAGAAGTTGCTCAGATCGTTGGATAGTTCCTTCCATACACTAGTCCTGATGACTTTGCCGATATCATGGAGAGGTTGAACACTCACGAGGAACAAGAAGAGGAAAAGAAGGGATCTTTACAGCTCCAGTTACCGAAAGAGTCATGCACTTAAAGCTGTTGCTGAATCTGACTCGGAAGACAATGCCGATGAAGAATCTGACGACCCTGAAAGTATCAGCAAGGATCTCACGCTGATAACAAAACGCTTCCAGTGCTTCTGAAAGAAAAATCATTTCTAGAAGAAAGGCTCAAGCAACTCCAAGTCTTCGTCAAAACCTTTGGGAGACTACACTTGCTTCAAATGCAGGAAGCCTGGGCACTTCATTTCTGACTGTCCACTTTGGGAAGCTAAAATTTGAGCCAGTGGAAGATTTGATTCGGGCAGTAGCAAGCATCGCAAGGGCAAGAGCAAGAACTACGACTTAGATGATGAGAAAAAGACCAAGAAGTTCTTCAAGAAGAAGGATAACTCCTCCTCCAAGTCTATCTCAAGATCTTCTTCGAGAACTCCTTCAAGGTCTACTTTCAACCAAAAGAAGAATTCTCGCAAGGCCAAGGCTTACATCGGGAAGGAAATGGACTCCGAGGAAGAAGTCTCCGACTCCGATGAAGAAGAAGAAGAGTCTGAAGAAGAATCGGATTCAGGCATGGCCAGCATTGCATGCACTTCTACCCCTGGGTCAAATTTCTTCGACAACAACTCAAGTGATGACGAGGCACCCGAATTCTGCTTCATGTCAAAATCTTCGAAGGAGAAGGTACCTCCCAAACATCACATGGTTTACGACAACGATCAATTCTCATCTGATGACGATGATCATGCTAAACTGATAAAAATTGCTAAGAAGCAACATCACTATCTTGACAAAACTGAGAAAACCCTCAGGAAGACTAAAGGGCTGTTGGTCGATGAGATGAAGAAAAACCAAACGTTGACAGAAGAGCACTCTGCTATCGAGTCACGAATGGAAGAATTATCCAAACATCATGATTTTCTCTCAGCAGACCATGAGAGGCTAACTTATGATTACCTGAAGAGAAAACAGGAACTCGAGTCACTGAGAGAGGCTCATGATGATTTGCTGATACAAAATTCTCTTCTCGCCCAGCAACTTGAGAAACAACCTAAGGTGTTTATACCACCCTGATTAAAATGTCTTGAACGCAGTAATGGTGAATCAAATGTTGAATCCTCTATCATTGCCGAAAGAAATGCTTCTACTGCTGATGTGGTTGCTAACCCCTCACTTGAGGAAACCACTATTTTATCTGATGAAAATGCTAGGTTGAAGAATCTTCTTCACACAGGAATGTTCAAAAGCCTCAAAGGGCATCAATCCCTCTGTGATGTTCTAAAGAAATCGATCCTTCACAAAACTTTGAGGAAGGAAGGATTGGGTTTCGAAAGGAAACTCAATGACAATGGCACTTATTGGGAACCTGAGCAATATCCTCAGACAGTTTGGGTTCCTGCCAAGAGCAAAACTCTTGATCCCGCATTGTGTCCTATTTCTGTGTGTGACGATGATGATTCTCTTGACAACTACAAGTTGTTCAAAAACCAGCGTGGCGAAGCATTTGCTCATTACATTGGTCCGAACAGCAGGAAGAAAATGCTTGATACTGGCGAGAAAAGGCTCACCAGAATGAGTATATGCATTCTTCTTCAAATCACTATACTCATATGTTGGGGAATAATGACAATGCATATTCTTTCAATTATGCTAACTCTTCCTCGAAGCACAACTCATATGGTTACCGAAAGAAATCATATCCTGCTCGTTCCAGTGTGAATGTTTCTCAGCCACCTGCCAAGAAGTGGGTGGTTAAGAAAGCCTAATTCTTCTGCAGGACTATGTCTCTGGGTGTACTGAATGGATCATGGATAGTGGATGCACTAGTCATATGACCGGAGACAAGTCGTTGTTTGTCGACCCCAACTTAACTATTTCTTCTCAGAAGTACATTACTTTTGGCGACAACAACAAAGGAAAGGTAATTGGGCTAGGTAAAGTTGCAATATCCAAGGATAAGAAGATTGACAATGTTATGCTTGTTCAGTCCCTTGGATTCAATCTTATGTCTGTTGGCAAGCTATGTGATCTAGGCATGCTAGTTTTATTTTCGATAACCAAATGCATTGTCTTCATGGCCACTGACAATTCCTTCGTCTTTGAGGGATTTAGAAAAGGTGATTTATATATTGTGGATTTCTCTAAGGGTTCCACAGTCCAAACCTGCTTGCTTGCAAAAGCTACAGAGGGCTAGCTGTGGCACCGAAGACTTGGTCATGCAGGTTTGAGGAATCTGCAGGCTCTAGTGAAGAAAAATCATCTTTGAGGCATTCCCGATGTAAAATTCGATAAAGATCGTCTATGCGGTGCTTGTGAGGCCGGGAAATTGGCCAAGAAGCATCATTCATTGAAAACTGTCATGACTACGACAGGGCCTCTGGAAATTCTTCATATGGATCTTTTTGGGCCGCAGAACTATACAAGTTTCGGCGACAGTCATTATGGTCTGGTTATCATTGATGATTTCTCTCGATACACTTGGGTATACTTTCTCTAAGATAAAACAGTAACTCAAGATGCTTTCAAGAGATTCGCCAAGAAGGCTCGGAATGAATATGATATGACCATCAAGCATGTCAGAAGTGATAATGGCACTGAGTTCAAAAATACTCATATTGAGGATTTTCTCGATGATAATGGTATTACTCATGAATTCTCTGCTGCCTAGACTCCCCAGCAAAATGGAGTTGTAGAACGAAAGAATAGAACTCTCATTGAAATGGCAAGAACAATGCTCAGTGAGTACAAAACTCCTATTTGCTTCTGGGCTGATGCAATTAATACTGCTTGTCATATTGTGAATCATGTTTATCTTCACAAGTTCCTTAAGAAAACTTCATATGAGCTTATTACTGGCAAGAAACCAAATGTTTCTTATTTGCGTGCTTTTGGTGCACCATGCTACATTCGTGATATGAATCACAGTTCTAAGTTTGCACCCAAAGCACATGAAGGTTTTCTTCTCGGTTATGGCTCAAACTCGCAAACTTATCGAGTCTTTAACTCTCACCACGGGAAAGTTATGGAAACGGTAAATGTGCTGTTTGATGAATCTAACGGCTCCCAAAAGGAGCACCTGCCAAATGTGATGGATGAACCTCCGATTTCTGAAGCTATTCAACAAATGGCCATTGGAGATGTCAGACCCGTCGAAGCAAATGCCCCAGACTCTTCCGCTGATGATGCTGATGATTATTGAAGAAGAACTCATCAAGTTCATGCCGATGAAAATGCCAATGCCAACAACAATCAAAATGCCGAGAATAATGGCAATGCTGAAAATAATGGTGATGCCGAAGATAATGGCAATACCGAAGAAAATGGCAATCCCGATGATAATGCAAATGGCGAAGATAATGCCAATCCTGATGCAAATGCTGAGAACACCAATATGCTCAGCCGAATGCAAGTCCTCCCCTCCGATGAGTGGCAAATCGAGTGGACGCTGACTTAATTCTCGATGACATAAACAATCTAGGTCCAAGTCCTTCAACTCGTTCACGCACTCGTTTGGCTAACTTCTGTGGAAGTTTCTCGTTTGTCTCTATTTCAGAACCGACAAAATATGATGAGGTAATGACTGATCCTGATTGGATGAATGCTATGCAAGAAGAATTAGTGTAGTTCAAAATAAATGATGTCTGGGAATTGGTCGATCGACCAAATCCTAAGAAGCATAATGTTATCGGCACTAAATGGATCTTCCATAACAAACAAGATGAGAATGGTGTTGTGGTAAGAAATAAGGCCCGTCTTGTGGCTCAAGGCTATACTCAGGTTGAAGGTATTGATTTCGGTGAAACTTATGCACCTGTTGCTCGCCTTGAGGCAATTCACATTCTCTCGCATATGCCAATTACAATGATATCTTTCTATATCTAATGGATGTGAAAAGTGCCTTTCTCAATGGTAAGATTGAGGAAGAAGTTTATGTTAGGCAGCCACCTGGCTTTGAACATCCTAAGTATCCAAACAAAGTGTACAAGTTGAAAAAGGCTCTGTATGGGCTTAAGCAAGCTCCTCAGGCTTGGTATGATACACTGAAGGATTTCCTGCTTCACAAAGGGTTCAAACCTGGTTCCACTGATTCCACTCTATTCACACGTTCTTACAATGGTGATCTTTTCGTGTGTCAAATTTATGTGGATGATATTATCTTCGGCTGTACTAACAATGCTTGCAGTGTTAAATTTGGGAGAATGATGTCCGAAAAATGTAAGATTTCCATGATGGGTGAACTCAAGTTCTTTCTGTTGGAAATATGCCCTAGAGGCAATAATAAAATGGTTATTATCATATTTCCTTGTTCATGATAAATGTTTATTATCCATGCTATAATTGTATTGAATGGAAACTTAAATACTTGTGTGGATACATAAACAACACCGTGTCCCTAGTGAGCCTCTACTAGACTAGCTCGTTGATCACAGATGGTTAAGGTTTCCTAACCATAGACATGAGTTGTCATTTGATAATGGGATCACATCATTAGGAGAATGATGTGATGGACAGACCCAACCGTAAGCTTAGCATCTGATCGTATCACTAAGTTCAATTTGCGATAGCTTTTCTTATGTCAAGTATCTGTTCCTTAGACCATGAGATCATGCCACTCCCGGATACCGGAGGAATACTTTGTGTGCTATCAAGCGTCACTTCATAACTGGGTGATCATAAAGGTGCTCTACAGGTATTTCCGAAAGTGTTTGTTGGGTTGCATGGATCGAGACTGGGATTTGTCACTCCGTGTGACGGAGAGATATCTCTAGGCCCTCTCGGTAATACAACATCACAAGAAGCTTGCAAGCATGTGACTAATGAGTTTAGTCATGGGATCTTGTATTACGGAATGAGTAAAGAGACTTGCCGGTAACGAGATTGAACTAGGTATGGAGATACCGACGATCGAATCTCGGGCAAGTAACATATCGCCGGACAAAGGGAATTGTATACGGGATTAACTGAATCCTTGACATCGTGGTTCAACCGATAAATATCTTCGTTGAATATGTAGGAATCAATATGGGCATCCAGGTCCTGCTATTGATTATTGACCGGAGAGGTGTCTCGGTCATGTCTGCATGTTCCCGAACCCATAGGGTCGCACGCTTAACGTTCGGTAGCGCTAGGGTAGTATTGAGATATTAATAGTGGAAAGTCCGAAGGTTGTTCGGAGTCCCGGATGGGATCCGGAATATCACGAGGAGCTCCGGAATGGTCCGGAGGTAAAGATTTATATATGGGAAGTGATTTTTTGAGCTGCCGGAAAAGTTCGGGGGTATGCAGGCAATGTACCGGAGGCACCGAAGGGTTCCGGGGGGTCCACCTGCCCCTGGGGCCTACATGGGCTGTAGGGGGGTGCCCTGGCCTGCATGGGCCAGGCGCACCAGCCCCCACACAGCCCATGCGGCAGGGGTTGGTAAAACCCTAGGGTGGAGGCGCCTCCACCTATCTTGGAGGGCACTCCACCCCTAGGGCTGCCGCCCCCTCCCTTGGAGGAGGGGCTAGGGCTGGGAGCCCCCCTCCCTCACCCCTATATATAGTGGGGAGGCGCAGGGGGGGTTGCACCCTTCCACCCTTGCCCATTGGCTCTCCCATATCCTCCTCGTCTTCCGTAGTAGAGCTTAGCGATGCCCTGCTGCTGTTCCGCTGCCACCACCACCACCACCTCGCCGTTGGGCTGGTCCCGATCTCATCTACCTCCTCTCCCTCACTTGCTGGATCAAGAAGGAGAGGACGCCATCGAGCTGAACATGTGCTAAACTCGGAGGTGCCGTCCGTTCGGCGCTAGATCGGATTGGATCGTGATTGGATCGCGAAGAGTACGACTACATCAACCACGTTATATACGCTAATGCTTTCGGTCTACAAGGGTACGTAGACACACTCCCCTCTCGTTGATATGCATCTCCTAGATTAGATCTTGGGTGTTTCATAGGAAATTTTTTGATTTTCATGCAACGTTCCCCATCAGTGGCTTCAGAGCTAGTGTCTATGCGTAGATGTATATGCACGAGTAGAACACAAAGAAGTTGTGGGCGTTGATGTTCAGATTGCTTATCTCCTTTGTCATATTTGGATTTGGCGGTATTGTGGGATGAAGCGGCTCGGACCAACCTTACTTGTCCTCGCACAAGAGACCGGTTCCACTGACTGACATGCAACTTGTATTGCATAAAAGTGGCTGGCGGGTGTCTGTCTCTCCCACTTTAGTTGAATCTGATTCGACAACTTCGGTCCTTGTAGAAGGTTAAAAGGCAACTTGTATATCACCGTTGTGGCTTTGTGTAGGTAAGAACGGTTCTTATTTGATGCCCATAGCAGCCACGTAAAATTTTGCAAGAACAAAGTAGAGGACATCTAACTTGTTTTTGCATGGCATGTTGTGATGTGGTATGGCCAAAAACGTGATGTGATATATGTTGATGTATGAGATGATCATGTTTTGTAATAGGTTCACAACTTGCATGTCGATAAGTACGGCAACCGGCAGGAGCCATAGGGTTGTCTTTAATTTATTGTATGACCTACGTGTCAATCATTAAACGCCATGTAATTGCTTTACTTTATCGCTATGAGTTAGCAATAGTCGTAGAAGCAATAGTTGGCGGAGACAACCACATGACAACACGATGATGGAGATCATGGTGTCATGCCGGTGATGATGGAGATCGTGCCAGTGCTTTGAAGATGGAGATCAAAAAGCACGAGATGATAATGGCCATATCATGTCACATATTGATTGCATGTGATGTTTATCTTTTATGCATCTTATTTTGCTTAGGACGACGGTAGCATTAAAAGATGATCCCTTCACAATTAATTTCAAGATAAAAGGTGTTCTCCCTAAGTATGCACCATTGCGAAAGTTCATCGTTTCGAAGCACCTCGTGATGATCGGGTGTGATAGACTCTATGTTCGCATACAGTGGGTGTAAGCCAGTTTTACACGTGCGGAATACTTGGGTTAAACTTGACGAGCCTAGCATGCACAGACATGGCCTCGGAACACGGAGGACCGAAAGGTCGAACATGAGTCATATAGTAGATATGATCAACATGGAGATGTTCACCATTGATGACTACCCCATCTCACGTGATGATCGGACATGGGTTAGCTGATTTGGATCATGTAACACTTAGACAACTTGAGGGATGTTGATTTAAGTGGGAGTTCACTAGTAATTTGATTAACTGAACCAATTATAATGAACATAGTCTAAAATACCTTTGCAAATTTATGTTGTAGATCAATGGCTCGCGCTGTAGCTCCCCTGAATTTTAATGCGTTCCTAGAGAAAGCAAAGTTGAAAGATGATGGAAGCAACTATGCGGACTGGGTCCGTAATCTGAGGATTATCCTCACTTCTGCACAGAAGGCTTATGTCCTTGATGCACCGCTCGGTTCGCCACCCCCTCCAGCATCATCTGTGGATGTTGTGAATGTCTGGCAGGCACGTGTTGATGACTACTCGATAGTTCAGTGCGCCATGCTTTACGGCTTAGAACTGGGGCTCCAAAGACGTTTTGAGCACCATGGAGCATATGAGATGTTCCAGGAGCTAAAATTGGTATTTCAAGCTCACGCCCGGGTCGAGAGGTATGACGCCTCCGACAAGTTCTTTAGCTGCAAGATGGAGGAGAAAAGCTCTGTTAGCGAGCACGTACTCAAAATGTTTGGGTACTTCAACCGCTTGAATCAGTTGGGAGTTAATCTTCCGGATGAAGTAGCGATTAACAAAGTTCTTCAGTCACTGCCACCAAGCTACAAGGGCGTCGTGATGAACTATAACATGCAAGGGATGGAGAAGATGATCCCTGAGCTTTTCGCGATGCTTAAGACCGCGAAAGTAGAAATCAAGAAAGAGCATCAAGTGTTGATGGTCAAAAAGACCACTAGTTTCAGGAAAGGCAAGGGAAAGAAGGGAAACTTCAAGAAGAATGGCAAGCCAGTTGCCGCTCCAGTGAAGAAACCCAAGGCTGGACCCAAACCTGAGACTGAGTGCTTCTATTGCAAGGGAAATGGCCACTGGAAGTGGAACTACCCCAAGTACTTGGCAGATAAGAAGGCTGGCAACGTCAACAAAGGTATATTTGATATACATGTTATTGATGTGTACCTTACTAGTGCTCGCAGTAGCGCCTGGGTATTTGATACTGGTTCGGTTGCTCATATTTGTAACTCAAAACAGGAGCTGCGGAATAAACGGAGACTAGCTAAGGACGAGGTGACGATGCGCGTCGGAAATGGTTCCAAGGTTGATGTGATCGCCGTCGGCACGCTCCCTCTACGTCTACCTTCGGGATTAGTTTTAAACTTGAATAATTGTTATTTGGTGCCTGCGTTGAGCATGAACATTATATATGGATCTTGTTTATTGCGAGACGGTTATTCATTTAAATCCGAGAATAATGGTTGTTCTATTTATATGAGTAATATCTTTTATGGTCATGCACCCAATGTGAATGGTTTATTCTTATTGAATCTCGATGGTAGTGATACACATGTTCATAATATAGATGCCAAAAGATGCAAAGTTAATGATGATAGTACCACATACTTGTGGCACTGCCGCTTAGGTCATATTGGTGTAAAGCGCATGAAGAAACTCCATGCTGATGGACTTTTGGAATCACTTGATTATGAATCATTTGAAACATGTGAACCGTGCCTCATGGGCAAGATGACTAAAACCCTGTTTTCCGGCATAATGGAGCGGGCAAGTGACTTATTGGAAATAATACATACCGATGTATGCGGTCCAATGAGCGTTGAAGCACGCGGTGGATATTGTTATTTTTTGACTTTCACAGATGATTTGAGTAGATATGGGTATATTTACTTAATGAAACACAAGTCTGAAACATTTGAAAAGTTCAAGGAGTTTCAGAGTGAAGTAGAAAATCATCGTAATAAGAAGATAAAATTTCTATGATCTGATCGTGGAGGTGAATATCTGAGTTATGAGTTTGGCATGCATTTAAAACAATGTGGAATTGTTTCACAACTCACGCCACCTGGAACACCACAGCGTAATGGTGTGTCCGAACGTCGTAATCATACTCTATTAGATATGGTGCGTTCTATGATGTCTCTTACCGATTTGCCACTATCATTTTGGGGTTATGCATTAGAGACAGCCGCATTCACTTTAAACAGGGCACCGTCTAAATCCGTTGTGATGACACCGTATGAACTATGGTTTGGCAAGAAACCTAAGCTGTGGTTTCTTAAAGTTTGGGGATGAGACGCTTATGTCAAGAGGCTTCAGCCTGATAAACTTGAACCCAAAGCGGAGAAGTGCGTCTTCATAGGATACCCTAAAGAGACAATTGGGTATACCTTCTATCACAGACCCGAAGGCAAGATCTTTGTTGTTAAGAATGGATCCTTTCTGGAGAAGGAGTTTCTCTCGAAAGAAGTGAGTGGGAGGAAGGTAGAACTTGACGAGGTTATCAAACCTTCTCTGGAATTGGAAAGTAGCGCAACATAGAAAGATGTTTCTGTGATGCCTTCACCGGCTAGAGAGGAAGCTAATGATGATGATCATGAGTCTTTGAATCAAGCTACTACTGAACTTCGTAGGTCGACCAGGACACGTACTGCACCTGAATGGTACGGTAATCCTGTCTTGGACGTCATGTTGTTAGACAATGATGAACCTACGAACTATGAGGAAGCGATGATGAGCCCGGATTCCGACAAATGGCTGGAAGCCATGAAATCCGAGATAGGATCCATGTACGAAAACCAAGTATGGACTTTGGTGGACTTACCCGATGACCGACATGCCATTGAGAACAAATGGATCTTTATGAAGAAGACGGACGCTGATGGTAATATCACCGTCTATAAAGCTCGACTTGTCACAAAAGGTTTTTGGCAAGTTCAAGGGGTTGACTACGATGAGACTTTCTCACCCGTAGCGATGATGAAGTCCGTTAGGATTATGTTAGCAATTGTCTCATTTTTCGATTATGAAATCTGGCAGATGGACGTCAAAACAGCGTTCCTTAATGGTTTCCTTAAGGAAGAGTTGTATATGATGCAACCGGAAGGTTTTGTCGATCCAAAGGGTTCTAACAAGGTATGCAAGCTCCAGCGATCCATCTATGGACTGGTGCAGTCATCTCGGAGTTGGAATATACGCTTTGATGAGGTGATCAAAGCTTTTGGTTTTATACAAACTTATGGAGAAGCTTGTATTTACAAGAAAGTGAGTGGGAGCTCTGTAGCATTTCTAATACTATATGTGGATGACATATTATTGATTGGAAATGATATAGAATTTCTGGAAAGCATAAAGGGTTATTTGAACAAGAGTTTTTCAATGAAAGACCTGGGTGAAGCTGCTTACATATTGGGCATCAAGATCTATAGAGATAGATCAAGACGCCTGATAGGACTTTCACAAAGCACATACCTTGACAAGATTTCGAAGAAGTTCAAAATGGACCAGTCAAAGAAGGGGTTCTTGCCTGTGTTGCAAGGTGTGAAGTTGAGTAAGACTCAAAGCCCGACCATGGAAGAAGAAAGAGAAAGGATGAAAGTCGTCCCCTATGCCTCAGCCATAGGCTCTATAATGTATGCCATGCTGTGTACCAGACCTGATGTGTGCCTTGCCATAAGTCTGGCAGGTAGGTACCAGAGTGATCCAGGAGTAGATCACTGGACAGCGGTCAAGAATATCCTTAAGTACCTAAAGAGTACTAAGGAAATGTTTCTCGTTTATGGAGGTGATAAAGAGCTCGTCGTAAAGGGTTGCGTTGATGCTAGCTTTGACACTGATCCGGATGACTCTAAGTCTCAAACCGGATACGTATTTATTTTGAATGGTGGAGCAGTTAGTTGGTGCAGTTCCAAGCAGAGCGTCGTAGCGGGATCTACATGTGAAGCGGAAATATAGCTGCTTCAGAAGCAGCGCAGGAAGGAGTCTGGATGAAGGAGTTCATGTCCGATCTAGGAGTGGTACCTAGTGCATCGGATCCTATGACTCTCTATTGTGACAGCACTGGCGCCATTGCCATTGCCAAGGAGCCAAGGTTTCACAAGAAGACCAAGCATATCAAGCACCGCTTCAACTCCATTCGTAATTACATTAAGGATGGAGACATAGAGATTTACAAAGTACATACGGATCTGAATGTGGCAGACCCGTTGACTAAACCTCTTCCACGAGCAAAACATGATCAGCACCAGAAGTCGATGGGTGTTAGATTCATTACAATGTAAACTAGATTATTGACTCTAGTGCAAGTGGGAGACTGTTGGAAATATGCCCTAGAGGCAATAATAAAATGGTTATTATCATATTTCCTTGTTCATGATAAATGTTTATTATCCATGCTATAATTGTATTGACTGGAAACTTAAATACATGTGTGGATACGTAAACAACACCGTGTCCCTAGTGAGCCTCTACTAGACTAGCTCGTTGATCAAAGATGGTTAAGGTTTCCTAACCATAGACATGAGTTGTCATTTGATAACGGGATCACATCATTAGGAGAATGATGTGATGGACAGACCCAACCGTAAGCTTAGCATCTGATCGTGTCACTAAATTCAATTTGCGATAGCTTTTCTTATGTCAAGTATCTGTTCCTTAGACCATGAGATCATGCCACTCCCGGATACCGGAGGAATACTTTGTGGGCTATCAAACGTCACTTCGTAACTGGGTGATCATAAAGGTGCTCTACAGGTATTTCCGAAAGTGTTTGTTGGGTTGCATGGATCGAGACTAGGATTTGTCACTCCGTGTGACGGAGAGATATCTCTGGGCCCTCTTGGTAATACAACATCACAAGAAGCTTGCAAGCATGTGACTAATGAGTTTAGTCATGGGATCTTGTATTACGAAACGAGTAAAGAGACTTGCCGGTAAAGAGATTGAACTAGGTATGGAGATACCGACGATCGAATCTCGAGCAAGTAACATATCACCGGACAAAGGGAATTGTATACGGGATTAACTGAATCCTTGACATCGTGGTTCAACCAATAAAGATCTTCGTTGAATATGTAGGAATCAATATGGGCATCCAGGTCCCGCTATGGATTATTGACCGGAGAGGTGTCTCGGTCATGTCTGCATGTTCCCGAACCCGTAGGGTCGCACGCTTAACCTTCGGTAGCGCTAGGGTAGTATTGAGATATTAATAGTGGAAGGTCCAAAGGTTGTTCGGAGTCTCGGATGGGATCCGGAATATCACGAGGAGCTCCGGAATGGTCCGGAGGTAAAGATTTATATATGGGAAGTGATTTTTTGAGCTGTCGGAAAAGTTCGGGGGTATGCCGGCAACGTACCGGAGGCACTGAAGTGTTCCGGGGGTCCACCGGGGGGTCCACCTGCCCTGGGGGCCTACATGGGCTGTAGGGGGTCGCACTGACCTGCATGGGCCAGGCGCACCAGCCCCCACATAGCCCATGCGGCTGGGGTTGGTAAAACCCTAGGGTGGAGGCGCCTCCACCTATCTTGGAGGGCACTCCACCCCTAGGGCTGCCGCCCCCTCCCTTGGAGGAGGGGCTAGGGCTGGGCGCCCCCCTCCCTCACCCCTATATATAGTGGGGAGGCGCAGGGGGGGCTGCACCCTTCCACCCTTGCCCATTGCCTCTCCCATATCCTCCTCCTCTTCCGTAGTAGCGCTTAGCGATGCCCTGCTGCTGTTCCGCTGCCACCACCACCACCACCTCGCCGTTGGGCTTGTCCTGATCTCATCTACCTCCTCTCCCTTGCTTGCTGGATCAAGAAGGAGAGGATGCCATCGAGCTGAACATGTGCTAAACTCGGAGGTGCCGTCCGTTCGGCGCTAGATCGGATTGGATCGTGATTGGATCGCGAAGAGTACGACTACATCAACCGTGTTATATACGCTAACGCTTTCGGTCTACAAGGGTACGTAGACACACTCCCCTCTCCTTGCTATTTATCTCCTAGATTAGATCTTGGGTGTTTCGTAGGAAAAAATTTGATTTTCATGCAACGTTCCCCATCACTTTCTCGGGTTGCAAATCCGTCAACAGGATAATGGGACTTTTATCTCTCAAGAGAAATATCTGAAGGACTGTCTGAAGAATTTCAAAATGCAAGATTGCAAAGGACTCAAAACTCCTATGCCTACAAATGGTCATCTGGATGCAGATGTGTACGGTAAAGATTTCGATCAAAAATCTTATCGTTCGATGATTGGTTCTTTGCTTTACTTATGTGCTTCCAGACCTGATAATATGTTGAGTGTTTGCATGTGTGCACGTTTTCAAGCTGCACCGAAAGAATCGCATCATCTTGCGGTCAAGCGTATTCTGAGATATTTGGCTCACACCCCCACCTTAGGTTTATGGTATCCTAAGGGAGCGCAGTTTGATCTCGTAGGATATTCAAACTCAGATTATGCAGGTGACCGTGTTGACAGGAAATCTACTTCGGGGACATGTCATTTCCTCGGTAGATCTTTGGTATGTTGGTCTTCGAGAAAGCAAAACTGTGTCTCACTTTCTACCGCCGAGGCTGAATATATTGTTGTTGGTGCCTGTTGCTCTCAATTATTGTGGATGAAGCAGACACTGAAGGATTATGGCATCAAGGTCAAAAATATTCCTCTACTCTGTGATAATGAGAGTGCCATCAAAATTGCACACAATCCAGTGCAGCACTCTCGAACCAAGCATATTGATATCAGGCATCATTTTCTTCGGGACCATGTTCTTCGAGAGGATATTATTATCAGTCACGTCAAGATCGAGAACAATCTTGCCGATATTTTCACCAAGCCTCTCGATGAGAAAAGTTTCTGTGTGTTACGGTGTGAGCTAAATATCCTAGATTCCGCAAACGTGCAATAGGCAGGATGCGGCACCCGTGCTAACACTTCCACATCTTAGAAGGAACGGGTGCACAACACTCGAAGAGTTTGAAAATTTGGACAAAGTGAAAATTTTCTTCCGGAGAGTGAATACATTAACGAAGAACTCGACTAGCCAAGTGCCACGACAAATTGTGCGACGCTTGGGGTCACATAGTTCTTATACGGTGGGTTACGCCACCACCCTTTATTTGGATTTGATTTTGTGTGGTATTTCCTTTCAATCTTTGTTGTTGCGATTTCTAGGACTGTTTTTATTCGTTGCTTGGATTCTGTCCTCTATGCATTTCACTCATAGTTCTCTATCAGGTGTTTGTTTTTCATCTGAGTGAAATGTTTTGGACCACACCATTCTATTCTATCTTACCCATTCTATGCTGGTCCGTTATGAGTGTGCAACTTCATCAGGAGTGATTCTTTATTTGGCATTCTTGGCTACGAGAAAGAATTCACTCCGAAAAAGAATCATTTTTGGCGAAAGCCATCTGAAATTTGGGTTTCCCGCTCTCAAGTTAGGACCACGTCTCATTGCGGTTGCCACGTGCTCTCGCACAACCGCCGCCTTATCTGAACCGTTGAATCCTAAAAGTCCACGAATGGCGACCATTAGATCTGATTCGATGGGAGCGGTTGTTCGTTCTCGCGTATATATACGCCCACCGCTTCCCCAATTATCTCGGTGCCTCCATTCGTCTTCCTCCACCGAAACCCTCGAAACCACTATAGCTCCACCTCGAGCTCGACGACGCCAACCGTCTTCGCCGCTTCGCTGCCGGAAAGAGGTCGCCGGAGTCGTCCATTGCCGCCGCGGTCCATCCGCTTCGCCGCGCCGCCGTAGTTGCTGCTCGTCATCGAGTTTGGGTACGCACAACGTCGAACTTGAGCTTCCGTTCGTTCTCGCTCCTGTTCGTCCGCGGTAATTTCCTCGGATTTTACCGTATTTTACAGATCCACAAACTTTAGGTTAAACTATTGGATGCGGTTTGTAGTTTTTCCTCGCATCTCGTTTCAGATCTAGGGTTTGTATTCTGTCTCGGTAGCTCGAAATAGATAGTTTTCGTATTAGTGAATTTGTCTTCAGATGCACTAGCATGAAACCTATGATATTTCCTTCGACCGAAACTTAATTCAAAGTCTAAGTCTAACTTCTCGGAAAAATGATTTTCTTCGACAAATTTTTCTTAGCACACTCGTAACCCTATCCCTATTTTTCCCTCGCATCTATCTATATTCACAGGGCTATGGATTCAGTCGAAGATTCTGCTAAGCCTACTGGACAGAATGACAGAGGTGAGGATACTGTATTGGGAACAACCGATGAATCAAAAGCTCAGGGCCCAACGGTAGGCCCTTCCAAGTAGAAGCAAAAAAGAACCAAAGAGCCTGCTGAAAAAGATCTTGATGGCAATCCTCCGAAGAAGAGGAGAGGTGGTCGCAAGCCGTATGAAAATTCAACGGAGCTTATGTCTCATGACCGATACAAAACAGTTACCGATGAGACAAGCAGACAGAAGCGAAAGAGACACCAGAAGATTCGGCGCTACTGGGTGACGAAATGGTTCAACTATGAGTTGGTTCATCCTCGGTACGCCAAGAACTTTGCTTTTACTCCACCTTGGGGTGACTGTCATGCTATCTGGCTGTTAAAGACAAATGATCCCAATGAGCGTCCACCTCCTCCTCCCAATCCACATGAATCATCTCTCAAGCGACCTATTGATTATCCTCATGAACTGGCTAAGCATATCAAGAATGCGGAGAAACGAGCCAAAAGAAAATTTAAAGAAGAGGCTCGAGAAAAAGAAAATGTCAGGCTAACCCAGCAAGACTTGGAAAAACGCAAGGCTTTGGGTCTCGATGAGGGCCGCTCAAAGCGAAAATATGACAAGAACAGCTCCAGCTCCTCGAAAAAAAGAGATATGGCCACAAGAAGAAGAAAGAGCGCGCTGAAGCTGCTGATCTTGAATGTTCTTCGGATGACGATGATCCTCCTCGTCCTCTTGAAGAAGTTGAAGCTGTAGTTAGTGATTATGTCAATATCACGTCAGACACCACGCTGCCAGATTTGAAAAAGATTGCTCCTCCTCCTGTCGAGCTGAAGATTAAGCTTCATAAGACCCCTGCCTCCGTCGTCACGATGAAGCAGCATGTCGACACCACCCCCTCGCCCGATGCAATAAACTTGCAAGATCTTGTCGTTGATGCTCCGGTGCGGACTGCCAAGCCTGGAGAGAAAATTCCCAAACTATCGGTGCCGAAGATTTCTGCACCACCTAAACCTGCTGCTGGCAACCCAGAAAAGATTGCTCCCGAAACAAATGTTTCAAAGAAAAATGCTACAAAGTTTGCTTCGAAGCTGTTGCAGCCGTTGGCATCTTTGCCTCCCTCTGCACCAGTTCAGCCCGCTGAAACAAAAATTGCAGAAGCACCTACTAAATGACATGCAGCTCCTCACAACTATGATCACATATTCATCATGGAGCAGCTTGATCGTTTTGTTGAGAATCCTTTCGATGGAGAAGTTGCTGCTCTCCCTGTCCCTTCTGAAGTAATTGAGCAGGCAAGCGTTCTCGTAAATGATCTTTGAGAAGCCGCCGTTGAAATCAATGCTCTCACTACTGAGCACGATGAACTTGATGGTCAGATGAAGGCCACAGCCTCCAAGTTTGTCATCAACGAACTTGAGGTTTCTTATCAGGAGCTAAACAAGACGATCTCCATGCTCCGAAATAAAAGGCTGAGATTCCACTCGGATCTTGACCAAATGGTTCGAAAGATATGCATAGACCATCAAACCAAGACAACCAGATACACTGAGTTAGTCTAAGGGCACATTGATCAAGTAGCTCAACAGCTCAAGAAGAAGAAGTAGTGGACGGAGAGAAAGAACTCTGTGCCATCTCCGCCAACATAAAACACTGCTGCACCTGTTGTCGATAAACAACTCAAGGACGTGGCTCCCGAATCCATTGTGCATGAGGGGCCAGTCGATACAAATCCTATTCCGGAACCAACTACGGTTGCCGAAGCTATTCCTCCACCATGGCCATCTGATGATGTGCGTATGGCTTCCCCCGTCAAGTATGATTCCCCTCCTTTGTCCAAGTCAGTGACCGAAGAAGGTGAAATTCATCAATCTGAGCCAAGTACTCAGCAACAAGAATTACCTGCTACATCATGTATTTTGGATCCTCTAGTGACCGAACAAACCACTGCTGACAAGATTGAGACTCGTGTGTCTCCTTCACCGATGATTATCGCCCAGTCAACTGAGCAGAATGGCGTTGAGCAATCCGCTCGAGCCGAGAAAGAATCACAGGTCCGTGCGCCTGAAGACAAGGAAGCTGAAGCTCAGCAAGCTAAAAAAGAAAAGGCCCTAGTGCCACCGCCTGTTGAGGCCGAACAAGCTCTAAAGGAAAATCAGGAACGGGCCGACGTGCCTCCCACCGAGAAAGTTCAGATGTCTGTTGCAACCATTTCTGCCTCACCAAATGATGGAGCTGGTCCCTCTGAAAGAATTCATCCTACCCAGTCACAGCCAATTCAGTCTGAATGAAACATTGGCTCTATGGTCTATGGCGAGGAATTTCTTTCTGTCGAAGAAGAACTACAATACCCCTATCCCAAAGAGCGCCTACCCATTTTCTCGGATGGTGCTGGTGCCAAAGGACCACTCTTCAATAGAAATGTTCATCGGGAGAAGATGGCATTTTTCAAGACCAGTCCGTATGATGGACATCACACTTCTGAATCCAGTCGCTTCTGGACCCGCGAACAAGCCATCTATTACACTCGTGTGCTATACAATAGCCGTCGGATATTTCCTCACGAATTTCTTGATGTTCCACTGATGAGAAGTATAGAATGCTTTCAGCCAATCCTTCAAGAGCTCGATGATTTTCAACTGACCAAAGTTCTTGAGTTCCAACATCCTTGGAACCGTGAGTGCATTCTTCAGTTCTATGCCACTTTGTATATTTTTGGAAATGAAGACGACTGCACCACATGGATCATGGAGTGGATGACTGAAGGACAGCGGATTAAATGTTTAGCCATGGATTTCGTGCATCATTTCATTTTTCCTCGGTTCGAGAACAATGGGAAGGAAATTCGTGTGCATCGCATTGATGAAGTCACTCCTGAAGAATTTCACTTCACCATGGATCCCGAGAAAGTTGGTGACTACATAGGCTCTCCGCGTCCCGAAAATTTGACCTTCAACAATCAAACTATCTTTCATCTGCTCACATACACCATTTGCCCTTTGGCTGGCACAACTCAAGATGGCACGATCAATGGAGTTCTGCGGAATGCTATTCATGCTATTGCGGGTGGATACATTTTGGACCTCGGAGATATGTTCCTTCGTATATTATTTGATTCGGCTCAATCTATTGCGGGTTGATATATTTTCGGCTTAATCCTACTCAGATGGAAATCAGTCTGCGCACGCAGCAATTGCTTTTGAAGCATATGGCCGAAGATCGCAACGAGAAAGAGCATTTGGCGGCTGAATTGAATTCTCTTCACAATCGTACTCGTCTGCTTCATTTGATCGCCGACGAAAATAAGAAGCGTCTCTGGAAATTGCTTCGGAAGTTCTTCTACGAAAAGAAACTCACTCGTGAAGATCTCAAGTGATATATGATTACATTGATGTTGGGTTCATGGTTGAAGATCTTCAGCAGCGCAGCACACCTCCACTTCCTATTCGTGCTCCGTCGACAGATTTGCTCCAGCTATTGCTTCAAAAGCTACTCGCCGAATTAGAGGCAACCTCACCCACTGTCAAGACTGCCGAAGAGAATCGAGGGCCACCGGTTGAACAAAATGCAGCACCTGATGTACCAACAACCTCTGCTCCGCTGCAAACGGTTGTTCCTGTTGAAGTAGAGAGCGAATCAAAAGAGGAAGAAGAAGAAGAGGTTCCCGTCACTTCTGAAGAAGAAACGGCAGATACGCCAAGCGGTTTCGGCGAAGACACCTCGGGAAATGCTTTGGATTCTTCTGCTCTGCCTGAGTGACTCATGTTCTTTGGTACCTTTTTGACACCTGTTGACAAAAAGGGGGAGAAGACATCGAGTTCTGATAGATTTGCTCATTTTTTGTTGGCTGCGTTTTATCTCGAGTTTACAACACTTGCTTTTTGATCTGATTCTTATCGTGTTGTAAAACTTTCTCATGAACTTCTGGTCTGTAACAATTTAATAACCCCCCTGCTGCATTATATATGTCTCTCGAGAATCTATTTTGCAGGTATTATTATCAGAAGTTATGATTGGATGCACTATATTATTCATGGGTTATTATCTTTCAGTGCAATCCACTATCCTCGAAGATATGAAATGTCTCTCCGTCAAGCCTATTCTAACATATGCAGGATATTGGATTTCAATTATTTCTATCTATGCATACATTTAGGGGCAGCCCATTTTATTTTCGAGATATTCAACACTAGTTACTTCTCGCACGCTACTCCTTGCATATCTATCCTTACTTCGATGTTTATCTGTTTTGTTAACAATCGTCTAAAAAGGGGGAGATTGTTGGTGCAATAATTTGCCTCCTTGTGTTTTGGAAATTGTTGTCAAAAACAGTGAGGGACTAATGTGTTTGCTAGTGCACACAGAGATTATAGGTCCCTGGAGTTGAGAGGAGTTTGGTACAAACTCCGAAGATAATCACCTGCGCTGCAGTGAAGATTATCATCGAAGATTATGCGTGAAGAAGTTGACCCCCAAAAATTGCTGACGTGAAGCATTGCTTCGGTGCATGGTCCGAAGAAATTGACTGCTGCCGAGAAGAATGAAGACGGAGAGAAGACGCAGTTTTTTTTCGTAGTTCATTTTCTCTTTCTTGAGTCATAGGACCACCGTACTATCAAGAGGGGTATAGTGTTCGAAACTTATGTTTCTCTGATGCTAAACCGAAACCTATGTTAGTTGAGAGAAATCTCTTTTGTTCCGAAACAATACTCGCCAGCCAGAGACGTAGTTCTTCTTCGCTGCGAGAGATTTGATTCGGACCAAGGAGTCAGCTTACTTGTTCCTCAACTAAAGTTGCCGGGTGAGTTTGAAATCCGACTGTTGGCAGCGTGTCGGTTGGTCATTGGCTAGTTGTCATGTCCAAAATGGTCTTTTCCCACTCGGGAAGGCCGCGGCTATAAATAGCCACCCCACTCCAACGTGAATCGTTGGCTGCTCCGTGTGATTCTGACAAGATTGTGTGAGCACCCTCTCCCCCGAAAGATTTGAGTTTAAAATCCACCGAGAGAAAAACCCCAGAGCCGAAAAATTAGATAGTGGTTTAGCATCACTGGAATCTAAGGCTAGTATGCTCCGCTTATTACTCTTGAGAGCTGCCAACTCTCTAGACGGTTAGGTGTCAAGTTCTTCAGTGACCAAGAGTAATTGTGGTTCACGAAGAAGAAGTCTGTGAAGGTTATGGAGATCACCTCAAGCATCTACCCTGAGTGATCGGCACTAGTTGACGAACTAGTTGTCGAGGAGAATAGGACGAAGAGAGTTTATCTTCTGTGTTAAATCACAAGTCCCTCCAACCAGGCGTAGCTCTTTTGCAGAAGAGTGAACTGGTCGAACAAATACCTTGTCGCCATCGAGCACTTCTTAACCCTATTTATCTTCGATAGTTTATCTTCGGTTAAGTTTCAGCCATGTGATTTATGTTCAGTATCTGCCTCTGATTTCCTTCGGTAGTTTTCATTCGTAAGACTTGTCTCTGTTCTGTTTACTTCCCGCTGCTGTGCTCTGAGGGATTTGAAGTTTCTCGAAAGAAATTTTAAATCTCCCATTCACCCCCCACCCTCTGGTTGACATACTTCGTTCCTACAATGGTGATAAGTTACATGTCCTCGTCCTCCACGATGCCGGCTTGACTATGTGGACGAAGGGCGTGACGGCGAGCTCCGAGCCTTCGTCTTTAGCGGCGTCTGTCCGGGCCGACGAAGTAGACAACGGGCTACGTGATGGCGAGCTCCGTGTTGTCGTCCTCCGCCAGTGTCACGGCGTGATGAAGTAGGCGATGGGTGTGAGCGAGATCCGCATCATTGCTTCCGAGGCGTCCGACCCGGTGGAGAGGTTGAGAGTCGGATGTCGTCGACCGGCGCGATGACGTGTGGACGTAGCCGATTCTGTTTATTGTAACAACATTTCATGTATAAATATTGTCTATGTTAAGATTTCAACCAGGCTATCTTTCGTCCCAGTTGTGCTATTGGCGTGATGAATATTTGCATTTAGGCAGTCAACCTCTAAAACGAGGCATTTCTTCCTTTTTTTAAGTTTTCTCTTTGTTTCTTTTGTCAATTAGGCCTTTCCAAATTTCCGTTTAATTATAGTGCTAATTTGTTTATCTTCAACAGTGGAAAGACCTTTTGAAGACGAAAAAACTGATATCAAGAGCACGAAAAATGAAGCGCCGGTGTGATTGTTGCAAAAGTCTTTATATCAGCCCTGTTCCACATTGTTTTACCACTCAATGACCCGGACCCGGACGCATTTCGACATGTACCCTTCTCACTCTCTTTTTCATCAGCTACATCTATATCCCTACTTTTCCTTTCCATATAACCGAGTGCAATCAATGAACGTAGCCATTTGGTCAAAGCCAGTAAACAAACCCATCAGCTAGAGAAGCAAATGCAAGGACTTCATCAATCCGTTAAATAGACGATAAACTTTCACACCATTGGCTCTCTGTCGAATCCACTATCTTCTATTTTCTCATGAAAAAAGCAACATAGACACACACACGGGCTTTCCGACGGGCGCGGTGTGTCGCTGCGCCTTTGCTTGCTAGTCAAGGTAGTAAAAGAGGGAGGTATTACCTCGCGGGAGACACACGCTAGGCTTGGTCCATTTAAGGCTCGCTGTGACCGTATCGCCTCAGTGATTCCTATTTACCGCGTGCCGCGGCTAATAGCGCTCAAACTGGCAACACCTGTGGAGAAGAAGCGACGCTACATTGGCCATCCCATTTGCGGCTTTTGCTGTTTGTTTCTTCATGGTTTTGGGAAGGTTGTAGAACCTTTCCCGAACCGATTTTTTTTTCTGTTTTTCTATGTTTTCCTCTGTGGTTTTTTTTTGTTTTGTTTTCCTTCTAGTTTTTCATTTTCATTTTCATTTTCATTTTTCCTTTTTCTTTCTTTTCTTTTTTTCAATTCATGAATATTTTTTTCAAATTCGGGAACATTTTTTGAATCTACAAATTTGTTTTGAAATTGACAATAACTTTTGAAATTCATTGACATTTTTTGAATCAACGAACATGTTTTCAGTCCACAGACATTATTTAGAATTTTGGAACACTTTTGAAATTCAAGGGCTTTTTTGAATTCAGAAACATTTTAAATCCGTGAACTTTTTTAAAAATTCAAGAACATTTTTCGAAATTCATGATTGTTTAATCCACGAATAATTTTTGAATTCGTGAACATTTTTGAATTGGCAGTTTTTTTTAATTTCGTGAACTTCTTTAAATTAAGGAACATTTTTTGAAATTCACAAACAATTTTTGAATTCGCGGATTATTCTATGAAATTCATGAATATTTTTTGAATCTAGGAACGTTCTTTGAAATTTCCAAACAAATTTTAAATTTGTGGACATTGTTTGAAATTCATGAATTTTTTTTGAATTTGCCAACATTTTTTGAGTTCATGAACTTTATTTGGGTTCCCGAACATTTTTTAAATTGGCGGACATTTTTCAAATTCAGAACTTTTTCTGTAATATGAAAACCTTTTTTAAAATTCCAAACATTTTGTAAATTTTGAAAGTACTTAATAGGAAACCAGCCAAAAAATATAAATCTGACTGCAAATCTTGTTTTTGCAAAACAAATAACTAAAAAATCGACTGAAAAAAAAACACCATAGAAGCTCGAGGTTGTGCTTGCTATCTACATTTTTTTGCAAAAAAAAGAAGCTCGGTGTGGATTGCCTCTGACTCACTTAAAGTGTGACCGAAGCCCGGCGACTATATCTCGCTTACAGCGAGTCGTACGATACGCTCGCTTTAAGCTTTCTCCTATGTGCTACAGTATTTGGGCCGGCCCATTTTTGCGTGTCCGTTTGCTCTATTGGTCGCTCGATGGCCGCGTTCGCTCTGGTTTTCTTCGAGGTTTTTTTTTCGGTTTTCTTTTTTCATCGTTGCTCTGGGAGCGCTTATGAGTCGCTTATAGCGAGACCGAAGAAGTTCTCGCTGAAGGAGCACCCTCCCAGCCGCATGTAATGGCCGACACAACTTTCAGGTATTTCCTTTTTGTTCGTTTCTTCATTCTTTCGTTTTTTTTGTTTTACTTTGTTTATATTTTCAATACATGTATTCCAAAACTTAGTTTACTTCAAAAAATTTAAAACTGAGAATTTGAAAAATGTTAAGGCAGTGTAATTGTTTTCTTAGCATAACTTAAAAAATGTAGATAGCTTTAAAAAAAAAAAGCTTGTGACATTTAAAAAATGTTCACACATTTCAAAAACATGTATATGGAATTTTTTTAAAAATGTTTATACAATGTACAAACATGTTCGTGTAATTCAAAAAAAATGTTACACGTTTATAAAAAAAATGATTCGGATGTACTCTCTCGGTTCGCAAATATAAGATGTTTCAATTTTTTTTAAATCGGATGTATATAGACATGTTTTAGTGTGTTTATTCACTCATTTCAGTCCATATGTAATCCATATTGAAATATCCAAAACATCTTATGTTTGTGAATGGAGGGAGTATAAGAAAAATGTACAATATGTATGAAAGTAATAGACATCAAAACATATATTTGTAAAAATGTGTACGAAAAAACCAAAAATGTAAGAAAACGAAAATAAAAAAAACTCCAAAGAAAACCAGAGCGAACGCAGCCATCGAGCGACCGAGCGAGTGAATGTTAAGGCGAGCGTATCGTACGACTGGCTATAAGCGAGATATAGTTGCCAGGGGAGGTTGTGCGTTTGGACACTATGCACCACGGTAAGCGCAGTTAAGTTTCTATAACTCGCTTTCTGTGAACTGTAGGTAGCACATGGGCTAGGTCCGGCGGCCATGGAGATCACTAGTCTGTTTTTTCCATTGCTAGTTTAGAGCGTAGCAGTTAAATTTGGTAAGATCTGTTGGTTTTTTTCCCTTTTATTTTTAAGTTTTTATCACACTTTTATTTTCTATTTCATTCTTTTTAAATGAATCTAATTTATAAAATACAAAGTGAAAATTTAATTCATGGTGTATTTTAAATTATTCACCATGTATTTAAAAAATGTTCAATATGTATTTTAAATTTTCATCATATATTGGAAAATTACACCAATTATTCAAAATCATGTTCATCGCATATTTAGAAGACAAATTGTTTGTATCTAAAAATGTTCATCACGAATAAAAAAATGTTCATGACGTAATTGAAAATTTTCACCGGGCATTTACAAAATGTTCGTCGCCTATTGGAAAATTCTTCATCAACTATTCAGAAAATACTCATCACCTATTTGTAACGTATTAGTCAGATATTTAAAAACTGTTCATTATGTATTGGAAAATTTTCATGGGCTTTGCAAAATGTTCATCGCATATTTGGTAAAAATGTTCATCGTGTATTTAAAAGTTGTTCACAATGTATTAAAAAATGTTCATCCTATATTTGGGAAAATGCTTGTACTGCAGCTAAAACGTGTTCACCGTGTGTTAGAAATTGCTCATTTTTATTAAAAAAATGTCTGTATAATTTAAAAGTTTTCATATATTTTTGAAAATGTTCATATAATTTCTAAAAATTGTTGACATAGTTTTTAAAAATGCCCATGCAATTTTTCAGAACGTACAATTTATTTTAGAAAACAATAGTACATTTTAAGTAATGTCTGCGTTAGTTTTGAACATAAATTAAAAAATAAGAAAATGATTTAAGTAAAAGGAAAGAAAAACATGTGTAATGAAAAAAAAAGGAAAAACATGAAAAGGTAAGGAAAAAAAGAGAAAGGAAAAGAAAAGGCCAGGGTAGACAGAAGAAAAGAAAAAATATCATAGCAAAACCAACAAAAAGGACCACATAAAAAACAGATCCGAAAACCAGCAATAAAAAGTTTGGAAAAACCGGCGAAGCTGGTGGGCCCATACTCACCATATCTGTAGGCGGGATTTAGCTTTTGCGATACACGATACATAGCATCTGCCGAGCGGTGCTGCGGTGCGCGCTGTCCTGAGCTCTGGCGGTAGGCGGCCACTAGTAGCAGCAGGCCTTAGGCCGGTACTGCAAACTACTCCCTCAGTAAACAAATATAAGACGTTTTAGGTCACTACAGTTCCCTTGTTCCTAGCCCTAAAAAAAGTTCCCTCATTCCTTAGAATAAAAATATCAGTTCCCTAAAAAAACTATTCTCCTGCTTTGGCCTGCATAAAAATTGCTTGAGAATGCAGCTGTTGCACATAACCAACAAAATGGGAACGCCCACCCTTGGTTTAACTCACTCGTGCGCAGGAAAATAAAAATGCAGCAAGTTGAGAGTACTCTGTCGAAGCACAAATTCATTTTCTGCCATAGGATTGAAACTTTAAGCGGCAGAGCTAAACTCTGTTACGATCGCACTGCAAACAGCTCACCGGAACCACTCTCATAACCTCCAGGAATAGATCTCACAGTGTCCAGGAACAAATATCACAACCATAGGAACTTACAAGGGAGGGATGAATTCAAACGAGAGAGAGGAGGAGGAGGAGCGGCCCTTGCCAGGGTCCGGCCGTTTCAAATTCATGATCCGCCAGGATGCCCAGTACATTACACATATGCCTATTTATCTCACACCCAATCTACCCGCTTAGGCTTCATGAACTGTGGAGAGACGGCCAGGAGCTCTGAGTGGGCTGAATTAGAAGAAACAGCAAGGAGATTAGGCCTCATGTCACTGGTACTGCAACTGTGGCAACATATCAGTAATCTCATATTGCTAAAAACAAGTCAATAACAGGATCAGCAAGATAGTTGATGTTCAAAACTTGAAAGCAGTGTATTGTGCAGATACTAATTTTCATGTGGTCATGAATTTTCTCTCTAAATTTCAACTGGCCAAATCATATAGAAACCGGTATCTTCTCTGTTAATCTGAATTGATATGACTGAACCTGAGTTTTCTCTCTGGATTTCAACCAACTAAACTTCAGACAACCTTGTAGCATCTGTAAACAGGCTGATTAATCCATCAGGCACAATGCAACAACTACTTTTACTTGCTTATATCTAATAGTAATACAGGAGTTCAAACAAATGTCATCTAAGCAGATTAGCAGCAGTTTCAGTGCACTGACGTGGAAGCTGCAGTTGAGTCGCAAAGAACCATCATGATGCCGCCATGCCGGGAGATCAAATGCGATCAAGAAACAGGGGTGGCAAGTGGCAACCAAGAAGTGCAAATCTGGCAAGAACAGAGCCAGGAAACACAAATTAGGGAAGAATCAAGAAGCGGGCATGGCGGACTCACCCCAGTCGTACGTGGAAGGCGAGGCGTGCCCTCCATGGCGGGGCTGGGCTCCACGACCCAGTGCAGCATCGTGCCGAGGTTGTCGATGTCGTCGACGCTGACGCCATTGTTCCAGAGCAGGACGTAGTTCCCGGAGTCAGCCCCGACATCCTAGCGCATGATGGCCTCCACCTCCGGCTGCTCGTAGTCTCGCTGCTCAGCGCGGAAGCCGCAGTGGCCGCGCGGCGCCCGCACGTCCGTGGTTGCGCTGTGGAGGAGCACGTATTGGGCATCGTCATCACCGTGGTAGATGTGCACCGCACACGCCGCGGTCATCGATGCATGGCACCAGCATAGGGAGACGCCGTCGCCATGGCCGTCCTCGTCGGCGTGCATGTACTTGTCGTGCGCTCCGCAGGCCGCAGCCGCACGTTGTGGCCGTCCTGAAACTGGTCCATTGGTCGCCGACGCTGGAGCAGAGGCGTGGGGCGCTGCGCGGTGGAGAGGGAGGTGGGGAGGATGGTTTCTTGGCGTTCCGGCGAGGAGGGGGGGGGGGGGCAGCGGAAGCTATTGGTTGAGACGGTGGCCAAGGCAGAGTACTTCAAGGCGGCTGACGCCGTCGCCGATCAGCTTTCAGCGCTAGTGGGCTTGCAGGCCGGGCCTCAGAAAATACGTCCCATAGCCCACACAAGTTAGATCCAGCACGGTAAACGCGCGAAGACTATATCTCGCTCAACGCGAGTACAA
Organism: Elymus sibiricus; assembly: GCA_039707655.1. Lineage (NCBI taxonomy): Eukaryota > Viridiplantae > Streptophyta > Magnoliopsida > Poales > Poaceae > Elymus > Elymus sibiricus. Next base: position 372,297,509 of record CM077664.1, on the reverse strand, counting down.
CTTCCTTCTCGCTGAAGGATTTCCCATTACCTGTATCTACTGGGCCGGCCTATTTTCGGCTTTTTTTTTTCGCTCGCGGCGTTTCATTAGAATTCGCTAGTTCCGTTCGCTCGGTTTTGGTGGGTTTCCTTCGCTAGGTTTTTTTTTTCTGTTTTCTTTTCGTTTTCTCTTTCTATTTTCTTTTAATTTTTTCTATTTCTTCATCCTTTTTTGTTTTTCTTTGTTTTTCATCGGTTTTCTTTGTTTATTTCACGGTTTTTTCTTTGCTTTCTTCTTTTTCTTAGTTTTTCTCCGTTTCTTTCTCAGTTTGCACTGGTTTTTTTTTTCTTTCTTCATTTTTCTTTGTTTCTTTCTTGGTTTTCAGCGTTTTTCTTTGTTTTTTTCTTGGTTTTCATTGCTTCCATGCTTTTGCAATGGTTTTCTTCGGTTTTTATTTTCTTTTTTGGGTTTCTTTGTTTTTCTTTACCGGTTTTTATTAGGTTTCTTCGTCTTCCTTTGTCGATTTTCATCGGTTTCTTTTTTTTTCAAGACATGACAACTTTTTTTAGTACACATTCATCATTTTTCGTACACATCAGAAACATATTTTATATACACGTTTAACTTTTTTAAATACATGATTAATTTTTTATAAAAACTAATATTTTTTATGTCTACTTTTTTTCATACACATTGTACATTTTTCATATATATCTAATACATTTTTAATACATATTTAACATTTTTTAAATACAAGATTAATAATTTTTGAATACATGGTCAACATTTTTCAATACACGGTCGACATTTTTTCATACACAGTGTACATTTTTTTGTATACATCAGGAAAAAATTTATATACATGTTAATATTTTTAAATATAGAATTAATTTTTTTAATATATGTATTTTGATGTCTACTTTTATTTAATGTACGTTGTACATTTTTCATATACACTTGAAACATTTTTTTATGCATGTTTAACATTTTTTAAATACATGATCAACATTTTCCCATATACATTGTTTGTTTTGTCTATATTTTTTCGTATGCATGACAATTTTTTTTTCTATACACATTTAACATTTTTCAAATGCTTGATTACCATTTTTCAAATATTGAATTAACATTTTTTTAAATACATGATCAATTCTTTTCATATGTATTGTATATTTTTTGCATACATTTTTCTTATACACGAGAAACATTTTCTCAATACACATTTAGCATTTTTCAAATACTTGGTTAACATTTTTTCAAATGTTTTCTGTAAAGTGTTTTTTGTAATATATATTTAGAATATTTGGAAGTATAAACAAAAATAATAAATGAAAGCAAAAAACAAAAACAAAAATGTGAAAAAAAAAGAAAAAATGCAGTGGCCTGTGGTCTCCCGTGCGCTGGACCGGCCCATTTAGGGAGACGCCTGACGCGAGAGCACGCTAGGTCTTGCTGCATGCGAGACATAGCGCTGGCCCGGTAAACGTCTGCAATTGCTATGTATGGCCCGTACAGGCGCTACAGCACCAAACCGGCCCGTTTTGGCGCGTTTGTTCTCTGGCGCGCTGTCGTGGGCACATTCGCTTCGCCCGGTCGATCGTTTCTTTGGTTTTCTTTTTTCTTTTTTTCTTTTTTCGTTTTCCTTCGTTTTTTTGTTTTCTTTGCTTTTATTTGTTTCTTCCTTCTATCTGTTTTCTTTGGTTCTTCTTCGTATTTTTTTCATTTTTCATTTTTTTATTTTTTTTTGGTTTTCTTTGTTTCTTTCATCGGTTTTCACCGATTTTCTCTAGTTTTCTTCGATTTTTCCCTTTTTTTCCTTTTTCCTTTTTATTTTTTCAACACATGTCTACATATTTCATACCCATTGTATATTTTTTCGTATACATTAGGAACATTGTTTTACACACGTTTAACATTTTTCAAATACATGATTAACATTTTTCTAATATACGTTTTGATGTCGATTTTTTCATACATGTTGTACATTTTTGCGTACATATAAACATATTTTTATAAATATTTCACATTTTTCAAATATATTTTTCCAAAATACATGCTTTGAACATTTGTTTTGAATACATGTTAAACATATTTTTAAATACACATTGGAACATTTTTTTCAATGATAAAAATATTTTTTTCTGAACTATGCAATTTTTTTTACGATGTACAAATGGTTTTTTGAAAATTTCCCTAACACATTTTTTGAAACTTGTGAACATTTTCTTAAATGTAATATACATTTTTTTAATGTACGAATCATTTTTTTTGAATTACACGATCCTTTTTTTATAATGTATGAACATTTTTGGAACACATAATTAACATTATTTGTACACATGATTAACATTTTTTTAGTTTTTTTTATTCACATTGTATATTTTTCGTTTAAATGAAAAACATTTTTCTATACACGTTTAACATTTTTTAAATGCAATATTAACAATTTTTTCAAATTGTATGTAAAATATTTTTGTAATATATATATCTAGAATATTTCAAAATATAGACAAAGTAAAAAATAAAGAAAAACACAAAACAAAAATGTGAATAAAAAACGGAAGAAAAAACAAAACAAAAAAAGTAACATGACGTCAGCAGGCGAGCCGTGGCTACTAGGCCGGCCCAATAAGTGCTCCCATGTAGGCGAGCCATGGTAGGGCTAGCAGCGGGCAGCACATAGCCGCTCCCGTAAACGTCTACAGAGGACCGCTCTGTTTCTCAACGAAAAAAAATATTGTGTTTACTTTTTTTTCCTCAAGAAAAAGGCTCTCCTTTCATGCTTTACAAAAAAAAAAAAAAATCTTCCGTAGCCGGGAGCCCATGTGTCGGCTGACCATGTCTTCAAATCTGGCCAGATGGTTGCCAAGGGGCTAGAACAGAGCTAGAAAAATTATAGCAAGGGGTTCCGGTTTTAATCACCCGTCAAGCCAAATACTCCCTCCGTTCCTTTATATAAGGTGTATTTGTTTTTACAAAAAATTCCACATTGTAAGGTGCATTTCTCTTTTCCTTTCAGTTTTTCGTGCGTACCCTTCCACCATCCATTACCTGCCTTAGATAAAAAGTACTGCGTAGTTTTCAATAGGAAGGTAGTAAAAAAAGAATCTCTCTCCCTGATTGCATGCACTCACATTTCTCTCTCTCCAATCCCACCGATTGATTTTATTCTGGTGCAGTGAGATTTAGTTGCCTTTTATTACGCCGTTGGTTATTTAGTTGCCGCTAACTACCTAATTTGTTAAGGGTATTTTCGTCCAAAATTCTACTCAGTTATGTGCCTTGGTCACCGCGCCCAAAAAAATACACCTTATATAAAGGAACGGAGGGAGTAATAAATAAGCATGGTCGTTGCCAATAGAGTATTGAGTGATCTTTCAAAGTTTATCTAAGCTTTCCTGTATGCAGCGGTTTATAATACCGACAGCATACAGAAAATTTTCTGAGATGCATCGGCCGGAAAGAAAGCCAGTCTGATCGCCGTGAACGAGTAAAGGTATGAAGGCTTTGAGTCTATTGGCGAAGACTTTTGCAATCCTTTTTATAGGGCAATTTTGGAGTAAGATAAGGTGAAAGGCATCATGTGTTTTTGCATCCCCATTCTTTGCAAGTACCATAATTAGGGCACGACTAAAACTTGCAATATTCGCGATTTGGTTAAGAAAAGGATATGAAATGGTCTAGGATTTTTGGCTTGGTAGTGTTCCAAATATCTTGTTTAACCTAGTTTGACCCTTGTAGGATTTTTTTTTTGTAGAAGCTCGGACCAAACCCGCCAAGGCCCGGACTAGCAAGTGGGTTCGCGGATGCAAAGGCGTTGAAAAATTCTTATTCGTTGAAAGGGTCGGCAAGGTGTGTAACGGGGTTGGGTTAGGGTAGATGTCCACAAGATAAAAAAGGCCAAACTGATTCATGGGCATGTCCAAAAAGTGAAGAGCAGTAGTTTGAAAGGATTTGGATCTGGACCCGTGTTGAAAGAACTCGAATGCATTATGAATGTAAAGAAGGAAGCGATCTTGTGTTTTACGGTGACACTAAGAGGCCGAGACGTGGAAGTAGCCGAAATGGGTACCCCTTGCAAATGTCACTTCTATTTTCTTTGGTGGTGACAAGTGGCGCAGCACATGTGTGCCACTTATCGGCCCCAGAGATTTTTGGGGTGTTTTCTCACCTGCGCCAGGAAGATTTGAGGCTAGTTGTTCGTGCTTTTTTTTTTCTAGATGTGTTTTTTTGAAAATGAAATATCTCGTGAACCATACATCCAAATTACAAACCGTTTTCATCAATGCATTCCTCGCGTCAAGATCTTTACAACTAGATCTGTTTTTACTATTTTTTGACAAAAAATATAATCCCAAAGTGAACTAACTCATGCTGCTAAATTTTACTAACTTGTGCTTTCAAGTGAACTAGCATGTGCTTCCGCTGGATGAAGTGCACTTTGTGCTCCCAAAGTGAAGCACACATGTGTTTCCAAAGTGAACTGTACTAACACGTGCTTACAAGTGAACTAACTTGTGCTCCCGCAAGGTGAAGCACGCCTTGTGCTTTGAGGTGAAGCACACATATGCTTCCAACATGAAATAACCCGTGCTTCCACCTAGCACTAACCCGTGCTTCCAATGTGAAGCACAAATTATGTTCCCGCGTGAAGCACACTCGTGCTTCCGCATGAAGCGCACAGTGTGAAACATAAACTGTGTTCCCGCGTGAAGCACACTTGTGCTTCCGCACGAAGCGCACTTGTGCTCCCGCATGGTGAAGCATGCCTTCTGCTCCGACGTGAAGCACATCTATGCTTCCAACATGAACTAATATGTGCTTCTGATGGGAACTAACCCGTGCTTCCACCTGGCACTAACTCGTGCTTCCAATGTGAAGCACAAATTGTGTTCCCGCGTGAAGCACACTCGTGCTTCTGCACGAAGTGCACTTGTGCTCCCGCAGGGTGAAGCAAGCCTTGTGCTCAGACGTGAAGCACACCTATGCTTTCAGCATGAACTAATATGTGCTTCCAACATGAACCAACCCGTGCTTCCACCTAGCACTGAACTGTGCTTCCAATGTGAAGCACAAATTGTATTCCCGCGTGAAGCGCACTTATGCTCCCACAGGGTGAAGCACGCCTTGTGATGCGACATGAAGTACACCTATGCTTCCAACGTGAACTAACATGTGCTCCAGACGTGCACTAACCCGTGCTTCCACCTAGCACTAACTCGTGCTTCCAATCTGAAGCACAAACTGTGTTCCCGCGTGAAGCACACTCGTGCTTCCGCACAAAGCACACCTGTGCTCCACGAAAAAATCCGAGAAAAAAAACCAAAATAATGAGAAAACCTAGAAAAAAACCAAGAAAGAATAAAAAATACAAAAAAAACCCAAAAAACCAAGCATAAAAATGCTTCCGCGCGGGGTGCGTCCAGCGTGTGACACATCGCGACAACTGGACGCACCACTTGACGTGCTCTCTTGATCTCACGGCCTTGGGAAGAGCCCCCCCCCCCCCACGGCGGGGATTACTTGCTCCTAGAAGTAGCGCGTCACCGAGAATCACAATAAACATTTATTTATTTTTGATTTTCCAGTGTGAAGATAGGCCTGCTCGTGCGCGCTACAATCTATCTCCTCGACGCGCTTGTGCCGCGCCAGGGCTATATCTCGCTTATTGTGAGATATAGCCTGGCATGGCCTCTGGCGCTGGGGCACACATGTCTTAGTGGGCCGGCCCATTAAATCAGTTTTGGGAGGTTCTGTAGACCCGTATGATTCGGTTTTAGAACCTTCAATGCACTTTATTTTTATTTTTTATTTTTTAGTGTTTCTTTACGCTTTTCTTTGGGTTTTTAGTTGTTCTTTTTTTCCTTTTTAATACATATCAACTTTTCTTCAATACACGTTGTACACTTTCCGTATGCACGTGGATCATATTTTGATACAAGTTAAACATTTTTTAAATACATGATGAGCATTTTTTTATATTGTGTAAGCATTTTTTCAAATACATGTTTGAACATTTTTCTGAATAAATGTTAAACATTTTTAAATACAGGTTGAACATTTTTTTTGAATGATACATGAACATTTTTTTACATTGTATTAACATCTTTAGAAAATGTGCTGAACACATTTTTGAAACACGGGAACATTTTCTTTGAATGGTATGACAAATTTTAGAAAATTATGCAAACTATTTTTAATGTCACTAACATATTTTTTGAAGCATGTGAACTCTTTTTTAAATGTCATTAACATATTTTTAAAATGTTTTTGAAGCGTGCTCCATCTTTTTTTAATGTCACTAAAATATTTTTTAATGTTACTAACAAGTTGTGAATTGGGTATTTAATCAGCAAACCACCATTTCATGCATATATTAGGGCGACATGCAGGTGGGGGAGGTGTTCTGGCCCTCCCTCGCGCGGTTTCGATCGATGCGCCCATCCGTGGGGCATGCGCGGTCTAGGTCTTTAACCGGGATAGAGAGGGGGTAGAGCATGGTGAATTCCTCTTGGTTTGTGGTAGGGTATGTCATGGTGTCATGCCAAACCAAGTTTGAGCACATGCCTTCACAAGATTCCCTCCCGTCGGCTCGAAGTGCGGGACTAGCACTCTGAGGCCTGAACCTTTCTGCCGGACTGTCCGGTTTGTGAATCAAGTGCCTCATCAAAGTTGCGCTTTAGGTATTTAATCATCACACAACCATTTCATGCATATATTAGGGTGATACGTCCATTTTGCATCACTGTTTTCTACTACAATTTATCCTATTTCAATGATATATTTCACATTATGCTGCAATTCTAATGTTGATGACACACAAGTGTAGGGGATCGCAACAGTCTTCGAGGGAAGTATTTCAACCCAAATTTATTGATTCGACACAAGGAGAGCCAAAGAATATTTATAAGCTTTAGCAGTTGAGTTGTCAATTCAACCACACCTGGAGAGATAACTTCCTTACAGCAATTTATTAGTAGCACAGTAATATGATAGAAGTGATAATAAAGTAACGGTAAAAATAATAGTAACAAGTTTGCAAAGCAGTAGCAAAGTGCAGTAGTAGTGATTGTAACGAAAACAATAGCAGGAAAATCGTAGGCATGGAGTAGCGATGGGGTGTTCAGATGAGATTCAATATGCAACAATCATAACCTAGAGCGATAACAAACTAGCTCCAATTCATCAATCGTATGTAGGCATGTATTCCGTATATAGTCATACGTGCTTGCGATAAGAACTTGCATAACATCTTTTTTCCTACCCTCCCGTGGCAGCGGGGTCCTAATGGAGACTAAGGGTAATTAAGGCGCTCCTTTTAATAGAGAACCAGAACAAAACATTAATACATAGTGAATACATGTAATCTTCAAATTAAAGTCATCCCCGTAGAGTATCCCAATTATTGTCACTTTGGGGTCTAGGGTTCCGAACGATAACAGGTGCATACAACTTGCAGATATGATCAAGAACACAAATATATGCATGGAAACATAGAGGGTTCAGATCTGAAATCATGGCACTCGGGCCCTAGTGACAAGCATTAAACATAGCAAAGTCATAGCAACATCAATCTCAGAACATAGTGGATACTAGGGATCAAGCCCTAACAAATCTGACAACGATTACATAAGAAATCTCATCCAAATCCCATCTACCTCCATATGCCTACAGAAGATTACTCACACATGGATGTGAGCATCATGAAATTGTTGATGGAGAAGGGTTGGTGATGACGATGGCGACGAATCCCTCTCTCCGGAGCCAGAAACGGAATCCAGATCAGGGCTCCCGATGAAGAACAGGAGGTGGCGGCGGCTCCGTATCGTAAAACGTGATGAATATTTTCTGTGATTTTTTTCTGGAGGATATGGGAATTTATAGCGCTGGAATCAGGTCAAGGCGGTGGCCAGGGGACCCACACGGGCAGGTGACGCCCCTGGGGGGGGGGGGGGTGGCCGCGCCACCTGGCCGTGTGGCAGCCTGGTGGCCCCCTCTGGTACTTCTTCGCTCCAATAATCCTTATTTATTCCAAAATAATTCTCCAAAAATTTCCGTCCAGTTCCGAGCACTTTTATTTCTGCATAAAAACAACACCATGGTAGTTCTACTGAAAACAGCGTAAGTCCGGGTTAGTTTCATCCAAATCATGCAAATTAGAGGCCAAAACAAGAGCAAAAGTGTTTAAAAAAGTAGATACGTTGGAGATGTATCAACTCCCCCAAGCTTAACTCATTGCTTGTCCTCAAGAAATTCAGTTGACAAACTGAAAGTGATAAAGAAAAACTTTTACAAACTCATTTGCTTTTGTAGACGCACATAAATTTAGCTAGTGATCGGATTGCAGCAAAGATCATGGAGTAACCACATATATGATAACACTTAGCAGCCACATTTACTCATATTAATAACATAATCAACTAGCGATGAATAATACTATATCTCAAACAACAACACTTTGTCAAAATGACCATAATACAATATGATAGAATGGTATCTCGCTAGCCCTTTCTAAGACCGCAAAACATAAATGCAGAGCACCTCTAAAGTTCAAGCAGCGACTAAACATTGTAATTCAGTGTAGAAAACATCCAGTCATGCTCGATCCAATATTAATTAGACCGAATGCATGTTAAACTAAGAATGACAATAGCGCTCTCTATGTTGGTGCTTGAATAAGAAGGTGATGACTCAAGAAAAAAAAAACAATAAAGTAAAAGAAGGACCTTTCGCAGAGGGAAGCAGAGATTTGCAATGTACCAGAGCTCATTGGTTAAAACAGAGTAATTTTATTTTCAGAGGTGTACTTTTCCCGTCAAGGGTTTACGACAAAGGTTTCCAATATCTTCCATGCTAAACACATTAATGGCGATTCCTATGCTTTCACACTCCGCCGCCACCTTTCTAACACAAACCATGGCTAGCCGAATCCACGGGTGCCCACTAGTACAAAACAGGGCTTTTGTCCCGGTTCCAGAGGGCCTTTAGTCCCGGTTCTGGAACCGGGACAAAACGATCGGGACTAATGCCTAAAACCTTTAGTCCCGGTTGGCCTACGAACCGGGACCAAAGGTGCTCCACGTGGCCGCTGTGGGGCGCCCAGGCAGGAGGACCTTTAGTCCCGGTTGGTAACACCAACTGGGACTAAAGGGTCTCCACGTGGCCGCTGCGGAGCACTCAGGCAGGAGGACCTTTAGTCCCGGTTGGTAACACCAACCGGGACCAAAAGGCAGCCACGCGTCAGCAGCTCCAGGCGCTGGGGATTTTTTTTTGAAAGGGGGGTTTAGGGGTTTTGGAGGGTTTAGGGGTTTCATATTGTGTTAGCTAGCTAATAGAGAGAAGTGACCTCTCTTTATCCGTGCTTGGTCGACGCTAGCTACTACATATAGAGAGAACTCGACGCTAGCTAGTAAGCAATGAAGGAACCATTAATTACACAACATCGTCATGCATGATCAATATATAGAGAGAAGTGACCTCTCTTTCTCCGTGCTTGTTGGTCGAACAACAAGTTTTCGTATATCTATTCGATGGTACTACAGATAGTACACGTTGATGCATATATCTATTCAACATGTTTGCAATTCCCGATGGCATTTTCCGTCTTTAGGAATGACGTGGTCAACAAAGAATCCTGCCAACTCCTCTTGAATTGCGCGTAGGCGATCAGCTGGTAGGAGTACGTCCCACTTCTGCCAGGTCTAATTTAAAGAAGGGGGGGGTCAATATATATATATATATATATATATATATATATATATATATGAATGAAATCAACACAATTGATGGTGATAAAATAAAATTATGAATATTGTTTACGTACTTCAAATTGTTGTTTATTGAAGCCCCTCTCGGTGGTCTTTTGGTGAATGAACTCGCAAACGTAGTATCCACATAACTCAGTTCCGGGTTCCTGCCACATGCACTTTACGAGAATATAGAGTTCAATCAAAATGATAATCAACCATGATAATGGTATTGAAACTAGAATCAATGAGAGATGTGCGGAACTAGCTAGTACTACTTACTCTGGGTTGTTTAAATCGCAGCTCCGGTCTCCATTCACCCTGAACCCGCGTGATGAACTTTTTCCAAACCCTGCCCGGCAAAGAAAATGATTACTTGATATCAGAAAATGAACGAAAGTTGCCGATATAGTGCGATAATGATTGAACTTACTTCTGGAGCATTTCAATCATGTCCGCATACTCCGTAGCCTCTTTACGTCTCGAGTCCAAGATAGTTACTGCTCCCTCGTCAAGCTGAATGGCTAGCAGAATAAAGTGGAACCTACGCGCGCATAACTCATCAATTACACTTAACCTCGAGTCAGCAAAACAGAATATGCAGAAGACAGTAACACTCACTTGAAGTTGTAAGGAAAGAGTATTTCCCTTTTGTTTTGGTGTCGAAGGAACGAGCTGAGCAAGATTTCCTCAGTCTCCTCGGGGATCTTCTGTACCGACCATTCATTTACGATATTAGGGTTAATGAACCCAATGTCATAGATTTGTCCTTTTTTAAATTCGACGATCTTCAATCTGCATAATATAGTGAGGATAATTATATACATGCAATGAATGAGCTGAGCTAGAGACTTAATTACAGAAATAATACTTACAGACAATAACAAGCCATGAGACTTTTGTCGAGGGCGGCTTGATTGTATAACTGAAAGAGTTCGTCAAATTCAACGAAGATCGAGTCGACTCCAACGAAGTCGTGCTCATCCTTAATTCCCACCAAGATACTGCCCGTCCCATCCTTGCAGGTTTCCAAGTACCATTCATGTAATGTTCGCATCATCGTTGGTAGATCTCGTTCCAGATCATCACTTCTGACGAGACGCTTCCCGTGCTGGTATTTAAAGGTGTCTACCGGCTTAGCGATTTCAAAATGTACATCATCGCCTAGGTAATCACCAGGATTGAAACCAGGAGCAACGGCCGCTACCCCCGGGGTATCGGTAAACACCTTGAGCGGGGGGGCACGATTGCTTTACCTGTTCGCCGAGCTGGGGAATTGTTTTCCCACTTCTTGCACCAGTACTGCTACTTCTCGACCGACTCTTAGCTTTGTCATATGTCTTTGCAATAATGCGGTCATAGTTTGATAGCGGCGGAGGCGGAGGTGGTCGCGTAAGGGCATCCAGAGTGCGCTTCGCTTTCACCGGATCTATTGTTTCCTTCGGAGGTGGACGTTTCCGTTCAAAATGGGCCTGCACTTCGGCAGCACTGATGTCCTTGTTTTCCTCGTCAGTCCTCTCATATGGTAACTTTGGAGGAACCCTGAGGCTTGGACCAAATTTGAATTTCTTCCCGCCTTTTGTACTGCTAGCCGCCGGAGCGGCGGCGGCTCTCTTCCGCTGTTGCTGACGCGCCGGAGACAGCTGTGGCGGCGAAGACGGCTGACGCGCCGGAGACAGCTGAGGCGGAGGAGGATTCTGCTGAGGGGCCTCCTCCGTTAGAGTCCGCTGAGGCGGCGGAGACGGATGACGCGTCGGAGACGACTCAGGCAGCGGAGATAGCACAGCTGGAATGTGAGGAGGAGTCTGCTGAGGATCCGGCTACGTCTGCTGAGGCGGCGTCCAGTTTGGAAGCTTGATGTACTCCTTTCTCCATAGTTAGGTACTCCTTAAGGCATTTTCCAGAAGAATCTCCCCTTCACCTGTAGGGTACTCAAGCTCCAGCTCCTCAAATCCCTCCATTATTTCATCCACCATGACAATAGCATAGCCATCTGGAATCGGACGGCAATGGAAAGTTCCCTCAGTTCGAGGAGGTAAAACAGAGCCGACCGCCGCCTTCAAGGTCAGGTTGTGGCATTTCGCCATTAGCACACAATGTTCAGTCTCCGTGATACTATCCACGGGGTAGCGAGGAGCCATGATATCAGGCTGAAGGAGCTCCGTGGAAGCCACGCTGTTTCTCCGCTGAGATGGTGGGGTAGCTTCTGGGGCAGTGTCGAAGGAAGGATCTTCGTGCCGCTGAGATGGTTGGCCGGTAGCTCGCTGGCTCTCAAGTTCCTCTAGTTTCGCTAATCTTGCGTTGATCTTCTGCATTTCGCTTGCTTCCGCTTTCTTCTTTCTCTCTCGGCTTCTATAACCACCGCTGTTGGGAAACCCATACACCCACGGAACGGAGCCTGATGTGCCTCGTGTTCGTCCAGGGTGTTCAGGATTCCCAAGGGCCTGTGTCAGCTCGTCATTCTCTCTGTCGGGATGTAACCTCCCTTCCTGCGCTGCCTAGATTGCTTCCTCAAGCTTCTTGACGGGTATTGCAAGTTGAGCTTTCGTCCAAACACACTCCCCTGTGTCTGGGTCCAAAGTCCCCCCAACCCTGAAGAACCAAGTCCTTGACCGATCTGGCCAGTGCAATGTCGCTGGTTGGACCCCTTTAGCAAGTAGGTCTTGCTCAGCTTTGTCCCACGTAGGCCGGGCTTTGCTGTAGCCACCTGACCCCATAACATGGTGATACTTCTTCTTTGCAGCATTTAGCTTATTTGTCGCTGACCTTTGCTTGCCCTTGTCCGATTTCTTGTAGGCCACAAATGCGGGCCAGTGATCTTTTATCTTCTCATATGGACCGGTGAATTCTGGAGTCTTGTCTTTCTCGACAAACTTTTTGTTCAAATCTTTCTTCCAGTTCTTGAATAGTTCTGCCATCTTCTTAAGAGCAAACGCCTTGACCTTATTCGGATCCGTCTCTGGCGGTAGGCTGAAATTTGTCATCAGCAAGGTCCAAAGATCATCTTTCTGTCTATCCTGGACATAAGAAACTTCAGGGTCCTTCTTCTTATTCCATTCTTGGATGCTGATCGGGACGATGTCCCTAACAACCACTCCGCACTGATGTATAAATGTGTCCCTGCTCCGCTTGGGAGCAATCGGTTGGCCATCTCGACCGACTTCTTCGATCGTGAACCTTTCATCCTGGCGCAACCTTTTCTTCGGGCCTCGTCTCCTTACGGAAGTTTGGCTCGATCCGGAGGGCTAATTAAAAGAAGAAAGAAGCGTTAATATATGTACATACAAAACAATTAATGCATCAAGTCAGCATAGGCTTAATTAATATATGTATATATACCTCGCCGGACTTTGCAACAGTTAAGGCTCCCTCCTCCGTTCGGTCACCGGAGCCGTCATGATCTCCTTTCTCCTCCATTCGGTCACCGGAGCCGTCATGATCTCCTTCCTCCTCCACTCGATCACCGGAGCCGTCATGATCTCCTTCCTCACCATCGGTGTCCTTGAGAAACGACATGGTGATATCACCTCCGTCGCGGATTATAACTCCCAACAACTCTTCTCTTTCTAAGTCTCTGTCCATAGTTTCTGCAAATGTTACAACATGGCAATATACAACCATGAGAGATGGATTAGTGGCAAACATAGACCTAGCTAATCACAACAAGGAATCATATGCATATATGAGCAATGGATTAGTCGCAAACATCATGCAAAGTTATCGGGGGTTATACTTTGCGGACCGCCTCTCTCATGCATGTCCGACGTCCCCCCTCATGTCGAAGTTATCGAGGTTATACTTTCAGGAGAGGACACTTTACAAAAAATAATCGCTATGCAGGAGATCGAACTATCCATTCTACCACATTGACCTATGCCGGCCGCCTACCGAATAAATAAAGTCCCTTCGGCTCACTGAGGTAAGACCGGTGAATTAGACGCCAATATATAGTATTATACATAACAATTACGGGTAGGGGCGGGAGGGGGTAGATCGACAACGCTCTTTCTTTTAGGGGGTTATGTTTTAACGAACCACCCCCACGGCCCCCTCATGTCGAAGTTATCGGGGGTTATGTTTTAACGACCCCCCCTCATGTCGAAGTTATCGGGGATATGTTGAATTCCCGGGAGAGTTAGGGGTGTTCTAACGCGGCACTACACGATATAGGTGAAGGGGGATACAATATGAATACAAGATTTATACACAAGATGAATACACAACTCAACAAATGAACCAACCATCATCCTATGAACAAAACTCAACATACAACAAATGGACACCTTTTGTCGAACTCCACGGAGATGCGAACACCACAACCTGTAATTCCACCGAGTGAAAAACAATTAGGCAAAACACAAGTATTAACAGATTTTCAGACTTAATGAAATATGGGCATAGCAGACAACAGCTTAACGATTGCAACTTTAGAGCAAGATATAGACATGCTACAGCAAGATTACATGGCAACCAGAGGCATGGCATGAAAGTACACATTACATAGAGCAAATCACATGAAGGAACCACAAGCATATGAGCTATAGATTAGTGGCTATCATCAAGCAAACATTGAATCGATTAACAGTTTCAGACTTAGTGAGATATGGGCATAGCAGACAACAGCTTAACGATTGCAACTTTAGAGGAAGATATAGACATGCTACAACAAGATTACATGGCAACCAGAGGCATGGCATGAAAGTACACATTACATAGAGCAAATCACACGAAGGAACCACAAGCATATGAGCTATAGATTAGTGGCTATCATCAAGCAAACATTGAATCGATTAACAGTTTCAGAATTAGTGAAATATGGGCATAGCAGATTTGTACATGATTCACTTTTGCAATGAACATTATGACATGTAGATGAATCCTAACATGAATGCAATTGACACCATCATGTAGAGCAAAGAGAGTACATCAACTTTCATATACAAATCATCTCCATCGGGTACACGGTTACAGAGATACAAGCATCATGAAATTGCAAAAAAAAGGAAAAAAAGGGCGGCCGGAGCGTGGGCGGCGTCGGCATCGGGGCGGGCGGCCAGAGCGCGGGCGGCGTCGGCATCGCGGCGGGCGGCGGCTCACAGTTGGACCGGGGACGGCGTCGGGGCAGCTCGGCGACGGCGAGGAGGCCCGGTGAGGGCGAGGGCGTTGGCGTCGAGGGCAGCAACCTAGCGGCGTCGAGGGCGAGGGTGTCGGCGTCGAGGGCAGCAGCCTGGCGGCGTCGAGGGCGAGGGCGTCGGCGTCGGGGGAGAGAATGGGAGAGTGGGGGAAATCTTCTAAGTGTTGGCTTATATACAAAGGGCTTTAGTCCCGGTTGGTGCCACCAACTGGGACTAAAGGACCCCCTTTAGTCCCGGTTGGAGCCACCAATCGGGACTAAAGCCCTTTGCTTCCCGCCCTTTCGGCTGCTGAAAAGGAGCTTTAGTCCCGGTTGGTGGCTCCAACCGGGACTAAAGGGGGGCCTTTAGTCCCGGTTGGAGCCACCAACCGGGACTAAAGGGCTGTGCTGCCGCGGCCAAATGTTTAGTCCCACCTCGCTAGTCGAGAGGCGCCTGCACTGGTTTATAAGCCCCGCTGTGACTGAACTGCCGAGCTCCTCTCTATTGCAGGCCTACTGGCCTAAACTCACTACCTCTGCCCGTGGGCCTACTGGGCCTGCTGCGGGCCTGCATCCTGGCCCAACTGTCGTGTTGGGTTTCTAGTCGTATGCAGGCCGTGGTGGCCCAGTAGGCGGCATTTTTTTTTTTTTTTACTTTTTAGTCCCGGTTTGTGGTAGCAACCGGGACTAAAGGTCTTTTCCAGTATTTTTGTTTTGTTTTTTGCTTTATTTATTTTCTTTTGTTTCTACTTATAGCTAAATACTTAGAGTTTTTGAGTGATTCTTTTTTGCTTTAGGTCACAAAAATTATAAACTTTCTGTTAGTGCTAGTAGTTTTCAAATTTGAATAGTTTAAATTTGAATTCTTTGAAATTTGTGTGAATCACTAGTTTGTGAATAACTTTACTTTAAAAATAGATTTTTGAGTGATTCTTTTTCCTGCCATTTAATATTAGTGTGTTTTATCATTATATTCAATTTGGTAATTTTTAGGTTATTTTAAATGGGTGTTTTAATCAAAAACAGATTTTGTTATTTTAGTTTGCTATTAAAGTTTCTAACAAAAAATACTTTATGAAAATTCTTTTTGCTATTAAAATTTTGAACAAAAAATACTTTGATAATTTTAGTTGCATAAATTTTATATAATTTTAGTTTCAAAAATACTTTTATAATAACTAGAGGTTTATAAAAGCTTTTTAGTTGATTCTTTTTGCTCTTGAAGAATATTATAGTTTTGTTTTAGTTGATCATAACAAAAAAATTTAATTGATTCTTTTTTGCTATTAGAGTTTTATGAAAGCTTTTTAGTTCATTCTTTTTGCTATTAGTTCATTCTTTGAGCTAAATGACCCTGAAATTGAAAAGCACTACAAATGAACTCTGAAAAGGTTGAAAGTTGGCATGGTATCATCATTTCACCCACATAGCATGTGCTAAAAAGTTGAGAGGGTTATGGCAAAAACTGGATGCACTTCGTGTACAAAATGGACAATCTCTTTCGAAGCATCAGGATTTCGGACGAAAACTCATGTTACAAAGGCATTTCATTTTTTTAAACTTATTTCAACTCCAGACTTTTTATGCGTTCAACATGCACCATTCAAAGCCACATCATCAATTTTCAACCCTTTTTGACTTCATTTGCTATTTTTCATCCATTTACTGATTTTTTTTAGCTAAATGACCCTGAAATTGAAAAGCAGTACAAATGAACTCTGAAAAGGTTGAAAGTTGGCATGGTATCATCATTTCACCCACATAGCATGTGCTAAAAAGTTGAGAGGGTTACGGCAAAAACTGGATGCACTTCGTGTACAAAATGGACAATCTCTTTCGAAGTATCACGGTTTCGGACGAAAACTCATATGTTACAAAAGGCATTTCATTTCTTGACATGTAACTGCAGTGATATTCTAGATCAAAGCCATCATCAGAATAGTTGTGGAGAGAAAGTCTTCACTTTTTCTTCGCGCGTGTCCCTTGCTTATTGCGCCGTAACCATGGATAATCTTCATCGTTTAACAGGGTGCTTGGGTCAGCCTTCACTTTGAAGGGAGGAATTTCATGAAACTTTTCATAATCTTCAGACATGTCTGTCTTGCCCTCCACTCCCACGATGTCTCTTTTCCCTGAAAGAACTATGTGGCGCTTTGGCTCATCGTATGATGTATTCGCTTCCTTATCTTTTCTTTTTCTCGGTTTGGCAGACATGTCCTTCACATAGAAAACCTGCGCCACATCATTGGCTAGGACGAATGGTTCGTCTGTGTACCCAAGATTGTTGAGATCCACTGTTGTCATTCCGTACTGCGGGTCTACCTGTACCCCGCCTCCTGGCCGATTGACCCATTTGCACCGAAACAAAGGGACCTTAAAATCATGTCCATAGTCAAGTTTCCATATGTCCACTATGTAACCATAATATGTGTCCTTTCCCCTGTTGGTTGCTGCATCAAAGCGGACACCACTGTTTTGGTTGGTGCTCTTTTGATCTTGGGCGATCGTGTAAAATGTATTCCCATTTATCTCGTACCCTTGGTAAGTCAATACAGTCGAAGATGGTGTCCTGGCCAACGAGTACAGCTCATCTCCAACAATGTTGTCACCCATGAGATGTGTTTGCAACCAACTGCCGAAAGTCCTGATGTGTTCACATGTAATCCAGTCGTCACACTGCTCCGGGTGTTTGGAGCGCAGAATATTCTTGTGTTCATTGACATACGGGGTCACCAAGGTAGAATTCTATAGAACTGTGTAGTGTGCTTGAGCCCAAGAATGCCCGTCCCTACATATTATTGAATCCGCTCCTAGCGTGCCGTTTCCAGTTAGTCTCCCCTCATACCGCGATTGAGGGAGACCAATCGGCTTAAGGTCAGGAATGAAGTCAACACAAAACCCAATGACCTCCTCTGTTTGCCGGCCCATGGAGATGCTTCCTTCTGGCCTAGCACGGTTACGAACATATTTCTTTAAAACTCCCATGAACCTCTCAAAGGGGAACATATTGTGTAGAAATACAGGACCCATAATGGCAATCTCATCGACTAGATGAACGAGGACGTGCGTCATGGTATTGAAGAATGATGGTGGGAACACCAGCTCGAAACTGACAAGACATTGCACCAAATCATTCTTTAACCTTGGTAGGATTTCTGGATCAATTACCTTCTGAGAGATTGCATTGAGGAATGCACATAGCTTCACAATGGCTAATCGAACGTTTTCCGGTAGAAGCCCCCTCAATGCAACCGGAAGCAGTTGCGTCATAATCACGTGGCAGTCATGAGACTTTAGGTTCTGGAACTTTTTCTCTGCCATATTTATTATTCCCTTTATATTCGACGAGAAGCCAGACGGGACCTTCATACTGAGCAGGCATTCAAAGAAGATTTCTTTCTCTTCTTTTGTAAGAGCGTAGCTGGCAGGACCTTCATACTGCTTTGGATGCATGCCGACTTTTTCATGCACACGTTGCTGGTCCTCCCGTGCCTCCGGTGTATCTTTTGTCTTCCCATACACACCCAAGAAGCCTAGCAGGTTCACGCAAAGATTCTTCGTCACGTGCATCACGTCGATTGCAGAGCGGACCTCTAGGTCTTTCCAATAGGGTAGGTCCCAAAATATAGATTTCTTCTTCCACATGGGTGCGCGTCCCTCAGCGTCATTCGGAACAGATTGTCCGCCAGGACCCTTTCCAAAGATTACTTGTAAATCCTTGACCATATCAAGTATGTGATCACCAGTACGGAGGGCGGGCTTCTTCCGGTGATCTGCCTCACCTTTGAAATGCTTGCCTTTCTTTCGACATTGATGGTTGGTCGGAAGAAATCGACGATGTCCCAGGTACACATTCTTCCTGCATTTATCCAAATATATACTTTCGGTGTCATCTAAACAGTGCGTGCATGCATGGTATCCCTTGTTTGTCTGTCCTGAAAGGTTACTAAGAGCAGGCCAATCATTGATGGTTACAAACAGCAACGCATGTAGGTCAAATTCCTCCTGTTTGTGCTCATCCCACACACGTACACCTTCTCCATTCCACAGCTGTAAAAGTTCTTCAACTAATGGCCTTAGGTACACATCAATGTCGTTGCCGGGTTGCTTAGGGCCTTGGATGAGCACTGGCATCATAATGAACTTCCGCTTCATGCACAACCAAGGAGGAAGGTTATAGATACATAGAGTCACAGGCCAGGTGCTATGATTGCTGCTCTGCTCCCCAAAAGGATTAATGCCATCTGCACTTAAACCAAACCATACGTTCCTTGCGTCACCTGCAAAGTCCCCCCACCTTCTCTCGATTTTTCTCCACTGCGACCCGTCAGCGGGTGCTCTCAACTTCCCGTCTTTCTTACGGTCTTCCTTGTGCCATCGCATCAACTTGGCATGCTCTTTGTTTCTGAACAGATGTTTCAGCCGTGGTATTATAGGAGCATACCACATCACCTTGGCAGGAACCCTCTTCCTGGGGCGCTCGCCCTCAACATCACCAGGGTCATCTCGTCTGATCTTATACCGTAATGCACCGCATACCGGGCATGCGTTCAAATCCTCGTACTCACCGTGGTAGAGGATGCAGTCATTAGGGCATGCATGTATCTTCTGCACCTCCAATCCTAGAGGGCAGATAACCTTCTTTGCTTCGTACGTAATGTCGGGCAATTCGTTATCCTTTGGAAGCTTCTTCTTCATTATTTTCAGTAGCGTTCCAAATCCCTTGTCAGATACACCATTGTCTGCCTTCCATTGCAGCAATTCCAGTGTGGTACCGAGCTTTGTGTTGTCATCTTCGCAATTTGGGTACAACCCTTTTTTGTGATCCTCTAACATGCGCTCGAACTTCAACTTCTCCCTTTCACTTTGGCATTGTCTCTTTGCATCAACAATGACCCGACGAAGATCATCATCGGACACATCGTCTGGTGCCTCTTGATCTTCAGCTTCCCCCGTTGCAGTATCACCGTATTCAGGGGGATAGTTGTCATCATCCTCTTCTTCTTCGTTGTCTTCCATCATAACCCCTCTTTCTCCGTGCTTGGTCCAAACATTATAGTGTGGCATGAAACCCTTCTCAAGCAGGTGCAAGTGAAGGGTTTTCGAGTCAGAGTAATCCTTCGTATTCCCACAGACAGTACATGGACAATACATAAAACCATTCTGCTTGTTTGCCTCAGCCACTTCGAGAAAATTATGCATGCCATCAATGTACTCGGAGGTGCATCGGTCACCGTACATCCATTGCCGGTTCATCTGCGTGCATTATATAATTAAGTGTATCAAAAACCATTACAGAACATCATGAATAGAGAAGTGACCAAATTAATACAAGTTCATCATCACATTAAAACCAAAGTACTATAGTGATCAAATGTTATTACTGAAAAAATACATAGAACAACATATAGCTCTCTAGAGCATCTAATTAAAACATACATTGAAACTATGAAAAACATTTAAATGCAACAACAAATGCGATCATAATCGCAACTAAGGTAACAATTGATCCAACGGCATAATGATACCAAGCCTCATTATGAATGGCATATTTTCTAATCTTTCTAATCTTCAAGCGCATTGCATCCATCTTGATCTTGTGATCATCGACGACATCGGCAACATGCAACTCCAATTCCATCTAAATCATACAAGTAAGAATTTTTTTCTTTTAAAAAGAAGATAAGAACAAGAGGCTCACCACGGTGGTGCCGGCGACGAGATCGGCGCGGGCGATCGACGGTGGTGAGGACGGGGATGGGGACAATGGTGCACCGCCAAACCTAGACAAATCTTGGGGAAAATGGAGCTTGGAGGTCGAGCTTGGAGAGGAGAAAGCTTAAGTGTGACTCGGGCATTTCATTGAACACCTCATGTGCATAGGAGGTGAGAGCAGAGCAGCACACACCTCCCACCCTTCCACGGCCAAAAAACAGAGGAGATGGGGGGCGGGGTGGATATATATAGGCAAAACTTTAGTCCCGGTTCGTGGCTAGAACCGGGACTAAAGGCCAACCTTTAATTCCGGTTCGAGCCACCAACCGGGACTAAAGGGGCTGCGCCAGGAGCGAGGCCCTTTAGTCCCGGTTCGTGTCTGGAACCGGGACCAAAGGGGTCCTGCCGAGGCCCGACCGGCGCCCTGGCCTCACGAACCGGGACTGATGCACCCATTGATCCCGGTTCGTAGCAGAACCAGGACTAATGCTCTTACCTGGCCTGGACCAAAGCCCTGTTTTCTACTAGTGGCCTGCCAGCTTTGAACTTTTTGGAGGAGTGTTTTTATAAATAATTCAGGACTGGGCATCCTTATTACCAGCCTCCCTCATAAATTTGATGAGCGAGTACTCTCGTCATGAGTAAAACACACTTAGCATGGAAGATATTGACTACCCCCACCGCTCCATGAGCTATACGGGCACACAAAACAGATATTCATTTGAAGATTTAGAGGTGGCACATGCAAATTTACTTAGAATGGCAGGGGAATACCATATGTAAGAAGATATAGTGGACTCTTTATGGCATAACTTTGTTTTAGGATTTGGATGCAAAAGCAGTATTTCCGCTTAGTACAGGCGAAGGCTAGCAATAGACTGGGAAGCGGCCAACTAGAGAGCGACAATGGTCATAATCATGCATTTTAAATAACCAACATTGAACGGTAGCATGGTGAGGAACATAAATATCATAGAGGCAAGATTGGATTTGAATCAATTACATGCGTGAACATGTGCCAAGTCAAGCCACTTATATTCTTCAGAGGAGGATACCATCCTAACATACCGCATCATAATCAATTTAATGCATGTTGACACCTAAGATAACATATTATCCACTCCTAGCTAATTAAGTATGGCATTAGAAAATATGAATTCTAATCATCATCACACACATGTTTATCCATAATATGCTGAAATAAGATCACTAAGATAAACATATGTACAAAAATAAAAACAAGTA
This sequence comes from Elymus sibiricus, assembly GCA_039707655.1. Taxonomy (NCBI): domain Eukaryota; kingdom Viridiplantae; phylum Streptophyta; class Magnoliopsida; order Poales; family Poaceae; genus Elymus; species Elymus sibiricus. Next base: position 372,275,711 of record CM077664.1, on the reverse strand, counting down.
GAGTTCATACCAGCTTTTCTTTACCACAGTCACTTCATCAAATCATCATCATTATTGTCTTTTACTTGCATGATCGAATGATGTGAAAAATAAATAATATAGTGCAAGTGTCGCCGTGGACTAAGCTGAATTCTGCAAACAACTAGATACAAGGAGAAGACATGGAAAATTTTGGTCTTTCATTAGTTCAAAGATAAAGCACATAAGAATCAATTTGGAAATTATTTTTGTCCTCTTCCCCTTTTAAAACAAGACTCAATAATACGCAAAGAAAATTAAAAGAAACGACGAAGAGAAAGAGCAAAAAAAGAAAGGAACAAAAAAGAAAGGAGAGAGAAACTAGAGAAATCTTTTTGGTCTTTTTGGAATTTTTTTTAATAACACAAGAAATGTTCAGAGAAACACACAGAAATATTTTTAAAGTATTTGGTTTTTCTTAAGAAAGCAAATAAACAAAATTTCAAAGAAAAAGCAAAAAGAGAGAAAAATATTTACATCGGAGAACTTCAAACAAACGACAAAGGAAGAAAAGAGAAATCTTTTTGGATTTTATTTTTATGAAAACAAACCAGCAAACAAAAGAAAGAAAACCGAAAAGAAGCATAAGAAGAAACAAAAACCAAAAAGAAATAACAAGAGAAGCGAGATTTTTTTTTGGGTTTTACATTTTTAACAAACACACAAAAGAAACGAACAAAAGCGAAACATGGATATATAGAGATAATGAAGTGCACCGACAAGTGTAATGAATATATATGATTGCATGAATGAAATGTCAGTGAGAATACGCACTCCCCCAAGCTTAGGCTTTTTGCCTAGCTTGGCTCAATCCCACTGATGGTGCGGATAATGAGAGGGCCCTGCCCCGAAGTCAGGCTAGTACTCATATCCCTTCATCTGAGACTGATGAAAACTTCGCCTGGCTATCTGTACTTCCAATGGGACAATTCTCGCGAGGCGAGCAGCCTCTAGTTCTGCCAAATGAGCGTCAACTTCTTCGGGAGTGATATAGTATCGCTCCTTGCCCTGTTAGTCAAATAAAGTAGGGGCAGGTAAGGTAATAATAACAGGATGCTCCATGTCAAACATTAAATTATATTTATAGTCATTAGGCTCAGCTTCACAATAAATAAAACCATGACGTTTCATAGCCTCAAAGTCAAGGAAATTAGCGGGGAGCTCATGGTCCTCGTCTTATCTAATAGGTATATTAAAATAAGCAGCAAGACGAGACACATAAATGCCCCCATAAATATCACCACTAATTGCATTCTTGCTCAAACGGCGTGCAACAATTGCCCCCATATGATAAGTCCTATCTCCGTAAAGAGCACTACGCAAAATACTTAAATCAGGGGCACAAGTAGCGCTAGGGTCTTGCTTAGCAGTCACACATCTTCCTATGAATAAAGCAAAGTAGTGAACAGAAGGAAAATGAATGCTGGAAATTCTGCCTTGCGTAACTCCCCTGGTTTTGCCATTACACAAACTCATAAGAAATTCTTCAAAGTCTCCTCAACGAGGATTACTAAGCATACCCCAATATGGAATTTTACAGACATCACAAAACTCTTCTAAGGACATGCTGATAGGATGGTTATATAAATGAAAAGCGACTCGAGACTCAGAGCAGCTAGGTATGAATTTAAAGTTCTGCACGAAAATATTAGTAAGGATTTCATACTGAGGGCACTTATCTGCAAGGAAAGCGGTTAAACCTACTCTTTCCACAAATTTTTCGAACTCCTGTTTAATACCTGCTCCGTTCATGAATGTCTCACATGGTCACTGGCAGGCTCGCACATCAGCCTCTCGAGGAACGTTGTAACCTGGTTCATGGTAGGCGGTTCTCGCGGTATTTTGACTTGAGGAGCCCCTGGTACTCCTTGAAAGGAATTTCCTCATTCTCTCCATTTTCTGAATTTTTTTTCAACAACTCATAAAAAGTGAACAAAACTCCATATAATTGATAGCAACTACTCCCACAAGCTTCTAGTGTCTAAACCATGCATCAAAACTACTTAGAACCAAATAAATTTGACATGCAAGCTCATTTTCAAGGTCACCTACAACAGCAAAATAATCAAAGTATAGACCACTAGAGGAAAAACTAATTGAACCAATGGAGGAGTCACATACCAAGGAGCATTCCCTCCAGAAAGTTTCAGAAACGGAGCTTCGAGCAAGGAGATCGAAAATTGTTCGCAAAACAGGAAGAGCACGAGTTGGGAAGCTAGAAGAAAATTTTCTGGAGGAGGACGAAGACTGGGGATCTGGGCACTAAGTGAGTGGGTGCCCATGGGCCCCACACGACCACATGCATGGCGCGGCCTGGGGGGTGGCCGCGCCACCAGCCCGTGTGGCTGCCTGGTGCACCCCCCTGAGTTGTTTTCAGTGCCAAAAGTTTTTAAATATTGAGAAAAAATTCGTATCAATTTTTTAGGACATTTTGAGAACTTTTATTTTTGCACCTTTTTTATTATCTAGAAAACTCAGAAACATGGCAAAACTGGCTATTCTAAAACATTCAAATTCTAATAAAACTTTCAAACAGAGAGAAAAATAAAGTTATAGAAAGTTGTGCTTACGGAATTCGTCGATCATATGCTTTTCAGAAAGAATCCATTAACAAGGTTGATCAGGTCATATTAATGAACTTTTTTCGAGCAGCATAAAACCAAAGAACTTTTGTAAAACACTATGTTACCTCAACTTGGATAGGCATGGTTCCAATCATAATAGTTTGATATTTGTTTTCTAAAACCGAAATAGGAAATTCAAACTCTCCAATAGTGATAGTCATAATTTTTTCAATAGAATTGAGACTATGTCCTTTGTTTGGCTTTCTTGGGAAATAAATCGTATGCTCATTGTCATTGACATGGAAAGTGACCTTGCTTTTATTATAATCAATAACAACCCATGCAGTGTTAAGAAAAGGACTACCGAGAATAACAGACATATTGTCATCCTCAGGCATATCAAGTATAACAAAGTCTGTTAAGATCATAACATTAGCAACCACAACAGGGACATCCTCACAAACACCAACAGGAATATAGTAGTTTTATCAGTCATTTGCAAAGATATTTCAGTAGGTATCAACTTATTCAAGTCAAGTCTTTTATAAAGTGAGAAGGGCATAACACTCACACCTGCTCCTAATTGATGCAAAGCAGTTTTAACATAGTTGTTCTTAATTGCGCACGGTATAGTAGGTATCCCTGGATCTCCTAGTTTTCTAGGTATTTTTCCTTTGAAAGAATAATTAGCAAGCATAGTAGATATTTCAGCTTCAATTATTTTTCTTTTATTAGTAATAATATCTTTCATATACTTAGCGTAAGGAGGCATCTTAATAGCATCAGTCAAAGGAACTTGAAGGAATAAAGGTCTAAGTAATTCAACAAACTGATTAAAAGCTTCTTCATCTCTAGATTTTAGTGTCTTACTAGGAAAAGGCATAGGTTTTTATACCCATGGTTCTCTCTCTCTACCATGTTTCCTAGCAACATAATCTCTTTTATCATATCTTTTATTCCTAGGAGGTGGGTCATCAAGATCAACTTCAGGTTCTACTTCTACCTCCTTTTCAGGTTCATTATCACCATGAGGTGGAGCATCATTATCACTATTATCATCATTAGCATTATCATTATCATGTCTATGATCATGCTCTTCACCATCCTGAGTTTTAGCATCAGAGATAGAAACATTATTAGGATTCTCAACAGGTTTTTTTTCTACAACAGGTTCACTCGCAGCATGCAAAGTTTTAGTTTTACTTGTCTTTTTCTTCTTCTTAGGTGAACTAGGTGCACTATTAACCATCTGACAATCCTGTTCAATTTCTTTTTGGATGACCCTCAGGATACAAAGGATCCTGAGTAAATTTACCACCTCTAGTACCTACTTCAAAAGCATGTTTATTATGTTGTATAAGCATATCCCTAAATAAATCTTGTTGTGATCTAGAAACTTGTTCAAGCTGAGTTTGAACCATAGAAAAGTGCTTACATAAACCTTTAACATCATTAGAAATTCTCACTAGCACATCATTCAAACGTTCAATGATAACAGCATTATGTTTCATATGGTCACTTATTTGCATATTAAAATTGTGTTGCTTAACAACAAAATTATTGAACTCATCTAAGCATAGGCTAGGAGATTTATTATAAGGGATATCAACTTCATCAAATTTATGGAGAGAATGTACCTCTACTACCTGATTTGGAGTGGGAAGTTCATATAACTCTTCAATAGGAGGCAAATTCTTTACATCTTCAGCTTTAATATCTTTTTTCATAGATTTCTTAGCTTCTTGCATATCTTCAGGACTGAGAAATAGAATACCCCTCTTCTTGAGAGTTGGTTTAGGTGGTGGTTCAGGAAGTTTCCAGCCATCGGCATTCTTCAATAACTTATTTAATAATTCCTAAGCCTGCTCAACTGTCCTTTCCCTGAAAATACACCCAGCATAACTATGTAGGTAGTCCCTAGATTCAGTAGTTAGTCCATTATAAAAGATATCAAGAATTTCATTCTTTTTAACATGATGATTGATACGTCTCCAACGTATCTATACTTTTTGATTGTTTCATGCTGCTATATTATCATTCTTATATACTTTTATTATCATTTTATATTATTTTTCTGGACTAACCTATTAATTTAGTGCCCAGTGCCAGTTCCTGTTTTTTGCTTGTTTTTGGTTTCGCAGAAAAACCATACCTACAGAAGTCCAAACACGATGAAACTTTTTGACCATTTTTTCTGGACAATAAGAGACACTAGAAGCTTTGGGGGAGGACGAGAAGACCCGCAGGGGCCCCACAAGGCAGGGAGGCGCGCCCTGGGGGGTAGGGCACGCCACCCTGGCTTGTGGGCCCCTTGCGGCTCTATTGCCCTAATTCTTGGCCTATAAATTCCCATAAATCCTGAAACCCTCGGAGCGAGACCCGAAACAATTTTATCGCCGCCGCAAGCCTCTGTTCCGAAGAGATCCCATCTGGAGCCCTGTTCCGGTACTCTGCCAGAGGGGGAAATCGTTGGGGAGGCCATCTTCATCAACCTTGATGCCTCCATGATGATGTGTGAGTAGTTCTTTCAGGACCTATGGGTCCATAGCAGTAGCTAGATGGCTCTCTCTCTCTCTCTCTCTCTCTCTCTCTCTCTGTGTGTGTGTGTGTCGTTTGATCTTCAATACAATGATCTCTTCAGAGATCCATCCGATCTATTTCTTGCGGTGTGTTTGTTGGGATCCGATGAATTGCGGGTTTATGATCAGATTATTCATTGAATTTATATGAATCTCTTGAAGTTTCTTTGCTGCATAATTTTATAGCTTTGTATTTCTCTCCATTCTATACATCTACTTTGGCCAAGTTAGATTGATTTATCTTCAGCGGGAGAGGTGCTTTGTGGTAGGTTCAATCTTGTGGTGACCTTGCCCTGTGACAGGAGGGGCAAAGGCACGTATTTGTATTGTTGCTACTAAGGATAAAACGACGGGGTTTGGTCATATTGATTGGTCTTACTTTGTCTACATTATGTCATCTTGCTTAAAGCGTTACTCTATTTATCATGAACTTAATACTTTGAGATGCATGCTGGATAGCAGTCTTGGGGTGGAATAATAGTAGTAGATGCAGTTGGATTAACGGTCTACTTGTCACAGACGTAATGCCTCTGTAATGATTATGCCATGGATGATCATCATAACTATGCGCTATTCTGTCAATTGCCCAACAGTAATTTATTCCACCGTTGCTATGCTTTCAAGAGTGATGCCTCTAGTGAACCTATGGCCCCCGGGTCTATTTCCCATCAATACAAAAGTCTTCAAAAAAGTGCTCTTTAATAATTGTTCTTTTACTTTCTGTTACTTTGGATACCAATATTTGCTTTTAATCTTGTAGCTAGCAAGAACAAGGGGAGCGACGACCCCCTTGCCTTTGTTGGGTGCTAGCAAGTTATTTGTTTGTGTGCAGGTGCTGCTAAAATTGTTAGCTTAGTGACTCCTACTGGTTCGATAAACCTTGGTTCTTAACTGAGGGAAATACTTTCTGCTGCTGTGCTACATCACGCTTCCTCTTCGGGGAAATCCAACAACTCCATCGTGAGTAGCAGAAGAATTTCTGGCGCCGTTGCCGGGGAGTCATCATCTACCAAATTAGGTGCCTTCGCACAAATACCTTATCTTTGCTTGTTTTTATTTTCTTGCTTTTTGCCTTTGCCTTTTTATTTGCCTTCTTCTTTGTTTGCCAAAAAGTCCAAAAACACCAAAAATATTTCTTATTGCTTTTTCTGCCTGTGTTTCCACTATGGCTACTCCTGAAAATACCAAACTTTGTGATTTCTCAAGTACTAATAACAATGATTTCATTAGTACTCCTATTGCTCCTCCCGCCACTAGTGCGGAGTCTTATGATATTAAAGCTGCCTTGCTAAATCTTGTTATGAAAGAACAATTTTCTAGAAATTATAATGAAGATGCTGCTTCCCATCTTAATACCTTTGTTGAATTATGTGATATGAAAAAAATTAAAGATGTGGATAATTATATTGTTAAACTGAAACTATTTCCCTTTTCTCTAAGAGATAGAGCTAAGGCATGGTTTTCATCTTTACCGAAAAATAGTATTGATTCTTGGGCTAAGTGTAAAGATGCTTTTATTGGCAAGTATTTTCCTCCCGCAAAAATTATATCTTTGAGGAATCAAATTATGAATTTCAAACAACTTGATCAAGAACATGTTGCACAAGCATGGGAAAGAATGAAACTTATGCTAAAAAATTGTCCCACACATGGATTGAGTCTTTGGATGACAGTGCAAAATTTCTATGCTAGACTAAACTTTGTTTCCAGAAACCTTCTAGATTCTGCTGCAAGTGGAACGTTCATGGGGATAACACTTGGTGAAGCAACGAAGCTTCTTGACAACATGACCTCAAATTATTCCCAATGGCACACCGAGCGCGCTCCAAGTGGTAAGAAGGTAAATTCTGTCGAGGAGATTTCCTACCTAAGTGAAAAAGTTGATGCTATTATGTCCATGCTTGTTACTAAGAGTGCTGCTATTGATCCAAATGATGTGCCTTTATCTACTTTGATTGAGCAAAATAATGATAACATTGATGTGAATTTTATTTCGAGGAGCAATTTTAATAATAATGCTTATAGAGGGAACTTTAATAATCCTAGGCCGTATCCCGGTAATCCCTCAAATAATTATGGTAATTCCTATGGTAATTCTTATAATAATAATAGGATTCCTACTGAACTTGAAAACACAATTAAATAATTTATTAGTTCACAAAAAGTTTTCAATACTATGGTTGAAGAAAAATTGAGTAAGTTTGATGATATGTCTAGAAACATGGATAGGCTTGTGCATGATGTGAATATTCTTAAAATTAGAATTTTGCCACCTAATAAGTATTAAATGCCTGAATCTCTAAAATCTATTCAAGTTTCCATTGATTATAATAGAAAAATGATTGAGATGCTTAGAGCTAGAGGAGAACGAGCGGAAAGAGAGGCTGAATTGCGTTTTCTAGCTAATCATGATGAAGATGTTAAAACTATTGGTGTGTCAACTATTGAATCATTGTTTAGAAATATTAAAGTTGATAATGATGGGACTGAAGAAGAGTCAACTTTAGTTAGAAGGCGTCCCAATAATTCGGAGGGTGATAATCTTGTTGCTAAAAATGATAAAAGTGGGTTTGGAGAGGTCAAGACTTTAAGTAGTGATGCACCCACTATTTTGGATTACAAGGATTTTCATTATGATAATTGTTCTCTTACTGAATGTATTTCCTTGCTTCAATCCATGATTAATTCACCCATTGCTTATGAACAAAATAAAGCTTTTACTAAACATATTGTAGAAGCTCTTATAAAAGCTAATGAGGAAAAACTTGAATTAGAGGTTTCCATCCCTAGAAAATTGCATGATGAGTGGGAACCTACTATTAAGGTGAAAATAAATAATTATGAATGCAATGCTTTATGTGATTTAGGAGCTAGCGTTTCAACTATGCCAAAAGCATTGTATGATGTTCTGGGTTTTACTGATATGAGTGAATGTTCTTTAAATTTGCACCTAGCGGATTCTACTATTAAAAAGCCTATGGGTAGAGTGAATGATGTGCTTATAATTTCTAATAGGAATTATGTGCCCGTAGATTTTATTGTTCTTGATATTGAATGCAATCCCACTTGTCCCATTATACTTGGGAGACCTTTTCTAAGAACTATAGGTGCTATTATTGATATGAAGGAAGGCAACATAAGGTTCCAAGTTCCACTAAAGAAAGGTATGGAACATTTCCCTAAGAAGAGAATAACGCCTCCTTATGAATCCATTATGAGAGCTATGTATGATCTATCGTTCAATGATGATAAAACTTGATAGATTGCATTATGCCTAGCTAGGGGCATTAAACAATAGCGCTTGTTGGGAGGCAACCCAATAGTTATCTTTTTCCTTTCTATTTTGTGAGTCTACATGATTATTGCTACTATAGTAATTGTGTTTGTATCTTTTATTTTGCTTTTTTGCCAAGTAGAACCTTTAGGATGATGTGAATGCTTGTTGATTTGATTCTGTGCAGAAACCGAAACTTTTGCGTCCAGTGTTTGAATTTTCTCTCTTTACTAGAACGTGATCAATTTCTGAAATTTTTACACAGATTGCATTAAAAATTGTCTGTGTTGTCCTAATTTTTCAGAATTTTTGGAGTTGCGGAAGTATGATCATAAAATACATCTTTACATACTGTTCTGTTTTTGACAGATTCTGTTTCGGTTTATTAGTTTGCTTGTTTTTGAGTTTCTATGGCTTATATTGGGGGATATAAATTGTGAAAATGATAGAATATAGTAGACATCATTTGGGAATATTTATGAATCTTGCCTTGACAGTACATGAGTGAATGATTTATTTTTTATACTAACCCATCTCACGAGTTCCGTTAAGTTTTGTGTGAATGAAGTTTTCAAGTTTTGGGTGAGATGGAGATATGAGAAGAATAAGGAGCGGCAAGAGCCTAAGCTTGGGGATGCCCAAGGCACCCCAAGGTAATATCTAAGGATGACTCAAGCATCTAAGCTTGGGGATGCCCCGGATGGCATCCCCTCTTTCGTCTTCAAAACTATCGGTATATCTCACTTGGAGCTATATTTTTATTGTTCACATGATATGTGTTTTGCTTGGAGCGTCATTTGCCTTTGTTTAATTTTGTTTGCTGGTCATCACAATCATTGTATCCTGATCACACCTATTATGAGAGACACACATTCATCTTATGTTTATAGAATGCTCATTTGTTCTTCACTTATATTTATTTGAGCTGAGGCAATTGCTATTGCACTTCACTTATATTTGATTGAGCATGGTGATATGTTTTGTAGAAATTATTTGCACTCTCTTGCTTCACTTATATCTTTTTGAGAGTTGAATAGGAAGTGGTAATTTGCACGAATTATATGTTGGTCTAAAAATAATGGGTATATAACGGTGGTATAATAAAAACTAGCATGGATTTGTTGATCATTGAATATGATAAGTTTGATTCCTTGAAATAGTTTTGCGATTTTAAGATAGTAATATATGAGTATGTTAGTAATTGATTAAAGCTAAGTATTAATATTGGTGTTAAGGTTTGTGAGTCTTTATGCATGAAAGTGGTAGCCGCTGGCATTAGCGATGAAGTCGGAGTATGATTTATCTTTGATTGACATCCTTTGTGTGTTCGGATCGGGGGCGCGCAATTGTTAACTCCTACCAACCTCCCTCCTAGGGGCATGCGAGTAATACTTGGCCTTGAGGGCTACTAAAACTTTTGCAATAAGTATTTGAGTTCTTTATGATTAATGTGAGTTTTTGGACTATAAGCACTTCCACCTATCCATATTTTGCTAGTCTCTTCGGTACCGTGCATTGCCCACTCTCACCGCGAGACATGGTGCAAACTTCGCCGGTGCATCCAACTCCGTGAGATGATACGCTCTCTCACACATAAGCCTCATTATATCTTCCTCAAAATAGCCACCATACCTACCTATTATGGCATTTCCATAGCCATTCCGAGATATATTGCCATGCAACTTCCATTATTACTATTCATTACATGACTTGAGCATTCATTGTCATTATGCTTTGCATGACCATATAGAGCTGACATGATATTTGTGGCAAAGCCACCGTTCATCATTGTTATACATGTTACGCTAGATCATTGCACATCCTGGTACACTGCCAGAGGCATTCATATTCAGTCATCATTTTCAGTTTATGAGTTGTAAGTAAAATAAAGTGTGATGGTCATCATTATTAGAGTATGCCCCTACCTGTGAGGATATGAATTGGAAGAGACTTATGATTCCTCAAAAAAGTGTGGATGAGGTCCGTGAGGCCATTCAAAAAAGAAAAAGAAAAAGGAGAGAGAGAGAGAAAAGAAGGAGGCCCATGATTCCTTGAAAAAGGGGGGAGGAGGCCAATGAGCTCTTGAAAAAAAGAGAAAAAAAGAAAAAAATGAGAGAAAAAGAGAGAGAGGGGGCATACTACTATCCTTTTACCACACTTGTGCTTCAAAGTAGCACCATGTACTTCATATAGAGAGTTTTCATATACTTCATGATTATGCTAGTGGGACATTTACATTATAGAACTAGCTTGTATATTCCGATGATGAGCTTCCTCAAATGCTCGAGGTCTTCATGAGCAAGCAAGTTGGATGCACACCCACTTAGTTGCATTTAGAGAGCTTTCATACACTTATAGCTCTAGTGCATCCGTTGCATGGCAATCCCTACTCCTCGCATTAACATCGATTGTAAGTCCTCTCCATTGCCTAACGATCAAGCCTCGTTGATGTGAGACTTTCTTATACTTTTTGTCTTCCCTTATAAACCCCCATCATGATTCTCTTTGCTATCCAAAGTGCTAAGTTCATGGCTCACGCTCAAGTATTGCGTGAAAGTTGAAAAAGCTGAAGCGAGAAAAAGTATAATTTAATTGCCTGGTTTGGCACCGGGGTTTGTTCATGATTTGATATCTTTATGCCGGGAAGACCAAGCGTGCCATGCTTATCGTGATTAAGTGTGTAGGGATAAATGTTCTTTAGCATCTTTTATTTTGAAAGGCAATAATTGTTTACTTGCATGTTTGTGTATTATTGTTTTGAAGTCAAATTAATAGACTACTGCTTGAATCATTCATATCCCAATATTCATACCATAAGATTACATCTTTTGATCAAAGACATGTTAGGTAGCATTCAACATCAAAAATTCTTTGTTTATCATTTACCTACTCGAGGACGAGCATGAATTAAGCTTGGGGATGCTGATACGTCTCCAACGTATCTATAATTTTTGATTGTTTCATTCTACTATATTATCGTTCTTATATACTTTTATTATCATTTTATATCATTTTATATTATTTTTCTGGACTAATCTATTAATTTAGTGCCCAGTGCCAGTTTCTGTTTTTTGCTTGTTTTTGGTTTCGCAGAAAAACCATACCTACAGAAGTCCAAACACGATGAAACTTTTTGATGATTTTTGACAATTCGGGGGAGGACGAGAAGACCCACAGGGGCCCCACAAGGCAGGGGGCATGCCCTGGGGGGTAGGGCGCGCCACCCTGGCTTGTGGGCCCCCTGTGGCTCCAATTGCCCTAATTCTTGGCCTATAAATTCCCATAAATCCTGAAACCCTCGAAGCAAGACCCGAAACAATTTTATCGCCGCCGCAAGCCTCTGTTCCGAAGTGATCCCATCTGGAGCCCTGTTCCGATACTCTGCCGGAGGGGGAAATCATTGGGAAGTCCATCTTCATCAACCTTGCTGCCTCCATGATGATGTGTGAGTAGTTCTTTCAGGACCTATGGGTCCATAGCAGTATCTAGAAGGCTCTCTCTCTCTCTCTCTCTCTCTCTCGTTTGATCTTCAATACAATGATCTCTTCGAAGATCCATCCGATGTAATTCTTGCGGTGTGTTTGTTGGGATCCGATGAATTGTGGGTTTATGATCAGATTATTCATTGAATTTATATGAATCTATTAAAGTTTCTTTGCTGCGTAATTTTATAGCTTTGTATTTCTCTCCAATCTATCCATCTACTTTGGCCAAGTTAGATTGATTTATCTTCAGCGGGAGAGGTGCTTTGTGGTAGGTTCAATCTTGCGGTGACCTTGCCCTGTGACAGGAGGGGCAAAGGCACATATTTGTATTGTTCCTACTAAGGATAAAACGACGGGGTTTAGTCATATTGATTGGTCTTACTTTGTCTACATTATGTCATCGTGCTTAAAGCATTACTCTGTTTATCATGAACTTAATACTTTGAGATGCATGCTGGAGAGCGGTCTTGGGGTGGAGTAATAGTAGTAGATGCAGTTGGATTAATGGTCTACTTGTCACAGACGTAATTCCTATGTAATGATTATGCCATGGATGATCATCATAACTATGCGCTATTCTGTCAATTGCCCAACAGTAATTTATTCCACTGTTGCTATGCTTTCAAGGGAGATGCCTCTAGTGAACCTATGGCCCTCGGGTCTATTTCCCATCAATACAAAAGTCTTCAAAAAATTGCTCTTTAATAATTGTTCTTTTACTTTCTGTTACTATGCATACCACTATTTGCTTTTAATCTTGTAGCTAGCAAGAACAAGGGGAGTGACGACCCCCTTGCCTTTGTTGGGTGCAAGCAATACTTCCCTCGAAGACTGTTGTGATCCCCTACACATGTGGGCCATCAAGACTATTTTCTGGCGCCGATGCCGGGGAGCATAGCTCTATTTACGAAGTTCACTTGGGAGTCAATTATCCATTGCAATTTATCTTTACTATGAAGAATCTCAAGGATTCCTAAATCAAGATCATGCCCTCTAAGGCGAGAGGAGGTAAGGACCTTTTGACTAGCTCTACTCTTGATTCACCTACTGTTTTAAGTCAACTTGTGACACCACCACCACATACTTCACATACTGCTATGTCACACACATTAGGTACTGCTTCTGTTATTGATGATACTTGTGATGATGCTTCTACTCCGTTTGATACAACTGTTCCACTTGGTGAATTGTTGGATGCTCATATTGCTAAAGCTAAAGAAACCGAAGCTACTGAAAATTATGAATCACCTGCTACACCTAGTACTCCTATTAGAAGTAGAATATTTGATGTGCCTGATTCGTCATATATGTTTGATGAGGAGTTTACTAGAGAATTTATGGCCTATGATGGTGCTAATGGTTTAGAGGATTTCATTGCTATAATTAAAGAAAAGGCCATGAATAAAATGATGAAACTTGGTCCTAATGCCACTTCTCCTATTTTTGTTGATGATAAGGATTATGACTTCTCTGTTGATCCTTCGCTTATTACTCTGGTAGAATCTGATCCCTTCCATGGTTATGAATTTGAAAAGGTTGTTGCACACTTGCCTAAATTAAATGATATTGAAACCTTATTTGCTCAAGAAGAAAAGATTCGATACTACTATATACTTAAGTTATTTCCTTTTTCATTAAAGGGTGATGCTAAAACATGGTTTTGATAATGCTCCTGGTTGTGTGCGTAGTCCCCAAGATATGATCCATTACTTCTCTCAAAAATATTTTCCTGCCCATATGAAACAAGCTGCCATGCATGATATTTATAATTTTAAACAACTTGAGGAAGAATGTCTCCCTCAAGCTTGGGGGAGGCTTGGTACTTTGCTCAAAGCTTTGCCAGATCATTGATGACCCACAAGTATAGGGGATCAATCATAGTCCTTTCGATAAGTAAGAGTGTCGAACCCAACGAGGAGTAAAAGGAATCAATAAGTGGTTTTCAGCAAGATATTTTCAAGTGCTGTAAAGTAGTTTTAACAGATAATTTGATAGTGAGATAATTCGTAACAAGTAGCAAGTAACAAAAGTAGCAAGGTGCAGCAAGTGGCCCAATCCTTAATATTACTAAGGACAAGCTGGTGAAACTTCTTATAGTGATCAAAACGCTCCTGAGGACACACGGGAATTTTGCCAAGTTACTTTCATCACGATTCATCGACTTACGTTCGTTGTCTTGATAATTTATTGTGTGGGTGGACCGGAGCTAAGGTGCTGTTCTTACTTGAACAAACACCTACTTATGATTATACCCTCCATGCAAGCATCCACAACTACAAGAGAAGTAATTAAGATAAATCTAACCGTAGCATTAAACATATGGATCCAAAACAGCCCCTCATGGAACAATTCATAAACTGGGGTTTAGGCTTTAGTCACTCCCGCAAGCCATCATCTACAAACTAATTCCACGATGCCTTCCCCTAGGCCCAAGCATGGTGAAGTGTCATGTAGTCGATGTTCACATAACACCACTAGAGGAAGAACAACACAACATATCATCAAAACATTGAACGGTGATCAACTTCACATGATTACTAATAACGAGACTTCTCCCATGTCCTCAAGAACAAGTGCAACTACTCACAACTCAGAATATTGTTCATGTCCAGTGGGTATAAATATGTAATCAACAATCTGAACATAAAGATCTTCCACCAAGTAAACCAACTAGCATCAACTACGAAGAGTAATCAACACTACTAGCACCCCCAGGTACCAAGCTGAGGTTTGTTACAAAGATCGAACACAAGGGCTGAACTAGGGTTTGGAGATGAGATGGTACCAATGAACATGTTGATGAAGATGAAGCCTCCCACGATGAGAGGAACGTTGGTGATGACGATGGCTTCAATTTCCCCCTCCCGGAGGGAAGTTTCCCCGACGGAATCGCTCCACCGGAGAGCAAAAGTGCTCCTGCCCTGGATCCGCCTCGAGACGGTGGCACTTCATCCCGAAAGTCCTCTCTACTTTTTGTTTCTTGGGAAAATGGCTTCATATAGGGGAAGATGGTCAGCAGTGGGCCTCTGTGGGCCCAACAAGCCACCATGGCGCGCCCAGGGGGTGGGCGCGCCCCCCTGGCTTGTGGGCCCACTGAGGCACTTCTTCAGTAGTTCTTTCTTCCAGTATTTTTTATATATTACAAAATAAATCTCCATAAAATTTGATGTCATTTTGAGCTCCGGAGAATTGCTATATCTGCTGTAGCTTTTTCAGGTCAGAATTCCAGCTGCCGATAATCTTCCTCTTTTGATGTATCTTGCATTTTAAGAGAGAAAAGGCATTAGAGTTGCATCATAAAGTGAAATATAGCTTAAAAATAAGATAAATAACAGTAGAAAATCATGATGCAAAATGGACATATCAGCTCCCCCAAGCATATACTCTGCTTGTCCTCAAGCGAATACCGAACTCAGTAAACATGACCACATGTTTAAAGAGAGAGGTGTCGATAAAAGAAAATATGGACAGGGAAGCATCATGTTAATAAACATCATTATGACAACAATTATTATTCATAAAACTTCTCATGATCAAGTAATAATCTATCCACAAGTTAAGGTATAAGCAATAAACTCTCTTGAAACCTAACAAACTGTGTTCTCGGTCATTCAAGCAATTACAATTCATCATACTTTCCGGAGGAGTCCATGTAAGAACTTTTGATTTAGCAAACTTCACATGCTCAACTATCATATAATCTTCTAATGATTGCTGGTACTCAAAGCATATTTTTAGAGCAAATTGTCTCCATCAGACACCGAGGAAGATGGGGGTTTAATGTTTTACCTCTCAACTCATTTACCACAGGGATAATTGTCAACAATAATAACTCATGATCATATACAACTGGATATATGTGTCTGGATCTTTCCCCACCACATGTTGTTTGCCAAGTGGAGAGTATTCAAGATTGGAAATAAAGGGAAGTTGACTCAACATGAAAAAGTAAAAGATAGGCCCTTCGCAGAGGGAAGCAGAGGTTGTCATGCGCTTTTTGATTTTGGATGTCTGAATTCTTAATGAAAAGGAACGTCACTTGAATATTGCCCCTTATGATAATGGCCTTTATTGAGCAGTCTGTCGCTTTTATTACTCCATCATCACAAGTTCGTACCAAGCTTAATTTCCCTTCCAATAAAAGATCATACATATTTAAAGGCAATTTTTATTGCTTGCACCGATGACAACTTACTTGAAGGATCTTGTTCAATCCATAGGTAGATATGGTGGACTGTCATGGCAAGAAACTGGGTTTAAGTGTATTTGGATGCACAAGTAGTATCTCTACTTAGTACAGAAATTTTGGCTAGCAAAGATTATAAACAAACACCACATGTTGGAGGATCCATGACAATATAACTTCTATGCAAATACACATAAACATGATTCATTACGTTGTCTTCCTTGTCTAACATCAACTATTTGATCAAGTTTGGAAATACTTAATGAGGGTTCACAATCATAAAAGGTGTCCAAGATAGTATATTTGTATGTGAAATCTCTCTTCCTAGATTATTTTTTCATGAATTGTTTGAATGACCAATGCTATGTTTGTTGACTTCCAATATATTTTATTCCCTACACCCCTTTGTAAAGTCATTACTCCCCATGGGATAAGCATATGAAATTTATTTTGCAACGATTAAAAGAAAGAAAATAAGAAGCAATAAATACTCATACTAAACTTTATTATAGAAACTCTCATGAACGGTTACATTGATAACACGGGGACGAAACAAAAACTTGCAAACTACTAATACTACTTTCTAAATCACGGAATAACTAAGGATCAAAATAAGATAGATAATAATGGTAAAAAAAAGGGTGGTGATGATACGATACCGGGGCACCTCCCCCAAGCTTCAAACAAGCCATGGGTGGTGCCCATACCCGAATACTCAAGTTTCCTTCTTTGGTCATGATGGTGAGATCTTTTTGGCGATGATCCCCTTGAGAGTACGGTTCTCCTCTTCAAGTGTGTTGATCTTTTGCTTGAGTGCCTGATTCTCAGCTCTTAGTTTGTCCTTTAGTGCCCCATCGACCAAAGGTGAGATATTTTTACATGGAGTTGGAGACTTGTTTTCTTGCACATGACGAGAAGAGTTATTCTGAACATTAATAGCTCCCACGAAGATGGGTAAGCTTGACTTCTTGAACTCAATCTCCTCCATGTCCTCGGGAAGAGGTAGAGGGACATCTTCCTCTTCTTCTCCGCTTGAGAACTCCATCCTTTTTAGGTCCTCATCTTCTTCCTCCTTCGACGGCCACTCGTAGTCGTCAGTTTCATCATAAGGCTTGGAAGCTGAAGTGAGATAGGCAACATAGCTCTCGCCATCGGAGTCTTGAGATGACATGATAGTTTAGACCTCGAAACCCGGGCAGAAAACAGCTCGAAACGAAAACTTGCGATACGGAGGTCAGAAAATCATGGGGTATATATAATGAATTTTTATCTTGCAGGACAAGTATTCAAGAAGAAAAAAGAGTCGGGAAAGTGCACGTGGCCCCCACAATCCAGGGTGGCGCGCCTAGGGGGTAGGGCGCGCCCCCTACCTTGTGGAGCCCACAGGCACTTCCTCGGCTGATTTTTATTTTCCTAATTTTTTATTTATTCCAAAATGGACAGAAAATATTTTTATGGAATTTTTGGAGACGGTTTACTTACCGTATCACATATCTATTCTTTTTTCAGAATTCTGGAGTGTTCCGGAAGGTCTCTTCTATGTACTCTTCTAGTGTAATTACTTGAATAATGTCCCAATCAATGTTAATGGGGTTACCTACAATATAATGTTTAAGTCTTTACCCATTAACCACCTTTGGTTTGTTCCCTTCGGCGTTATTGATCTTGATGGCTCTGGAACGGTAAACTTCTTCGATGACATAGGGTCCTTCCCATTTGGAGGGAAGTTTGCCTGCAAAATGTCAAAAATGAGACTTGTACAAAAGAACTTTGTCACCAATATTAAATTCTCATTTCTGAATTCTTTTATCATGCCATCTTTTAACTTTTTCTTTAAACAATTTGGCATTTTCATAAGCTTTTGTTCTCCACTCATCTAGAGAACTTATATCAAATAACCTCTTTTCACCAGCAAGTTTGAAATCATAATTGAGTTCTTTAACAGCCCAATAAGCTTTATGTTCTAACTCAAGAGGTATATGACATGCTTTTCCATAAACCATTTTATAGGGCGACATATCCATAGGATTTTTATAAGCAGTTCTATAAGCCCAGAGTGCATCATCCAGTTTTTTAGACCAATTCTTCCTGGATTTATTAACAGTCTTTTGCAAGATTACTTTTATTTCTCTATTACTCAACTATACTTGCCCACTAGACTGAGGATGATAGGGTGATGCTACTCTATGGTTTACATCATATTTAGCTAAAACTTTCCTGAAAGCACCATGAATGAAATGTGAACCACCATCAGTCATTAAATATCTAGGGACTCCAAACCTCGGGAAGATAACCTCTTTAAGCATTTTAATGGAAGTTTTGTGATCAGCACTTTTAGTTGGAATAGCTGCTACCCACTTAGTGACATAATTAACAGCAACTAATATATGAGTGTACCCATGCGAGGAAGGAAATGGTCCCATATAATCAAAACCCCAAACATCAAATGGTTCAATAACAAGTGAATAATTCATGGGCATTTCCTGATGTCTACTAATATTTCCAACTCTTTGACATTCATCCCAAGAAAGGACAAACTTACGTGCGTCTTTGAAGAGAGTAGGCCAGTAAAACCCAGATTGTAATACCTTATGTGCTGTACGGTCTCCTGCATGGTGTCCTCCGTATTCACCGGAGTGGCACTTCCTCAAGATTTGTTCCTGTTCATACTCAGGTACACATCATCTAATCATACCATCTACTCCTTCTTTATACAAATGTGGGTCATCCCAAAAGTAATGTCTCAAGTCAAAGAAGAATTTTTTTCTTTTGTTGATAGGTGAAACTAGGTGGTATATATTTGGCAACAATGTAATTCGCATAATCAGCATACCAAGGATTATCACAGGAGGAAGTATTGATAACAGCTAATTGCTCATCAGGAAACCTATCATTGATAGGTTCTGGGTTATCAAGAATATTTTCCATCTTAGACAAATTATCTGCTACAGGATTATCATCTCCCTTTCTATCAACAATATGCAAATCGAACTCTTGTAGCAAAAGCACCCATCTAATCAATCTAGGTTTAACATCTTTCTTATCCATAAGATACTTAATAGCATCATGATCAGTGTGAATAGTAACTTTAGAATCAACAATATAAGGTCTGAATTTATCACAAGCAAATACAACTACTAAAAATTCCTTCTCAGTAGTAGCATAATTTCTCTGAGCATTGTCTAAGGTCTTACTAGCATAATGAATAACATTCAATTTCTTATCAACCCTTTGACCAAGAGCAGCACCTATAGCATAATCACTAGCATCACACATAATTTCAAAGGGTAAATTCCAATCAGGTGGTTGAACAATAGGAGCAGTGATCAAAGCTTTCTTAAGTATTTCAAAGGCTTCTACACAATCATCATGAAAAACAAAAGGAACATCTTTTTGCAAGAGATTAGTAAGATGCCTAGAAATTTTGGAAAAGTCCATAATGAACCTTCTATGAAAACCAGCGTGACCAAGAAAACTCCTTATACCTTTGATATATTTAGGACATGGAATCTTCTCAATTGCATCAACTTTAGCTTTATCTACCTCAATGCCCCTTTCAAAAATCTTATGATCGAGGACTATACCTTCATTTACCATGAAGTGGCACTTCTCCCAGTTCAAGACGAGACTAGTTTCCTCGCATCTCTGCAAAACTTTGTCAAGATTGCTCAAACAGTCATCAAAAGAAGTTCTGTAGATGGAAAAATCATCCATGAAGACTTCCAACAATTTTTTCACAGAAATAAGAAAATATGGCTGTCATGCATCTTTGAAAGGTAGCAGGTGCGTTGCATAAACCAAATAGCATTCTTCTATAAGCAAAAGTTCCAAAAGGGCAAGTAAAGATTGTTTTCTCCTGATCTTCAGGGGAAACAGGTATTTGCTAAAAACCAGAATATCCATCTAGGAAGCAGAAGTGTGTATGCTTAGATAATCTTTCTAACATTTGGTCAATAAAAGGCAAAGGATAATGATCTTTTCTAGTAGCCTTATTCAATTTTCTAAAATCAATAACCATCCTATAACCAGTTACAACTCTTTGCGGGATAAGTTTATTTTTATCACTAGGAACAACAGTTATGCCACCTTTCTTGGGGACATAATGAACAGGACTTACCCATCTACTATCAGCTATAGGATAAATAATACCTGCCTCGAGGAGCTTCAATATTTCATTTCTTACCACTTCCTTCATTTTCGGGTTCAAGCGGCGTTGATGATCAACAACAGGTTTAGCGTCTGGCTCCATATTAATTTTGTGCACACACATGGTTGGACTAATGCCCTTAAGATCATCCAGAGTATATCCAATTGCAGCATGATGTTTCCTTAGAGTTTTCAATAATCTCTTTTCTTCCTGTGCTGAAAGGTTAGGATTGATAATAACATGATATATCTTCTTTTCATCAAGATAAGCATATTTCAGTGTATCAGGGAGTTTCTTTAATTCAAACACAGGATCACCCTTAGGGAGTGGAGGATCTCCCAAAATCTCAACAGGCAAATTATGTTTAATAATAGGTTCTTGCCTAAAGAATATTTCATCAATTTCATTTCTTTCTTTCATATGCATATCATTTTCATGATCTAACAAATATTGCTCTAAAGGATCAGTAGGAGGCACAACAATAGAAGCAAGACCAATAATAACATCTTCATTAGGCAAATCTTTATCATGATGTTGTTTGGACAACTTAGAAAAATTAAACTCTTGAGATTCATCTCCAAACTTAACTTTAACCTTTTCCTTAGCATAGTCAATTTCAGCATTAACAGTATTTAAGAAGGGTCTACCAAATATAATGGGACAAAAATTATCTTGTTGAGATCCAAGTACTAAGAAATCAGTAGGATATTTGATCTTACCACACAAGACTTCAACATCTCTTACAATCCCAAGAGGTGAGATGGTATACCTATTTGCAAGCTTAATAGTAACATCAATCTCTTCTATCTCAATAGGTGAAATATCATGCATAACTTCTTGATAGAGAGAGAAAGGAATTGCACTAATACTAGCACCCATATCACATAAACCATGATAGCAATGATCTCCAATCTTAACAGAAACAATAGGCATGCCAACAACCTTTTTATTCTTATCCAACTTATCTTGCTCATTTCTAGCTTGTTTAGCAATTCTAGTAGCATCTTCACATAAATATATAACATGCCCATCAATATTATCAACCAAGAGATCTTTAACCATTGTAGTTGAAGGTTCTACTTTAATTTGTTCAGAAGGTTTA
Source organism: Elymus sibiricus (assembly GCA_039707655.1). NCBI lineage: Eukaryota > Viridiplantae > Streptophyta > Magnoliopsida > Poales > Poaceae > Elymus > Elymus sibiricus. The sequence goes on along the minus strand of CM077664.1, from coordinate 372,254,356 downwards.
TGTGTTTTAATATGACTCTTACGAACCACAGTTGTAGCCTTAGAGTGCTCCTTAATTCTAACAGGAAAAGGAAGCTTTTCATTATAAGCAGTAGGCACAACAGGATTAGCAGAATACGCTTGTATCTCAGTATTAGCAATAATAGGTTCTTCACAAACATCTTTAATGGGTTCATCATATTTAAACCATTTTTCTTTAGGAATATCAACATGAGTAGCAAAAGATTCACAGAAATTAGCTACTATCTCAGAGTCAAGTCCATACTTTGCACTAAGCTCATGAAAAACGTCTGTTTCTACAAAAGACTTAACACAATCATGTTCCAGATTTATACCTGACTCTTTACCTTTGTCGACCTCCCAATCTTCAGAGTTGCATTTAATTCTTACAATAAGATCCCATTTGAATTCAATTTGTCTGTTTGAGAAAGAACCCGCAGAAGAAGAATCAAGCATTTCTTTATCGCGATGAGAAAGCCTAGCATAAAAGTTTTGACAATAATATCTCTCAAAAGCTCATGATTTATGGCATTTGAGTATTAAGTCCTTAAGCCTCCCCAAAGCTTGAGCGATACTTTGTCCTTCATGCGGCCAAAAATTATAGATATAATTCCGATCACGATGAACCAAGTGCATAGGATAAAATTTCTGATGGAATTCAAGCTTCAGTTGGTTCCAGTCCCATGAATCAAAATCATCCAATAGCCTATACCATGCCAATGCTTTTCCCTCCAAAGATAAAGGGCATAACTTCTTTTTGACTTCATTCCTTGGCAGTCCTGCAAGCTTAAATAACCCACAAAGTTCATCTATAAAAAGCAAGTGCATATCGGGATGTATTGCTCCATCTCCTGCATAGGGATTAGCATGCAACTTTTCCATAATACCAAGAGGAACTTCATAACTTGTATTTTCAGTAGGTTGAGGCTCATCTCTTACCAATTGTGCTCGAGGTGAAGATACCCCGAACAAGCCTCTCAAAGGATTATCTTCCATAGTAGCAAGTGTAGATAAAATTCAGCACGTATAATAAATGTGTCCTTACCAAATTCCACTTACCAAGAGCGCTATACTCCCCGGCAACGGTGCCAGAAAAGAGTCTTGATGACCCACAAGTATAGGGGATCAATCATAGTCCTTTCGATAAGTAAGAGTGTCGAACCCAACGAGGAGTAGAAGGAATCAATAAGCGGTTTTCAGCAAGGTATTCTCTGCAAGTGCTGTAAAGTAGTTTTAACAGATAATTTGATAGCAAGATAATTCATAACAAGTAGCAAGTAACAAAAGTAGCAAGGTGCAGCAAATGGCCCAATCCTTAATATTACTAAGGACAAGCTGGTGCAACTTCTTATAGTGATTAAAATGCTCCTGAGGACACACGGGAATTTCGCCAAGTTACTTTCATCACGATCCATCGACTTACGTTCATTGTCTTGATAATTTATTATGTGGGTGGACCAGAGCTAAGGTGCTGTTCTTACTTGAACAAACACCTACTTATGATTATACCCTCCATGCAAGCATCCACAACTACAAGAGAAGTAATTAAGATAAATCTAACCATAGCATTAAACATATGGATCCAAAACAGCCCCTCACAGAACAATTCATAAACTGGGGTTTAGGCTTCATTCACTCCCACAACCCATCATTTACAAACTAATTCCACGATGCCTTCCCCTAGGCCCAAGCATGGTGAAGTGTCATGTAGTCGACGTTCACATAACACCACTAGAGGAAGAACAACACAACATATCATCAAAACATTGAACGGTTATAAACTTCACATGATTACTAATAACGAGACTTCTCCCATGTCCTCAAGAACAAGTGCAACTACTCACAAATCATAATATTGTTCATACCCAGTTGGTATAAATATGTAATCAACAATCTGAACATAAAGATCTTCCACCAAGTAAACCAGCTAGCATCAACTACGAAGAGTAATCAACACTACTAGCACCCCCACGTACCAATCTAAGGTTTGATACAAAGATCGAACGCAAGGGATGAACTAGGGTTTGGAGATGAGATGGTGCTAATGAAGATGTTGATGAAGATGAAGCCTCCCACGATGAGAGGAACGTTGGTGATGACGATGGCTTAGATTTCCCCCTCCCGGAGGGAAGTTTCCCTGGTGGAATTGCTCTACCGGAGAGCAAAAGTGCTCCTGCCCTGGTTCCGCCTCGAGACGGCGGCGCTTCATTCCGAAAGTCCTTTCTTCTTTTTTTTCTAGGGAAGATGGCTTCATATAGGGGAATATGGTCAGCAGTGGGCCTCTATGGGCCCCACAAGTCATCATGGCACGCCTAGGGGGGTGGGCGTGCCCCTGGCTTGTGGGCCCACTGAGGCACTTCCTTAGTAGTTCTTTCTTCCAGTATTCTTTATATATTCCAAAATAAATCTCCGTAAAATTTCATGTCATTTTGAGCTCCGGAGAATTGCTATCTCTGCTGTAGCTTTTTCAGGTCAGAATTCCAGCTACCGGTAATCTCCCTCTTTTGATGTATCTTGCATTTTAAGAGAGAAAAGGCATTAGAGTTGCATCATAAAGTGAAATATAGCTTCAAAACAAGATAAATAACAGTAGAAAATCATGTTGCAAAATGGACCTATCAAGTATTTCAACCAAAATATATTGAATTCGACACAAGGGGAGCCAAAGAATATTTATAAGCTTTAGTAGTTGAGTTGTCAATTCAACCACACCTGGAGAGATAACTTCCTTGCAGCAATTTATTACTTGCACAGTAATATGATAGTAGTGATAATAAAGTAATCGTTGTAGTGATAATAAAGTAATGTTAACAATAATAGTAACAAGTTTGCAAAGCAGTAGCAAAGTGCAGTAGTAGTGATTGTAACGGAAACAATAGTAGGAAAAATGTAGGCATGGAGTAGCGATGGGTGTTCAGATGAGATTCAATATGCAACAGTCATAAGCTAGAGCGATAACAAACTATCTCCAATTCATCAATCATATGTAGGAATGTATTCCATATATAGTCATACGTGCTTGCGATAAGAACTTGCATAACATCTTTTGTCCTACCCTCCCATGGCAGCGGGGTCCTAATGGAAACTAAGGGTAATTAAGGCGCTCCTTTTAATAGAGAATCAGAACAAAGCATTAACACATAATGAATACATGTAATCCTCAAATTAAAGTCATCCCCGTAGAGTATTCCAATTATTGTCACTTTGGGGTCTAGGGTTCAGAACGAGTCTGAGCCGGAAGGACAAATTCTAGGAATCAGAATGGCAATTGCAAAGGATTCCATTGAAGATTTTTAAACATCTGGATTTAACCACATGTGTATGTAGGCATCAAAGGATTTCAAGAGCAGTAGGATACACAAGATTCTTGGTAAATTGGAGAGTATTTCAGAACATCTGGTGATATCAAGAGAACATCTGGAATAAATGGATCCCCGGAATGAAGTCATTGCGAGAACCTAGAGTTAGCAAAACTATAACCCGAAGAGGTAAGAAGTTCAAAACCCAGAGTAAGGATGTGGAATAAAAGAATCCTAATCCCATCCATATGCGATGTGGGCCCGTAATCCACAAAACACACCTATTAGTTTGAAAATAGTTTTCAAGACTAGACTCGACATCGACCAAGAGGTTTGGGGTTCCTACAGGCAGTCGACTCTGATAGCAACTTGTGACGCCCTCAATCACAATTGTGCACTAATCATACACGTAGCATGCACGATCACGAACGGTGACTCCACGTTAATATCACAACACAACTCTACGACACAAATTTAAACATAAATCTTATTGTTACAAACCAGGGTCACGAAGACCCGATATTACATCAAGAGTTAGGTCTGACTACAGACAATTACAAAGGCACCTTAAGAAGGTTGAAACAAAACAATGACACTATCCACAGGTGCAGGCCTCCTGCCTGGGACCTCCGAACTACTCGTCGACGTCGAACTCCACGTAATAATCATCGCCGGGGATACGTGCATCCACGGTGCTACCATCTGTTTGCAGCAACCGGGTTGGAGGAAAAGAATAGCAAAGCAATGGTGAGTACTCATCCAAAGTACTCGCAAGACTTATATTAGATCTACACTACATATGCATAGGTATCAAAGGAATGGGGCTATATCTTTGGACTGAACTGCAGAAATGCTAGAATAGGGGGAGAAACTAAAAGTAACACCAGCAAGCCACCATCTTGCAGCAAGAGAAGAGAATAGAGCATCTTGCAGCATCTAGATGAGAAAGAGCGCATATGAGTCCAACAAGTGTAACAACAAAGCACTACCCTTGAATCCTCTCTCGGCTCCTGGTGAGAAAGTGATCGTTGGGCAGGCTTATAATAACTTGGTGAATTTTAGTAAGTATCTGGTTTAAGTTGTGTAAGATCAGGATACATCTCCAAGCGTCCTGTTACCGTGGACACGGCTATTCGAATAGATTGATTCTTCCCTGCAGGGGTGCACCACGTTACCCGACACGCTCGAACCCCTCCTTAAGCCTGTGTAGTTAGCACACTTCTTGTGGTGTGCCGACAGAGGAGAACGACACGCTGAAGTCCTACGTCAGCTCTCCAGAGAGGTCACATGCCGGTCTAATCCTAAGCGCAAAGGGTTGTTCGGCCGCTCACCCTAAGCGCTCCTGCATGTTGCGCCACACGGTACCAGCCTCACCACCTCAACTGTGGATATCTGCTGTCTGCCATGCCACATCTCTGAACTGGACATCTGGCAGAGCTTTCGGTAAGGAACTGACGACGCTGAGGGCCCCATAACCATTATCCCGCGTGGCGGTTAGTGCGTATAGGCCAATGGCAACTCGGATTAACATACCCAGAGCTCGTTAATCGTGTTATTTCATTCATTCATGGACACGACCAGGGCCCAAGCTCACCTCATCCGGAGGGTATCTACCTGCCCTGCCATTCCGCCACAGTGAACCTCCCAGGGCGGCTGTCGAGTCCCTGGTCCATCTCATCTTGGATGGACCACCAATCCGACCACCCCGCTTCGGAACATAAATACAACATGTAATAATAAATGTCTTTGTCTTCGTCGGCATCTCGTTGCAATCTGTCTCGCTCCATGTCACAGGCCACCGAAGTCCAATGTCCTCCATAGTAGTTTATATAGTATAACAGTATAATGTATACCCGTGATCATCGCCAAAAGGGATCACGGTCCGATAATATAGCATGGCACACAGACAAGGGTGTAGGGCTAACAGATGGAACATAAATAGTACTAGACTAGGCATGCTAGGATAACCGGTAAAGCATCAACGAGAGGCGACAAAAACAGGCTATGCATCAGAATAGGATCTACCGACAACAACGGTACCAATTCCTAATGCAAGAATGTAGAGAGAAAGAATAGGCGATATCGGAATGATCAAGGGGGTTTTGCTTGCCTGGTTGCTCCGCAGACGAGGCAGGATCCTCAACAGTGTAGTCGTTCTCAGGGTCAACAGCGGTCTCGAGTTCTACTGGAAAGAAGCAAGGAGGGGGAAACAAATAAATAATAGCACTCAAATGTAGCAGACAATATGCAAGGCATGGCAAAATGTGATGGTGATGTTCTCTAATGCATTACTACATATTTCAATTGAAGAGGGAAAATATTTCCAATATTTTCCGAGGTCCAAGTATTATTCCGATAATTGATCCAGTAGCAAAAGTTCAATGTTCATTGTGATAACAATGTTTGTCATGCATGTGGATGACATATTCGGATTCGTTATATTTTTTTGATCATTTTTCATATATAAATTATTTTCATCCGAGTTACGGTTTATTTTATATGAATTTTCAAAGTTTTAATGATTTTCTGGAATTTCTGGATTTATTTTAATTCGAATTATATATATGCTTATTTGCTATGGGTACACAGAAGTGTACCCAGCAAAATGACACAGGGGCTGATAGTGGGGCCAGTTGACTGTCCAATCAGCAGTCAACTGGGACCGTTGACTAGTCAAATGGGTCCAGTGGGACCCACTGGTCAGTGGCTTATTACTTTAAACAGAGTCTAATTACTCTAATCCAGTTAATTAGTTGAGTGGGGCCTACAGGTCAGTGTCAGTGGGTTAATTACCTAGCTATAGTAAATGGGCCCGCATGTCAGTGACGGTTGGCAGCTCAATTAGCACCTAATCTAATCTGCTAATGGCCTAGGCCCACTGGCAGCGACCCAGTGGATGCTTAATCGTCGGAGCGCGCCGGCGACAAGCCAGATGCGGCAGCGATGGCCGGGTTTCGCCCACAGATGACCAAATGAACGGCGGAGTAGTGCGTTTGAACGCGCACAGCGGCGCGCGTCGAGCGGTGGCTTCAGTTCGTGCGGGGGCGACCTATATCGACGGCGGCGACATCATGCGCGGCGGCCGGGGTTCGGGCATCGACGGAATCGATGCCATGGCCACACACACATGACGAACAGAGGGGCTTGGTAGCTCCTATGCAACGCCACTAGCACGATGAGGTGCTCGTCTGAGCCCGAGAGGCACTAGAGCGACGGCTCGGAGCTCAGCAGTGGCGGCGGAGCGTCGGCAATGGCGGCGCGCGGCTAAGCTAGCTAGGGGCACGGATCCGAATGCAAACGCAAGGGGAAGTGCGCAGGGCTCACCAAGGGAGCACAAGAGGGCTCGGTGATGGGCTTAGTAGCGGCAGACGCGGCGAAATCGTTGGTGAAGCGCCGGTGACAGAAGCGGGAGGGAGAGCTCGATTCGCACGCTGTCGGGGCGAGGAGCTCGGACTCGAGGGCATACTTGACGCGGTCGACGATGGCGCAGCTCCTGGACATGCTCCTAGCCGGCGGGGAGCTTGGTGGCCGCGTGGACGCGGGTGGCCATGGTGGCGCTGCGTCGGCCGAGCGCGAGGAGGAAGAAAGCGGCGCGTGGAGGGAGAGAGTGAGGGTCTAGGGTTGTCCCTGGCGTCGGGGGCGACCTTATCTACCTCGGGGACCCGTTGGATGCTCGACACGAGCGCATCGGCGGCATGGATGGGCGGCACTCACGGCTCGGCCTCCCCTCGGCGGGAGGTTGAAGAACGGCTGGCGCTGACGGGCTGGGCCGCACTGTGGCCGTGTTGGGCCAAGTGCACAGTTCCAGTTTACCATTTATTCTTTTTTTGACAATTAACATAGCTCCTGTTTTATAATTATTTGAGGTACCAAATGGATTTTGTTGTAAATAAAACTTGGCACATACATCAAACACATCATTTTGAAATTGTTCACAAAGTTTCAGGCCATTTGGAAAAGTTTGAATTTAGGTTTGAATTTAAATGGGTTAAGTAAGTGTTGTTGGTCCACTTTAAATATATCTAGGGGCTTTTTGGGGAGTCAAACATGGTGGGTTTCTTCATGACAATTTCCTGGGGAATTTATGGGATATAGCCAACATTTTTATTTCACCATTTGAAGAAATAATTTTTGACTTTATATTTTGAATTTGAACCAAATTTGGGAGTGGGATTATTTTCTAATGCAATTTAAATATGACAATCTGGGTGACATGACATATTAATTAGGCTAATTAAATAATTAGGGTTTGGGGATGTCACAACTTGGAATTAGTTGAACGGTTCTATCTAGGCGAAGACAATGAGCCAGACGGTCCACCTCTAGACTACAAGGATGAATGGTGGTACATGCTTGATAGCGATCACGAAACTCGTGATCAAACTAATGATCCCAATGATGACGATTATGGCTTATAAACTTTGTAACAACTCTGTACTCATGAATGTAAACTTTGCCGAGTGTAACAACTCTATGTACACGTGAACTTCTAAACTTGTGATCTTGAACTTCTAAACTTGTGATCCTGAAGTTCTAAACTTGTGCTTCCAAACTTCTGATAGGTGATGTATAGATTCTTGTTATATATTCTTTTGATATGTGATGTTTGAATGCTTGAGGAATGATTTTGATATGTGATATGTCATGATATATGTTAAGGAGTATAGAATTTCCATATATGTTTTGATATGTGATATGTGATATGTCTTGTGATATATTGTTGCATTCGCATTATTGATTTACTCTTTGTTTTTTTATTATGATTTATCTATTTTATATCAATTTCTATGATGTGTACTGATGACCCACAAGTGTAGGGGATCAATCGTAGCCTTTTCGATAAGTAAGAGTGTCGAACTCAACGAGGAGCAGAAGGAATTGACAAGTAGTTTTCAGCAAGGTTTCACTTCAAAAGCTGTATAGATAATTTGACAGGTTGTTTGATAGCAAGATGTTTTATAAAATGGTAAACAATAACAAAAACAATAAAGTCCAGCAAGTGGCCCAATCCTTATGTGTGCTAAGGACAAGCCGGTTGTGTTTCTTATAGTGATTAAAGCGCTCTTGAGGACACACAGGAATTTCGTCAAGTTACTTTCACCAAGTTCCATTGAGTTACCTTTCATTGTTTTGATAAGTGTTGTGTGGGTACTGCCCTTACTTCGAAAAATACCTACTTATGATTATACCCTCTATGCAAGCGTCCGCAAATACAAGAGAAGTAATTAAGATAAATCTAACCATAGCATTAAACTTTAGGATCCAAAACAGCCCCTTGTGCAACAATTCATAAACTGGGGTTTAGGTTTCTATCACTCATGCAACCCATCAACCACAAACTAATTCCACAATGCCTTCCCCTAGCTCCAAAGATGGTGAAGTGTCATGTAGTCAACATTCACATAACACCACTAGAGGAAGAACACCACAACATAATATCAAAACATTAAACAGTATTCAACTTCACATCATTACTAGCAACAAGACTTCTCCCATGTCCTCAAGAACTAATGGATCTACTCACAAGACATCATATGGATCATGATCAGTGGGTATGAATAGATGGTAAACAATTGGAACATAACAAACTTTCACCGCTAAAACTCCTAAGCATCAACTACAAGATGTAATCAACACATAAAAGTACTCTTGCCAACCTATCTGAGGTTATGATACATAGATTGGATGGATGGATGAACTAGGGTTGACGATGGAGATAATGTTGGTGAACATGTTGATGGAGATGATGATCCCGATGATGAACGGAGTGCTGGTGATGACGATGGCTTCGATTTCCCCCTCCCGGAGGGAAGTTTCCCCAGCAGAATTGCTCCGCCGAAGAGCAAAAGTGCTCCATCTTGGTTCCGCCTCGTAGACGGCGGCGGAAAGGTCTGATTATTTTCTGTGATTTTTTCAAGGGCAATTGAGAATTTATGGCCAAAGGGCGTCGAGAGAGGAGGTCCCAGGCCACCAGACGGGCCCACCATGCGGCCAGGGGGCATGGCCAGGCCGTCTGGAGCCCCTATGGCACCCCTCTGGCCCTCCTTCGGTCTCCGGTCTTCATATTTTTCAGAAATAATTCACAAAAATCCCCGGCATATTTGGAGCTCTGGAAAATTGCTTTTCCTTCTGTTGCAAATTAGGTGCCGATTTCCAGCTGTCCATTAATTTCCCTCTCAGTGTATACGTTGCAATTTAAGAGAGAAAAGGCATTAGAAATAGGATAAATTACAATAGGAAATAGTGATGCAAAATGGGCGTATCAGCTCCCCCAAGCTTAGACTCTGCTTGTCACCAAGCGAATGCCAAGCTCGGTAAACATGACCACAGGTTTATGGAGAGAGATGTCGATAATAAAGAATACGGACATGACAGCATCACATTTTCTAACATCATTATATATCCAAAACTGCAATCCTCTCTCATAAAACTTCTCATGAACAAGTAATGATCAACTCACATGTTAAGGTTTAACAAATAAAAGTTGCTAGAGTTTAGCAAACTATGTTCTTTGTCATTCAAACAATCAGAATTCATCCTTATTATTCAAGAAGAGTCTAGGTCATAGCTTTTATTTAGCAAACTTCACATGCTCAACTTTCATTCAGTCTTTAGATGATTATTAGCACTGAGCAACTTATTTTTAGAACAAAAAGCTTCCATTGGACACAAAGGAAGATAGCGGTTTAGCAATGCTTAACTTTCCAACTTACTTATCTCAGGGATAATGTCAACAATAATGAATCATGATCATATATATTCAACTGGATATATGTGCCTAGATCTTTCCCCAACATACACTGTTTACCAAGTGGAGAATAAATGAGGTTGGAATACAAAGTTGACTCAACATAAAAAGTAAAAGATAGGCCCTTCACAGAGGGAAGCAGAGGTTGCCATGCGCTTTTAGAGTTGGATGTCTGAGAATTTAATGAAAAGGAACATGACTTTAATATTGCCACTTTTGATGGTGCTCATGATGTTTTTATTTGTGATTTGCATCCCTTCACAAGATTGTACAAAGCCTATTTCCCTTTCAATAAAAGTTTATACATATTTAAGGACAATTTTTATTGTCTGCACCGATGACAACTTACTTGAGGGACCTTCTCAACCCATTGGTAGGTATTGTGGACACTTGAGGAAGAAACTTGGCTCAAGGGTTTTTGGATGCACAAGCAGTATTTCCGCTTAGTGTAGATGTTTTGGCTAGCAAAGGTTATAAGAAAACAATGTGATGTTGGAGGATCTATGACAATATAACTTCTATGTAAATATACACAAACATAAAACATTACGCCGTCTTCCTTGTCCAACATCAATCTTTTTGATGAAGTTTGAAAATATTCATTGAGAGTTCACAATCATAAAAGATGTCCAGGATAGTATATTTGCATGTGAAATTTCTCTTCCTTGTACAAAACTTTCATGAATTGTTTAAATGATCAATGCTATGTTTGCTAAGCCTCAAGAGATTTTATTTCTGAAAACCAATGTAAAGCCATTACTTCCCACAAGATCAGCATATGAGATTGATTTGCAATGCTAGAATACATAATAACGAAAAAGCAAACAAAGTCTCATGCCATTTCTTTATTATAGAAGCTCATACCAATGGATACAAAGATAACTCTGAAGGAATGATAGAACACATTGCAAACTATCTCATACTATGACTTCCCTAAACCATGATATAACTAAGGATCGAGCTAAAAGATAAAAATAATGATAAAGATGGTGATATGATACCGAGGCACCTCCCCCAAGCTTGGAACAAGTGCCCTAACCCATGTACTCATGCTTGGTCCTTTAGCAATGACTTTGATAATATTCTTCAAGCAATAATTCCACGGAGGGCACAGTTCTCCTCCTCTAGTGCGGCAACTTTCTCCTTGAGAGCCCGATACTCAGCACAAAACTCATCGGTCACTTTATGAGCCAGGGCATGGAGGAGGCCGCACACTTCCCTGCACAGGATGATAGCAAGTGTTTTGTATATTAATTGGCCCTACCGGTATGCGGATACTTGACCTTCTGAACTTAACATGATTATCCACAGGTTGAGGTAGAGGGATGTCTTCTTCATCGTCTTCGTCACCTGTGGTTTTCTCCTCCGGTTCCCTGAGATTAGCGGCAATCTCCTCGTCCAATGACCACCCATAATCATCAATTTCATGATAGGGGCGTTGTAACATCCCCAGATCTCAACCTTCTCATTAAGCTAATTAAGTTGCCATGTCATCATGATCATCCTTAGTAAATTGCATTTAGGGAATAATTCAACTTAAACTCAAATTCAAATCACAAGTGAAATTTGGAGTTGCTTAAAAGTTGCTGGAAAAATGTTCATCATTTAGCATAAATTCCAAAACAATTTGTTGTTCAGGAAAACAACATCACTCTTGTGCAAAGATGGACAGTAGCATTTAAAACAGTGCTATACCAGCAATTTAATAGGAAAATCCATTTATGGAAAAAATGCAAATGGAATTACCTGCCTCCTACAATATTTCTGGCAGTGCCTAAAATTGCAAAGAATATTTTGGGCCAAACTCCACATTTTTCTAAAATGGATGGGTAGTCCAATTATTTATTTTCCCTTCTCTGTCTTTAAATAAAAGAGAAAACAGAAAATAAAAGAAAAGGGAGAGACCTTACCTGTCACCGTAGCCGGCCCGGCCCAGCACCTCGTCTCCCACCTGCTCCCATGGCGTGTCGCCTCCGCCATGGCTCGGAGCTCGCGCTTCGGCCGTTGGCTGCCACGACAGCAGGGCAGTTGGCCCCGATAAGATCGGCGCCCGAGCCATTCCCCCTGGTCCTCCTCCTCCATTTGCCATTCTTCTCCTCCTCTCCCTCGTTTCCCGTCGCTGAAGCCGAACGCCGCCAGGATGGGCTGCCGGCGTAGGCACGGGCACCGTGGTCCCCTCGCCTCCTCGACCGGGTCAACCGCATCGCCGTCGTCCTCTCCTTCGTCTCCGACCATCAGTGGGAGTAGGGGGGCCCTGCAGTGCCGGATCCCCACCGCCCTCTTCACCGACCGCCGCCGTTCCCCTCCAACTCCGGCGACTCGCTGCTGCTCCAAAACCCCGCACGGGCTTTTCTTAGCCGCACGGTGAGCTTCACCTTCCCCTCCCTTCTCCCGAACCGCCGCGTGCTTCGCCTAGATAGCTCGCCGCCATTGCCGTGCTCTGCCTCCGCCGGCGAGCTCACTGCCGTCCCTCTCGTGCCCCTCACACCGTGCTAGCGCCACCGCCGAGCTCGTGGAGGTCCCGCGCGTCGCATGCGAGCGCTAAATCGACTCGGGCGAGCTCATACGCTCGAGCCCGAGTACGGCCGTCTCTGTCCGCCGTCCGACGCCGTCGTCCTGCTCGTTGCCGGCCTTCCCTGTCCATTCCAACGTCGGGAATCGACGCGGGATGAACTGCCCATTCGAAAGCCGCCGGAAGCGCCCGATTTGGTGCCCTGTAGCTCAATTCCGAGCTTTTCCGGCGAGACAGCCGCCGCGGGAGCCCGCTGGCGGCGTGTTTCTGGCGACGCCGACGTGGCCCGCCCACAGACACTGCCATGTGGGCCCTTGACCACATTTGACCGGGTTGACCACGGTCAACCCGGGTTACTGTTCACCCACAGTCTATGACCAGTGGGGCCCGCGCGGTTAATTAGATTAACTGGTTTTTAAAATAAATCTAATTATAATTACAGACGCTGACATGTGGGGTCCACCCCTTAATTAACTCTGTTAGTTTAAAATTAAACGCTGTTAACACCTCTGAGGCTGACAGGTGGGACCCACCTGCCTGTTTGACCAGTCAAACTGGTCAGCCGACTGCTGACGCAAGCATGACATCATCCTGACGTCATATTCCATTTCTGACTATTCTGTTAATTTAAATAAATCCAGAAATAGTTTAAAACTTTGAAAAATCGTAGAAAATTAACCGTAGCTCGGATCGAAAAACTTTATACATGAAAGTTGCTCAGAATTTTGAGGCGAATCCGAATACGCCCTCCGTTTATCTGTCACATGCCCACAACCATGCAAACATGGATCCGTCCCCTCTGGTTCAGTATACCGAATTCAGCCTAAACGCCGGGAAAATATCCCAGATATTTTCCCGATTCGTCTGCGACATGTAGCAATGCATTAGGTCACCACTAACTCTGCATACTGCCATGCCATGCATCTGTGTTGCATATATCTGCCTTATTTATTTGTTTCTTCCCCCTCTTCTTTCCGATAGCCCTTGAGACCGACGCCGCTCAGGAGACAGCCGACACCACTGACGACCCCTCCTTTGCCGCAGAGCTTCCAGGCAAGCAACCCTCCTTGACGCATGCCGATAACACCTATTCTTTCTTCCTCCTGCTTGCATTAGAAATTGCTACTGCTTTGTTTTATCCTAATCTGCTGCATAGCCTGTCCTTGTAACTACTTTTGATACTGTACCTGATATCCAAAATGCTTAGTATAGGTTGGATGGTAAACCATCTGTGGCCCCTCTTCATTGCTGTAGTTGCCCCGCTTTAGTACCTGTGTCCCGATCGATGTGATCGTCGGGCTGAGACCAGCATATCACCACACACCCCTAAGTTGCTCGACTCTGCAGAGCTAATATCGAGTGCCGAGGGTGATACCTCTTATCTCACTCCCGATAATGCCTCTGTAGTACAGCTATTCGGTTGTGGCTTACCGAGGGTGATTCCTCTACCCACCTCCGATGAAGCTTCTATCGTGCAACCCCACAAGCGTGAATACCATCGAGGGTGATTCCTCCGGGTTCACCTTGACGGACACACCGAGTGGGAATCCAACGAGGGTGATTCCTCGGGTTCCTTCTTGATGTGATAGACACACGGTTACTTACTTTACCACGGTTACTTACATGTTGCCCCTTGCTGTTACTGTTGATGAGGGACTGAAGGGACAGGTGGTACCACCCCGGTAGAGGTGGACCTGAGATCCCGACAGCCCCCTGGGAAGTCGGGTTGACCTGGAGGGTACCCGCGAGTTAATTATGAGGCGTGGCCGGGCAGGCGGACCGTGGGCCTGGCCCTTGCCACAAGTCCTCGAGACGGGGCGTCGGGACCACAGAGTGTGGAGCAACCGCTCGTCACCGCGAGCTCCCAACACACTTAAGGGTTTGGATATGTAATCTGAGTAGGCCTTTGGCCTTTTCGCACTAACCAGCACGCGGGATGGTATGGGGCGGCGTCGTGGTATCAGCCGAAGTTCTTCAGACGTCAGCGATTGAGCGGCGCGCGCCGGGTTGGACTGGTAACGCCCGCGCTTGTATTAAGGGGGCTAGGTCTGCTCCCGGCCGCCCATGCAACGTGCAGGAGTGCAAAGGGTGACGGGCCCAGGACCCCTTCGCACTTAGGATGTAGACCGGCGTGCTGGCCTCTCTGTTGAGCCTAGGTGGGGCTACGACGTGTCGATCACCCGAGGCCGGGCATCACCAGGAACAAGGGTGTGCGGCCGGAGGTATCGAGCGTGTTGGGTAATGTGGTGCACCCCTGCAGGGAAGTATATCTATTCGAATAGCCGTGTCCACGGTAACAGGACGCTCAGTAAAGTATCCCGATCTACTACTTGAACTGATTACATGTTAATTAATTGGAAGCTCCGGGATCGCTTTCTCGCAGGGAGTTGAGGAAGGATCTCTAGGCTTCGATACAACATGCTTGCTATTTTTTTATGTACTAATCTACACTCTTCTAATGCTGCAAGACCCTGAAGATGCTAGTCTTCGATAGGCTAGGCTTTTCCCTTCTGTTCTGGCATTTCTGCAAATCAGTCCACATATACAGCCTTCCTTTGATAATGTTGCATAAGTAGAATAGCTCTGATGTAAGTCTTGCTGAGTACTTTGGATGAGTACTCATGGTTGCTTTGCTCCCCTTTTTCCTCCATGCCCGATTGCTGCGACCAGTTGATGGAGCCCCGGAGTCAGCTCCCACAGTTGACGACTACTACTACCCCTCTGGAGGAGCATACTACTACGTGGAGACTGCCGACGACCAGGAGTAGTTAGGAGGCTCCCAGGCAGGAGGCCTTGCCTCTTTTGATCGGAGCCGTTGTTTGTTTTCGCCTTCTTAAGGCACCTTTCTCTGATTTTGCGTCTGTACTCAGATGTTGTTATTGCTTCCGCTAACGCTTGTTCTTCGAGCTTATGTATTCGAGCCCTCGAGGCCCCTGGCTTGTAATAATAAGCTTGTATTATTTTATTTGTGTCTAGAGTTGTGTTGTGATATCTTCAAGTGAGTCCCTAGGCTTGATCGTGTGCATTTGCATGTATGGTTAGTGCACGATTAAGTCGGGGGCGTCACAGGCGTGCACCTTGAACCTGCCAATCAACATAGCGACGGTGGCTCGACCCTTGGGAAGACATGGCTATCTAGAGATCCTGGATCCTGGCAGAAAACAGTTCGAAATGAAAAAGGGAAAAAAATAGTGCAATACGTAGATCAAAACAACCGGGGGATTTTATAGGAATTTTTGCTGTGCGGAAGGAGTCACCGGGCAAAAAACGGAGTCGGGAAAGTGTACGACGCCACCAGACGTGCCCACCATGCGGCCAGGGGGAGGCCGCGTGGCCAGGCCGTCTGGAGCCCACGGGCGCCGTCTCGACTTCTTCCTTTTCCCAAAAATTCTTATTTATTATAAAACTGCCATAAATATTTTTTTTGGAATTTTTCAAGTCGGTTTCCTTTCCGTACCACGTACCTACTCTTTTTCAGGGTTCTGGAGTCTTCCGGAACGTGTTTTCAATGTACTCCTCTGGTGTAATTACTTGTATAACATCTGTATCAACCTCAAGGGGTTACCGGCAATATAGTGCTTAAGCCTCTGCCCATTGGCCACCCTTGGTTTATTAGCTTCAGCGTTGTTGATCTTTATAGCTCCGGACCGAAAAACATCTTCGATGATATACCCTTCCCAATTAGAGAGAAGTTTGCCTGCAAAATGTCTTAAAGAGATTTGTACAAGAGTAATTTATCACCAACGTTAGATTCTCATTTTTGAATTCTTTTATCATGCCATCTTTTAACTTTTTCTCTAAACAACTTGGCTTTTTCATAAGCTTTACTTCTCCATTCATCTGAAGAACACATATCTAACAACCTTTTTTCTCCAGCCAGTTTAAAATCAGAGTTAAGCTCTTTAATGGCCCAATAAGCTTTATGTTCTAACTCAAGAGGTAAATAACATGCTTTTCCATAAACTATTTTGTAAGGTGACATCCCCATCGGATTTTTATAAGCAGTCCTATAAGCCCAGAGTGCATCATCCAATTTTTTAGACCAATTGTTTCTGGATTTATTAACAGTCTTTTCCAAGATTAATTTGATATCTCTATTAGTTAGTTCTACTTGCCCACAAGACTGAGGACGATAATGTGATGCTACTCTATGGTTTACATCATATTTAACCAAAACTTTTCTGAAAGCACCATGAATAAAATGTGAACCACCATCAGTCATAAGGTATCTGGGAACCCCAAACCTCGGGAAGATAACATCTTTAAGCATTTTAATAGAAGTCTTATGATCAGCACTTTTAGTTGGAATAGCTTCTACCCATTTAGTGACATAATCTACAGCAACTAGAATATGAGTGTTACCTTGTGAGGAAGGAAAAGGTCCCATATAATCAAAACCCCAGACATCAAAAGGTTCAATAACAAGTGAATAGTTCATAGGCATTTCTTGACGTCTACCAACATTACCAACTCTTTGACATTCATCACAAGATAAGATAAACTTACATGCATCTTTAAAGAGAGTAGGCCAATAGAAACCTGATTGTAATACCTTGTGTGCAGTTCGGTCTCCAGCATGGTGTCCTCCATATGGACTGGAGTGACACTTCCTCAAGATTTGTTCCTGCTCATGCTCAGGTACACATCGTGTAATAATACCATCTACCCCTTCTTTATATAAATGTGGGTCATCCCAAAAGTAATATCTTAAGTCAAAGAAGAATTTTTTCTTGCAAATATTTAGCAACAATAAAGTTTGCATAATCATCATACCAAGGATTTTCACGAGAGGAAGCAATAATAATGGCTAACTGCTTATCAGGAAAACTATCATTAACAGGAATAGGATCATCAATTATGTTTTCCATCCTAGACAGATTATCAGCCACTGGATTTTCAGCTCCCTTTCTATCAACAATATGCAAACCAAACTCTTGTAATAAAAGAACCCACCTAATCAACCTAGGATTAGCATCTTTCTTATCCATAAGATATTTAATATCAGCAACAATGTAAGGTCTAAACTTATCACAAGCAAAGACAACTGCTAAAAAATCTTTTTTAGTAGTAGGATAATTTCTTTGGGCAATGTCCAAAGTCTTACTAGCATAATGAATAATATTCAATTTCTTATCAACTCTTCATCAATTTTGAATGATAGATTCCAATCAGGTGGTTGAACAATAGGTGCAGTTATCAATGCTTTCTTAAGAATTTCAAAGGCATCCTTACAATCATCATCAAAAACAAATGGAACATCTTTTTGCAAAAGATTAGTAAGAGGCCTAGAAATTTTAGAAAAGTCCGTAATAAACCTTCTACAGAAACTAGCATGACCAAGAAAACTTCTTATATCTTTGATATCTCTAGGGCATGGCATTTTCTCGATAGCTTCTACCTTAGCTCTGTCGACCTCAATACCTCTTTTGGAGATTCTATGCCTAAGAACTATACCTTCATTTACCATAAAGTGACACTTCTCCTAATTCAAGACAAGATTAGTTTCTTCACATCTCTGCAAAACTTTGTTAAGATTGTGCAAGCAATCATCAAAAGAAGTCCCATAGATGAAAAAATTGTCCATGAAAACTTCAACAATTTTTTCATAGAAATCAGAAAATATAGTAGTCATGCATCTTTGAAAGGTAGCAGGTGCATTGCATAAAGCAAAAGGCATACACCTATACGCATAAGTTCCAAAAGGACAAGTAAAGGTAGTTTTCTCTTGATCTTCAGGATGAACAGATATTTGAGAAAAACCAGAATAACCATCAAGATAGCAAAAATGTGAATGCTTAGATAACCTTTCTAACATTTGATCAATAAAAGGCAAAAGATAATGATCTTTTCTAGTGGCTTTATTTAATTTTCTATAATCAATGCACATCCTATAACCAACAATAGTTCTCTGAGGGATAATTTCATTTTTAACATTAGGAACAACAGTAATGCCACCTTTCTTAGGGATACAATGTACATGACTTACCCATCTACTATCAGCTATAGGATAGATTATACCTGCTTCAAGAAGCTTTAGTATCTCATTTCTTACCACTTCCTTCATCTTAGGTTTTAAGAGACGCTGGTAATCAACAACAGGTTTAGCATCCGCCTCAATATTAATTCTGTATGTGCACATAGTTGAGCTAATTCCTTTGAGATCATCCAGAGTATAACCAATTGCAGCACGGTGTTTCCTGAGAACATTTAACAACCTTTCTTCTTCATGTACTGAAAGGTTAGAATTGATAATAACAGGATATATTTTCTTTTCATCCAAATAAGTGTATTTTAGTGTATCAGGGAGTGGTTTAAGTTCAAACACAGGATCACCTTTAGGATTTGTAGGCTCTCCCAAAGTTTCAACAGGCAAATTATGTTTCAAGATAGGTTCTTGCATATAAAAGATGTCATCTATTTCTTTTCTTTCACACATATTAGCTTCATTCTCATGCTCTAACAGATATTGCTCAAAAGGATCAGTAGGAGGTACAGCTATAGAAGCAATGCTAGCAATCAAATCTTCATGAGGTAAATCTTTATCATGATGTTTTTAGTGAACTTAGAGAAATTAAATTCATGAGACTCTCCTCCAAACTCAACAGCAACTTTTTCCTTTTTGCAATCTATAACAGCACAAGTAGTGTTTAAGAAGGGTCTACCAAAGATTATGGGACAAAAATTATCTTGATCAGTTCCAAGCACTAAGAAATCAGTAGGATACTTAGTCTTACTGCAAAGAACTTCAACATCCCTTACAATCCCTAAAGGTGAAATAGTAGCCCTATTTGCAGGCTTAATAGTAAGATCAAAATCTTCTATCTCACAAGGTGAAATATCATGCATAACTTCTTGATAAAGAGAAAAAGGAATAACACTTATACTAGCACCCATATCACATAACCCATGATAGCAATGATCACCAATCTTAACAGAAATAACAGGCATTCCAACAATCCTAGCAGATTTATCAGGCCTAAGAATATTAGAAGCTTGTTCGCAAAACTAAATAACATGCCCCTCAACATTTTCGGCTACAAGATATTATACCATAGCTATTTGAGGTTTAACTTTAACTTGATCACAATGTTTACATGTCCTAATGTGACTTTTTGTTAACTACTGTTGACACCATAGAGTGTTCCTTAATCCTAACGGGGAAAGGTGGCTTCTCAATATAAGCAGTATGTAAAACAGGATTAAAAGTGTGAACTTGAAATTCCCTATTAGCAATTATTGTTTCTTTACAAGCATCTTTAATTGGTTCATGATATTTAAACCAATTCTCTAGGGAGATCAATATGAGCAGCGAAAGATTTTTAAAAGTTGACAACTATTTCAGAATCAAGTCCATATTTAGCACTAAGCTCTTGAAAAACATCGGTTTCAACAAAAGACTTAACACAATCATACTCAAGATTTATACCTGATTCTTTACCTTTGTCGACATCCCAATATTCGGCATTGCGTTGAATTCTTTCAATAAGATCCCATTTATAATCAATGCGTTTGCTTGTGAAAGAATCACCAGAAGAAGCATCAAGCATTTCTTTATCGTGAAGAGAAAGCCTTGCATAAAAATTATTAACGATAATATCCTTAGAGAGCTCATGATTGGGGCATTTGAGGATTAATCACTTAAGCCTTCCCCAAGCTTGAGCGATACTTTCTCCGTTACAAGGCCAAAAATTATAGATATAATTCCGATCACGATGAACCAAGTGCATAGGATAAAATTTTGAATGAAAAGCAGATTTCAGTTGCTTCCAGTCCCATGCGTGCAGATTATCCAATAGCCTAAACCATGCCAATGCATTTCCCTCCAAAGATAAAGGGAATAACTTCTTTTTAAGTTCACTCCTTGGCAAACCTGAAAGCTTAAATAGACCACATAATTCTTTTATTACGAGCAAGTGCATATCAAGATGAACTGTTCCATCTCCTGCATAACGGTTAGCTCTTACTTGCTCAAGGATGCCAAGAGTTATTTCGTAACAAACATTTTTAGTATGTCAGGGTTCTCTCCTAACCACTAGTGCAGCTATGGAGGTTCCTCCAAACTAGTTTCCAATAGTAGTAGCTTCCATAATGAAACAAAAGAACAAACGAAAATAAAAAATAGCAAGTACGGTAAAAGTTTTCCTCACCAAATTCCACTTACCAAGAGCGCTACACTCATTAGCAATGGCGCCAGAAAAGAGTCTTGATGACCCACAAGTGTAGGGGATCTATTGTAGCCTTTTCAATAAGTAAGAGTGTCGAACCCAACGAGGAGCAGAAGGAATTGACAAGTAGTTTTCAGCAAGGTTTCATTGTAAAAGTTTATAGATAATTTGATAGGTTGTTTGATTGCAAGATAATTTATAAAACTGTAAACAATAACAAAAGCAATAAAGTGTAGCAAGTGGCACAATCCTTATGTGTGCTAAGGACAAGCCGGTTGTGTTTCTTATAGTGATTAAAGCGCTCTTGAGGACACACGGGAATTTCATCAAGTTACTTTCACCAAGTTCCATTGAGTTACCTTTCATTGTTTTGATAAGTGTTGTGTGGGTAGACCTACGCTAAGGTACTGCCCTTACTTGGACAAATACCTACTTATGATTATACCCTCCATGCAAGCATCCGCAAATATAAGAGAAGTAATTAAGATAAATATAACCATAGCATTAAACTTTAGGATCCAAAACAGCCCCTTGTGCAACAATTCATAAACTGGGGTTTAGGTTTCTATCACTCCCACAACCCATCATCTACAAACTAATTCCACAATGCCTTCCACTAGGCCCAAAGATGGTGAAGTGTCATGTAGTCGACGTTCACATAACACCACTAGAGGAAGAACACCACAACATAATATCAAAACATTAAACGGTATTGAACTTCAGATGATTACTAGCAACAAGACTTCTCCCATGTCTTCAAGAACTAATGGATCTACTCAAAAAACATCAAATGGATCATGATCAGTGGGTATGAATAGATGGTAAACAATCTGAACATAACAATCTTTCACCGATAAAACTCCTAAGCATCAACTACAAGATGTAATCAACACATAAAAGTACTCTCAGCAACCGATCTGAGGTTATGATACATAAATTGTATGGATGGATGAACTAGGGTTGATGATGGAGATGGTGCTGGTTAAGATGTTGATGGAGATGATGATCCCGATGACAAATGGAGTGTTGGTGATGACGATGGCTTCGATTTCCCCCTCCCGGAGGGAAGTTTCCCTGGCGGAATCGCTTCGCCGAAGAGCAAAAGTGCTCCGCCTTGGTTCCGCCTCGTAGACGATGGCGGAAAGGTCTGATTATTTTCTGTGATTTTTTCTAGGGCAATTGGGAATTTATGGCCAAAGGGCATCGAGAGAGGAGGTCCCAGGCCACCACACAGGTCCACCACGCGGCCGGGAGGGGGGCGCGTGGCCAGGCCGTCTGGAGCCCCTGTGGCACCCCTCTGGCCCTCCTTCGGTCTCCAGTCTTCATATTTTTCAGAAATAATTCACAAAAATCCCTGGCATATTTGGACCTCCGGAAAATTGCTTTTTCTTCTGTTGCAAATTATGTGCAGATTTCCAACTGTCCGGTAATTTCCCTCTCTATGTATGCCTTGCAATTTAAGAGAGAAAAGGCATTAGAATTGCATCATAATGTGAAACATATCATTGAAAATAGGATAAATTACAATAGGAAATAGTGATGCAAAATGGACGTATCATGTACTAATTCGTTCACTCTTTCTCATAGCAGGTGATTGAAACATGCCAGGCGGCAGAAAGGGAATCGGCGGGATCTTCAAGAAGCCCGTGAGAGCGTTATACGACGATGATAATGCACCGAAGGCCATGGGCAAAAAGAAGGGCAAAGGGGCAGAAGCTGCAGAAGCATCCACACTGGTAGGCGGGGGAAGATCCCCACGAGGTGGAGCGGGGCGTGTAGGCCAGGGTAGAGGACGTGCTCGTCGTCCTATACCCCCTCCTAGTAGTCCTGTCCCCCTCGCTGAGTCTGAGGAGGAGGAGCCGATTGTTCATCAGGATATGCAAGGAGGGGATGGGCCCTCAGGTGTGTCGGCTGAGGAGGACGAGGAGGTGGAGGAGGAGCAGGAGGTGGATGAGGACGACGAGCAGGAGGAGGCCAGACGAGGAGAAGAACATGGCAGAGCCTACCACGGGCAAAGTGTGGCCTGCGAAGCTCCCCACGTGACCATATCCGCATAAGGGTGTGATTCTTCAACCAGAAGGAAAGAAGTAAGTGGTTTACTCGACTCTTACAAATTACTAGCTTCCGTACCTTCAAACTTTAATTGGCTTGGCTTTCAATTGTGCAGGAGCTTCCTTGTGATTGGAGACGTGTGGCCGCCACTCCAGCCTAGCAGCATCATTGGCCTTCTTTGTAGAGAATATTACCCTAGCCTGGTCACTATGTCTGACAATGTACGGGAGACAGCTTGTACATGGGTGCACTATAAATCCGCTCCCGATGCCCCGGACATGGACAGGAGGGTGTACCACAACGCCGCCGAGCAGGTGGTCCATGATTTTTGGGTAAGTTTCTTTGAAACTACATTAGTCAATACTAAGAGCTTGAAAATTATTGCACCAATGACTTTGTCCTATGCGCCTGTATGCATGATTGTAGGATTTCTTTACTTACGCTGAGGGTTACGAAGCTCACGCAAATATGGTCATGGCGAACATTCCCAAGAAGCTGGTCTAGGACATGCACTATAAGGGGCACGTCAATTGTGTGGTGAAGTATTACGGGGAACACCGCAAGACGAAGCTCCCAAAAAGGATACCCGGGGAAAGCATCTGAAGCGTGACCAGTACTTCAAGGTAGGTACCATTTGCTTATTATTGCCGAGATGACTGCAACTTAGTTTCATTCATATGATGTATTTGTGTACTTAGGTGATTCCTGAGTGGTGCGCCTACAAGCTTCCATGCTATGAGGCCATCGTACCCAGGTCCACAAGTAAGAAGTTCAAGGAGGAACACGAGGCCGCATCAAAGTGGCGTAGCTTCATGGGTGGTCCAGCACACCGCCAAGGCAGCCTCACTTTCACTGGCGTCGTGCAGAAAAGGGTAAGCAATAGCATTCTTTTCTTTCCATCAAGTTATTAATTATGCGCGAGCGTCCCCTTTATGGATCTTATTGCTTTCTATTGCCGAAAAAAGATACCGGCCAGGTGATCAGTCACATTATGGCATTCAGTTAGACCCCCACGCCAAAGAATCTGAATCCGGCGATTCCGGGGGAGTAGTGGATCAGCCACGGAGCCGCGTTGAGGGTGGACGCATACACCAAGAAGTACAAGGAGAAGCATGGGGCCGAGTCTGATCCGCACTAGGAGCCCTTTGACCCTGAGGTTGCTATGCTGGCGGGAGAAGGCCTGAAGAATGGCCGGTTATATGTTGGCAACGGTTCCGTTGAGCCGTCGAACATGCCAACTCTCTCCCAGCTCTGTGCTAGCAGGACGAGCTCTTATCCTGCTATAGAGCGTCGCCCACAGCCTGCTGTGTATCTGCTTAACCAATTTTAGGTATGTTCTTCTTCCTTGATCTTCCACGTGATTACATGTTTGCATTGCAATGATGATGACAAGTGCGATGACATACTGTAGACCCGCCTGGATGAAGAAACGAGACGATGGGAGGACAATATTTTACTCATCCGATATCTCTTCCGTATGTGCCTTATATGAACTAACCACATCATCGTATATTTGAGATCCTAGAAATGATAGGGATCCAATGCACAAGCATTTGGTTATGCCACTTATGACTTCTAGATCTCCACTATAGCATGCATGGCTGTTTAATCATTGGCCACACTACTGGATTACAGGTCGAGAACTGTAGCTAAGCACATTGCTAGACGCACCGTAATACAAAAGTGATGCACACTTACAAGATAACGATTGTGCTTCACTCTAGGATTTCGGTTGTTCTAGCTGACAGCTCCAAAAGAAAAATTGTCTTGCTTATATATATATATATATATATATATATATATATAATATATATATATATATATATATATAGGAAAATAGGTTGGTACTCCTAGGAGTATGTACTCCCACGAGCAAACTGCCCACGCGGACGTGCTATTGGGTTTCTAAGTTATACACGTGCAGCTATTAATTAATTTTATTAAATAATAACAACGCACCAACTAATCTCTTCGGATGGATAAGGCTCCGTTTTAAAATTAGTTCCTTTAAAGTCGGAACGTACACAGCTGGTTTGTCCCGTATATATGTGACGACGGGCATTCATCTCACAACGACGCGCTAAAAAATAGCACAGTTTCCAACAGCTTTTGGTGACCGCGATGATGCTGGATCTCGACGGCGCGCGGAGACGGCGCTGAGATGCAGCAGCGTGCACCTCGTCTCAAGATGTATTCGTACGAGCTCGCTTGTATAATCACATCTCGATAGCTGCTGACTGCTGGAGGCCTAGACGTTCAGACGGCAAATATCATACGAAGCTGCGGGAGGCTGATGGCAAATCTAGCGGGTAATGAACTTTCTTCTCTCGTACATATACACATTTCAAGCGTAGGATGCATGTAGTATCCTTTTTGGTGATAGTTTTTGTCAATTTCCCGCCTATTCATGTACTGCAACTCTTGTTCGTACATGTTCTTACCTATTCATGCAGTACACATTTTCAAACGGACAAGTATTGCGTTCGAAAACAATCACATTTAGATTCATCGTATAGACATCATTATTGTCGTTTTCTTCTCTCACAAATGCCTATATGATAATGCATGCAGTGCTGATGTCGATGACGTATAGCCACCCGCGGCCGCGCGGCGAATTCATCACGAAGTTCCTTCATGCATGGCAAATGACCCAACAGGGTTTCAATGCACCGAACAGTCCAGCTGCCGGCCTGGCGTGGGGGTGAAGAACAGACGAATGTACATAGCCAACAAGGAGCATATATCTAATAGATCGCTGCATGATGCAATGTGTACTGTCTATAGACATCTAGCTAGTAGCATGCTGAAAATATGTAGCAGCTGCATTCCCAATCGTGTAATATTTACTGATGTATGATCAAAGGTAATATATGTGTATATATACTACTACGTCCATGAAAAAAAAAGAATATACTACCACTTAAAATTGTTATACCTCCTTTTTTCTCCAAATGTACGACCCTCATTGTCGGATGAATATACTGCCTTTTGTGGGTATATACCCTCTCATGTGCAGTCATTTTTCCAATGGATATACTCCATGTCTGTTATGGACATATACTCCTATTTTCGATTAACATACTCCGTTGGGTAGAAAATATATTTACTTGGGAAGATAAGGTATAAATCCAAACCCCTTTTGGAAGAAAAAGGTTATGATCCATTTTTTTTTGCTATATGAGAGGTATATGATCCTTTTAATTGCCAAGCATTCAATACAATTTCTGAAATAAGCAGTATATACTTCATCCTGAAAACTGGTATATACTTCATTATGAAAACAATGCGTACATGGGTATCCTATGAACGGATGTGTGCAAGCTCACAAAACAGGTATATACAATATACTACCTCACAAAAATACTCCTTTTCATAACAATATAATTACTCCGTCCAACATAGATGTACCACACAAAGAGATGCTACTTTCTTTAACAGTATATACTGATTTCTCATAATAATACGTTTTGTTGGTAACGCATACTTGATTTTCCTTGGGAATACTCCTTAGTTAAGAGATATACTCCATGTTTTAAAGCGTAAATATGCTAGCTGCCTTTCTAAATATACATGTGTGTACATACTACATGCATCCATCCATAAAGAAAAGCGTGTGTGGCATACGTTCCAAGAAAACACACTTGATTCTAGGATCAAATACCTACCATGCACAAACTAACTAAAAAAAGGAAAAACTTGTTGCATGCACGACAATTTAGGAGGGTTTGGTCTGGTACGTAGTTACCCTACCTAATGGATAACTCAAAATAAGACCCGTTATGAGGTGGGAGTATGTACTCCTGGGAGTACGGAAGAGGAGTCCTATATATATATATATATATATATATATAAGAGAAATATAGCAGGAAGGAAATATTAGCAAGCAGTTAATATTGTTGCCAAGGACGAATCAAAGGCCATACAAAATTATGATCACATCACTTGTCACTACATGTTCGCTGACACTACTGCAGTTCGACCCTTTACTGAACCCCCTCCACTGGTAGACCGGTGCCAGCCCGTCGGTAGACTCGGAAACCACTGGCAGTGGAAACGTTAGCAGACATGACTTTGGGAAGCCCACATAAGTCATAGAGCTGACGGGCCGAAACCTCTGATGGATGGGCTCAACGGGACCGCCAGTGTTCGTGCTGAACGTGGTGGCGGTCCTCCGAGCAAAACGCCAGTAAATCCCAACATGCATCTTTTTATGTGATAACTTATATTTTCTGTATTTCCATCTTTTTACTTAATAACTTGTATTTCTTATTAGTTGAAATGGTCCAAACTTTTCCAATGTGCAACATAGTATAGTACATTGTTCATGTCAAATTTCGGAGATTTTCCGAAAACAGTTTCTTCTTTTAGGCATTAAATGAATTCCTAGCCATTTACTGTACATAGCTCAAATCTGACGTGTACATCAAAAAAGGCATGTGAATGGAAAAAAAATTCATGTTGAAGTACTTGCGTAATTATTTTGCTTCTATCGAGACATTATTTGAAAATATCAAACATTCTCTTTGGAAAATTTGGAGATTTACTTCCATCCTATTTGTTTGCCATTTAAAGAAAAATGTGCTCGAAAAAATATTAAATTTTGCATGGGGTCATGATATGACCTCATGAGGTTGTGTTTAAAATTTCAAACATTTTCATAAAAGTTTAGGCATACGTTGCTTTGTAATTGAAACATCTCCCACGAAGCATCTTAGCATGCTAGGTGAAAGTATGAAGTTTGAAGTGCACATCACGGTTTATTCATCATTTTCACCTGAATTTTGGACTACAACTAGGTATTGCATTATTACACACTAATATACCTTCATGTTCCATCTTTTAATGTAATAATTTGTATTTCTTATTTTTCAAAACTCCTAGTTAAGGTACCATGTTTGGTCCCTGCCAAATTTTTTGATCTAAAATGGTCCAAACTTTTCCTACGTGCAACATAGAACAGTAAATTGTTCATGTCAAATATGTGCAACATAGTACAGTAAATTGTTCAAGTCAAATTTAGGAGATTTTCGGAAAGCATTTGCTATTTTTTAGGCATTAAATGAATTCCAAGCCATTTACTGCACATAGTTCAAATCTGAACTACGTGTACATAAAAAAAACTTATAAATGAAAAAAACTCATGTTGAAGTACTTACAGAACTATTTTGCTCCTATCCAGAAAGTATTCGAAATTTTCAAACATTGTCTTCAGAAAATTTGGAGATTTACTTGCATCCTATTTGTTTTTCATTTTTTTATAAAACTAAATGTGCTCTAGATTTTTTGAAATTTTGCAGGGGGTCATGATATGACCTCATGAGGTTGTTTTTTAAAGTTCATACATTTTCATAAAATTTTAAGCATACATTGCTTTGTTTCTCAAACATCTCCAATGAAGCACCTTAGCATTTGAAGTGAAAGTATGAATTTTGAAGTGCACATCACGGTTTATTCATTATTTTCACTTGAATTTTGGACTACAACTAGGCATTCCGTTATTACACATTAATATACCTTCATGTTCCATCTTTTAATGTAATCATTTGTATTTCTTATTTTTTAAAACACCTAGTTAAGGGACAATGTCTGGTCCCTACCAAAACTATTGATCTAAAATGGTCCAAACTTTTACTACGTGCAACATAGTATAGTAAATTGTTCATGTCATATTTAGGAGATTTTCGGAAAGATTTTGCTATTTTTTTGGCATTAAATGAATTCCTAGCCATTTACTGCAGATAGTTCAAATCTGAACTACGTGTACATAAAAAAAGGCCTATAATTGGATACAAAATTCATGTTGAAGTACTTACGTAACTATTTTGCTCCTATCCAGACAGTATTTGAAAATATCAAACACTGTCCTTGGAAACTTTGGAGATTTACTTGCATCCTATTTTTTTCATTTTAAAAAACCTAAAGTTGCTCTAAAAATATTAAATTTTGCACGAGGTCATGATATGACCTCATGAGGTTGTGTTTACATTTTATACATTTTTGTTAAAGTTTAAGCATACGTTGCTTTGTATCTCAAAAATCTCCCACGAAGCATGTTAGCATTCAAATTGAAAGTATGAAGTTTGAAGTCCACTTCATGGTTTATTCATCATTTTCACTTGATGTTTGGAAAATTTGTAAATATACTTGCATCCTAGTTGTTTTTCATTTAAAAAAAAACCTAAATGTGGTGTTCGGAAACTACTGACGGATGCATGGTTACTAATCGTCAGTAGTTATTGTGCACCTACGGATGGTTTTGGGACGGAGAACCATCTTAGGATGTGTTCACCTATATAAGGCGACGAGACTGACTTGCAAAAATTTCACAAGTCCCACGCTTCCTCTGAACCATCAGCGAGACGGTTCCTCTCCCAGACGTTGAACTGCTGCCGCCACACCAACCATCGCCTCTTATGCCGTCGTGTCCCGCCGCGCCCACCTTTGCCTCACCCCTCGCCGTCCATTGCCGCCCCCACTTCATCACCTTCCCTGGCACCGTCGTCTACCCCAGTGTTGTAGTCTACCCCGGAACCATCATTTCCCCCTCTCGCAGACCTTCGCTGCCCCCCAAGCCGTCATCTCCCGCACGCTGATCGCCGCCGTCCCCTGCGGTGCCGTTTAACCCTTAGTCCACCCCGCAGCGGCTGCAACCTCTCCCCACGCCACTGATGTACTCTCTCCCCCATGCCACCGACGTACTCTCTCCCCAAAAAAATGATGCATTTCATTTGATGATTGTTGAAATGATTTCAAACCATATCTATTTAGGCTTTTAACATTCGTTGTACCAATTTTACATGTTTTGTAGATGTAACTAACCAATTAGTAGCCCAAATGTTGGCATGCCAAAATGTCTTTTAGAATTTTACATGTTTTTACAATTTTTAGAGCAGCCCAATAGGGGTTACTTTTACTTATACGTTATTAGGCAATTTTACATGTTTTTAAGAATTTGTTTGTTCTTATTTGCTGTGTTACTTACAAAGACGGCCTCTAATACTCAAGCCGGTCCGATCGACGACCCAACACTAGATATGCCCAGGCAAGCTACCTCCTAGCCGACGAAGAAATCTGCCCGCCACGCGATGGAGACAGGTGGCATGGAGACGCAAGACATAGCTAACTCCTAGAAAGCCATTCAACATGGCATGGACTCTCGTGTGACGCCCCCGACTTAATCGTGCACTAATCATTCACGCAAATGCACACGATCAAACCTAGGGACTCACTTGAAGATATCACAACACAACTCTAAACACAAAATAAACATAAATCACATTTTACAAACCAGGGATCACGGGGATCCGAATACATGAGTCAGACACACAAATAATATCTGGGTACAGACATGGTTAGCCAAGTTTTGCCTTAAGAAGGCTAGCACAAACAACGATACAGATCGAAAGGTGAAGGCCTCCTGCCTAGGGCCTCCTAACTACTCCTGGTCGGCTGGCTCAATCCAGTAGTATGTGCCGTCGGGACCCTCCTGGTAGTAAGCTCCTGCGGTGGCGTCTGGCTCCTGGGCTCCGTCGTCTGATTTCAACATATGGGTATGGGAAAAGAATAGCAGAGCAACCGTGAGTACTCATCCAAAGTACTCGCAAGACTGACATCAGAACTATACTACTTATGCATTGGTATCAAATGAATGGGGCTATATCTTGGATTGAACTGCAGAATGCCAGAATAGAGGGGGAGAAGCCTAGCCTATCGAAGACTAGCATCTTCAAGCAATCTTGCAGCATCAGAAGAGAAAAGACAATAGTAGCATGCATGTGGATATACAACAGCCATGCCATGAGATCCTTTCTCGACTCCCTGCGAGAAAGCGATCCCGAGAGCAGTATTAACAGTTTAATATGAATAATCATTAATTTGTAGTTGTCCTGGATCCGGATACAACTCCGAGCGTCCTATTACTGTGGACACGGCTATTCGAATAGATCACTTCCCTGCAGGGGTGCACTACTGTTACCCAACACGCTCGATTACCTCTGGCCGGACACACTTGCTGGGTAATACCCGGCCTCGGGTGATCGACACGACGCAGTCCTACCTAGGCTCAGCAGAGAGGTCAACACGCCGGTCTAAATCCTAAGCACAAAGGGGTCTTGGGCCATCGCCCTTTGCACTCCTGCACGTTGCGAGACTGGCCGGGGAGCAGGCGCGACACTGAATACACCAGTGACATAACCAGCCCAACGCCAACAATCAGCCCGCATCTCTGAGCTGTGACGTCTGAAGAGCTTTCGGCTGATACTACGACGTTGAGGGCCCCATTAAACCATTATCCCACGTGGTGGAAGTGCGCATAGGGCACGACGACCCACTCAGATCAAATACCCAGTTCCGTTAGGCGTATTTAATAACTCGTAGAGACGAACAGAGTCTCTGTCGCTCCGACTTGATATCACTCGCGGGTATTCTTGGTGCTTACCCGTCTTTAGCATTGTTCTCTCGCGGGCACCCTTGGGGCCAGCCCGACTTTATGATTCCCCGTGGGTACCTCTCGAGGTGGACCCGCCTGCGACAAAGGCCAAGTAACCGTGTGTCCAAGTATCGAGGAGGAATCCGAGGAATCACCCTCGATTGATTTCCACTCGAGGAGTTACACGACGGAAGCTTTGTCGGGAGTGATGAAGGAGGAATCACCCTCGGCAACACACATCCGGGTAGCTATTCTACAGAGGCATCATCGGAAGTGGAAAAAGAGGAATCACCATCGGCACTCGATGCCAGCTCTGCAGAGTCGAGCAACTTAGGGGGTGTGCGGTGATGTGCTGTTTCAGCCCGATCGATCACATCGATCGAGGCACCATCACTAAAGGGAAGCAACTACAGCAAGGGAGAGAGGCCACAGATGGTTTACCATCCAACCTATATTAAGTAGTTTGGATCACAGGCAGGTATCAAATAATAGTAACAAGGACAGGCTATGCATCAGAATAGGATAAAACAATAGCAGTAGCAAATTCTAATGCAAGCAGGAGGGAGAGAGAATAGGTGATATAGGCATGCATCAAGGGGGGGTTGCTTGCCTGGAAGCTCTGCTGAGAGGCTGATCGTCAGTGGGCTGCTCGTCGGTCTCCTGAGCTGCGTCGGCGTCGGTCTCGGCGTCTATCGGGGGAGAAAGGAGGGCGAAGAAACAATAAATTCACGGCAAAAATGCAATCACTATGCATGACATGCCTAAATGATATGCGGAGGTGTTTTATTGACTAACTAAATGAATTAGTTAATTTAGGAATTTAATTGGATTTATTTTATTAAAGTTGAGCACTATTCATTTATCGAAAACAGGCAAAATGTTCCATGTTCACCTAGCTAGGAGTGTTAGACAGGTGTTTTGATCACATATTCAGAATCTTCATATTTTTCTGATCATTTTTCATATATAAATTATTTTCATCTGACTTACGGTTTAAAAGATATGATTTAGCGAAGTTTTAAATATTTTCTGGAATTATTTAATTAATTAAATTGACATTATCCGAAACAGTGTGAGGGTGACGTCAGCATGATGCAATGCTGATGTCAGCAGTCAACCAACGGCTGACCAGGGTCAAATCTGACCTATGGGACCAGTGGGACCCACTGGTCAGTCTCTGGACTAATTAAACAGAGTTAACCTAATTAATCTAATCCTAATTTTCTGGTGGGCCCGCAGTGTCAGTGCCTAATTAACGTTTAAACTAATTAATTTAATTAATTAACAGATTATATTTTATTAAAAACATTTTAACCGCGCGGGACCCACGCGTCCGTCCCACTGGTGAACAGTGCCCGCGCGCTGACCAGGTCAACTGGGCCCGCGGGGCCCAGTGTCAGCGACACAGGGCGCGCCACGTCGGCGCCAGCTCAGCGTCGACCACCGGAGAGCTCCGGCGAGGCCGCGCGACGGCGATTAACTCCGGCGAGGCCGGATCTCGTCTACGGTGCTCCGTTTCGGCCGTTCTTTGGCTCGTTCGAACGTGCGGAGCGGCGCGCGTCGTGTGGGGCAACCGGTTGGACGCGGGGGTGACCGGAGAGACGCCGGCGATGACGGGAGGCGGCGGAGCTCTCGGGCGTCGCACGGGATCGCGGCTGCGGTGGGTTTCCGCGGGCGTTTTTGGTCGCGCTCGAACGAGGGTGAAGTGCCGCATCGAACTGAGCTAGCGAGAGGTTTCGGGAGCGACCGGAAGTGGCCGGACGGCGAGGTCTTGCGGCGGACAGAACACGGCGGCGGCGACGAGCTAGCTAGGGAGA
This sequence comes from Elymus sibiricus, assembly GCA_039707655.1. Lineage (NCBI taxonomy): Eukaryota > Viridiplantae > Streptophyta > Magnoliopsida > Poales > Poaceae > Elymus > Elymus sibiricus. The sequence continues at coordinate 372,221,336 of CM077664.1, read as the reverse complement.
GCTACGCGGCGCGAAGAGAGCAATGGGGGAGGGGAGGAGCTCACCTAGCGGCTATGTAAAGCCCTCGATGGCTTTGTAGCTGCAGAGGTGGCCGAAATCGGCGACGGTCGCCGGAGTCCCGAGGAAGAAGACGAGCTCGAGGAGCTCGCGGCGATGGCCCCCGAAGCCAATGGCGGGGCCCAGGCGGAGTAGCGGATGGAGGCGGTGCCCTACGACATCTCGGCGGGGCTCGGGGTCGTCGGAGTGCGCGGGATCGACGGCGGCGATGGCGGGCACTTTCGGGCGAGGTGGGGAAGAAGAGAGGTGAGGCGCGAGCGAGCGAGTGAGGGGCTAGGGTTGCGGGGACGGACGAGAGGCGTCCAGGGGATGCTTTAGCGGCGTCGGGGACGGCTTGGATGGTCGACACCGCGATGGGCGTCGCCGTGTCAGTGCGCGCGCTCGACAGCGAGCCGAGGAGGACGACGACCGCGCAGATGGGCCGGGCCAAGCACTGTTGACCTAAAGCCCAAAGGTACAGTAACACTTAACCATTTTTCATTTTCTAATTTCTATTTCTTTCATTTCTTCGGTTCTGCAAAAGGTGAGGCCTCTAACTGATTTTTGAGAAACATGTGACCTGGCCCAAATATTACAGTGCAATATTCTCTACCACCAAAAATTGGTTTGGGCAAAATATAATTTCATTTATATTTTTAATAATTAAAATGGTATTAAAATGTTGCTGTTAGCTACTGTTTTAGGTTAATAGAGTCACCCAACTAATTTAGTTAATGTTGACTACACTTTTATAATTGCCTCTGTATTATTTACAACATTATGAACATTTTAGTTTTCAAATTTGAACAACTTTTATTTTCACTTAATATTTGAATTGCAATTTGAATTTGGAATTTGAAATGAGATATGATGCAAATGATGATTAGGCACTAATAAACATGCTGACTTGGCATTATCAAAGGTGATCACTGTAGCTTAATGACATGGGGTGTTACAATTCTCCTCCTCTAACAAGAATTCTCATCCCGAGAATTAAGAGGAAGACTGGAAGAAAGAGGGGTATTCTTCGCGAAGACGGTCCTCGCGTTCCCATGTGGCTTCATCTTCAGAATGATTCGACCACTGAACTTTGAGGAATTTGATCGACTTCCGACGAGTTCGACGCTCAGCTTGATCGAGAATGCGGATCGGATACTCTGGATAGGAAAGATCTTCTCGCAACTCATGCACTTCATGATCCACAGCTCGGATAGGATCCTTGAAGTAGCGTCGGAGTTGGGATACATGGAAGACATCATGCACTTGAGATAGGTTTGGCGGCAATTCCAATTGATATGCCACTTCTCCCCGACGGGCGAGAATACGGAACGGGCCAATGTAGCGCGGAGCTAACTTGCCCTTGATTCCAAATCGATGAGTGCCCTTCATCGGGGTGACGCGAAGGTAAGCTTGCTCGCCAGGTTGGTAGACCACTACCTGGTGTTTACGGTCATAATTGCTCTTCTGACGGGACTAAGCAGTTTTCAAATGTTCACGGACAATGCGGACTTGTTCTTCCGCTTGTTGAATAATGTCCGGTCCAACGAGTGATCGTTCCCCAGTTTCTGACCAATTCAGAGGGGTTCGACACTTACGTCCATACAGAACTTCAAATGGCGCCATCTTCAAACTAGCTTGATAGCTATTGTTATAAGAGAATTCGGCATACGGGAGAGATTCTTCCCATTTCTTACCGAAAGAGATGACACAAGCTCGAAGCATATCTTTAAGCACTTGATTGACTCGTTCAACTTGTCCCTGAGACTGAGGGTGAAAAGCTGTGCTAAAGGACAGATGAGTTCCCATGGCTTCTTGAAAACTGTTCCAAAATCTGGAGGTGAAGAGGCTACCACGATCTGAACTGATCTCCAACGGAACACCGTGGAGTGACACAATTCGGGAAACATACAAGTCTGCTAACTGACTAGCAGTGATTGTCTCCTTGACTGGCAGAAAGTGAGCAACCTTTGAGAATCGGTCAATGACGACAAAGATAGCATCATGACCCTTCTGCGATCTGGGAAAACCAGTAATGAAATCCATTTCGACCTTGTCCCATTTCCATTCAGGAATTTCAAGGGGTTGGAAAGTTCCAGCAGGCCTTTGATGTTCTGCTTTGATGCGACGGCAAACGTCACACTCAGCAACATACTGGGCAATATCTCGCTTCATATCAGGCCACCAGTACTGTTGACGAATGTCTTGGTACATCTTAGTACTACCGGGATGAATTGACAATGGTGTGTCATGGGCTTCTTTCATGACATCCGAGCGAGAGTTTGATCTCTTTCTGGGGACCACTAGGCGACCTTTGAAATACAAGGCACCATCATCACCAACATGGTAGAATGAAGAATTTCCCTTGGAGAGGTATTTCTTAACCTTCTCGACTTCAGAGTCATATTTTTGCCTTGTCTTGATGTTGCTCTCGAGGTCTGGTTCAACGACCAGGGTATTGAGATAACCCTGAGGCACAATATGAAGGTTCAACTTGCGAAGTTCTTCATAAAGCATAGGTTGCGCTTCCTGAACCATGAGGTTGTTGCAATAAGCCTTGCGACTCAAAGCATCGGCCATTACATTAGCCTTACCAGGGGTATAAGAAATATTCATGCCGTAATCGGCTATTATCTCGAGCCATCTCTGTTGACGAAGGTTCAGATCTGGTTGGGTGTACAGGTACTTCAAACTCTGGTGGTCCGTGTATATCTCGCAACGATTACCGAGAAGGTAATGTCGCCACAGCTTCAAGGCATAAATAACTGCAGCAAGCTCGAGATCATGTACTGGATAATTTTTCTCGTGAGGACGCAATTGACAAGAGCCATAAGCAATTACTTTGCGCTCTTGCATTAGGACACAGCCTAATCCTTGACGAGATGCGTCGCAATATATCACAAACTCCTTGCGAGTATCTGGGGGTGCTAGCACTGGGGCAGAGGTCAATTTATCTTTGAGTGTCTGAAAGCTTTCCTGACATTTTTCTGTCCACTCAAATTTAACACCTTTGTGGAGCAGATCATTCAATGGCTTAGCAATCTTGGAGAAGTTCTCGACGAATCGTCGGCAATAGCTAGCGAGACCGAGAAAACTCCTGACTTGCTTAACATTCTTTGGGGGAGTCCAGTCAAGAATAGCCTGAACTCGTTCTGGGTTAACGGCAATGCATTGGCAGGAAGTCAAGGATGTTATCGATGATAACACCGATATGTGATTTCCAAGGATGGCATAGCTGTTTAACAAAAGTGTCAAATGACAGTGAGAAGCATAATATAACTTGGAGAGGTTAAACAAACCAATGGAAAGGAAATGTGATTATCAGAATAATCAGATCAATGGTAAGGAACAAGCACAGATAATCCAGCTCTCCGGGTGGACGAGATTACGAGAACCTAGTGTCGGCGTTAGTAAAATTCATTTAACCCGAAAGGAAGAGAATTCAGAGTCCCAGAGTATAGAAGAGGAATAAAAGATCCTAATACCACCCAATTGGTGACGTGGGCCCGTAAGCCACACAACCATGTTAGTAAAATAGTTTTCGGAAAGACTAGACTCAACTTCGGCCAAGGAGTTGGAAAGGGGCTTCCTACAGGCAGTCGGCTCTGATACCAACTTGTGATGCCCCCGACTTAATCGTGCACTAATCATTCACACAAATGCACATGATCAAGCCTAGGGACTCACTTGAAGATATCACAACACAACTCTAAACACAAAATAAACATAAATCACATATTACAAACCAGGGATCACGAGGATCCGAATACATGAGTCAGACACACAAATAATATCTGGGTACAGACATGGTTAGCCAAGTTTTGCCTTAAGAAGGCTAGCACAAACAACGATACAGATCGAAAGGCGAATGCCTCCTGCCTAGGGCCTCCTAACTACTCCTGGTCGGCTGGCTCAATCCAGTAGTATGTGCCGTCGGGACCCTCCTGGTAGTAAGCTCCTGCGGTGGCGTCTGGCTCCTGGGCTCCGTCGTCTGATTTCAACATATGGGTATGGGAAAAGAATAGCAGAGCAACCGTGAGTACTCATCCAAAGTACTCGCAAGACTGACATCAGAACTATACTACTTATGCATTGGTAACAAATGAATGGGGCTATATCTTGGACTGAACTGCAGAATGCCGGAATAGAGGGGGAGAAGCCTAGCCTATCGAAGATTAGCATCTTCAACCAATCTTGCAGCATCAGAAGAGAATAGACAATAGTAGCATGCATGTGGATATACATCAGCCATGCCCTGAGATCCTTTCTCGACTCCCTGCGAGAAAGCGATCCCGAGAGCAGTATTAACAGTTTAATATGAATCATCATTAATTTGTAGTTGTCATGGATCCGGATACAACTCCGAGCGTCCTGTTACCGTGGACACGGCTATTCGAATAGATCACTTCCCTGCAGGGGTGCACTACTGTTACCCAACACGCTCGATTACCTCTGGCCAGACACACTAGCTGGGTAATACCCAGCCTCGGGTGATCGACACGACGCAGTCCTACCTAGGCTCAGCAGAGAGGTCAACACGCCGGTCTAAATCCTAAGCACAAAGGGGTCTTGGGCCATCGCCCTTTGCACTCCTGCACGTTGCGAGACTGGCCGGGGAGCAGGCGCGACACTGAATACACCAGTGACGTAACCAGCCCAACGCCAACAATCAGCCCGCATCTCTGAGCTGTGACGTCTGAAGAGCTTTCGGCTGATACTACAACGTTGAGGGCCCCATTAAACCATTATCCCACGTGGTGGAAGTGCGCATAGGGCACGACGACCCACTCAGATCAAATACCCAGTTCCGTTAGGCGTATTTAATAACTCGTAGAGACGAACAGAGTCTCTGTCGCTCCGACTTGATATCACTCGCGGGTATTCTTGGTGCTTACCCGTCTTTAGCATTGTTCTCTCGCGGGCACCCTTGGGGCCAGCCCGACTTTATGATTCCCCGCGGGTACCTCTCGAGGTGGACCCGCCTGCGACAAAGGCCAAGTAACCGTGTGTCCAAGTATCAAGGAGGAATCCGAGGAATCACCCTCGATTGATTTCCACTCGAGGAGTTACACGACGGAAGCTTTGTCGGGAGTGATGAAGGAGGAATCACCCTCGGCAACACACATCCGGGTAGCTATTCTACAAAGGCATCATCGGAAGTGGAAAAAGAGGTATCACCCTCAGCACTCGATGCCAGCTCTGCAGAGTCGAGCAACTTAGGGGGTGTGCGGTGATGTGCTGTTTCAGCCCGATCGATCACATCGATCGAGGCACCATCACTAAAGCGAAGCAACTACAGCAAGGGAGAGAGGCCACAGATGGTTTACCATCCAACCTATATTAAGCAGTTTGGATCACAGGCAGGTATCAAATAATAGTAACAAGGACAGGCTATGCATCAGAATAGGATAAAACAATAGCAGTAGCAAATTCTAATGCAAGCAGGAGGGAGAGAGAATAGGTGATATAGGCATGCGTCAAGGGGGGGTTGCTTGCCTGGAAGCTCTGCTGAGAGAGGCTGATCGTCAGTGGGCTGCTCGTCGGTCTCCTGAGCTGCGTCGGCGTCGGTCTCGGCGTCTATCGGGGGAGAAAGGAGGGGGAAGAAACAATAAATTCACGGCAAAAATGCAATCACTATGCATGACATGCCTAAATGATATGCGGAGGTGTTTTATTGACTAACTAAATGAATTAGTTAATTTAGGAATTTAATTGGATTTATTTTATTAAAGTTGAGCACTATTCATTTATCGAAAACAGGCAAAATGTTCCATGTTCACCTAGCTAGGAGTGTTGGACAGGTGTTTTGATCATATATTCAGAATCTTCATATTTTTCTGATCATTTTTCATATATAAATTATTTTCATCTGACTTACGGTTTAAAAGATATGATTTAGTGAAGTTTTAAATATTTTCTGGAATTATTTAATTAATTAAATTGACATTATACGAAACAGTGTGGGGGTGACGTCAGCATGATGCAATGCTGACGTCAGCGGTCAACCAGCGGCTGACCAGGGTCAAATCTGACCTGTGGGTCCAGTGGGACCCACTGGTCAGTCTCTGGACTAATTAAACAGAGTTAACCTAATTAATCTAATCCTAATTATCTAGTGGGCCCGCAGTGTCAGTGCCTAATTAATGTTTAAACTAATTAATTTAATTAATTAACAGATTATCTTTTATTAAAAACGGTTTAACCGCGCGGGACCCACATGTCAGTCCCACTGGTGAACAGTGCCCGCGCGCTGACCAGGTCAACTGGGCCCGCGGGGCCCAGTGTCAGCGACACAGGGCGCGCCACGTCGGCGCCAGCTCAGCGCCGACCACCAGAGAGCTCCGGCGAGGCCACGCGACGGCGAGCAACTCCGGCGAGGCCGAATCTCGTCTACGGTGCTCCGTTTCGGCCGTTCTTTGGCTCGTTCGAACTTTCGGAGCGGCGCGCGTCGTGTGGGGCAACCGGTTGGACGCGGGGGTGGCCGGAGAGACGCCGACGACGACGGGAGGCGGCGAAGCTCTCGGGAGTCGCACGGGATCGCAGCTGCGGTGGGTTTCCGCGGGCGTTTTTGGTCGCGCTCGAACGAGGGTGAAGTGCCGCATCGAACTGAGCTAGCGAGAGGTTTCGGGAGCGACCGGAAGTGGCCGGATGGCGAGGTCTTGCGGCGGACAGAACACGGCGGCGGCGACGAGCTAGCTAGGGAGAGCTACGCGGCGCGAGGAGAGCAATGGGGGAGGGGAGGAGCTCACCTAGCGGCTATGTAAAGCCCTCGATGGCTTTGTAGCTGCAGAGGTGGCCGAAATCGGCGACGGTTGCCGGAGTCCCGAGGAAGAAGACGAGCTCGAGGAGCTCGCGGCGATGGCCCCCGACGCCAATGGCGGGGCCCAGGCGGAGTAGCGGACGGAGGCGGTGCCCTACGACATCTCGGCGGGGCTCGGGGTCGTCGGAGTGCGCGGGATCGACGGCGGCGATGGCGGGCACTTTCGGGCGAGGTGGGGAAGAAGAGAGGCGAGGCGCGAGCGAGCGAGTGAGGGGCTAGGGTTGCGGGGACGGACGAGAGGCGTCCAGGAGATGCTTTAGCGGCGTCGGGGACGGCTCGGATGGTCGACACCGCGACGGGCGTCGCCGTGTCAGTGCGCGCGCTCGACAGTGAGCCGAGGAGGACGACGACCGCGCAGATGGGCCGGGCCAAGCACTGTTGACCTAAAGTCCAAAGGTACAGTAACACTTAACCGTTTTTCATTTTCTAATTTCTATTTCTTTCATTTCTTTGGTTCTGCAAAAGGTGAGGCCTCTAACTGATTTTTGAAAAACATGTGACCTGGCCCAAATATTACAGTGCAATATTCTCTACAACCAAAAATTGGTTTGGGCAAAATATAATTTCATTTATATTTTTAATAATTAAAATGGTATTAAAATGTTGCTGTTACCTACTGTTTTAGGTTAATAGAGTCACCCAACTAATTTAGTTAATGTTGAGTACACTTTTATAATTGCCTCTGTATTATTTACAACATTATGAACATTTTAGTTTTCAAATTTGAACAACTTTTATTTTCACTTAATATTTGAATTGCAATTTGAATTTGGAATTTGAAATGAGATATGATGCAAATGATGATTAGGCACTAATAAACATGCTGACTTGGCATTATCAAAGGTGATCACTGTAGCTTAATGACATGGGGTGTTACATCTGGCTCTTCGGACAATGACTCTGGATACGAGTCTTGAAGCGGTGAGTTAGGTTCTGAACAAGATGAGGTGCTGGAGGACATGGCTAACCTTAGGGCCCCTAAACGGAAATACACAAAGAGGAAAGGCAACCAGTTTGATCTGGATGAGACGTTTATCATCACAGAGGTCGACATCATGAGAGTTCCATCTCTGCCCTTGAAGGCTTCGCAGGGGTTCAGCAATGTGTGCAGGTACCTAGTCTGTTACATTGTTAAGATCACATGCAAGAAGTTCAAATCATTACATTTAGATACCAAAAATGGTCTGCTGAAGAAGTTGTTTGTCAAGTACCAGGTTCCGCCAGCCGACGACGACGAGGCAAGAGGTCAAGTTAAAGTCCTTCGAATAATGAATAGATGTCTACACACATGGTGATACGACACATTGAAACTCGTGGGCAAAGATTTCAAGACTGAAATTCATAGCAAATGGGACAATATAGAAGAGGAGGACTGGGCAGAGCTCATTGTCAAAGTGAATAGTGTAGAATGGAAGGAGAAGAGTAAGTGGGGGAAGGAGATTCGATAAAAGGTAGCCTTAAACCATACTCTTGGTATCCACGGATACCCAGGGAAGAGACCAAAGTGGGACAAATAGGATGCCAAACGAATCGCTGCAGGGTTAGCAAATCCTTTCGAGTATATCCGGCAAACACGCGGCAGGGAGTTTTGGAGGGGGCACACCAAGACTCACCTAGTCATGGGGCAACCATTACTAACAACAGAGTAACTCCAGAAGTTGCACGATGAACTAGTACTATTTCAACCCATTGTCTTGACGTGCTAAATTATTTTGCATTCCAAATATGCCTCTCAACCGAATCTATAATTTTGCAGACAAAGTTCAGCCATCAACCGGAATGCTCATCAGAGGATTCTGTCACGAGCGAGAGGTGGAATGATGATCTAGCAAAGGCTCTAGCAATTCCCGAGCATCCGGGGCATGTGCGAGGTATCGGATCAGGACGTTTGTTTGACCAAGTATTTCCCCTTCCCCCTTCGCGTCCACGCCGCCGACCGAGAGCCAACCTAGAAAAGATGGACCCTGCAATGCAAGAGGAAATGCGAAAGATTGCCGGGCAGACGTTACTATCATGGCATATAGCGGGAGGCCGTCCAAAACCGGCGCAGCTTGATAACCAACCAAGCTATGCTCCTACGGGATGGAGTAGTTTAGCTCTCCCTCGGATTATGACCCTAACTCATCGCATCCCATCGACAACATCGCCGGAAGTTCCATAGGCTAAACTTATGACTATAATAAATCCTAGTTTCATTGTCATAACTTACACGGCGACAAAGCATCGATTTTAAATTTTTTCAGGAAGCAACTCAATGTTGGCTCGCGGTCGATATTCCTGGACTCCAGCACAATGTAGCTCATGGCTACGTCTTCCCACAAACGGAGGGGGGACTCCTCCACTATGTTCCTTTGCTACTGGGCCATGCAAAGGTGCAGGTGGACCACATCATTAGCGGCTACAGTGATGTATTAGTCGTCATACCGACTGAACCGAACGGATCAAGCTAGGGGACTACAAGTCATACTACATCTAGTGGCCTAAGCACATGATAGTCTTATATTTACTAATTCGAGGCACCATACGAGGCTCCACGTTAATCCTCAAAACTAAGCAAATTTGTCCATCCGATCTCCTGATTAGATATTTAGAGCCATCAGATTAGGTACCTAAGGAGTCCTCCCAGGCTCTTCTACGTAGGGCTTCTTCAGGTAAAAAAACATCTATCTGTTGTTTCGATAATCTCAAGCAGGCCACGCGTCTCTGTGCTGCCTCTCTGGATCCCTGCGTTGTAGAGGAGCCTACCTAGGGTTTCCAGTTCCAATGACCATGTGTGCCTCATCTGCCAATCTTTGGTGAGGGCGTCCGGGGAAACAATTTCACCTGCGGTTGAAGCCCTCTCTCCGAGACCTGTGTCATCTCCGGACACTCCTGCGCAAGTGACCTTCGGGGGTTTCATCGAGTGGGCGGTGGAGCTGGGAGGGTGCCTGAGGTCCGGTCCGCGTGCTGTGTTCGTCCCGCGGAGCAGATGCGCCAGCTTCTCCGCCTCAGCTTCTCTCATGGCAAACTGACCTGTCAGCACGTAAGTATCTCTGATTCTTGGCCGTCCCCACATCTCCTAGCGTTGCTGCCTCCAGGCAGGAAGCACGGATCTTGCTGCTCCATCCTGTTACTTTATCAAATTTGTGGCTATCCCCACGTCCTTCCCCAAGTGTATTGGCTGATTCAAGGCGCCTCCCCACTGCCATGGCGGAAGCTGTAGGGGGGTGGTGGGGGCGCTCCAGCCCTAAGCCCCTAGTGCAACTCTGAAAACTCTATCTTACCTCAGGTTTAATCTCACGTGTTTCTAACTTTCTACAGGATGTGTAGAATTACTGAATTCATCTGTTCGATGGTTGATTTCTGATGTGCGTAACTAGATTGATCATCTTTTTAGTACAGGTTGATGTAGTTTGGTCAAACTACGCACACAACGGCATGTTAGTCCTTAAGCCTGTTGTTTTCTTCAATTAATTGCGTTAAGAACAAGGAAATTATAATGTAAACTGAGAGAATAAAATAATCCCGTTTGGCATTTCATCTCTCCATGCTCTCGCAAGTGCTGCCTCCTCCCTTGAGTTGACTTATGTTACCAGGTTAATATTATACTCACACAAGCAAGAAAACATCTCTTATATGCACATCCATTACAACAACAAAAAATGTTTGATCTGGTGGTATGGTATTTCAGCGAATGTTGTGTACAGATATATGGTCATGGGATTAAAGAGGCGGAATTCAGCAGTCAACAATTACTAGCAAACTACTGGTGAGTTATCAGTTCAGCAACATGTAGTGGCCACATTTGTTAGTTAAGCATACTAAGAAGTAGTATGATGATTTGTTTTTGTTCTATATACCTTATTATTAGTATCATGTAGTTCTATTTGTTAGTTCACGAAGGTAACGGCTTCGTCCAGGTGATCAACATATTTTGAAGGTAATTCAATGTAGTCCAGTTGACCAATTTTATAAACTCTAAATTTCCATCTCTGTTATGTAATGTGATTTGTTTGATTTCTTTTCAGGCCTGCGAACTTCTTCTAAATAGAGATCCAATTGGTTTGTGACAATGGTAAGGTTTTTATTTTTCAACGTAATGCTTATTTATGCAGTATTACTTCTCCCTGATCTTCCCCCGATTCCCACGAAACAGAAAAATAGAAAGAAAAAGAACCGCTCTCTCGGACGCATACACCTCTTCTCCCTGATTTCTCCCCCGACTGACTCAAAACAAAAAAATAAGAAAGAAGAAGAAACCTTCTGGGTGATGAGAATCGATCCGGCAAGCTGCAGGCAGCTGCCATCCTGGTCACCATCGTAAGGATGAGAAGACTCGGCATGTTCCTCCCGGTGACATATCCCCATCGTACGAATCGTGCTTCTCCAACACCAAGTTCTTGCAGCATCCAATGCATCGCCGCCTGAACTCCATGTACTTGGCTCTTATTGAAGACAGATTGTCCTTACGTAAGCGCTCACAACTTGAGAGGCGTCCACCCAACGGAAGGAAAGCATTGGATCAAAGTACATGAGCAATTTTGCGGGAAAGCAGCAGTAAGTTATTCCCCGTACTATCTACTCTTCTCCCTTTTAGCTATCCCGCTCCCTCCCCAGAAATTTCATATTTTTATGGGATACAAGATGTAATCTGGATTAGCTTAATGTCTCTATTAAATTTAGTTATTTTTCTGTTCAATTAACACGATTTTTCAGTTAACAATATTTTATATGATAATTCTCAACATTTTGGTGTCCGATTTTGATTGATAAATGAAGCTCTAGGTTTCGAAGGATTCAAACTATTCAAACATAAGGGTTGCTTCATTTGGCATGTGCATCAGGGAGTGTGTGCGCGCTAATCACACACTAACTATACTCGGATATTCCAGAACATTTTAGTGTATATTTCTCAGTGCATGTGGATGCTAATTGTTAGCGCAATATGCACCTTCATATGCAATAGATGTTGTTTTAGTTTTGTATATGCTAATAGTTTGTTAGTTGCACATTTTAGCACTATTAGTCAGTTTTTTTCCAAATGGATTTACTAATGAAATTATTACCTACTTTATGTTTGTAGTATAGTATAGGATGAACCTGCCCTCTCCTCTTGCTTGATTGATTTCCTGGCATTGGAGAGAAGAATGTTCGTGTTATTGTTGTGCCTCCAAATGTTCTACTACACATATCATAGTCGTTTTGTAACCTCATATGTGTAATCACTGGAATCATGGGTCATATTTATTCCACAGAGCAATGTGGCTATCAAATTTATTGGACTAAGAAGACGGAATCATCCCACTATTTTTCTCTTTTTTCCTTTTTGACAGAAATTAACCCTTTGTTTGTAGTGTCAAAGGGTAATTGTCTTATTGATGCTTATATTATTATAGTTTCACATCTTTTTATCAGACTGTACTACATGGTTATTTCCATTTAGGTTCTAAGTGTCATTTCAATTTTTCGTTGTCAGTGTGAAGGATCTTACTACCTATTATCATCTCCTTTCACTTAACATGTTCATTTCATCTACCACTTTATGACTACAGATGTCCTACACTTACAATGCCCGCTAGACCAGGGATTAACCAAAGGAATACGTTTCTCCTTTTCTCTATGGCAAATACTATTGCAAGGACTTCATAATAGTCTCTGAAACTGGATTTCTAAGTTTTCCTATATTTTTAATTCCTACAAAATTAATGTAGAACAGAGTAATTTAAAAGATTTGTGTTATTGAAATTCTAGCCTGTGCACCTGCACGGGTTGATGACTAGTTTTACCTAACGCCATGGGCTCTCCTAGCACAGCACCCTCGTCTAATAACCCCTCCCCCCTCCGGTAGTTAGATGGTCCCCTTTGGGCCTTAGCCAAACACCTCCAACTTTTAAGGACCTGGAATCCCATCTTGCCGAGGACCAGAGCATGGAGCGGGTTATGCTGACCCCAGAGGCAGCGGAGGTATCCAGCAAGGATTCACCACGCAGTAAAAAATGGATTGGAAAAATTATCTCTCCTACCGGCTACCACACTTTTAGGTGTAGTGGATGTTGCACTGTTGGGAGGCAAGAGTCCTGAGCCGGTACAGAGAAGGAAAAATGGGAAAAACCGAAAGGCCGATGGGCAGGAGGTGAAAAACATGAAGAAGTCCTTACCCTTCTCACAAATATCAAAATGTCTATGCGCACTAGAGATGAGTGTTGAAATGATTACAGGCGAGGTCTGCCCATGCTATCGGGGGATGAGTTACCCAATCTATCTAGTGATATGAAGCTTTTGCATGATGATTACATGACCACGTCCAATGACTTCACTTCATTTGCACAACATTGGACGGTCAAGGTGCCAGACTCTTGCTATTTCTTCATGGAGAAATTCCAACACACGTTCGACCTCAACTTCGAAGACCTATTCGTTCTACCATGCCCATGTTTTGATGCGTGAGGGCATCACAAATGTTGGAGTCCTTGACCCGATATGCATGAATGAAAAATATGCCACAAACAAACTTATAGAGGCAATGAGCATTCACAAGGACAAGGATTACGTACTACTCCCCTACAACCATCCATAAGTCTTTTAACCTTATACCCTACCAATTTTAAATTTATTCATACTTACCTCCGTCTCTTTACATTCATCTCTTTATGTTTATGCAGCGACCACTGGGTTCTTATTGTGATCTTTCTTAAATGGGGGAGGGCATTTTACCTTGATTCAAGCACTGCGAAATCAACACACTTCTTCATTACGGAGATTTTGAATCAAGTTTATTTTGACATGTACTACACGGGACTAAACTTTCCTCGAGGTGCCAAGAAAACATTGACACCCCATTTCAAATGGCCTAGTAGATTACAAGGACCAAATACCAATGACATGTGGGTACTTCGTCTGCGCCAATATGGACGAGTTAGTTCGTGCGCGAGACCATCATTGGCCCAATATGGCAGCGTTCAAGGATTTCTATTACAAGCTGGCTGCTACTGACTTCGACTAGCGACAGGACTTCACCCGCATCCAACATGTCTTCACCTCCATCATCAACAAAGAGGTCATCCCCCCTTCCGGTGATTTCTACAGCGGACCCCAACTACCGACAGTTAACCTAGGTGCCTTTCGATAGATGAATGTTGTTGTCTGCAAACTTTAGTGGTACTCGCACTTGTGTACAGTTAACTACCTTATCGTTCTTTGTGTAGACTTAACTATTTATTTTATCATTGATCGGCTGTTCAACACTTTATGTGTTATGAATTGATGCTATGCATATATGAATGTGTTATATATTTTAGTGATTTTGTGAGTTATCTGATTATATGCTCGTCATATATGAATTATGGATAAACTGAATGAATAGTGCATCCATTTTGGCCTGCTTTAGGGTTGTAATTAGACAAACCAATGACAGGCAATGAAGGTCTACCAACTGATGATTACGGCAACCGTCAGCTGATGGTACCTCCACTGACATCGGCTTACTGACGGGCCGATAAACTGTCAGTGGAGGGGGTTAACAGGCTGTCAGTAGAGGGTCAATCTGTAGTAGTGTGACTCATAATTTACCATCAAATGCATATGTTGTTCGATACGACAAGCTTTAACCAACTACTTCTAGCGGAACAACAACAGGTCAGAAAATTGAAGGGTAGGTATGAACAAATTCAGAATTGCACTCCTACTGCTAAGAGAATCAATGTAGACATGGCCCATGGCAGAAGAGTACATAGGTCGTGGCGACGTCTAGGCATCATCGGTGACCATGGGAGTCAGATCAGGGTCGTCGAGCGTGTCGCTGCTGCAGTGGTTGTCACTGTCCAGGAAGCAGATCTAGGACCGTGGATGAAGGCACCAGTGAAGCGGCTCAGGTGGGGTGGACTATGGCATTGGTGAAGCGGCTCTGGTGTGCTGGACGATGGCATCGGTGAGGCAGAGGCGTTGCGCTGGACGAGGGTGTCAGTGATGGGCATACAATATTGTGGACGAGGGCGCCAGTGAAGAAGATCCGATGCAATAGACATGGCCGTCAGTGAAGCAGATCCGGTGCGGTGGACAAGGCCGTCATTGAAGGGACTGTTGTATAGTGGTGGATGAGCAGTATAGTGGTGGATGAACCGCGACCGGGGTGTTGTGAGGTGCTCTGGTGCGGTGGAGGAGTCGATTTTGTGGGTGCTGATAATCCCCAAGTGCAGGTAATTGTTGTAGCACTTTCCAATGTGGATGTGAAAGTATTGAGTGTCGTACCCAATGGGAGCTAAAGGTAGATTTCCTATTCTTTCAAGTTATGTGTGTCACTCACAAAACTATCTATGCACTTTTAATGTTCACTTTACTGGACCACATAGCAGAAAATACCCAGCTGTTGCCAAGTATCAAGTGTTTTAAAGGGATCAAGCAGTGGTGAAAAGCATAGGCATGGGGGGGGGGGGTATTGCCTAGACGATATCAATCACTACATAGTGCATTAATATAGCAAGACTCCTGGATCATCTCAAATCATGTAGGCATGTTGTCTGTATAAAGTTGAACCCTCCCTTGCATCGGGGTCCTCTTATTTCTAAGAACTTGTTCCCCATCTATCGTCCAACCCTCCCTTGCATCGGGGTCCTCTTCAGAATCTAAGGGTAATTAAGTTAACCTTTTTGGGCCAACCACAACAATGCATTAGCACTCTATGAATACATGTGATCCTCAAATTATAGCTATTCCCATTGATATCCCGGACTGTCACCACCGAGGTTTCCAGTTCAATACTATAATAGGTGCATATGACTTGCAGGTACAACCATGAACAAAAATATTATAAAGACATAAATGGTTCAGATCTGAAATCATATTACATGGGCCCTAGTAATAAGCATTGGGCACAAAAAAGTCATAGCAACATCAATTCTCAAACACGAGGTATCGAAACTACATCAATCTTAACACTATTACATGATTGGCCATCACCATGATCGGATCCACCCCACGTGCCTACAGAAGATTACTCACAGATGGATGAGAAGAACATGATGGCGATGCTGGAGAAGGAGTTTGAAGGAAATATGCCCTAGAAGCAATAATAAATGTTATTATTTATTATCATGTTCATAATTAATGTTTACCTTATGTGCTATAACTGCAATGGTTCTTGATATGAGATTCAGAGGAAAAGCCAGTTGCACGTGTGGAAACGTAAACCCCAAGTAGTTCCATAGTCTTGCCTCTAAGACTAGCTCGTGTTGCATGATGATCCTGTTTTCCTGATCATAGGGCATTGTTAAAGTAACAAGGATGCTGGCAACAATGGGAACACATTGTTGGCTGAACAAGGGTGTTGGACAGACCCAAATAAATGATATACTTCGAGATCACATCGTCACAATGTTATAAGTATAATCATGTAAGTGTTAATATATATTCATATCCTTAGACCATGAGAATGTTGTGTACCTTCATGCCAGACGCTTTACTTTTGGGTTGTCAAACGTTACCCGTAACAAGGTGATTATAACGGCAACTTTCAGGTACATCGAAAAGTATGTCTAGGGACTTGACAGTTCAAGATTGGGATTTGCTGTTGGGGAACGCAGCGGAAAACAAAAAATTTCCGTCCTACGCACCAGCCCAGGATCACTATGAAGATGCACATAAGGTTTGATCTGATTATTACCAACTCGTAGCAGCAGCGGAAGGAGAGTCGGTGAAGATCATCGGTGCAGATCCCCGCAGCTAGGATTTTACAACCTCCCAACCGCGAGGATGTTCTCCCTCGGACAGCCCTTCGGGCGGTCCCTCGGACAGCCCTTCGGGCAGGCACTCGAACAGTCCCTCGGACAGAAGATCAAAACTACAATCTCTCTACCGGGTTGCACACATACAGTGTTAACTATCCAGCAGGGCTTCGCCATCCAGAACTAGGCCCTACTGGAGACTAGACAGCCTTTCGGCTACACGAAACTATTTCGTGGAGGGAGAGAAAGAATGCCAGATCATTGCATGGCTTGTGTGGAGAGAAACTTGGATGAAATGGAGAGCCCTCTCCACCTCTATTTATAGTGGGAGCAAGGGGTAGAGGCTTGGGGGAAAATACCAAAATGGGGCTAGGATATTTTCCACCAAAAGCCACAAAAAGGGGGTGGAAGGAAGCTCCATGGAGGAGCCCCTTCCCAACCGGCCATGTATGTGTGGGCCCCCTTGTGGCGGACCCCACCACCCCTATGTCATCCTCCACTACTATTTGGTAAAGCCCCAAAAGGTGGCTTTCCAAAAAGCCACCAAAAAGGGGTGTACCCTAATAGTGTTCATCCCACGATTCGTGGGATCTTGTCCCCTCAAACTGGGACAAGATTTTTCCGCAACCGTTTTATCTGAAAAAATTCCGGAAGGTCCAGAACATTTCTAGCACCCCCTAAAATAATTTTGGACATGTTCCGAATCATTTCCGGTATGATGATTTTTCTCCGAAACACTTCCGGTTACTCCAAAACATTTCTGGTTTTCTCTCCGAAACTTTTTCATCATCTCCGAAACTTTTCTGGTGACTTTCTCTCGGACTCCCTGTCTATTACTCAGCAGATAGATGATCCTTAAGTGTGTGACCCTGTAGGTTCGGTGAAGTATAGACATGACCGGAACTCTTTTCGATCAATGATCAATAGAGGAACCGTGGACATCCATATTCACCCCTATACCCACACGAATAAATATTCGAGTGAACCTGTAGTTACCGAATGCTATTCCTGTTGCTTCGAAATATGTTACAAATACCTGAGGTGAGATTTAATGGCATCCCAGTGAAGCAACAACTTGTTCACTATGGCAGTTACCTCGTTACCGGTTTTGTTCTCTTTTCTCGTTCCCGTGTTCCGGCATCCCCGTGATCAAATCACGCTGTGTCTGGCCAGACTATGATGGATAACGTAACACCGAGAGGGCCCCAAGAATATCTCTCCATCAACAGAGGATCAAATCCCAATCTTGAGCTATGTAGTCCCTTGTCATACTTTTCCATGAACCCATAAGCTGCCGTAATAGCCATCCTGTTACGGATGACGTTTAACAAACCCCAAAGTTCATGAAGCAAACATGAAGGAACTCGATACTCTCATGGTATAAGGAATTATGCAAATGTTAACTTCCTTTGTGTTATTTACCATTAACTTGTGACGAATGTATCTCATAGCATAACATCAACTGGGTCAATTCAACACAAGTGTTCTTCTAATATTGTGTCCTCAAAGTTGCCGGCATAGACATGCCCATGATCAGGAAAACGTAATCATCATGCAACACTTGAGCTAGTCTTAGAGGCATGAGTAGGAATACATTTTACTGTTTATTATTCCACACGTGCATATGGTTTTCCTCTGAGACTTTATGGATATACAGACTCAAGGAACATTGCAGTTATAGCATGAAATATAAACATAATTACAAACATGGAAATATATAATAACATTTATTATTGCCTCTAGGGCATATTTCCTACATTTGCTCCTCCGACAATGGAGAGATACTTTCCGGGCCCTCCCGTTATTACGGTATCCATCATTGTCTGGCCAGACATAACATGATATGATCACGGGATACCAAAATGCGGAAACAAGAAAAGAGAACAAAACTAATAACGATGATAACTTGGTATAGTGATCAAGTTGTTGCTTCATATGGATACCTAAAGTATCGCCTCGGGTTTTGTTATGTATTGCGAAGCAAAGGGAATTGTGTATGTGAACAAAAGGTTCGCTCAATAAATAATTCGTGTATGTGCAAGAGTCAGTATGGATGCCGAGATCCCGCTATTGATTATTGACCAGAAGGAGTTCTGGGTCATGTCTGCACATTATCGAACATGCGGGGTCACATGCTTAAGGGTCATCGCTTTGTTGAGTACTAGAAGTGTTAGGAGTATGAGAGAAAGGCACCGAAAGTGTTCCGAGGGTTTCCGGAAATGTTCTGGGATGTTTCGGGAAGGTCCCGGTAATACCGGAAAAGTTCCGGTGGTGCCCGGGAAAGTACCGGAAGGCCCTGGAATTTCATAGGGATGTGCGGGCATTGCACAATTTTTGTGTGTGCGGGTATTAGATGTGATCTTTTGCTTGATGTTCTTGTTGGGTCCCTTCAATTGCAATTTTTTTTATCTTGACGGCATAGTGATGACTTTGTTACAAAGGTCTTGCTATCTACGGTCCTTCTATGCTGCTGCTGAGTATGCTGGTTGTCAGACCAAAGATGTGCTTCAGTCTCTTTGGGTCTCACTTTAGTTAGGAAAGATAAAATTTTGTGAATAAAAGGGCCTGTTGATGTGATCTACACGGGGGTCATGCGTTTAACGAAGTTTAGTATGGGGCTCGAGATTTTTCATTAAGTCTCGTGTTTCATACACCCCGCATGTTAAACTAGCAACTTGAATAATCATGCTTGATGATAATGTGTGTAGCTAACGGTTTGCATCGGTAACCCTAGCAGACACGATAAAATTGCAACAAACGAGTAGATGCGTCTAACTTGTTTTTGCAGGATATACATGTAATGTGGTATAGTCTTCGTCATGACAATGAGATTTGTATGAGATGCTATATGATGTAATTTATTATTTGCATGACCTGCGTGTCATGGTAGGGCATGATGGCAGGAGCCATATGATCGTCATTTATTCGACCTGCGTGTCAAACTTTATGTAATGCATTTATTTTTATTAGCTATAGAGATAGCAATAGTTTTAAGTGTTAGGACATGAAGATGATGATCATGCATTGGTGGACCTCGATGCTATGCCATACGCGAAGAAGGTGTTCTCTGCCAAAAAAGTTGACGGAAGGGGACACGACATCCGGAGATCCTTTAGCACGAAGGGACTATGCAATATCAAATACTTATTATGAATTGCCTGTGATGTTACTCCCTTTTATGCACCTTGTTTGAGGCACGGTAGTCATGTTTTATAGGGTGATCCCTCACAAAAATATCAAGTAGTTAGTGTTCTCACAAGTGTAACACCGTCTGGAATACATGTCGTTTTGAGGTGCACCATGTCCACATGGGTACGACAGACTTTTCGTGTATGAGGCAGGTGCGATCGGATCGCGCAGCAAGATCACTTGGTTGTCTTGATGTTTAGGCAAGATCGTCTTGAGCTCGGAACATACCCATCGAAAGATGAACAAGAGTCACATAGAGATGTGATTGGCAAGTTGGCCTACCTGTCAGGTTATTTCGTCATCAGTGATGATTACATCAATGGCAGAATAATCGGGTCGAGGATCTTGAATCACTAATAATCAATTATGAGGGATATTGGTTTTAGTGGGAGTGCACTTTAAAATTAATTTGTTAATTAGTAAGTGCAATTAATTATGAACAATGTCTAAGTATTTGCATTATCGTTGTAGAATAATGGCATGCGGTTCCACCTTCCCTGTTGAATTTGATTAGCTGTTTAAAAAATGTGGTTAAAACTTTACTATTGGTACCATAATGTGAGGATTGCCCTCAAGAGTGCCGAGAAGAACTGTGTCCTATTGCATACTTTTGATACTCTCCCACTAATGCTACGGATGATATGACTCACGTCCTTCGATCCAAGAGCTAGAATTCCATCATAGTTAGGTACACTATGCTTGCTTCCATGAGACTCAAACTTCAAAATGTTTTGGATAGTTATGTGATATTGTTTGAGCTAAAAATTGTTTTCAGAAACAAACAAAAGCTAAAAGATATAAGATATCCAAACCAATGTTTGATTGCAAGTATAAGTTAAGTGTTCACTTTGCTTTAGACTGGTAAGAGTGGGATCCAGAAGAACACCAGTCATGTGCTGATGGTGAATAAAATGACAACTTAAAGAGAAAGCACAAGTCCAAAGGGTGTTAGTGAGACTTACACGCTTAGGAATTCCAAGGCTAGCGCCACTCTTGAAGTTGGGTGCTTCTTTTGTGAGTAGGAGGGATGTTGGAAGTAAACTATATGAAGTATAAAGGCAGAAAGAAAGAAGACTGGAAAGTCCAGCTTAGGTATGAATGTCATACAAGTTATAGATGTATAGATGGCTGGTCAAAAATGTAATTCTTGGTGTAGGAACGAAGTATGTCTACCAGAGGGAGGGGGGGTTAATGGGAGTTTTAAATTTTTCTTGGAAATATCAAAACTCTCGGAACCCAGCAGCGGAACGAATGAAAATACAGTAATCAGTGAGCGAATACACACTACCGAATGGAAACTAACAACATGTACCGAGGTAAATCACATGGCTGAAATATGGCATGTCATAGTTCGAATGTAAAGAGGGTAGTAGAGGTGACCAGTGATGCTCGATGGCGACAAGGTATTTGGTAGACCAGTTCGCCCTTCTGCACAAGGACTACGTCTGGTTGGAGGGGTTGTGATTTAACACAGAAGATAAACTCTCTTCGCCCTATTCTCCTCGACAATTGGTTCGTCAACCAATGCCGATTACTCGTGGTAGATACTTGACGGTGATCTCCAAACCTTCACTGAAGATAAACTCTCTTCAGCTCTCTTCGCAAACCACAATCACTCTTGGTTGCTGAAGATTTTGCTCGGTGAAGACAATTACTCTTCGACACTCGAGCGAACACCTATCCGTCTAGACAGTTTGCAGCTCTCAAGAGTAACAGGCGGAGCGTACTTGACTTAGATTCTTGTGATGCTGAACCACTATCTAATTTTTTGGCTCTAGGGTTTTTCTCTCGGTGGATTTTAAACTCAAATCTTTCGGAGAGGGGGTTGCTCAACAATCTTCTCAGAATCAAACGGAGCAGCCACCGGACAACGCCGGTGCGGGGTGGCTATTTATAGCCGCAGCCTTCCCTGGTGGGAAATGACCATTTTGGACACGCGGTCCAGCCAATGGCCAACCGACACGTTCACAACGGTCGGATTTGGGAGCAACGGTAACATTACTTGTGGAGCAAGTAATGCTAACTCCTTGGTCAGAGACAAATCTCTCGCAGCGAAGAAGATCACAGTCTCTTGCTAGCAAGTATTTGCTCGGAACACAAAGAGATTTCTCTCGCATCTTTCATCGGATTTGGGTTTAGCATCAGAGAATGAAAGTTTCGAACGCTACACCCCTCTTAATAGTACGGTGGTCCTATGACTAAATAAAGAGAAAAGAAACAACGAAAAGAATGCTACGTCTTCTCTTCGTCTTCAATTTCCTCGGCTGCAGTCACTTGCTTCGGACAGGCACCGAACCAATTGCTTCACGTCAGCAATTTTTGAGGGTCACTCATGTCGTCATATCCTTCGGTGATAACTTTCACTGCTACGCAGGAGATATTCTTCGGAGTTATGAATCCAAACTCCTCTTAACTTCAGGGACCTGTTACTCTGTGTGCACTAGCAAACACATCAGTCCCTTACTGTTTGTCAACAATCTCCAAAACATAAGGAGGCGAAATTATTGCACCAACAATCTCCCCCCTTTTGGACGATTGATGACAAAACAGATAATCATCGAAGTGAGATAGATAAATGTAAAATGAATCGAACAAGAGTGAGTAAGAGTTACTTGCTCGGATATGAAATGAACTCCCCCTAAATATATGTAGGGACGAAAGATATGAGATAAATTCTCCTGCAATAATTGAAGTATATGAAGGAAATTTCAATCATTCGAGACATTTGATTCTCACTGATGAGATATTATCCATCGAGATCTTAGTGCAATTAAAGACAACTTCTGATAATAATTCCACCTGCAAGAAAAATACTTCGAGAGAAATGGTGCAGTAGCAGGGGTTATTAACATTACAGCACAGAAGTTAATCGAGTTTGACAACAAGGAGCACATAGACTTGAACCAGAAGTTTCAAACTCGAATGAAACCAAACTCAAATGAAACACCAAAAGCAAATCTATCGAGACTCGATGTAATTCTCCCCCTTTTTGCCAACAAGTGTCAAAAAGGTGATGAATAACATGAGTGAAGAACTGCAGAACTTGGATCAATCAGTGGCATCTCCAGATGAGCTGTCCGAGGTGAGTTCCTCTTCGGAAGTGACTGGAATGGCTTCATATTCAGCAGCAACAGATTTTTCTTCAAGAATAAGAGCTTGGGGCTGAGCAGACGAAGGAATAACTGGAGGGACCACAGGAGGAGCACGAGACTGCACATTGCCTTCGGTAGGTTTCTCTGTTGGTGAGGTGGCTTCAGATTCATCAAGTAATTTACGCAGCTTGAGATGAAGAAGATCGGTTGTAGGCTCACGAGCAGGTAGAGAAGGAGTCCTATCTTGAAGATCTTCGATAGTGAAGCCTTTGTCAATATAGTCATAGAGCTCTTGGAGATTGACGTTCAAGAGTTGTTTCTCGGTAAAGAACTTGCGAAGCAATTTCCAGAGTCTTTTCTTGTTTTCATCAGCTATCAGATGCATAATCCTCGTGCGATTGTTAAGTACATTCAGCTCGGAGGCGAGATGTTCTTTCTCGCGTCTATCTTCTGCGATATGCTGCAGCAACAGTTGTTGTGTACGCAAACTGACTTCGAGTTGCGATGGAGGTTGAGGTGTAATCTTTCGGTCACGCTGAGGCAGACGAGGCCCATCAAATTGCTTGTGATAATCGTGGGAGCTTGAAATAGGCGACTTGCCCGAAGAAAGATCATTCATAACTTGCAAAGTATCGCGAACAGGAGGAATAAAGCTTTTGTTGCTTTCCTTCGCAAGATACACTATGCGCATGGCATGATCAACAACTTTCTGGATCCATGGCGCAAACACTTTGATGCAGAAGGGATATTGAGAAGAATCCTTCAGAATGCGTAGGAACATGTCTTCCACATCGAAAATGTATCGCTCAGAGATTGCATATATTGCATTGCGAAGAACAGCTGAGATGGACTTGTCCGGATTCATACCAGCTAATGGGCAAATGGTGTATGAAAGCATATGGAACAGCGTCTGATTGTCGAAAGATAAATGCTCAGGACGAGGAGGACCAGTGTAGTCACGAATCTTTTCGGGATCCATTGTGCATCGAAAAAGTTCATCTGATATGGCATCAATGTTGTGAACTTGAATGTTAGTGTTACCGTGCTCATAGCGAGGGAAATGAAAGTGCGAGACAAAATCTGTTGAAGTGCACTTGATGCGTTTTCCTTCGGTCATCCATTCCATAATCCATTTTGAGCTATCTTTTTCATCACCAGAGATGTACAATGTTGCATAGAATTGAAGAATAATTTCACTGTTCCACGGGTGCTCGAACTCAAAGACCTTTGTAAGGCAGAAATCATTCAGATCCTGAAGCAATTGATTAAAACAGCCAATATTTCGCATAGCAAGAATGTCCAGAAATTCATGAGGAAAAATCTTCTTGCTCTCATAAAGGACCCGAGAGTAATAAATAGCTTGTTCCTTGGTCCAGAAACGAGGTGATTCAGAAGTGCGCGGGCCATCATACGGACTGGCCTGAAAGAATTTTGGATGCGCATTCCGATTAAAAAGCGGTCCTTTTGCGCCTGCGCCTGTCAAGAATAATGGCAATTCTTCGCGGGGATATGGATATTTGAGTTCTTCTTCAGGAGAAAGATACTCATCACCATACACTCAGATTTGCGCTCGGAGGGACCAACATCTATGGATAACTTGAGTGGAGAGGGAGCATGAGGCACAACAGATGGTGCAGCAGGGGTGCTTGGCACTCGAGCAGGTTCATCAACTTCGGGCACCGAGGCCGAAACATCCATTGGAGGAGGCTG
This sequence comes from Elymus sibiricus, assembly GCA_039707655.1. NCBI lineage: Eukaryota > Viridiplantae > Streptophyta > Magnoliopsida > Poales > Poaceae > Elymus > Elymus sibiricus. The sequence goes on along the minus strand of CM077664.1, from coordinate 372,196,794 downwards.
AGACTGTTCCACAGTAAATTGTTTTTGCTCGTCGACAGATGGAACTGGGACTTGCGACGCTTCATGAGCTGGAGAGGCTTGGGGTTCGGAACGAGGAATTTCACCTTCCTCTGAAACAACGTGTTGTGAGGGAATTTCAGCCCGAGCAGGGGAGGCCACAGGCACTGATTCAGTTGGCCTTGGCGAGGGAGGAGCATTCGAGTTCTGAACAGGTGGTGGCGAAGGAATAGTAGGCTCAGGAGACTTTACTTTCGGAGACTGAGCATCTTGATATACAGGTGACGGTTCCTTCGGAGCTGGAGGTACATTTTTCTTTGCTATTTTCTTTCTTTGCTTTATCTTTTGCTTCGCAACTTGACCAATATGGCCCTTGACCAAATCATTGTAGCCAGTGACTTTGGCTTGATGTTCATCACAAATTTTCCGAACAATTTCATCAAGATCTATGTGAAAGCACAACCGTCGGTTACGTAGAAGATTCATGGCTCAGTTGATATCCTTGTAGGAATCTTCGAGTGTGTTGATGATAAACTTTGATGAGGCAGTTTTCATTCGCTCATTAAGATCCATTAGTTCGGCAGAGAGAGAATTAATCTCAACTGCATCATCTCTCAGTTCTTGCACTACAGAAGTTGCTTGAGTAATAACTTCGGCAGGGATTGGCAAAGATGCCACCTCTCCATTGAAAAGGTTCTCCACAAACTTATCGAGCTGCTCCATGATGAATATGTGATCATAATAATGAGGTGCATCTGACTTGACAGAGGGAGCAGTCTGAACAGGAACTGGAACTTGTTCGGAAGGCGGCTGAGAAGCCAATGGTTGAGTCAGCATGGGAGCAAATTTAGCAACCTTTTCCTTCGGAGCAGAGGATTGAGGAGCATCTTGCTCGGTAGGCGCCTTGATTTTCTTCACTTTAGGTTTGGGATTGTTTTCGCCAGGCTTTGCAGTATTGACTGGAGCATCAACAACCAAATCCTTCAAGTCAATTGCATCTGGATGAGGAGTTGTGTTCACGTGCTTTTTCATGGTGACAGTGGTAGCTGGCGTTTTTCTGGCAGGCATCTTCTTCGATGAGGTCAAATTGACCCGAAGATCAGGCAGCACGGTTGAAGTGGTAATGTTCACATCCTCGCTGAGAGTAGCAGCAACCTCTTCATTGGTGAGCGGAGGATCATCTTCATCAGCCGAGGAATCATCCATATTTGCTTCATCTGTTGGTATAGCCTTTTTCTTCTTCGGTGCACGCTTTCTCTTTGAAGCAGCAGAGCTGGGATCATGCTTATGTTTGGTGCGTCCTTCAGGTATTCCTTCGGCCTTTTTCTTTTCCATATCATCTTTGAGAAGACGAAGATTTTCTGCTTCCCGAGCCTTTTTCTTTTCAGCCTTCTCAGATCTTCTTATGGCATTGCATTGACGCTTAGCGAGCTCATCGGGATATGAGGCAGGAGTGCGAAGGGAGGACTCATCTGCATTTTCAGGAGGAGGTGGTCTCTCTTGAGGTCCATTTGACTTGATTAGGGAAAGTTCTCGGCAGTCACCCCACGGTGGATGGAATGCAAAATTCTGAGCAAAACGAGGAGCAACGAACTCATAGTTGAACCATTTGCGCACCCAGTGGCGTCGAATCCATTGCTGTCGTGTATCTCTTTCGTGTTTTGATTCGCCTGGAACTGTGTTGTACCGATCATGAGAAATATATTCTGCTGTATTTGTGAGAGCCTGTCTGCCACCCTTCTTCTTCTATGGAGCAGTTTCTACTTGCTCGTCGTCATTCTGTTCGTCCCTTTTTCTCTTGTTGGTTGACGGGCCTACGGTTGGGCCCTTAGCATTCGGAGCTTTTGATTCATCAGCAGTCCCTAATACAATATCATCTCTGTCAGGCAGGCTACGCGGAGCTGAATCCGCAACTGACTGCATTTTCCTGTGAACATAGATAGATGCGAGGGAAAATGGGGACAGGGTTACGAATGCCCACAGCAAAGAACGTGAAAAAGAGATCGTTTTTGATGAAGAAGTAGATGCAGACTTTGAGAAATGTTTCGGGCGAAGGAAATGTGTAGAATGAACTAGTAGGTTCGAAGAAAATACTAGTAAGCGTGCTAAGCATTCCGTTCGAACGAGACATAACACAAACCCTAGATCTGAAGTTCGGATGCGAGGGACAACTACAAACCACATCCACAGAAGTTACCTAGCAGTAAAGATCTGAGAAATTGCAGTAAAACAAGGCTATTTCTACCACGGACGAATTTGAACTGGATGAACGGAAGAACAAGTTCGCACTGCACATACCCTAACTTGGTGATGTGCAGCAACTACGGCGGCGCGGAGACGAAGATGATCCGCGGCGGCGAGGAACGACTCCGGCGACCTCTTTCCGGCAGTGAAGCGGCGAAGGTGGTCGGCGTCGTCGAGCTCGATGAGGAGCAGTGCGGTAGGGCTTCAGAGAGTGGCGATGGTGGAGACGCGAAGTGAAACGAGGAGGGTGGCGGCTGAGCCTTTATATGCGAGGAGGAGACAACCGCACCCCGGTGAATCTGATCGGACGGCCAGAGTTAATGGACTATTGCAATTCAATGGATGAGATAAGCTGGTAGTTGATCAGCACATGGCAACCGTCATCAAAGAACGTGGTCCAGACCTGGGCGGGAAACCCCAAATTTTGGACGGCTTTCGCCAAAACAGATAAATTTCGGACCGAAACTTTAACGTGGTCAAGGACACCAGATAAAGTTTCGTTCACAGATGAACTTTGTGCATTCATAACGGAACATCATAGACTGGAAGAGATAGAATAGAGGGAAAAACAGGGTCCTAGATATTTCACTCAGACGAAGAAACACAAATACCCGAAAGAAAAACTATGAGTGAAATTCATTCGGACAAATACAAAATCTTTGAATGCAGCTCAACAGAGAGAAATTGTGGTGGCGTTACCCACCGTATAAGAACTGTATGACCCCGAGCGTCGCACAATTATCGTGGCACCCGGTTAGTCTAGTTCTTCGTTAATGTATTCACTCTCAGAAAGAAAATTTCACTTTGTCGAAATTTTCATACTCTTCGAGTGTTATGCACCCATTCCTTCTAAGATGTGGAAGTGTAGGTACGGGTGCCGAGTCCAGCTTACTGCACGTTTGCGGAATCTAGGATATTTAGCTCACTCTGTAACACACATAATCTTTTCTTGTCGAGAGGCTTGGTGAAGATATTGGCGAGATTCTCTTCGGTGTTGACGTGACTGATAACAATATCCTCTCGAGCTACATGATCGCGTAGGAAATGATGTCTGATCTCAATATGCTTGGTGCGAGAGTGCTGCACTGGATTGTGTGCAATTTTGATCGCGCTCTCATTGTCGCACAATAGAGGGATCTTCTTGACCTTGATGCCATAATCCTTCAGAGTCTGCTTCATCCATAACAACTGTGTACAACAAGCGCCAGCTGCAATATATTCGGCCTCAGCCGTAGAGAGCGAGACACAATTCTGCTTCCTTGACGACCAACATACTAATGATCTATCGAGGAAATGACATGTCCCCGAGGTAGATTTCCTGTCAACCCGGTCACCTGCATAATCTGAGTCTGAATATCCAACGAGGTCAAACTGTGCTCCCTTAGGATACCATAAACCTAAGGTGGGGGTGTGAGCCAAATATCTCAGAATACGCTTGACCGCTTGGTGATGTGATTCTTTTGGTGCAGCTTGAAAACGAGCACACATACAAACACTCAACATAATATCAGGTCTGGATGCACATAAGTAAAGCAAAGAACCAATCATCGAACGATAAGCTTTCTGATCGTAATCTTTACCGTACACATCTGCGTCCAGCTGGCCATTTGTGGGCATGGGAGTTTTGTAACCCTTCTGTTTGCAATCTTGCATTTTGAACTTCTTAAGACAGTCTCTCAGGTATTTCTCCTGAGATATGAAAATTCCATTGTCCTGTTGACGAATTTGTAGTCCGAGAAAGAACTTAAGTTCACCCATCATAGACATTTGATACTTCTCGGACATCATTCACCCGAATTCCATGCTGCAAGCATTGTTAGTACAGCCGAAAATAATATCATCCACATAAATTTGACACACGAATAGATCACCATCAATAGCACGAGTGAAAGGAGTGGAATCAGTGGATCCTGGCTTGAACCCTTTGTCGAGCAAAAACCTCTTTAGAGTGTCATACCAAGCTCGAGGGGCTTGCTTCAACCCATACAACACCTTTTTCAACCTGAAAACTTTGTTAGGAAATTGAGGATTTTCAAAGCCAGGTGGCTGCCTAACATATACTTCCTCATCAATTTCACCATTGAGGAAAGCACTTTTCACATCCATTTGATAAAGCATGATATCATTGTAATTTGCATAAGCGAGAAGAATACGAATTGCCTCAAGGCGAGCAACAGGAGCATATGTTTCACCAAAATCAATACCTTCTACCTGTGTATACCCTTGAGCGACAAGACGTGCTTTGTTTCTCACAACAATGCCATTTTCATCTTGCTTATTTCAGAAAATCCATTTTGTGCCGATGATATTGTGCTTCTTAGGATTCGGTTTGTCAACCAATTCCCACACATCATTCAATTCGAATTGCACCAACTCTTCTTGCATGGCATTCATCCAATCGGGATCATTCATAGCTTCTTCATACTTGGTAGGTTCTGTCAATGAGACAAAGGAGGAACTGCCATAGTAGTTAGCTAAACGAGTGCGAGAGCGAGTTGTGGGTCGGTAACCTGGATTCTCGAGATCTTCGAGGATTAATGCAGGGTCAACACGATTTGCCACTCGTGGGTGAGGATTTTCTTCTTGATTTTCATTTTCCTCAGTATCAGCATCAGGATTGGCATTAGTATCGCTATTTCCATCATGATTGCCATTTTGATCGGCATTTGCATTTGGATTTGGATTGCCATTTGTGTTCGGTGCGGCATTTTCTTCGGTAGTAGCTTGGCGTGTTCGTCGAGCTATGGGAGCATCCTCATCGGAAGAGTCAGGTACATTTCCTTCGACTGGCCTGACGTCCCCAATAGCCATTTGCCGAATAGCATCCGATATCGGAGGTTCATCTATCACATTAGGCAGGTGCTCCTTTTGAGAGCCGTTAGATTCATCAAACCGCACCTTTACCGTTTCCATAACTTTCCCATGATGAGAGTTATAGACACGATAAGTATGTGAGTTCGAGCCATAACCGAGAAGAAAACCTTCATGTTCCTTAGGTGCAAACTTGGAATTATGATTCATGTTACGAATATAGCAAGGTGCACCAAAAACACGTAAATAAGAAACAGTCGGTTTCTTGCCAGTGATAAGTTCATATGAAGTTTTCTTAAGGAATTTGTGAAGATAAACACAATTTACAACATGGCAAGCAGTATTAATAGCATCGGCCCAGAAACGAATAGGAGTTTTATACTCACCGAGCATTGTTCTCGCCATTTCAATAAGAGTTCTACTCTTTCGCTCAACAACTCCATTTTGTTGGGGCGTGTATGCGACAGAGAATTCATGAGTCATACCATTTTCATCGAGAAAATCTTTGATATGAGTATTTTTGAACTCAGTACCATTGTCGCTTTTGACATGCTTAAGACGCACTTCATATTCATTTTCAGCCTTCTTGGCGAATCTTTTGAAGATGTCTTGGGTGCAAGTTTTGTCTTCGAGAAAGAATACCCAAGTGTATCGAGAGAAATCATCAACAATAACTAGACCATAATGACTACCTCCGAAACTTGCATAGTTTTGAGGCCCGAATAAATCCATATGAAGAATTTCCAGTGGTCTTGTTGTGGTCATGACAATTTTTGATGAATGATGCTTCTTGGCCAATTTACTAGCCTCACAAGCAGCACAGAGACGATCCTTGTCGAATTTCACATCAGGAATACCACGGAGATGATTTTTCTTCACGAGAGTCTGCAAATTTCTCATACCTGCATGACCAAGTCTTCGGTGCCACAGCCATCCTTCGGTTGCTTTTGCAAGCAAACAAGTTCGGACTGAGGGACCCTTAGAGAAATCCACAATATATAAATCACCTTTTCTATTTCCTTCGAACACGAAGGAATTGTCAGTGGCCATAAAGACAATGCATTTGGAAATAGAAAATAGAACTAGCATGCCTAGATCACAAAGCTTGCCAACAGACATAAGATTGAATCCAAGAGACTGAACAAGTAAAACATCATCAATGTTCTTGTCCTTGGATATAGCAATTTTACCTAACCCAATTACCTTTCCTTTGTTGTTGTCGCCGAAAGTAATGTACTTCTCAGAAGAAGCAGTTAAGTTGGGGTCGACAAACAACGACATGTCTCCGGTCATATGACTAGTGCATCCACTATCCATTATCCATTCTGTACACCCGGAGACATAGTCCTGCAAAGAAATTAGGCTTTCTTAACCACCCACATCATTGTAGGTGGCCTCGAAACATATGAGCAAGCAGGATATGATTTCTTTCGATAGTTATGCGAATTGTAACTTGAATGAGTGCAAGAATAATCGAAAGAGTATGCATTGAAATTCCTTCCAGACGAATGAGTATAGCTGTTGGGTGATACAAGCATGTACTCATTCTGTCGAATCTTTTCCAGAATATATCGCGCATTTTCTTCCTACATGGTTAGTAGTCTAGTAACAGGTAATGCCTCGATAGTTTTCTTAGGCACCCAGATAGCTTCCTTTGGGGGGCCATTCCTACTGTTCGGTCCAACATAGCGAGCAACAGCCTCACCACGTTGGTTTTTGAACAACTTATAGTTGTCCAGAGAATCATCATATGAATATTCGGGGATCGGCGAGTTATATCCCGAAAGAAAAGCTGGATCGAGCGTTTTTCTCTTAGCAGGCACCCACACAGTGCGAGGATATTGATCCGGTTCCCAGTAGGAGCCATTCTCATTTAGTTTCCTTTCGAAACCGATACCTTCCTTCCTGGGGTTTTTGTGAAGAATGGATTTCTTCAGAACATCACACAGGGTTTGATGCCCTTTGAGAGACTTGAACATTCCTGTCTGAAGAAGAACCTTCAACCTAGCATTTTCATCAGAAACAGAACCATTTTCCTCGACCGAGGGGTTAGCATTCACAGACGATTCAACATTTGATTCAGCATTACTGTGTTCAAGACATTTTAAGCAAGGTGGTACAAACACTTCAGGTTTCTCTTTGAGTTGTTGGGTGAGAAGAGAATTTTCTCTGATCAAATCATCATGAGCCTCTCTCAGCGACTCAAGTTCCTGTTTCCGTTTCAGGTAATCATAAGTCAATCTTTCATGGTCAGCTGAGAGAAAATCATGACGATCTGATAGTTCTTTCATTCGAGACTCGAGAGTGGAATACTCTTCGGTCAACGACTGATTTTTCTTCATCTCCTCAACCAACAACCCTTCAGACTTCCTGAGGGTTTTCTCAATTTTCTCGAGAGAGTTTTGTTATATATTAGCAATTTTGATCAGTTTAGCATGATCATCCTCATCATAAGAATATTGATCACTGGTGTGAACCTTGTGATGTTTGTAGGATACCTTTTCTTTCGAAGCTTTGGCCATAAAGCAGTACTTAGGAGACTCGTTGTCGCTCGAATGATTCTCAAAGAAGTTCGAGGCAGGTGTAGAAGCACATGCTATGCCAGCCATACCGGAATCAGAATCCTCATCGGATTCATCAACTTCTTCGGAGTCAGATGACGCTTCTTCATCGAAATCCATCTCCTTGCCGATGTACGCCTTGGCCTTGCGTGAAGTGTTCTTGCGGTTGGACGAGGACTTGGAGGGATTCTTCGAGGAAGATCTTGACGAGGACTTGGAGGAATCATTCTTCTTGAAGAACTTCTTTGTTTTCTTCTCATCATCGGAGTCGTAGCTTTTGCTCTTGCTTTTGCCATGGTTTCCTGAATCATATCTTCCACTTGCACGGATTTCAGCTTCCCTGAGAGGGCAGTCCAAAATGAAATGACCTGGCTTTCTGCACTTGAAATAGGTGTAATCTCCTGTTGGCTTTGATGAAGATTTGGAGCCGCCAGAGTTGCTGGATCCTTTCTTCTGAAACTGATTTTTCCTATGAAGGCGCTGGAATCTTTTTGTGATCAATGCGAGATCCTGACTAATTCTTTCGGTGTCATCTGAATCTTCATCGGCATTTCCTTCCGAGGAAGAATCAGGCACAGCCTTGAGAGCATTACTTTTTCGGTGACTTGAGCCATAGAGATCTCTCTTTTTTTCTTCTTGTTCTTCGTGGGTGTTCAGTCTTTCCATGATATCAGCAGAGTCGAGGACTTTGAAATCAGCTCATTCCCGAATCATCAGAACAAGTGTGTCGAAAGAACTGTCAAGAGATCGGAGCAACTTCTTCACAACTTCATGATCAGTGATGTCTTTAGCGCCGAGACCTTGTAGCTCGTTTGCAATGTCACTCAGACGATCGAAAGTTTGCTGATCAGCCTTGAGAGCATTACCTTGCTCTGATACCAATTGTAGGAACGAAGTATGTCTACCAGAGGGGGGGGGGGTGAATGGGAGTTTTAAATTTTTCTCGGAAATATCAAAACTCTCGGAACCCAGCAGTGGAACGAATGAAAATACAGTAATCAGTGAGCGAATACACACTACCGACTGGAAACTAACAACATGTACCGAGGTAAATCACATGGCTGAAATATGGCATGTCACAGTTCGAATGTAAAGAGGGTAGCAGAGGTGACCAGTGATGCTCGATGGCGACAAGGTATTTGGTAGACCAGTTCGACCTTCTGCACAAGGACTACGTCTGGTTGGAGGGGTTATGATTTAACATAGAAGATAAACTCTATTCTCCTCGACAATTGGTTCGTCAACCAATGCCGATTACTCGTGGTAGATACTTGACGGTGATCGCCAAACCTTCACTGAAGATAAACTCTCTTCAGCTCTCTTCGCGAACCACAATCACTCTTGGTTGCTGAAGATTTTGCTCGGTGAAGACAATTACTCTTTGACACTCGAGCGAACACCTATCCGTCTAGAGAGTTTGCAGCTCTCAAGAGTAACAGGCGGAGCATACTTGACTTAGATTCTAGTGATGCTGAACCACTATCTAATTTTTCGGCTCTAGGGTTTTTCTCTCAATGGATTTTAAACTCAAATCTTTCGGAGAGGGGGTTGCTCAACAATCTTCTTAGAATCAAACGTAGCAGCCACCGGAAAACGCCGGTGCGTGGTGGCTATTTATAGCCGCAGCCTTCCCTGGTGGGAAATGACCATTTTGGACACGCGGTACAGCCAATGGCCAACCGACACGTTCACAACGGTCGGATTTGGGAGCAACGGTAACATTACTTGTGGAGCAAGTAATGCTAACTCCTCGGTCAGAGACAAATCTCTCGCAGCGAAGAAGATCACAGTCTCTTGCTAGCAAGTATTTGCTCGGAACACAAAGAGATTTCTCTTGCATCTTTCATCGGGTTTGGGTTTAGCATCAGAGAATCAAAGCTTCGAACGCTACACCACTCTTAATAGTACGGTGGTCCTATGACTCAATAAAGAGAAAAGAAACAACGAAAAGAATGCTATGTCTTCTCTTCGTCTTCAATTTCCTCGGCTGCAGTCACTTCCTTCGGACAGGCACCGAACCAATTGCTTCACGTCAGCAATTTTTGAGGGTCACTCATGTCGTCATATCCTTCGGTGATAACTTTCACTGCTACGCAGGAGATATTCTTCGGAGTTATGAATCCAAACTCCTCTTAACTTCAGGGACCTGTTACTCTGTGTGCACTAGCAAACACATCAGTCCCTCACTGTTTGTCAACAATCTCCAAAACATAAGGAGGCAAAATTATTGCACCAACACTTGGGAATTATGATTAAATAGTTAATCGCTAATTCTTGGGTATTGTGATTAGAAGAGTTGATCACGAGGATACCAGATCAATTGCACACTTGATGGCTTTATTTTATAACCATCTTTAAAACTCATTTGTTGCATATTATTTCCATATATCATGTCCCATTGAGCCAATTACATGTCCATTATGCATGATTTCCGGTTTTCACTCTTTTCAAAGCGAGCATTGCATAGTTTGTAGTTTTTATTGGTTTTTATTAGTTTCCATTGTTTTGTTGTGTCTTTAGGTGTCTTGGAGCAACAATGGACAAAGCACGATGAAAAGACCAAGGATGGGAGCAATTCGGAGGACATCCAGGCACCGGACTTAGGCATTTTGGAGTGTCAAATATGACATTTTTTAACGTACTCAAATTGAAGATCCAAGACAATGGGTGCATCTGCATCATTCAAACGATTCCAACGAGCCCAAGAACGCGCAAATCAGAGTTCGTATGAAGAAATGGCGGCCGATTTACTAAAGGGGTCCAGAAGAAATGAAGGCGTTCGGTACGACCGGACTAGGTAGGACCGGCGGTCGTATCACCCCCAGGAAGCCCTGAAATCGGCTCGATCTTCCGCGATTCTTCATGCATTTCATCCCTGTTTGTTCCCAGAACTTCCTTGGCAACTAAGGGAGGTATTGGGATTGGATTAGGCTCATCTAGAGCCCTTGGATCAAAGGGGAGAACCAACATCTACGGAGGAGACCCGTGGAGGTTGGCTATATTATCTCCATCAACCCTAGCCGCCAGCCATCACACTCATCATCTCCTACAGTCATCACATCAATCTCCACCTCCATTTCTGCTCCAAGATCAATCCACCATAGAGGAAGGGCCAACACCAAGAAGATGGAAGAGGGAGGCTCCACTGATGCCCCGCACCGGCCTTCGGGCCGGTGCCATCTCCACCAACACCAGTGCTATCTCCACAAATGCCCCCTTCACCAACACCACCATGTGCTGCTCCTTCTCTGACTTGATCAGCTTGTAACTTGACTCTCTCCTCTATGTTTACCCTTAATATGTTTGAGTAGTTGTATTTGTTCTTGGGGATTTGGATGAACTCTTGCATGATTAGAACTGAATTCCTATAAGATCTCCGATATTCTTGTGTTTATGTTCAAGTTAATAGCCTTCATGAATGTTGAGAGGAGGCCTCGCTCGCATTTCCGCCTTGTATGGCCATGAAGTATATTATTGTCATTGCGAATTTAGGGATGTAGGGGTAAAGAGGTGACAATAATATCCTCAACAAGTGGTCATCAATAATATGCTATGGATATCCAATAACTTGCCATGACTGCAAAACCGAAGGGCGCCTCACTTATCAATGTAAGTACAATATCGACCCCGTATTGGCAACTTATAACAATGGTGATCAATGCAATGCTAGTATGGAGGTCGTAGAACTTGTGCTCTATATGGGTGCTCATGAGGTTCTTCGTCGCATAGGCGAATCATGGGGAGAATGCATTATGCTTAATAGTTCTTATCAACAATTGCATCCTATTAACCGTTTTTGCATAGATAATTTCTGCAATAATGCTTTAGTAATTAATGCTCCAGAGTGGATCGCTACCTCCTTGAAAGAAATATATCTTTTGCAGAACTTGCAGAAAAATGAAGAAAAGGATGTGCTCCCCACCGATGAACCACTCTCTAGTGAAGAATCCTATAATGCTCCAATCCTTGAAGAAAATTCTCAAGGGAACTTTGATCCTAATCATTGTCTAAATGAACTTTCTGAAGTCATTCATAAGGATGAGCTGGAGATGAAATCTGCCATTCCTCCAATGGTAATGGAGAAGGGTGAATTACCGGCTTCAAAAGAAAATTATGAAGTGTTCACCCACAACAATAGGATGCAATTGATGGGATGCAGTACGAGCGCTCGCACTCGTACTCACGCCCGTACCGACGGTGGCTGCACAGGAGCACCTTTCCAGAGCAAATGACGGCGTCCGGTATGAGCGACCTCGGTCGTACCGTTGCTCGTACCGACCCCAGTCGAAGCCCAAACCTACACGGATGAATGATGGAGTGTGGTACGAGTGCTTGCGATCATACCTACACACGTACCAGAGGGCGCTTATGGTGTGTTGGAGTCTAGAACGGATGACGGTATCCGGTATGACTGAGTCCGGTCGTACCCTCGATCGTATCGAGGAAAAAATACCCCCAATTGATTCAACTTCGACGTCCGAGGTCGACGGGGTACTTTTCAATTATATGTTTGCATCTAAATTTTCATTAATTACCTTCAAAGCTCCCTAACCTCTAATTCTCGGTAGTAGCCTATGTTTTCTTTTATCTCTTTTACTCGGTTGGATAAAGGAACTCCGTTCGTATACTGAATCGATGCTCTTTACTTTGTGTGTAATTTTCGAAGTGACTTGGACCTTATGTGGTGACATGTACGGTATGGTGCCAGCCGTATAAAAAACCCGCATAAGCCGCTTGGTTGCTTCAATTCGACAAAACTAACCGACAAGTGCCCGGTAATGTTTTCCAATGTGAACTTCGCTTAATAAAAGTCATTTTATAATAAGTTTCTCACCTTAAGTGAGAACCCTCTTTCAATTAGGCACCTAGGAGTTACATGCTCGTGTTTTATATCTTGTCTGGCATGCACTTCATCCAATCTAGGAGCAGATCACTCTTAGAAATAGTCTGTTTACTTAAGCGTGATGCTTAGCTTAATGAGTTGATCTTTGTGAGACCAATGTTTTTTTATCACTTGTGAGTTAATCCTTTGTGCTACAAAAAAATACAAAACCCCAAAAAGCCCAAAAATACTTTGTTTTCTCTTAGTTCTAGCAGGTTCTATTGGAGGGTAGCCACTGGACCACAACAAGGAAATCCATTGAAGCAAGGTCCATGTCCATTGAAGGAGAGGTCATATGTGCCTCAACGGTAAAAGTGTTTAACCCTTGCTTAATCATAAGCTTGTGGAGGTAACCACTTCTCACGCTCTCTTTTAATAACTGCACTTTCTCTTTTCTTTCATAATTTTATCGAGTTTGGTATTGCAAAGTTCTAGGCTTGGGGAGGTTACTTTTGCATGCGTAGGGTCTTGTGCAATGCTGTCTATCTTAAGGTTTTCATGCAATCGTGTGTCCCGCTATTTTGACATGCTTGCTTTGCATTGGTTTTCCCTAGCATGATGTAATCTTGTTATCTTCTAAAAAACATTTCCATGTTTGTTTATCAAAAATAATAAAGGAGTCCTTTGAACCGTTGCCTTTCTTTCACTTGATTACAAAAGTTGGGGACTCTAGTGGTGGCTTGATTAGCGCTAGAATGTTGCAGAGGCTTTTGCTGATAGACCCAGCGACCTTGGTTGACCTGGGATGCGCAATGGGTAACCCCCACCAAACTACCCCCTTATGGTGCTTAGCTTTTGAGTCTTATGCAACATGACGCAGTGACGCTCTTGTGTAGTGTTTGAGTTCTTCATGACTAATGTGAGTTCGAAGCCTTTGCACTTCCATTTTACCTTTCTGATGGCTGGCCTCTTCGGTACTGAGCATTGCCCACTCTCACATTGAGACTTGACGCATACTTCGCTAGTACATCCAAACCCGTGGGAGGACTTCCTCTTGTTCTCCTACACATGAGACCAACATATCCTCAAAACAGCCACCATACCTACCTACTATGGCATTTTCATAGCCATTCCAAGTATATTGCCTTGCACTACCATCATATTACATTACATGACTAGAGACATGTTCTTCATTGTCATATGCCTTGCATGATCATAGTATGGCTGGCAGGATATTTTCATGGCTTGTCCTTTTTTGATGTCTATGCCACGCCGGATCATTGCACATTCTGGTACACTGCCAGAGGCATCCATATGGAGTTTCTCCCATGTTTTTGCATTTGAGTTATGTTTACATTCTCTTAGAGTGTGTCAAAAGAAATGTGTATTGTTCATCATTGTAAGGGGTTGCTCCTACAAAAAAGAGAGAGAGAGAGACCAAATAAAAGATGCACCATGGAGGTGCCATAAAATAAAGAAGAAAAAAATGTGAGAGAGAAGGAGCAGCACCATTATCCATTTTTAGTATACACAAAGTGCTTCAAAGTAGCACCACTCCATGCATCGTAAAGTTGAAAGTTTTATGAGCTTCATTTTTATATACTAGTGGGGAACCTACATTAAAGAACTTGGCTTGTATATTCCGATGACGAGCGTCCTCAAATGCTCGAGGTCTTCATGAGCAAGCAGGTTGGATGCACCCCTAGTTAGTCCATAGGAGAGCTTTCATAAATTCATAGCTCTGTGTGCATCCTAGTTGCACGGCAATCCCTACTCCTTGTGTCAACATCGATCATAAGGCCTTCTCCATCGCCTATAATGGTCAGCTGCGTTGATGCAAGACTATCTTTATTTTTGACTTCTCAAACCCCAACCATCATTCTATTTTACCAAATAAGTGCGAGGCCTAGGCTTGCACTCAGCTCCGCATAGGTAGTATAGTGGCTGACGAAGGCAGACAGACGATCTTGCTATTACACCTGGTATGCCTCGTGTTGTGTTTTTTGAAGTGATCGCTAATGCATAATTTCTTTTGTCTATGACGGACACTGCTTTGCCCCCAACATTTGGGACTATTTCACAAAAGCCTTCACGAAGACTGCATAGAAACGGGACCATCTCCTAGGAAGGATCTAGGTTTCGAGAGGAAATGGGTCAGGTTTCTGAAGCGGGTGACGGGCCCGTTCCTCCGTTGGCCTTGAAACTTTCTCTGCATTCGAAAGAGACCATGGCATGACACATGCCAGGTCCCGGCCAATTTTAGTGCGAATTGTTTGGAGGGGAAGTCTACCCTTTTTAATGGATGCAAAATTCCTATCTATGGTCTTTGGTCCATGCCTAGGCCTTGTGTAACGAAAGGAGAGGGAGGCCCCAACACCGGTGGGCCAAGGCTAGGCCGCCGACACGTGGGTTGCTTCCATTTTAATTCATGGAAATTCTTACGGCCCCTGGAGGGTGTGGTTCAAATTTGAGAGTCCTTCACAAAAGCCTTCATAGAGACTGCATAGAAACGGGATCGTCTCCCAGGAAGGATCCAGGTTTCGAGAGGGAATGGGTCTGGTTTGTGAAGCAGGTTCCGGGCCCATTCCTCCATTGGCCATGAAAATTTTCTGCACTCAACAGAGACCATGGCATGAGACAGGCAGGTCCTGGCCTTTTTTGGGGCCTGTCTAATATATTTGGAACATTAAGTACTTTTCTAGGGTTTTAATGCCGGAAATTCTAGATCTGAACAATGGTCACATGAAATCATGACCAGAAATGGGTGCAAATGTCCTACTGTGGTCTTTGGTCCTTGGATATGCCAGTTGCAACCAAAGGAGAGGGAGGCCCCGAAACCGGGAGGCAAGGCTAGGCCGCCGACATGCTGGTTTCTGCCGTTTTAATTCACAAAAATTAATACGAAGCAGGATCATTCATGGGACCTGGCATAGTGTCATCACATGGCCCTTGAAGGGTGTGGTAAAAATTTGAGAGTGATTCATAAAATCCTTCACGGAGACTGCGTAAAAACATGACCATCTCCCAGGAAGGATCTAGGTTTTGAGACGGAATGGGTCAGGCTTATGAAGCAGGTGCTAGGCCCTTTCCTCCATTGGCCTTGAATTTTTTCTGTACTCAATAGAGATCTGGGCATGGCACATGCCAGCTCCTAGCTTATTTGGAGCCCATCTGCTATATTCGGGACATTAAGTGTATTTCTAGGGTTTTACCATCGGAAATTCAAGATCTGTACTACGGCCAGATGAAATCAGGGCTAGAAATGGGTGCAAAATTCCTATATGTGGTTTTTCTTCCATGCCTAGGCCTTGTGCAAACAAAGGAGAAGGAGGCCCCGACACCGGTGGGCCAAGGCTAGGCTGCTCACATGCGGGTTTCGGCCATTTTAATTCATGGAAGTTCATATGAAGCTAGAAATTCATAGGACCTGGCATGGTGTCATCATATGGCACCTGGAGGGTGTGGTCAAAATTGGAGAGTGTTCTGCAAAAGCCTTCATGGAGATTGCGTAGAAATGGGACCATCTCCGAGGAAGGATCTAGGTTTCGAGAGGGAACGGGTCGGGTGTGTGAAACAGTTGCCGGGCCCGTTCATCCGTTGGCCTTGAAATTTTACTACACTCAACAGAGACCATAGCATGGTACATGCTAGGTCCTGGCCTTTTTCGGGGCCCATCTGCTATATTTGGGACATTAATTGCATTGCTAGGGTTTTAATGCCGGAAATTCAGGATCTGAACTACGGTCAGATGAAATAATGGCCAGAAATGGGTGGAAATGTCCTATCTGTGGTCTGTGGTCCATGGCTAGGCCTTATGCAACTAAAGGGGAGGGAGGCCCCAGAACCGGGGGGCCAAGGCTAGGCCGCCGACATGCAGGTTTCTACTGTTTTAATTCTTAGAAATTCATGTGAAGCCGGAAATTCACAGGACTTGGCATGGCGTCATTATATGGCACCTGGAGGGTGTTGTTAAAAACGGAGAGTGTTTCGCAAAAGCCTTCACAGAGACTACATAGAAACGGGACCATCTCCGAGGACGGATCTATGTTTCGAGAGGGAGCGGGTCAGGTTTGTGAAGCACGTGCCGAGCCCGTTCCTCTATTAGCCTTGAAACTTTTTCTACACACAACAGGGATGATGGCATGACACATGCCAGGTCCTGGTCTTTTTCGGAGCCCATCTACTATATTCGGGATATTAACTGCATTTCTAGGGTTTTAATGCCGAACGTTCAAGATCTGAACAACGGTCACATGAAATCATGACCAGAAATGGGTGCAAATGTCCTATCTGTGGTCTTTGGTCCTTGCCTATGCCTGTTCCAACCAAAGGAGAGGGAGGCCCCGCAATTGGGGGGCAAGGCTAGGCCACCCACATGCGGGTTTCTACTGTTTTAATTCACAAAAATTCATACGAAGCTGATTACTCACGAGACCTGGCACGGTGTCATCACATGGCCGCTGGAGGGTGTGGTAAAAATTTGAGAGTGTTTCGCAAAATCCTTTAGGGAGATTGCGTAAAAACAGGACCATCTCCCAAGAAGGATCTAGGTTTTTATATGGAACGGGTCAGGTTTGTGAAGCAGGTGCCACGCCTGTTGCTGCGTTGGCCGTGAAATTCTTTCTGCACTCAACAGAGACCATGGCATGACACATGCCAGCTCCTAGCCTATTTGGGGCCCGTCTGCTATATTCGGGACATTAAGTGTACTTGTAGGGTTTTACTGCTGGAAATTCAAGATCTAAACTACAGCCAGATGAAATCATGACCAGAAATGGGTGCAAAATTTCTATATGTGGTCTTTCCTCCATGCCTAGGCCTTGGGAAAACAAAGGAGAGGGAGGCCCCGACACTGGGGGGACCAAAGCTAGGCTGCCCAAAAGTGGGTTTATGCCATTTTAATTCACGGAAAGTCATATGAAGCCGGAAATTCACGGGACATGGCATGGTGTCATCATATAGCCCCTGGAGGGTGTGGTAAAAATTGGAGAGTGTTTTGCAAAACCTTTCACGGAGACTGCGTAGAAACGGGACCATCTCCGATGAAGGATCTAGGTTTCGATAGGGAACGGGTCAGGTTCGTGAAGTAGGTGCCGGGCCCGTTCCTCCATTGGCCTTGAAATTTTACTAGACTCAACAGAGACCATGGCGCGACACATGCCAGGTCCTGGCCTTTTTCGGGGCCCGTCTGCCATAATTGGGACATTAAGTGCATTTCTAGGGTTTTAATGCCGGAAATTAAAGATCTGAACTACGGTCACATGAAATAATTGCCAGAAATTGGTGGAAATGTCCTATCAGTGGTCTGTGGTCCATGCCTTGGCCTTGTGCAACCAAAGGGGACGGAGGCCCCAGCACCGGGGGGCCAAGGCTAGGCCGCCGACATGCGGGTTTCTACCGTTTTAATTCTCGGAAATTCATGTGAAGCCGGAAATTCACGAGCCTTGGCTTTGGCGTCATCATATAGCCCTTGGAGGGTCTTGTTAAAAATGGAGTGTTTTGCAAAAGCCTTCATAGAGACTACATAGAAACGGGACCATCTCCGAGGAATGATCTACGTTTCGAGAGGGAACGGGTCAGGTTTGTGAAGCATGTGCCGGGCCCGTTCCTCTGTTAGCCTTGAAAGTTTTTCTACACTCAACAAGGATGATGGCATGACACTTGCCAGGTCTTGGCCTTTTTTGGAGCCCGTCTACTATATTCGGGATATTAACTGCATTTCTAGGGTTTTAATGCCAAAAATTCAAGATCTGAACAGCGGTCACACGAAATCATGACTTGAAATGGGTGCAAATGTCCTATCTGTGGCTTTGGTCCTTGCCTATGCCTGTTGCAACCAAAGGAGAGGGAGGCCTCAAAACTTGGGGGGTAAGTCTAGGCCGCCTACATGTGGGTTTTTGCCATTTTAATTCACAAAAAATTATATGAAGCTGAAAATTCACGGGACCTGGCACGGTGTCATCACGTGGCCGCTGGAGGGCGTGGTAAAAATTTGAGTGTGTTTTGTAAAAGCCTTCAGGGAGACTGTGTGAAAATAGGACCATCTCCTAGGAAGGATCTATCTTTTAAGATGGAACGGGTCAGGTTTGTGAAGCAGGTGCCGGGCCCGTTCCTCCATTGGCCTTGAATTTTTTTTCTGCACTCAACAGAGACCATGGCATTACACATGCTAGCTCCTAGCCGATTTGGGGCTGGTCTGCTATATTCAGGATATTAAGTGTATTTCTAGGGTTTTACTGCTAGAAATTCAAGATCTGAACTACGGCCAGATGAAATCATGGCCAGAAATGGGTGCAAAATTCCTATCTTTTGCCTTTCGTCCATGCCTTGGCCTTGTGCAAAAAAAGGAGAGGGAGGCCCCGACACCGGGGCCCAAGGCTAGGCTGCCCACATGCGGGTTTATGCCATTTTAATTCATGGAAATTCATATGAAGCCAGAAATTCACAGGACCTACCCTGGTGTCATCATATGGCCCCTGGAGGGTATGGTAAAAATTGGAGAGTGTTTTGCAAAAGCCTTCACGGAGACTGTGTAGAAACGAGACCATCTCCGAGGAATGATCTTGGTTTCGAGAGGGAACAGGTCAGGTTTGTGAACCTGGTGCCGGGGCCGTTCCTCCGCTGGCCTTAAAATTTTACTGCACTCAACAGAGACCATGGCATGACGATGCTAGGTCCTGGCCTTTTTCGGGGCCTATTTGCTATATTTGGGACATTAAGTGCATTTCTAGGGATTTAGTGCTAGAAATTCAAGAATTGAACTGTGGTCACGTGAAATAAAGGCCAGAAATGGGTGCAAATGTCCTATATCTGGTCTGTGGTTCATGCCTAGGCCTTGTGCAACCAAAGAGGAGGGAGGCCCCGACACCGGGGGGCCAAGGCTAGGCCGCCAACATGCGGGTTTCTACCGTTTTAATTCTCAGAAAAAATCATGTGAAGCCGGAAATTCACGGGCTTAGCATGGCATCATCATATGGCCACTGGGGGGTGTTGTTAAAAATGGAGAGTGTTTCACAAAAACCTTCTCAGAGACTACATAGAAACGGGACCATCCTCGAGGAAGGATCTAGGTTTCGAGAGGGAGCTGGTCAGGTTTGTGAAGCATGTGTCAGGCCCGTTCCTCTATTAGCCTTGAAACATTTTCTACACTCAACAGGGATGATGGCATGACACATGCAAGGTCCTAGCCTTTTCTGGAGCCCGTCTACTATATTCGGGATATTAACTGCATTTCTAGGGTTTTATTGCCAAAAAATCAAGATCTGAACAACGGTCACATGAAATCATGACCAGAAATGGGTGCAAATGTCCTATCTGTGGTCTTTGGTCCTTACCTATGCCTATTGCAACCAAAGGAGAGGGAGGCCCCGAAACTGGGGGCAAGGCTAGGCTGCCTATATGCAGGTTTCTGCTGTTTTAATTCACAAAAATTCATACGAAGATGAAAATTCACGGGACCTGGCAAGGTGTCATCACATGGCCGCTGGAGGGTGTTGTAAAAATTTGAGAGTGTTTCGGAAAAGCCTTCAGGGAGACTGCATAAAAACGGAACCATCTCCCGGGAAGGATCTAGGTTTTGGGATCGAACATGTCAGGTTTGTGAAGCAGGTGCCAAGCCCGTTCCACCGTTGGCCTTCAAATTTTTTCTGCACCCTGGAAAGACCATGGCATGACACATGCTAGCTCCTAGCCTATTTTGGGTCCGTCTGCTATATTCGGTACATTAAGTGTATTTCTAGGCTTTTAGTGCTAGAAATTCAAGATTTGAACTACGGCCAGATGAAATCATGGCCAGAAATGGGTGCAAAATTCCTACCTGTGGTCTTTCGTCCATGCCTAGGCCTCGTGCAAACAAAGGAGAGGGAGGCCCCGACACCGGGCGGCCAAGGCTAGGCTGCCCACATGTGGCCCCTAGCAGGCATATGCCATTTTAATTCACGGAAATTCATATGAAGCCAGAAATTCACGGGACCTTGCATGGTGTCAACATATGGCCCCTAGAGGGTGTGGTATAAATTGGAGAATGTTCTGCAAAAGCCTTGACTTAGACTGCGTAGAAACTGGACCATCTCCGAGGAAGGATCTAGGTTTCGAGAGGGAATGGGTCAGGTTTGGGAAGCAGGTGCCGGGCCCGTTCCTCCATTGGCCTTGAAATTTTAGTGCACTCAGCAAAGACCATGGCATGACACATGCCAGGTCCTAGCCTTTTTCGGGGCCTGTCCGCTATATTTGGGATATTAACTGCTTTTCTAGGGTTTTAATGCCAGAAATTCAAGAACTGAACCATGGTCACGTGAAATAAAGGCTAGAAATGGGTGCAAATGTCCAATCTATGGTATGTGGTTCATGCCTAGGCCTCCTACAGCCAAAGGGAGGGAGGCCCCGGCACCGGGGGACCAAGGCTTGGCCGCCGACAAGCGGGTTTCTACCTTTTTAATTCTCAGAAATTCATGTGAAGCCGTAAATTCATGGACTTGGCATGGCATCATCATATGGCCCTGGAGGTTGTTGTTAAAAGTGGAGAGTGTTTCGCAAAAGCCTTCATAGAGACTACGTAGAAATTAGACCATCTCCGAGGAAGGATCTAGGTTTCGAGAGGGAACGGGTCAGGTTTGTGAAGCAAGTGCCGGGCCCGTTCCTCTGTTAGCCTTGAAATTTTTTATGCACTCAATAGAGACCATGGCTTGATAGATGCCAAGTCCTGGCCTTTTTTGCGGCCTATCTGCTATATTCGGGACATTAACTGCATTTCCAGAGTTTTAATGCCGAAAATTCAAGATCTGAACTACGGTCACATGAAATCATGGCCAGTAATGGGTGCAAATGTCCTATATGTGTTCTTTGATCCATGCCTAGGCCTTCTGTAACCAAAAGAGAGGGAGGCTGCCGAGATGCGGGTTTCTGCCGTTTTAATTCACGGAAATTCATATGAAGCCAAAAATACATGGGACCTGGCATGGTGTAATGATATGGCCCCTAGAGGGTGTGGTGAAACTTTGAGAGTGTTTCGCCAAAGCCTTCATGGAGACTGCGAAGAAACTGGACCATATCCCAGGAGGGATCTACGTTGCGGGAGGGAACGGGTCAGGTTTGTGAAGCAGGTGCCGGGCCCATTTCTCCATTGGCAATGAAACTATTTCTACACTCAACAAAGACCCTGGCATGACACATGCCAGGTCCTGGCCTTTTTCGGGGCCGGTGCAATATTCAGGACATTTAGTGCATTTCTTGGGTTTTAATGCTAGAAATTCAAGATCTGAACTACAGCCTCATGAAATCATTGCCAGAAATGAGTGCCAAATTACTATTTGTGGTCTTTGGTTCCTGCCTAGTACTTGTGAAACCAAAGGAGTGGGAGGCCCCAAGGCCAGGGGGCCATGGCTAGGCCGCCGACATGCGGGTTGCATCAGTTTTAATTCACGGAAATTCATACGAAGTCGGAAATTCACGGAAGCTCGCACGGTGTCATCATATGGCCGCTGGAGGGCGTGTTAAAAATTTGAGAGTCTTTCGCAAAATCCTTCAAAGAGACTGCGTAGAAACCTGACCTTCTCCCAGGAAGGATCTAGGTTTCGAGCGGACGGGCCAGGTTTGTGAAGCAGGTGCCGGGCCCATTCCTCTGTTGTCCATACAAGTTTTTCTGTACTCAGTAGAGACCATGGCATGACACATGTGAGGTCCTGGCCTTTTTTGGGGCCCGTCTACTATATTTGGGACATTAAGTGCATTTCCAGGGTTTTAATGCTGGAAATTCAAGATCTGAACTGCGGTCACACGAAATCATGGGAAGAAATGGGTGCCAATGAATTATTTGTGGTCTTTGGTCCATGCCTAAACCTTGTGCAACAAAAGGAGAGGGAGGCCCCGAAACCGGGGGGCCAAGGCTAGGCCGCCGACATGCGGGTTTTTGTTGTTTTTACTCACGAAAATTCAGACGAAGATGGAAATTCATGGGACCTGGCATGGTGTCATCAATTGGCCCCTGGAAGGTGTGGAAAAAATTTGAGAGTGTTTCTCAAAAGTCTTCATGAAGACAGCATAGAAACAGGACCATCTCCCAGGAAGGATCTAGGTTTCGAGAGGGAACGGGTCAGGTTTGTGAAGCAGGTGACGGGCCGGTTCCGCCGTTGGCCTTGAAACTTTCTCTATATTTAACAGAGACCATGGCATCACATATGCCAGGTCCCGGTCTTTTTCAGTGTCCATCTGTTATATTCGGGACATTAAGTTCATTTCTAGGGTTTTAATGCCAGAAATTCAATATCTGAACTACGACCACATGAAATCATGGCCAACAATGGATGCAAAATTCCTATCTGTGGTTTTGGTCCATGCCTAGGTCATGTGCAACCAAAGGAGAGGGAGGCCCCAACTCTAGGGGACCAAGGATAGGCCGCCGACATGCAGGTTGCTTCCGTTATAATTCACAAAAATTCATGGGACCTCGCACGGTGTCATGATATGGCTGCCGGAGGTGTGGTAAAAATTTGAGGGTCTTTCACAAAAGCCTTCACAGATACTGCGTAGATACGGGAGCATCTCCTAGGAAGGATACATGTTTCAAGAGGGAATGAGTCTGGTTTGTCAAGCAGGTGCCGGGCCCGTTCCTCCATTGGCCATGAAACTTTTTCTGCACTCAACGGAGACCATGGCATGACACATGCCAGGTCCTAACCTTTTTTGTCGCCCGTCTACTATATTCGGGACATTAAGTGCATTTCTAGGGTTTTAATACTGGCAATTCAAGATCTGAACTGCGGTCACATGAAATCATGGCTATAAATGGGCAAATGTCCTATCTATCTTCTTTGGTCCATGCCTATGCCTTGTGCAACAAAAGGAGAGGGAGGCCCCAACACCGGCGGGCCAAGGCTAGGCCGCTGACATGCGAGTTTCTGCTGTTTTAATTCACGAAATTCATACGAATCTGGAAATTCATGGGACCTGGCACGGTGTCATCATATGGCCCCTGGAGGGTGTGGAAAAAATTTGAGAGTGTTTTATAAAAGCCTTCTCGGAGACTACCAAGAAACGGGACCATCTCCCAGGAAGGATCTAGGTTTTGAGATGGAACGGGTCAGGTTTGTGAAGCAGGTGACAGGCCTATTCCTCCGTTGTCCTTGAAGCTTCTTCTGCACTCAACAAAGACCATGGCATGACACATGCCCGGTGCTAGCCTATTTGGGGCCTGTCTGCTATATTCGGGACATTAAGTGCATTTCTAGGGTTCTTATGCTGGAAATTCAAGATCTGAACTATGGGCAGATAAAATCCTGGCCAAAAATGAGTGCAAAATTCCTATCAGTGGTCTTTCATCCTTGCCTAGGCCTTCTGCAAACAAAGGCGAGGGAGGCCCCGACACCATGGTGCGAAGGCGGCCACATGCGGGTTTCTGCCATTTTAATTCACAGAAATTCATACCAAGCCAGAAATTCACGGGACCTGGCGTGGTGTCATCGTATGGCCTTTGGAGGGTGTGGTAAAAATTGGAGAGTATTTCGCAAAAGCCTTCATGGAGACTGCGTACAAAAGGGACCATCTCCCAGGAAGGATCTAGGTTTCGAGATGGAACAGGTCAGGTTTGTGAAGCTGGTGCCGGGCCCATTCCTCCATTGGCCTTGAAATTTTTCTGCACTCAATAGAGACCATGGCATGACACATGGCATGTCCTGGCATTTTTCAGGGCCCGTCTACTATATTTGGGACATTAAGTGCATTTCTACGGTTTTAATGTCAGAAATTCAAGATCTGAACTACGGTCACATGAAATCATGGCCAGAAATGGGTGCAAATGTCCTATATGTGGTCTTTGGTCCATGCCTATGGCTTGTGCAACCAAATGAGAGGGCAGCCCCGACACGGGGAGCTAAGGCTAGGCCGCCAACATGTGCGTTGCTTCCGTTTTAATTGACGGAAATTCATACGAAGCCGAAATTAATGGGACCTGGCACGGTGTCACCATATGAACCCTAGAGGGTGCGCTAAAAATTTGAGTGTGGTTCTCAAAGATCCTTCATGGAGACTGGTTATGAATGGGACCATCTCCCAGGAAGGATCAAGGTTTCGTGAGGGAACGGGTCAGGTTTGTGAAGCAGGTGCCGGTCCCGTTCCTCCGTTGTCCACGAATTTTTTTTTGCACTCAACAGAAACCATGGCATGACACATGCCAGGTCCTGGCCTTTTTTGGGCTCATCTGCTATATTCGGGACATTAAGTGCATTTCTAGGGATTTAATGCAAGAAATTCAAGATCTGAACTGTGGTCACATGAAATCTTGGCCAGAAATGTGTGCAGATGACCTATCTGTGGTCTTTGGTCCATGGCTAAGCCTTGTGCAACCAAAAGAGAGGGAGGGCCAGACACTAGGGGCCAAGGCTAGGATGCTGACATACCGGTTTCTTCTATTCAAATTCACGGAAATTCATACAAAGCCTGAAATTCACGGTACCTGGCATGGTGTCTTCATATGGCCCCAGGAGGGTGCGGTGAATTTTTTAGAGTGTTTTGCAAAAGCCTTCACGGAGACTGTGTAGAAACGGGACCATCTTCCAAGAAGCATCTAGGTTTCGAGAGGGACCATGGCATCACACATGCCAGGTCGTGCCCTTTTTCGGTGCCCGTCTGCTATATTCGGGACATTAAGTGCCTTTCTAGGGTTTTAACGCCGAAAATTCTAGAACTAAACTACGACCACATGAAATCGTGGCTAGAAATGGGTGCAAAATTCTTATCTGTGGTCTTTGGTCCCTGCCTAGGCCTTGTGAAACCAAAGGAGAGGGAAGCCCCGACACAAGGGGGCCAAGGCTAGGCCGCCAACATGCGGGTTTCTGCCGTTTTAATTCACTGAAATTCATGCGAAGTCGGAAATTAACGGGACCTGGCATGGTGTCATAATATGCCCCCTAGAGGGTGTGGTATAAATTCACGGTAAATTTTTTAGAGTGTTTCGCAAAAGCCTTCACAGAGACTACGTAGAAACAGGACCATCTCCTAGGAAGGATGTAGGTTTCAAGAGGGAACGGTTCATGTTTGTGAAGCTTGTGCCGGGCCCATTCCTCCATTAGCCTTGAAACTTTTTCTGCACTCCACAGACACCATGGGATGACACATGCCAGGTCCTGGCCTTTTTGGGGGCCCGTCTGCTATATTCGATACATTAAGTGCATTTCTAGTGTTTTTATGTTGGAAATTGAAGATCTGAACTGCGGCCACATGAAATCTTGGCCAGAAATGCATGGAAAATTCCTATATATGTTCTTTGGTCCATGCCTAGGCCTTGTGCAACCAATGGAGAGGCAGGCCCCGATACCGGGGGGCCAAGGCTAGGCCGCCGATATACGGTGTCTACATTTTTATTAACGAAGATTCATATGAAGCAGGAAATTCATGGGTAATGGCACATTGTCATCATATGGCTCTTGGAGGGTGTGGCAAAAATTTGACAGTGTTTCACAAAAGCGTTCATGGAGACTACATAGAAACTTGACCATCTCCCAGGAAGGATCTAGGTTTCGAGAGGGATCGGGTCAGGTTGGTGAAGCAGGTGCCGGGCCCATTCCTCCATTTGCCTTGAAACTTTTTTTGCACTCAAGAGAGACCATGGCATGACACATGCTAGGTCCTATCCTTTTTCAAGGCCCGTCTGCCATATTCGGGACATTAAGTGTACTTCTAGGGTTTGAATGCCAGAAATTCAAGAGCTAAATTGCAGCCACATGAAATCGTTGCCAGAAACAGGTGGAAAATTCTGATATGTGGTCTTTGGTCCATGCCTAGGCCTTGTGCAACCAATCGAGAGGGAGGCACCGACACCGGGGGGGACCAAGGCTAGGCCGCTGACATGCGGGTTTCTGCCGTTTTAATTCACGAAAACTCATACGAAGCCAGAAATTCACGGGACCTGGATAGGTGAGATCATATGGCCCCTGGAGTGTGTGGTAAAAATTGGAGAGTGTTTCACAAAAGCCTTCACAGACACTGCATAGAAACAGGACCATCTCCTAGGAAGGATCTTGGTTTGGAGAGGGAACGGGTCAGGTTTGTGAAGCCGATGCCGGGCCCGTTCATCCGTTGCCCATGAAACTTTTTCTACACTCAACAGAGACCATGGCATGACACATGGCAGTTCCTGGCCATTTTTGGGGCCCGTCTGCTATATTCTGGACATTAAGTGCATTTCTAGTGTTATTCAGGAGTGCGAAGGGAGGACTCATCTGCATTTTCAGGAGGAGGTGGTCTCTCTTGAGGTCCATTTGACTTGATTAGGGAAAGTTCTCGGCAGTCACCCCACGGTGGATGGAATGCAAAATTCTGAGCAAAACGAGGAGCAACGAACTCATAGTTGAACCATTTGCGCACCCAGTGGCGTCGAATCCATTGCTGTCGTGTATCTCTTTCGTGTTTTGATTCGCCTGGAACTGTGTTGTACCGATCATGAGAAATATATTCTGCTGTATTTGTGAGAGCCTGTCTGCCACCCTTCTTCTTCTATGGAGCAGTTTCTACTTGCTCGTCGTCATTCTGTTCGTCCCTTTTTCTCTTGTTGGTTGACGGGCCTACGGTTGGGCCCTTAGCATTCGGAGCTTTTGATTCATCAGCAGTCCCTAATACAATATCATCTCTGTCAGGCAGGCTACGCGGAGCTGAATCCGCAACTGACTGCATTTTCCTGTGAACATAGATAGATGCGAGGGAAAATGGGGACAGGGTTACGAATGCCCACAGCAAAGAACGTGAAAAAGAGATCGTTTTTGATGAAGAAGTAGATGCAGACTTTGAGAAATGTTTCGGGCGAAGGAAATGTGTAGAATGAACTAGTAGGTTCGAAGAAAATACTAGTAAGCGTGCTAAGCATTCCGTTCGAACGAGACATAACACAAACCCTAGATCTGAAGTTCGGATGCGAGGGACAACTACAAACCACATCCACAGAAGTTACCTAGCAGTAAAGATCTGAGAAATTGCAGTAAAACAAGGCTATTTCTACCACGGACGAATTTGAACTGGATGAACGGAAGAACAAGTTCGCACTGCACATACCCTAACTTGGTGATGTGCAGCAACTACGGCGGCGCGGAGACGAAGATGATCCGCGGCGGCGAGGAACGACTCCGGCGACCTCTTTCCGGCAGTGAAGCGGCGAAGGTGGTCGGCGTCGTCGAGCTCGATGAGGAGCAGTGCGGTAGGGCTTCAGAGAGTGGCGATGGTGGAGACGCGAAGTGAAACGAGGAGGGTGGCGGCTGAGCCTTTATATGCGAGGAGGAGACAACCGCACCCCGGTGAATCTGATCGGACGGCCAGAGTTAATGGACTATTGCAATTCAATGGATGAGATAAGCTGGTAGTTGATCAGCACATGGCAACCGTCATCAAAGAACGTGGTCCAGACCTGGGCGGGAAACCCCAAATTTTGGACGGCTTTCGCCAAAACAGATAAATTTCGGACCGAAACTTTAACGTGGTCAAGGACACCAGATAAAGTTTCGTTCACAGATGAACTTTGTGCATTCATAACGGAACATCATAGACTGGAAGAGATAGAATAGAGGGAAAAACAGGGTCCTAGATATTTCACTCAGACGAAGAAACACAAATACCCGAAAGAAAAACTATGAGTGAAATTCATTCGGACAAATACAAAATCTTTGAATGCAGCTCAACAGAGAGAAATTGTGGTGGCGTTACCCACCGTATAAGAACTGTATGACCCCGAGCGTCGCACAATTATCGTGGCACCCGGTTAGTCTAGTTCTTCGTTAATGTATTCACTCTCAGAAAGAAAATTTCACTTTGTCGAAATTTTCATACTCTTCGAGTGTTATGCACCCATTCCTTCTAAGATGTGGAAGTGTAGGTACGGGTGCCGAGTCCAGCTTACTGCACGTTTGCGGAATCTAGGATATTTAGCTCACTCTGTAACACACATAATCTTTTCTTGTCGAGAGGCTTGGTGAAGATATTGGCGAGATTCTCTTCGGTGTTGACGTGACTGATAACAATATCCTCTCGAGCTACATGATCGCGTAGGAAATGATGTCTGATCTCAATATGCTTGGTGCGAGAGTGCTGCACTGGATTGTGTGCAATTTTGATCGCGCTCTCATTGTCGCACAATAGAGGGATCTTCTTGACCTTGATGCCATAATCCTTCAGAGTCTGCTTCATCCATAACAACTGTGTACAACAAGCGCCAGCTGCAATATATTCGGCCTCAGCCGTAGAGAGCGAGACACAATTCTGCTTCCTTGACGACCAACATACTAATGATCTATCGAGGAAATGACATGTCCCCGAGGTAGATTTCCTGTCAACCCGGTCACCTGCATAATCTGAGTCTGAATATCCAACGAGGTCAAACTGTGCTCCCTTAGGATACCATAAACCTAAGGTGGGGGTGTGAGCCAAATATCTCAGAATACGCTTGACCGCTTGGTGATGTGATTCTTTTGGTGCAGCTTGAAAACGAGCACACATACAAACACTCAACATAATATCAGGTCTGGATGCACATAAGTAAAGCAAAGAACCAATCATCGAACGATAAGCTTTCTGATCGTAATCTTTACCGTACACATCTGCGTCCAGCTGGCCATTTGTGGGCATGGGAGTTTTGTAACCCTTCTGTTTGCAATCTTGCATTTTGAACTTCTTAAGACAGTCTCTCAGGTATTTCTCCTGAGATATGAAAATTCCATTGTCCTGTTGACGAATTTGTAGTCCGAGAAAGAACTTAAGTTCACCCATCATAGACATTTGATACTTCTCGGACATCATTCACCCGAATTCCATGCTGCAAGCATTGTTAGTACAGCCGAAAATAATATCATCCACATAAATTTGACACACGAATAGATCACCATCAATAGCACGAGTGAAAGGAGTGGAATCAGTGGATCCTGGCTTGAACCCTTTGTCGAGCAAAAACCTCTTTAGAGTGTCATACCAAGCTCGAGGGGCTTGCTTCAACCCATACAACACCTTTTTCAACCTGAAAACTTTGTTAGGAAATTGAGGATTTTCAAAGCCAGGTGGCTGCCTAACATATACTTCCTCATCAATTTCACCATTGAGGAAAGCACTTTTCACATCCATTTGATAAAGCATGATATCATTGTAATTTGCATAAGCGAGAAGAATACGAATTGCCTCAAGGCGAGCAACAGGAGCATATGTTTCACCAAAATCAATACCTTCTACCTGTGTATACCCTTGAGCGACAAGACGTGCTTTGTTTCTCACAACAATGCCATTTTCATCTTGCTTATTTCAGAAAATCCATTTTGTGCCGATGATATTGTGCTTCTTAGGATTCGGTTTGTCAACCAATTCCCACACATCATTCAATTCGAATTGCACCAACTCTTCTTGCATGGCATTCATCCAATCGGGATCATTCATAGCTTCTTCATACTTGGTAGGTTCTGTCAATGAGACAAAGGAGGAACTGCCATAGTAGTTAGCTAAACGAGTGCGAGAGCGAGTTGTGGGTCGGTAACCTGGATTCTCGAGATCTTCGAGGATTAATGCAGGGTCAACACGATTTGCCACTCGTGGGTGAGGATTTTCTTCTTGATTTTCATTTTCCTCAGTATCAGCATCAGGATTGGCATTAGTATCGCTATTTCCATCATGATTGCCATTTTGATCGGCATTTGCATTTGGATTTGGATTGCCATTTGTGTTCGGTGCGGCATTTTCTTCGGTAGTAGCTTGGCGTGTTCGTCGAGCTATGGGAGCATCCTCATCGGAAGAGTCAGGTACATTTCCTTCGACTGGCCTGACGTCCCCAATAGCCATTTGCCGAATAGCATCCGATATCGGAGGTTCATCTATCACATTAGGCAGGTGCTCCTTTTGAGAGCCGTTAGATTCATCAAACCGCACCTTTACCGTTTCCATAACTTTCCCATGATGAGAGTTATAGACACGATAAGTATGTGAGTTCGAGCCATAACCGAGAAGAAAACCTTCATGTTCCTTAGGTGCAAACTTGGAATTATGATTCATGTTACGAATATAGCAAGGTGCACCAAAAACACGTAAATAAGAAACAGTCGGTTTCTTGCCAGTGATAAGTTCATATGAAGTTTTCTTAAGGAATTTGTGAAGATAAACACAATTTACAACATGGCAAGCAGTATTAATAGCATCGGCCCAGAAACGAATAGGAGTTTTATACTCACCGAGCATTGTTCTCGCCATTTCAATAAGAGTTCTACTCTTTCGCTCAACAACTCCATTTTGTTGGGGCGTGTATGCGACAGAGAATTCATGAGTCATACCATTTTCATCGAGAAAATCTTTGATATGAGTATTTTTGAACTCAGTACCATTGTCGCTTTTGACATGCTTAAGACGCACTTCATATTCATTTTCAGCCTTCTTGGCGAATCTTTTGAAGATGTCTTGGGTGCAAGTTTTGTCTTCGAGAAAGAATACCCAAGTGTATCGAGAGAAATCATCAACAATAACTAGACCATAATGACTACCTCCGAAACTTGCATAGTTTTGAGGCCCGAATAAATCCATATGAAGAATTTCCAGTGGTCTTGTTGTGGTCATGACAATTTTTGATGAATGATGCTTCTTGGCCAATTTACTAGCCTCACAAGCAGCACAGAGACGATCCTTGTCGAATTTCACATCAGGAATACCACGGAGATGATTTTTCTTCACGAGAGTCTGCAAATTTCTCATACCTGCATGACCAAGTCTTCGGTGCCACAGCCATCCTTCGGTTGCTTTTGCAAGCAAACAAGTTCGGACTGAGGGACCCTTAGAGAAATCCACAATATATAAATCACCTTTTCTATTTCCTTCGAACACGAAGGAATTGTCAGTGGCCATAAAGACAATGCATTTGGAAATAGAAAATAGAACTAGCATGCCTAGATCACAAAGCTTGCCAACAGACATAAGATTGAATCCAAGAGACTGAACAAGTAAAACATCATCAATGTTCTTGTCCTTGGATATAGCAATTTTACCTAACCCAATTACCTTTCCTTTGTTGTTGTCGCCGAAAGTAATGTACTTCTCAGAAGAAGCAGTTAAGTTGGGGTCGACAAACAACGACATGTCTCCGGTCATATGACTAGTGCATCCACTATCCATTATCCATTCTGTACACCCGGAGACATAGTCCTGCAAAGAAATTAGGCTTTCTTAACCACCCACATCATTGTAGGTGGCCTCGAAACATATGAGCAAGCAGGATATGATTTCTTTCGATAGTTATGCGAATTGTAACTTGAATGAGTGCAAGAATAATCGAAAGAGTATGCATTGAAATTCCTTCCAGACGAATGAGTATAGCTGTTGGGTGATACAAGCATGTACTCATTCTGTCGAATCTTTTCCAGAATATATCGCGCATTTTCTTCCTACATGGTTAGTAGTCTAGTAACAGGTAATGCCTCGATAGTTTTCTTAGGCACCCAGATAGCTTCCTTTGGGGGGCCATTCCTACTGTTCGGTCCAACATAGCGAGCAACAGCCTCACCACGTTGGTTTTTGAACAACTTATAGTTGTCCAGAGAATCATCATATGAATATTCGGGTATCGGCGAGTTATATCCCGAAAGAAAAGCTGGATCGAGCGTTTTTCTCTTAGCAGGCACCCACACAGTGCGAGGATATTGATCCGGTTCCCAGTAGGAGCCATTCTCATTTAGTTTCCTTTCGAAACCGATACCTTCCTTCCTGGGGTTTTTGTGAAGAATGGATTTCTTCAGAACATCACACAGGGTTTGATGCCCTTTGAGAGACTTGAACATTCCTGTCTGAAGAAGAACCTTCAACCTAGCATTTTCATCAGAAACAGAACCATTTTCCTCGACCGAGGGGTTAGCATTCACAGACGATTCAACATTTGATTCAGCATTACTGTGTTCAAGACATTTTAAGCAAGGTGGTACAAACACTTCAGGTTTCTCTTTGAGTTGTTGGGTGAGAAGAGAATTTTCTCTGATCAAATCATCATGAGCCTCTCTCAGCGACTCAAGTTCCTGTTTCCGTTTCAGGTAATCATAAGTCAATCTTTCATGGTCAGCTGAGAGAAAATCATGACGATCTGATAGTTCTTTCATTCGAGACTCGAGAGTGGAATACTCTTCGGTCAACGACTGATTTTTCTTCATCTCCTCAACCAACAACCCTTCAGACTTCCTGAGGGTTTTCTCAATTTTCTCGAGAGAGTTTTGTTATATATTAGCAATTTTGATCAGTTTAGCATGATCATCCTCATCATAAGAATATTGATCACTGGTGTGAACCTTGTGATGTTTGTAGGATACCTTTTCTTTCGAAGCTTTGGCCATAAAGCAGTACTTAGGAGACTCGTTGTCGCTCGAATGATTCTCAAAGAAGTTCGAGGCAGGTGTAGAAGCACATGCTATGCCAGCCATACCGGAATCAGAATCCTCATCGGATTCATCAACTTCTTCGGAGTCAGATGACGCTTCTTCATCGAAATCCATCTCCTTGCCGATGTACGCCTTGGCCTTGCGTGAAGTGTTCTTGCGGTTGGACGAGGACTTGGAGGGATTCTTCGAGGAAGATCTTGACGAGGACTTGGAGGAATCATTCTTCTTGAAGAACTTCTTTGTTTTCTTCTCATCATCGGAGTCGTAGCTTTTGCTCTTGCTTTTGCCATGGTTTCCTGAATCATATCTTCCACTTGCACGGATTTCAGCTTCCCTGAGAGGGCAGTCCAAAATGAAATGACCTGGCTTTCTGCACTTGAAATAGGTGTAATCTCCTGTTGGCTTTGATGAAGATTTGGAGCCGCCAGAGTTGCTGGATCCTTTCTTCTGAAACTGATTTTTCCTATGAAGGCGCTGGAATCTTTTTGTGATCAATGCGAGATCCTGACTAATTCTTTCGGTGTCATCTGAATCTTCATCGGCATTTCCTTCCGAGGAAGAATCAGGCACAGCCTTGAGAGCATTACTTTTTCGGTGACTTGAGCCATAGAGATCTCTCTTTTTTTCTTCTTGTTCTTCGTGGGTGTTCAGTCTTTCCATGATATCAGCAGAGTCGAGGACTTTGAAATCAGCTCATTCCCGAATCATCAGAACAAGTGTGTCGAAAGAACTGTCAAGAGATCGGAGCAACTTCTTCACAACTTCATGATCAGTGATGTCTTTAGCGCCGAGACCTTGTAGCTCGTTTGCAATGTCACTCAGACGATCGAAAGTTTGCTGATCAGCCTTGAGAGCATTACCTTGCTCTGATACCAATTGTAGGAACGAAGTATGTCTACCAGAGGGGGGGGGGGTGAATGGGAGTTTTAAATTTTTCTCGGAAATATCAAAACTCTCGGAACCCAGCAGTGGAACGAATGAAAATACAGTAATCAGTGAGCGAATACACACTACCGACTGGAAACTAACAACATGTACCGAGGTAAATCACATGGCTGAAATATGGCATGTCACAGTTCGAATGTAAAGAGGGTAGCAGAGGTGACCAGTGATGCTCGATGGCGACAAGGTATTTGGTAGACCAGTTCGACCTTCTGCACAAGGACTACGTCTGGTTGGAGGGGTTATGATTTAACATAGAAGATAAACTCTATTCTCCTCGACAATTGGTTCGTCAACCAATGCCGATTACTCGTGGTAGATACTTGACGGTGATCGCCAAACCTTCACTGAAGATAAACTCTCTTCAGCTCTCTTCGCGAACCACAATCACTCTTGGTTGCTGAAGATTTTGCTCGGTGAAGACAATTACTCTTTGACACTCGAGCGAACACCTATCCGTCTAGAGAGTTTGCAGCTCTCAAGAGTAACAGGCGGAGCATACTTGACTTAGATTCTAGTGATGCTGAACCACTATCTAATTTTTTGGCTCTAGGGTTTTTCTCTCAATGGATTTTAAACTCAAATCTTTCGGAGAGGGGGTTGCTCAACAATCTTCTTAGAATCAAACGTAGCAGCCACCGGAAAACGCCGGTGCGTGGTGGCTATTTATAGCCGCAGCCTTCCCTGGTGGGAAATGACCATTTTGGACACGCGGTACAGCCAATGGCCAACCGACACGTTCACAACGGTCGGATTTGGGAGCAACGGTAACATTACTTGTGGAGCAAGTAATGCTAACTCCTCGGTCAGAGACAAATCTCTCGCAGCGAAGAAGATCACAGTCTCTTGCTAGCAAGTATTTGCTCGGAACACAAAGAGATTTCTCTTGCATCTTTCATCGGGTTTGGGTTTAGCATCAGAGAATCAAAGCTTCGAACGCTACACCACTCTTAATAGTACGGTGGTCCTATGACTCAATAAAGAGAAAAGAAACAACGAAAAGAATGCTATGTCTTCTCTTCGTCTTCAATTTCCTCGGCTGCAGTCACTTCCTTCGGACAGGCACCGAACCAATTGCTTCACGTCAGCAATTTTTGAGGGTCACTCATGTCGTCATATCCTTCGGTGATAACTTTCACTGCTACGCAGGAGATATTCTTCGGAGTTATGAATCCAAACTCCTCTTAACTTCAGGGACCTGTTACTCTGTGTGCACTAGCAAACACATCAGTCCCTCACTGTTTGTCAACAATCTCCAAAACATAAGGAGGCAAAATTATTGCACCAACACTTGGGAATTATGATTAAATAGTTAATCGCTAATTCTTGGGTATTGTGATTAGAAGAGTTGATCACGAGGATACCAGATCAATTGCACACTTGATGGCTTTATTTTATAACCATCTTTAAAACTCATTTGTTGCATATTATTTCCATATATCATGTCCCATTGAGCCAATTACATGTCCATTATGCATGATTTCCGGTTTTCACTCTTTTCAAAGCGAGCATTGCATAGTTTGTAGTTTTTATTGGTTTTTATTAGTTTCCATTGTTTTGTTGTGTCTTTAGGTGTCTTGGAGCAACAATGGACAAAGCACGATGAAAAGACCAAGGATGGGAGCAATTCGGAGGACATCCAGGCACCGGACTTAGGCATTTTGGAGTGTCAAATATGACATTTTTTAACGTACTCAAATTGAAGATCCAAGACAATGGGTGCATCTGCATCATTCAAACGATTCCAACGAGCCCAAGAACGCGCAAATCAGAGTTCGTATGAAGAAATGGCGGCCGATTTACTAAAGGGGTCCAGAAGAAATGAAGGCGTTCGGTACGACCGGACTAGGTAGGACCGGCGGTCGTATCACCCCCAGGAAGCCCTGAAATCGGCTCGATCTTCCGCGATTCTTCATGCATTTCATCCCTGTTTGTTCCCAGAACTTCCTTGGCAACTAAGGGAGGTATTGGGATTGGATTAGGCTCATCTAGAGCCCTTGGATCAAAGGGGAGAACCAACATCTACGGAGGAGACCCGTGGAGGTTGGCTATATTATCTCCATCAACCCTAGCCGCCAGCCATCACACTCATCATCTCCTACAGTCATCACATCAATCTCCACCTCCATTTCTGCTCCAAGATCAATCCACCATAGAGGAAGGGCCAACACCAAGAAGATGGAAGAGGGAGGCTCCACTGATGCCCCGCACCGGCCTTCGGGCCGGTGCCATCTCCACCAACACCAGTGCTATCTCCACAAATGCCCCCTTCACCAACACCACCATGTGCTGCTCCTTCTCTGACTTGATCAGCTTGTAACTTGACTCTCTCCTCTATGTTTACCCTTAATATGTTTGAGTAGTTGTATTTGTTCTTGGGGATTTGGATGAACTCTTGCATGATTAGAACTGAATTCCTATAAGATCTCCGATATTCTTGTGTTTATGTTCAAGTTAATAGCCTTCATGAATGTTGAGAGGAGGCCTCGCTCGCATTTCCGCCTTGTATGGCCATGAAGTATATTATTGTCATTGCGAATTTAGGGATGTAGGGGTAAAGAGGTGACAATAATATCCTCAACAAGTGGTCATCAATAATATGCTATGGATATCCAATAACTTGCCATGACTGCAAAACCGAAGGGCGCCTCACTTATCAATGTAAGTACAATATCGACCCCGTATTGGCAACTTATAACAATGGTGATCAATGCAATGCTAGTATGGAGGTCGTAGAACTTGTGCTCTATATGGGTGCTCATGAGGTTCTTCGTCGCATAGGCGAATCATGGGGAGAATGCATTATGCTTAATAGTTCTTATCAACAATTGCATCCTATTAACCGTTTTTGCATAGATAATTTCTGCAATAATGCTTTAGTAATTAATGCTCCGGAGTGGATCGCTACCTCCTTGAAAGAAATATATCTTTTGCAGAACTTGCAGAAAAATGAAGAAAAGGATGTGCTCCCCACCGATGAACCACTCTCTAGTGAAGAATCCTATAATGCTCCAATCCT
The DNA here is from genome assembly GCA_039707655.1 of Elymus sibiricus. Classification (NCBI taxonomy): domain Eukaryota; kingdom Viridiplantae; phylum Streptophyta; class Magnoliopsida; order Poales; family Poaceae; genus Elymus; species Elymus sibiricus. The sequence continues at coordinate 372,160,035 of CM077664.1, read as the reverse complement.
TGAAGAAAATTCTCAAGGGAACTTTGATCCTAATCATTGTCTAAATGAACTTTCTGAAGTCATTCATAAGGATGAGCTGGAGATGAAATCTGCCATTCCTCCAATGGTAATGGAGAAGGGTGAATTACCGGCTTCAAAAGAAAATTATGAAGTGTTCACCCACAACAATAGGATGCAATTGATGGGATGCAGTACGAGCGCTCGCACTCGTACTCACGCCCGTACCGACGGTGGCTGCACAGGAGCACCTTTCCAGAGCAAATGACGGCGTCCGGTATGAGCGACCTCGGTCGTACCGTTGCTCGTACCGACCCCAGTCGAAGCCCAAACCTACACGGATGAATGATGGAGTGTGGTACGAGTGCTTGCGATCATACCTACACACGTACCAGAGGGCGCTTATGGTGTGTTGGAGTCTAGAACGGATGACGGTATCCGGTATGACTGAGTCCGGTCGTACCCTCGATCGTATCGAGGAAAAAATACCCCCAATTGATTCAACTTCGACGTCCGAGGTCGACGGGGTACTTTTCAATTATATGTTTGCATCTAAATTTTCATTAATTACCTTCAAAGCTCCCTAACCTCTAATTCTCGGTAGTAGCCTATGTTTTCTTTTATCTCTTTTACTCGGTTGGATAAAGGAACTCCGTTCGTATACTGAATCGATGCTCTTTACTTTGTGTGTAATTTTCGAAGTGACTTGGACCTTATGTGGTGACATGTACGGTATGGTGCCAGCCGTATAAAAAACCCGCATAAGCCGCTTGGTTGCTTCAATTCGACAAAACTAACCGACAAGTGCCCGGTAATGTTTTCCAATGCGAACTTCGCTTAATAAAAGTCATTTTATAATAAGTTTCTCACCTTAAGTGAGAACCCTCTTTCAATTAGGCACCTAGGAGTTACATGCTCGTGTTTTATATCTTGTCTGGCATGCACTTCATCCAATCTAGGAGCAGATCACTCTTAGAAATAGTCTGTTTACTTAAGCGTGATGCTTAGCTTAATGAGTTGATCTTTGTGAGACCAATGTTTTTTTATCACTTGTGAGTTAATCCTTTGTGCTACAAAAAAATACAAAACCCCAAAAAGCCCAAAAATACTTTGTTTTCTCTTAGTTCTAGCAGGTTCTATTGGAGGGTAGCCACTGGACCACAACAAGGAAATCCATTGAAGCAAGGTCCATGTCCATTGAAGGAGAGGTCATATGTGCCTCAACGGTAAAAGTGTTTAACCCTTGCTTAATCATAAGCTTGTGGAGGTAACCACTTCTCACGCTCTCTTTTAATAACTGCACTTTCTCTTTTCTTTCATAATTTTATCGAGTTTGGTATTGCAAAGTTCTAGGCTTGGGGAGGTTACTTTTGCATGCGTAGGGTCTTGTGCAATGCTGTCTATCTTAAGGTTTTCATGCAATCGTGTGTCCCGCTATTTTGACATGCTTGCTTTGCATTGGTTTTCCCTAGCATGATGTAATCTTGTTATCTTCTAAAAAACATTTCCATGTTTGTTTATCAAAAATAATAAAGGAGTCCTTTGAACCGTTGCCTTTCTTTCACTTGATTACAAAAGTTGGGGACTCTAGTGGTGGCTTGATTAGCGCTAGAATGTTGCAGAGGCTTTTGCTGATAGACCCAGCGACCTTGGTTGACCTGGGATGCGCAATGGGTAACCCCCACCAAACTACCCCCTTATGGTGCTTAGCTTTTGAGTCTTATGCAACATGACGCAGTGACGCTCTTGTGTAGTGTTTGAGTTCTTCATGACTAATGTGAGTTCGAAGCCTTTGCACTTCCATTTTACCTTTCTGATGGCTGGCCTCTTCGGTACTGAGCATTGCCCACTCTCACATTGAGACTTGACGCATACTTCGCTAGTACATCCAAACCCGTGGGAGGACTTCCTCTTGTTCTCCTACACATGAGACCAACATATCCTCAAAACAGCCACCATACCTACCTACTATGGCATTTTCATAGCCATTCCAAGTATATTGCCTTGCACTACCATCATATTACATTACATGACTAGAGACATGTTCTTCATTGTCATATGCCTTGCATGATCATAGTATGGCTGGCAGGATATTTTCATGGCTTGTCCTTTTTTGATGTCTATGCCACGCCGGATCATTGCACATTCTGGTACACTGCCAGAGGCATCCATATGGAGTTTCTCCCATGTTTTTGCATTTGAGTTATGTTTACATTCTCTTAGAGTGTGTCAAAAGAAATGTGTATTGTTCATCATTGTAAGGGGTTGCTCCTACAAAAAAGAGAGAGAGAGAGACCAAATAAAAGATGCACCATGGAGGTGCCATAAAATAAAGAAGAAAAAAATGTGAGAGAGAAGGAGCAGCACCATTATCCATTTTTAGTATACACAAAGTGCTTCAAAGTAGCACCACTCCATGCATCGTAAAGTTGAAAGTTTTATGAGCTTCATTTTTATATACTAGTGGGGAACCTACATTAAAGAACTTGGCTTGTATATTCCGATGACGAGCGTCCTCAAATGCTCGAGGTCTTCATGAGCAAGCAGGTTGGATGCACCCCTAGTTAGTCCATAGGAGAGCTTTCATAAATTCATAGCTCTGTGTGCATCCTAGTTGCACGGCAATCCCTACTCCTTGTGTCAACATCGATCATAAGGCCTTCTCCATCGCCTATAATGGTCAGCTGCGTTGATGCAAGACTATCTTTATTTTTGACTTCTCAAACCCCAACCATCATTCTATTTTACCAAATAAGTGCGAGGCCTAGGCTTGCACTCAGCTCCGCATAGGTAGTATAGTGGCTGACGAAGGCAGACAGACGATCTTGCTATTACACCTGGTATGCCTCGTGTTGTGTTTTTTGAAGTGATCGCTAATGCATAATTTCTTTTGTCTATGACGGACACTGCTTTGCCCCCAACATTTGGGACTATTTCACAAAAGCCTTCACGAAGACTGCATAGAAACGGGACCATCTCCTAGGAAGGATCTAGGTTTCGAGAGGAAATGGGTCAGGTTTCTGAAGCGGGTGACGGGCCCGTTCCTCCGTTGGCCTTGAAACTTTCTCTGCATTCGAAAGAGACCATGGCATGACACATGCCAGGTCCCGGCCAATTTTAGTGCGAATTGTTTGGAGGGGAAGTCTACCCTTTTTAATGGATGCAAAATTCCTATCTATGGTCTTTGGTCCATGCCTAGGCCTTGTGTAACGAAAGGAGAGGGAGGCCCCAACACCGGTGGGCCAAGGCTAGGCCGCCGACACGTGGGTTGCTTCCATTTTAATTCATGGAAATTCTTACGGCCCCTGGAGGGTGTGGTTCAAATTTGAGAGTCCTTCACAAAAGCCTTCATAGAGACTGCATAGAAACGGGATCGTCTCCCAGGAAGGATCCAGGTTTCGAGAGGGAATGGGTCTGGTTTGTGAAGCAGGTTCCGGGCCCATTCCTCCATTGGCCATGAAAATTTTCTGCACTCAACAGAGACCATGGCATGAGACAGGCAGGTCCTGGCCTTTTTTGGGGCCTGTCTAATATATTTGGAACATTAAGTACTTTTCTAGGGTTTTAATGCCGGAAATTCTAGATCTGAACAATGGTCACATGAAATCATGACCAGAAATGGGTGCAAATGTCCTACTGTGGTCTTTGGTCCTTGGATATGCCAGTTGCAACCAAAGGAGAGGGAGGCCCCGAAACCGGGAGGCAAGGCTAGGCCGCCGACATGCTGGTTTCTGCCGTTTTAATTCACAAAAATTAATACGAAGCAGGATCATTCATGGGACCTGGCATAGTGTCATCACATGGCCCTTGAAGGGTGTGGTAAAAATTTGAGAGTGATTCATAAAATCCTTCACGGAGACTGCGTAAAAACATGACCATCTCCCAGGAAGGATCTAGGTTTTGAGACGGAATGGGTCAGGCTTATGAAGCAGGTGCTAGGCCCTTTCCTCCATTGGCCTTGAATTTTTTCTGTACTCAATAGAGATCTGGGCATGGCACATGCCAGCTCCTAGCTTATTTGGAGCCCATCTGCTATATTCGGGACATTAAGTGTATTTCTAGGGTTTTACCATCGGAAATTCAAGATCTGTACTACGGCCAGATGAAATCAGGGCTAGAAATGGGTGCAAAATTCCTATATGTGGTTTTTCTTCCATGCCTAGGCCTTGTGCAAACAAAGGAGAAGGAGGCCCCGACACCGGTGGGCCAAGGCTAGGCTGCTCACATGCGGGTTTCGGCCATTTTAATTCATGGAAGTTCATATGAAGCTAGAAATTCATAGGACCTGGCATGGTGTCATCATATGGCACCTGGAGGGTGTGGTCAAAATTGGAGAGTGTTCTGCAAAAGCCTTCATGGAGATTGCGTAGAAATGGGACCATCTCCGAGGAAGGATCTAGGTTTCGAGAGGGAACGGGTCGGGTGTGTGAAACAGTTGCCGGGCCCGTTCATCCGTTGGCCTTGAAATTTTACTACACTCAACAGAGACCATAGCATGGTACATGCTAGGTCCTGGCCTTTTTCGGGGCCCATCTGCTATATTTGGGACATTAATTGCATTGCTAGGGTTTTAATGCCGGAAATTCAGGATCTGAACTACGGTCAGATGAAATAATGGCCAGAAATGGGTGGAAATGTCCTATCTGTGGTCTGTGGTCCATGGCTAGGCCTTATGCAACTAAAGGGGAGGGAGGCCCCAGAACCGGGGGGCCAAGGCTAGGCCGCCGACATGCAGGTTTCTACTGTTTTAATTCTTAGAAATTCATGTGAAGCCGGAAATTCACAGGACTTGGCATGGCGTCATCATATGGCACCTGGAGGGTGTTGTTAAAAACGGAGAGTGTTTCGCAAAAGCCTTCACAGAGACTACATAGAAACGGGACCATCTCCGAGGACGGATCTATGTTTCGAGAGGGAGCGGGTCAGGTTTGTGAAGCACGTGCCGAGCCCGTTCCTCTATTAGCCTTGAAACTTTTTCTACACACAACAGGGATGATGGCATGACACATGCCAGGTCCTGGTCTTTTTCGGAGCCCATCTACTATATTCGGGATATTAACTGCATTTCTAGGGTTTTAATGCCGAACGTTCAAGATCTGAACAACGGTCACATGAAATCATGACCAGAAATGGGTGCAAATGTCCTATCTGTGGTCTTTGGTCCTTGCCTATGCCTGTTCCAACCAAAGGAGAGGGAGGCCCCGCAATTGGGGGGCAAGGCTAGGCCACCCACATGCGGGTTTCTACTGTTTTAATTCACAAAAATTCATACGAAGCTGATTACTCACGAGACCTGGCACGGTGTCATCACATGGCCGCTGGAGGGTGTGGTAAAAATTTGAGAGTGTTTCGCAAAATCCTTTAGGGAGATTGCGTAAAAACAGGACCATCTCCCAAGAAGGATCTAGGTTTTTATATGGAACGGGTCAGGTTTGTGAAGCAGGTGCCACGCCTGTTGCTGCGTTGGCCGTGAAATTCTTTCTGCACTCAACAGAGACCATGGCATGACACATGCCAGCTCCTAGCCTATTTGGGGCCCGTCTGCTATATTCGGGACATTAAGTGTACTTGTAGGGTTTTACTGCTGGAAATTCAAGATCTAAACTACAGCCAGATGAAATCATGACCAGAAATGGGTGCAAAATTTCTATATGTGGTCTTTCCTCCATGCCTAGGCCTTGGGAAAACAAAGGAGAGGGAGGCCCCGACACTGGGGGGACCAAAGCTAGGCTGCCCAAAAGTGGGTTTATGCCATTTTAATTCACGGAAAGTCATATGAAGCCGGAAATTCACGGGACATGGCATGGTGTCATCATATAGCCCCTGGAGGGTGTGGTAAAAATTGGAGAGTGTTTTGCAAAACCTTTCACGGAGACTGCGTAGAAACGGGACCATCTTCGATGAAGGATCTAGGTTTCGATAGGGAACGGGTCAGGTTCGTGAAGTAGGTGCCGGGCCCGTTCCTCCATTGGCCTTGAAATTTTACTAGACTCAACAGAGACCATGGCGCGACACATGCCAGGTCCTGGCCTTTTTCGGGGCCCGTCTGCCATAATTGGGACATTAAGTGCATTTCTAGGGTTTTAATGCCGGAAATTAAAGATCTGAACTACGGTCACATGAAATAATTGCCAGAAATTGGTGGAAATGTCCTATCAGTGGTCTGTGGTCCATGCCTTGGCCTTGTGCAACCAAAGGGGACGGAGGCCCCAGCACCGGGGGGCCAAGGCTAGGCCGCCGACATGCGGGTTTCTACCGTTTTAATTCTCGGAAATTCATGTGAAGCCGGAAATTCACGAGCCTTGGCTTTGGCGTCATCATATAGCCCTTGGAGGGTCTTGTTAAAAATGGAGTGTTTTGCAAAAGCCTTCATAGAGACTACATAGAAACGGGACCATCTCCGAGGAATGATCTACGTTTCGAGAGGGAACGGGTCAGGTTTGTGAAGCATGTGCCGGGCCCGTTCCTCTGTTAGCCTTGAAAGTTTTTCTACACTCAACAAGGATGATGGCATGACACTTGCCAGGTCTTGGCCTTTTTTGGAGCCCGTCTACTATATTCGGGATATTAACTGCATTTCTAGGGTTTTAATGCCAAAAATTCAAGATCTGAACAGCGGTCACACGAAATCATGACTTGAAATGGGTGCAAATGTCCTATCTGTGGCTTTGGTCCTTGCCTATGCCTGTTGCAACCAAAGGAGAGGGAGGCCTCAAAACTTGGGGGGTAAGTCTAGGCCGCCTACATGTGGGTTTTTGCCATTTTAATTCACAAAAAATTATATGAAGCTGAAAATTCACGGGACCTGGCACGGTGTCATCACGTGGCCGCTGGAGGGCGTGGTAAAAATTTGAGTGTGTTTTGTAAAAGCCTTCAGGGAGACTGTGTGAAAATAGGACCATCTCCTAGGAAGGATCTATCTTTTAAGATGGAACGGGTCAGGTTTGTGAAGCAGGTGCCGGGCCCGTTCCTCCATTGGCCTTGAATTTTTTTTCTGCACTCAACAGAGACCATGGCATTACACATGCTAGCTCCTAGCCGATTTGGGGCTGGTCTGCTATATTCAGGATATTAAGTGTATTTCTAGGGTTTTACTGCTAGAAATTCAAGATCTGAACTACGGCCAGATGAAATCATGGCCAGAAATGGGTGCAAAATTCCTATCTTTTGCCTTTCGTCCATGCCTTGGCCTTGTGCAAAAAAAGGAGAGGGAGGCCCCGACACCGGGGCCCAAGGCTAGGCTGCCCACATGCGGGTTTATGCCATTTTAATTCATGGAAATTCATATGAAGCCAGAAATTCACAGGACCTACCCTGGTGTCATCATATGGCCCCTGGAGGGTATGGTAAAAATTGGAGAGTGTTTTGCAAAAGCCTTCACGGAGACTGTGTAGAAACGAGACCATCTCCGAGGAATGATCTTGGTTTCGAGAGGGAACAGGTCAGGTTTGTGAACCTGGTGCCGGGGCCGTTCCTCCGCTGGCCTTGAAATTTTACTGCACTCAACAGAGACCATGGCATGACGATGCTAGGTCCTGGCCTTTTTCGGGGCCTATTTGCTATATTTGGGACATTAAGTGCATTTCTAGGGATTTAGTGCTAGAAATTCAAGAATTGAACTGTGGTCACGTGAAATAAAGGCCAGAAATGGGTGCAAATGTCCTATATCTGGTCTGTGGTTCATGCCTAGGCCTTGTGCAACCAAAGAGGAGGGAGGCCCCGACACCGGGGGGCCAAGGCTAGGCCGCCAACATGCGGGTTTCTACCGTTTTAATTCTCAGAAAAAATCATGTGAAGCCGGAAATTCACGGGCTTAGCATGGCATCATCATATGGCCACTGGGGGGTGTTGTTAAAAATGGAGAGTGTTTCACAAAAACCTTCTCAGAGACTACATAGAAACGGGACCATCCTCGAGGAAGGATCTAGGTTTCGAGAGGGAGCTGGTCAGGTTTGTGAAGCATGTGTCAGGCCCGTTCCTCTATTAGCCTTGAAACATTTTCTACACTCAACAGGGATGATGGCATGACACATGCAAGGTCCTAGCCTTTTCTGGAGCCCGTCTACTATATTCGGGATATTAACTGCATTTCTAGGGTTTTATTGCCAAAAAATCAAGATCTGAACAACGGTCACATGAAATCATGACCAGAAATGGGTGCAAATGTCCTATCTGTGGTCTTTGGTCCTTACCTATGCCTATTGCAACCAAAGGAGAGGGAGGCCCCGAAACTGGGGGCAAGGCTAGGCTGCCTACATGCAGGTTTCTGCTGTTTTAATTCACAAAAATTCATACGAAGATGAAAATTCACGGGACCTGGCAAGGTGTCATCACATGGCCGCTGGAGGGTGTTGTAAAAATTTGAGAGTGTTTCGGAAAAGCCTTCAGGGAGACTGCATAAAAACGGAACCATCTCCCGGGAAGGATCTAGGTTTTGGGATCGAACATGTCAGGTTTGTGAAGCAGGTGCCAAGCCCGTTCCACCGTTGGCCTTCAAATTTTTTCTGCACCCTGGAAAGACCATGGCATGACACATGCTAGCTCCTAGCCTATTTTGGGTCCGTCTGCTATATTCGGTACATTAAGTGTATTTCTAGGCTTTTAGTGCTAGAAATTCAAGATTTGAACTACGGCCAGATGAAATCATGGCCAGAAATGGGTGCAAAATTCCTACCTGTGGTCTTTCGTCCATGCCTAGGCCTCGTGCAAACAAAGGAGAGGGAGGCCCCGACACCGGGCGGCCAAGGCTAGGCTGCCCACATGTGGCCCCTAGCAGGCATATGCCATTTTAATTCACGGAAATTCATATGAAGCCAGAAATTCACGGGACCTTGCATGGTGTCAACATATGGCCCCTAGAGGGTGTGGTATAAATTGGAGAATGTTCTGCAAAAGCCTTGACTTAGACTGCGTAGAAACTGGACCATCTCCGAGGAAGGATCTAGGTTTCGAGAGGGAATGGGTCAGGTTTGGGAAGCAGGTGCCGGGCCCGTTCCTCCATTGGCCTTGAAATTTTAGTGCACTCAGCAAAGACCATGGCATGACACATGCCAGGTCCTAGCCTTTTTCGGGGCCTGTCCGCTATATTTGGGATATTAACTGCTTTTCTAGGGTTTTAATGCCAGAAATTCAAGAACTGAACCATGGTCACGTGAAATAAAGGCTAGAAATGGGTGCAAATGTCCAATCTATGGTATGTGGTTCATGCCTAGGCCTCCTACAGCCAAAGGGAGGGAGGCCCCGGCACCGGGGGACCAAGGCTTGGCCGCCGACAAGCGGGTTTCTACCTTTTTAATTCTCAGAAATTCATGTGAAGCCGTAAATTCATGGACTTGGCATGGCATCATCATATGGCCCTGGAGGTTGTTGTTAAAAGTGGAGAGTGTTTCGCAAAAGCCTTCATAGAGACTACGTAGAAATTAGACCATCTCCGAGGAAGGATCTAGGTTTCGAGAGGGAACGGGTCAGGTTTGTGAAGCAAGTGCCGGGCCCGTTCCTCTGTTAGCCTTGAAATTTTTTATGCACTCAATAGAGACCATGGCTTGATAGATGCCAAGTCCTGGCCTTTTTTGCGGCCTATCTGCTATATTCGGGACATTAACTGCATTTCCAGAGTTTTAATGCCGAAAATTCAAGATCTGAACTACGGTCACATGAAATCATGGCCAGTAATGGGTGCAAATGTCCTATATGTGTTCTTTGATCCATGCCTAGGCCTTCTGTAACCAAAAGAGAGGGAGGCTGCCGAGATGCGGGTTTCTGCCATTTTAATTCACGGAAATTCATATGAAGCCAAAAATACATGGGACCTGGCATGGTGTAATGATATGGCCCCTAGAGGGTGTGGTGAAACTTTGAGAGTGTTTCGCCAAAGCCTTCATGGAGACTGCGAAGAAACTGGACCATATCCCAGGAGGGATCTACGTTGCGGGAGGGAACGGGTCAGGTTTGTGAAGCAGGTGCCGGGCCCATTTCTCCATTGGCAATGAAACTATTTCTACACTCAACAAAGACCCTGGCATGACACATGCCAGGTCCTGGCCTTTTTCGGGGCCGGTGCAATATTCAGGACATTTAGTGCATTTCTTGGGTTTTAATGCTAGAAATTCAAGATCTGAACTACAGCCTCATGAAATCATTGCCAGAAATGAGTGCCAAATTACTATTTGTGGTCTTTGGTTCCTGCCTAGTACTTGTGAAACCAAAGGAGTGGGAGGCCCCAAGGCCAGGGGGCCATGGCTAGGCCGCCGACATGCGGGTTGCATCAGTTTTAATTCACGGAAATTCATACGAAGTCGGAAATTCACGGAAGCTCGCACGGTGTCATCATATGGCCGCTGGAGGGCGTGTTAAAAATTTGAGAGTCTTTCGCAAAATCCTTCAAAGAGACTGCGTAGAAACCTGACCTTCTCCCAGGAAGGATCTAGGTTTCGAGCGGACGGGCCAGGTTTGTGAAGCAGGTGCCGGGCCCATTCCTCTGTTGTCCATACAAGTTTTTCTGTACTCAGTAGAGACCATGGCATGACACATGTGAGGTCCTGCCCTTTTTTGGGGCCCGTCTACTATATTTGGGACATTAAGTGCATTTCCAGGGTTTTAATGCTGGAAATTCAAGATCTGAACTGCGGTCACACGAAATCATGGGAAGAAATGGGTGCCAATGAATTATTTGTGGTCTTTGGTCCATGCCTAAACCTTGTGCAACAAAAGGAGAGGGAGGCCCCGAAACCGGGGGGCCAAGGCTAGGCCGCCGACATGCGGGTTTTTGTTGTTTTTACTCACGAAAATTCAGACGAAGATGGAAATTCATGGGACCTGGCATGGTGTCATCAATTGGCCCCTGGAAGGTGTGGAAAAAATTTGAGAGTGTTTCTCAAAAGTCTTCATGAAGACAGCATAGAAACAGGACCATCTCCCAGGAAGGATCTAGGTTTCGAGAGGGAACGGGTCAGGTTTGTGAAGCAGGTGACGGGCCGGTTCCGCCGTTGGCCTTGAAACTTTCTCTATATTTAACAGAGACCATGGCATCACATATGCCAGGTCCCGGTCTTTTTCAGTGTCCATCTGTTATATTCGGGACATTAAGTTCATTTCTAGGGTTTTAATGCCAGAAATTCAATATCTGAACTACGACCACATGAAATCATGGCCAACAATGGATGCAAAATTCCTATCTGTGGTTTTGGTCCATGCCTAGGTCATGTGCAACCAAAGGAGAGGGAGGCCCCAACTCTAGGGGACCAAGGATAGGCCGCCGACATGCAGGTTGCTTCCGTTATAATTCACAAAAATTCATGGGACCTCGCACGGTGTCATGATATGGCTGCCGGAGGTGTGGTAAAAATTTGAGGGTCTTTCACAAAAGCCTTCACAGATACTGCGTAGATACGGGAGCATCTCCTAGGAAGGATACATGTTTCAAGAGGGAATGAGTCTGGTTTGTCAAGCAGGTGCCGGGCCCGTTCCTCCATTGGCCATGAAACTTTTTCTGCACTCAACGGAGACCATGGCATGACACATGCCAGGTCCTAACCTTTTTTGTCGCCCGTCTACTATATTCGGGACATTAAGTGCATTTCTAGGGTTTTAATACCGGCAATTCAAGATCTGAACTGCGGTCACATGAAATCATGGCTATAAATGGGCAAATGTCCTATCTATCTTCTTTGGTCCATGCCTATGCCTTGTGCAACAAAAGGAGAGGGAGGCCCCAACACCGGCGGGCCAAGGCTAGGCCGCTGACATGCGAGTTTCTGCTGTTTTAATTCACGAAATTCATACGAATCTGGAAATTCATGGGACCTGGCACGGTGTCATCATATGGCCCCTGGAGGGTGTGGAAAAAATTTGAGAGTGTTTTATAAAAGCCTTCTCGGAGACTACCAAGAAACGGGACCATCTCCCAGGAAGGATCTAGGTTTTGAGATGGAACGGGTCAGGTTTGTGAAGCAGGTGACAGGCCTATTCCTCCGTTGTCCTTGAAGCTTCTTCTGCACTCAACAAAGACCATGGCATGACACATGCCCGGTGCTAGCCTATTTGGGGCCTGTCTGCTATATTCGGGACATTAAGTGCATTTCTAGGGTTCTTATGCTGGAAATTCAAGATCTGAACTATGGGCAGATAAAATCCTGGCCAAAAATGAGTGCAAAATTCCTATCAGTGGTCTTTCATCCTTGCCTAGGCCTTCTGCAAACAAAGGCGAGGGAGGCCCCGACACCATGGTGCGAAGGCGGCCACATGCGGGTTTCTGCCATTTTAATTCACAGAAATTCATACCAAGCCAGAAATTCACGGGACCTGGCGTGGTGTCATCGTATGGCCTTTGGAGGGTGTGGTAAAAATTGGAGAGTATTTCGCAAAAGCCTTCATGGAGACTGCGTACAAAAGGGACCATCTCCCAGGAAGGATCTAGGTTTCGAGATGGAACAGGTCAGGTTTGTGAAGCTGGTGCCGGGCCCATTCCTCCATTGGCCTTGAAATTTTTCTGCACTCAATAGAGACCATGGCATGACACATGGCATGTCCTGGCATTTTTCAGGGCCCGTCTACTATATTTGGGACATTAAGTGCATTTCTACGGTTTTAATGTCAGAAATTCAAGATCTGAACTACGGTCACATGAAATCATGGCCAGAAATGGGTGCAAATGTCCTATATGTGGTCTTTGGTCCATGCCTATGGCTTGTGCAACCAAATGAGAGGGCAGCCCCGACACGGGGAGCTAAGGCTAGGCCGCCAACATGCGCGTTGCTTCCGTTTTAATTGACGGAAATTCATACGAAGCCGAAATTAATGGGACCTGGCACGGTGTCACCATATGAACCCTAGAGGGTGCGCTAAAAATTTGAGTGTGGTTCTCAAAGATCCTTCATGGAGACTGGTTATGAATGGGACCATCTCCCAGGAAGGATCAAGGTTTCGTGAGGGAACGGGTCAGGTTTGTGAAGCAGGTGCCGGTCCCGTTCCTCCGTTGTCCACGAATTTTTTTTTGCACTCAACAGAAACCATGGCATGACACATGCCAGGTCCTGGCCTTTTTTGGGCTCATCTGCTATATTCGGGACATTAAGTGCATTTCTAGGGATTTAATGCAAGAAATTCAAGATCTGAACTATGGTCACATGAAATCTTGGCCAGAAATGTGTGCAGATGACCTATCTGTGGTCTTTGGTCCATGGCTAAGCCTTGTGCAACCAAAAGAGAGGGAGGGCCAGACACCAGGGGCCAAGGCTAGGATGCTGACATACCGGTTTCTTCTATTCAAATTCACGGAAATTCATACAAAGCCTGAAATTCACGGTACCTGGCATGGTGTCTTCATATGGCCCCAGGAGGGTGCGGTGAATTTTTTAGAGTGTTTTGCAAAAGCCTTCACGGAGACTGTGTAGAAACGGGACCATCTTCCAAGAAGCATCTAGGTTTCGAGAGGGACCATGGCATCACACATGCCAGGTCGTGCCCTTTTTCGGTGCCCGTCTGCTATATTCGGGACATTAAGTGCCTTTCTAGGGTTTTAACGCCGAAAATTCTAGAACTAAACTACGACCACATGAAATCGTGGCTAGAAATGGGTGCAAAATTCTTATCTGTGGTCTTTGGTCCCTGCCTAGGCCTTGTGAAACCAAAGGAGAGGGAAGCCCCGACACAAGGGGGCCAAGGCTAGGCCGCCAACATGCGGGTTTCTGCCGTTTTAATTCACTGAAATTCATGCGAAGTCGGAAATTAACGGGACCTGGCATGGTGTCATAATATGCCCCCTAGAGGGTGTGGTATAAATTCACGGTAAATTTTTTAGAGTGTTTCGCAAAAGCCTTCACAGAGACTACGTAGAAACAGGACCATCTCCTAGGAAGGATGTAGGTTTCAAGAGGGAACGGTTCATGTTTGTGAAGCTTGTGCCGGGCCCATTCCTCCATTAGCCTTGAAACTTTTTCTGCACTCCACAGACACCATGGGATGACACATGCCAGGTCCTGGCCTTTTTGGGGGCCCGTCTGCTATATTCGATACATTAAGTGCATTTCTAGTGTTTTTATGTTGGAAATTGAAGATCTGAACTGCGGCCACATGAAATCTTGGCCAGAAATGCATGGAAAATTCCTATATATGTTCTTTGGTCCATGCCTAGGCCTTGTGCAACCAATGGAGAGGCAGGCCCCGATACCGGGGGGCCAAGGCTAGGCCGCCGATATACGGTGTCTACATTTTTATTAACGAAGATTCATATGAAGCAGGAAATTCATGGGTAATGGCACATTGTCATCATATGGCTCTTGGAGGGTGTGGCAAAAATTTGACAGTGTTTCACAAAAGCGTTCATGGAGACTACATAGAAACTTGACCATCTCCCAGGAAGGATCTAGGTTTCGAGAGGGATCGGGTCAGGTTGGTGAAGCAGGTGCCGGGCCCATTCCTCCATTTGCCTTGAAACTTTTTTTGCACTCAAGAGAGACCATGGCATGACACATGCTAGGTCCTATCCTTTTTCAAGGCCCGTCTGCCATATTCGGGACATTAAGTGTACTTCTAGGGTTTGAATGCCAGAAATTCAAGAGCTAAATTGCAGCCACATGAAATCGTTGCCAGAAACAGGTGGAAAATTCTAATATGTGGTCTTTGGTCCATGCCTAGGCCTTGTGCAACCAATCGAGAGGGAGGCACCGACACCGGGGGGGACCAAGGCTAGGCCGCTGACATGCGGGTTTCTGCCGTTTTAATTCACGAAAACTCATACGAAGCCAGAAATTCACGGGACCTGGATAGGTGAGATCATATGGCCCCTGGAGTGTGTGGTAAAAATTGGAGAGTGTTTCACAAAAGCCTTCACAGACACTGCATAGAAACAGGACCATCTCCTAGGAAGGATCTTGGTTTGGAGAGGGAACGGGTCAGGTTTGTGAAGCCGATGCCGGGCCCGTTCATCCGTTGCCCATGAAACTTTTTCTACACTCAACAGAGACCATGGCATGACACATGGCAGTTCCTGGCCATTTTTGGGGCCCGTCTGCTATATTCTGGACATTAAGTGCATTTCTAGTGTTAAGCACAAGGAATAACGAAAGATAACCAAAGAAAGAAAAAAGTAATAAAGAAAAAAGTAATAATGAAATTTCTAAACCTAGCCCGCCGCACCACCGCCGCTGCACCCTGCCTAACAGCTGCCGCTGCACCCCGCCTCCACCCGACCGCCGCCGCACCCCACCTACACCTGACCGCCGCTGCACCCCGCCTCCACCCCACCTAGCCCGCCAGACAGCTGCCACTACACCGCGCCTCCACCACATGGCTGCCACACCCTACCTCCACCCCACCTCTACCCCCGCCGTGGGGTCTCCGGCTGTGAGCTTGTCTGCCGCCGCTGCGAGCTACTCCGGCCGTGAGGCAACTGGTCCGCCGTCGCCTCTCCGATTAGGCCCCCTCCGGCCCCGATCTGAGCGCTCCTCGCCGCCCCCCAGCCCAACACCCCCCGCTGGCGCTGCCACCACTCCTCTACCATCTAAGGTGCACTCCACCACTTTTTTTTATGCAAATTGGTTAAAAATTGCTATGTGCCATATAGATGAATTGCTATGCAATTTGCTATTTTGTAAATTCATATAGATGAATTGCTATGTGTTGATTCATATAGATGGTTTGGATAAGGAAATTGGAAATTTTTTTTTGCGTATAGATGTAAATTGCTATTTTGTAAATTCATATAGAAAAAAACTTTGGAATGAATTTAGAAAAAAAATTGCAATAATTTTTTTGGTTATATGGTTATGTGGCATGCTAGGTTATATGGTTAAGAAAAATTTGGAAGAAAGATTGAGCTGCCATGGCTACCCATTTTTGCTGCGGAGGCAACTCTTTTTTGCTACCATGACAACTTTATAGGGGCTAGGGGTTAGGGGTTTAGGGGTTAGGTGTTTTGGGGTTTAGGGGCTAGGGGTTAGGTGTTTTGGGGTTTAGGGGCTAGGGGTTAGGTGTGCTTGGTTGCCTTGACGTCGAAGGCCACCCTAAAACCTAGATTTGCTATTTAAATTACTATGTGCCACCAATATTTGAAATATTGTTTATTTTATTTATGCAGCAACCGGCATCGGCACACTGCTGGGAAAAGGCTTATAGGTGGGGTCACATTAGTGGTGGATGAAGACTGGCACCCACCACTGCTATTTTGGCAAAGTACCAGTGGCGGGCGAAAAATGCAGCCGACCATTGCTATACAGACAGCAGTAGCGGGCGCAAATGTCCACCGACCACTCATAAGTTTTTACAAAATTAGCCATGGGACAAAATCAACAGTGGTGGGCAGCTAACTATAGCCCGCCACTGGTATGTGACATACCAGTGGCGGGCAGAAAGTTTGCCTGAGATAGCAATATTTCACTGACCCGTGTCAATTTTTTCCAAAATTTCCAAAACTTAGCAGTGGCGGGCTACCACGGGCGCCCGCCACAGCAATATTTCGCTAACCCGCGCCGAACATTTCCAAAATTTCCAAAACTTAGCAATGGCGGCCTACCTCGGGCGCCCGCCACAGATCTAGTAAGGAAAATGCTTGAAAAAAAATCATATTTATTAAATCCATAATAGACTAAAATTTGAGCATGGCACTTTGAATGGTGTTTATTAAACATAGAAAAAGATTGAAGCAGAAATGATGTAAAAAAATTGAGTTCTACGTGGAAGGCGACGGTTTTTTGTTCGAAATCCTGATACTTCACGGGAGAGTGTTCAGTTTCTAGGGTTTTACTGCTAGAAATTCAAGATGTGAATTACGGCCAGATGAAATCATGGCTAGAAATGGGTGCAAAATTCCTATATGTGGTCTTTCGTCCATGCCTAGGCCTTGTGCAAACAAAGGAGAGGGAGGCCCCGACACTGGGGGGCCAAGGCTAGGCTGCCCACAAGTGGGTTTATGACATTTTAATTCACGGAAATTCATATGAAGCCAGAAATTCATGGGACCTGGCATGGTCACATTAGGGGTTGTGTTAAAAATTGGAGAGTGTTCTGCAAAAGCCATCACGGAGACTGCGTAGAACGGGACCATCTCCAAGGAAGGATCTAGGTTTCGAGAGGGAATGGGTCAGGTTTGTGAAGCAGGTGCCAGACCCATTCCTCCGTTGGCCTTGAAATTTTACTGCACTCAACAGAGACCATGGCATGACACATGCCAGGTCTTGGCCTTTTTCGGGGCCCGTCTGCTATATTTGGGACATTAAGTGCATTTCTAGGGTTTTAATGCCGGAAATTCAAGATATGAACTGCGGTCACATGAAATAATGGCTAGAAATGGGTTCAAATGTCCTATTAGTGGTCTGTGGTCCATGCCTTGGCCTTGTGCAACCAAAGGGGAGGGAGGCCCCAGCACCGGGGGCCAAGGCTAGGCCGCCGACATGCGGGTTTCAACCGTTTCTTCGGATAGAACTTATTTTTCTGCAAATTTTGATATATTATTTGTATTTTTCTGAATTAGAATGATTTAGTTATGATTTTTCTAGCCGGCCGCAGCCTGCCGCAACCCCTTTAGTCCCGGTTGGTATCTCCAACCGGGACTAATGGTCTAACCTTTAGTCCCGGTTGGAGACACCAACCGGGACTAAAGCATCAACCCCTTTAGTCCCGGTTGGTGTCTCCAACCGGGACTAAAGGTCCCATTTGAACCGGGACTGATGCCTGCCGAGCCCCGACCGGCGCCCTAGCCGCTCGAAGCGGGACTAATGCTCACATTAGTCTCGGTTCATAATGCAACAAGGACTAATGTGTATATGGAGCTTGGACCAAAGCCCTGTTTTCTACTAGTGTAGGCCTCGTGCAAACAAAGGAGAGGGAGGCCCCGACACCGGGGGGCCAAGGCTAGGCTGCCCACATGTGGCCCCTAGCAGGCATATGCCATTTTAATTCACGGAAATTCATATGAAGCCAGAAATTCACGGGACCTGGCATGGTGTCAACATATGGCCCCTAGAGGGTGTGGTATAAATTGGAGAATGTTCTACAAAAGCCTTGACTTAGACTGCGTAGAAACTGGACCATCTCCGAGGAAGGATCTAGGTTTCGAGAGGGAATGGGTCAGGTTTGGGAAGCAGGTGCCGGGCCCGTTCCTCCATTGGCCTTGAAATTTTAGTGCACTCAGCAAAGACCATGGCATGACACATGCCAGGTCCTAGCCTTTTTCGGGGCCTGTCCGCTATATTTGGGATATTAACTGCTTTTCTAGGGTTTTAATGCCAGAAATTTAAGAACTGAACCATGGTCACGTGAAATAAAGGCTAGAAATGGGTGCAAATGTCCAATCTATGGTATGTGGTTCATGCCTAGGCCTCCTATAGCCAAAGGGAGGGAGGCCCCGGCACCGGGTGACCAAGGCTTGGCCGCCGACATGCGGGTTTCTACCTTTTTAATTCTCAGAAATTCATGTGAAGCCGTAAATTCATGGACTTGGCATGGCAACATCATATGGCCCTGGAGGTTGTTGTTAAAAGTAGAGAGTGTTTCGCAAAAGCCTTCATAGAGACTACGTTGAAATGGGACCATCTCCGAGGAAGGATCTAGGTTTCGAGAGGGAACGGGTCAGGTTTGTGAAGCAAGTGCCGGGCCCGTTCCTCTGTTAGCCTTGAAATTTTTTATGCACTCAATAGAGACCATGGCTTGATAGATGCCAAGTCCTGGCCTTTTTTGCGGCCTATCTGCTATATTCGGGACATTAACTGCATTTCCAGAGTTTTAATGCCGGAAATTCAAGATCTGAACTACGGTCACATGAAATCATGGCCAGTAATGGGTGCAAATGTCCTATATGTGTTCTTTGGTCCATGCCTAGGCCTTCTGTAACCAAAAGAGAGGGAGGCTACCGACATGCGGGTTTCTACCGTTTTAATTCACGGAAATTCATACGAAGCCAAAAATACATGGGACCTGGCATGGTGTAATGATATGGCCCCTGGAGGGTGTGGTGAAACTTTGAGAGTGTTTCGTCAAAGCCTTCATGGAGACTGTGAAGAAACTGGACCATATCCTAGGAGGGATCTACGTTGCGGGAGGGAACGGGTCAGGTTTGTGAAGCAGGTGCAGGGCCCATTTCTCCATTGGCAATGAAACTATTTCTACACTCAACAAAGACCATGGCATGACACATGCCAGGTCCTGGCCTTTTTCGTGGCCGGTGCTATATTCGGGACATTTAGTGCATTTCTTGGGTTTTAATGCTAGAAATTCAAGATCTGAACTGCAGCCTCATGAAATCATTCCCAGAAATGAGTGCCAAATTACTATTTGTGGTCTTTGGTTCATGCCTAGTACTTGTGAAACCAAAGGAGTGGGAGGCCCCAAGGCCAAGGGGCCATGGCTAGGCCGCCGACATGCGGGTTGCATCAGTTTTAATTCATCGAAATTCATACGAAGTCGGAAATTCACGGAACCTCACACGGTGCCATCATATGGCCGCTGGAGGGCGTGTTAAAAATTTGAGAGTCTTTCGCAAAATCCTTCAAAGAGACTGCGTAGAAACGGGACCTTCTCCCAGGAAGGATCTAGGTTTCGAGCGGACGGGACAGGTTTGTGAAGCAGGTGCCGGGCCCATTCCTCCGTTGTCCATAAAAATTTTCTGCACTCAGTAGAGACCATGGCATGATACATGCGAGGTCCTGGCCTTTTTTGGGGCCCGTCTACCATATTTGGGACATTAAGTGCATTTTTAGGGTTTTAATGCTGGAAATTCAAGATCTGAACTGCGGTCACACGAAATCATGGGAAGAAATGGGTGCAAATGCCTTATTTGTGGTCTTTGGTCCATGCCTAGACCTTGTGCAACAAAAGGAGAGGGAGGCCCCGAAACCGGGGGGCCAAGGCTAGGCCGCCGACATGCGGGTTTTTGATGTTTTTACTCACGAAAATTCATATGAAGATGGAAATTCACGGGACCTGGCATGGTGTCATCATATGGCCCCTGGAAGGTCTGGTAAAAATTTGAGAGTGTTTCACAAAAGTCTTCATGAAGACTGCATAGAAACATCTAGGTTTCGAGAGGGAACGGGTCAGGTTTGTGAAGCAGGTGACGGGCCGGTTCCGCCGTTGGCCTTGAAACTTTCTCTATATTTAACAGAGACCATGGCATCACATATGCCAGGTCCCGGTCTTTTTCAGTGTCCATCTGCTATATTCGGGACATTAAGTGCATTTCTAGGGTTTTAATGCCAGAAATTCAATATCTGAACTACGACCACATGAAATCATGGCCAAGAATGGATACCAAAATTCCTATCTGTGGTTTTGGTTCACTGAAATTCATGCGAAGTCGGAAATTCATGGGACCTGGCATGGTGTCATCGTATGCCCCCTAGAGGGTGTGGTATAAATTCACGGTAAATTTTTTAGAGTGTTTCGCAAAAGCCTTCACCGAGATTACGTAGAAACAGGACAATCTCCTAGGAAGGATGTAGGTTCCAAGAGGGAACGGTTCATGGTTGTGAAGCATGTGCCGGGCCCATTCCTCCATTAGCCTTGAAGCTTTTTTTGCACTCCACAGACACCATGGGATGACACATGCCAGGTCCTGGCCTTTTTGTGGGCCCGTCTGCTATATTCGAGACATTAAGTGCATTTCTAGTGTTTTAATGTTGGAAATTGAAGATCTGAACTGCGGCCAGATGAAATCTTAGCAAGAAATGCGTGGAAAATTCCTATATATGTTCTTTGGTCCATGCCTAGGCCTTGTGCAACCAATGGAGAGGGAGGTCCCGACACCGGGGGGCCAAGGCTAGGCCGCCGATATACGGTGTCTACATATTTATTAACGAAGATTCATATGAAGCAGGAAATTCATGGGTAATGGCACATTGTCATCATATGGCTCATGGAGGGTGTGGCAAAAATTTGACAGTGTTTCACAAAAGCGTTCATGAAGACTACATAGAAACGGGACCATCTCCCAGGAAGGATCTAGGTTTCGAGAGGGATCGGGTCAGGTTGGTGAAGCAGGTGCCGGGCCCATTCCTCCATTTGCCTTGAAACTTTTTTTGCACTCAAGAGAGACCATGGCATGACACATGCTAGGTCCTATCCTTTTTCAAGGCCCGTCTGCCATATTCGGGACATTAAGTGTACTTCTAGGGTTTTAATGCCAGAAATTCAAGAGCTAAACTTCAGCCACATGAAATCATTGCCAGAAACAGGTGGAAAATTCTGATATGTGGTCTTTGGTCCATGCCTAGGCCTTGTGCAACCAATCCAGAGGGAGGCACCGACACCGGGGGGGCCAAGACTAGGCCGCTGACATGCGGGTTTCTGCCGTTTTAATTCACGAAAAGTCATACGAAGCCAGAAATTCACGGGACCTAGAACGGTGTGATCATATGGCCCCTGGAGTGTGTGGTAAAAGTTGGAGAATGTTTCGCAAAAGCCTACACAGACACTGCATAGAAACAGGACCATCTCCTAGGAAGGATCTTGGTTTGGAGAGGGAACGGGTCAGGTTTGTGAAGCCGATGCCGGGCCCATTCCTCCATTGCCCATGAAACTTTTTCTACACTCAACAGAGACCATGGCATGACACATGATAGTTCCTGGCCTTTTTTGGGGCCCGTCTGCTATATTCTGGACATTAAGTGCATTTCTAGTGTTAAGCACAAGGAATAACGAAAGATAACCAAAGAAAGAAAAAAGTAATAATGAAATTTCTAAACCTAGCCCGCCGGACCACCGCCGCTGCACCCTGCCTAACAGCTGCCGCTGCACCCCGCCTCCACCCGACCGTCGCCGCACCCCACCTCCACCTGACCTCCGCTGCACCCCGCCTCAACCCCACCTAGCCCGCCAGACAGCCGCCACTACACCGCGCCTCCATCCCATGGCTGTCGCACCCTATCTCCACCCCACCTCTGCCCCCGCCGTGGGGTCTCTGGCTGTGAGCTTGTCTGCCGCCGCTGCGAGCTACTCCGGCCGTGAGGCAACTGGTCCGCCATCGCCTCTCCGATTAGGCCCCCTCCGGCCCCGATCTAAGCGCTCCTCGCCGGCCCCCAGCCCAACACCCCCCGCCGGCGCCGCCACCACTCCTCTACCATCTAAGGTACACTCCACCACTTTTTTTCTATGCAAATTGGTTAAAAATTGCTATGTGCCATATAGATGAATTGCTATACAATTTGCTATTTTGTAAATTCATATAGATGAATTGCTATGTGTTGATTCATATAGATGGTTTGGATATGGAAATTGGAAAAAAAATGTTTGCATATAGATGTAAATTGCTATTTTGTAAATTCATATAGAAAAAAACTTTGGAATGAATTTGGAAAAAAAATTGCAATAAATTTTTTGGTTATATGGTTATGTGGCATGCTAGGTTATATTGTTATGTCGTTAAGAAAAATTTGGATGAAAAATTGAGCTGCCATGGCTTCCCATTTTTGCTGCGGTGGCAGCTCTTTTTTGCTACCATGACAACTTTATAGGGGCTAGGGGTTTAGGGGTTAGGTGTTTTGGGGTTTAGGGGCTAGGGGTTTGGTGTGCTTGGTTGCCTTGACGTCGAAGGCGACCCTAAAACCTAGATTTGCTATTTAAATTACTATGTGCCACCAATATTTGAAATATTTTTTATGTTATTTATGCAGCAACCGGCATTGGCACACAGCTGGGAAAAGGCTTATAGGTGGGGTCACATTAGTGGTGGACGAATACTGGCACCCACCACTGTTATTTTGGCAAAGTACCAGTGGCGGGTGAAAAATGCAGCCGGCCACTGCTATACAGACAGCAGTAGCGGGCGCAAATATCCACCCGCCACTCATAAGTTTTTACAAAATTAGCCATGGGACAAAATCAGCAGTGGCGGGCAGCTAACTATAGCCCGCCACTGGTATGTGACATACCAGTGGCGGGCAGAAAGTTTGCCTGAGATAGCAATATTTCGCGGTCCCGCGCCAATTTTTTCCAAAATTTCCAAAACTTAGCAGTGGCGGGCTACCACGGGTGCCCGCCACAGCAATATTTCGCTAACCCGTGCCGAACATTTCCAAAATTTCCAAAACTTAGCAATGGCGGCCTACCTCGGGCGCCCGCCACAGATATAGTAAGGAAAATGCTTGAAAAAAAATCATATTTATTAAATCCAGAATAGTCTAAAATTTGAGCATGGCACTTTGAATGGTGTGTATTAAACATAGATAAAGTTTGAAGCGGAAATGATGTAAAAAAATTGAGTTCTACGTCGAAGGCGGCGGTTTTTTGTTCGAAATC
The DNA here is from genome assembly GCA_039707655.1 of Elymus sibiricus. Taxonomy (NCBI): domain Eukaryota; kingdom Viridiplantae; phylum Streptophyta; class Magnoliopsida; order Poales; family Poaceae; genus Elymus; species Elymus sibiricus. Next base: position 372,136,812 of record CM077664.1, on the reverse strand, counting down.
CTAATACTTCGCGGGACAGTGTTCAGTTTCTAGGGTTTTACTGCTAGAAATTCAAGATGTGAACTACGGCCAGATGAAATCATGGCTAGAAATGGGTGCAAAATTCCTATATGTGGTCTTTCATCCATGCCTAGGCCTTGTGCAAACAAAGGAGAGGGAGGCCCTGACACTGGGGGGCCAAGGCTAGGCTGCCCACAAGTGGGTTTATGACATTTTAATTCACGGAAATTCATATGAAGCCGGAAATTCATGGGATCTAGCATGGTGTCATCATATGGCCCCTAGGGGTTGTGTTAAAAATTGGAGAGTGTTCTGCAAAAGCCTTCACGGAGACTGCGTAGAACGGGACCATCTCCAAGGAAGGATCTAGGTTTCGAGAGGGAATGGGTCAGGTTTGTGAAGCAGGTGCCAGGCCCATTCCTCCATTGGCCTTGAAATTTTACTGCACTGAACAGAGACCATGGCATGACACATGCCAGGTCTTGGCCTTTTTCGGGGCCCGTCTGCTATATTTGGGACATTAAGTGCATTTCTAGGGTTTTAATGCCAGAAATTCAAGATATGAACTGCGGTAACATGAAATAATGGCCAGAAATGGGTTCAAATGTCCTATCAGTGGTCTGTGGTCCATGCCTTGGCCTTGTGCAACCAAAGGGGAGGGAGGCCCCAGCACCGGGGGCCAAAGCTAGGCCGCCGACATGCGGGTTTCAACCGTTTCTTCGGATAGAACTTATTTTTCTGCAAATTTTGATATATTATTTGTATTTTTCTGAATTAGAATGATTTAGTTATGATTTTTCTAGCCGGCCGCAGCCTGCCGCAACCCCTTTAGTCCCGGTTGGTATCTCCAACCGGGACTAAAGGTCTAACCTTTAGTCCCGGTTGGAGACACCAACCGGGACTAAAGCCTCAACCCCTTTAGTCCTGGTTGGTGTCTCCAACCGGGACTAAAGGGTCCGATACCATTTAGTCCTTGTTGGAGACACCAACCGGGACTAAAGGGTATCGGCCCCTTTAGTGCCGGTTGGAGATACCAACCGGGACTAAAGATCCCATTTGAACCGGGACTGATGCCTTCCGAGCCCCGACCGGCGCCCTAGCCGCTCGAACCTGGACTAATGCTCACATTAGTACCGGTTCATAATGCAACCGGGACTAATGTGTATATGTAGCTTGGACCAAAGCCCTGTTTTCTACTAGTGTAGGCCTCGTGCAAACAAAGGAGAGGGAGGCCCCGACACCGGGGGGCCAAGGCTAGGCTGCCCACATGTGGCCCCTAGCAGGTATATGCCATTTTAATTCACGGAAATTCTTATGAAGCCAGAAATTCACGGGACCTGGCATGGTGTCAACATATGGCCCCTAGAGGGTGTGGTATATATTGGAGAATGTTCTGCAAAAGCCTTGACTTAGACTGTGTAGAAACTGGACCATCTCCGACCAAGGATCTAGGTTTCGAGAGGGAATAGGTCAGGTTTGGGAAGCAGGTGCAGGGCCCGTTCCTCCATTGGCCTTGAAATTTTAGTGCACTCAGCAAAGACCATGGCATGACACATGCCAGGTCCTAGCCTTTTTGGGGCCTGTCCGCTATATTTGGGATATTAACTGCTTTTCTTGGGTTTTAATGCCAGAAATTCAAGATCTGAACTATGGTCACGGGAAATAAAGGCTAGAAATGGGTGCAAATGTCCAATCTATGGTATGTGGTTCATGCCTAGGCCTCCTGCAGCCAAGGGTCAGGTTTGTGAAGCAAGTGCCGGGCCCGTTCCTCTGTTAGCCTTGAAATTTTTTATGCACTCAATAGAGACCATGGCTTCATAGATGCCAAGTCCTGGCCTTTTTTGCGGCCTATCTGCTATATTCGGGACATTAACTGCATTTCTAGAGTTTTAATGCCGGCAATTCAAGATCTGAACTACGGTCACATGAAATCATGGCCAGTAATGGGTGCAAATGTCCTATATGTGTTCTTTGGTCCATGCCTAGGCCTTCTGTAACCAAAAGAGAGGGAGGCTACCGACATGCGGGTTTCTACCATTTTAATTCACGGAAATTCATACGAAGCCAAAAATACATGGGACCTGGCATGGTGTAATGATATGGCCCCTGGAGGGTGTGGTGAAACTTTGAGAGTGTTTCGCCAAAGCCTTCATGGAGACTGCGAAGAAACTGGACCATATCCCAGGAGGGATCTACGTTGCGGGAGGGAACGGGTCAGGTTTGTGAAGCAGGTGCCGGGCCCATTTCTCCATTGGCAATGAAACTATTTCTACACTCAACAAAGACCCTGGCATGACACATGCCAGGTCCTGGCCTTTTTCGGGGCCGGTGCTATATTCAGGAGATTTAGTGCATTTCTTGGGTTTTAATGCTAGAAATTCAAGATCTGAACTGCAGCCTCATGAAATCATTGCCAGAAATGAGTGCCAAATTACTATTTGTGGTCTTTGGTTCATGCCTAGTACTTGTGAAACCAAAGGAGTGGGAGGCCCCAAGGCCAGGGGGCCAAGGCTAGGCCGCCGACATGCGGGTTGCATCAGTTTAATTCCTGGAAATTCATACGAAGTCGGAAATTCACGGAACCTCGCACGGTGTCATCATATGGCCACTGGAGGGCCTGTTAAAAATTTGAGAGTCTTTCGCAAAATCCTTCAAAGAGACTGCGTAGAAACGAGACCTTCTCCCAGGAAGGATCTGGCATGGTGTCATCATATGGCCACTGGAAGGTGTGGTAAAAATTTGAGAGTGTTTCACAAAAGTCTTCATGAAGACTGCATAGAAACAGGACCATCTCCCAGGAAGGATCTAGGTTTCGTGAGGGAACGGGTCAGGTTTGTGAAGCAGGTAACGGGTCGGTTCCGCCTTTGGCCTTGAAACTTTCTCTATATTTAACAGAGACCATGGCATCACATATGCCAGGTCCCGATCTTTTTCTGTGTCCATCTGCTATATTTTGGACATTAAGTGCATTTCTAGGGTTTTAATGCCAGAAATTCAATATCTGAACTACGACCACATTAAATCATGGCCAACAATGGATGCAAAATTCCTATCTGTGGTTTTTGTCCATGCCTAGGTCATGTGCATCCAAAGGAGAGGGAGGCCCCAACTCTAGGGGGCCAAGGATAGGCCGCCGACATGCTGGTTGCTTCCGTTATAATTCACAAAAATTCATGGGACCTCGCACGGTGTCATGATATGGCCGCCGGAGGGTGTGGTAAAAATTTGAGGGTCTTTCATAAAAGCCTTCACAGATACTTCGTAGATATGGGAGCATCTCCTAGGAAGGATACATGTTTCAAGAGGGAATGAGTCTGGTTTGTGAAGCAGGTGCCGGGCCAGTTTCATGGCTATAAATGGGCAAATGTCCTATCTATCTTCTTTGGTCCATGCCTATGCCTTGTGCAACAAAAGGAGAGGGAGGCCCCGACACCGGCGGACCAAGGCTAGGCTGCCGACATGCGAGTTTCTGCTGTTTAAATTCACGAAATTCCTACGAAGCTGGAAATTCATGGGACCTGGCACGGTGTCATCATATGGCCCCTGGAGGGTGTGGTAAAAATTTCAGAGTGTTTTATAAAAGCCTTCTCGGAGACTACAAAGAAACGGGACCATCTCCCAGGAAGGATCTAGGTTTTGAGATGGAACGGGTCAGGTTTGTGAAGCAGGTGACGGGCCTATTCCTCAGTTGTCCTTGAAATTTCTTCTGCACTCAACAAATACCATGGCATGACACATGCCCGGTGCTAGCCTATTTGGGGCCTGTCTGCTATATTCGGGACATTAAGTGCATTTCTAGGGTTCTTATGCTGGAAATTCAAGATCTGAACTATGGGCAGATAAAATCCTGGCCAATAATGAGTGCAAAATTCCTATCAGTGGTCTTTCATCCTTGCCTAGGCGTTCTGCAAACAAAGGCGAGGGAGGCCCCGCCACGAGGGTGCGAAGACGGCCACATGCGGGTTTCTGCCATTTTAATTCACAGAAATTCATACCAAGCCAGAAATTCATGGGTCCTGGCGTGGTGTCATCGTATGGGCTCTGGAGTGTGTGGTAAAAATTGGAGAGTATTTCGCAAAAGCCTTCATGGAGACAGCGTACAAAAGGGACCATCTCCCAGGAAGGATCTAGGTTTCGAGATGGAACAGGTCAGGTTTGTGAAGCAGGTGCCGGGCCCATTCCACCATTGGCCTTGAATTTTTTTTGCACTCAATAGAGACCATGGCATGACACATGCTAGGTCCTGGCCTTTTTCAGGGCCCGTCTACTATATTTGGGACATTAAGTGCATTTCTACTGTTTTAATGCCAGAAATTCAAGATCTGAACTACGGTCACATGAAATCATGGCCAGAAATGGGTGCAAATGTCCTATATGTGGTCTTTGGTCCATGCCTATGGCTTGTGCAACCAAATGAGAGGGCAGCCCCGACATGGGGAGCTAAGGCTAGGCCGCCAACATGCGCGTTGCTTCCGTTTTAATTGACGGAAATTCATACGAAGCCGAAATTCACGGGACCTGGCACGGTGTCACCATATGAACCCTAGAGGGTGCGCTAAAAATTTGAGTGTGTTTCTCAAAGATCCTTCATGGAGACTGGTTATGAATGGGACCATCTCCCAGGAAGGATCAAGGTTTCGTGAGGGAACGGGTCAGGTTTGTGAAGCAGGTGTCGGTCCCGTTCCTCCGTTGTCCACGAAACTTTTTTTGCACTCAACAGAGACCATGGCATGACACATGCCAGGTCCTGGCCTTTTTTGGGCTCATCTGCTATATTCGGCACAATAAGTGCATTTCTAGGGATTTAATGCAAGAAATTCAAGATCTGAACTGCGGTCACATGAAATCTTGGCCAGAAATGTGTGCAGATGACCTATCTGTGGTCTTTGGTCCATGGCTAAGCCTTGTGCATTAAATCCAGAATAGTCTAAAATTTGAGCATGGCACTTTGAATGGTGTGTATTAAACATAGAAAAAGTTTGAAGCGGAAATGATGTAAACAAATTGAGTTCTACGTGCAAGACGGCGGTTTTTTGTTCGAAATCCTGATACTTCGCGGGTTAGCCTTGAAATTTTTTATGCACTCAATAGAGACCATGGCTTGATAGATGCCAAGTCCTGGCCTTTTTTGCAGCTTATCTGCTATATTCGGGACATTAACTGCATTTCCAGAGTTTTAATGCCGGAAATTCAAGATCTGAACTACGGTCACATGAAATCATGGCCAGTAATGGGTGCAAATGTCCTATATGTGTTCTTTGGTCCATGCCTAGGCCTCCTGTAACCAGAAGAGAGGGAGGCTGCCGACATGCGGGTTTCTGCCGTTTTAATTCACGGAAATTCATACGAAGCCAAAAATACATGGGACCTGGCATGGTGTAATGATATGGCCCCTGGAGGGTGTGGTGAAACTTTGAGAGTGTTTCGCCAAAGCCTTCATGGAGACTGCGAAGAAACTTGACTATATCGCAGGAGGGATCTACGTTGCGGGAGGGAACGGGTCAGGTTTGTGAAGCAGGTGCCGGGCCCATTTCTCCATTGGCAATGAAACTATTTCTACACTCAACAAAGACCATGGCATGACACATGCCAGGTCCTGGCCTTTTTCGGGGCCGGTGCTATATTCGGGACATTTAGTGCATTTCTTGGGTTTTAAAGCAAGAAATTCAAGATCTGAACTGCAGCCTCATGAAGTCATTGCCAGAAATGAGTGCCAAATTACTATTTGTGGTCTTTGGTTCATGCCTAGTACTTGTGAAACCAAAGGAGTGGGAGGCCCCAAGGCCAGGGGGCCATGGCTAGGCCGCCGACATGCGGGTTGCATCAGTTTTAATTCACGGAAATTCATACGAAGTCGGAAATTCACGGAACCTCGCATGGTGTCATCATATGGCCGCTGGAGGGCGTGTTAAAAATTTGAGAGTCTTTCGCAAAATCCTTCAAAGAGACTGCGTAGAAACGGGACCTTCTCCCAGGAAGGATCTAGGTTTCGAGCGGACGGGCCAGGTTTGTGAAGCAGGTGCCGGGCCCTTTCCTCTGTTGTCCATAAAAGTTTTTCTGCACTCAGTAGAGACCATGGCATGACACATGCGAGGTCCTGGTCTTTTTTGGGGCCCGTCTACCATATTTGGGACATTAAGTGCATTTCTAGGGTTTTAATGCTGGAAATTCAAGATCTGAACTGCGGTCAGACGAAATATTGGGAAGAAATGGGTGCAAATGCCTTATTTGTGGTCTTTGGTCCATGCCTAGACCTTGTGCAACAAAAGGAGAGGGAGGCCCCGAAACCGGGGGGCCAAGGCTAGGCCGCCGACATGCGGGTTTTTGTTGTTTTTACTCACGAAAATTCATACGAAGATGGAAATTCACGGGACCTGGCATGGTGTCATCATGCCCCTGGAAGGTGTGGTAAAAATTTGAGAGTGTTTCACAAAAGTCTTCATGAAGACTGCATAGAAACAGGACCATCTCCTAGGAAGGATCTAGGTTTCGAGAGGGAACGGGTCAGGTTTGTGAAGCAGGTGACGGGCCGGTTCTGCCGTTGGCCTTGAAACTTTCTCTATATTTAACAGAGACCATGGCATCACATATGCCAGGTCCCGGTCTTTTTCAGTGTCCATCTGCTATATTCGGGACATTAAGTGCATTTCTAGGGTTTTAATGCCAGAAATTCAATATCTGAATTACGACCACATGAAATCATGGCCAACAATGGATGCAAAATTCCTATCTGTGGTTTTGGTCCATGCCTAGGTCATGTGCAACCAAAGGAGAGGGAGGCCCCAACTTTAGGGGGCCAAGGATAGGCCGCCGACATGCAGGTTGCTTCCGTTATAATTCACCAAAATTCATGGGACCTCGCACGGTGTCATGATATGGCCGTCGGAGGGTGTGGTAAAAATTTGAAGGTCTTTCACAAAAGCCTTCACAGATACTGCGTAGATACGGGAGCATCTCCTAGGAAGGATACATGTTTCAAGAGGGAATGAGTCTGGTTTGTGAAGCAGGTGTCGGGCCCGTTCCTCCATTGGCCATGAAACTTTTTCTGCACTCAACAGAGACCATGGCATGACACATGCCAGGTCCTAACCTTTTTTGTCGCCCGTCTACTATATTCGGGACATTAAGTGCATTTCAAGGGTTTTAATACTGGCAATTCAAGATCTGAACTACGGTCACATGAAATCATGGCTATAAATGGGCAAATGTCCTATCTATCTTCTTTGGTCCATGCATATGCCTTGTGCAACGAAAGGAGAGGGAGGCCCCGACACCGGCGGGCCAAGGCTAGGCCGCCGACATGCGAGTTTCTGCCGTTTTAATTCACGAAATTCATACAAAGCTGGAAATTCATGGGACCTGGCACAGTGTCATCATATGGCCCCTGGAGGGTGTGGTAAAAATTTGAGAGTGTTTTATAAAACCCTTCTCGGAGACTACAAAGAAACGGGACCATGTCCCAGGAAGGATCTAGGTTTTGAGATGGAACGGGTCAGGTTTGTGAAGCAGGTGATGGGCCTATTCCTCCGTTGTCCTTGAAACTTCTTCTGCACTCAACAAAGACCATGGCATGACACATGCCTTGTGCTAGCCTATTTGGGGCCTGTCTAGTATATTCGGGACATTAAGTGCATTTCTAGGGTTCTTATGCTGGAAATTCAAGATCTGAACTATGGGCAGATAAAATCCTGGCCAAAAATGAGGGCAAAATTCCTATCAGTGGTCTTTCATCCTTGCCTAGGCCTTCTGCAAACAAAGGCGAGGGGGGCCCCGACACCAGGGCGAGAAGGCGGCCACATGCGGGTTTCTGCCATTTTAATTCACAGAATTCATACCTAGCCAGAAATTCACGGGACCTAGCGTGGTGTCATCGTATGGCCTCTGGAGGGTGTGGTAAAAATTGGAGAGTATTTCACAAAAGCCTTCATGGAGACTGCGTACAAAAGGGACCATCTCCCAGGAAGGATCTAGGTTTCGAGATGGAACAGGTCAGGTTTGTGAAGCAGGTGCCGGGCCCATTCCTCCATTGGCCTTGAAATTTTTTTGCACTCAATAGAGACCATGGCATGACACATGCCAGGTCCTGGCCTTTTTCAGGGCCCGTTTACTATATTTGGGACATTAAGTGCATTTCTACGATTTTAATGCCAGAAATTCAAGATCTGAACTATGGTCACATGAAATCATGGCCAGAAATGGGTGCAAATGTCCTATATGTGGTCTTTGGTCCATGCCTATGGCTTGTGCAACCAAATGAGAGGGCAGCCCCGACACGGGGGGCTAAGGCTAGGCCGCCAACATGCGGGTTGCTTCCGTTTTAATTGACGGAAATTCATACGAAGCCGAAATTCACGGGACCTGGCACGGTGTCACCATATGACCCTAGAGGGTGCGCTAAAAATTTGAGTGTGTTTCTCAAAGATCCTTCATGGAGACTGGTTATGAATGGGACCATCTCCCAGGAAGGATCAAGGTTTCGTGAGGGAACGGGTCAGGTTTGTGAAGCAGGCGCCGGTCCCGTTCCTCCGTTGTCCATGAAACTTTTTTGCACTCAACAGAGACCATGGCATGACACATGCCAGGTCCTGGCCTTTTTTGGGCTCATCTGCTATATTCGGGACATTAAGTGCATTTCTACGGATTTAATACAAGAAATTCAAGATCTGAACTGCGGTCACATGAAATCTTGGCCAGAAATGTGTGCAGATGACCTATCTGTGGTCTTTGGTCCATGGCTAAGCCTTGTGCAACCAAAAGAGAGGGAGGGCCAGACACCAGGAGCCAAGGCTAGGATGCTGACATGCCGATTTCTTCTGTTCAAATTCACGGAAATTCATACGAAGCCTGAAATTCACGGTACCTGGCATGGTGTCTTCATATGGCCCAGGAGGGTCCGGTGAATTTTTTAGAGTGTTTTGCAAAAGCCTTCACGGAGACTGTGTAGAAACGGGACCATCTTCCGAGAAGCATCTAGGTTTCGAGAGGGACCATGGCATCACACATGCCAGGTCCTGCCCTTTTTCGGTGTCCGTTTGCTATATTCGGGACATTAAGTGCCTTTCTAGGGTTTTAATGCCGAAAATTCTAGAACTGAACTACGACCACATGAAATCATGGCCAGAAATGGGTGCAAAATTCCTATCTATGGTCTTTGATCCATGCCTAGCCCTTGTGCAACCAAAGGAGAGGGAAGCCCCGACACAAGGGGGCCAAGGCTAGGCCGCCAACATGCGGGTTTCTGCCGTTTTAATTCACTGAAATTCATGCGAAGTCAGAAATTCACGGGACCTGGCATGGCGTCATCATATGCCCCCTATAGGGTGTGGTATAAATTCACGGTAATTTTTTTAGAGTGTTTCGCAAAAGCCTTCACAGAGACTACGTAGAAGCAGGACCATTTCCTAGGAAGGATGTAGGTTTCAAGAGGGAACGGTTCTAGTTTGTGAAGCATGTGCCGGGCCCATTCCTCCATTAGCCTTGAAACTTTTTCTGCACTCCACAGACACCATGGCATGACACATGCCAGGTCCTGGCCTTTTTGGGGGCCCGTCTGCTATATTCGAGACATTAAGTGCATTTCTAGTGTTTTAATGTTGGAAATTGAAGATCTGAACTGCGGCCACATGAAATCTTGGCCAGAAATGCGTGGAAGGATCTTGGTTTGGAGAGGGGAACGGGTCAGGTTTGTGAAGCCGATGCCGGGCCCGTTCCTCCGTTGCCCATGAAACTTTTTCTACACTCAACAGAGACCATGGCATGACATGGCAGTTCCTGGCCTTTTTTGGGGCCCGTCTGCTATATTCTGGACATTAAGTGCATTTCTAGTGTTAAGCACAAGGAATAACGAAAGATAACCAAAGAAAGAAAAAGTAATAATGAAATTAGCCCGCCGGACCACCGCCGCTGCACCCTGCCTAACAGCTGCCGCTGCACCCCGCCTCTACCCGACCGCCGCCGCACCCCACCTCCACCTGACCGCCGCTGCACCCCGCCTCCACCCCACCTAGCCCGCCAGACAGCTGCCACTACACCGTGCCTCCACCACATGGCTGCCGCACCCTACCTCAACCCCACCTCTACCCCCGCCGTGGGGTCTCCGGCTGTGAGCTTGTCTGCCGCCGCTACGAGCTACTCCGGCCGTGAGGCAACTGGTCCGCCGTCGCCTCTCCGATTAGGCCCCCTCCGGCCCCGATCTGAGCGCTCCTCGCCGCCCCCCAGCCCAAGACCCCCCGCTAGCGCCGCCACCACTCCTCTACCATCTAAGGTGCACTCCACCACTTTTTTCTATGCAAATTGGTTAAAAAATTGCTATGTGCCATATAGATGAATTGCTATGCAATTTGCTATTTTGTAAATTCATATAGATGAATTGCTATGTGTTGATTCATATAGATGGTTTGGATATGGAAATTGGAAAAAAAATGTTTGCATATAGATGTAAATTTCTATTTTGTAAATACATATAGAAAAAAACTTTGGAATGAATTTGGAAAAAAAATTGCAATAAATTTTTTGGTTATATGGTTATGTGGCATGCTAGGTTATATTGTGTTGTGGTTAAGAAAAATTTGGAAGAAAAATTGAGCTGCCATGGCTACCCATTTTTGCTGCGGTGGCAGCTCTTTTTTGCTACCATGACAACTTTATAGGGGCTAGGGGTTAGGGGTTTAGGGGTTAGGTGTTTTGGGGTTTATTGGCTAGGGGTTAGGTGTTTTGGGGTTTAGGGGCTAGGGGTTAGGTGTGCTTGGTTGCCTTGACCTCGAAGGCGACCCTACAACCTAGATTTGCTATTTAAATTACTACGTGCCACCAATATTTGAAATATTGTTTATTTTATTTATGCAGCAACCGGCATCGGCACACTGCTGGGAAAAGGCTTATAGGTGGGGTCACATTAGTGGTGGACGAAGACTGGCACCCACCACTGCTATTTTGGCAAAGTACCAGTGGCGGGTGAAAAATGCAACCGGCCACTGCTATACAGACAGCAATAGTGGGCGCAAATTTCCACCTGCCACTCATAAGTTTTTACAAAATTAGCCATGGGACAAAATCAGCAGTGGCGGGCAGCTAACTATAGCCCGCCACTGGTATGTGACATACCAGTGGCGGGCAGAAAGTTTGCCTGAGATAGCAATATTTCGCTGACCCGCGCCAATTTTTTCCAAAATTTCCAAAACTTAGCAGTGGCGGGCTACCACGGGCGCCCACCACAGCAATATTTCGCTAACCCGCGCCGAACATTTCCAAAATTTCCAAAACTTAGCAATGGCGGCCTACCTCGGGCGCCCGCCACAGATGTAGTAAGGAAAATGCTTGAAAAAAATCATATTTATTAAATACAGAACAGTCTAAAATTTGAGCATGGCACTTTGAATGGTGTGTATTAAACATAGAAAAAGTTTGAAGCGGAAATGATTTTAAAAAATTGAGTTCTACGTGGAAGGCAGCGGTTTTTTGTTCGAAATCCTGATACTTCGCGGGAGAGTGTTCAGTTTCTAGAGTTTTACTGCTAGAAATTCAAGATGTGAACTACGGCCAGATGAAATCATGGATAGAAATGGGTGCAAAATTCCTATATGTGGTCTTTTGTCCATGCCTAGGCCGCGTGCAAACAAAGGAGAGGGAGGCCCCGACACGGAAATTCATATGAAGCCGGAAATTCATGGGACCTGGCATGGTGTCATGATATGGCCCCTAGGGGTTGTGTTAAAAATTGGAGAGTGTTCTGCAAAAGCCTTCACGGAGACTGCGTAGAACGGGACCATCTCCAAGGAAGGATCTAGGTTTCGAGAGGGAATGGGTCAGGTTTGTGAAGCAGGTGCCAGGCCCATTCCTTCGTTGGCCTTGAAATTTTACTACACTCAACAGAGACCATGGCATGACACATGCCAGGTCTTGGCCTTTTTCGGGGCCCGTCTGCTATATTTGGGACATTAAGTGCATTTCTAGGGTTTTAATGCCGGAAATTCAAGATATGAACTGCAGCCACATGAAATAATGGCCAGAAATGGGTTCAAATGTCCTATCAGTGGTCTGTGGTCCATGCCTTGGCCTTGTGCAACCAAAGGGGAGGGAGGCCCCAGCACCGGGGGCCAAGGCTAGGCCGCCGACATGCGGGTTTCAACCGTTTGAATTCTCGGAAATTCATGTGAAGCCAAAAATTCACGAGACTTGGCATGGCGTCATCATATGGCCCCTGAAGGGTGTCGTTAAAAATGGAGTGTTTCGCAAAAGTCTTCATGAAGACTGCATAGAAACAGGACCATCTCCTAGGAAGGATCTAGGTTTCGAGAGGGAACGGGTCAGGTTTGTGAAGCAGGGGACGGGCCGGTTCTGCCGTTGGCCTTGAAACTTTCTCTATATTTAACAGAGACCATGGCATCACATATGCCAGGTCCCGGTCTTTTTCAGTGTCCATCTGCTATATTCGGGACATTAAGTGCATTTCTAGGGTTTTAATGCCAGAAATTCAATATCCGAATTACGACCACATGAAATCATGGCCAACAATGGATGCAAAATTCCTATCTGTGGTTTTGGTCCATGCCTAGGTCATGTGCAACCAAAGGAGAGGGAGGCCCCAACTTTAGGGGGCCAAGGATAGGCCGCCGACATGCAGGTTGCTTCCGTTATAATTCACAAAAATTCATGGGACCTCGCACGGTGTCATGATATGGCCGTCGGAGGGTGTGGTAAAAATTTGAAGGTCTTTCACAAAAGCCTTCACAGATACTGCGTAGATACGGGAGCATCTCCTAGGAAGGATACATGTTTCAAGAGGGAATGAGTCTGGTTTGTGAAGCAGGTGCCGGGCCCGTTATTCCATTGGCCATGAAACTTTTTCTGCACTCAACAGAGACCATGGCATGACACATGCCAGGTCCTAACCTTTTTTGTCGCCCGTCTACTATATTCGGGACATTAAGTGCATTTCAAGGGTTTTAATACTGGCAATTCAAGATCTGAACTACGGTCACATGAAATCATGGCTATAAATGGGCAAATGTCCTATCTATCTTCTTTGGTCCATGCCTATGCCTTGTGCAACGAAAGGAGAGGGAGGCCCCGACACCGGCGGGCCAAGGCTAGGCCGCCGACATGCGAGTTTCTGCCGTTTTAATTCACGAAATTCATACAAAGCTGGAAATTCATGGGACCTGGCACAGTGTCATCATATGGCCCCTGGAGGGTGTGGTAAAAATTTGAGAGTGTTTTATAAAACCCTTCTCGGAGACTACAAAGAAACGGGACCATGTCCCAGGAAGGATCTAGGTTTTGAGATGGAACGGGTCAGGTTTGTGAAGCAGGTGATGGGCCTATTCCTCCGTTGTCCTTGAAACTTCTTCTGCACTCAACAAAGACCATGGCATGACACATGCCTTGTGCTAGCCTATTTGGCACCTGTCTGGTATATTCGGGACATTAAGTGCATTTCTAGGGTTCTTATGCTGGAAATTCAAGATCTGAACTATGGGCAGATAAAATCCTGGCCAAAAATGAGGGCAAAATTCCTATCAGTGGTCTTTCATCCTTGCCTAGGCCTTCTGCAAACAAAGGCGAGGGGGGCCCCGACACCAGGGCGCGAAGGCGGCCACATGCGGGTTTCTGCCATTTTAATTCACAGAATTCATACCTAGCCAGAAATTCACGGGACCTGGCGTGGTGTCATCGTATGGCCTCTGGAGGGTGTGGTAAAAATTGGAGAGTATTTCACAAAAGCCTTCATGGAGACTGCGTACAAAAGGGACCATCTCCCAGGAAGGATCTAGGTTTCGAGATGGAACAGGTCAGGTTTGTGAAGCAGGTGCCGGGCCCATTCCTCCATTGGCCTTGAAATTTTTTTGCACTCAATAGAGACCATGGCATGACACATGCCAGGTCCTGGCCTTTTTCAGGGCCCGTTTACTATATTTGGGACATTAAGTGCATTTCTACGATTTTAATGCCAGAAATTCAAGATCTGAACTATGGTCACATGAAATCATGGCCAGAAATGGGTGCAAATGTCCTATATGTGGTCTTTGGTCCATGCCTATGGCTTGTGCAACCAAATGAGAGGGCAGCCCCGACACGGGGGGCTAAGGCTAGGCCGCCAACATGCGGGTTGCTTCCGTTTTAATTGACGGAAATTCATACGAAGCCGAAATTCACGGGACCTGGCACGGTGCCACCATATGACCCTAGAGGGTGCGCTAAAAATTTGAGTGTGTTTCTCAAAGATCCTTCATGGAGACTGGTTATGAATGGGACCATCTCCCAGGAAGGATCAAGGTTTCGTGAGGGAACGGGTCAGGTTTGTGAAGCAGGCGCCGGTCCCGTTCCTCCGTTGTCCATGAAACTTTTTTGCACTCAACAGAGACCATGGCATGACACATGCCAGGTCCTGGCCTTTTTTGGGCTCATCTGCTATATTCGGGACATTAAGTGCATTTCTACGGATTTAATGCAAGAAATTCAAGATCTGAACTGCGGTCACATGAAATCTTGGCCAGAAATGTGTGCAGATGACCTATCTGTGGTCTTTGGTCCATGGCTAAGCCTTGTGCAACCAAAAGAGAGGGAGGGCCAGACACCAGGAGCCAAGGCTAGGATGCTGACATGCCGATTTCTTCTGTTCAAATTCACGGAAATTCATACGAAGCCTGAAATTCACGGTACCTGGCATGGTGTCTTCATATGGCCCAGGAGGGTCCGGTGAATTTTTTAGAGTGTTTTGCAAAAGCCTTCACGGAGACTGTGTAGAAACGGGACCATCTTCCGAGAAGCATCTAGGTTTCGAGAGGGACCATGGCATCACACATGCCAGGTCCTGCCCTTTTTCGGTGTCCGTTTGCTATATTCGGGACATTAAGTGCCTTTCTAGGGTTTTAATGCCGAAAATTCTAGAACTGAACTACGACCACATGAAATCATGGCCAGAAATGGGTGCAAAATTCCTATCTATGGTCTTTGGTCCATGCCTAGCCCTTGTGCAACCAAAGGAGAGGGAAGCCCCGACACAAGGGGGCCAAGGCTAGGCCGCCAATATGCGGGTTTCTGCCGTTTTAATTCACTGAAATTCATGCGAAGTCAGAAATTCACGGGACCTGGCATGGCGTCATCATATGCCCCCTATAGGGTGTGGTATAAATTCACGGTAAATTTTTTAGAGTGTTTCGCAAAAGCCTTCATAGAGACTACGTAGAAGCAGGACCATTTCCTAGGAAGGATGTAGGTTTCAAGAGGGAACGGTTCTAGTTTGTGAAGCATGTGCCGGGCCCATTCCTCCATTAGCCTTGAAACTTTTTCTGCACTCCACAGACACCATGGGATGACACATGCCAGTTCCTGGCATTTTTGGGGGCCCGTCTGCTATATTCGAGACATTAAGTGCATTTCTAGTGTTTTAATGTTGGAAATTGAAGATCTGAACTGCGGCCACATGAAATCTTGGCCAGAAATGCGTGGAAGGATCTTGGTTTGGAGAGGGAACGGGTCAGGTTTGTGAAGCCGATGCCGGGCCCGTTCCTCCGTTGCCCATGAAACTTTTTCTACACTCAACAGAGACCATGGCATGACATGGCAGTTCCTGGCCTTTTTTGGGGCCCGTCTGCTATATTCTGGACATGAAGTGCATTTCTAGTGTTAAGCACAAGGAATAACGAAAGATAACCAAAGAACGAAAAAGTAATAATGAAATTAGCCCGCCGGACCACCGCCGCTGCACCCTGCCTAACAGCTGCCGCTGCACCCCGCCTCCACCCGACCGCCGCCGCACCCCACCTCCGCCTGACCGCCGCTGCACCCCGCCTCCACCCCACCTAGCCCGCCAGACAGCTGCCACTACACCGTGCCTCCACCACATGGCTGCCGCACCCTACCTCAACCCCACCTCTACCCCCGCCGTGGGGTCTCCGGCTGTGAGCTTGTCTGCCGCCGCTGCGAGCTACTCCGGCCGTGAGGCAACTGGTCCGCCGTCGCCTCTCCGATTAGGCCCCCTCCGGCCCCGATCTGAGCGCTCCTCGCCGCCCCCCAGCCCAAGACCCCCCGCTAGCGCCGCCACCACTCCTCTACCATCTAAGGTGCACTCCACCACTTTTTTTCTATGCAAATTGGTTAAAAAATTGCTATGTGCCATATAGATGAATTGCTATGCAATTTGCTATTTTGTAAATTCATATAGATGAATTGCTATGTGTTGATTCATATAGATGGTTTGGATATGGAAATTGGAAAAAAAATGTTTGCATATAGATGTAAATTGCTATTTTGTAAATTCATATAGAAAAAAACTTTGGAATGAATTTGGAAAAAAAATTGCAATAAATTTTTTGGTTATATGGTTATGTGGCATGCTAGGTTATATTGTGTTGTGGTTAAGAAAAATTTGGAAGAAAAATTGAGCTGCCATGGCTACCCATTTTTGCTGCGGTGGCAGCTCTTTTTTGCTACCATGACAACTTTATAGGGGCTAGGGGTTAGGGGTTTAGGGGTTAGGTGTTTTGGGGTTTATTGGCTAGGGGTTAGGTGTTTTGGGGTTTAGGGGCTAGGGGTTAGGTGTGCTTGGTTGCCTTGACCTCGAAGGCGACCCTACAACCTAGATTTGCTATTTAAATTACTACGTGCCACCAATATTTGAAATATTGTTTATTTTATTTATGCAGGAACCGGCATCGGCACACTGCTGGGAAAAGGCTTATAGGTGGGGTCACATTAGTGGTGGACGAAGACTGGCACCCACCACTGCTATTTTGGCAAAGTACCAGTGGCGGGTGAAAAATGCAACCGGCCACTGCTATACAGACAGCAATAGTGGGCTCAAATTTCCACCCGCCACTCATAAGTTTTTACAAAATTAGCCATGGGACAAAATCAGCAGTGGCGGGCAGCTAACTATAGCCCGCCACTGGTATGTGACATACCAGTGGCGGGCAGAAAGTTTGCCTGAGATAGCAATATTTCGCTGACCCGCGCCAATTTTTTCCAAAATTTCCAAAACATAGCAGTGGCAGGCTACCACGGGCGCCCGCCACAGCAATATTTCGCTAACCCGCGCCGAACATTTCCAAAATTTCCAAAACTTAGCAATGGCGGCCTACCTCGGGCGCCCGCCACAGATGTAGTAAGGAAAATGCTTGAAAAAAATCATATTTATTAAATACAGAACAGTCTAAAATTTGAGCATGGCACTTTGAATGGTGTGTATTAAACATAGAAAAAGTTTGAAGCGGAAATGATTTTAAAAAATTGAGTTCTACGTGGAAGGCAGCGGTTTTTTGTTCGAAATCCTGATACTTCGCGGGAGAGTGTTCAGTTTCTAGAGTTTTACTGCTAGAAATTCAAGATGTGAACTACGGCCAGATGAAATCATGGCTAGAAATGGGTGCAAAATTCCTATATGTGGTCTTTTGTCCATGCCTAGGCCGCGTGCAAACAAAGGAGAGGGAGGCCCCGACACGGAAATTCATATGAAGCCGGAAATTCATGGGAACTGGCATGGTGTCATGATATGGCCCCTAGGGGTTGTGTTAAAAATTGGAGAGTGTTCTGCAAAAGCCTTCACGGAGACTGCGTAGAACGGGACCATCTCCAAGGAAGGATCTAGGTTTCGAGAGGGAATGGGTCAGGTTTGTGAAGCAGGTGCCAGGCCCATTCCTTTGTTGGCCTTGAAATTTTACTACACTCAACAGAGACCATGGCATGACACATGCCAGGTCTTGGCCTTTTTCGGGGCCCGTCTGCTATATTTGGGACATTAAGTGCATTTCTAGGGTTTTAATGCCTGAAATTCAAGATATGAACTGCAGTCACATGAAATAATGGCCAGAAATGGGTTCAAATGTCCTATCAGTGGTCTGTGGTCCATGCCTTGGCCTTGTGCAACCAAAGGGGAGGGAGGCCCCAGCACCGGGGGCCAAGGCTAGGCCGCCGACATGCGGGTTTCAACCGTTTGAATTCTCGGAAATTCATGTGAAGCCAAAAATTCACGAGACTTGGCATGGCGTCATCATATGGCCCCTGAAGGGTGTCGTTAAAAATGGAGTGTTTCGCAAAAGCCTTCATAGAGACGACGTAGAAACGGTACCATCTCCTAGGAAGGATCTTGGTTTTTAGACGGAACGGGTCAGGTTTGTGAAGCAGGTGCCGGGACATGCTAGCTCCTAGCCTATTTGGCGCACGTCTTCTATATTCGGGACATTAATTGTATTTCTAATGTTTTACTGCAAGTAATTCAAGATCTGAACTACGGCCAGATGAAATCACGGGAAGAAATGGGTGCAAAATTCCTATCTGTGGCCTTTCGTCCATGCCTAGGCCTTCTGCAAACAAAGGAGAGGGATGCCTAGACACCGGGGGGCCAAGGATAGGCTGCCCACAAGCGGGTTTAAGCTATTTTAATTCATGGAACTTCATAACAAGCCAGAAATTCTTGGGACCTGGCCTGGTGTCATCATATGGCCACAGGAGGGTGTGGTAAAAATTGGAGAGTGTTTTGCAAAAGCCTTCATGGAGAATGTGTAGAAACGGGACCATCTTGGAGGAAGGATCTAGGTTTCGAGAGGGAACGTTTCAGGTTTGTGAAGTAGGTGCCGGGCCCATTCCTCCGTTGGCCTTGAAATTTTACTGCACTCAACAGAGACCATGGCATGCCACATGCCAGGTCCTGGCCTTTTTCGGGGCCCGTCTGCTATATTCGGGACATTAAGTGTATTTCTAGGGTTTTACTGCTAGAAATTAAAGATATGAACTACGACCAGATGAAATCTTGGCCAGAAATGGGTGCAAAATTCCTATCTGTGGCCTTTCGTCCATGCTTAGGCCTTCTGCAAACAAAGGAGAGGGAGGCCCCGACACCAGGGGGCCAAGGCTAGGCTGCCGACATGCAGGTTTATGCCATTTTAATTCATGGAAATTCATATGAAGCCAGAAATTCATAGGACCTAGCCCGGTGTCATCATATGGCCCCTGGAGGGTGTGGTAAAACTTGGAGAGTGTTTTGCAAAAGCCTTCACGGAGACTGTAGAAATGGGACCATCGCCAAGGAAGGATCTAGGTTTCGAGAGGGAATGGGTCAGGTTTGTGAAGCAGGTGCCGGGCCCGTTCCTCTGTTGGCCTTGAAATTTTACTACACTCAACAGAGACCATTGCATGACACAAGCTAGGTCTAGGCCTTCTTCATGGCTTGTCTGCTATATTTCGGACATTAAGTGCATTTCTAGGGATTGAATGCCGGAAATTCAAGAACTGAACTGTGGTCACATGAAATAAAGGCCAGAAATGGGTGCAAATGTCCTATCCATGATCTGTGGTTCATGCCTAGGCATTGTGCAACCAAAGGGGAGGGAGGCCCTGGCACCGGGGGGCCAAGGCTAGGCCGCCGACATGCGGGTTTCTACTGTTTTAATTCTCAGAAATTCATGTGAAGCCGGAAATTCACGGGACTTGGCATGTTGTCATCATATGGCCCCTGGAGGGTGTTGTTTAAAACGGAGAGTGCTTCGCAAAAGCCTTCGCAGAGACTACATAGAAACGGGACCATCTCCGAGGAAGGATCTAGGTTTCGAGAGGGGGCGGGTCAGGTTTGTGAAGCATGTGCCAGGCCCGTTACTCTATTAGCCTTGAAACTTTTTCTACACTCAACAGGGACGATGGCATGACATATGCCAGGTCCGGGCCTTTTTTGGAGCCCGTCTACTATATTCGGGATATCAACTGCATTTCGGGTTTTAATGCAAAAAATTCAAGATCTGAACAGCGGTCATAAGAAATCATGACCAGAAATGGGTGCAAATGTCCTATATGTGGTCTTTGGTCCTTGCCTATGCCTGTTGCAGCCAAAGGAGAGGGAGGCCCCGCAACTGGGGGGCAAGGCTAGGCCGCCCACATGCGGGTTTCTGCTGTTTTAATTCACAAAAATTCATACAAAGCTGAAAATTCATTGGACCTGGCACGGTGTCATTACATTGCCGCTGGAGTGTGTGGTAAAAATTTGACAGTATTTCATACAAGCCCTCAGGGAGATTGCGTAAAAACGGGACCATCTCCTGGGAAGGATCTAGGTTTTGATATGGAACGGGTCAGGTTCCTCCATTGGCCTTGAAATTTTTTCAGCACTCAACAGAGACCACGGCATGAGACATGCCAGCTCCTAGCCTATTTGGGTCCCGTCTGCTATATTCGGGACATTAAGTGTATTTCTAGGGTTTTACTGCTAGAAATTCATGATCTGGAGTACGGCCAGATGAAATCATGGCCAGAAATGGGTGCAAAATTCCTATATGTGGTCTTTCATCCATGCCTAGTCCTTGTGCAAACAATGGAGAGATAGGCCCCAACACTGGGGGGCCAAGGCTAGGCTGCCCACAAGTGGGTTTATGCCACGTTAATTCACGGAAATTCATATGAAGCCAGAAATTCACGGGACCTGGCATGGTGTCATCATATCGCCGCTGGAGGGTGTGGTAAAAATTGGAGAGTGTTTCGCAAAAGCCTTCATGGAGACTGCATAGAAACGGGACCATCTCTGAGGAAGGATCTAGGTTTTGAGAACGGAGCAGGTGCCGGGGTCGTTCCTCCGTTGGCCTTGAAATTTTACTGCACTCAACAGCGACCATGGCATGACACATGCCAGGTCCTGGCCTTTTTCGGGGACCGTCTGCGATATTTGGGACATTAAGTGCATTTCTAGGGTTTTACTGCCGGAAATTCAAGATCTGAACTATGGTCACATGAAATAATGGCCAAAAATGGGTGCAAATATCCTATCAGTGGTCTGTGGTCCATTCCTTGGCCTTTTGCAACCAAAGGGGAGGGAGGCCCCAGCACCGGGGGGCCAAGGCTAGGCCGCCGACATGCGTGTTTCTACCGATTTAATTCTCGGAAATTCATGTGAATCGGGAAATTCACGGGACTTGGCATGGCGTCATCATATGGCCCCTGGAGGGTGTTGTTAAAGACAGAGTGTTTCGCAAAACCCTTCATAGAGACTATGTAGATATGGGACCATCTCCGTGGAAGGATCTTGGTTTCGAGAGGGAAGTGGTCAGGTTTGTGAAGCATGTGCTGGGCCCGGTTCCTCTGTTAGCCTTGAAAGTTTTTTTACACTCAACAGGGATGATGGCACGACAACTACCAGGTCCTGGCTATTTTTTGAGCCCGTCTACTATATTCGGGATATTAACTGCATTTCTTGGGTTTTAATACCGAAAATTCAAGATCTGAACAGCGGTCACATAAAATCATGACCAGAAATGGGTGCAGATGTCCTATCTGTGGTCTTTGGTCCTTGCCTATGCCTATTGCAACCAAAGGAGAGGGAGGCCTTGAAACTGGGGGGCAAGGCTAGGCCGCCTACATGCGGGTTTCTGCCGTTTTAATTCACACAAATTCATATGAAGCTGAAAATTCACGGGACCTGGCACGGTGTCATCACATGGCCGCTGGAGGGTGTGGTAAAAAATTGAGAATGTTTCGTAAAAGCCTACAGGGAGACTGCGTAAAAACAGGACTATCTTCCAGGAAGGATCTAGGTTCTGAGATGGAATGGGTCAGGTTTGTGAAGCAGGTGTCGGGCCCGTTCCTCTGTTGGCCTTGAAATTTTTTCTGCACTCAACAAAGACCATGGCATGACACATGCTGGCTCCTAGCCTATTTGGGGCTCGTCTGTTATATTCGGAACATTAAGTGTATTTCTAGGGTTTTACTTCTAGAAATTCAAGATCTAAACAACGGCCAAATGAAATCATGGCCAAAAATGGGAGCAAAATTCCTATCTGTGGACTTTCAACCATGCCTAGACCTTGTGCAAACAAAGGAGAGGGAGGCCCCGGCACCGGAGGGCCAAGGCTAGGCCGCCCACATGCGGGTTTATGCCATTTTAATCCATGGAAATTCATATGAAGCCAGAAATTCACGGGACCTGGCCTGGTGTTATCATATGGCCCCTGGAGGGTGTGGTAAAAATTGGAGAGTGTTTTGCAAAAGCCTTCACGGAGACTGTGTAGAAACGGGACCATCTCCGAGGAAGGATCTAGGTTTTGAGAGTGAACGGGTCCGGTTTGTGAAGTAGGTGCCGGGCCCATTCCTCCATTGGCCTTGAAATTTTACTGCACCCAACAGAGACCATGGCATGACACATGCTAGGTCCTGGCCTTCTTCGGGGCCTCTCTGCTATATTTGGGAAATTATTATGTGCATTTCTAGGGATTTAATTCCATAATTTCAAGAACTGAGCTGTGGTCACGCGAAATAAATGCCAGAAATGGGTGCAAATGTCCTATCCATGGTTTGTGGTTCATGCCTAGGCCTTGTGCAACCATAGGGGAGGGAGGTGCCAGCACCGGGGGGCCAAGGCTAGGCCGCCGACATGCGGGTTTCTACCATTTTAATTCTCAGAAATTCATGTGAAGCCGGATATTCATGGGACTTTGCACGGCGTCATCATATGGCCCCCAGAGGGTGTTGTTAAAAATGGAGAGTGTTTCGCAAAAGCCTTTGAAGAGACTACATAGAAACGGGACCATCTCCGAGGAAGGACCTAGGTTTCGAGAGGGAGCGGGTCATGTTTGTGAAGCATGTGCCAGGCCCGTTACTCTATTAGCCTTGAAACTTTTTCTACACTCAACAGGGATGATGGCACGACACATGCCAGGTCCTGGCCATTTTCGGAGCCCGTCTACTATATTCGGGATATTAACTAGATTTCTAGGGTTTTAATGCCGAAAAGTCAAGATCTGAAAAGCGGTCACAAGAACTCATGACCAGAAATGGGTGCAAATGTCCTATGTGTGGTCATTGGTCCTTACCTATGCCTGTTGCAACCAAAGGAGAGGGAGGCCCCAAAACTGGGGGGCAAGGCTAGCCCGCCTACATGCGGGTTTCTACTGTTTTAATTCACAAAAATTGATACGAACCTGAAAATTCACGAGACCTTGCACGGTGTCATCACATGGCCGCTGGAGGGTGTGGTAAAAATTTGAGAGTGTTTCGGAAAAGCCTTCAGGGAGACTGTGTAAAAACGGGACCATCTCCCAGGAAAGATCGAGGTATTGAGATCGAACGGGTCAGGTTTGTGAAGCAGGTGCCGAGACTGTTCCTCCGTTGGCCTTGAAATTTTTTCTGCACTCAACAAAGACCATGGCATGAGACATGCTAGCTCCTAGCCTATTTGGGTTCCGTCTCCTATATTCAGGACACTAAGTGTATTTCTAGGGTTTTACTGCTAGAAATTCAAGATCTGAACTACGGCCAGATGAAATCATGGCCAGAAATGGGTGCAAAATTCCTATCTGTGGTCTTTTGTCCATTCCTAGGCCTTGTGCAAACAAAGGAGAGGGAGGCCGCGACACTGGGGGCCCAAGGTTACGCTGCCCACATGCTGGTATGTGCCATTTTAATTCATGGAAGTTCATACAATGCTGGAAATTCATGGGACCTGGCACGGTGTCATCATATGGACCTAGGAAGGCGTGGTAAAAATTTGAGAGTGTTTCACAAAAGCCTTCATGAAGACTGCATAGAAACAGGACCATCTCCTAGGAAGGATCTAGGTTTCGAGAGGGAATGGGTCAGGTTTGTAAAGCAGGTGACGGGCCCGTTCCTCCGTTGGCCTTGAAACTTTCTATATATTCAACAGAGACCATGGCATGGCACATGCCAGGTCCTGACCTTTTTTCCCGCCCGTCTACTATATTCGGGACATTAAGAGCATTTCTAGTGTTTTAATGTTGGCAATTCAAGATTTGAACTGCGGTCACATGAAATCATGGCTATAAATGGAGCAAATGTCCTATCTATGGTCTTTGTTCCATGCCTATGCCTTGTGCAACAAAACGAGAGGGAGGCCCCGACACCTGGGGGGCAAGGCTAGGCCGCCGACATGCGGGCTTTTGTCGTTTTAATTCACAAAAATCATATGAAGTTGGAAATTCATGGGACCTGGCACGGTGTCATCATATGGCCCTTGGAGGGTGTGGTAAAAATTTGAGAGTGTTTTATAAAAGCCTTCTCGGAGACTGCGAAGAAATAGGACCATCTCCCAGTAAGGATCTAGGTTTTGAGGTGGAACGGGTCAGGTTTGTGAAGCAGGTGACGGGTCTGTTCCTCCGTTGTCCTTGAAACTTTTTCTGCACTCAAAAAATACCATGGCATGACACATGTCAGCTCTTAGCCTATTTGGGGCCTGTCTGCTATATTCGGGACATTAAGTGCATTTCAAGGGTTTTAATGGTGGAAATTCTTTATCTGAACTATGGGCAGATAAAATCCTGGCCAAAAATGAGTGGAAAATTCCTATCTATGGTCTTCAGTCGTTGCCTAGGCCTTCTATAAACAAAGGAGAGGGAGGCCCCGACATCGGGGGGCGAAGGCAGCCACATGCGGGTTTCTGCCGTTTTAATTCACGGAAATTCATATGAAGCCAGAAATTCACTTAACCTGGCATGGTGTCATCATATGGCCTTTGGAGGGTGTGGTTGAAATTGGAGAGTATTCCGCAAAAGCCTTCACGAAGACTACGTAGAAATGGGACCATCTCCCAGGAAGGATATAGGTTTCGAGATGGAATAGGTTAGGTTTGTGAAGCAGGTGTGCTCAATAGAGACCATGGCATGACACATGCCAGGTCCTGGCCTTTTTTAAGGCCTGTCTGCTATATTTTGGACATTAAGTGCATTTCTAGGGTTTTAATGCCAGAAATTTAAGATCTGAACTACGGTCACATGAAATGATGGCCAGAAATGGGTGCAAATGTCCAATATGTGGTCTTTGGTCCATGCCTATGGCTTGTGCAACAAAAGGAGAGGGCGGTCCCGACACGGGGGGGGGGGGGGGGGGGGGGCGGTAAGGCTAGCCGCCAACTTGCGGGTTGCTTCCGTTTTAATTCACAAAAATTCACAAGACCTGGCACGGTGTCATCATATGAACCCTAGAGGGTGTGCTTAAAATTTGAGAGTGTTTCGCAAAGAGCTTTCATGGAGACTGCTTATGAATGGGACCATCTCCCAGGAAGGATCAAGGTTTCGAGAGGGAACGGGTCAGGTTTGTGAAGCTGGTGCCGGTCCCGTTCCTCCATAGAGACCATGGCATGACACATGCGAGGTCCTGGCCTTTTTTGGGCCCGTCTGCTTTATTCAGGACATTAAGTGCATTTTTAGGGATTTAATGCAAGAAATTCAAGATCTGAACTGCGGTCACATGAAATCATGGCCAGAAATGGGTGCAAATGACCTATCTGTGGTCTTTGGTCCATGGTTAAACCTTGTGCAACCAAAAGAGAGGGAGGGCCAGACACCAGAGGGCCAAGGCTAGGACGCAAACATGCGGGTTTCTTCCATTTTAATTCACGAAAATTCATATGAAGCATGAAATTCGTGGTACCTGGCGTGGTGTCATAATATGCCCCCAGGAGGGTGCGATAAAAATTTCAGAATGTTTTGCAAAAGCCTTCACGGAGACTGTGTAGAAATGGGACCATCTCCCAAGAAGGATCTAGGTTTCGAGAGGAAATGGGTTAGTTTTGTGAAGCAAGTGCCGGGCCCATTCCTTCATTGGCATTGAAACTTTTTCTGCACTCAACAGTGACCATGGCATGACACATGCCAGGTCCTGCCCTTTTTCAGTGCCCGTCTGCTATATTCGGGACATTAAGTGCCTTTCTAGGGTTTTAATGCTGCAAATTATAGAACTGAACTACGGCCACATAAAATCATGGCCGAAAATGGGTACAAAATTCCTATCTGTGGTCTTTGTTCCATCCATAGGCCTTGTGCAACCAAAATAGAGGGACGCCCCAACACCAGGGGACCAAGGCTAGGCCACCAACATGCGGGTCTCTGCCGTTTTAATTCACTAAAAGTCATGCGAAGTTGGAAATTCACGGGACCTGGCATGGTGTCATCATATGGCCCCTGGAGGGTGTGGAAAAAATTAGAGAGTGTTTCGCAAAAGCCTTCACAGAGACTACATAGAAATGGGACCATCTACTAGGAAGGATCTAGGTTTCGAGAGGGAACGGGTCACGTTTGTGAAACATGTGCCAGGCCCATTCCTCCATTAGCCTTGAAACTTTTTTTCCACTCCACAGACACCATGCCATGACACATGCCAGGTCCTGGCCTTTTGGGGGCCCGTCTTCTATATTCAAGACATTAAGTGCATTTCTAGTGTTTTAACGTTAGAAATTGAAGATCTGAACTACAGCCACCTGAAATCTTGGCCAGAAATGCGTGGAAAATTCCTATCTATGGTCTATGGTCCACACCTAGGCCTTGTGCCACCAATGGAGAGGGAGGCCCCGACACCGGGGGGCCAAGGCTAGGCCGCCGATATGTTGTTAATACATTTTTATTAACGTAGACTCATACGAAGCAGGAAATTCATGGGTCCTGGCAGATTGTCATCATATGGCTCTTGGAGGGTGTGGCAAAAATTTGAGAGCGTTTCACAAAAGCCTTCATGGAGACTACATAGAAATGGAACCATCTCCCAGGAAGGATCTAGGTTTCGAGAGGGACCGGGCCAGGTTGGTGAAGCAGGTGCCGGGCCCGTTCCTCCATTTGCCTTGAAACTTTTTTTGCACTCAAGAGAGACAATGGCATGACACATGCCAGGTCCTATCCTTTTTCAAGGCCCGTCTACTATCTTCGGGACATTAAGTGCACTTCTAGGGTTTTAATGCCGAAAATTCAAGATCTAAACTGTGGCCACATGAAATCATGGAAATAAATGGGTTGAAAATTCTGATATTTGGTCTTTGGTCAATGCCTAGGCCTTGTGCAACCAACCTAGAGGGACGCCCCGACACCGGGGGCACCAAGGCTTGGCCGCCGACATGTGGGTTTCTGCCGTTTTAATTCACGGAAAGTCATCCGAAGCCAGAAATTTACGGGACCTGGCACGGTGTCATCATATGGCCCCTGGAGTGTGTGGTAAAAATTTGATAGCGTTTCGCAAAAGCCTTCATGGACACCGCATAGAAATAGGACCATCTCCCAGGAAGGATCTTGGTTTCGAGAGGGAACAGGTCAGGTTTGTGAAGCCGGTGCCGGGCCTGTTCCTCCGTTGGCCATGAAACTTTTTCTGCACTCGACAGAGACCATGGCATGACACATGGCAGTTCCTGGCCTTCTTTGGGGCCCGTCTGCTATATTCCGGACAATAAGTGCATTTCTAGGGTTAAGCACAAGGAATAAAGAAAGATAACCAAAGAAAGAAATAAGTTATAATAAATAGAAAGCAAGTTCTCCCGCGCGCGCGGTTTCTCTCTCACTTTGCCGAAATTTCTAAACCTAGCCCGCCGGACCACCGCCGCCGCACCCCGCCTGACAGCCGCCGCTGCACCCCGCCTCCACCCGACCGCCGCAGCACCCCACCTCCGCCTGACCGCCGCTGCACCCCGCCTCCACCCCACCTATCCGCCGGATTGCCGCCACTGCACCCCGCCTCCAGCCCATGGCTGCCGCACCCTGCCTCCACCCCACCTCTGTCCCCGCCGTGGGGTCTCCGGCCGTGGGCTTGTTTACCGCCGCTGCAAGCTCCTCCGGCCGTGAGGCAACGCGTCCGCCGTCGCCTCTCCGATTAGGCCCCCGGCGGCCCGAATCTGAGCGCCCCTCGCCGGCCCCCAGCGCAACACACCCCGCTGGCGCCGCCATCACTCCTCTACCCTCTAAGGTGCACTCCACCACTTTTTTTCTATGCAAATTGGTTGAAAAATTGCTATGTGCCATATAGATGAATTGCTATGCAAGTTGCTATTTTGTAAATTCGTATAGATGAATTGCTATGTGTTGATTCATATATATGGTTTGGATATGGAAATTGGAAAAAAAAATGTTTGCATATAGATGTAAATTGCAATTTTGTAAATTCATATAGAAAAAAACTTTGGAAAAAAAATTGCAATAAATTTTTTGCTTATATGGTTATGTGGCATGCTAGGTTATATAGTTATGTGGTTAAGAAAAATTTGGAAGAAAAATTGAGCTGCCATGGCTACCCATTTTTGCTGCGGTGGCAGCTCTTTTTTGCTACCATGACAACTTTTTAGGGGCTAGGGGTTAGGGGTTTAGGGGTTAGGTGTTTAGGGGTTTAGGGGCTAGGCGTTAGATGTGCTTGGTTGCCTCGACATCGAAGGCGACCCTAAAACTTAGATTTGCTATTTAAATTACTATGTGCCACAAATATTTGAAATATTGTTTATTTTTACATGTAATGCAACCGGCATCGGCACACTACAGGGAAAAGGCTTATAGGTGGGGTCACATTAGTGGTGGGCGAAGACTGGCACCCGCCACTACTATTTTGGAAAAGTACCAGTGGCGGGTGAAAAATGCAGCCGGCCACAACTATACGGACAGCAGTGCGGGGCAAATGTCCACCCGCCACTCGTAAGTTTTTACAAAATTAGCCGTGGGACAAAATCAGCAGTGGCGGGCAGCTAACTATAGCCTGCCACTGGTATGTGACGTACTAGTGGCGGGCAGAAAGTTTGCATGCGATAGCAATATTTCGCTAACCCGCACCAAAATTTTTCAAAATTTCCAAAACTTTGCAGTCACGGGCTACCACGGGCGCACGCCACAGCAATATTTCACTAACCCGTGCCAAACATTTCCAAAATTTCCAAAACTTAGCAGTGGCGGGCTACCTCGGGCGCCCGCCACAGATATAGTTATTAAAGTGCTTGAAAAAAAATCATATTTATTAAATCCAGAATAGTCTAAAATTTGAGCATGGCATTTTGAATGGTGCGTATTAAACATAGAAAAAGTTTGAATGGGAAATGATGTAAAGAAATTGAGCTCTATGTGGAAGGCGTCGGTTTTCTGTTCGAAATCCTGATACTTCGCAGGAGAGTGTTCAATTTCTACACGAAGTGCATTAGGTTTTTCTCGTAACACTCTCAAATTTTTACCACACACTATTGGGGTCACATGATGAACTCAGGCCAAGTTTCATCCTCTTCAGAGCTCATTTGCATGTTATTTTGAACCGAAGAGCATTTTGCCCTTTTCAATGGCCAGAAAATCAATTGATGCTTTAAAAATAGCAAACCAACTCAAAAAGTGGCCGAACTTGAGCATGGAACTTTGAATTGTGTGTATTAAACATACAAAAAGTTTGAAGGGGAAATGATGTAAAGAAATTGAGTTCTATGTGGAAGGTGGCGGTTTTCCGTTCGAAACCCTGATACTTCGCGGGAGAGTGTTCAGTTTCTACATGAAGTGCATTAGGGTTTTTCGTAACACTCTCAAATTTTTACCACACCCTATAGGGGTCATATGATGAACCCATGCCAAGTTTCATTCTGTTCAAAGATCATTTACATGTTATTTTGAACCGAAGAGCCTTTCACCCTTTTTAATGGACAGAAAATCAATTAACGCTTTAAAACTAGCAAGCCAACTCAAAACCTGGCCGAATTTGAGCATGGCACATTGAATGGTGTGTACTAAACATAGAAAAAGTTCAAAAGCGAAATGATGTAAAAAAATGAGTTCTATGTGGAAGGCGGCGGTTTTCCGTTCGAAACCGTGATACTTCACCGAAGAGTGTTCAGTTTCTACACGAAGTGCATCAGGTTTGTACCGTAATTCTCTCAAATTTTTACCACACCCTATAGGGGTCGTATGAAGAACCATGCCAAGTTTCATCCTCTTTAGAGGTCATTTGCATGTTATTTTGAACCGAAGAGCATTTTGCCTTTTTTAATGGTAAGAAAATAAATTGATGCTTTAAAAATAGAAAACCAACTCAAAAAGTGGCCAAATTTGAGAGTGGCACTTTGAATGGTGTCTATTAAACATAGAAGTTTTTTGAAGGGGAAATGATGTAAAAAAATTCAGTTCTATGTGGAAGGCGGCGGTTTTCCATTCGAAACCGTGATACTTCGCCAGAGAGTGTTCAGTTTCTACACGAAGTGCATCAGCTTTTTACCGCAATTCTCTCAAATTTTCACCACACCCTATAGGGGTCATATGATGAACCCATGCCAAGTTTCATCCTCTTCAGAGCTTATTTTCATGTTATTTTGAACAGAAGAGCGTTTTACCCTTTTCAACGGTCAGTAAATCAATTAATGCTTTAAAAATAGCAAACCAACTCAAAAAGTGGCCAAATTTGAGCATGGCACTCTGAATGGTGTGTATTAAACATACAAAAAGTTTGATGGGGAAATGATGTAAAGAAATTGAGTTTTATGTGTACGGCGGCGGTTTTCCGTTCGAAACCCTGATACTTCACGGGAGAGTGTTCACTTTCTACATGAAGTGCACTAGGTTTTTTCCGTAACACTCTCAAATTTTACCACACCCTATAGGGGTCATATGATGAACCCATGCCAAGTTTCATTCTCTTCAAAGATCATTTACATGTTATTATCAACAAAAGAGCATTTCGCCCTTTTTAATGGACATAAAATCAATTAATGCTTAAAAAATAGCAAGCCAACTCAAAATGTGGCCAAATTTGAGCATGGCACTTTGAATGGTGTGTATTAAACATAGAAAAAGTTCGAAAGGGAAATGATGTAAAAAAAACAAGTTCTATGTGGAAGGCGGCGGTTTTCCGTTCGAAACCCTGATACTTCGCAGAAGAGTGTTCAGTTTCTACACGACATGCATCAGGTTTTTACTGTAATTCTCTCAAATTTTTACCACACCCTATAGGGGTCGTATGAAGAACCATGACAAGTTTCATCCTCTTCAGAGCTCATTTGCATGTTATTTTGAACCGAAGAGCATTTTGCCCTTTTTAAAGGTAAGAAAATAAATTAATGCTTTTAAAAATAGCAAACCAACTCAAAAAGTGGCCAAATTTGAGAATGGCACTTTGAATGGTGTCTATTAAACATAGAAATTTTTTGAAGGGGAAATGATGTAAAAAAAATCAGTTCTATGTGGAAGGCGGCGGTTTTCCGTTCAAAATCATGATACTTCGCCAGAGAGTGTTCGGTTTCTACACGAAGTGCATCAGGTTTTTACCGCAATTCTCCAAATTTTCACCAGACCCTATAGGGGTCATATGATGAACCCATGCCAAGTTTCATCCTCTTCAGAGCTTATTTTCATGTTATTTTGAACCGAAGAGCGTTTTACCCTTTTCAAAGGTCAGAAAATCAATTAATGCTTTAAAAATAGCAAACCAACTAAAAAAGTGGCCAAATTTGAGCATGGCACTCTGAATGGTGTGTATTAAACATATAAAAAGTTTGAAGGGGAAATGATGTAAAGAAATTGAGTTCTATGTGGACGGCGGCGGTTTTCCGTTCGAAACCCTGATACTTCATGGGAGAGTGTTCACTTTCTACATGAAGTGCACTAGGTTTTTTCCGTAACACTCTCAAATTTTACCACACCCTATAGGGGTCATATGATGAACCCATGCCAAGTTTCATTCTCTTCAAAGATCATTTACATGTTATTATGAACAGAAGAGCATTTCGCCCTTTTTAATGGACCGGAAATCAATTAATCCTTAAAAAATAGCAAGCCAACTCAAAATGTGGCCAAATTTGAGCATGGCACTTTGAATGGTGTGTATTAAACATAGAAAAAGTTCGAAAGGGAAATGATGTAAAAAAATAAGTTCTATGTGGAAGGCGGCGGTTTTCCGTTCGAAACCCTGATACTTCGCCGAAGAGTGTTCAGTTTCTACACGAAGTGCATCAGGTTTTTACCGTAATTCTCTCAAATTTTTACCACACCCTATAGGGGTCGTATGAAGAACAATGACAAGTTTCATCCTCTTCAGAGCTCATTTGCATGTTATTTTGAACCGAAGAGCATTTTGCCCTTTTTAATGGTAAGAAAATAAATTAATGCTTTTAAAAATAGCAAACCAACTCAAAAAGTGGCCAAATTTGAGAATGGCACTTTGAATGGTGTCTATTAAACATAGAAATTTTTTGAAGGGGAAATGATGTAAAAAAATTCAGTTCTATGTGGAAGGCGGCGGTTTTCCGTTCAAAACCGTGATACTTCGCCAGAGAGTGTTCAGTTTCTACAGGAAGTGCATCATGATTTTACCGCAATTCTCTCAAATTTTCACCACACCCTATAAGGGTCATATGATGAACCCATGCCAAGTTTCATCCTCTTCATAGCTCATTTGCATGTTATTTTCAACCGAAGAGCGTTTTGCCATTTTTAATGGCCAAAAAATTAATTAATGCTTTAAAAATAGCAAACCAACTCAAAAAGTGGCCAACTTTGAGCATGGCACTTTGAACGGTGTGTATTAAACATAGAAATAGTTTGAAGGGGAAATGATGTAAAAAAACTGAGTTCTATGTGGAAGGTCGCGGTTTTCCGTTCGAAACCCTGATACTTCGCTGGAGAGTCTTCAGTTTCTACATGAAGTGCATCAAGTTTATCCCGTAACACTCTCAAATTTTTACCACACCCTATAGGGGTCATATCATGAATCCATGCCAAGTTTCATCCTCTTCTGAGCTCATTTGCTTGTTATTTTGAATCAAACAGTTAAATTACTCAAAAATTGCAAAAGAAATAATAGTGGCGTACCATGCACAGTGCCCGCCATAGCTAACACTTAGCAGTGGCGGACTTTCTATACTGCCAACCACATGGGTTACTTTATGCACACGCGTGTACTTTAGCCGTTTTCGAGCCGGCCGGACGGATTTCACCCAAATCGCATCGTCCCCCTTCATCGCTCAACAATGTCTCCATTTCCTCCAAATCCACCCCCCTCCAAAATCCAAATCCGTAGCCGCCGGCCCACGCTGCCTCCTCCACTGCGTTGTCGTGGCAGTGTGCCTCCCGCCTTCGTGGTAGTGCGCCTCCGGTCGCCGTCGTGCCCATCCGCACCCGTGGGATCGACCCCCGCCCTCGCCCACCAAGCTCGGCCGTCATCCTCTTATATCCGGTGAGCAGAGCACCCTCTCCCTCTTCTCTCCGATAATCAGTAGCGAGCTACCAGCTTGGGTTTCGCCCCATGCCGATTTGTGCTCCTCTACTAGTTTAATTTGTGGACGGTCTGATTTGACAAGTTCAAATGGTCTTGTGGATTGGAAGAGTAGTTTAGTTTGGATGCATTTAGAATAAAATCATGATCATGTAGTCCAAAAAATATCAAAGCTTTTCAGATTACAACTCTGAGCATGTACAATATATTTACTAGAGCTGGATAAGCTAGTATGGTATTTGACACTAGGAATATATAGGTATAGTACATTCTGCATTGCTTACTCACATTCTCTGTTCTAGGCATATGCTAGCCTGGCCATCAAAATGGATAGAATTCCTTAATTGACCCTTTTGAATAAATAGCGTTGGTATTCAAAATTCTTCCATTTTCAAAATTTGCTGGAATTTAAGAATGAGTGCCAATGTTTTGGCGAAACATTGATTAATTTCTGTTTTGCCAGATTTCAGCCACTCAATATGTTTAATTTTTTAGCAAAGGTCATGTCAATTTTTTCATTGATTTTTAACCTTTTTAAGCCATCAACCTCTTCTCTCTGGTGAGTTGAGATGTTCTCAAACATTAATTGCATAAGTTAGTATGTCAAATATCATATTCTCAAATGTTGTCTAGAAGACCAACTGTTTGATTTTTAGGTACTAATGTAGTACCAAGGTGGTGTCAAATATCGTTCAATAGTTTCTGGCAATTTTTTGTACTAAGGTAATTTTTTACAGAGATTCCATGGCTCCTAGTCGTTGTCAGGCCTCCCGTACCGCACCATCATCTTCCACTACAGCGCCGCGCTCGCTGCCCTCACCAGACAAATTGGAGAGGCAGCGGCGGAGGATGTGGCTGGTGCGGGCAAGAAGGATTGATGACATGGTGTTCTACTGGAAAGACTGCATGCGGGAGCTGAAGGTGGCAGAGGCTATAGCACACGAGAACCCTAGCTGGCAGGTGGAAGTCCGGATGAGCAAAATGTGTGTCGATATAGAATTGAGGAATGGAGCAGACGTCATCATCTTAGAGGCCACCAATGAAGAGCGTCCTCGGATGCCGACTCGGAGTAGACTAGAATTGGTGCTGCAAGACGTGAAATCTACGATCCTGATTCAGAGAGCCCGATGGGGATGTGTCGTGGGGATAAAACCACCGAGAATGCCCCCACCACCACCTGATTCCGCTCCGCCTTTAGCAGCCGCCTTGCCATCAACTTCAATAGGTACCTAGTGCCGATTGAGCTAAGTTTTAATTTCCTAAGGTTGAACTATAGATGATGATTTTCCTTACTTAGAACCATAGATGATGATTTTCCTCTCTCTAGCTAGTAGGTTAAACAACTATGTGCCCCATATCAGGAGCGGGTTTAGGTGCGTGTGCAATCTTTAAGTTTTTCCTTTCTAAGACTATTTTTCTTTTTACACCCATAGGTTTGGAGCTTCAGGAGACTGTGTGTTGTGCTGCAGGTGGCATCAGCAAGCGGCGGGTGACAAATAATGTCGAACTTGTTCATGACGGTGGTACTAGCAATACTAAGGCTAGCTAGTACCATTAGGTTCTAAAGCTACTGTAGTATGATTGAACTCTAGTTTGGTCTGGACTTGCTCTATATATATATGTTCTTAGCGGAATTGGACTCTAGTTTGGTCTGGACTTGTAAGACTATGAAATCTAGTCATCTGTTCATAATCAGTGTGTCATCCATAATGATATGTGTCATTTGTGCTGATGTGTACACATGATGAGTAATATATAGCTTCTAAATTTTTTAATCCATGTAAAGTGAGCAGTAGCGGGCATGATCAAGGGCCCGCCACTGCTGCTTAGTCTATCAATGGTGGGCGCCCCGCCCACCACTGATGCCATGTTAGCAGTGGCGGGAGGTCAGTGGCGGGCGCCTTCCACATCAGGGCCCGCCACTAGTACACATTATCCTCCTGCCACTGCTAGCCTATTCTGCAGTAGTGGTGACATGCCCGTCTATCCTCTCGCACGCCCGTCCTCTAGTGGCTGATTCCTTTTCGACTTCGGCACAGGTGTTCGTGCAGGAGAGGCACCGAGCTTCGTCCCCGACCACGCTTCTAGGGTATGATCTTCGATTCATATGTAGGTTTCTTTATTTATAGATCATCTACTCATAAGTAGAGTAGTGGCGTAACCTAGGCGTCTCCCATCCGAAAGGGTTACATTTATAAATATGTAACTCTTTGCATATTTATAACCGTAACTCTGTCGAATTGTCCACATTTTTTGGACTGCCCGAGTATGTGTAGACTGGGTTTGTTTTCCATGCTCTACTTCGATCCGAGATAGAATTTTGGCAGTGTCTCCCCATTGTTCTCAGGATACACATTCCCTCGGCTTGTTGCTGAGACGGGTTTTTGGAGAATAGAGGGGAGGTACTGCTGAAATTCTGTCTCGGATTGGAGTAGAGCATGGAAGCGGCCCAGTCTACACATACTTGGGTGGGATTAGGACCTATCCTTACCTATTAGATAGCTGATTGCTTGCCGTAAAACCTGTATAGTTATAATTAATTGAACAAATAAAAAGCATTATATGTGTGTTTCGGTATATATCATAGGATGGAGGATTGTGAGTGGATGTACAATGGCCGACCCAGTCAGGCGGGTATGACCATGGAATGGAAGACAAAGACCAACCAGTTCTTGGAATCCGCATTTGCTGGAGATATGGGTTCTAGTGGAACTTGGTTCCCCTGCAATCTTTGCCGTAACAAGCTTAGAAAAACAAAGTAGATTATGGGTCAACACCTTGCCAAGAATTCTTTTAAGCCAGGCTATCATCAGTGGGTGTTCCATGCTGAGGCTGAACATGCAAGAGAGGAGGTGGTGCGATAGCGCACCGGTGAATATGATACTAGGGTTGATGACATATTAGATGACTTATGTAGTACACATGCACCAGAAAATCCGGTTGTAGAGGAAGAGGCACGGGAGGAGTTAGAGGAAAGCATGAAGAAGTTCTATGATACTTTGTTTGCAGCACACAAACCCCTTCACGGGCATAGAAAGATTACTCAGTTGGATGCGATCGCACGCCTAATGGCCGTCAAGTCCTAGTTTAGCCTTCGCTAATCTGCCTTTGATGCATTTCTGACCGT
This sequence comes from Elymus sibiricus, assembly GCA_039707655.1. Taxonomy (NCBI): domain Eukaryota; kingdom Viridiplantae; phylum Streptophyta; class Magnoliopsida; order Poales; family Poaceae; genus Elymus; species Elymus sibiricus. The sequence continues at coordinate 372,100,778 of CM077664.1, read as the reverse complement.
TATTGGCACCCTTCTACCTGGAAAGGTTTTAGTAAGACTCGGTGTCATATGACCCTGATGAGCAAAACACATTATTTAGGTTCCATATGCATCTGCGTTTGGATTAATCATGTTCTCCATGGTATGTACACATCCAGATATGTCCAGTGCTCCAAAGAGTTGCGAGAAAGATACCAAAGTGATCAAGGTGTTGATAATAGGACAGGAGTGAAAAATATCCTTAAGTACCAGAGTAGGACTAAGGACATGTTTCTCGCATATGGAGATGATGAAGAGCTAATTGTAAAGGGTTACTCTGATGCAAGCTCATTGTAAGTAGTTACATCAATGCAATGTTCATCATTGCTCCAAGTGATTTTCGATTTCAATTGGGGTTTTGTGTAATACATAGAACAGTGGCACAGTAAATTGGAATTGTTCAAAGCCGATTAGTGTGGCGAATTCTATAACAGAGGCTAAGTATATTGCCGCTTTGGAAGCGACAAGGGAGGGCGATTGGATAAAATGTTCTTTTCGAACATGGTATGGTTTCAAGATGGCTGAAGCCAATGGAACACTATTAAGGATAGTGGCTCCATAACCCAGTGTAAGGAACCAAGGTCCTACCAGTGATTCAAACATATGCAAAGCCAATCCCACACAGATTGTGAATTTTGTGAAAGCTAGAGACGCAAAGATATGCAATATACACACGGACCTGAATGTGTCAAGTCCATTTGACGAAGTCTATCCCACAAGCGAAGCATATTTTACACCGGTATGCCATAGGTGTAAAGTGCATTAGCATTGGCTAGATTATTGACTCTAGTGCAATTGGGAGACTAAAGGAAATATGCCCTAGAGGCAGTAATAAATGTTTTATTTACTTCCATGTTCGTAATTAATGTTTACTCTTTGTGCTATAACTGCATTGGTTCTTCAATATGAGATTCAGAGGAAAACCCAGTTGCACGTGTGGAAACATAAACACTAAGTAGTTCCCAAGTCTCGGTTCTAAGACTAGCTCATGTGTTGCATGATGATCCTGTTTTCCTAATCATAGGGCATTGTTAAAGTAACAAGGATGTCGGCAACAATGGGAACACATTGTTGGCTGAACAAGGGTGTTGGACTGACCCAAATAAATGATATGCTTCGAGATCACATCGTCACAATGTTATAAGTATAATCATGCAAGTGCTAACGTATACTCATATACTTAGACCATGAGAATGTTGTGTACCTTCATGCCAGACAGTTTACTTTGGGGTTGTCAAATGTTAGCCGTAACAAGGTGATTATAGCGGAAACTTTTAGGTACATCAAAAAGTATGTTTAGGGACTCGATAGTTCAAGATTGGGATTTGCTCCTTCGATGATGGAAAGATACTTTCTAGGCCCTCTTGGTATTATGATATCCATCATCGTCTGGCTAGACACAACATGATATGATCACGGGGATACCCAAATGCGGAAACGAGAAAAGTGAACAAAACTGGTAATGAGGATAACATGGTATAATGATCAAGTTGTTGCTTCACATGGATACCGAAAGTCTCGCCTCGGGTTTTGTTATCTACCATGAAGCAAAGGGAATTGTGTACATGAACAAAAGGTTCACTCGATAAATAATTCATGTATGTGTAGGAGTCAATATGAATGCCTAGATCCCGCTATTGATTATTGACCAGAAGGAGTTTCGGGTCATGTTTGCACAATTCCGAACCTGTGGGGTCACACACAAAAGGTCATCAATTTGTTTATTACTAGAAGTGTTAGGAGTATGAGAGAAAATCATTGGAAATGTTTCGAGGCTTTCCAGAAATGTTTCGCGAGGTTCTAGCATGGTACTGGTAATACCGAAAATGTTTCGGAGGTGCCCGAGAAGGTCCCGGTAATACCAAAAAAGTTCCGGACGGGCCCGGGAAGGTCCCGAAAGGCCCTGGAATGTCCAGGAAGGTTTTCGAAGGTTCTAGCACACCCAATTCGGATGCCACATTGGTTGGATCAAGGGGCAGTAGCCACATGGGCCACATGGGCCCAAGTGGTGCACCCCCCCTTCTGCATGAGGAGCAAGCCAAGTGGAAGCTTGGGAAGGAAAGGATCCCTAGGGGATCCTCTCCCCTTTGGTGCGCCCCCTGTTGGAGTGTTACCTCCTCCCCAAGCCACACCCCTCCTCGCTCTCTATAAATAGAAGGGAGGGGCAGCCCCCCAACATACAACTTCGTGCTTAAAAGGGTGCAATCTCTCTCTCTCTCTCTCTCTCTCGCCGCAAGGCTGCTCCACTTCTTGTACTCCAGTAGTTCTTCATCCTGGATGGGGAAGCTCTGCTGGATCGGTGATTCGGTATGCATGGAAACCAACAGAGGGATCGTTCCTTCATCCTCAAGTGGGAGAAATTCTCACGGTTGGGAGGTTTAATCCTAGCTGCGGGAATCTGCATCAACAAGCTTCATCAACCTCATATCCACTGTGTTCGTTGGTGAGCCATGATCCGATCTACCTTTTGCACATTCATGGATGATCTTGGGTTCTTGATTCGTAGGCCAATTTGTTTTTGTACTATGTTTCCCAATAGAGTTTATAGCCTCGATGGTGATGTTTCCCCCTCTCTGGGGGCACAATGTAGCCTCCGGCGGCCCTTCGGGAAGAAGATCAGTGGAGGCGGGTTATACGTCTCTGACGTATCTATAATTTTTGTCATGTTCTAGATGCAAGTTTTTCTGCACTCAGTAGAGACCATGGCATGACACATGCGAGGTCCTGGTCTTTTTTGGGGCCCGTCTACCATATTTGGGACATTAAGTGCATTTCTAGGGTTTTAATGCTGGAAATTCAAGATCTGAACTGCGGTCAGACGAAATATTGGGAAGAAATGGGTGCAAATGCCTTATTTGTGGTCTTTGGTCCATGCCTAGACCTTGTGCAACAAAAGGAGAGGGAGGCCCCGAAACCGGGGGGCCAAGGCTAGGCCGCCGACATGCGGGTTTTTGTTGTTTTTACTCACGAAAATTCATACGAAGATGGAAATTCACGGGACCTGGCATGGTGTCATCATGCCCTGGAAGGTGTGGTAAAAATTTGAGAGTGTTTCACAAAAGTCTTCATGAAGACTGCATAGAAACAGGACCATCTCCTAGGAAGGATCTAGGTTTCGAGAGGGAACGGGTCAGGTTTGTGAAGCAGGTGACGGGCCGGTTCTGCCGTTGGCCTTGAAACTTTCTCTATATTTAACAGAGACCATGGCATCACATATGCCAGGTCCCGGTCTTTTTCAGTGTCCATCTGCTATATTCGGGACATTAAGTGCATTTCTAGGGTTTTAATGCCAGAAATTCAATATCTGAATTACGACCACATGAAATCATGGCCAACAATGGATGCAAAATTCCTATCTGTGGTTTTGGTCCATGCCTAGGTCATGTGCAACCAAAGGAGAGGGAGGCCCCAACTTTAGGGGGCCAAGGATAGGCCGCCGACATGCAGGTTGCTTCCGTTATAATTCACAAAAATTCATGGGACCTCGCACGGTGTCATGATATGGCCGTCGGAGGGTGTGGTAAAAATTTGAAGGTCTTTCACAAAAGCCTTCACAGATACTGCGTAGATACGGGAGCATCTCCTAGGAAGGATACATGTTTCAAGAGGGAATGAGTCTGGTTTGTGAAGCAGGTGCCGGGCCCGTTCCTCCATTGGCCATGAAACTTTTTCTGCACTCAACAGAGACCATGGCATGACACATGCCAGGTCCTAACCTTTTTTGTCGCCCGTCTACTATATTCGGGACATTAAGTGCATTTCAAGGGTTTTAATACTGGCAATTAACGATCTGAACTACGGTCACATGAAATCATGTCTATAAATGGGCAAATGTCCTATCTATCTTCTTTGGTCCATGCCTATGCCTTGTGCAACGAAAGGAGAGGGAGGCCCCGACACCGGCGGGCCAAGGCTAGGCCGCCGACATGCGAGTTTCTGCCGTTTTAATTCACGAAATTCATACAAAGCTGGAAATTCATGGGACCTGGCACAGTGTCATCATATGGCCCCTGGAGGGTGTGGTAAAAATTTGAGAGTGTTTTATAAAACCCTTCTCGGAGACTACAAAGAAACGGGACCATGTCCTAGGAAGGATCTAGGTTTTGAGATGGAACGGGTCAGGTTTGTGAAGCAGGTGATGGGCCTATTCCTCCGTTGTCCTTGAAACTTCTTCTGCACTCAACAAAGACCATGGCATGACACATGCCTTGTGCTAGCCTATTTGGGGCATGTCTGGTATATTCGGGACATTAAGTGCATTTCTAGGGTTCTTATGCTGGAAATTCAAGATCTGAACTATGGGCAGATAAAATCCTGGCCAAAAATGAGGGCAAAATTCCTATCAGTGGTCTTTCATCCTTGCCTAGGCCTTCTGCAAAAAAAGGCGAGGGGGGCCCCGACACCAGGGAGCGAAGGCGGCCACATGCGGGTTTCTGCCATTTTAATTCACAGAATTCATACCTAGCCAGAAATTCACGGGACCTGGCGTGGTGTCATCGTATGGCCTCTAGAGGGTGTGGTAAAAATTGGAGAGTATTTCACAAAAGCCTTCATGGAGACTGCGTACAAAAGGGACCATCTCCCAGGAAGGATCTAGGTTTCGAGATGGAACAGGTCAGGTTTGTGAAGCAGGTGCCGGGCCCATTCCTCCATTGGCCTTGAAATTTTTTTGCACTCAATAGAGACCATGGCATGACACATGCCAGGTCCTGGCCTTTTTCAGGGCCCGTTTACTATATTTGGGACATTAAGTGCATTTCTACGATTTTAATGCCAGAAATTCAAGATCTGAACTATGGTCACATGAAATCATGGCCAGAAATGGGTGCAAATGTCCTATATGTAGTCTTTGGTCCATGCCTATGGCTTGTGCAACCAAATGAGAGGGCAGCCCCGACACGGGGGGCTAAGGCTAGGCCGCCAACATGCGGGTTGCTTCCGTTTTAATTGACGGAAATTCATACGAAGCCGAAATTCACGGGACCTGGCACGGTGTCACCATATGACCCTAGAGGGTGCGCTAAAAATTTGAGTGTGTTTCTCAAAGATCCTTCATGGAGACTGGTTATGAATGGGACCATCTCCCAGGAAGGATCAAGGTTTCGTGAGGGAACGGGTCAGGTTTGTGAAGCAGGCGCCGGTCCCGTTCCTCCGTTGTCCATGAAACTTTTTTGCACTCAACAGAGACCATGGCATGACACATGCCAGGTCCTGGCCTTTTTTGGGCTCATCTGCTATATTCGGGACATTAAGTGCATTTCTACGGATTTAATGCAAGAAATTCAAGATCTGAACTGTGGTCACATGAAATCTTGGCCAGAAATGGGTGCAGATGACCTATCTGTGGTCTTTGGTCCATGGCTAAGCCTTGTGCAACCAAAAGAGAGGGAGGGCCAGACACCAGGAGCCAAGGCTAGGATGCTGACATGCCGATTTCTTCTGTTCAAATTCACAGAAATTCATACGAAGCCTGAAATTCACGGTACCTGGCATGGTGTCTTCATATGGCCCAGGAGGGTCCGGTGAACTTTTTAGAGTGTTTTGCAAAAGCCTTCACGGAGACTGTGTAGAAACGGGACCATCTTCCGAGAAGCATCTAGGTTTCGAGAGGGACCATGGCATCACACATGCCAGGTCCTGCCCTTTTTCGGTGTCCGTTTGCTATATTCGGGACATTAAGTGCCTTTCTAGGGTTTTAATGCCGAAAATTCTAGAACTGAACTACGACCACATGAAATCATGGCCAGAAATGGGTGCAAAATTCCTATCTATGGTCTTTGGTCCATGCCTAGCCCTTGTGCAACCAAAGGAGAGGGAAGCCCCGACACAAGGGGGCCAAGGCTAGGCCGCCAACATGCGGGTTTCTGCCGTTTTAATTCACTGAAATTCATGCGAAGTCAGAAATTCACGGGACCTGGCATGGCGTCATCATATGCCCCCTATAGGGTGTGGTATAAATTCACGGTAAATTTTTTAGAGTGTTTCGCAAAAGCCTTCACAGAGACTACGTAGAAGCAGGACCATTTCCTAGGAAGGATGTAGGTTTCAAGAGGGAACGGTTCTAGTTTGTGAAGCATGTGCCGGGCCCATTCCTCCATTAGCCTTGAAACTTTTTCTGCACTCCACAGACACCATGGGATGACACATGCCAGGTCCTGGCCATTTTGGGGGCCCGTCTGCTATATTCGAGACATTAAGTGCATTTCTAGTGTTTTAATGTTGGAAATTGAAGATCTGAACTGCGGCCACATGAAATCTTGGCCAGAAATGCGTGGAAGGATCTTGGTTTGGAGAGGGAACGGGTCAGATTTGTGAAGCCGATGCCGGGCCCGTTCCTCCGTTGCCCATGAAACTTTTTCTACACTCAACAGAGACCATGGCATGACATGGCAGTTCCTGCCCTTTTTTGGGGCCCGTCTGCTATATTCTGGACATTAAGTGCATTTCTAGTGTTAAGCACAAGGAATAACGAAAGATAACCAAAGAAAGAAAAAGTAATAATGAAATTAGCCCGCCGGACCACCGCCGCTGCACCCTGCCTAACAGCTGCCGCTGCACCCCGCCTCCACCCGACCGCCGCCGCACCACACCTCCACCTGACCGCCGCTGCACCCCGCCTCCACCCCACCTAGCCCGCCAGACAGCTGCCACTACACCGTGCCTCCACCACATGGCTGCCGCACCCTACCTCAACCCCACCTCTACCCCCGCCGTGGGGTCTCCGGCTGTGAGCTTGTCTACCGCCGCTGCGAGCTACTCCGGCCATGAGGCAACTGGTCCGCCGTCGCCTCTCCGATTAGGCCCCCTCCGGCCCCGATCTGAGCGCTCCTCGCCGCCCCCCAGCCCAAGACCCCCCGCTAGCGCCGCCACCACTCCTCTACCATCTAAGGTGCACTCCACCACTTTTTTTCTATGCAAATTGGTTAAAAAATTGCTATGTGCCATATAGATGAATTGCTATGCAATTTGCTATTTTGTAAATTCATATAGATGAATTGCTATGTGTTGATTCATATAGATGGTTTGGATATGGAAATTGGAAAAAAATGTTTGCATATAGATGTAAATTGCTATTTTGTAAATACATATAGAAAAAAACTTTGGAATGAATTTGGAAAAAAAATTGCAATAAATTTTTTGGTTATATGGTTATGTGGCATGCTAGGTTATATTGTGTTGTGGTTAAGAAAAATTTGGAAGAAAAATTGAGCTGCCATGGCTACCCATTTTTGCTGCGGTGGCAGCTCTTTTTTGCTACCATGACAACTTTATAGGGGCTAGGGGTTAGGGGTTTAGGGGTTAGGTGTTTTGGGGTTTATTGGCTAGGGGTTAGGTGTTTTGGGGTTTAGGGGCTAGGGGTTAGGTGTGCTTGGTTGCCTTGACCTCGAAGGCGACCCTACAACCTAGATTTGCTATTTAAATTACTACGTGCCACCAATATTTGAAATATTGTTTATTTTATTTATGCAGCAACCGGCATCGGCACACTGCTGGGAAAAGGCTTATAGGTGGGGTCACATTAGTGGTGGACGAAGACTGGCACCCACCACTGCTATTTTGGCAAAGTACCAGTGGCGGGTGAAAAATGCAACCGGCCACTGCTATACAGACAGCAATAGTGGGCGCAAATTTCCACCCGCCACTCATAAGTTTTTACAAAATTAGCCATGGGACAAAATCAGCAGTGGCGGGCAGCTAACTATAGCCCGCCACTGGTATGTGACATACTAGTGGCAGGCAGAAAGTTTGCCTGAGATAGCAATATTTCGCTGACCCGCGCCAATTTTTTCCAAAATTTCCAAAACTTAGCAGTGGCGGGCTACCACGGGCGCCCGCCACAACAATATTTCGCTAACCCGCGCCGAACATTTCCAAAATTTCCAAAACTTAGCAATGGCGGCCTACCTCGGGCGCCCGCCACAGATGTAGTAAGGAAAATGCTTGAAAAAAATCATATTTATTAAATACAGAACAGTCTAAAATTTGAGCATGGCACTTTAAATGGTGTGTATTAAACATAGAAAAAGTTTGAAGCGGAAATGATTTTAAAAAATTGAGTTCTACGTGGAAGGCAGCGGTTTTTTGTTCGAAATCCTGATACTTCGCGGGAGAGTGTTCAGTTTCTAGAGTTTTACTGCTAGAAATTCAAGATGTGAACTACGGCCAGATGAAATCATGGCTAGAAATGGGTGCAAAATTCCTATATGTGGTCTTTTGTCCATGCCTAGGCCGCGTGCAAACAAAGGAGAGGGAGGCCCCGACACGGAAATTCATATGAAGCCGGAAATTCATGGGACCTGGCATGGTGTCATGATATGGCCCCTAGGGGTTGTGTTAAAAATTGGAGAGTGTTCTGCAAAAGCCTTCACGGAGACTGCGTAGAACGGGACCATCTCCAAGGAAGGATCTAGGTTTCGAGAGGGAATGGGTCAGGTTTGTGAAGCAGGTGCCAGGCCCATTCCTTCGTTGGCCTTGAAATTTTACTACACTCAACAGAGACCATGGCATGACACATGCCAGGTCTTGGCCTTTTTCGGGGCCCGTCTGCTATATTTGGGACATTAAGTGCATTTCTAGGGTTTTAATGCCGGAAATTCAAGATATGAACTGCAGTCACATGAAATAATGGCCAGAAATGGGTTCAAATGTCCTATCAGTGGTCTGTGGTCCATGCCTTGGCCTTGTGCAACCAAAGGGGAGGGAGGCCCCAGCACCGGGGGCCAAGGCTAGGCCGCCGACATGCGGGTTTCAACCGTTTGAATTCTCGGAAATTCATGTGAAGCCAAAAATTCACGAGACTTGGCATGGCGTCATCATATGGCCCCTGAAGGGTGTCGTTAAAAATGGAGTGTTTCGCAAAAGCCTTCATAGAGACGACGTAGAAACGGTACCATCTCCTAGGAAGGATCTTGGTTTTTAGACGGAACGGGTCAGGTTTGTGAAGCAGGTGCCGGGACATGCTAGCTCCTAGCCTATTTGGGGCACGTCTGCTATATTCGGGACATTAAGTGTATTTCTAATGTTTTACTGCAAGTAATTCAAGATCTGAACTACGGCCAGATGAAATCACGGGAAGAAATGGGTGCAAAATTCCTATCTGTGGCCTTTCGTCCATGCCTAGGCCTTCTGCAAACAAAGGAGAGGGATGCCTAGACACCGGGGGGCCAAGGATAGGCTGCCCACAAGCGGGTTTAAGCTATTTTAATTCATGGAACTTCATAACAAGCCAGAAATTCTTGGGACCTGGCCTGGTGTCATCATATGGCCCCAGGAGGGTGTGGTAAAAATTGGAGAGTGTTTTGCAAAAGCCTTCATGGAGAATGTGTAGAAACGGGACCATCTTCGAGGAAGGATCTAGGTTTCGAGAGGGAACGTTTCAGGTTTGTGAAGTAGGTGTCGGGCCCATTCCTCCGTTGGCCTTGAAATTTTACTGCACTCAACAGAGACCATGGCATGCCACATGCCAGGTCCTGGCCTTTTTCGGGGCCCGTCTGCTATATTCGGGACATTAAGTGTATTTCTAGGGTTTTACTCCTAGAAATTCAAGATATGAACTACGACCAGATGAAATCTTGGCCAGAAATGGGTGCAAAATTCCTATCTGTGGCCTTTCGTCCATGCTTAGGCCTTCTGCAAACAAAGGAGAGGGAGGCCCCGACACCAGGGGGCCAAGGCTAGGCTGCCGACATGCAGGTTTATGCCATTTTAATTCATGGAAATTCATATGAAGCCAGAAATTCATAGGACCTAGCCTGGTGTCATCATATGGCCCCTGGAGGGTGTGGTAAAAATTGGAGAGTGTTTTGCAAAAGCCTTCACGGAGACTGTAGAAATGGGACCATCGCCAAGGAAGGATCTAGGTTTCGAGAGGGAATGGGTCAGGTTTGTGAAGCAGGTGCCGGGCCCGTTCCTCTGTTGGCCTTGAAATTTTACTACACTCAACAGAGACCATTGCATGACACATGCTAGGTCTAGGCCTTCTTCATGGCTTGTCTGCTATATTTCGGACATTAAGTGCATTTCTAGGGATTGAATGCCGGAAATTCAAGAACTGAACTGTGGTCACATGAAATAAAGGCCAGAGATGGGTGCAAATGTCCTATCCATGATCTGTGGTTCATGCCTAGGCATTGTGCAACCAAAGGGGAAGGAGTCCCTGGCACCGGGGGGCCAAGGCTAGGCCGCCGACATGCGGGTTTCTACTGTTTTAATTCTCAGAAATTCATGTGAAGCCGGAAATTAACGGGACTTGGCATGTTGTCATCATATGGCCCCTGGAGGGTGTTGTTTAAAACGGAGAGTGTTTCGCAAAAGCCTTCGCAGAGACTACATAGAAACGGGACCATCTCCGAGGAAGGATCTAGGTTTCGAGAGGGGGCGGGTCAGGTTTGTGAAGCATGTGCCAGGCCCGTTACTCTATTAGCCTTGAAACTTTTTCTACACTCAACAGGGACGATGGCATGACATATGCCAGGTCCGGGCCTTTTTTGGAGCCCGTCTACTATATTCGGGATATCAACTGCATTTCGGGTTTTAATGCAAAAAATTCAAGATCTGAACAGCGGTCATAAGAAATCTTGACCAGAAATGGGTGCAAATGTCCTATATGTGGTCTTCGGTCCTTGCCTATGCCTGTTGCAGCCAAAGGAGAGGGAGGCCCCGCAACTAGGGGGCAAGGCTAGGCCGCCCACATGCGGGTTTCTGCTGTTTTAATTCACAAAAATTCATACAAAGCTGAAAATTCATTGGACCTGGCACGGTGTCATTACATTGCCGCTGGAGTGTGTGGTAAAAATTTGACAGTATTTCATACAAGCCCTCAGGGAGATTGCGTAAAAACGGGACCATCTCCTAGGAAGGATCTAGGTTTTGATATGGAACGGGTCAGGTTCCTCCATTGGCCTTGAAATTTTTTCAGCACTCAACAGAGACCACGGCATGAGACATGCCAGCTCCTTGCCTATTTGGGTCCCGTCTGCTATATTCGGGACATTAAGTGTATTTCTAAGGTTTTACTGCTAGAAATTCATGATCTGGAGTACGGCCAGATGAAATCATGGCCAGAAATGGGTGCAAAATTCCTATATGTGGTCTTTCATCCATGCCTAGTCCTTGTGCAAACAATGGAGAGATAGGCCCCAACACTGGGGGGCCAAGGCTAGGCTGCCTACAAGTGGGTTTATCCCACGTTAATTCACGGAAATTCATATGAAGCCAGAAATTCACGGGACCTGGCATGGTGTCATCATATCGCCGCTGGAGCGTGTGGTAAAAATTGGAGAGTGTTTCGCAAAAGCCTTCATGGAGACTGCATAGAAACGGGACCATCTCTGAGGAAGGATCTAGGTTTTGAGAGGGAACGGGTCAGGTTTGTGAAGCAGGTGCCGGGGTCGTTCCTCCGTTGGCCTTGAAATTTTACTGCACTCAACAGCGACCATGGCATGACACATGCCAGGTCCTGGCCTTTTTCGGGGACCGTCTGCGATATTTGGGACATTAAGTGCATTTCTAGGGTTTTACTGCCGGAAATTCAAGATCTGAACTATGGTCACATGAAATAATGGCCAAAAATGGGTGCAAATATCCTATCAGTGGTCTGTGGTCCATTCCTTGGCCTTTTGCAACCAAAGGGGAGGGAGGCCCCAGCACCGGGGGGCCAAGGCTAGGCCGCCGACATGCGTGTTTCTACCGATTTAATTCTCGGAAATTCATGTGAATCGGGAAATTCATGGGACTTGGCATGGCGTCATCATATGGCCCCTGGAGGGTGTTGTTAAAGACAGAGTGTTTCGCAAAACCCTTCATAGAGACTATGTAGATATGGGACCATCTCCGTGGAAGGATCTTGGTTTCGAGAGGGAAGTGGTCAGGTTTGTGAAGCATGTGCTGGGCCCGGTTCCTCTGTTAGCCTTGAAAGTTTTTTTACACTCAACAGGGATGATGGCACGACAACTGCCAGGTCCTGGCTATTTTTTGAGCCCGTCTACTATATTCGGGATATTAACTGCATTTCTAGGGTTTTAATACCGAAAATTCAAGATCTGAACAGCGGTCACATAAAATCATGACCAGAAATGGGTGCAGATGTCCTATCTGTGGTCTTTGGTCCTTGCCTATGCCTATTGCAACCAAAGGAGAGGGAGGCCTTGAAACTGGGGGGCAAGGCTAGGCCGCCTACATGCGGGTTTCTGCCGTTTTAATTCACACAAATTCATATGAAGCTGAAAATTCACGGGACCTGGCACGGTGTCATCACATGGCCGCTGGAGGGTGTGGTAAAAAATTGAGAATGTTTCGTAAAAGCCTACAGGGAGGCTGCGTAAAAACAGGACCATCTTCCAGGAAGGATCTAGGTTCTGAGATGGAGTGGGTCAGGTTTGTGAAGCAGGTGTCGGGCCCGTTCCTTTGTTGGCCTTGAAATTTTTTCTGCACTCAACAAAGACCATGGCATGACACATGCTGGCTCCTAGCCTATTTGGGGCTCGTCTGTTATACTCGGAACATTAAGTGTATTTCTAGGGTTTTACTTCTAGAAATTCAAGATCTAAACAACGGCCAAATGAAATCATGGCCAAAAATGGGTGCAAAATTCCTATCTGTGGACTTTCAACCATGCCTAGGCCTTGTGCAAACAAAGGAGAGGGAGGCCCCGGCACCGGAGGGCCAAGGCTAGGCCGCCCACATGCGGGTTTATGCCATTTTAATCCATGGAAATTCATATGAAGCCAGAAATTCACGGGACCTGGCCTGGTGTTATCATATGGCCCCTGGAGGGTGTGGTAAAAATTGGAGAGTGTTTTGCAAAAGCCTTCACGGAGACTGTGTAGAAACGGGACCATCTCCGAGGAAGGATCTAGGTTTTGAGAGTGAACGGGTCCGGTTTGTGAAGTAGGTGCCGGGCCCATTCCTCCATTGGCCTTGAAATTTTACTGCACCCAACAGAGACCATGGCATGACACATGCTAGGTCCTGGCCTTCTTCGGGGCCTCTCTGCTATATTTGGGAAATTATTAAGTGCATTTCTAGGGATTTAATTCCATAATTTCAAGAACTGAGCTGTGGTCACGCGAAATAAATGCCAGAAATGGGTGCAAATGTCCTATCCATGGTTTGTGGTTCATGCCTAGGCATTGTGCAACCAAAGGGGAGGGAGGTGCCAGCACCGGGGGGCCAAGGCTAGGCCGCCGACATGCGGGTTTCTACCATTTTAATTCTCAGAAATTCATGTGAAGCCGGATATTCATGGGACTTTGCAGGGCGTCATCATATGGCCCCCGGAGGGTGTTGTTAAAAATGGAGAGTGTTTCGCAAAAGCCTTTGAAGAGACTACATAGAAACGGGACCATCTCCGAGGAAGGACCTAGGTTTCGAGAGGGAGCGGGTCATGTTTGTGAAGCATGTGCCAGGCCCGTTACTCTATTAGCCTTGAAACTTTTTCTACACTCAACAGGGATGATGGCACGACACATGCCAGGTCCTGGCCATTTTCGGAGCCCGTCTACTATATTCGGGATATTAACTAGATTTCTAGGGTTTTAATGCCGAAAAGTCAAGATCTGAAAAGCGGTCACAAGAACTCATGACCAGAAATGGGTGCAAATGTCCTATGTGTGGTCATTGGTCCTTACCTATGCCTGTTGCAACCAAAGGAGAGGGAGGCCCCAAAACTGGGGGGCAAGGCTAGCCCGCCTACATGCGGGTTTCTACTGTTTTAATTCACAAAAATTGATACGAACCTGAAAATTCACGAGACCTGGCACGGTGTCATCACATGGCCGCTGGAGGGTGTGGTAAAAATTTGAGAGTGTTTCGGAAAAGCCTTCAGGGAGACTGTGTAAAAACGGGACCATCTCCCAGGAAAGATCGAGGTATTGAAATCGAACGGGTCAGGTTTGTGAAGCAGGTGCCGAGACTGTTCCTCCGTTGGCCTTGAAATTTTTTCTGCACTCAACAAAGACCATGGCATGAGACATGCTAGCTCCTAGCCTATTTGGGTTCCGTCTCCTATATTCAGGACACTAAGTGTATTTCTAGGGTTTTACTGCTAGAAATTCAAGATCTGAACTACGGCCAGATCAAATCATGGCCAGAAATGGGTGCAAAATTCCTATCTGTGGTCTTTTGTCCATGCCTAGGCCTTGTGCAAACAAAGGAGAGGGAGGCCGCGACACTGGGGGCCCAAGGCTACGCTGCCCACATGCTGGTATGTGCCATTTTAATTCATGGAAGTTCATACAATGCTGGAAATTCATGGGACCTGGCACGGTGTCATCATATGGACCTAGGAAGGCGTGGTAAAAATTTGAGAGTGTTTCACAAAAGCCTTCATGAAGACTGCATAGAAACAGGACCATCTCCTAGGAAGGATCTAGGTTTCGAGATGGAATGGGTCAGGTTTGTAAAGCAGGTGACGGGCCCGTTCCTCCGTTGGCCTTGAAACTTTCTATATATTCAACAGAGACCATGGCATGGCACATGCCAGGTCCTGACCTTTTTTGCCGCCCGTCTACTATATTCGGGACATTAAGAGCATTTCTAGTGTTTTAATGTTGGCAATTCAAGATTTGAACTGCGGACACATGAAATCATGGCTATAAATGGGGCAAATGTCCTATCTATGGTCTTTGTTCCAAGCCTATGCCTTGTGCAACAAAACGAGAGGGAGGCCCCGACACCTGGGGGGCAAGGCTAGGCCGCCGACATGCGGGCTTTTGTCGTTTTAATTCACAAAATTCATATGAAGTTGGAAATTCATGGGACCTGGCACGGTGTCATCATATGGCCCTTGGAGGGTGTGGTAAAAATTTGAGAGTGTTTTATAAAAGCCTTCTCGGAGACTGCGAAGAAATAGGACCATCTCCCAGTAAGGATCTAGGTTTTGAGGTGGAACGGGTCAGGTTTGTGAAGCAGGTGACGGGTCTGTTCCTCCGTTGTCCTTGAAACTTTTTCTGCACTCAACAAATACCATGGCATGACACATGTCAGCTCTTAGCCTATTTGGGGCATGTCTGCTATATTCGGGACATTAAGTGCATTTCAAGGGTTTTAACGGTGGAAATTCTTTATCTGAACTATGGGCAGATAAAATCCTGGCCAGAAATGAGTGGAAAATTCCTATCTATGGTCTTCAGTCGTTGCCTAGGCCTTCTATAAACAAAGGAGAGGGAGGCCCCGACATCGGGGGGCGAAGGGAGCCACATGCGGGTTTCTGCCGTTTTAATTCACGGAAATTCATATGAAGCCAGAAATTCACTTGACCTGGCATGGTGTCATCATATGGCCTTTGGAGGGTGTGGTTGAAATTGGAGAGTATTCCGCAAAAGCCTTCACGAAGACTACGTAGAAATGGGACCATCTCCCAGGAAGGATATAGGTTTCGAGATGGAATAGGTTAGGTTTGTGAAGCAGGTGTCGGGCCCATTCCTCCATTGGCCTTGAAATTTTTCTGCGCTCAATAGAGACCATGGCATGACACATGCCAGGTCCTGGCCTTTTTTAAGGCCTGTCTGCTATATTTTGGACATTAAGTGCATTTCTAGGGTTTTAATGCCAGAAATTTAAGATCTGAACTACGGTCACATGAAATGATGGCCAGAAATGGGTGCAAATGTCCAATATGTGGTCTTTGGTCCATGCCTATGGCTTGTGCAACAAAAGGAGAGGGCGGTCCCGACACGGGGGGGGGGGGGGGTAAGGCTAGCCGCCAACTTGCGGGTGGCTTCCGTTTTAATTCACGAAAATTCACAAGACCTGGCACGGTGTCATCATATGAACCCTAGAGGGTGTGCTTAAAATTTGAGAGTGTTTCGCAAAGAGCTTTCATGGAGACTGCTTATGAATGGGACCATCTCCCAGGAAGGATCAAGGTTTCGAGAGGGAACGGGTCAGGTTTGTGAAGCTGGTGCCGGTCCCGTTCCTCCATAGAGACCATGGCATGACACATGCGAGGTCCTGGCCTTTTTTGGGCCCGTCTGCTTTATTCAGGACATTAAGTGCATTTTTAGGGATTGAATGCAGGAAATTCAAGATCTGAACTGCGGTCACATGAAATCATGGCCAGAAATGGGTGCAAATGACCTATCTGTGGTCTTTGGTCCATGGTTAAACCTTGTGCAACCAAAAGAGAGGGAGGGCCAGACACCAGAGGGCCAAGGCTAGGACGCAAACATGCGGGTTTCTTCCATTTTAATTCACGAAAATTCATATGAAGCATGAAATTCGTGGTACCTGGCGTGGTGTCATAATATGCCCCCAGGAGGGTGCGATAAAAATTTCAGAATGTTTTGCAAAAGCCTTCACGGAGACTGTGTAGAAACGGGACCATCTCCCAAGAAGGATCTAGGTTTCGAGAGGAAATGGGTTAGTTTTGTGAAGCAAGTGCCGGGCCCATTCCTTCATTGGCATTGAAACTTTTTCTGCACTCAACAGTGACCATGGCATGACACATGCCAGGTCCTGCCCTTTTTCAGTGCCCGTCTGCTATATTCGGGACATTAAGTGCCTTTCCAGGGTTTTAATGCTGCAAATTATAGAACTGAACTACGGCCACATAAAATCATGGCCGGAAATGGGTACAAAATTCCTATCTGTGGTCTTTGTTCCATCCATAGGCCTTGTGCAACCAAAATAGAGGGACGCCCCAACACCAGGGGACCAAGGGTAGGCCACCAACATGCGGGTCTCTGCCGTTTTAATTCACTAAAAGTCATGCGAAGTTGGAAATTCACGGGACCTGGCATGGTGTCATCATATGGCCCCTGGAGGGTGTGGAAAAAATTAGAGAGTGTTTCACAAAAGCCTTCACAGAGACTACATAGAAATGGGACCATCTACTAGGAAGGATCTAGGTTTCGAGAGGGAACGGGTCACGTTTGTGAAACATGTGCCAGGCCCATTCCTCCATTAGCCTTGAAACTTTTTTTCCACTCCACAGACACCATGCCATGACACATGCCAGGTCCTGGCCTTTTGGGGGCCCGTCTTCTATATTCAAGACATTAAGTGCATTTCTAGTGTTTTAACGTTAGAAATTGAAGATCTGAACTACAGCCACCTGAAATCTTGGCCAGAAATGCGTGGAAAATTCCTATCTATGGTCTATGGTCCACACCTAGGCCTTGTGCCACCAATGGAGAGGGAGGCCCCGACACCGGGGGGCCAAGGCTAGGCCGCCGATATGTTGTTAATACATTTTTATTAACGTAGACTCATACAAAGCAGGAAATTCATGGGTCCTGGCATATTGTCCTCATATGGCTCTTGGAGGGTGTGGCAAAAATTTGAGAGCGTTTCACAAAAGCCTTCATGGAGACTACATAGAAATGGAACCATCTCCCAGGAAGGATCTAGGTTTCGAGAGGGAGAGGGCCAGGTTGGTGAAGCAGGTGCCGGGCCCGTTCCTCCATTTGCCTTGAAACTTTTTTTGCACTCAAGAGAGACAATGGCATGAAACATGCCAGGTCCTATCCTTTTTCAAGGCCCGTCTACTATATTCGGGACATTAAGTGCACTTCTAGGGTTTTAATGCCGAAAATTCAAGATCTAAACTGTGGCCACATGAAATCATGGAAATAAATGGGTTGAAAATTCTGATATTTGGTCTTTGGTCAATGCCTAGGCCTTGTGCAACCAACCTAGAGGGACGCCCCGACACCGGGGGCACCAAGGCTTGGCCGCCGACATGCGGGTTTCTGCCGTTTTAATTCACGGAAAGTCATCCGAAGCCAGAAATTTACGGGACCTGGCACGGTGTCATCATATGGCCCCTGGAGTGTGTGGTAAAAATTTGATAGCGTTTCGCAAAAGCCTTCATGGACACCGCATAGAAATAGGACCATCTCCCAGGAAGGATCTTGGTTTCGAGAGGGAACAGGTCAGGTTTGTGAAGCCGGTGCCGGGCCTGTTCCTCCGTTGGCCATGAAACTTTTTCTGCACTCGACAGAGACCATGGCATGACACATGGCAGTTCCTGGCCTTCTTTGGGGCCCGTCTGCTATATTCCGGACAATAAGTGCATTTCTAGGGTTAAGCACAAGGAATAAAGAAAGATAACCAAAGAAAGAAATAAGTTATAATAAATAGAAAGCAAAGTTCTCCCGCGCGCGCGGTTTCTCTCTCACTTTGCCGAAATTTCTAAACCTAGCCCGCCGGACCACCGCCGCCGCACCCCGCCTGACAGCCGCCGCTGCACCCCGCCTCCACCCGACCGCCGCAGCACCCCACCTCCGCCCGACCGCCGCTGCACCCCGCCTCCACCCCACCTATCCGCCGGATTGCCGCCACTGCACCCCGCCTCCAGCCCATGGCTGCCGCACCCTGCCTCCACCCCACCTCTGCCCCCGCCGTGGGGTCTCCGGCCGTGGGCTTGTTTACCGCCGCTGCAAGCTCCTCCGGCCGTGAGGCAACGCGTCCGCCGTCGCCTCTCCGATTAGGCCCCCGGCGGCCCGAATCTGAGCGCCCCTCGCCGGCCCCCAGCGCAACACACCCCGCTGGCGCCGCTATCACTCCTCTACCCTCTAAGGTGCACTCCACCACTTTTTTTCTATGCAAATTGGTTGAAAAATTGCTATGTGCCATATAGATGAATTGCTATGCAAGTTGCTATTTTGTAAATTCGTATAGATGAATTGCTATGTGTTGATTCATATATATGGTTTGGATATGGAAATTGGAAAAAAAAATGTTTGCATATAGATGTAAATTGCAATTTTGTAAATTCATATAGAAAAAAACTTTGGAAAAAAAATTGCAATAAATTTTTTGCTTATATGGTTATGTGGCATGCTAGGTTATATAGTTATGTGGTTAAGAAAAATTTGGAAGAAAAATTGAGCTGCCATGGCTACCCATTTTTGCTGCGGTGGCAGCTCTTTTTTGCTACCATGACAACTTTTTAGGGGCTAGGGGTTAGGGGTTTAGGGGTTAGGTGTTTAGGGGTGTAGGGGCTAGGCGTTAGATGTGCTTGGTTGCCTCGACATCGAAGGCGACCCTAAAACCTAGATTTGCTATTTAAATTACTATGTGCCACAAATATTTGAAATATTGTTTATTTTTACATGTAATGCAACCGGCATCGGCACACTACAGGGAAAAGGCTTATAGGTGGGGTCACATTAGTGGTGGGCGAAGACTGGCACCCGCCACTACTATTTTGGAAAAGTACCAGTGGCGGGTGAAAAATGCAGCCGGCCACAACTATACGGACAGCAGTGCGGGGCAAATGTCCACCCGCCACTCGTAAGTTTTTACAAAATTAGCCGTGGGACAAAATCAGCAGTGGCGGGCAGCTAACTATAGCCTGCCACTGGTATGTGACGTACTAGTGGCGGGCAGAAAGTTTGCATGCGATAGCAATATTTCGCTAACCCGCACCAAATTTTTCCAAAATTTCCAAAACTTTGCAGTCACGGGCTACCACGGGCGCACGCCACAGCAATATTTCGCTAACCCGTGCCAAACATTTCCAAAATTTCCAAAACTTAGCAGTGGCGGGCTACCTCGGGCGCCCGCCACAGATATAGTTATTAAAGTGCTTGAAAAAAAATCATATTTATTAAATCCAGAATAGTCTAAAATTTGAGCATGGCATTTTGAATGGTGCATATTAAACATAGAAAAAGTTTGAATGGGAAATGATGTAAAGAAATTGAGCTCTATGTGGAAGGCGTCGGTTTTCTGTTCGAAATCCTGATACTTCGCAGGAGAGTGTTCAATTTCTACACGAAGTGCATTAGGTTTTTCTCGTAACACTCTCAAATTTTTACCACACACTATTGGGGTCACATGATGAACTCAGGCCAAGTTTCATCCTCTTCAGAGCTCATTTGCATGTTATTTTGAACCGAAGAGCATTTTGCCCTTTTCAATGGCCAGAAAATCAATTTATGCTTTAAAAATAGCAAACCAACTCAAAAAGTGGCCGAACTTGAGCATGGAACTTTGAATTGTGTGTATTAAACATACAAAAAGTTTGAAGGGGAAATGATGTAAAGAAATTGAGTTCTATGTGGAAGGTGGCGGTTTTCTGTTCGAAACCCTGATACTTCGCGGGAGAGTGTTCAGTTTCTACATGAAGTGCATTAGGGTTTTTCGTAACACTCTCAAATTTTTACCACACCCTATAGGGGTCATATGATGAACCCATGCCAAGTTTCATTCTGTTCAAAGATCATTTACATGTTATTTTGAACCGAAGAGCCTTTCACCCTTTTTAATGGACAGAAAATCAATTAACGCTTTAAAACTAGCAAGCCAACTCAAAACGTGGCCGAATTTGAGCATGGCACATTGAATGGTGTGTACTAAACATAGAAAAAGTTCAAAAGCGAAATGATGTAAAAAAATGAGTTCTATGTGGAAGGCGGCGGTTTTCCGTTCGAAACCGTGATACTTCACCGAAGAGTGTTCAGTTTCTACACGAAGTGCATCAGGTTTGTACCGTAATTCTCTCAAATTTTTACCACACCCTATAGGGGTCGTATGAAGAACCATGCCAAGTTTCATCCTCTTTAGAGGTCATTTGCATGTTATTTTGAACCGAAGAGCATTTTGCCCTTTTTAATGGTAAGAAAATAAATTGATGCTTTAAAAATAGAAAACCAACTCAAAAAGTGGCCAAATTTGAGAGTGGCACTTTGAATGGTGTCTATTAAACATAGAAATTTTTTGAAGGGGAAATGATGTAAAAAAATTCAGTTCTATGTGGAAGGCGGCGGTTTTCCATTCGAAACCGTGATACTTCGCCAGAGAGTGTTCAGTTTCTACACGAAGTGCATCAGCTTTTTACCGCAATTCTCTCAAATTTTCACCACACCCTATAGGGGTCATATGATGAACCCATGCCAAGTTTCATCCTCTTCAGAGCTTATTTTCATGTTATTTTGAACAGAAGAGCGTTTTACCCTTTTCAACGGTCAGTAAATCAATTAATGCTTTAAAAATAGCAAACCAACTCAAAAAGTGGCCAAATTTGAGCATGGCACTCTGAATGGTGTGTATTAAACATACAAAAAGTTTGAAGGGGAAATGATGTAAAGAAATTGAGTTTTATGTGTACGGCGGCGGTTTTCCGTTCGAAACCCTGATACTTCACGGGAGAGTGTTCACTTTCTACATGAAGTGCACTAGGTTTTTTCCGTAACACTCTCAAATTTTACCACACCATATAGGGGTCATATGATGAACCCATGCCAAGTATCATTCTCTTCAAAGATCATTTACATGTTATTATCAACAGAAGAGCATTTCGCCCTTTTTAATGGACAGAAAATCAATTAATGCTTAAAAAATAGCAAGCCAACTCAAAATGTGGCCAAATTTGAGCATGGCACTTTGAATGGTGTGTATTAAACATAGAAAAAGTTCGAAAGGGAAATGATGTAAAAAAAATAAGTTCTATGTGGAAGGCGGCGGTTTTCCGTTCGAAACCCTGATACTTCGCCGAAGAGTGTTCAGTTTCTACACGAAATGCATCAGGTTTTTACTGTAATTCTCTCAAATTTTTACCACACCCTATAGGGGTCGTATGAAGAACCATGACAAGTTTCATCCTCTTCAGAGCTCATTTGCATGTTATTTTGAACCGAAGAGCATTTTGCCCTTTTTAATGGTTAGAAAATAAATTAATGCTTTTAAAAATAGCAAACCAACTCAAAAAGTGGCCAAATTTGAGAATGGCACTTTGAATGGTGTCTATTAAACATAGAAATTTTTTGAAGGGGAAATGATGTAAAAAAATTCAGTTCTATGTGGAAGGCGGCGGTTTTCCGTTCAAAATCGTGATACTTCGCCAGAGAGTGTTCGGTTTCTACACGAAGTGCATCAGGTTTTTACCGCAATTCTCCAAATTTTCACCACACCCTATAGGGGTCATATGATGAACCCATGCCAAGTTTCATCCTCTTCAGAGCTTATTTTCATGTTATTTTGAACCGAAGAGCGTTTTACCCTTTTCAAAGGTCAGAAAATCAATTAATGCTTTAAAAATAGCAAACCAACTAAAAAAGTGGCCAAATTTGAGCATGGCACTCTGAATGGTGTGTATTAAACATATAAAAAGTTTGAAGGGGAAATGATGTAATGAAATTGAATTCTATGTGGACGGCGGCGGTTTTTCGTTCGAAACCCTGATACTTCATGGGAGAGTGTTCACTTTCTACATGAAGTGCACTAGGTTTTTTCCGTAACACTCTCAAATTTTACCACACCCTATAGGGGTCATATGATGAACCCATGCCAAGTTTCATTCTCTTCAAAGATCATTTACATGTTATTATGAACAGAAGAGCATTTCGCCCTTTTTAATGGACCGGAAATCAATTAATCCTTAAAAAATAGCAAGCCAACTCAAAATGTGGCCAAATTTGAGCATGGCACTTTGAATGGTGTGTATTAAACATAGAAAAAGTTCGAAAGGGAAATGATGTAAAAAAATAAGTTCTATGTGGAAGGCGGCGGTTTTCCGTTCGAAACCCTGATACTTCGCCGAAGAGTGTTCAGTTTCTACACGAAGTGCATCAGGTTTTTACCGTAATTCTCTCAAATTTTTACCACACCCTATAGGGGTCGTATGAAGAACCATGACAAGTTTCATCCTCTTCAGAGCTCATTTGCATGTTATTTTGAACCGAAGAGCATTTTGCCCTTTTTAATGGTAAGAAAATAAATTAATGCTTTTAAAAATAGCAAACCAACTCAAAAAGTGTCCAAATTTGAGAATGGCACTTTGAATGGTGTCTATTAAACATAGAAATTTTTTGAAGGGGAAATGATGTAAAAAAATTCAGTTCTATGTGGAAGGCGGCGGTTTTCCGTTCAAAACCGTGATACTTCGCCAGAGAGTGTTCAGTTTCTACACGAAGTGCATCATGATTTTACCACAATTCTCTCAAATTTTCACCACACCCTATAGGGGTCATATGATGAACCCATGCCAAGTTTCATCCTCTTCATAGCTCATTTGCATGTTATTTTCAACCGAAGAGCGTTTTGCCATTTTTAATGGCCAAAAAATTAATTAATGCTTTAAAAATAGCAAACCAACTCAAAAAGTGGCCAACTTTGAGCATGGCACTTTGAACGGTGTGTATTAAACATAGAAATAGTTTGAAGGGGAAATGATGTAAAAAAACTGAGTTCTATGTGGAAGGTCGCGGTTTTCCGTTCGAAACCCTGATACTTCGCTGGAGAGTCTTCAGTTTCTACATGAAGTGCATCAAGTTTATCCCGTAACACTCTCAAATTTTTACCACACCCTATAGGGGTCATATCTTGAATCCATGCCAAGTTTCATCCTCTTCTGAGCTCATTTGCTTGTTATTTTGAATCAAACAGTTAAATTACTCAAAAATTGCAAAAGAAATAACAGTGGCGTACCATGCACAGTGCCCGCCATAGCTAACACTTAGCAGTGGCGGACTTTCTATACTGCCAACCACATGGGTTACTTTATGCACACGCGTGTACTTTAGCCGTTTTCGAGCCGGCCGGACGGATTTCACCCAAATCGCATCATCCCCCTTCATCGCTCAACAATGTCTCCATTTCCTCCAAATCCAACCCCCTCCAAAATCCAAATCCGTAGCCGCCGGCCCACGCTGCCTCCTCCACTGCGTTGTCGTGGCAGTGTGCCTCCCGCCTTCGTGGTAGTGCGCCTCCGGTCGCCGTCGTGCCCATCCGCACCCGTGGGATCGACCTCTTATATCCGGTGAGCAGAGCACCCTCTCCCTCTTCTCTCCGGTAATCAGTAGCGAGCTACCAGCTTGGGTTTCGCCCCATGCCGATTTGTGCTCCTCTACTAGTTTAATTTGTGGACGGTCTGATTTGACAAGTTCAAATGGTCTTGTGGATTGGAAGAGTAGTTTAGTTTGGATGCATTTAGAATAAAATCATGATCATGTAGTCCAAAAAATATCAAAGCTTTTCAGATTACAACTCTGACCATGTACAATATATTTACTAGAGCTGGATAAGCTAGTATGGTATTTGACACTAGGAATATATAGGTATAGTACATTCTGCATTGCTTACTCACATTCTCTGTTCTAGGCATATGCTAGCCTGGCCATCAAAATGGATAGAATTCCTTAATTGACCCTTTTGAATAAATAGCGTTGGTATTCAAAATTCTTCCATTTTCAAAATTTGCTGGAATTTAAGAATGAGTGCCAATGTTTTGGCGAAACATTGATTAATTTCTGTTTTGCCAGATTTTAGCCACTCAATATGTTTAATTTTTTAGCAAAGGTCATGTCAATTTTTTCATTGATTTTTAACCTTTTTAAGCCATCAACCTCTTCTCTCTGGTGAGTTGAGATGTTCTCAAATGTTGTCTAGAAGACCAACTGTTTGATTTTTAGGTACTAATGTAGTACCAAGGTGGTGTCAAATATCGTTCAATAGTTTCTGGCAATTTTTTGTACTAAGGTAATTTTTTACAGAGATTCCATGGCTCCTAGTCGTTGTCAGGCCTCCCGTACCGCACCATCATCTTCCACTACAGCGCCGCGCTCGCTGCCCTCACCAGACAAATTGGAGAGGCAGCGGCGGAGGATGTGGCTGGTGCGGGCAAGAAGGATTGATGACACGGTGTTCTACTGGAAAGACTGCATGCGGGAGCTGAAGGTGGCAGAGGCTATAGCACACGAGAACCCTAGCTGGCAGGTGGAAGTCCGGATGAGCAAAATGTGTGTCGATATAGAATTGAGGAATGGAGCAGACGTCATCATCTTAGAGGCCACCAATGAAGAGCGTCCTCGGATGCCGACTCGGAGTAGACTAGAATTGGTGCTGCAAGACGTGAAATCTACGATCCTGATTCAGAGAGCCCGATGGGGATGTGTCGTGGGGATAAAACCACCGAGAATGCCCCCACCACCACCTGATTCCGCTCCGCCTTTAGCAGCCGCCTTGCCATCAACTTGAATAGGTACCTAGTGCCGATTGAGCTAAGTTTTAATTTCCTAAGGTTGAACTATAGATGATGATTTTCCATACTTAGAACCATAGATGATGATTTTCCTCTCTCTAGCTAGTAGGTTAAACAACTATGTGCCCCATATCAGGAGCGGGTTTAGGTGCGCGTGCAATCTTTAAGTTTTTCCTTTCTAAGACTATTTTTCTTTTTACACCCATAGGTTTGGAGCTTCAGGAGACTGTGTGTTGTGCTGCAGGTGGCATCAGCAAGCGGCGGGTGACAAATAATGTCGAACTTGTTCATGACGGTGGTACTAGCAATACTAAGGCTAGCTAGTACCATTAGGTTCTAAAGCTACTGTAGTATGATTGAACTCTAGTTTGGTCTGGACTTGCTCTATATATATATGTTCTTAGCGGAATTGGACTCTAGTTTGGTCTGGACTTGTAAGACTATGAAATCTAGTCATCTGTTCATAATCAGTGTGTCATCCATAATGATATGTGTCATTTGTGCTGACGTGTACACATGATGAGTAATATATAGCTTCTAAATTTTTTAATCCATGTAAAGTGAGCAGTAGCGGGCATGATCAAGGGCCCACCACTGCTGCTTAGTCTATCAATGGTGGGCGCCCCGCCCACCACTGATGCCATATTAGCAGTGGCGGGAGGTCAGTGGCGGGCGCCTTCCACATCAGGGCCCGCCACTAGTACACATTATCCTCCTGCCACTGCTAGCCTATTCTGCAGTAGTGGTGACATGCCCGTCTATCCTCTCGCACGCCCGTCCTCTGGTGGCTGATTCCTTTTCGACTTCGGCACAGGTGTTCGTGCAGGAGAGGCACCGAGCTTCGTCCCCGACCACGCTTCTAGGGTATGATCTTCGATTCATATGTAGGTTTCTTTATTTATAGATCATCTACTCATAAGTAGAGTAGTGGCGTAACCTAGGCGTCTCCCATCCGAAAGGGTTACATTTATAAATATGTAACTCTTTGCATATTTATAACCGTAACTCTGTCGAATTGTCCACATTTTTTGGACTGCCCGAGTATGTGTAGACTGGGTTTGTTTTCCATGCTCTACTCCGATCCGAGATAGAATTTTGGCAGTGTCTCCCCATTGTTCTCAGGATACACATTCCCTCGGCTTGTTGCTGAGACGGGTTTTTGGAGAATAGAGGGGAGGTACTGCTGAAATTCTGTCTCGGATTGGAGTAGAGCATGGAAGCGGCCCAGTCTACACATACTTGGGTGGGATTAGGACCTATCCTTACCTATTAGATAGCTGATTGCTTGCCGTAAAACCTGTATAGTTATAATTAATTGAACAAATAAAAAGCATTATATGTGTGTTTCGGTATATATCATAGGATGGAGGATTGTGAGTGGATGTACAATGGCCGACCCAGTCAGGCGGGTATGACCATGGAATGGAAGACAAAGACCAACCAGTTTTTGGAATCCGCATTTGCTGGAGATATGGGTTCTAGTGGAACTTGGTTCCCCTGCAATCTTTGCCGTAACAAGCTTAGAAAAACAAAGTAGATTATGGGTCAACACCTTGCCAAGAATTCTTTTAAGCCAGGCTATCATCAGTGGGTCTTCCATGCTGAGGCTGAACATGCAAGAGAGGAGGTGGTGCGACAGCGCACCGGTGAATATGATACTAGGGTTGATGACATATTAGATGACTTATGTAGTACACATGCACCAGAAAATCCGGCTGTAGAGGAAGAGGCACGGGAGGAGTTAGAGGAAAGCATGAAGAAGTTCTATGATACTTTGTTTGCAGCACACAAACCCCTTCACGGGCATAGAAAGATTACTCAGTTGGATGCGATCGCACGCCTAATGGCCGTCAAGTCCTAGTTTAGCCTTCGCTAATCTGCCTTTGATGCATTTCTGACCGTTATTGGCACCCTTCTACCTGGAAAGGTTTTAGTAAGACTCGGTGTCATATGACCCTGATGAGCAAAACACATTATTTAGGTTCCATATGCATCTGCGTTTGGATTAATCATGTTCTCCATGGTATGTACACATCCAGATATGTCCAGTGCTCCAAAGAGTTGCGAGAAAGATACCAAAGTGATCAAGGTGTTGATAATAGGACAGGAGTGAAAAATATCCTTAAGTACCAGAGTAGGACTAAGGACATGTTTCTCGCATATGGAGATGATGAAGAGCTAATTGTAAAGGGTTACTCTGATGCAAGCTCATTGTAAGTAGTTACATCAATGCAATGTTCATCATTGCTCCAAGTGATTTTCGATTTCAATTGGGGTTTTGTGTAATACATAGAACAGTGGCACAGTAAATTGGAATTGTTCAAAGCCGATTAGTGTGGCGAATTCTATAACAGAGGCTAAGTATATTGCCGCTTTGGAAGCGACAAGGGAGGGCGATTGGATAAAATGTTCTTTTCGAACATGGTATGGTTTCAAGATGGCTGAAGCCAATGGAACACTATTAAGGATAGTGGCTCCATAACCCAGTGTAAGGAACCAAGGTCCTACCAGTGATTCAAACATATGCAAAGCCAATCCCACACAGATTGTGAATTTTGTGAAAGCTAGAGACGCAAAGATATGCAATATACACACGGACCTGAATGTGTCAAGTCCGTTTGACGAAGTCTATCCCACAAGCGAAGCATATTTTACACCGGTATGCCATAGGTGTAAAGTGCATTAGCATTGGCTAGATTATTGACTCTAGCGCAATTGGGAGACTAAAGGAAATATGCCCTAGAGGCAGTAATAAATGTTTTATTTACTTCCATGTTCGTAATTAATGTTTACTCTTTGTGCTATAACTGCATTGGTTCTTCAATATGAGATTCAGAGGAAAACCCAGTTGCACGTGTGGAAACATAAACACTAAGTAGTTCCCAAGTCTCGGTTCTAAGACTAGCTCATGTGTTGCATGATGATCCTGTTTTCCTAATCATAGGGCATTGTTAAAGTAACAAGGATGTCGGCAACAATGGGAACACATTGTTGGCTGAACAAGGGTGTTGGACTGACCCAAATAAATGATATGCTTCGAGATCACATCGTCACAATGTTATAAGTATAATCATGCAAGTGCTAACGTATACTCATATACTTAGACCATGAGAATGTTGTGTACCTTCATGCCAGACAGTTTACTTTGGGGTTGTCAAATGTTAGCCGTAACAAGGTGATTATAGCGGAAACTTTTAGGTACATCAAAAAGTATGTTTAGGGACTCGATAGTTCAAGATTGGGATTTGCTCCTTCGATGATGGAAAGATACTTTCTAGGCCCTCTTGGTATTATGATATCCATCATCGTCTGGCTAGACACAACATGATATGATCACGGGGATACCGAAATGCGGAAACGAGAAAAGTGAACAAAACTGGTAATGAGGATAACATGGTATAATGATCAAGTTGTTGCTTCACATGGATACCGAAAGTCTCGCCTCGGGTTTTGTTATCTACCATGAAGCAAAGGGAATTGTGTACATGAACAAAAGGTTCACTCGATAAATAATTCATGTATGTGTAGGAGTCAATATGAATGCCTAGATCCCGCTATTGATTATTGACCAGAAGGAGTTTCGGGTCATGTTTGCACAATTCCGAACCTGTGGGGTCACACACAAAAGGTCATCAATTTGTTTATTACTAGAAGTGTTAGGAGTATGAGAGAAAATCATTGGAAATGTTTCGAGGCTTTCCGGAAATGTTTCGGGAGGTTCTAGCATGGTACTGGTAATACCGAAAATGTTTCGGAGGTGCCCGAGAAGGTCCCGGTAATACCAAAAAAGTTCCGGAGGGGCCCGGGAAGGTCCCGAAAGGCCCTGGAATGTCCAGGAAGGTTTCCGAATGTTCTAGCACACCCAATTCGGATGCCACATTGGTTGGATCAAGGGGCAGTAGCCACATGGGCCACATGGGCCCAAGTGGTGCACCCCCCTTCTGCATGAGGAGCAAGCCAAGTGGAAGCTTGGGAAGGAAAGGATCCCTAGGGGATCCTCTCCCCTTTGGTGCGCCCCCTGTTGGAGTGTTACCTCCTCCCCAAGCCACACCCCTCCTCGCTCTCTATAAATAGAAGGGAGGGGCAGCCCCCCAACATACAACTTCGTGCTTAAAAGGGTGCAATCTCTCTCTCTCTCTCTCTCTCGCCGCAAGGCTGCTCCACTTCTTGTACTCCAGTAGTTCTTCATCCTGGATGGGGAAGCTCTGCTGGATCGGTGATTCGGTATGCATGGAAACCAACAGAGGGATCGCTCCTTCATCCTCGAGTGGGAGAAATTCTCACGGTTGGGAGGTTTAATCCTAGCTGCGGGAATCTGCATCAACAAGCTTCATCAACCTCATATCCACTGTGTTCGTTGGTGAGCCATGATCCGATCTACCTTTTGCACATTCATGGATGATCTTGGGTTCTTGATTCGTAGGCCAATTTGTTTTTCTACTATGTTTCCCAATAGAGTTTATAGCCTCGATGGTGATGTTTCCCCCTCTCTGGGGGCACAATGTAGCCTCCGGCGGCCCTTCGGGAAGAAGATCAGTGGAGGCGGGTTATACGTCTCTGACGTATCTATAATTTTTGTCATGTTCATGCTACTTTTATATCATGTATACATAGTTTTGGCTCCTTTTTAAAATATTTTATTGGACTAACCTATTAATCTAGTGCCAAGTGTGAGTTGTTGTTTTCTACTGGTTTTTGCTGTAACAGAATAACTATTTTTGGGGGCCCAGAAAAATAAGGGAAAAATACATTGTCATGGGAAATCACCAGAAGACCACAGGGGAAGCAAGAAGTTCTAGAGTGCTGCCCCCAGGCCTCCATGCGGCCCACCACTCAGACCAGGGGGCGCGTGGGCCACCGTGTGGAGCCCTTGCGGCACTGCTGCACCGCTTCTCGATGCCCATGGTTTTATATTAACCCCCTGACCGCAACCCTAATGATCGTGGAATTTTTCCGTCGCCGCCTATCCCAATTCGAGGCTATTCAATCTGGATTCCTTTTCTGGTACTCCACCGGAGGTGAAAATTGCTGCCGGAATCATCTTCATCAACCTCGCTGCTCTAATTGTCATGTGTGAGTAGTCCACCTTGGACTATGGGTCCATAATAGTTGCTATGTGGCATCCTCTCTCCCTTGTTCTTCAATACAAAGATCACATGAGCTGCCCTACATGATTGCGATCCATCTAATGGAATTGTCGGTGTTTTTGTTGCGGTGTGATGAATTGTCAATTTATGATCAGATTATATATGGATTTCTAATTGGTTTCTTCTAGTTCTTTGTTGCATGATTTATATACTTATATGCTATCCAATCTACTAGTCTTTTCACTAGTCATGTTTAGATGAATGATCTCCAACAGAGAGTTGTGTATGTTGATTGGGTTTAACCTTGCAAGTAATCTATCTTAGTGATAGAAAGAGAAAAAGGCTTGTACTGTGTTACTATCACTAAGGGTAAAAAGATAGTTGTCTCAGTGATGAACTAGAGGTAAAGAGAATACAGTATCAACATTAAGTCATCTTGCTTAATGCAATGCTCTGTTTTAGTTAATACTTTCAGATACATGTTGGATAGCGGTCTTGGGGTGGAGTATTAGCTATAGATGTAGTTGGATAACAGTCTATAGATATAAGGACGTATTGCCTATATGCAATCATGACATGTATGATTACTCATAAACACTGCAATTTAATCGATACGCCACAGTAATTTGTTCACCACACCTATCCTATGCTTTTAAGGGGAGATGCCACTAGTGAAGCTATCGATCCCGATCCTTTATTCCTCATAAGTATAACCTCGTTTACTATGTTTTCTGTTCTTTTACGTTCTGAATTTTAATTTCCTTTGTAAACAAAAATCAATTCCAAACACTCGATACGCTAATCCTTGTAACCAGCAAACTAGTGAGATTAACAACCTCACTAGCCTAAGTTGGGGACCAAGTGAAAGTTTCTTAGTTGAATGCAGGGCTGATCATTGGCTTGTAGGGGAACTCCACAGATTTGATACCCTAGTTCTCAAACACTGAGGGAAGATTCTTTCGATACTACAAACCCTTGCCCTTCAGGGCCTAACAGATATTCATCTAACAGGCAGTTCACTTTATGCGGGGATATCAGCAGGAATTCAACTGGTGCCATTGCCGGGGAGTGTCTCCAACAAGTTATAGGTTTTCCATTTAATTATTTTAATTCCCTGTTATTTACTTTGCTTAGTTACTTTTTATTTATCATTAGTTTGCTTTTCTGCTCTTCGAAAAAAATCAAAAACAACAAAAATATATCAATTTCAGCAAGCTAGTTTTCTTTTACCTTATCATAGCAACTTTATTGACTCAAAGAAAGATAAATGTAACTTCTAGACTTCTGAAAATTATCTTGAAAGCTTAAAACCAATAGCACATGATGAAAAATCTAAACAAGAAAAAGTTGTTTGTGTATGGCTATTGAATGCTAAGTATGATTGGAATAGACATGATAAACTTTATGAATCAAGTGATGAAGATGATGAGTATATTGATAAATAAAAGGTTTATGGTCCCTCTTATGATAATTGGGTAGCTAAAATTTTGGGGAAAGAAATTACCTTAGATGAGGCTACTCACATTAATGATACACTTGATGAAAGTGTTGCCACTTATGATGAAACTATATCTATTGCCACTATTGATTATGAGTGCGATGTACCCATCACTTATGATGATGATCATGATTTGGTAGACAATTATGATACTTATTATGACATTTAAAATTTATTTGGGACTAATGATGATTCTATATTTGATCACAATAATTACAATATTGTTGAAAGTGGGCTTGGAGAGGACATGACTTTAGGTAGTAATGATCCCACTATTTTGGAGAGTGCTAAATCTGAATGTGATATTGATAAAACTGTGTTTGGAGAGGTCATGACTGTAGGTACTATTGATCCGACTATTTTGGAGAGTGATACAATTTAAGTGCATGTGGATCATGAGAGAAATATTTTAGGTGATAACTATATTATCAAGTTTGATTATGATTCTACATGTAATTATTACGAGAGAGGGAAACATGGCTATAAATATCTTAACACTATCAAATTCCCTTTCTTTATGTTGAAAGTTTTGAAGTTGCATTCTTCTGTCTTGCCTATGTTAGGGATTTCTTGTACTAATAAATTGTTTACTTATAAGATTCCTATGCATATGAAGTGGATAGACTTAAATGTTCTTGATATATGCTTTTTGATGCTCTCTTTTACGCTTCGAAATAATTATGATTCATGTTTTCATGTGAGCATCATTAAAACTACTAGCCTAGCTAAATAGCTATAAAGAAAAGCGCTTGTTGGAGGCAACCCATATTTATCCTTTTATTTCCTTTTGAGTCAATAAAGTTGCTATGTTCTGTAGAAACAAAGTTTTTTATACTTTTCTTTAATAAAGTGCCAAGAATTGCCTTTAGCATGCTAAGTTTGCAATTATGTGTGTTGCTGTGTTAAAACAAAAGGTTTTGCTGCTACTGTTAGATTTGTTAAAAATCAACAGAATGTGATAAAATGATGAACATTTTATGCAGTACACATATATGAGTTCTTTGTTTCATTCGAATTTCCAGATTTTTCTGAGTTACAGATGTATTTTTTAATATTGCAACTTTACTTACTGGCCAATTTTGATAGATTCCTGTTTAACTATTTTGTAGTTCTGTATGTTTGCTTTTTATTATTCCTATTGGGGGTAGGAATTTGAAAATTTTGTTAACATAAAGTAGCTAATGATTAGTTACAAATTTGTAATTTGATCATAGAAAGGTACCTGTGGATTCTCGGTGTGTTTGTTGCGGTGTGATGAATTTCCACTAACGAGGAGCCAGAGTGTTGGCGCGCTAGGAGAGTAACCCAGCCAGATCCCTGTGGATTGGAGCCGCTCCAAGTCCATGTTATCCCTAGATGATATTTTTCGCTGCCCCTATCTCTGTAAAATGCCATTTATGGCTATGTTGATTTATTTAAGCCGTATGGCATGTAAATCCTTCTTCTAGATGTGCCTGTGTATGTGATACCTATTGTAAAGGCACGCGCCAGTGTGATATCTTGGGCTGGCGTGTGAGGCGGTTGTCTGGCTGCAGCGGTGTCCAGGCGGTGTGCCACAACGAATGGTATCAGAGCAACCAGGCTGGTTGTAGGCTACCCTAGCTGGATCTTCGTTGCCTCTTGCTCAATAGAAAGCCCAGATGGATTTCCGCCATCTTTGCCATGCAGGCATGGCTACTACTAATCAAAAGGCAATATTGTAGGTTTTACCCAGTATCAGACCCCAACTCTCGTGGCCTCTGCCTTCTATGTGAAATTTCCACACCAGGCAGTGACCCATGAGCCTTCAACCCATAGGTAAACTAGA
This sequence comes from Elymus sibiricus, assembly GCA_039707655.1. Classification (NCBI taxonomy): domain Eukaryota; kingdom Viridiplantae; phylum Streptophyta; class Magnoliopsida; order Poales; family Poaceae; genus Elymus; species Elymus sibiricus. Next base: position 372,067,443 of record CM077664.1, on the reverse strand, counting down.
TATTCCTACCTTGGTTGCTAACCATGGCATTACTTTCCTTACATCTAGTTTCCTTTATGAAACGACATTAAGCTCCTCTTTCCCCCCATATAACCCAAGGTTGGTTGACCAACTCACCTTTGGCTATGGTCATGCGTTGAGTTTGTAGTAGATGTGTCCCCTAAGGAAGTAGTAGGAGCCTGACACCAATCGCTAACAGGACCATTCCGTGGTTTTGCTTCTAGAGACGCATCGAGTGCGCTAGGCTAGTTTTACTAGTGGATCTGCGCCCATGTGTATAAAGTTCAAGAGATTTGAGTTTTATTCGCTTCTTGGTGTTTTTGGTTCTTCGTGGTTCTTGTTTCTTTTTGTCGGTTGTGCTTTCTTTGCTCCATATCGAATCTCCTTCAAGTGTTGGCTGAAGAAGACTAGCATATGAGTTGGATAATTCCCCAATAATCCAACCTCGAGATGAGAAAGGACCTTCAAGCATATGAGCCCCAAAACTGCAGCAACAAGGCCAGCCAAGGGAACAGAATAGATTAGAAACAGACAAGGCAAGATATCACGCCACAAGGTATCCGCGGTAATGTCAAGCATCTCCCTTAAAGATTATGGAATCTGAATCATAGTCAGATGAACTCTCAGAAATGGACACCAGCAGTGACATATAGTCCCGTCCTTGCACCAATAATTTCTTTAGTCAGTAGGGTGGAACTTGAGCCCGTCTTCTTCATGGAGCAAGAACCGCTTATCATTTATAGAAGTTATATTTCAAGTATGTGCCGAGAACAGCCTTTAATCTCCAGTATGATGCTGATAAAATTTTTAGTAGGTCTTTTGAGTTTATCGGTGCACATGCAAATTCTTTTGGACACGATGAACAAGATTTGCGAGACGTATTGGAATAAGTTCATGGCTTCTCAGATTAACGAGATCCTCATATAAATCCAGTAAGACAAGGGACATAGTTTTGTCTTTAGATTATTCCATGGAAACAACATCAGCTATACCCTGGATTTAATAAGAGCAAAGTAGCCAAATGAATGAACAACGACGAGAGATCAAGAAACAAAGGGGTATTATCACAGACTTCTCCTACAACAAATCCGCAGTCAAGGAAACACTGCATCAGTATACAGGAAGTTTTCTCGAGTGCTTCCCTTCAAACTCGAGAGCTTGACAGTCAGTTGGATGGTTTCCAATGGAAGACACTCATTCTTCTTCAACATGCCATCATAAAAGTCGCCAGTATTTGTGGAAGTTGATCCCAAATGGACATGGAAATATTTGAAGGAACGCCTCGGAGTAATCCCATAGCAATCTTTATTGTGGGTATGGACGGTATCAAGAATGGAAACATGTCTGCCTCCGAGCTCAGTTGTTTATGAGAGGATTTACGCCTATCTCTGCATATGTTGTGAGCATGCAGTCAAGTTCATGCGAGCCACTCGTACATGGGTATGACTGTGTTTAGAGAAATGGCGGCCCTATATTTCAAAGAAGGATAAGAATGCAACAACCCCTATGAGATATGCAAGAGAAAGTTGTAGGTACGCTTCTACAACGTGCTAGCCCGACAAGCTGAGATGTGAGCAAGGAGCCATATTTGCAAAGTCATGGCTGATCCACAGAAGGAACACCCCAAAAATAAAGAAGCTTCAGACAAACAACCTCCATGATGGTGACCAAGGTAAGACAAGGTGCTATCAACAATCCTTGTCAAACTCTCGCATATTCAGCCACAACAATGCACTACTTGCGGTTACATGTGAGCATACCATACTCCTCATGAACATGGGCCACAAATCAAGATAAGAGGCTATGCTTTGGATGCCATACAAAATAGTAATCATGCTATGCTCAGCTGAGTGGTTGTAAAAAGGACTGAAAAAAATACCTATGCTAAAGCTACCCAAGTGAGCAACACAGTTTGATTTTAAGGATCCGCATGGAAATAAGGCAATCCAGAAATGAACATTCAAGCTCTAGTCATTCATCTTAGAAAGAAAATCAGAAATACTATGAAGAACATGGTGGATCGTTTATTGGATATGGCACCTCCCGTGCCAGCCCATCCTCAAAAAGAGCATCTAGATGCTAATGACTGACAGCCTATGAGTGGCTATTCTATCCGACATGAAGGAATAAATTATACTGCCCCAATAAGGCAAAACTTTTCTTGACATGGAACAGAAAGAAGAGTCACACATTTTTCTTGTGGCAGTCAGAAGGGACTTGAAATAATGTTTCCACACCACCCAACTTAGTTGCAAACATGGGAGATGGTCAGATCTAGCCAAGAGAGGTGCAGATTCCTTTACCCCATGGGGGTAAGATCCAACACAAAAGCTCAAGGAGGGCGTGGTAGTCCACTCAGTGACAGGGACATAAAACCATCAGTATAATATGACAGACAGAGAAATGTCCAGGAAGGATCTGCATTGGTTGGATCCCCAAACTTAACTGTCCCACGAGACTGACATAAAGAAACTAGGACCGGGTAGAAGGTACACATGTCTCGGAAAGAGAACCCGGTAGCTGGAAATTTGTGAAAAGGATACTTTGCCAACCAAGATAAATATCTTTAAGGAAGTATAAGAGATCCAAAGACCAAGGATGCCAGGCAAGGGTACGCAGTGTTTCAGAAAATACCAGAATAGTTTTGGAAACACGGTTAGTGTACAGTATCGTCTGCTACCCGAGGACAAGGGAACAATAGTACATAGTACAAAGGCTAAAAGCAAAAGCCTGGAAGGATGCACCGTACCAAACCAACAGTTGGACATAAGATTCTTACCTGACAAGAGAGAAGGATAGCTTCCCATAGTCACTCATGGCCATAATAATATACATGAAATGGTATGTACGAAGGAAGGATGCCTCGCTCCTGGCAGCCAGGGTACGGAGTATCACAACAAAATCCGAAGTAGCTAGCTCCAAACTTTGGGAGCCAAGCTACTCTCCGACATTGCCACTACACACCGATCCCATGTAACAAACTACCAGATCAGAAGGTACACCTGACAGGAAAGAGAACGATTCAACGCAACCGTTTGAGAAAAAGCGACACCTAAGCCGTCAGTGGTGGCAGCTAAAAATGTCAGTATACCGAAAGGAACAAGACATCGAGTTGATCCAAGACTTCCCCAAAGGTACGTCCCCTTAGCCAGGAGGTTAGCTTGGTAATCTCGAGGATGAGATTCTTTTAAGGGGGGTAGGTTTGTAATGACCCAATTTTCGCTCCTCGATTTTTCTATCGCGAGATTTGACTCCCGTATTTTTCTTTCGGTGTTATTGGATTTTCATTGGATCTTGGGTAAATGGTGGGGGTCATTAGCAATGCCTTTCCCTCGGCCCCAGAGATTCTCCTTGAGTTATCGCTACCACCAAAAATATTTCTCCCAGGGTTTTGCTGCTAAAACCCTAATTCTCGACTATCGTAGGGAGAAACCCTAGTTCCACCATTAAAAAGGAACCCCTATTTCCTTTGCTTTGAAAATTCTCCAAAAATTCCCAGAGAATCTCCTGCCCATATGAACTCCAGATCTAGAAAAATATTACCATGTCATGTGCAATATTTTATATTCAAAATTAATTCCTTTCCTGCCCTTTGAAGGAATTAAATCCAGAAAAATAACTAGACATCTCCCAAGCTCATGAAAATTTGTGGAGATGTTTCTTGTGCCTATCTTGAGCTGTGGTAAAAATCTTGGACCAAAAGGAGCAAGGATAATAGTGTTTCCCTTTATAAAGCCAATCTTCCATTTTTGGCCCTTTCATGAGCAGCACTCATTTTTTGTTGCTTGGAAAATTCCCAAATTACGGGTGGAGCTTCTCCACCCTCATATGCTCTAGATCTACCAAAATATCTGGTCACATGTTGCCAAAAATGAGCCCATGCTCCAACCCTAGTTTCTGTCCCATTTGGACCTTTGTGAAGAAGGTGCTAGCTAGAGTGATCCATCTTGTCTGAAAGTTTGCCAGATGGGTCACCCTAGTACTTCACCACCATCCTCCAAAATCCAGCAGCTTGCACCAAGCCAGCCTTCCCCAAGTCGGTACAAGCACCTGCTGGTCAGAAGTCAATTCAGCTCAGACCCTTCACTTCCCTGCCTCCCCTTGCTTCCAAAATTTACTAGGTAGACTCCACACAGTGCCTTACACCACTAACATGGTTTAGGAGCCATTTGTGGCACATGACATCTACTGTTGGTGGCGATCACAGGCACGGCAAGCTATGCGCAGCCACAGCCACAGCCACAAGCAACTATAACATCAAATGGTCGTGAATATGTCACTTATAATGAGACAACCTTTAATGACCCGGTTGCTATCCAATAGCAATGCATTTCAAACATGGTAAATCATTTTGTGATACTTTACATGCATGCACTATTAATCAAAAAAAATGTCCATGACCTTTATTGCTACGACATTAATATCGCATCATTGCCATGTACTTATGGCAAGAACCATCCATGCAAACATGTGCCCAATCATATTGTTTAAAACTCCATCACACTTGATAAGACATAAATAAATCATGTCCACCATAATGTGCAATCGGAAATCTTTTCTACTTCAAAAAATGAAGTGACCCATATGTCACGATCTAGGAACAAGCAACACCAAAACCAATCCATGGAAATGGCTCGTCCATTTTCAACATACTGATTGCCATTTATTCAAAATAAATGATAGAAAAACTTAATTCCATCAACTATGATTCTTGTCTTTTCTCGAGAGAAAAAGAATCAATGATACACGCCCAACGACACGAGCCTATATCAGTCGAGGGAACCTTAATGCAAGAATCCAAAAACATTTATAAGAAAATCAAATACAATTAACCATACTCTCGGCTATCGCCGAGTTCCATTAACACATGAGACCAAAATTCCAAGATAAATGGGAGTGCTTTGTAGAATGCATTGTACCTAGACACTATAACCAAACGAAAATCCTTTCTGCCATCCACTTAATAGGCAAATTTTTATGTCGGATTTTATAGTGTGATATCCGAGTCACTAGTGAACAATTCATCCAATAAAATCATTTCTTGTAACGCATATACCATAATACTTGCCTTGATTGCTTATTGAGAATAACAAATATATCTAAATCAATCGACATGTTTAATAGGATGCCCAAGATCATATGGAACGCATAAGTGTAACCATGTACAACTTAATAAGTTCGTGAATATCGTCATTTATATTCGTGGAACAACTTTAATCCTCACATGGATGTAAAACATGATGCATGCAGATAGCATGATCATACTTTTACTTCGATGAAAATGAGGTTCCTTTCTTGAACACGTTACACACGACTATGCACATAGTACAATTTTCTTGCACTAGCCGCTTTTTGATTAATGCGATGCTTTTCCGAAAATTCGTATGATAAGAATCTTTCATCTCAAGCAAATCATCGGAAAGAACAGAAATTCGGCGACAAAAAGAGATCGAACAAACAAAACTTTTATGGTGAATCATAAGTGCAAATAATCTTGCGCTAATACCAATTGTAAGAAAAATTGTGATGTGGAAGTCTTTATCCAGGATCATTTTGCACAACATTGATTCAACCTTTTGATCTCTTTAGTTTGCGTACCTTAATGTCTCCATAATCGATGTGAAATCACCGGAATAATCGATGAAGTCGGTCCATAAATGATGCGGCACCTCGGAGTTTTTGACGTTGACGTTACCGATACTAGAGTTTTCTCTTCTCTCTTCCTTCTTCTTTTAGTGTTCACTCGATGATCAGAGAACGATACCATTATGTGTATAAATATACACACGGACACTTATGTGTATGTGTGTGTCGTTTCCTTTACACAGAATTTCTCTGTCGTACACGAGCGTCGATGCAACCCTATTATGCAGTGCTGTTCGTGTGTTACGGCCGGTGTGAAATGAGGAGGGCGCTGCTCCTTTTATAGGCACCCAAGGGGTGTCCCTTCATGCAACAGACGCTTCCATCAGCAACCGCCTTGCTTGGAACAGACACGTCTCTTAAGTAATGGTCGCGTCTTTGCCTTTCTTCATGTGGGTGTGTCTCCTTAAGTTCATTAACTGCATGCTAATCACGTGGCCTTTACAAGGGATGCAACCATTCAAAGCAACCCTTCTCTTCACACGTGACTGCATGCAACTAACTAATTATCTACGGCCAATTAGCAATACTAATTCATGTGCTAATTAGTGACCTCATGCATGTGTACAAGTCCAATGAATTTTATAACCTGATGCATAGCACGCATCATGTACAATAGACTAGTACATAGCCTCCTTGTTGCACACACATATACACTTACATACAACTTTCTGAAGGGAGAAAAGAGGGTATTTAAACCCATAATTTTAATTCTTTTACGTCTAGTAATCATCACGCTAGACGACATAATATTAGAATTATTTCTGTAAATTACATGGGTCACATGAATATTAAAAATATTCTTACATTCTCCCACTTGTCCCGTGTAACGACTTGAAGATTCAATATTCACTTTAAGAGCCCACTATACAATGGATCAAACAAGTCGCATTTTAATTAAATTGAAATTAACGGATCATGGCGGTCTCAAGTAAGTTTATTAACAAGATTCCTTCCATGTATCACGATGAATCCAACTCAAAACTCTTAACATGGAGAAAACATAAATTAGCTTTTATTTGTAATACCACACCACCATAATGTATACTCATAATGTGGATAACAAAAAATTGGGCAAAGAAAGTCATTAATGAATTCACAAGTGTCATTTCTTTATGAGTACTTTCTCAACACATACATATTCCTTTATTGTTAAAAAATGCTGACAAGGACTTACGATAATGCTCATCAATTCGACACAGACAATAATTGTCACGAGCAACCATTAGCCTGCAGATACTTCATTTATAGCAATATACTCAATTGACACATTCATTTTGCCACTACAATTGACAAGTAAACTTGAAACTTTAATACACCTGTCCTTTTAGTTGAGCTAGAAAAATAATGGCCTCAAAACATACCATTGTTTACTGCTCCCACTCTTTTATGAGTTTCTTGAATTTAAGGTAAAACTTTAGACCTTCTATTCTTGAGCATTTTTGGTGCCTTGTCAATACCAAAGATTCATTCCCTCTATTGGAATCACTTTAATATGCCAATATAAAACATTCACATTCATACAATAAACTCCCACTATTAGTTGCGCTTGGAGTTTTATGTATAAATTTAGTCTATCATTGTGAAGCAATTTCTCTGTGTATGCCCACTCTTTAAGGCTTTGAGTTATCAATAATTGTTTCAAGAAACAATTATCTTTATGATGTATTCAAGTTCATCTTTGGATGGCACTTAAACACATTTGAAGTTGATGCTACATACAATACTCATTTAGTTGACAAATTAACCGTACATAAAAATAATATGCACGTCAACTTTGGATGTACAAGCACATTCCCAAGTACCACCATTAATTAGTTTCTTTTGTGTTATTAGTCTTATGCCATGGAACACCTTTGGGTGAACGACTCTAGCATGACAACTAATTAACTCAATTATTCAGTGCTGCCATTTATTTTAGTAGCATCGCCATGCACAAGAACAATTGTCCATAATATTATCAAAATGTCTAGAAACTAAGCTAGGTCATTTTGGTGACTAGCAAGCTTTTCATAATATAGACATCCATTGTTAAACTTTAATTAAGTCGGAGACACTTCTAGGCGATCTTACATAATCAAGCAAATGCTTAACATTTTTTGAAAGCTAGGCCACTTTGGTGACTAACAAGCTTTTAACATTATATAATCATTTAATAAAAATGTCTTAGAACTTAGATCTGAAATGAATTTATGTTTAAGAAATTTACCGTTAACCATTCGGTCAACATATAACCATTCATCACAAGATGACAATTAATCCAAAAACATATAATAGGTCAAGAAAACTTTTATGTTGTCCATCCTACACACGCACTTGTATACCATTCACGGATCATGAAATCCTATAACATCAAATGGTCGTGTATATGTCACTTATAATAAGACAACCTTTAATGACCCGGTTGCTATCCAATACCAATGCATTTCAAACATGGTAAATCATTTTGTGATACTTTACATGCATGCACTATTAATCAAAAAAAATGTCCACGACCTATATTGCTATGACATTAATATCACATCATTGCCATGTACTTATGGCCAGAACCATCCATGCAAACATGTGCCCAATCATATTGTTTAAAACTCCATCACACTTGATAATACATAAATAAATCATGTCCACCATAATGTGCAATCGGAAATCTTTTCTACTTCAAAAAATGAAGTGACCCATATGTCACGATCTAGGAACAAGCAACACCAAAACCAATCCATGGAAATGGCTCGTCCATTTTCAACATACTGATTGCCATTTATTCAAAATAAATGATAGAAAAACTTAATTCCATCAACTATGATTCTTGTCTTTTCTCGAGAGAAAAATAATCAATGATACACGCCCAACGACACGAGCCTATATCAGTCGAGAGAACCTTAATGCAAGAATCCAAAAACATTTATAAGAAAATCAATGACAATTAACCATACTCTCGGCTATCGCCGTGTTCAATTAACACTTGAGACCAAAATTCCAAGATAAATGGGAGTGCTTTGTAGAATGCATTGTCCATACACACTATAACCAAACGAAAATCCTTTCTGCCATCCACTTAAAAGGCAAACTTTTATGTCGGATTTTATAGTGTTATATCCCAAGATCTCTAACAAAGATCTCTAAATCAATCGACATGTTTAATAGCACGCACCGGCAGAATGCCAAAATCCCAAGACCAGATGGAACGCATAAGTGTAACCATGTACAACTTAATAAGTTCGTGAATATCGTCATTTATATTCGTGGAACAACTTTAATCCTCACATGGATGTAAAACAAGATGCATGCAGATAGCATGATCATACTTTTACTTCGATGAAAATGTGGTTCCTTTCGTGAACACGTTACACACGACTATGCACATAGTGCAATTTTCTTGCACTAGCCGCTTTTTGATTAATGCGATGCTTTTCCGAAAATTCGTATGATAAGAATCTTTCATCTCAAGCAAATCATCGGAAAGAACAGAAATTCGGAGAAAAAAAGAGATGAAAGAAACAAAACTTTTATGGTGAATCATAAGTGCAAATAATCTTGCTCTGATACCAATTGTGAGAAAAATTGTGATGCGGAAGTGTTTATCCAGGATCATTTTGCAGAATATTGATTCAACCTTTTGATCTCTTTAGTTTGCGTACCTTAATGTCTCCATAATCGATGTGAAATCACCGGAATAATCGACGAAGTCGCTCCATAAATGATGCGGCATCTCAGAGTTTTTGACGTTGACGTTACCCATACTAGATAGTTTTCTCTTCTCTCCTCCTCCTTCTTTTAGTGTTCACTCGATGATCAGAGAACGATACCATTATGTGTATAAATATACACACGGACACTTATGTGTATGTGTGTGCCATTTCCTTTACACAGAATTTCTCTGTCTTACAGGAGCGTCGATGCAACCCTATTATGCAGTGTTGTTCGTGTGTTACGGCCGGTGTGAAATGACGAGGGCGCTGCTCCTTTTATAGGCACCCAAGGGGTGTCTCTTCATGCAACAGACGCTTCCCTCAGCAACCGCCTCGCTTGGAACAGACACGTCTCTTAAGTAATGGTCGCGTCTCTGCCTTTCTTCATGTGCGTGTGTCTCCTTAAGTTCATTAACTGCAAGCTAATCACGTGGCCTTTACAAGGGATTCGACCATTCAAAGCAACCCTTCTCTTCACATGTGACTGCATGCAACTAACTAATTATCTACGGCCAATTAGCAATACTAATTTATGTGCTAATTAGTGGCCTCATGCACGTGTACAAGTCCAATGAATTTTATAACCTGATGCATAGCACGCATCATGTACAATAGACTAGTACATAGCCTCCTTGATGCACACACATATACACTTACATATAACTTTCTGAAGGGAGAAAAGAGGGTATTTAAACCCATAATTCTAATTCTTTTACGTCTAGTAATCATCACGCTAGACGACATAATATTAGAATTATTTCTGTAAATTACATGGGTCACATGAATATTAAAAATATTCTTACATTCCTAACCTATGCTTGCTATGCCATGAAAAGGAACTTGGTGATATGCATGGTTTTTATGAAATAAAAATGGATATTACTTGGCTTGATAAATCATTATTGAAAATGGTATTTTTGGTTCTGTTTTGAACTAAAACTTGGGTCACACTTTTATTCCAGTACCATGCCATGCTAAGATCAGTAAGGTTTGGTTTGATGCATCATATCCATGCTTGCTTGTTCATGTGCTTGATGATATGATCATACTGATTGGAAAATTTGGTGACTTGATGATAGGTGATCTTTATTATTTTTGTTTTGCACTATGGCTTGATCTTATTGGATGTGTTGCTGGTGGATATGTTAAAGGAATCTGGAACTTGAATTAATAACCTCCACCAGCCTGATCGAGTCCTAAGTGCCACCAAATAGACTAACAACAAGTGCAACCATGCGGTCTTTATGGGAGACCCTGATTAAGTCTTAGGTCATGCTTTTTATTTATGCTACCCATAGAGCAAGTTGAATGATATGCTGATCGGAGGGATGGGCATCATTGGCTTGTGGGGATACCTGACCCGTTGAGCTAATTAAATGTTCAATAGAGTCCCGACGAGGGATATTTGACATCACAAGAAAAGGTCATGAGGTCCAATCCCTCTCTCTCAAAGTAAGGTTAGACCTTGCTGGTAATGTGGTAGAAGTGTGTGGCTTAGGTGGTAATCTTGGCAAGGTATTCCCACAAAGGATTCCTCCTCCCATGGGTAAAGTGTAGAACCTCTGCAAGGTCTAAAACTATTCGAATAGCCATGTCCACGGTCATGTACGGAGTTGGGAAAAGTCACACTTATGGTCTAAGCCAACTTGAAGGAAATCACTAATAAAACTACAACCAAGGGAATACTTTTATAGTGGTTGGACCGCTCACTGGTTGGATGGTCCATGTGACCTTAAACGGACTGACACCAGCTTGTCGGTTATTTTACGTTGATCCCGGCTTGCCGGTTAAGTTATGTTGATCCCGGCTTGCTGGTTAAATTCTGAATTAGAACTATGCCCCATGAGCTGAGCTGAAACGCCCGCTCTAGTTGGCTACTTTCACTACATATGTTGATCTAGGCTTGCTGGATAAATTATGAATTGCAACTATGCCCCATGAACTGAGCTGAAATGCTAGCTCTGGTTGGCTACTTTCTTTACTTTATGCACTTAGTATCCTGTATTTACAAAGCCCCAAATCTGAGATGTAGTAAATTTCAATACCATATCTGTTATAATGCTTGATAAACTATTGATATGATTATTGTGATGCTTGTTTCCTGGATTTCATTGTGTATTTTCTTTCTTATGTTATGATTGCTTGCGAGTACCTTCAAAGTACTCATTTGACTTCTCATGTGGCCAGATGCTGGAGACGATCCTTATGCTTGTGGAGATGCTAATGAGTTCGCCGACTAGGATGTGTCCTAGGAGTATCCCTGCGTGCTTGGAGTTCCACTACCATTATGCTTCCACTTTTGCTTTAGTTTCTGCTGCTCTAATCGAGGCCTTGTTATGTATAAATAATGTACATAGATGTCACACTGGATGTGCCACTCACTGCAGCCTCGCTACTATTGTAATAACCGAACCTCTTTAGTAGTTGTACCTGTAATGTATGTTGCTTTGGTATTTTTATCAAGTTTTGGTCTGGCCAGAAGATGTGATTCCTGTCTGGCGCACCTGATACCAATTAAATGAATTGGTGTGTTACAAGCTGTGCGATGTTCATGACATCCCGTAAGTTGGTCCACTACTCCCAGGCTCATCTGATTTAGTTGGTCAGCTCCTTCCTGATCGCCGACGTGATCAACAATCGGGATGCCACTGGGCGGATCACTAAGTAGGCGATGGATCTCATGGCGTTCACCATCATCTACAGCCCACACACAGCCATCAAGTGCCAAGCTCTTGCTGACTTCATGGCCGAGTGAACAGAAGCCCAGTCCCCGCCCTCCGTCGTCGACATCGAGCATTGGATGCTCTACTTCGATGGTTCACTGATGCTCTCGGGCGCGGAGGCTGGCATCATGCTCATCTCTTTGAAAGGGGATCACCTCAAGTACGAGCTGCAGATCCATTTCCCGGTATCCAACAATGTCGCCGAGTATGAAGCACTGCTGCATGGCCTACACATTGCCACCTCACTCGGGATCCGGCGGCTCCTTGCCCATGGGGACTCGGAGCTGGTCGTCCGGCAAGTCATGAAGGACTGGTCATGCAGAGACCCGACCATGGAAGCATACTTCCAGGAGGTTTGCAAGCTCAAAGCCAAGTTCAACAGAATTGAGCTCACTCACATGCTCCGCCGAGACAATGAGGCGGTAGACCTACTCGGCAAGATGGGGTCCAATCAGGACACCATCTGGGCTGACGTTTTCTTCCAAGAGTTATGCTCGCCCTCTATCAAGGTGGAGACCATGCCCGAGTCCAAGTCAGAAGAACCACGTCCTGCCCAAGCAGAAGACAACTGGCAGTTTGCTGAAGAGGTCCTTGTCATCACTCCTGACTGGATGGAGCCCTTCCTTGACTACATTCTACAAGACATGCCCAAGCAGAAGATCGAAGCTCGATCCCTCGCATGGCGAGCCAAGGCCTACACAATCATTGCAGGAGAACTTTACAAGAGGAGCACCTCGGGCATTCTCCAGCGATGCATATCCAGAGATGAAGGGAAGCAGCTGCTGCGAAAAATTCACTCGGGCATCTGCGGGCACCATGCAGCGCATAAATAGCTTGTCGGGAAAGCCTTTCGACAAGGTTTCTACGGGCCAACAGTGGTCGCAGATGCCGAGTGCGTCATCCGCACCTGCGAGGGGTGTCAGTTATACACCAGGCAGATACACATGTCGGCTCAGGAGCTCCAAACCATGCCAATCACGTGGCCTTTCACCGCGTGGGGACTGGACATGGTGGGTCCTCTCAAGATGGCGCCCGAGGGTTTCACGCACATCTTTGTCGCCATAGACAAATTCACCAAGTGGATAGAAGCCAAGCCAGTTGCCATGATCACTGTACAGTGAGCCGCCGATTTCTTCCAGAAGATTACCTTTCTATTCGGCGTCCCCAAAAGGATTATAACTGACAATGGCACTCAGTTCACTGGCAAAATCTTCCTCGAGTTTGATACATCTCAAACGTATCTATAATTTTTGCTATGGTCATGCTACTTTTATATCATTATTACATAGTTTTGGCACAATTTATATCGATTTATTGGATTACCCTATTAATCCAGTGCCATTACGAGTTGCTTTTTTCTGCATGTTTTTGGACTTTGCAAAAAAATACCGTTTTGAGGACAGAAAAAAATCAGGAAAAAATACTTTTCAAAAGTTTTTCATCGGGAAGGAGCTAGGGGAGCCAGAGACCCACAGAGGGGCCCCTGTGGGCCCCACGTGGCCCAGCCACACGGTATAGGGCCAGGCCGCGGCAAGGGGGTGCATGGGCCCCATAGGGCGCCTCTCCACCGCCTCTTTCTTTCACCACCTTTATATTTCCCTGAAACCCTCAGAAACAATTATTGAGGAATTTTTCTGCTGCCGCAACGACATGTTCCACGATGATCCAATCTGGAGGCCTTTTTCGGTACTTTGCCGAAGGGGGAATTCATCGCCGAAGCTATTTTCATCAACCTCGCTGCCACCATGTCCGTGTGTGAGTAGTCCTCCTTGGACTGTGGGTCCATAACATTTGCTAGATGGCATCTTCTCCCCCTTTCTTCTCAATACAATGATCACATGAGCTGCCCTACATGATTGTGATCCATCTGATGTAATTTTTGAAGTTTTTGTTGTGGTGTGATGAATTGTCACTTTATGATCAGATCTATATATGATTTCATTTGGGTTCTTTTCAGTTCTTTGCTGCATGATTTATAGACATATATGCCCTCTGATATATTAGTCTTACATTGGCCATGTTTGGATGAATCATCTCGAAGAGGGAGTTGTGTATGTTAGTTTGGTTTAATCTTGCAAGTAATCTATCCCAGTGACAGAAAGGGAAAAAGGCTTGTATTGTGTTATTACCACTAAGGATAAAAAGATAGTTGCCTAGTTGTCTTGATGATGAGCTGGAGGTAAAGAGAATACACCATCAATATTATGTCACTTCGCTTAATGCAATACTCTGTTTTACTTAATACTTTGAGATGCATGCTAGATAACAGTCTTGGGGTGGAGTATTAGTTATTGATGCAATTGGATAATGGTCTATGGATACAAGGACGTAATGCCTATATGCAACCATGATGTGTATAATCAATCATAAAGACTGCAATTTAATTGATACACAACTGTAATTTGTTCATCACACCTATTCTATGTTTTCTTGGAGAGATGCCACTAGTGAAGTTATGGATCCTGGTCCATTATTCCTTATAATCACAACCTTGATCACTTTTGCTACTGTTCTTTACAATCTGAACATTTTTAGTTTTTGTTTTACAATTCATTACCAAACACTCGATACGTTAATCCTTGTAACTAGCAAAGTTAGCGAGACAGACACTCTCACTACCTAAGTTGGGGACCAACAAAAAGTTCTTATTTGTGTGCTGGTACTTATCACTGTCTTGTTCTGAGCACCCCATGGATTGATAACCTTGGTTCTTCACTATGGGAAAACTTACTGCTTACCATAAATCCTTACTCTTCGGGCCCCAACAATTCTCTATACTGATAATAGGAAGCAGAAAGAATTTCTGGCGCCATTGCTAGGGAGTGTCTCCTACATGTCATAGGTCCTACACACAATTATTTTACTTACTTGCTATTTGCTTTGCTTAGTTACTTTTTATTTATCATTATTTTGCTTTTCTGCTCTCAAAAAACTAAAAAATACCAAAAATAATTTAAATTCAGCATCCTAGTTTTCTTTTACCTTGTCATAGCAACTTCATTAAGACAAAGCCAAAGTAAATGATAGCTTCTGAACTTTTCAAAAATCTTACATACTTAGAACCAATAGCTAATAATGAAAAAGCTAAATAAATAAAACCTATTAGGGTATGCTCATTGAAAGCTAAGTATGATTGGAATAGACATGATAAACTTTTTGATTCAAGTGATGAAGATGATGAGTATATTGATAAAGAAAAGATTTATGGTCCCTCTTATAATAATTGAGTAGATAAAATTTTAAGGAAAGAAATTACCTTAGATGGGGCTACTCCTATTAATGACACACTTGATGAAAGCATTGCCACTGATGATGAAACTATGTCTATTGCCACCTTTGATGATGAGTGTGATATGTCCATCACTTACGATGATCTTGATGATAATTATTGTGGCATTGAAGATTTGTTTGGGACTAATGATAAATCAATATTTGTTCATATTGATTAAAATATTATTGAAAGTGGGCTTGGAGAGGTCATGACTTTGGGTCGCAATGATCCCACTATTTTGGAGTGGCTCATGAGGAAAATGTCTTAGGTGATAGCTATATTATTGAGTTTGATTATGATCTCACATGTAATTATTATTAGAGAGGGAAATATGGTTATAGAAATCTTCCTGTTACTAAATCACCTCTCTTTATGTTGAAAGTTTTAAGATTGCATTCTTATGTCTTGCCTATAAGATGACTATGCAAAGGAAGTGGGTTAGACTTAAATGTGTTTTCATGTGAGCATCATTAAAATTACAAACCTAGCAAAATGACTACAAAAAGTGCTTGTGGGAGCCAACCCAAAGTAGTTGTCAATAAAGTTGTTACCTTCTATGACAACAAAGTTTTTTGTGTTTTTGCTTACTAAAGTGCCCAGAATTGCCTTTATCATGTTATGTTTGCAAGTCTATGTGTTGCTGTGCTGAAACAGAAATTTTGCAGCCACTAAAAAAATTTGCCAAGAATAAAAAGTAGGTGGTAAAATAATGAAATTTTAACACAGTATACCTATATGAGTTCTCTGTTACGTGATAAGTTTTCAGATTTTTTTGAGTTACAGAAGTATTGATTTCAATTAACTCTTTACAGACTGCTCTGTTTTGATAGATTTCTGTTATATTTGTCTTTAAATGCGTATGTTTGCATTTTATTGTTCCTATAGGGGTGTACGAATTTTAAAATTGTGTTAGCACACAATAACTAATGATGAATTACAACATTACAAGTACGTCACAACAAGGAATGATTAGAATTAAATGTTATTTACATTAACCCATCTCACAAGTTATGTGGAAGTTTTGTGTGGATGAAGTTTTTAAGACCCAGGGGAGACAGTGATATGACAAGAATAAGGAGATGCAAGAACTCAAGCTTGGGGATGCCCAAGGCATCCCCAAGGATTATTCCAGGAGTCTCAAGCGTCTAAACTTGGGGATGCCGAAGGCAACCCCCTTCTTCATCAACAATTATCGGTTTGTCTCGGTTGGACCTATGTTTTAATTCATTCACATATTATGTGTTGTTCTTGGAGCATTCTTTTTATTTTCTTTTGTTGATCATTACAATGATCACATCTGAAAAAATTTCTTTGGGAGAGCTTATGCATGGTCCTGTATTTAAAGAATTGCTCTATTGCTTCACTTATATCTTTTAGAGCATGTATCCATATAGAAACGCTTTGAACTCTCTATGCTTCACTTAAATCTTTCTAGAGAGTTGGATAGAAACTGGTTGTTGGCATGACATTAATATGTTGGTACTAAAATTTATAAGTATGTATTGGTGGTATAAATAAAAAGTTGCATGAATAATCTCTAGAGGTTATAAGCTTGAGAATTGGATTCTTAGCAATCGTTTTGAGATAATTTGGGAGTAATGGTTAAGCATGGTGATAAATGTGCTGTTGTTTAGTAATGGAAAGATGTTCTTAAAGTTTATTATACTTGAGCCTTTATTTCATTAATAAACTAAAAGTAGGCAACTTAAGCCAGTACTCGTGTTGATCAAAGTGTTGAAGTGGTGTCGTAAGTAAACCAACAACTTTGGTTTAGGCCGAGACGCATAATGGGTACTCCACGCCAAACAATCCCCTCGGAGTTCGTGATGCATGGTTCTATGTTAATGCCATAAGACACTTGTGTAGTATCTTAATATCATAAAGTGCTTCAAAGTAGCACTACTGCATTCATATAGAGAGTTTTCATGAACATCATGTTATAAACTAGTTGGGGATTTTTATATTATAGAACCTGTCTTGCATATTCCAATGATGAGCTTCCTCAAATTCTCTAGGTCTTCGTAAGCAAGCAAGTTGGATGCACACCCCACTAGTCCATAGGAGAGCTTTCATACATTCATAGCTCTAGTGCATCCGTTGCATGGCATTCCCTACTCCTTGCATTAACATCGATTATAAGGCCTTTCCCATTCCCAATGATCAGCTGTGTTGATGTGAGACTATCTTCCTTTTTGACTTCTCATTATCAATTATAGAAAATTGATTTAACACATTGATTCGTGAAAAGCAAAAGCAAGTTCTTTTAAGTGTTTAGTTATAGCTTCATCATTATCAATTATAGAAAATTGATTTGCATCGCTGTTCTTTTGAGTTAAACTTTTATGAGACTGCATCAGATAATCAAGTTCATGTTAAGGTAGAGCATTCACAATAAAAATATATTTGTTTTATCATCTACCTGCTCGAGGACGAGCAGGGATTAAGCTTGGGGATGCTGATATGTCTCAAACGTATCTATAATTTGTGCTATGTTCATGCTACTTTTATATCATTATTACATAGTTTTGGCAAAATTTTATAGCGATTTATTATACTAACCTATTAATCTAGTGCCCAGTGCCAGTTGAAGTTTTGTTTATGTTTTTGGACTTCGCAGAAAAATACCGTTACGAGGACAGAAAAAATGGGAAAACTACTCTTCGAAAGTTTTTCATCGGGAAGGAGCCAAGGGAGCCAGTGACCAGAGGAGCGCCCCCCCCCCCCCCTGTGGGCCCCCACAGCCCAGCCACGCGGCCTAGGGCCAGGCCGTCGCAAGGGGGCGCGTGAGCCCCTCCACCACCTCTTTCTTCCGCCGCCATTATATTGCCCCAAAACCCTTAGAAACAATTATTGTTGAATTTTTCCGCCGTCCCCGCCACCAGGCGTTCCACGACGATCCAATCTAGAGGCCTTGTTGGGTACTCTACTGGAGGGGTAAATCATCGCTGGAGCTATCTTCATCGACCTCGCTGTCACCATGTCCATGTGTGAGTAGTCCTCCTTGGACTATGGGTCCATTATAGTAGCTAGATGACATCTTCTCTCCCTTGCTTCTCAATTCAAATATCACATGAGCTGCCCTAGATGATTGTGATCCATCCGATGTAATTCTCGGTGTGTTTGTTGCGGTGTGATGAATTGTCACTTTGTGATCAGAACCATATATGATTTCTTTTGGATTCTTTTCAGTTCTTTGCTGCATGATTTATAGACATATATCCTCTCTGATCTATTTTTCTTACACTGGGAATGTTTCATGAATGATCTCCAAGAGGGAGGAGTGTGTGTGTTAGTTGGGTTTAATCTTGCAAGTAATCTATCTCCAAGAGGGAGGAGTGTTGAGATGGCATGACATTTATGTCATTTTGGTTTCCACGATCATATAGAGATGGCATGATATTTATGTGGCACATCTACCGTTGTTCATTTTCATATACATGCTACACTAGCTCATTGCACATCCTGGTACACTACGAGAGACATTCATTAGAGTTTCTACATCAAGTTTATCATCATTGAGTTGAGTTATGAGTAAATTCAAAAAGTGTATTGTTCATCATTATAGAGTGTTGCTTCTACCTTGAGATATCAAATAAACGATGCACCGAGGAGGTGTCACAAAGAAAAGTGGGAGAAAAAGAGAAAAAAAGAAAAGAGAGGATGAGAGCAGGAGCAACACTACTATTCCTTTTTAGTATACATTTGTGCTTGAAAGTAGCACCTGGTCTTTGCAGATATCATAAAGTGCTTCAAAGTAGCACTACTGCATTCACTTAGAGCGTTTTCATGAACTTCATGTTATACACTAGTTGGGGATTTTTATATTATAGAACTTGTCTTGTATATACCAATGATGAGCTTCCTCAAATGCTCTAGGTCTTCATGAGCAAGCAAGTTGGAAGCACACCCCACTAGTCCATAGGAGAGATTTCATACATTCATAGCTCTAGTTCATCCGTTGCATGGCATTCCCTACTCCTTGCACTAACATCGATTATAAGGCCTTTCCCATTGCCCAATGATCAGCTGTGTTGATGTGGGACTATCTTCCTTTTTGACTTCTCATAAATCCCCATCATTATTCTCTTTTTCCCATAAGATATGAGGTCTAGACTCGCGCTTAAGTATTATATGAGTATGTTAAGTGGATAATACAAAAAGACTATGTAGTTATTGTACTTGGTCGACCTTGGGTTGGTTTATGATAATATTTCCATTAAACATGAAGGGTTGACAGAAGTCTGTGTTGAGTTCCCAACATAATGTTGACCTAAGTGTTAAGTTATTGCTTCATCATTGATTTAACACATTGATTCGTCAAAAGCAAAAGCAAGTTCATTTAAGTGTTTAGTTATTGCTTCATCATTATCAATTATAGAAAACTGTTTTACATTGCTGTTCTTTTGAGTTAAACTTTTATGAGACTGCATCAGATAATCTCGATGATTCCGATGAGAGAAGGAACAACACTACTATTCCTTTTTAGTATACATTTGATCTTGAAATTAGCACCTCGTCTTTGCAAATATTATAAATTGCTTCAAAGTAGCACTACTACAATCATATAGAGAGTTTTCATGAACTTCATGTTATACACTAGTTGGGGATTTTTATATGATAGAACTTGTCGTGGATATTCCAATGATGAGCTTCCTCAAATGCTCTAGGTCTTCGTGAGGAAGCAAATTGGATGCACACCCCACTAGTCCACAGGAGAGCTTTCATACATTCATAGCTCTAGTGCATCCGTTGCATGGCATTCCCTACTCCTTGCATTAACATCGATTATAAGGCCTTTCCCATTGCCCAATGATCAGCTGTGTTGATGTGAGACTATCTTCCTTTGAGAGAAGGAGCAACACTACTATTCCTTTTTAGTATACATTTGAGCTTGAAATTAGCACCTCGTCTTTGCAAATATTATAAATTGCTTCAAAGTAGCACTACTACAATCATATAGAGAGTTTTCATGAACTTCATGTTATACACTAGTTGGGGATTTTTATATGATAGAACTTGTCGTGGATATTCCAATGATGAGCTTCCTCAAATGCTCTAGGTCTTCGTGAGGAAGCAAATTGGATGCACACCCCACTAGTCCACAGGAGAGCTTTCATACATTCATAGCTCTAGTGCATCCGTTGCATGGCATTCCCTACTCCTTGCATTAACATCGATTATAAGGCCTTTCCCATTGCCCAATGATCAGCTGTGTTGATGTGAGACTATCTTCCTTTTTGACTTCTCATAAAACCCCATCATTATTCTCTTTTTCCCATAAGAGATGAGGTCTAGACTCACGCTTAAGTATTATATGAGTATGTTAAGTGGATAATACAAAAAGACTATGTAGTTATTGTACTTGGTCGACCTTGGGTTGGTTTATGATAAGATTGCCATTAAACATGAAGGGTTGACAGAAGTCTGTGTTGAGTTCCCAACATAATATTGACCTAAGTGTTAAGTTATTGCTTCATCATTGATTTAACACATTGATTCGTGAAAAGCAAAAGCAGGTTCATTTAAGTGTTTAGTTATTGCTTCATCATTATCAATTATAGAAAATTGATTTGCATCTCTATTCTTTTGAGTTAAACTTTTATCAGACTGCATCAGATAATGATGTTCATGTTAAGGTAGCATACACAATAAAAATATATTTGTTTTATCATCTACCATCTCGAGGGCGATCAGGGATTAAGTTGGGGATGCTGATATGTCTCAAACGTATCTATAATTTTTGCTATGTTCATGCTACTTTTATATCATTATTACATAGTTTTGGCAAAATTTTATACCGATTTATTAGACTAACATATTAATCCAGAGCCTAGTGCCAGTAGAAGTTTTGTCTATGTTTTTGGACTTTGCAGAAAAATACCGTTACGAGGACAGAAAAAGTGGGAAAACTACTTTTCCGAAGTTTTTCATCAGGAATGAGCCAAGGGAGCCAGAGACCAGAGGAGCGCCCGCCCTGTGGGCCCCCACAGCCCAGCCACGCGGCCTAGGGCCAGGCCGTCGCAAGGGGGCGCATGAGCCCCTCCACCACCTCTTTCTTCCGCCGCCATTAGATTGCCCCAAAACCCTCAGAAACAATTATCGTTGAATTTTTCCGCTGTCCCCGCCACCACGCGTTCCACGACGATCCAATCTAGAGGCCTTGTTGGGTACTCTGCTGGAGGGGTAAATCATCGCTGGAGCTATCTTCATCAGCCTCGCTGTCACCATGTCCATATGTGAGTAGTCCTCCTTGGACTATGGGTCCATAATAGTAGCTAGATGACATCTTCTCTCCCTTGCTTCTCAATTCAAATATCACATGAGTTGCCCTACATGATTGTGATCCATCCGATGTAATTCTCGGTGTGTTTGTTGCGGTGTGCAGAATTGTCACTTTATGATCAGATCCATATATCATTTCTTTTGGTTTCTTTTGAGTTCTTTGCTGCATGATTTATGGACATATATGCTCTCTGATCTATTTTTCTTACACTGGCACTGTTTTGATGAATGATCTCCAAGAGGGAGGAGTGTGTGTGTTAGTTGGGTTTAATCTTGCAAGTAATCTATCCCAGTGACAGAAAGGGAAAAAGGTTTGTATTGTGTTATTGCCACTAAGGATAAAAAGACTGTTGCCTAGTTGTCTCGGTGATCAGCTGTTGGTAAAGAGAATATATTATCTACATTATGTCACTATGCTTAATGCAATACTCTATTTTACTTAATAATTTGAGATGCATGCTGGATAGCGGTCCTGGGGTGGAGTATTAGCTATAGATGTAGTTGGATAATGGTCTATGGGTACAAGGATGTAATGCCTATATGCAATCATGACATGTATAATCAATCATAAACACTGCAATTTAATCGATATGCAACTGTAATTTTTTTAGCACAACTATGCTATGTTTTCTTGGAGAGATGCCACTAGTGAAGTTATGGATCCTGGTCCTTTATTCCTTATAATCACAACCTTGATTACTTTTGCACTACTGGGAAATTGCTTATAGGTTGACCCTTACCAGTGGCGGGTAGGCATTTGCACCTGCCACTGGTAATCTGGACACTTACCACATGTATTTACATACCAGTGGCGGGCGCCACATTGCGCCCGCCAGTGGTAACATCGGCCCAGATTAGCCATGTGCCCAAATTACCAGTGGCAGGCAAAAACTCGTGCTCGGTACTGGTACTTGAGGTACTGGTTGCGGGCAGAAAAATGTGCCTGCCACAGGTAAGTTTGGGATGACTTACCCGTGGATGGCGAATACCAGTGGCAGGCGTTGTTTCATGCCCACCACTGGTATTTTTTTTGTCTTTTGTATAATGTTAGGGTTTTTGTGTTTTATGTTTAGGGTTACGGTCCAAATTTTTTTCTACATTAAAGGTACATCATTGGAAGTTCTATGTAATAGTTTGGCACTTTTTAGGGTTAATTAGCTATTTTTAGGGCATTAAATTAATTTCTATGTATTTAATGGAGGTAAATGCATTTAATGGCTTAAATATAGATAATAGACCAAGAAAAATGCCAAATTTTAACATGTCACATGTAATGGTGTATGTGGAGTGTGAAAAAGTTTCAAGGTCAACAGAGCAAGCAGCGGTCACTTCGCATGCAAACCTGGTCCGTTCCTTCTTGAAACCTAGTTTCTTCCTCGGAGATGGTCCGGTTTGTAAGTAGTCCATGTGACAACTTTTGCTAAATTTGATTTTCAGGCTTTGTTAGATTTTTGGAGAATTAAAATGGCAACACCTACATGTCAGTGGAGGGGTCTTGGGACCCTGGTGTATGAGAATTTCCCCAGGGGGTGAGGGGGGCGGAGCCCCTTCCTAGACCATAGCAGTGGCGGGCGCCAGAAAATACCCGCCACTGGTAAATATTACCAGTGGCAGGTGCACTAGCCCGCCTGCCACTAGTAATTGTATTACCAGTGGCTGGCACAATAGTGCGCCCACCACTGGTACTTGGGCAATCCTGTGTGCTCGAAATGTTGCATTCTGATTGGTTCATCTCACCGTCCCACGGATCGCCAACCCTCGCACCACCTTTCCTTCTCATCTCTTCTCCTCCTTCTCTTCTCTTCCATTTCCTTCTCTTCTCTTCTCCTCCTACTCTTCTCTTCCTTTTCCTTCTCTTCTCCTCCTCTTCTCTTCTCCTCCTTCCCCAACGCCCGGGCCCCCTTCTCCTTCTCTTCTCCCCCCCTATTTATTTTGCAGGTCATTAGGGAGTAGTCACTGCCGGGTCATGCCACGCTATGGGGAGGGGCCACTACAGGTCAGTGGAGGCCCCATGCAGGTGGAACCGAGCATAAGAGGATGATGCCATGGGTGCTCGACGTGATGAAGAGGTGCCAGCCATGCCTTGCCAAGGCCTCCGCTATGAGGGGAGCTACGAGGAGAGGATGTTGCCATTGGTGACGCGATGGAGAAGCATGGCACCGGCGCCGGGAGAGTCATCCCTATGGGCGACGCGACGGAGAAGCCCTAGGTGGAGCCGCCGGTGTGGTTGCGCTGGGCGAAGCCGCCGCCAGGGGTGGCACCTATTTTTTTTATTTCTAAAACTGTTAGCGGTGGTGGGCAAGAAATAGTGCTCGTCACTACTACAACGGTTACCAGTGGTGGGCCAAACTAAGTGCCCACCACTGGTATTTATAATACCAGCGGCGGGTGATACTGCGCACCCGCCACCGGTAACATTTTAGCACTGGTGGGCAGGCGGATGCCATGGGTAACTTGTTTCCCGTGGCAGGCTACTAGTGGCGGGCGCCCTTCGCACCACTGGTAGGCATTTTGCACTCGCCACTGGTAGCCTATTCTGTAGTAATGTTGCTACTGTTCTTTACAAACTAAATATTTTTACTTTTTGTTTTACAATTCATTACCAAACATTCGATACGTTAATCCTTGTAACTAGCAAAGTTAGCGAGACTGACAATCTCACTACCTAAGTTTGGGACCAAGAAAAAGTTCTAAATTGTGTGCGGGTACTTGTCATTGGCAAGTTCTAAGCACCCCATGTATTGATAACCTTGGTTCTTCACTGAGGGAAAACTTACTGATTACTACAAACTCTTACTCTTTAGGGCCCAACAATTCCCTATAAGGATAATAGGAAGTAGAGTTCTATGAAGACTATGACATTGCCCTTGTCTTTGCTTCTGTGGCACACCCACACACCAACGGGTAGGTCAAGCGGGCTAATGGTCTAATCATGCAAGACATCAAACCTCAGATCTTCAATCGTCTGAAGAAGTTTGCGGGTAAATGGGTAATAGAGCTTCCATCGGTACTATGGAGTCACATGACTTCACTCAACCGACCAATTGGGTACACCCTCTTCTTCATGGTATACGGAGCCGAGGTTGTACTACTGAATGATTTGGACCACAGATCCCCACGCGTCCGTGCCTATGTCAAAGACCAGTCGGAGGAAGTGAGACAAGACACAGTTGATCAACTAGAAGAATCCCGAGACATTGCCTTACTTTGTTCGGCAAAGTACCAGCAAGGATTGCGACAATATCATAGTCGGCAAGTGCACAACAGAGTGTTCAATGTTGGTGATTTGGTTCTATGCTGAATCCAATACAACAAGGACATGCTCATGCTCTCATCCCCATGGGAGGGCACGTACATCATCCATGAAGTGCTGCGCCCGGGACTTATTGGTGGAAGGACCCCAAAGACAACATCATCGTCCCCAATGCCTGGAACATCGAGCAGCTGTGCCTCTTTTATACTTATGCTATGTATTCTCATGCTTTACATACTTGAATGAATAAATTAGTATTTCACTCTATTCTGAGTCATCATCATTAAGTTTCCTAAGTCACACTCAGGTGCTATCCAACACCTACTGGGTGCGTCCAGGCGCACTCGGTTTTCTTTGTCTTTCAACAATTATTTTAGTACTTGATAAGTGGAATTTACACTCATTTTTACCCTCCTTTAAAATGGATATTCTCATATATTTTCTATGATTATCCCTTCAACTTGCCCGCTAATCACCAGTAATTGTAAAGATGTGCAAATCTCCTTGTTTATTCCTTGCCTTGCAGATATGCATGTTTTTAGGTGGAAGTCAAAGTATATTTGGAATGTACTCGGGGAGAGGATCGATTCCATAAAAAAATTGGCGCCATTGGAGTTCACAGAAGAGAAGATGACGCATGGTACGACCGCGACCACTAATACCGCCGGTCATACCAGGCGCCACCACCTCCGTGACACCAGCACAAGGAACTTTTGTAACATCCCCAGATCTTAGCCATGTCATTAACCTAATTAACATGCCATGTCATCATGATTTTCATAATTAAATTGTAATTCAGAATTAATCCAACTCAGAAATTCAAATATAAAATATAAAGTCAAAATTATTTCTTCAAACAGTGAAACAAAAATGTTGGCATTATTCCATAAAATCCCCCAAGCATTGTCATGTTTAAACCCACATTATTTGAATCCCCAAAATGCCCCTAGCAACCAATAAAGTGGACCAGCAGCAACTATTTGGGCCATTTCCAAAATAAATAAATATTTAAGCTTTTCCAAATAATGTGAAACTTGTTGGGTGGTCTTGTAATATTGCCTAGTATTTATGTGCCAAAGTTCATATTCAACTAAATTCATTTGGTGCAAAAATTAACTAGAAAACAGAAGCTGAAAACCAAAACAGAAAAAAGAAAAAGAAAAAGAAAAGGAGAAACAACTTACTACGTGGCTGGGCCGCAAGTGCACAGTGCACGGCCCAGCTTGCCAGCGCCGTCGCCTTCCTCCTCTGCCCCGTGTCGATGCTGTGCAAGCCGTGCACGCCGTGGGCGCCGATGCCGCACGCGTCGGCCATCCGCCGCTGCTGCCGTCGCCCTGGACGACTACAAGACCCCGCCCGCGACCCCCTGGACAACCCTAGCACCTGCTTCCCTTCTCCCTCGCGCTGCCTTCTTCGTCCTCTCTTGCACCCGAGCCATCGTCACCATGGACGTCGTCGTCCACGCGCTCCCCGTCCTCCCTGCGCCGTGAAAAGCTGTCTGGGAACTGCGCCGTTGACCGCTGCTTTGTCCACGCCATCGAGCTCGAGTCGGAGAGCCCCGCATCACTAGATCGGCTTCGTCTTCTTCCTCTGCAGCCGTCGGTGTTCTTGCTCGATTTCGGCGCCCCTGCTGCTCCTAAGCCCTCAACGAGCCACCCTTGAGCTCCCCGGTGAGCTCCGCCATGTTTCCCCTCTCTGCCTCCCTCGATTGCATCGCTCCATCGCTCACTGCCGTCATTGCAGTAGTTCCGTGGCCGCCGGCCATGGTGCCACCCTAGCTAGAGTGCCAGTTCGTCGCGTCCGAGCATGCCATCATGCTCAGCGCGCTTCCAGGAAGCTAACGCAGCTAGCAGCTAATCCTGCCATGCGTTGCCACGTGGAAACCGTGCACCCCCGAGCTCCAGTCGCCGCACATGTTGACGCGCGCGAGCTCCGGCATCACGTAGATGGTCTCCGCCGCTCGTTTGGTCGCCGAAGGACCTAATCCGAGCCCCACCGCCGCTTCTGGGCTCACCGCCAGCGAGCCACCATGTTTAAACACGGCTGGGTCGCTGCCAGGTGGGTCCCCCATGTCAGGGATTAGCTAAGGGCTAATGACCCACTAACATGTGGGGCCAGCCACTGTAGCAATTAGTTTAATCTAATTAAACCCAGTTAATTAACCCTCTGTCACTGACACTGGGTCCCACTGCCCTAATTAAGTTAATTAACTAAACTGGATTAGTTACTATCTATGACATAGGGGTCCCACTGCTAATTAACTAAATAAATAAAGTCTGTTAAATAAATAGTCACTGACCAGTGGGTCCCACTGCTCAGGTTTGACAAGTCAACAACACTGCTGACTGCGCAGTTGACCAGGTCAATTGGCCCCACTGTCAGCCTCACATGCACACAGTTGGGTACACTTCTGTGTACCCATAGCAATTTGCATTTAGTAATTTTCGAAATTAAAATAAATTCAGTAATTCCAGAAAAACAATAAAACTTTGATAAATCATATAAAATAAACCGTAACTCGGATGAAAGTAATTTATATATGAAAATTGATAAGAAAAATATAACGAACCTGAATATGTCATCTGCATGCATGACAAACCCCTCTATCACAATGAACGTTTACAATTTGCTACAGGATCAATTAAAGACATAATATTTGGAGCCAGGAAAATATTCCTAAATATTTTCCCACTTCAATTAAATTGTTTAGTAATGCATTATAGCACCTCACCATCACATTGCCATGCCATGCATGTTGTGTTACATTTGTATGCCCTTTCTGTTTCCCCCATGTTTGCTTCTTATCGGTAGACCCGGAGACCGCAAAAGAACCCGAGTACGACTACGACTACACTTCCGAGGATCCCTTTTCGTCTGCAGAGCAACCAGGCCAGCAACCCCCTTGATCATTCTGATATCGCCTACTCTTTTCTCTCTACTTCATGTAGTAGGTATTGGTTCATCTATGTGGTTTCGGTTGCTCCTATTCTAACGCATAGCCTGTTTTGTCCCCTATTGTTAATACCTTACCAGTTATCCTAGCATGCCTAGTTTAGTTATGCTTGTGTTCCATCAGTTGGCCCTACACCCTTATCCGTTTGCCATGCTATATTACCGGGCTATGATCCCTCTAGGTGATGATCATGGATATACTTTATAATGTTGTACTATACATGATTATGTTATAAGTCGGGTCGGCTGGGCCCGCGAGAGATTCTGTGGTGGAATGACAGGGCAGACGGAGACCATCCTGGAAGAGGAGGGCCTGGCCCCTGGTCGTCATCCGCGAGTACTTAACAATAACACGCTAACGAGTTCTGGGTATTTGATATGAGACTGCCACTGGCATATATGCACTAACCGCCACGCGGGATAATGGTTATGGGGCCCTCCGCGTTGTTAGTTCCTCCCGAAGGCTACCCAGATGTCATAGTTCAGAGATGTGGGATGATTGTTGGGGTGAGTGGATACTACCTGCTGCCGAGGCGGAGGTGGGCTTGGTCCCCGGCTAGCATCGCAATGTGACAGGAGCGCTTAGGGTGAGTGGCCGAAAAACCCTTCATGCATAGGATGTAGACTGGCGGGTGACCTCTCTGGAGAGCTGAGGTAGGACTTTGGCGTATCGATCATCCAAGACCGGGCATTACCCAGAAAAGTGTGTTCGGCCAAAGGTAATCGAGCGTGTTGGGAAATGTGGTGCACCCCTGCAGGGAAGTTAAACTATTCGAATAGCCGCGTCCACGGTAACAGACGGCTTGGAGACATATCCCGTACTCTTACAACCTAAACTGGATACTTGTTAAAACACACCAAGATAATAGATAGGAATGCCCGCGGATCGCTTTCTCACACGGGGTCGAGGAAGGATCGCAGGGTATGGTATTACTGTGTTGCTATTTGGTATCATGTATGCTCCTCTTTGCTATTGCTGCAATATGCTCTCTTCTCGTCTAATGCTGCAAGATGGTGGTAGCCTTAGTTACATTGAGCTTCTCCCCTCTATTTTGGCATTTCTGCACTATATTCCGAAGATATAGCCCCATTCCTTTGATACCAATGGATATGTAGTTTAGATCTGATGTAAGTCTTGCAAGTACTTTAGATGAGTACTCACCGTTGCTTTGCTATTCTTTTCCTTCAACCCGGTTGCTGCTATCAGATAGTAGCTCCTCGGACGCAGGTGATCCCGACGCCAGATACTACGTGGAGCTCAACGTCGTCGAGTAGTTCGGAGCTCCCAGGCAGGAGGCCTGCGCCTTTGGGTAGGGTCGTTGTTTTGTTTCCGCCTTCTTAAAGCATCTTTGTAATTGTCTGTAGTCAAACCTAACTCCTTGATGTAATATTGGGTCTTACGACCCTTGTTTGTAATATATGTGTTTTATGTTTATAATTTGTGTCGTAGAGTTGTGTTGTGGTACTACCGTCAGTCACCGTTCGTGGTCGTGCATGCTGCGTGCATGATTACTGCATGATTATGAATGGGGGCGTCACAAGTTGGTATCAGAGCCGACTGCCTGTAGGAACCCCCAAACCTCTTGGTCAATGTCGAGTCTAGTTTTGAAAAAAAACTATTTTCGAACTAATAGGTCTGTTGTGTGGCTTACGGGCCCACATCACATATGGATGGGATTAGGATTCTTTTATTCTGCATCCTTACTCTGTGTTCTAAACTTCTCACCTCTTCGGGTTATAGATTTGCTAAATCTAGGCTCTCCCGATGACTTCATTCCGGAGATCCGTTTATTCCAGTTACCTTCTTGTTTCGCGAGATGTTCCGGGACATTCTCCGATTTACCGAGAGTCCTATGTCCCTACTACTCTTGAAATTCTTTTTTGCTTACTTACACTTGTGGTTAATTCCAAGTGTTCAATAATTTTCATTGGAATCCTTTGCAACTGTCGTTCTGATTCCTAGAATTCGTCCTTCTGGCTCAGATGTCATTCCGGACATGAACTGGTTCTCAGCCAATTAAACTTTGTTTGTTTGTGCAACTAACTCTGTTCTGCTTATTCATCCTGTGATCAGAGCATCTGCTTCTCATTCCACGATGTTGGAAATCGCAGTCCCCTAGTATTTCTATACTTTGAGTTATTCAAATGTTTCCATAATCTGATGTGTTTGCATTCTTTCTTCTTCTGGTTGAGTACCAATACTCATAGCAGATCCTTTGTGAAGCGTAAGATCCTTTGGTGGATTATTATCTGACAGTTTGCTCCTTATTCTAAAACCTTTGCGAGTTCTTCCCCTAATACGAACTGCCTTTGGGAATGGTATCCTCTGTTTTCAAGCTTGTATCCGTTGTTTCTAAAGTTGGTTCTATAAGTTTCTAAAATGCCCCTATGGGTTGTATCTATGCTTTCGAAATCCGTGTGAACCCGAAAGTTTTCCCGGGTCATACTCTTCTGGTGTTTCACTAGATAATGTTTCAACACTAAAACTTTTCGAACGAGAGTGAATGGAAAGTTGTGCATTGGAGAAGTGGGGTCGACCTTGAGCTTTATGTTCATGCCCATGGAAATGATGTAAATCTTATCCTAGAAGCTTCCCATAAAAATATTTGTTCCTTTGTATAATTGTCCGGTATCCCTAATTTGATTCCTTGCAAGTATGGTTCCGACCATGTTGTTCTTCCTTGATTCCTTTTCCCCAGCATGGTTAAAGTATTTGCATTCCGCAGATCGATGACCCAGTCCAGCTTCATTCTATTCTATCATGAAAACTTTCGCCCTTTATATCGAGAATATCGTGCCAATGCTCTATATCTTGAGACTTCTTGATGAAGTAATATTTCTCACCATTTATTTCCATTCCACGGGTTCTGAGTTGATGATCACTCGAGATAACCGATAAGTGAATCGAATCCGCACTACAACTGAATACTCCAAGTAATTTTGTTGCTGGAAATTTGTGCGTCATTCCTTGCCTGTTTGGCCACATCATCATCATGCTAAACTTGACTGAGTTACCTAGTACTCCCTGGTGCCAATTCTAACAACGAGCTAAACTTGTGTCAGATCATTAACATCACATTGTTTTACCTTGAAAAGTAACTCTATTTTCAAACTTTGTGATGTATCGATGGTTTTATCAA
This sequence comes from Elymus sibiricus, assembly GCA_039707655.1. Classification (NCBI taxonomy): domain Eukaryota; kingdom Viridiplantae; phylum Streptophyta; class Magnoliopsida; order Poales; family Poaceae; genus Elymus; species Elymus sibiricus. The sequence goes on along the minus strand of CM077664.1, from coordinate 372,036,490 downwards.
CCTTCTTACTCCCCATTTATTTGGCTTGATCATGACACATTTCTATTACCCCATCATGAATTCTCTCGATAAATTCTGTTGTGATCAACAATAACACCCATGTCTTCTCCTAAGACGTGAATTGAATTCATAATGCTAAATACCATCCTTAATTCCTTTATAATCCTGAAGTTGGCGTTTTGACTAACACTCCCAGACGAACTCTCAATATACAACACTGCCAGAGTACCCTGTCCATATTGTTGTTGACATTCCGGTAACCACCAGTGGATGAGAACTTTGCCTATTGGTCCGCCTCGTCTTAATGAGCAGGAAAAATGGTTCTCTGCGTCCCCCGCTCTTGGTACCGATGTTGTTACCAACATAGCTGACAGAATGCCCCTTTGACATGCCTTGTTGTCGTAATCACACAACATGACACCTAGCCTTCCTTAGTCATCATGGGAGAATGTATAGGTTCAGTCATACAATCAAAAAGTAGACAGTGCATGCTATATCTACAAGAGAAAGGGACTAAGTAAAGCCAAGTATTATCCAGTAGGTAATCAGACCTAAGCCAATGGTTTCTGTCATGTCAGCGAACTTAGGCAATTAGACCAATTGTCAAACACCAGCTTGAAGCTCCGAGGGATGTATTTCAGGTACCAGTTGTGAATATGCCTTCCAACTTTAGTGCGAAGGAATTCTATGATCCTTGCATCAGAAAATATCCCTTGTACTTGGCTTCGTATGAATTTCCGTGAGCCACCTTCCTTGATACGTTTCCATTCTGGAATCAGATGCAAAATTATTCCGGTATCGAATGATTGCCTACCCTCTTGAAAATCTTTCACCTTCTTATATTGTTCTCGATGTAATTCTTGAGTTTCAATTCGAGAGATAATTATGCCTCATCCCATGAGTTAATAGTCTGATACTCCACTTTGTTAAATCCATCCTTATAGAGTTTCCCCTCTTATCCTATTTGTAAGTACGATGATGATTCCGAAGGAAGGATGACAACTTCGTCATGAAGCATTGATGCAGAGAAATGAAGACATCAATGCAATGGATCAACTTCTCTGAGAAGAGCAACAAGGAACGAGAAGACTCGTTAGATTCATAACCCGACCTTGTTCCCCCTTATCTTGACATCTTAAATCTCGGGACGAGATTTCTTTGAGTGGAGGAGAGCTGTAACATCCCCAGATCTTAGCCATGTCATTAACCTCATTAACATGCCATGTCATCATGATTTTCATAATTAAATTGTAATTCAAAATTAATCCAACTCACAAATTCAAATTCAAAATATAAAGTCAAAAATTATTTCTTCAAATAGTGAAACAAAAATGTTGGCATTATTCCATAAAATCCCCCGAGCATTGTCATGTTGAAACCAATAAAGTGGACCAGCAACAACTATTTGGGCCATTTCCAAAATAAATATATATTTAAGCTTTTCCAAATAAAGTGAAACTTGTTGAGTGGTCTTGTAATATTGCCTAGTACTTATGTGCCAAACTTCATATTCAACTAAATTCATTTGGTGCAAAAATTAAATAGAAAACATAAGCTAAAAACAAAACAGAAAAAGAAAAAGAAAAGGAGAAACAACTTACTGTGCGGCTGGGCCGCAAGTGCACAGTGCACGGCCCAGCCTGCCAGCGCAGTCGTCTTCCTCCTCTACCCCGTGTCGATGCTGTCCACGCCGTGGGTGCCGATGCCGCACGCGTCGGCCATCCGCCGCTGCTACCGTCGCCCTAGACACCTACAAGACCCCGCCCGCGACCCCCTGGACAACCCTAGCTCCTCCCTCCCTTCTCCCTCGCGCGCACCCGAGCCATCGCCACCATGGATGTCATCGTCCACGTGCTCCTCGTTGTCCCTGCACCGTGAAAAGCTGTCTGGGAGCTGCGCCGTCGACCGCTGCTTCGTCGATCCCATCGAGCTCGAGCCGGAGAGCCCTGCATCGCTGGATCGGCTCCGTCTTCTTCCTCTGCAGCCGTCGGCGTTCTTCCTCAATTCCAGTGCCCCTGCTGCTCCTAAGCCCTCAACGAGCCACCCTTGAGCTCCCCGGGGAGCTCCACCGTGTTTCGCCTCTCTGCCTCGCTCGATTCTGTCGCTCCATCGCTCGCTACCGTCATTGACGTAGTTCCGTCGCCGCCGGCCATGGCGCCACCCTCACTACGGGAAACAACTAATTTGCCGTCAGGGGGCGTCTTTGCCATCAGCTTTTTGTCTGGCAGACGGCAAAGAAAGGGTTTTCCATCATCAGTTGACGGCAAAGAAACACTGACGGGAAAATATACTTTGGCGTCTGCGAAAAAAACCACAGGTGGCAAAGAGCTCACTTTGCGTCTGTAAAAAAAAATACAGACAGCAAAGATACTTTGTCGTCTGCGTTTTTTCTTACAGACGGCAAAGAGCTCGCTTTGTCGTCTGTAAATAAAAACAACGACGGCAAAGTGTTTGCCGTCTGCGTTTTTATTTACAGACGGCATGCCGTGTGTAAATAAAAACGCAGACGGCAAAGAAGAAACACACCGCATGGATCGATCCCACGGAGCGATGACACGGCATGATCTGCGCCACACACACACCATCAGCCACACGATCGGCAGTCCACCCCACCATTCTCTCTCTTTTATCCCCACGACCCCACCACGATCCCCTCGCTGACCCGCACGATCTCTCTCTCCCCTCCCGTTCCTCTCTTTCTCTTGTATCTCTCTGTCCCTCATACCTCTCTCTCCCCATCGGAATCCAGCAGTCGCCCCGCCCCGCTCGCCACCGGCCACCCCGCCATGCTCGCCGCCGCCGCCGGCCACCCCGCCACACTCGCCGCCGCCGGCCACCCCACCACTGCCGCCAACGCCCCATCACATGCGGCCACAACCCCGCCGCCCTGCCACGCTCACGGCCAGCCACCCCGCCACACTCGCGAGACCGACTCCGGTGAGGCCCTGCCGCCGGCTCGCCGCCGTAGCTACTAGTCTCCCCATGACCTCTCCTTCCTCCCTCGCGTTCTGTCCTCTGTGAGCCGCGGCGGCAGCCGATGCCGGAGGCGGAGAAGATGACGATGCCGACAGCGATTCTGGAGGCCGAGCTTCGCGAAGACTGGATGCGTGGATGTAGGCAGGGGCGGGCCGCTCTGGCGAGGCAGCTCCGGCCAGGTCTTGGTTGCCATGGCCGGCGAGCACACACGACCGTATTTTTTTTAATTGACTAAAAAATGTTTGCCGTCTGTTGATTATTAGGCTGACGGCAAAGCGATGTGGGGGCCCACCTGCTAATAGAAAAACCTAAACGCAACTTTGTCGTCTGCCACGGAAAAATACCCGACGGCAAAGTCTTTGCCGTCTGCCCAATGAAAAGCTGACGGCAAAGTATCTCTTTGCCGATTTAGGCTTTGCAGACAACGTTTGCCATCAGTTGGCTGACGGCAAAGATTTTGCCGTCTGTATTCCTGCCTTTGCCGTCTGTACTCGCCTGACGGCAAACTGCCTGATTCCTGTAGTGCCTAGCTAGAGCGCCTGTTCGTCACATCCGAGCACGCCATCATGCTCAGCACTCTTACAGGAAGCTAATGCAGCCAGCAGCTCGTCCTGCCGTGCGTTGCCGCATCGAAACCGTGCACCCCCGAGCTCCTGCCGCCGCACATGTTGTCACCACCGTCGATTCCGGCCACCTCCGGTGATGCCACTTGCGCAGATCGAAGTGCACGAGCTTCGGCGTCACATAGATGGTCTCCGCCGCTCGTTTGGCCGCTGGAGGACCAAATCCGAGCCCCACCGCCGCTTCTGGGCTCGTCGCCGGTGCGCCACCATGTTTAAACACGGCTAGGTCGCTGCCAGGTCGGCCCCCCATGTCAGGGATTAGCTTAGGGCTAATGACCGACTAACATGTGGGGCCAGGCACTGTAGCAATTAGTTTAATCTAATTAAATCCGGTTAATTAACCCTCTGTCACTGACATTGGGTCCCACTGCCCTAATTCAGTTAATTAACTAAACTGGATTAGTTACTGTCTATGACATAGGGGTCCCACTGCTAATTAACTAAATAAATAAAATCTGTTAAATAAATAGTCACTGACCAGTGGGTCCCATTGGTCAGGTTTGACCAGTCAACACCACTGTTGACTGCTGAATGGGCAGTTGACCAGGTCAACTGGCCCCACTGTCAGCCTCACATGCACACAGCTGGGTACACTTCTGTGTACCCATAGCAATTTGCATTTAATAATTTTCAAACTTAAAATAAATTCAAAAATTCCAGAAAATCAATAAAACTTTGATAAATCATATAAAATAAACCGTAACTCGGATGAAAATAATTTATATATGAAAATTGATCAGAAAAATATAACGAACCCGAATATGTCATCTGGATGCATGACAAACCCCTCTATCATAATGAACATTGAGAATTTTCTACCGGATCAATTAAAGACATAATATTTGGAGCTGGGAAAATATTCCTAAATATTTTCCCACTTCAATTAAAATGTTTAGTAATGTATTATAGCAGCTCACCATCAAATGGCCATGCCATGCATGTTGTGTTACATTTGTATGCCCTGTTATTTATCTGTTTCCCCCATGTTTGCTTCTTATCGGTAGACCCCGAGTCCGCAGTAGAACCCGAGTACGACTACGACTACACTTTCGAGGATCCCTTTTCGTCTGCAAAGCAAGCAGGCAAGCAAACCCCCCTTGATCATTCCGATATCGCCTACTCTTTTCTCTCTACTTCTTGCATTAGGTATTGGTTTAGCTATGTTGTTTCGGTAGCTCCTATTCTGATGCATAGCCTATTTTTGTCACCTGTTGTTAATACCTTACCTGTTATTCTAGCATGCCTAGTTTAGTTATGCTTGTGTTCCATCAGTTGGCCCTACACCCTTATCCGTTTGCCATGCTAGATTACCGGGTCATGATTCCTCTGGGCGATGATCTCAGATATACTTTATAATGTTGTACTATACATGATTATGTTATAAGTCAGGTCGGCTAGGCACGCGAGAGATTCACTGTGGTGGAACGACAGGGCAGGCGGAGACCATCCTAGAAGAGGTGGGCCTGGCCCGTGCTCATCGTCTACGAGTACTGAACAATAACATGCTAACGAGTTTTGGGTATTTGATCTGAGATTGCCACTGGCATACATGCACTAACCGCCATGCGGGATAATGGTTATGGGGCCCTCCGTGTCGTCAGTTCCTTCCGAAAGCTACCCAGATGTTACAGTTCAGAGATGTGGGCTGATTGTTGGGTTGACCGGATACTACTGTAGGAGATATGCCCTAGAGGCAATAATAACTGTTGTTATATATCTCCAAGTTTGTAATTGAGGTTTATGTTCCATGCTATAACTGCAATGATTCTCGAGTCTACAATAACCACGAGGCTCGGAGGGAAACTCATGTGCACGTGTGGAATAATAAACGGTGAAATGTATTCCTAGTCATGCCTCTAAGACTAGCTCAAGTATTGCATGATGGTTCTTTTTCCTAATCATGGGCATGCCTATGCCGGCAATTTTGAGGACACAATGTTAGAAGAACACTTGTGTTGCATCGACCCGATTGATGTTATGCTATGAGATACATTCGTCACAAGTTAATGGTAAATAACACAGAGGAAGTTGACGTTTGCATAATTCCTTAGACCATGAGAGTATCGAGTTCCTTCGTACTTGCTTCGTGAACTTTGGAGTTTGTTAAACATCATCTGTTACAGGGTGGCTATTACGGCGGCTTACGGGTTCACGGAAAAGTATGACAAGTAACTTAATAGCTCAAGATTGGGATTTGCTCCTCCGACGATGGAGAGATATTCTTAGGGCCCTCTCTGTGTTACTGTATCCATGATCGTCTGGCCAGACACAATGTGATTTGATCACAGGGATGCCGGAACACGGAAACGAGAAAAGAGAACAAAACCGGTAACGAGGTAACTAGCATAGTGGACAAGGTGTTGATCCACGGGGATGCCGACAAGTGTCACCTCGGGTGTTTGTAACATATCGCGAAGCAATAAGAATAGCACACGACAACTACAGGTTCACTCGAATATTCATTCGTATGGGTATAGGGATCAATATGGATGTCCACGGTTCCGCTATTGATCATTGATCGGAAAGTGTTCCGGTCATGTCTATACTTCACCAAACCTACAGGGTCACACACTTAAGGGTCATCTATCTATTGAATACTAGACAGGGATTTTGAGAGAAAGAAACCGGAAAAGTTTCGCAGACGACGGAAAAGTTCCGGAGAGAAAACCTAAAGAGTTTCGGTGAAACCGAAAAGTTGTTTTGGAGTAAACCATTGAGCCAAAAAGATTTACGGCATGCGCCTGGAACTTTTTAGAGGTGCCAGAATTGTTCTGGGAACTTCTGGAAATTTTTCGGAGAGAAAACCGGAAATGTTCCGGAGCAGCCGGAAATGTCTTGGTTGCTTTTCGCTGATAAAAATCATTGATCCGGAAATGTTTCAGAACACATCCAGAATTATTTTAGGGGGTACTGGAAATGTTCTAGACCTACAGAAATATTTTCGGATTTAACGAACGTGGAAAAATGTTTTCATGAATAGTGAAAAAGCACGTTTTGGGCTGATTTCCAAATGGGTTTTTTCTTCTAGAAGGAAACCACTTTTGGTGAGAGAAAAGGTGTGTGAAAGGGAGGTGGAGCCCCCCAAAGGGGCTGCACAATCTCATCCATAGCATGGGGGGACCCTCCTTGAGGTGTCCGTTCACCTCATGGTGGATATGTTCTACACACCCTTATGTGGCATGTGGTGGAAAGATCCTAGGAAGGTCCTTTTGGTCTGTTCACCCCTTGTCTCTACCCCTTGCTCCTCCTATAAATAGAGGTGGAGAGGGCTCTCCAAAAATCAACAATTCTCTCTCAAACACAAGGCATGCATGATCTGCCATCTCTCTCTCCCTCACACGAAATAGTTTCGTAGAGCCTGCGAGGCTGTCTAGTTTCCGGCAGGAAACAATTCTGGACGACGAAGCCCTGCCGGATAGCTGACACCGTATGTGTGCAACCTAGTAGAGAGGTCATAGTTTCGATCTTTTTCCCGTGGGGCTGTTCGAGGGTCCTCCTGAAGGGCTGTCCGAGATACCGTCCGAGTTCGAGAGTCTTCCCGAAGGGCTGTCCACGACACCGTCCGAGGGACTGTCCGACTGCCTCCCGGAGGGCTGTCTGAGGGAGAACATCCTCGTGGTTTGGAGGTTGTAAATCCTAGCTGCGGGGATTTGCACCGCCGATCTTCATTGACTCTACTTCCGCTGCGCTACGAGTCGGTAATGATCAGATCAAAAACCTTGTATGCATCTCCATAGTGATCTTGGTCGTGCTCGCAGTACCAAATTTTTTTTTTGCTACGTTCCCCTACAACTACCTGCTGCCGAGGCAGAGGTGGGCTTGGTCCCCGGCCAGCATCGCAAAGTGCTAGGAGCGCTTAGGGTGAGCGGCTGAAAAACCCTTCGGGCTTAGGATGTAGACCGGCGGGTGACCTCTCTGGAGAGATGAGGTAGGACTTCCGCTTGTCGATCATCCGAGGCCGGGCATTACCCAAAAAAGTGTGTCCGGCCAGAGGTAATCGAGCGTGTTGGGTAATGTGGTGCACCCCTGCAGGGAATTTGAACTATTCAAATAGCCGCGTCGACGGTAACAGACGGCTTGGAGACGTATCCCGAGCTCTTACAACCTAAACTGGATACTTGTTAAAACACACCAAGATAATAGATAGGAATGCCCGTGGATCGCTTTCTCGCAGGGAGTCGAGGAAGGATCTCAGGGTATGGTATTGCTGTGTTGCTATTTGGTATCATGTACGCTCATATCTGCTATTGTTGCAAGATGTTCTCTTCTCGTCTAATGCTGCAAGATGGTGGTAGCCTTAGTTACATTGAGCTTCTCCCCTCTATTCTGGCATTTATGTAGTATAGTGCAAAGATATAGCCCCATTCCTTTGATTCCCATGCATATGTAGTTTAGATCTGATGTAAGTCATGTGAGTACTTTGGATGAGTACTCACCGTTGCTTTGCTATTCTTTTCGTTCAACCCAGTTGCTGCTATCAGATAGTAGCACCTCGGATGCAGGTGATCCCGATGCCGGATACTACATGGAGCTCGACGTCGCCGAGTATTTCAGAGGTCCCAGGCAGGAGGCCTGCGCCTTTGGGTAGGGTCGTTGTTTTGTTTCTGCCTTCTTAAGGCATCTACGTAATTGTCTGTAGTCAGACCTAACTGCTTGATGTAATATTGGGTCTTACGACCCTTGTTTGTAATATATGTGTTTTATGTTTGTAATTTGTGTCGTAGAGTAGTGTTGTGGTACTACCGTGAGTCACCGTTCGTGGTCGTGCATGCTGCATGCATGATTAGTGCATGATTATGAATGGGGGTGTCACAACTTTCATGAAGGCAGCCTGGCCCAATTCGCATCCGATGGTCCCGAAACACTATTCTACTGGTCTGCACTATATAAAGGAGAAGGAGGACTCTAAGTGGCACGACGCCTAACATCTCCGTTCACCACCACTACCGCATCCGTTATAGTCATGTTCACCACCATAGCCACCATCTCCATTATATTGATATACATCTAATCGAGAACCCATCACGATCAGTGACATTGTAAGACTATCAAGCATTCATCTTCAAGTAAACCTTTGTACAATGTCCTCTGCCTGTGATTCGATCATGATGTGTGAGTAATCCCCTCAGGCTAAGGGCTGAGGCATAGCCTCGTAGCCCCGTGTATGCGCAAGCTGGGATGGACGGTATGAATTTCCCTTATATATTTGTACCATGATTTGTCTCTTGTCTGTACCTCGATCCAAGGACTCGCTCGTACCCGAACCACCGAAGATCGGTACATGGAGAGGCAACTTGTAGGGAAGAGTGGAAGGCTAAACCGAACACCGGTGACAGTATGGCTAGTACGGAAGTCAGAACAAATTCCTTGGGGGGACAATGATGCAGTCAGCAAACGCTAATGCATTGGTCTGGTAATTCCTTAATAACCAAGGCAACCATGAGAAATGGATTAGGGCCAAGGTTGGGCAATTCAATCCTCGATTTGGTGGCAGTCGGTCGTGGTGTCACAAGGACGCATTGCCCACTAATCTATTTACAAAGTATTTATCTTTATTTCATAGCGATGTCAATTGTTTATCTTATGATCCCATGCATGTGCACAAAGCTGCAGGTGAAACCTCTGCTCTGGCCTATTTTTCTTATCATTTACAGCCACTGCAATTACGTTTGTGTTGGTCCGGGGACAAGAACGTTCCGCGATAACAAAGGCTTGTTAGAAGTAACCTTGCCAAGCTTAATGTGGCATCCCTAGATCTTAGTCTTGTCATTAACCTAATTAATGTGCCATGTCATCAAGATTATCATAATTAAATTGCAGTTAAGAAATAATCCAACTCACAAATTCAAATTCAAAATATGAAGTCAAAATTATTTCTTCAAACAGTGAAATAAAAATGTTGGTAATATTCTAAATATTCCCCAAGTAATTTTCATGAAGAAACTAACCTTGTTTGAATTCCCAAACTGCCCCTAGCAACAAATAAACAGAACCATCATCATTTAAGTTATCCATTTGAAAATAAACAAAATTTTATATATTTCCAGATATTCTGAAAACTTGTGTGGGACCTTGTTGTGATGTGTTTGAATTATGTGCAAATCTACAAGTTCAACAAAATTGATTTGGTCACTTAAGTAAATAGAAAATAGAAAGGAAAATAGAAACAGAAAAATTAAAAGAGAAAATGAAACACAGGCACTATGCTGTTGGGCTCTACATGCACAGTAGCCAGCCTAGCCCATTAGCCCTGGTCGTTCCTAACCTCTCTCTCCCCGTGCGTGTCGGCTGCCGAGCGCGCGCACGCCATGGCCCCCGTACGATGGCCGACGCATGCTTGAACAGGAGCTCGCCTCGCGGTGGATAAGGTCACTCCGTGAAGGCTTTTGTAGAACACTCTCCAATTTATAGCACACCCCCCCTGAGGGTGTCCCAGACTAGGGGGTACCAACCCATGCGGCCGGTTATCCATGGGCCGAACTGATAGCCCATCAACCACTTCCTGGAGGACGACCGAAGATACAAACCTCGTCATGAGCAAGATGGAAACCACCGAAGACTTGGCGTACACTTCAAGGATAGTTCTAACAGTCAGCATGTATTTCCTACCTGGCAACCGACCTTGTGTAAACCTAGGTACCCCCGGTGCATATATAAACCGAGGGGTTTTAGTCTAGGAGGTAGATTTACGAGCCTTAGGGTTTAGAACACAATCATACGATCTTGAGGTAGATCATCTTGTACTGGATATTCCATCATATCAATATAATCAAGCAGGACGTAGGGTTTTACCTCTTTGGGAGGGCCCAAACCTGGGTAAATATCGTCTCCCTTGTCTCCTATTACCCATTGATCCCAGATCCACAGCTTGGGACCCCCTACCCGAGATCAGCTGGTTTTAGCACCAACATTGGTGGCCCATACAGGTCCTGCTGTGTGATCGCTCCGGAGCAATGGAAGCATCGGTCAACGATCAAAATTCCCATGGCGTACTCCTTACGCCTAAAGCTCCCGTCATCGGATTGACCGAAGGGTTGAAACACCCCGGATCGCACCTCCTCCTTCAAGAGTCAAAGCGTGATGATCTTGAACCTACTCCCCAGCCTCATGATCTTTCCCTGGACCCGGTCAAAGATCTCCGTATAGAGGAGAATCAAGAGCCGAAGTGCCAGTTGGCAGAGGACTGCAAGCCTAGGCAATGGGAAGGATATGGGGGCTCAGATCTTAAAACCAATTCGGCTGGCTTCACGTCGGCGTATCCTTCTCAGGATGGAAACCTCAGGGTTCAAGCCCACGACTGGCAGGGGTCGGATTTTTAATCCCACCCACCCGCCACATCGAGTATTGCCGAAATAACTCAGGGCCACCCGATGTCTGGGATCTAATCTACGTAAAGCAACAATCCGGCGAGACAGTCCGGCAATTTTGGACAAGGTTCCTGTTCGTCAAGAACAAAATACCTGATTACTGCGACTTAGAGACCTTAGCGGCCTTCATGCATAATTGCTGAGACGAAGGCCTCTTAAACGCCCTCGCTCGCCGGCGAGTTGAAACCTTTTCCGAACTATCGGATCTGGTGTCAAAATTTTGCGTCATGGAAGATGCTTGGATGGCTCAAAAAGAGCAAACAGATTCGATCTGTGCCGAGGACTCAAGATGTGACAGGCAGATGTGCTTAAAGGAGCAATCCTGTCACTCCGTTCCAGATGAGCCGTCACGAAAAAGAAGGAAATCGGCAACAAGACCCAAAACCGCTCTAGACGACCTGTTGGATACGCCGTGCCCAATCCACTCTGTCCTGTTAAACACAAACCCAACTCACAGCCTTCAAGCTTGCTGGGTAGTCAAACAGGTAGCCAAGGGCGGTGAAGCCCTCCTCGGGAATACGGCCGCGCGGAAGTGCCCGGCAACATCTTCGGACGAAGGCGAGATCATGATGATCTATAAAACATACACATCGAGGAACCAACGAAAAAGAGCTCTTTGAGAAATAAGCCACATCCAACACATGACAACTTCAGATATGTGGTTGGACACGCCAATCACCTTTGGGCAACAGGATCAGCCGAAGACCAGCTCTAGCTGAGGTGCGGCAGGCCTAGTCCTCGATCCTATAGTGGACGGATGCCGACCGCGGAAGGTGCTGATGGACGGTGGCAGCAGTCTAAACCTCATCTATGAGGATACTCTGGATAAAATGCAATTCGACAGGTCGCGCATCGAACAGAGTTATACAACTTTTAAAGGAATCATCCCTGGAAGAGAAGCGCGATGTAGTGGAAAAATCACCCTCAATGTAGTATTTGGAAATCTTGAGAACTACCAGTCCGAGGAGTTAACCTTCCACGTCGTACCCTTCCGAAGTGGTTACCGCGCCCTATTAGGGCATGATGCATTTGCGAAATTCCATGCCATCCCGCATTATGGGTACATGAAACTCAAGACGCCGGGACCTAACGGTGTGATCACCATATCAAGTAATCCTGATAGAGCACTTAGAGCCAAAAGTAAAATGGCATTGCTCGCCCTTGAAACGCTAGCCGAGGCCCTCACGACCGAGGAGTTGATCGCACTTCGCGCTACCGTGGAAAAAGATGACGTCATCCTCGATAAAAGGTCTAAACCTACGTCATTCAAGCCAGTTGATGAAATCCTTAAATTTCAAGTACACCCAACGGACCCGAATAAAACGGCGTCTATAGGTGCGCAGCTAGACCCGGCAGTCAACGGAGCTCTGCGCAATTTACTTCAGGAAAATTGGGATATTTTTGCCTGGCACCCCTCGGATATGCCGGGAATCCCACGAAAATTAGCCGACCATAGCCTGAATATAATCAAAGGTTCCAAACCTGTTAAACAGGCGCTCCATTGATTTTCCAAGCCCAAGCATCAAGCCATGGGCTTAGAATTGGCCAAGTTGCTCGAGGCCGGATTCATCCGAGATATTAAACACCCCGATTGGCTAGCTAACCTGGTTATGGTGCCCAAAAAGGCTAAGTCATGGCGCCTCTACGTTGACTTCAAAGACGTTAACAAGGCATGCCCAAAGGATCCTTTTCCCTTGCCACGCATCGACCAGATTGTAGACGCCACAGCAGGACATGACTCGTTATGTTTCCTGGATTCCTATTCGGGATATCATCAGATAAAAATGAAGGAATCTGATCAAGCAGCCACAACATTCATAACTCCCTACGGGCCATTCTGTTTTAGTACAATGCCCTTCGGATTAAAAAATGCAGGCGCAACTTACCAGCGCATGATTCAAACATGCCTGGAAAAGCAAATTGGAAAAACTGTGGAAGCATATGTAGATGATGTGGTTGTAAAAACCAAACACGTCAGCCAGCTAGTCGACGACCTCCAAGCAACATTTGTTAGGCTCCGAGCATACCAGATAAAGCTTAATCATGAGAAGTGTGTTTTCGTAGTACCGGCGGGCAAGCTGCTCGGATTTATCATTTCCCATCGAGGGATAGAAGCTAATCCTGATAAAATCCAAGCCCTGGCCCGGCTGGAGGTGCCTACCGAGCTAAAGCACGTCCAGAAACAGTCAGGCTGTGTGGCCGCCCTGAGTCGTTTTATCTCTCATCTGGGAGAAAAGGCCTTACCTCTCTACAGACTGCTGAAACAAATGAAAAAATTTAAGTGGACCAGCGAGGCTGGGGCCGCTTTGGAGGAAATCAAGACGCTCCTCGCTTCTAATCCTATTCTGGCTGCACCTGGTGCAGGTGAGCCGATGTTATTATACATCTCGGCCACGAACCATGTCGTCAGCGTAGTTCTCGTTGTCGAGCGTGATGCCGAAGGTCATAAGCTCCAGGTTCAGCGGCCGGTGTACTACGTTTCCGAGGTACTCACCCCGTGTAAAACTAGGTATCCTCATTATCAGAAGATAGCCTATGCAGTTTTTTTGGCGTCTCTGAAGCTACGGCATTATTTTCAAGAATGTTCAATTACGGTAGCATCCGAAGTGCCCCTCAATGATATAATCAATAATAGGGATGCTACGGGACGAGTTGCTAAATGGGAAATTGAGCTCCTCCCTTTCGAAATTATATACCGGCCACGCCGAGCTATTAAATCCCAGGTGTTGGCAGATTTCTTGGCAGAGTGGACGGAAGCCGAGCTCCCTAGAGAGGAGAGTACATATTCGCATTGGACGATGTACTTTGACGGCTCCAAAATGCTCGCCGGATTAGGGGCTGGAGTGGTTCTCACGTCACCGACCGGCGACAACATTCGGTATGTGTTACAAATTATGTACACCGATTCTAACAAAGCAGCCGAATATGAGGCTATGCTGCATGGACTTCGGATAGCAGTCTCAATGGGAGCACGGCGTCTTGAGGTCCGGGGAGATTCTAACCTCGCCATCTCTCAAGTTAACGGCGAATTCGACGCCAAAGACCCGAAAATGACAGCATACCGAAACGCCATCTTAAAAATCTCAGCACGTTTTGACGGGCTGGAGTTCCATCATATATCAAGGGATAGCAATCAAGCTGCAGATGTTCTGGCTAGAATGGGCGCTAAACGCGACCCAGTCCCCGAAAATACTTTCCTAGAACGGCTCTTTAAGCCATCGGTGGTCTGGCACGAAGGGGTATGGCATCCGAATCAAAAGATTCTGGAAGTGCCACCCCGCCGACCACTGAACAAGACGAGGATATAATTGGGGGTTCGGCTATCGCAGAAACGGCCTCGGCTCATGAGATCATGGCAGGAATCGCGCCGTGGTCTGAGCCCCTCCTCGTGTATTTACTCCACAAGGATCTGCCCAAAGACCAAATTGAAGCACGACGGATCATTCGGAGATCCAAGGCTTACAAGGTCCATGAAGGCGAACTCTACAAGAAAAGCATCACGGGCGTCTTCCAACGATGCATATCCGAGGAGGAAGGAAGACAGCTCCTTGCGGAGATCCATTCCGGTATGAGCGGCCATCACGCCGCAGCCCGGGCCTTGGTAAGCAAGAACTTTCGAGCTAGGTTTTATTGGCCAACGACCAGAGCTGACGCGAAATCGCTAGTCCAAAAATGTATTGGATGTCAGGTTTTCGCTAATCAAAGTCACATGCCCCCTACACCTCTTCAGACTATTCCGATCACTTGGCCTTTCGCGGTCTGGGGGCTTGACATGGTCGGCTCGCTTCGAGGAGGGTCCAAAAAAAAGAAATATCTACTCGTTATGGTAGATAAATTCACAAAGTGGATCGAGGCAAAGCCAGTGACCTCGGCTAAAGTGCGGCCAGTCATTAATTTTTTCTTCGGGGTAGTTCACCGTTACGGTGTCCCCCACAGCATAATAACGAACAATGGATCCAACTTTACGGCCAAGGAAGTAAAGGCATGGTGTGCAAAAATGGGCATTAAGCTTGATTATGCCTCATTTTATCACCCCCAGTCCAACGGATAGGTCGAACGCGCCAATGGACTAATTTTGAGTGGCATTAAACCACGGTTGGTTCGCTCTTTAAAAGAGGCAGACTGTCAATGGGTAGAGGAACTTGATTCCATACTATGGGGTCTGCGCACCACGCCCAATCGATCCACGGGCTATACACCTTTCTTTATGGTCTACGGTGCCGAGGCCGTCATCCCAAGTGATCTCATCCATGATGCACCTCGAGTACGGATGTATGAAGAACGGGAGGCCGAGCTTGATAGACAGGACGATTTGGACGCCCTTGGAAAAGAGCGTGATGTAGCTCGGGCACGTTCTGCCTTTTATCAGCAGCAGGCGCAGCGCTATCAGAGCAGGGAGGTCTTGGCAAAGACATTTAATGTAGGAGACCTGGTCTTGCAGCACCACCCGGAGAAGTAGCAGCATAAACTGTCAATCAAGTGGGAGGGACCATTTATAATCGACCAGGTACTCACCGGAGGTGCTTACCGCATCCGAGATCCTAAGGACAACCGGCTGGAGCCAAACCCATGGAACGCTGCACGGCTTCGACGCTTCTACGGTTAGTAGACGCATTGTAACCTTTCTCTTTTTCATATATCTTTTGTTATAAAGCAACTCTTGCCTTCTCGGCATTTTCTTCTTTGAGGTTGTTAAAACTCTATTCGGGTAGTGTTCGGTAAACATGGGATACGTCAAGTTACTTCGGAAGCATTTTTAAGTGTATGACATATCCTACCTTGGGGGCTTTAATTAAATAGCCCAAACACTTCTTGTGCACTCATATTTATTATATGTGTGCCACCTTCCAATATAATCGTCTTAAAGCCATAATATGCATCGATTTGACTTAAGATTTGGCCAAGCTAGGTTGCCTGGCTCCTGTGCTTACCCCTTACGTTCCCGATTGTTCGGCTAAGGGGTAAAGGGAGCACCTCTGTGATTGTTACTTCCAGGTCATCCGGGTTAGTACCTCAGACGGGTGAAGCCGAAAGCTAGCGTTCTTAAGAAAATAATTGGTTGGCCACGATGGAAGTGAAAATATTTGGTTTTGCAAAACAATGTGCAGGGGCTTCTAGCCCGAGGTGACCTTTTTTCCGCATAGTTCGGATGTTAGGTCCTGAAATCATGGTAAACGTGATATCCTGAGAAAAGGAACTGCTAGAGGAACTATTTTTCTCAGAAGATGTTTCTTACGTTAAATAGTAATATAACATAACTCTCTGCTTCACTTCTGTTTTTCGAACCGTATGGCCGGATTGCCTTGTTCTTCGATGTATCTGGCCCGAGTGTTCGGGCTAGGAGTAGGAAACACTCCTCGGCCACTGGACGAGGAGGCAGAAGCCGAAGGCCGGTTAACAAAGTTTGTATGGCAGATCCGAGTACAATGATGTAAAGTACTTAGATAAATAGAATCATTATGCACGCGAGTGTTATTACATTTCATCAAGCCCATCTATTAAAGAATCAAGGGCACAGTTTTGTTGTGAGAGATGAGCAGCTGGCATAACATTATCATACACTAGGTGTGTGGGTACTTCCTTCCCGTCAGCCCCTCTGGGGCCGACTTCGGCAAGGCGTGTTGTATCCTCACCAGTGAAACGCGTTTTATCATAGTCCAAGCTTCTCGGGCGCCCTCTCGACAGGCTGATATCTTCCACGCTTGAATGAGGCACCGAGCTCCCTTGAGGCGATCGGCGAGCTCGGGCATTCCTTTGGGAACAATTTCATTAGGCCATAGAGCTTTAAACACATTCTTCATTGATCTCCGAGATCTCTCATGCACCTTGCTCAATTCCGTCAAGGCATCTTGTGGAAGATGAATTTCGGCTTCTTGCAGCTGACCAGTCAGGAAAGCGATACAGATGAGCGGCCAGTCTTAAGCTGGAAGTATGAGAAATCCCAGCTATTTAAAAGTTGTACATGCTTACCAGATATGATCTCATTTGCCTTCTTTTGTTTCCCCTCGGATTCAGCTAATTGAGCCTTTAGAGACTCGATCTCACATGCCTGCTACTCCTTTTCGGTTGTCAGCTTCCTGATATCTTCCTTACTTCGGGATAGCACGCGTTGGCTTGCTTGTTCTTGAGACTCGGCAGAGCGGAGGGCCTCTCGAGCTTGCTTTAGGTCATTTTCCAGCTGACCTATTGTTTCCGCTGCTATGAACATAAGCTCTGTTAAGGAAAGTTTTATGCTCATTTAACCAAGCACTTACAATACACTCACCATGTGCTTCTCGGGTAAAGATCTTGATATCTTGAATTTTTAACTGCGAGGTGTTCAGCTTTGTTTTTGTCAGTTCCAACTCCTCGGAAAGCTTTATGATCTTCTCCCGAGCAGTCTGTGGCTAAACACAAATATTCAAAGCATTATCGGACCCTTAATTCGGCCATACTTGCCCTAATTAAGGCTCGGGGGCTACTGGGCTTCGCGCTTTCTTCAAACAACATTATGTACACTATCCCCTGATCGGCCTGTTATCCGACCAGTGTCTTGGGGGCTACTGTCCCTCATAGGGATATTTTTTTGCCTTTCTCAAAAAGTGTCAACTTTTAGTTTCTCCGTCTACGGAAGAACAAGTTCTTGTTCTCCCGAAGGGCTACTGGGTTCATATAAAGCCTCATTGTTAATATATCATAGTATAAACTTACTTGCAGACTGTTAGACAGTACACCCGCCGCGTCTTCAAGGCCTACTCGAGCGGCTCCGAGGTATGCATCCATGGAATTAAGGGCATTAAATTCTTGATCGGAAAAGACGGGATGCCTTAGGGACGTTTTCCTCCGTCGATGATGCATTATGCGTTCCACTTCGGAGTTGGTGGCCGAGAAAGCTCCCGAGGTTTCTGGTTGAGGATCTTCGGGAGGGACCTCGGGGGATGATACCTCAGGAGGGGGCATCTGCAAGTCCTCTCTCCTCGGGAGAGAATCTTTTCTATCCGAGGCCCCTGTGTCTTCGGACGGCGGCACTTGAACAAATTGCCTGGGTATCATAAATTCTGCTGTTAAAAGCATATAATAAGCTGATGTTATCCGCATAGTAGCTCGCCGTTTAGACATGCTGCAGGCGCTCTTCGGCTGATTTGCTGGAGCCGATCTCTCTGATGTTCGGCGCTTCGAGTGGCGACCCTTGAATAGAGGAGTTAGGGTATTTGGCACTATATGTACAACATATCTTCTTCGAGAAGAAGCTTGACGAGCACTTACGATGGAGGATGGAAGCGTCCTCGGTAAATCCAGGAGGATGGCCACCTCGGAGCCATCAATGCTCTCCTGGTACAAAATCCCATCTTTAAAGATGATGGATATCTCGGGATCTTCGTGGAAGCCAGGGTCGTCGTCACGGGTCTAAGACTCCGGTTGAGGAGCGGGACAGTTCACCGTCTCCACCCAGCGCTTCCACCTCTGCTCGGATATGTTGTACACCTATTCAGAAGAATTAACACACTGCTCGGATAGACGAGATGCACATGTAAAAGTACTCACCGCCTCGACGGGCTTGTAGTACGAGAAGCCGTCCATGAACTTTCGCCGGGCAAAATCTTCTTCCTCCCCTTTGAAGATACCGGCTAGCACGGTTGCTAAAACTGCCGGGCTCGCGAAATCTTCCTTCAAGGATTGAGTAGCATCATCCTTTCCATTGTACCTCCATAAAGGGTGTACTCATTGTTGAAGAGGTTGGACGCCTCAGAGGATAGCCGTTGCTATCACATCAATAATAGTCAACTTATTGTGAGCTAAGCATGACACTTGAGCGGCTAGACGCTTGACCTCGGCATCCTGTCCTTGAGATGGACTCCTCGACCGCCAATTGAATCGTTTCTTCGGAAGAATATGGGAGAACTCGGGCAAACCTCTCCGAGATGGATCGTAGAGCAGGACGTCGGCCATGTAAACCCATTCCGAGGTCCAATTTTCAGTGTCTTCCTTGGGAGTGCCTGGAAGGTAGCCGGTCCCAGCTATTCGGCATACCTCGGCTCCTCCGACCTCGTAAATTACTCCTTCTCGGGAGTGTGGGACGAGACAACAATATTTCTGCCACAGCCCGAAGTGAGCTTCACATCCAAGGAACATCTCGCAGAGGGCGACAAATCCGGATGTATGCAAAATCGAATTGGGCATGAGATGGTGGAGTTGGATCCCGTAGAATTCCAATAAACCCCTGAGGAAGGGATGAATGGGGAAACCCAGACCTCGTAAGAGGAAGGGGACAAAGCAGACACTTTCCTCCCCATAAGGGGTTGGATAGTTCTCTGCAGGCGCTTGCCCGTCACCGGAAATTAAGCCTGGACGGGTATATGCAAGATCTGATGTGGGCAGATATCCTTGAACTGCTAGTCGATTCAGACGGAGGCGGGAAACGGAATAACTTGCCCAGTCACCCTTGAGTGGCCCATGGGGACGTGATAATGAACCCGGGGCGCTCGCCATTGCTTGAATTTTTAGCTAGCTTGGGAGACCGACTCCAAGTTAGAATGAGATGGGGTAATGTGGGGGTACGCAAGTTACCGTACCCCTAGCTTATTAAGCAACCCCCGCAGATTAATAGACGCCTCGATAACCGGTCATTAGACCGCACGTCTTCTCAGCAGTATAGGAATCGAGGAGGGTCATAAATTATAACGGGGACCACGAGCGGTGGGTCCCTATATTGTTCGGCAGACCAAAATATCTTGGTGCTCGGACTGTCACAAGAGAACAACCAGAAGACTTCGGATCCCGAACATAAATCATCTATGGAGGTACTCGCCTGCCAAGCCGAAGACGTCAGGTGTGAAGCTAATTCGAGGAGTGAGTAGTCATCCTCGGTGTTGGAGACCAGTTCAGGGGCTACTGAGTGTGTCCTGGACTAGGGGGTACCAACCCATGCGGCCTGTTATCCATGGGCCGAACTGATAGCCCATCAACCACTGCCTGGAGGATGGCCGAAGATACAAACCTCGTCGTGAGCAAGATGGAAACCACCGAAGACATGGCGTACACTTCAAGGATAGTTCTAATAGTCGGCATGTATTTCGTACCTGGCAACTGACCTTGTGTAAACCTAGGTACCCCCGGTGCATATATAAACCGAGGGGTTTTAGTCTAGGAGGTAGATTTACGAGCCTTAGGGTTTAGAACACAATCATACGATCTCGAGGTAGATCATCTTGTACTGGATACTCCATCATATCAATATAATCAAGCAGGACGTAGGGTTTTACCTCTTTGAGAGGGCCCGAACCTGGGTAAATATCGTCTCCCTTGTCTCCTGTTACCCATTGATCCCAGATCCACAGCTTGGGACCCCATACCCGAGATCAACCGGTTTTAGCACCGACAACCCCAAAGGCCATCTGATGTCACCATGCCAAGTCCCGTGCATTTCAGGCTTGATATGAATTTCCGTGAATTAAAATGGCAGAAACCCGCATGTGGCCACTTTGCCCCCCCCCCCCCCCGGTGTTGGGACCTCCATCTCCTTTTTTGTAGAAGGCCTAGGCATGGACGAAAGACCACAGATAGGTATTTTTCACCCATTTCTGGCAAGGATTTCATCTAGCCGTAGTTCAGATCCTGAATTTCTGGCATTAAAACCATAGAAATGCACTTAATGTCCCGAATATAGCAGATGGGCACTGAAAAAGGCCAGGACCTCGCATGTGTCATGGCATGGTCTCTGTTGAGTGCAGAAAAAGTTTCATGGCTAGTGGAGGAACGGGCCCAGCACCTGCTTCACAAACCTGACACGTTCCCTCTCGAAACCTATATCCTTCCTTGGAGATGGTCCCGTTTCTATCCAGTCTCAATGAAGGATTTTGCAAAAGACTCTCAAATGTTTAACTCACCCTCCAGCAGCGATATGATGACACCATGCGAGGTCCCGTGCATTTCCGGCTTCGTATGAATTTGCATGAATTAAAACTGAAACAACCCACATGTCGGCGTCCTAGCCTTGGCCCCCCAGTGTTGGGGCCTCCTGCTTCTTTGGTTTCACAAGGACTAGGTATGGACCAAAGACCACAGATAGGAATTTGGCACCAATTTCTGGTCATTATTTCTTGTGGCTGCAGTTCAGATCTCAAATTTCCGTCATTAAAACCCTAGAAATGCACTAAATGTCCAGAATATAGCACGGGCCGGAAAAAAGGCCAGGACCTGGCATGTGTCATGCCATGATCTCTATTGAGTGCAAAAATAGTTTCATTGCCAACAGAGGAACGGGCCCAGCACCTACGTCACAAACCTGACACGTTCCCTCTAGAAACCTAGATCCTACCTAGGAGGTGGTCCCGTTTATACGTAGTCTCTATGAAGGCTTTTGCGAAACACTATCAAATTTTATCCACACCATCCAGGGGCCATATGATGACACCATGCCAGGTCCCATGAATTTCTAGCATCGCTTGAATTTCAGTGAATTAAAATGACAGAAACCCACATCTTGGCGGCCTTGCCTTGGTCCCCAGGTGTCAGGGCTTCCCTCTCCATTTGTTGCACAAGGCCTAGGCATGGACTAAAGACCATAGATAGGAATTTTGCACCCATTTCATACCATGATTTCATGTGGCCGTAGTTCTGATCTAGAATTTCTGGCATTAAAACCCTAGAAATGCACTTAATGTCCCAAATATAGCAGACGGGGCCCGAAAAAGGGCGGGACTTGGCATGTGTCTTGCCATGGTCTTTGTTGAGTGCAGAAAAAGTTTCAATGCCAACGAAGAAATGGGCCCAGCACCTGCTTCATAGAATTAACCCTTCCCTCTCAAAACAAAGATCCTTCTTGGGAGATGGTCTCATTTCTACGCAGTCTCTGCGAAGGCTTTTGCGAAACAATCTAAATTTTTTACCACACCCTCCTGGGACCATATGATGACACCATGCCAGGTACCATGAATTTTTGGCTTTGTATGAATTTCTGTGAATTACAACAGAATAAACCGGCTTGTAAGTGGCCTAGCATTGGCCCCCCGGTGTCTGGGGCTCCCTCTCATTTGGTTGCACAAGGCCTAGGCATGGAACAAAGACTACAGATAGGACATTTGCATCCATTTCTGGGCATGATTTCATGTGACTACAGTTCAGATCTTGAATTTCTAACACTAAATCCCTAGAAATGCACTTAATGTCCTGAATATAGCAGACGGGCCCTGAAAAGGGCAGGACCTGGCATGTGTCATGCCTTGGTATCTATTGAGTGCAAAAAACTTTCGAGGCCAACGGAGGATCGGGCTCGGCACCTGCTTCACAAACCTGACCCGTTCCCTCTCAAAACCTAGTTCTTTCATGGGAGATGGTCCCGTTTCTACGCAGTCTCTGTGAAGGCTTTTGCGAAACTCTCCCAAATTTTTACCACACCCTGTAGGGCCCATATGATGACACCGTGCCAGGTCCCCTGAATTAACACAGTAGAAACCCGCATATCGGCGGCCTAGCATTGGCCCCCCGCTGCCAGGGCCTCCCTCTCCTTTGGTTGCACAAGGCCAAGGCACAAACTAAAGACCACAGATAGGACATTTGCACCCATTTCTGGATATGATTTCATGTGACCGCAGTTCATATCTTGAATTTCAGGCATTAAAACTGTAGAAATGCACTTAATGTCCCAAATTTAGCAGATCAGCCCCGAAAAAGACCAGGACCTGGCATGTGTCATGCCATGGTGTCTATTGAGTGCAGAAAAATTTCAAGGCCAATGCAGGAATGGGCCCAACACCTGCTTCACAAACCTGACCCGTTCCCTCTCAAAACCAAGATCCTTCTTGGGAGATGGTCCCATTTCTATGCAGTCTCCCTAAATTTCCGGCATTAAAACCATAGAAATGCACTTAATGTCCCGAATATAGCAGATGGGCACCAAATTGGCCAGGACCTGGCATGTGTCATGCCATGGTCTCTGTTGAGTGGAAAAAAAGTTTCAAGGCCAATGGAGGAAAGGTCCCATCACCTACTGCACAAACCTGACCCTTCCTGGGAGATGGTCCTGTTTCTATGTAGTCTCCGAGAAGGCTTTTACAAAACACTCTCAAATTTTTACCACACCCTCCAGGGGCCATATGATGAGACCATGCCTGTTGCCGTGAATTTCCAGCTTCGTATGAATGTCGTGAGTTAAAACAGGAGAAACCAACATGTCGGCGGCCTAGCCTTGGCCCCCCAGTGTTGGGGCCTACCTCTCCTTTGGTTGCACCAGGCGTAGGTATGGACCAAAGACCACAGATACGAAATTTGCACCCATTTCTGGCCATGATTTCATGTGACCGCAGTTCAGATCTAGAATTTCCATCATTAAAACCCTAGAAATGTACTAAATGTCCTGAATATAGTAGAAAGGCGAAAAAAATGGCCAGGACCTAGCATGTGTCATGCTATGGTCTCTGTTGAGTGCATAAAAAGTTTCATGGCCAACGGAGGAACGGGTCCGGCACCTGCTTCACAAACCAGACCCACTACCTCTCGAAACTTGGATCCTTCCTGGGAGATGATCCTGTTTCTACACAGTCTCTGTGAAGGCTTTTGTGAAAGACTAACAAATATTTACCACACCCTCTAGTGGCCATATGATAACACCGTACGAGCTCCCGTGAATTTCTGGATTCGTACGAATTACCGTGAATTAAAACAGAAGCAACCTGCATGTCGGCGTCGTAGCCTTGGCCCCCCGGTGGTGGGGCCTCCCTCCCCTTGGGTTGCACAAGGCCTAGGAATTTGGCATCTATATTTGGCCATGATTTCATGTGGTCGTTGTTCAGATATTTAATTTCCGGCATTAAAACCCTAGAAATGCACTTAATGTTCCTAATATAGCTGACGGATCCTGAAAAAGGCCGGCACCTGGGATGGGTCATGCCATGGTCTTTGTCGAATGCAGAGAAAGTTTCAAGCCCAACAGAGGAATGGGCCCATCACCTGCTTCACAAACCTGACCCGTTCCCTCTCAAAACCAAGATCCTTCCTGGGAGATAGTCTCATTTCTATGCAGTCTCCATGAAGGTTTTGTGAAACACTCTCAAATTTTTACCACACCTTCCAGGGGCCATATGATGACACCATCCTGGGTCCCGTATGAATTTTCGTATGAATTTCCAGCTTCGTATGAATTTCCAGCTTCGTATGAATTTTCGTAAATTAAAGCGGCAAAAACCCGCATGTCGGCGACCAAAACTTAGCCCCGTGGTGTCGGGGCCTCCCTCTACTTTTGTTGCACAAGGCCTAGGGATGGACCAAAGACCACAAATAAGGCATTTGCACTCATTTCTACCCATGATTTCATGTGACCGCAGTTCAGATCTTGAATTTCCGGCATTAAAACTCAAGAAATGCACTTAATGTCCCGAATATAGCATACAGGCCCCAAAAAAGGCCAGGACCTCGCATGTGTCATGCCATGGTCTCTGCTGAGTGCAGAAAAAGTTTCTTGGCGAACGGAGGAAAGGGCCCGGCACCTGCTTCGCAAACCTGACCCGTTCCCTCTCGAAACCTAGATCCTTCCTGGGAGATGATCCCGTTTCAACGCTGTCTCTATGAAGGCTTTTGTGAAAGACACTCAAATTTTTAACTCACCCTCAAGCGGCCATATGATGACACTGTGTGAGGTCCCGTGAATTTCCGGATTTGTATGAATTTCCATGAATTAAAAATGAAGCTACCCACATGTTGGCGGCCTAGCCTTGGCCCCCCGGTGTTGGGGCCTCCCTCTCCTTTGGTTTCACAAGGAATTGGCATGGACCAAAGACCATAGATAGGAATTTGGCACCCATTTCTGGTCATGATTTCTTGTGGCTGCAGTTCAGATCTCAAATTTCCGTCCTTAAAATCCTAGAAATGCACTAAATGTCCCCAATATAGCACGGGCACCCAAAAAGGCCAGGACCTAGCATGTGTCATGCCATGGTCTCTATTGAGTGCATAAATAGTTTCATTGCCAATGGAGGAATGGGCCCGGCACCTGCTTCAAAAACCTGACCATTCCCCATCAAAACCTAGATCCTTCCTAGGAGATGGTCCCGTTTATACGTAGTCTCTATGAAGGCTTTTGCGAAACACTATCAAATTTTATCCACACCCTCCAGCGGCCATCTGATGACACCATGCCATGTCCCGTGAATTTCTAGCATCGCATGAATTTCAGTGAATTAAAACAACAGAAACCCACATGTTGGCGGCCTTGCCTTGGCCCCCCAGTGTCGGGGCGTCCATCTCCTTTGGTTGCACAAGGCCTAGGCATGGACCAAAGACCATAGATAGGAATTTTGCACCCATTTCATTCCATGATTTCATGTGGCCGTATTTCAGATAAAGAATTTCGGGCCTTAAAACCCTAGAAATGCACTTAATGTCCAGAATATAGCAGACGGGCCCCGAAAAAGGCAGGACCTGGCATGTGTCATGCCATGGTCTCTGTTGAGTGCAGAAAAAGTTTCAATGCCAATGAAGGAATGGGTACGACACCTGCTGCACAGAACTAACAATTCCCTCTCGAAAGCTAGATCCTTCTTGGGAGATGGTCCCTTTTGTATGTAGTCTCTGTGAAGTCTTTTGCGAAACAATCTGAAATTTTTACCACACCCTCCTGGTGCCATATGATGACACCATGCCAGGTACCATGAATTTTCGGCTTCGTATGAATTTCTGTGAATTAAAACAGAAGAAACCCGCATGTCAGCGGCCTAGCATTGGCCCACCGTTGTTTGGGGCTCCCTATCATTTGGTTGCACAAGGCCTAGGCATGGAACAAAGACCACAGATAGGACATTTGCACAAATTTCTGGCCATGATTTCACGTGACTACAGGTCAGATCTTGAATTTTCGACACTAAATCCCGAGAAATGCACTTAATGTCCTGAATATAGCAGACGGGCCCAGAAAAGGCAAGGACCTGGCATGTGTCATGCCTTGGTATCTGTTGAGTGCAAAAAAAGTTTCGTGGCCAACGGAGGATTGGGCTCGCCACCTGCTTCACAAACCTTACCTGTTCCCTCTCGAAACCTAGATCCTTCCTGGGAGATGGTCCAGTTTCTACGCAGTCTCTGTGAATGCTTTTGCAAAACACTCCCAAATTTTAACCACACCCTCTAGGGGCCATATGATGACACAGTGCCAGGTCCCATAAATTTCTGGCTTCGTATTAGTTTTCATGAATTAAAACGAAAGCAACCTGCATGTTGGCGGCCTAGCCTTGACCCCCCCCCCCCCGTGTCGGGGCCTCCCTCTCCTTTGGTAGCACAAGCCGTAGGCATGGACCAAAGACCACAGATAGTAATTTTGTACCCATTTCTGGCCATGATTTCATGTGGCCGCAGTATAGATATTGAATTTCTGGAATAAAAACCCTAGAAATGCACTTAATGTCCTAGCAGACGGGTCCCAAAAAAGGCCAGGACCTAGCTTGTGTCATGCCATGGTGTCTGTTGAGTGCAAAAAATGTTTCAAAGCTAACGGAGGAGTGGGCCCACCACATGCATCACAAACCTCACCCGTTCCTTCTCAAAACGTAGATCCTTACTCGGAGATGGTCCCGTTTCTACGTAGTCTCTGTGAAGACCTTTGCGAAACATTCTTCATTTTTAACAACACCATCCAGGGGCCATATGATGACACCATCATAAGTCCCGTGAATTTCCGGCTTCACCTAAATTTCTGAGAATTGAGATAGTAGAAACCGGCATATTGGCGGCCTAGCCTTGGCCCCCCGATGCCAGGGCCTTCCTCTCCTTTGGTTGCACAAGGCCAAGGCACAAACTAAAGACCACAGATAGGACATTTGCATGCATTTCTGACCATGATTTCATGTGATCGCAGTTCAGATCTTGAATTTTGCGCATTAAAACTGTAGAAATGCACTTAATGTCCCAAATATAGTAGCCGGGCCCCGAAAAAGGCCAGGACCTGGCATGTGTCATGCCATGGTCTCTATTGAGTGCAGAAAAATTTCAAGGCCTATGCAGGAATGGGCCTGGCACCTGCTTCACAAACCTGACCAGTTCCCTCTCAAAACCTAGATCTACCACACCCCCAAAGGCCATATGATGACACCATGCCAGGTCCCATGAATTTCTAGCATCGCTTGAATTTCAGTGAATTAAAATGACAGAAACCCACATCTTGGCGGCCTTGCCTTGGTCCCCAGGTGTCAGGGCTTCCCTCTCCATTTGTTGCACAAGGCCTAGGCATGGACTAAAGACCATAGATAGGAATTTTGCACCCATTTCATACCATGATTTCATGTGGCCGTAGTTCTGATCTAGAATTTCTGGCATTAAAACCCTAGAAATGCACTTAATGTCCCAAATATAGCAGACGGGGCCCGAAAAAGGGCGGGACTTGGCATGTGTCTTGCCATGGTCTTTGTTGAGTGCAGAAAAAGTTTCAATGCCAACGAAGAAATGGGCCCAGCACCTGCTTCATAGAATTAACCCTTCCCTCTCAAAACAAAGATCCTTCTTGGGAGATGGTCTCATTTCTACGCAGTCTCTGCGAAGGCTTTTGCGAAACAATCTAAATTTTTTACCACACCCTCCTGGGACCATATGATGACACCATGCCAGGTACCATGAATTTTTGGCTTTGTATGAATTTCTGTGAATTACAACAGAATAAACCGGCTTGTAAGTGGCCTAGCATTGGCCCCCCGGTGTCTGGGGCTCCCTCTCATTTGGTTGCACAAGGCCTAGGCATGGAACAAAGACTACAGATAGGACATTTGCATCCATTTCTGGGCATGATTTCATGTGACTACAGTTCAGATCTTGAATTTCTAACACTAAATCCCTAGAAATGCACTTAATGTCCTGAATATAGCAGACGGGCCCTGAAAAGGGCAGGACCTGGCATGTGTCATGCCTTGGTATCTATTGAGTGCAAAAAACTTTCGAGGCCAACGGAGGATCGGGCTCGGCACCTGCTTCACAAACCTGACCCGTTCCCTCTCAAAACCTAGTTCTTTCATGGGAGATGGTCCCGTTTCTACGCAGTCTCTGTGAAGGCTTTTGCGAAACTCTCCCAAATTTTTACCACACCCTGTAGGGCCCATATGATGACACCGTGCCAGGTCCCCTGAATTAACACAGTAGAAACCCGCATATCGGCGGCCTAGCATTGGCCCCCCGCTGCCAGGGCCTCCCTCTCCTTTGGTTGCACAAGGCCAAGGCACAAACTAAAGACCACAGATAGGACATTTGCACCCATTTCTGGATATGATTTCATGTGACCGCAGTTCATATCTTGAATTTCAGGCATTAAAACTGTAGAAATGCACTTAATGTCCCAAATTTAGCAGATCAGCCCCGAAAAAGACCAGGACCTGGCATGTGTCATGCCATGGTGTCTATTGAGTGCAGAAAAATTTCAAGGCCAATGCAGGAATGGGCCCAACACCTGCTTCACAAACCTGACCCGTTCCCTCTCAAAACCAAGATCCTTCTTGGGAGATGGTCCCATTTCTATGCAGTCTCCCTAAATTTCCGGCATTAAAACCATAGAAATGCACTTAATGTCCCGAATATAGCAGATGGGCACCAAATTGGCCAGGACCTGGCATGTGTCATGCCATGGTCTCTGTTGAGTGGAAAAAAAAGTTTCAAGGCCAATGGA
This sequence comes from Elymus sibiricus, assembly GCA_039707655.1. Taxonomy (NCBI): domain Eukaryota; kingdom Viridiplantae; phylum Streptophyta; class Magnoliopsida; order Poales; family Poaceae; genus Elymus; species Elymus sibiricus. The sequence continues at coordinate 372,007,913 of CM077664.1, read as the reverse complement.
GGAAAGGTCCCATCACCTACTGCACAAACCTGACCCTTCCTGGGAGATGGTCCTGTTTCTATGTAGTCTCCGAGAAGGCTTTTACAAAACACTCTCAAATTTTTACCACACCCTCCAGGGGCCATATGATGAGACCATGCCTGTTGCCGTGAATTTCCAGCTTCGTATGAATGTCGTGAGTTAAAACAGGAGAAACCAACATGTCGGCGGCCTAGCCTTGGCCCCCCAGTGTTGGGGCCTACCTCTCCTTTGGTTGCACCAGGCGTAGGTATGGACCAAAGACCACAGATACGAAATTTGCACCCATTTCTGGCCATGATTTCATGTGACCGCAGTTCAGATCTAGAATTTCCATCATTAAAACCCTAGAAATGTACTAAATGTCCTGAATATAGTAGAAAGGCGAAAAAAATGGCCAGGACCTGGCATGTGTCATGCTATGGTCTCTGTTGAGTGCATAAAAAGTTTCATGGCCAACGGAGGAACGGGTCCGGCACCTGCTTCACAAACCAGACCCACTACCTCTCGAAACTTGGATCCTTCCTGGGAGATGATCCTGTTTCTACACAGTCTCTGTGAAGGCTTTTGTGAAAGACTAACAAATATTTACCACACCCTCTAGTGGCCATATGATAACACCGTACGAGCTCCCGTGAATTTCTGGATTCGTACGAATTACCGTGAATTAAAACAGAAGCAACCTGCATGTCGGCGTCGTAGCCTTGGCCCCCCGGTGGTGGGGCCTCCCTCCCCTTGGGTTGCACAAGGCCTAGGAATTTGGCATCTATATTTGGCCATGATTTCATGTGGTCGTTGTTCAGATATTTAATTTCCGGCATTAAAACCCTAGAAATGCACTTAATGTTCCTAATATAGCTGACGGATCCTGAAAAAGGCCGGCACCTGGGATGGGTCATGCCATGGTCTTTGTCGAATGCAGAGAAAGTTTCAAGCCCAACAGAGGAATGGGCCCATCACCTGCTTCACAAACCTGACCCGTTCCCTCTCAAAACCAAGATCCTTCCTGGGAGATAGTCTCATTTCTATGCAGTCTCCATGAAGGTTTTGTGAAACACTCTCAAATTTTTACCACACCTTCCAGGGGCCATATGATGACACCATCCTGGGTCCCGTATGAATTTTCGTATGAATTTCCAGCTTCGTATGAATTTCCAGCTTCGTATGAATTTTCGTAAATTAAAGCGGCAAAAACCCGCATGTCGGCGACCAAAACTTAGCCCCGTGGTGTCGGGGCCTCCCTCTACTTTTGTTGCACAAGGCCTAGGGATGGACCAAAGACCACAAATAAGGCATTTGCACTCATTTCTACCCATGATTTCATGTGACCGCAGTTCAGATCTTGAATTTCCGGCATTAAAACTCAAGAAATGCACTTAATGTCCCGAATATAGCATACAGGCCCCAAAAAAGGCCAGGACCTCGCATGTGTCATGCCATGGTCTCTGCTGAGTGCAGAAAAAGTTTCTTGGCGAACGGAGGAAAGGGCCCGGCACCTGCTTCGCAAACCTGACCCGTTCCCTCTCGAAACCTAGATCCTTCCTGGGAGATGATCCCGTTTCAACGCTGTCTCTATGAAGGCTTTTGTGAAAGACACTCAAATTTTTAACTCACCCTCAAGCGGCCATATGATGACACTGTGTGAGGTCCCGTGAATTTCCGGATTTGTATGAATTTCCATGAATTAAAAATGAAGCTACCCACATGTTGGCGGCCTAGCCTTGGCCCCCCGGTGTTGGGGCCTCCCTCTCCTTTGGTTTCACAAGGAATTGGCATGGACCAAAGACCATAGATAGGAATTTGGCACCCATTTCTGGTCATGATTTCTTGTGGCTGCAGTTCAGATCTCAAATTTCCGTCCTTAAAATCCTAGAAATGCACTAAATGTCCCCAATATAGCACGGGCACCCAAAAAGGCCAGGACCTAGCATGTGTCATGCCATGGTCTCTATTGAGTGCATAAATAGTTTCATTGCCAATGGAGGAATGGGCCCGGCACGTGCTTCAAAAACCTGACCATTCCCCATCAAAACCTAGATCCTTCCTAGGAGATGGTCCCGTTTATACGTAGTCTCTATGAAGGCTTTTGCGAAACACTATCAAATTTTATCCACACCCTCCAGCGGCCATCTGATGACACCATGCCATGTCCCGTGAATTTCTAGCATCGCATGAATTTCAGTGAATTAAAACAACAGAAACCCACATGTTGGCGGCCTTGCCTTGGCCCCCCAGTGTCGGGGCGTCCATCTCCTTTGGTTGCACAAGGCCTAGGCATGGACCAAAGACCATAGATAGGAATTTTGCACCCATTTCATTCCATGATTTCATGTGGCCGTATTTCAGATAAAGAATTTCGGGCCTTAAAACCCTAGAAATGCACTTAATGTCCAGAATATAGCAGACGGGCCCCGAAAAAGGCAGGACCTGGCATGTGTCATGCCATGGTCTCTGTTGAGTGCAGAAAAAGTTTCAATGCCAATGAAGGAATGGGTACGACACCTGCTGCACAGAACTAACAATTCCCTCTCGAAAGCTAGATCCTTCTTGGGAGATGGTCCCTTTTGTATGTAGTCTCTGTGAAGTCTTTTGCGAAACAATCTGAAATTTTTACCACACCCTCCTGGTGCCATATGATGACACCATGCCAGGTACCATGAATTTTCGGCTTCGTATGAATTTCTGTGAATTAAAACAGAAGAAACCCGCATGTCAGCGGCCTAGCATTGGCCCACCGTTGTTTGGGGCTCCCTATCATTTGGTTGCACAAGGCCTAGGCATGGAACAAAGACCACAGATAGGACATTTGCACAAATTTCTGGCCATGATTTCACGTGACTACAGGTCAGATCTTGAATTTTCGACACTAAATCCCGAGAAATGCACTTAATGTCCTGAATATAGCAGACGGGCCCAGAAAAGGCAAGGACCTGGCATGTGTCATGCCTTGGTATCTGTTGAGTGCAAAAAAAGTTTCGTGGCCAACGGAGGATTGGGCTCGCCACCTGCTTCACAAACCTTACCTGTTCCCTCTCGAAACCTAGATCCTTCCTGGGAGATGGTCCAGTTTCTACGCAGTCTCTGTGAATGCTTTTGCAAAACACTCCCAAATTTTAACCACACCCTCTAGGGGCCATATGATGACACAGTGCCAGGTCCCATAAATTTCTGGCTTCGTATTAGTTTTCATGAATTAAAACGAAAGCAACCTGCATGTTGGCGGCCTAGCCTTGACCCCCCCCCCCCCCCCCCGTGTCGGGGCCTCCCTCTCCTTTGGTAGCACAAGCCGTAGGCATGGACCAAAGACCACAGATAGTAATTTTGTACCCATTTCTGGCCATGATTTCATGTGGCCGCAGTATAGATATTGAATTTCTGGAATAAAAACCCTAGAAATGCACTTAATGTCCTAGCAGACGGGTCCCAAAAAAGGCCAGGACCTAGCTTGTGTCATGCCATGGTGTCTGTTGAGTGCAAAAAATGTTTCAAAGCTAACGGAGGAGTGGGCCCACCACATGCATCACAAACCTCACCCGTTCCTTCTCAAAACGTAGATCCTTACTCGGAGATGGTCCCGTTTCTACGTAGTCTCTGTGAAGACCTTTGCGAAACATTCTTCATTTTTAACAACACCATCCAGGGGCCATATGATGACACCATCATAAGTCCCGTGAATTTCCGGCTTCACCTAAATTTCTGAGAATTAAGATAGTAGAAACCGGCATATTGGCGGCCTAGCCTTGGCCCCCCGATGCCAGGGCCTTCCTCTCCTTTGGTTGCACAAGGCCAAGGCACAAACTAAAGACCACAGATAGGACATTTGCATGCATTTCTGACCATGATTTCATGTGATCGCAGTTCAGATCTTGAATTTTGCGCATTAAAACTGTAGAAATGCACTTAATGTCCCAAATATAGTAGCCGGGCCCCGAAAAAGGCCAGGACCTGGCATGTGTCATGCCATGGTCTCTATTGAGTGCAGAAAAATTTCAAGGCCTATGCAGGAATGGGCCTGGCACCTGCTTCACAAACCTGACCAGTTCCCTCTCAAAACCTAGATCTACCACACCCCCAAAGGCCATATGATGTCACCATGCCAGGTGCCGTGAATTTCAGGCTTGATATGAATTTTTGTGAATTAAAACGGTAGAAACCCGCATGTGGCCGCCTTGGCCCCCCGGTGTCGGGAGCTCCCTCTACTTTTTTTTGCAGAAGGACTAGGCATGGACAAAAGATCATAGATTGGTATTTTGCACCCATTTCTGGCAAGGATTTCATCTGGTCGTAGTTCGGATCTTGAATTTCCGGCATTAAAACCATAGAAATGCACTTAATGTCCCGAATATAGCAGATGGGCGCCAAATAGACAAGGACCTGGCATGTGTCATGCCATGGTCTCTGTTGAGTGCAGAAAAAATTTCAAGGCCAATGGAGGAACGGTCCCTTCACCTGCTGCACAAACCTGACCAGTTCCATCTCAAATCCTAGATCCTTCCTGGGAGATGGTCCCGTTTCTACGCATTAAAACCCTAAAAAATGCAATTTAATGTCCCGAATATAGCAGACAGGCCCTGAAAATGGCTGGGACTTGGCATATCTCATGCCATGGTCTCTGTTGAATGCAGAGGAAGTTTCAAGGCCAATGGAGGAACGGGCCCGTCGCCTGCTTCACAAAGCTGACCCGTTTCCTCTCAAAACCTAGATCCTTCCTAGGAGATGGTCCCGTTTCTACGTAGTCTCCGTGAAGGCTTTTGTGAAACACTCCCAAATTCTTACCACACCCTCCAGGGGCCATATGATGACACCGTGTCATGTCCCACGACTTTCAAGCTTCGTATGAATTTTTGTGAATTAAAACTATGGAAACCCACATGTCGGCGGCGTAGCCTAAGTCCCCCGGTTTCGGGGCCTCCCTCTCCTTTGGTTTCACAAGGAATAGGAATGGACCAAAGACCATAGATGGGAATTTTGCATCCATTTCTGGCCATGATTTCATGTGGTTGCAGTTTAGATGTTGGATTTCCGGCATTAAAACCCTACAAATGCATGAAATGTTCCGAATATAGCATGAGCCACAGAAAAGGCCAGGACCTGGCATGCGTCATGCCATGGTCTCTGTTGAGTGCAGAAAAAGTTTCATGGCCAACCAAGGAACGGGCCCGCCACCTGCTTCACACACCTGACCCATTCCCTTTCGAAACCTAGGTCCTTCCTTGGAGATGGTCCCGTTTCTACGCAGACTTTGTGAAGGCTTTTGTGAAACACTCTAATATTTTTACCACACCCTCCGGGGGCCATGTGATGACACCATGCCAGGTCCCGAGAATTGCCATGAATTAAAATGGCAGAAACCCACATGTCGGCGGCCTGGACTTGGCCCTGTGTTGTTGGGGCCTCCCACTACTTTGGTTGCACAACGCCTAGGCATGGACCAAAGACCATACATATGAATTTTGCACCCATTTCTAGCCATGATTTCATGTGGCCATAGTTCAGATCTTGAATTTTCGGCATTAAAACCATAGAAATGCACTTAATTTCCTGAGTATAGCAGACGGACCACGAAAATGACACGGACCAGGCATGAGTCATGCCATGGTCTCTATTGAGAGCAGAAGAAGTTTCAATGCCAATGAAGGAATGGGCCCGGCACCTGCTTCACAAAGTTAATACTTCCCTCTCGAAACATAGATCCTTCTTGGGAGATGGTCCAGTTTCTACGCAGTCTCCATTAAGGCTTTTGCGAAATACTCTGAAATTTTTACCACACCCAACTGGGGCCATATGATGACACCATGCCAGGTACCATGAATTTCCGGCTTCGTATGAGTTTCCGTGAATTAAAATGGAAGAAACCTGCATGTCAGCGGCCTAGCCTTGGCCCCCCCGTGTCGGGGCCTCCCTCTTCTTTGGTAGCACAAGCCGTAGGCATGGACCAAAGACCACAGATAGGAATTTTGTACACATTTCTGGCCATGATTTCATGTGGCCGCATTTCAGATATTGAATTTCCGGAATAAAAACCCTAGAAATAAACTATGTCCTGAATATAGCACACGGGTCCCAAAAATGGCCAGGACCTGGCTTGTGCCTTGCCATGGTGTCTATTAAGTACAGCAAATGTTTCAAGGCTAAGGAAGGAGTGGGCCCGGCACATGCATCACAAACCTCACGCCTTCCCTCTCAAAACCTAGATCTTTCCTAGGAGATGGTCCCGTTTCTACGTTATCTCTCTGACGACCTTTGCGAAACACTCCTCGTTTTGAACAACACCAACCAGGGCCATATGATGACACTGTGACAAGTCCCGTGAATTTCCGGCTTCGCATAAATTTCCGAGAATTCAGAGAGTAGAAACCCGCATATCGGCGGCCTAGCCTTGTCCCCCTGGTGCTGGGGCCTCCCTCTCCCTTGGTTGCACAAGGCCAAGGCACAAACTAAAGACCATAGATAGGACATTTGCACCCATTTCTGGCCATGATTTCATGCGACCGTAGTTCAGATCTTGAATTTTGGGCATTAAAATTGTAGAAATGCACTTAATGTCCCAAATATAGTAGACGGGCCCCAAAAAAGACCAGGACCTGGCATGTGTCATGCCATGGTGTCTATTGAGTGCAGAAAAATTTAAAGGCCAACGAGGGAATGGGCCCGGCACCTGCTTCACAAACCTGAACCGTTCCCTCTCAAAATCTAGATCCTTCCTAGGAGATGGTCCCATTTCTATGCAGTCTCCGTGAAGCCTTTTGCAGAACACTCTCCAATTTATAGCAAACCCCCCAGAGGCCATATGATGTCACCATGCCAGGTCCTGTGAATTTCAAGCTTGATATGAATTTCCGTGAAATAAAATGGCAGAAACCCGCATGTGGCCGCTTTGCCCCCCCCCCCCCCCCCCCCGGTGTCGGGACCTCCATCTCCTTTTTTGTAGAAGGCCTAGGCATGGACGAAAGACCACAGATAGGTATTTTTCACCCATTTTTGGCAAGGATTTCATCTGGCCGTAGTTCACATCCTGAATTTCCGGCATTAAAACCATAGAAATGTACTTAATGTCCCGAATATAGCAGATGGGCGCCAAAAAAGGCTAGGACCTCGCATGTGTCATGCCAAGGTCTCTGTTGAGTGCAGAAAAAGTTTCATGGCCAACAGAGGTAGGAAGCCGGCACCTGCTTCACAAACCTGACACGTTCCCTCTCGAAACCTAGATCCTTCCTTGGAGATGGTCCCGTTTCTACGCTGTCTCAATGAAGGATTTTGCAAAAGACTCTCAAATGTTTAACTCAACCTCCAGCGGCGATATGATGACACCGTGCGAGGTCCCGTGAATTTCCGGCTTCGTATGAATTTCCAAGAATTATAACTGAAACAACCCACATGTTGGCGGACTAGCCTTGGCCCCCCAGTGTTGGGGCCTCCCTTGCCTTTCGTTTCACAAGGACTAGGTATGGACCAAAGACCATAGATAGGAATTTGGCACCCATTTCTGGTCATTATTTCTTGTGGCTGCAGTTCAGATCTCAAATTTTCATCATTAAAACCCTAGAAATGCACTAAATGTCCTGCATATAGCATGGGCCCCAAAACAGGCCAGGACCTGGCATGTGTCATGCCATGGTCTCTGTTGAGTGCACAAATTGTTTCATTGCCAATGGAGGAACGGGCCCGGCACCTGCTTCACAAACCTGACATGTTCCCTCTCGAAACCTAGATCCTACCTAGGAGGTGGTCCCGTTTATACGTAGTCTCTATGAAGGCTTTTGCGAAACACTATCAAATTTTATGCACACCATCCAGGGGCCATATGATGACACCATGCCATGTCCCATGAATTTCTAGCATCGCTTGAATTTCAGTGAATTAAAACTACAGAAACCCACATGTTGGTGGCCTTGCCTTGGCCCCCAAGTGTCAGGGCTTCCCTCTCCTTTGGTTGCACAAGGCCTAGGCATGGACTAAATACCATAGATAGGAATTTTGTGCCCACTTCATACCATGATTTCATGTGGCCGTAGTTCAGATCTAGAATTTCTGGCATTAAAACCCTAGAAATGCACTTAATGTCCCAAATATAGCAGACGGGCCCCGAAAAAGGGCGGGACCTGGCATGTGTCATGCCATGGTCTCTGTTGAGTGCAGAAAAAGTTTCAGTGCCAACAAAGGAATGGGCCCAGCACCTGCTTCACAGAACTAACCCTTCCCTCTCGAAACAAAGATCCTTCTTGGGAGAAGGTCCCGTTTCTATGCAGTCTCTGTGAAGGCTTTTGTGAAACAATCTAAATTTTTTACCACACCTTCCTGGGGCCATATGATGACACCATGCCAGGTACCGTGAATTTTTGGCTTTGTATGAATTTCCGTGAATTAAAACAGAATAAACCCGCATGTCAGCGGCCTAGCATTGGCCCCCCGGTGTCTGGGGCTCCCTCTCATTTGGTTGCACAAGGCCTAGGCATGTAACAAAGACCACAGATAGGACATTTGCACCCATTTCTGGCCATGATTTCATGTGACTACAGTTCAGATCGTGCATTTCCGACACTAAATCCCTAGAAATGCACTTAATGTCCTGAATATAGCAGACAAGCCCTGAAAAGGGCAGGACCTGGCATATGTCATGCCTTGGTATCTATTGAGTGCAAAAAAAGTTTCGAGGCCAACGGAGGATCAGGCTCGGCACCTGCTTCACAAACCTGATCCGGTCCCACTCGAAACCTAGATCTTTCCTAGGAGATAGTCTAGTTTCTACGCAGTCTCTGTGAAGGCTTTTGCGAAACTCTTCCAAATTTTTACCACACCCCGTAGGGGCCATATGATGACACTGTGCCAGGTCCCGTGAATTAAGACAGTAGAAAACCGCATATCGGCGGCCTAGCATTGGCCCCCGGTGCCGGGGCCTCCCTCTCCTTTGGTTGCACAAGGCTAAGGCACAAACTAAAGACCACAGATAGGACATTTGCACCCATTTCTGGCCATGATTTCATGTGACCACAGTTCAGATCTTGAATTTCGGGCATTAAAACTGTAGAAATGCACTTAATGTCCCAAATATAGCAGATCGGCCACGAAAAAGACCAGGACCTGGCATGTGTCATGCCATGGTGTCTATTGAGTGCAGAAAAATTTCAAGGCCAATGCAGGAATGGGACCGACACCTGCTTCGCAAACCTGTACCGTTCCCTCTCAAAACCTAGATCCTTCGTGCACTACAACAAGACCCCCCTATAGCAACGCCTTTTCCTGTATCTAAACGTCCATATATGCGTTGCTAGTGTCTTTACTAACGGTTTGGGATGCGTAGCCTTATGCAGTGTTGCTAGTGCATAATGCAACGCTTACACTGCCGTTGGTAAAAAGGACCGTTGCAAGACTACAACAGATAAAATGGACTTTTACAACACTTTTATATGTTGGTGCTTAATGTACAGGAATCAAAATCCCATTGCTTGGCAATGGAGAATTTCCAACGCTTCAAGTGTTGGTACACATATAGTGTGAATAATATTATATTATATATATTGCTAGCAATTAAATTACTGGTCCATGTAAAGGTGATAATTATGTATTTCAAGTGAAGGAAAAACAAGAGAATATACTCACGAGAGGAATAAATCATATATTAGATAAAACTGTTGGATTACAATAGTGGATATTACAGGAGAAACATCATCTAAATGTGATGCGTAATCTAACTATTTTCTTGAAGTGAAACTTAAACTGAAAGCATCCATCAACATCCCTACAACTTAACTAAAACTTAACCGAGGAACAACATCCAACAGGAACGCCATCCGTACAACATAACTAAAACTAAAAGCATCCATCATCATGAAATGGAACATTGACATCATCATTGCAGTATACTTGCAATGCACCTATATAGTCATCCATTTATCTTTTGAATCTACAAACAAAGAAAACAAAATGAATTGTTAACACACAATGCATTGACATGATGCAAATAGTAAAAGAGGCAAGATAGTAGTCACGTACAAAGGTTAAAGGCCATGCAATCTTTGTTTTTTCTTCATTACCGAGAGTATTGCAGTTTTTGCGACTCCGTACCAAAATTTCAGTTTTCACAAGTGCCATATCGACATGCACTGCCCAAAATTCATTTCTAATTTCAGCAGCATCAAGTTTAAATTTAGGATCACAACTTACAATTGTAGCAAGAGCTACGTCCTTGTTATGATTTTTCTGGCTCTTCAAGAATACTTTAGTTCCTGCCTGTTAGAGAAAATCAAAGTTACCATATGAAAAAATAGAAACAAAATAGGGGAACATATGAAATGAATTTGAGCACTCTCACCCAACCAACTCAGCGAACCACTTTGAGCACTCTTACTGCCTACATTAGCACCTTTTGTTGTTTTCTTGGTCTGGACAATAGTCTGATAGCAAAGAAGAAGTAATAAACAAATAAACAAGCTAGCACTATAGTTTGAACACAAATTTGTATGTGATTATGAAAAGATACCAGCTTGTTTGTAGTAGAAACCATTACTCTGAAATGTAAATTTGCAAGGGGTCCATTATTTTGTTCATCGGGTGTATAAGAAAAGCAACAAATAACAAAAAGGAAACTCCATATAGCAGCTCTTTCGAGGACCCCATGTTTTTTAGTTATGTTCCTTTACTGGGAACATTACGCAGTTGTCTTTCAATACTAGTAGTTTAACTATCGATTTGTTTCAGTTTGTTAGGGAAGATGCACATGTACTTGATGTGGTATGGTGCTTAACTTGGTGTTTGCTGGGGGCACTTATATTTAGGTATAACACTATCCACGGATAGTAAGAGGATCATAAGGTCAAGGACACCGAAGTTCATTCTCTTTGGTGTTAAGGAGGTTTCGTTCATGCACAAGCATTATAGCTAGGCTGATGATATATTATTCTCAAGTTGGAACCGTGAGGAGATCCCATGGGCCAAGGCTGAGTGTGTTGCAAAGTATACATGTGCTTTCACTATCGTGCACATGGCTGTTCACTAACATTTATTTTCAGAACAAGTGTGTCATTCTACAGACTGGACTTGTAGTTGTGCTGCTGCAAATCATGTTCTGATATTCATAATAAAATTAGCATTTGAATTATTGGGGCCTGGCTAATCGACAAGCTAGTAATTATTATAATTGTAACATGACATACTTTGTACAACTTGTTCATAGGTATGACCAACATAACACTTTCTTCTAGTCACTCCATCGTTTATTTTTCTACAAACGACACCCCGGCCAGATTACAATATGATAGCAATAACAAAATAACAAGGTCACAAGCGTCTACGCACACACGAAGAAAGAAAGAAACTATGCTAGGTGGTTAGCCGCAAAATGTTAGGCAAGAACTAACCCAACTGTACTACCCAACCAGAACAGGATAGTCAGAATTGGAGTTCCATAAAGAAAGTCTGTGAAGAGATTGAACTCACCAAGGTAGTAATGGTGCAGAACTAGATTGAAATACTGCACGCGTCCACACCTGACACCCCAACAGTTACCAAATTTAAGCCACCTGTTATGTTCAGCTGAATCTACGAACACCAAAACAAACAAGCGTCAGGGTACTAATGAATAAAACCTAAAAAGCTAATTTCAATCGAGTATAGGGAAGGTGTAACCTTATAGAAGAAGAAGTAGAAGAAGAATTAGAAACAACCCCCTCTATCTGAAGGGCCCCCAAAGTTCTAAATCAATAACAGAGGACAACTATCAAACACTTGGTGTGCACTATCAAATTCACTCAAGAGAAGAGTAATTAGGAAGCATAGAAGGAACAGATCTGAACCAAGAAGGGGGCCTGGAGGAGGCAAAATCTTCAAGTCGCTATTTACCTTGTGTTTCTATGAATCGGGGGTGGGGATTGATCTGCTTTCTGTCCCAGTTGCTGAACAAGACACGCCTCTTGTGCCCTCAACCTCAATGGTGGAATCGGTGGGGCCAGCCATGAGGTTCAGGAGGGGGTGGGGATTGATCGACTCAAGATAGGGATCCTGCAGCGAGAGGTAGAGGAGAAGGCGCCTATGGCGAGAAGCTGTGTTGATATGGGGCAGGGGGAGGTTTCCGATTTTGGTGGCCCAGTTACCTCCTCGCGAGACCTGATGTTAGTCTCCGTCCTTGATTCGTATGACAGGATGGGCCATGGTGTAATGAAGCGTGCATACTTATTTCCTTTTGACCAGAATTAGTCGCTATTGGCAGGAGAGAAGGGAGGGAAAGGTAAAAATTAGTGCGAAACCAAAAAAGAATATGAGGGAGTAAAATTTTGAAACGAAACAAATTATAATTTTTGTTATTATATCATTTGGCCCTTGACAGGCACTTGTACATATATTTGTGCCAAACAAATCGTGCTTCTTCTATGTTTGTATAAATTTAGTGCAAGATGGGTGAAGTAATAATTATTTCTATTACTCAAACCGGGCCTGATTGGCCGCGTCCTGCCGCTTGCGGCGTAGCCGCTCAGCTTCCTCCGTCGTCGCGCGCAGGGCAGCGTCGGCTGCGGACGCCGCCTCGTTCTGCCCGCCCCTCCCCTTGCCCTTGCCGGCGACGAGGGCGGTGGCGCGCAGTGACTCAGCCATGCCGATATTGACCAGTTGGTCACAGAGACGGCGCCGGCGCCGCGCGGACATCTCTGCGGTGGTCTTGGACCGGTACATGGCGTAGTCCTCCACCAGCACGGCGTTTGCTAGGACCCAGTCCGGTGGGACGTCCGACATCGCGAACATGGCACAGCGCTGTGCGTTGCGCCGCTCCCGCCGTTCCGCTGACTCGGCCACCGTCAGGGCACTACGACGACGTTCTCCCGCGGCCGCGTCCGAGGTAATGCACAAGGCGTCCACGCGCGTTCGCGGGCGCCAGGTGTGGCTCCTGCTTCACGGCGACCGGGCACCAACAGGGCGGCGATGGCAGCAGTGGGGCGGCGAGGACGGCGCCGAACCGTGCTCACGGAGGGAGCTCGAACTGTCGCTGGAACTCCTCGTCCGATGCGGCAACCTCGGCGAGGAGGGGCGGCTGCTGCTGCTCTTCGTCATCCGAGGAGAGCACGACCTCCTCCTTCGATGGCGCAGAGGAGGACGATGTGCCAAAAGACCGCGCGCGGCGGTGCCACGATCCGAAGGAAGATCCCTCCGCCGATGTCGAGAACCATCCAGAAGAGCCTGACTTGCCCATCTTGCCAGTTCAGGAGAGGATCGGATCGAATCCTACGGTTGTGTGGAGAGGAGCAGACAGGAGATGAGATGGGGTTGGCCGACGCGGGAGCCCTGCTTAATTAGCCCGGGCAGGCGGACCGACGCTGCTTCAATGCGGCACAGCGGTCGGAGTAGGCTTCTTAGTCGCCGCCACTAGTGGAAAACGGGGCTTTAGTCCCGGTTGGCAACGGCCTTTAATCCCGGGTCACCAACCGGGACAACGAAATTGGGACTAAAGGCCCCCACCCTTTAGTCCCGGTTGGCCACAACCCGGGACTAAAGTCCCTCCACGTGGCCGCGAGCGCGCGCTGGGGGCTGGAGGACCTTTAGTCCCGGTTGGTGACACCAACCGGGACTAAGGTCCCTCCACGTGGCCACGAGCTAGCGCCGGGGGCTGGAGGACCTTTAGTCCCGGTTGGTGACACCAACCGGGACTAAGGATTTTGTGTTGGGGTTTAGGATTTTAGGGTTTAGGGTTTAGGGTTTATGGTTTATTTTTCCTTTTCATTTTGTGTTTTCCATTCAATTCATTTTCATTTCAAACATATTTTACGCTAATACATATTGTACACGTTATGCATATATAATATAACTTCTCATACGACCATACATATATCATATAATTTCTCGTACGACCATACATATATATATACATTTTGGTATATACAATTTCTCCTACAATTTGGAGATCATTACATGCAGGCATTAGCGGCAATGGTATTCTCCGCTTTCAGATATGACCTCCGTAAGCAAAAATCCCGCAATTTCCTCTTGAATTGCTCGTATGCGGTTCTCAGGTAGGAGCTTCTCCCGCATCTCTTCCATCTTTAAAGAAGGACATCAATATGAATATATTAGTTGTGTCTATATATATTAGATCATCATAAAAAAATTGTGAATAGTGTTTACGTACCTGAAGTTGTCTTACATCTCTGCGCCATTCGGTCGTCATGTGAATGTTCTCGCAAACGTAGTATGCACATAAATTAGTCCCCTGTTTCTGCCTCATGCACTTTGCGAGAATAGAATTCAATCAGATAATAATCAAGCATGATAATGGTATTGAAACTAGAATTAGCGAGATGCGTGGACCTAGCTAGTACTACTTAATTACATTGGGCCGTCACCTACGCAGCTCCGGTTTCCATTCACCGACAACATCATTCATGAACCATTTCCAAACCCTGCATGGCAAAAAAAATGAATAAAGGAGTTATTAATTACTTGATATCAGGAAATGAATGAAAGAGGCCGATATAGTGCGATAATGATTGACATTACCCGTCGAGCATCCTAAACACGCTGGTGTATTCTCGAGGGTCTTTACCTAGTGAGTCCAGGGTTTCAACAGTTCCAACGTCAACTTTAATGATTAGCAGGATCCAGTGGTACCTGCACACACGTTTATATAAGCAGGCATGCATAACTCATCAACTACACTTAACATCAAGTAAGCAAAATAGAATTTGTAGTACAAGACAGTAACACTCACTTGAAGTTGTAAGGAAATAGTATTTCTGTTCTGGTATTTTGTGCCTTCATAAACCTTAGCAAGTAAGCCTCTGAGTCTTTGGGGTGGTCTTGTATCATTTTTTCATTAATGATATATGGGTCAACGAACCCAATGTCATAGATTCCATCTCTTTTGCATTCGAGAATCTTCATTCTGCATAATAGCGTACAAAAAAATATAGTGAGGATAATTACAGGCAATGAACGAGCTGAGCTAGAGACTTAAATTACAGAAATAAATCACTTACAGACAATAGCAACTGACGATAGATTTGTCGAGTGAGTCTTGATTGTATAACTGGAAAATTTCTGGAAACTCAATGCATAGCTCGTTTTCATAGAAGTAATGCTCTTCCTTGATTTTCACCATGAGCATCTCTCGCCCGTTCTTTACTTCTTTTATGTACCACTCATGCAATCTTCTCATTTGTGTTGATAGATGCGGGACCTGCTCAGGTCTGATCAGAGTTTTCCCAGGGGCATATTGTCATGCTACATCAGCCACGGGGACTTCCTCGGTGCCTAGGAGTTGATCGACACTGATACCAATATCTCTAGCAGCGTCGGTTACCTTATCGGTAATCACCTTGAGCGGGGGGATCGATTGCATTGCCTGTTCTCCGAGCTGGGGAACTGTTTTGCCGCTTTTATTACTACTTCTACGTCTTGACTGCTGCATTTGTTCATATGACTTCCTAATAGAGCGGTCAGTTTTCTACTAGCGCGCGTCCGCATTGAAGCGGCACTGCCCTCCCGTCCTGTCTAGTCGCTCTGACCGGCATCAAGGCTGTCAAGTCGCGTCCGCTCTGGACTGGCTGATCGACATCGATGCACGGGCGCAGTTTTGAGAGCGGTACCTGTGGGAGAGGGGTTTGGTGGGACCGCGGACAATAGCACGAGTCCGGACGCCCGCAAACCTCCCCAGCTTTGGTGCCGGTTCGAGGGTATTCGGGCACGCGAACTTCATTGTGTATGTGTGTTTTCATACCATTTATATATTATACTCCCTCCGATCCATATTACTTGTAGCTGAAATGGATGTATATAGATGTATTTCAGTGCTAGATACATCCATTTGAGCGACAACTAATTTGGATCGGAGGGAGTAATAAAAAAGTATAAAATCATTCTTATTTTCTGTGATGACTCATTATTTTGTGACCTCGTAATATTTCCCTACCGCTCAAAAAAAATTATGCCTACGATTCAAAGTCCAACGCTGCTTAATTTTGCATTTTATTTCAATTTATTCCTACCGCTAAAAAAATCAATTTATGCCTGCAGTACGATTTTTTGTCAAAAAAAACCCTGCCGAAATTCGAACCTAGCCCTAATAGAATGGATGCAAGGAAATCACCAACGGGCTAGACTAGTGTTTACGTAGCTTTATGGCCACAGCATTTAAGCATTTATTTATTTTTCCTTCGATCGAAGGGAGAAAAGAAAATAGGGAACCAGGAGGTCGCGCCTCCAACCAGACACAGCAGCGACGCTGTCTGGTCTCGCGCATGACACCTCCAGCCTCCCTCCTATGTGGTATACAGGCCGGGCCTAAATATCAGGGTGGAGCGTGGCCCACCCTGTGCCTCCGCCACTGATCTGGATCGGAGAATAAAATGGAAAACACTATTTGCCGCATACTACGACAAGTTGTCGACGTATCGCACACCTTCGACGGTACGTGGGCCGGCCCAGTTAGCTTTTTTCGTGCGAGCATTTTCGGTTTTGGGAACCTTCTCGATGATTCTGACCGGTTTTAGGAAACTTCCGGTAGGTTCCTGAACCGGTTTTTTGGTTTTTCTTTTTTTTTGCTTTGTGTTTATTCTGTTACTTTTTCCTTTTCTTCCTTTTTTTGTTTTTTCGGTTGCTTTTCATTTCTTCACTTTTTTAATTTTTTTTACAAATTTCAAAAAATGTTCAAAATAATCAAAATTTGTTCGAATTTAAAAATGTTTGGATTTTCAAAAATTGTTTGATGTTTCAAAAATTGTTTGTGTTTTGCAAAAATTATATGAAGTTTTCAAAATCTGTTCCGGTTTTCAATTTTTTGGTCACGTATAAAAAAATGTTTGCGTTTCCAAATTTGTTTGGGATTTTCAAAATTGTTCTCCGTTTCAATATTTGTTCTCAAATTTCAAAAAAGGGTCGTGCTTTCAAAAATTGTTTCTGTCAAAAAATTGTTCCCTTTTTCATTTTTTGTTCACAAATTCAAAAAATGTTCACGTTTTTGAAAAAAGTTCGGGAATTTCCAAATTTGCTCACGATTTCAGAAAACTTCAAAATTGTTCGGGTTTGTCAAAAATAGTTCATAAGTTCCAAAATTTGCTTAATTTATGGAAAATTGTACGTGATTATTTAAAAAAGTGTTAAGTCTGATACTGGCAATAGTTCTTTAAGTATTGTGGTGCATACATGCTGGTAGAGCTCTTCGGTCGTAGTGGCAAGCAGGGAGCGGGCATTAGTAGGCAGTCGCGGGTTCGAGTCCCAGCAGATCGCGCGCAACCCTATTTTTGTGGTGTGCGCACCGCAACGGGCCGGCTCAAACAGGTTGCCCCCTTTGTGCCACTCGCCGACTACTTGCCGCAAAGAGCGACATATAGGAGTTTCGAAATAAAAGGAAGGGAGTACGCGTGATTTGGTTTTTGCTCGAACGGTTAGCATAGATTTTCATGCCACTTTCCTTATGTGTACCGGCGTGTCTAATTAACTTTTATTTTTAATTATGTATATTTACCGTCTTATAGCAGATATAATTTGCAACACATACATGGCAGCATGTAAGATCTGTTGCAATCTATGGACGACACTATGGTTACGAGCTGCAAGTCTACAACGCATATGCTGCAACGCTTATATGCGTATCTCTTGTGAATTTTGCAACTCATAGTCAAAACGTTGTAGAATATGTGTTGCTTTATAGGGGGTATCCTTGTAGTGTTGGGAGATGGTCCCATTTCTATGCAGTCTCCTTGAAGGCTTTTGCAGAACAATCACCAATTTATAGCACACCCCCCAGAGGCCATATGATGCCACCATACCAGGTCCCGTGAATTTCAGGCTTGATATGAATTTCCGTGAAATAAAATGGCAGAAACCCGCATGTGGCCTCTTTGGCCCCCGGTGTCGGGACCTCGATCTCCTTTTTTGTAGAAGGCCTAGGCATGGACGAAAGACCACAGATGGGTATTTTGCACCCATTTCTGGCAAGGATTTCATCTGGCCGTAGTTCAGATCCTGAATTTCCAGCATTAAAACCATAGAAATGCACTTAATGTCCCGAATATAGCAGATGGGCACCAAATAGGCCAGGACCTGGCATGTGTCATGCCATGGTCTCTGTTGAGTGCAAAAAAAGTTTCAAGGCCAATGGAGGAAAGGTCCCGTCACATGCTGCACAAACCTCACCCATTCCATCTCAAATCCTAGATCCTTCCTGGGAGATGGTCCTGTTTCTATGCAGTCTCCGAGAAGGCTTTTACAAAACACTCTCAATTTTTTACCGCACCCTCCAGGGGCCAT
Source organism: Elymus sibiricus (assembly GCA_039707655.1). NCBI lineage: Eukaryota > Viridiplantae > Streptophyta > Magnoliopsida > Poales > Poaceae > Elymus > Elymus sibiricus. The sequence goes on along the minus strand of CM077664.1, from coordinate 371,989,667 downwards.
ATGATGAGACCATGCCAGTTCCCGTGAATTTCCAGCTTCGTATGAATGTAGTGAATTAAAACAACAGAAACCCACATGTCGGCGGCCTAGCCTTGCCCCCCGGTGTCGGGGCCTACCTCTCCTTTGGTTGCACAAGGCGTAGGTATGGACCAAAGACCACATATACGAAATTTGCACCCATTTCTGCCATGATTTCATGTGACCGCAGTTCAGATCTAGAATTTCCAGCATTAAAACCCTAGAAATGTACTTAATGTCCCGAATATAGTAGAAGGTCGACAAAAAAGGCCAGGACCTAGCATGTGTCATGCCATGGTCTATGTTGAGTGCATAAAAAGTTTCATGGCCAACGGAGGAACGGGCCCGGCACCTACTTCACAAGAAAGACCCATTCTCTCTTGAAACCTGGATCCTTCCTGGGAGATGATCCCGTTTCTGCACAGTCTCTGTGAAGGCTTTTGCGAAAGACTATCAAATTTTTAACTCACCATCCAGTGGCCATATGATGACACCGTGCGAGGTCCCGTGAATTTCTGGCTTCGTAAGAATTACCGTGAATTAAAACAGAAGCCGCCCACATGTCGGCGGCCTAGCCTTGGCCCCCCGGTGTTGGGGCCGCCCTCTCCTTTGGTTTCACAAGGACTTAGCATGGACAAAAGACCACAGATAGGAATTTGGCACCCATTTCTCGTCATGATTTCTTATGGGTGCAGTTCAGATCTCAAATTTCCATCATTAAAACCCTAGAAATGCACTAAATGTCCTGAATATAGCACGGGCCCCAAAAAAGGCCAGGACCTAGCATGTGTCATGCCATGGTCTCTGTTGAGTGCAGAAATAGTTTCATTGCCAACGGAGGAACGGGCCCGGCACCTGCTTCACAAACCTGACCCATTCCCTATCGAAACCTAGATCCTTCCTAGGAGATGGTCCCATTTATACGTAGTCTCTATGAAGGCTTTTGCGAAACACTATCAAATTTTATCCACACCCTCCAGCGGCCATATGATGACACCATGCCAGGTCCCGTGAATTTCTAGCATCGCACGAATTTCAGTGAATTAAAACAACAGAAACCCACATGTTGGCGGCCTTGCCTTGGCCCCCCCAGTGTTGGGGTTTCCATTTCCTTTGGTTGCACAAGGCCTAGGCATGGACCAAAGACCATAGATAGGAATTTTGCACCCATTTCATTCCATGATTTCATGTGGCCGTTTTTCAGATATAGAATTTCTGGCCTTAAAACCCTAGAAATGCACTTAATGTCCCAAATATAGCAGACGGGCCCCGAAAAAGGCGGGACCTGGCATGTGTCATGCCATGGTCTCCGCTGAGTGCTGAAAAAGTTTCAATGCCAATGAAGGAAAGGGTATGACACCAGCTTCACAGAACTAACCATTCCCTCTCGAAAGCTAGATCCTTCTTGGGAGATAGTCCCGTTTCTACGCAGTCTCTGTGAAGTATTTTGCGAAAGAATCAGAATTTTTTACCACACCCTCCTGGTGCCATTTGATGACACCATGCCAGGTACCAAGAATTTTCGGCTTCGTATGAATTTCTGGCCATGATTTCATTTGGTTGCACAAGGCCTAGGCATGGAACAAAGACCACAGATAGGACATTTGCACAAATATCTGGCCATGATTTCATCTGACTACAATTCAGATCTTGATTTTCGACACTAAATCCCTAGAAACGCACTTAATGTCCTGAATATAGCAGACAGGCCCTGAAAAGGCCAGGACCTGGCATGTGGCATGCCTTGGTATCTGTTGAGTGCAAAAAAAAGTTTCGTGGCCAACGGAGGACTGGGCTCGGCACCTGCTTCACAAACCTTACCTGTTCCCTCTCGAAACCTAGATCCTTCCTGGGAGATGGTCCTATTTCTACGCAGTCTCTGTGAAGGCTTTTTTGAAACACTCCCAAATTTTAACCACACCCTCTACGGGCCATATGATGACACCGTGCCAGGTCCCCTAAATTTCTGGCTTCGTATTAGTTTCCGTGAATTAAAACGGAAGCAACCTGCATGTTGGTGGCCTAGCCTTGACCCCCCCCCCCCGTGTTGCGGCCTCCCTCTCCTTTGGTAGCACAGGCCGTAGGCATGGACCAAAGACCACAGATAGGAATTTTGTACCCATTTCTGGCCATGATTTCATGTGGCCGCTGTTCAGATATTGAATTTTTGGAATAAAAACCCTAGAAATGCACTTAATGTCCTAGCAGATTGGCCCCAAAAAAGGCCAGGACCTAGCTTGTGTCATGCCATGGTGTCTATTGAGTGCAGAAAATGTTTCAAGGCTAACGGAGGAGTGGGCCCGGCACATGCATCACAAACCTCACCCGTTCCCTCTCAAAACCTAGATCTTTCCTGGGAGATGATCCTATTTCTACGTGGATTTTGTGAAGACCTTTCCGAAACATTCTTTGTTTTTAACAACACCATTTACGGGCCATATGATGACACCATCACAAGTCCTGTCAATTTTTGGCTTCGCATAAATTTTCGAGAATTAAGACAGTAGAAACCCGCATATCGGTGGCCTAGCCTTGGCCCCCCGATGCCGGGGTCTCCCACTCCTTTGGTTGCACTAGGTCAAGGCACAAACTAAAAACCACAGATAGGACATTTGCACCCATTTCTGACCATGATTTCATGTGACCGCAGTTCAGATCTTGAATTTCGGGCATTAAAACTGTAGAAATGCACTTACTGTCCCAAATATAGTAGCCGGGCCCTAAAAAAAGCCAGGACCTAGCATGTGTCATTCCATGGTCTCTATTGAGTGCAGAAAAATTTCAAGGCCGATGGAGGAATGGTCCTGGCACCTGCTTCACAAACCTAACCCGTTCCCTCTCAAAACCTAGATCCTTCATGGGAGATGGTCCCATTTCTACACAGTCTCCAATTTTTACCACACCCCAGAGGCCATATGATGTCACCATGCCAGGTCCCATGAATTTCACGCTTGATATGAATTTCCGTGAATTAAAACGGTAGAAACCCGCATGTGACTGCCTTGGCCCCCCGGTGTCGGGACCTCCCTCTCCTCTTTTTTTGTAGAAGGACTAGGCACGGACGAAAGACCATAGATTGGTATTTTGCACCCATTTCTGGCAAGGACTTCATCTGGTCGTACTTCAGATCTAGAATTTCCGGCATTAAAACCATAGAAATGCACTTAATATCCCGAATATAGCAGATGGGCGCCAAATAGACAAGGACCTGGCATGTGTCATGTCATGATCTCTGTTGAGTGCAGAAAAAATTTCAAGGCCAATGGAGGAACGGTCCCGTTTCTACGCAGTCTCCGAGAAGACTTTTACAAAACACTCTCAAATTTTTACCACACCCTCTAGGGGCCATATGATGAGACCGTGCTAGTTCTGATGAATTTCCAGCTTCGTATGAATCTCATGAATTAAAACGGCAGAAATCCGCATGTCTGACGCCTAGCCTTGGCCCCCCAGTGTTGGGGCCTCCCTCTCCTTTTCTTGCACAAGGCGTAGGCATGGACCAAAGACCACAGATACGATATTTGCACCCATTTCTGGCCATGATTTCATGTGACCGCAGTTCAGATCTTGAATTTCCAGCCTTAAAACCCTAGAAATGCACTTAATGTCCCGAATATAGCAGACGGGGGACAAAAAAGGCCAGGACCTAGCACGTGTCAAGCCATGGTCTCTGTTGAGTGCATAAAAAGTTTCATGGCCAACAGAGGAACGGGCCCGGCACCTGCTTCACAAACCAGACACATTCGCTCTCGAAACCTGGATCGTTCCTAGGAGATGATCCCGTTTCTCCACAGTCTCCGTGAAGGCTTTTGTGAAAGACTCAAATTTTTACCCCACCCTCCAGTGGCCATATGGTGACGCCGTGCGTGAATTTCTGGCTTCGCAAGAATATCCGTCAATTAAAACAGAAGCAACCTGCATGTCGGCGTCCTTGCCTTGGCCCCCCGCTGTTGGGGCCTCCCTCTCTTTGGGTTGTGCAATTCCTAGGCGTGGACCAATGACCACAGATAGGAATTTTGCATCTATTTTGGGCCATGATTTCATGCGGTCGTAGTGCAGATATTTAATTTCCGGCATTAAATCCCTAGAAATGCACTTAATGTTCCGAATATACCAGACGGACCCTGAAAATGGCTGGCACCTGGCATGTGTCATGCCATGGTCTCTGTTGAATGCAAAGAAAGTTTCAAGGCCAACAGAGGAATGGGCCCGTCACCTGTTTCACAAACCTGACTCGTTCCCTCACGAAACCTAGGTACTTCCTGGGAGATGGTCTTGTTTCTGTGCAGTCTCCATGAAGGTTTTTGTGAAACACTCTCAAATTTTTATGACACCTTCTAGGGGCCATATGATGACACCATGCCAGGTCCCATGAATCCTAGGCCTAGCCTTGGCGCCCCAGTGTCTGGGCCTCCCTCTCTTTTGGTTGCACATGGCCTAGGATTGGACCAAAGACCACATATAGGACATTTGCTCCCATTTCTTGCCATGATTTCATTTGACCGTAGATCAGATCTTGAATTTTTGGCATTGAAATCCTAGAAAAATTTCAAGGCTAACAGAGGAACGGGCTTAGCACATGCTTCACAAACCTTACCCGTTCCCTCTCGAAACCTAGATCCTTCCTCGGAGATTGTCCCGTTTCTACGTAGTCTATCTGAAGGCTTTTGCGAAACACTCTCCGTTTTAAACAACAACCTCCAGGGGCCATATGAGGATGCCATGCCAAGTCCCGTGAATTTTTGGCTTCGCATTAATTTCCAAGAATTAAAACGGTAGAAACCCGCATGTCGACGGCCTAGCCATGGCCCCCCGGTGCCGGGGCCTCCCTCCCCTTTTGTTGCGCATGGCCTAGGCATGGACCAAAGACCACAGATAGGAAATTTGAACCCATTTCTAGCCATTATTTCATGTGACCGCAGTTCAGATCTTGAATTTCCATCATAAAAGCCGTCGAAATGCACTTAATGTCCCAAATATAGCAGACGGTCCCGAAAAAGGGCAGGACCTGGCATTAGTCATGCCATGGTCTTTGTTCAGTGCAGTAAAATTTCAAGGCCAACGAATGAACGGGTCAGGTTTGTGAATTTCTAACTTCAAGATCAGAATTTTTTGTGAATTAAAATGGCAGAAACCCGCATGTCGGCAGCCTAGCCTTGCCACCCGGTTTCGGGGCCTCCCTCTCCTTTGGTTGCAATAGGCATAAGCATGGACCAAACACCACAGTTAGGACATTTGCACCCATTTCTGGTAATGATTTTATGTGACCACAGTTCAGATCTTGAATTTCAAGCATTAAAACCATAGAAATACACTTAATGTCTCGAATATAGTAGACGGGCCCCAAAAAAGGCCAGGACCTGGCGTGTCTCATGCCATGGTCTCTGTTGAGTGCAGAAAAAGTTTCATGGCCAACGGAGGAACGGGCCCAGAACCTGCTTCACAAACCAGACCCGTTCCCTCTCGAAATCTGGATCCTTCCTGGGAGATGATCCCGTTTCTACGCAATCTCTGTGAAGGCTTTTGTGAAAGAGTCTCAAATTTTTACCACACCCTCCAGGGGACATATGATGACACCGTGCGAGGTCCCATGAATTTCTGGCTTCGTAAGAATTTCCGTGAATTAAAATGGAAGCAACCTGCATGTCGGCGGCCTAGCCTTGGCCCGCTGGTGTTAGGGCCTCCCTCTCCTTTGGTTGCACAAGGCCTCGGCAAGGACCAAATACCATAGATAGGAAGTTGGCAAACATTTTTGGCCATGATTTCATGTGGTGGTAGTTCTGATATTGAATTTCCGGCATTAAAACCCTAAAAATGTAATTAATGTCCCGAATATAGCAGACGGGCCTGAAAAAGGCCGGGACCTGGCATATCTCATGCCATGGTCTCTGTTGAATGCAGAGAAAGTTTCAATGCCAATGGAGGAACGGGCCCGTCGCCTGCTTCACAAACCTGACCCGTTTCCTCACGAGACCTAGATCCTTCCTAGGAGATGGTCCCGTTTCTACGCAGTCTCCGTGAAGGCTTTTGTGAAACACTCCCAAATTCTTACCACACCCGCCAGGGGCCATATGATGACACCGTGTCATGTCCCCTGACTTTCCAGCTTCGTATGAATTTTTGTGAATTAAAACTACGGCAACCCACATGTCGGCGGCGTAGCCTTGGTCCCCCGATTTCGGGGCCTCCCTCTCCTTTGGTTTCACAAGGAATAGGAATGGACCAAAGACCACAGATAGGAATTTTGCATCCATTTCTGGCCATGATTTCATGTGGCTGCAGTTCAGATGTTGAATTTCCGGCATTAAAACCCTACAAATGCATGAAATGTACCGAATATAGCACGAGCCACAAAAAAGGCCAGGACATGGCATGCGTCATGCCATGGTCTTTGTTGAGTGCAGAAAAAGTTTCATGGCCAACGAAGGAACGTGCCCACCACCTGCTTCATGAACCTGAACCATTCCCTTTCGAAACCTAGGTCCTTCCTTGGAGACGGTCCCGTTTTTACGCAGACTTTGTGAAGGCTTTTGTGAAACACTCTCATATATTTACCACACCCTCCGGGGGCCATGTGATGACACCATGCCAGGTCCCGAGAATTGCCATGAATTAAAATGGCAGAAACCCACATGTCGGCGGCCTGGACTTGGCCCTCCGTTGTTGGGGCCTCCCACTCCTTTGGTTGCACAAGGCCTAAGCATGGACCAAAGACCATACATAGGAATTTTGCACCCATTTCTAGCCATGATTCCATGTCGCCATAGTTTAGATCTTGAATTTTTGGCATTAAAACCATAGAAATGCACTTAATTTCACGAGCAGAGCAGACGGGCCGCGAAAATGGCAAGGACCAGGCATGAGTCATGCCATGGTCTCTATTGAAAGCAAAAGAAGTTTCAATGCCATTAAAGGAATGGGCCCGGCACCTGCTTCACAAAGCTAATCTTTCCCTCTCGAAACATAGATCCTTCTTCGGAGATGGTCCAGTTTCTACGCAGTCTGCATTAAGGCTTTTGCGAAATACTCTAAAAATTTTACCACACCCTCCTGGGGCCATATGATGACACCATGCCAGGTACCGTGAATTTTTGGCTTCGTATGAATTTCTGTGCATTAAAATGGAAGAAACCCGCATGTCAACGGCCTAGCATTGGCCCCTCGGTGTCTGGGGCTCCCTCTCTTTTGGTTGCACAAGGCGTAGGCATGGAACAAAGACCACAGATAGGAAATTTGCACCCATTTCTGGCCATGATTTCATGTGATCGCAGTTCAAATCTTGAATTTTCAGCAGTGAATCCCTAGAAATGAACTTAATGTACTGAAAATAGCAGACGGGCCCTGAAAAGGCCAGGACCTGGCATGTGTCATGCCATGGTCTCTGTTGAGTGCAGAAAAAGTTTCAAGGCCAACGGAGGAACGGTCCTGTCACCTGCTGCAGAAACCTGACCCGTTCCATTTCAAATCCTAGATCCTTCCTGGGAGATGGTTCTGCTTCTATGCAGTCTTTGAGAAGGCTTTTACAAAACACTCTCAAATTTTTACCACACCCTCCAGGGGCCATACGATGAGACCATGCCAGTTCCCGTGAAGTTCCAGCTTCGTATGAATGTCGTGAATTAAAACAGCAGAAACCCGCATGTCGGCTCCCTAGCCTTGGCCCCCCGGTGTTGGGGCCTCCCTCTCCTTTGCTTGCACAAGGCGTAGGCATGGACCAAAGACCACAGATACGACATTTGCACCCATTTCTGGCCATGATTTCATGTGATCGCGGTTTAGATCTTGAATTTCCGGCACTAAAGCCCTAGAAATGAACTTAATGTCCCGAGTATAGAAGATGGGCCCTAAAAAGGCCAGGACCTGGCATGTGTCATGCCATGGTCTTTGTTGAGTGCAGAAAAAGTTTCACGGCCAACGGAGGAACGGTCCCGTCACCTGCTGCAGAAACATGACCCGTTCCATTGCAAATCCTAGATCCTTCCTGGGAGATGGTTCTGCTTCTATGCAGTCTCCGAGAAGGCTTTTACAAAACACTCTCAAATTTTTACTACACCCTCTAGGGGGCATATGATGAGACCGTGCTAGTTCCCCTGAATTTCCAGCTTCATATGAATGTCGTGAATTAAAATGGCAGAAACCGGCATGTCAGCGGCCTAGCCTTGGCCCCCCTGTGTCGAGGCCTCCCTCTCCTTTGGTTGCACAAGGCATAGCATAGACCAAAGACCACAGATAGGACATTTGCACCCATTTCTGGCCATGATTTCATGTGACCGCAGTTCAGATCTTGAATTTGCAGCATTAAAACCCTAGAAATGCCCTTAATGTCCCGAATATAGTAGACGGGCGACAAAAAAGGCTAGGACATGTCATGTGTCATGCCATGGTCTCTGTTGTGTGCAGAAAAAGTTTCATGGCCAACGGAGGAACGGGCCAGGCACCTGCTTCACAAACCAGACCCATTCCCTCTCGAAACCTGGATCCTTCCTGGGAGATGATCCCGTTTCTACACAGTCTCTGTGAAGGCTGTTGTGAAAGACTCTCAAATTTTTACCCCACCCTCCTGTGGCCATATGATGACACCGTGTGATGCAACCTGCATGTCGGCGTCCTTGCCTTGGCCCCCCGGTGTTGGGGCCTCCCTCTCCTTGGGCTGCCTAAGGCCTAGGCATGGACCAAAGACCATAGATAGGAATTTTGCTTCTATTTTTTTTCCATGATTTCATGTGGTCGTAGTTCAGATATTTAATTTACGGCATTAAAACCCTAGAAATGCACTTAATGTTCCGAATATACCAGAGGGACCTTGAAAATGGCCGGCACCTAGCTTGTGTCATGCCATGATCTTTGTTGAATGGAGAGAAAGTTTTGAGGCCAACGGAGGAATGGGCCCATCACCTGTTTCAAAAACCGAACTCGTTCCCTCTCGAAACCTAGGTACTTCCTGGGAGATGGTCTTGTTTCTATCTAGTCTCCATGAAGGTTTTTGTGAAACACTCTCAAATTTTTACCACACCTTCTAGGGGCCATATGATGACACCATGCCAGGTCCCATGAATTTCCAGCTTCGTATGAATTTTTGTGAATTAAAGCGGCAAAAACCCGCATGTCGGCGGCCTACCCATGATTTCATGTGATCGCAATTCAGATCTTGAAATTCCCGCATTAAAACCCTAGATATGCACTTAATGTCCCGAATATAGCAGACGGGTCCCAAAAAAGCCAGGACCTTGCATGTGTCATGCCATGGTCTTTGTTGGGTACAGAAATAGGTTCCGGCAGCCACTGCTCTCCTGTCCTACGCAAGCAGCATGCCTCCCACGCCATGCATGCCGCATTGCCACCTACATGCTACAGCCTGTGTGCTGTCGGGGTGGCATATTGGCCATCGATCGTCCTAATGTTCGCTTCCGTTCGGCCTCTCTGCGACTCTCTTTGAGGTGAAGTTTTCCTATGATTTAAGCTCGTGAAAAGTGGAAATATGAAGCCTGGGATGGTATGGAGAAGAGGCGTGAAAGGATTACCAACAGGATCGATTGGATCGTGGCCGTTTTATTAGAGAGAGGAGATCAGCATGCCGGAGGAGCAGCGACGTGAGGGAGCTGGGCTGTGGGGAAGACGTTTCTCTCAACAGCCGAGCGGAGAGTTCAGGACGAATCATAATAGGGCTGCAGCCGCCGTGGGAGAAGGAGGATGGAGGAGGGCAGCAGAGGAAAGGGATCTGCGAGCGATTTTTTTTTCGGCAGACATATGAGAGCTCGGCAAGGAAAAGGCTCGCATGTGTGTTTATTTACCGAAAAAGGCTTCCACCCCGCTTTATAGATAAAGCAACAACCGAACAACATAAAAGGTATCGCACACTCACACCAACATTGTTGGGGACTCCAACTTTACAATAGAAGCACACAGAGGTCAAGCAGGCGACCGAAAACACAGAAAACAAGCCGAGCTAAACTAAGCACAAGCACCAAAGGAACTCGCTTGATCCTGACGCTGAGAACAAATCTTTGTGGAGCTCCTCAACCCACCTCGCTGAGCGGGGCACTGCTCCCAAAGCGCACGCATAGCGACGGGCCATGCAGTACAGGAAGCAGCAGTTTGAAGGAGGCGGCGCACATAAAATGACGTCTCCAAGGAGAGGAACGGCGTCCACGGACGTCGTCGTCGTTGATAAGAATAGGGTTCTGCAAGGCTTTCGCCGGAGTCCATCGTAGACAACCACCGCTCACACTTAATGGACCTTGGCGGTTGAAATCACCAGCGGCCCATGTGGTATGGCAACGATCCTAGCAACCCCCCAGGTTCCGGGATGGCCTTCCAAACCAAGAAGCACACTGTCTAAAAGAAGCCAAAGCACATCGAAGCAAACCGGCGGCATCATGAGGGTCCAAAGAGTGAACCTTTGCCAAGCTGCACACCCATGGGCACCGCACAAATGGACATCGAGGAAGGGCGACCGCGGCAAAGACGAGGTTGACGGATGACCTAGAGAGGATGGGGTCAGTAGCAACGCCTCCAAGGAGGAAAATGGCGTCCACGGACGTCGTCGTTGCCCGCAGCGGCGAAGGCCTTGCGCAGCTTTCGCTGGAGCCCCCACCTCGATAGGCACCGAACCGTGATGACGCGGAAGTCGAGTGAAGCATGAAGCTCATCACCCCATGAAGACCTCGATCCCTGCAAGCCCACCAACCAAGCTTCGCAAGCGAGGGGCACGCCACGGGAGCCCGGAGCCCCTCTCCGGCAACCCAGCAGCCTTCCCCCACCACCCGACCGCCACCAGGTTCCATAGTCGCCAACCGCCGTCGCAAGGTCGCTCCCTTTAGCCCAAGAAGCTAGCCAATGGGCAGAACAGAGGTAGCTGACGGCCTCCTACCCCGGCCACCCCCTCCCATGGCACCACCGGTGGGTCAGCGGGCAAGGGAGTCTTCCCACCCCCGGGCAAGACCCCAACAACGCCATCGGCCATGGCTCCGGCCGGCGACCCGCCCCCGGCAGCGACCCGCACAAAACCGAATCGTATCTGAGCAGGTTCCGGACCAAAGGAAGCGGCCGCGGAATCCACCGGAGAGAGCTAGCCGCAGACCCCCTGTCAGCAGCAGCCTCCGCCCTGGACGTTGGAGCACCATCAGCCGACGCCGGCAGCACAGATCGGGCCCTCACGGTGGCGGCTCAGCCGCCCGCGTCGCCCATGAGCGCCAGCCCCAGATCCAGGACGCCGCAACCACCACGGGCACGCACGCCACCTGCAGCCCTCCACGCGGCCGTCACGCGTAGCAGCCACCACCGCCGCCACCACACATCGCCGCGACACATCGCCGTACCGCGGCCATCCGCGCTTGCGCCGCCCCGCCGCCCAGACCTAGCGTCCCACGCTGCCACTGCTGAGCAGGAGGGAGAGGATGCCCCACCGCTGCCCAGGCCGACAGGGCTTTGCCCGTCAGCGCGCGCCGGCGGCGGCGGGGGGAGGAGGGAGGAGGGAGGAGGGACGGATGTTAGGCCAGCGGTAGGCTAGGGTCTCCCCGGACGCCCGCGGGGGCGACGCGGGGAGAGAGGAGGGGGGGTGAAAGGGTCCAAGAAAACTATGTAGAAGAGTTTGGCAAGGAAACTATCGGGTGGGACAGTGGGCAAGGACTCTGTGACATACTTCATCCAACGGCTGCGCCTAAATAATTGAAAGATCTGACTAACAATTTTGTTTAATTCTCAGGATTAACGTGGAAGCTCGTATGGTGTCTCCAATTAGTAAATATACTAGTCATCAACCCGTGCTTCCGCACGGGCTAGCATTAAACAATTCGCTAATTGGCAATTTGTAAATCACATTTGCATATACTAAAATTGCAAGTTTTTAAAGGTTTGTGATGAAAATGTGGAGCAAAACTAATTATTATTCCTGTAGTTTTGCTATTTCTTAGGCTATTTATTTCTAAGCCAACTCTAAGAGACATGGTCCCGATGAAGACATTGAAATCCATTGAAGTTCGATGGAATGAGAAGATCATAAGATGGGATGAGAAGTTCTTCATTTGATGGATGTGCATTCTGATTAAGAAATAACAATTTCTAAGTCAGACTGAGAAATAGTCACTCCATTGTCCAAGCATTACACAATAATTAAGAACTGGGCATATCTTAAGAATATCTGAGATGTTCCAACTGAGCAAAAGGTGAACCTGTTTATTCTTTACTAAATAGAATCAAATTACCATGATGGCAAGTGGATGCACACTCTAGAAGTTTTCCAAACAGCAGCGTCTTTTTCCTTCTAGTTTATGCCATGCATAAACCGAATTACCTTTTCCCAACATTTAATTATTTTGCTCCATTGTAACAAATATCATTTACAAATAACAGGGTCTGCACTCACTCTAACCTTGTATTCATTCCTCCACCGGCGAGATGACATTTTCTGCTCGTTGGTGAACCCTATCACTACTCCTTTGTTGTAGTCTGGCAGTAGGGATGCAAGCGGACGTCCCACATAACCTCGCTCAAGCAGGGGTTAGTACAAACTGAACTAAATCGCTAAAAAGGATGCTACAACTAACCTGACTGATTTTGACTACGGAGCAGGGCGGATCGAGTGCCAATTTGCATCCCTATCTGGTAGCATCATGTAGTAAGAAACTCAAAACCGAAGGTAGTGCCATTATTTCTGACATGCAGCGATGATTTCTCAGCAAAGCACACGAGCAGTTTCCACGACCATGCCACTGCTGGTGATGATAAATTAGTTGCCTTACTTTAGGAGTGTAGAACGTCTCACATGTAAGAACAACATTGGCATATTTTGCCAATACTATAAATCAGAACCTTAATCAAGTCAGCGAATGATGGCTAGCTTTGAAAGAAAGGGCCAAGGCCATGTCCACTATGTATCCCGCCAAAATCAAAACTCCAAGAAAAGTGCAAACCAAACAGAATAAAATCATGTTAAGCTGTACTCTGTAATCAAACCACAGAGGAATAATCTGTAAGGAAAACTAAGTAATAGACACAAATTGTAATCTAATACAGTATATTATTATTGTTCACAAATAATTTGTCAAATATTACTACGTGCGAACCGTATAAGTGAAGATTGTTATACTAAGTAGTACAAATAATCACATTATACCTGTGCCACCACAATCTGCTAGATGGCGATGGCGTAAAAACGAAGTAATGCTCAAAAGAAAGGAGTAAAAGTTGTAACCTATAGGGTGTCAGTTAGTATTACATGGCACTTCCGGTGTAGTTGGTACAATTAAAATCCTAATATAAAATGCATAAAAGGCTCTAATAGATTCATGGAGTTATAATACAGGTTGACCATATATACATTTGACCTTAGCACTATCAACAACAGATTTATTCGGCCCTGCATATATATGACCACTTACATAGATTAAAAGGAAGATAAAGAACGCAAGCAAATAGCAGTTTGGTTTCATATTTTGCGATGGTCCATCTTGTTGCAAAATGTAGTGAAAGCTTGATACTTCAAATAGAGCAGTGAAAAAAAAACACTACTCGCCTATGTTGTAATAGGGCCAACTGTATATGGAGGAAAAGGGACCAAACAACTTTAATGCAATAATGAAAGATTACACCTGAACGTTAACAAAATGGAAGACCGAGGTAGCATATGTTGTTGCTTTTCTACAGGCCACAACCCAGTGTGATCACTTTAATCTGGTTATAGTATGGGTTTTTTGTTGTTCTGTACGGATAGCATATTTGGTTCAGATGGGACCAATTGATATAATAGGCTAATAGCTACAAACTTCTATCACTACAATCAAAAAATCACCGCACGTGTGATCTTAACAGTGGCCTAAAGGATTTGCATAGACTACTATAATGTAACGTACTACTAATTAACTTAGTGTTGATAATTATATACTGTTTGAACTTAAGCCATACATGTTTTGAGAACTTGTGATTATTCAAAGAAGTTAGTACTGACAAATTGCTTTATAGGAGAGAGTAAGGGACAACACCTAAGCTGATAATCCTAGGAAACGATAGAGACCGGCACACAGTTTGTCTGAAACTGCAGAAGATGTACACAAACGTGGTGTGCAGTGCACTGACCATGGTTACCAACAACAAAAAGTCTTATATTTACTAATTCGAGGCTACGAGGCTCCATGTTAATCCTCAAAACTAAGCAAATTTGTCCATCCGATCTCCTGATTAGATATTTGGAGCCATCAGATTAGGTACCTAAGGAGTCCTCCCAGGCTGTTCCACGTAGGGCCTCTTCAGGTAACTCTTCCATGGGCTGCTTTAAAAAACATCTATCTGTTGTTTCGATAATCTCAAGTAGGCCACGCGTCTCTGTGCTGCCTCCCTGTATCCCTGCGTTGTAGAGGAGCCTACCTAGGGTTTCCAGTTCCATTGACCATGTGTGCCTCATCTGCCAATCTTTGGTGAGGGCGTCGGGGGAAACAATTTCACCTGCGGTTGAAGCCCTCTCTCCGAGACCTGTGTCATCTCCGGACACACCTGCGCAAGTGAACCTTGGGGGGTTTCATCGAGTGGGGGGTGGAGCTGGGAGGGTGCCTGAGGTCCGGTCCGCGTGCTGCGTTCGTCCCGCGGAGCAGATGCGCCAGCTTCTCCGCCTCAACATCTCTCATGGCAAACTGACCTGTCAGCACGTAAGTATCTCTGATTCTTGGCTGTCCCCACATCTTCTCCTAGCGTTGCTGCCTCCAGGCAGGAAGCACGGATCTTGCTGCTCCATCCGGTTACTTTATCTAATTTGTGGCTATCCCCACGTCCTTCCCCAAGTGTATTGGCTGATTCAAGGCGCCTCCCCACTGCCATGGCGGAAGCTGTAGGGGGGTGGTGGGGGCGCTCCAGCCCTAAGCCCCTAGTGCAACTCTGAAAACTCGATCTTACCTCGTTCAATCTCACGTGTTTCTAACTTTCTACAGGATGTGTAGAATTACTGAATTCATCTGTTCGATGGTTGATTCCTGATGTGCGTAACTAGATTGATCATCTTTTTAGTACAGGTTGATGTAGTTTGGTCAAACTATGCACACAGCGGCATGTTAGTCCTTAAGCCTGTTGTTTTCTTCAATTAATTGCGTTAAGAACAAGGAAATTATAATGTAAACTGAGAGAATAAAATAACCCCGTCTGGCATTTCATCTCTCCGTGCTCTCGCAAGTGCTGCCTCCTCCCTTGAGTTGACTTATGTTACCAGGTTAATATTATACTCACACAAGCAAGAAAACATCCCTTATATGCACATCCGTTACAACAACAAAAAATGTTTGATCTGGTGGTATGGTATTTCAGCGAATGTTGTGTACAGATATATGGTCATGGGATTAAAGAGGCGGAATTCAGCAGTCAACAATTACTAGCAAACTACTGGTCAGTTATTAGTTCAGCAACATGTAGTGGCCACATTTGTTAGTTAAGCATACTAAGAAGTAGTATGATAATTTGTTTTTGTTCTATATACCTTATTATTAGTATCATGTAGTTCTATTTGTTAGTTCACGAAGGTAATGGCTTCGTCCAGGTGATCAACATATTTTGAAGGTAATTCAATGTAGTCCGGTTGACCAATTTTATAAACTCTAAATTTCCATCTCTGTTATATAATGTGATTTGTTTGATTTCTTTTCAGGCCTGAGAACTTCTTCTAAATAGAGATCCAATTGCTTTCTGACAATATAATGGTATGGTTTTTATTTTTCAACTTAATGCTTATTTATGCAGTATTACTTCTCACTGATCTTCCCCCGATTCCCACGAAACAGAAAAATAGAAAGAAAAAGAACCGTTCTCTCGGACGCACAGACCTCTTCTCCCTGATTCCCCCCCCCCCCCGCGACTGACTCAAAACAAAAAAATTAAAAAGAACTTTCTGGGTGATGAGAATTGATCCGGCAAGCTGCAGGCAGCTGCCATCCTGGTCACCTATCCCCATCATACGAATCGAGCTTCTCCAACACCAAGTTCTTGCAGCATCCAATGCATCGCCGCCTGAACTCCATGTACTTGGCTCTTATTGAAGACACATTGTCCTTACGTAAGCGCTCACAACTTGATAGGCGTCCCACCCAACGGAAGGAAAGCATTGGATCAAAGTACAAGAGCAATTTTGCGGGAGAGCAGCAGTAAGTTATTCCCCGTACTATCTACTCTTCTCCCTTTTAGCTATCCCGCTCCCTCCCCAGAAATTTCATATTTTTATGGGATACAAGATGTAATCTGGATTTGCTTAATGTCTCTATTAAATTTAGTTATTTTTCTGTTCAATTAACACGAGTTTTCAGTTAACAATATTTTATATGATAATTCTCAACATTTTGGTGTCCGATTTTGATTCATAAATGAAGCTCTAGGTTTCGAAGGATTCAAACTATTCAAACATAAGGGTTGCTTCATTTGGCATGTGCATAGGGAGTGTGTGCGCTCTAATCACACACTAACTATACTCGGATATTCCAGAACATTTTAGTGTATATTTCTCAGTGCATGTGGATGCTAATTCTTAGCGCAATATGCACCTTCATATGCAATAGATGTTGTTTTAGTTTTGTATATGCTAATAGTTTGTTAGTTGCACATTTTAGCACCATTAGTCAGTTTTTTTCCAAATGGATTTACTAATGAAATTATTACCGACTTTATGTTTGTAGTATAGTATAGGATGAACCTGCCCTCTCCTCTTACTTGATTGATTTCCTGGCATTGGAGAGAAGAATGTTCGTGTTGCTGTTGTGCCTCCAAATGTTCTACTGGACATATCATAGTCGTTTTGTAACCTCATATGTGTAATCACTGGAATCATGGGCCATATTTATTCCACAAAGCAATGTGGCTATCAAATTTATCGGACTAAGAAGACGGAATCATCCCACTATTTTCCTCTTTTTTCCTTTTTGACAGAAATTAACCCTTTGTTTGTAGTGTGAAAGGGTAATTGTCTTATTGATGCTTATATTATTATAGTTTCACATCTTTTTATCAGACTGTACTACATGGTTATTTCCATTTAGGTTCTAAGTGTCATTTCAATTTTTCGTTGTCAGTGTGAAGGATCCTACTACCTATTATCATCTCCTTTCACTTAACATGTTCATTTCATCTACCACTTTATGACTACAGATTTCCTACACTTACAATGCCCGCTAGACCAGGGATTAACCAAAGGAATACGTTTCTCCTTTTCTATATGGCAAATACTATTGCAAGGACTTCATAATAGTCTCTGAAACTGGATTTCTAAGTTTTCCTATATTTTTAATTCCTACAAAATTAATGTAGAACAGAGTAATTTAAAAGATTTGTGCTATTGAAATTCTAGCCCGTGCAGGTGCATGGGTTGATGACTAGTTTCTATAATTGGAGTACAGAATTTGCATAGGAGAGTAAAGTTAGAGCAATACAACTATGAAAAAGTTTAGTACACATAGAAGAACTGGAATATACCTTCCGTAAAATGAAGGCATAAGCATTTTTAAGAAAAACTTCTATGGTATCAAAACATGACAACAGTGAAAACTAATTTCCAAACAAATTAGGGGATGCTTTTTAATCACACCACTAATACTAATCATACTAATACATGATTTATACAGTTTAGTACTCTCTCCGTTCCATAATAATTGTCGTGGTTTTAGTTCATATTTGAACTAAAACCACTACAATTATTTTGGAACAAAGGGAGTATGTGTGAAAGTGGCATACCCAGTAAACTCTCTGTTGTGACCTTCTGGTCGTTCTTTTAGCAATTAAGGTAAAAGAAACTTCGAGATTTTGACTTGACATAACTGAAAGAATAGTTGTGTTTCAAAGAGCAGTTGAGAAAAATGAATCGATGATACGTACGAAACAGAAATATACAGATAATTATAGCCTATACAGTAATCATTGTTCAGACATATATACATAGCCGTAACCACAGAATTAAATGAACATAAAAAATTAAGTAGCTGCATCAGAAAATTAAATTAAATTTGTAGTAAAATTAAATTGGTGACTTGATGGCTGCCGTTGAGTCACTACCAACACTTTGCCAGTCAAAAAATTAAGTCGTTCTTCAATTAACACAACGTTGTATTGTCATCTTTTAGATTTAAATGGAGCACCACCAAATTAAAAGAACATTATAATTATATAATTTCTTATTTATTCAAACTAATTAAATATAAGCGTGTACATAGAACGAACCAATTATAACATTTTACTCACAGTAATCCATTATATTAACATGATTTTGTGGACATTCGAGCAAGGCATGCATCCCTGTCAGGCGCTCCTACCAAGAGAACTAAAGAAGATTTTGGATATATGAGAACACATTACTTATTGAGCCTATAGGAAAATTAGGACAACCCCAGAGCTATACCAAGAGACCATAGACATACACCAAGATGTTCAAGATAATGTGGAACTTCTACTGTTTTTCCCCCTTACGATGGAGTCTTTAAGGGAGAGGACATCTACATAAATATAATACTTATATTCATGTATATGGTGGAAAATTTCTAATATTTATGTACTATTTTCAAGGTCACATCCGTACCATGATTCATACATTGGCAGATAATTATTGGAATACATGTCACTTGCATGTTTGAAAACATGGAGCAATGACACATATATGCTAGTAGCTATCCAGTCAACACAATTGTAAATCTGTAATCTTGTCAACTTGATGATGCAGAAAAAAACTTAAAGCTAGCAGAGTACACTACTGGGAAAAGGCTTATAGGTGGCCTCTAATTAGTGGCGGGCGTTGCCTGTCACCCGCCACAGCTATTTTGAAAAAGTTGCAGTGGCGGGTGAAAATTTACGCCCGCCACAGCTAAGCGCTCTTCAGTGGCGGACATTTCATGCCACCCGCCACTCGTAAAATCTTCCAAAGTGAACTTGTTTGCAAAACTCTTCAGTGGCGAGCAGTAATTACCGCCCGCCACAGCTACCTAGATCAGCAGTGGCGGGCAGATATCTATGCCCGCCACAAGTTATCCTTCCCCGATGGCCAATATTGGCAGAAAATATCTGTGGCTGGTATCAATTTCTGCCCGCCACTGTTAGATCACACAGCAGTGGCGGGCGTAGTTTACCGCCCGCCACAAGGTATTTTCCCGCGCGATGCGCTGTCCACGTCACTTAGCAGTGGCGGGCCTTGGGCGGCGCCCGCCACTGATTAGATCGCATAAGTGTGGGGCGGGCTGATACAGTAGCTTCCCTCCCCTCAATTTCTTCTCCCTCTCCAACAAGCTCCTCTTTTTCTCCCTCTTACTCATCTCACCATTGGTCATGCTAGCCACTCTCTCACCTATTTAACATTATGGGACCCACTTTTCCATGGCGTAGTTACTCCCCGGCCCCACCTCCACCCTAATTAACCACCCCTCCATTAAATAAGACACACCAGCACCCTCTCTAACCCTCTAGAGGTAGGGCCACCAAATTAAACACCTCCAACCACCACATCTCTCTCTCTCTCTTCTTGATTTCATCTGATCGATCGCACACGACCGGAGAGACGAGCGAGATACGTTTTAGGTGAAAAAATTCTTGTTCCAAAATCTATCTATACGCTTTAATTAGAGTAGTCATTGTATGAGCATGCATGCGTAGTTGATTGTTGGTGTGGCGGTGGACGTGTAGGGCGACGCAACATTCAGTTGATTGCATGCTTTGCTGCATTTTTTTCCGGGAATACAAATGAGTGCCAAATCTCGTCCAAATGTTGATTAATTTCCGTTTCGTCGAGTTGGTGTCACTCAATATGTCCCATTTTTAGCAAAGGTCATGCCGAATTTTTGAATTTTGCATATTCTTAGATCAAATAGTAATCGATTACGTTATGTATGTATGTTGCAGGTGGCGTCAAATGATGGATCGTAGTTGGATGTATAACTCCTTACCACGGGCGTCCAATGATTTTGTTAATGGTTTGATGGAGTTCTTAGAGTTTGCGGAGAAAGATATGAGAGAAAGGGGTGCCGAGAAAATATGTTGTCCATGTGTTAATTGCGAGAATGATGTTATGTACACATATGACTCAGGAGAGTTGCATAAGCACTTGTTGGCTAGTGGTTTCATGCCCAGTTATACAACATGGACAAGTCATGGTGAGGATGGGATGTCATGTGAAGAAGCGGAACATGACGAAGAACAAGAATGGATGATGGATGGAGATGATGAACAGTCTGGTGGTGATGAAGACGACGAGTCGGGTGAGGAGTCGGGCGAAACTGAGGAGGCCGAAGCGGACAAGGCAATCGTCAGGGGGCAAATTGGCCGGAATAGTGCACGACAAATACATGCAAGAGTTGATCATGAAAGAGACTAGCACCGAGACAGCTGCTTGTAGAGAGGCTACCAAACTGGCGACTCTCGTGAAAGATTCGACAACTCCATTGTACGCAGGTTGCAAGCCGAAACACACCCGCCTAAGTGTCACGATGAATCTTTTGGACATTAAGGCAAAAAGCAATAGCACAGACACGTCCCTCGATATGAACTTGAAGTTTTTGCATGATGTTCTTCCTGATGGCAACGTGCTGCCAAAAACTATCGATGAGCCGAAGTAGGTACTGTGTCCTCTTGATATGGAGCCGATAAAATACCACACATGCAAAAATGACTGCATCATTTATCGGAACGAGCACTCTAAGCTAACAAGGTGTCCAACATGCAATGCACCCCGATTCAAGCAGGGAAATAATAGTCGGGAAGACAATGATGGTGATAGCACACCCACTAGTGGTACTCCTCATAAGGTTGTATGGTACTTTCCAATCATTCCATGCCTTAAGCGTTTGTATGCAAACAAGAAACAGGCAAATCTTATGCTTTGGCATGGCGAGAGGAAGAACAAGGATGATGGAGTGATTAGACACGTTGCAGATGGTCGCCAGTGGAAAGCAATCGACGACCACTTCCCCCATTGCAGTGGAGATGATAGGAATGTCAGGCTGGGCTATAGCGTGGACGGTCTTAATCCCTTTAGCAACCAAAATAGCGTGCACAGCACCTGGCCCGTGGTTGTATGCCTCTACAACCTCCCCCCCGTGGGTGTGCACGAAGTGAAAGTATCTACACATGGTCATGCTAATTCAAGGGCCAAGCCAACCGGGTAGTGATCTGAACCTGTATCTGCAGCTATTCAAGGAAGAGCTAGAAATTTTATGGTCAGTTGAAGGGGTGCGGACATATGATGCTTTAACAGGTGATTATTTCCCTATGAAAGCTGCTCTGCTGACGACATTGCAAGACTATCCAGCATACGGTTATAATTCGGGTCAGGTTTGCCACGGGAACTGTGCATGTGTTAGGTGTATGGATGAAACCCATTATCTCTATCTGAAGGCGTCTCATAAAACTGTTTACATGGGGCATCAAAGATGGCTGAAAAAATGATGCATGGAGAAACAGACAATATTTGTTTGACAATACAAAAGAAAAGCGAGGGAAGCCACGCAAGAAGAGTCGAGAAGAAATCCTAGAAATGTTGAACAACTGGGAAGAGTGTCCAGAGCCTGGAAAGAAGCGGAAGAGAGTGGAGCCACTCTTAAAAGTATGGAAAACGCGGACTCCATTTTGGGACTTGGAGTACAGGAAGTATCTCTCCACGCCCCATTGTATCGATGTCATGCATATCGCGAAGAATGTTTGCGAGAGTTTGGTTGCTACCATTCTGAACATCCCAGACAAGACAAAAGATACGGGGAGCTCAAGAAAAGACCTAGAAGCCCTCAAAATTAGGGAGGGTTTGTGGGCTGACGTGGAGGATAGCGTCGTTGGCAAGGTTAATAAAACTGTGTCAAAATTCAAACCCGCTTGCTACAATCTGTCCCCAGGAGAGCTTAATAAGATATTCAACTGCCTTGCCAATGTTCGAGTTAGTTCCGGGCACTCGTCAAACATACACAGATCTTTGTCACGTGACAAGAAAACTTTATCTGTGATGAAGTCGCACGACTGTCACGTGATGATTACACAGATACTGCCGGTTGCAATTAGAGGGATGATGGAACCGCATGTCAGAAAGACACTCCAAGACCTGTGTAACTTTTTTGACCTCATCTCTCATAAATCGATCAGCGTGGAGCGTTGCCAAAAACTACAAAAAGAGACTGTTGTCATACTATGTGAGCTTGAGGTGTACTTCCCGCCCTCATTCTTTGACATCATGGTGCATCTGCTTGTCCACGTTATCGGAGACATCATAGACCTGGGCCCGGTATTCCTCCACAATATGTTCCCCTTTGAAAGGGTAAATGGGATACTCAAACGATACATTCATAACAGGTCACATCTAGACGGAAGCATCGTCCAGGGATTTTTAACCGCGGAGGTTATCTCGTTTTGCACACACTACCTGGAAGTCGAGAAACCTTTGGGAATGCCCAAGAATAAGCACGTTGGTAGGCTGAATGGCGTAGATCACAAGAAAAGGAGAAAGGATTTGCGTGTGAACTTCGACATTCCCAACCGAGAGCCCGACTTCATAAGAGCGCACACTGTGGTGTTACAACACATTAAGTGCATCACCCCATATGCTAGGAAGCACATCTTAGACTTGAGAACTGAATACAGGAGACGTGGGATAAACCGGTCCGATGATCAACTAACAAAAGAGCACCACAGAAAATTTGCGGATTGGTTCAAGACATACATGCGAGATCATCCATTGTCAGAGATGACAAAGCTACGGAGTTGTTCTCCTTGGCATCGGGACCGCGATGAATGTGACCACATACCAAGCCTATGACATCAATGGATACACTTTCTATACGGAGGCCAAAGAAAAGCTAAAAGGTGTGTACCAGAACTCAGGGGTGACGCAACAGGCCTACACCGGTAAAGTAAAGAACAAGCACTACGGTAGGATCGAAGAGATTTGGGAACTAAAGTACGCGGATGTAGGGATATTCCTCATGTTCCGTGTTAGATGGGCGAAACAAGTACTTCAAGAAGACGATTATTTCACTACCATGGTTATACCACCACGAAATGAGTCCGCGAACGTGCATGCAATAAGTGACTTAAATGAGCCGTGGGTAATGGCCAACACTGTGTCCCAATGCTTCTATATAACCGACCCAATTAAGCCTAGCCATGTGGTCTACCGGAGAGGAAAGAGGAGTATCGTTGGAATGGACGAAGTCGATGACGAGGAGGACTATGACCAATTCGACGACCCCACGGAAGACGATCCAAACATAAAATATGTCCACAGAAGAAGAAGATCAACATTGCCCAATGACGACATTGCACCATGGTTAAGACGGAGTCACAACAAGACAATAGTTCATACCAGGAAGAAGATCAAGAAAATTCATGTGAAGACCGTCTATAAGTGAATGCTATATATGTATTCATGAAGCTTATTTTGTAATATTATATTAAGACATGTAGATCGGATTATCGTCGTGTCATGTATTCATAAAGCTTATTTTATAATATTAAGACATGTGGATCGGATCATCGTCGTATAATGTATTCATGTTCTGTCGTACATAAAATAATAAACTAAATTAATTATGTAATATGTGGCAGGCACCACGTCACACCCGCCACTGCTACATATTTCATGTGGCGGGCACCACGTCCCACCCGCCACTGCAACGTATTTCATGTGGTGGGCACCACGTCACACCCGCCACTGCAATTTGTTTTTTCAAAATTTCCGCGCGGCACTTAGCGAAATTTCGTCCACGCGGTCGGCCGCCAAAATTAGTCTACCGCGCCGCCATCCCCCGCGTGCAATCGACGCCACTCCCCCCCCCCCCCCCACAACGCCGCACCGCCGCCCCCGCACGCTCCGCCCACGCACCTCCAAAGCCGGCGCCACTCCCCCCCATCCCCCCAACGCCGGCGCTCGCGCCCTCGGTCGCCCCCTCTACCGGCGCATCCCACAGCAGGATCCATCCACACCCCTCCCACCACCCCCCACCTACGGCTCCTACGCCGGCGCCTCGGCCCTCCCCACCTTCCCCTCCGTCGGCGCGCCTCCGCCCCTTCCACCGGCTCCTCGGCCATCTACACACCGCTGCCTCGCAGTTGCTTGAATTCATTGCTTATGCTATGTGCATTGATTTGAATTCATTGCTTGTGCTATGTTCGTGCTCGTGGTTTGTTGTTACGTGGATGTATATGATACAATTGCTTGTGCTATATGTCGATGCTCGTGGTTTCTTTTACAGGGAATAGAAATGAGTGCCAAACTTTTGATGAAATGTTGATTCACTTCCATTTTGTTGAATTTCTGGCATTTAATATGTCCTATTTTTAGCAAAGGTTATGCCGAATTTTTTTGAGAGATGGCGATGGCCGAGACTCCGATGCATACAAAAAGGACAAAGAGAAGTTTGTGAAGCTCCGAAGCCAAATGGTACGGAACCACAATCTCGGCACCCGTGGTTATGAAGGGAAGCAGCCAATCTGGGATAAGCATGACGCTATGTTTTCTTTACAAGGTCAACCCACGCCCTTCAGTAATATCCTCGACCCGTGTGCCAAGAATTATTTTTGATCCCTCGCGGTGCTTGATAAAAACACCGGACTCTACTACTTCGAGGACCTTGAGGTGGCGAAGGCGGCCGAAAGAGCGGTAATTAGCCTGTACAACCACTTTACATCATATATGTTTAGGAGCAGTTTCTAAATGATATTAGTTTGTTAATGCAGGCAAATTTTACCCAAAACCCACCAAGCTCTCAAGAGTCGACGGATGCCCCAAGGTGGTCATCCGACCCAATTCTTTACGCCCTCCAAAGAACGAGAGAGCCCACAAGAGGCCGTAAGCTCGGTGCCGGCAGTTCTTTCTGGGATGCCTACTATCCCTCCAAGAAGAGGCTGACTAAGTCGGAAAATAAAAGAAGGGACAAAGAGAAAATAGATTAATTAGTCAATGAAAAGTTAAAGGAAATCTTACCTAATTTTTTGGCAGAGGTTCAAAATCAGATTGAGTCGAAAGGGTCGACAAATGTCCACACCTTATTCCCTATGCCACAAACGGTGGAGACCCATACGCCGCAGCCCCTAGCTCCCACAAAGAGCAGCAGCCCCTCGGTCAATAATGTCATGAAGGGTCATGGTGGGTCACCATAATCATTGGAGGAACAACTTCCTTGCACTCTCCTAGCTACAGTGAGTGGCGACTTGAAGGAGGTTGCAAAAGCTAGAGTCTTCATAGGAAATGTCATGCACAACAACAAATTAGATGAGAGCATGCGGAAGGTCTGTTTACTTACGGTGTTCCCACCATACGAGAGTTTGACTCTGCCACAAAACATTATGGAAGAGGGCAATGAGCCGCAGCCCCTTTCGAAATGCTTTGTTGGTTACCTCAAGTGGCCGGCAAGGCATATCATTATGGAGCAGCCATCCCCAAACAGAACACCGTCTCCGACCATCCCCGGCATTGGAGCACGATCACCATCTCCATACATCCACGGCATTGGACCGCCACTTGGACGATCTCCTCTAGGTCTGTGCAACCCCGTATCGGCTAAGGATGTGCGGGAATAGCACATGCTTGAAGAATCACAAAATCCTAATTATGCTGCAGAAGAACCCATTTTGGCCGATACTAGAATTAATTATAACCCAACGGATGAGGAGACGCCGCCAGCCCATCCTGAGACACAACCTTGCAAAAAACCAAAGTTTACTCCAACAACTCTAAAGAATGTGGTGGCCCAAGAAGCGATGTCCTGTTAGCCCGTTTCCGTCCAACCGGTGAAAAATAGGAAGACGCATCAAAAGGGTGTGAAAATGAGTACTAAGGGAAAGACTCCTGCCACCACACGTGCAAATGATAGACCACCGCTAAAGAAGAAGGCACCAAAGAAGTCTTTGGCACACGAACAATGTGCTGACAACCTAACAACACCTGTCTATAGCTCGGGTAAGAGAATAGTATCAGACACTGTCTACGAGCAACTTAGGCTTGAGATGAAAATTCTACATGACAAAATTGTGGATTCAGAGCTAGCCAATAAGAAGCAAGGAGCCATCGTTAACCCAATACATTACACGGCGAAGGTGCCAAAGGGATATAAATTCTTTGAAAAATTCCGTGGGGATAAAATATATGTAGATTTCAAAGAGATCTTCTATATGTTCAGGTTCTATAGTCTTGAAACTTGCCTAATGAGGCTATGGGTGCTTTTTCAAGCCACTGATGTCAGACGCCAGAATATTTCCGATGTCGCCATAGCCGACCCTTATCTCATGAACAAGGAGAACCTAAAAAATGAGGAAGGTAAGCGGTGCATGAAGAATTACCTTTTGGATTTCATGCAGCATAACAAGCTGAAAAACTTCCTCCTTGTGCCCTACCGACCCATGTACGTCCTTCTTTGGCTTTACGCTTTCGCTTTCGTACCTTTTTCCTTCATATATGTTTTCACGTCTCTAAACTTGTAACTTTCTCATGTTCGCGGTATGTTTCTTCTGTTTTGCGCAGCAACCATTGGGTTCTCCTAGTGGTAAGACCGCAAAGGTGCAATTGTTACTTGATTGATTCCATGAATAGCCCAGGAAAAGACTGGTTGCTCCTCAAGGACCTTCTGGATGAATGACTTTTCGATTGGAGTACTACAGGAGGCCACACGGCTGAAAAACACTACAAAGGCAGTGGAAAGGGAATGATTGCCTTCAAATGGAACAATCTATCTTGTAGGCAACAACCGGCGACTAGTCTTACTTGTGGCTTCTACATTTGCCTTCACATAGAAGAATTCATACGGTCGGCGAAAACGTTAAAGCTGCACGATAAAATCCTCAAATGGGGTAAAGAACTACAAAAAAATTCGGCCAAAGCTGGCTTAGTGCTCGAACAACTACAAGCCCCGTTTGTGACTATCATAAACAAGGAGGTCCGCTTGTCGTCCGGCCTTTTCTATAATAACACCGAAGAAGATGAGTCGAACAAGCAAAAGAGGCTAACCTAGCTAGCTTATTGAAGCGGGCACTACTGCATGCATGACTAAACATATTTGGACTATTATGTTGTTTAACTTCATCAGCACACTATATTTATTGACTGTGTATTGTTCGTTACTCGTTTATTTTTAATGTACTTCTCATTTTTTATTCTGGGTTATTATCACTAGTTTTATTTCTGACGTGATCCCATTTAATGAGAACTGTTCGCTATTTGCATCAGCTAACGCTGCCGTGGCAGCGATTTTCATTCCAGCCTGGTGCAATAATCAGTGGCGGGCGGTACCAACTGCCCGCTGCACATACATCTACACAACAGTGGTGGGTGCGCAAAGGTGCCCGCCATTGATAAGTGCGCCCGCCACTGCTACAAGATCGAAGTCACTGGCGGGCAATTACCGACGCCCGCCACTGTTATAGTGCTACCACTGGCGGGCGGGTGCCCGCCACTGATGCCATGTTAGCAGTGGCGGGAGGTCAGTGGCGGGCGGCCCTGAGAGCCTTGCCCGCCACTGCTGGGCTTTTTGCACCCGCCACTGCTAGGCATTCCTGCAATAGTGGTAGGCCGGTTTTGCTGCCTCTTCTCTATATCCTTCTTTTTCCATGGAGGTACCAAAGGTTCAATATAGTAGTATTTTGACTTACCTCCATTAGCCCAGCCGTACTGATCCCGTGATGATGAAATAGACAACTGCGAGGCTGAGATCCTTATATGATGGAATGATAAGATGCTCAACAACTACATCTGTGAATGACCACGTGTTACATCCAAATCACTATAGGAAACAATGAATATGCCGACGGCATAAGGTATGCCGACGGCTAATTATCAGGGCCGTCAGCATACCTCGAGCTAAGCCGACGGCCAGAATAACACCGTCGGCAAATACAAGCCGTCGACAAATCTCAGCATATGCCGACAGTGACCGTCGGCAAAGAACAGCGGTCGACAAACCTCCCATATAAACCGACGGTGACCGTCGGCAAATTGAATCCATCGGCAAAACGCCAATATACGCCGACGGTGACCATCGGCATAGACATGGCCGTCGTCATACAGCCCATTGGCTGACAGAAGGCTGACACCGTTACAGCTATGCCGACGGCTCTGACGGCGGCCGTCGGCATAGATTTTTTTTATTTTTTACTTTAATTTATTTTCTGTTTTTTAAAAAGGTTGAATTTGAGGGTTTCAAATCTGAGTTAGCTAAACTTAAACATATACAAATTATATATCAATTTGGGGTAGAATTTTCATAGAGTATGAATATACACTTTGTTTATGTTTTTGAAAATGTTTAAAATGTGACCTCACGTACTTTTGCAAATAGGTCCTTAAACTTTGTAAAAATCACAACTAATTCATACTTGCATCGATTTTGACAAACTTTATATGTTTTTGGATCAGTATCTAGAAAGGATTCTGTTGATGTACTATGTTTAGAAATATGAACTAACTAAAATCGTGTTTGTTTGAAAATTTCCAGATAACACCCTCTTGTTTTGATTTGTTTGTATATTTTTCATTCCTTGGCCAAATGAGGCAAAGTTTATATCTATTTGCATAAAAAGTTTCAAGGATTTAAAAAATCATGTGTTTAGTATGAAATGTTTAATTATTACTTTGATGCTTCGCTGCAATAGAGAAAGTCAAGGGGGTAGCTTTCCCGGTTATACTGGCTAGGGTTAGGCCTCTCCGGGGTCTTCGGGGGGTAGCAATGCACCAAAACTTGCATTGGGTCCTCATACATGTCTGAAAGTGTGGTGGGAGGTTCGAACACCCAGCACGCAGCTCCGGAGTGTGACCCCCTTCACGGACGGCGCTACCGCCAGCACTTAGAGGTGGAAACTGCGACGGAGGTTCAACCCGGAGGGAGTCTTGTGATAGGTTGGGCTCAAAATTTGTTTTAAAATGTTCCTATGGGCTAACCTAGCACAACCAGGTAGAAAAGTCCATTGGTCCAACGCCGTTCGTCGAAAGTCAAAGGGCTAGATCTCCGGGTCAAACGGGTCAGGGTTAGGTCGCTCAGGGGCCTTCGGGGGGTAGCAATCCCACCAAAGCTTGCATTTTGTCCTCATATATGTCTGACGGTGTGGTAGGATGTTCAAACACCCAATACACAACTCCCGGAGTGTGACCCCCTTCACGGACGGCGATAACACACCAAAGTAACGTTCTGCAGTTTTGTTGTTGTATGAATATTTCTGAATAGTCAGAATGCGATCAATTCCTGAAATCCATGCTGCAGAGATGCCACATTCGACACCTTCAGAGAATGAACCGGAGGAACCGGAGGAAACCGCAAAGGAGTTCATGCGGATGTTGGCCTCGTCAAAGAAACCTCTTTACAAGGGAGCCAAAATTTCTCAGTTGGATGCCATCTCGCAACTGGTGGCAATCAAGGCCGAGTACGGCTGTAACCGAGCTTGCTTTGAAGCATTTCTAGGAGTATGGGTAACAGCCTCCCTGAGGATCATGAACTGCCAAAAAGTATGTATGAGATGAAAAAAATCATGAAGGCGCTCTCTATGGATTATGAGAAGATACATGTTTGTCCAAAGAATTGCCTTTTGTTTAGAAACGAGTATGCGGATGACAAGTACTGTAGGGAGTGCGGTTCCTCTAGGTATATTGAGGTGGACATTGCTGATGGTCAGAAGAAGCAGCAAGCCATCCCCATAAAGGTTCTTCGGTATCTCCATTTCATAGAAAGACTGCAACGTCTTTTCATCACCGAGGAGTCTGCCAAAATGATGAAGTGGCACAAGAGTGGGTAAAGATACCATCCAGGTAAGATAGTACATCCATCGGACGCTGAGGCTTGGAAGGCATTCGATAGAGAATACCCCGATGAAGCTGAAGAGGCTGGGAATGTAAGAATTGCGATATCAGGCGATGGGTTCAATCCATATGGTATGTCGTCTAATCCATACAGCTGCTGGCTCGTGTTTGTTATTCCGCTCAATCTCCCTCCCGGCGCCCTAATGCAACGCAAGACCATGTTCCTGTTGCTGATCATTCTAGGGCCTGAATACCCGGGGAAAATTTGAGTGTGTTCATGCAGCCGCTGTTTGACGATTTGCACCATTCTTGGTACTTCCCGAGGTTGACATACGACCGACATTTGCAGAGAAACTTTTTGATGAAAGTATGGTTGTAGTATTGCATGCATGACTTTCCCGGCTATGCCCTATTCTGCGGATGATGTACAAGTGGGAAGATGCCATGCCTAGTGTGCATGCAGTCTCTACGTTTCATTTGGCTGAAGAAGGGTGGCAAGTATGTTGCCTTTGACCTCCATCGACAGTTTCTCCCCGCCGACCATGAATATAGGGAAGACAAGAAGAACTTCACGAAAGGTCGGGTTGTCCATGAAGTAAAGCAGATTCCAACGTTTTCGGGTGAAGATGTTCTTGGTCAGCTAAATGCTCTCAAGCCTAAAGGCAAAGGCAAAGGCAAAGGCAAAGGCAAAGGGGGTAAAGGTTTTGAGGGATATG
Organism: Elymus sibiricus; assembly: GCA_039707655.1. Taxonomy (NCBI): domain Eukaryota; kingdom Viridiplantae; phylum Streptophyta; class Magnoliopsida; order Poales; family Poaceae; genus Elymus; species Elymus sibiricus. The sequence continues at coordinate 371,959,232 of CM077664.1, read as the reverse complement.
GCGAGACGCACAACTGGACTCACATTGCTGGCTTCACGAAGCTTCCCTATTTCAAGGACCTCAAACTTCCAGATAACATTGATGTGATGCACACTAAAAAGAACGTCGCAGAGTCCCTTTTTCGCACGATCCTCAACTTTCCTGATAAGACAAAGGATAACGTTAAGGCTAGAGCCGATCAAGAGAAGATTTGTGATAGAAAAAAACTAAACATGAAGCCTCCCACTATCAGTCGAAGAACTTGGTTCAAGCCAGATGCTGACTTCGTCCTTACAAAGCCACAAAAGATGGAGGCATTGAAGTGGCTCAAACACATCATCATGTTCACTGATGGTTATGCATCGAATATGAGTAAGGGAGTCAATCTTTCAACGGGCAAAGTCACTGGGCTCAAGAGTCATGACTATCACTTATGGATTGAGCGGATATTGCCGGTGATGGTTCGAGGCTATCTCCCCGAGCATGTCTGGCGAGTGCTTGTGAAGGTTAGCCATTTCTTCCGCACGCTCTGTGCTAAAGAAATCTGTCCGAAGATGATGGAATAATTGCATAAGAAGGCGCCGGAGTTGATATGCAAGTTAGAGATGATCTTTCCACCGAGCTTCTTTACTCCGATGGCACATCTCATGTTGCACCTCGCGAACGACGCATTGTTGGGGGGCCATGTGTAGAATCGTTGGCAGTACGGGCCTGAGAGGCAGAACAAGCATCTTCGATACAAATGCGGAAACAAAGCTAAGATTGAAGCATCCATAGCTGAGGCAGTTATCCTAGAGGAGGTGTCAAACATCAGGACAACGTACTATCCGGACGACGTTCCCGCTCTGCATAATAAGTTGTGTCGATACAATGCAGAAGAGCCCAAGTATAAACCCAAACTCCTCCTTTTCAATGGGCAAGGTGGCAAGGCTGGGGGCTCCAAACCTTATAAAATGCCAAACTGTGAGTGGGAGGACGTCATGTTCTATGTCTTGGACAACATTAAGGAAGTTCACGATGTGTGGATGAGGTAAATGATGAACAAATTACTTTGCAACCATTCACTTTGTTTCCGTCTAATACCCCTTTTCTTCTTTTAGTGAATTCGTGCTTCAAGACACTAGTAGAAAACAGGGCATTAGTCCCGGTTCCTAAGGGCCTTTAGTCCCGGTTCTGCAACCGGGACTAAGCAATCGGGACTAAAGGCCCCCACTTTTAGTCCCGGTTGTGTTACAAACCGGGACTAAAGGAGCTCCACGTGGCCGCTGTGGGGCGCCCAGGCAGGAGGACCTTTAGTCCCGGTTGGTAACACCGACCGGGACTAAAAGGCAGCTGGGGTTTTTGTTTTTTTTTTAAATGAGGGGTTTAGGGTTTTGGAGGGTTTAGGGGTTTCATATTGTGTTTCCCCCTTTTCTTTTTGTGTTTACCATTCAATTCTTTTACATTTAGGGTTTTCGTTTTTATTTTACATTTTCCATTCAACTCGACGCTAGCTACTACATATAGCAATGAAGGAACCATTACACAAATCATCATGAATATAGAGAGAAGTGACCTCTCTTTCTCCGTGCTTGGTCGAACAATAAGTTTTCGTATATCTATTCGACGCTACTACGTATAGTACACGTTCATGCATATATACAATGTAACATCTCTTACCATTCCTAATATCTTTTTTTTTTTAGAGTACGATCCCTATTATCTAATTACCAACATTCACTACCAATTCTCGATGGTATTCTCCAGTTTTAGCTATGATCTCTTGTACGAAGAATCCTGCCAATTCCTCTTGAATTGCTCGTATGCGAGCCTTTGGTAGGAGTTCGTCCCGCTTCCGTTCGATCTAATTTAAAGAAGGGGGTCAATATATATATATGAATGAAACTCAACACAATTGATGGTAATAAAATAAATTTGTGAATATTGTTTACGTACTTCAAGTTGTTGTAAATTTCTGCCAGTCTCAGAGGTCGTCTGGCGAATGAACTGGCAAACGTAGTATCCACATAAGTTATTCCCGGATCCCTGCCTCGAGCACTTTACGAGAATAGAGTTCAATCAAAATAATAATCAAGCATGATAGTGGTATTGAAACTAGAATCAAAGAGATGCGTGGACCTAGCTAGTACTATTTACACTAAGTTGTTCAAATCGCAGCTCCTCTCTACATTCACCCCTAACCTCCTTGGTGAACTCTTTCCAAACCCTGCCCGGCAAAGAAAATGAATAAAGGAGTTATTAATTACTTGATATCAGGAAATGAACGATAGTTGCCGATATAGTGCGATAATGATTGAAATTACCTCTGGAGAATTTTTTTCAGGTCTGCCCACATCTCAGGGTCTTTACGTAACGAGTCAATGACAAGTACTTTTCCTGCATCAAACTGAATGACTAGCAGAATAAAGTGGAACCTGCGCACGCATAGCTCATCAATTACACTTAACATCGAGTAAGCGAAACAGAATGATGTGTACAAGACAGTATAACACTCACTGGAAGTTGTAAGGAAATAGTATTTCCCTTTTGGTTTGTTGTTTAATTAACGCTGTTAGCAAGTTCTTCTCTGTATCCTTGGTGTACCAATTTACCGTAGCATCATTAATAGTATTTGGGTTAATGAACCCAATGTCATAGATTTGTCCTCTTTTGCATTCGAGGATCTTCTTTCTGCATAATATATATAGTGAGGATAATTATACATGCAATGAACGAGCTGAGCTAGAGACTTAATTACAGAAATGATACTTACAAACAATAGAAACTGACGATAGATTTGTCGATGGTGTCTTGATTGTATAACTGAAATAATTCTTCAAATTCAATGAAAATCTCCTCGTCTCCATTGAAGTAATGATCATCTTTAATTCCCACAATGATATAGTTGCTCCCTTTCTTTGAGGCTTCCAAGTACCAGTCATGCAATCTTCGCATCATCGTTGGTAGATACGGGAGCTCCTTAGGTCTGACGAGAGGCTTCCCGTGCTCGAATTTATAGGCTAACTCAGCCATTTCGAACTATACCTCATCGCCTAAGTAATCACCAAGAGTGAAACCAGGATCAGCGGCCGCTACCCCCGGATCATTAGCGATATCGGTAAACACCTTGAGCGGGGGGCACGATTGGTTTTTCTGTTCGCCGAGCTGGGGAATTGTTTTCCCCCTTGCACTACTGCTACTTCCCAACCGCTGTTGTGGATCTCTATGTGACTTTACAATAGAGCGGTCATAGTTTGATAGCAGCGGAGGCGGCGGTGGTTTTGTAAGGTTTTCCAGCAAGCGCATCGCTTTTACAGGATCTATTTTCTCCGTTGGATCTGGACGGGTCGGTGCAAGCTGGCGTTTCACGTCGGCAGCCACGATCTCCTTGGTTTCCTCCTCAGCCATGTCGTATGGTAACTTGGCAGGAGCCTTGTTGACGCTAACTGCTCTGCATTTCTTCGCTATTGTACTACTAGCCGCCGGAGCGGCAGCGGATCTCTTCCGCCGGTGCTGAGGCGGCGGAGGAGGCGGAGTCGGCTGACACGGCGCATTCTGCTGAGGGGCCTCCTCCGACGGAGTCCGCTGACGCAGCGGAGACAGCTGAGGCGACGGAGTGTGCTGACGCGGCGGAGACGGCTGAGGCAGCGGAGATAGAGCTGGACTATGAGGACTCTGCCGAGGGCCCTCCTCCGGCTGAGTCTGCTGACGCGACGTCCAGAATGGAAGCACGATGTGTTCCTTTCTCCATAGAATGGTAGTCCTTGTGGCATCTCCCAGATGAGTCTCCCCTTCACCTGTAGGGTACTCAAGCTCCAGCTGCTCAAATCCGTTGGTAACTTCATCCACCCGGACAACAGCATAGCCATCTGGAATCGGAGAGCAATGGTAAGTTCCATCAAGTACACGAGGTAAGGCATAGCCGACCGCCACCTTCAAGGTTATGTTCATGCATTTTGCATGTAGATCACAATGTTCCCTCTCCATGATATCATCCACGGGGTAGCGATCAGGAGCCGTGATATCAGCTATGGGCGGCCGAACGAGCTCCGTGGAAGCCACGCTGCTTTTCCGCTGAGATGGTGGGGTAGCTCTATGGGCAGTAACGAATGGGCCGGTAGGTAGAAGGCATAGCCGACCGCCACCTTCTCGTGCCGCTGAGATGATGGGCCGGTAGCTCGCTGGCTGGTAAGTGCCTCTATTTGCTTCTGCTGCAACGCTACTATTTCTTCTACCTTCTGCAGCCGGTCTGCATCCTGTTTCTTCTTTCTCCCTCAGCTTCTGCAAGTGTCACTGCTGTCGGCAAACCCAACCTTCCATCGAACGGAGCCTGATGTGCCTCGTGTTATTCCAGGGTGTTCAGGATTCCCGAGGGCGCGTGTCAGCTCGTCCTTCTCTCTGTCGGGATGGAACTTCCCCTCCTACACGTCCTTCATTGCAGCTTGAATGGCTTTGACAGGTGTTGCAAGTTGAGCTTTCGTATAAACACACTTCCCTGTTTCTGGGTTCAAAGTTCCCCCATGCCCGAAGAACCAAGTCCTTGCCCGTTCGGTCCAGTCCAATGTATCTGGATGGATCCCTTTATCAAGCAGGTCATTCTCAGCTTTCTCCCACTTAGGCCGGGCAGCCTTGTAGCCACCTGACCCAATAACATGGTGATATTCCTTCTTTGCAGCATTTTGCTTATTTATCAATGACCTTATCTTACCTTTCTCCGATGTCTTGTACGCCACAAATGCGGGCCAGTGATCTTTCATCTTCTCATATTGACCGGTGAATGTTGGAGTCTTCTCTTTCAGGACAAACTTTTCGTGCAATCTTTTCTTCCAGTTCTTGAATTGTTCGGCCATCTTCTTAAGAGCCCACGCCTTGACTTTTCGCTCTACAACATTGCTATTTGGATCCACCTCTGGCGGTAGGCTGAAATTTGTCATGTGCGTATTCCAAAGCTCATCTTTGGATCTATCGTCGACATAAGAAACTCCATCGTCCGCCTTTGGCTTACTCCATTCTTGAATGCTGATCGGGATGCTCTCCCTAACAACAACTCTGCACTGACTTATAAATCGTTCTGCGGTCCGCTTGGGAGCAGTCGGTTTGCCATCTGCAGCGATTTCTTCGATCGTGAACCTTTCATTCTCGCCCAACCTTTTCTTCGGGCCTCGTCTCTTTACAGAAGGTTGGCTCGATCCGGAGGGATAAAAAAAGAAAGAAGCGTTAATGTATGTACATACAAATCAATTAATGCATCTAGTCAGCAGGCTTAATTAATATACCTCGCCGGACTTTGCAACAGTTAAGGCTCCAACACCGCCGGAGCCGTCATCTTCTCCCTCCATTTGATCACCGGAGCCGTCCATTCCCTCACCGGAGTCGTTCAGAAAATGTGAGGTGATATCATCATCTCCGTCGCGGATTATTTCCTCCAACATGTTTTCTTGTTCTTCGTCTCTAGCGTGTTCCGGATCCATAGTTTCTGCAATCACTTGCAAGTTATTTCATATGCATTTTATATAGTTTTAGTATTCTGGACAGAACAGTAAGTTTATTTATTTTAACATGTATGATGATGGCAAAACTTAATCTACAAGAGAAATCGAAACAAATGCACATAAAGAACGTCTTGATCGGAGTTATACGGTTCTACCAGAACGAAACGGTGAGGACTCTTCACTGGCAACCCAAAATATCTCGAATAATCCAGTTAATGCAATAATATTATCATATAATATCACTAATACATCGCCACCAAAGAAGCTCCGGGTCGACAACGAGACCCCGATTCCTCACCAAGCTGCGTGCCCCGGAAGGTAGCACCTCCCAGTGCCAGCCCGGCGGAGCCCAGTCCCGGACATGGCGCCTCTCAAACTGGTTGTCGCCACCGAGTCGTCGACGAGGATGCGGGCCGGGCATCGTCGCCGAGAACAAATTCCTATGAAAACAAATCAGGAATTGTAGCTCACCCTCGGATGTAGAGGATGTAGTCGATCAGCGAAGGGATCATCATGGACCAACAGCTCCAACGTCGACGATCACTCCACGGAGATGCAACACCACAAATCCTGTAAATCAAAACAACAAAAAAAATTCACTTTTTCCATAGCAAGATCATCATAATGCACTTTATCCATAGCAATATTATCACGATGAAATAACCACTCAGGTGTCAAAAACAAAATTCGTCGCATTTTTTCCTATTCCATTTCATCCATCCATCTATCTATCTATCTAACAACAAACAAAACTACACAAAACCTATAAAAAAATTGGATCTATCCATCTATCCATTCTTCCATCAAGAAAATCAACTATGATTTTTTTTGCATCTTTCAAAACGAAACCGAATGCATGTATCTACGAGTGGTGACCAACATCCATCTATCCATATTTTCAAAAGCAAATCATCATCTATGATTTTTTTTTGCATTATTACGTCATGCAAATCATCTATGATTTTTTTTGCATTAAGCAAAATGAAACCAAATGCATCTATCCAATGCATCCATCCATCTAACCAAATGCATCTATCCATCTAACCAAATGCATCTAACCATCACATCAGCATATCTATGAAAAAAAACTAAAAAAAAACTAAACCTAAACTGCTACACAGAACAGAGAGATGGAGAGGGGGGTGCTCACGGCGGTGGGCAGGGCTGGCGGGGGAGAGCTGGGGAACCGGAGACTTGAAGGGGAGGCGTCGGTGGTGGAGGCGTCGGCGTCGGTGATGGAGCCGCGTCGGCGTCGATGCTGGTGGCGGAGGCGTCGGTGGCGGCGGCGTGCTCCGACGGAGGGAGGCGAGGGAGGGATGGCGAGGCCCTCCGGCAGCACGGGGTCCGGCGATGGCGATGGCGAGGGCTCGGGGTCCAGCGACGGCAACGGCGATCGAGAGAGGGGGAGGGAGTGAGGAGTGGGGAATGGGGGCAGGAAGAGGCCGGGGCGGTATATATAGCCCGAGATTTAGTCCTGGTTGGTAGCTCCAACCGGGACTAAAGGTAGCCTTTAGTCCCTATTGGAGCCACCAACCGGGACTAAAGCTAAATTTCAGCAGCCCAAAAAGGCGCGAAACCCAGGCCTTTAGTCCCGGTTGGTGGCACCAACCGGGACTAAAGGTAGGCCTTTAGTCCCGGTTGGTGACTAAAGGCCCAACGCTGAGCCGTGCCGCGCAGAGCTGACGGGTGGTGGGAGTTTAGTACCACCTCGCCAAGCGAGTGGCGCACGCACCAGCTTATATACCCGACTGAGAGAGCCTCGGCATGAGCCTCTCTCACCAAACAGCATATGATCGATAAGTTACCCCTCTGCCCTGTGGGGCTTACTGGCTTGAGATGTTCATGCTCCACGGGCCTGCGTCCTGGCCCATATGTTGGGTTTCTAGTCGTATGCAGGCCGTGGGTTATGAAATCTCCTGTTCAGTAGTTGGGCTTCTTTTTATCCTTTTTTTTTGCAAATGTCACATGTTTATTTTTAGACCATCTCCAATTCACCCCAATTTTTTTTGACATGCTCACACTCATGTAATAAACATGATTATCAAAGAAATTTGAAAAATAATTAAGTTTACACTGTCCCCTTGAGGTAAAGTCTGAGGTATGTACCTTAGTTTCACTTAGACATTATAAATTCCAAAAAATTAAAAAAAATGTAAAACCTTCATATTCTGTCTATGTTTATGAAAGAGATCAAGTGTACAAATTTTAAGTTGATTTGGAGATGATCAAAAAAATCACACTCGTAGAAAAACTGGCTCAAGTGAGACCAAACGGTCCATCCCAAATGAAGTGGTTTTTTGGACCATCTCCAAATCACCCCAAATTTATTGTACATGGTGCCATACATGTAATAAATAGTAATATCAAAAATAAAATGAAAAAATTTAAAGTTGTAAATTCTCCTGTTAGTAGGCGGCCTTTTTTTTATTTTTATTTTTTTATATGTTTTTGGTTTTAGACCTTTTTAGGATATTTTAGTTTTAGTTTTCTTTTAAACAGATAACAGTAGCATACATGCCTAGTTTTCATTTAATTCTTTTTGTTATTAAAGTTTTTAACAAAAATACTTTATGAAAATTTTAGTTGCATAAATTTTATATAGTTTTAAGTTAATATTATTTTGATCATAACTTGAGTTTTATAAAAGCTTTTTAGTTGATTCTTTTTGCTGTTGAAAAATATTATGAAATACTTTTTGTTAACCTAATAATGTTATATTTTCTTTTCTGTTAAGTTATTAGTTTAGTATTTTGTTTTGTTTTCTATTTGCTTTTTCTTATTGTTTTCTTTATTGCCTTATTCATTGATTGTATTTTGATTACTAGAATGCTTGCTAGAGTGAATGCTTATATGAATGCAATGTTTGATTATATAGATTTTCATCAGATAGTGACAAATAGTTCTATCAACTTATTTTTCATAGGTATCATTATGCTGTTGGATCAATTATTACCTAGGACTGAGTGCAGAGATGAAGAACGTTGAAGGAGAGGCGCAATGCTCACCTGCACGTTGCTTAGCTTCAAGCCTTGAGGACTAGTGTAAAGACTGCACTGCACCGAGAAAATGGGCAGGTTGGAGCACCAGTTGGCAATCTGTATAGAGCAGAGTAGCTGAGATAGGAGCGGCAGTAAGAGGAACACGGGTTCACCTGCTCCTGCTCGGTTGCTCCCAGTAAACTAGGCCTGAGAGAGATTAATCACTGGAGATTGTTGTCATGTCAGTCAAGTTGAGGGGGCTCTCTCCCGCCGCTTGGATAAAGAAATGGCGACAGCTGGAAATCGAAGTGAGCACCGTGGCACTTGCATGCAGCGTGTCGTCATCCTTCGCGTGTGCGCCAACTGGGACTAAAGCTAAATTCCAGCAGCCCAAAAGGGCGCGAAACCCAGGCCTTTAGTCCCGGTTGGTGGCACAGACCGGGACTAAATCTGCTTTTGGTTTTAGACCTTTTGAGGATATTTTAGTTTTAGTTTTCTTTTAAACAGATTCAAAAACAGTAGCATACATGCCTAGTTTTCATTTAATTCTTTTTGCTATTAAAGTTTTTAACAAAAAATACTTTATGAAAATTTTAGTTGCATAAATTTTATATAGTTTTAAGTTAATATTATTTTTATCATAACTAGAGTTTTATAAAAGCTTTTTTGTTGATTCTTTTTGCTATTGAAGAATATTTTTATTTTTTTATATGTTTTTTGTTTTAGACCTTTTTAGGATATTTTAGTTTTAGTTTTCTTTTAAACAGATTCAAAAACAGTAGCATACATGCCTAGTTTTCATTTAATTCTTTTTGCTATTAAAGTTTTTAACAAAAAATACTTTATGAAAATTTTAGTTGCATAAATTTTATATAGTTTTAAGTTAATATTATTTTGATCATAACTAGAGTTTTATAAAATGGTCTAAATATTTGCATTGATTAACTCCTGTATAATTAAAATACTAAAAGGATATGAATAATTGAAATTTCATAACTTAATAAATAATTATTCTAAAATCATGTTTCAAATGCCAAAATGCCCTAGCTAGCTCTTACAAAGATTCCCTCCGGTTTGTCCGAAGTGGCACTTTCCAGCTATAAGTCCGGAAACTCACAGTAGAGATAAAGTGATGGCGGTGAAGCCGGTCACATCCCAGAGTGGGATCTTTTGGGGTATAAAACTATTTCTTCGCGTGTATCCCTTGCTTATTGCACCGTAACCATGGATAAACTTCATCATTTAACAGGATGCTTGGGTCAGTCTTCACTGTGAAGGAAGGAATTTCATGAAACTTTTCAAAATCTTCTGACATGTCTGTCTTGTCCTCCACTCCCACAATGTTTCTTTTCCCTGAAAGAACTATGTGGCACTTTGGCTCATCGTATGATGTATTCGCTTCCTTATCTTTTCTTTTTCTCGGTTTGGTAGACATGTCCTTCACATAGAAAACCTACGCCACATCATTGGCTAGGACGAATGGTTCGTCTGTGTACCCAAGATTGTTGAGATCCACTATTGTCATTCCGTACTGCGGGTCTACCATTACCCCGCCTCCTGTCAGATTGATCCATTTGCACCGGAATAAAGGGACCTTAAAATCACATCCATAGTCAAGTTCCCATATCTCCTCTATGTAACCATAATATGTGTCCTTTTCCCCATTGGTGTTTGCTGCATCAAAGCGGACACCACTGTTTTGGTTGGTGCACTTTTTATCTTGGGCGATCGTGTAAAATGTATTCCCATTTATCTCGTACCCTTGGAAAGTCAATACAGTCGAAGATGTTGTCCTGGCCAACAAGTACAGCTCATCTCCAACAATGGTGTCATTCATGAGATGTGTTTGCAAACAACCGCCAAAAGTCACCATGTGTGTACGTTTAATCCAGGGGTCAGACTGCTCCGGGTTCTTGGAGCGTACAATATCCATGTGTTCCTCGATATACGGGGCCACCAAGGTAGAATTTTGTAGAACTGTGTAGTGTGCTTGCGCCCAAGAATGCCCATCCCTACATAGTATTGCTTTCGGTCCTAGCATGCCTTTGCCACCCAGTCTCCCCTCATGCCGCGATTCAGGAACACCAATCGGCTTAAGGTCAGGAATAAAGTCAACACAAAACTCAATGACCTCTTCTGTTTCGTGGCCCTTGGAGATGCTTCCTTCTGGCCTAGCACGGTTATGAACATATTTCTTTAAGACTCCCATGAACCTCTCAAAGGGGAACATATTGTGTAGAAATATAGGACCCAGAATTGCAATCTCGTCGACTAGGTGAACTAGGACGTGTGTCATAATATTGAAGAACGATGGTGGGAATACCAACTTGAAACTGACAAGACATTGGACCAAATCATTCTGTAACCTTGGTAGGATTTCTGGATCGATTACCTTCTGAGAAATTGCATTGAGGAATGCACATAGCTTCACAATGGCTAATCGAACATTTTTTGGTAGAAGCCCCCTCAATGCAACCGGAAGCAATTGCGTCATAATCACGTGGCAGTCATGAGACTTTAGGTTCTGGAAATTTTTCTCTGCCATATTTATTATTCCCTTTATATTCGACGAGAAGCCAGACGGGACCTTGATACTGAGCAGGCATTCAAAAAAGATTTCCTTCTCTGCTTTGGTAAGAGCGTAGCTGGCAGGACCTTGATACTGCTTTGGATGCATGCCGTCTTTTTCGTTCATACGTTGCTGGTCCTCCCGTGCTTCCAGTGTATCTTTTGTCTTCCCATACACACCCACAAAGCCTAGCAGGTTCACGCAAAGATTCTTCGTCACGTGCATCACGTCGATTGCAGAGCGGACCTCTAGGACTTTCCAATAGGGTAGGTCCCAAAATATAGATTTCTTCTTCCACATGGGTGCGTGTCCGTCGGCGTCATTCGGAACAGATTGTCCGCCAGGACCCTTTCCAAAGATTGCTTTTAAATCCTTGACCATATCAAATATATCATCACCAGTATGGGGGTCAGGCTTCTTCCGGTGATCTGCCTCACCTTTGAAATGCTTGCCTTTCTTTCTTAAGGCATGCTTGGTCGGAAGAAATCGACGATGTCCCAGGTACACATTCTTCTTACATTTGTCCAAATATATACTTTTAGTCTCATCTAAATAGTGCGTGCATGCATTGTATCGCTTGTTTGACTGTCCTGAAAGGTTACTAAGAGCAGGCCAATCATTGATGGTTACAAACAGCAACGCTCGTAGGTCAAATTCCTCCTGTTTGTGCTCATCCCACACACGTACACCTTTTATATTCCACAGCTGTAAAAGTTCTTCAACTAATGGCCTTAGGTACACATCAACGTCGTTGCCGGGTTGCTTAGGGCCTTGGATGAGCACTGGCATCATAATGAACTTCCGCTTCATGCACAACCAAGGAGGAAGGTTATAGATACATAGAGTAACAGGCCAGGTGCTATGATTGCTGATCTGCTCCCTGAAAGGATTAATGCTATCTGCACTTATACCAAACCATAAGTTCCTTGCATCACCTGCAAACTCCGGCCACTTTCTCTCGATTTTTCTCCACTGCGACCCATCAGCGGGTACTCTCAACATCCCGTCTTTCTTACGGTCTTCTTTGTGCCATCGCAACAACTTGGCATGCTCTTTGTTTCTGAACAGACGTTTCAACCGTGGTATTATAGGAGCATACCACATCACCTTGGCAGGAACCCTCTTCCTGGGGCGCACGCCCTCAACATCACCAGGGTCATCTCTTCTGATCTTATACCGCAATGCACCGCATACTGGGCATGCATTCAAATTCTCGTACTCCTCACCGCAGTAGAGGATGCAGTCATTAGGGCATGCATGTATCTTCTGCACCTCTAATCCTAGAGGGCAGAGAACCTTCTTTGCTTCGTACGTACTGTCAGGCAATTCGTTATCCTTTGGAAGCTTCTTCTTCATTATTTTCAGTAGCTTCCCAAATCCCTTGTCGGATAAACCATTCTCTGCCTTCCATTGCAGCAATTCCAGTGTGGTACCGAGCTTTGTGTTGCCATCTTCGCAATTTGGGTACAACCATTTTTTGTGATCCTCTAACATGCGATCGAACTTCAACTTCTCCCTTTCACTTTCGCATTCTCTCTGTGCATTAACAATGACCCGGCGAAGATCATCAGCGGGCACATCTGGTGCCTCTTGATCTTCAGCTTCCCCCGTTGCAGTATCACCGTATTCAGGGAACATAGGATAGTTGTCATCATCCGCTTCTTCTTCATTGTCTTCCATCATAACCCCTCTTTCTCCATGCTTGGTCCAACAATTATAGTGGGGCATGAAACCCTTCTCAAGCAGGTGGAAGTGAAGGGTTTTCGAGGAAGAGTAATCCTTCGTATTCTCCCAGACAACACATGGACAGTACATAAAACCATTCTTCTTGTTTGCCTCAGCCACATCGATAAAATTATGCAGGCCCGTAATATACTCGGAAGTGTGTCGGTCACCGTACATCCATTGCCGGTTCATCTGCATTATGTAATTAAGTATATCAAAAACCATTACAGAACATCATGAATAGAGAAATGACCAAATTAATACAAGTTCATCATCACATTAAAACCAAAGTACAGTAGTGATCAAATGTTATTACTGCAAAAATAAATACATAAAGTTCATACATAGTTCTCATAAAACAACATACAACTATGTAAAACATTTAAATGCAACAACAAATGCGATCAAAATCGCAACTAAGGTAACAATTGATCCAACAGCATAATGATACCAAGCCTCTTTATCAATGGCATATTTTCTAATCTTTCTAATCTTCAAGCGCATTGCATCCATCTGGATCTTGTGTAGACAGATGACATCGGCAACATGCAACTCCAATTTCATCTTCTCTTCTTCAATTCTTTTCAATTTTTCTTTCAAATAATTGTTTTCTTTTTCAACTAAATTTAACCTCTCGACAAGAGGGTCGGTTGGAATTTCCGGTTCACATACCTCCTAGATAAAAACATCTATGTCAAAGTTGGTCGGCATAATTGTCATAAACACTAAATGAAACAAATAGTTATAAAAGATAATATACCACATCCGAATCATAGACCGGACGAGAGCCGACGGGGGCGGATACCAAAACCATGGCACTATATAATAACAAACAATAATACCAGTCAGAAAATTATACAAGTAGCTATCTAAATCATAGAAGTAAGAATTTGTTCTTTAAAAAAAAGATAAGAACAAGAGGCTCACCACGGTGGTGCCGGCGACGAGATCGGCGCGGGCGATCGATGGCGGTGAGGACGGGGACGGGGACGGGACGGCACCCTACACATGTGCAAACTAAGAAGTTAATTTGAGCTCAAATTGTGCATCTAAATCAAATAAACTCACACATACACTCCTCCACTAAAACCCACAAACCACACTACTTCTAGAGCATTTGAAATGAGCTAAACTAGCAGTGAGAGATGAAAGGATGAAGTTGCTAACCTTTTTAGAACACTTGGATAGTTGGTGCACCGCCAAACCTAGACAAATCTTGGGGAAAATGGAACTTGGAGGTCGAGCTTGGAGGAAGAACAGAAGAGAAAGCTTAAGTGTGGTTCCGGCATTTCATCGAACACCTCATGTGCATATATAGGCAAAAAACAGAGTAGCCCACACCTCCACCCTTCCACGGCCAAAAAACAGAGGAGATTGGGGGGGCGTGGATATATATAGGCAAAACTTTAGTCCCGGTTTGTGCCTAAAACCGGGACTAATGGCCTACTCTTTAGTCCCGGTTCCAGACACCAACCGGGACTAAAGGGCAGCAGCCCCTTTAGTCCCGGTTGGTGGATGGAACTAGGACTAAAGGTCCCAGCCGAACCGGGACTGATGCCTGCCGAGGCCCGGCCGGCGTCCTAGCCTCTCGAACCGGGACTGATGCTCCCATTAGTTCCGGTTCGTAACACGACCGAGACTAATGCTCTGATCTGGCCAGGACCAAAGCCCTATTTTCTACTAGTGAGAGTGGTCGGGAATGATGCCTCCTAATACCAAGGAGCTGGATACTCTTCTCCGAATGGGTGCCCCCGGAAGAAAAAAAATTGTTGCTTGGTTCATGGAAAAAGTAATTTCTAACTTGCCCCTAGTACCTAGTTTAACATTTATAGGTTCTATTACACGAAACTAATAAACCCAACAATTTCAATTAAACTTGTAGGGAAAAGATCCCAACACACCCATGGATGACGAATTGAGATGGGTTTCCATGGGTTTTGGCCGTCGGGTCATGACATGTGGAAAATATGATGGGAATGTGTATCGCTTCAATACAAAGGAGCACCAGAACAGTCGGCCTGATCCAAAAACTATAAATACAGGAATGTTTACCGAAGGAGATAATAAAGTTGAGTACTACGGAAGGGTCGGAAAAATATACGAGCTTTCATTCCGTCTTGGGCGCGAAGATCTCAGTCTCGTTGTGTTCAAATGCCGATGGTTCGACCCAGATAAGGGACTGAAACATACGCCTTCCATTGGTTTAGTCGAAGTTAAACCATTAACAGCATATGCCGGAGCCGATCTCTTTATTGTGGCTAACCAGGCCACGCAAGTTTATAATCTGGCCTATCCATGCCAGAAAGAATACCTAATGGGCTGGGAAGTTGTGTTCAAAGTATCGCCATATTGTAAGCTACCCGACCCAAACGATGACGACTACGACAACATAAACCCTATGACATACGAGGGAGTGTTCTATCAAGAGCAACATGATGATGTAGACCCAAATGATGACGAGAACATACGTTTGGGTGATGTTGATGTGGACCCAGATGATGACGATGCACGGTGTGATGGTGAGGTAGTTGTCAATATAAAGGACAAAGATATGCTTGAGAACTTACATGACGACGATGACGACATAGATGAACCTCCACCCCCCCTCAGACAATGACGATGAGATGCGTGATAGTGTGATGAGACCGGTCGAGGAATGGATTACAACAGTGATGATTCGTATGGGTTCTAGCGGATGTCCGTTTTATGTATTTTTTTTATGATTTATTAATATGCTTTTTTCCCTTCCTTTGCATAAAGAATTATTAATATGCTTCCTTCCTTTGCATAAAGAATTATTAATATGCTTCCTTCCTTTGCATAAAGTTTTTATTATCCTTACTAATTGTTTATTCTTTCTCAATGGAAGTGATTGAACCATGGGCAAGGCTAATCCCAGCAGTTTGTTTGACACACTTCGCGATAAGATGAGTCGAAGTGGAAGAGCCAGCACCGTTCCCTCTCGACTACGTGAGTCTGACGGGGGAAGACCCCCTAGAGGAGCAGGGGCGGGCGACGAGGGAGAGGCTCCTCTACAGACGGTACGCGTGTCCAGAAACTGCACTCCGTCTCCGACATAGGGGGCCGTCCTCCTCTAGTGAGGTGCCCTCTGCCAGTGCCACCGCGGGCGAGGACGATGAGGACGAGGAGGAGTTTGAGGACGAGGAGGGGCCGACCGAGGAGAGGGAGGAGGTTGAGGGTGAGGAGAGGGCGGAGGAGGACGAGGAGGGTACGGGCTCGGAGGGGTGGCTGCGTGGAGTGGCAATCCTCCCTCGCCGTCCTGCTACCGAGGATGAAAAGACCCTCATTAGGCCCAAGGCGGCAGAGTAAGTGTTATTTTTTTTAAATCATTTTCTGTTTTTTGATTCTAATAAATCAGCACATACTAATATTTTGATTCTTCTGCAGCTATTTGGGAGATTGTCGGGTAGGGCCGGATTCCAAAAGGCGTGATTACTATTCTCCTGAGGGAGTTTTGGCCGGACCTGTTCAACCCGCACCCTGACGCGAACCCGCCGTGCGAGGAGCGGGTGTTAGTAACACGCTGGCATCACTACGAAGCTGCCAGGCTTGTGGACTACGGGACTCACGCTAAGGCCGTGACCGATCGTTTTTTGGGTAAATTTTCTTCAGAAGTACTAAAGTTAAATATTGTGTCCATTTCGTTCATAGTTCATCACATAACTCATGACTTGTTCCATTCTGGTTATATGCATGACTGTAGGAATTCTATAGAGTAGACCCGGAGGACAAGGCGAGAGCCGACCAGGTCTTCCTGGCGGCTGCGGCTAAGCAGCTCCGTCAGATGTCGTACGAGGCACGCTGGGTGGCCATCACGCAGTACTACCACACTGTTCTGCACCAGAAGATGACCAAGAGGCAAGTGAGGGCGGAGTGCCCCACTATGACCAAGGAGCAGTACATGGACGTAAGTAGCACATCCTTTTTATTGTCACGTTTGTGCTAAATTTCATTGTTTGATCTTGAAATGCCATGATTTCATTATTTAGGTGATTCTGGGTTGGTGCTCTGGAAAGGATGATGGATGGGCGGTGTTGGTGGATAGGTGGCTCGGGGAAGATGCAGGGTTTGCGGCCACGAGCAGCATCAACAAGAGAAACCGGGGATCTGACGGAACACACATTAAAGGAAACCGGAGCCACCATCGCCACAAGAACATGGTATATATATGAAACATCCTTTCTTTCATTTCCCGTTATGTTCGTATGTATATATGTGTAACATCTGTTTGGCGTTGCAGGAGGCCGTGTTGAAGAAGCCCGTCTCAGATATGGAGGCGTGGACGCTTGGCCGTGTGCGGAAGGCGCCCAAGAAGGGGAAGAGCGCTTACTACGGCAGGTCCGAGGAACATCTGACAGCCTATAAGACTGCGTTTAGTGAGAGGAATCCGGATGGAGCTGATCCCATACTGTCGGAGACCGACAAGACGGCGGTGGTTATGTCTGGACCCAGCAGACCACGTGGCCGCTCGGGGGTTCTTCAGGGCGTGATCCTGCCCACCATCAGTTACGTACAGCTCCGGACTTCCTCCACTGGCGCGAGTGCGGCTAACCCATCCCGGGCACAGCCTAGCCGATCCATAGAGGAAGAAGTAAGCATCTCTCCTTTTCATCCTCTTTCACACTTTTCTTTCCTGCATGGTTATGCTGATTAGATCCATTGTGTCAAATTGTAGGCCTACTTCAGGTATCTCAACACTTATCGTCAAGAGTGCGTTGAACACGATGCCAAACGGACTTTGCTCGATGACTACCGCGCCCAACAGATGCAGGTTAGTTAGTTTTCACCACTTAGAGCCAAGCTAGCTAAATTTTGTGCTTTCACTATTTTTGACCTCCGTCTTCGCTTTGTTAACTAACGTGCAGAATATGTACATTGCGACGGAAAATGGCACTCGGGCTCCACCAATGGGACCACCACCACCCAATCCTGGACCGGCCCAAGTAATGCTAATGATCGAAGAATTCGTGGCACGTGGTGGCGACGGGACTCCGGTTAGTACATTGTCAAACCCGTCAAGCATTACATATCATTTTTTTCAACAAATAGCTTGAGATCTCTTCTTAATGTCTCTTTCAAACACAATGTAGAAGTCATACGGATCAAACGTAGGTGGTAGTTCTTCTGCTGCTCCTGGTGATGGTACTCCTGCTTCACGGAGCCCAGTCACCCCAGTTCATAACCCAGGTGGTAATGCTGGTGGTGGTTCCTCCTCGACCCGTGGCTCACCTCTTTTTGTAAGTCCCCTACTCACTCTCAAGATGCAATTTTTCATAGTTAAAACATTTTTTAAGCCGCAAACTTAGAACTAGACAAAATGCCATGCTAAATGTCATCCTAAGCGGTTGTTCTTCTTCATTTTGTAGTGAGCATCCCTATTTGGAGGTGGACTTCAGGTTTTGGCGGTGGGCGGTGCTCTACGGCCGACGGTCTTCTTGCTATATAGTTGGTTTCATGCTATGTAGTTGCTTTAGTTGGTACTTTGTGTGAGATGCGGATGATGCTATGTGGATGACTTCGTGCTATGTGGATGATGTTATATATTTGATTTTCATGATGTTATACATGTGGATGATGCTATGTTGGTTTGGATGATGCATGATGATGCAATGTGCGATGGTGATGCTGTTACATTTATATTGGTTTTGGTGCTGTAGCTATTTTACTTGCAGGGCAGAAGCAAAATCAACAAAAAAAAAATTGACTAAAGATATGCCGACGGTTAAACCGTCGGCATAGACATGGCCTGAGCTACCAGCGACTGACACGTGGCGTATGCCGTCGGCATATATGCACGCCATGAGACACCAGGTGCTGCCCCGTGGCCATCTATGCCGACGGCTATAGCTGTCGGCATATATACTATCTATGCCGACGGCTATACCGTCGGCATAATCAAGCCACAAGAGCCACCACCTGCTGCCACGTGGCAGTCTATGCCGACGGTATAGCCGTCGGCATAGATTCTATATATGCTGACGACTATACCGTCGGCATAGACTACTACGTGGCAGCAGCTGCAGCATGCACGTGGCCGTACAACACTTGACGGCCACAGTTAAGCCGTCGGCATAGGTCATATATGCCGACGGCTTTTCTATGCCGACGGGCGAGCGTGGTTTGCCAAGGCCATTTATGCCGACGGGTCTATGCCGATGGCCACCGTCGACAAAGTCTATGCCGACGGTTTACGGGCCTTTGCCGACGGCTAAAGCCGTCGGCATAGTACGTGAATCCTGTAGTGAATTCTCCAAATCAGTTATGTAAGAATTGTGTACTCTGTAGGCTTCTTCCCCCCTGAAAACTCTGACTAATACCCACACGTACAGGCTTGTTTCTTCTATGAAAATCTGAAAACATACACACGTATGCTTCTAGAATAAGAATTTAAGATCCTTTAAATAAGAAATTCGAATTTAGTCATACGAATTTACATGAGAAAGATTGAAATATCCACTGTCTGATTGCTAACAACACAAAAATTGCAGTACGAAATTACATGGGAAAGATTGGAATATCCATTGCCGATTGCTAACAACACAAAAATTACAGTCACACCTCAAATCTCGAGGCATACGTGGTGTGTTGCATGGTCAAAAGAAATTAGCTACGTAGAACCTGTCATGCGAACGAACAGAAAATTATGGCTTTGTCTGCTGGATGCTTACCAGGTTCATTACGCATCAAAATATCGTGGCCCTTCTCAGACGATGCTGCTGGGGAGTCCACTTGAAATAGCCAGATGAGAGTACATGGCCGCCACGATCGACAACTGGCCAACGTTGGTAATTTTGGCTGTTGCTGCTGCGTGTGGATCAGGCGCATGTGTACAGAAAAACCGAGTACATGGCTGCAATCAACAGCTGGCCGACGCTGGTACTTTTGGCTGCTGCTGCTGCTGCGCATGGATAGGCGCATGGGAACAGAAAAACCAAGGCAACTTCTGCTCCAACTTGTGCCCCTGAATCCATTAAAGGCAGGAGGCGAGGCAATTATATGTGCTTTTTCCCTTCGTTTCCTTTTTTACGGAAGGACATGATTAGATAGGAGTCCATCTGTGGCAAGTCACGTGGAAAGATATGAGTCCATCTCACGCAAGGCACACGGGTGGAAAAAGCGGAGCAGATATCATCCGACGGCTGTCCAGCAATCATTAATCTGATCGATGGAATTTTCTTACCTCTACGATTAACGTGGAGCCTCGTATGGTGCATTCAATTAGTAAATCTATACCTACTAATAAAGGAAATATGTATTCTTTGTCCGTCATGCTATTTTATAAAACCACCTTGAGAATTCATAAAATCAACCCGCAGTCAGTTTGTAGAAAATAACGTTTTGGACGACGCACGCGCTGTATTGGGCCTAGGCCCTGCATGCGACGAGGGACACGCAGCCAGGCCTCGGCTTTGCGATGCGACGACGCACGCGTATCCAATGGCAGTTATTTTTCCTTCCTCGTTTCATCCGTCACCCCTATGTGTCTGTCTCTCTAGGTCCACTTAAGTCTTTCTATTTTTTCTCCCGTGACACCTCAGGACGCTGGACTCGGACCTCAATTGGATTCTAACTCTGGATCTCTCGCCGGCTTTCAAGTCCTCCCATAAAGCCCATGATACGATCACGGATTTGGATAAAAAAGTGCACCGGGATTTCCTAGGGTTCCGTGGATCGGGACGAGTTCGCGGCAGGGGATGGGGAGGGGCGGCCCCTGTGACGGATCAGAGATGCTGCAGTAGACATTGCGGAGCTTGGCGGCCCGTGTGCACGTAAGGTGGCTGGTCTCCTGGCCGAGTCGCCGAGGAGCATCGAAGCGAGAGGAGGTAACAGCCAGCACGAGCTCCCAAAGTGGTGTGGTAGGCTACGAGGACGTCGACAACAAGGACTACCTCCGACTGGGTCTCGCTGGCCTGGGCGGAGCTCGTGCATCCGACGCGGCCTGGGCATGTGTGCAGAACTACGGCTCGTAGTGGTACGGCGGCATAGCGACACTTTGGTGCATGCGACGCGGCGGCGGCCAGCACGTCTGGCTGGCCCATCGCAGTGGTGCCTAGCAGGCGATTCTCGCGGCCAGCTGGGCCAAGACGCGTGGGCGGTTCGGGCACGTGGTTGCCATTGGTGCATGGCGGCGAAGGTCAGGAACGGTGCAGCGACTCCTGCAGGTAGGCGCGAAGCTCGCGGTAGCGCACATGCGGCGGATGCACGCGGGTGAGAGCGAGCGGCGCCCATCGGGCTGGCGTTGGGCTCGGCAGTCGGCACATCAGTGGCAGCCGGCAACGCAATGAGCGGTGGCATTGGGCCACGATGCCAAAACCAGCAATCCAACAGCTGCCTGAGCGTGCATGGCTGCGAAGCCAAAGCACGGCGGCGCGCGTGCAGCGGCCGGGAGCGGTTGTGCACCTGCGATCTGTTCGGGAACGGCTGCACGGCTATGCACTCCAGCAGTTGCCTGAGCGTGCATGGCTGCGGAGCCAAAGCACGGCGGCGCGCATGTGGCGGCCGAGAGCGGCTGTGGACGTGCGACTGTTCGGGGATGGCTGCATGGCTATGGTGCGAACGGAGGCCGCTGGCTAACACTTGAGGCAGCTCCCGAACAGTAATATTTCTACACATATATTACACATGTATTCTATTTAATTTTCTTCACAATGTTTTTAAATTTGATCGGTGATGGAAGGTGGGACTGGTTGCTGAATTGCTAGGAGAGCGAATCGGCCAGTTGTGGTTCATGGCAATTTGCATTTGCTCCGTAGCAAAGCACGGGCGTACAATATGTATAGCCGTTACAACACACGGGCTCTTTTCCTAGTATAAGATATAAGATAAGATAGCTGTAACGCTCCCTTGATAGGTCATCAGTCCGACCTTGGGGCTTAACCTTCTAGTCTGTCCATATTATTTGGTAACGAGTCTCTATAGGCTCATACGTAAGTCTGACAAACTCTGGAGCGAAGGGAAACCATAGTGTGATCCCAACAGGTGATCAGTCTGATGATTCAGGTCACTCTGACTAAAACACTATGAGTTATGTTCTGGTTCGGACATAATTTCTTAAGGAATCCCTCCTGCGCGGGGCGCTAGCTGGCACCGAGCCACTCAAATTGCTAGGTATCTTACAGGGGATCAGTCTGAATTAATGACATGCCCCTAGTCTGGCCTCTAGCTGACCACACCAGTCGGAATAATGCCAAATGTGACTAGAACATACCCGTTATTTGCTCATCAGCCATGACTCCTCTGTCCACCAGGATATGAGCCACTCCGGCTTATAGTTTTCTAACTATTTATTCTAGGACCTCCATGAGTCCATCAAGATCAGTTTGTATGATGACAAAGACGGCGTGCTCAGTCCGGTTATGACTCTAAACCTTCTATTCAGATGGAAGAAGTGTCAAGCCAGCAGCTAGATCCTGAAGGACTCCAGGGCTACTGATGATGACATGCCCCCGGGATATAGCCACAGAGGACAAAGGAGGCCCAGTAACCACAGGTGGCCAAATCCCATGACTCAGAGACTCTGGGCTATACGGGGTGTATCATCGCCTTGGCGCACAAGACAAGGAGTCTTCTGAAGATCTAGCATAGTTTCCTTACACTAGACAAGTCATAACCGGCTTGAATCCCTGTAACCCTAGCTACAACCACCTATATAAGGCATGGCAGGAACACCTCTATTGGTACCTGAACTTTGATCCTCATCATCCTTACGATCATTGCGATCTACACCCTTTGTACATACAAACCCTAGTTCTCATATGAGGCTAGAGCACTACATCCAGACAAGTAGGAAGTAGGGTATTACCTCCACCGTGAGGGCCTGAACATGGGTAAACTCTCCTCGTGTGCACACACCCGGATCACCAGTATGTGCGCTACCCCATCATGAGTACCGTCGAAAAAATACCATGACAACAAGGTTCGCTTTTAATAATCGTGTGCGATGTAGGTCCATCACACAGGATTTCGACTATTAAATGTGTGCAATATGTAAATTTCGCACACGCTAGTCCATGACGTACCGTGTGCAAAGCACAACGGAGTTTTTCCCCCGACCATTATTAGATCCCCAATTTTCCCACTTTCCCCCAAATCCCTAGCCCCAGCCAGACATGGACCTTGGCTCGCAAGCGGACGATAGCTTAGGGTGAGTGGCGGCACCATTGGCGGAATGCGGCTGATTCGTGTGGATGGTTTGGGTGCAGCTGCTCGGGCTCCCTTAGGCACAGACGCCAGGACGGTCGACGGCGAGCACATGCCTAAGGTCATCAGAAGGTTGGTCTACTACAGCTCCGAATCATCTTCTCGGGTCAACCATTCTATCCTAATCTATATTGTTTCGTCCAAATTCGCTCGTTTTTGTCCTGAATAGCTCCACATTTAGGAAAACGATTATCTGCCGGAGTTTGACTTCGGTTTGCTACAATATGGATTCGATGCCAAGTTCGGTGCCATTGAGAAGAACCAAAAGCTGAGTTGTGTGCGCGGACATACTATTGATAGACATGTATGCAATGAGGGTTTCGACATAGGCAATTGATTTCTCAGTTTCCCATTTGAGGTTAGTGCAAAGTGAAGCCTTTTTAGCTAAGTTACGCCCTTTCACCGATCAGTTGATCCATGAGAACATTAGCATGGATATGGTGCATATGGCTATGTTAAGTGGCTGGATGATGAATGGGACGGTAGGGCTCAGAGTTTTATCAGCAAGCTTGCAGAAGACAATGCGAAGTTGAACAAGAAAGTGACTGATCTAGAGGGTACAATTAGTCAGCTGAAGGAAGAGAGAATCAATCACATGCAACATATGAAAGCCAGGGACACCAAGGAACTAGCATGTGTAGTTGTAGTTGCTGCAATTGGCATCTTCTATGGTCTGTTTGCAATGATGATTAGGGGCTTTGTTTGATTATTAGTAGATGTGCCCGATAATGTTAGTGTGAAGTGCAATGTTGAACATGTTACTCAATTTGGCATGTGCTGACCATGCTGCATTTGAACATGTAGAACATCCTCTCACCGTACCATGACAATTGCACACGATTAACGTGAAACAATCGTGTGTGATGGCTTCCATCGCACATGGTTTGAAGATATACACCATGTGAAATGTGTTTCTTCCTATCCCTGCCAATGGTGCAGTCGTCCGTACACCAATCCTTCAGCCACGATTCCCACTGGAAACGCGCCCACTAATGGCCGCCATCGCGTGTCCCGCCCACCTCTCCCATTTCCCGCCTTCGCCCATCCTTAATTTCCCGTCCCATTTCCCGCTGCAGTGCGCCCTTTCCCAGCCCATTTCCCTACGGGAGCATGGCTATATAAATCAGCAGTCTCGCCATCGCCGCCACAATCACCAATCTTCCTCTCTGCCCACTATCTTCCTCCGTGCCCACCTCGCTGGAGCCATGTCGCATTCAAGCCCTCCTCGTGGACCCTTCCTGGGCGAGACCGAAGAGGAATGTGTCAAACGGAAGTACTAGGACAGGGCCTGGAGGTATTTTGAGAATGTGGAGGCTGAAGCTCTCTGTGAGGCTGAATCAGCCGTCGGGGCCAAGTGCCTCCCAGCCGCCCACCGGTACCTCGCCCGCATAACAGAATCCGTCATGGCGAGATGGAAGCCATGGTCCTGGAGGGCTACAAAGTTGTGGCCTTCTCCCGCATCCAAGAAGCCCAGTGGTACGCTGACCGTGTCACAATGAAAGGCGAAGCAGCCGAAGCGGCCCTCTCCTGTGAGGTCACTTCGAAAAGGCGGAAGTCGGCAAAATAACTTTACTAACTTGACTCCTATGATGTTGAATCGCGTTTAAGTTTGTAGCTACTTGTAATTTCAACGAGCACAATGTGTAAACGGTTGTAATTTCCCTCCTGCCACGATGTGTAAACGGTTGTAATTTCCTTCCCCCTCTCCGAAATTTGCCTCCGAGATTGCAAACACTTAACACCACTCAAAACAGGATTGTACACTGATCATATATGGGGGCGAAATTTGTCGCTTACCGACATTGCATTCAACTAATAAACTAGATGATATAGATAAACTAATTGCCGCGGGAGATGCTCACACGGGACTTGCCAGTGTTGGCGGACGCCTTGGTGTCGCGGATGTTGGCCTCCCATTCCACGTAGTTAGAGGTGGATTCCCATGCCGAACAAGCGCCCCCCTTAGCAGCAGGGGTCGCGGCGCTCGCGTGGCAGCATCCCTAGGTGACGCACTCAATCTCCATCGATTCCGCAAGGGCGGCGTCAAACTGCGGCCACCCCGCATTCTCGTGTGAGACTGTGGCCAGGTGGGAGGGGTGCGGGCGTCCCTTGCGTGCCTAATGGTGAGGGTGCGGGGCTGTGGAAGTCGTGGCATGGTATTGGCACGGCGTCTGACAGTTTCCTCGGCAGCCATCTCGCGGTACTCCGAGAGCACAAGATGAAGGAGGGGGTCGTTGTCGGGCATCCCGTCGGCCATCTCGTCGGCGCGGACGGGAGGGTAGGTGAGAGACCAACAAAGTAGGAGAGGAATGACGAGAGAGGCATTAGGGACAGGGCTTTTTATAGTCGCTCACGCATGGGCGGTGCACGGCGGGAACATGCACGGTCGGCGGGATAACTTGGAGGGAACGTGCATGGACGCCGGGTTGACTTGGAGGGAACCCGATAACTTGACGGGAATGGACGGCCGTCATTAATGGCCGTGTTTTCCCGTGAGAAACGAGACAGTGGGAGTGGTATGGGCGGCAGCTTGCCATTAAAAATAGTTGATCTTTGGTCACATCGCAAACGATTAGCCATACCACGTCGTTTGCGATGATAGTACCAATCGCACACGTTCCATTCCCATAAATCGTGTGCACCACATTACACATGGTTGTAACATAATAATCGTGCGTGAACAACACAACATATTGCACACAGTTTAACTCGTATAACCGTGTGCAGGTTATCTCACACGGTCTTTATTTCCCAAACGTGTGAGATGCACGTCCACATCACAGACGATCCCAAGTTGTAAAACCATCTGTAGTGTATCGCACACAGTTCTCCTTCTAGTATTGTGTATGATGGTCACGCACATTTCACACGATTCTTCTTTGCGAACCGTGTGCAAGAAATCGCACACGGGTTCTTATTAATGATCGTGCGCGATGAGTTAGCCATAGCACATGGTTCGTTCTTGGGCACACGGTCTGATTTTCCTACCATGTACGATGACTTCATCGCACACAGTTCCACGCTAGTTGTGCGATTAGTGGTGCTTAATAGCACCAATATGCACTAGTGCAAGGCGTATATGCCCATGTTTTTCGATAAGGGGCGCTTTATTACTTAAAAGGTTTAAGTATTACACCGAGCCTCTGCACAATTGAGATGCACACAGCCAACCAAGTCCAAGCTCAAAAAGTAAAAACCGGCAAAATACAAGCAATCATGTAGAGACCGTAAAACGCCTAAACCGAGGGAGGACCAATCCTAAGATCATGCTGCCATCCATGTCGGGAAAAAGTATCCCTCGCCGTATCCTCCAAGTGTGTACACACCTCCATAAACAGGTCTCGATTCTACACACGTTGTAGAGACGACCATAAACGGAGCGTACCGGTACATCTGTAGATAACCTGCATAAGAGAAGAACGTTTATCATTAAAAACCTTATCATTTCTACATAGCCAAAGCGACCAAATAACGGCAAGCGCTCCCACCTTGAGAAGAGTTCTAAACTTGTGATCAATCCCATGTAACCAGCTGCCAAATATATTAGCAACACTACATGGAGGATACAAGCCAGAAGCTACTTGGATGACTGACTGTATAGAACGAGCCAATTTGCATTGGAAGAACAAGTGTTTTATTGTCTCGTCATGATGACAAAAAACACATTGCGTGCTTCCATGCCAATTTCTCTTTACAAGGTTATCTTTGGTAAGAATGACTCCTCGACGAAGATACCACGCAAAAATTTTATTCTTGAGCGCTATCATCATCTTCCAAATCATCCTATTATTATCAACTGGCACGTCCGACTGGATCAAAGCTCTATACATAGACTCCACCGAGAATTTACCACTCGCGTGTAAGTTCCAACGAAATTCATCAGTTCCTTGCGTCAATTGCACCGTGGACAGGCGCTGTACCAAAGTGTTCATCGATGCAAGACTAGGACCAATTAAATCTCGTCTGAACGTCACATTTGGCGGAAAAGATTCCAGAACCGTGGCGATAGTATCACCCTTGTGACGCACAATATTGTATAGAGCTGGATATTGTTCCCGGAGTGTAGCATTGCCTAGCCACTTGTCCTCCCAGAATCTGATTTCCGAGCCATCCTTAATAGCGAATGATCCATAGCGGAAGAAATGTTTCTTTGTAGCCATTAGACAAGCCCAAAAGTGAGAGTCTCCAGGCTTCCAGTACACTTGTGATACCGCCTTAGAGCCCACATACTTTCTCCTTAGGAGGGTTTTCCATACACCATCTTTCGACAGTAGCTTAAACAGCCATTTGCCGAGGAGGGCTGTATTTTTAACCTCAAGGTCATGAATACCCAGCCCTCCTTGGTCTTTGGGATGGCAGACCACACTCCATTTAGCCAATCGATATTTCTTTTTCTCGCTATCTCCTTGCCAAAAGAATCTTGATCGGAAATAATTCAATCTATGTAATACTCCTTTCGGCGGTTGGAAGAAGGAAATCATATACAGTACCATATTACTTAGCACTGAATTTATGAGGACCAATCTTCCTCCCAGAGATAGCAGTTTTCCTTTCCAACTGCTTAACCTTTTCTGTAGTCTCTCCTCGACGTGTTTCCATTCAGCATTTGTAAGTCTCCGATAATGTATCGGTATCCCCAAATAACTGATCGGAAACTGGCCAAGCCTGCAGCCAAACAAATCAGCGTACAGGTGGGCCTGATCTTGAGCCTCACCAAAAGAAAACAATTCACTTTTATGGAAGTTTATCTTAAGACCAGAGAGATGCTCGAAGGCTGATAAAATTAATTTCAGATTTCTCGCTTTATCTAGGTCATGATCCATAAAGAGAATCGTATTGTCGGCATATTGAAGGATAGACAGTCCACCATCTACAAGATGATTAACTACCCCGTCAATTAGGCCATCAACCTTTGCACGCTCAATCATGATAGCTAACATATCCGCCACTATCTTAAATAGCATGGGCGATAATGGGTCACCTTGTCTCAATCCTTTCTTCGTTTGGAAGTAATGGCCAACATCATCATTGACTTTAATGGCCACACTACCTCCAAAAACAAAGCTATGGATCTGAGCACGCCACTCCGCAGAGAAGCCTTTCATTCTGAGAGTTTGTTGGAGAAAAGACCACTTTACTTTATCATACGCTTTCTCAAAGTCAATTTTGAGGACCACCCCATTCAACTTCTTCCGATGTAGTTCGTGGACTGTTTCATGATGGATTACAACACCATCTAGGATGTTTCCCTTGCATAAAAGTAGTCTGGGAAGGATGAACCACATGGCCAGCCACCGAGTTTAGCCTAATCGTCGCAACTTTCGTGAAATTTTTAAAACTAACATTAAGGAGGCATATAGGTCTATATTGTTGGATCCTTACAACCTCATTAACCTTAGGTAATAAAATTATCTCACCGAAGTTTAAGCGAAACAATTCTAGTTGTCCAGCATGGAGGAAGCCAAACAAATCTAGAAGGTCCGAACTAGCTAGCATCTAGCTAGCAGACTTGAGCTCGAACTCCAAAACCTGCACAGACTCCTAATCTCCTACTAGTAGCTAACTTGCTAACTGGTATATGTTTGGATTATTTCCAACAGACTGCAAACATGGGATCAAATGGCAAAATTGCTTCTGCAATAGAACCTTGAATTATTGTCGAAATGATCTATTGCCTATGGAACGTGTGATGTCCGGTAGCGGTTGGTGTAGAATTTGTCATGTCTCTTATAATTTACACTGCTTGTTGATGGCTTTGGCCTTGTTGCCTTGCATCAACTTTGACAATTTTATAGTTTTATACATCCACGGGTGCAGAGGTTGGGAGGTTTACCCTTCCATTCCAAAGAATAAAGAAAATAAAAAACATCCACGTGGAGCTACGTACCAAGACCAATTGTCGTCGAACATGACATGTGCCACGGTGCTCACCACTTGCCTGGGTACCACTTGTCTTGAGGAAGTAGCATCCGAAGGTGCGGTTAAGCGGTTCCTATCAGCTTGGTATATCTTCCAAAAAAGCTCCAAGAAAATATCCGCATCATGTGGAAAAAACTTATGTGGACATTTTTTCCTTCCGTATGTGAACACTGGATATTTAGAAACAGTACATACATTATTTGCAGGACCACTGTATCTAGCTAGAATTATTGGGAAGTCGCCGTTGGTGACCCTTGACGTGTTTTTACTTGTCATCGTCGTCTCAACAGCCAAAAGCATTATTGTATGGACGGCCTCCTTCAATTATTGCCGAAACAATCATTGTCCTATGGAACGTGTGCTGACCGGTAGCAGTAGGTGTAGACTTCGTCAAGTCTTTTGTAACAAACCAGAATAAATAAGAGGGACTGGCAAGGTTTGCTTCATTCCACAAAGCAAGTCTTCTTTCCTGGCCAGCGTGCTTCATTCCTAACACAGGTGCGTTCATCTCCTTAAGTCATTTTGGCTTGCTCTCTTCTTTACTCCTGTTCCATGATATATACGTACATATCTCTGGTACGAGCTGCCAGTCTTAATTTTGGTTTGTTTCATTCGACAAAGCAAGTCTTCTTTCCTGGCCAGCGTGATTCATTCCTAACAGGTGCGTTGATCTCCTTAAGTCAGTTATATATGTCCAAATCTCTGGTATGACCGTAGGAGCTAGTAGTCTTGATTTGTATATATATCTTAAGGTCAATCTTTGTAGCTAAAATCGCTTGGAGGCAGTTCCAGTTTGTGCTTCCTAGACTACATACATACAGGGCTAAATATCCAGAAGGTATGCATTTATTTGTGACGAATTTCTATCTCGAGCAAACAAACTTTTCATGCTCTAGTTCTGAATAACACCGTGTACATAGAATGGAGGAAGAAATTGTGCTGGAGCGTAGACTTAACGGAGAAGAGGACCCGAACGATCTACCATTAGCACTGTTACAGCACATCACGAAATATTTCTCTGAAGAGAAAAAAATTGGTCAGGGTGGATTTGGAGCGGTTTACAAGGTATAATTTACCATTTAGAAAATACATAAATATCTCGAGTCTAGTCAAATATCGCTAGTTCGATTAAAAAGTACTCCCTCCGTTTTAAAATACAGCACATATGGAAGGACAAGTTTGTCCTGAGTTAAAATTTGTATATTTTGACAAAGGTTATAGAAAAAATATCAACATCATAGATGTTAACCTTTTTTATATAAATTTTGTCCAAATTTTATAAAATTTGACCAAGGACAAAACAAAAATGCACTATATTTCAAAACAGAGGAAGTACCACCAGTAGAAGCAGAACCTGGCCAGTCTGATTTGTTATAGTAGGGCTAAGCATCATTTAAATGCTGACCAACAGGGTGTACTCCGAAATGGGATTATTGTTGCTGTGAAGAGGATCGATGTGAACGTACACACAATTGATGACAAGCTATTTTGCCGAGAGTTTAATAGTCTAAGGAAGATTAATCATCAAAATGTAGTCCGGTTTCTTGGCTTCTGTTCTAATTCATATCAGACACCGATAAAAGAGGCTCAGTCAGAAGAAATTAACTTTGCCAACGTAAGAGAAAGATTGCTCTGTTTCGAGTACATCAGTAAAGGAAGTCTTGATAAGCATATTACTGGTACGAACTTACTGCATTTGATGCAGTCCTTCTCTTCACTTCTTTACCTTATTGCCTTGACTGCTGCTCAATTTTCAATTTGGGGTCAATAGTTAGGGACATGCTTGAATTAAAAATGTCTATCATTGCTCCATATATGGTAACATAACTTCTACATTTTGTGTATTTATTCATCTACAGACGAATTAAGAGGACTTGAATGGGAAACACGGTATGAAATTATCACCGGAATTTGTAAGGGTCTATGTTATCTTCACGAGGAAAAAAATATTGTTCATATGGACCTTAAACCGGCAAATATATTACTAGATGATCATATGGTTCCAAAAATTACGGATTTTGGTTTATCAAGACCAAATAAAAACTCACATACTATGGGTCAACGTTTTGGAACACGGTAAGCTACGCATCAGAAGAACCACTAGTTAATTGACATTTTCTATCCTAGAACGCTACATTTACTTTGTGTCATAATGCATCACACTATTGTATTTTCTTGCAGAGGATATATAGCGCCGGAATACGAGAGCGCTGGCAAAGCATCAACCAAGTCTGACATATATAGTTTGGGTGCCATTATTTTTGAATTAGTAACGGGGTGTATGGGCGTCCCTGACAAAAAAAAAGTAATGGCGATATCTCTCACTTTTTAGAACAAGCATGCATTTTTCGCACTTTAATGTGCATAACATGCTTTTGAATGGCATATCTAATTTAAGCAACATTTTTTCTGGATATATAACATGTCAGCTGGGATTGTTCACAAATAATTAGCTAAGATTTATTAAATGTAGGTACTTCGAAGGTGGAGACATAGGTGGAGTAAGCCACCCACGTTACTACAAATCCAGCAACTAACCATATGCATTGAAATAGCAGTACGCTGCAGGAAAATAAAACCGGATCATAGACCTTCTATATCAGAAATAATCAGCATCCTGAGTGAATCTGAAAGCAAGGATGGGCAGACTAGCCAGGTAAGATAGCTAGTTTAATATACCTTCATTTGAAGTCAAAAGGCAGAGCAATATTATTGAGATTAGAGAGCTAATGAACTGTGGAACAGTCAATAATTCAACTCTATGGCAGTTTAATTTGGTTCCAGGTTAAAATACACAGGTTAGCTAGTATTAAACATGGTAGGTTACTTAGCATAATCCCTAGTTACCCTAAATTACCGGTTGGCTAGTTAGTTGGCCTAGCAGTCAAAAAAACAAACATTGCTTAAGTTATTCTACCATTTTGGGAGTGATTTTATTCCGCAAAATAGTGGAATAACAGGAGAGTTACCGAGATGACTAGTGGGACTCTTGATGGAATCAAAATTTGAGTAATGCATCTCTAGAGTGGAGATACGATGGGTTGGAGTGTGTCTGTGTAAAATATTGTTCTAAGATGATATTTTTGATAAAGTGAGTTTTATTGACTCAAATGTCTCATCAAGACAAACACAACACCAAAGAGTTCACATACAACATCTACATAACTAGATGCACATAGCCCTTACAAGAAAACAACATAGTCCTGAAGATAAAAATGGCATAGTTTGAAACAAAAAGAAAGACTGACTAATGGAGGACCGATCCAGAGACTACATCCACATTCATGCTGGGTAAACACCTCCTTGGCCGCCCCCCTCCACTTGGTACATGCTACCGTAAAAAACTATCTATGCTCCAGTCGTTGTAGTAAGGACCAACTAAGGAGCCAATGCATGAATTAGTAAATAACCTATGGTGGATACGAAACCAAGTTTTTTTTTGCTAAAACCACATAATTCTTTCAAAGCCATAACCCCAGCATAGGGCCGCCCCACCCACCAAGATGTTTGACCTGAGCTTTGTTTATATACCATGTAGCCAATTATCAAACATGTTTCACACACGACTTGAATGATACACCACGCAACGAAGCAAACTTTCATTGAAAAAAGATGTGCCTAATTCTTGTGTCGTGGTGAAAAAAAGCCAACATTATTTACTCCATGCCAATTGCGCTTCACAGGTTTGTCTTTCGTTAAGATCACCCATGAAGATCTTAACTTCTAGAGGGTCTTTTAACTTCTAAATTTTCTAATTATTGATTGGAGCATCACAACAAACATGTGCCAGGTACATTGAGTTGAATGGGAATTTCCCATTCTGGTGCAAATTCAAGCGGAACTTATTTGGCCGTTGCACTAAATGCATGGAAACCATTCACTCCACAAAACTTTTCCATGCTACTAACCGGGGCCATATTATATCCTTCGTGAAATTAACATTTGGCAGTGGGACCCCCAAGACTTTTGCAATTGTGACATGCTTATGACACACAATATGAAAAAGCTATGGGTACTACATTCGTAGTGGGGCATTTTCCAACCAAGTATCTTCCCAAAATCTTATTTGAGAACCGCGTTTGATAGTCAAGGTTCCGAAATGGAAGAAAATTTGATTCACCTTCATCATGACAACCCAGTAGTGTGAGTCCCCGGGTTTCCATTAAACCTGCAATAGAGTCTTCGTGCCCACGTACTTGTTATGCAACAGATCCTGCCACACCCTGTCCATAGTAAGAATTTAAACAACAATTTACTAGTAGTATGGTATTTTGGTACCATGACCATGAATTACTCAGCCTCCTTGATCTGTTAGGCGACATAATACACTCCATATAGCCAGACAATATTTCTTTTTTTCCTTGTCACTTTGCTACAAAAATCTAAATCGTGAGTAATCTAGCCTCTGCAACACCCCTTTTGGCACCTGGAAGAAAGACATCATGTACAATACCGTGTTGCTAATCCGAGAGGTAATCAGGATTGGCCGCCCACCAGAGGACACGTGCTTTCCTTTCTAGCTACTAAGCCGCTTTTCTATTCTTAGATCCACATGATTCCTATTTTTATTTCTAAGCTTCATATAATGGATTGGGATCCCCAGATCAAGAATCGGAAACTAACCTCTCTCGCAGCCGAAAATATCGATATACCGTGTTTCATCTTTTTTAGTCTCGCCAAACCAAAATAACTCACTTGTACAAAAAAAAATTTAGCCCAGCAAGTTACTCATGAGCGCATAGTGTCTATTTGAGCATTTTTTTTTTGCTTTTTCCCGATCATGGTTCATGAAGAGTGATATCATCAGCATATGGTTGAATGCACAAACTATCATCTACATGACAAGGCTGTTAGAATTAAGTTGCTGAGATTATGCAATGATTAATAGGATCTTTATCTAATTCACATGAACACGATTTGATCTAATGCGGAAATTAAGGGCAATAGAATTAACCTCTGTTTGGAGAGGCCATCAAGTCGATGTCGCCGATCAGTGGGCGTAGTAGTATAGTCGTTCAGGCCTCCGGCACCTCGCCGGATCGACGATTTGATCTTCACGACAATGGGCAGTGCCTCTGGATTGGATTTGGAGTAAATTTCAGGAGGCATGTGACTAATGCTATGGACTAATAGTGCGTGCTTGTCTGACCCCTTATATCTAATGCGCTGCCTTTGACCATGGGACCTAACCATATTAGCGTAATTTAGCCCCCCAATCACGTGCTGGATTGGTTAATTACCATTTAATTAGTAGTAATCCTGAAATTAATTAATGGGCCCACATTAACTTGTGGTAATTAACGTTTTGACCATTTGATCACCTAATATTTCTAACATTCTCCCACTTGATCGAATGGTTAACATCATTAGTCCATACCTTGACAAAAGCACCATGCCAAGGTAATGTATTCACTGGAACCCCATTATCTATAGCATAATACTCTGTCTTGACACGTATAATTATTCATGGTTGGGAGTTTGTATGTGCATGCAGCCATACTCCCTACTTATGGTCCTAGTAGTTTGTTTCTTTATTAATCATCATGTGCACTTATTGAGGGAAACAAACTTTCTTATTGTCCAGATCAAAGTTTGAGATCTCATTTATATAATTATCCCAACACTTAGAGGCCTTGAGTTATACTTATGCTAGCAAAATTAAAGGTAAGCCTTTAGTTAGGGGATCAGTTATCATGAACTTAGTACATATATGCTGAATTTAATATTTGGTCTTGGACATTATCTTTCACAACATGATGCTCACTTGATTGTTGTTACTCGTAAACTAATGTGCGGATTTTTTATCACACAAAAATGTTAGTTATGTAGTGTACCAGTCTAAGTCCGGGCAAAATTGTTCAGCCACAAGGCTTGCCTGGTTGTATTACAACATAGCTAAAATTCAAAATTGCATTGTTATCACCTTAGACAGTAGGCTTAGTAGTGGAAAACCAATTTTATATGTATCGTACTATAAAGTACAATCATGATATATTAGCTCCCACTCATCTTAACGTACATGTAATTGTCCTTCTTATTTCATGTATGAACCCATCAACTTTAGTTTTCCATTGCCCTTTTGTATATAGCTCCCACTGATGCAAACATTCTATAAATAATTAGAGTGTTTGACGGTGGTGAATATCGGGCAACAATAACAAAAACTTTGTTCTTCTAGAACTTGGGCTGATGTGAATAATTATCGATGAAGGTAATAAAAGAGTAATACACTTATAAGTACTAGGAAATGGATCACATTTTTTTTTTGCGTACTAATTCCATGTCCCGAGTACAATGAAAAAAACTCCTTTATTAGTTTTCTTTACTTATTTCCCTCAATATAACTAATAGTGTGGCCCTAAATATGATAAGCCAAGTAAATGAAATGAAGGTGTATATTACTTAATGAGAGTGTTCAATTCTCCCCTTCAAAATATGGCTTAAATGATAGTGCCATCATTTTGATGAGCTATATAACTCATAATACACATTCAAGGATTCACAAGAGACATCACAACCAGAACCATCATGACAACTCTTAATAACACAATATTTGTTCGCAAAATAACAAATAAATCCATCATCTAATAGAGAAACAAAATAAGGTCCCTCTTTATGCTATGAATATAAAAATATTATTAAGTAGGATGAACAAATCTTCAACGCTTAAGGATAAATTTTGATCCATCCTTTGGAGTGTCCTCACGGAATGTAATCCCTGAAATGAGTTCGAAATGTGCAAGTGGCACCTGAGTTAACTCACCATTATTTAGGGGAAAATAAGTAAACTAATGATTCATAAATTTAAGAAATTATGTCATTACCCTTATTAGCAAGCCTCTGAGCCATTGCAATTCTTTCATATCATGCCCATGAGATGTTCTTCTTCTTGAACACACATATCTATGAGCTCACTCATGGTCCACTTCTCCTTCCGAGTGTTATAATTGATCCTAAATGGACCATACTCCACAGGAAGGGAATTCATAATGAAGTCTACCAAACTTCCCTCAAAAATCTCAATGCCTATGCCCTCTAATTTCACGGCAATATCGTTCATAGTTATGATATGTTTTTTAATGCCGCTTACACCGTCATACTTAGTGGTGAGTATTTTCCTGATCAACGTGCTGGCATAAACTTTTAAGGAGCCTTTGAGTTGCTCCTCCACTAATGCCAAGTAAGTTTTAGCACACTCGGAGTCGGGAATTGCTCCCCTGATACCATGAGTTATTCTGCTTTTCATGAGCTTGATAGACATGCAGTTGGAGCGCTCCCATTTCTCCTTATTAGCCTCGTAAACCTTAGTTTTCTCAAGAAGGTTTTCATCATCAGAGGGCGGAGGAATAGGAGCTTTTTCTCTCAGTGCGCAGTCAAGGTCCATGATCACAAGGGCATTCAAAATCTGATTCTTCCAAGAAGGAAAATTGGTTTCATTGAGATGTTGAATTTCGCTGATGTGCCCAAAAATGGCTAATGGGTTGAAGGCTGAATTAACAGACAAATAACATGGATATTAATAATCATGAATTGAAAATATCCATATCAAACAGTAACTTATTGCATGTTATTATTCCTACATTGGTCTGATCAATAACATGCCCAAAAATAAAATCCTAATTCGCAACACCGTTGGGCAGTAACGAAAAAAGGGAACAAAAATGAAATATCTTTTATTGGGAAATTAATTCTAGTAATCATGATCATAATCAACTTTGGTCAGAATATAATCATGCATCATGAAAATTAATTATTGCAATTATCCCAAGATATATAGTAGCCTTAGATAAAAGGTCGGAAAATAATCATAATAATCATGATCACATACAACGTTGGTCAGTATGTAACCATGCAGTACTAAAATTAATCATCACAATTATCGTGAGAATATATAGCAGTGTTAAACCAAAATTTCTCGTTGGTTCCATTCTAATTTAACACTTAATGCTCGTGAATAATAACTGAAATGCACGTAATAAAATAATAATCAAGCGTGCAATTTAATGAGAAGAGTTAAATAATAATGTACATCGCGCGCTTAACTTATGCATCCCAGGAGAAAATAGAAGTGCAGCCCAAAAGTCTCATGCACTGCTGCTTAACTAAGCACGAGCAGCTAACTAATGACCGGCAGAAAACATAACTAATGCAGCGAGCAACCATCAAAACTACAGCAGTGCACAGGCTATGACCGAACAAACTGCATGACTTAGCGCCTAGGAGGCGAGAAAAAAATCCACTGAGTGATGCAAATAATTTAAACAGCCATCAACTGCATTAAGATTAATCAGCAGAATTTCATGTGTAAGAACGTATAGAACAATTAACAACAAATCTGCACGTACTAGTATTGGATAAAATTCTGCTATTTGCTGCTTAGTCCTCCATCACGTCATTAGGCAAAAACTGCCGTGTACAGCCCAGTCACGTCTGATCTAATTAGTGGCAGTTACAGAAGGTGCAGCCGAATCCCTAACGAGCTAGCTAGCTTCATATGCCGCCGCCCGTACTCGCGGAAAAAATGGATCGAGCATGGCGGCAGTTACGGGAGTGAGCCGGAGGTGCAGGAAAGGGGCTGATGCACGCGATCTGCGCTACTGGGTCCCCATTACGCGCGCGGTAGCGGGAGCTCCGCCGGAATGCGCGCGGCGGCGGAGCGCGACATGATGCGCATGGCGATTGAGGCGCGTGGCGGCGCACCACATGATGCGCTCCCTCGTGGCTTATGATGTGAATCGCGTCCATGGGCAATCGAAGATGGCGACGCTCGAACTAAGGAGCGGGATGCCGACGATCCATGAGCGACCCCTGAAGCACGTGCGACGCCTAATGTGATTTTGCAGGCAAGTTCTACCAGACGGATTAATCTACTGCTAATTACTCAAATGGATTCATGTGATTAGATCCAACCTTGCTACTGATACCAAATGTTAGAATTAAGTTGCTGAGATTATGCAACGATTAATAGGATCTTTATCTAATTCACATGAACACGATTTGATCTAATGCGGAAATTAAGGGCAATAGAATTAATCTCCGTTTGGAGAGGCCATCAAGTCGATGTCGTCGATCAGTGGGCGTAGCAGCGTAGTCGTTCAGGCCTCCGGCACCTCGCCGGATCGATGATTTGATCTTCACGTCAATGGGCAGTGCCTCCAGATTGGATTTGGAGTAAGTTTCGGGACTTCGGGAGGCAGGTGACTAATGCTATGGACTAATTGTACGTGCTAGTCTGCCCCCTTATATATAATGCGCTGCCTTTGACCATGGGACCTAACCATATTAGCGTAATTCAGCCCCCCAATCACGGGCTGGATTGGTTAATTACCATTTAATTAGTAGTAATCCCGAAATTAATTAATGGGCCCACATTAATTTATGGTAATTAACGTTTTGACCATTTGATCACCTAGTATTTCTAACAAAGGCACCACCATACTGATTTGACCATCTACCTTAGTGTGCACGGCCCCTCATCAGCATATTGTTGAATGGACAAACTATCATCTACAAGATGGGTCACCCTTAATAACCTCCCAGATGTTGATAGAACACTGCCGGAAAAACCATCTGTTGCAGGAGATTTGTTGTGTTCCATTTGAAACGTTTCATGTTTGACTTCTTACTCGGTGAAAGGAGCAGTAAGGTGGTCATTCAGCTACCAATGCCTAAGCAATATCATCTCTTCTAGATTTATCCAAGGAGAAATTACTCGTCTGGTGATCT
The DNA here is from genome assembly GCA_039707655.1 of Elymus sibiricus. NCBI lineage: Eukaryota > Viridiplantae > Streptophyta > Magnoliopsida > Poales > Poaceae > Elymus > Elymus sibiricus. Next base: position 371,920,644 of record CM077664.1, on the reverse strand, counting down.
AAAAAGACCTTTATAATATTATTGTGTTATACATTTTTAGAGGGGCAGCCCCCTCAATGCGGTCCTCGTCCTGGCTAAGACCAAATATTCATTTTTCTATGTCAACCATTTGCTACCATGTGAAAATAACTTGCATTGTTGTTTCTCTCAAAGATATGTTGGACCTTTGATCTTTGCTACCTCTTTAACTCTTTATCAGGCAATAGTCTGGTATTTGTTCATTCGACTGATTTTAAGCTCAATCTCCTGATCTCATTGGATTGTACGTGACTTTCTATGATTTTATCGAGTTAATTGATTAGTTAGGATATGTGGGGTTTTTCTCCTTTCTGTAAATTCCACTGGTGTGTGCATCCCATCCATGAAAAAATGGTCGTGTCGCGCGAACTCTAGGATTGGATAGAGCAATAGGTAAAATATGTTGGATATACATTATAAGGACATAGACAAACTTATCATACATTAAAAGGTATTCATTTTGCACACTCCGTCTTATTCAAAATGTTCATCAACCCACCATTTCCCTCCAAGCATTTTTGTAGTCGATAATTTTTACCACGACATACGTAAGTTTTTCTTTAAAACTGGTGACATCAACTATCAAAGTGGTGTCATACAGAACAGGTTTCCTTGTCCTCCTCATTAGTTGTACTCATCTTTGCGGCTACAAACACATTGTACTCTTGGTTCTCTTGATTTTGCAAGAGTAGGAACAACATGTGATCGATCGTTGATGGGGTTGCATCTGTAATCTTGTTTCCATGTGACCTAAAAATTTAAGCATCACAAACGTATGCATGCTACCATATATTGTCCTAACATAACACTTCTTTGACAGGAATTGCATTAATCATCTTTTGCTTCCATAAACATAGAAGTTTTCAATTGAATGGTGTATCGTAGAAATTTTGTTTAAATGCATTTATAACTTTTTTCCTTTGTACAAATGCAACTTATAAAATGGATGGAGTATACATCATCACTCTAAACACATATAGCTCTTTGCTTGTAGATAAGCCCTGATTTCAATGAAGATGACATGCTTGGGATTAAGCCGCTCAAGCTACGGCTTCCTTCTGAGCTTAAGAAGGAGATATCATGCTCAATTGAGCTAACCAACGATACATGTCATTGCATTACCTTCAACATTCAAGTGCCAAGCATAAAGTACTGCGCACAACCAGACAAAGGTGTTGTGCAACCAAAATCTAAGTATGGTGTGAATATCATAGTGCAACCACGAGATAGAGACCATGACGACATGTTCATCGTGCAGAGCATGAAAGTGAGTGAGGGTCATAGAGATAAGGTTATCGCAGAACGCAAGTTCCATGAAGAGGACGACGAAGTTATTGATGAGGTCAATTTAATGGTTGTATATGAGCCTGCTTTCGGAAAGAGCAAACTGGGCAGCCTGCTACCAGAAAGAACAAGCTTTTCACGCCACTATCCAACCAACATGAAATACCTAGGGAAAGAGAGTGACCAGGCCGTGGATGTTGCAAGGGGAGCATTGGGCAGCCTACTTGACAAGCTGGGAAAGCTCCTCATAGAGGACTACAATCTGGAGGAGAGCATTAAGAGAGATATCGAGTCTTTCTCGCAGGAGCTGATGAAGATTCACCTAGACCTCCCCAGGCTGGAAAAGCTTGATGGGGTCAAAGTTTGGGTTAACGAAGTGAGGGCGCTATCATATAACATTGAGGATATGATCGATGGCTTCATGGTGCATGTCGAGACTGAATACAATAGGAGTGTCTCCGGGGAGCTCCAGCAGGAGGGTCTAAAGCTCTTGGAGAAAGGTAACAATCATATTGGTGATGTGATCAGAGACATCGAGAACAAAGTTCAGGCTGTGGCTGACAGGGGAAAGAAGTATAACTTTGACTTCAAGAATGGTGTAGCTAATGCAACTACCAAAGCTACCATTGACCTTCAGATTTCGGCTATAGATGAAGATAAAGAACAACTCATTGGCATCAAAGCGCCAAGAGATGAGCTAATAAGGCTATTGGAAGAGGATGGCGATATATCAAAGCAATGGATCAAGATATTCTCTATAGTCGGGATGGGAGGATTGGGCAAGACTGCACTAGCCAAGGCAGTGTATGACAAGGTGCAAGCACAATACCACCCTAGAGCTTTTGTTACAGCGGGTCAGGATGCTGATGTGAAGATAGTTTTGAAGAACATTCTCCTTGAATGTGGAAAGGATGTAGCAAACTTGGAACACTTGGATGCGATCATCGGTCATCTCCGGGAATTGCTCAAGTATGAGAGGTACACATCACCCCCCCCCCCCCCCCAATCAGCCCATTTTGATGAGAGTACATAAGCAAATTTCATTAAATTAAATATTTTCTTAATTACCTGACATGCCCATTTACTTTGTCCTCATTTGCATGCATATATGGTTGTGGCATCTACTAATCCACAACCCGTTAAAGTAGCAAACACAATCCTTACAACTTAACTTATTTTTCAGCTTGATGTCCATAGAATCAAATGAATAAACTGCAAGTGTTGATTCCATAGTGATAGTCCTTTCGTGGTCTGGGCTACACTATTTTGCACCTGGGGACAAAAACAAGTTATTACAAAAAAAACATTTTCACGATTTATGGACTAGATTTATATGATATGAATATTGGACCGTATCATATATGTCAAAAATATCATAGAGATCAACATATTAGTCATGAATTGCTAGCCATATCTTTCGAAAATTGCAAAAAGAATGTCATAAAAGTTTATGTAACAATGCTAAATTTCGAATTGCCTTTTGGTTCCCGGGTTCCAGTGAGCCTTGATTTTGAAATTTTCAATAAAATGAAATTGAGGTGTCGAGTCCATAAATCGTTGTGCACATGGTTGCGACCTATGTACCCATAGATGTTTATGTAATATATGTTTTTATATATGGGTATACCAAAAATACATACAAAAAGGACAAATATGTGGATCTGAAAATAGTATTGTTTGCTATTACAAATACATAATTATGTCATATTAATGTAACTCACATGCTAAATATCCCTAAAATTTAACAAGTATTTAGAACACATCTATGTATACCTGTGGAATTATTTTAAATTGATTTTGAAACACTTAAATGTGACTGTCAAATTTTATAAAATTCAGGCTGACTAGAGCCTGAGCTCCAAATCACCTCACTCTATTAAAATTTATATTCTTAGTTAAATTATACAATTCTATTGTCGTATTTTACAGTGTGAGTCAATAATATAACTAGAATTCTAATAACACCATAAATTCGAAATCAGATTCTTAAAAATACCCAATGTACAAAACAAACTAGTATGGACCTAGGGTGGCAAATAGCAGTTCTCTCTGCTAGTGTGTGCGCAGGCGTGCGGTTTTACAATTCTATAATTTTCATTAGAGCATCATAATTTTATAAGGTTTAGAGTAATTTATTTAAATCTTTTGTGTGGAATAACATAATCTAATTTTAACAAGAAAATTACAATTTTGAATCTTGTGTTATGATGCACGTAAAAAATACATACAATTTAGAATAGAAAATTTGAATTTCAGGTAGAAATCATTAATTTATGTCATTTAGGTCATTTTTAGATTGTCGAATTAATTTTAAAAAATTTATGATTTTAAGTCAATCTTACAACCCACGTCAAAAGAATCTCAAAAAAACAAAATAAAGTCATACATTTACAGTTAAAACCGCATAATAGTATACATATGGAGAATAACTTATTCTACCATTGTGTATAATATATAGGAGTTAAAAAGTCCTAATATTGTACACATGCTGAATAACTTATTCTACGATTGTGTGTAGAATATATAAGATTATCATGGTTGCACAATAGTTTATACTACCTCGACCCTATTTTACACTTATAGAGTAAATTTAAGATCAAATAATTTGACTTTGTGACTTAAGTCGTGGATATCGTAGATATATCTGTACCAAATGTAAATTTGTTGTCACCGCAATGTAAAATTGTGTAAGTGAAAAATATAGTTAGAAAGAAAATATCAATGGCAATTTTCTTTGTGATATTCTTACCCATATTTTTGAGCCCTTATTTTATTTTTATATTGCAAGTCAATAAGATCTTATATATGTTTGTACACTGATCGTAAAGTCCAATTTAAATAATTATCAGAGCACCAAGGTGTACAGTAACGTATTTTGCACCCACGGTGTATAACAACATAGAAAGAACAAGACAGTGTAGGAGCCCTCCCCACAAATTAGATTGTCTTCTTTACCTTAGAACTGATTATATAATCATGCAAAAGCTAGATTTCTTTTTTATGACCGGAAAAAGATCTAATGTCCACACTTCAAACAAGCTGTAGAAAGAAAATACCTCAAGAAGGCGCCATGTTGCCATCCATGGTTGCAAGCTGTCGCAAACGTGTCATCGTAATTGATGCCTGGTTTCTATTGTCGGGGATCCGTTGCTTCAGGATGCCCGCATACACAGCAGATCCCGTATGGTGGACATTTCCTGATTATGTCCTCCTCTTCAAATACAACAAATACAAACAAAATAAAACATTAGGCATATAAACAAAAAAAGTATAAGCGAAATACAAAAAGAATATAAAAAATACCCGAAAAATACTTCTTTGTCAGAGGAGCGGAATAGAGGTGCGGCAGCAATGACATCGTTGCTGCCATTCTTGTTCTTGTGCGTGGCGATCATATGATACCCTTCTCCTACTCATGCGCCGCGACGACGGGTGACGCCACCACACTTCCCGATCTCGTGTGTATCTTCCACGTGGGGGCCTTCTTATCCTCGTACAGTGTGGCGACGGACGGCGCCTCCTCGGGGTGGGGGCGGCAGTGTCGGTTGGCCGCCGTCAGGTCCTCACCGTGCAGTGCCGCCTCGACCTCCTCGATCTGCCAAACCACTGACTGCATGTGAACGCCAATGGTCAGTGGCCTGGCGCCTTCGGCATCATCTCCGCAGTGGCGGTGCCAGTGGTCTCCATGGTGGTGGTGGGCGGTGCCGGCCGCCATATCGGAGGAAGAGGGAGAGGGGAGAGTTGAGGCTTAGGTTAATGTTGCGATAGAGGAGGGTTATATAGCATTAGTTAATTGATCTTTTGGGCCTGCTTTCTTTCAATTGGTTAGTTCGGGGCGGGGGGGATTAGGACAAGTTATAGTCGGTTTAAGCAAAGAAACCCGCTACAATTATCCCAATCGGTTTGGGAGAATTATTTGTGAACCGACTGAGAGAATTATTTTAGGCGGTTTCTCCTTTTGAGATGCCACGAACCAACTTGAAAACTAGGATTTCTACAAGTGGGATGACTTAGGGGAATGGCTTAAGTTGGAGTTAAAAACATAATTTCCCGGGATATTTTTTTGTATTGCTATTCATAAGTCTCTGTTAGTATGACGGCTGTTAAGACAAGTCTACACGTTATGTTTACATAGATATATAAAATTATAAACGGCCCTCTGCTAACTGTACTAAGATTCACTACTGCTTTGTTTCTTATCTGTGTGACGTCTTTTGCAGATATTTCATAGTAATTGATGATATATGGGATTCTGGAGCATGGAAAACTATTAGTTCTGCTTTTCCAAAAAACACCCGTGGCAGTAGAGTGATAACAACAACAAGGATTATTGATGTCGGTCTTGCCTGTTGCTATAATAGAAAATATGTTCATATGATCGAACCACTCAGTGAGGAAAACTCAAGAAGACTTTTCTTTAGCAGAATATTTGGTCCCAAAGAAAATTGCCCAGATGCACTAAAAGAGATTTCAACAAATATTCTGAAAAGATGTCATGGTATGCCACTAGCTATAAATAGTATAGCAAGCCTTCTAGCTGGTGAGCAAGAGTCAACCTGGGATTTTGTAAGGAAAAATTGGAGTGCTGTGATTGAAGGAAATGATCTTGAAAAGATGAAGCAAATATTGGATCTTAGCTACATACATCTCCCTGATCATCTTAAGACATGTCTGCTTTATGTTTGTATGTATCCAGCGGATCGCGGGATAGATAAAAATGATTTGTTGAGCAAATGGGTAGCAGAAGGTTTCGTGCACGTGAGTAGAAACGGCCGGGTGGATGCCGAGGATGTTGCAGAACAGTACTTCAGAGAGCTCCTCAACGTGTGTATGATCCACCCTGTGAAGAAACATCACTATAACAATGAAGTGTTGTCTTGCAGAGTACATCCTATAACTCTTGATCTTATGAGATCCAAGTCAACGAAAAAGAATTTTATTCATGTAATTGATGGTTCGAAAGATGAGAGAGGGGAGATGCATCGAGTCTCAGTCCACTACAATGAGAAAGAGGATCTAAGAATTTGCGAAACAATGAACAAAGGGTCACTATCACATGTTCGGTCAGTCTTACTTTACCGAACCTCACTTGTGCCTTATTTTCTGGAGTTCAAGTATGTCCGAGTGCTACATGTTGAACATAAGGTACCTTCCATGGACCTAGACCTTACCGGTATTAGTAGGTTGTTTCTCCTAAGATATTTAAAGGTCACATCTGTTCATGAATCTGGATATGAGTTGAAGCTACCTAATCAAATTGGGGCGCTGCAGCAATTGGAGACAATATGTCTAGATGGAGCTTCCCTGAGAAACTATCCTTCAGATATTGTTAGTTTGCCCTGGTTATCGCATCTCATCTCGACAGGAAATGAAGCTGGTGTTGTGTTGCCTGACGGGATCGAGAGGTTGAAATGTCTGCGCACCTTAGTAGGTGTAGATGGGCTTGAAAGCTCGGTAAAGAGTATCAAGGGCATCGGCAAGCTGACTAACTTGAGAGAGCTCCAGTTCTGTTGGCAGAGCATTGTTGAACCAACCACCTTGTTCAGTAAACTTAAGATCGGTTCGTGGGGGTTTAATGAAAGGCGTAAGAATGCCTTGCACTCTTCCATATCCATGCTTTCATCCAGCCTAAGGAGCCTTTCTTTCGGAGGTCGTTTTCACACGTTTGTTACCACACCATATTTTGGAGACAGGATCTGGACACCATTATTCCCTGGAGGTTCTCATATTGTGGAGCTTGATCTGAGGGGATGCGAGTTTGAAAGGTGCCCCGATTGGATGGGTCAGCTCGACCATCTCTACAAGCTTACAATCAGGGTGAAGGAGGTGGCTGATGGTGTCAGTATTGTTGCAGGGCTGCCTTCACTTGCCTACTTCCATTTGGCTATTACTAATGATTATGAAGAAAACGAAGAACGTGTGGTCATCCCTGGCGTCGGGGCATTCAAAGCACTCAAGTATCTATTTTTCAGCTGTCAAAAGGCATCACTGACCTTTGAAGCGGGGGCTATGCCACAGCTAGAGAGGCTTGACATAATGTTTCGTTACCACATGAGTCGCCAATTCCTACCGGTTGGGATCGAGCACTTGCCAGTTGGCACCCTTAAAGAAATTGTCTGTTGTGTGGCCCCGACTACCGCCTTGTGGCAGGTGGGAGCATTAGACATGGACCAATCCCTGGTCATGGGACAACACAGGACATCTGTGAGGCACCTGTTGAAGGGAGCATTTAAGCCACATCATCCTGGCGCCATGATCGTCTTTAACTACCCCGGTTCCTACCCTATCCTTATAGACCAAGAAGATGGTGGTAATGGAGCGACATCACGCTGTTGTATTCTATAACTTGTTCATGCAGGCTACAAAAAGTTTCCTATGGTTGTGAGTATATTCCGGTATGTAAAAGTAATCAAGGCCTCACATATGTATTGTATTGTAGATGCATGTAGTGTACATTTTGGGGTTTCCGAGTTTGTGTTGGGTAGTTATTGTATACACATATGCCGATGATGAGCAGCATAACATTGAATTAAGTGAGGTGATCAATCCTTATTAGCTTTGAAGGAACAATTGCGTTCAATCACAGTATTATAACTGTTAGATCCAATCTTTGCATATTTTTTACTTTCCTAGCTTGTGGAAGCACAAAACCGAGCCCCTGGTGAACTATCCTGTTGTGGGGTTTCTGAGGTTTGTGGTGGTTATTCTTTACACCAGTGCTGATGATTAGCAGCAAAATGTGGGTGGAGGCCATGAGATGAGCAACGCCCTCCTGGAGTTGCTCCTCACCTTCTCTCATATGAATCGCTAACTTTCTATGGATCTGAAGAAAGCAATTTAATATGTTTGAGATCTTCTTTCGGTTCATGCCAAATCGATGTCAATATTCACTCTCGTCTCATATCGTTTGTGCCAAATCTTACATGTTGTGTATGTTGGCGTAGGTCCCAACTGGTCACATACTTTCCGATGAGGTCGACCTTGCGCTCGTGCGACGCTCCGATTACTTTCCGAAGGAACGCGCGCAAGTGCACATACGAAGGCGGGGACGCGCACGTAGCAACCTAGCTGATACCACCGAGTAGAGGCGCACCACTACTGGAATCCAGTTGTTTGCCTAGTGCTAGGTACACTCGGTGAAGGCTGAAAAACACTCGGCAAAGCGCACTCGCCAGACACCCTTCCAGCAAAGGGCTCTTTGCCAAGTTCTTTTTGTCACGCACTCGGCAAACCCTTTGCCGAGTGTTTGAAAACCGACACTCGGTGAAGGCTGAAAAACACTCGGCAAAGCGCACTCGCCAACACCCTTCCAGCAAAGGGCTCTTTGCCAAGTTCTTTTTGTCACGCACTCGGCAAACCCTTTGCCGAGTGTTTGAAAACCGACACTCGGCAAACAAAAGGGGTAGATGGAATGGGGTGAACGGTGCAGGTGGCACGTGTCGCAGGTGTTTTGCCGAATGCCTGTGCTTTGACAATCGGCAAACTCTTGGAATAGTAACCCAGAAAAAAAGCCGGCGGCTCGCCGGCCGTGTGGAGGCGAAGCCTCCCGGAGTAGCAGGAGCCCGGCCTAGTGACCTGAGTGGCGTTGACGAGCTGCGGCCGAGGGACGGCAACGTGGCGGCCTCGCCGTCGGTCGCCGCCGCCGGTGGCACCGCCCTTGCCAAATCGAAGGCGAAGGAGCGGGCGGCGGCACGGCTGGGCCGTCACTAGTGGAGAAACGGGCGTTAGTCCCGGTTGGGAAGGGCCTTTAGTCCCGGTTCACCAACCGGGATTAATAAATCGGGACTAAAGGCCCCCACCCTTTAGTCCCGGTTGGCCACGACCCGGAACTAAATCCCTGCCACGTGGCCGACAGCGCGCGCCGGGGGCTGGGGACCTTTAGTCCCGGTTGGTGAAACCAACCGGGACTAAATCCCTGCCACATGGCCGGCAGCGCGCGCCGGGGGGGGGGGGGGGGGGGGTTGACCTTTAGTTCTAGTTGGTGACACCAACCGGGACTAAAGGTTTAAGGGTTTAGGGTTTATTGTTTATTTTTCCTTTTCATTTTGTGTTTTCCATTTAATTCTTTTTCATTTCAAACATATTTTACGCTACTACATACTGTACACGTTATGCATATATAATAGAATTTCTCGTAGAACCAATCATATATCATAGAATTTCTCGTACGACCATGCATACACATACACTTTACGTAGCTAGTACAATTTGGTATATACAATTTCTCCTACAATTTGGTATATACAATTTCTCTACAATTTGGTATACACAATTTCTCTACAATTTGGTATATACAATTTCTCCTACAATTTGCAGATCATTACATGCAGGCATTAGGTGAAATGATATTCTCCGTCGGGAGATATGACCTGCTCAAGCAAAAATCCCGCCATTTCCTCTTGAAGTGCTCGTATGCGGTCCTTTGGTAGGAGCCTATCCCGCATCTCCACCATCTTTAAAGAAGGAGATCAATATGAATATATTAGTTGTGTGTATATATATTAGATCAAGATAAAAAAAATGTGAATAGTATTTACGTACCCAAAGATGTCTTGCATCTCTGCTCCTTTCGGTCATAAAGCGAATGTTCTCGCAAACGTAGTATGCACATAAATTAGTCCCCTTTTCCTGCCTCATACACTTTACGAGAATAGAATTCAATCAGATAATAATCAAGCATGATAATGGTATTGAAACTAGAATTAAAGAGATGCGCAGACGTAGTTAGTACTACTTAATTACCTTGGACCGTCGCCATTTCAGCTGTGGTTTCCATTCACGGACAACCTCTTTGATGAACTTTTTCCAAACCCTGCCCGGCAAAGAAAATGAATAAATGAGTTATTAATTACTTGATATCAGGAAATGAACTAAAGAGGCCGACATAGTGCGATAATGATTAAAATTACCTGTCGAGCATCCTAAACAGGCTGATGTATTCTTGAAGGTCTTTACCTAGTGAGTCCAGTACTTCAATAGTTCCCTCGTCAACTCTAATGATTAGCAGGATCCAGTGGAATCTGCGCACACGTTTGTATATCCGGGCATGCATAACTCATCAACTACACTTAACATCGAAGTTAAACCATTAACAGCATATGCCGGAGCCGATCTCTTTATTGTGGCTAACCAGGCCACGCAAGTTTATTATCTGGCCTATCCATGCCAGAAAGAATACCTAATGGGCTGGGAAGTTGTGTTCAAAGTATCGCCATATTGTAAGCTACCCGACCCAAACGATGACGACTACGACAACATAAACCCTATGACATACGAGGGAGTGTTCTATCAAGAGCAACATGATGATGTAGACCCAAATGATGACGAGAACATACGTTTGGGTGATGTTGATGTGGACCCAGATGATGACGATGCACGGTGTGATGGTGAGGTAGTTGTCAATATAAAGGACAAAGATATGCTTGAGAACTTACATGACGACGATGACGACATAGATGAACCTCCACCCCCCCTCAGACAATGACGATGAGATGCGTGATAGTGTGATGAGACCGGTCGAGGAATGGATTACAACAGTGATGATTCGTATGGGTTCTAGCGGATGTCCGTTTTATGTATTTTTTTTATGATTTATTAATATGCTTTTTTCCCTTCCTTTGCATAAAGAATTATTAATATGCTTCCTTCCTTTGCATAAAGAATTATTAATATGCTTCCTTCCTTTGCATAAAGTTTTTATTATCCTTACTAATTGTTTATTCTTTCTCAATGGAAGTGATTGAACCATGGGCAAGGCTAATCCCAGCAGTTTGTTTGACACACTTCGCGATAAGATGAGTCGAAGTGGAAGAGCCAGCACCGTTCCCTCTCGACTACGTGAGTCTGACGGGGGAAGACCCCCTAGAGGAGCAGGGGCGGGCGACGAGGGAGAGGCTCCTCTACAGACGGTACGCGTGTCCAGAAACTGCACTCCGTCTCCGACATAGGGGGCCGTCCTCCTCTAGTGAGGTGCCCTCTGCCAGTGCCACCGCGGGCGAGGACGATGAGGACGAGGAGGAGTTTGAGGACGAGGAGGGGCCGACCGAGGAGAGGGAGGAGGTTGAGGGTGAGGAGAGGGCGGAGGAGGACGAGGAGGGTACGGGCTCGGAGGGGTGGCTGCGTGGAGTGGCAATCCTCCCTCGCCGTCCTGCTACCGAGGAAGAAAAGACCCTCATTAGGCCCAAGGCGGCAGAGTAAGTGTTATTTTTTTTAAATCATTTTCTGTTTTTTGATTCTAATAAATCAGCACATACTAATATTTTGATTCTTCTGCAGCTATTTGGGAGATTGTCGGGTAGGGCCGGATTCCAAAAGGCGTGATTACTATTCTCCTGAGGGAGTTTTGGCCGGACCTGTTCAACCCGCACCCTGACGCGAACCCGCCGTGCGAGGAGCGGGTGTTAGTAACACGCTGGCATCACTACGAAGCTGCCAGGCTGGTGGACTACGGGACTCACGCTAAGGCCGTGACCGATCGTTTTTTGGGTAAATTTTCTTCAGAAGTACTAAAGTTAAATATTGTGTCCATTTCGTTCATAGTTCATCACATAACTCATGACTTGTTCCATTCTGGTTATATGCATGACTGTAGGAATTCTATAGAGTAGACCCGGAGGACAAGGCGAGAGCCGACCAGGTCTTCCTGGCGGCTGCGGCTAAGCAGCTCCGTCAGATGTCGTACGAGGCACGCTGGGTGGCCATCACGCAGTACTACCACACTGTTCTGCACCAGAAGATGACCAAGAGGCAAGTGAGGGCGGAGTGCCCCACTATGACCAAGGAGCAGTACATGGACGTAAGTAGCACATCCTTTTTATTGTCACGTTTGTGCTAAATTTCATTGTTTGATCTTGAAATGCCATGATTTCATTATTTAGGTGATTCTGGGTTGGTGCTCTGGAAAGGATGATGGATGGGCGGTGTTGGTGGATAGGTGGCTCGGGGAAGATGCAGGGTTTGCGGCCACGAGCAGCATCAACAAGAGAAACCGGGGATCTGACGGAACACACATTAAAGGAAACCGGAGCCACCATCGCCACAAGAACATGGTATATATATGAAACATCCTTTCTTTCATTTCCCGTTATGTTCGTATGTATATATGTGTAACATCTGTTTGGCGTTGCAGGAGGCCGTGTTGAAGAAGCCCGTCTCAGATATGGAGGCGTGGACGCTTGGCCGTGTGCGGAAGGCGCCCAAGAAGGGGGAGAGCGCTTACTACGGCAGGTCCGAGGAACATCTGACAGCCTATAAGACTGCGTTTAGTGAGAGGAATCCGGATGGAGCTGATCCCATACTGTCGGAGACCGACAAGACGGCGGTGGTTATGTCTGGACCCAGCAGACCACGTGGCCGCTCGGGGGTTCTTCAGGGCGTGATCCTGCCCACCATCAGTTACGTACAGCTCCGGACTTCCTCCACTGGCGCGAGTGCGGCTAACCCATCCCGGGCACAGCCTAGCCGATCCATAGAGGAAGAAGTAAGCATCTCTCCTTTTCATCCTCTTTCACACTTTTCTTTCCTGCATGGTTATGCTGATTAGATCCATTGTGTCAAATTGTAGGCCTACTTCAGGTATCTCAACACTTATCGTCAAGAGTGCGTTGAACACGATGCCAAACGGACTTTGCTCGATGACTACCGCGCCCAACAGATGCAGGTTAGTTAGTTTTCACCACTTAGAGCCAAGCTAGCTAAATTTTGTGCTTTCACTATTTTTGACCTCCGTCTTCGCTTTGTTAACTAACGTGCAGAATATGTACATTGCGACGGAAAATGGCACTCGGGCTCCACCAATGGGACCACCACCACCCAATCCTGGACCGGCCCAAGTAATGCTAATGATCGAAGAATTCGTGGCACGTGGTGGCGACGGGACTCCGGTTAGTACATTGTCAAACCCGTCAAGCATTACATATCATTTTTTTCAACAAATAGCTTGAGATCTCTTCTTAATGTCTCTTTCAAACACAATGTAGAGGTCATACGGATCAAACGTAGGTGGTAGTTCTTCTGCTGCTCCTGGTGATGGTACTCCTGCTTCACGGAGCCCAGTCACCCCAGTTCATAACCCAGGTGGTAATGCTGGTGGTGGTTCCTCCTCGACCCGTGGCTCACCTCTTTTTGTAAGTCCCCTACTCACTCTCAAGATGCAATTTTTCATAGTTAAAACATTTTTTAAGCCGCAAACTTAGAACTAGACAAAATGCCATGCTAAATGTCATCCTAAGCGGTTGTTCTTCTTCATTTTGTAGTGAGCATCCCTATTTGGAGGTGGACTTCAGGTTTTGGCGGTGGGCGGTGCTCTACGGCCGACGGTCTTCTTGCTATATAGTTGGTTTCATGCTATGTAGTTGCTTTAGTTGGTACTTTGTGTGAGATGCGGATGATGCTATGTGGATGACTTCGTGCTATGTGGATGATGTTATATATTTGATTTTCATGATGTTATACATGTGGATGATGCTATGTTGGTTTGGATGATGCATGATGATGCAATGTGCGATGGTGATGCTGTTACATTTATATTGGTTTTGGTGCTGTAGCTATTTTACTTGCAGGGCAGAAGCAAAATCAACAAAAAAAAAATTGACTAAAGATATGCCGACGGTTAAACCGTCGGCATAGACATGGCCTGAGCTACCAGCGACTGACACGTGGCGTATGCCGTCGGCATATATGCACGCCATGAGACACCAGGTGCTGCCCCGTGGCCATCTATGCCGACGGCTATAGCTGTCGGCATATATACTATCTATGCCGACGGCTATACCGTCGGCATAATCAAGCCACAAGAGCCACCACCTGCTGCCACGTGGCAGTCTATGCCGACGGTATAGCCGTCGGCATAGATTCTATATATGCTGACGACTATACCGTCGGCATAGACTACTACGTGGCAGCAGCTGCAGCATGCACGTGGCCGTACAACACTTGACGGCCACAGTTAAGCCGTCGGCATAGGTCATATATGCCGACGGCTTTTCTATGCCGACGGGCGAGCGTGGTTTGCCAAGGCCATTTATGCCGACGGGTCTATGCCGATGGCCACCGTCGGCAAAGTCTATGCCGACGGTTTACGGGCCTTTGCCGACGGCTAAAGCCGTCGGCATAGTACGTGAATCCTGTAGTGAATTCTCCAAATCAGTTATGTAAGAATTGTGTACTCTGTAGGCTTCTTCCCCCCTGAAAACTCTGACTAATACCCACACGTACAGGCTTGTTTCTTCTATGAAAATCTGAAAACATACACACGTATGCTTCTAGAATAAGAATTTAAGATCCTTTAAATAAGAAATTCGAATTTAGTCATACGAATTTACATGAGAAAGATTGAAATATCCACTGTCTGATTGCTAACAACACAAAAATTGCAGTACGAAATTACATGGGAAAGATTGGAATATCCATTGCCGATTGCTAACAACACAAAAATTACAGTCACACCTCAAATCTCGAGGCATACGTGGTGTGTTGCATGGTCAAAAGAAATTAGCTACGTAGAACCTGTCATGCGAACGAACAGAAAATTATGGCTTTGTCTGCTGGATGCTTACCAGGTTCATTACGCATCAAAATATCGTGGCCCTTCTCAGACGATGCTGCTGGGGAGTCCACTTGAAATAGCCAGATGAGAGTACATGGCCGCCACGATCGACAACTGGCCAACGTTGGTAATTTTGGCTGTTGCTGCTGCGTGTGGATCAGGCGCATGTGTACAGAAAAACCGAGTACATGGCTGCAATCAACAGCTGGCCGACGCTGGTACTTTTGGCTGCTGCTGCTGCTGCGCATGGATAGGCGCATGGGAACAGAAAAACCAAGGCAACTTCTGCTCCAACTTGTGCCCCTGAATCCATTAAAGGCAGGAGGCGAGGCAATTATATGTGCTTTTTCCCTTCGTTTCCTTTTTTACGGAAGGACATGATTAGATAGGAGTCCATCTGTGGCAAGTCACGTGGAAAGATATGAGTCCATCTCACGCAAGGCACACGGGTGGAAAAAGCGGAGCAGATATCATCCGACGGCTGTCCAGCAATCATTAATCTGATCGATGGAATTTTCTTACCTCTACGATTAACGTGGAGCCTCGTATGGTGCATTCAATTAGTAAATCTATATCTATATACCTACTAATAAAGGAAATATGTATTCTTTGTCCGTCATGCTATTTTATAAAACCACCTTGAGAATTCATAAAATCAACCCGCAGTCAGTTTGTAGAAAATAACGTTTTGGACGACGCACGCGCTGTATTGGGCCTAGGCCCTGCATGCGACGAGGGACACGCAGCCAGGCCTCGGCTTTGCGATGCGACGACGCACGCGTATCCAATGGCAGTTATTTTTCCTTCCTCGTTTCATCCGTCACCCCTATGTGTCTGTCTCTCTAGGTCCACTTAAGTCTTTCTATTTTTTCTCCCGTGACACCTCAGGACGCTGGACTCGGACCTCAATTGGATTCTAACTCTGGATCTCTCGCCGGCTTTCAAGTCCTCCCATAAAGCCCATGATACGATCACGGATTTGGATAAAAAAGTGCACCGGGATTTCCTAGGGTTCCGTGGATCGGGACGAGTTCGCGGCAGGGGATGGGGAGGGGCGGCCCCTGTGACGGATCAGAGATGCTGCAGTAGACATTGCGGAGCTTGGCGGCCCGTGTGCACGTAAGGTGGCTGGTCTCCTGGCCGAGTCGCCGAGGAGCATCGAAGCGAGAGGAGGTAACAGCCAGCACGAGCTCCCAAAGTGGTGTGGTAGGCTACGAGGACGTCGACAACAAGGACTACCTCCGACTGGGTCTCGCTGGCCTGGGCGGAGCTCGTGCATCCGACGCGGCCTGGGCATGTGTGCAGAACTACGGCTCGTAGTGGTACGGCGGCATAGCGACACTTTGGTGCATGCGACGCGGCGGCGGCCAGCACGTCTGGCTGGCCCATCGCAGTGGTGCCTAGCAGGCGATTCTCGCGGCCAGCTGGGCCAAGACGCGTGGGCGGTTCGGGCACGTGGTTGCCATTGGTGCATGGCGGCGAAGGTCAGGAACGGTGCAGCGACTCCTGCAGGTAGGCGCGAAGCTCGCGGTAGCGCACATGCGGCGGATGCACGCGGGTGAGAGCGAGCGGCGCCCATCGGGCTGGCGTTGGGCTCGGCAGTCGGCACATCAGTGGCAGCCGGCAACGCAATGAGCGGTGGCATTGGGCCACGATGCCAAAACCAGCAATCCAACAGCTGCCTGAGCGTGCATGGCTGCGAAGCCAAAGCACGGCGGCGCGCGTGCAGCGGCCGGGAGCGGTTGTGCACCTGCGATCTGTTCGGGAACGGCTGCACGGCTATGCACTCCAGCAGTTGCCTGAGCGTGCATGGCTGCGGAGCCAAAGCACGGCGGCGCGCATGTGGCGGCCGAGAGCGGCTGTGGACGTGCGACTGTTCGGGGATGGCTGCATGGCTATGGTGCGAACGGAGGCCGCTGGCTAACACTTGAGGCAGCTCCCGAACAGTAATATTTCTACACATATATTACACATGTATTCTATTTAATTTTCTTCACAATGTTTTTAAATTTGATCGGTGATGGAAGGTGGGACTGGTTGCTGAATTGCTAGGAGAGCGAATCGGCCAGTTGTGGTTCATGGCAATTTGCATTTGCTCCGTAGCAAAGCACGGGCGTACAATATGTATAGCCGTTACAACACACGTGCTCTTTTCCTAGTATAAGATATAAGATAAGATAGCTGTAACGCTCCCTTGATAGGTCATCAGTCCGACCTTGGGGCTTAACCTTCTAGTCTGTCCATATTATTTGGTAACGAGTCTCTATAGGCTCATACGTAAGTCTGACAAACTCTGGAGCGAAGGGAAACCATAGTGTGATCCCAACAGGTGATCAGTCTGATGATTCAGGTCACTCTGACTAAAACACTATGAGTTATGTTCTGGTTCGGACATAATTTCTTAAGGAATCCCTCCTGCGCGGGGCGCTAGCTGGCACCGAGCCACTCAAATTGCTAGGTATCTTACAGGGGATCAGTCTGAATTAATGACATGCCCCTAGTCTGGCCTCTAGCTGACCACACCAGTCGGAATAATGCCAAATGTGACTAGAACATACCCGTTATTTGCTCATCAGCCATGACTCCTCTGTCCACCAGGATATGAGCCACTCCGGCTTATAGTTTTCTAACTATTTATTCTAGGACCTCCATGAGTCCATCAAGATCAGTTTGTATGATGACAAAGACGGCGTGCTCAGTCCGGTTATGACTCTAAACCTTCTATTCAGATGGAAGAAGTGTCAAGCCAGCAGCTAGATCCTGAAGGACTCCAGGGCTACTGATGATGACATGCCCCCGGGATATAGCCACAGAGGACAAAGGAGGCCCAGTAACCACAGGTGGCCAAATCCCATGACTCAGAGACTCTGGGCTATACGGGGTGTATCATCGCCTTGGCGCACAAGACAAGGAGTCTTCTGAAGATCTAGCATAGTTTCCTTACACTAGACAAGTCATAACCGGCTTGAATCCCTGTAACCCTAGCTACAACCACCTATATAAGGCATGGCAGGAACACCTCTATTGGTACCTGAACTTTGATCCTCATCATCCTTACGATCATTGCGATCTACACCCTTTGTACATACAAACCCTAGTTCTCATATGAGGCTAGAGCACTACATCCAGACAAGTAGGAAGTAGGGTATTACCTCCACCGTGAGGGCCTGAACATGGGTAAACTCTCCTCGTGTGCACACACCCAGATCACCAGTATGTGCGCTACCCCATCATGAGTACCGTCGAAAAAATACCATGACAACAAGGTTCGCTTTTAATAATCGTGTGCGATGTAGGTCCATCACACAGGATTTCGACTATTAAATGTGTGCAATATGTAAATTTCGCACACGCTAGTCCATGACGTACCGTGTGCAAAGCACAACGGAGTTTTTCCCCCGACCATTATTAGATCCCCAATTTTCCCACTTTCCCCCAAATCCCTAGCCCCAGCCAGACATGGACCTTGGCTCGCAAGCGGACGATAGCTTAGGGTGAGTGGCGGCACCATTGGCGGAATGCGGCTGATTCGTGTGGATGGTTTGGGTGCAGCTGCTCGGGCTCCCTTAGGCACAGACGCCAGGACGGTCGACGGCGAGCACATGCCTAAGGTCATCAGAAGGTTGGTCTACTACAGCTCCGAATCATCTTCTCGGGTCAACCATTCTATCCTAATCTATATTGTTTCGTCCAAATTCGCTCGTTTTTGTCCTGAATAGCTCCACATTTAGGAAAACGATTATCTGCCGGAGTTTGACTTCGGTTTGCTACAATATGGATTCGATGCCAAGTTCGGTGCCATTGAGAAGAACCAAAAGCTGAGTTGTGTGCGCGGACATACTATTGATAGACATGTATGCAATGAGGGTTTCGACATAGGCAATTGATTTCTCAGTTTCCCATTTGAGGTTAGTGCAAAGTGAAGCCTTTTTAGCTAAGTTACGCCCTTTCACCGATCAGTTGATCCATGAGAACATTAGCATGGATATGGTGCATATGGCTATGTTAAGTGGCTGGATGATGAATGGGACGGTAGGGCTCAGAGTTTTATCAGCAAGCTTGCAGAAGACAATGCGAAGTTGAACAAGAAAGTGACTGATCTAGAGGGTACAATTAGTCAGCTGAAGGAAGAGAGAATCAATCACATGCAACATATGAAAGCCAGGGACACCAAGGAACTAGCATGTGTAGTTGTAGTTGCTGCAATTGGCATCTTCTATGGTCTGTTTGCAATGATGATTAGGGGCTTTGTTTGATTATTAGTAGATGTGCCCGATAATGTTAGTGTGAAGTGCAATGTTGAACATGTTACTCAATTTGGCATGTGCTGACCATGCTGCATTTGAACATGTAGAACATCCTCTCACCGTACCATGACAATTGCACACGATTAACGTGAAACAATCGTGTGTGATGGCTTCCATCGCACATGGTTTGAAGATATACACCATGTGAAATGTGTTTCTTCCTATCCCTGCCAATGGTGCAGTCGTCCGTACACCAATCCTTCAGCCACGATTCCCACTGGAAACGCGCCCACTAATGGCCGCCATCGCGTGTCCCGCCCACCTCTCCCATTTCCCGCCTTCGCCCATCCTTAATTTCCCGTCCCATTTCCCGCTGCAGTGCGCCCTTTCCCAGCCCATTTCCCTACGGGAGCATGGCTATATAAATCAGCAGTCTCGCCATCGCCGCCACAATCACCAATCTTCCTCTCTGCCCACTATCTTCCTCCGTGCCCACCTCGCTGGAGCCATGTCGCATTCAAGCCCTCCTCGTGGACCCTTCCTGGGCGAGACCGAAGAGGAATGTGTCAAACGGAAGTACTAGGACAGGGCCTGGAGGTATTTTGAGAATGTGGAGGCTGAAGCTCTCTGTGAGGCTGAATCAGCCGTCGGGGCCAAGTGCCTCCCAGCCGCCCACCGGTACCTCGCCCGCATAACAGAATCCGTCATGGCGAGATGGAAGCCATGGTCCTGGAGGGCTACAAAGTTGTGGCCTTCTCCCGCATCCAAGAAGCCCAGTGGTACGCTGACCGTGTCACAATGAAAGGCGAAGCAGCCGAAGCGGCCCTCTCCTGTGAGGTCACTTCGAAAAGGCGGAAGTCGGCAAAATAACTTTACTAACTTGACTCCTATGATGTTGAATCGCGTTTAAGTTTGTAGCTACTTGTAATTTCAACGAGCACAATGTGTAAACGGTTGTAATTTCCCTCCTGCCACGATGTGTAAACGGTTGTAATTTCCTTCCCCCTCTCCGAAATTTGCCTCCGAGATTGCAAACACTTAACACCACTCAAAACAGGATTGTACACTGATCATATATGGGGGCGAAATTTGTCGCTTACCGACATTGCATTCAACTAATAAACTAGATGATATAGATAAACTAATTGCCGCGGGAGATGCTCACACGGGACTTGCCAGTGTTGGCGGACGCCTTGGTGTCGCGGATGTTGGCCTCCCATTCCACGTAGTTAGAGGTGGATTCCCATGCCGAACAAGCGCCCCCCTTAGCAGCAGGGGTCGCGGCGCTCGCGTGGCAGCATCCCTAGGTGACGCACTCAATCTCCATCGATTCCGCAAGGGCGGCGTCAAACTGCGGCCACCCCGCATTCTCGTGTGAGACTGTGGCCAGGTGGGAGGGGTGCGGGCGTCCCTTGCGTGCCTAATGGTGAGGGTGCGGGGCTGTGGAAGTCGTGGCATGGTATTGGCACGGCGTCTGACAGTTTCCTCGGCAGCCATCTCGCGGTACTCCGAGAGCACAAGATGAAGGAGGGGGTCGTTGTCGGGCATCCCGTCGGCCATCTCGTCGGCGCGGACGGGAGGGTAGGTGAGAGACCAACAAAGTAGGAGAGGAATGACGAGAGAGGCATTAGGGACAGGGCTTTTTATAGTCGCTCACGCATGGGCGGTGCACGGCGGGAACATGCACGGTCGGCGGGATAACTTGGAGGGAACGTGCATGGACGCCGGGTTGACTTGGAGGGAACCCGATAACTTGACGGGAATGGACGGCCGTCATTAATGGCCGTGTTTTCCCGTGAGAAACGAGACAGTGGGAGTGGTATGGGCGGCAGCTTGCCATTAAAAATAGTTGATCTTTGGTCACATCGCAAACGATTAGCCATACCACGTCGTTTGCGATGATAGTACCAATCGCACACGTTCCATTCCCATAAATCGTGTGCACCACATTACACATGGTTGTAACATAATAATCGTGCGTGAACAACACAACATATTGCACACAGTTTAACTCGTATAACCGTGTGCAGGTTATCTCACACGGTCTTTATTTCCCAAACGTGTGAGATGCACGTCCACATCACAGACGATCCCAAGTTGTAAAACCATCTGTAGTGTATCGCACACAGTTCTCCTTCTAGTATTGTGTATGATGGTCACGCACATTTCACACGATTCTTCTTTGCGAACCGTGTGCAAGAAATCGCACACGGGTTCTTATTAATGATCGTGCGCGATGAGTTAGCCATAGCACATGGTTCGTTCTTGGGCACACGGTCTGATTTTCCTACCATGTACGATGACTTCATCGCACACAGTTCCACGCTAGTTGTGCGATTAGTGGTGCTTAATAGCACCAATATGCACTAGTGCAAGGCGTATATGCCCATGTTTTTCGATAAGGGGCGCTTTATTACTTAAAAGGTTTAAGTATTACACCGAGCCTCTGCACAATTGAGATGCACACAGCCAACCAAGTCCAAGCTCAAAAAGTAAAAACCGGCAAAATACAAGCAATCATGTAGAGACCGTAAAACGCCTAAACCGAGGGAGGACCAATCCTAAGATCATGCTGCCATCCATGTCGGGAAAAAGTATCCCTCGCCGTATCCTCCAAGTGTGTACACACCTCCATAAACAGGTCTCGATTCTACACACGTTGTAGAGACGACCATAAACGGAGCGTACCGGTACATCTGTAGATAACCTGCATAAGAGAAGAACGTTTATCATTAAAAACCTTATCATTTCTACATAGCCAAAGCGACCAAATAACGGCAAGCGCTCCCACCTTGAGAAGAGTTCTAAACTTGTGATCAATCCCATGTAACCAGCTGCCAAATATATTAGCAACACTACATGGAGGATACAAGCCAGAAGCTACTTGGATGACTGACTGTATAGAACGAGCCAATTTGCATTGGAAGAACAAGTGTTTTATTGTCTCGTCATGATGACAAAAAACACATTGCGTGCTTCCATGCCAATTTCTCTTTACAAGGTTATCTTTGGTAAGAATGACTCCTCGACGAAGATACCACGCAAAAATTTTATTCTTGAGCGCTATCATCATCTTCCAAATCATCCTATTATTATCAACTGGCACGTCCGACTGGATCAAAGCTCTATACATAGACTCCACCGAGAATTTACCACTCGCGTGTAAGTTCCAACGAAATTCATCAGTTCCTTGCGTCAATTGCACCGTGGACAGGCGCTGTACCAAAGTGTTCATCGATGCAAGACTAGGACCAATTAAATCTCGTCTGAACGTCACATTTGGCGGAAAAGATTCCAGAACCGTGGCGATAGTATCACCCTTGTGACGCACAATATTGTATAGAGCTGGATATTGTTCCCGGAGTGTAGCATTGCCTAGCCACTTGTCCTCCCAGAATCTGATTTCCGAGCCATCCTTAATAGCGAATGATCCATAGCGGAAGAAATGTTTCTTTGTAGCCATTAGACAAGCCCAAAAGTGAGAGTCTCCAGGCTTCCAGTACACTTGTGATACCGCCTTAGAGCCCACATACTTTCTCCTTAGGAGGGTTTTCCATACACCATCTTTCGACAGTAGCTTAAACAGCCATTTGCCGAGGAGGGCTGTATTTTTAACCTCAAGGTCATGAATACCCAGCCCTCCTTGGTCTTTGGGATGGCAGACCACACTCCATTTAGCCAATCGATATTTCTTTTTCTCGCTATCTCCTTGCCAAAAGAATCTTGATCGGAAATAATTCAATCTATGTAATACTCCTTTCGGCAGTTGGAAGAAGGAAATCATATACAGTACCATATTACTTAGCACTGAATTTATGAGGACCAATCTTCCTCCCAGAGATAGCAGTTTTCCTTTCCAACTGCTTAACCTTTTCTGTAGTCTCTCCTCGACGTGTTTCCATTCAGCATTTGTAAGTCTCCGATAATGTATCGGTATCCCCAAATAACTGATCGGAAACTGGCCAAGCCTGCAGCCAAACAAATCAGCGTACAGGTGGGCCTGATCTTGAGCCTCACCAAAAGAAAACAATTCACTTTTATGGAAGTTTATCTTAAGACCAGAGAGATGCTCGAAGGCTGATAAAATTAATTTCAGATTTCTCGCTTTATCTAGGTCATGATCCATAAAGAGAATCGTATTGTCGGCATATTGAAGGATAGACAGTCCACCATCTACAAGATGATTAACTACCCCGTCAATTAGGCCATCAACCTTTGCACGCTCAATCATGATAGCTAACATATCCGCCACTATCTTAAATAGCATGGGCGATAATGGGTCACCTTGTCTCAATCCTTTCTTCGTTTGGAAGTAATGGCCAACATCATCATTGACTTTAATGGCCACACTACCTCCAAAAACAAAGCTATGGATCTGAGCACGCCACTCCGCAGAGAAGCCTTTCATTCTGAGAGTTTGTTGGAGAAAAGACCACTTTACTTTATCATACGCTTTCTCAAAGTCAATTTTGAGGACCACCCCATTCAACTTCTTCCGATGTAGTTCGTGGACTGTTTCATGATGGATTACAACACCATCTAGGATGTTTCCCTTGCATAAAAGTAGTCTGGGAAGGATGAACCACATGGCCAGCCACCGAGTTTAGCCTAATCGTCGCAACTTTCGTGAAAATTTTAAAACTAACATTAAGGAGGCATATAGGTCTATATTGTTGGATCCTTACAACCTCATTAACCTTAGGTAATAAAATTATCTCACCGAAGTTTAAGCGAAACAATTCTAGTTGTCCAGCATGGAGGAAGCCAAACAAATCTAGAAGGTCCGAACTAGCTAGCATCTAGCTAGCAGACTTGAGCTCGAACTCCAAAACCTGCACAGACTCCTAATCTCCTACTAGTAGCTAACTTGCTAACTGGTATATGTTTGGATTATTTCCAACAGACTGCAAACATGGGATCAAATGGCAAAATTGCTTCTGCAATAGAACCTTGAATTATTGTCGAAATGATCTATTGCCTATGGAACGTGTGATGTCCGGTAGCGGTTGGTGTAGAATTTGTCATGTCTCTTATAATTTACACTGCTTGTTGATGGCTTTGGCCTTGTTGCCTTGCATCAACTTTGACAATTTTATAGTTTTATACATCCACGGGTGCAGAGGTTGGGAGGTTTACCCTTCCATTCCAAAGAATAAAGAAAATAAAAAACATCCACGTGGAGCTACGTACCAAGACCAATTGTCGTCGAACATGACATGTGCCACGGTGCTCACCACTTGCCTGGGTACCACTTGTCTTGAGGAAGTAGCATCCGAAGGTGCGGTTAAGCGGTTCCTATCAGCTTGGTATATCTTCCAAAAAAGCTCCAAGAAAATATCCGCATCATGTGGAAAAAACTTATGTGGACATTTTTTCCTTCCGTATGTGAACACTGGATATTTAGAAACAGTACATACATTATTTGCAGGACCACTGTATCTAGCTAGAATTATTGGGAAGTCGCCGTTGGTGACCCTTGACGTGTTTTTACTTGTCATCGTCGTCTCAACAGCCAAAAGCATTATTGTATGGACGGCCTCCTTCAATTATTGCCGAAACAATCATTGTCCTATGGAACGTGTGCTGACCGGTAGCAGTAGGTGTAGACTTCGTCAAGTCTTTTGTAACAAACCAGAATAAATAAGAGGGACTGGCAAGGTTTGCTTCATTCCACAAAGCAAGTCTTCTTTCCTGGCCAGCGTGCTTCATTCCTAACACAGGTGCGTTCATCTCCTTAAGTCATTTTGGCTTGCTCTCTTCTTTACTCCTGTTCCATGATATATACGTACATATCTCTGGTACGAGCTGCCAGTCTTAATTTTGGTTTGTTTCATTCGACAAAGCAAGTCTTCTTTCCTGGCCAGCGTGATTCATTCCTAACAGGTGCGTTGATCTCCTTAAGTCAGTTATATATGTCCAAATCTCTGGTATGACCGTAGGAGCTAGTAGTCTTGATTTGTATATATATCTTAAGGTCAATCTTTGTAGCTAAAATCGCTTGGAGGCAGTTCCAGTTTGTGCTTCCTAGACTACATACATACAGGGCTAAATATCCAGAAGGTATGCATTTATTTGTGACGAATTTCTATCTCGAGCAAACAAACTTTTCATGCTCTAGTTCTGAATAACACCGTGTACATAGAATGGAGGAAGAAATTGTGCTGGAGCGTAGACTTAACGGAGAAGAGGACCCGAACGATCTACCATTAGCACTGTTACAGCACATCACGAAATATTTCTCTGAAGAGAAAAAAATTGGTCAGGGTGGATTTGGAGCGGTTTACAAGGTATAATTTACCATTTAGAAAATACATAAATATCTCGAGTCTAGTCAAATATCGCTAGTTCGATTAAAAAGTACTCCCTCCGTTTTAAAATACAGCACATATGGAAGGACAAGTTTGTCCTGAGTTAAAATTTGTATATTTTGACAAAGGTTATAGAAAAAATATCAACATCATAGATGTTAACCTTTTTTATATAAATTTTGTCCAAATTTTATAAAATTTGACCAAGGACAAAACAAAAATGCACTATATTTCAAAACAGAGGAAGTACCACCAGTAGAAGCAGAACCTGGCCAGTCTGATTTGTTATAGTAGGGCTAAGCATCATTTAAATGCTGACCAACAGGGTGTACTCCGAAATGGGATTATTGTTGCTGTGAAGAGGATCGATGTGAACGTACACACAATTGATGACAAGCTATTTTGCTGAGAGTTTAATAGTCTAAGGAAGATTAATCATCAAAATGTAGTCCGGTTTCTTGGCTTCTGTTCTAATTCATATCAGACACCGATAAAAGAGGCTCAGTCAGAAGAAATTAACTTTGCCAACGTAAGAGAAAGATTGCTCTGTTTCGAGTACATCAGTAAAGGAAGTCTTGATAAGCATATTACTGGTACGAACTTACTGCATTTGATGCAGTCCTTCTCTTCACTTCTTTACCTTATTGCCTTGACTGCTGCTCAATTTTCAATTTGGGGTCAATAGTTAGGGACATGCTTGAATTAAAAATGTCTATCATTGCTCCATATATGGTAACATAACTTCTACATTTTGTGTATTTATTCATCTACAGAAGAATTAAGAGGACTTGAATGGGAAACACGGTATGAAATTATCACCGGAATTTGTAAGGGTCTATGTTATCTTCACGAGGAAAAAAATATTGTTCATATGGACCTTAAACCGGCAAATATATTACTAGATGATCATATGGTTCCAAAAATTACGGATTTTGGTTTATCAAGACCAAATAAAAACTCACATACTATGGGTCAACGTTTTGGAACACGGTAAGCTACGCATCAGAAGAACCACTAGTTAATTGACATTTTCTATCCTAGAACGCTACATTTACTTTGTGTCATAATGCATCACACTATTGTATTTTCTTGCAGAGGATATATAGCGCCGGAATACGAGAGCGCTGGCAAAGCATCAACCAAGTCTGACATATATAGTTTGGGTGCCATTATTTTTGAATTAGTAACGGGGTGTATGGGCGTCCCTGACAAAAAAAAAGTAATGGCGATATCTCTCACTTTTTAGAACAAGCATGCATTTTTCGCACTTTAATGTGCATAACATGCTTTTGAATGGCATATCTAATTTAAGCAACATTTTTTCTGGATATATAACATGTCAGCTGGGATTGTTCACAAATAATTAGCTAAGATTTATTAAATGTAGGTACTTCGAAGGTGGAGACATAGGTGGAGTAAGCCACCCACGTTACTACAAATCCAGCAACTAACCATATGCATTGAAATAGCAGTACGCTGCAGGAAAATAAAACCGGATCATAGACCTTCTATATCAGAAATAATCAGCATCCTGAGTGAATCTGAAAGCAAGGATGGGCAGACTAGCCAGGTAAGATAGCTAGTTTAATATACCTTCATTTGAAGTCAAAAGGCAGAGCAATATTATTGAGATTAGAGAGCTAATGAACTGTGGAACAGTCAATAATTCAACTCTATGGCAGTTTAATTTGGTTCCAGGTTAAAATACACAGGTTAGCTAGTATTAAACATGGTAGGTTACTTAGCATAATCCCTAGTTACCCTAAATTACCGGTTGGCTAGTTAGTTGGCCTAGCAGTCAAAAAAACAAACATTGCTTAAGTTATTCTACCATTTTGGGAGTGATTTTATTCCGCAAAATAGTGGAATAACAGGAGAGTTACCGAGATGACTAGTGGGACTCTTGATGGAATCAAAATTTGAGTAATGCATCTCTAGAGTGGAGATACGATGGGTTGGAGTGTGTCTGTGTAAAATATTGTTCTAAGATGATATTTTTGATAAAGTGAGTTTTATTGACTCAAATGTCTCATCAAGACAAACACAACACCAAAGAGTTCACATACAACATCTACATAACTAGATGCACATAGCCCTTACAAGAAAACAACATAGTCCTGAAGATAAAAATGGCATAGTTTGAAACAAAAAGAAAGACTGACTAATGGAGGACCGATCCAGAGACTACATCCACATTCATGCTGGGTAAACACCTCCTTGGCCGCCCCCCTCCACTTGGTACATGCTACCGTAAAAAACTATCTATGCTCCAGTCGTTGTAGTAAGGACCAACTAAGGAGCCAATGCATGAATTAGTAAATAACCTATGGTGGATACGAAACCAAGTTTTTTTTTGCTAAAACCACATAATTCTTTCAAAGCCATAACCCCAGCATAGGGCCGCCCCACCCACCAAGATGTTTGACCTGAGCTTTGTTTATATACCATGTAGCCAATTATCAAACATGTTTCACACACGACTTGAATGATACACCACGCAACGAAGCAAACTTTCATTGAAAAAAGATGTGCCTAATTCTTGTGTCGTGGTGAAAAAAAGCCAACATTATTTACTCCATGCCAATTGCGCTTCACAGGTTTGTCTTTCGTTAAGATCACCCATGAAGATCTTAACTTCTAGAGGGTCTTTTAACTTCTAAATTTTCTAATTATTGATTGGAGCATCACAACAAACATGTGCCAGGTACATTGAGTTGAATGGGAATTTCCCATTCTGGTGCAAATTCAAGCGGAACTTATTTGGCCGTTGCACTAAATGCATGGAAACCATTCACTCCACAAAACTTTTCCATGCTACTAACCGGGGCCATATTATATCCTTCGTGAAATTAACATTTGGCAGTGGGACCCCCAAGACTTTTGCAATTGTGACATGCTTATGACACACAATATGAAAAAGCTATGGGTACTACATTCGTAGTGGGGCATTTTCCAACCAAGTATCTTCCCAAAATCTTATTTGAGAACCGCGTTTGATAGTCAAGGTTCCGAAATGGAAGAAAATTTGATTCACCTTCATCATGACAACCCAGTAGTGTGAGTCCCCGGGTTTCCATTAAACCTGCAATAGAGTCTTCGTGCCCACGTACTTGTTATGCAACAGATCCTGCCACACCCTGTCCATAGTAAGAATTTAAACAACAATTTACTAGTAGTATGGTATTTTGGTACCATGACCATGAATTACTCAGCCTCCTTGATCTGTTAGGCGACATAATACACTCCATATAGCCAGACAATATTTCTTTTTTTCCTTGTCACTTTGCTACAAAAATCTAAATCGTGAGTAATCTAGCCTCTGCAACACCCCTTTTGGCACCTGGAAGAAAGACATCATGTACAATACCGTGTTGCTAATCCGAGAGGTAATCAGGATTGGCCGCCCACCAGAGGACACGTGCTTTCCTTTCTAGCTACTAAGCCGCTTTTCTATTCTTAGATCCACATGATTCCTATTTTTATTTCTAAGCTTCATATAATGGATTGGGATCCCCAGATCAAGAATCGGAAACTAACCTCTCTCGCAGCCGAAAATATCGATATACCGTGTTTCATCTTTTTTAGTCTCGCCAAACCAAAATAACTCACTTGTACAAAAAAAAATTTAGCCCAGCAAGTTACTCATGAGCGCATAGTGTCTATTTGAGCATTTTTTTTTTGCTTTTTCCCGATCATGGTTCATGAAGAGTGATATCATCAGCATATGGTTGAATGCACAAACTATCATCTACATGACAAGGCTGTTAGAATTAAGTTGCTGAGATTATGCAATGATTAATAGGATCTTTATCTAATTCACATGAACACGATTTGATCTAATGCGGAAATTAAGGGCAATAGAATTAACCTCTGTTTGGAGAGGCCATCAAGTCGATGTCGCCGATCAGTGGGCGTAGTAGTATAGTCGTTCAGGCCTCCGGCACCTCGCCGGATCGACGATTTGATCTTCACGACAATGGGCAGTGCCTCTGGATTGGATTTGGAGTAAATTTCAGGAGGCATGTGACTAATGCTATGGACTAATAGTGCGTGCTTGTCTGACCCCTTATATCTAATGCGCTGCCTTTGACCATGGGACCTAACCATATTAGCGTAATTTAGCCCCCCAATCACGTGCTGGATTGGTTAATTACCATTTAATTAGTAGTAATCCTGAAATTAATTAATGGGCCCACATTAACTTGTGGTAATTAACGTTTTGACCATTTGATCACCTAATATTTCTAACATTCTCCCACTTGATCGAATGGTTAACATCATTAGTCCATACCTTGACAAAAGCACCATGCCAAGGTAATGTATTCACTGGAACCCCATTATCTATAGCATAATACTCTGTCTTGACACGTATAATTATTCATGGTTGGGAGTTTGTATGTGCATGCAGCCATACTCCCTACTTATGGTCCTAGTAGTTTGTTTCTTTATTAATCATCATGTGCACTTATTGAGGGAAACAAACTTTCTTATTGTCCAGATCAAAGTTTGAGATCTCATTTATATAATTATCCCAACACTTAGAGGCCTTGAGTTATACTTATGCTAGCAAAATTAAAGGTAAGCCTTTAGTTAGGGGATCAGTTATCATGAACTTAGTACATATATGCTGAATTTAATATTTGGTCTTGGACATTATCTTTCACAACATGATGCTCACTTGATTGTTGTTACTCGTAAACTAATGTGCGGATTTTTTATCACACAAAAATGTTAGTTATGTAGTGTACCAGTCTAAGTCCGGGCAAAATTGTTCAGCCACAAGGCTTGCCTGGTTGTATTACAACATAGCTAAAATTCAAAATTGCATTGTTATCACCTTAGACAGTAGGCTTAGTAGTGGAAAACCAATTTTATATGTATCGTACTATAAAGTACAATCATGATATATTAGCTCCCACTCATCTTAACGTACATGTAATTGTCCTTCTTATTTCATGTATGAACCCATCAACTTTAGTTTTCCATTGCCCTTTTGTATATAGCTCCCACTGATGCAAACATTCTATAAATAATTAGAGTGTTTGACGGTGGTGAATATCGGGCAACAATAACAAAAACTTTGTTCTTCTAGAACTTGGGCTGATGTGAATAATTATCGATGAAGGTAATAAAAGAGTAATACACTTATAAGTACTAGGAAATGGATCACATTTTTTTTTTGCGTACTAATTCCATGTCCCGAGTACAATGAAAAAAACTCCTTTATTAGTTTTCTTTACTTATTTCCCTCAATATAACTAATAGTGTGGCCCTAAATATGATAAGCCAAGTAAATGAAATGAAGGTGTATATTACTTAATGAGAGTGTTCAATTCTCCCCTTCAAAATATGGCTTAAATGATAGTGCCATCATTTTGATGAGCTATATAACTCATAATACACATTCAAGGATTCACAAGAGACATCACAACCAGAACCATCATGACAACTCTTAATAACACAATATTTGTTCGCAAAATAACAAATAAATCCATCATCTAATAGAGAAACAAAATAAGGTCCCTCTTTATGCTATGAATATAAAAATATTATTAAGTAGGATGAACAAATCTTCAACGCTTAAGGATAAATTTTGATCCATCCTTTGGAGTGTCCTCACGGAATGTAATCCCTGAAATGAGTTCGAAATGTGCAAGTGGCACCTGAGTTAACTCACCATTATTTAGGGGAAAATAAGTAAACTAATGATTCATAAATTTAAGAAATTATGTCATTACCCTTATTAGCAAGCCTCTGAGCCATTGCAATTCTTTCATATCATGCCCATGAGATGTTCTTCTTCTTGAACACACATATCTATGAGCTCACTCATGGTCCACTTCTCCTTCCGAGTGTTATAATTGATCCTAAATGGACCATACTCCACAGGAAGGGAATTCATAATGAAGTCTACCAAACTTCCCTCAAAAATCTCAATGCCTATGCCCTCTAATTTCACGGCAATATCGTTCATAGTTATGATATGTTTTTTAATGCCGCTTACACCGTCATACTTAGTGGTGAGTATTTTCCTGATCAACGTGCTGGCATAAACTTTTAAGGAGCCTTTGAGTTGCTCCTCCACTAATGCCAAGTAAGTTTTAGCACACTCGGAGTCGGGAATTGCTCCCCTGATACCATGAGTTATTCTGCTTTTCATGAGCTTGATAGACATGCAGTTGGAGCGCTCCCATTTCTCCTTATTAGCCTCGTAAACCTTAGTTTTCTCAAGAAGGTTTTCATCATCAGAGGGCGGAGGAATAGGAGCTTTTTCTCTCAGTGCGCAGTCAAGGTCCATGATCACAAGGGCATTCAAAATCTGATTCTTCCAAGAAGGAAAATTGGTTTCATTGAGATGTTGAATTTCGCTGATGTGCCCAAAAATGGCTAATGGGTTGAAGGCTGAATTAACAGACAAATAACATGGATATTAATAATCATGAATTGAAAATATCCATATCAAACAGTAACTTATTGCATGTTATTATTCCTACATTGGTCTGATCAATAACATGCCCAAAAATAAAATCCTAATTCGCAACACCGTTGGGCAGTAACGAAAAAAGGGAACAAAAATGAAATATCTTTTATTGGGAAATTAATTCTAGTAATCATGATCATAATCAACTTTGGTCAGAATATAATCATGCATCATGAAAATTAATTATTGCAATTATCCCAAGATATATAGTAGCCTTAGATAAAAGGTCGGAAAATAATCATAATAATCATGATCACATACAACGTTGGTCAGTATGTAACCATGCAGTACTAAAATTAATCATCACAATTATCGTGAGAATATATAGCAGTGTTAAACCAAAATTTCTCGTTGGTTCCATTCTAATTTAACACTTAATGCTCGTGAATAATAACTGAAATGCACGTAATAAAATAATAATCAAGCGTGCAATTTAATGAGAAGAGTTAAATAATAATGTACATCGCGCGCTTAACTTATGCATCCCAGGAGAAAATAGAAGTGCAGCCCAAAAGTCTCATGCACTGCTGCTTAACTAAGCACGAGCAGCTAACTAATGACCGGCAGAAAACATAACTAATGCAGCGAGCAACCATCAAAACTACAGCAGTGCACAGGCTATGACCGAACAAACTGCATGACTTAGCGCCTAGGAGGCGAGAAAAAAATCCACTGAGTGATGCAAATAATTTAAACAGCCATCAACTGCATTAAGATTAATCAGCAGAATTTCATGTGTAAGAACGTATAGAACAATTAACAACAAATCTGCACGTACTAGTATTGGATAAAATTCTGCTATTTGCTGCTTAGTCCTCCATCACGTCATTAGGCAAAAACTGCCGTGTACAGCCCAGTCACGTCTGATCTAATTAGTGGCAGTTACAGAAGGTGCAGCCGAATCCCTAACGAGCTAGCTAGCTTCATATGCCGCCGCCCGTACTCGCGGAAAAAATGGATCGAGCATGGCGGCAGTTACGGGAGTGAGCCGGAGGTGCAGGAAAGGGGCTGATGCACGCGATCTGCGCTACTGGGTCCCCATTACGCGCGCGGTAGCGGGAGCTCCGCCGGAATGCGCGCGGCGGCGGAGCGCGACATGATGCGCATGGCGATTGAGGCGCGTGGCGGGGCACCACATGATGCGCTCCCTCGTGGCTTATGATGTGAATCGCGTCCATGGGCAATCGAAGATGGCGACGCTCGAACTAAGGAGCGGGATGCCGACGATCCATGAGCGACCCCTGAAGCACGTGCGACGCCTAATGTGATTTTGCAGGCAAGTTCTACCAGACGGATTAATCTACTGCTAATTACTCAAATGGATTCATGTGATTAGATCCAACCTTGCTACTGATACCAAATGTTAGAATTAAGTTGCTGAGATTATGCAACGATTAATAGGATCTTTATCTAATTCACATGAACACGATTTGATCTAATGCGGAAATTAAGGGCAATAGAATTAATCTCCGTTTGGAGAGGCCATCAAGTCGATGTCGTCGATCAGTGGGCGTAGCAGCGTAGTCGTTCAGGCCTCCGGCACCTCGCCGGATCGATGATTTGATCTTCACGTCAATGGGCAGTGCCTCCAGATTGGATTTGGAGTAAGTTTCGGGACTTCGGGAGGCAGGTGACTAATGCTATGGACTAATTGTACGTGCTAGTCTGCCCCCTTATATATAATGCGCTGCCTTTGACCATGGGACCTAACCATATTAGCGTAATTCAGCCCCCCAATCACGGGCTGGATTGGTTAATTACCATTTAATTAGTAGTAATCCCGAAATTAATTAATGGGCCCACATTAATTTATGGTAATTAACGTTTTGACCATTTGATCACCTAGTATTTCTAACAAAGGCACCACCATACTGATTTGACCATCTACCTTAGTGTGCACGGCCCCTCATCAGCATATTGTTGAATGGACAAACTATCATCTACAAGATGGGTCACCCTTAATAACCTCCCAGATGTTGATAGAACACTGCCGGAAAAACCATCTGTTGCAGGAGATTTGTTGTGTTCCATTTGAAACGTTTCATGTTTGACTTCTTACTCGGTGAAAGGAGCAGTAAGGTGGTCATTCAGCTACCAATGCCTAAGCAATATCATCTCTTCTAGATTTATCCAAGGAGAAATTACTCGTCTGGTGATCTAAAAAGACCTTTATAATATTATTGTGTTATACATTTTTAGAGGGGCAGCCCCCTCAATGCGGTCCTCGTCCTGGCTAAGACCAAATATTCATTTTTCTATGTCAACCATTTGCTACCATGTGAAAATAACTTGCATTGTTGTTTCTCTCAAAGATATGTTGGACCTTTGATCTTTGCTACCTCTTTAACTCTTTATCAGGCAATAGTCTGGTATTTGTTCATTCGACTGATTTTAAGCTCAATCTCCTGATCTCATTGGATTGTACGTGACTTTCTATGATTTTATCGAGTTAATTGATTAGTTAGGATATGTGGGGTTTTTCTCCTTTCTGTAAATTCCACTGGTGTGTGCATCCCATCCATGAAAAAATGGTCGTGTCGCGCGAACTCTAGGATTGGATAGAGCAATAGGTAAAATATGTTGGATATACATTATAAGGACATAGACAAACTTATCATACATTAAAAGGTATTCATTTTGCACACTCCGTCTTATTCAAAATGTTCATCAACCCACCATTTCCCTCCAAGCATTTTTGTAGTCGATAATTTTTACCACGACATACGTAAGTTTTTCTTTAAAACTGGTGACATCAACTATCAAAGTGGTGTCATACAGAACAGGTTTCCTTGTCCTCCTCATTAGTTGTACTCATCTTTGCGGCTACAAACACATTGTACTCTTGGTTCTCTTGATTTTGCAAGAGTAGGAACAACATGTGATCGATCGTTGATGGGGTTGCATCTGTAATCTTGTTTCCATGTGACCTAAAAATTTAAGCATCACAAACGTATGCATGCTACCATATATTGTCCTAACATAACACTTCTTTGACAGGAATTGCATTAATCATCTTTTGCTTCCATAAACATAGAAGTTTTCAATTGAATGGTGTATCGTAGAAATTTTGTTTAAATGCATTTATAACTTTTTTCCTTTGTACAAATGCAACTTATAAAATGGATGGAGTATACATCATCACTCTAAACACATATAGCTCTTTGCTTGTAGATAAGCCCTGATTTCAATGAAGATGACATGCTTGGGATTAAGCCGCTCAAGCTACGGCTTCCTTCTGAGCTTAAGAAGGAGATATCATGCTCAATTGAGCTAACCAACGATACATGTCATTGCATTACCTTCAACATTCAAGTGCCAAGCATAAAGTACTGCGCACAACCAGACAAAGGTGTTGTGCAACCAAAATCTAAGTATGGTGTGAATATCATAGTGCAACCACGAGATAGAAACCATGACGACATGTTCATCGTGCAGAGCATGAAAGTGAGTGAGGGTCATAGAGATAAGGTTATCGCAGAACGCAAGTTCCATGAAGAGGACAACGAAGTTATTGATGAGGTCAATTTAATGGTTGTATATGAGCCTGCTTTCGGAAAGAGCAAACTGGGCAGCCTGCTACCAGAAAGAACAAGCTTTTCACGCCACTATCCAACCAACATGAAATACCTAGGGAAAGAGAGTGACCAGGCCGTGGATGTTGCAAGGGGAGCATTGGGCAGCCTACTTGACAAGCTGGGAAAGCTCCTCATAGAGGACTACAATCTGGAGGAGAGCATTAAGAGAGATATCGAGTCTTTCTCGCAGGAGCTGATGAAGATTCACCTAGACCTCCCCAGGCTGGAAAAGCTTGATGGGGTCAAAGTTTGGGTTAACGAAGTGAGGGCGCTATCATATAACATTGAGGATATGATCGATGGCTTCATGGTGCATGTCGAGACTGAATACAATAGGAGTGTCTCCGGGGAGCTCCAGCAGGAGGGTCTAAAGCTCTTGGAGAAAGGTAACAATCATATTGGTGATGTGATCAGAGACATCGAGAACAAAGTTCAGGCTGTGGCTGACAGGGGAAAGAAGTATAACTTTGACTTCAAGAATGGTGTAGCTAATGCAACTACCAAAGCTACCATTGACCTTCAGATTTCGGCTATAGATGAAGATAAAGAACAACTCATTGGCATCAAAGCGCCAAGAGATGAGCTAATAAGGCTATTGGAAGAGGATGGCGATATATCAAAGCAATGGATCAAGATATTCTCTATAGTCGGGATGGGAGGATTGGGCAAGACTGCACTAGCCAAGGCAGTGTATGACAAGGTGCAAGCACAATACCACCCTAGAGCTTTTGTTACAGCGGGTCAGGATGCTGATGTGAAGATAGTTTTGAAGAACATTCTCCTTGAATGTGGAAAGGATGTAGCAAACTTGGAACACTTGGATGCGATCATCGGTCATCTCCGGGAATTGCTCAAGTATGAGAGGTACACATCACCCCCCCCCCCCCCCAATCAGCCCATTTTGATGAGAGTACATAAGCAAATTTCATTAAATTAAATATTTTCTTAATTACCTGACATGCCCATTTACTTTGTCCTCATTTGCATGCATATATGGTTGTGGCATCTACTAATCCACAACCCGTTAAAGTAGCAAACACAATCCTTACAACTTAACTTATTTTTCAGCTTGATGTCCATAGAATCAAATGAATAAACTGCAAGTGTTGATTCCATAGTGATAGTCCTTTCGTGGTCTGGGCTACACTATTTTGCACCTGGGGACAAAAACAAGTTATTACAAAAAAAACATTTTCACGATTTATGGACTAGATTTATATGATATGAATATTGGACCGTATCATATATGTCAAAAATATCATAGAGATCAACATATTAGTCATGAATTGCTAGCCATATCTTTCGAAAATTGCAAAAAGAATGTCATAAAAGTTTATGTAACAATGCTAAATTTCGAATTGCCTTTTGGTTCCCGGGTTCCAGTGAGCCTTGATTTTGAAATTTTCAATAAAATGAAATTGAGGTGTCGAGTCCATAAATCGTTGTGCACATGGTTGCGACCTATGTACCCATAGATGTTTATGTAATATATGTTTTTATATATGGGTATACCAAAAATACATACAAAAAGGACAAATATGTGGATCTGAAAATAGTATTGTTTGCTATTACAAATACATAATTATGTCATATTAATGTAACTCACATGCTAAATATCCCTAAAATTTAACAAGTATTTAGAACACATCTATGTATACCTGTGGAATTATTTTAAATTGATTTTGAAACACTTAAATGTGACTGTCAAATTTTATAAAATTCAGGCTGACTAGAGCCTGAGCTCCAAATCACCTCACTCTATTAAAATTTATATTCTTAGTTAAATTATACAATTCTATTGTCGTATTTTACAGTGTGAGTCAATAATATAACTAGAATTCTAATAACACCATAAATTCGAAATCAGATTCTTAAAAATACCCAATGTACAAAACAAACTAGTATGGACCTAGGGTGGCAAATAGCAGTTCTCTCTGCTAGTGTGTGCGCAGGCGTGCGGTTTTCCAATTCTATAATTTTCATTAGAGCATCATAATTTTATAAGGTTTAGAGTAATTTATTTAAATCTTTTGTGTGGAATAACATAATCTAATTTTAACAAGAAAATTACAATTTTGAATCTTGTGTTATGATGCACGTAAAAAATACATACAATTTAGAATAGAAAATTTGAATTTCAGGTAGAAATCATTAATTTATGTCATTTAGGTCATTTTTAGATTGTCGAATTAATTTTAAAAAATTTATGATTTTAAGTCAATCTTACAACCCACGTCAAAAGAATCTCAAAAAAACAAAATAAAGTCATACATTTACAGTTAAAACCGCATAATAGTATACATATGGAGAATAACTTATTCTACCATTGTGTATAATATATAGGAGTTAAAAAGTCCTAATATTGTACACATGCTGAATAACTTATTCTACGATTGTGTGTAGAATATATAAGATTATCATGGTTGCACAATAGTTTATACTACCTCGACCCTATTTTACACTTATAGAGTAAATTTAAGATCAAATAATTTGACTTTGTGACTTAAGTCGTGGATATCGTAGATATATCTGTACCAAATGTAAATTTGTTGTCACCGCAATGTAAAATTGTGTAAGTGAAAAATATAGTTAGAAAGAAAATATCAATGGCAATTTTCTTTGTGATATTCTTACCCATATTTTTGAGCCCTTATTTTATTTTTATATTGCAAGTCAATAAGATCTTATATATGTTTGTACACTGATCGTAAAGTCCAATTTAAATAATTATCAGAGCACCAAGGTGTACAGTAACGTATTTTGCACCCACGGTGTATAACAACATAGAAAGAACAAGACAGTGTAGGAGCCCTCCCCACAAATTAGATTGTCTTCTTTACCTTAGAACTGATTATATAATCATGCAAAAGCTAGATTTCTTTTTTATGACCGGAAAAAGATCTAATGTCCACACTTCAAACAAGCTGCAGAAAGAAAATACCTCAAGAAGGCGCCATGTTGCCATCCATGGTTGCAAGCTGTCGCAAACGTGTCATCGTAATTGATGCCTGGTTTCTATTGTCGGGGATCCGTTGCTTCAGGATGCCCGCATACACAGCAGATCCCGTATGGTGGACATTTCCTGATTATGTCCTCCTCTTCAAATACAACAAATACAAACAAAATAAAACATTAGGCATATAAACAAAAAAAGTATAAGCGAAATACAAAAAGAATATAAAAAATACCCGAAAAATACTTCTTTGTCAGAGGAGCGGAATAGAGGTGCGGCAGCAATGACATCGTTGCTGCCATTCTTGTTCTTGTGCGTGGCGATCATATGATACCCTTCTCCTACTCATGCGCCGCGACGACGGGTGACGCCACCACACTTCCCGATCTCGTGTGTATCTTCCACGTGGGGGCCTTCTTATCCTCGTACAGTGTGGCGACGGACGGCGCCTCCTCGGGGTGGGGGCGGCAGTGTCGGTTGGCCGCCGTCAGGTCCTCACCGTGCAGTGCCGCCTCGACCTCCTCGATCTGCCAAACCACTGACTGCATGTGAACGCCAATGGTCAGTGGCCTGGCGCCTTCGGCATCATCTCCGCAGTGGCGGTGCCAGTGGTCTCCATGGTGGTGGTGGGCGGTGCCGGCCGCCATATCGGAGGAAGAGGGAGAGGGGAGAGTTGAGGCTTAGGTTAATGTTGCGATAGAGGAGGGTTATATAGCATTAGTTAATTGATCTTTTGGGCCTGCTTTCTTTCAATTGGTTAGTTCGGGGCGGGGGGGATTAGGACAAGTTATAGTCGGTTTAAGCAAAGAAACCCGCTACAATTATCCCAATCGGTTTGGGAGAATTATTTGTGAACCGACTGAGAGAATTATTTTAGGCGGTTTCTCCTTTTGAGATGCCACGAACCAACTTAAAAACTAGGATTTCTACAAGTGGGATGACTTAGGGGAATGGCTTAAGTTGGAGTTAAAAACATAATTTCCCGGGATATTTTTTTGTATTGCTATTCATAAGTCTCTGTTAGTATGACGGCTGTTAAGACAAGTCTACACGTTATGTTTACATAGATATATAAAATTATAAACGGCCCTCTGCTAACTGTACTAAGATTCACTACTGCTTTGTTTCTTATCTGTGTGACGTCTTTTGCAGATATTTCATAGTAATTGATGATATATGGGATTCTGGAGCATGGAAAACTATTAGTTCTGCTTTTCCAAAAAACACCCGTGGCAGTAGAGTGATAACAACAACAAGGATTATTGATGTCGGTCTTGCCTGTTGCTATAATAGAAAATATGTTCATATGATCGAACCACTCAGTGAGGAAAACTCAAGAAGACTTTTCTTTAGCAGAATATTTGGTCCCAAAGAAAATTGCCCAGATGCACTAAAAGAGATTTCAACAAATATTCTGAAAAGATGTCATGGTATGCCACTAGCTATAAATAGTATAGCAAGCCTTCTAGCTGGTGAGCAAGAGTCAACCTGGGATTTTGTAAGGAAAAATTGGAGTGCTGTGATTGAAGGAAATGATCTTGAAAAGATGAAGCAAATATTGGATCTTAGCTACATACATCTCCCTGATCATCTTAAGACATGTCTGCTTTATGTTTGTATGTATCCAGCGGATCGCGGGATAGATAAAAATGATTTGTTGAGCAAATGGGTAGCAGAAGGTTTCGTGCACGTGAGTAGAAACGGCCGGGTGGATGCCGAGGATGTTGCAGAACAGTACTTCAGAGAGCTCCTCAACGTGTGTATGATCCACCCTGTGAAGAAACAGCACTATAACAATGAAGTGTTGTCTTGCAGAGTACATCCTATAACTCTTGATCTTATGAGATCCAAGTCAACGAAAAAGAATTTTATTCATGTAATTGATGGTTCGAAAGATGAGAGAGGGGAGATGCATCGAGTCTCAGTCCACTACAATGAGAAAGAGGATCTAAGAATTTGCGAAACAATGAACAAAGGGTCACTATCACATGTTCGGTCAGTCTTACTTTACCGAACCTCACTTGTGCCTTATTTTCTGGAGTTCAAGTATGTCCGAGTGCTACATGTTGAACATAAGGTACCTTCCATGGACCTAGACCTTACCGGTATTAGTAGGTTGTTTCTCCTAAGATATTTAAAGGTCACATCTGTTCATGAATCTGGATATGAGTTGAAGCTACCTAATCAAATTGGGGCGCTGCAGCAATTGGAGACAATATGTCTAGATGGAGCTTCCCTGAGAAACTATCCTTCAGATATTGTTAGTTTGCCCTGGTTATCGCATCTCATCTCGACAGGAAATGAAGCTGGTGTTGTGTTGCCTGACGGGATCGAGAGGTTGAAATGTCTGCGCACCTTAGTAGGTGTAGATGGGCTTGAAAGCTCGGTAGAGAGTATCAAGGGCATCGGCAAGCTGACTAACTTGAGAGAGCTCCAGTTCTGTTGGCAGAGCATTGTTGAACCAACCACCTTGTTCAGTAAACTTAAGATCGGTTCGTGGGGGTTTAATGAAAGGCGTAAGAATGCCTTGCACTCTTCCATATCCATGCTTTCATCCAGCCTAAGGAGCCTTTCTTTCGGAGGTCGTTTTCACACGTTTGTTACCACACCATATTTTGGAGACAGGATCTGGACACCATTATTCCCTGGAGGTTCTCATATTGTGGAGCTTGATCTGAGGGGATGCGAGTTTGAAAGGTGCCCCGATTGGATGGGTCAGCTCGACCATCTCTACAAGCTTACAATCAGGGTGAAGGAGGTGGCTGATGGTGTCAGTATTGTTGCAGGGCTGCCTTCACTTGCCTACTTCCATTTGGCTATTACTAATGATTATGAAGAAAACGAAGAACGTGTGGTCATCCCTGGCGTCGGGGCATTCAAAGCACTCAAGTATCTATTTTTCAGCTGTCAAAAGGCATCACTGACCTTTGAAGCGGGGGCTATGCCACAGCTAGAGAGGCTTGACATAATGTTTCGTTACCACATGAGTCGCCAATTCCTACCGGTTGGGATCGAGCACTTGCCAGTTGGCACCCTTAAAGAAATTGTCTGTTGTGTGGCCCCGACTACCGCCTTGTGGCAGGTGGGAGCATTAGACATGGACCAATCCCTGGTCATGGGACAACACAGGACATCTGTGAGGCACCTGTTGAAGGGAGCATTTAAGCCACATCATCCTGGCGCCATGATCGTCTTTAACTACCCCGGTTCCTACCCTATCCTTATAGACCAAGAAGATGGTGGTAATGGAGCGACATCACGCTGTTGTATTCTATAACTTGTTCATGCAGGCTACAAAAAGTTTCCTATGGTTGTGAGTATATTCCGGTATGTAAAAGTAATCAAGGCCTCACATATGTATTGTATTGTAGATGCATGTAGTGTACATTTTGGGGTTTCCGAGTTTGTGTTGGGTAGTTATTGTATACACATATGCCGATGATGAGCAGCATAACATTGAATTAAGTGAGGTGATCAATCCTTATTAGCTTTGAAGGAACAATTGCGTTCAATCACAGTATTATAACTGTTAGATCCAATCTTTGCATATTTTTTACTTTCCTAGCTTGTGGAAGCACAAAACCGAGCCCCTGGTGAACTATCCTGTTGTGGGGTTTCTGAGGTTTGTGGTGGTTATTCTTTACACCAGTGCTGATGATTAGCAGCAAAATGTGGGTGGAGGCCATGAGATGAGCAACGCCCTCCTGGAGTTGCTCCTCACCTTCTCTCATATGAATCGCTAACTTTCTATGGATCTGAAGAAAGCAATTTAATATGTTTGAGATCTTCTTTCGGTTCATGCCAAATCGATGTCAATATTCACTCTCGTCTCATATCGTTTGTGCCAAATCTTACATGTTGTGTATGTTGGCGTAGGTCCCAACTGGTCACATACTTTCCGATGAGGTCGACCTTGCGCTCGTGCGACGCTCCGATTACTTTCCGAAGGAACGCGCGCAAGTGCACATACGAAGGCGGGGACGCGCACGTAGCAACCTAGCTGATACCACCGAGTAGAGGCGCACCACTACTGGAATCCAGTTGTTTGCCTAGTGCTAGGTACACTCGGTGAAGGCTGAAAAACACTCGGCAAAGCGCACTCGCCAGACACCCTTCCAGCAAAGGGCTCTTTGCCAAGTTCTTTTTGTCACGCACTCGGCAAACCCTTTGCCGAGTGTTTGAAAACCGACACTCGGTGAAGGCTGAAAAACACTCGGCAAAGCGCACTCGCCAACACCCTTCCAGCAAAGGGCTCTTTGCCAAGTTCTTTTTGTCACGCACTCGGCAAACCCTTTGCCGAGTGTTTGAAAACCGACACTCGGCAAACAAAAGGGGTAGATGGAATGGGGTGAACGGTGCAGGTGGCACGTGTCGCAGGTGTTTTGCCGAATGCCTGTGCTTTGACAATCGGCAAACTCTTGGAATAGTAACCCAGAAAAAAAGCCGGCGGCTCGCCGGCCGTGTGGAGGCGAAGCCTCCCGGAGTAGCAGGAGCCCGGCCTAGTGACCTGAGTGGCGTTGACGAGCTGCGGCCGAGGGACGGCAACGTGGCGGCCTCGCCGTCGGTCGCCGCCGCCGGTGGCACCGCCCTTGCCAAATCGAAGGCGAAGGAGCGGGCGGCGGCACGGCTGGGCCGTCACTAGTGGAGAAACGGGCGTTAGTCCCGGTTGGGAAGGGCCTTTAGTCCCGGTTCACCAACCGGGATTAATAAATCGGGACTAAAGGCCCCCACCCTTTAGTCCCGGTTGGCCACGACCCGGAACTAAATCCCTGCCACGTGGCCGACAGCGCGCGCCGGGGGCTGGGGACCTTTAGTCCCGGTTGGTGAAACCAACCGGGACTAAATCCCTGCCACATGGCCGGCAGCGCGCGCCGGGGGGGGGGGGGGGGGTTGACCTTTAGTTCTAGTTGGTGACACCAACCGGGACTAAAGGTTTAAGGGTTTAGGGTTTATTGTTTATTTTTCCTTTTCATTTTGTGTTTTCCATTTAATTCTTTTTCATTTCAAACATATTTTACGCTACTACATACTGTACACGTTATGCATATATAATAGAATTTCTCGTAGAACCAATCATATATCATAGAATTTCTCGTACGACCATGCATACACATACACTTTACGTAGCTAGTACAATTTGGTATATACAATTTCTCCTACAATTTGGTATATACAATTTCTCTACAATTTGGTATACACAATTTCTCTACAATTTGGTATATACAATTTCTCCTACAATTTGCAGATCATTACAT
The DNA here is from genome assembly GCA_039707655.1 of Elymus sibiricus. NCBI lineage: Eukaryota > Viridiplantae > Streptophyta > Magnoliopsida > Poales > Poaceae > Elymus > Elymus sibiricus. The sequence continues at coordinate 371,876,977 of CM077664.1, read as the reverse complement.
GCAGGCATTAGGTGAAATGATATTCTCCGTCGGGAGATATGACCTGCTCAAGCAAAAATCCCGCCATTTCCTCTTGAAGTGCTCGTATGCGGTCCTTTGGTAGGAGCCTATCCCGCATCTCCACCATCTTTAAAGAAGGAGATCAATATGAATATATTAGTTGTGTGTATATATATTAGATCATGATAAAAAAAAATGTGAATAGTATTTACGTACCCAAAGATGTCTTGCATCTCTGCTCCTTTCGGTCATAAAGCGAATGTTCTCGCAAACGTAGTATGCACATAAATTAGTCCCCTTTTCCTGCCTCATACACTTTACGAGAATAGAATTCAATCAGATAATAATCAAGCATGATAATGGTATTGAAACTAGAATTAAAGAGATGCGCAGACGTAGTTAGTACTACTTAATTACCTTGGACCGTCGCCATTTCAGCTGTGGTTTCCATTCACGGACAACCTCTTTGATGAACTTTTTCCAAACCCTGCCCGGCAAAGAAAATGAATAAATGAGTTATTAATTACTTGATATCAGGAAATGAACTAAAGAGGCCGACATAGTGCGATAATGATTAAAATTACCTGTCGAGCATCCTAAACAGGCTGATGTATTCTTGAAGGTCTTTACCTAGTGAGTCCAGTACTTCAATAGTTCCCTCGTCAACTCTAATGATTAGCAGGATCCAGTGGAATCTGCGCACACGTTTGTATATCCGGGCATGCATAACTCATCAACTACACTTAACATCGAGTAAGCAAAAATAGAATTTGTAGTACAAGACAGTAACACTCACCTGAAGTTGTAAGGAAAAAGTATTTCTGGTCCGGTATTTAGTTCCTTCAAAAACATTAGCAAGCTATTCTCTGTGTCTTGTTGGAAGTTATTTAACACATCTTCATAAATGGTATTTGGGTCAATGAACCCAATGCCATAGACTCCATCTCTTTTCAATTCAAACATCTTCATTCTGCATAATATCACACAAAAGAATATAGTGTGGATAATTACAGGCAATGACCGAGCTGAGCTAGAGACTTAAATTACAGAAAGAAATCACTTACAGACAATAGCAACTGACGAGAGATTTGTCGAGTGCGTCTTGATTGAATAACTGAAAAATTTCTGGAAATTCAATCCGCACATCTTTTCCATGGAAGTAATGCTCTGACTTGACTTTCACCATGAGGCTCTCTCGCCCGGCCTTTATTTCTCTCAGGTACCAGTCATGCAATATGCGCATTTGCGTTGATAGAAGCTTCTCCTCGTCAGGCCTGACCAGAGGGTTCCCGGGGACATATTTCCATGCTAGTTCCTTCGGATCCATCGTGGGGACTTTCTCGATGCCTAGGAGTTGTTCAACAGTGATACCCATCTCTCTAGCCATCTCTCTATCAGCGTCGGTTACCGCCTTATCGGTACTCACCTTGAGCGGGGGGAGCGATTGCACTGCCTATTCTCCGAGCTGGGGAACAGTTTTCCCGCTTTTATTACTACCTGTAAGGCTCGACTGCTGTTTTTTTGTTGATAATATGACTTCCTAATAGAGCGTTCATAGTCTGATGGCCTTTTCTCCACAGCCGGTTTAGCAAGATCCACAAAGTGTTGTACGACTTTCTCAGGTATTTTCTCCTTCGGCGGCGGGGGCGGTTTCGGTGCAAAATGGGCCTTCACTTGGGCATCCACGACCCCTTTGTTTTCCTCCTCAGTCATGTCGTAAGCTAACTTCTTTTTGGCAGGAGGCTCGGGTTTCTTCTTTGGTGCTCTCTTCCGCTTTGGAGTCGGCTCATGCGGCGGAGATCAATATCGCGTACTCGCGCTGGGCTCCGTCTCGAGGTGGGGTGGATTCGGCTGACGCGGCGGAGATCGATATGGCGGACACGCGCTGCGCTCCGTCTCGAGGTGGATTGGAGTCGGCTGACGTGGCGGACTTGGAGGAGGAGTCGGTGGCCTTGGCACCGAGTTTGGAAACACGATGCATTTCTTTCTCCATACAATGACACCACGTATGGCTTCTCCCAGTGTTTTCTCCCCTTGACCTCCAGGAAAGTCAAACTCTAGTGAGTCATATCCCGACAGAACTTCATCCACCCCGACACGAGCATAGCTAGGTGGAATCGGATTGCCGTGGATGGTTGCTTCAGGTGCATTCGGTAAAGCAAAGCCGTCTGCCACCTTCATGGATATGTTCTTCATTTTCATGTGTAGCTCACAAGTTGTCGTCTCTTGGATATCATCCACAGGGTAGTGAGCCAGCAGTGCATCATCGGCCGGGACCCCCGTGGAACCCACGCTGCTTTTCGGCATAGATGGGATGGTACTATCCAATGCTGGATCTGGTTGCTCCTGCCGCTGAGACGCCCTTTGCTGGCTAATTGTGTCGATCTGCTCCTGCTGCCGCATGAAAGCGCGTTCCAACTCCGCGTTCTTTAATTCTAGCTTTTGAAGACGGTCTGCATCCCGCTTCTTCTGGTCTGCATCCTGCTTCTTCTTTCTCGCACGGCTTCTGTAAGTGTCGTTCCACTCCGCAAACCCCTCAACCCACGGAACAACGCCTTTGCCTCATCTTCGTCCCGGGTGTTTAGGATTCTTGAGGGCACGTGTAAGCTCATCGTTCTCTCTCTCGGGCTAGAACGCCTCCGTTCGAGCCTCTTCTATTGCTTCAAGTAAAGCGTCCGAGGCTTCTTTAAGACTTGCCTGTTCACTAATCTCCCCTGTGTTTGGGTCCAACTTTCCCCCATGCACATAAAACCAAGCCCTGCACCTGTCGGGCCAACCCACTGTTTTTGGAGTGACCCCTACAGCAATCATCTTTTCCTCGGATTCATCCCACTTAGGCAACCCAGTCTTGTAGCCATCTGGCCCCAGAACATGGTGAAACTTTTTTTCCTCAGCATTTATCTTGTTTTTCCTCGACCGTTCCTTAGCTGCTTCCGATTCGTTGAACTCCACAAATAAGTTCCAATGATCTTTTACCTTCTCTAGTGGTCCAGTGAATTCTGGAGTCTTCTTTTCTGCGTTGACGTAGTTGGCCCATAATCTTTTCTTTCAAGTCTGGAATTGTGTGGCCATCTTCTTAAGAGCACACTTCTTGACATTCTCCCGTTGGAGATCTGTGAAACCCTCTGATATGGTGAAATGTGACATGAGCGTATCCCAAAGAAGATTTTTTGCTCTTTCGTCGACAAAACTAACTCCTCGATCTTTCTTTGGCTTATTCCATTCTTGAACGGTGATCGGGATTTGGTCCTTAACAATAACTCTGCATTGATGTATAAATTTGTCCGCATTCTTTTTAGGAGCAATCAGTTCGCCATCTTCTTTGATTTCATCGATGTTGTACTTTATGCCATCGGGCAACTTTTTGGCCGAGCCTCGTACTACCCTTGTAGAAGATTTGCTCGATCCGGAGGGCTAAAAGAAGAAAGATTCGTTAATATATATATATACAAATCAATTAATACATGTAATGATCACCAGAGGCCTTATATATATATATATACCTCGCCGGACTTTGTTAATTGAAGAACATTTCCTTCGCCATCATTGTTTGTGTGCCCTTCGTCTATTGGTTCTTCCTCAATTCCCTCACCGGACTCGTTCAGATATTGTGAGCCGTCATCTGGTTCAATCTCTGGGTTTTGGGAGCGTATCATGTCGAACATGATATTCTCTTGATCATGGTCGTCTCTGCCGCTATAGTCCATAGCTTAACTAATCCAGAAGAAAGATAAAACAATTAGTATTGTCTAGATCATGGTCGTCTCTGCCGCTATAGTATTCAAATTAAAATGCATTCAATAAGCAAAAACTAATACATTTCGAATAATCCAGTTAATGCATCATCGAATATTATCAAATATTATCACTAATACACACTACTAAAGATTAGGTCAATAACGATGAACGTTTGACAACTCTTGGTTGTTATTGGTACGATGAGTTTAGTCCCACCTCCAAATTTACCCCGTGACTCTTCGCTACGACGATATAGGTTTGGAGGTCGTTGTTTTTTGTTATGTTTAGAGGGTATTGTGCGTCCTTATCTGCTGAATCGACGGATAAAACGGAAGATAAGTACTCCGTACTAAATAAGGAAAAAGTCTATGTATCCCAACAAATTTCTCCCCGCCGCCTCTCTGCCTTCCTACCACCACCGTCAGCGGCCGCCGGGCCCTCCAGCCGCCGCCCCCTCCTCCTCCTACTCCTCCCCCCACTTCTGATCTCCCTTCTCCCTCCCGACCTCGAGCGCAGCAGCGGATTCCGGTCGAGCTGGAGGTGATGCCGGTGAGGTCGCAGATCCCGTCGGCATCCTCTGCGGCGGGTCTCGTGGGGTGGGCCACGCGCTGCTCATATCGGTGTCGGCAGCCGCGGCCTTCCCCTCCTATGGCGTCGTCCTCCCCCTGCCTGGCGCGGCGGCTCGCTGGTTGGATCGCGGTGTTTACGCAGCCTGCTCGGTGGGGCCTCTGTATCATACATCTCCGTGCTCCCAGCCTCCGACCATTTTTAGGTGCGGGTTGCCCCAACATTGCTACACCACAGGCCTCTGCCATGTCTGCCATGTGCTTGAGTCCTCAAATATGGATTGAATCTAAGAATTCATCCTGGGGTGCAGCCACCAACTTCGTTTTGGTCTCCTACGCTGGCAGCCTGGCACCTACCGTATGACAAAACTTAGTTCAGAGTAAATGCAGAGTATGGTCGTTACCTGTTTACATATCTTCGTGTAGATTACTTTGTGCTGCTTCAATTGTTCCATTATTTAGAATTATGCAAACAGATTTTGCAAGGCTATATACTTGATCGTCATTTTTTTTTTTCATTTGTGTTTTACTTCTGTGCAATAAGTTTTGTTCATCTAAAAAAAATAGGACACTAACTACATAATATTTGTAACCAGCTCACAAGTATTTCATGTATATAATCTGGTAGAACTTGGCATGCTGGGTTCAAGATAGTTAAGTTTAATCAGATGGATCAACAATGCAACAACACTATGAAGTGCAGTTTTTATTCAATAGAATTGATAAGATTATTTTTTGTATTACATCGTTAAGCACTTCCTGTGAAATACTCGCTTCAGGTGTATGTTTTATATCCTTAATGTACCATTTTCCCGTTTCTTGAACTGAATCAGCTGTAACTGAAATGGCAACTTTGTCGAGAGGAACACTGGGAAATTAGAACGTGCTTGAACTGAATCACCGTGCTCTTGTGTAGAATCCTCTGTAATCCTAGAATTACCCCGATGAGGGAAATGCATGGTCCAATATTACTAGCGCAGCTCTGAAACATATTTTTGACTCAATTAAAGTAAGTTTGGTTATAGGCTCCAACATTATCAGCTGAATTTCTGTACTACTGTACTTATGATATTCTGCTTTTATGAACACCTATTTAGGACTTGCCATTTTTCATTTCCAATAAGATAAGCCCAGTGTGACTTGTCTTGTCATTTATTTTAACTTATAATAGCTACTTGCCTCTGTTGGAACAGGGAGAAAAGGTAAACAAGCTACCGACTATGGACAAACAATTCTCTGAGACTCATAAGAAGGGTACAACCTTCGCTCATTCTACAGCCTCCACCAAACATGTAAGACTTTAATTTTAATGCAATAACTGATGAATTGCAAGTGTATAATACCTACTTACAGATAGAGTTGATCCAAAAACCTTGCTGTTGGCACTTCAGGCACAAATTAAGACCATAGTTCAGTTGAATCCTGGTCTTTCAATTGATGGAGTCATGCAGAGATGGGACTCATCTAAGCGGCGTGATCGTGTAGCTGGCTTTGGTGGTGGAATTAGAGCAAGAGATTTGCGAGGACCAACATCACGTAAGGCTGAATTGGTTTCTAAACTTCAAGCTTCCGAGCAAGCAAAACAAGTACTCGAAGAAAAGTTCAATGGTGTGGTGCAAGAAGTGTTAGAAATTAAGCGTATTATGTCAGTTAGATCTCTAAGTCATAGTTCTCAGGAAAGCCAGCATGATCAAGTAAGTTGTTCTCATACATTGACTTTACATGTTCTTAGACTTCGTGCCAATTTTTGTACAAGGACTGACTTTCATAAACTACTCAACATTTTGTAGGACTGATGGTCCACCGTAAGATATAGAAGCATCAGGAGGCATTGTATTCACTGACGAAGAATGATATCCATTCAACAATGATGGTGTCCCTCGATTAAAGATTAATAAATATTCTCTTTTATAGTTGTCTCATTTTCCGAATAGATATGAACAAGTACATTGGTCATATAAGGAGTGCTTTTGACTCAGATTTCTTCAATGATATTTTAATTTAAGAATTGTATGCGGGAATTTTGGTATTTCTATTAATAAAAGAGGCTATGATCCTTTCAATTCAGATTATTTTGTTTCTATTTTAATGTGGATGTTAGTATTGAAAAGTTGGATGCTGCATAAAGTGATAAAGTGATCGCTGAACGGAAACTCATACTAATTAATATAAGTGGTTCTGAAGGATATCAAAAGTGGTGAAGAGAGTGACTGGCAATGATACTTTGCTCACCATGATAACATTATTAACGATGACAAAAGTGGTCGTTAATACTACAAATGTGGTCGTTATTGCCTCGGGATTGACGACGACACACTATCCCGTCGTTACAACAATAACGACCACAATATGTGGTCGTTATACTTTTAACGACGGAGCCTACTACGACCAGCAGATTGTGGTCGTTAATGACCTTTAACGACCACAATCCAACTTTTCACGACCACATATACCTTCGTTAAAAACCGTTTTTCTAGTAGTGACATCTCGAATATTATCATATAACATCACTAATACAGCTCGAATATTATCGAATAATCCAGTTGACTCGCGGTTCCTGAGGCGCGAGCGGTGGACACCCAAAGAGAAGGAACCATCACAGGATCATAGCTCGGGTGAGATCCCTGAAGAACCTGCCAGGTATTGGAGAACCTGACGTCCAACGCAACCATGTAGCGACGGACGTGCTCGTCCTCCTCCCTGACACGGCGACGTACCACCTCCTCGGGGGCCGGCTGCCTCCGCACCGATAGTGGCCCACGCGACCGCCACCAAAGAAGCTCCGGGTCGACGACGGGAGCCCGATTCCTCACCAAGCTGCGCGCCCCGGAAGGTAGCACCTCCCAGTGCCAGCCCGGCGGAGCCCAGTCCCGGACATGGCGCCTCTCAAGTAGGTTGTCGCCGCCGAGTCGACGACGAGGATGCGGGCCGGGCAACGTCGACCTCGAGAACAAATTCTTATGACAACAAATTCCTATGCAATAATTATCATTTTATTATGCTACTCATATTTAATAAACTTTAGAAAAACTCGGGAAAAACTAAACCCTAGAAAAACTAAACCCTAGAAAAATTAAACCTAGCTAAGTCACTCCAATTCATATTGAAAACAGTCACTCTAATTTCTTCTAGAGTAAAATTTCTGTCATATATTTTAGAGTAAAACAGTCACTCTAAGTCACTCCAATTAATCTCAGTCTGAAAATGACCATGATGTACCCAAGTTAACTAGCCATCATTAACTAAATTTGTCATATATTTTAGTTAACTGAAACTGTCCAAAAAATTAAGTTAACTTAACTGAAACTCTAGTGTTTTAACTACCAATTTTAGACTAAAGAAATAACCCTAACCAATTTCAGTTAAGTTACAGAACCATCTCAAGTGTTAACTACCAATTTCAATGCCTAAAAAACTAACTGAAACGGGGCCGGTGGCGACGTGGAGCAGGGGAGCAGGGGAGCTCACCGGGGGGCGGCGACGGACGGGGGCGACGTCGGACGGGGGCGAGCCGTGGAGGGGAGGCGTCGGTGGTGGAGGCGTACGTCGACGTCGGTGGTGGAGCCGCATCGGCGTTGATGCTAGTTGTGGAGGCGTCGGTGGCGGCGGCGTCCGGTGCTCTGGGCGTGCTCCGGCGGAGGGAGGCGAGGGAGGGATGGCGAGGCCCTCGGGCAGCACGGGGTCCGGCGACGGCAACGGCGATCGAGAGAGGGGGAGGGAGTCAGGATCGTGGGGAATGGGGGGAAGAAGGAGGCGTTTATATAGCCTGAGCTTTAGTCCCGGTTGGAGGAACCAACCGGGACTAAAGGCCTACCTTTAGTCCCGGTTGGAGGAACCAACCGGGACTAAAGCTAAATTTCAGCAGCCAAAAGGGCGCAAAACCCAGGCCTTTAGTCCCGGTTGGTGGCACGAACCGGGACTAAAGGGGGCCTTTAGTCCCGGTCCATGCCACCAACCGGGTCTAAAGGCCCCGCGCCGCAGCTGACGGGTGGTGGGAGTTTAGTACCACCTTGCCAAGCGAGTAGCGCACGCACCACCTTATATACCCGGCTGAGAGAGCCTGGGCATGAGCCTCTCTCACCAAACAGCATATGATCGATACGGTTACGTCTCTACCCTGTGGGGCCTACTGGCTTGGGATATTCATGCTCCACGGGCCTGCATCCTAGCCCATATGTTGGGTTTCTAGTCGTATGCAGGCCGTGGGTTATGATATCTCCTGTTCAGTAGGTGGGCTTCTTTTTATCCTTTTTTCTTTTTTTGTAGGCGGGAGAAGGACCTTTAGTCCCGGTTGGTGGTGGCAACCGGGACTAAAGGTGTTTTCTTTTTTTGTAGGCGGGAGAAGGACCTTTAGTCCCGGTTGGTGGTGGCAACGGGACTAAAGGTGTTTTCCATGTTTTCTGTTTTTGTTTTTTGCTTTATTTTTTTACTTTTGTTTCTACTAATTAACAGGCAATATTTAGAGTTTTTGAGTGAATGTTTTTGCTTTAGGTCACAAAAATTATAAACTTTTCGCTAGTGCCAGTAGTTTTCAAATTTGAATAGTTTAAATTTGAATTCTTTGAAATTTGTGTGAATCACTAGTTTGTGAATAACTTTAGTTTAAACTTATTTCAACTCCAGATTTTTTGTGCATTCAATATGCACCATTCAAAGCCACATCCTCAAATTTCAACCCTTTCTAACTTCATTTGCTATTTTTCATGCATTTAACGATTTTTTTGAGCTAAATGACCCTGAAATTGAAAAGCACTACAAATGAACTCTTAAAAGGTTGAAACTTGGCATGGTATCATCATTTCACCCACATAGCATGTGCTAAAAAGTTGGGAGGCTTACGACAAAAACTGGATGCACTTCGTGTACAAACTGAATCATCTCCTTCAAAGTATCAAGGTTTCGGACGAAAACTCATCTGTTACAAAGGCATTTCATTTTTTTAAACTTATTTCAACTCTAGACTTTTTGTGCATTCAATATGCACCTTTCAAAGCCACATCCTCAAATTTCAACCCTTTCTAACTTCATTTGCTATTTTTCATGCATTTTATCATTTTTTTTTGAGCTAAATGACCCTGAAATTGAAAAGCACTACAAATGAACTCTGAAAAGGTTGAAACTTGGCATGGTCTCATCATTTCACCCACATAGCATGTGCTAAAAAGTTGGGAGGGTTACGGCAAAAACTGGATGCACTTCGTGTACAAACTGGACCATCTCCTTCGAAGTATCAAGGTTTCGGACGAAAACTCATCTGTTACAAAGGTATTTCATTTTTTTTAACTTATTTCAACTCCAGACTTTTTGTGCATTCAATATGCACCATTCAAAGCCACATCCTCAAATTTCAACCCTTTCTAACTTCATTTGCTATTTTTCATGCATTTTATGATTTTTTTGAGCTAAATGACCCTGAAATTGAAAAGCACTACAAATGAACTCTGAAAAGTTGAAACTTGGCATGGTATCATCATTTCACCCACATAGCATGTGCTAAAATGTTGGGAGGGTTACGGCAAAAACTGGATGCACTTCGTGTACAAACTGGACCATCTCCTTCGAAGTATCAAGGTTTCGGACGAAAACTCATCTGTTACAAAGGCATTTCATTTTTTTTAACTTATTTCAACTCCAGACTTTTTGTGCATTCAATATGCACCATTCAACGCCACATCCTCAAATTTCAACCCTTTCTAACTTCATTTGCTATTTTTCATGCATTTTATCATTTTTTTGAGCTAAATGACCCTGAAATTGAAAAGCACTACAAATGAACTCTAAAAAGGTTGAAACTTGGCATGGTATCATCATTTCGCCCACATAGCATGTGCTAAAAAGTTGGGAGGGTTACGGAAAAAACTGGATGCACTTCGTGTACAAACTGGACCATCTCCTTCGAAGTATCAATGTTTCGGACGAAAACTCATCTGTTACAATGGCATTTCATTTTTTAAACTTATTTCAACTCCAGACTTTTTGTTCATTCAATATGCACCTTTCAAAGCCAAATCCTCAAATTTCAACCCTTTCTACCTTCATTTGCTATTTTTCATGCATTTTATGATTTTTTTGAGCAAAATGACCCTGAAATTGAAAAACACTACAAATGAACTCTGAAAAGGTTGAAACTTGGCATGGTATCATCATTTCACCCACATAGCATGTGCTAAAAAGTTGGGAGGGTTACGGCAAAAACTGGATGCACTTCGTGTACAAACTAGACCATCTCCTTCGATGTATCAAGGTTTCGGACGAAAACTCATCTGTTACAAAGGCATTTCATTTTTTTAAACTTATTTCAACTCCAGACCTTTTGTGCATTCAATATGCACCTTTCAAAGCCACATCCTCAAAATTTCAACCCTTTCTAACTTCATTTGCTATTTTTCATGCATTTTATGATTTTTTGAGCAAAATGACCCTGAAATTGAAAAGCACTACAAATGAACTCTGAAAAGGTTGAAACTTGGCATGGTATCATCATTTCACCCACATAGCATGTGCTAAAAAGTTGGGAGGGTTACGGCAAAAACTGGATGCACTTCGTGTACAAACTGTCCTATCTCGGCTACTCACTAGAGAAGAAAGTGATGACGGTGAAGCCGATCACATCCCAGAGTGGGATCTTGGGGTATAAAACTTTTTCTTCGTGTGTGTCCCTTTGCGCCGTAACCATGGACAATTTTCATCATTTGACAGGATGCTTGGGTCAGTCTTCACTGTGAAGGGAGGAATTTCATGAAACTTTTCATAATCTTCTGTCATGTCTGTCTTGTCCTCCACTCCCACGATGTTTCTTTTCCCTGAAAGAACTATGTGGCGCTTTGGCTCACCGTATGATGTATTCGCTTCCTTATCTTTCCTTTTTCTCGGTTTGGTAGACATGTCCTTCACATAGAAAACCTGTGCCACATCATTGGCTAGGACGAATGGTTCGTCTGTGTACCCAAGATTATTGAGATCCACTGTTGTCATTCCGTACCGCGGGTCTACCTTTACCCTGCCCCCTGTCAGATTGACCCATTTGCACCGAAACAAAGGGACCTTAAACTCACATCCATAGTCAAGTTCCCATATCTCCTCTATGTAACCATAATATGTGTCCTTTTCCCTATTGGTGTTTGTTGCATCAAAGCGGACACCACTGTTTTGGTTGGTGCTCTTTTTATCTTGGGCGATCGTGTAAAATGTGTTCCCATTAATCTCGTACCCTTTGAAAGTCAATATAGTCGAAGATGTTGACTTGGCCAACAAGTACAGCTCATCTCCAACACTGTCGTCATTCATGAGATGTGTTTGCAACCAATCGCCGAAAGTCGCCATGTGTGTATGTTTAATCCAGGGTTCAGACTGCTCCGGGTTGTTGCAGCGTACAATATCCATGTGTTCCTCGATATACGGAGCCACCATGGTGGAATTTTATAGAACTGTGTAGTGTGCTTGGGCCCAAGAATGCCCGTCCCTACATATTACTGAATCCTTTCCTAGCGTGCCTTTTCCACTCAGTCTCCCCTCATGCCGCGATTCAGGAACACCAATCGGCTTAAGGTCAGGAATAAAGTCAACACAAAACTCAATAACCTCCTCTGTTTCATGGCCCTTGGAGATGCTTCCTTCTGGCCTAGCACGGTTATGAACATATTTCTTTAAGACTCCCATGAACCTCTCAAAGGGGAACATATTGTGTAGAAATACAGGACCCAGAATAGCAATCTCTTCGACTAGGTGAACTAGGACGTGCGTCATGATATTGAAGAAGGATGGTGGGAACACCAACTCGAAACTGATAAGACATTGCACCAAATCATTCTGTAACCTTGGTAGGATTTCTGGATCGATTACCTTCTGGGAAATTGCATTGAGGAATGCACATAGCTTCACAATGGCTAATCGAACATTTTTCGGTAGAAGCCCCCTCAATGCAACCGGAAGTACTTGCGTCATAATCACGTGGCAGTCATGAGACTTTAGGTTTTGGAATTTTTTCTCTGCCATATTTATTATTCCCTTTATATTCGACGAGAAGCTAGACGGGACCTTCATACTAAGCAGGCATTCAAAGAAGATTTCCTTCTCTTCTTTGGTAAGAGCGTAGCTGGTAGCACCTTCATACTGCTTTGGATGCATGCCGTCTTTTTCGTGCATACATTGCTGGTCCTCCCGTGCCTCCGGTGTATCTTTTGTCTTCCCATACACGCCCAAGAAGCCTAGCAGGTTCACGCAAAGATTCTTCATCACGTGTATCACGTCGATTGCAGAGCGGACCTCTAGGACTTTCCAATAGGGTAGGTCCGAAAATATAGATTTCTTGTTCCACATGGGTGCGTGTCCGTCAGCGTCATTCGGAACAGATTGTCCACTAGGACCCTTTCAAAGATTACTTTAAATCCTTGACCATATCAAGTATATGATCACCAGTACGGTGGTCAGGCTTCTTCCGGTGATCTGCCTCACCTTTGAAATGCTTGCCTTTCTTTCTTAAGAGATGCTTGATCGGAAGAAATCGACGATGTCCCATGTACACATTCTTCTTACATTTATCCAAATATATACTTTCGGTCTCATCTAAATAGTGCGTGCATGCGTGGTATCCCTTGTTTGTCTGTCCTGAAAGGTTACTAAGAGCAGGCCAATCATTGATGGTTACAAACAGCAACGCTCGTAGGTCAAATTGCTGCTGTTTGTGCTCATCCCACACACGTACACCTTTTATGTCCCACAGCTGTAAAAGTTCTTCAACTAATGGCCTTAGATACACATCAATGTCATTGCCGGGTTGCTTAGGGCCTTGGATGAGCACTGGCATCATAATGAACTTCCGCTTCATGCACAACCAAGGAGGAAGGTTGTAGATACATAGAGTCACAGGCCAGGTGCTATGACTGCTGCTGTGCTCCCCAAAAGGATTCATGCCATCTGTACTTATACCAAACCATAAGTTCCCTGCGTCATCTGTAAACTCCAGCCACTTTCTCTCGATTTTTCTCCACTGCGACCCATCAGCGGGTACTCTCAACATCCCGTCTTTCTTACGGTCTTCTTTGTGCCATCGCAACAACTTGGCATGCTCTTTGTTTTAGAAAAAACGTTTCAACCGTGGTATTATAGGAGCATACCACATCACCTTGGCAGGAACCCTCTTCCTGGGGCGCTCGCCCTCAACATCACCAGGGTCATCGCGGCTGATCTTATAGCGCAATGCACCGCATACCGGGCATGCATTCAAATTCTCGTACTCCTCACCGCGCTAGAGGATGCAGTCATTAGGGTATGCATGTATCTTCTGCACCTCTAATCCTAGAGGGCAGACAGCCTTCTTTGCTTCGTATGTACTGTCGGGCAATTCGTTGTCCTTTGGAAGCATCTTCTTTAACATTTTCAGCAACTTTTCAAATCCCTTGTCAGATACACCATTCTCTGCCTTCCATTGCAGCAATTCCAGTGTGGTACCCAGCTTTTTCTTATCATCTTCGCAATTTGGGTACAACAATTTTTTGTGATCCTCTAACATGCGCTGCAACTTCAACTTCTCCTTTTCACTTTCGTAGTTTCTCTTTGCATCAGCAATGGCCCGACCAAGATCATCAGCGGGCTCATCTGATGCCTCTTCTTCAGCTTCTTCTTCTTCATTCTCTTCCCCCATTGTAGTACCATCGTATTCAGGGAACCCAAGATAGTTGTCATCATCCTGTTCTTCTTCATTCTCTTCCATTAGAACCCCTCTTTCTCCCTGCTTGGTCCAACAGTTATAGCCGGACATGAAACCGGACGTAAACAGGTGGACGTGAATGACTTTTGAGCTAGAGCAATTCCTATCTTTCTTACAGACACCACATGGACAACACATAAAACCATTCCGCTTGTTTGCCTCAGCCGCACGCAGAAAACTATGCACGCCATTAATGAACTGGGGAGAGCGTCGGTCATCGTACATCCATTGCCGACTCATCTTCATTACACAACACCGAAAAGACCAAATTAATACAAGTTCATACACACTTATTCTCATAAAACAACATAAAACTATCTAGCTAAAGCATTTAAATGCAACAACAAATGCGATCAAAATCGCAACTAAGGTAATAATTGATCCAACAGCATAATGATACCAAGCCTCTGTATTAACGGCATATTTTCTAATCTTTCTAATCTTCAAGCGCATTGCATCCATCTTGATCTTGTGATCATCGACGACATCGGCAACATACAACTCCAATTTCATCTTCTCTTCTTCAATTCTTTTCAATTTTTCTTTCAAATACTCGTTTTCTTTTTCAACTAAATTTAACTTCTCGACAAGAGGGTCGGTTGCAATTTCCGGTTCACATACCTCCTAGATAAAAATATCTATGTCAACTTGATGGGCATAATTGTCATAAACACGAAATGCAACAAATAGTTATAAAAGAGAATATACCACATCCGAATCATAAACCAGACGAGGGCCGACGGGGACGGATATCAAAACCATGGCACTATGTATAACAAACAATCATACAAGTAAGAAAATTATACAAGTAACTATCTAAATCATACAAATAAGATTTTTTTTTACAAAAAGGATAAGAACAAGAGGCTCACCAAGGTGGTGCCGGCGACGGGACGGTGCGGGCGATCGACGGTGGTTCGGACGGGGACGGGAAGGCACTAAGTAAACCACACCTACACATATGCAAACTAAGAAGTTAATTTGAGCTCAAATTGCATATAAATCAAATAAACTCCCACATAATTACTCCCAAACTAAAACCCACAAATCACTATACTTATAGAGCATTGCACGAGCTAATCTAGCAATGAGAGATGAAAGGACAAAGTTGCTAACCTTTGTGAACACTTGGATAGATGGGGTGCCTCAAATCTTGACAAATCTTGGCAAAAATGGAGGATGAGCTCGAGCAAGGGGAAGAGAACAGAGGAGAGAAAGAAGAAAACAGAGAGAGGAGAGCTTGGGCTCGGGCTGGACGAAGCACTATATATAGTGATATCTTTAGTCCCGGTTGGTGATCCAAACCGGGACTAAAGGTCCATCTCTAGTCCCGGTTGGTGATACCAACCGGGACTAAAGGGGCCCGCAGGAGCCCCAACCTGACGCCAGCCTACCACCACCCCTTTAGTCCCGGTTGGTAACACCAACCGGGACTAGAGGTCACTAATGAACCGGGACTAAAGGGCTGCCGTTGGAACCGGGACTAGTGGTCACATTAGTCCTGGTCCAAAACCCGACCGGGACTAATGCTCCGGACGAAAGGCCTGTTTTATACTAGTGCATGGTCGCCTCCCCGTTGTGCTTGCCCGCAGTCGCGCACGTGGTTGTTTGGGGCGGGGGGTCCGTGGTGGCGGCGCCTGGAGGTAGGCGATGCGATATGGCCGGGGCAGCAATGCCCATTTGTAGGCGACGACGTGCTAGAGGCGGCGATCCGTGGCATGCACGAGGAGGAGGTGGCGGCGGCACGGAGGAGTGCCGATGGCGTGAACGAGGTGGAGGAGACGACGGCGCGGAGGCATGCACGAGGAGGCGAAGGGGGAGACAAGAGAGAGAGAGAGAGAGAGAGAGAGAGAGAGAGAGAGAGAAAGAGAGAGAGAGAGACGGCTCGGTGGGTGTCAGCCATCCGATCTAAGAGAATCCAACGGCCATGATGCGCGATCCGTGAGAGACTTGCGTTGACGAATCAAAACGCAGGATCTTTGCCGAGTGTAAATGGAGGACACTCGGCAAACAATCTTTCTCGAGTGTCGATAGCAGGACACTCGGCATTTTTTTTTTCTTTTTCTCATTTCTTTCTTTATTTTTTTCTTTACTTTTCTTCTAAATAGAGGACACTTTGGAAACAATCTTTCTCCCTCAAGCAGGGGACTCAACCCCCCCCCCCCCCCCGCACCCCCCGAAAAAATACCGGTAAGAAAAAGGGCATAGAAATGCGCTTGATGTATTAAATGCCTAGAAATGCGCTTAATGTATTGAATATAGCAATTGATCCTGGAAAAATGCCAAATCTTGACATGTAACATGTAATTCCATATGTTGAGTGTAAAAAAAGTTTCAAGGTCAAAATGACAAAGCAATGGTCACTTTGCCTTCAAACTTGATCTGTTCCCTCTCGAAACCACGGTTCTTCCTCGGAGATGGTTCGGTTTCTAAGCAACATACATAGAAAATTTTGCAAAACCTTCTCGAATTTTTACCACAGTCTCTAGGTGTCATATGATGACACCATGCCAAGTTTGTCATTTTTCTGACTTCGTTTACGTTTTTTAGAATTAAAATACCAATAAGCGCCATGTTCGGGGTCGAGTCCTGGCACCTTGATGTTTCCTTTTCTTTTCTCTTATAAGAGCTAACAATAGACTCAAGAACACAAATAGGATTTTTCAACCCAATTTTGCTAACTTTTTCACGCACTTGCAGTTCAAATTTGAATTATATATCTCAAATGACTTGAAATGCACTTAATGACTTAAATATAGCAAACAAACCCGGAAAAATCCGAATTTTGACATGTAACATGTAATGGTTTATGACGAGTGTAGAAACAGTTTCAACATCAACCGATGAAGCAACGGTCACTTCGCCTTCAAACCTGACCCGTTTCCTCTCAAAATCACAATTCTTCCTCGGAGATGGTTCGGTTTCTAAGCAGTGTACGTCACAACTTTTGTGAAACCTTCTTAATTTTTTACCACAGCCTATTGAGGTCATATAATGATACCATGCAAGGTTTCAATTTTTTAGACTTCGTTTGCATTTTTTTGAATTTAGAAAACCAATAAATGCCATGTTAGGGGTCGAGTCTTGGCCCCCTGATGTTTGAAATTCCTCTTGTTTTCTTGGATGCGGCCTAAACATAATCATTGACACAAATAGAATTTTTCAACCCATTTTCGGCAACTTTTTCATGCACTGGCAGTTCAAATTTGAATTATATCCATTAAATGACTAGAAATGAACTTAATAGCTTAAATATAGCAAACCAACCCAGAAAAATGCCAACTTTTAACATGGAATGTGTGATACTGTATGTTGAGTGTAGAAATAATTTCAAGGGCAAATGATGAAGCAACCCTAACTTCGCCTTCAAACCTCACTCGCTCCCACTCAAAACCACGATTATTTCTCGGAGATGATTCGGTTTCTAAGCAATGTATGTCACAACTTTTGCGAAACCTTCTCAATTTTTTACCACAGCCTCTAGCGATCATATAATGACACCATGCCAATTTTAATTTTTCAGACTTCGCTCGCATTTTTTTAATTAAAAAAACAAAAAGCTCCCTATTCGGGGTCGATTCTTGGCCCCCTAATGTTTGGAATTCCTCTTCTTTTCTTGGATGAGGCCTAAACATAGATGCATTAAGACAAATAGGATTTTTCAACCCAATTTCGGTACCTTATTCATGCACTTGCAGTTCAAATTTGAATTGTGTCCGCTAAATGCCTAGAAATGCACTTAATGGCTTAAGTATAGCAAACGAACCTGGAAAAATACCAAATTTTAACATGGAACATGTGATGGTGTATGTTGAGTGTAGAAAAGGTTTTAATGTCGAACGATGAGGCAACCATCACTTCGGTTTTAAACATGACTCGTTCCCTCTTAAAACCACGATTCTACCTCGGAGATGTTTTGGTTTCTAAGGAGTGTACATCACAACTTTTGTGAAACCTTCTTAAATTATTACCACAACCTATAGGGATCATATAATGACACCATGCCAAGTATCATGTTTTTCAGACTTCGTTTGCATTTTTTGAAATAAAAAGACCAATAAGCTCCCTGTTTGGGGTCGAGTCTTGGCCCCCTATGTTTGGAATTCCTCTTCTTTTGTTGGATAAGGTCTAAACATAGACTCATTAACACAAATAAGATTTTTTAACCCTTTTTTGCCAACTTTTTCATGTTACAGAAAGGAAAAAAAAGACAATAAAAGAAACAAAAGGAAAATAAGAAATAAAGAAAATAAAATAAAATAAAAGAATGAAAATACAAAAAAGGAAAGAAATGAAATAAAGTAAAAGAAAAGAAAGTAAAGTGAAAAAAAGAAAAAATTATTTGCCGAGTGTTTTATAGTAAACACTCGGCAATGGTTTGTTTTTGCCGAATGTTTTTTGTTTGCCAAGTGTAACACTAGGCAAACCAGGAGTTTACCGAGTGTTATATGTTTGCCGAGTGTATTCTCCGAAGCACTCGGAAAAGGGCCTATTTGTCGAGTACCTAAGGAAAGACACTCGGCAAACAGGCAGGCACTCGGCAAACAGGCCGATTCCAGTAGTGCACGTAAACAAGGCAAACCTCCTGGATCTATTTCTTCTGGATGTTAGCACAAGCACGTACAAGACTACAAGCCGCCGGCTTGCTTGATCAATACGAGCTAGCTCAACACGCGGAAACACGCACACGCGCGAAACACAGCATGGTGACACACGATCATAGCCTAAGATAGTACTATAACTGTCGGAGGAGCAAAAAAGAACAGATCCAGATTAAACTTTGCACTTTTCTAGCTTGTGGAAGCACAAAGGGATAAACCAATGAATCAACATTCTTCCTTCCTGTGAAGAAACTAGAGAGAATTACAATACAATACAATACAATACAATGCAATACACAACACCGTAAACTTTCTGTGTCATCCTAATTTCCTGTTTTCGACAGCAACCTGGCCAATCTGATGAGAGCTAGTGAGGTTCCCTCCTTGGCGTGTCTCATACTCTCGTCGATCAGCTTGAACGTCTTCTTCACAAGCTTCTGGTCCAGCACTGTTGTTCTATAGATCTTGAACACCCGGTCCTCGCGGTGAGGCTTTCTGCTCTGGAAGTAGACCCCTTCAAACTTCTCCTTCACGAACCTGTACTTAAAACATCCCTCCATACCATATTAAGCAGACAAATTTATTATGTGATGAGAGTAGCAGGGGTGAGAGAGGTGCACTCACTCATACACATGCTCCACAGCTTGTTTGCCATGCGCAGTCAGTAAACCACTCACACACGGTCAAAGGAACATACATACATATGTTGGCACAAACGTGTAAAATTGCTTGAGTATTAATACTATGCTCGCATGATTACTCAGCCCGATGGGTATGAAAAGGTGCCCTCGTTATATACCCTATGTATTTTCCTCTCGAATATGTCGAATTTTTGAGGAATAGCATGAACTATGTTTTCTGGATCAAAAACAACAACATCACATCAAGTAGGATTGCAAATTAATGGACAGAAATAGCATGAGGATAAAGCAGCAAATTTGAGATGGAAGCATGTATACATACGTCAAAACATCTTTGTTTTAACTAGCAAAGTGGCCTGCGCAAATGCGCTGGCAAGAATTCCAGAAAGTTAAGTTACATAGGAAATCCCTCGCAAAAAAAGTTGCATAGGGAATATCTTAGACTTTTATCCTGAGGACATATTATTTTGATTTCTCTAAAGAAAAATTTGAACCAAATGTGGTAACATTTACAAATATGAGCCATTTGCCAACATACATGTGTGTTAGAATATTTTGTTTTCTTGTTGATATTTAAATATTTATGTTATGCACTAATGACGTACCTATTTGTTATGCATACTGTACTCAAACCGTTGTCCAGAATAGTCTGGACAATGATTTGAGGAAAGTTTACTTAGGTGAAGGGATGACAATGTCCCCAAGCAAGGCAGCCCAACACGTCGTCTTCATCCTCGCTAGCGGCAGCATGGCTTCGGTGTTGCATTCTTCCACGTGCAGATCTATCCGAAGAAACAACCAGTTTTCCGTTTCGAGAATTTTAAAAATCACAAAATTTCAAAGGGAAAATAGAGTTTTTGGACGTTTTAGACGTTTAGGGTTTAGGGCTAGGGTTTAGATTTCCAAGTTTACCGTTAGGTTTTAGGGTTTGAATCTTTAGTGTTTACTGTTTAGAATAAAGTTTCGGACGTTTTAAGTCCCGGGTTTAGGATTTTGACATTTTTGAATTTTTTGAAATTTTAAAATTTTCTAAAATTTTTGAATTTTTTTTTGAATTTTTTGAGATTTTGACATTTCTGAATTTTTTGATTTTTTTTGGAATTTTTTAAAATTTTCATTTTTTTTTGACATTTCTGAAATTTTCTGAAAATTTTATTTTTTTGATTTTTTTCAATTTTTTTGACATTTTTTGGATTTTTTGATTATTTTGAACTTTTTACATTGTTTTGGATTTTTTGATTTTTTTTAGTTTTTTGTGTTTTTTTTGATTTTTTTGAAAATTTTGAGTTTTAATCCCGCATAAAGATTCTTATTACTTAATCATTATTGCTTATTTTTCAAATTATTTGTAATTCAAAAAATAAAATCATGTGACAACAAAGTTTAGGGGTTAATAGAATTGATAGCATACTACTATCAGGTAAACTTGAGCGCAATCTTGGAAGCTAATTGGGAGGGAACTCAAAAGTTAAGCGTGTTGTGGGTGGAGCAGTGTGAGGATGGGTGACCGGCCGGGAAGTTAAGCGTGCTGTGGGTGGAGCAGTATGAGCACTTTGACCTGAGAATAGGGGTGAATAGAGATTAAATTGTCAAATAATTCAAAGATTTGAAATTCGGAAAAAAATTCAAAAAAAAATGGATTTTTTTTTTTTAGAAAAAACATCGAAATTTTTTTGTCCTAAAGATTTGAAAAATTGTCAAATAATTCAAAATTTTGAAATTCGGAAAAAACACCAACCGGGACTAAAGGTCCTCCAGCCCCGGGCGAGCGACCGCAGCCACGTGGAGGGCCTTTAGTCCCGGTTTGTAACACAACCGGGACTAAAGGGGGGGGGGGGGGCTTTTGTCCCGATTGCGCAGTCCCGGTTGGGCAACCGGGACTAAAGGCAGTTCCCAACCGGGACAAAAGGGGGGGTTTTCTACTAGTGTTTGGCTTCTTCAACGATTCGGCCGGCCGTATGAAGTCTTCGATGTGCAGGCAGATGTAGAAGCCACACATCAAACTAAGCGACGGTTGCTGCCTGCAACATAATTGATTGTTGTACTTGTAGCTTATCTTAGCATTTCTATAGTTCCTCCTCAGGATGGTCCCTCCAGTCAAACTCCAATCAAAGAGACACTCATCCAGAAGGTCCATTGACGGTGTGCTACACCGGGGGTGGCCTGCTTACTGGGAGGCCCAACGGTGGCCCGGCCTCCGGTCCCCGCTACGGCATAGACCCCTCGCGCTGCCAGCGGGCCTCCTCCCGAAGGAGACCTCTTACTTGTACTAAAAGACATGTACTCTAGTAGACAATTTGAGCAACAAGCCATGTAAACCGACTTGGGCCCGTGTAATCCTACACCTATATAGGGGCGGGGGGTAGGGGCCTCTCAAGTCGGGATCCAACATATGTTTTCCTCATACGAGGCAAATCAATACAATGGCATACAGGGCCTGAACCTGGGTAAAATCCGCGTCCCGTGTGTACCCTATTCTGATCCTCTATGCGCGCTCCGCCCCATGAGCAACCCTATGTAGGGATCTGCTGGTTCCTGGGCCGTCAGTTGGCGCGCCAGGTCAGGGCTGTGCGCATCGATACCATGTTCAGATGGGTTCAAGAAAAATCGGCGGTGTTCCATGTGCCGCCGCAGCCGATCTCTAGTTCCGATCTATTCCGTGGAGTCCAGCGACATCCATGCGCGTCGTCAAGCGTTCTACCCAATTCCAACAAAAACAGCCCCTTCGCGTAGCGGGGTTCAAGATCGGTTCCAGTTTGGTGCTAGTCAAAGACGGCAGGCGGCAGGGAAGACCCTAAGCGCCGCGCAGGGCAGGTTCCAAGAAGATCAAGAGGAAGATGTCGTATCTGCCGCTGCTGCGAGTCACGAACGCGGCACAAGGATGTAAAAGAAGAAAAAAAAAAAGAGGCCGGACGCAGCGCACAGCGCACGCAGGTCTCGAGGGCGACTCGCCATGCACACATGCGCCAGATCAAGCAAACAACATGAAGCCTCTGTGCGCTCACATCTAGGTCACACGAAAGTCATCCAGTACGAAGCAAATTGGAAAAAGACAAATCAGCCCGGAAGTACTAGTACTACTAGTACTAGGTGTACGTATCAAATCAGCCCGGGAGTACTAGCACTACTAGTACTTGATACGCAACCCGGCGGTACTATCCATGAAGTGCTACCGGCGACACGCGCGCCCTGCCCGAAACAAAATCATCTGGTACCATCCGCCCTAACTATTTTATTAGCGCATATTGATTTATCCGAGCACTATTACTCTCGCCGGTATAATTTCCATACGCAGGTCAATTAAATCACTACAAAAGCCGCTGCCCGATTAACACGCACGCGGCTCCCCGCCCTGCGGTGCAGTCTACGTCAACACGCCGAAACCCTCGCCAGCGCCGGAGCCCGCGCCAGCGTCCGCCCGCGCCACACGCCACACGGCGCTGCCCGGGGGACGCGTGCGCAGCCCGCCGCCCTGCGGTCTGGTCTTCATCAAAACGCCGGAGCACGCGCCAGCATCCGCCTGGGCCGCACGTCACTGCCCGATGACCACGCGTGCGGCTCGCCGCCCTGCGGTCCAGTCTACATCAACACGTCGGAGTCTGCGCCAGCGTTCGCCCTGCGCCACACAGCGCTGTCAGGTGAATAGGCGCGTGGCTCGCCGCTCTACGGTCCTATCTACTTCAACATGTGAGCCCTCGCTCAGCGACTCCCACGCGAACGCCGGACGAGGGTTGCCTGGACGCCTCGAGCTGGCAACACGTGGCGCCTCCGCTGCCACCACATATATGCGGTCTTCTTCGACCAATGGCAAGACAGACTTCATTGCGCGGACCACCTCGCACGGGCCTCACCGCTCCGGCCTCCTCGCCCGGCGGAATTGGGCCTCATCGCGCGGACCTCCTCGCACGGGCCTCACCGCTCCGGCCTCCTCGCCCGGCGGAATTGGACCTCATCCCGCGGACCTCCTCGCACGGGCCTCACCGCTCCGGCCTCATCGCCCCACGGAATCGGGCCTCACCGCGCAGACTTCATCACGCTGGCCTCCTCGCGTGGACCTCAATCCACAAACCTCGCCGCAACCGGCTCGAGGGCTTCGCCTCGTCGCTTGCGGACCCGGGTGCCATCTATATTTATTTTTCTTCTCATCTACGTAAATTTTATGAGAAATTTTTTCTGCCAGTACTACTCTGTGTATGCAGATTACAATCAAGATGTACGTCGCATCACTGAGCCGACCTCATCGCTCCGCCGCACTGCTGACACCGTCGCTCCGCGGACTCGTGCCTCGCCGAGCCTGCCACACCGCGTCAGCCTTCTCCTGCCAACGCATCGCCGAGCCAGCCTCGCCGCACCATCTCTGCGACCTCGGGCCTACTCGCTTTGGCGGGTCCGGCCCGAGGTCTCCGTTTCGCCGCGTCTGGCTCGACGGATTCCGTCGCATCATCACCACGCCGACTCCCACGATCGAGTCTAACTTCGCCGTGTCTGGCTCGAGGGCTCCGACTCGCGGCTTGCGACAGTAGGTGCTATCTATCTAATAATTTAACCATGAATATTATTTTGACAAAGAACTTGTTTACGTCTGCTAGTACTACCTCATGTATGCAGACAAGTCAGCCTTGTCCCAGAGGCGTCGCTGGTTTGTCAAGCTGGCCTCGTTGCTCCGTGGGCACGGAGCTCGCCGCCCTGATGCCAGCTCTGCTCGTCAAGACCGACCTCGCTGGTTTCGCAGGGCGTCCGTCTCGGTGGCTCCATCTCGCTGCTTACAGCTCGGAGTGCAGTATATATCTAATTATTTTGCTAACGCATATCAATTTTTATGAGAATTTTCTCTCTTGCTAGTACTGCGTCATGGCGTCACCTGGCCGAGCTGGCCTCGACGTTCTACCTATGTCGCTACATTGCGCCATTAATTCATCGAGCCGATAGCTCCGCGGGTGCGGACGTCCCCGCGTTGTCTACGCCGACTCCAATGGCCGCCACCGCCTCGCCACGTCTGGCTCGAAGGCTTCACCACACTGTGACCGGCTTGCGGGCTCATACTTCATTGCTTCAACAGCCCGGACCACATCACCAATGCCTAGAGCATATAAAGCTAAGTCACCTTCAAGCTTAAGCTTCAAAATTTCGCTCCATAAATGAGTTTATTATTTTGTGAGTCGTCTGAGCACCGCTCGATTTCTACTCAAGACCCACACCCACCGGGTGAGCTGCACGCCGGCACGTTATCACTAAAACTTGATCCTCCTGAGGCAACGCCCGGGTGAGCTGCATCAAACTTAATCATTAAAACACCGATCTCTCTATGGGAAGTGCCTGAGGATGCATCCTGTTGACCCCTCCAAGGTCAAAGACCGGAGGCTGCATCACAGAGAACCATCCAAGGCTAGGCCGGAGCTAGCATCAAACCAACCCCTCTAAGGTCGAAACCCGGGGGCTGATCTCCCTGCTGGTAGACTTGAGGTTGCATCAACGAGGTCGCTCTAGAGCTGGATCCAGAGATTGCATCGTAACTGATCTCTATGAGGACAAACCTAGAGGTTGTATTGCATTGATCTCTCCAAGGCTGAGACCCGGGAGCTGTATCGAACATCGATGTCCTTGTGGTCAGCTGGAGGTTACATCAAAGCAATCCCTTTAGAGGCCGAACCCAGAGGCTGTATCCAAACTGTCTCTCTGAAGCCAGACTCAGGGGCTTCATCACGCAAAGTGGACCTCCCCATCGTCAGCTCAGAGGCTGCATCAAAGAGATCTCTCTGAGGACGGACCCATGGGCTGCATCAAAAACAACGAACATCTCGGGATAGACTTACGGGAAGTAGTTAAACTGATCTCTCTTTCGCCAGACTCCGGGGCTGCATCGCGCAAAGCGGACCTCCCTGTAGTCAGCTAAGAGGCTGCATCAAGGTTCTCCCCCTAATGTCCTGACCTGGGGGCTGTATCATCGTTACCGACCTCCCTAAGTAAACTACCGGGGGCAGCATCGACGTAACAAACCAGTAAACATACTAGGAAACAAATCTAAAATCACTCCCCTCGCTATCAAGGCCCGGGGCTGTATCAATGTTATCGACCTCCCTGAGTACATTACCGGGGGCTGCATCAAAGTAACATGCCGTTAAACTTACCAGGCCTAAAATTAACGTATGAAGTCACTGGTAATAAACAAAAGTTTTACATTAACTATGCATGTCAATGTCCGCTTGGTATTCCAGTGTTTGACAAAATACAGCCACAAGTCTGCCTAGTTTTCTTGACTTTACAGGTACTCTGGCCTTGCCTCGGCAGCTTGAGGGCCCTGGCCTCGCCGCATACATGCTCGGGGGCTTCACTTCGCCCCATCAGGCTCCTCGCCGCATCCAGGCTCGGGGGCTTCACTTCGCCTCGGCGGCTCGAGGGCTCCAGCCTCGCCGCTTCCGTGCTCGGGGGCTCCACTTCACCCCATCAAGCTCCTCGCCGCATCCAGGCTCGGGGGCTTCACTTCGCTTCGGCGGCTCGAGGGCTCCGGCCTCGCCGCGTCCGTCCTCGGGGGCTTCACTTCTCCCCATCAGGCTCCTCGCCGCATCCAGGCTCGGGGGCTTCTTCACTTTGCCTCGGCGGCTCGAGGGCTCTGGCCTCGCCGCATCTAGGCTCGGGGGCTTCACTTCGCCCCGTCAGGCTCCTCGCCGCATCTAGGCTCGGGGGCTTCACTTCGCCTCGGCGACTCAAGGGCTCCGGCCTCGCTGCTTCCGGGCTCGGGGGCTCTACTTCGCCCCATCAGGCTCCTCGCCGCATCCAGGCTCAGGGGCTTCACTTTCCCTTGGCGGCTAGAGGGCTCCGGCCTCGCCGGATCCAGGCTCGGGGGCTTCACCTCGTCATGTCGACCGGCACAAAGGCTATACCATGCTGCGACTACATTTATGCAGCTACAATCATCACAAGACCCTCCACCCGACTCCACGAGTTAGCTGGAGGCTCGGGGGCTACACCCACCGGGTACACTATCGTGCCCCCAGTGTCTAGAGAAAGGTCTCATCTAAATAGTGCGTGCATGCGTGGTATCCCTTGTTTGTCTGTCCTGAAAGGTTACTAAGAGCAGGCCAATCATTGATGGTTACAAACAGCAACGCTCGTAGGTCAAATTGCTGCTGTTTGTGCTCATCCCACACACGTACACCTTTTATGTCCCACAGCTGTAAAAGTTCTTCAACTAATGGCCTTAGATACACATCAATGTCATTGCCGGGTTGCTTAGGGCCTTGGATGAGCACTGGCATCATAATGAACTTCCGCTTCATGCACAACCAAGGAGGAAGGTTGTAGATACATAGAGTCACAGGCCAGGTGCTATGATTGCTGCTCTGCTTCCCAAAAGGATTAATGCCATCTGCACTTATACCAAACCATAAGTTCCTTGCGTCACCTGCAAACTCCGGCCACTTTCTCTCGATTTTTCTCCACTGCGACCCATTAGCGGGTACTCTCAACTTCCCGTCTTTCTTACGGTCTTCTTTGTGCCATCGCAACAACTTGGCATGCTCTTTGTTTTGGAACAAACGTTTCAACCGTGGTATTATAGGAGCATACCACATCACCTTGGCAGGAATCCTCTTCCTGGGGCGCTCGCCCTCAACATCATCACTAGGGTCATCGCGGCTGATCTTATAGCGCAATGCACCGCATACCGGGCATGCATTCAAATTCTCGTACTCCTCACCGTGGTAGAGGATGCAGTCATTAGGGCATGCATGTATCTTCTGCACCTCTAATCCTATAGGGCAGACAGCCTTCTTTGCTTCGTATGTACTGTCGGGCAATTCGTTGTCCTTTGGAAGCATCTTCTTTAACATTTTCAGCAACTTTTCAAATCCCTTGTCAGATACACCATTCTCTGCCTTCCATTGCAGCAATTCCAGTGTGGTACCCAGCTTTTTCTTATCATCTTCGCAATTTGGGTACAACAATTTTTTGTGATCCTCTAACATGCGCTGCAACTTCAACTTCTCCTTTTCACTTTCGTAGTTTCTCTTTGCATCAGCAATGGCCCGACCAAGATCATCAGCGGGCTCATCTGATGCCTCTTCTTCAGCTTCTTCTTCTTCATTCTCTTCCCCCATTGTAGTACCATCGTATTCAGGGAACCCAAGATAGTTGTCATCATCCTGTTCTTCTTCATTCTCTTCCATTAGAACCCCTCTTTCTCCCTGCTTGGTCCAACAGTTATAGCCGGACATGAAACCGGACGTAAACAGGTGGACGTGAATGACTTTTGAGCTAGAGCAATTCCTATCTTTCTTACAGACACCACATGGACAACACATAAAACCATTCCGCTTGTTTGCCTCAGCCGCACGCAGAAAACTATGCACGCCATTAATGAACTGGGGAGAGCGTCGGTCATCGTACATCCATTGCCGACTCATCTTCATTACACAACACCGAAAAGACCAAATTAATACAAGTTCATACACACTTATTCTCATAAAACAACATAAAACTATCTAGCTAAAGCATTTAAATGCAACAACAAATGCGATCAAAATCGCAACTAAGGTAATAATTGATCCAACAGCATAATGATACCAAGCCTCTGTATTAACGGCATATTTTCTAATCTTTCTAATCTTCAAGCGCATTGCATCCATCTTGATCTTGTGATCATCGACGACATCGGCAACATACAACTCCAATTTCATCTTCTCTTCTTCAATTCTTTTCAATTTTTCTTTCAAATACTCGTTTTCTTTTTCAACTAAATTTAACTTCTCGACAAGAGGGTCGGTTGCAATTTCCGGTTCACATACCTCCTAGATAAAAATATCTATGTCAACTTGATGGGCATAATTGTCATAAACACGAAATGCAACAAATAGTTATAAAAGAGAATATACCACATCCGAATCATAAACCAGACGAGGGCCGACGGGGACGGATATCAAAACCATGGCACTATGTATAACAAACAATCATACAAGTAAGAAAATTATACAAGTAACTATCTAAATCATACAAATAAGATTTTTTTTTACAAAAAGGATAAGAACAAGAGGCTCACCAAGGTGGTGCCGGCGACGGGACGGTGCGGGCGATCGACGGTGGTTCGGACGGGGACGGGAAGGCACTAAGTAAACCACACCTACACATATGCAAACTAAGAAGTTAATTTGAGCTCAAATTGCATATAAATCAAATAAACTCCCACATAATTACTCCCAAACTAAAACCCACAAATCACTATACTTATAGAGCATTGCACGAGCTAATCTAGCAATGAGAGATGAAAGGACAAAGTTGCTAACCTTTGTGAACACTTGGATAGATGGGGTGCCTCAAATCTTGACAAATCTTGGCAAAAATGGAGGATGAGCTCGAGC
Source organism: Elymus sibiricus (assembly GCA_039707655.1). NCBI lineage: Eukaryota > Viridiplantae > Streptophyta > Magnoliopsida > Poales > Poaceae > Elymus > Elymus sibiricus. The sequence goes on along the minus strand of CM077664.1, from coordinate 371,848,369 downwards.
AAGGGGAAGAGAACAGAGGAGAGAAAGAAGAAAACAGAGAGAGGAGAGCTTGGGCTCGGGCTGGACGAAGCACTATATATAGTGATATCTTTAGTCCCGGTTGGTGATCCAAACCGGGACTAAAGGTCCATCTCTAGTCCCGGTTGGTGATACCAACCGGGACTAAAGGGGCCCGCAGGAGCCCCAACCTGACGCCAGCCTACCACCACCCCTTTAGTCCCGGTTGGTAACACCAACCGGGACTAGAGGTCACTAATGAACCGGGACTAAAGGGCTGCCGTTGGAACCGGGACTAGTGGTCACATTAGTCCTGGTCCAAAACCCGACCGGGACTAATGCTCCGGACGAAAGGCCTGTTTTATACTAGTGCATGGTCGCCTCCCCGTTGTGCTTGCCCGCAGTCGCGCACGTGGTTGTTTGGGGCGGGGGGTCCGTGGTGGCGGCGCCTGGAGGTAGGCGATGCGATATGGCCGGGGCAGCAATGCCCATTTGTAGGCGACGACGTGCTAGAGGCGGCGATCCGTGGCATGCACGAGGAGGAGGTGGCGGCGGCACGGAGGAGTGCCGATGGCGTGCACGAGGTGGAGGAGACGACGGCGCGGAGGCATGCACGAGGAGGCGAAGGGGGAGACAAGAGAGAGAGAGAGAGAGAGAGAGAGAGAGAGAGAGAGAGAGAAAGAGAGAGAGAGAGACGGCTCGGTGGGTGTCAGCCATCCGATCTAAGAGAATCCAACGGCCATGATGCGCGATCCGTGAGAGACTTGCGTTGACGAATCAAAACGCAGGATCTTTGCCGAGTGTAAATGGAGGACACTCGGCAAACAATCTTTCTCGAGTGTCGATAGCAGGACACTCGGCAATTTTTTTTTCTTTTTCTCATTTCTTTCTTTATTTTTTTCTTTACTTTTCTTCTAAATAGAGGACACTTTGGAAACAATCTTTCTCCCTCAAGCAGGGGACTCAACCCCCCCCCCCCCCCCCGCACCCCCCGAAAAAATACCGGTAAGAAAAAGGGCATAGAAATGCGCTTGATGTATTAAATGCCTAGAAATGCGCTTAATGTATTGAATATAGCAATTGATCCTGGAAAAATGCCAAATCTTGACATGTAACATGTAATTCCATATGTTGAGTGTAAAAAAAGTTTCAAGGTCAAAATGACAAAGCAATGGTCACTTTGCCTTCAAACTTGATCTGTTCCCTCTCGAAACCACGGTTCTTCCTCGGAGATGGTTCGGTTTCTAAGCAACATACATAGAAAATTTTGCAAAACCTTCTCGAATTTTTACCACAGTCTCTAGGTGTCATATGATGACACCATGCCAAGTTTGTCATTTTTCTGACTTCGTTTACGTTTTTTAGAATTAAAATACCAATAAGCGCCATGTTCGGGGTCGAGTCCTGGCACCTTGATGTTTCCTTTTCTTTTCTCTTATAAGAGCTAACAATAGACTCAAGAACACAAATAGGATTTTTCAACCCAATTTTGCTAACTTTTTCACGCACTTGCAGTTCAAATTTGAATTATATATCTCAAATGACTTGAAATGCACTTAATGACTTAAATATAGCAAACAAACCCGGAAAAATCCGAATTTTGACATGTAACATGTAATGGTTTATGACGAGTGTAGAAACAGTTTCAACATCAACCGATGAAGCAACGGTCACTTCGCCTTCAAACCTGACCCGTTTCCTCTCAAAATCACAATTCTTCCTCGGAGATGGTTCGGTTTCTAAGCAGTGTACGTCACAACTTTTGTGAAACCTTCTTAATTTTTTACCACAGCCTATTGAGGTCATATAATGATACCATGCAAGGTTTCAATTTTTTAGACTTCGTTTGCATTTTTTTGAATTTAGAAAACCAATAAATGCCATGTTAGGGGTCGAGTCTTGGCCCCCTGATGTTTGAAATTCCTCTTGTTTTCTTGGATGCGGCCTAAACATAATCATTGACACAAATAGAATTTTTCAACCCATTTTCGGCAACTTTTTCATGCACTGGCAGTTCAAATTTGAATTATATCCATTAAATGACTAGAAATGAACTTAATAGCTTAAATATAGCAAACCAACCCAGAAAAATGCCAACTTTTAACATGGAATGTGTGATACTGTATGTTGAGTGTAGAAATAATTTCAAGGGCAAATGATGAAGCAACCCTAACTTCGCCTTCAAACCTCACTCGCTCCCACTCAAAACCACGATTATTTCTCGGAGATGATTCGGTTTCTAAGCAATGTATGTCACAACTTTTGCGAAACCTTCTCAATTTTTTACCACAGCCTCTAGCGATCATATAATGACACCATGCCAATTTTAATTTTTCAGACTTCGCTCGCATTTTTTTAATTAAAAAAACAAAAAGCTCCCTATTCGGGGTCGATTCTTGGCCCCCTAATGTTTGGAATTCCTCTTCTTTTCTTGGATGAGGCCTAAACATAGATGCATTAAGACAAATAGGATTTTTCAACCCAATTTCGGTACCTTATTCATGCACTTGCAGTTCAAATTTGAATTGTGTCCGCTAAATGCCTAGAAATGCACTTAATGGCTTAAGTATAGCAAACGAACCTGGAAAAATACCAAATTTTAACATGGAACATGTGATGGTGTATGTTGAGTGTAGAAAAGGTTTTAATGTCGAACGATGAGGCAACCATCACTTCGGTTTTAAACATGACTCGTTCCCTCTTAAAACCACGATTCTACCTCGGAGATGTTTTGGTTTCTAAGGAGTGTACATCACAACTTTTGTGAAACCTTCTTAAATTATTACCACAACCTATAGGGATCATATAATGACACCATGCCAAGTATCATGTTTTTCAGACTTCGTTTGCATTTTTTGAAATAAAAAGACCAATAAGCTCCCTGTTTGGGGTCGAGTCTTGGCCCCCTATGTTTGGAATTCCTCTTCTTTTGTTGGATAAGGTCTAAACATAGACTCATTAACACAAATAAGATTTTTTAACCCTTTTTTGCCAACTTTTTCATGTTACAGAAAGGAAAAAAAAGACAATAAAAGAAACAAAAGGAAAATAAGAAATAAAGAAAATAAAATAAAATAAAAGAATGAAAATACAAAAAAGGAAAGAAATGAAATAAAGTAAAAGAAAAGAAAGTAAAGTGAAAAAAAGAAAAAATTATTTGCCGAGTGTTTTATAGTAAACACTCGGCAATGGTTTGTTTTTGCCGAATGTTTTTTGTTTGCCAAGTGTAACACTAGGCAAACCAGGAGTTTACCGAGTGTTATATGTTTGCCGAGTGTATTCTCCGAAGCACTCGGAAAAGGGCCTATTTGTCGAGTACCTAAGGAAAGACACTCGGCAAACAGGCAGGCACTCGGCAAACAGGCCGATTCCAGTAGTGCACGTAAACAAGGCAAACCTCCTGGATCTATTTCTTCTGGATGTTAGCACAAGCACGTACAAGACTACAAGCCGCCGGCTTGCTTGATCAATACGAGCTAGCTCAACACGCGGAAACACGCACACGCGCGAAACACAGCATGGTGACACACGATCATAGCCTAAGATAGTACTATAACTGTCGGAGGAGCAAAAAAGAACAGATCCAGATTAAACTTTGCACTTTTCTAGCTTGTGGAAGCACAAAGGGATAAACCAATGAATCAACATTCTTCCTTCCTGTGAAGAAACTAGAGAGAATTACAATACAATACAATACAATGCAATACACAACACCGTAAACTTTCTGTGTCATCCTAATTTCCTGTTTTCGACAGCAACCTGGCCAATCTGATGAGAGCTAGTGAGGTTCCCTCCTTGGCGTGTCTCATACTCTCGTCGATCAGCTTGAACGTCTTCTTCACAAGCTTCTGGTCCAGCACTGTTGTTCTATAGATCTTGAACACCCGGTCCTCGCGGTGAGGCTTTCTGCTCTGGAAGTAGACCCCTTCAAACTTCTCCTTCACGAACCTGTACTTAAAACATCCCTCCATACCATATTAAGCAGACAAATTTATTATGTGATGAGAGTAGCAGGGGTGAGAGAGGTGCACTCACTCATACACATGCTCCACAGCTTGTTTGCCATGCGCAGTCAGTAAACCACTCACACACGGTCAAAGGAACATACATACATATGTTGGCACAAACGTGTAAAATTGCTTGAGTATTAATACTATGCTCGCATGATTACTCAGCCCGATGGGTATGAAAAGGTGCCCTCGTTATATACCCTATGTATTTTCCTCTCGAATATGTCGAATTTTTGAGGAATAGCATGAACTATGTTTTCTGGATCAAAAACAACAACATCACATCAAGTAGGATTGCAAATTAATGGACAGAAATAGCATGAGGATAAAGCAGCAAATTTGAGATGGAAGCATGTATACATACGTCAAAACATCTTTGTTTTAACTAGCAAAGTGGCCTGCGCAAATGCGCTGGCAAGAATTCCAGAAAGTTAAGTTACATAGGAAATCCCTCGCAAAAAAAGTTGCATAGGGAATATCTTAGACTTTTATCCTGAGGACATATTATTTTGATTTCTCTAAAGAAAAATTTGAACCAAATGTGGTAACATTTACAAATATGAGCCATTTGCCAACATACATGTGTGTTAGAATATTTTGTTTTCTTGTTGATATTTAAATATTTATGTTATGCACTAATGACGTACCTATTTGTTATGCATACTGTACTCAAACCGTTGTCCAGAATAGTCTGGACAATGATTTGAGGAAAGTTTACTTAGGTGAAGGGATGACAATGTCCCCAAGCAAGGCAGCCCAACACGTCGTCTTCATCCTCGCTAGCGGCAGCATGGCTTCGGTGTTGCATTCTTCCACGTGCAGATCTATCCGAAGAAACAACCAGTTTTCCGTTTCGAGAATTTTAAAAATCACAAAATTCCAAAGGGAAAATAGAGTTTTTGGACGTTTTAGACGTTTAGGGTTTAGGGCTAGGGTTTAGATTTCCAAGTTTACCGTTAGGTTTTAGGGTTTGAATCTTTAGTGTTTACTGTTTAGAATAAAGTTTCGGACGTTTTAAGTCCCGGGTTTAGGATTTTGACATTTTTGAATTTTTTGAAATTTTAAAATTTTCTAAAATTTTTGAATTTTTTTTTGAATTTTTTGAGATTTTGACATTTCTGAATTTTTTGATTTTTTTTGGAATTTTTTAAAATTTTCATTTTTTTTTTGACATTTCTGAAATTTTCTGAAAATTTTATTTTTTTGATTTTTTTCAATTTTTTTGACATTTTTTGGATTTTTTGATTATTTTGAACTTTTTACATTGTTTTGGATTTTTTGATTTTTTTTAGTTTTTTGTGTTTTTTTTGATTTTTTTGAAAATTTTGAGTTTTAATCCCGCATAAAGATTCTTATTACTTAATCATTATTGCTTATTTTTCAAATTATTTGTAATTCAAAAAATAAAATCATGTGACAACAAAGTTTAGGGGTTAATAGAATTGATAGCATACTACTATCAGGTAAACTTGAGCGCAATCTTGGAAGCTAATTGGGAGGGAACTCAAAAGTTAAGCGTGTTGTGGGTGGAGCAGTGTGAGGATGGGTGACCGGCCGGGAAGTTAAGCGTGCTGTGGGTGGAGCAGTATGAGCACTTTGACCTGAGAATAGGGGTGAATAGAGATTAAATTGTCAAATAATTCAAAGATTTGAAATTCGGAAAAAAATTCAAAAAAAAAATGGATTTTTTTTTTTTAGAAAAAACATCGAAATTTTTTTGTCCTAAAGATTTGAAAAATTGTCAAATAATTCAAAATTTTGAAATTCGGAAAAAACACCAACCGGGACTAAAGGTCCTCCAGCCCCGGGCGAGCGACCGCAGCCACGTGGAGGGCCTTTAGTCCCGGTTTGTAACACAACCGGGACTAAAGGGGGGGGGGGGGGCTTTTGTCCCGATTGCGCAGTCCCGGTTGGGCAACCGGGACTAAAGGCAGTTCCCAACCGGGACAAAAGGGGGGGTTTTCTACTAGTGTTTGGCTTCTTCAACGATTCGGCCGGCCGTATGAAGTCTTCGATGTGCAGGCAGATGTAGAAGCCACACATCAAACTAAGCGACGGTTGCTGCCTGCAACATAATTGATTGTTGTACTTGTAGCTTATCTTAGCATTTCTATAGTTCCTCCTCAGGATGGTCCCTCCAGTCAAACTCCAATCAAAGAGACACTCATCCAGAAGGTCCATTGACGGTGTGCTACACCGGGGGTGGCCTGCTTACTGGGAGGCCCAACGGTGGCCCGGCCTCCGGTCCCCGCTACGGCATAGACCCCTCGCGCTGCCAGCGGGCCTCCTCCCGAAGGAGACCTCTTACTTGTACTAAAAGACATGTACTCTAGTAGACAATTTGAGCAACAAGCCATGTAAACCGACTTGGGCCCGTGTAATCCTACACCTATATAGGGGCGGGGGGTAGGGGCCTCTCAAGTCGGGATCCAACATATGTTTTCCTCATACGAGGCAAATCAATACAATGGCATACAGGGCCTGAACCTGGGTAAAATCCGCGTCCCGTGTGTACCCTATTCTGATCCTCTATGCGCGCTCCGCCCCATGAGCAACCCTATGTAGGGATCTGCTGGTTCCTGGGCCGTCAGTTGGCGCGCCAGGTCAGGGCTGTGCGCATCGATACCATGTTCAGATGGGTTCAAGAAAAATCGGCGGTGTTCCATGTGCCGCCGCAGCCGATCTCTAGTTCCGATCTATTCCGTGGAGTCCAGCGACATCCATGCGCGTCGTCAAGCGTTCTACCCAATTCCAACAAAAACAGCCCCTTCGCGTAGCGGGGTTCAAGATCGGTTCCAGTTTGGTGCTAGTCAAAGACGGCAGGCGGCAGGGAAGACCCTAAGCGCCGCGCAGGGCAGGTTCCAAGAAGATCAAGAGGAAGATGTCGTATCTGCCGCTGCTGCGAGTCACGAACGCGGCACAAGGATGTAAAAGAAGAAAAAAAAAAAGAGGCCGGACGCAGCGCACAGCGCACGCAGGTCTCGAGGGCGACTCGCCATGCACACATGCGCCAGATCAAGCAAACAACATGAAGCCTCTGTGCGCTCACATCTAGGTCACACGAAAGTCATCCAGTACGAAGCAAATTGGAAAAAGACAAATCAGCCCGGAAGTACTAGTACTACTAGTACTAGGTGTACGTATCAAATCAGCCCGGGAGTACTAGCACTACTAGTACTTGATACGCAACCCGGCGGTACTATCCATGAAGTGCTACCGGCGACACGCGCGCCCTGCCCGAAACAAAATCATCTGGTACCATCCGCCCTAACTATTTTATTAGCGCATATTGATTTATCCGAGCACTATTACTCTCGCCGGTATAATTTCCATACGCAGGTCAATTAAATCACTACAAAAGCCGCTGCCCGATTAACACGCACGCGGCTCCCCGCCCTGCGGTGCAGTCTACGTCAACACGCCGAAACCCTCGCCAGCGCCGGAGCCCGCGCCAGCGTCCGCCCGCGCCACACGCCACACGGCGCTGCCCGGGGGACGCGTGCGCAGCCCGCCGCCCTGCGGTCTGGTCTTCATCAAAACGCCGGAGCACGCGCCAGCATCCGCCTGGGCCGCACGTCACTGCCCGATGACCACGCGTGCGGCTCGCCGCCCTGCGGTCCAGTCTACATCAACACGTCGGAGTCTGCGCCAGCGTTCGCCCTGCGCCACACAGCGCTGTCAGGTGAATAGGCGCGTGGCTCGCCGCTCTACGGTCCTATCTACTTCAACATGTGAGCCCTCGCTCAGCGACTCCCACGCGAACGCCGGACGAGGGTTGCCTGGACGCCTCGAGCTGGCAACACGTGGCGCCTCCGCTGCCACCACATATATGCGGTCTTCTTCGACCAATGGCAAGACAGACTTCATTGCGCGGACCACCTCGCACGGGCCTCACCGCTCCGGCCTCCTCGCCCGGCGGAATTGGGCCTCATCGCGCGGACCTCCTCGCACGGGCCTCACCGCTCCGGCCTCCTCGCCCGGCGGAATTGGACCTCATCCCGCGGACCTCCTCGCACGGGCCTCACCGCTCCGGCCTCATCGCCCCACGGAATCGGGCCTCACCGCGCAGACTTCATCACGCTGGCCTCCTCGCGTGGACCTCAATCCACAAACCTCGCCGCAACCGGCTCGAGGGCTTCGCCTCGTCGCTTGCGGACCCGGGTGCCATCTATATTTATTTTTCTTCTCATCTACGTAAATTTTATGAGAAATTTTTTCTGCCAGTACTACTCTGTGTATGCAGATTACAATCAAGATGTACGTCGCATCACTGAGCCGACCTCATCGCTCCGCCGCACTGCTGACACCGTCGCTCCGCGGACTCGTGCCTCGCCGAGCCTGCCACACCGCGTCAGCCTTCTCCTGCCAACGCATCGCCGAGCCAGCCTCGCCGCACCATCTCTGCGACCTCGGGCCTACTCGCTTTGGCGGGTCCGGCCCGAGGTCTCCGTTTCGCCGCGTCTGGCTCGACGGATTCCGTCGCATCATCACCACGCCGACTCCCACGATCGAGTCTAACTTCGCCGTGTCTGGCTCGAGGGCTCCGACTCGCGGCTTGCGACAGTAGGTGCTATCTATCTAATAATTTAACCATGAATATTATTTTGACAAAGAACTTGTTTACGTCTGCTAGTACTACCTCATGTATGCAGACAAGTCAGCCTTGTCCCAGAGGCGTCGCTGGTTTGTCAAGCTGGCCTCGTTGCTCCGTGGGCACGGAGCTCGCCGCCCTGATGCCAGCTCTGCTCGTCAAGACCGACCTCGCTGGTTTCGCAGGGCGTCCGTCTCGGTGGCTCCATCTCGCTGCTTACAGCTCGGAGTGCAGTATATATCTAATTATTTTGCTAACGCATATCAATTTTTATGAGAATTTTCTCTCTTGCTAGTACTGCGTCATGGCGTCACCTGGCCGAGCTGGCCTCGACGTTCTACCTATGTCGCTACATTGCGCCATTAATTCATCGAGCCGATAGCTCCGCGGGTGCGGACGTCCCCGCGTTGTCTACGCCGACTCCAATGGCCGCCACCGCCTCGCCACGTCTGGCTCGAAGGCTTCACCACACTGTGACCGGCTTGCGGGCTCATACTTCATTGCTTCAACAGCCCGGACCACATCACCAATGCCTAGAGCATATAAAGCTAAGTCACCTTCAAGCTTAAGCTTCAAAATTTCGCTCCATAAATGAGTTTATTATTTTGTGAGTCGTCTGAGCACCGCTCGATTTCTACTCAAGACCCACACCCACCGGGTGAGCTGCACGCCGGCACGTTATCACTAAAACTTGATCCTCCTGAGGCAACGCCCGGGTGAGCTGCATCAAACTTAATCATTAAAACACCGATCTCTCTATGGGAAGTGCCTGAGGATGCATCCTGTTGACCCCTCCAAGGTCAAAGACCGGAGGCTGCATCACAGAGAACCATCCAAGGCTAGGCCGGAGCTAGCATCAAACCAACCCCTCTAAGGTCGAAACCCGGGGGCTGATCTCCCTGCTGGTAGACTTGAGGTTGCATCAACGAGGTCGCTCTAGAGCTGGATCCAGAGATTGCATCGTAACTGATCTCTATGAGGACAAACCTAGAGGTTGTATTGCATTGATCTCTCCAAGGCTGAGACCCGGGAGCTGTATCGAACATCGATGTCCTTGTGGTCAGCTGGAGGTTACATCAAAGCAATCCCTTTAGAGGCCGAACCCAGAGGCTGTATCCAAACTGTCTCTCTGAAGCCAGACTCAGGGGCTTCATCACGCAAAGTGGACCTCCCCATCGTCAGCTCAGAGGCTGCATCAAAGAGATCTCTCTGAGGACGGACCCATGGGCTGCATCAAAAACAACGAACATCTCGGGATAGACTTACGGGAAGTAGTTAAACTGATCTCTCTTTCGCCAGACTCCGGGGCTGCATCGCGCAAAGCGGACCTCCCTGTAGTCAGCTAAGAGGCTGCATCAAGGTTCTCCCCCTAATGTCCTGACCTGGGGGCTGTATCATCGTTACCGACCTCCCTAAGTAAACTACCGGGGGCAGCATCGACGTAACAAACCAGTAAACATACTAGGAAACAAATCTAAAATCACTCCCCTCGCTATCAAGGCCCGGGGCTGTATCAATGTTATCGACCTCCCTGAGTACATTACCGGGGGCTGCATCAAAGTAACATGCCGTTAAACTTACCAGGCCTAAAATTAACGTATGAAGTCACTGGTAATAAACAAAAGTTTTACATTAACTATGCATGTCAATGTCCGCTTGGTATTCCAGTGTTTGACAAAATACAGCCACAAGTCTGCCTAGTTTTCTTGACTTTACAGGTACTCTGGCCTTGCCTCGGCAGCTTGAGGGCCCTGGCCTCGCCGTATACATGCTCGGGGGCTTCACTTCGCCCCATCAGGCTCCTCGCCGCATCCAGGCTCGGGGGCTTCACTTCGCCTCGGCGGCTCGAGGGCTCCAGCCTCGCCGCTTCCGTGCTCGGGGGCTCCACTTCACCCCATCAAGCTCCTCGCCGCATCCAGGCTCGGGGGCTTCACTTCGCTTCAGCGGCTCGAGGGCTCCGGCCTCGCCGCGTCCGTCCTCGGGGGCTTCACTTCTCCCCATCAGGCTCCTCGCCGCATCCAGGCTCGGGGGCTTCTTCACTTTGCCTCGGCGGCTCGAGGGCTCTGGCCTCGCCGCATCTAGGCTCGGGGGCTTCACTTCGCCCCGTCAGGCTCCTCGCCGCATCTAGGCTCGGGGGCTTCACTTCGCCTCGGCGACTCAAGGGCTCCGGCCTCGCTGCTTCCGGGCTCGGGGGCTCTACTTCGCCCCATCAGGCTCCTCGCCGCATCCAGGCTCAGGGGCTTCACTTTCCCTTGGCGGCTAGAGGGCTCCGGCCTCGCCGGATCCAGGCTCGGGGGCTTCACCTCGTCATGTCGACCGGCACAAAGGCTATACCATGCTGCGACTACATTTATGCAGCTACAATCATCACAAGACCCTCCACCCGACTCCACGAGTTAGCTGGAGGCTCGGGGGCTACACCCACCGGGTACACTATCGTGCCCCCAGTGTCTAGAGAAGACAAAGTAATCATGGCGCGTCATAGACGCCGCTGGACTCGGTCCTCCGAAGCTGACCATCTTCAACAAGAAAACAAGACCAGGAGGTCGGACGCCCTGTGCGGCGGGCTCCGGTCTCCCCTTCGGGCATCCAAGCCTGGCAGATCACGCCAGCGCCCTCCCCGCGGTCGAGCCGGTGCGTGGTCCGCTACGCCTTTCATAAAATCAATAAAGACCCTCCGCCCGACCTTGCGAGTCAACCGGAGGCCCGGGACTACACCCATCGGGTGCGCTGTCGTGCCCCCAATATCTACAAAAGAAGAAAACTCGTGGCGTTTCTTGCTTCGCTTGAATTGGCAATTTTGAAGCCGGTTTTCTATGAAACCGGATGTCTCCAACAACAATGTAGATAGGGAGGTCGTACACCTTGCTCGCCATGCACGGTTGTCCTCGCCTCCCTCCTAGGGGCGATGAGCCTGACGAATCATGTTATCTCCGACTTCTTCAAGGAGGTCGCATGCCCAGCAAGCCCAAAGATCTTTGAAGCTGGACTTATGAAGACAGGCCACATTTCTTCGCCAAGGCAAGAGGAGCCCACCTGTCTTCTCATTCCCGAAAGAAAAAAAACTCCAACTCCAGACACGCTCGGGGGCTACTGACGGTGTGCTACACCGTGGGTAGCCTGCCTACTGGGAAGCCCGACGGTGGCCCGGCCTCAGGGCCCCGCTACGGCATAGGCCACTCGCACTGCCAGCGGGCCTCCTCCCGAAGGAGACCTCTTACTTGTACTACAAGACATGTACTCTAGTAGATAACTTGGGCAACAAGCCATGTAAACCGACTTGGGCCCGCGTAACCCTACACCTCATCCGCCTATATAAGCGGAGGTAGGGGCCTCCCAAGTCTGGATCCCACATATGTTTTCCTCATACGAGGCAAATCAATACAATGACATACAGGATGTAGGGTATTACCTCACCACGAGGGCCTGAACCTGGGTAAAATCCGCGTCCCGTGTGTACCCTATTCTAATCCTCTATGTGCGCTCTGTCCCATGAGCAACCCTATGCAGGGATCTCCCAGTTCTTGTACCGTCATCCATCAGGAGCGACCAGTCTTTTTTTGGGCTCTTCGCAGAATCCATCAAGTAACAATAGGACCTTTGCAGTTGTAGCACTATGAGAATCCAGTGGTTCCTTTGCAAACAGGTGAACATACCACGAATATGACGAAGTTTACAAGTTTAGTACGTCAAAACATATATAAAGGAAAATAGTATGAAAGCATAAACCAGACAAGCACTTACTTGGGTCGTTAGGGCACGAGTAGGTAGTCTTTGTTCTTGTTAACTCACATGAAACACAGACGGTAATCCTTCATGCACTTCCTACCTTCCTCATCTTCAAGGTTCTCCACATTCATGAGATAAGGGTCGGCTATCGCGACATTAAGAACATTCTAGCGTCTAGCCTCTCTGGCTTGAAAAAGCACCCATAGCCTGATTAGGCAAATTTCGAGTGTATAGAAGTTGAATAGATAGAAGATCTCTTTGAAATTCACAAATATTTTGTCCGTGTCGAACTCTTCATAGAAACCATAACCCGTTGGCCCCTTAGCCGTGTAATGTGTTAGGTTAACGATGGCTTCTGCCTTACGATTGGCTGACTCTGAATCCATGATGTTGTCATGCAGAATCTTCATCTCAATCCTGAGCTCGTTGTACACATGTTTCTGTACCATTAGGTGGCCCGGGATATAAACAGGTTCTGTTGGGTGGTTAGCACATTGTTCGTATGCCAAGGACTTCTTCATCGAGCCCTTTCGAGGTAGTGCTTTATCATTTGCACCGGTGCCGAAAGACTTTTGCTTACACTTCACCTTCAAATTCCTCCGCTGTGTCCTATGTTTCACCGGTTCGACGAAGGCTGGCGGACAGGACATCATGGATATGGACAGGTTGTTGAGTGTGTTTGGAGTAAACTTCGGTTTCTTTATAGGTTGTGTATCGGGATGGACTGGCGGAGTCTACTAAAGTGGATCCTCATTAAGTAATGCACTATCGGCGAAAAGGAGGTCTTGTGGGTCATAATCAGGATTTTGGGATTCTTGAAGCATGTGATCATCCGGCACATCCTTAGCCGATAGGGGTTGGCAAAGACCCAAAGGAGATGGATTTCGTGGCCCTCCTAGGCCGGCAATGTTCGAAGTCGGTGTTTTGTTTGGGGAGGGCTTGTCAAAGATAACATCCGCCGCCGGCCACTTGAGGTAACCCATATAGCAATCTTCAAGCGCACGCGGTTCCTTGTCCTCTTCAATAATGGGTCCACCGTAACCAAGGAGACCCTCAGCATGCTCATTTGTTACTCGCGGTTGTGCATGAGATTTCCTGGAAGGACTCAACCCTTTGCAACCTCCTTCATCTCATTGTCCACTAGGGCAAGGAGAGTGCAAGTAATTTATTCATGCGACGGTGGTGGTGACCCGTCAAGGCCAATGACATTAGAGACCGAGGGGCTGCTGCTCTTTGTGGGAGCGATGGGCGACAGCGTATGGGTCGCCATCATCTACGGTACCACCCACTGGGTACCGACATTTGTCGACCCCTTCGACTCATACTCAGCTCTAATATGTGCCATCATTGAAGGTAATAGTTGGTCAAACTTTTTCTGGACTAAGTCATAGAGTTTCTCGTCATCCTTTCTTTTCTTTTCCTCTTTAGTCAGCCTCGGCTTGGGGGCATAGAAGTCATTCCAGAGAGATGGACCAGCGCCCATGTTACGGCCTCTAGTCGGGTTCCTCTTCCTTTCGAGGGCCAAATGAATTGGGTCGGATGCCCAACTTTTGCCATCCATCGAATCCTATGAGCTTTGAGGGTTTTGGGTAATACGTGCCTGCAATATGAACTCGTACCATTTGGAAACATACCTACATAGTCGGTAAAAAATATACGATGAAAAATGGATCTAGAGGCTAATTACCTCTCTTTTGGCTGGCTTCTCCACCTCTGGGTCTTTGAAGTAGTAGACTCCAGTCTTTAAAACGTACGTCGAGAGGGACCTAAAATAATCCTTGTAGGTCAGCTCTAGGATATCATCAAGGGGCATGGGTTTACCTTGTGAAGCGAACTCAACGTCCTTCGCATCCTAGATCAGCTCCTTCTCTTCGTAACCATGGGTGCCGAGATTGTGGTTCCCAGGCATTTTGCTCCGGAGGTCCTGCATCTTCAGTTTGGTCTTCTGGTATGCTTCGGTCTTTCGGTAAGCAAGGAACTCATCCCACTCCTCATTGCTAGTCCTAGGATATAGTTTTTTGATATCCTAATCTAAATCCTTTCTCTCGTCTAGGAGTCTATTTGCACGGTATCTCTGCGAACTAAAGGCTGTGGTGAACACGATCATGGCATGTCTTTTTGCGTGAGCAATGCTACTCCCGTAGGAGTTGTTGGATTTCCCCGAAGAGGAAGGGTGATGTAGCACAGCAGCAGAAAGTATTTCCCTCAGTTAAGAACCAATGTTTAATCGAACCAGTAGGAGTCAACAAGCTAACAAGATAAAAGCTTGCACCCAACTTGGCAAGGGGGTCGTCAATCCCCTCGACTTGCTAGTTGCATGGTTAAAAGCAAATAATGGATAGATAGTGGTATAGCAAAATGGCAAAATGGTAAAAGCAAATAGAATAGCAATTTTGTAGAAGCAAGTATATAATGGAGAATAGACCCGGGGGCCATAGGTTCACTAGTGGCATCTCTCTCGAAAGCAAGCAATGGCATGGTAGACAAATTACTGTTGGGCAATTGATAGAAACGCAGCAATTTATAACTATGATCATTCATGGCATAATCATGTATAGGCATTACGTTCGTGATAAGTAGACCGTTATCCAACTGCATCGACTACTATTACTCTACCCCGAAACCACTATCCAGCATGCATCTCAAGGTATTAAGTTCAATGAAAAACAGAGCAACGCAATAAGCAAGATGACATAATGTAGACAGAAAGAAATCTAGCAATAAGATTAAACCCCATCATTTTATCCTCAGTGGCAAAAATACAATACGTGTCTTCATCCTTTCTGTCACTGGATTAGAGCACCGCAAGATTGAACCCACTACTATGCACCACTCCCTTTGAAGAACTACCCATCTATCTTGGCCAGAGAAGACAAATAGATCAGAAAGCATACATAGCTACTCAATTATATAGCAAAGAAACTTCAAGAGATTCAATAATATTCAATGAACAATCTGATCATAAATCCACAATTCATCGGATCCCAACAAGCACACTAAGAATTACATCGGATTGATCTCGGAGGAGAACATGGTATTGAAGATCCGAAAGAGAGAGAGAGAGAAAAGCCATCTAGCTACTACTACGGACCCGTAGCTCCTAAAGGAACTACTCACACATAAACATGGAGGCAGCAAGGTTGATGAAGAGGCCTCCTTCGATGGCTTCCCCCTCAGGCAGAAATCCAAAACAGGGCTCTAGATGGGATCTCTTTGAAATAGAGGCTTGCGGCGGCGGAAAAATTGTCTCTCTGGAACGACGGATGGTTTCGGTATTTATAGGAAATTTTGGTGATGGAATTAGGTCAAAACGATGCACGTGGACCCCACAAGCCTGGGTGGCGCAGCCCCCAGGGCGCGTCGCCGGTTCTTATGGGAGCTTCGTGCCTCCTCTCGATGTCTCCCGAAGCTTCCTGCGTTCCTTCTGGTCCATAAAAAATCGTTAAAAATTGGCATCGTGTTTGGACCTTCCTAGGTATTGATTTTTTGCGAAACCAGAAACAAGCAAAAAAGGAACTGGCACTAGGCACTAAATTAATAGGTTAGTCCAGAAAAATAATATAAAATGATATAAAAAGTATATAAAAGTGATAATATAGTAGCATGAAACAATCAAAAATTATAGATACGTTCGAGACGTATCAGCATCCCCAAGCATAATTCCTGCTCGGCCTCGAGTAGGTAAATGATAAACAAAGATAATTTTTGATGTTGAATGCTACCTAGCATGTTCTTGATCAAATAATGTAATCATGGCATGAATTTGGGACATGGATGATTCAAGGCAATTTTCTATCAATTTGACATCGAAATAATAATACATGAGGATGCAAATAAACAATCATTGCCTTTCCAAAATAAAGATGCTAAAGAATGTGATCTATACACACTTAATCACGATAAGCATATCATGCTCAGTCTTCCTAGCGTAAAGGTACCAAATCATGAATAACCCCGGCGCCAAACCAAGAACTTAAGTCATACTTTTCTCGTTTCAGCTTTTCAACTCCCACGCAATACTCCAGCGTGAGCCATGGTCTTAGCACTTTGGATGGCAAATAGAATGATGATGGGGATTCAATTGAGAAGAGAAAAATATAAGAAAGTCTCACATAAACGCGGCTTGATCGTTAGGCAATGGAGAGGCCTTACAATCGATGTTAATGTCAGGAGTAGGGATTGCCATGCAACGGATGCACTAGAGCTATAAGTGTACGAAAGCTCTCCTAATGTAGCTAAGTGGGTGTGCATCCAACTTGCTTGCTCATCAAGACCTCGAGCATTTTGAGGAAGCTAGCATATGATGTGAATAATATGAAAACTCCCTATATGATAAACATGGTGTTACTTTGAAGCACAAGTGTGGTAAAGGATAGTAGTGCACCCCTTCTCTCTTTTTCTCTCATTTTTTTGGGCTCTTTTTCGTCTCTTTTTCTTGGGCTCATCAGCCTCCTCCTCTCTTTTTCGAGGGATCATGGGTCTCCTCCTTTTTTCTCTCTCTCTCTTTTTTAATCCTCACTGGTAGGGGGACACTCTAGAAATGCATCACACTTTTATTTTACTTACAACTTATAACATGAAACAATATGATGACTACATATGAATGCCTCTAGCAGTGTACCAGGATGTGCAATGATCTAGCGTAACATGTATAATAATGATGAATGGTGGCCTTGCCAAAAAATATCATGTCAGCTCTATGATCATGCAAAGCAAAATAATAATGAATGCTCAAGTCATGTAATGAATAGTAACAATGGAAGTTGCACGCCAATATATCTCGGAATGGCTATGGAAATGCCAGAATAGGTAGGTATGGTGGCTGTTTTGAAAAGATATAATGATGCTTATGTGTGAGAGAGCGTATCATCCCACGGGGTTGGATGCGCCGGCGAAGTATGCACCATGTCTCCATGTGAGAGAGGGCAATGCACGGTACCAAAGAGGCTAGCAAAATATGGATGGTGGAAGTGCATATAGACCAAAATACTCACATTAGTCATAAAGAACTCAAATACTTATTGCAAAAGTCTAGTAGCCCTTGAAGCAAGCACAACTCCATGCCCCTAGGGGGGAGGTTGGTAGGAGTTAACCATCCGAACGCACGCGGGCGCCACTCTAAGACATCTGACGCTCAGACTTCTTTGCTAATACCATCGGCTACCACTTTCATGTATATGGACTCACAAATCTTAACACCAATATCCGTACTTAACTTTAATCATTTACCCACACAATCACATATCACTACCTCAATATCGCAAAACTATTGCAAGGTATCAAACTTATCATATTCAATGATCTACAAGTTTAATGCAAGTTTTTATTATACCACCATTGTATACCCATCATTTTTAGACCAACCATATAACTCATGCAAATTACCACTTCCTATTTAACTCTCTAAAAAGATTTAAGTGAAGCAAGAGAGTCCTAATATTTTGTACAAAAACATAGCACCATGCTCAAACAAATATAAGTGAAGTACAAGAGCAATTGCCTCAACTCAAATTTATATAAGTGAAAAACAAATGAGCATTCTATAAATATAAGATGAATGTGTGTCTCTCTTAATAGGTGTGATCAGGAAACAATAATTGTGAAGACCAGAAAATAAAAACAAACCAAAGAAAACGACGCTCCAAGAAAAACACATATCATGTGAAGAATAAAAATATAGCTCCAACTGAAATATACCGATAGTTTCGAAGACGAAAGAGGGGATGCCATCCGGGGCAT
Source organism: Elymus sibiricus (assembly GCA_039707655.1). Taxonomy (NCBI): domain Eukaryota; kingdom Viridiplantae; phylum Streptophyta; class Magnoliopsida; order Poales; family Poaceae; genus Elymus; species Elymus sibiricus. The sequence continues at coordinate 371,830,303 of CM077664.1, read as the reverse complement.
CCCCAAGGTTAGCCGCTTGAGTCTTCCTTAGATATTGTCTGGGGGTGCCTTGGGCATCCCCAAGCTTAGGCTCTTGCCGCTCCTTATTCTCCTCATATCTCAATCTCACCCAAAACTTGAAAACTTCATTCACACAAAACTTAACAGAACTCGTGAGATGGGTTAGTATAATAAAAATAAATCATTCACTCATGTACTGTCAAGACAAGATGCATAATTATTTCGAAATGATGTCTACTGTATCCTATCATTTCCACAATTTATATCCCCCAATATAAGCCATGGAAAATCTGAAACAAGCGGATAAAGAAAGCATAACAGCAATCTATCAGAAACAGAATAGTACATAAAGATCTAATTGTTAGCCATACTTTTGCAATGCTAAAACTTCTGAAAAATTAGTACAACGCAGATAATTTGCAAGTGAGTACTGTGTAAAAATTTCAGAAAATTAGCATGTTTGAGTAAAAAAATGCAAATTCAAATACTGGGCGCAAAAGTTTCTGTTTCTGCACAGAACTTAATAAACAAGCATTTGCAACATCCCAAAGGTCTAACTTGGCACAAAAATAAAAGAAAAGATACAAACACAATTACTACAGTAGCAATAATCATGTTTAGACATGAAAAACAAAATAAAGAATTTAAGATAAATATTGGGTTGCCTCCCAACAAGCGCTATTGTTTAATGCCCCTAGCTAGGCATAATGCAATCTATCAAGTTTTATCATCTTTGAATTATTCAATAAAGCAACTTGATTTCTTAGGAGGATTAACAAACATTCTATTAATCATAACACTCCTAAGTACAAAGTTCAAAAATTTAGTGTCAAAGATAGGCTCCTTTTTTATCTTCCTAAAAGTAGGGTGAACACTTATCATTTTTAAATCTCCCTTCTCCTTACTAGAAGAGGCACCCATGTTTGGCCTAGGAACCTTAGACACGTAAGTAAATTTCCAATTTTTATTTGAAGAAACTTCCTCGCTAGTTTTTATGGAAGAAAAAGCTGAACCCAAGACATTTATATCTTCCTCCAATTTATCAATTCTAGCAGGGCTTTGTTCTATTGTATCGGTAATTGGTTTTTTATCCTTTAACAATTTCAAAGCATTCCCTACCGTAGAGCCTAACTTAGTAATCTGATTGTGCATATTTTTATCCAATTCCTCTAATTTTTGATTAGTTGGCATTTTATTTTCAATAATATCCAATCTTTGCATAAGATGCTCCAGTGTTAATTCAGTTTCATTAACTTTAATCGGTGGAGATCCCACTAAATTTCCCATAGCATTAATAGCATCCAAAGTATGACTACTTAAGAAATTTCCTCCAGTGATAGTATCAAGAACAAATCTATACCAAGTAGTAACGCCAACATAAAAATTTCTAAGAATAGTGGTGGATTGCTTACGAGTAGATCTATTTTGAACATCACAAATTCAATACCAATCATCTTTCAAACTCTCTCCACCCCTATGTTTAAAATTGAGTACTTCAAGCATGGGTGTGGAAACAACAAGTGAAGAACTAGCCATAATAGCAACAAAGCAGAAAGAGCAACACAAGATTTTTTTTTGGTTTTTTAGAAATTTTTGGCAAATGAAAGAAAAGGCAAATAAAAAGGTAAAGGCAACTAGGCAAGAAAATAAAAAGTTTGTGCGAAGGGACCTGAATTGGTAGATGATGACTCCCTGGCAACGGCGCCAAAAATTCTTCTACTACTCCGTATGAGTTGTTGGATTTCCCCGAAGAGGAAGGGTGATGTAGCACAGCAGCAGAAAGTATTTCCCTTAGTTAAGAACCAAGGTTTAATTGAACCAGTTGGAGTCAACAAGCTAACAAGATAAGCAGCACCTGCACACAAACAAAATAAAAGCTTGCACCCAACTTGGCAAGGGGGTCGTCAATCCCCTCGTCTTGCTAGTTGCAAGGACAAAAGCAAATAATGGATAGATAGTGGTATAGTAAAACGGCAAAATAGTAAAAGCAAATAGAATAGCAATTTTTTGGAAGCAAGTATATAATGGAGAATAGACCCGGGGGGCATAGGTTCACTAGTGGAATCTCTCTCGAAAGCAGGCATGGTAGACAAATTACTGTTTGGCAATTGATAGAAAAGCAATAATTTATAACTATGATCATTCATGGCACAATCATGTATAGGCATTACATCCGTGATAAGTAGACCATTATCCAACTGCATCTACTACTATTACTCCAGCCTGAAACTGCTATCCAGCATGCATCACAAGGTATTAAGTTTAATGAAAAACTGAGCAACGCAATAAGCAAGATGACATAATGTAGATAGAAAGAAATCTAGCTATAAGATTAAATCCCGTCGTTCTATCTTTAGTGGCAAGAATACAATACGTTTCTTCCTCCTTTCTGTCACTGGATTAGAGCACCGCAAGATTGAACCCACTACTATGCACCACTCCCTCTGAAGAACTACCCATCTATCTTGGCTAGAGAAGACAAATAGATCGGAAAGCATACATAGTACTCAATTATACAGCAAAGAAACTTCAAGAGATTCAATAATATTCAATGAACAATGGGATCATAAATCCACAATTCATCAGATCCCAACAAACACACCATAAGAATTACATCGGATTGATCTCGGAGGAGAACATGGTATTGAAGATCCAAAAGAGAGAGAGAAAAGCCATCTAGCTACTACTATGGACCCGTATGTCCTAAAGGAACTACTCACACATAATCATGAATGCAGCAAGGTTGATGAAGAGGCCTCCTCCAATGGCTTTCGCATTCTGTAGAAATCTGGAACAGGGCTCTGGATGGGATCTCTTTGGAACAGATGCTTGCAGCGGCGGAAAAATTGTCTCTCTGGAACGACGGATGGTTTCGGTATTTATAGGAATTTATGGCGGTGGAATTCGGTCAAAATGATTCACATGGGCCCCACAAGCCTGGGTGGCGCGGCCCCCCCAGGGCGCGCTACCAGTCCTTGTGGGAGCTTCGTGCCTCCTCTTGACGTCCCCCGAAGCTTCTTGCGTACCTTCTTGTCCATAAAAAATCGGCAAAAATTGGCATCGTGTTTGGACCTTCCTAGGTATTGATTTTCCGTGAAACCAAAAACAAGCAAAAAAACAGGAACTGGCACTAGGCACTTAATTAATAGGTTAGTCCAGAAAAATAATATAAAATGATATAAAAAGTATATAAAAGTGATAATATAATAGCATGAAACAATCAAAAATTATAGATACGTTTGAGACATATCAAGGAACATGTTGCTCATTGAACTTGAAAATATCTCTCATCTTCGCTAACAGCAGGTTAGCCCAGTGCTTATTTTTAGAACCCCTTATGGACTTCAGGTCGATGCCACAGCTTTCATGGACGATGGCAGCTAGGACGTTACCCCACTTCTTTGAATTCTTCTTCGGACTAACAGGTTTCCTGCCCTTGGTAATTCGAGTTATTAGGTACGTAGCGGTAGGCACCTTGTTCTGTGACTTAGGCTTCCGCGACTCTCTTTCTCGCTTAGCTTGTGCACCATTCCCGTCTTCTCCAGCACTGGTTGCTTCTGTTTCATCACCGCGGACTCTTTTCCCTCATCTTGCGCTTCTTCTTCAGCATACGGTCTCTTCTCCGGCATCGGTGCCGCAGTATTCACCAGCGTACTCGTCGACATCATCATCCTCGGATGAGTACTATGTGCATGATGTATTCCAGGATCTTCCTGACGGAAAGGCACCGGCTCATCATCCGTCCGTGTCCGCTTTGATGATGCAGGGTTCTCTCTCGCCAAGGATTAAATGCTAAAAAAATAATTGATTGTATAAGTAAATTGACCATGTAATTGATTAAAGAAACAATAAAATTCATGAAAAAATTCGGCATGACCTTTGCAAAAAAGGGACATATTGAGAGCCAGAAATTCGACGAAACAGAAATGAATCAACATTTCATCAAAACGTTGGCAATCATTTGTATTCCCCGAAATACAAGACAACAAAGCAAGCAAATTCGTCCCGAGCAACCAAATGTTGCCTTAGGTCGATGGCCGGCACCACCCAGCTAACCATATAAATATGCATGATATGGTCGGATGACAACCATCACCACACAACTCATATCAGTTTGTATCCATGCTAAGGAGGAGGAGGAGCTCATCGAGATGGTTTGTAGCTGATGCCAGGGTCGTCGAGGAAGGGGAGCCAACGGCCGAGGATGCTCAAGGTCGGCGGTGGAGGTCGGGCGACCAGGGCGGTTGAGCTAGGGCCGGAGCGTCGGTGGGCTCGGGGGAGCGTTGGAGCTCGGGGGTGGCAGCGCTGGAGCTCGGTGGAGGGGCAGGGGCGGCGATGGAGCAGTGTGGTGGCGTCGGTGGAGTGGGATGTGCCGATCCGGAGGGGTGTGCTATGGCGCCGGCCAGTGTGGAGCGGGAGGAGCTGGTGGAGGGGTGCGGCTGCGCCAGTGGAGTAGGGGAAGCCGGTATGCTATGGCGCCTGGCTCAGGTGTGTGCAGAGAGAGAGTGCCACGGGCAAGGCTGAACCGAAATGTCACTAAGTCCCGCGCTTGTTTGGGGTGGACTTAGTTACCAGTGGCGGGCGCTCCACTGGGCCTGCCACTAGTAGGTTATTACCAGTGGCGGGTGTGCTCTGGAGCCCGCCAGAGATGTAAGCAATCGGTGGCGGGCATTTTCTGGCACCCGCCATTGCTTTTTTTTGGACATTTGTGTTTTTGTGAAGGTTTATTGAGTTATGTCTATAGTTATGGTCCAATTTCTTTTTTCAGTTGAATGTACACTATTATAAGTTTCTTGTTAAATTTTGGGATGTTTTTGGGCTAATTAGCTATATTTAATGCATTAAATGAATTTCTAGCTATTTAATGTTGGTAAATTGTATATGATTTAAAAAATGTGTAAATGAAGTCTGAAAAGGTTGAAACTTGGCGTGGTATCATGTTATGACTTCTATATACTGTGATAAAAAATTTAGAGGGTTACGAAAAACTTGTGATGTACTTCCCTTAGAAACCGACCAGTCTCTGGGTAAGTATCAGAGTTTTGGAGGGAAATGTTTGAGGTTTGAAGACGAACTCTTTTTTTTATCATTTGGGCTTGAAACTTTTTGTTTGCTGAATGTACACCGTTGTAAGTTCGATGTAATCATTCGGGTCCTTTTTGGGCTAGTTTGCTATATTTATTGCATTAGATGAATATGTAGGTATATTTAATGTCAGTAAATTGTATATGGTTTAAAAAAGGTGTAAACAAAGTCTGAAAAGGATCGATGAAACTTGGCATGGTGTAAATTAAAAGACTTAACCATAGTTGCGATGCACGTCGCTTACAAGATGAAGATTGTGAATAACCAAACTCAATTGTATTTTCACCATTTCACATTCATAACACTCAAGTACATAGTAGCCGTTAATGTGCATTCAAAAGAGACCAAACTTCATTTTACATAATTAAATTAGTCTAAAATACATGTCACTCATGGATAGTCTTCAAAACGATTTTCTTGATCCTCTTCTTGGTATGCACTATTGTCTTCTTGTGTCTCCGTCTTAAGCAGGGTGAAATGCCGTCATCGGGTAATGTAGTTCTTCTCCTTCTAGGGGCATATTTCTTATTCTTATTTTCTTCTGCTGGGTCGTCAAATTGGTCAAAGTCTTCCTAATCAAGGACTTCGTCCATTCTGATGATACTCCTCTTGCATCTCCGGTACACCACATGGCTCTGCCTAATTCGGTCCATTATGTAGAAGCATTATGACACATCGCCGGGCATTACCCGTGGCTCATTTAGGTTGCCGGTTACTTGCACGTTCACTAACTAATTTCATGGAGGTATAAGCTTGGTAGTGAAATATTCTTCGTGTTGTATTTACTGCGCTCATCTGTCACAAAACATGGGAAATGTGGCGCGTACTCAAGTTCCTAGATCTCTTTGATCCTACCATAGTGCATGTTATTTACTTGACCGGTTAAGGCCAACATCGTCACCCCTGAGTTCTGGTACACACCTTTCAGCTTGCCTCTGGCCTCCGTATAGAAAGTGTATCCGTTGATGTCATATGCCTGGTATGTCTTGACATTCATGTTGGGGCCCACCGCCAAGGAGAACAACGTCGATGCTTAGTCATTACTATCTGGCAATGGATTAACTTGCATGTACCCCTTGAACCAAGCCACAAATTTTTTGTTGTGCTCTTTTGTGATTTGATCATCGGACTTCTTTTTCCCAAGGAGCTTGTATTGTCTTCTCAATTCTGTCATGTGCTTCTTTGGATAGGGGGTGACCACATGAATATGTTGTAATGTTACTTTGGGCGCTCTGGTGAAGTCGGGCTCTCGGTTGGGAAGGTCTAAGTTCACATGCAAATTCTTTTTCCTGGCATTGTGACCTATGCCTTTCAGCCTACCAACATGCTTATTCTGGGGCAGACCTATAGGTTAATCAACTTCCATGTAGTCCGTGCAAAATGAGATTACCTCCACAGTCAGAAAGCCTTGGACGATTCTTCCGTCTGTATGGGACATGTTATGAACGTATCGCTTGAGGATCCCATTTAACCTTTTGTATGGGAACATGTTGTGGAGGAACACCGGGCCCAGGTCTACGATGTCCCCGACAATGTGGATCAGTAGATGTACCATGATGTCAAAGAATGAGGGCAGGAAGTACATCTCAAGTTCACATAGTATGACAATGATCTCTTCTTGTAGTCTGTTGCAATGCTCCAAACTGATCAATTTATGAGAGATGACATCGAAAAAGTTATAGAGGTCAAGAATTGTCTGCCGAACATGCGTGTCCATTATCCCTCTAATTGCAACCGGAAGTATCTGTGTAATCATCACGTGACAGTCATGCGACTTCATCCCGGATAAAGTTTTTTACCACGTGATCGATATCTGTGTATGTTTGACGAGTGCCCGGAACTGACTCAGACACCTTCAAAGAATTTCAATATTTTATCAAGCTCCTCTAGAGACCGACTGTAGCAACTGAAGGGGAATTTTGACACCGTTTTATGAACCTTGCCAACGACGCTCTCGTCCATGTCAGCCCACAACTCATTCCTAATTTTGAGGTCTTCCAAATCTTTTCTTGAGCTCCCCGTATCTTTTGTCGTGTCTGGTATGTTCAGCAAGGTACCAAGCAAACTATGAGTAACATTCTTCATGATATGCATGACATCGATATAGTGGGGCATGGAGAGCCACTTCCAGTAATCCAAGTCCCAAAATGGACTCCGCGTTTTCCATACTTTTAAGAGCGGCTCGACCTCTTCCGCTTCTTTCTAGGCTCAAGGCAATCTTCCAGTTGTCCAACATCTCTTGGATTTCATCTATGCTCCTCTTAGATGGCTTTTCTAGCTTTTCTTTTGTCTTGTTGAACAGTTCTTCATTTTGTCTCTTGTCATCATTTTTTTCCAGTCATCTTCGATGCCCCATGTACACGGTTTTATGAGACACCTTTAGATAGTGATAATGTGTTTCATCCATACACCTAACACATACACAGTTTCCATGGCAAATATACATGCTCAAATACTATACTCTCATGCGTCATATATTCTCCAAAAATAATTCTCACCTAAAAGTATATATCCGATGTGGTGGTGGAGATCGAATCAACGAGAGATCTTATCCAATTAAGGAAGAGCTCACTTATTATGGGGTAGTTGTGGGGGGGTGTTTAATTTGGTGGGCCTAGCTAGATCTACCTAGATTAATGGGGGTAGAGAGAGAAAGAGAGTGTCTAAATGGAGATGGAGGTGGGAGAGAGAGATTGTCTTATTTAATTAATGGAGGGGTTATGGTGGAGGAGAGGGAGAGTGGCTAGCTACATGTGAAAAATGGGTCCCATAAGGTGGTGGAGGTGAGAGTGTGGCAAGATGGAAAATGGTGGGAGAGGAGAACAAGAGTGAGAAGGAGAGGAGCTTGGAGGAGGAAGTGAAGTGAGGAAGAAGAGTGGGTGGGGAATCCCTCTGTACAAAGCAGTTCAATTATTGCAATCTAATCAGTGGCGGGTGGCCTGGCGAGCCCGCCACTGGTACGTAACGCTCCATTGGCGGGCGTCCAGGGGACCCGCCACTGGTAACTTCGTCCAATTTTGTTTCGGCGCGAAATATACCTGTGGTGGGCTGTAATGGACGCCCGCCATTGGTACATAACACACCACCGGACACTAAGAAGCTGCCCGCCACTGGTGAATTTAACTCACGGCTAATTTGATAACAATTTACTAGTGGCGAGTACTTTTGAGCTCCTGCCACTGGTGTCTATGTATTAATGGCGGGCACAATGTACTACCTGCCACTGGTATCTGGTGAAAATACCAGTGGCGGTTCCCTGAGCCCGCCCGCCACTAATGTGACCCCACCTATAAGCTGTTTCCTAGTAGTGTAATAACAAAATAGGAAAACATGTCTGATTGCATTCTACCTATAAAATTTAATGACACACAGATGCTCCCAATATTGGCATGTACAGTATAATAAGAATCAAATTTAAGATATAATATAGAGTATTGATTTTTGTTACTATCCAAATAATTATTAATGTGTAACATTCCTCTGATACGATTGTAAGAAACTATAAGCTTGGACGTGTCTAAATCTTGGACCTTTTTTTTAAAACTATTTCCATCTTGTGTTGATGCTTCTTCTCAATACTTGTGTGATGTAGTAGACCATATCTATCCTGCCATAGTGCGTAACAATCTTGCTAGCATAGATAAGTAAGTTTTTTTTCCAGAAAAGACAAGACTTTAATTTGAAGATATTTTATGTTTAAATTGAATTTCCATGTACTTATGCTTGTCTCAGACGCCAGTAGCATCATCTAGTTGAAGAAGCATCATACGGAAAGTATTTTTGCATACCTTTAGAAAATTGCTTTATAGACCATGTTCTTGACCACACCATCATTTCATTTTTTGTCATTTACCATCACCCGCAGTCCATCCCTTTTTGTGACTCCTGAGAATGCTATGTATAGTTGTCCATGTGGGAAAACTTGTTTAGGTAGATATAGTCCTACCTTGTTTTTATATTTCTCCTCTCTTTTGTAGGTTGTCATAGCAAAGCACACTGAGATAAGATATAGACTCCATTTTAGATGGAACGGTCATGCCTTTTAGTTGATGACATGATTACTCTTTCAGTAGTGTTCGTGTTATTGTCTGTGCTTCGTTGAATCTCCTTCCAAGTTTAATAACTGATCGTCTACCATGTATCATTGCATAACCCGACACTTTGGTTGACATTACGTAGGAGCAACACAGGTAGGCTTGCATTTACTTTTTGCTCTTGATTTGGGATTGCGGGGAACGTTAAGTTGTTTAAGAATTATGTTGGATAATATTTTTGTTACACGATTTAAGGTTGATGATTTGCCTAAGCACATGATTCATCAAGCGCATCAAGGTACTAGGTGCATTCGATAATCCAAAGTGCATGACAAGCCACTCATAAAGGCCAAATTTGGTTTGAAAAGCAGTTTTCCATTAATCGCCCAGTTGCATGGGATTTGGTGATAACCACTTCTCAAATCAATTTTAGAAAAGATAGTGGCACCACTAATTTCATCTACCATATCATCTAGGTGAAGTATGGGGTGTCTATAGCGAACGGTGATCTTATTAATAGCACGACAATCAACACACATTCGCCAAGATCTATCTTTATTAGGCACAATGATAACGGGGATGGCACAAGGACTCAAGCTTTCGTGAACACACCCCTTGTCAAGTAGCTCTTTTACTTGAGATTGTATTTCCGTGGTCTCTTCGGGGTTCACCCAGTAAGAAGGGAGGTTGGGAAGTGGAGGACTGGGTATGAAGTCGATCCGGTGCTCAATGCCGCATAGTGGAGGAAGACCCGGTGGCGTCTCCGAAGGGAAGACATCCACAAATTCTTGCAAAACATGCGACATGGAGCTAGGAATAGCTTGTGAGGTGTTAGTCAATATGGCTTATTCTTTGTACAAGAGCACAAAGTGAAGCATAGATGGGTTCTCACTCACTTCCCTCAAATCAGATTTGGTGGCTAAGAGGACTATGTCCTTGTTGGCACTCATCATGGACACATGCATTTTGGGCTTGTGGCGCTCTCTCTCTTTTTGGTGGCTCACTCCCTTACTTGACTTAGCATGATCAGTATCATGCAACGGTCTTGTCAGCGCTAGGGTCTTATCGGTGATGACTTGGTTTGGAGACATAGGGCGAAGAAAATATTTCTTGCCCCTTCCACTTGAAGCTATAATGGTTGGTGCGACCATTGTAATGACGCCATGGACAAATTGCCATGGACGTCTCAATAGACGATGACAAACGGTCGTGGGCACCACATCACATTCCACCTTGTCCTTGTAGGGAAATGCAGCAGAAAACAAAAAATTTCCGTCATGCGTACCAGCCCAGGACAACTATGAAGATGCATACAAGGTTTGATCTAATTGTTACCAACTCATAGCGCAACGGAAGTAGAGTTGGTGAAGATTGTTGGTGCAGATCCCTGCAGCTAGGAATTTACAACCTCCCAACCGCGAGGATTTTCTCCCTCGAACAGTCCCTCGATCAGTCCCTCGGACAGAACCTCGGACAGTCTCTCAAACAGAAGATCGAACATACGATCTCTCTACCGGGTTGCACACATATGGTGTCACCTATCCAGCAGGGCTTCGCCATCCAGAACTAATCCCTGCCAGAGACTAGGCAGCCTTGCGGCACTACGAAACTATTTCGTGGAGGGAGAGTGAGAATGGCAGATCATTGCATGCCTTTGTGTGTGAGATTTCAGATGTGTTGGAGAGCTCCTCTCCTCCTCTATTTATAGGAGAAGGAGGGGGTGAGTGGGGCAAGAGATGGCTGCCCAAAATTGGGGGGCCCCCTGATGGTGTCCTGGACTAGGGGGTGCTAACCACGTCGGCCCCTTCATAGTGGGCCGGGCCGAGAACCCCTGGATAATCACCAAGTGGGCCAAGACTGCCACACCCTTCAGCGTACTCAAGATGGAAACCTCTGAAGACTTGGCGCACACTTCAAGGAACATTCAAATTATCGGCATGTTTGTCCCTAGATGTAACCGACCTACATGTAACCCTAGGTACCCCCGGTCCTTATATAAGCCGGGGGATTTAGTCCGTAGGGTGAAGTTAGATTAGACACATACGATCTCGGGGAGATCAACCTGTACTTTGTACTCCATCAAGATCAATAACATAGAAGCAGGACGCAGGGTTTTACCTCTTCGAGAGGGCCTGAACCTGGGTAAAACACGGTGTCCCTCTTTGTCCTGTTACTATCTAGCTAACATCACTAGCTCGGGACCCCCTACCCGAGATTTTCCGGATTCAACTCCGACATTGGTGGCCCATACAGGTCCTGCGGGGTGGTCAAAACAGCTCGATGGCTCATCTTCGGATCGACGACAGCATTGGCTGTGGGAAGACCTTCTTCCCCGGATAGCTTTTTGTCTTCGGCAGCGTCACGCTTCAAGCCGATTCGACTGGCCACCTCGGCCAGATCGAAAACGTCACTCCAGGCCGTACCATCAGGTTTGGAAATCTGGAGTACGCTGTAGATGCCTGCGCCGAACTTGCGTTTTTGGGTTGGGTGTCAGACCAGCCCGGAGAACTCGCCGACGCCTTCGTACTGATCTCAGATTCAATCTTGGATCAGGACCACGGCGCAGATCACACCTCGGATCCGGCTTCGAGCCCGAAGCCAAACACTGGCTCGTCGGGTCGGACCTTAAGTTTGGCCGACGAAATTCCCGAGGCCATGTCAGATGGGACTTTGGGCAAACTTCAGCTAAGCCCAACTCTTAGTCGGGATATGGGCGAGGCGAAAAAGGAGCTTCTGAGCGAGATGTTAGATCGGATTCAGAGCCTAGCAATCTTGGACGGTCGGACCTCGGTCTACGATCAGATCTGGGAAAAATCTGGAGTAGCTGGAATTTTCACCCCACCCTCCACCCGCCTAGTCGCTACCGTCGAGGATTTAACCGGCGTTTTAGACTATGCCTCTGAGGAGACCGCCGACGTGGATGAAGATGTCGGTGAGATGTCAGAAACTACTTCACCGACTCCCGCCACTCATACTGGCACGTGGGCTACTACCTCCACCTATGACGTCTACATGGTGGACACCCCCAAGGACGGAGGAGGAAGCAAAAAAAACCCCAAAAGCCGATGCAGTGGCCGCCGTAACGGGGGCACTGGCAATGGTGGCACAAGTGATGGTGGCACTTCAAACGGTGATAATGCCGACAACGATGCCACTGAGGATGGCGCAGGCAAATCGAACACCGGCAATGACGTTGACGCCGGCAATAATAACGGCGACGACAAGATCAATGGGGACGATGACGACCCCGAGGACGACGATTATTATCCGGGATCTGAGGAAGATAGAAGCCTCGGTCCCGATGAATATGATGTTATTGAGGAACCCCTTGAGGCACCTCAGCTCAAAACTTTCCACAGGCAATTGGCTAGCACTGCCAAGAGCATCAAGCAAAAATCCCAGCGGCTTAAATCCGAGCAAGACGAACTTAATGACAGATGGGTCGAGTTCCTCAGAGCCGAGCAGGAACTGGAGGACAAGCTTGGGAAAATAGGGCCAATCAGTTTTACCCCCGAAGGAACCTGCTTCCAGAGCTTGACGAGGAGGCCGAGGACAGCATGCTATCTAAGCGCGAGTGGGCCGAGAAACCTGACCGCCCTCCTCGGGGCCGAGATAATCCAGCAGGCGGGTATAAAAACCTTCTCGAAGCCCCCTGGCGCCGCGGCAGACTAGATCCAACTCGTCCCTTCAAGAAATACGATCTGAGGGAGAAGATACCGTCAAGGTAAGAAGCTCCACCTCGATTAATCTATAAATCTGGGGAGCGCCGACCTGCTAAACAGGCGGGACACCTAGCTTGGTTAGCCAAGAATGGCAATTTGCGCAATTACACGCGCGACCAAAACGTGACCACAACCGACGTCCGTCACGCTACCGCCCGGATCCGAGGAGCTCCTCATCCCCTATGCTTCACAGACGAGGTCATGTAGCATAAGTTTCCCGAGGGGTTTAAACCCATAAATATAGAGCAATACGATGGTACGATGGACCCAGCTGTATAGATTGAGGATTTCCTCATCCACGTGCATATGGCCGGTGGTGATGATCTACACACCATCAAATACCTACCCTTGAAGCTCAAGGGATCAGCTCGGCATTGGCTTCACAGCCTCCTCGAAGACTCAATTGGAGTCTGGGAGGACCTCGAGGATGCATTCCGAGCAAATTTCCAAGGCACTTATGTCCGACCCCCAGATCCCGACGACCTTGCCCATGTCGTGCAAAAGCTGGGAGAGTCCACCCGAAAATTCTAGAATCGGTTCTTGACCAAGAAGAACCAGATACTGGACTGCCCGGACGCCGAGGTGATAGCCGCATTCAAACACAACATCACTGACGAATGGCTGCCCGAGAGACAGGAGAAGCCGCGGACAATGGCTGCACTTACACAGCTCATGACCCGATTTTACGCGGGCGAAGATAATTGGCTTGCTCTAAGGAGCGGCCGCAATGGCGACCCTAGCACCTCTAAAGTGCGTGATGGGAATGGAAAACCTCGGCATAACAGGAATAACAAACGCCACAATAGAGGCAGCAGCAGCGACGCCGAGGAGACCACGGTTAACGCGGGTTTCAGTAACCAGCGTGGTGGCTATAAACGGAAACCTTTTCAAGGAGGGAAGGACGGCCCAACATAGTTGGATAAAATCTTGAATAAACCATGCGCCATCCACAGTACCCCTGACAAGCCAGCCACGCACACCAACCGGAATTGCTAGGTGATCAAGCAATCCGGAAAGATTGCAGCCGATAACTATGGCAAGGGTCAACCTCGTCACGAGGATAGAGACCAGCCAGGGCCAGGCAATGCAGGCCAGAAGCAGTTCCCTCCCGAGGTCAAGGACGTGAATATGATTTATGTCACACACGTTACCAGAAAAGAGAGGAAGCGTGCGCTCTGCGAGGTGTACGCCGTGGAGCTTGCTGAGCCGAAGTATAATCCATGGTCGGAAATACCGATCATATTTGACCGACGAGACCACCCGACCAGCATCCGTCATGGCAGCACAACGGGGTTGGTACTCGACCCAATAGTTGATGGCTTTCATCTAACCCGAGTCCTCATGGACGGCGGTAGCAGCCTAAACTTGATATACGCAGATAAAGTAAAAAAAATGCATATAGATCCAGCAAAGATCAAGCCCAGTAATACCACCTTCATGGGTATCATACCAGGGATTGAAGCACATTGCTTAGGAAGGGTGGCCCTGGACGTAGTCTTCGGCACACCCGAGAACTTTAGGTGCGAAGAGTTAACCTTCAACATCGTACCCTTCAGTAGCGGCTATCATGCACTCCTCGGAAGAACAGCATTTGCTCGTTTTCACGTAGCCCCGCACTATGCTTATCTAAAGTTGAAGATGCCAGGGCCCTATGGCATGATAACAGTAAATGGTAACACGGAACACTCTCTCCAAACAGAAGAGCAGACCATGGCCTTCGCGGCCTAAGTTCAGGCAGCCGAGGAAGCATCGAAGGCCCAGGCTGGATCAAGCAGTCGGGATCAGCTAAAGTGTCCAAAGCTAGTCCATGGCGCATCCAACGACGACTCCGGCGTACGTCGGACACCCCATGAGGATGATATGGACACTACCTCGGAGGCAGCAGATGGCGACCCTAAATAGGGATACGCACTCCGCTCCCCCCACTACATGACCGAGGATTATGTTCCTAGGGTCCATAATTTTGCTTTAAAAATTCCATGGGAGGCAATGGAGCATAAACAATCAGGAGTGACACTTCGGATCAACCGAACAATGTGTCGAATATACTGGAAAGCGAGCATCTAGCTCGAAATCCACAACTCAGTTGGGTTGTTAAACCCTTAGCTTAGAGTTGGTTTGTGCCGTAATGGCACCTGCACAGCAAAAGTTGTTCGCAGATCAGCTGCGCGACACCTCGGCAACAAAGTTATGAATGTTTAGAACATCAACAGTTCGACCGGGGGCTGACCAATCAGCATGGACTGATATATTCTCCTCCCTTGGATGCATGCTTTGAAGCACCTGATTGCCCTTAGTTGTCTTTGAACAAGTGGTACCGTCGGCGGCGGCGGAACCCTTCGGCTTGGACGAGGAGTCGCTACCAGATGGAATATACGGAGTAAATAAAGGCTGTGATCCTCGGCTTGGCCAGGATATATGAAGAAGGAGCAACGATGATACGACACTAGATGTGAAGCCGGTAGTTCGGAGCTCGGCGCATCTACTCTCCGGACAAGCTTTTTAGAATCTCCTCGAAACATGTATCTTTCATTATAGCTTGTATGTTGGGTTTGACCGAACAAATTATTGAATAAAGAGGCGCCCATAATTTCGGGCCGAGCATACACTTATAGTGCATCCTGGTTCTCGTTTTCAATATTCGTTGGCTATAATTCTTTGATACTACGTCGGATACCTTTAAGGCACTGACACCTTGAACGGGGGGCTGCGTTAAAGCTAAGCCCAACTAATTCGCCGAGGTACTCCGCGTAGTCCTCGGTAGCGTCCTCGGACCTTTTGCCAATATATGCATCGATTTCAACTTGTGTCTTTGGTCAATAGATGGGTTGCCTGGCTCCTGTGCTTACCCCTTACGTTTCCGCATGTTCTGCTAAGGGTGTAAAGGGAGCACCTCTGTGATTGTTACTTCTGGTTTAACCGGTTAAGTATATTAGGTGGGTGAAGCCGAAAGCTGACTGTCACAATAAGCATAAATCGGTCGGCAGGCCGGACGAAGTGTAAAACTAAAAACCAGTATGGTTGTCTGTGTTAAACAGGAAGGACTTTTCTTTGAAAAAGGCCGAAGTATTTTTAATCCGAGCACGGCACTCCCGATGACTTGGGTTATACTGGGGGCTATTTACTTGCCACCCACCACAAAAGCTCTCAAGACTAAGTGTATGTTTTAGCCTTCATGGTCTGATTGCCTTGTTTTCCTGATAAGAACAGCCTCCGGGCACCGAGATGTCGGCGAAGGGTTGGAATCAAAAGGAAAACACCCTAGGTAGTTTCTACTTAGGGGTGGAAGCCGACGACTGGCCAACTACACATCTTAACGTCATGGTCGAGTAAAAATTAACAAACAACGTAAAGCAAGTAATTCGAATGAAAAAAATTAAAATTACTCGTTCCAATTAGGAAAGACATCATACTAAAGATTTGCCTTTTTACACATAAAGCTCGGCATACCGAGGAGATAGAAATGCAAGCCTAATCAAGATTTTCTAGAAGGGATTCTTTCTTGCACTTCTCCTCGGCTATCCGAGCAGCTGGCATCACCTTCTGAAAATACTTTTCTGGCTCCACCCTCTTGCCGTGCCTCTCGGGGCCCTGCCGAGCAATTGACTCCAGATCAAGCTTCGGATAGTGGGCCTACATGGCCGCAAAAGCCTGCCGAGCACCCTCAAGGCATGCCGACCTCCTGCATAGGTCGGCATGAGCACTCGCCCCTTAGAGGCGGCACACCAACTCGAAGAAGCTCATCAGAAGAGTATCCCTTGGCCATAAGGCCTTGCAGAGATCCTCCATGACCGGCATGGCTACTCGTTGCCAAAGTAATGGCAGGCCTCCTCCATGCTCCGAGGAAGATCTGCGAGGGCGCCTGACACACGCCAAAGTTGCGTCAGCTCGGGGAACGCTTCACGGCCGAAGATGCACTGCAGAAGATATGGCTTACCGGCGGCTATCTCGGTCGCCTGTTGCAGTTCGTCTTTCGCCGCATTAGCTCGGGCGACAGCCTCCTGGCGCTCCCGGGTGAGCTTCTTGAGCTCCGCAGCGTCCTTTTTCTAGGCGATCTTTAGCGTGTCACGTTCAGTGACGAGCGCCAACAGATCCCCCTCCACCTTGGTGATGCGTGCCTGAGCAGCATTGTGGGTCTTTTGCTCATCGGCAAGCAGCCTGGCATTTTCTTGCGCCAAGGCCTTCAGTTGCTCTGCTTCATCGGCCAGGCGCTTCTCCGCTGTTGCACAATTGAAATCAACGAGCAAGATTAGTATCTAATAACTTAGTAAACAAGTATTAAAACAGGGATGAGTTACAACATCCTTACCAACTGCCTTTTCGGCATCTTGCTTCAGCCGAAGAGTCTCCTCCTCGGCCTGAGCGAGCCAGCGCTTCATCTCTTCCAGCTCCGAAGTAATGGGTACCCCCGGTCCTTATCCCTTCCCAACATCACCCCACCAAAAGGAAAAGGATGCCCCCAAGGGGGCCCCCTCCACCAATGGCCGAACCAAGGGGGCTGCCCCAAGTGAGCCCCCTCTCCCAACATGTTGCCACCATATATGGCGTTGCCCCCCACCATGGGGGCCCCCCAACAACCTCCCACCAAAAGGGGGCTGCCCCCAAAAGGGGGAGCCATGCAAAATAGCCCCCCACGAAAAGGGGGATGTTGTTCCCCCGGCGGGAACATTCCGCTGGGGCTGTCTGGAAAATTCCAAAAGGTCCCGAAACTTTTCCGGCACCCTCTAAAAAATTCAGGACACTATCCAAAACTTTTCTGGCTTGATGGTTTACTCCGAAACATTTCTGGTATGATGGTTTACTCCGAAACATTTCCGGTATCTTTGAAACATTATCGGTTTTCTCTCCGAAACTTTTTCAGCGTCTCCGAAACTTTTGCGGTGACTTTCTCTCAGACCCCTAACCTAGTACTCAGCAGATAGATGACCCTTAAGTGTGTGACCCTGTAGGTTCAGTGAAATATAGACATGACCGAAACTCTTTTCGATCAATGATCAATAGTGGAACTGTGGACATCCATATTGATCCCTATACCCACACGAATGGATATTCGAGTGAACCTTTAGTTACCGAGTGATGTTCCTATTGCTTCGCGATATGTTACAAAAAACTAAGGTGAGATTTATCTGCACCCCCATGAATCAACGACTTGTTCACTATGCCAGTTTCCTCGTTACCGGTTTTGTTCTCTTTTCTCATTCCCGTGTTTTGGCATCCCCGTGATTGAATCACGCTGTGTCTGGCCAGACGATGATGGATACAGTAACTCTGAGAGGGCCCCAAGAATATCCCTCCACCGTCGGAGGAGCAAATCCCAATCTTGAGCTATGTAGTCCCTTGTCATACTTTTCCGTGAACCCGTAAGCCGCCGTAATAACCACCCTGTTACAGATGACATTTAACAAACCCCAAAGTTCACAAAGCAAGTATGAAGGAACTCGATACTCTCATGGTCTTAGGAATTATGCAAACATTTAACTTTCATTGTGTTATGAACCATTAACTTATGACGAAAGGATCTCATGGCATAACAACAATTGGGTTGGTTCAACACAAGTACTCTTCTAACATTGTGTCCTCAAAGTTGCCGGCATTCTTATGCCCATGATCAGGAAAACAGAACCATCATGCAACACTTGAGCTACTCTTAGAGGCCAGACTAGGACTCTATTTTACCGTTTATTATTCCACACGTGCATATGAGTTTTCCTCCAAACCTCATGGTTATTGCAGACTCGAGAACCATAGCAGTTATAGCACGGAATATAAAATAATTACGAAAATGGAAATAAATAATAACATTTATTATTGCCTCTAGGGCATATTTCCAAGAGACTCCCACTTGCACTAGAGTCAATAATCTAGTAAATGCTAATGCACTTTACACCTATGGCATACCGGTGTAAAATATGCTTCGCTTGTGGTATAGTCTTCATCCAACGGATCTGACAACTTCAGGTCCGTGTGTATCTTTGCACATCCTCGCATTTTCATGGTTTCACAAATTTCATAATTTGTGCAAACTTGCCTTTGTGTATATGTTAATCACTGGTCAAACCTTGATTCCTCAGAGTGAGCTATGGAGCAACTTTCTACAATAGTGTTCCATTGACCAAAGCCATCTTGGAACCACTAAGTTCATGAATGAACTATATGATTCATCACCCTCTTTTGTCGCTTCCTATGCAGCAACATACTTAGCTTTCGTTATAGAATTCACCACAGTAACCTGTTTGGAAGAATTCCAACTTACTATGCCACCATTTTGTGTATCACACAAAACTCTTAATTTAATTCAAAATTCACATGGAACATTGATGAAGACAGCATCGATGTAACTCCTTACAATGATCTCTTCATAATCTCTGCTTGTGAGAAACATGCCATTACTACTACTTTAGTACTTAACGACATTTTCACCATTGTCCTATGATCAGCATCTTGATCACTTTGGTAACTTACTCACAACTAATTTGGAGTATTGGACATATCTGGTTGTTTTACATACCACGGAATACATGATTAATCCAAACACAAAAGTGTGTGGAATCTCTGTCATGTGCTTTGCTCATCAGTGGTTTTAGGACACCGAGTCTTGCCAAAAACTCTTTCGATGTGACTTCGGCAAGAAACACTTCTTGGCGTTCTCATGCTAAAACATTTTAGTATTTTGTCAATATGTATTTTGGCTTAGCCCTATTAGGCAAGTCTATCTTCATAGATAATTATGCCTAATACCGAGGCTACCTAGCCCAAGCACTTCATCAAAAAACTATTTTTCAATGAAGTCCTAAGTCGTGTCAAGATATTTATATTATTTCTAATCAACAATGTGTCATGCACACAAAGTTTTAGAATTTTATGTTCCCACTTACTTTCTTGAAAACACAAGCATCTTTGCTCCTTGATGAAAACAAACTCTTTGACTATTTCATCAAAATGATGATTCCAACTCCATTATGCTTGCTTCTGTCCATTACTGGATTATTGAAGTTTGCACACTCACTAGCATCCTCTGGATCAAAAAAATACTTTGGACTGTATCACATACATGTCCTTGGTTGTATTTCAATCTCATGGAAATCCTTTTGGCGTCCATCTGTCATATCTCATAATTGAAATACGTTTTAATTGCTAGTCTAACCCGAACTGACTTTAAGCATCGCCATGGTGAGACAATCTCATCGTAGTCTCCTTGAATTTGTTATTGCAACAAGTCGAGCTTTATGGATAAAACATTTTTATCCGTATCAGTTTATAGTTCCATTCATATTCGTTAGACTCTAAGTCTTTCGGAGGGTTTATCAAGATCTAATCTTGAATCATTTATATTGATACTATCTCAGATTATTTTGACATTTAGCCAATTCCGGAGTCAGGGCCCATCAACGCTTCCTTGTGTATCATAGGTATACTATTGTCTAACAACAATATCTCGTTTGCACACCTTAGAGGTTTGCATGAGTTTTGCCTACGTGGTTTAGCTGCAAGTTCGACCGAAGTCCATAAATCTCATGTAGAGGCTTCCATATCAGTCACAGTAGGAAACTCTGGAATTACTACCAAGGTTTCTTTCCTTTGACCTAATGATGAAGATATTGTTATCTCGTCGAGTTGCACTGTCCTCCCACTCACTCTTTTGCAAGAAACATTTTCTTCGAAATCATACCGCTCTATGTGGCAAACCTTTTGCCTCGGCATAGTGATGGAGGAATACCCAACAGTTGGGGATAACCTACAAAGTAGGACTTGTCCAATTTGGAATAGGTTTGTAAACATTTTACACATGTCTTATATTACAAATGTTAAGAAAAGACAAAACATGGTTGGGCGTACCATACCATGGCATCATTTCAACAGATCTGATGGCGCTTTTTTCAGTGTAAGAGCCATAGTATCGAAAGCATTACTTCGAAAGGGATAATGGCAAATCGATTTGTGTCATCTATCAGCTTACCATGTCATAAATGGTTTGATTACATCTTCACGGACATTCCACTCTCAGTGGTGTTTCGAGAGATGCAAGTTATGAAACTCTTTTCACAACTCATTAGACAGTCGCTAAACTTGTAACTCAAATATTTCTTTCCGCAATCTAATTTCAGAAACATAATTTTCTTGTTACAATAATTTCTACTTTATTCTAAAAACCTTTTGATTTATTTCAAAGGATCCAAACTTATGTCACATTAAGCAAATATTCACATATCTACTTGAGTCATCACTGAAGATAGACAAATCCACTGCCAGCAACATCACTAACTAGACTACACACATCAACATGTATGATTACCAATAAGTTAGTTGCTCATTCCTTATGGCATGTGAATGGTATTTTAGTCACTTCTCTTTCGGACAAAAGTTGCAAGTGTCAGATGGTTCATAATCAAATGACTTCAAAATCCATCACTATGTAATTTCTCCATGCGGGTTTCTCCAATGTGACCAAATGCAGTGCCACACATATGTGGTATTCTTTTAGTCTTGCGACATTTAGCGTTAGTGTTATGGATGTATTATATTATCATCAATATTCGTAACATACATCTCATTCACAATGAAAGGATGGCCCTTATGTTATTCATAACATCAAACAACAATTGTTCTTTTATGAACAACCTCCTTGCAACAAACTTTATGCAACGGGCTAGAATGAATTTATGAAAATAAATGCAGATGTAATACTGAAAGGACGAGAGTTTCATCATCCATAGCATTAGTGGGAGAATACTGAAAGCATGGGATAGGACAAAGTCCTTCTCGGCATTCTTGAGGACAATCCTCACATTATGTTACCAATCGTAAAGTTTTAACCAGATAAATAACAGCTATTCAATTTTAACAGGGAAGGTGGAAATGCGAGCCATTATTCTACAACTATTTTGCAAATTACACTTAGACTATGTTCATAATTAATTGCACTGAGAATTAAACAATTTAATTCTAAAGTGCGCTCCCACTCAAATCAATATCTCTCATAATTGATAGTGAGTGATTCAAGATCCATATTTTGATTCAATGCCATAGAATCATCATCTCATGATGAGAATTTCATTTGGCAGGCCAACTTGCCGATCACATCTCTATGTGACTCTAGTCCGAGCTCAGGACTATCCTGCCTGAATGACAAGACAACCAAGTGATCTCGCTGCGAGGTCTGACCTCACCCGCCTTACACTTCTCTAATCGTCCGTGCCCATGCAACCATGTGACACCCTGAAAAGATACATGTTGTGATGGTGTTACACTTCGGAGAACACTAACTACTTGATATTTTTAAGTGAGAGATCACCCTAATAAAAGCAACTACCACGCAATCAAAAGGGTGCATCAAAAGGGATAAACATCTCAGGCAATTCATAATAGCACGATAAGGTGAGAAGTCTTTATTTTCTTCGTCTTCGGCTTTTGCGTCGGTGTCCACCTTCACAAAACTTGTCACCGCCTTGTCGATGCACCAAATAATATTGCTATCTCTATAGCTAATAAAATTAATGCATTACATCAAGGTTGACACGCAGGTCATTAAAGTGACAATCATATGGCTCCAGCCATCATGCCGAATCATGACACGCAGGTCATGTTAATTAATTTACATCATATAGTCATCTAATACATAATCTCATTAATATGACAAAGACTATACTACATCACATGCACATCCTGCAAAACGAAGTTAGACGCCTCTAATCGGTTCATACAAGAATTTTTTACGTGGCTTCTAAGGTTTCGAAACAAACTGAAGCTACCAACGTTCATCATGAAGTATGATAATTCAAGTCACTAGATTAACTTTGCGGGGTGTACGATAGATGAAACTTAATAAAAAATCTCGAGCCCCACACCAAACTTTCTTTAACGCGTGTCCCCCATGCAGATCATATCTGCATGCCCTTTAGTTTACGAAAATTCAGCTTTCTTAACTATGGCGAAACCCAAAGAACTGAAGCACATCGTTGATCTATCAACTAGCATACTCAGGAGTAGCGCAGAAGGATCAGGGATAGCCATAACTTTGTATCAAAATTCCACCATGCCGTCAAGATCAGAAATCACAAATTCAAGGGAAGCAACAAGAACATCAGGTAATAGATTTCATCTACTACTCGTACAACTATTATTTAGTAATAGATATTACCTACTACAAAATTATATTGTGCAATATCCATACATCTCATGTATTCTAGATCGTAACCTGCATCTACGCATAGCACGGCTCATGATGCCACTTTAGGGAAACGCAGCAGAAAACACAAAATTTCTGTCCTACGCACCAGCCCAGGACCACTATGAAGATGCATACAAGGTTTGATCTGATTGTTACAAACTCATAGGGCAGCGGAAGTACAGTTGGTGAAGATCGTTGGTGCTGATCACCGCAGCTAGGAATTTACAACCTCCCAACCGCGAGGATTTTCTCCCTCGATCAGTCGCTCGGACAGAACCTTGGACAGTCCCTTGAACAGAAGATCAAACATACGATCTCTCTACCGGGTTGCACACATACGGTGTCACCTATCCAGCACGGCTTCGCCATCCAGAACTAATCCCTGCCGGAGACTAGGCAGCCTTGCGGCAGTACGAAACTATTTCGTGGAGGGAGAGAGAGAATGGCAGATCATTGCATGCCTTTGTGTGTGAGATTTCAGATGTTTTGCAGAGCTCCTCGCCTCCTCTATTTATAGGAGAAGGAGGGGGTGAGAGGGGCAAGAGATGGCTGCCCAAAATTGGGGCCCCCCTTCCCAACATCACACCACCAATAGGGGAAGGATGCCCCCATGGGGCCCCCCTCCACCCATGGCTGAACCAAGGGGGCTGCCCCAAGTGGGCCCCCATCCCAACATGTTCCCACCATATATGGGGCTGCCCCCCACCATGGGGGCCCCCAACAACCTCCCACCAAAAGGGGGCTGCCCCCCAAAGGGGGCGCCACGCAAAACAGCCCCCCACGAAAAGGGGGATGCTGTCCCCCCGGCGGGAACATTCCGCTGGGGCTGTCTGGAAAATTCTGGAAGGTCCCGAAACTTTTTCGACTCCCTCTAAAAAATTCCATGCACTATCCGAAACTTTTCTGGGTTGATGGTTTACTCCGAAACATTTCCGGTATGATGGTTTACTCCGAAACATTTCCGGTATCTCCGAAACATTTCCGGTTTTCTCTCCAAAACTTTTTTAGCGTCTCCGAAACTTTTCTGGTGACTTTCTCTCAGACACCGAACCTAGTACTCAGTACATAGATGACACTTAACTGTGTGACCCTGTAGGTTCGGTGAAATATAGACATGACCAAAACTCTTTTATATCAATGATCAATAGCGGAACCGTGGACATCCATATTGATCCCTATACCCACACAAATGGATATTCGAGTGAACCTCTAGTTACCGAGTGCTGTTCCTCTTGCTTTGTGATATGTTACAAAAATTGGAGGTGAGATTTATCGGCATCCCATGAATCAACAACTTGTTCACTATGCCAGTTTCCTCGTTACCGGTTTTGTTCTCTTTTCTCGTTCCCGTGTTCCGGCATCCCCGTGATCGAATCACGCTGTGTATGGCCAGACGATGATGGATACCGTAACACCGAGAGGGCCCCAAGAATATCTCTCCACCGTCAGAGGAGGAAATCCAAATCTTGAGCTCTCTAGTCCCTTTTCATACTTTTCCGTGAACCCGTAACCCACCATAATGGCCACCCTTTTACAGATGACGTTTAACGAGCCCCAAAGTTCACGAACCAAGTATGAAGGAACTCGATACTCTCATGGTCTATGGAATTATGCAAATGTTTAACTTTCTCAGTGTTATGAACCATTAACTTATGATGAAAGGATCTCATGGCATAACAACAATTGGGCCGGTTCAACACAAGTGTTCTTCTAATATTGTGTCCTCAAAGTTGCCGGCATTCTTATGCCCATGATCAGGAAAACAGAACCATCATGCAACACTTGAGCTTGTCTTAGAGGCCAGACTAGGAATTAATCTATTTTTTATTATTCCACACGTGCATATGAGTTTTCCTCCAAGCCTCGTGGTTATTGCGGACTCAAGAACCATAGCAGTTATAGCATGGAATATAAACATAATTACGAACATGGAAATAAATAATAACATTTATTATTGCCTCTAGGGCATATTTCCAACAGTCCTCATAGCTGCCGATCTTGAAAGATACTTCCATGGTGTGCTCAACCTTGATGGTGTCGGTGTCACTAATCCATTGGACCTTGCAGGGTCGAGGATGGTGCCTGTACTTGAGGTACAATTTGGAGCAAAGTTCATCACTCGCCAAGCTGTGACAACTACCACCATCAATGATCACTTTGATTGATCTTCCATTGATTTTGGCTTTTATGTGAAATGATGGCATCGTTGGTCGGCATCATCTTGTTCTTGAAGTGTTAAGATCTTGGAGACAACAAGAGCGGGGCTCCAATCATTGTCATAATAGACTTGATCATTGTCTTCTTGGTTTACTTGTTGATGATGAGCAACGTGTTGCAAAGCTTCCCTTTCTCCTTGACTCATAGATTCATACTCTCCATCTTCATTGATCACCATAGTGTGTTTGGTGGGGCACTCAAATGACTTGTGGCTGTGTCCCTTGCACATGAAGCACTCAATTTTGCTTCTGTTGTCCGTTGAGTCCCTTGAAGCACTTGCACTCGCTACTATAGGAAAGCCTACTAGTGGCATGCTAAATGTGCCTATTAGTGGAGTGTAGGGGGCCTGCCACTAGTATTGCGCCATGGGTAACTGGTTACCAGTGGCGTACCCCCCGCACGCCACTGGTACCAGCTTTACCAGTGGCATGCGTCAGGGAGCCCGCACCACTAGTACTTAATGTACTAGTGGCCTGCCCTAGAGAGCACGCGCCACTAGTAACTTAGATACTAGTGGCGTGGCGCTCTAGCCGCACGCCACTAGATAATGTTTACAGTATTTTTTAAAACGCTACCATGGCAACAGTTTGGCTGCCATGGCACCGTTTTGGCATAAATCTGCAT
Organism: Elymus sibiricus; assembly: GCA_039707655.1. NCBI lineage: Eukaryota > Viridiplantae > Streptophyta > Magnoliopsida > Poales > Poaceae > Elymus > Elymus sibiricus. The sequence continues at coordinate 371,804,453 of CM077664.1, read as the reverse complement.
TATGGCGTGCAACATAACCAAAAAAGATTACTCCGCACATTACAAAATCACACTAATTATTAATTAACATGATCAGTAGCTACATTACTTGTTGCCAACTACCACAAACACAATGGCGTACAACCCAACAAATATGAAAACAACACATAGTAGCCTGCTATTCTTAGACTTGACGTGATGTTTGTGCTTTCTAGCTGTAATATTCTTCTCCAGTTTCAATCTCTCATTCTCGGCCTCCTTATCTTTTATCTTCTGCTCCAATGTCAACTTATGGGTAGCAAGCTCCCTAATAATAGTTGTTGCCCTTCCCTCCCATTCTTTGTCAAGCCACCTCACATATTCACATGCATCGGAATCCTATGAGTTGCAACAAACAAAAAAATTACTACACATTTGAAGATAGGTATTCAATCACATACAAAGTAGAAAAATGAGTTGGACTAACCTGATCGTAAGGGCACCCCAAAAACCTCCTCCAATGTCACTGCCTTCATTGCACACACGAACAACAAGATCTAGCCAATGTTTACACTTTTCAACCTTTCCGACTGATATCAGCATCGGGCTCACACTTTGGCAGCATGTCATTGTCAATATCCTGAGGGAGCTCATGGTCCTAAAACTCGAATCTTAGATGGGTACGACAAATTAAGAATGAGTTAGGCCGTGGAGGCTAGGTGTGTTAGATAGAGAATAGACCACCTGCGTGGCTGAATTATAGAGGTCCCGCCAATATAGCACCAACATTTCTGCCCATTGTGCCTCATTCTTTGGTCCACTAAAACCGTGATTGCACTCTCGAGAAAGGAGACGGAGAGCAAATGATAAAACGTTGGTCTCAGGGCAAGCGAATTGAACATTAACCTCAAAATGATTAGAAGGGAATCCAAACCCAATAAATTAATTTCAACTTTTCAACTGAAAATGATAAATATTGACCTAAGGAAATATAAAGTAGTGACGTATATTCGTATTCTTCATATGTACAACATAGATGGATAATTCTAACTCCATTAACTAAACTTTCAGTAACACTTTCATCTCAGCACCGTCGTTCGACATACTCCGCTTCCAAGCACGAAGATAAACTCAGAAAATCCCTCAAAATCATCAGAGACTCCTGGTTATTCTAAACATGAATAACAAGGAACAAGTCCATGCTCTTAATATTTTGAAGAACGAGGAGCCACTGATGATTCATGTGAAACCTTCGGAGCCTCTTCATGTGAATAGGGAGAGCAAAACGAATGCGGGCACTTGAGTTAAATTCTGACAGAAAATTTAGAAAACTGAGTTAGAAGAGCCCATCTACGTTGTACAGATGAAGAAGAACAACATATAGCGCTACTGATTATCAAGTTTTCATCAAGTGAGTTTCATCATCGGTCCATAGGCAAGTCCAACACCAATCCATAAAAATCCATTAAACATTGACCTCAGGAAATATAATGGACCTTACGTCGTACCCAAAACATGTGCCTAGCTTTCGATGCCGAGTTAAGGATTTGAACTTATTCCTCAACACACTTGCATCGAAAGATAGGCAAACGTTTAGTAGGTCACAAAGGTATAAAGTAGTGCTACACATTGGTCTTCTTATCTATACAACATAGATGGGTGCGGCAATTCTTACTCCCTTTAGAAAAAAGTCAGTAAGAACTGCCCATCTCCTTGTTGTACGGATAAAGAGGACTCACATATAGCGCTACTGGTTATCAAGTTTCATCATCGGTCTATACGCTAGTCCAACACCAATACATAAAAACCCAAAAAAATTGCAACTATGTACTATCTTTTATTTTTGAAATCTAAAAGTTCATTTAGAAGGGCATGACCTAAGCTAAATGAAAAAATTGTGTGCCAAAAATTTGACAAAACGTTGACGAATCAACATTTCATCAAAATATTGGCACTCAAAAGGTTGACGAATGGACTCGGCTCGATGACCGGTACCACAATACACGAATCTATTACAAATTCATGACATATATTAATCACAAATAAACATCATATATCCATCACATTTGCAAAATGTAGCAAATATTTATCCATAGCAAATTAATATAGCAATGGAAGAAAATAACAGAGGAGGGAAGGGAGCAACCTATAGGGGCTCGGGTCGGGGAGAGGTCGTCGGCCGGGAGAGAGGACCGGCCGGGAAGGAGGGAGAGGGGCGGCCGTCGGCGGGTAGGTCGTGCACCGGCCGGCAGAGAGGGAGAGGGACGACCATCGCTGGGGAGGTTGCATGCCGGCCGGCAGGGAGGGACATGGCGGTCGCGGCCGTCGGTGACATCATCGATTCGCCCCGGCAGGGATAGTGAGGGCCGGCCACGGTCGTCGGTGGCGTCCTCGATGCACGCCGACAGGGAGGGAGAGCGGTGGCGGCCGATGCTGTTGGTGGCATCGTCGACGTGTGCCGGCAGGGAGGGAGAGGTGTAGCCGCGGGGAGTGGATCGATTAGGGAGGGAGGCGCAAATGCGGAGCAAAGGACTTTGGAGAATTTTCCCCAAGTCCCCCGCGCACGCAAGGTGATATAGGGGGGGTTATCAGTGGCGTGCGGCCAAGTGGGCACGCCACTGACATATTTTTTGGGTTTTAGGGTCATATTTGGGTATTTTTATGGTTTTAGTGTTACGGTCCAAACTTTTGTCTGTAAATTTTCTTTCTACATTGTAGATACACCATTAGAAGTGCCATGCAAAAATTTGGCACCTTTTAGGGTTAATTAGCTATTTTTAGGTCATTAAATGGATTTCTAAGGATTGAATGGATATAACTCAAATTTGAACAACAGGTACATTAAAAATTGCCCAAAAATTTGTAGAAAAATCATATTTAAGTTCTTGAGTATATATTTAGGTCATATGCCTGAAATGTTAGGAAAACTCATACATCTATGTGGGAAAATTCAAACACTAACTTGGAGGTGTTGGTTTTTGAATTTTAAAAATATATTAGTGAAGTATGTGGTTTATGAAACTTGGCTTGGTGAGTTGGTATGACCTTTAAAGGCTATGGTTAAAGTTTGAGAGAGTTACACAAAAGTTATGATGTACGTTGCTTATAAACTGAAGCATCTCTCAGGAAGAATCGTAGTTTCAAAGGGAAAGTCCGATGTTTCAAGGCAAACTCATAGTTTTCTTCATCATTTGGACTTGTAACATTTTTCTACACTGTAGATACACCATTAGAAGTGCCATGTAAAAATTTGGCACTTTCTAGGGTTAATTAGCTATTTTTAGAGCATTAAATGGATTTCTAGGTATTTAATGGATATAATTCAAATTTGAACTACATATACATTAAAAATTGCCCAAAATTTGGTAGAAAATCATATTTAAGTTCTTGAGTATATATTTAGGTCTTATCCAAGAAATGTTAGGAAAACTCAGACATGTATGTAGGAAAATTCAAGCACTAACTTGGAGGTGATGGTTTTTGAATTTTTTAAATTTTTTAATGAAGTCTGTGGGTTTTGAAACTTGGCATGGTGTGTTTGTACGACCTTTAGAGGCTGTGCTTATAGTTTGAGAGAGTTACATAAAAGTTGCATCAAAGTAATTTATACCCGGGAGGGCATGGAATTGCATCAAAGTAATCTAATTATGATATTTTTCAAATATGTGGCTTTGGTAATTCAATTCCAGAAATTTCTCAGAACATCCTAGCCACCTCCTCTCTAACATTAGCCATAACCTCATTCGTAGTGAGCGACGCTGCTTGAAGTGATGGCATAGTAGGATACTGGTTACTAGCAGTTAGTATGACAGATGGTGTGTACACCGGACCGTAATTCGGTAATGACCCAGTCGGATTTGCCGAACCATAGTTCGGCATTGTTCTAGTTGGATTCATACCCATGTGCAAGTTTTGGTTCGGCACCAATACTGCACTCAGCATATTCGTGATGGGTTTAATGGGTGCAGCGACAAGTTGGTTTGTTTGGCTATGATAAAAATTCAATGGCGCAGGTGCCGATGAAATAGGCAAAGCTGGATTAGAGTTTTCTATATTTCTAGATGCCCCAACATTACCACTATACAATTGGGGTGTATTTTTCCAAGCAGTATTATTGTCTAGGATAGCTTGATAAAGAATTTCTCTATTTTGAGCAATAAGACTACTAATTTCAGTCGACTATTCAGAAGAGAACACGTTACTTACAGTCAGTTTTACTTGTTCGTCGTGAAGAGGCGGCAATTTGATTTCTTCAATCGGAGTGATATTGCCTTGACGATCCTTGTTGAAGTTTGCAAGATAGTCTTGCAACCCCTTCTCTTCACGTGCCTTCTTGTACTCTTCATAGGCTTGGCGATGTTTTGCCGATAACTCCTCAAGACCAGGCTTGATGATATTATCGGCGTCAACTTCTAAGGGTTTAGGAAGATTGGACATGGTTGATGATGATTCTTGATCTTTGTCACCAGCGGAGTCACCAAAAAGTGTGTTCACGTCTACACCGAACACGAGCTCGTGTACCCATGAAGGCCGGGGTGATGCACCGCAAGCGTCCATGGGAGGCCGACTGGAAGCATGATACGCAAGACAGTCCAACCGGCGCTTTTCAACCAGACACACCACTCGCCCAGGAGGGACCCCGTCAGGGCTCGTGATGTCGATTGGCTAAATTAGGTCGATTTGCTCGGCCCTAGCTCGGTTGTCGATCAACGAGCGAAATCATAAAGAACGGAGTTGCCGATGAACGGAAGCAGTGACAAAGGTAGAGGAAAATGTAGATTGAAGGTAAAGGTACGATTGATTGATTTGTGTGCTTGAGTTTACAATCGGCTGTCAGCCTTACATTACATAGGGCGGCTGGACTTCCCGTGCAAGTCACGGTCTACACGGATATTTCGTGTTCGAGTACAATTCCTACTCTATGCTAAACTAGGCAGGGCTCCGGCTTTGTACTGGAATCAGACTCAATCATCCGGCTTGTTCCTGGATCTGGTAGAATTTCCTTCCACGCCTGGAGTAGCCGCCAAGTCTTCACACTGAGGTAGATTTCTTCTTTAACCGTGTTGGTTCGGGACCCAAGCGTTCTTCTCGTGTTTTGCTCCTGGTCCTGACCGTATATGAACTCGGATCAAGATGACCGAAACATCAAACTTGCTTGTCTCGACAAGATGAATAACTCTTGTGTTGATCACTTTTCCATTTATGGCCATCTTGATGATTCTACGGCCCATCTTCATCTTCAGGTCAGATCACCCGACAGGCACCTGAGTCAGATTCTGAGTCACACGTATAACCTGATAGAGGTTATAGTCGGATTTGGGGCCATTTGGATCACCCGACAAAAGTTACAATCGGATTTGGGGTCAATCGGATCACTAGACAGAAGCTTCAGTCGGATTTCGTATCAGTCGGATTATCCGACAGATGTCTCAGTTGGATTTGAACCATCACTCAGATTTCTCTGACAGAATTTCCTCAGCTCGTGTTCCTGACCTTTCTTCGGCACTACCGGCTGCATACGGCCTTGACTAGAGATGACCCAAAAATCAAAGTTGTTTGTTTCGATGATACGAAGAATTTTTATGTTGAACACTTTTGCATTTTAGGTCATCTTAATTACATTATTTGCCGTGCCAAAATCTGGTGTCAACAATATTCTACATTCAGAGTGGGCGATTCAACACTCTTTAATTGTGTCCCCTGCTTAAGAAAATCTTCCAAAGAAGCATAATTGGACATTAGCATAGATAAATGAAAAGTATCTTCCTCCTCTAGTTTGTCATCATTCTAACACTAGACACCTCAAATAAGATAACTATCGAATCATGATAATTATCATCCTCAACTTGAGGGTGACATTCCTGCACGTAAAATTTATTAGTATCAAATTCATCCGAACTAGAGTTATCATCATACTCTTGTTCCAGCCTATTAGTATCATTGATATTATTATCGACGGCACGGAAAAGATTCTCACGCCGTTCTTCCATCGTCGTGCATTCTTCTTCCTGGTGGTGATACTCCTCCTCATGTTCATCTTGCGATTTTTCATCGTCACAAAGATATTCTTGGCAATAAAAATTTATGGCATTCACCATAACATACATCCAATCAAGTAATTCATCCTTTTTGCCAGCCTGAACAACTTCAATCTCAGCAACTAATTTCCATGCACTTGTGCATAACACATACCGTATGATTTCCTCGCTGGCATTTATCTTACTACTGTTGTAAAATGCTACCACCTCATCATAGGTCTTTGTGCACTGGAAGACAAGGTGTTTCAAAGACCAGCAACTTCTACAAGAAACTTGATACAAAGAACATAACATATATGCGCATGTGTTTAATTTTTCTAGTAGTTCTCTTGTATCCATAGAAATTATACTTTTCTTGAGGGTTGCACCATCAAAGAACTTATTAAGTGTGTGCAGAAAATTACTATCATAAGTGGGAGATGGGGATGGGTAATCAATCCGTTCCTCTTCTTCTTGTTCCTTGCCGATTTCTTGTTCTTCTTCCTTGCCGATTTCTTCTTCATCCAAGCACACTTGTTCGTCCAAGATAGACTGTTCTTTGTCATCCCCATTATTTTGCTACAAGTTAGTTTGACAAATATTTAATTCTTGTTCTCTTAGCAATTCTTGTAGCCATGCATCAATGGGGGCTGTTTGCTCTTCATGGTGTGCATCCTTTCCTTCATCTTTCTGTGAATCCTGCAAAAAATTTACTACTGGCAAGGCGGTTGCAATCCGCTCTTGCACATCGATCGCTAATGCATTATCAGAGAAATTATCTAAGCAGAAGCAGTGAATAGGTTCCAGCTCAATATAAATCATATCAAGTATAACGTCTATTATCTTCATATCTAATATGTGACGTAGAATCTCATCGGCTCCTGCAAGAAGTACAAATTGTACGACCTCCATACTAGCATTGCATTCATCACCACTATTATAAGCTGCTAATATGGGATCGATATTGCACTTACATTGATAACTTAGAAGCTCTTTGGATCCACAGTCTATGCATTGAAACTGGATATGAAGCACGTATAAGGGATGAACTTTTGTTCACCAATTCTAACCATTCTTTTAACTTTGCTTCATCGGTAGCTGTCAGGCCCGATGTGCGATCCTATCCCAAATTAGACCTTTCGATCCGATAAGGGATAGAAGCGCATATTGGTCCCACCAAGCATATGACTCCATAACATACACGCACTATCATATGCCTGGATTTAACAAGAAGATCTCATCACAGTGACCACTACATAAGAGATAACATAAATAAGGCAATACATGCCAAGATACAACATATAGCTCAAACAGAGACCACACGGTACAGCATACATCATACAGCGGAAGTCCAATAAAGCAAATGTCTGAGTACACACAAGAACCAAATGATGCCTAAAGAGGCTGAAATATAAGCAGACATCCCATTCCCATCGGTTCTAGGCTGCCGGTCGGGATCCGCTATCTACTAGTCGTCGTCGAAGAACTCCACGTAGCATGTTCCGTGCTCTCACCTGAAGTGAAGCTGGAACCTATACCTATACCTATTGTTGTTGTGGAAAGGGTGAGTACTTTTGGTACTCAGCAAGTCTCATTACCAAGGGTACTAGTACTAACAATACTTATAGGTATGCAATGGATAAGTGGTGAAGCTGCAGCAAGCAACTAAGCGATATACCATCTATCCCTACGTCTATCGGACTTGAGATGAGAAAGCATATGCAAAGGGGATCATGAACTAATCACCTGACCACCTACCTACGCAAACATAACACTGCCTTGTCCTCCCCTTCGTATAACCCCACGAAGAAGCAGCAGTCAAGGCACTCACACCTTGGTCAAGTTTTAGTTATTAGGTTGAAGTTGTTCTATGAACTAGCATCAAGTTCCAACTCATCCATAACCGCGGACATGGCTTTCTGAAAGATTTAACCCTGCAGGGGTGCTCCAACTTCCCATTATAGGTACCACATGCACGCCTCGTTCCAACCAGGGTCTGCCCATTACAAGCAACCATTTTATGATTTAGCACCGGAAGTTCGGAGACGACAAGACCGCTCTAACTAATCCCAAACAAATCCAGAAGGCCTCCCGGTGGGTTGACACCCGAACCAAGTGCCGACGTATCTTCGATAACCCATTCATATACAGAGGGGCTACGACAGCTGGTGACCCTATGTAGGGCCAACTGGCGGCTACTCCGCTAGTGCGGACCATCAGGTGTTCCAACCCAATGGCCCAAGTTGTTTCGAAAACTCCATGGGTGATATCAACTCCTATGCAAATTTATGAATGGCAAATGGTAAAACCAATGTTGGGCCCTCTGGATCTGTGCAGGACTAGGTAGAGAAATCAAGGGGGATCCCATAAGCCTCGCATTATAGTTGGTGCGATAATCAAGGAACACAATAACCAGATCTCGGTCCTTAAGGTTGACTCGAGTGGAACAAAACGCTAAGGCATGAGGCCCAGCCTTCCACCCTTCGGCTAGATAACTACCAATTATCATATGAGTAATCAACATAGTAAAGCATGATATCCCATATAGTAACCAAGGTAACGACATGGCATAAGAACATAACTGCAACCTATGCATGATACTAAGCAGGTTAAGTAAGCGGTAACATAACCAATCAATGGTTTGCTAGGAGGTGGAGGTAACAAGCTGTATCATGGCAAAGTGAATATGCTCAAATATCTGGTAGGTAATGAGATCAATTGGTAGCATTGGTAAACTAGCAAGCAAAGTTAGTAAGAGTATCCAGGGTAATTATCATCCTTGCCTGTTGACCCTCAGCCTGGTGAGTAGTTTGATTCCCTGAAGTGAAGTCAACCGGATCCTCACACTCCGTATCGTCTATGAATGCTACCGATAAGAAGCAAACCGAAAAGAGTCAAATGATACAGTAAAGAAACACTTCATAGCGTATGCACATGCATGGGATGCAATGCATGACATGGCAAGAGTGCAACAAGCAATTAGCTGCATATTAAGTGAAGCCCGATATGCATCCAATTGCATATCGGTGGAACTCCACAATTTATTAATAGGTTCCATCCAGTTTTTCTACACATCAATTTTAAATGTTGATTAACATGGCAAGAGGGTGAAGCGGAAGTAAACTACCCTATCTAGTCAATTTAAATGGGGTAGAGACATATATATATAATTTTCCAAAATACCCCTTAAAAGGAATGCATTTAATTAAGATTTATCCTAATTCAATTTTAAAGTTGCAAACATAATTGAAAGTGGCATAAACAGATTCTACACATCAAACCGATCAAGATGCACATATGACATCTTTAAATCGGAGCTAGAATGCAAAAGTTACAAATTATGCAAGTTTTAGGGGTTTATTTGCAAAAGTGTCCAGGGTGCAATATGTAAAGTGCTCAAACCAGGAAACAAAGTCTAGATTCGGGTTCTTCGCATTTTTCTGGACATTTTTCATATATAAAGTTTTTGAATCGAAAATACGATTGAAATACTATGAATTTTGCAAAATACTACGTTTTCTGAAATTGATAAAATACCAGAGAAATACAATTCGGCCGGAACAGTGCAACCTGGTAGACTAAATCACACTCGGTCATGGTATAACTAAACAATGCCACTGGGCCGAAGTGCTCCTAACAAAGCTACTAAACAGCACCCTAGGCGACAGATAATCGGGAGGACAAAGGGAGGCCAGCCCATTAGCGGAGGAGAAAGGGAGGCCAGCCGAGGGGGGTGTTCACCGTGGGCCACTGCGAGCAGGCTGGCTCGGTGATGCGTGTCAGTGCAGTGCGAGGCCGGACACGTCCGCCTCGATGTTGGACACGTCCGCCGTGAGGGTTGATGTGGCGCTGGCGCGGAGGGAGACGACCAGGGCTGCACGTCGGCAAGCCCGGCGGCGACGTAGGGGCGGCAAAGCAACGTGGGATGCCGAATTCTGAGGTGGGCGACCAGATCTCACCGATGCAGGCTCCTCCGATGACACAGGACCGGTGGCGACAAAGATTGGGCGAGACGGCTACCATATCGGCTCGACCAACGAGCTCCTGGGGATCCTGCAGAGAGGAGGCGGCGGTGAGGAAGGAGGTGCCGGGGAAGAGAGAGGACAAGGGAGTCAGAAGAGCAGAGGGGAGAAGGCAGCGTGGAGAGCTCGCCGGAGGTCTCGCTGGCAGCGGGCGGAGAAGGCGATGGCGAGGACACGACGGAGGAAGCGCTCGGCAGGAGCTCCTCTCCTGCTCGGGAGCGGTGGCTGGATGGGCTTCGCGTGGGCCTGCCTCGGGCCCGAGCAGGTTGGCTGCGGTGGGGGGAAGACTGGGTGTCTAGGGCCGTTGGATCTGGATCTGATGATCCAGATCTGGCCGTTGGAGGTGGAAGGAGCTGAGGCTAGGGTTGGCTAGCACGGAAATGGAGGTGGGGGCTGGACAAGTGGCGGCTGGAAGGAAAAATGGATAGGAATGGCTAGGGTTTTGCCCATTTTAGGCAGGGTTGTGCCTGCCTTGCCTTTATAGAGGGATGTGTGGGGCTGGTTTTGGGCCTTTAGGCCAGAATTTGGAGGGGGCTTCGTGTGGAGAGGTGTGAGGGAATGGGCTATGCTAGGTGGCTGACGACACTTTTTTTAAAACACCGAAAACAATTTTTACTTAACTAGCTAATAAGCCTCCATAATCAAACGTCCGGGTATCAAACGAACTCCGATTCGGATGAAATTTGATGTGCAGCCTCGACATACTGTAGCAAGGCCACACACAAACTTCCGAGTCAAATGAGAACCTTTATTTTCCATTTTACAAAGAATTTTAATAGTTCCATAAGGCCAGGTGCAAAGTGTCTGGAGAGTCCCAGAAAAAGTCATTGAAGACAGGGGGGTACTTATTCACCTTTCCAGAGAAATGGTGAAATATATAGGGCTATAAGTTTAATAAAAACACCGAAATAATTCCGGTACGAAGGCAACATGCTGCCGATGCAATGCAGATGATGTCATGATGATGTAAAAATTAAAATAACTATCAATTTCTAATTTGGGGAAAACCCCGGGCTGTTACAATCGATCCCTCTTAACAGGGATCTCGTCCCAAGATCCAGATGACACACGGGGGAGGGGGAAGCAAGCAGAGAAGATCTCTCATTCCATGTTGTTCTTCTCGATCCCTCTCAACAGAAGTACACTCATCATGTTGATGTTGACGTCCTTCCTTGGATATCCTCATTGCACCATGGAGGAATGGAATGAAGAACTCGATACGAAAAATCAAGTAGCTCATGGTCAATGAGCGAAAAGAAAGTTGAAAGGAATAGACAAAGCAGATAAGGTCCCAACCAATGTGATCCTAAAGTGTTGAATGACCGAGAGAGAAGAGATGTAAAACACGCGAAAGGTGAGAGAGGAATCAGAATGAGATGAGGAATAAATAGAAGTCTAGCTAAGAAACTATCCATCGCATTTTATAAAATAGCTTGGACTCACAAAAACTCAACAACGTCCATTAGGGAGGTTATCCTACAGGCATACGCGGACCTGTTGTTCCAAAAACCATTCGTAACAGAGGGGCTAAGAGCTCTGGGCTGTTACAACTCTCCTACCCTCAGAGAAATCTCGCCCCGAGATTTAGGAAGTGAAAAGGAAGGGGTAGGAAGATCTAAAAAGATTTTCTCGTTCCCAAGTTGCTTCTTTATCGGAGTGAAGAGACCACTGAACCTTGAGAAAAAGACAGACTTCATGCGGGATCGACGTTCAGCTTCGTCGAGAATGCAAACGAATCGCTCTTGAAAGAAAGATCATCTTAGGCATGCCATGCAACAAAACAATTCTGGTGGTGCACAAATTTGCCAACTGAGTTGCAGATATGCTTCTTACATTGGAAGGAAGTGAGAAACTTGGAGAAACTGACAATTACCATAAAGATACAATCGTCTCAATTTTGGACTTGGGAAAGCCTGATCGAATGCCTACTTTAACCTCCTTAGCAATAGCATCACGAAGTTGAGCTTGGCGAATGATCTTTGAAAGAGGAATGACTTCAAGATTGGCAAGATAACCTTGAGGAACAACTTCGAGGTTGGAAGAAATCTTGAGGAACAACCTCAAGGTTGAGCTTCTGGAATGTTTCACAAGAGAAAGCTAACTGGTTGAAGCTAGAGGTTAACGCAATAAGCTTTGTGGCTGAAAACATCTGCAATCACTTACTAGCTTACCTGGAGTAGGAAAGATATCATGGTTGAAGTCTGCAATGATTTCCATCCAACTCCTTTGACAAAGATTGAGGTTCGAAAGAGTGAAAAGATATCTGAGACTCCTGAGGTCAATGAAGATTTCAACACGCCTGTCGAGCAAAAGATGTCGCGGAGTGACGAGAGCAGGGATGACAGCTGACAACTGAAGACCATGAGTGGGATAGTTCTTCTCAGTTGGCATCAACTACAAAGAAGTATAACCCATGACTTGTCGTTCTGCAAAAGGACACCAACAAGTCCTTGAAGAGATGATTCACAAAATATTTGAAAAAGCTTCAATGCATCCGGAGGAACGAGAAAAGGAACTGAAAAGATTGATCACAAACAAAGGTGTAGACATACTTCTTGTCCTTCTTGAGAAAATCGGGGAAGGATGGAAAAGTTTCAACCAATCGCTGGCAAAAGCTTGCAAGAGAAAGGAAGCTTCAGAGTTGTTGGCATTCTTCGGAGGAGTGAAAATGAAAGCAATTGCTGAAAGGACTCGGGATAAGACATGGTCAAGATATTGGACTTCTTTCAACCAGAATCACACTTGGAGAAATGGCAAAAGCTTATGATCACAAAGCTTTTGGAGAATAAGACGAAGATGTTCCACATGCTCTTCTTCATCTTGGAAAAGACAAGGATGTTGTCGAGGAAGATAATCACGAACTTGACAAGACAGTCCGTGAACACATAGATCAACAAACGGGAGAATGTTGGAAGAGCGTTGGTGAGACGAAAAGAAATCACCTTGTACTCATATAAACCATACGAGTCTTGAAAGCAGTCTTGGAAATGACTTCTTCACGAATCCTGATTGATGGTGACCCATTCTCAAGTTAAGCTTGGAGAAGACTTTGGCATGATCTTTGAACAACTACACGGTGCCAAGGATAATTGAAACGAAATGACAAGATGATCAAGATGAGAAAGCAGGGTTGGGTGGGCGGGGAAAAGACAAAGATGATCAAGATGATAGAATTTCTGGCAACTCTTCTCGAAAGAGATCCACACAAATACATACCACTGAAACATTTTCGAGCAACGAAGAAACTTTGGCACTAAGAGCGAACAAAATAGCCGAAGGAGTATGAACCGAATAGAGAACAAGGTGTTCTGAGGAGTGTGTCAACTGAATTGCCTTCGAAGGACAAATAATGATGGCTTTGTGTGGTGACAACCAATCCATGCCTAGAATCACACCGATGTTAGAATTGCCAAGTGGCATGAGAGAAGCAAAGAAGGTAAGACCTCCAATGATTATTAGAATTTGGTGGTATAACTTGGAAGTCCACATCTGAGCACGTGGAGATTAGACCAAAAGAGTCTTGGGAAAGCAATCCAGAGACAACTCATGCATTTAGCGAACTTGCATGAGAGAAAAGAATGCGAAGTACTAGAAACAATGGTACTTTTGCTGGAATTGAGTTAACTGGAAGGGAAAGAGGAATGATGTTGGAGAACTCCTGAGCTTTTGCTGCCGAGATGAGATTGACTCTTGCTGACTCCTTGGAGAAAAAGAGGGGTTGGATGGGTGGGAAAAACCTCTTCCCGATAAGACAGGTTTAAACAAAAATTGAGAAAGACGAAGAAGATGACAGAACATCAATTGGAAAAGAATTGCAACAACAATGATGTGAACACAAGGATTAGCATTCCCACACAAAGGTGAGGATACGACTTGGAAGATATGGAATCAACAATTGACTACAAAGCAACGTGAGTACCAAGAAACCAAGATGCTACTTGATTCCCACCCGAGATCTCGGAACTGAAGCAATACCATACTAGCACGTCCATAACATCACCCAAGATGAATACGCAACCACGGGATACGACTGAAGACCCACTGACTGCGGCAGGTTGTTGAAGATCACGGACCAGTCAGTGGTCCAAATGAAGCGAAGGCCTATAATGCAGACCATCCCCGGTTCACGTGGTTCATGTAGGCTGGCGGCAGGTTTGAAGATCACAGACCCAGCCTACAAGGTGTTCAGTCTGTTCGCGGCTCGCATCATTCCTTCGCTAGCATAGTATTATCACAATTCCGAAACCCCATGTAAACGAGAACCTAGAATGGTTTTGAAAAAGGAAAGTTGAGAGATAAACACTATGTCACTTGTCCTTACCAAAGGGTGGGGTAAGAAGTAAAAAGAATCCTACACTCCGATAACAACCTGAATAACTACCAAATAGTTTTTCTAGACTCGACAACGACTAGCAAAAAAGGATCCGATGGTCGGCACTGCACTGATACCAACTTGTCAGGCCTGATGTGCGATCCTATACCAAATTAGACCTTTCGATCCGATAAGGGATAGAAGCGCATATTGGTCCCACCAAGCATATGACTCCATAGCATACACGCATAGTCATATGCCTAGATTTAATAAGAAGATCTCATATAGTAACCACTACATAAGAGATAACATAAATAAGGCAATACATGCTAAGATACAACATATAGCTCAAACAGAGACCATACGGTCCAACATACATCATACAGTGGAAGTCAAATAAAGCAAATGTTTGAGTACAGATAAGAACCAAATGATGCCTAAAGAGGATGAAACATAAGCAGACGTCCCATTCCCATCGGTTCCAGGCTGCCGGCCGGGATCCACTATCTACTAGTCGTTGTCGAAGAACTCCACGTAGCACATTCCGCACTCTCACCTGAAGCGAAGCTGAAACCTGAACCTGTACCAGTTGTTGTTGTGGCAAGTGTGAGTACTTTTGGTTCTCAGCAAGTCTCATTACCAAGGGTAGTACTAGTACTAACAGTACTTATAGGTATGGAATGGATAAGTGGTGAAGCTGCAGCAAGCGACTAAGCGATATACCATCTATCCCTACTTCTATCAGACTGAGATGAGAAAACATACACAAAGGGGATCGTCAACTAATCACGCACTTGTCGTAGAAACTAAACAGTGTCTCGGTAAGAAGGAGAACTCAATTTTTTTTACATCATTTCCCATTTAATCCTTTTCTTTGTTGAATGTAGACGATTCAAAGTCCCATGCTCAAATTTGAGACTATTCTGGGTTGGTTTGATAATTTTAAAGCATTACATGATTTTCTAGCCCTTAAAATGAGCAAAATGCTTTTGGATTTAAAAAAATATGTAAATGATGTCTGAAAAGGATGATACTTGGCATGGTGTCATTATATGACCCCTATAGGGTGTCGTTAAAATTGGAGAGTGTTACAGAAAAACCCTGATGCACTTCGCGTAGAAACTGAACACTCTCTCATGAAGGATCAGGGTTTTGAAGGGAAACTGTCGATTTTGATAGAGAACTCAATTTTTTACATCATTTCCCATTTAATATTTTTCTATGTTGAATATACACCATTCAAAGTCCCATGCTCAAATTGGAGACTATTCTGGGTTGGTTTGATAATTTTAAAGCATTAAATGATTTTCTAGCCATTAAAATAAGCAAAATGCTTTTGGATATAAAAAATGTAAATGAGGTCTAAAAGATATGAAAGTTGGCATGGTGCCATTATATGACCCCTATAGGGTGTCATAAATTTTTGAGAGAGTTACAGGAAAAACTTGACGCACTTGTCGTAGAAACTAAACAGTCTCTCGGTAAGGAGAACTCAATTTTTTTACATCATTTTACATTTAATCTTTTTTTGTGTTGAATATAGACCATTCAAAGACCCATTCTCAAATTTGAGACTATTCTGGGTTGGTTTGATAATTTTAAAGCCACATATGATTTTCGAGCCATTAAAATGAGCAAAATGCTTTTGGATTTTAAAAAATATGTAAATGATGTCTGAAAAGGATGAAACTTGGCATGGTGTCATTATATGACCCCTATAGGGTGTGGTAAAAATTGGAGAGTGTTACAGAAAAAACCTGATGCACTTGCCATGGAAACTGAATTGAATAGTCCCTCGGGAAGTATCAGGGTTTCGAAGGGAAACTGCCGGGTAAGAAGGAGAACTCAATTTTTTTTCATCATTTCCGATTTAATCTTTTTTTGTGTTGAATATAGACCATTCAAAGTCTCATGCTCAAATTTTCATAGGTTTCAGACTACATTAGAATTTTCTGAACATTCAAATGCAATTTGACATAATTATAATTAAGTTTGTGTCATTCAATTTTCACATTTACAATCTTTCAATTTTCACATTTACAACCATACTAATGATCTTTCTTCCAATCTTCTAAAATTTCGAAATGTACTTTCAATTGAAATTTGAATTATATCCAATAAAATTCAAATTCATAAGAAATGCCTAAAATATAGCAAATTATAAAACCTACAAATTTCATACAATTCCATGTTCATAAGAAAATAACACACTAAAATCTAAAACAATGAATAGAAATACTAAATTGCATGCATATTTTATCAGTGGCGGGCCCCACTATCTGCCCGCCACTGCTACATTTGAAATTTTTTGGCAGGGAGAGGTGAAATATATTTGTGGCGGGCATTTCAAGAGCCCACCACTGGTACGTAAAAAACCAGTGGCGGGTGCTAAGTTGTCGCCCACCACTGTTATTTTTACACCACGGCTAATTCTGTAGAATTTTACCAGTGGCGGGTGGACATAGGCGCCCACCACTGGTAAGGTTTCAGTAGTGGCAGGCTCTTTTTTATGCCCGCCATTGGTATTTTTCCAAAATAGCAGTGGCGGGTGCCAGACACTGCCCGCCACTAATGTGACCCCACCTATAAGCAGTTTCCCAGTAGTGTCACCGTCCGCGAGGTCAATGTGATCAAGCCGGCGGTGCCCCAGTTCCTCTGGTGGTCCGAGTCGGCGATATCTTTCGACCGCTCTGATCACCCGGATCATAGCCCTCACCCGGGCACAGATTCCCTTTGGTCATGGATCCACTTGTTGATGGCATCCGTCTTACCAAGGTGCTCATGGATGGAGGGAGTGGGCTGAATATCCTCTACATCGTAACCCATGACGCAATGAAGATCCCTACTACGGATATTCCTTATTCTTGAGAAAATCGAGTGAACCCATACTAGAGAGTTTTCCCTTCTCTCTACCTTCTTCTTTTAGTGTTCACTCGATGATCAGAGAACGATACCATTATGTGTATGTGTGTGCCGTTTCCTATTATGCAGTGCTGTTCGTGTGTTATGGCCGGTGTGAAATGATGAGGGCGCTGCACCTTTTATAGGCACCCAAGGGGTGTCTCTTCATGCAACAGGCGCTTCCCTCAGCAACCGCCTTGCTTGGAACAGACACGTCTCTTAAGTAATGGTCGCGTCTCTGCCTTTCTTCATGTGCGTGTGTCTCGTTAAGTTCATTAACTGCATGCTAATCACGTGGCCTTTACAAGGGATGAAACCACTCAAAGCAACCCTTCTCTTCACACGTGACTGCATGCGACTAACTAATTATCTACGGCCAATTAGCAATACTAATTCAAGTGCTAATTAGTGACCTCATGCACGTGTACAAGTCCAATGAATTTTATAACCTGATGCATAGCACGCCTCATGTACAAAAGACTAGTACATAGCCTCCCTGATGCACACACATATACACTTACATATAACTTTCTGAAGGGAGAAAAGAGGGTATTAAAACCCATAATTCTAATTCTTTTACGTCTAGTAATCACCACGCTAGACGACATAATATTAGAATTATTTCTGTAAACTACATGGGTCACATGAATATTAAAAATATTCCTACATTCTCCCACTAGACCCGTGTAACGACTTGAAGATTCAATATTCACTTTAAGAGCCCACAATACAATGGATCAAACAAGTCGCACTTTAATTAAATTGAAAATAAGGGATCATGGCGGTCTCAAGTAAATTTGTTAACTAGATTCCTTCCATGCATCACGATTAATCCAACTCAAAACTCTTAACATGGAGCAAACATAAATTAGCTTTTATTTGTGATACCACTCCACCATAATGTACACTCATAATGTGGATAACAAAAAGTTGGGCAAAACAAATCATTAATGAATTCACAAGTGTCATTTCTTTAAGAGTACTTTCTCTACAAGTACATATTCTTTTATTGTTAAAAAATGCTGACAAGGACTTACGATAATGCTCATCAATTCGACACAGACAATAATTGTCACGAGCAACCATTAGCCTGCAGATACTTCATTTATAGCAATATACTCAATTGACACATTCATTTTGCCACTACAATTGACAAGTAAACTTGAAACTTTCATAGACCTGTCCCATTAGTGGAGCTAGAAAAGTAATGGCCTCAAAACATACCAATGTTTACTGCTCCCACTCTTTTATGAGTTTCTTTAATTTAAGGTAAAACTTTAGACCTTCTATTCTTGGGCATTATTGGTGCCTTGTCAATACCAAAGATTCATTCGCTCTATTGGAATCACTTTAATATTCCAATATAAAACATTCACATTCATACAATAAACTCCCACTATTAGTTGCGCTTGGAGTTTTATGTATAAATTTAGTTGATCATTGTGAAGCAATTTCTCTGTGTATGCCCACTCTTTAACGCTTTGAGTTATCAATAATTGTTTCAAGAAACAATTAACTTTATGATGTATTCAAGTTCATCTTTGGATGGCACTTAAACACATTTGAAGTTGATGGTACATACAATACTCATTTAGTTGACAAATTAACTGTACATAAAATGAATATGCACATCATCTTTGGATGTACAAGCACATTCCCAAGTACAACCGTTAATTTGTTTTTTTTCTGTTATTAGTCATATGCCATGGAACAGCTTTGGGTGAACGACTCTAGCATCACAACTAATTAAATCAATTAATTAGTGCTGCAATTTATTTTAGTAGCATCGCCATGCACAAGAACAATTGTCCATAATATTATCAAAATGTCTAGAAACTAAGCTAGGTCACTTTGGTGACTAGCAAGCTTTTCTTAATATAGACATCCATTGATAAACTTTAATTAAGTCGGAGACACTTCTCGGTGATCATACATAATCAATCAAATGCTTAACATTTTTTTAAAGCTAGACCACTTTGGTGACTAACAAGCTTTTACCATTATATAAGCATAGAACTTAGATCTCAAACGAATTTATGTTTAAGAAATTGACCGTTAACCATTCGGTAAAAATATAACCATTCATCACAAGATGACAATTAATCCAAAAACATATAATAGGTCAAGAAAACTTTTATGTTGTCCATCCTACACACGCACTTGTATACCATTCACGGATCATGAAATCCTATAACATCAAATGGTCGTGTATACGTCACATATAATGAGACAGCCTTTAATGACCCCGTTGCTATCCAATAGCAATGCATTTCAAACATGGTAAATCATTTTATGATACTTTACATGCATGCACTATTAATCAAAAAAATGTCCATGATGACCTTTATTGCTACGACATTAATATCGCATCATTGCCATGTACTTATGGCCAGAACCATCCATGCATACATGTGCCCAATCATATTGTTTAAAATTCCATCACACTTGATAAGACATAAATAAATCATGTCCACCATAATCTGCAATCGGAAATCTTTTCTACTTCAAAAAATGAAGTGACCCATATGTCACGATCTAGGAACAAGCAACACCAAAAACAATCCTTGGAAATGGCTCGTCCATTTTCAACATACTGATTGCCATTTATTCAAAATAAATGATAGAAAAACTTAATTCCATCAACTATGATTCTTGTCTTTTCTCGAGAGAAAAGTAGTCAATGAAACACGCCCAACGACACGAGCCTATATCAGTCGAGAGAACCTTAATGCAAGAATCCAAATACATTTATAAGAAAATCAAATACAATTAACCATACTCTCGGCTATCGCCGAGTTCAATTAACACATGAGACCAAAATTCCAAGATAAATGGGAGTGCTTTGTAGAATGCATTGTCCCTACACACTATAACCAAACAAAAATCCTTTCTGCCATCCACTTAATAGGCAAACTTTTATGTCGGATTTTATAGTGTTATATCCGAGTCACTAGTGAACAATTCATCCAATAAAATCATTTCTTGTAACGAATATACCATAATACTTGCCTTGATTGCTTATTGAGAATAACAAATATATCTAAATCAATCGACATGTTTAATAGCACGCACCGGCAGAATGCCAAAATCCCAAGACCATATGGAATGCATAAGTGTAACCATGTACAACTTAATAAGTTCGTGAATATCGTCATTTATATTCGTGGAACAACTTTAATCCTCACATGGATGTAAAACAAGATGCATGCAGATAGCATGATCATACCATGTGATGCTTTTCCGAAAATTTGTATAATAAGAATCTTTCATCTCAAGCAAATCATCGGAAAGAACAGAAATTCGGAGACAAAAAGAGATCGAAGAAACAAAACTTTTATGGTGAATCATAAGTGCAAATAATCTTGCTCTGATACCAATTGTAAGAAAAATTGTAATGCGGAATTCTTTATCCAGGATCATTTTGCACAACATTGATTCAACCTTTTGATCTCTTTAGTTTGCGTACCTTAATGTCTCCATAATCGATGTGAAATCACCGGAATAATCGACGAAGTCGCTCCATAAATGATGCGGCACCTCGGAGTTTTTGACGTTGATGTTACCCACACTAGAGTGTTTTCTCTTCTCTCCGCCTTCTTCTTTTAGTGTTCACTCGATGATCAGATAACGATACCATAATGTGTATAAATATACACACGGACACTTATGTGTATGTGTGTGCCGTTTCCTTTACATAGAATTTCTCTGTCTTACACGAGCGTCGATGCAACCCTATTATGCAGTGTTGTTCGTGTGTTACGGCTGGTGTGAAATGACGAGGGCGCTGCTCCTTATATAGGCACCCCAGGGGTGTCTCTATAGGCAACAGACGCTTCCCTCAGCAACCGCCTCGCTTGGAACAGACACATCTCTTAAGTAATGGTCGCGTCCCTGCCTTTCTTCATGTGCGTGTGTCTCCTTAAGTTCATTAACTGCATGCTAATCACGTGGCCTTTACAAGGGATGCAACCATTCAAAGCAACCCTTCTATTCACACGTGACTGCATGCAACTAACTAATTATCTACGGCCAATTAGCAATACTAATTCTTGTGCTAATTAGTGACCTCATGCACGTGTACAAGTCCAATGAATTTTATAACCTGATGCATAGCACGCATCATGTACAATAGACTGGTACATAGCCTCCTTGATGCACACACATATACACTTACATATAACTTTCTGAAGGGACAAAAGAGGGTATTTAAACCCATAATTCTAATTCTTTCACGTCTAGTAATCATCACGCTAGACGACATAATATTAGAATTATTTCTGAAATTACATGGGTCACATGAATATTAAAAATACTCTTACATTCTCCCACGTGACCCGTGTAACGACTTGAAGATTCAATATTCACTTTAAGAGCCCACTGTACAACGGATCAAACAAGTCGCACTTTAATTAAATTAAAAATAACGGATCATGGCAGTCTCAAGTAAGTTTATTAACAAGATTCCTTCCATGCATCACGATGAATCCAACTCAAAACTCTTAACATGGAGAAAACATAAATTAGCTTTTATTTGTTATACCACTCCACCATAATGTATACTCATAATGTGGAAAACAAAAAATTGGGCAAAACAAATCATTAATGAGTTCACAAGTGTCATTTCTTTATGAGTACTTTCTCAACACACACATATTCTTTTATTGTTAAAAAATGCTGACAAGGACTTACGATAATGCTCATCAATTCGACACAGACGATAATTGTCACGAGCAACCATTAGCCCGCAGATACTTCATTTATAGCAATATACTCAATTGACACATTCATTTTGCCACTACAATTGACAAGTAAACTTGAAACTTTAATACACATGTCCCTTTATTGGAGCTAGAAAAATAATGGCCTCAAAACATACCATTGTTTTCTGCTCCCACTCTTTTATGAGTTTCTTTAATTTAAGGTAAAACTTTAGACCTTCTATTCTTGAGCATTTTTGGTGCCTTGTCAATACCAAAGATTCATTCGCTCTATTGGAATCACTTTAATATTCCAATATAAAACATTCACATTCATACAATAAGCTCCCACTATTAGTTGCGCTTGGAGTTTTATGTATAAATTTAGTCTATCATTGTGAAGCAATTTCTCAGTGTACACCCACTCTTTAACTTTTTGAGTTATCAATAATTGTTTCAAGAAACAATTAGCTTTATGATGTATTCAAGTTCATCTTTGGATGGCACTTAAACGCATCTGAAGTTGATGCTACATACAATACTCATTTAGTTGACAAATTAACCGTACATAAAATGAATATGCACGTCATCTTTGGATGTACAAGCATATTCCCAAGTACAACCGTTAATTAGTTTCTTTTCTGTTATTAGCCATATGCCATGGAACGGCTTTGGTTGAACGACTCTAGCATCACAATTAATTAACTCAATTGTTCAATGCTGCCATTTATTTTAGTAGCATCGCCATGCACAAGAAAAATTGTCCATAATATTATCAAAATGTCTAGAAACTAAGCTAGGTCACTTTAGTTACTAGCAAGCTTTCATTAATATAGACATCCATTGATAAACTTTAATTAAGTCTGAGACACTCCTCGGCAATCTTACATAATCAATCAAATGCTTAGCATTTTTTTTAAAGCTAGGCCACTTTGCTGACTAACAAGCTTTTACCATTATATAAGCATTTAAAAAAATGTCTTAGAACTTAGATCTCAAACGAATTTTTGTTTAAGAAATTGACTGTTAACCATTCGGTCAAAATATAACCATTCATCACAAGATGACAATTAATCCAAAAACATATAATAGGTCAAGAAAACTTTTATGTTGTCCATCCTACACACGCACTTGTATACCATTCACAGATCATGAAATCCTATAACATCAAATGGTCATTTTTATGTCACTTATAATGAGACAGCCTTTAATGACCCGGTTGCTATCCAATAGCAATGCATTTCAAACATGGTAAATCATTTTGTGATACTTTACATGCATGCACTATTAATCAAAAAAATGTCCATGACCTTTATTGCTACGACATTAATATCGCATCATTACCATGTACTTATGGCCAGAACCATCCATGCATACATGTGCCCAATCATATTGTTTAAAACTCCATCACACTTGATAAGACATAAATAAATCATGTCCACCATAATGTGCAATCGGAAATCTTTTCTACTTCAAAAAATGAAGTGACCCATATGTCACGATCTACGAACAAGCAACACCAAAACCAATCCATGGAAATGGCTCGTCCATTTTCAACATACTGATTGCCATTTATTCAAAATAAATGAGAGAAAAACTTAATTCCATCAACTATGATTTTTGTCTTTTCTCGAGAGAAAAATAATCAATGATACACGCCCAATGACACAAGCCTATATCAGTCGAGAGAACCACAAAGCAAGAATCCAAAAACATTTATAAGAAAATCAAATATAATCAACCATACTCTCGGCTATCGCCGAGTTCAATTAACACATGAGACCAAAATTCCAAGATAAATGGGAGTGCTTTGTAGAACGCATTGTCCCTACACACTATAACCAAACGAAAATCCTTTCTGCCATCCACTTAAAAGGCAAAATTTTATGTCAGATTTTATAGTGTTATATCCGAGTCACAAGTGAACAATTCATTCAATAAAATCATTTGTCGTAACGAATATACCATAATACTTGCCTTGATTGCTTATTGAGAATAAGAAATTTATCTAAATCAATCGACATGTTTAATAGCACGCACCGGCAGAATGCCAAAATCCCAAGACCATATGGAACGCATAAGTGTAACCATGTACAACTTAATAAGTTCGTGAATATCGTCATTTATATTCGTGGAACAACTTTAATCCTTACATGGATGTAAAATAAGATGCATGCAGATAGCATGATTATACTTTTACTTCGATGAAAATGAGGTTCCTTTCTTGAACACGTTACACACGACTATGCACATAGTGCAATTTTCTTGCACTAGCCGGTTTTTGATTAATGCGATGCTTTTCTGAAAATTCGAATGATAAGAATCTTTCATCTCAAGCAAATCATCGGAAAGAACAGAAATTCGGTGACCAAAAGAGATCGAAGAAACAAAACTTTTATGGTGAATCATAAGTGCAAATAATCTTGCTCTGATACCAATTGTAAGAAAAATTGTGATGCGGAAGTCTTTATCCAGGATCATTTTGCACAACATTGATTCAACCTTTTGATCTCTTTAGTTTGCGTACCTTAATGTCTCCATAATCGATGTGAAATCACCAGAATAATCGATGAAGTCGCTCCATAAATGATGCGGCACCTCGGAGTTTTTGACGTTGACGTTACACATACTAGAGAGTTTTCCCTTCTCTCTACCTTCTTCTTTTAGTGTTCACTCGATGATCAGAGAACGATACCATTATGTGTATGTGTGTGCCGTTTCCTATTATGCAGTGCCGTTCGTGTGTTACGGCCGGTGTGAAATGATGAGGGCGCTGCACCTTTTATAGGCACCCAAGGGGTGTCTCTTCATGCAACAGGCGCTTCCCTAAGCAACCGCCTTGCTTGGAACAGACACGTTTCTTAAGTAATGGTCGCGTCTCTGCCTTTCTTCATGCGCGTGTGTCTCCTTAAGTTCATTAACTGCATGCTAATCACGTGGCCTTTACAAGGGATGCAACCACTCAAAGCAACCCTTCTCTTCACACGTGACTGCATGCAACTAACTAATTATCTACGGCCAATTAGCAATACTAATTCATGTGCTAATTACTGACCTCATGCACGTGTACAAGTCCAATGAATTTTATAACCTGATGCATAGCACGCCTCATGTACAAAAGACTAGTACATAGCCTCCTTCATGCACACACATATACACTTACATATAACTTTCTGAAGGGAGAAAAGAGGGTATTTAAACCCATAATTCTAATTCTTTTACGACTAGTAATCATCACGCTAGACGACATAATATTAGAATTATTTCTGTAAACTACATGGGTCACATGAATATTAAAAATATTCTTACATTCTCCCACTAGACCCGTGTAACGACTTGAAGATTCAATATTCACTTTAAGAGCCCACTATACAATGGATCAAACAAGTCGCACTTTAATTAAATTGAAAATAAGGGATCATGGCGGTCTCAAGTAAATTTGTTAACAAGATTCCTTCCATGCATCACGATGAATCCAACTCAAAATTCTTAACATGGAGAAAACATAAATTAGCTTTTATTTGTGATACCACTCCACCATAATGTACACTCATAATATGGATAACAAAAAGTTGGGCAAAACAAATCATTAATGAATTCACAAGTGTCGTTTCTTTATGAGTACTTTCTCTACAAGTACATATTCTTTTATTGTTAAAAAATGCTGACAAGGACTTACGATAATGCTCATCAATTCGACACAGACGATAATTGTCACGAGCAACCATTAGCCTGTAGATACTTCATTTATAGCAATATACTCAATTGACACATTCATTTTGCCACCACAATTGACAAGTAAACTTGAAACTTTCATAGACCTGTCCCATTAGTGGAGCTAGAAAAGTAATGGCCTCAAAACATACCAATGTTTACTGCTCCCACTCTTTTATGAGTTTCTTTAATTTAAGGTAAAACTTTAGACCTTCTATTCTTGGGCATTATTGGTGCCTTGTCAATACCAAAGATTCATTCACTCTATTGGAATCACTTTAATATTCCAATATAAAACATTCACATTCATACAATAAACTCCCACTATTAGTTGCGCTTGCAGTTTTATGTATAATTTAGTTGATCATTGTGAAGCAATTTCTCTGTGTATGCCCACTCTTTAACGCTTTGAGTTATCAATAATTGTTTCAAGAAACAATTAACTTTATGATGTATTCAAGTTCATCTTTGGATGGCACTTAAACACATCTGAAGTTGATGGTACATACAATACTCATTTAGTTGACAAATTAACCGTACATAAAATGAATATGCACATCATCTTTGGATGTACAATCACATTCCCAAGTACAACCGTTAATTAGTTTTTTTTCTGTTATTAGTCATATGCCATGGAACAGCTTTGGGTGAACGACTCTAGCATCACAACTAATTAAATCAATTAATTAGTGCTGCCATTTATTTTAGTAGCATCGCCATGCACAAGAACAATTGTCTATAATATTATCAAAATATCTAGAAACTAAGCTAGGTCACTTTGGTGACTAGCAAGCTTTTCTTAATATAGACATCCATTGATAAACTTTAATTAAGTCGGAGACACTTCTCGGTGATCATACATAATCAATCAAATGCTTAACATTTTTTTAAAGCTAGACCACTTTGGTGACTAACAAGCTTTTACCATTATATAAGCATAGAACTTAGATCTCAAACGGATTTATGTTTAAGAAATTGACCGTTAACCATTCGGTCAAAATATAACCATTCATCACAAGATGACACTTAATCCAAAAACATATAATAGGTCAAGAAAACTTTTATGTTGTCCATCCTACACACGCACTTGTATACCATTCACGGATCATGAAATCCTATAACATCAAATGGTCGTGTATATGTCACTTATAATGAGACAGCCTTTAATGACCCGGTTGCTATCCAATAGCAATGCATTTCAAACATGGTAAATCATTTTATGATACTTTACATGCATGCACTATTAATCAAAAAAATGTCCATGATGACCTTTATTGCTACGACACTAATATCGCATCATTGCCATGTACTTATGGCCAGAACCATCCATGCATACATGTGCCCAATCATATTGTTTAAAATTCCATCACACTTGATAAGACATAAATAAATCATGTCCACCATAATCTGCAATCGGAAATCTTTTCTACTTCAAAAAATGAAGTGACCCATATGTCACGATCTAGGAACAAGCAACACCAAAAACAATCCATGGAAATGGCTCGTCCATTTTCAACATACTGATTGCCATTTATTCAAAATAAATGATAGAAAAACTTAATTCCATCAACTATGATTCTTGTCTTTATCGAGAGAAAAGTAGTCAATGAAACACGCCCAACGACACGAGCCTATATCAGTCGAGAGAACCTTAATGCAAGAATCCAAATACATTTATAAGAAAATCAAATACAATTAACCATACTCTCGGCTATCGCCGAGTTCAATTAACACATGAGACCAAAATTCCAAGATAAATGGGAGTGCTTTGTAGAATGCATTGTCCCTACACACTATAACCAAACAAAAATCCTTTCTGCCATCCACTTAATAGGCAAACTTTTATGTCGGATTTTATAGTGTTATATCCGAGTCACTAGTGAACAATTCATCCAATAAAATCATTTCTTGTAACGAATATACCATAATACTTGCCTTGATTGCTTATTGAGAATAACAAATATATCTAAATCAATCGACATGTTTAATAGCACGCACCGGCAGAATGCCAAAATCCCAAGACCATATGGAACGCATAAGTGTAACCATGTATAACTTAATAAGTTCGGGAATATCGTCATTTATATTCGTGGAACAACTTTAATCCTCACATGGATGTAAAACAAGATGCATGCAGATAGCATGATCATACTTTTACTTCGATGAAAATGAGGTTCCTTTCTTGAACACGTTACACACGACTATGCACATAGTGCAATTTTCTTGCACTAGCCGGTTTTTGTTTAATGCGATGCTTTTCCGAAAATTCGTATGATAAGAATCTTTCATCTCAAGCAAATCATCGGAAAGAACAGAAATTCGGATACAAAAAGAAATCGAAGAAACAAAACTTTTATGGTGAATCATAAGTGCAAATAATCTTGCTCTGATACCAATTGTAAGAAAAATTGTAATGCGGAATTCTTTATCCAGGATCATTTTGCACAACATTGATTCAACCTTTTGACCTCTTTAGTTTGCGTACCTTAATGTCTCCATAATCGATGTGAAATCACCGGAATAATCTACGAAGTCGCTCCATAAATGATGCGGCACCTCGGAGTTTTCGACGTTGACGTTACCCATACTAGAGTGTTTTCTCTTCTCTCCGCCTTCTTCTTTTAGTGTTCACTCGATGATCAGAGAACGATACCATTATGTGTATAAATATACACACGGACACTTATGTGTATGTGTGTGCCGTTTCCTTTACACAGAATTTCTCTCTCTTACACGAGCGTCGATGCAACCCTATTATGCAGTGTTGTTCGTGTGTTACGGCCGGTGTGAAATGACGAGGGCGCTGCTCCTTTTATAGGCACCCAAGGGGTGTCTCTTCATGCAACAGACGCTTCCCTCAGCAACCGCCTCGCTTGGAACAGACACATCTCTTAAGTAATGGTCGCGTCCCTGCCTTTCTTCATGTGCGTGTGTCTCCTTAAGTTCATTAACTGCATGCTAATCACGTGGCCGTTACAAGGGATGCAACCATTCAAAGCAACCCTTCTCTTCACACGTGACTGCATGCAACTAACTAATTATCTACGGCCAATTAGCAATACTAATTCTTGTGCTAATTAGTGACCTCATGCACGTGTACAAGTCCAATGAATTTTATAACCTGATGCATAGCACGCATCATGTACAATAGACTAGTACATAGCCTCCTTGATGCACACACATATACACTTACATATAACTTTCTGAAGGGACGGAAGAGGGTATTTAAACCCATAATTCTAATTGTTTTTCGTCTAGTAATCATCACGCTAGACGACATAATATTAGAATTATTTCTGTAAATTACATGGGTCACATGAATATTAAAAATATTCTTACATTCTCCCACTTGACCCGTGTAACGACTTGAAGATTCAATATTCACTTTAAGAGCCCACTATACAATGGATCAAACAAGTCACACTTTAATTAAATTGAAAATAACGGATCATGGCAGTCTCAAGTAAGTTTATTAACAAGATTCCTTCCATGCATCACGATGAATCCAGCTCAAAACTCTTAACATGGAGAAAACATAAATTAGCTTTTATTTGTAATACCACTCCACCATAATGTATACTCATAATGTGGATAACAAAAAATTGAGCAAAACAAGTCATTAATGAATTCACAAATGTCATTTCTTTATGAGTACTTTCTCATCACATACATATTCCTTTATTGTTAAAAAATGCTGACAATGACTTACGATAATGCTCATCAATTCGACACAGACGATAATTGTCACGAGCAACCACGAGCCTGCAGATACTTCATTTATAGCAATATACTCAATTGACACATTCATTTTGCCACTACAATTGACAAGTAAACTTGAAACTTTAATACACCTGTCACTTTAGTGGAGCTTGAAAAATAATGGCCTCAAAACATACCATTGTTTACTGCTCCCACTCTTTTATGAGTTTCTTTGATTTAAGGTAAAACTTTAGACCTTCTATTCTTGAGCATTTTTGG
The DNA here is from genome assembly GCA_039707655.1 of Elymus sibiricus. Taxonomy (NCBI): domain Eukaryota; kingdom Viridiplantae; phylum Streptophyta; class Magnoliopsida; order Poales; family Poaceae; genus Elymus; species Elymus sibiricus. The sequence continues at coordinate 371,774,854 of CM077664.1, read as the reverse complement.
TGCCTTGTCAATACCAAAGATTCATTCCCTCTATTGGAATCACTTTAATATGCCAATATAAAACATTCACATTCATACAATAAACTCCCACTATTAGTTGCGCTTGGAGTTTTATGTATAAATTTAGTCTATCATTGTGAAGCAATTTCTTTGTGTATGCCCACTCTTTAAGGCTTTGAGTTATCAATAATTGTTTCAAGAAACAATTAACTTTATGATGTATTCAAGTTCATCTTTGGATGGCACTTAAACACATTTGAAGTTGATGCTACATACAATACTCATTTAGTTGACAAATTAACCGTACCTAAAATGAATATGCACGTCATCTTTGGATGTGCAAGGACATTACCAAGTACAACTGTTAATTAGTTTCTTTTTTCTTATTAGTCATATGCCATGGAACACCTTTGGGTGAACGACTCTAGCATCACAACTAATTAACTCAATTATTCAGTGCTGCCATTTATTTTAGTAGCATCGCCATGCACAAGAACAATTGTCCATAATATTATCAAAATGTCTAGAAACTAAGCTAGGTCACTTTAGTTTCTAGGAAGCTTTTCTTAATATAGACATCCATTGATAAACTTTAATTAAGTCTGAGACACTTCTCGGCGATCTTACATAATCAATCAAATGCTTAACATGTTTTTAAAGCTAGGCCACTTTGGTGACTAACAAGCTTTTACCATTATATAATCATTTAATAAAAATGTCTCAGAACTTAGATCTGAAACGAATTTATGTTTAAGAAATTGACCGTTAACCATTCGGTCAATATATAACCATTCATCACAAGATGACAATTAATCCAAAAACATATAATAGGTCAAGAAAACTTTTATGTTGTCCATCCTACACACGCACTTGTATACCATTCACGGATCATGAAATCCTATAACATCAAATGGTCGTGTATATGTCACTTATAATGAGACAACCTTTAATGACCCGGTTGCTATCCAATAGCAATGCATTTCAAACAAGGTATATCATTTTGTGATACTTTACACGCAGGCACTATTAATGAAGAAAAATGTCCATGACCTTTATTGCTACGACATTAATATCGCATCATTGCCATGTACTTATGGCCAGAACCATCCATGCAAATATTTGCCCAATCATATTGTTTAAAACTCCATCACTCTTGATAAGACATAAATAAATCATGTCCACCATAATGTGCAATCGGAAATCTTCTCTACTTCAAAAAATGAAGTGACCCATATGTCATGATCTAGGAACAAGCAACACCAAAACCAATCCATGGAAATGGCTCGTCCATTTTCAACATACTGATTGCCATTTATTCAAAATAAATGATAGAAAAACTTAATTCCATCAACAATGATTCTTGTCTTTTCTCGAGAGGAAAATAACCAATGCTACACGCGACACGAGCCTATATCAGTCGAGAGAACCTTAAAGCAAGAATCCAAAAACATTTATAAGAAAATCAAAGACAATTAACCATACTCTCGGCTATCGCCGAGTTCCATTAACACATGAGACCAAAATTCCAAGATAAATGGGAGTGCTTTCTAGAATGCATTGTCCCCACACACTATAACCAAACGAAAATCCTTTCTGCCATCCACTTAATAGGCAAACTTTTATGTCGGATTTTATAGTGTTATATCCGAGCCGCAAGTGAACAGTTCATCCAATAAGATCATTTCTTGCAACGAATATACCATAATACTTGCCTTGATTGCTTATTGAGACTAACAAAAATATCTAAACCAATCGACATGTTTAATAGCACGCACCGGCAGAATGCCAAAATCCCAAGACCATATGGAATGCATAGGTGTAACCATGTACAACTTAATAAGTTCGTGAATATCGTCATTTATATTCATGGAACAACTTTAATCCTCACATGGATGTAAAACAAGATGCATGCAGATAGCACGATCATACTTTTACTTCGATGAAAATGAGGTTCCTTTCTTGAACACGTTACACACGACTATGCACATAGTGCAATATTCTTGCACTAGCCGGTTTTTGATTAATGCGATGCTTTTCCAAAAATTCGTATGATAAGAATCTTTCATCTCAAGCAAATCATCGGAAAGAACAAAAATTCGGAGACAAAAAGAGATCGAAGAAACAAAACTTTTATGGTGAATCATAAGTGCAAATAATCTTCCTCTGAGACCAATTGTAAGAAAAATTGTGAGGCGGAAGTCTTTATCAGGATCATTTTGCACAACATTGATTCAACCTTTTGATCTCTTTAGTTTGCATACCTTAATGTCTCCATAATCGATGTGAAATCACCGGAATAATCGACGAAGTCGCTCCATAAATGATGCGGCACCTCGGAGTTTTTGACGTTGACGTTACCCATACTAGAGAGTTTTCTCTTCTCTCCTCCTTCTTCTTTTAGTGTTCACTCGATGATCAGAGAACGATACCATTATGTGTATAAATATACACACGGACACTTTTGTGTATGTGTGTGGCGTTTCCTTTACACAGAATTTCTCTGTCTTACACGAGCGTCGATGCAACACTATTATGCAGTGTTGTTCGTGTATTACGGCCGGTGTGAAATGATGAGGGCGCTGCTCCTTTTATAGGCAACCAAGGGGTGTCTCTTCATGTAACAGACGCTTCCCTCAGAAACCGCCTCGCTTGGAACAGACACGTCTCTTAGGTAATGGTCGCGTCTCTGCCTTTCTTCATGTGCGCGTGTCTCCTTAAGTTCATTAACTGCATGCTAATCACGTGGCCTTTACAAGGGATGCAACCATTCAAAGCAACCCTTCTCTTCACACGTGACTGCATGCAACTAACTAATTATCTACGGCCAATTAGCAATACTAATTCATGTGCTAATTAGTGACCTCATGCACGTGTACAAGTCCAATGAATTTTATAACCTGATGCATAGCACGCATCATGTACAATAGACTAGTACATAGCCTCCTTGATGCACACACATATACACTTACATATAACTTTCTGAAGGGAGAAAAGAGGGTATTTAAACCCATAATTCTAATTTTTTTACGTCTAGTAATCATCACTCTAGACGACATAATATTAGAATTATTTCTGTAAATTACATGGGTCACATGAATATTAAAAATATTCTTACATTCTCCCACTTGACCCGTGTAACGACTTGAAGATTCAATATTCACTTTAAGAGCCCACTATACAATGGATCAAACAAGTCGCACTTTAATTAAATTGAAAATAACGGACCATGGCGGTCTCAAGTAAGTTTATTAACAAGATTCCTTCCATGCATCACGATGAATCCAATTCAAAACTCTTAACATGGAGAAAACATAAATTAGCTTTTATTTGTAATACCACTCCACCATAATGTATACTCATAATGTGGATAACAAAAAATTGGGCAAAAAAAATCATTAATGAATTCACAAGTGTCATTTCTTTATGAGTACTTTCTCAACACATACATATTCCTTTATTGTTAAAAAATGCTGACAAGGACTTACGATAATGCTCATCAATTCGACACAGACGATAATTGTCACGAGCAACCATTAGCCTGCAGATACTTCATTTATAGCAATATACTCAATTGACACATTCATTTTGCCACTACAATTGACAAGTAAACTTGAAATTTTAATACACATGTCCCTTTAGTGGAGCTAGAAAAATAATGGCCTCACAACATACCATTGTTTACTGCTCCCACTCTTTTATGAGTTTCTTTAATTTAAGGTAAAACTTTAGACCTTCTATTCTTGAGCATTTTTGGTGCCTTGTCAATACCAAAGATTCATTCCCTCTATTGGAATCACTTTAATATGCCAATATAAAACATTCACATTCATACAATAAACTCCCACTATTAGTTGCGCTTGGAGTTTTATGTATAAATTTAGTCTATCATTGTGAAGCAATTTCTCTGTGTATGCCCACTCTTTAAGGCTTTGAGTTATCAATAATTGTTTCAAGAAACAATTAACTTTATGATGTATTCAAGTTCATCTTTGGATGGCACTTAGACACATTTGAAGTTGATGCTACATACAATACTCATTTAGTTGACAAATTAACCGTACATAAAATGAATATGCACGTCATCTTTCGATGTACAAGCACATTCCCAAGTACAACCGTTAATTAGTTTCTTTTTTGTTATTAGTCATATTAGTCATATGGCATGGAACACCTTTGGGTGAATGACTCTAGCATCACAACTAATTAACTCAATTATTCAGTGCTGCCATTTATTTTAGTAGCATCGCCATGCACAAGAACAATTGTCCATAATATTATCAAAATATCTAGAAACTAAGCTAGGTCACTTTGGTGAATAGCAAGCTTTTCTTAATATAGACATCCATTGATAAACTTTAATTAAGTCTGAGACACTTCTCGGCGATCTTACATAATCAATCAAATTCTTAACATTTTTTTAAAGCTAGGCCACGCGGCGAGGAGGTTCGGAACGAGAGCGGCGGCGGAGGCGGAGGCTATGATTGAGCGTAGTCCGATGTACACTAGTAGACGGATCGTCAATTCCACTACAGGCCATGTACATGCTGCAAAATCAACATTATCTTTTGCCCCCTCCCACGTCTACTAATATTGCCAGTCCAAACCATGCTACTCCTACTAATTATGCTACTTTTTTTTTGAGGGGTACTAATTATGCTACTTAGCAGAGCATCCAACCGCCACAATCCTTCATGTAGATAATCCTAGTCTGTCAATAATATACAACAAACTGACTCTGTTACTTTGCTAATATTTATAAACTGACTTTGTTGCTTGCATCTAAAAAATTCAAGAGGAAATAGATGCATTATGGTTGGTTCCGGCCAAAGCCATTGCTATACAAACTGACTCTGTTCCTTTGCGCCTGCTGCAGGACCTCACGCCCGATCAGAAGAAGGCTGCTGTGTTACACTTGGCTCTAATCCAAGCCACGAAAGAGGACCTCCACGACATGATCGCTGCCTGGGAAGCCAACTACTCTGCTCCCGACTACTTTGCTTGTGGTAGCGTAGTACCTCGCAAAAACGAACGTCTGCTCAAAGAACTGTCTCAGCATGTCAACCCTAGGAGCGATGACCCCCGCTGGTATGTATATAATCTCAGTCCCTCATCTAATGCATCTATTACATTGGTTTTAGAGAAAAAAAATCAATCAGAGAATACTGAGAAACAGGCACCCCAAAGAACTCAGCAATCCCATTCCAAATAACCTTTGCCACCACACATTCAAAGTTTCCCCTCCTCCTGCATGCACCTCTTGATCCAAGAACCTATCAAACAAATATTCACATCTCTCAAATTGAGAATCCCTAGACCCCCATTATGCCTACACATGCAAGTTGACATTCTAGAGCCCTTGTCAAGAACCAAGCCCTAGCACCCTTGTCAAACATTCTAGAAAAGACGTCCACAGCCCATTTATAACCAAAACCTCTTACCTCAAGAATATCTATTAGAAAATCCAAATTAACTCTGCCGTAAGATTTTTCAGAGTCCAATTTCAGAACTAGTCCTTTCTCATGTTTAGGGTTAAGTGAAGGGTTTCATGAGCAACATGCTTTCCAAAATGAATCTGCCTTTTATGAAGGCACATTGATTAAGGGAGATCAACCTATTCATGAGTAAAGATGGGCCTATCAGTAAGTACCTTTGAATTTTTTTCTTCTTAAAACTGCAATTCAATAAACTGATTGGCTTGAACTTTCTCATGGTCCTAGCATCATCGTCCTAAAGAGAGCTAAGTTATTATTTCCCCAATCATTAAACATAACTAATGGATCATCCTCAATAACATCTATTACATTATGTATCCTATGTTTGTTGTTTTTATTCAGGGGCGGAGCCAGTAGGGGGGCGAGCGGGGCCAGACCCCCCCTATGGTTCGGCCACTCCCAACAAACTCCACCGGGGGTTAGCAGTATTACCTAGCATTATGTTGCCACTTTTTTTAGGGAATTACGTTGCCACTTGTACTAGGCTATTAGCACAAATAAAACTCTTGAGTGGGCCAACAACTGAATGGGCTGATTGGCCAAGCCGAAGAAGATGATCGACACCACGCTACGGCCAGCCAGAAAAAGAGTCTTGTCTCGAAAAAAAAAACAGAAAAAGAGTCAGACGATGGCTACGATCGAACGATTCACACGCATGTATTTCTTACTCGTGTTCTGTTTCGGTAAACTGTCGCCGTCGGCTAGGGCATAGGCATGAGCCGCTGCTAGGAGCTTTCGCCAATCGTCATGCGATCGGCACCATGGGCATGTGGTTGCGGCGCCGGCACTCCTGTCGTCCATGGCCCCGGTCCTTATAGTCAGACCTCTCAGCCTGGCTCACAAGAATCACATCTAAAATCAAGGTATATATCTCATCACATATCACTATCAATGCTAGATTTATACTGCCCGCAAAAGAAGTGATAGATTTATACAAATTACCTGCTATTATCTTTCTTAGATCGATTACAATTTACATCTAAGATCAGGTATTTAGTATTTTTGTTAGATATAGATCAAAGTATTTGTTAGAAACTTTCAGCGTAGGATGTATATATACTAACATAGAATCGCAGAAGGCAGATTTGAAATACGGGTTGGAAGTCTATTTATTATTTGGAAGTTTGTTATGCTTCAAGAATAAAGAGAAAATAATTAAGTACCACTTCCATTGAAAATGTAATCTAGTTGAGGAGACACTCTGATTGATTGGTATGCAAACTCTCGACCGAAATATCATGGCACGAGTAAAAATCTCAAATAAGCTAAACTAAAAGCAAACCATATAGTATATTCAAGCGTAAAGCGTTATCCTACATTTCATGTGACATGTGTTGTATTATCTTCTTCTCCCCCCCCTATGCTCAAATCCTGGCTCCGCCCCTGTTTTTATTGTTACCAATTGATTATACTTAATATCATCTGATCTGCAGGCGCTCGTGTTGGCGAGCAATGTACTTGAATGATTTCTTCAAGTTTGCGGGGGCAGTTTTAATCGGCAAAATGGTAGGAGATGCCTTGAGTTAGTACAAAGGGAAATAAGATCATGATCATCGCGGGATCAAGCTGCTAGCTTCGCGTGAACAAGTAAATTAGTATCTGCTCTTACATAGGACCAAATTAAGTTAGGACATTTATATCATATCTACTAGCTAGCATCTTATCATATCATACCGTAAGGATAGTGTGAATATGTACCTACCGTTGTGAGTGTTTCCGGCATCATCTCTGTTTTATATGGTGTTTGTTCAAGGAGTTTATCGTCCAGATTATATATGTGTTTACTCCTGCTTTGAACTCAGCGAGCTTCTATATATGAAGAGAAAAGTTCACATTACAACCCTCAACTTGCCACTTGGTTTAGGATTCAACCCTCAACTTAAAAACCGGTTGTCCCACACCCTTAGAGCATCTACAGCCGGGCGCCTCAAACCCCCCTCAAACGACCGGGCGGACGGCCCGGTCAGTGACTGGTCAAAAAAAAAGTGACCCAAACGGGCGCCTCAAACCGGCCTCAAACGCCCAGACTGACCGGCACCCCTCATATCCAGCCCAAATCTGGGGCGGATATGGGGCGGCCCGGGCGCGTCCACCACGTCGGAACTGACAGCCTGACCCCAACAAAAAGTGAACCAAATCCCCCTCCGACCTACCCTATTTCACTTGCTCCTCTCCTCTCTTCTTCCTCCTTCACGCTGGACGTCTGCTAGCTGCGCCGCCACCCTTGCGCCGGACTGCACCTTGCCCTCTATGTGTTCGACACATTGTCCGACCAGGTTTTAGGTTTTAGTCGTCGGACGAGCAGTAGTAAAGGCCCAATGGAGCTTCATGAGATGATTCAAAAAGAGCCGGACAACCATCAATGTTCCCTTGTGAGGGATATGGACTGTGACTATGAATCTTCTCTACTGATAAAGCAGAGAAGATTCATAGTGACAGTCCATAACCTTCAGAAAGGGTGCAATGATGACCGAAGCTTATCGCTTTTGGACGACGCGGCTATTTAAGCCGGTCGCCTCGCTCCTCGCGCGGCGAGGTGGGACTAAACTCCCAACCCCGCCGGCCCAACACGGATGTCATCTACACTGGAAATCTTTATGTACGAACAATTTATTTGGTGTTCCCCGCCGGCCCAACACGGACTAAACATCCAAAATGATCGACGAGCATGTGTTTGCATGTATTTGGTATTTTGAAAATAGGGTTTGTGGTTGCAAATGGCAAAATTTGAGGCCCGCCCGGTCACAGTCCGCGGGCACGTCCGCAGACGTTTGAGGGACCAAATTAGCTATGTCTGCCTGTAGATTGCTCTTATAACATGCCACTTGGTTTAGAAAACAACCCTCCACTCGGTTTTGACCATGTTGACCAGTTTTGACCACGTTGACCCCGCCTTACATGTGGGAGTGTGGGACCACTACAACCAATAGCTGCTGTTAATAATTAGGAAGCGGAAAACTTTTATAAGAACATAGTACAACGTCGAGATTAGAAGACATTCTTGAAATTTTTTGAAACCTTTTTTGCAAATTGTAAACAATTTTGAAATGTCGAATATTTTTTAAAACACAAACAATTTTAAAATTTTGAAAAGTCTTTTTAACATGTGAATAAACTTTGTAATTCCGAACATTTTTTGAAAAATAAGAACACATTTTGGTATTCTGAACAATTTCTTCACGGACAAATTTTGAAAACGTGAATAATTTTTGAAAATCCCCGAACAGTTTTTGAAGTGTGGGCACTTTTGAAAATTCCAAACATTTTCTGAAAAACACAAATAAATTTAGTTTATTTTTATTTCAATCATAAATTTTCAATAAAAGTATTTGTTTGTACCATTTAAAAAATGTTGACATTTGAAAAATATTCATGCATTTCAAAAGAATGTTTGTGATGTTTAAAAAAATGTATTATACAATGAAAAAAAAGTTTTGCAACATTCAAAGGAATGTTCGTGACAATTTTTTAAAACAAACTTCACGCATTTCAAAAAAATCACGACATTTTCTAGAAAAATGTTTATGCAATGTAAAAAAAATGTTCGCGTAATTTTTTAAAAACATTTCTTACCATTTAGAAAAAATGTTCAGTAGGAATTTGAAAACATGTTTACCATGTATTCTATAAAACGCTCGGGCCTATATTTGAAAAAATATTCATCATGTATTAAAAAAAATGTTCAACGCGTGTTTAAAAATGTTTCCCGTGTATACAGAAAAATATACAATGTGTATTAGAAAAGTCGACATGTATTTGCAAAAAAAAATACAACTAGATAGGGGTACTGGGTTGGGGAACGAGTTGCGTGCCGAGAGTGGACATGCAACTATGTCGGGCATGAGTTGCATGTTTGCGTTGGACATGCAAATGGGTCAGGTGGGTTGCGTGTTGGGGTTGGACATGCAACTAGATAGGGGTCGGAGCAAGTTGCGTGTTGGGCTCGGACATGCAACTGTGTCGGGCGAGTTGCAAGTTAGGGTTGGACATGCAAATAGATAGGAATCAGGGGCAACTTGCATGTCGAGGGTGGATATGCAACTAGGTCGGCGAGTTGCGTGTTCTGGTTGGACTTGCAACTAGTACAAAAAATGGGTTGGGCCCCAGTTGCGTGTCGATGGTGGACTTGCAACTGAGACAAGAAAAAAACGTGGGTCCCCCAATTACATGTCGGGGGTGGAGTTGAGGTGTGGACTTGCAACTGAGGCAGAAATAAAGGGTTAGGCCTAGATTGAGCCCAGTTCCGAGTTGATGGTGGACTTGCAACTAAGACAAAAAAAAACTCCGGTTCCAGTTGCAAGTTGACGGTGGACTTGCAACTGGGACATAAAAAACTTTGAGCCCAGTTGCGAGTTGAGGGTAAACTTACAACTGGGACAAAAAAAGAGTCAGACCCTAACCACCCCTAGTTGCAGTAGCGTTGAAGGCTTGCAATTGCAGTCGGTGGAAACACTAGCAGTTGCGAGTCGAGGCGGACTTGCAACAAAGGCAAAAAAAGGGTCAGGCCTAGATTGAGCACAGTCGCGAGTTGATGGTGGACTTGCAACTGGGACAAAAAAAATTTTGGGCCCAGTTGCGAGTTGATGGTGGACTTGCAACTGGGTCGAAAATACTTGGGACCCAGTGATGGGATTCGTTGCATGGAAAACAAAAAAAATTCCTACGAGAGAACGAAAACACCCAAGATCCAATCTACTAGATGCTAGCACGAGAGGGAAAAGTCTACATACCCTTGTAGACCGAGAGCGGAAACGTTCTAACGAACGTGGTTGATGTAGTTGTACTTTCTTCGCGATCCAATCCGATCAAGCGCCGCACAAACGGCACCTCCGAGATATGCACACGTACGGCTCGGTGACGTCTCCTCCTCCTTGATCCAGCAAGACGAGAGGGAGAGTGTTGGGGATGTTACCCACGAATGAAACCCGGCGTTGGTATGACCCGGCCCTGAGCTTCGAGTCTCTGTGAGTCACATCAACCACCGGGTCATGACGAAGGCAACCCAGATGAGCTAGAAGCCCAGAGTGAGACCCGGCAGGAGGCCGGCTTGACAGTCCATATGGGCCGGCTCGATGAGGAAGGCCCAGAAGGAGAATCTTCCTAACTTGGAGAACAAGATTAATAAGAGTTAGAGTAGGATACGGGTTGAGAGTATGACCCGGAATCGCCTGTAAACCTAGGGACTCAACCTATTATATAAAGGGGAGTTCCTAGGACAAAAAGACCAGGTCACAATCCCTTGAAAGCTAGGTTAGCGAATCCGTAATCTTTGTAATCGAGATCATCGTCAATATCAACCAAGCAGGAGTAGGCTGTTACCTCCACCGTGAGGGGCCGAACCTGTGTAAACTCGCGTCTTTCGATTCCGCCCAACCCCGTTCAAGCAATCACCTAGCAGCGATGGCCTCACGACTTAATTCTCTCACGAGGACATCTGCCGTGACAAAACCATGACAGTTGGCGCCCACCGTGGGGCCAGCGCACGGTGGTGTTGAGTTCTTGGAGGGAGCTCTTCCAGGAATCGAGGGTTACGCGATCGGCCGGATGACGAATAGCCGACGCGGGAAGCTCTACATCGACGACGCAGGCTGGGGCCCCGAGGCGGCTCAATCGAATTTGGATACCAGGTCCCCTTCAGCAAGATCCATGTCTTCATCGGCGTCATCGGCGGGTCAGATTTCGAGCCGGGCGACGCGGCCGACTCAGTCGAGATCGCTCGCCGGGTCACACCTCGCCGGGTCACAACGCGCCAGACCAGCAAATTCATCGGATTCATCGGCGGAGTCATACAAGAGTTTGACCCGGCCGCCGATGCTGTGTCCGGGGACGGCACGCTTGTCAATTCTGATGGAGAGTCGTCAGTTGGAGAAACTGAGTCAATCCTCCCGCTTTTTGACGAAAGGCTGGGAGGGTACTCAGATGAGGAGATCTGTCTAGAGGAATACGGGCCGACTCATCATGCGGTAGTCTACATGGCGGGGAGTCAGAACCAGGGTCAGCCTCGCTACGATGCTCAAGGAAACCTGATCACAACTCCGCCAAATCCATCCTCGGGCCAGAATCAGGTAAATAACACCGGTGAAGGAGCGACAGGAGCAGCCGGAGGAGCTAGCGCGAGGGTTCCGGGTTCACAGGTACTGGTGGATACAGCAGCCGCGCTTGCAGCCCTCCTGGCAGACCCAGTTACTGCGGAGAACGCGGATGCACGGAGGGCAGAGATCGAGAAGTGTCGAGAACAGCTTGCCAAAGTTCAGAAGAGCATCGAAACTGAAAACGAACGTCTTGCCACGGCCCAAAGAGACATCCTTTAGGAAGCCCAGCACCTGGAAGACGAGGGGGTTCACCTCGAATTTCGCCAAGGAGAGTTATCCACTGTGCAGCGGAGAAGGCACCAAAGTCGGCTTCCAGTCGGGATAGAACCACGGACACTTTTCCAGACTCCGCGGGATCCACCTCTTCAGATCGCACCAGGAGCCGGCACGGGAGCGCCGGGTGCAGTCACCGCTATGCCCCAATCAGCTACGGCACAGCAGCCGTCGGCTCATCAACAACCGCCAGCTCAGCGACAGACGCCGGCTCACCAACAGCCATAGCAGCAGCCAGTGCGCTTTCGCACGCCGGCAGGCCACTTTTCCAATCCGGTAGATAATGTGTGGGCAGCGACGCACAACCTTTCTCAGATCCCCATCAATGAGGATAGTTCGTTTGAAGTCGAGGCAAGGAAGGCAATCGAGATGCTGAAAACGGCAGTCACGCAGCAGGCGAATTACTCCCATAGCCCGAATCGACTCCACTCTACTCCTTATCAGAGTCGAAGTAGGAGCCGGCATAGGGAGTCCCCCGCGGTCTCGAGCAATGAACAATGCCAGAGGGAGCAGCAGCAATCCCAGCAATACCAGCCGCGGCAGGCAGTCTCTGATGCACAAGCCATTGTTGATAATGCGCGTGCTTTGCGCATGGCGGGTGCAGGTAACACGGGCGTTGAGTATGTTCATCAGCCAGTACAAGCCCCACCCACCACAACCCAGCCTGTGTTACGAAGCACTGGTGTTACAAACCGCACTGTTGGAACTCCATGTTTGGGACCGGCTCAGAGGAACGAGCGTATGCCACCGGATTTCAAAGGACCTCGCAAAGTCTCCAATTACACAGCTGATCTAGAGCCTGCTGAGTGGATTGAAAGTTATGAACTAGCTATGGATATGCTGGAGGTTAGTGACACTGTTTGTGCTCGGTATTTGACCATGATGCTCGAAGGTCCAGCACGAACATGGTTGAAGAACTTGCCTACAAATTCAATCAACGCCTGGCAGGAGTTGAAAGAGTGCTTCATCAAAAACTTCCAGGGAACTTGCAAGCGTCCTACGACGATTGTTGACTTAGAGCATTGCGTCCAGAGGGACGACGAGTCAGCTCATCATTGGGCAAGAAGGGTTGCAGAGATTGTCCACTCTTCTGACAGTATTACAGCTCAGACAGCAGTCCTTGTACTAGAGCGAAACTGTCGTTTCCAGCCTTTGGTCCAGAAGCTTGGTCGTTTGAAGAGGAAAGTCAAGGAGATGAGTGATCTCATGGATGTCTTGACCAGGTACGCCGAGTCAGATAACACAAAAGATCTAGCCTCGGATGACGAAAAGTCTGGTAAGAACAAAAAGAATGGTGGCAAAGGTCACCAGCATAATGGCAATGGGAACAACAGCAACAATAATCACAAGCGCAAAAATCCTGAGGGAAATTATGATTTCATTGCCAATACCAATACTGGTTTTAAAAACCAGCGTTAGAACGGCAACTCCAGGAAATCCTTTTCTGGCAATCGTCCTCGTAATTATGAGGAGGCACTTAAAGGCCCGTGTCCCAAGCACAGCGTGGATGGTAAGCCGGCCAATCACTCTTGGGAAAACTGCTTTATCATGCAGGAATTCAAAAACCAAGCTGTTCAAAGTCACAACAATGGTGGTGGCAATGGCGGATACCCAAGAAATTCTAGAGCTGGCGGCTCAGGAGCCGGCTTTCAAGGGACCAGTTTTCAGGGTAAAAACTTCCCCGGTGCCGGGTTCCAGGGCTCAGGTGGTCAAGGATCCTGGTTCCAGGGGGTTGGTAATGGCGGAGGCAATAATCAGTGCACCACCCAGGGAAATCAGAACCAGGGAGGCTCCTCTGGGTTTCAGACGAATCCTAAGCAATTGAACCGCGGACAGTATCACGTCTTCAGAACCAGCACTTGCAAGTGTGACCGGAAGATTCAGAGACGGGCCGTTAACACAGTTGACCCGGCAGTCCCTGAATACTTAAACTGGTCAGAGCAGCCAGTCACATGGAGTCGAGAAGATCATCCTCTCTGGATTGATAACCCTGGGAGTCTCGCTTTAGTGGTTGCACCTCAAGTCGGCGGATATAAGTTGACCAAAGTTCTCATGGACGGAGGGAGTAGCATCAATATCCTCTATTACGACACCTTCAAGCGGATGAATCTGTCAGAGAAGCAGCTGAAGCCGTCCTCTACAGTCTTTCATGGCATTGTCCCTGGCAAGTCGGCTTATCCTATTGGAAGAATCTCTCTGGAAGTCTCCTTTGCACAGAGTTTAACTTCAGATCTGAGTTCCTGACTTTTGAGGTGGTTAAAATCAAAAGCCCTTATCATGCTCTTTTTGGACGACCGGCTTATGCACGGTTCATGGCACATCCTTGCTATGTTTACCTGAAGTTGAAGATGCCAGGGCCTGAGGGAACTATCACGGTTAATGGAGATAGGAAAATTGCTCTTGAGTGTGAAGAGGGAGATGCAGCTTATGCAGAGGCGGCTTGTGCAGCTGAGGAGTTGAAATTTTATAAGGACAACGTTGATCCTGCGGATATGACCCCTCTCAAGAAGCCTACCACCGAGTCTGACCCTCTGCTCAAGTTTCAATCGGCCAGAGATACCAAGCAAGTTGATTTCACTCCTGGTGACTCATCCCAGCAGTTCACTATTGGGGCGAATATGGATCCTAAATAGGAAAGCGCGCTCATCGAGTTCATCCGTGAGAATCGGGACATCTTTGCATGGAAACCTTCTGACATGCCTGGTGTACCGAGAGAACTCGTGGAGCACTGCCTAAATGTGGATCCTAAGATGAAGCCTGTACGACAATACCTCCGTCATTTTAACGAGTAGAGACGCAAAGCTATTGGTGAAGAGCTAGCCCGGCTACTGGCTGCCACTACTAGGAAAATGCTTATAGGTAGGACATCAGTAGTAGCGCTAGAAATAAGCAAGCGCTGCTGCTAATTAGCAGTAGCGCTGGCCCTGGGCAGCGCTACAAGTAATAATTTATCAGTAGCGCTAGATTCAGAAAGAGCGCTACTGCTAAGAGGGACCCAACACTCCCACCGACGCTAGCTGTAGCAGCAGCGCTGTCCATAAAACAGCGCTACTAATAATAATTTAGCAGTAGCGCTTTAGTTTAGAACATCGCTACTGCGAATGGGTCCCACTTAATAGTAGCGCTTTTACGTGAAAGCGCTACTACTAAGTACAATAGCAGCAGTGCTTTCTTAGAAACAGCGCTACTGCTAGTTGCGGCTGGTGCCACCTTTAATTCCACCCACCCCCTCCTCTTCTCCCCCTTTGCCCTCTCTCCCCCTACTTTCCCCTCTCCCCTCTCTAAGTTAGTTCTCCACCATTGTTGCCCTTCTTCTCTCTTCCTCCTACCTCTCTTCTCTCCCCATTAATGCCCCCTCCACCATAACTCTCCTCCATAAATGCCCCCCTACCTCATTTATTTGGCTCTCCCTCCATTCCATTAGATATAGATCTAGCTAGCTCATCTCTCTCCCTCTCCATTAGTTACCTAGCTAGCTAGAGTCATCTCTCCTCCCCAACAACTAGCTAGATCATCTAGCTAGCTATTTAGCCATCCACACTTTCGATCCCTATAGGTAGCGAAAGGCCTCATCGATCCGGTCGATCGGTCTCTCTCGGGAGATAGGTGAGTAAAAAGTTGTTCATTTCAAGAATGGGAATATGTGTGTGAATGGGAATATGTGTGTTTGGGATAATGGAGAGATTTGTGCGAGTGACATGCCCCCGAGTTGCTTATGTTTTGCCGAAATGTCGATTTATTTCCGTTTCGGTGAATTTCGAGCAAACTCGATATGTCCTATTTTTAGGCAAGGTCATGCCAAATTTTTATATGACTTTGCATGCATGCATGCATTTTGTTTATAACCCTTTTCCTTGTTATACCGTGCAGTCGGTCATGAAGGTGAGTGGATGGAAGGTGGAGCGATACATGCAATCCGCGGTGATGGACATGTATGCAAATAATCGGACTAGGATTAGATGTCCGTGTACAAGATGCAAAGAAGGAGTCCTTTTGTACCCTTTTGATGGTGGCAGTTTGAAGGCGCACCTGCTGATGTATGGTTTCATGGATGGCTATACTCGGTGGATAAGTGAAGATGATGATGATGAGGACGTCCACATGGCAGGGAAAAACGACATGGGGCTAGACGAAGAGATGACCGATTGACACGAAGACGATGGCGCTGGACATGGCGGCGGGGAAGAGTCCGAAAATGACGGTGGCAGAGAAGATTCCGAACATGGCGAAGAAGAGTCCGGACATGGCGGAGAAGAGGTGGCGGTCACGCCGCAGTCTTCGACGACGCTACTAAGTGCAGTCGTGCAGGACCCTCATGTTCGAGACCTCCTTCGCAAGAGTACGACTAGCGAGAGAGCTGCTTCTAGAGAGGAGGCCAAGCTGGCGCAACTTGAAGTAGACTCAAAGACTCCATTGTATGACGGTTGCGATCCCGAGGTCACCCGCTTGAGTTTCACGCTCGAACTTCTAAAGACGAAGGCCAAAAACAAATGGACAGACAAAAGCCTCGATGAGCATTTGAAGTATCTACATAATAAAGTTCTTCACGCGGGGAACCTGTGTCCTACTAGTGTCGAGGAGGCCAAGAAAATCGTTTGCCCTTTTGATTTGCCGCACTTTAGGTACCACGCATGCATCAACGATTGCATCAATTATCAGGGGACGGAGCACGCGGAAAAAACCAGCTGTCCAGTGTGCAATGCTTCTCGATACAAGAAGGAAGGAAAGAAAGCTCCTCAGAAAGTTGTATGGTACTTTCCGATCACTCCCCGTCTGCAGCGGTATTTCGTAGATCCTAAGGAAGCAAAGCTCATGCGCTGGCACGCGGAGAGGACGAAGCCCGACGATGGAGATGATCCGAAGCTGAGACACCTCGTAGATGGTAGCCAGTGGAGAGCATTCAACGCCGTATATGGATTTGCTGTAGAAGATCCAAGGAACATCATGCTTGGTGCGAGTACCGATGGCATGAATCCGTTTGGAAACCAAAACACCAACCACAGCACATGGCCCGTCTTTGTATGGATGTACAACCTCCCCCCATGGAAGTGCATGAAGACAAAGTACATACACATGAGCATGCTGATTCAAGGGCTGAAACAACCGGGAAATAATATTAACCTGTATCTGGGTCTTCTGAAAGAGGAGCTAGACATGTTATGGAAAACACCGGCATGGACATGGGACGCCAGCAAAGGAGAGTATTTTTATATGAGAGCCGCCCTGATGACGACGGTGCACGACTATCTCGGTTACGGGTATGTCTCAGGCCAGGTGTGCCACGGATACTGCGGATGCACGAGGTGCATGGATGATACAACGTCTCAGCAGCTTACGTCAACGAAAGAAGGCGGGTCCGGGAAAATCGTGTACATGGGGCATCGTAGATGGCTCGAGAAGGATGACCCATGGAGAAAGCGTGGAGATCTATTCAATGGTAAGGCTGAGCATCGAGGTCCTCCACGTAAGACGAAAGGCGCCGAAATCAACAAGCTATTGAAAAACTGGGAACAGTGCCCCAGGCCGGGAAAGATGAAAAAGGCGCCGGAGCCGCTACTGAAGGTATGGAAAACGAGGTCTGTTTTCTGGGACTTGGAGTACTGGCCTAATCACGACGCGCCTCGTTGCCTTGATCAAATGCATATCACGAAGAATGTCCTCGAGAGCTTGCTTGGCACACTGATGAACATGCCGGAGAAGACCAAGGACGGGCCGAAGGCAAGGAAAGACTTGGAAGATTTGGAGATCAGGGAAGATCTCCACATGCCGCCCCGTAAAAAGTCGACGGAGGATACGAAGACGGAGACGGAGGCGGGGGAAAGGGGCAGAAAAGTCAACAAGAAGGAGGAGAATTATTGCCCCCCTTCTTGCTTCACCTTAAGTGCGAAGGAGATCGATCAATTCATCAAGTCCCTTATGGGAATCAAAGTTAGTTCCGGTTACTGTGGGAAGATAAGCAGATTTCTAGACCCCAAGAAGAAAAGGTTCAGCGGGATGAAGTCTCATGACTGTCACGTGACGATGACGCAGATACTCCCGGTTGCCATTAGAGGGATAATGGACAAGCACGTCCGTGACACGCTTACTGGTCTCTGCAACTTCTTCGACGTTATCTCTTGAAAGTCCATAAGTGTGAAGCAGCTCCGAAGGCTACAGGAAGAGATCGTTGTCATACTATGTGATCTTGAGATGTACTTCCCGCCCGCGTTCTTTGACGTCATGGTGCATCTGTGTGTCCACATCGTGGACGACATCATCGACCTCGGGCCGACATTCCTTCACAACATGATGCCGTTCGAGAGGATGAATGGGGTCATCAAAGGATTCGTTCGTAACATGTCCCGTCCCGATGGGAGCATCGTCCAGGGGTATCTGACGCATGAGTGCATCTCCTTTTGCGAGAATTATATAGGCGTCAGAGACCCTGTTGTTGGTTTGCCCGTCAAGAAGCACGATGGGAGGCTCGGAGGAGAAGGTCACAACAACGGCCGGAGGGAATTGCACGTGGACTACTCGAATCGACGAAACGACTTTGACAGGGCTAACTTAGTAGTGCTACAACACCTAGATGTGGTAGATGATTATGTGGCACAGCACAAAGAAACCATCGCAAATAAGTACCGTGATAAGGGGATGCTCAAGACGGACGACGAAGTTACTATAGAGCACAACGCCACTTTCTTGCGTTGGTTCAAAAAGCAAGTTCTTGAAAATCCCCCGGAAGAGGGCAGTTCGGACGGATTGCTCATACACGCCTTAGCACATGGCCCCGCACCCAAACTCGCGACCTATCAGTCATACGATATCAATGGGTACACGTTCTACACGGAGGCCAAAGACATGGACAGTGATTACCCGAACTCCGGGGTGACGATTGAATGCGTGACCGACGACGCCGGCACAACTGAAAGATTCTACGGAAGGGTCGAAGAGATCTGGGAGCTTGACTATGCTGGAATGCATAGTGCGACGATGTTCCGTGTCAGATGGGCTAAGGACGTCGTAAGAGAAAACAAGTATTTCACTACCATGTCTATACCCGACGCGAAGAGCGCAACCGTGAACGTTAACGTCATCGCCAAAACTAAGCCATGGGTACACGCTAAGCACGTGACACAATGCTTCTTCATAACCTACCCGACCAATCTCAGCTGTGTTGTCGTGAGGAGAGGCAAAAGGAGCATCGTCGGAATGGATGGAGTCACCAACGAGGAAGACTACGACCAATATGGCAACCCGATGAGGGAAGATGACGATGACGATGAAGCATACGTGAAAAGAAGAATCAATACTACATTACGTAAGAAAGATCGTACTCCATGGTTCCGGAAAAGTCACAAGGAGGGGCTCAATTATTCGGCAACGAACAAGAAAGGGAAGAACCTCAATGTGAAACGTCGTCGACACAGCTGAGAAACCATCATTTATATATATATATGTATCTATTTTGTGTACGCACATAAGTAACCGTTATCGGTCAACTGATATGTTACCACCACATGCATGGTTCTGGTGATATTCGCGCAGTGTGGGAGGGAGACGCCGTCGTCGGGAGAAAAACAAAAAAAACAAATACGAAAGGGAGAAAGCAATACAAAAGAAAAAGAAAAGTAAACAGAAAAGAAAAGGAAAATAATAAAAAGAAAAGGAAAAGTAAACATAAAAGAAAAGAAAACAGAAAACAAAAGGAAATAATAAAAAGAAAAGAAAACTTGTCAGTAGCGCTGAATTATTAACCAGCGCTATAGCTAACGTAGTTATAGCGCTGGATCCTAATACAGCGCTACTACTATGTGTAATTTAGAATTAAAAAAACTAAAAACTGAAACAGTTAGCAGTAGCGCTGGATCCTAGCAGCGCGATAGCTAATATAGCTATAGCGCTGGATACTAACCAGCGCTACTACTATGTTGAGCTAACCACCACCGCGCGGGCTCAAATTTTGCCAAGTCCCAAATTAATTCCCCCCACTCTCCCACCTCGCCCCTCGACGCCGGCCCTCTCCCCTGCCCGCCCTCGACCTCGCCGCCGCCGCCCTCTCGCCTGCCCGCCCTCGACCTCGCCGCCGACTGCCCGAGCCCGTAAGCCTCTCCCTCTCCTCTCATTTTCCCCGACGAGCGAAGGAGAGAGGTGAGCGGCTAGGGTTTCCAGCCGCTGCCGCCGGCCTGACCAGACCAGCCGCTGCCGCCGCCCGACGACCGGCGCCCCTCCCGATCCACGCGGTCGCCTACACCATGCGCCGCCCCGACCCACGAGGCCCGCCATGGATACCACTTCCGGGTAGCAGATCTCCGCCGCCGCACGCCTCCCTGCCTCGTCGCCGGCCGGCCTCGAGCCACCAAGCCGCCCGCCGACCGCCACACCTGGAACCGGACGCTCCTCTCCCTCGAGTGCTGCCTACCTGCGCCGCATCGACCAGCTTCTCCATCTCTTTCCACTGCTGCACTGCCTGCGCCTGGAACCAGACCACTGGGCCACCGTCTCGCCGGCATTTCCCCCTTGAAACAAGGTGAAACCTTCACCACTGCTTGCTGTGGTAGATTCATACTTTTGCTACAAATGTTTATGGACAAGTGTATGAATAAGTGCGTGAATGGTACATATGAACAAGTTTATCCTGTGATCGATTCATGCTTTTGTTATATAAAATGCTTGGTACATTAACAACTGTATGGATCTGCTGAATGTGCATGCATGCGTACTGGACATTGCTTGCTGTTATATAAAAAGCTTGCTGGACATTGGTTGTTGTTATATAATTTTTTTCAATCCTTTCTTGTTATACAAAAGGCTGCCCACTGTTCACTGTCAATTTATATGAACAAAAGACTTTTTTAGCTATAAGGGGATGCTCATATGTCATTGATGTTATACGATATATGTCATTGATGTTATATGATTTTGCAATGTTGGTTGAATGTCGAAGAATATCCGAGTGGCCTATGTTTTGCCGGAATGTTAATTCATTTCCGTTCCGGCAAATTTCAGGCGCTCCATATGTCCACTTTTTAGCAAAGGTCATGCTGAAAATTTCCGTGATTTTCGGCATGACTTGTGCTAGAAACTAGGACATATGGAGTGCCCGGGATTTGCCGGGGGGAATGAATCAACATTCCGACCAAATATAGGCCCCTTTTTTCTCTTCATTATATCTTTTATTTACAATTGTAGAATAGAAAACATGTCTAGCCACGACGAAGCCGGGGGTTCTGCTCGCCTCGACGAAGAAGACCCCATCGAGGCAGCAAATCACTATTTCGATTACCTGGACGAACTCCAGATGGGGGTGCATGGTGGCGGCAGTGGCACCAACCCCGACACCGACACCGGCACCAGCACTGGCACCGGCACCGACACCACCCCCGAGACCGGCAACGATGCTGTCGTAGCCGGTAAAGCACCGAAGCAGAAGAGGACACGAAAACCAAACCAGCTCGGCATCGGACAAATTGTGGTCACGGAGATGCACCCCAAAAAATTAGAGCCAACGGCGCCGGAGAAAGCGCGCAAGAAATGGGGCAATCAACTAGGATGCATCCTCAGGGAAACCGCCAACATCAACGACGAGAAGTTGAAGAAGATACCACATATGGAGCACATGCTCCTAAAGAAGTTGCACAACAGGTTCCTGTTCCCCGGCCGCACAGAAAGCAAAGAACCGTGGGACGACGATGCCATGAAAAAGATAAACAGCAAGGCGATGGTGTCGTTCACCAACGACTTGTCCGCCTAGAAAGTTCAGGTGAAAAAAGCGATTCAGAAGAATGAACCGTGGTCCAAGATTCATGCTAAGAATCCAACACTTACGGAAGAGGACTTTGAAAAAATCAAGGAGACTTGCGCTAAAGATGAAACCAAGGAAAAGTCTGAGAAAATGAAGGCGCTCCAGGCCAGGAACACGCCTCCCCACCGCCTCGGAAGCCGTGGTTACGAGGGGAAGAGGCCCGTATGGGCCAAGGAGGACGCCGAACGTGAAAGTCACGGAATCCCAGACCCCTTGGCGGAGTTCACCGACCCGCAGGAGCATGACTGGATCAGGGCCCGGTACAAGTGGGACCCCGTCAAGAAGATCTTTTACACGGACCCGAACACGAGGGAGTTCATGAGACTTCTGGTAATGGTTATATTACCACATTATCATATTAGCTTCCAATCAATTCGACTACAAGTTTTGTGACATTATTAGTAAACCATCCACGTTCCTTTTGCAGAAAGAGCAGCACCAAAAGGCAGCCGAAAGCGATGAGTCATCACAGTCGTCGGCGAGGCCCAAGTGGGACACCCCATTCAACCGGGCCCTGAACATACTGAAAAAGGTCCCGAAGGCCAAACCGCCGTCCGGTGGACGTGTGCACGCCGTCGGAGATGGCGCCTCGTGGAAGACGTGCTACAGCGAGGAGCCAGAGGAAAGAAGGAAGAGACGGGCGCTCAACCAGCAGACCATCGACGAGAAGGTCGCGATTGCGGTCAATAAGACCAAAGCTGAGACCAAAGAAGAGTTGCGCGGGGAAGTCCATGCAGCGGTCAATGAAGCGGTGGCTGGCGTCACGGCTAACTTCCAATCTGCAATTATTACCAACTTGATTCCGGCAATTATCGATTGGCATAAGAAGAATCCAGAGAAAGGGGCAGAGGACTTTCCCCTTCCCAGCTACGTCGGGAGCAATTCGGTGAACATCACACCACCAGCACCTGCTGAAGCAACCGCAAAAGGTCCCGCTCCTGTTCATAGCAGCCCGACCTCCGTCTCTGGCATGCTCGTCGGGCCTTCGTCTATGGCTGAGCTCGACGCCCTCACGGTAATTACGCGTTTATATAGTCTATGTAGTCTTCCGTTTCAGTTGCCTTTCGGATGTTTGACGTCGCAGACATGTCTTCGTAGGCCAACGATACCCCGTGCACCCTACTGTACGACATCAAGGGCCAGAAGGTGGCCGTGGGAAAGGCAACGATCGTGAAGCCGAAGGACCGCATGTTCCAAACCCGAGAGATGCCCGATGGCGTCTTCAAGGTTAACGTGGCCAGTGTCTTAGCGGGATTCGAGGATTTGCCTCCTCCGATACCAGTCGATGACGAGGAGACCCCTCAACGGATTGGCGCATGCAAGAGCTGGTTCTTGCCTTGGCCGAAGACTCTTCTTCATGTCGAGGCGCCCAGTATCACACCAACGACAGCTTCTCAAGAAGGTATGAACACCACCCCACCTACCAAATTACCTGCACCTGTCGTGGCGGGTGATAGCGGACGACGCGAGGGAGAGCCTCAATTAGTGCCAGATGACGTCGCCCCCGTTGTTGAAGAAGCAAATGCTGATGATGACATGGAGGAGGATGATGATGACCCAGACAAGTATTTCAACACCGCCTATGATGATGGAGGATTGATGGCTCAGGACGACGAAGACTCAGGCTATGAGCGTGGAGATGATGACTTGATGCTGCCTGATTTGCCAGAGCCAGAACGTCCTAAGGCGGAATGCAAAAAGTCTCTCTTCAAGCGATCCTCGCAGGAGACGCCTCCAGATGCCGCCTCTACCCAGCAACCCGAGGGCCGCCATCCACTGATGAGCCCGACGACACTGGGGGTGGTGGTTAGGGAAGGTATGGTGGGCTCACTACCGCTACCCGCCAAGAAGCAAAGGAGGAGACCGGACAAGAAAGGCCCTAAAGGCGCCAGAGCTACTTCAAGCAGCCAGCCGGCGCCTCTGAAGCCCGTGGTGGTAGACAGAATACTTGTCGAAGGTGTGAAGCGTTTCCATGTCACCGGCGACCCGATCCTACCTGCGAAAGCGCTAGCGGCCATACAGAACAATGATCTAA
This sequence comes from Elymus sibiricus, assembly GCA_039707655.1. NCBI lineage: Eukaryota > Viridiplantae > Streptophyta > Magnoliopsida > Poales > Poaceae > Elymus > Elymus sibiricus. Next base: position 371,751,178 of record CM077664.1, on the reverse strand, counting down.
GGAGACTCCATGAAGATGTGCTGGCCAAAGAGAAAAGCCTTCTCATCTCGGAAAAACCAGGATACCCGCTTTACGCGGCTCAGGTGCCGGGTGGGAAGTTGTACGTCCAGGGATGGCCCGTGGATAAGTTCATCCTGCGATTTGACTACATCGACGACATGTTCCACATGACCAAGCTGGATTTCCAGCTCATCCGCATGTATGCGCTGTATCTCAACTACTTCATCAGGATCGAGAACATAAAATATATCTGCGTCGCGGACCCATACCATATGCACGAGAGCTTCTTGGCAGTCTGCAAAGAGCACCGTGACTATGCGAGCAAGTACCTAGGCGGCTTCATGATCGCTAATAAGGACAAGGAAGCGATTCTCCTGCCTTATCATCCCACGTAAGTCATCCGCGCATATCCTTTTGTAAGTGTTAATCATTCCTTTGCAAGCATGGAGGCTAATTTGTGGTGTACTTAATTTGCGCAGCGGGGGGGGGGGGGGGCGCCGTCCTCATCGTTCTGTACCCACAATACTCCCATGCTATGTACTTGGACTCATCGAAGAACATCAAGAAAAAGGATTACACGCACATAAAGAGTGTTCTCGATAGTGCACTGTTAACCTTCAGCATGTCTGGTGGATATATCAAGGTGAAAAAGTATAGGAAGAACGGGCTGGCTTTCGGCCATAAGACCGACTTCTGCTGCATCCAGCAACCGCAGGACAGTAAGGCTGATGGATTCTACCTCATGCATCACCTGCTCGAGTACAGAAGGGATAATCAACGCCTTCGCATGTCACCTACTTCCAACGATGCCGAGATTGTCAGCTGGGCCACAAATATAGGAAGGACACCGGATCATCGAATCCGAGCTGACTTTTATCACGTACAGTGTGAACTTGCCCAAGTGATCATGAAGCAGGTCCTCGAACCAACAGGGTTGTTCTACTATGGGCCAGCAATGACGCGGGATGATGTCCGAGCACTGCTAATCGCTCAGCGTCTGGACCTGAAGCCTTTCAAGAAGCTCGGGTGCTTCCTCCCTGACTATGAAGATTGGACCGCCGACATGGAGGACTGATTGTCGATGACAATATATGTGTCACTACTATCTTTCTATCGCAAAACTTTGAATTTATGCACGGCGAAGCTATATGATGTAATTAAACTGTGGTCCTGAACTAGCGTAGATCGCTCTAGTTTGGGTAGTTGGAACTTCGTTATTTATGTTTACTATATAGATTGCTTGTATTTTGCTAACTCTGTCTCTTCGTGTTTCTCAAGTACATTAAGTTGCATATTATCGATGAATTTATCAACTGACGATGCAGGTGCATAGATTAGAGATGGCGAAGGAGTGCTATGTTGTATTCGTTGGGAAGGATCCAGGAGTGTACCGCCACTGGCCAGACGCTCAGGCTCAGGTGAACGGGTACTCGGGCGCTAGCCATAGAGGGTTCGACACCAGAGCCGAAGGGGAGAATGCTTACTTGAGGTGGACGCTCAAGCAAGAGAGGGAGCGGAACCGCCGGTGCCTCAAGTACTACATAGTCGCGGTCTTGCTCATGCTGATCGCTCTTCTCTTCTACATCATGGTTTAGATAGAGATGATGAAACTTGTGTGTGTGCCATGACCATGCAGTTGCACTTATTCGAGACATGACCTGACTTTTGTGTATCGCTATTTTCGAGATGTGATGATATTTGTGTTGAATGATGATGATGATGGTATGACGAGACTACTTTATGTGTATGATATGATGAGAATATTGTATGTTTATTGTGATCTTATGAAACTACTGTATAGAGCCTGTACAAATACATCACAAATACGTAGAGGGGGGTATGAATCTGTGAAAGTAGGAATACTAGCAGCAGCGCTGGATTAGCATATAGCAGCAGCGCTGGGTTATCAGCAGCGCTGGCAATCCTGCAGCGCTACAGATAGTTATCAGTAGCGCTGGTCAGTACAGCGCTACTGCTAAATGCACTTAGCAGTAGCGCTTCCCTAACCATCGCTACTACTACAACTTAGCTGTAGCGCGTTAGCAGTAGCGCTGGACCCAGCGCTACTGCTATATGTTTTTCCAGCGCTACTAGTAGGCTTTCTCGTAGTAGTGTGCCGGGTTCATCGTTGAAGTGTTTCACCCAGAGTGGTTGGCTAACCCAGTGCTTGTCTGGAAGAAGAATGGAACTTGGCGGATGTGTATTGATTATACCGACCTGAACAAGGCATGTCCCAAGGATCCCTTCGCTCTTCCTCGCATTGCTCAAATCATTGATTCTACTGCTGGCTGTGAAAGTCTGTGTTTTCTGGATGCATATTCTGGTTATCATCAGATCAAGATGAAGGAAGAAGAGCAGGAGAAAACAGCGTTCATAACACCCTTTGGGGCGTTTTGCTTTACGTCAATGCCGTTCGGTCTGAAGAGTGCAGGCGCAACTTATCAGCGTTGCGTCCAAAACTGTTTCCACAAACAGATCGGGCGCAACATTCACGCCTATGTCGATGATATTGTGGTCAAGTCTCAGAAGAAAGAAACCCTGCTTGACGATCTGAAGGAGACATTCGACAACCTGCGAGTGTACCAGATGAAGTTAAACCCAACAAAATGTGTGTTCGGGGTTCCAGCAGGAAAATTACTGGGCTTCCTCATTTCCAAACGTGGCATTGAAGCTAACCCGGAAAAGTTCAGGCCATTACATCCCTGAAAAAGCCGGCTAACATCAACGCTGTCCAGAAGCTTACAGGAAGTATTGCGGCTTTGAGCCGGTTCATAAGCCGGCTCGGTGAGAAGGCAATTCCCCTGTATCAACTCCTGAAGAAGACAGATACCTTTGTCTGGAATGATGCGGCAGACAAAGCTTTTGAGGCACTGAAAAAGCAGTTATCTGAACCTCCTATCCTTGCAGCTCCTCAGGAGAAGGAACCAATGCTCTTATACATCGCCGCTAATAATAAAGCAGTCAGCGTGGCAATAGTGGTGGAGCGCAAGGAAGAAGGCAAGGAATATCCAGTTCAGCGGCCAGTGTATTACGTTAGTGAAGTTTTGACAGAGTCCAAGCAGCGATACCCACATTGGCAGAAGCTGGTTTTTGGTGTGTTCATGGCTAGTCGCAAGCTGAAACATTATTTCCAGGAGCACCCCATCACTGTTGTCAGTTCCGCACCTTTGGGCGATATTATCCAGAACAGAGAGGCAACATGGCGGGTTGCCAAGTGGGCTATAGAGCTTGGACCACATCATCTGAAGTATGTGCCATGTACCGCTATCAAGTCTCAAACGTTGGTTGATTTCATCAATGATTGGACTGAATTACAAGCTCCTGAAGAAAAGCCAGACAATACGTACTAGACAATACACTTTGATGGATCCCGACAGTTGGAAGGCTCGAGGGCTGGAGTTGTATTGACTTCCCCACGAGGTGACAAATTCTATTATGTTTTGAGACTCATGTTTCCTTGTACTAACAATGCAGCAGAATATGAGGCTTTGCTTCATGGGCTTCATATGGCTAAGGAGATGAATCTCAGCCGGGTCAGATGTTTGGGCGACTCAGACCTCGTTGCACAGCAGGTTTCTGGAACTTGGGACTCCAAAGACCCTCTCATGGCGGCTTACAGGCATGCCGTCACAGTAATCGCTGGTCACTTCAAGGGATATCAGGTTGATCACATTGATTGTCGGCAGAATGAAGTAGCAGACGCACTGTCGCGCCTGGGTTCTCAGCGCAAGCCGGTCCCACCAAATGTTTTTCTGGATGTTCTGCATAACCCATCAGTCAAGCTACCAACGGAGGAAGACATCGCTATTCCTAACCCAGAATCTGTTTTAGTGGCTGCAGTTCATGCCACACCTGCATGGACAATACCTTACCTGGCTTATCTCATCCGTGGCGAGCTCCCAGACGAGGAAATCATCGCTCGGCAGATTATCAGGAGGTCTAAGTCCATGACTATAGTCAATGGCAAGTTGCACAGACGAAGCATCTCAGGTGTTTTTCAACGTTGTGTTTCTCCTGAGGAGGGCCGTGAAATCCTTAATGAAATCCACTCCGGTGACTACGGACATCATGCCGGCTCTAGATCTTTGGTTGCCAAAGCTTTCCGGCATGGTTTTTACTGGCTCACGGCTCATGCAGATGCAGAAGACATCGTTCGCAAATGTGATGGGTGCCAGAAATTTGCACGTCAAGCTCATGTACCAGCTCAGGAACTTTGGATGATTCCCATCACTTGGCCTTTTGCCGTCTGGGGGCTGGATATGGTTGGTCCTTTCAAACCTTCTAAATGTAAGAAGACTCACCTGTTGGTCGCAGTTGATAAATTCACCAAGTGGGTTGAAGCAGAGCCTGTCAGTAATTGTGATGCTGCAACCGCAGTCAAGTTTCTGAAGAAGATAATCTATCGCTTCGGATATCCTCACAGTATTATTACTGATAATGGCACCAATCTGTCCAAAGGAGCCATGAAGCAGTTTTGTCAGAAAGAACACATCCAGCTTGACCTTGCTTCGGTTGCACATCCACAGTCCAATGGGCAAGCAGAGCGTGCTAATCAGGAGTTGCTACGAGGTATTAAACCAAGACTCATGGTTCCCTTAGAACGCATTCCTGGCTGTTGGGTTGAAGAGCTTCCAGCAGTTTTGTGGAGTATACGGACCCCTCCCAACAGGTCAACAGGCTATACGCCGTTTTTCCTGGTCTATGGTGCAGAGGCCGTGCTCCCCAGCGATATCCGCCATGACTCTCCCCGTGTAGCAGCATATGTCGAGACAGGCAATGAGATAGCTCATCAAGACTCTCTTCATGCCCTGGATGAAGAACGCGATCTTGCAGCCTCAAGGTCAGCAATATATTAGCAAGACCTATGTCGCTATCACAGCCATAGAGTACGAAGCCGTTCTTTTCAGGAGGGTGATTTAGTGCTCCGTCTGATACAAGAACAGACAGGCATGCACAAACTCTCATCTCCATGGGAAGGGCCTTTCGTCATCAGCAAAAATCTCAACAACGGGTCATATTATCTCGTACCTCTGAAGAGGAGAGCAACAGACCCTGGAACATTGCACATCTTCGGCCGTATTACACTTGAGTTATTTACTTTTATCATGTACATATATATATAATGATCAATGAAATAAAGCCGGCATCTCTGGACCGTGGAGTTTGTCGTTTCGCCTCAAAAGCTGTGTTGAGTCTTTATTCTTCGATCATTGGTTACTTGGGGGTTTCCAACTCATCGAGTTTAGCTATTAACATCCCTTTTAACCCGGCAAATGCCATTATCATACTTGGTTATACCTGCATGTTCGCTTGATGCTACTCACAACAAGGTGACCCGACTGTACATTTGATGAGTCAATCATACTGATGCCTATTATGGATTGTTGACCCTGAACTCATCAAAGTTAAAACATCGGTTTAAGTCACGTGAGAGCCGGCTTTCAGATAGCAAGGACAAACCAAAAGAGGCTACAAGGCCTACTTCCACAGGAAAGCAAATCTTAGACTCGAGCCTCGAAAGCCGGTCTTTATGTCGCGCCTCGAAAGCCGGCTTATTATTCAAACTTTCAATTTTATTATTATGATTATTATATTTTTTGATTTTCAAAACTTATCCTGAATTTTATACACATGTGTGCATATAACTTCTATTTTGAAGGATCCGGCTTTCATGAAAAGACCGGGTGTCAATTTTTCCTATGGACTGTTCAAACAGAAGCAGTACTCAAGGCTTATCAATGAGAACTTGTCGGATTGCATTACAAATCAGGGTCAAAGATTTATATTACAGCGAAAGATGCATCAGTCTTGGATAATTTCTAAGTGCTCGATGGCACTGACAGCTTCATAATTTTTTTCAGCACAAAATTACACACTATATCTGGGCTAAATTCATCAAGTTTTTCAAACAAGTATCAAGGCTGCGGAGTTGTTGACGGATGAGACCCGGCGTCTTGATCTGCCGGGTTAGGTTCTGCTTGAGCTCCTTCAGCTTGAGTCGGGTCCAGGTCATTGTGAGCCGTCCCATCAGGTGTCTCTTGTGCCTTCTCAGCTCCAGTTTTACCGTCGATCCGGGGGCTTTCGGGCACCAACTGCATGGACGACAAGGCCTCAAATTCCATTTCTTCAGTAATTACATTCGATGAAGAGCCGGCTTGTAAAGCACAAGGGAGCCTACGCGGAGGAATCAGCTCAACGGGTTTCAGTTGAGGCATGCTCATGCACTCGCCGTCTTCATTAAATCTGACTTGGAACTTTGTCAGATCAAAATCATGAGCAATTTTTGTGCCAGCGGGCCGGGTCTCCCGCACACAGCGAGTGAAGTCTTCTTTTGTGAAAGGCGTGTCGTCGGCGTTTAGTTTTGGGAAGCCGGCTGCCAATGAAGCTGGGTCTAACTCTGGATGATATGCCTTGGCTAGCGCGAGTGCGCTCATGGCCCCCATTCTGCATGCTGATAGTTTGAGTTCCTTGATCCATTCTGGGACCGTGGAGAAGTCATTGATCATGTCCATAATCTTCTGCGGGGGTCCCGGCACATTCTTCATTGCGATCAAGCAATGAACTCCTCCCACGTACAGTTGCTTTAGAAATTTATAAACGGCTTGTAACTTGTTGAGTGGGAGCTGCCTGAGACAAGAATTCCTTCTACCTATTTTCAAACAGCATGCAAGTATCAATAACTCAGGGTTTTCACCAGAGTCGTAAGATGGCGGCTTGTGGATGGGAGAAGAAAGTAAGCTTACCGAAGATGGCTATGCACATATTATTAATATGGCCCTTCAAGGTTTTCAGCTCTTGGTCTACCGGCTCAAGTTTTGGCTCAGCATCTTCAGCACGCTTTAGCAAAGCTGCCTTCTCATCAGCAAAAGCAGTTTTGGCCTTTTCCAAAGAATCTGTACATTTGAGCAGGGATTCCTGGAAGTCAGAGGATAGCTTTTCAGCCGTCTCTCATAGTTTCCTCTGAGTATTCACCTGTTTCTTTAACTCAGAAATTTCTGAGCCGGCCAGATCCAGCATTTCCTGCATAAGGATGGGTTATATTATTTCTCAAATCAGTCCCAAGTCGCTGCAGGCTTGCGACCCGGCACTTGGGGGCTACTGAGGATTTGAATTTATTCTTACAATGGAGGGTAATTATCAGTATAAAGTCCCGAGTCGCCGCAGGCAGTCAACCCGGCACTTGGGGGCTACACATTCAGCCTCAAAAATTCTACAAAATTAATACAAGTCCCAGGTCGCCGCAGGCATGCGACCCGGCACTTGGGGGCTACATTATTCAGATCAAAAAGCTATAAATTTCATATAAGTCCCAGGTCGCTGCATGCATGCGACCCGGCACTTGGGGGCTACATGATTGTTCTTTGTTAAAGATTTTTGCCTCGATTCAAGACCCGGTTAATCACTTCGAAATAAGCCGGCTCTTGGGGGCTACAGCACTCACGTTATGACTAGTGATTCAGATATGCAACCCGGATTTTGTTCAGAAGATGCAGCATTTACAATCAAGCAAGTCTTAAAGTTATCACTACATTCTACTCTTAAGATTTGGAGGGCTACATAAATATATATATGAGAGGGAATAAAATAGTATACTTCATATTTCTTCCTTATGAGGGCCACCATGGCACTTTCAGTTTCCCGGCTCTTAGATAGCCAGGTCAAGTAGCTCTGGTGTAGAGAATTCACTTCTAAATGTTCAAAAGCCTCCAAATGAAGGCTGTTTTTCCCCTATCCTGGCTGGGCGACTCGTCCTTAGCCACAATTTTCGTCAAGATAGTCGAAGTTTCAGGTGGAGCACCATGGCTTTCACCGGTGATCACTACATCATCCTGTGCCTCCTCGGCAGGTTTCTCCGGGTCTGGATTCTCTTTTTGTTCCTCCACGATAGTTGCAGGAATTTGAGCAGAGACAACCGGGTCATCCTGGTGAGCCGGCTCGTCTTGACCAGCCGGGTCGTCTTGAGATTCTGGGTTGTCCATTACCACTTCATGGGATGGATTCCCCATCTCTGTGTCTGTCATGACAGCAGAAGAGTTGCCAACTTTCTTCTTTACAAATGCTTTGGCCCTAGATCAAGAAAGGACATGATATAAATGAAAGTATAAGCATATTATAGGTTGACTAAGTTTTAAAGGCGGCTTACCCAAGGTTGATAGTGAAAGCCGGCAGTTGGCTAGCACTGGACTCGTCAGACGAGGGCGAGGTCGTCTGATAGGCCGGGTCAGTACGATTCAGTGGTCTCTTTATCTGGCTGGCTCGGGGGCAAGAAGGTGTTGGTTTCGTTTGTTCTTGAGTTCGCATCCTGCGTGGAGACGGCTCATATGATAAGCTGTCAGAAATTTCTCCAGAGCTGCTCCAGGTTTTCCTCTTCAAACCATCCGCGTGCTGCGTTTTCTTCAAAGATAAGTTTTTATCCAAGTAAGCCGCTGGGTGTGAAAATGATACCTTACGGACTGCGAGCCGGGTTTTTCTTCGGCCAAGTGTCTCCAAGTCAGAAGTAGATTGGTTTACCTCTGCCTGGCCGGTTTTGCTAGTCCCGATCTATTCCTGAGAAGAGTCGGCATCAGCAAGTTCATTATGCAGGCGATCAAGAGAATCAAAGTTTTACCTCATTTCCTTCTTCCTCCTCCATTTCTTCAAGACTGCCATCCTTAGGTGGAGTTGGAATTTGAGGTTCGGTTGTCCACCAATCAGCATCCTTCTGCATAAATATGAGCTGGCCCATCAGAATAAAGTAGAAGAATTTGCATGAAATCATATAAGGAAAAGGACAGTTTACATCTGGTGCCGGGTTGCCGACAAAGAAGGGGGCAAGCCCCACTATGCCAATTTTCTCCTGGGTCTCACCCAAGAGCTTCTTGATAGCCTTCATGAAGTCACCAGAGGTCAGATCATGCTTGCTGAAGCGCAAGTCGTCATCTAATTCACCAGTGTACTCGTGCATGAGTCGGCCTCTGAGACTGAGGGGCTGGATCCTCCAACTCATCCAACACCGGGTCAAGTCTACTCCGTAAAGACCATGGGCCAGCAAAGCATTAATTCTTGAGTAAAGGGGCTTCAATGCCGCCCTCTCTTTAGCAGAAGCATATGAAGTAAAGTCTTTTGAAACATCAAGCCGGTCTACTCTATAACCCGGCAATGGATGCTGTTGATCTGGGGATGTATCTTTGCAGTAGAACCAGGTCTTGTGCCATGCTTTAGGGTGACTCGCCAGCGCCATATCGGGAAAGGCCGAGTTTCTCCTTCGCTGAATCGTGACCCCTCCTAATTCTAGACTCGGCCCTCCCTTGCATTCAGTCTGGCGGTTGCAGTAAAAGAATTCTTGGAACAAACTTACAGTTGGCTCAATTTGGAGATATACCTCGCAAAAAGTTTGAAAATTGCTTAGGTTGAGAACCGAGTTAGGTGCAAGATCTTGTGGCCTGATGCCAAAGTAGTGAAGGACGTCATGGAAGAACTTGGAACCTGGAGGACAAAAACCTCTGTCCAAATGATCTCCAAAGACAATGACTTCATTTGGACCCGGAGCTGGCCGGGTCTCTTCCTCAGGGGCTCGCCATTCGATATATTCTTGGGCAGGCAAGATGCCAATCCTTACCAAGTCATCAAGCATGAGTTTTGACATGCATGACTTGGTCCAGTTAACGGCCTTGCTTATCTTGGGAGCCAAGGTTTTGGTTTGCAATGTTCAGCTACAATGGTGAAAAATAAGAAATTATAACCCGGGTTGAAGGCATGAGGATCACACAAATCAAGATAGTCAATGACTTGGTTGAATGAGCCGGCTAAAGGGTCACTAAGAAAATCAGAGCCGGCAAAGGTGTGGTATAAGTATGAGCCGGCTAAAAATTTGAGAGTCGGCAGAACTACATCTAAAGTATGAGCCGACAGAATCATAGAGGCAATTCCCGGGTCATGGCAACTATAAACAGCTACTGTTCGGATTCAGTTTTCACTATGGATCGAGAAAATACAAAGAAAAAGAAAATAAAAATACCTAACTATGGCGACGACAGTTGGTGATGTGGTCTACTACGAAACGGCATTGGAATCCATTGAGGCGACAAAAGGGGATCTACAGGGTGAATAAATTGCACTGTAAAGGAAATCTAAAGCTCTACAGATGTGAGTTCACGTGAAACCTAGATCTGCCGTTGCATTTTTTTCGAAGAACACCGACGAACTAGCAAGAACGGCGATGAAAGGATGACCGGGGAAAAATGAGTACTCACAGGTCTGCGGAGAAGGATTTTTGAAGGCTTCAAGCTCTACGGGCGCGGCCGCGGCGTTCCCGACGAGTTCCGGTGACGGCGGTGGTGTTGTTGCTGTTGCTGTCTTCGACGGTGGCGAGCTCGAGAAGGGCGTGGTGGTGTCAAGAGCGAGAGGAAGAAGATGGGCTTGGGGCCGAAGAGGTAAAATGAATCCAGGGGGTCCCTTGGCCTCTTTATAAGGGCGGTAAAACCGAAGCGACGGAGAGAGACCCTAGGCGGTGCAGTAAATTTCGGCTAAGGAGATGCCTTGATTTTCGCGTTGACAAGATTTGACATATCCACTCAAAGATTCGTTCAGATGTCATGCGCATATGGCGGAACAGATAAAGGTGATGTCATGAAGAGAAGCTGCAAAAATTGCCAAGTGTGAAGAAGAATATTGAAAGCCGGCAAACATTTTGACCCGGCCAAGAGACTGAACAGAAGATTAATAACAAAAACAGGAAGGATGGAGCAGGTGCCGGCTTAAGAAAAATCTGGACCAAAGCGCAACCTTTCACTTCTCTTTGTTTATTTACAGGGTAAAGTTTAAGTGGATAAATCCAAGCTAAACTGGGGGCTAATGTTGGGGATGTTACCCACGAATGAAACCCGGCGTTGGTATGACCCGGCCCTGAGCTTCGAGTATCTGTGAGTCACATCAACCACTGGGTCATGACGAAGGCAACCCAGATGAGCTAGAAGCCCAGAGTGAGACCCGGCAGGAGGCCGGCTTGACAGTCCATATGGGCCGGCTCGATGAGGAAGCCCCAGAAGGAGAATCTTCCTAACTTGGAGAACAAGATTAATAAGAGTAGAGTAGGATACGGGTTGAGAGTATGACCCGGAATCTCCTGTAAACGTAGGGACTCAACCTATTATATAAAGGGGAGTTCCTAGGACGAAAAGACTAGGTCACTATCCCTCGAAAGCTAGGTTAGCGAACCCGCAATCTTTGTAATCGAGATAATCATCAATATCAACCAAGCAGGAGAAGGTTGTTACCTCCACCGTGAGGGGCCAAACCTGGGTAAACTCGCGTCTTTCGATTCCGCCCAACCCCGTTCAAGCAATCACCTAGCAGCGATGGCCACATGACTTAGTTCTCTCACGAGGACATCTGCCGTGACAAAACCACGACAGAGAGATAGATGGGATCTAGGCCAGCAGCACAACGGCGTGGTGGTGGAGTTATGGTGGAATTCCGGCAGGGCTTCGCCAAGCTTCTGCGGAGAGGTGGGAGGAGCAGCAGGATGGGAGGAGCCTAGGGTTTGGGATGGCTGCTGCCCCCTGCGCCTCCCTCCCTTTATATAGGCGTGGGCGAGGAGGGTTGGCCCCTCCTCCAAGCCTCTAGGGGCTGCGCACCAAAGGGGGGAAGGAAATCTCTTCCTTCCTTCCCTACCGATCGTGATCCTATTCCTTTTAGGGGGGATTTTGGTGCGCATGGACCAGAGGTGTGCTGCCTTGGCCCACCACCCACGTCCATGTGGGTCCCTCCTCACAGGTAAGCCCCACTCCAGAACCTTCTAGAACCTTCCTGGTACAATACCGAAAAATTCCCGATCTTTTCCGGAACCCTAAAATCCACTTTCCTTATATGAAACTTTATCTCCGGACTATTCCGAAGCTCCTCATGATGTCCCGGATCCCATCCGAGACTCCGAACTATCTTCGGTCTCACCATTATAAATATCCCAATACTACCCTAGCGTTAGCGAACGTTAAGTGTGTGACCCTACGGGTTCAAGAACATGCGGACATGATCGAGACACCTCTCCGATCAATAATCAATAGCGGGACCTGGATGCCCATAATGACTCCCACATATTCAACGAAGATCTTTATCGGTTTGAACCATAATGTCGAATATTCCATTCCCTTTGTCTCGCGATATTTCACTTGCCCGAGATTCGATCGTCGGTATCACTATACCTAGTTCAATCTCGTTACCGGGAAGTACTCTTTACTCGTTCCGTAATACAATATCCCCATGACCAAACACGTTAGTCACATGCTTGCAAACTACTTAGGATGTTGTATTACCGAGAGGGCCCAGAGATATCTCTCCGTCACATGGAGTGACAAATCCCAGTCTTGATCCAAGCAACCCAACTAGTACCTTCCGAGATACCTGAAGAGCACCTTTATGATCACCCAGTTACGAAGTGACGGTTGATACCCACAAAGCATTCTTCCAGTATTAGGGAGTGGCATGATCTCATGGTCTAAGGAACAGATACTTGACATTAAGAAAGTTGTATTTAAACTTAGTGACACGATCAGATGCTAAGCTTATGATTGGGTCTGTCCATCACATCTTTCTCCTAATGATATGACCTTGTTATTAAATGACAACTCGTGTCTATGGTTAGGAAACCTTAACCATCTTTAATCAACGAACTAGTCTAGTAGAGGCTTACTAGGGACACAGTGTTTGTTTATGTATCCACACATGTATTTGAGTTTCCGGTTAATACAATTATAGCATGGAGAATAAACACTTATCAAGAACAAGGAAATATGATAATAACAACTTTATTATTGCCTCTAGGGCATATTTCCAACAGTCTTCCACATGCACTAGAGTCAATAATCTTGTTTACATTGTTACAAATCTAACACCCATGGAGTTCTGGTGCTGATCATGTTTTGCTCGTGGAAGAGGTTTAGTCAAGGGTCTGCAACATTCAGATCCGTATGAACTATGCAAATCTCTATGTCTCCTTCCTTGACGTAGTCACGGATGGAGTTAAAGCGGCGTTTGATATGCTTACTTTTCTTGTGAAACCTTGGCTCCTTGGCAATGGCTATGGCACCACTGTTGTCACAATAGATAGTCATGGGATCCGATTCACTAGGAACCACACCTAGTTCGGACATGAACTCCTTCATCCAGACTCCTTCCTGCGCCGCTTCCGAAGCAGCTATATATTCCGCTTCAGTTGTTGATGCTGCTACAACGCTCTGATTGGAGCTACTCCAGCTGACTGCTCCACCATTCAAAATAAATACATATCCGGATTGAGACATTGTGTCATCCAGATCAGTGTCAAAGCTAGCATCGACATAACCCTTTACAACGAGCTCTTCATCAACTCCATAAATGAGAAACATTTCCTTAGTCCTCTTTAGGTACTTAAGGATATTTTTGACCGTTGTCCAGTGTTCCACTCCTGGATCACTTTGGTACCTACCAGTCACACTAATGGCAAGGCACACATCAGGTCTAGTACACACCATGGCATACATGATAGAGCCTATGGCTGAGGCATAGGGTACGACTTTCATCTTTTCTCTTTCTTCTGCCATGGCTGGACATTGAGTCTTACTCAACTTCATACCTTGCAACATGGGCAAGAACCCCTTCTTTGACTGGTCCATTTTGAACTTCTTCAAAACTTTGTCAAGGTATGTACTTTGTGAAAGTCCTATCAGGCGTCTTGATCTATCTCTATAGATCTTGATGCCTAATACGTAAGCTGCTTCACCGAGGTCTTTCATTGAAAAACTCTTATTCAAATAACCCTTTATGCTATCAAGAAGTTCTACATCATTTCCAATCAATAATATGTCATCCACATACAGTATTAGAAATGCTATAGAGCTCCCACTCACTTTCTTGTAAATACAAGCTTCTCCATAAGCTTGGATAAATCCAAACCCTTTGATCACCTCATCAAAGCGAAGATTCCAACTCCGGGATGCTTGCATCAGTCCATAAATGGATTGCTGGAGTTTGCATACCTTATTAGCATCCTTAGGATCGACAAAACCTTCAGGTTGCATCATATACAACTCTTCCTTAATGTAACCATTAAGGAACGCAGTTTTGACGTCCATCTGCCAGATTTCATAATCGAAAAATGCAGCAATTGCTAACATAATCCTAACAGACTTTAGCATCGCTACGGGTGAGAAAGTCTCATCATAGTCAACCCCTTGAACTTGCCGAAAACCTTTTACGACAAGTCGAGCTTTATAGACGGTGACATTACCATCAGCGTCTGTTTTCTTCTTAAAGATCCATTTGTTCTCAATGGCCTTTCAGTCGTCGGGTAAGTCCACCAAAGTCCATACTTGGTTTTCGTACATGGATCCTATTTCGGATTTCATGGCCTCTAGCCATTTTTTGGAGTCCGGGCTCATCATCGCTTCCTCATAGTTCGTAGGTTCATCGTTGTCTAACAACATGACTTCCATGACAGGATCACCGTACCATTCAAGAGCAGTACGTGTCCTGGTCGACCTACGAAGTTTAGTAGCAGCCTCGTTCGAAGTTTCATGATCATCATCATTAGCTTCCTCTCTAGCTGGTGTAGGCGCCACAGGAACATCTTTCTGCGCTGCGCTACTCTCCAATTCGAGAGAAGGTTCGATAACCTCGTCAAGCTCAACCTTCCTCCCACTCACTTCTTTCGAGAGAAACTCCTTCTCTAGAAAGGATCCATTCTTGGCAACAAAGATCTTGCCCTCGGATCTGTGATAGAAGGTATACCCAATTGTCTCTTTAGGGTATCCTATGAAGACGCATTTTTCCGCTTTGGGTTCGAGCTTATCAGGCTGTAGCCTTTTGACATAAGCGTCGCATCCCCAAACTTTAAGAAACGATAGCTTAGGTTTCTTGCCAAACCATAATTCATACGGCGTTGTTTCAACGGATTTAGACGGTGCCCTGTTTAAAGTGAATGCGGCTGTCTCTAATGCATAACCCCAAAACGCTAGCGGCAAATCGGTAAGAGACATCATAGAACGAACCATATCTAATAAAGTACGATTACGACGTTCGGATACACCATTACGATGTGGTGTTCCAGGTGGCGTGAGTTGTGAAACAATTCCACATTGTCTTAAATGCATACCAAACTCGTAACTTAGATATTCACCTCCATGATCAGATCATAGAAATTTTATCTTCTTATTGCGATGATTTTCTACTTCACTCTGAAACTCCTTGAATTTTTCAAATGTTTCAGACTTGTGTTTCATTAAGTAAATATACCCATATCTACTTAAATCATCTGTGACGGTCAGGAAGTAACGATATCCACCACGTGCTTCAACACTCATTGGACCGCATACATCGATACTTATTATTTCCAACAAGTCACTTGCCCGCTCCATTATGCCGGAAAACGGGGTTCTAGTCATCTTGCCCATGAGGGATGGTTCACATGTTTCGAATGATTCAAAGTCAAGTGATTCCAGAAGTCCATCAGTATGGAGTTTCTTCATGCGCTTTACACCAATCTGACCTAAGCAGCAGTGGCACAAGTATGTGGTACTATCATTATTCACTTTGCATCTTTTGGCATTAACACTATGAACATGTGTATCACTACTATCGAGATTCAACAAGAATAAACCATTCACATTGGGTGCATGACCATAAAAGATGTTACTCATATAAATAGAACAACCATTATTCTCGGATTTAAATGAATAACCGTCTCACAATAAACAAGATCCAGATATAATGTTCATGCTTAACGCAGGCACTAAATAACAATTATTTAGGTTTAAAACTAATCCCGAAGGTAGACGTAGAGGGAGCGTGCCGACGGCGATCACATCAACCTTGGAGCCATTTCCAACGCGCATCATCACCTCATCCTTAGCTAGCCTTCGTTTATTCTGTAGCTCCTGTTTTGAGTTGCAAATATTAGCAACTGAACCAGTATCAAATACACAGGCGCTACTACGAGCACTAGTAAGGTACACATCAATAACATGTATATCAAATATACCTTTGTTGACGTTGCCATCCTTCTTATCTGCCAAGTACTTGGGGTAGTTACGCTTCCAATGGCCATTCCCCTTGCAGTAGAAACACTCAGTCTCAGGTTTAGGTCCAGCTTTGGCCTTCTTCACGGGAGCGGCAACTTGCTTGCCATTCTTCTTGAAGTTCCCCTTCTTTCCCTTAGCCTTTTTGAAACTGGTAGTCTTCTTGACCATCAACACTTGATGTTCTTTCTTGATTTCCACTTCCGCGGTTTTAAGCATCGCGAAAAGCTCAGGGAGTGTCTTCTCCATCCCTTGCATGTTATAGTTCATCACAAAGCCCTTGTAGCTTGGTGGCAGTGACTGGAGAACCCTGTCAATCGCTAATTCATCAGGAATCTTAATTCCCAGCTGATTTAGGCGATCGGCGTACCCAAACATTTTGAGTATGTGCTCACTAACGGAGCTGTTCTCTTCCATCTAACAGCTAAAGAATTTGTCTGAGGCATCATACCTCTCCACACGGGCGTGAGTCTGAAATACCATTTCAGTTCCTCAATCATCTCATATGCCCTGTGGTGCTCAAAACATTTTTGGAGCCTTGATTTCAAACCGTACAGAATGGCGCACTGAACTATCGAGTGGTCATCAGCATGTGTCTGCCAGACATTCACAATATCTGTAGGCGTACCGGGAAGGGGTGGCGCACCGAGTGGTGCATCAAGGACATAAGCCTTCTGTGCAGCAGTGAGGATAATCCTCATATTACGGAGCCAGTCCGCAAAGTTGTTTCCATCATCTTTCAGTTTTTCTTTCTCTAGGAATGCATTGAAATTGAGCGGAGCTATAGCGCGAGCCATTGATCTACAACATATTTGCAAAGTTACTCAGACTATGTTCATGATAATTAGTTCAAATTAATAAAATTACTAATGAACTCCCACTTAAATCAACATCCCTCAAGTTGTTTAGTGATACATGATCCAAATCCACTAAACCAAGTCCGATCATCACGTGAGATGGAGTAGTTTCGATGGTGAACATCAACATGTTGATCATATCATCCATGTGACTCATGTTTAACCTTTCGGTTCGATGTGTTCCGAGGCCATGTCTGTACATGCTAGGCTCGTCAAGTTAACCAAAGTATTTCCGCGTGTGCAAAACTGGCTTGCACCCGTTGTATGTGAACGTAGAGTCTATCACACCCGATCATCACGAGGTGCTTCGAAACGACGAACTTTCGCAACGGTGCATACTAATGGAGAACACTTTTATCTTGATATTATGTGTGAGGGATCATCTTATAATGCTACCGTCGCAATCTAAGCAAAATAAGATGCATATAAAGACAAACATCACATGCAAGCATAATGTGACATGATATGGCCTTTTCTTCTTGTGCCTTTGATCACCATCTCCAAAGCATCGGCATGATCTTCATCACCACCAGCATGGCACCTAGGTCCTCGGTGCCGTCATATAGTTGTCTCCACCAACCATTGCTTCTACAACTATTGCTAACTCATAGCGATAAAGTAAAGCAATTACATGGCGTTTAATCATTGACACGCAGGTCATACAATAATATTGAGACAACCATATGGCTCCTGCCGGTTGCCGTACTCATCGACATGCAAGTCGTGAAAGATTACAAAACATGATCATCTCATACATCACATATATCACATCAGATCTTGGCCATACCACATCACATGCCCTGCAAAAACAAGTTAGACGTCCTCTACTTTGTTCTCGCAAATTTTTACGTGGCTTCTAAGGGCAACGTATAAGAACCGTTCTTACCTACGCAAAGCCACAAGGGTGATATACAAGTCGCTTTTTAACCTTTTCAGGACCGCCGTTGTCAAATCAGATTTAACTATAGTGGGAGAGACAGACACCCGCCAGCCGCTTTATGCAATACAAGTTTCATGTCAAGCGCGGAACCGGTCTCTTGTGCGTGGACAAGTAAAGTTAATCCGGGCCGCTTCATCCCACTATGCCGCCAAATCCAAAAAAACAAAGGAGGGTAGCAACATGAACATCAACACCCACAACAAAATTGTGTTCTACTCATGCAAAGCATCTACGCATAGACGGGGCTCTGATACCACTGATGGGATTCGTTTCATGGAAAACAAAAAAAATTCCTACGAGAGAACGAAAACACCCAAGATCCAATCTACTAGATGCTAGCAACGAGAGGGAAAAGTCTACATACCCTTGTAGACCGAGAGCAGAAACGTTCTAACGAACGTGGTTGATGTAGTCGTACTTTCTTCGCGATCCAATCCGATCAAGCGCCGCACGAACGGCACCTCCGAGATATGCACACGTACGGCTCGGTGACGTCTCCTCCTCCTTGATCCAGCAAGACGAGAGGGAGAGGTAGATGGGATCTAGGCCAGCAGCACGACGGCGTGGTGGTGGAGTTATGGTGGAACTCCAGCAGGGCTTCGCCAAGCTTCTGCGGAGAGGTGGGAGGAGCAGCAGGAGGGGAGGCGCCTAGGGTTTGGGATGGCTGCTGCCCCCTGCGCCTCCCTCCCTTTATATAGGCATGGGGGAGGAGGGTTGGCCCATCCTCCAAGCCTTTAGGGGCTGCGCACCAAAGGGGGGAAGGAAATCTCCTCCTTCCTTCCCTACCGATCGTGATCCCTCCTTTTTAGGGATCTTGATCATATCCCTTCGGGATTTGATCCTATTCCTTTTAGGGGGAATTTTGGTGCGCATGGACCAGAGGTGTGGCGCCTTGGCCCACCACCCACGTCCATGTGGGTCCCTTCCCGCAGGTGGGCCCCACGCCGGAACCTTATAGAACCTTCCCGGTACAATACCGAAAAATTCCAAAACTTTTCCGGAACCCTAAAATCCACTTTCCTTATATGAAACTTTATCTCCAGACTATTCCGAAGCTCCTCATGATGTCCCGGATCCCATCCGAGACTCCGAACTATCTTCGGTCTCACCATTATAAATATCCCAATACTACCCTAGCGTTACCGAACGTTAAGTGTGCGACCCTACGGGTTCGAGAACATGTGGACATGATCGAGACACCTCTCCGATCAATAATCAATAGCGGGACCTGGATGCCCATAATGACTCCCACATATTCAACAAAGATCTTTATTGGTTTGAACCACAAAGTCGAATATTCCATTCCCTTTGTCTCGTGATATTTTACTTGCCCGAGATTCGATCGTCGGTATCACTATACCTAGTTCAATCTCGTTACCGGGAATTACTCTTTAATCGTTCCGTAATACAATATCCCCATGACCAAACACATTAGTCACATGCTTGCAAGCTACTTAGGATGTTGTATTACCGAGAGGGCCCAGAGATATCTCTCCGTCACATGGAGTGACAAATCCCAGTCTTGATCCATGCAACCCAACTAGTACCTTCTGAGATACCTGAAGAGCACCTTTATGATCACCCAGTTACGAAGTGACGGTTGATACCCACAAAGCATTCTTTCGGTATTAGGGAGTGGCATGATCTCATGGTCTAAGGAACAGATACTTGACATTAAGAAAGTTGTAGCAATTTAAACTTAGTGACACGATCAGATGCTAAGCTTATGATTGGGTCTGTCCATCACATCATTCTCCTAATGATATGACCTTGTTATTAAATGACAACTCATGTCTATGGTTAGAAAACCTTAACCATCTTTAATCAACGAGCTAGTCTAGTAGAGGCATACTAGGGACATAGTGTTTGTTTATGTATCCACACATGTATTTGAGTTTCCGGTTAATACAATTATAGCATGGAGAATAAACACTTTTCAAGAACAAGGAAATATGATAATAACAACTTTATTATTGCCTCTAGGGCATATTTGCAACACCCAGTTGCGAGTTGAGGGTGAACTTGCAACTGGGACAAAAAAAAGGTTGGACCCCAACCACCCCCTGTTGCAGCAGCGTTGAAGGTGTGCAATTGGAGTTGGGGGCAACACTAGCAGTTCCAAGTCGAGGGTGGACTTGCAACTGAGGCAAAAAAAAAAGGTTCGACCTAAGTTGGGCCTAGTTGCGAGTTGATGGTGGACTTGCAACTTGGAAAAAGAACTTCGGCCCCAGTTACGAGTGGAGGGTGAACTTGCAACTGGGACAGAAAAACGGGTCGGACCTAGTTGCAAATTGAGAGTGACTTTGCAACTAATGCAAAAAAGGGTTGGACCCCTGTTGCAAACTGAGAGTGACATTGCAACTAATGCAAAAAAGGGTTGGGCCCAGATCGAGCCCAGTAGCGAGTCGATGGTGGGCTTACAACTAAGGTAAAAAAAGGTCAAACCCAGTTGCAAGTTGAGGGTGGACTTGCAACTGGGAAAGAAAAAAGGTCCAAAGCCCAGTTGCAAATTGAGCGTCACTTTGCAAGTAAGGCAAAAAAAATGGGCCAGGCACAGATCGAGCCCAGTTGCGAGTCGATGATGGACCTCCAAATGGGACAAAAAAAATCGGTCACAGTAGCGAGTCAAGGGTGGACTTGCAACTGAGGGAAAAAAGGGCGGGCCTAGTTGCGAATCGAGGGTGGACTTGCAACTGATGCAGAAAAAAAAGCTCGAGCCTAGATCAAGCCCAGTTGCGAGTCAATGATGGACTTGCAACTGGGACAAAAAAATCGAGCCCCGTTGCCAGTCGAGGGTGGATTTGCAATTTGGAAAAAAGGCCGGGCTCAGTTGCAAGTTGAGAGTGACTTTGCAACTAAGGCAAAAAAAGGGGTCGGCCCCTATATCGAACCCAGTTGCGAGTCGATGGGAGGCTTGCAACTTAGGCAAAAAGGGTCGGGCTCAGTTGCAAGTCGATGGCGGACTTGCAACTGGGACCAAAAAAAAAGGTCAGGCCCAGTTGCAAGTTGAGGGTGACTTGCAACTAAAGACAAAAAAAGGACCGGGCCCCAGATCGAGCCCAGTTGCAAGTCGATGGTGGACTTGCAACTGTGACAAAAAAATCCAGGCCAAGTTGCAAGTCAAGGCTGGACTTACAACTAGGACAAAAAAAACTTCGGGCGCAGTTGCGAGTCGAGAGTGGACTTGCAACTGAGGCAGAAAAAAGGGTCAGGACCAGATTGAGTCGATCGTGTTTGGTGATGGACATACAACTGACACAGACACTTCCGCAAAAAAACTGACACTAGCAAAAAAAATCTGAACTAGAAAGTTTTGTGAATTTAAAACATATAAATGAAAAGAAAAAAAACAAAAAGAAAAATAAACGAATAAATTTAAAACAGTTGAGGACGTGCAACTGCAGTCGGAGCCAACACTTGCAGTTGCGTCTCTAGTGACGGACATGCAACTTACAATCGGGGAAAAATTGCGTGTCAATGGTGGACATACAACTAGATCAGGGAGTCAACAACAATTTGCGTGTCGAGAGTAGACATACTACTAGGTCGGATTTGCAGTTGCGTGTCTAGTAGGCGACATACAAGCGCCCTCCCGATAAGACACTTATGTCCCTCAAATTAAAGTCGCGTTGAAAACATGCAGTTGCCGGGCACGGACAACACTTACAACTACGTATTTGATGATGAACATGCAATTGACATGGACAAAAAAATCATGAATTTAAAATAAAAAGAAAAAATAATATTAGGAAAAAGAAAAGGTGAAAAGGAAAAAAGGAAAAACAAAAAAAATAATAGATGGACTCAAAATCCCCTAGATCCGGCCGACTGGTCTTTGGATTCACCTCGCTAGAGAAATAGAAGAACAGAGGAACCGAAGATGAAAGAGGAAAAGAGAGGAGCGCTCCTTCCTTGTATGATTCAGTCTCGGGAGGTAGAGACTCTTTAAATTCTAATACAAAGCCCAAACAAAACAACCGCACGCCACCCCCCCCCACCCCCCCCCCCGCGCACTTAAAGATGCGGCCCACAAAAAAACGAAAACGACCCGGTAAAGTAGGACAGGCCCGACGGGCGCAAAAATCGGACGCGGGACAACACGATAGATCACAGGTGCACGAATTTTAAAGAAAAAAACAAATCCAACGGTGGGTGACTTACATGTGAGATAACTATATCTCATCTAGATGTGACTTAGCAAATCTGAAAGAAAATATGTATTTGACAAATGTTCGTTAAATTGGAAAAATATTTGCAAATTTAAAAATGCTCACATTGTTTTCTTGAAATTAAAAAAATGAGCGTAAATAAAACAAATTCAAGATTTTTTTTACAAATTTAAAAGAATGTTCACTCTTTCAAAAATTATTCGTGGTTTAAAAAATGTTCACTAATTTTAAAAATATTTACAAACTTAAAAAAAGGAAACAAAAAACAAACGGAAAGACATAAAAAAAACAAAAGTAAACATGGTGAAAAACAGAAAAAAGAAAAAGGAAAAAAAAGCAAGATGGGCACGTGCATCTATTCCCAACCGCTCCCCAAAACAAAAAGCAACGGAAATACCTAGAAGCCCAAAGTAGTATAATACCAGCGGGGTGGTGAAGAAAATAGCCACGGCCACACAAAGATCG
This sequence comes from Elymus sibiricus, assembly GCA_039707655.1. Taxonomy (NCBI): domain Eukaryota; kingdom Viridiplantae; phylum Streptophyta; class Magnoliopsida; order Poales; family Poaceae; genus Elymus; species Elymus sibiricus. Next base: position 371,728,716 of record CM077664.1, on the reverse strand, counting down.
ACAAACGGGCTGACAAAAAAAGAAGGAAATTGGGCCAACAATCAAACGTGAAGCGGAAGTGTGCAGACAGAAACAACGCCAGATAGGAAAATAGCACGAGATTTACAACATCTAGATCCAACGGTCAAAGACTTAGATGTGAGATAACTACATCTCATCTAGATGTGACTTAGCAAATCTGATATTCAATATCCCGGTACTGCAACTCTTCTTTTTTTGAACACAGTACAATAGAAGTCGCTCACATACACGAGCATACACTCACCCCTATGAACGCATGCACGCATAACCTACCCCTATGAGCACCTCCGAGAGACTGAGCCGGCATAGCATCTTGAGATTTTACGAAGTCACCACAGGCGCCTCGCAGTCGACGGGAACATCTCCTCCCACTGAACGTACATCGCCGGAAGCCTGAAATAAATCCAGAAAAATGTGAGCACCATGTCAAGTCTAGGACTTGAACCCTGGTGGGATAGGGATATCACTGTCCTCCTAACCATGGGCTGAAGTAGAAGAAACGGCGAGGAGACTAGGCCTCATGTCACTGGTACTGCAACTGTTGCAGCAGATCAGTAATCTTGTATTGCTAAAAAACAAGTCAATAACAAGATCCACAGGACAGTTGATCTACAAAACCTGAAAGCAGTGTATTGTGCAGAATCTAATTTTCATTTAGTACTGAGTTTTCTCTCGGAATTTCAACTGACTAAATCATAGAGAAACCAACATATCTTCTTTGTGAATCTGAATTGATATGACTGGACCTGAGTTTTCTCTCTGAATTTCAACCAACTAAACTTCAGACAACTTTATAGCATCTGTAAACAGGCTGATTGATCCATCAGGCTCAATGCAACAACTGCTTTTACTTACTTATATCTAATACAAGAGTTCAAACAAATGTCATGTAAGCAGATTAGCAGCAGTTTTAGTGCACCGTTTTCCAACACAAGCAGATAGTAAAAATTCAGGATCAAGGAATAGGGGTGGCAACCAAGAAGTGAAATCTGGCAAGAACAGAGCCAGGAAGCGCAAATTCGGGATGAATCAAGAAGCGGGCATGGCAGACTCACCGCAGTTGGACGTGGAAGGCGAGGCATGCCCTCCCTGGCGGGGATGAGCTCCACAACCCAGTGCAGATCGTGCTGAGGTCGTCGATGTCGTCGACGCTAACACCACTGTTACAGCTGAGGTACCTCGTGTTGATGCGGAGGCAGTGACCGGCGACTGTCGCAGAGCAGGACGTAGTTCCGGGAGTCAGCCCCGACGACCTAGCACATTATGGACTACACCTCCGGCTGCTCGTAGTCTCGCTGCTCAGCGCGGAAGCCGCAGTGGCCACGCGGCCAGGGCCGTCTCTAGAAATTTGAGGCCCCGGTGAAGAATGCAAATTGGAGACTATTTTTTTTAAAAAGTCGTACACTAAATAATCAGTATAACTAAAGCATACTCCCACTTAATAATTATATAGCTTTAAGTAGTATGTATTATTTCGTAAACTATTTAAAAGTATATCCAATCAAATCTATACCTAATAATTTTTTTTTAAAAGGAGGATTGCCCCCGGCCTCTGCATCGCAATGATGCATGCAGCCATATTATTAAACGAAGTCTTCAACAAGTACGAAATGCGGTACAAAATCTCGAAAAGAATAAAAAAAGATGAACAAGGCCACAACCGGCAAAAATAGGACTAGATGGCTATACACCTATCTTATTATTGGACCGCCATCCAAACCGGTTGTAGGTATCCCGTGCTACCATCTCCCAACGGTTGCACCCATAAGCCATATGCTCCTTGACTTCCGCACGGCTGAGTAACGACCACGTACGGATCCAGGAAGTAGCTCTGTAGATGACCTGCAAAAAATTTGTAATGTTCTGTCTGTTAGAAATGACGTCGTTTCGGCAGTTCCATATTGCCCAAAGTAATGCGCACACTCCAACTCGAATATGCGCCGCTAGTTTAGGCTCCACCCCATTTAGCCAAGTTCGAAATAAAGTGTCTATGCTATTAGGTGGACTAACATTAAAGGCCACATGCACTGTGCGCCAAAGTAGTCTAGCTAGTGGGCATTCGAGGAAGAGGTGTCGAATCGATTCATCACGATCACAAAGCAACACCGTTTGCTACCCTCCCAACGACATTTTACCAGGTTGTCTTTAGTCAAGATCACCTTCTTGTGAACAAACCACATAAAAACTTTTATCTTTAGAGGCACCTTAATTTTCCAAATGTGTAGCGATTTTGGGATTGGCCCAGTGTTTATCAAATCAATATACATTGACTTTACTAATAATACCCCTGACACCGACAGTTTCCAGTGTAGTGTATCTGGCTCATCTGATAGGTTGATCTCCATCAACCTACGCACGAGATGTAGCCATCTATCCCATCGCTCGCCCACAAGTGATCTTCTGAACTGAATGTTTAAGGGAACCGATCCTAGAATTGTACTGACGGAAACCTCTTTCTGTTGTACAATATTGTAGAGGGTAGGATACTGAATGGCAGTGGCGTGTCCCCTAGCCATGTGTCCTCCCAAAACCTAGTGGTATTGCCGTTCCCAACAATGAATTTGGTCCTATTGAAATAGGCTACCTTCGTACGCATCAACCCCTTCCAAAACGGTGAATCATTCGGCTGTGCCGTTACTTGTGCAAGGGTTTTGGAGTGTAGGTACTTGTTACGCAACAATTGTATCCACACTCCCTCGTTCTCCACCGAAAGTCTGTATAACCATTTACTAAGTAGGCACCTGTTCTTTATCTCAAGGTTTTCAATCCCTAAGCCCACTTAGTCCTTTGGCCTACAGATTATGTCCCATTTAGCCAACCTGTATTTTGATTTGTTCTCGTCATTTTGCCAGAAAAAGCGTGATCGATAGAAGTCCAACATTTTCCGTACCCCCACAGGTACTTCAAAGAAACACAATAGGAACATCGGCATACTCGTGAGCACGGAATTAATCAGAATTAGCCGTCCCGCAAAAGACATGAGCTTGCCCTTCCAGCAGCTTAATTTTTTCTCGAATCGATCCTCTATGCACTTCCATTCTTTGTTGGTTAGCTTTCGGTGATGAATTGGTATTCCCAGATATCTAAATGGGAGAGATCCCAACTCACACCCAAACAACTGTCTATAGTTTTCCTGCTCTTCCTTGGCGCGCCCAAAACAGAATAGTTCACTCTTGTTCAAATTGATTTTCAAACCCGACAGTTGTTCAAACAGACATAGAACCAGTTTCATATTCCTCGCCTTTGCCAAATCATGTTTCATGAAAATAATAGTATCACCGGCGTACTGCAGGATGGAAACCCCACCATCCACTAGATGAGGAATTAACCCACCTACCTGGCCTTCCTCCTTGGCCCGACCAATGAGAACTGTCAACATATCGGTCACAATATTAAACAGGATAGGGGACATCGGGTCCCCCTGTCTTAATCCTTTTTGCGTCTGGAAATAATGACCTATGTCATCATTAACCTTTATTCCAACGCTGCCTTTTTGTACGAAAGATTCGACCTGCTTCCTCCAGGCCGCATCAAAACCCTTCATACGTAAGGCCTGTTGCAGAAATGGCCATTTAACTTTTTCATACGCCTTCTCAAAATCCACCTTGAAGACAACTCCATCTAGTTTCTTCGAGTGAATTTCGTGCAAAGTTTCATGGAGAACGACTACCCCCTCCAGGATATGTCGTCCCGGCATGAAAGCCGTCTGTGTCGGCTGCACGACAGTATGCGCGATATGTGTGAGTCGATTGGTGCCAACTTTTGTAAATATTTTAAAGCTCACATTAAGCAGATATATCGGTCTGAACTGCTCAATGCGAACTGCCTCCTCCTTCTTTGGCAACAACGTAATAGTTCCAAAGTTGAGGTGGAACAGTTGTAGTTGGCCACTAAACAGGTCATGGAACATGGGCAAAAGGTCCCCCTTAATAATGTCCCAGCACCTCTTATAGAATTCAGCTGGGAAACCATCCGGACCCGGTGCCCTATTATTTTCCATCTGTGCTATCGCCTCGAATACCTACTTCTCATCAGTGAAGGGAGCCGACAGAATCTCGTTCCCGTCGGTCCCCAGCTGAGGCATATCATCAGTCATTTGCTCGTCGAGTGACACAAATGAAAGAACATGTGCTGCCCCCATGTTTGGTTTTGGTAATTGATGACAATCTCTATGGACTAATGGTTGCCTTGAGTTATATTTGAAGGGTTTGTCCATAGGCATTGCTTGAAGACCATTTGTTGGTTTCAAGGTTATTAGAAGAAGAATGTGTGTTGACCAAGGTGCTATTCAAGGATTTATCCAAAGATTGGTCATGTGAGTGTTGAGCCTATTGCAAGCATGTCTTGAAGAAGAAGATTGTGTGAACATTCATGTTTACCTTCAAGACATCATCCTAATGAAGAGAGTTGGAAAGATTCAAGGTTGATCAAGACTAAATATGAAGAGTGGCTCACCCATAGTGGAGTATGGGGGAGCAATCAACTAGTCTTCATCGAGCCGGCGCAATAAAGAAAGGTGGTCCAACTTGAGGAGGTCAAGATCGTCATCATCTAGCTCAAGTGGACTATGCGCAAGGCAAAGGTTTGCCCTTGATAGGTTTTCTATTTTACCGGTCTCATGGTAGTAGTTGGGAGACCGGGTTATAGGATCGATAGCCGTACTATCAAGGGGGGCTCTCAAGTGAGTAGCTTTATCGTATCTTCGTAGAGAGCTCAAACCATTGCATCCTTGCATCATCTTTCTTGGTTCGTGTTTGGTGTTTCTATTTGTGAGTCTTTGAGCTTTTGGTCATCTTCATGACAAGCTCGAGTTCATCGAAAACGGAGTTCATATATGCATCTTCTATGATGTTTTCGATGTTGGAGTTTATGCCGGTTCTTCATTCATAGAGGTTTATGTCGCTGTTTGGATAGTACTCGTTGTCTTCTATCCAACAAGCTTGAGTTTGCTCAATTCGGAGCTCATATGTAGAAGTTGTGGCAGTTCTGGTTTCCCTGTATCTGTCTGTTCTGCCTGGGCACTTTTGCAGCACCCAAGCGGTAGTACCGCTCGGTACCACAGTAGTACCGCTTATGCGGTAGTACCGCTGTGGTCTACCACAGCGAGTACCGCTTGTGGGAATTTCTTCTGTTGCCGATTTTTGTTAAGCGGAAGTAGTGCGGTAGTAGAGCGGTAGTACCGCTTTGTGCGGTAGTGGCACGGTAGTACCGCTTGGGCGGTACTTCCGGTTTCTACTACCGCTGCAAGTTCCGCTTGCGGGTATTTCTTCTGGTATCATTTTCTGTTAAACGGTAGTAGTGCGGTAGTAGAGCGGTAGTACCGCTTTGTGCGGTAGTGGCACGGTAGTAGCACGGTAGTACCGCTTAGGGCGGTACTTCCGCGCTCCACTACAGTTCCTACTACCGCGTGTGTTTCGCAGAGGTGCTCTTTTCTCCTTAGCGGTAGTACCGCTTGGTTGGAACGGTAGTACCGCTAAGTGCGGCACTACCGCTCCAGTTCCGTGTTCTCGCCTGCTGTTTTTTGAATTACTACCGCCCGAGCGGTAGTACCGCTCTGAGGAGCGGTAGTACCGCTCTGTGCGGGCTGAGACAGGTAACGGTTGGATTTGGGGGCTCCTTTAAAAGGGGGTCTTCTTCCCCCTTTCCCCCAATGGTTCTTTTATCCATTGCAAGTTCTCTCTCCTCCATTGTTGACCTTCTAGAGCTTTGCTATCTCTCCATCCCTCCAATGATTCTTGCTTCTTCTTGAGGGAATAGAGAGAGGAGATCTAGATCCATCTTTCCACCAATCACTTTCTCCTCTATGTGAGGGAAACCTTGTGGATCTAGATCTTGGAGTTCTTGGTGTTCTCCTTGTTCTTCCTCTCACTTTCCTCCATAGCTTTTGTTGCTTTGGTGGGATTTGAGAGAGAGGGACTTGAGCACTTCGTGTGTTCTTGCCATTGCATTAGTTGCATCGGTTTGAGTTCTCCACGGTGATACGTGGAAGTTAGTAGTTGAGAAGCTTATTACTCTTGGGTGTTTGGGCACCCTAGAGCTTGTTCCTCTTGGGTGCCTTGGCGCCCTAGACGGCTTGGTGGTGCCTCGGAGCTCAATCATTGTGGTGTAAAGCTCCGGGCAAGCGTCGGGGTCTCCAATTAGGTTGTGGAGATCGCCCCGAGCAATTTGACGGGTACCGGTGACCGCCCCCAAGGGTTGCCAAAGTGTACGGGTTCGGTGACCGCCCTCAAGGGTTGCCATTTGTATGGGTTCGGTGACCGCCCTCAAGGGTCCCTTAGTGGAATCACGGCACCTTGCATTGTGCGAGGGCGTGAGGAGAATACGGTGGCCCTAGTGGCATTGTTGGGGAGCATTGTGCCTCCACACCGCTCTAACGGAGATTAGCATCCGCAAGGGTGTGAACTTCGGGATACATCGTCGTCTCCGCGTGCCTCGGTTATCTCTTACCCGAGCCCTTTACTTATGCACTTTACTTTGTGATAGCCATATTGTCTCTTGTTATATATCTTGCTATCACTTAGTTGTTTATCTTGCTTAGCATAAGTTGTTGGTGCACATAAGTGAGCCTAGTTGATTTAGGTTTTGTGCTTGACAATTTAAACGCTTGTTTTATTCCGCATTTGTTCAAGCCTAAACCGTAATTATTTTAAAGCGCCTATTCACCCCCCCCCCCTCTAGGCGACATACACGATCTTTCAACAAAGTTATTCTCCGGTGCCCCAAAGAGTTTTTTATAGAATTCTGAGATATACAATTTTAGGTTCTCGTGCCCTACAATTGTACCCTCATCCTGTTCTAACTGTATAATTATTTTCTTTCTGTGTTTTCCATTTGCAATCATATGGAAAAACTGAGTATTATTATCCCCTTGAATCACTTGTCGGACTTTCGCTCTGAGAGCCCATTTCATCTCCTCTTCTCTGAGAAGTTTTTGTAACTTCTCTTCGGCCTCTCTTTTAGCCATACGATCAGTTGTGCCTAACACATTGACCTCGGCTTTCAAATCTAAGTCATTAATGAGTTTGAGAAGCCTCTCCTTTTCCAATTTGTAAATACCACTTTCATTCTTTGCCCAGCCCCGCAAGAACTGTAGCAAATGTCTAATCTTATATTGACATCTCTCAATATTCGACTGACCTCTTCTCTCCTTAGCCCATTCCATGGCTATCAAATCGAGGAAGCCTTCCCGTTCGAACCATGAAACTTCGAACGAGAAAACATTCTTGTTGCATACATGGGTCGCCTCCCCAGAGTCAACCAGGATAGGAGTATGATCAGACAGCCCCCTCTGCAACGCTTGCGCTGTCACGAGAGGGTACTTTTGTTCCCATTCCACGCTGGCTAGAACTCGATCCAACTTCTCATACGTTGGATTCTCCAAGTTGTTCGCCCAAGTGTATTGTCTGCCTATGAGATCAATCTCTCTGAGGTCCAGACTCTCAATGATCACATTAAACATAAAAGACCACCTCCCATCGAAGTTATCATTATTTTTCTCCTCTCTCCGCCTAATAATATTGAAATCACCACCAACCAAAATGGGCAACCTTTCGTCCCCGCAAATCCTCACAAGATCTGCCAGGAAGTCAGGTTTGAACTCAGGCTGTGCTGCGCCATACACTGCAACCAGAGCCCATCTGAAACCATAAACTTTCGACCTCACGTGAAATTTGACAGCATAGTCACCCAAAAACACATTACCCACCTCCAGAGTTTCGCAATTAACTCCGAGTAAGATCCCGCCAGATCTTCCCCGAGGTGGTAAATAATGCGAATCAAAATCTGAACCACCGGATATAGTTCCAAGAAATTGCGAAGTAAAGTTATCTCTACCCGACTCGAGTATCGCAATAAAGTCTAACTTTTGCTCTCTGGATGTTTCCGTCAAAAACCTTCTTTTAGCCAAGTCCGCAAGACCTCTGCTATTCCAGAAAATGCCTCTCATTCTTCGTCAAAGAATTTTTTCTTGAATTTGATCCTCGCACTGCGACGCACCGCAGAGAGAGGGTATACCTTTCTTTTCCAAGCGCGTTTGGGCTTCTCCAACACAACCTCCGAGTCTGCATGACTAAGGGCATGTACTAAGCCATTGTCTGGTTGTAGAGGTGACGCATGCTCCTCTACGTCCACTGTATCCTCCTCGAACAGTTGCAAGCCTTCATGTGGTTGTAGAGGTGCCGCATGCTCCTCTACCTCCAAGGCTTCCCCTCCGAGCACACTAGTGGGTACAAGATCTTCACATAAACATTCTAAAGCGTGGACCCCTAGCTCGTTAACTTCATTGTTACTCATAGGTTTTACAGCCGCAATAGTTCTAAGCATTTCCATAGCTCTGTCTGCTTCAAGATCAAGCAGATTAGTAACGGACTTCGCAACCTCCCGACTATTCGTCCCGAGAGAAACTCCTATCTTATGAGCGTTATGAACAATTTCTTCCTCAGAGAAATGCAAAACTGAAAAACTTATATTAACAGACATACCTGTAGTGTTTTCGATGTCTCGGAGCTTGGCTGCCCGCATGGCACGCCCCATCTGCAGGTTGTCCGCGTCCGGCTATGCCTGGATCCGGTGGCTCACCCGCCTGTCGCCGGACATCGGATTCGGAATCCCGCCATAAGCAATGGCGTCCTCCACTGAATGGCCCGTCGTGGAGCGGCCTCCTGCCGGACTCCCGACCGGCGCCACCGGGCTGGGGTCCGCACCCTGCATCGGGGACCGCACCGCCGGTGTCAAAGTAGCAAGTGCCTCGGGCGACCCCTACACCGGAGTGTTACTCCGCGTCACAGAGGGCGAGGTGCGGGATGGAGCCAAGGCCGCCTACCGTGGTCTCCCTCCTGAACCCAATGTCAGAGGTGTCGTCGCCTCCCGCTCCTTCGCGGTCCTCGCCAAGCGGGCCGGCGAGGTCGAGGCTTCCTGCCTGGGACTCCCCACGTGGTCAAGAGAGGAAGATTTCATGGTTCTCCTTTCGTCACCCCTTTATATCTGTTAATTTTAAGTTAACCATAAAGATTGATGGCTGAGATTTAAAAGGACCGTCATGTACTTTTGCCCCTCGAACAAAATAAAAAGCTCCGTACGTTTCCTTCACGAGCATGGTGCCCCGCCTGGACCGACTCGATCTCCTCTTCTGCTGCCTTGCTGACTCTTATTTGATCCTCCCCTTCCTCTGGACCGGCTACAACGACGACACCAGGTAGCTGTCGAGCATGGTCGCCGAGACGACCGAGCTCACATGCACGTTCAACCTGCATGTTAGCGACCTTATCACTACGAGCCCAGCTATTGCACGTCATGAGCAAGGCCCGGCCCACCTACCAGCTTAGCTACAAATACAGAAGAGAAGGCAACGAGCAGGGCATCCGAGAAGGATCAGGCGAACCCGGCGGCTGGCTCTCTCCTCCCACCTACGGCTCTCAACCCCTTCCCCTCCTTCTTGCTTCTTCAATTCAGCACCTATGTGCTTGTAAGGACTCAAATCCTGTACTCATATGCTACTCTGATTCCTGAGGATAATCCACCGAGAGACATATCCAGCGAGCACCTAACACTTGGTATTCAGAGCCAGAAATTTTCCCCACCACCACCACCTCGATCCGGCGACGATGGAGCCGGCCACCAAGAACGACCTGAAGGATTTTCTGAAGGAACTACGGGAGAGCATCAAAGGAGGCTGTCGCGGAGGCGTTCGGCAACTCAATGCCGGCGCTTGAGCACGCGACCACCTCTTCCGCTTCCCAGCTCCTCGCCATGGACGTCTCGGACGCCAACTCCGATGTTCCGGCACCTGCGTGCTCCAGCCCCGACCAGAGCACGTCCGCCCTCGACCTCGGCCCAACGGCCACCAGCGCCCAGCCCCTCGACATTGACGCCACGGGCGTCGTTCCACCGACGCCCACAACCTGCTCGACGGAATGCCCGAGTCGAGACGCGACCGCATCGTTGTCTGTGTTCACCCTGGGCACGACACCTACGTCGGCCACGGCCACCATTGACGTCACTCCCGTGCTCGCTGCTTCCGTGGTCACCAAGGACTTCACCACGCCATCAAGGCTGCTGCAAGCAGCAGCACCGGCACAAATCCATGAACTCAGTGTGCTCCGGCCGGCACCATGGCCATCGTTCAAGTGTCATTCAAGAGCAGCCGATACTACGAAGCCATTGCCGTGGTTGTCGTACATGTGGAGAATTGGACCAGTGCAGAAGGATTCATGCCCACAATCTGAAATCAAGGCTCTGGTGTCAAACATGTCAATGGTATGTGGTAATCGCTCATCCTCTCATAGTTACATCAGTGAAAATATTCTGCTCAGTCCAAGTGGGATATGGTGCCTAAGAGACTTGTTTCTGAGTCCTATGAGTTGTTGGCCAGACATTCAATATGTGCAGCAAACTAATGCTGTTTTGGAAGCTCCTCTTTGCCCTGAACGACATAATATTCGGATATGTCGGCGTGATGTTGCACCTAGTGAGCCAGCTCTCGGCCTCGCCCTCGGCGCGCTGACGCAGACCAAGTGTTCGACGGAAGGCTCCGAAGTCAGTGCCAACTCAATGGTGCTTGCGTCCATGAGTGGTGCAGCTAGGAGTGCTACTGTGACCACGCTCTACACGGCTGCGTCGCAAGAGGTTGTCCCAACGGTAGCTCTTACTACTCTCCACACCAATTATTATGGCCTTGGACAAGAGGTACGACCACTGCCATGGCCGTCGTTTGATTGCTCTCAGCGAGGTATGCAACTGAAGCACGTAGGGCTGCTGCGCCAAATTACTTATGTGTTGGCGCATTTTCCTGATTATCTGAATTCTCTGAGAGACTCCTGGAGGTATCTGAAAAGTGTGCAGCGGAAACCATGTCTTTCTGAGAAGGTTGTTTACTGCATACATATGGTGCTAAGAGCCCTTTCTGTTCCTAGTGAGCAGATAGTGCAATTAATGGAGAGTGTGAAATTGAGTGCTGCAAAATGGAGGTTGTCTGTTTCAACTGAGTTACAAGGTTATGACATACCTGGCGCCGACCGTGAGCTCCTACCAAAGCCACGGCCACTGTTTGAGTTCAGTCAAGAGACTATCCAGCTGAAGCCACCATGGCCATCATTTTTATGCAAAGACCGAGCAGTACATTTGTGGTCAGAACTACCTAATATTGTTCATGAGCAAGTCAGGGAGTTGGCTAGTTGTTCTTGCCGTGAGAAATTGTGGGGTACTAGTGATCTTGTGTATAAAAGCCAGGAGCATTGGAACTTTTATGGGCATCACCTGCTAGAGTACGACACTCTGGTATGTACTATTCCTAGGCCTGACAAATTGAAGGGCACAATGCAAATCATGAACATGGCAGTGCAGTGGAAATTTTTTAGGCAAGCAGAATTTCAAGGGAGTGGTTGTTTTGCTAAACAATGTGGTTCTGAACAATATGGTACACAACGACAGTCTTGGCGTCCGCTGGATCAGGCAACATCCAATGCTAAACAGTTAGGTCAAGAATGTTACAGCCAGACAGTGATGCAGGAAACGTTGTGTCTTGGAACTTTTCCTACCCATGCAGATTATTTGATCTATATGGCTTTTATCAACATTGCATTGATGGGTTTAGAAGTTATACATAGCAAGCAATTTAACTACAAGACACAATGCTTGCAGTCCTATTCATGCTATGTACTGCAGCCATGGGAAGGTACTGAATATCTTGTCCATCGCAATGCTTCTTATGAATTTTATTTGGAGAAGTTTGCATTGGTAAGGAAGTTGGATAGAAGTGGTTCAACTAACTCAGTTGTAAGTGTCATTGCTTCCCTCGTGCATATCTGCAACACTTGTTCTTTGGGAGATATCCTAGTACTGACCTGGAGATCCCAAGGATTATCCCTGGAACAATTACAAGGGGAAATATCTTCCCATGATATCCTAGTGCTTACCTGGTTGGGCTCCTCTACAAGCTACAGGTCATGTGTATATTTTCCCTTACCACCTGCCAAGCCTCCTGATGATCAGGACAAGTTCACTTTTCATTGGGTGAAGATTCAACACATGATTCTCGTCAGTTTGTACTTTGTGAGTAGGTCTCTTTATCCCTCAGCTGCACCTTTTGAGCTCTATGATACTTCCTTGCCTATGGAGATGATCAGCCATATCATATTTATCAATTGGATATTTTGCGCTTGGGATAAAATCTGTGTTGTCATGGAGGTGGATCCAATGCCCAGTACTGCAGCTTGGAAAAAATGTGGTAGTCGGCATCTTCCAGGGGCTTATAATCTATGGTTGGATTACATCTTTGCGCAGCGAATTTCTCAGAATTGGGCGTGGCTGCTCTATTTAAATGAGCTCAGACCTCTTGCGTATTTGGGAACAGCGGACTCCCGTCCAGCCAGTCTGTGTATCTCCACTGTACTTGTCGATGATCCAGTGCGTCGCTGGGTGATTCATATATGTACAATATTACGAGCTGGTGGCGATCAGTGCAAGTGTCAGTGGAGCGCACAATGCTTCATTGGCAAATGGGTAGAAGAGACTGGGAGAAGCCAGAACAGCGAGTCTATGGACATCGTGCTTCTCCATTGCTATGCTTGGGGACTGTTGATTGCTGATTTCTTGCAGGCCAGTATTGGTTCTCGTCTGAACGGATATTCGCGTATGTGTGGTTTTCTGTTACTTCAGTGGAAAATTGCATGGACACTCGGTTCTGCTAGTGGCACCCAGTCACGGCAACCATTCCTTCCACCAACAGTGAGAAGTGCAGCCTCGACTTGGAAGCAAGAAGGCACTCAAGGGGGGATGTGTGACATGGCCCCAGACACTTTCCTTGATCAGGCCCAAGTCAGACACGGCTGCTACATCGACCACGCCTACTACTACTTTCCCCCCGGCCACAACTACTACCTCGACACCTTCCTCGAGCAAGTCCCCAGTGGCTACGACTACTACGTCAACAACGCCCGCTTCTTCGATCTCGTTCAACTCTACCGAGACTACTACCGTGGAGATTCCTGCATGATCAAGGATCTTCAAGCACCCTGGGATCCTGGAGAGTTCTTCTTGGCAACGGCTTGGGGACAAGCCGTGTTTCAAGAAGGGAGGGGTGTTAGCGACCTTATCACTACGAGCCCAGCTATTGCACGTCATGAGCAAGGCCCGGCCCACCTACCAGCTTAGCTACAAATACAGAAGAGAAGGCAACGAGCAGGGCATCCGAGAAGGATCAGGCGAACCCGGCGGCTGGCTCTCTCCTCCCACCTACGGCTCTCAACCCCTTCCCCTCCTTCTTGCTTCTTCAATTCAGCACCTATGTGCTTGTAAGGACTCAAATCCTGTACTCATATGCTACTCTGATTCCTGAGGATAATCCACCGAGAGACATATCCAGCGAGCACCTAACACTGCAGGACTACATCGACGTGTTCAAGAACTGGGACGTGCAGGCCCTCGGCAAGCGCATCAACGCCATGCACCGCAGGTTCGAAGTCATGATGGAGAGGATACTCACGGCAAGGGACGCCAAGCGGCGGCAGCAGCGGGAGAACAACGACGCCGCCGGCAAGGGGCAAGGGAAGGATATTCCGGACATACTCTTCGACATGCATGAAGTCGGCGCCGCCGAGATGCAGCTCACCAGGGACAACATCAAGGCTTTCGTGCTGGTATTACTCGATCTGTTGATCCACCATGCGATGGAATCGATTCAGTGCTTAAAAATCATTAATTGGCGCACGACGGGGACGAACACGAAGACGCTCGATCTGTTGATCCACGATGCGATCGAGTCGATGCAGTGCTTAAAAATCATTAATTGGCGCACGACGGGGACGGACACGAAGAGGATCACGGTGGAGTGGGGCCTGTCGGAGCTGACCTTCTCCAGAAGGCGTAGGAGGAGATGGACACGGTGGTCCGCAAGGATCGGCTGGCCGACGAGTCGGACATCCCAAATGTGCCGTACCAGGCCGTGGCCAAGGAGACGGTGCGTCTCCACCCGACGGGCCCCCTGGTGGTGCGGTGGTCCCTTGAGCAGTGTAAGGAGAGCGGGTACGACGTGCCGGCCGGCGCGACGGTCTTCGTGAACGTGTCGGCCATGAGCCGCGACTGGAGCCGCTGGAGTTCCGGCCGGAGAGGTTCCTGGAGGGGGGCACGAACGCTGGGACGCACGTGTGCGGGCAGCAGTTCCACCTGATGTCGTTCAGGTCTTAGTGGCGGATCTGCCCCGGCGCGTCGCATGCTGGTGGTGCAGGCGGCGTTGTCGGCCATGGTGCAGTGCTTCAAGTGGCAGCCCGCGGGCGGCGCGGCCAAGGTGGACATGGTGGAGGGGCCTGGGCTGACGCTGCCGCGAAAGCACCCGCTCGTCTGCGCCGTCGTGCCGCCGCTCCACCCGCTGCTGCTGCATGTATAGGCGCCAATGAAGTAGTATGGGCACTTGGGCAGGCAAGTGTCAACGCCGCTGCTCTCTGCACTTTCAGCCATCGTAGTATGTCCAAGACAACACCAAGCCGTGCTGCTCGCCGCCAGGTGACACCACATCCATTGCTTAACCTTTGATCCGTAATATTGCTAATTTGAAATCTCTGCATTTTTCGGTACATCCATATTTGCTGCAATTTACCATGATCCAACCTAACTCACCTAAGGTGCCCGATACGGACAAGGCACCGCGCAGGAAATTGCTCGTCACCGGCACAACCGAGTGTGAGGTCTGCGTCGACGCCTTCGGCTACAGCACTGGCGAGAACATAATCCTCCTAAAGAATACAAGGTCAGGGTGAGATATCAGATGCTCGTAACTTTCAGGTCGTGTACTTAGTTGTCCCTTCTTTTTTACAGGCATTGTGAGTGTTAATCAAGACCTATGTTAGTACACAACTCCTGTTGATGCACGTTCTGACAACTACATTTCTATATTTCCCTCCAAATTTTATAATATAATTACTGGCGTTATGATATTGGTTCAGAGTCAACTATACCATTTACAATATTAAAATATATTTTAAGTTTGGTACATGCAAAAATATTTACAGCCTATTAACACGTTAATTAACTTGCCAACAAATTGATGTGTCGTAGATCCATCCATCTATGGTAACTATGCAGGTATGCATAACTATCATTTGTTTTCGTAATTTCCAAACATTTTTCTCAACAATAGTCCTTTTTATCTCAGATTTTCTATTTTCATATATTTCTAATTCCTGAAAACACAAAACAAATTCAAAAAAGGTTATTTTTTGTATTTAAAATTACTAGAAATGACCTCACTTTAACGTTATTAAACATGTTATGACCTGAATATCGGGTATCCTCGAAACACACATTAGCATTAACCATGAATGAGTCTCTCTCTTTTAATAGGAAGATGCGGGAATATTTTTTCTCCCGTTGCAACGCACGGGCATTTTTCCTAGTATTAATAAAGGTAGAACTAAACAATAGGGATCGATTACTTGAACAATCAAACAATTACAAAATTGCATCGTAACGACCTACTTACCAGATCGTTTAGGTTCAAATTCATGGCTCGCGAGAACATGCAGTTGTACAAAATGGAGTTCTTGATGATTCGATCTGTCGGAGATGGAGGCAACATGATTGCTTATTTTCAAGTCCCATCCCCTTCAGGAACAAGAGGTAAAAAAATTAAATTGGACACACTACACGCACGTCCGATTGAACCGGCACGATCGTCCATCTATGGCATTACCTTTGTTCCCTTCCCTTGCAGGCTACATCACGACTAAAAACTTCACCCATGAACGGCAATTGACACAGCGCAACGAGAAAAGCGAGCTGAATCTAGAATCCCCAAACCTTTGTGCCTTTCTGTTGTACTCTTGGACTCCTCGATCAGCCATGTCATCTATCAATCGAAACTAGAAGCAGCAACGGCCAAGCAGATCCAATCGAGATGGAAGAGCTCGAAGAGGTTTTCTATCGGTGTGGAAGATGCAAATCCGCAGACGAGGAGGTTGAGAGAAAGAGAGAGAAACGCAGATCCCCTCGCAGACAGGCGCGAACCATCGAGTCTAGCGGCTCGGGGAGTCGGGCGACTGGAACACAAGATCGATCGAGGGATTGGGCCAGGCATCTAGGCCCAGTTCGGGAGAGCGACTGGGCCGAGTTCTCTGCTCGCTGTACTGCTAACGAATAAAGAAAAGAGGCCCGAAATCGAAATATACTGTTACCATGGTCCAAATCTGGGGCCCTGGAATTTGGGGGTCCTGTGCGGTCGCACATCCCGCACATGCCCATGGATGGCCCTGCACGTGGCGCCGGCACGTCCGTGGCGGCGAGGTAGTGGCCGTAGGCGGCGCTGTGGACAAGCTGAAGCACGTACTGGGAATCGGCATCGCCGTGGTAGATGTGCACCGCCCACGCCGAGTTCGTCGACGTGCGGCGCCAGCGGAGGGAGACGCCATGGCCGTCCTCGTCGGCGTGCAGGTACGTGTCATGCACGCGGCTCCTCAGGTGCACGTGGTGGCCGTCCTGGAACTGGTCCATCGGTCGCCGACGCCGGACCGCTGGAGAGCAGAGGCGGGGGGCACTGCGCGGTGGAGAGGGAGAGAGGGAGGTGAGGAGGATGGTTTATTGGTTTCTTGGCGCTCCGGCGAGGGGGGGGAAGGGGAAGCTGTTGGTTGAGACGGTGGCCAAGGCAGAGTATTTCAAGGTTGCTTGCGCCGTGGCCGTAGTCATTCAGCACTAGGTGGGCTTGCGGGCCAGGACCGGGCCCTAGAAAATTCAGAGCCCACACAATTTAGCGTGCTAAACGTCTACTACAGAACACTGCTCTGTTTCTCAACGAAAAAAAAAATGTGTTTTCTTTTTTTTGCTCAAGGAAAGGCTCTCCTTTCATGCTTTTAAAAAGGAAAATCATCTGTAGCCGGCAGCCCATGCGTCGGCTGGACTGACCATGTCTTCAAATGTAGTGATTGCCGGAGAGTAGCCCCTGTTCTTGTCAGTTATGATGGTTTTACTATGCAGGTTTTGTCGGGTGTTTAGGCAACCAGCCAAATTTCTTGACCTTGGAAGGAAGGCGTGAGGGTAACTCCAACGAAGGCACATTTCATCGCTCGCGTCTTTTTGAGTTCGCGTGGCCAGAAACCACCACCCAACGCGGCGATGACCCATTTCGTGAATCTGTCTATTTCATGCTTGTGGGAACGCAAATCCATCTCAAATTTGGACCGGGTATGCGTCCACACGGACAGGCAACGGACGCGCCGCGCGTTCGGTCGGTGTTCGCCCCAGGCCCTCGCGGCAGCCACCCAACGGCCACGCGTTGGTCCTTTTTAATGCTACACGTGAGGAGGGGGGAGGGGCGCCGCATCCGTGCCCACTCCTCTTTCTCTCCCTGCCCCCCAATCACCCGACACGCAAACCCTAGCCACCGCCACCGCCCCCACCGGCACAAAATGTCGTGGAAGTGGATCCCCAGGGAGACCGGGAAGCACGACCACGAGGCCGGCTCCTCCTCGGGGCGGCGCCGTGTGGCCCCGTTCAACTTGACGCCGCCGGAGGCTGCGGCGCCGCGGCTAGAACGTGTGTACGTGCCCGTCGACCAGTGCCAGCGCTACTGGGAGCAGGCCATCCCCGTGCCCTGGCTGGGCGTGCACCTGCCGAACGACTGACATCTGAACCCGAAAAGGGTTCCCGTGCCGGTTGTTCCGGTCACCAGCTGCGCGCGGGAGACGGAGATCCACCACCGCCGCACTTAGCTCCCCGACGACCTCCGCCACGACCCTGCGTTTGCCCTGGATTCCCCGTTCTGGGACACCTGGTTCGACGACGAGCACGACCAGCGGCGCCGGTCGTGCTTCACCGCTCCAGCAGCCTGGCGCGCGCGTGCTCCAGCGCCCCCCGCGCGTCCACAGCGCGTGCGTGCTCCAGCGCACGAGCCGCCCGTGGTGAAGGAGGAGGAGGAGGAGAACGAGGCCCTCAAGCATGGCATCGAGGCTTCCGAGCTGACGAGCTCACCCAATGGCTAGATCTGCCACTGTCCCTGGCCGCATCGGCCGCCCCAGCGCCAGAGCCGGAGCCACTAGTGGAAAAACGGAATTTAGTCCCGGTTGAAAACGGCCTTTAGTCCCGGGTCACCAACCGGGACAACTAAATCGGGACTAAAGGCCCCCACCCTTTAGTCCCGGTTGGCCACGACCCGGGACTAAAGTCCCTTCACGTGGCCGCGAGCGCGCGCCGGGGGCTGGAGGACCTTTAGTCCCGGTTGGTGACACCAACCGGGACTAAGGCCTCTCCACGTGGCCGCGAGCTAGCGCCGGGGGCTGAAGGACCTGTAGTCCCGGTTGGTATCACCAACTGGGACTAATGATTTTGTGTTGGGGTTTAGGGTTTTAGGGTTTAGGGTTTATGGTTTATTTTTCCTTTTCATTTTGTGTTTTTCATTCAATTCTTTTTCATTTCAAACATATTTTACGCTACTACATACTGTACACGTTATGCATATATAATATAATTTCTCGTACGACTATACATATATCATATAATTTCTCGTATGACCATACATATATATATACAATTTGGTATATACAATTTCTCCTACAGTTTGCAGATCATTACATGCAAGCATTAGGTGCAATGGTATTCTCCGCTTTCAGATATGACCTCCGTAAGCAAAAATCCCGCAATTTCCTCTTGAATTGCTCGTATGCGGTTCTCTGCTAGGAGCTTATCCCGCATCTCGTCAATCTTTAAAGAAAGAGATCAATATGAATATATTAGTTGTGTGTATATATATTAGATCATCATAAAAAAATTGTGAATAGTGTTTACGTACCCGAAGTTGTCTTACATCTCTGCGCCATTCGGTCGTAATGCGAATGTTCTCGCAAACGTAGTATGCACATAAATTAGTCCCATGTTGCTGCCTCATGCACTTTGCGAGAATAGAATTCAATCAGATAATAATCAAGTATGATAATGGTATTGAAACTAGAATTAAAGAAATGCGCGGACCTAGCTAGTAGTACTTAATTACCTTGGTCTGTCGTCATTTCAGCTTCGGTTTCCATTCACCGACAACCTCTTTGATGAACCGTTTTCAAACCCTGCCCGGCAAAAAAAATGAATAAAGGAGTTATTAATTACTTGATATCAGGAAATGAACGAAAGAGGCCGATATAGTGCGATAATGATTAAAATTACCTGTCGAGCATCAAAACCACGCTGGTGTATTCTCGAGGGTCTTTACCTAGTGAGTCCAGGGTTTCAACAGTTCCAGCGTCAACTCTAATGATTAGCAGGATCCAGTGGAACCTGCGCACACGTTTATATAAGCAGGCATGCATAACTCATTAACTACACTTAACATCGAGTAAGCAAAATAGTATTTGTAGTACAAGACAGTAACACTCACTTGAAGTTGTAAGGAAAAAGTATTTCTGTTCTGGTATTTAGTTCCTTCATAAACCTTAGCAAGTTCTCCTCTGAGTCTTTGGCGTGGTTTTGTATCATAATTTCATTAATGATATATGGGTCAACGAACCCAATGTCATAGATTCCATCTCTTTTGCATTCGAAAATCTTTATTCTGCATAATAGCATACAAAAGAATATAGTGAGGATAATTACAGGCAATGAACGAGCTGAGCTAGAGTCTTAAATTACAGAAAGAAATCACTTACAGACAATAGCAACTGACGATAGATTTGTCAAGTGCGTCTTGATTGTATAACTGAAAAATTTCTGGAAACTCAATCATTACCTCGTTCTCATTGAAGTAATGCTCTTCCTTGACTTTCACCATGAGCATCTCTCACCTGTTCTTTACTTCTTTCATGTACCACTCATGCAATCTTCGCATTTGTGTTGATAGATGCGGGACCTGCTCAGGTCTGACCAGAGGGTTCCCGGAGACATATTTCCATGCTAATTCAGCCATGGGGACTTCCTCGGTGCCTAGGAGTTGATCAACACTGATAGCAAAGTGTTTAGTAGCGTCGGTTACCTTATCGGTAATCACCTTGAGCGGGGGGATCGATTGCATTGCCTGTTCTCCGAGCTGGGGAACTGTTTTCCCGCTTTTATTACTACTTGTACATCTCGACTGCTGCATTTGTTCCTGATATGACTTCCTAATAGAGCGTTCATAGTCTGATGGCCTATTCTGCACATGTGCCGGGGCTCGCTCTAGAAGTTCCACAAAGTGCTCTACGGTTTTCGCAGGTATTATCTCCTTTGGCGGCGGGGGCGGTTTCGGTACTAAATGGGACTTCACTTCGGAAGCCACGACCGCTCTGGTTTCCTCATCAGTCATCTCGTAAGCTAACTTCTTTTTGGAAGGAGGCTCGTCGTTGGCTTTCTTCTTTGGTGCTCTCTTCCGCTTTTGGCCCTGCTGCTGGGACATAGGGGGTGGAGTCGGTTGACGCGGCAGAGATCGATATGGCGGACTCGCGCTGGGCTCCTTCTCGAGGTGGGGTGGAGTCGGCTGACGCAGCGGACTTAGAGGTGTATTGCTACTCCGAGGAGTCGGTGGCCTTGGCGCCGAGTTTGGAAACACGATGCATTCCTTTCTCCATACAATGACACCACGTATGACTTCTCGCAGTGTCTGCTCCCCTTCACCTCCAGGAATGTCAAGCTCTAGTGAGTCATATCCCGACAGAACTTCATCCACCCCGACACGAGCATAGCCAGCTGGAATCAGATTGCCATGGATGGTTGCTTCAGGTGCATTTGGTAAAGCAAAGCTGACCGCCACCTTCATGGATATGTTCTTCATTTTCTGGTGTAGCTCACAACTTGTCCTCTCTTTAATATCATCCATGGGGTAGCGAGCCAGCAGTGCATCATCGGCCCGGACCCCCGTGGAACCCACGCTGCTTTTCCGCATAGATGGGACGGTACTATCCAATGCTGGATCTGCTTGCTCCTGCCACGGAGACGCCCTTTGCTGGCTAATTGTGTTGATCTGCTCCTGCTGCCGCATTAACATGCGTTCCAACTTCGCATTCTTTGTTTCTACCTTCTAAAGCCGGTCTGCATCCTGCTTCTTTTTTCTCTGACGGCTTCTATAAGTGTCGTTCCACTCCGAAAACCCCTGAACCCACAGAACAATGCCTTTACCTCGTGTTCGTCCTCCGTGTTCAGGATTCCCGAGGGCGCGTGTAAGCTCGTCGTTCTCTCTCTCGGGCTGGAACAACCCCTTTCGAGCATCTTTTATTGCTTCAAGTAAAGCGTCCGAGGCTGTTTTAAGATCTGCCTTTTCAATAATCTCCCCTGTCGCTGGGTCCAACTTTCCCCCATGCGCATAAAACCAATTCCTGGACCTCTCGGGCCAATCCACTGTTTTTGGAATGACCCCTTCAGCAAGGATCGTGGCCTCAGCTGCTTCCCACTTAGGCACGCCTCTCTTATAGCCACCTGTCCCCAGAACCAGGTGATACTCTTTTTTCACAGCATTTATCTTATTTTTTCTCGACCTTTCCTTAGCTTCATCCGATTCCTTGTACTTTACAAATACGTCCCAGTGATCTTTTATCTTCTCTAGTGCTCCAGTGAATTCTGGAGTCTTCCTTTCTGCCTTGAGGTAGTCGCTGTATAATCTTTTCTTTCAGGTCTGGAATTGTGTGGCCATCTTCTTAAGAGCAAACTGCTTGACTTTCAACCGTTGGCCATCTGTGAAACCCTCTGGTAGGTTGAAATGTGACATGAGCGTATCCCAAAGCAAATTTTTTGATCTTTCGTCGACATAACTAACTTCTCGATCTTCCTTTGGCTTATTCCATTCTCGAATGGTGATCGAGATGTTGTCCCTAACAATAACTCCGCATTGATTTATAAATATACGGGTATTGTATATAGGAGCAATCGGTTCGCCATCTTCTGCGACTTCATCGATGTTGTACTTTATGCCATCGCCCAACTTTTTGGCCTGGCCTCGTACCCTTCTAGAAGATTTGCTCGATCCGGAGGGCTAAAAGAAGAAAGATTCGTTAATATATATATACAAATCAATTAATACATCTAATGATCACCAGAGGCCTAATATATATACCTCGCCGGACTTTGTTAATTGTCTAACATTTTCTTTGCTATCATTGTTTGTTTGCCCTTCGTCTCTTGGTTCTTCCTCAAGTCCCTCACCGGAGTCGTTCAGAAATTGTGAGCCGTCATCTGGTTCATTCTCTTGGTTTTGGGAGGAGCGTATCATGTCGAAGATGATATCCTCTTCATGGTCTCTGCCGCTATCGTCTATAGCTTAACTAATCCAGAAGAAAGATAAAACAATTAGAATGCATTCAATAAGCAAAAACTGAATCATAGTATCGAGAAGAACAATACCGGAGATGCAATCAATACACAGCAATCCAGGGAGGTAGGCGGCTGGGTGCGAGGTATGATATTGTCTTATTCAAACTCCACATAAGGCATTCCAAATGCCATTTATTCAAATTGTCTTATTCAAATTTCAAACTCCATATAATATGATGCTGTGGATTGTGCTAATGCAACTAGCAACAAGTGCAATGAAGTCCATTTGAACCAAGGGTTCAAATGCAAACTCCAATTTAAGCATTTTAAATGCCATTTAGATGTTTTCACTTATACAGCAAGTATAAGTTGGTTTTTCATGCATGAAAATTTTACAGATGGATTCCTTGAATTTTTCTGATAATTTTTCATATATAAATTATTTCATTCTGAGCTACGGTTAATTTTTTATCGTATTCTGATTCGTATCGTTTTTCTGATCATCTTTCATATATAAATTATTTTCATCTGACTTACGGTTTATTTTATATGAATTTTCAAAGTTTAATTCATTTTCTGGATTTTACTGGAATTCTGCTAAGTCTGAAATCTGTTATTGATTATCCATTTTGTGAGGGCTATTATGGGTTATACATGGCTCTTTTGGATGGATGATCTAAACATATTTTGTTGGGCTCTCTGAAAGCTTCAGCTACAAATCATTTCCATGACTTGATCATCTAGTTAAATCATTGTTTAAGCCAACCAAAATGGGCTACTTAATGTTAATTCCAGAATCTGTTAAATATTACAAAGTTTGCTGGATGATTCCCATCAATCCATAGCTCTAATGGAGACACTCCCTATAGGTGATTTACTCTACATCAAGAGTACTTCAAGGCCATGCCATTTGATGGCATGAACAGTTCCTGTAACAGGCTCACTCACAGCTCTAAAGTAGCTAATGCAGTAAATCAGTTTTCTGTCTTTTCTGTTAACAGAACATAGACTTTTGTCATTTTCATAGGATTTAATCCATGCCTTATTTGAATTCGGTTCAATGGGATAATTTGGAGCTTGTCAATTGTACTACCTTCCCACATAAATTTTACTCATGTTAACATTTGTTTAATTGCTGTTTAGGGGCTGTCCAGAGGGCTAGTCAGTGTAATAGCAGTAAAGCTAGCTACCGCTATAGTACGGCTGCTACAGTAGCTTCGGCAGCAGAGCAGCGGTGGACGTCGTCGGCCAGCCGTTTCCGGCAACGAGGGCCTGTGCGGGAGGGCTCTACGGGTTCAGCGCGACGCGACGCGTCGGATGGTGGTGGCAGCAGGCACGGAGGCGGCCGGAGTTGAGCTCCATGCCGGCAATGGCGGCGGTGCACGCACGGGTCTACTCGGGCGCCCCATTGCGGGATGCCAACGAGCGAGCGAGGCACCCAGGCGGGCTCTACGGAGCACAGGGAGCACGCCCATGTGCTTGGGCACGACCGAGGATGACCAGCACGACGGCGGCGAGCATTTCCACGGCGGCGACGGCTCGGTCGCAACGGCGGCGAGCGCAGGCGGCGGCGGGTTCGGGCGCAGGTGGTGCGATGGCTACGGCGTGCGACAGAGGAAACAGAGAGGGGGATTCGAGGGAGAGGCTCACGGCGATTCCAACGGTGTGGACGGTGAGCTCGGAGGAGGACCGGAGCGAACGGGGCGGCGGAGGCGATCTCGGCGGTCGGAGGTTGAAGACGAGCGGCCTGGCGGCGTGGTTCTGTTTCCTTCTCCCGGGCGGTGGCTGGCACCGGGACGCCAGTTATATAGCTGCGACCTTTAGTCCCGGCTCCAGCCACGAACCGGGACTAAAGGTCCTTTAGTCCCGGCTCCAGCCACGAACCGGGACTAAAGGTCCTTTTCGGCGCGGGAGAAGGAACCTTTAGTCCCGGCTGGTGGTTGCAACCGGGACTAAAGGTGTCTTTTTAAAGTGATTCTTTTTGTGTAGAAAACTTTAGGTAAAACTCTTAGAATATTTAGAGTTTTTGAGTGAATCTTTTTGCTTTAGGTCAAAAAAATTATAAACTTTCTGTTAGTGCCAGTAGTTTTCAAATTTGAATAGTTTAAATTTGAATTCTTTGAAATTTGTGTGAATCACTAGTTTGTGAATAACTTTAGTTTAAAAATAGATTTTTCAGTGATTCTTTTTTCTGCTGTTTAATATTAGTGTGTTTTATCAGTATGTTCAATTTGGGAATTTTTAGGATATTTTAAATAGGTGTTTTAATCAAAAACAGATTCTGTTTAGCTCTTTTAATTTTATACCTTTTTCCTTTGTTTTAATTATTTTAGTTTATGTTTTCTTGTTATTCTTTTGCCAAATTATATTATGTTTCTGTTAGTCAATATGAGGAGTTTTAATTTTCATTTTGAAGAAGTTATTTGACAGATTCAATTTGTCCATATATAAGAGTTTCAACACATGGTCATGTTCAAAATATTGGTCAAAACCCTCAATTACCCTTTCTAGATATTTCAAGCTTTTGAAATATTTACAAAGGAAATATTCACCATAAATTCCAAGAAAATTCTAGCTTGTCATCTCTGTCCATTTTCTAGTTTGAGCAACTTTACATTGCTAAACATGTCCAAATGAGCTCAAACTTGGTACACCTGCTAAAATGGTCTAAATATTCACCTAGGCTATAAGTCCGGAAACTCACTAGAGAGAAAGTGATGACGGTGAAGCCGGTCACATCCCAGAGTGGGATCTTGGGTATAAAACTTTTTCTTCGCGTGTGTCCCTTGCTTATGATTGCGCCGTAACCATGGAGAATCTTCAACATTTAACAGGATCCTTGGGTCAGTCTTCACTGTGAAGGGAGGAATTTCATCAAACTTTTCATAATCTTCTGACATGTCTGTCTTGTCCTCCACTCCCACGATGTTTCTTTTCCCTGAAAGAACTATGTGGCGCTTTGGCTCATCGTATGATGTATTCGCTTCCTTATCTTTTCTTTTTCTCGGTTTGGTAGACATGTACTTCACATAGAAAACCTGTGCCACATCATTGGCTAGGACGAATGGTTCATCTGTGTACCCAAGATTGTTGAGATCCACTGTTGTCATTCCGTACTACGGGTCTACCTTTACCCCGCCTCCTGTCAGATTGACCCATTTGCACCGAAACAAAGGGACCTTAAAAGAACGTCCATAGTCAAGTTCCCATATCTCCTCTATGTAACCATAATATGTGTCCTTTTTCCTATTGTTGTTTGTTGCATCAAAGCGGACACCACTGTTTTGGTTAGTGCTCTTTTTATCTTGGGCGATTGTGTAAAATGTATTCTCATTTATCTCGTACCCTTTGAAAGTCAATATAGTCAAAGATGGTGACTTGGCCAACAAGTACAGCTCATCTCCAACAGTGGTGTTATTCATGAGATGTGTTTGCAACCAACCGCTGAAAGTCGCCATGTGTGTACGTTTAATCCAGGGGTCAGACAGCTCCGGGTTCTTGGAGCGTACAATATCCATGTGTTCCTCGATATACGGAGCCACCAAGGTGGAATTTTGTAGAACTGTGTAGTGTGCTTGAGTGAAAGAATGCCCGTCCATACTTATTACTGAATTCTTTTCTAGCGTGCCTTTTCCACTCAGTCTCCCCTCATGCCACGATTGAGGAACACCAATCGGCTTAAGGTCAGGAATAAAGTCAACACAAAACTCAATAACCTCCTCTGTTTCATGCCCTTGGAGATGCTTCCTTCTGGCCTAGCATGGTTATGAACATATTTCTTTAAGACTCCCATGAACCTCTCAAAGGGGAACATATTGTGTAGAAATACAGGACCCAGAATGGTAATCTCTTTGACTAGGTGAACTAGGACGTGCGTCATAATATTGAAGAAGGATGGTGGGAACACCAACTCGAAACTGACAAGACATTAGACCAAATCATTCTGTAACCTTGGTAGGATTTCTGGATCGATTACCTTCTGAGAAATTGCATTGAGGAATGCACATAGCTTCACAATGGCTAATCGAACATTTTCCGGTAGAAGCCCCCTCAATGCAACTGGAAGTAATTGCGTCATAATCACGTGGCAGTCATGAGACTTTAGGTTTTGGAATTTTTTCTCTGCCATATTTATTATTCCCTTTATATTCGATGAGAAGCCAGACGGGACCTTCATACTGCTCAGGCATTCAAAAAAGATTTCCTTCTCTTCTTTGGTAAGAGCGTAGCTGGCAGGACCTTGATACTGCTTTGGTTGCATGCCGTCTTTTTCGTTCATACGTTGCTGGTCCTCCCGTGCCTCCGGTGTATCTTTTGTATTCCCATACATGCCCAAGAAGCCTAGCAGGTTCACGCAAAGATTCTTTGTCACGTGCATCACGTCGATTGCAGAGCGGACCTCTAGGACTTTCCAATAGGGTAGCTCCCAAAATATAGATTTCTTCTTCCACATGGGTGCGTGTCCGTTAGCGTCATTCGAAACAGATTGTCCGCCAGGACCCTTTCCAAAGATTACTTTTAAATCCTTGACCATATCAAATATATCATCACCAGTATGGTGGCCAGGCTTCTTCCGGTGATCTGCCTCACCTTTGAAATGCTTGCATTTCTTTCTTAAGGGATGCCTGATCGGAAGAAATCAACGATGTCCCAGGTACACATTCTTCTTACATTTATCCAAATATATATTTTCAGTCTCATCTAAACAGTGTGTGCATGCATTGTATCCCTTGTTTGTCTATCCTGAAAGGTTACTAAGAGCAGGCCAATCATTGATGGTTACAAACAGCAATGCTCGTAGGTCAAATTCCTGCTGTTTGTGCTCATCTCACACACGTACACCTTTTATATTCCACAACTGTAAAAGTTCTTCAACTAATGGCCTTAGGTACACATCAATGTCGTTGCTGGGTTGCTTAGGGCCTTGGATGAGCACTGGCATCATAATGAACTTCTGGTTCATGCACAACCAAGGAGGAAGGTTATAGATACATAGAGTCACAGGCCAGGTGCTATGACTGCTGCTGTGCTCCCCAAAAGGATTCATGCCATCTGTACTTATACCAAACCATAAGTTCCCTGCGTCATCTGTAAACTCCAGCCACTTTCTCTCGATTTTTCTCCACTGCGACCCATCAGCGGGTACTCTCAACATCCCGTCTTTCTTACGGTCTTCTTTGTGCCATCGCAACAACTTGGCATGCTCTTTGTTTTAGAAAAAACGTTTCAACCGTGGTATTATAGGAGCATACCACATCACCTTGGCAGGAACCCTCTTCCTGGGGCGCTCGCCCTCAACATCACCAGGGTCATCGCGGCTGATCTTATAGCGCAATGCACCGCATACCGGGCATGCATTCAAATTCTCGTACTCCTCACCGCGCTAGAGGATGCAGTCATTAGGGTATGCATGTATCTTCTGCACCTCTAATCCTAGAGGGCAGACAGCCTTCTTTGCTTCGTACGTACTGTCGGGCAATTCGTTATCCTTTGGAATCCCTTGTCAGATACACCATTCTCTGCCTTCCATTGTAGCAATTCCAGTGTGGTACCCAGCTTTTTCTTGTCATCTTCGCAATTTGGTACAACAATTTTTTGTGATCCTCTAACACATCTTCTTTATCAGTTTCAGCAACTTTTCAAATCCCTTGTCAGATACACCATTCTCTGCCTTCCATTGCAGCAATTCCAGTGTGGTACCCAGCTTTTTCTTGTCATCTTCGCAATTTGGGTACAACAATTTTTTGTGATCCTCTAACATGCGCTCCAACTTCAACTCCTTTTCACTTTCGCAGTTTCTCTTTGCATCAGCATTGGCCCGACCAAGATCATCAGCGGGCTCATCTGATGCCTCTTCTTCAGCTTCCCCCATTATAGTACCATCGTATTCAGGGAACCTAGGATAGTTGTCATCATCCTCTTCTTCTTCATTGTCTTCCATTATAACCCCTCTTTCTCCGTGCTTGGTCCAACAGTTATAGCCGGACATGAAACCGGACTGAAGCAGGTGGATGTGAAGGATTTTTGAGGTAGAGTAATCCCTATCATTCTTACAGACACCACATGGACAACACATAAAACCATTCCACTTGTTTGCCTCAGCCACACGTAGAAAACTATGCACGCCATTAATGAACTCGGGAGAGCGTCGGTCATCGTACATCCATTGTCGGCTCATCTTCATTACACAACATCGAAGTGACCAAATGAATACAAGTTCATACATACTTCTCATAAAACAACATACAACTATCTAGCTAAAGCATTTAAATGCAACAACAAATGCAATCAAAATCGCAACTAAGGTAATAATTGATCCAACAGCATAATGATGCCAAGCCTCTTTATTAATGGCATATTTTCTAATCTTTCTAATCTTCAAGCGCATTGCATCCATCTTGATCTTGTGATCATCGACGACATCGGCAACATACAACTCCAATTTCATCTTCTCTTCTTCAATTCTTTTCAATTTTTCTTTCAAATAATCGTTTTCTTTTTCAACTAAATTTAACTTCTCGACAAGAGGGTCGGTTGCAATTTCCGGTTCACATACCTCCTAAATAAAAATATCTATGTCAACTTGATGGGCATAATTGTCATAAACACGAAATGAAACAAATAGTTATAAAAGATAATATACCACATCCGAATCATAAACCGGACGAGGGCCGACGGGGACGGATATCAAAGCCATGGCACTATATATAACAAACAATCGTACAAGTAAGAAAATTATATAAGTAACTATCTAAATCATACAAATAAGATTTTTTTTACAAAAAGGATAAGAACAAGAGGCTCACCAAGGTGGTGCCGGCGACGGGGCGGCGCGGGCGATCGACGGCGGTGAGGACGGGGACGGGAAGGCACTAAGTAAACCACACCTACACATATGCAAACTAAGAAGTTAATTTGAGCTCAAATTGCATATAAATCAAATAAACTCCCACATAATTACTCCCAAACTAAAACCCACAAATCACTATACTTATAGAGCATGAAACGAGCTAAACTAGCAATGAGAGATGAAAGGATGAAGTTGCTAACCTTTTAGAACCCTTCGATAGATGGGGTGCCTCCAATCTTGACAAATCTTGGCAAAAATGGAGGATGAGCTCGAGCTAGGGGAAGGAAACAGAGAGGAGAGAAAGGAGAAGCTTGGACTCGGGCTGGACGAAGCAGTTTTATATAGGGATATCTTTAGTCCCGGTTGGTGATACCAACCGGGACTAAAGGTCTATCTTTAGTCCCGGTGGGTGATACCAACCGGGACTACAGAGGCTCGCAGGGCCCAGCCTGCCGCAACCCCTTTAGTCTCGGTTGGTATCACCAACCGGGACTAGAGTTCCCATTTGAACCGGGACTAAAGGGGGCCGTGCCCCCGTCCGCTCCTAGCCGTTGAAACCGGGACTAATGCTCACATTAGTCCCGGGCCCAAACCCGGCCGGGACTAATGCTCCGGATCAAAGGTAGGTTTTCTACTAGTGAGCCGTGGCCACTGGCACCGCTGGTGGGGTACGTGTGTTTGTGGACGTCCACGGTCATGTGCACACCTGAGTGGATGGAGCCGGAGTAGCAGGAGGCGCCAGCTACGTCGCCGCACGCGCCGACAGCAGCGTGACCATTTCCATCGCCGGCTCTGGTCTACATTGACCTCGTGGACGAGGACGATGACAAGGGCGACGACGACCAGCAGTTGATCTAGGGTTTAGTTTAATTTTTAGTTATGTTTTTCAGTTTAATTAATGTAATGAATGGACTTTTGGCAGCTAATATATGTATTTTAAATCAAAATAAAAAATATAAATGGAAATGCAGCCTGCGTTGGGCGCACTGGCATGCCGGCGGACATGGACGAACTTTCGGTGTCTGTCTAGCCACCCAAACCAGACAAAAAATGGACAAAATGTGTGTCCGTTTAAGTCGGCCCGTTGGAGTTTCCCTGAATACCAGATCTTCTCCATGCGTGGATCAGCCAGCATAGTGCGCGGTAGACTCTCGAGTCTTGAAAGGAGAGCCAACGAGCAACGTCTCGTTGTCAACCTGCAAGGATAGCAGGGCCGGCCCATAGGCGGGGGCAACGGGGCACCCGCCCTAGGCCCTCCGAAGGTAGGGGCCCCGACCCAGTTAGTGCTACTATGGTGGAACTAGTATATTTCTCTCATGGGCTCAAGAAATACAAAGAAAAATAAACCCAACCTGCAAGGACAAAGCCCACCACGGCGGTGGACACGAGACAAACAATCATGGAGAAGTTAAATCGATCGTTGTTACCCTAAAAAAAATCGATCACTGCTGCCTGCTGGATCCACGACTCTTCGTTCTCCTCTTTACTCGCCGACCTCTCTCATCCCCACTTCACCTAAATTCACAATCCAGAACGGCGTTGTCGCTCCCATGTCGTTCTGATTCCGAGGTCGAGGTAAGCAACTAATGATGGAGACCCACGTCACAAATTCCTTCCCTTATTATCCATCATTCTATTCTTGATGTTATATATCTGTTCCCCATCAACTAACATTTGAGAGATCCTGAGTTCCTGTCTTCAATTCGATGATTCAATGTTGAATGGGATTTAATTGTCTGCATAGGTCTTTTTATTCTTCTACTCTTTATTGGGTCTCAGTGAGTTTTCAAGAAATTACGAGGAGACTGCGGCGGGTTCTCGTTAATTCAGTTCATGGTGTCGTACTATTGCGGCCTATGGATCAACACACCTACATCACATTGAGCCATACCCAGGTGCTTTTGCTCCCTATGTTGACCATTTTGTATGTAACTTGTTTGGTGGCATGTCCTCAAAAATATTTTATCCATAAGTAATGATAAAATGGAGAAATGGATAGATTAAGTGGTAGAATGCTAAAAAGGATCAATTGACATTTTTTAGGATTACTAGGTCTTCCAATGATTCATTATAACTGGCCATAGTAAATGTTTGTAGTTCTCTTGATTGATAAATAGCTTGTAGTGTTTGTTCTACAATTCATAAATACTATACACTTTTGCTTTCGAAATACAAAATAAAAAAAATGGTGTGTCAAGAAGGCCCCCTCACTGTTGTCCTGCCCCAGGGCCCCGTATATGTGTGGACCGGCCCTGAAGGATAGTGACACAACCTGCAACAATGAACCCAGAGTCGAAAGCTCTCGTGCAGCTGTTATGGTTAGTCGGTTACACGAGCCAAGCTCGACACCATCTTACACTACTTGGTGAAACGTGGCATTTGATTGTAGTTGGTGGGAGAATAGAGTTGGGAAAATTGTAGCAAGGGGTTTAATCACCCGTCAAGCAAAAAAAAGTAGCGTCGCCAATGCCAATAGAGTATTGGGTGATCTTTCTAAGTTTATCTAAGCTTTTTGTGTGTGCAGCAGTTCAGAATATCGTCAGCACACATGAAATTTTCTGAGATGCACCGGCCAAAAATAAAGCCGGTCTGATCACCGTGAACGAGTAAAGGTATGAAGGCTTCGAGTTTATTGGCGAAGACTTTTGCAATCCCTTTTACAGGGCAATTTTTGAGTGAGATAAGGCCAAAGACATCCTGTGTTTCTGCATCCCCATTCTTTGGAAGTAGCATAATTAGGGCACGACTGGAACTTGCAGTATCTGTCGTTTGGTTAAGAAAAGGGTAGGAAATGGTCAAGGATTTTTGGCTTGGCGGTGTTCCAAATTTCTTGTTTAAGCTAGTTTGCCCCTTTTATAGGATTTTTTGGTACAAACTCGGACCAAAACTGCCAGGGCCCAGACTAGCAAGTGGGTTCGTGGATGCAAAGGTGTCGAAAAATTCTTCTTCGTTGAAAGGGCAGCAAGGTGTGTAAGTTGCAGGATTGGGTTAGGGTAGATGTCGGCCAGGGAAAAATACCAAACTGGTTCATAGGCATGTCCAAGAAGTGAAGAGCAGTAGTTTGTAAGGATTTGAATCTTGGGCTCGTGCTGAAATAACTGGGATCCATTATGTATGTTAGAAGGAAGCGATCTTGTGTTTTGTGGTCACGCTGGGAGGAAGAGACGTGGAAGTAGCCAAAATGGGCAC
Organism: Elymus sibiricus; assembly: GCA_039707655.1. Taxonomy (NCBI): domain Eukaryota; kingdom Viridiplantae; phylum Streptophyta; class Magnoliopsida; order Poales; family Poaceae; genus Elymus; species Elymus sibiricus. Next base: position 371,696,471 of record CM077664.1, on the reverse strand, counting down.
CCCTTGCAAAAATCACTCTCAATTTCTCTAGTGGTGACAATGCATATGCGTCATTTATCGCCACCTGAGATTTTGGGGGTATTTTCTCACCTGCACCAGGAGGATGAGAGGCTGATTGTTCATGTTTTTTTGTTAGATCCGTTTTTTAAAATTGAAATATCTCGTGAACCGTACGTCCAAATTACAAACTATTTTCACTATTGCGTTCCTTGCGTCGAGATCTTCAAAACTAGATCCCATGTAATAGATTTTGAATTTTTCAGACAAAAATTGTGCTTTCAAAGGGAACTAACTCATGTTGCTAAATTTCACTAACTCGTGCTTCCAAATGAACCAACTTGTGCTTGTGCTGGATGAAGCAAACCTTGTGCTCCCAAAGTGGACTGTATTAATACCTGCTTCCAAGTGAACCAACTTGTGCCCACAGGGTGAAGCACGCCTTGTGCTTTCACATGAAGCACACATGTGCTTCCAACATGAACTAACCCGTGCTTCCACCTAGCACTAACCCGTGCTTTCAATGTGAAGCATAAACTGTATTCCCGTGTGAAGCACACTCGTGCTTCCACACGAAGCACCCCTGTGCTCACGTGGAGAGCATGCATGTGCTCCCAAAAAATCCCAAGAAAAATGAAATAAATAAAATAGAACCAAAATAATGAGAAAACCTAGAGAAAAAAACCTGACCCCCTCCCTGTGACGCCCCATTCATAATCGTGCACTAATCATACACGCAGCATGCACGATCACGAACGGTGACTCCACGTTAATATCACAACACAACTCTATGACACAAATTTAAATATAAAACTTTATATTACAAACCAGGGTCACGAGGACCCATAATACATCAGTACAGAAAGCAAATATGTCTGGGTACAGACGAGTTAAACAAGTTTTGCCTTAAGAAGGCTGAGCATAACAGCGACACTAAACCCAAAAGGCGCAGGCCTCTTGCCTGGGACCTCCGAACTACTCGTCGGCATCGATCTCCACGTAGTAACCAGCGTCGGAACCACCTGCATCCGCGGTGCCATCATCTGTTGCAGCAACCGGGTTGGAGGTAAAGAGTAGCAAAGCAATGGTGAGTACTCATCCAAAGTACTCGCAAGACTTACATCAGAACTATAATAGATATGCATCAGTATCAAAGGAATGGGGCTATATCTGTAGACTATACTGCAGAAATGCCAGAATAAGGGGGGAAAGCTCATCGTAACGAAGACTATCTTCATCTTGCAGCAATAAAAGAGAGGAGCGTAAATGATACCAACTTGCATACATAATACAGTAGCATACCCAGAGATCCTTCCTCGACTCCCAGCGAGAAAGCGATCCGCGGGCATTCCTATCTATTATCTTGGTGTATTTTATCAAGTATCCGGTTTAAGTTGTAAGAGGTCGGGATACGTCTCCAAGCCGTCCTTTTACCGTGGACACGGCTATTCGAATAGTTTTGTCTTCCCTGCAGGGGTGCACCACATTTCCCGATACGCTCGATTACCCTATGGCCGGACACACTTTTCCGCGGGTCTGCCCGGCCTCAAGCAATCGACACGCCGAAGTCCTACCTCAGCTCTTCAGAGAGGTCAACACGCCGGTCTATATCCTACGAGCGAAGGGTTGTTCAGCCGCTCACCCTAAGTGCTCCTGCACGTTGCGAGGCTGGCCGGGGACCAAGCCCACCTCTGCATTAGCAGCAGGCAGTATCCGCTCACCCCAACAATCAACCCACATCTCTGAACTGTGACATCTGGTTAGCTTTCGGGAGGAACTGAGGACGCCGAGGGTCCCATAACCATTATCTCGTGCGGCGGTTAATGCGTATATGCCAGTGGCAATCTCAGATCAAATACCTAGAACTTGTTAAGCGTATTATCGTTAAGTACCCGCGGACGACGACCAGGTCCCAGGCCCACCACTCTCCTGGATGGTATCCGCCTGCCCTGTCGCTCCGCTACAGTGAATCACTCGGGGCTGTCAGGAACCCAGGCCCATCTCCACCTGGATGGTACCACCTGTCCCTTCAGCCCCCCATCTTAACAAAATTATGTATGATATAGAAGTATAAAATATATCCGTGATCATCGCCCAGAGGGATCACGACCCAATATTATAGCATGGCAAACGGACAAGGGTGTAGGGCCAACTGATGAAACTCTAGCATAACTAACTAGGCATGATAGGATACAGGTAAAGTATCAACAACAGGTAACAAAATCAGGCCATGCATCTGAATAGGATCTACCGATAGAACAACAACTGCACCAACATCTAATGCAAGAATATAGAGAGAAGGAATGGGCGATATCGGAATGATCAAGGGGGGTTGCTTGCCTGGAAGCTCTGTTGAAGGGATCTGATCCTCGAGATCGTCGTCGTACTCAGGAGCTACAGCGGTCTCGGGGTCTACCGATAAAAGCAGAGGAGGGGAAAACAAATAAATAACAGGCATACAAATGCAACACAAATGCATGTCATGGCAAAATGTGATGATTATGTGCTCTAATGACTTACTAAGCATTTTAATTGAAGCGAGAAAATATTTAGAATATTTTCCCGGCTCCAGGTATTATTTTCTATATTGATCCTGATGCAAAAGTTCAAGGTTCATTGTGATAATGATGTTTGTCATGCATGCAAATGACATATTCGAATTCGTTATATTTTTCTGATCATTTTTCATATATAAATTATTTTCATCTGAGTTACGGTTTATTTTATATGATTTTCCAAAGTTTTATTGAATTTCTGGATTTTCTGGATTTATTTTAATTTCGAAAATTATTAATTGGAAAATGCTAGATGCACCCGAAAGTGTACCCAGCTAGTGGCACAGAGAGGCTGACAGGTGGGGCCAGTTGACCTGGTCAACTGCCCAGTCAGCAGCCCAGTCAGCAGAGGGCTGATAGGTCAAACCTGACCAGTGGGTCCCACTGGTCAGTGACTGATTTATTTAAACTGAGTTTAATTGGTTTAATTAAGTTAATTAGGTGGTGGGGCCAGGCTGTCCGTGTCTGGACTAATTAACAGGGTTAATTTTAAACTAATCCAAATGCTACAGTGGTGGCCCCACATGTTCTGCGGCGGTCGGAATCGACGTTGTGGGGCGCGGCAAGGCGAGCTGGAGGCGGCGTTGGCTTACTGGGGTTGCCAGGAGCACGATGGGGTGCTCAGCTGCGACGGGCGAGCGCGCAAGCCATGGCTGCGCCATGGCCGGCGGCAGCGAGCTTCAGGTGCGACGGCAACGACGGCTGCAGCAAGCGCGCGAGACCGGAGGGAGAGGGGAAAGAAGCAGACGCTCACCGGGGGGCTCAAGAAAGACCCGGCGGTGGATTAGGAGCAGTAGTGGCATGGCAATCGGCGATGGAGCTCCGGCGGTGCAGAGGAAGAAGACGATCGATGCCGGTGATGCGGAGGCGCCCGGCTCGATCTGGTGGCCGCAGACGAAGCAGACGGCCGCGACGGAGCTGGTAGACACGGTCCTAGGGCGCGGGGTGGACGGAGAGCGCGTGGGCGAGGGCGGCCATGGCGACGGTGGTTCGGCCGTGCACTGTGGAGAGAGTGGCGACGCGAGGAGGAAGGGAGGGAGAAGCTAGGGCTGTCCCTGGGGGTCGCGGTGGCCTTATGCATCGCGGGGAGCCAGCGGATGGACGACGCGTGCCGCATCGGCGCGTGGGCAGCCTTGGCGCGCGCTCGGCCTCCAGCACGTCGGGAGGTTGGCGAAAGGCCGTGGTGACGGGTTGGGCCGTGCACTGTGCACATCGAAGCCCAGCAGTGCTGTGAGTCCTTTCCTTTTCCTTTTTCTTTTTCTGTTTCTATTTTTCTTCTCTGTTTTGCATTTAATTTTCATACTAAATGAATTTAGTTGCAATTGAAACTTGGCACATAATTACTATGCACTATTCACAAAGTTTCATGCCATTTGGAAACACTTAAAATTAGTTTTGAATTTAAATGGTTTGAATAAGTGCTGCTAGTCCACTTTATTTGTTGCTAGGGTCATTTTGGGAATTCAGGTGATGTTGCTTTCCTTACGATAATTACTTATGGATTATTTGTAATATTACCAACATTTTTGTTTCTGTGTTTGCAGATATAAATTTTTAACTTGCAATTTGAATTGAAATTTGAATTGAATTTGGGGACAAGTGGCATTTAGGTATTGCAAAACATGATGACAAGTCATTAATTAGGGGGAATCACTGTAGCTTAATTACAGGGGTGTTACACTCCCCCTCAAAACCAAACAAAATAAGCTTCCGTGCGGGGTGCGTCCAGCGTGCGACACGTGACGTCAGCTGGACACACCACTTGACACGCTTGCTTGCTCTCACCACCTTGGGAAGTCCACCCCGCAGTTTGTTGCTCCCGGCAGTAGCACGTTGTTGAGAATCACAAAAAAAAATTATTTGATTTGATTTCCCAGTGTGAAGATAGGCCCGCTCGTGCGCGCTACAATCTATCTGCTCGACGCGCTTGTGCGGCACCATGGCTATATCTCACTTATTGCGAGATGTAGCCCGACCTAGGCCTCTGGCGTTGGGGGCACTCACGTCTTAGTGGGCTGGCCCATTAAACCAGTTTTGGGAATACATATCTAACTTTATTTATACACGTTGTACATATTTCATATGCCCGTGGATTATTTTTTCGATACAAGTTGAACATTTTTTTACATGTGCAAACACTTTTTCATACATGTTTGAACAATTTTTTAATTATTAAACATTTTCAAATACACATTGATCATTTTTTGGAATGATACGAAATATTTTTTTAAATTACGTGAACATTTTTTTAGATTGTATTAACATTTTTAAAAAATGTCACAAACATATTTTTGAAAGCGTGTGAACATTTTTTAGAAATGTCACGAACATTTTTTTTGAATGGTACAACACAATTTTTCTTAATTATCTGAATTTTTTAATTGTTTAATTTTTTTAAAATGTCACGAACATATGTTTTGAAACGCGTGAACTTTTTTTTACACTGCACGAACATTTTTAAATGTGCTGTGAATTTTTTCCAAAAAATAAGTTCTTTGGAATATATGTGCTTAGAATATTTTGAAAATATAAATAAAAGAAAAATAAAAGAAAAAAAACAAACGAATCAAATGAATAAACAAACAAAAAATGCTATTGGGCCGGCCCACTAGGGCGTTCGTTGACGCCCTACTGCCGCATCCGCTCAACATTAATTATTTGATTAAAAAATCAAGGGAGGATTGGTTGGAGGAGCGGCCTGCTACAAGCTATATATGCTAAATCTGAGAAGGCGTGTTCGAGCCTTTGGAGGGTTAAGGTGCCACCCAGGGTGAAGACCTTCGCGTGGCGTCTCGCACAAAATTCCCTACCAAGCGGAGAGGTGCTCAAGCACAGAAACATGGCCAAGACCGCAACGTGTGCTATATGCCATGGATCATATGATAGCTGGAGACATTCAGTGATAGACTGCACGATGGCACGGTGCGTATGGAGCTTATGTGATCGGCAGTTAACACAACATGTTTGCGCGTCCGAGTGCCTGGATGCACGTGAATGGCTTTTTCATCTAATGGAAACAACGCCCCATGAGAAGTTCGTCGAGAGGCTCGGGGAAAAGGAAAACACCCCCCGCGTCGCCCTCTCTGGCGACTCGGGGGCGATCCAATCGCACCGCCGCCGGACTCTCCCTCCCTCCTCCTCGTCTCGTCGCTGCCTGAGGACCTGCAGGCGAAGACCAGACGGGTTCGGGGACGGCGGCGGGGGGGCGTTCCCCTGAGCCTACCTCTCTCCCCCGATCTGGATCCCAGCGGAAACCCACGGGATGGCTGATCCTAGCGGCGGCTGCCCCATGGGATGTCTTGGCCGGATCTGCGGGGAGATGATGGCAGGGCTGCGGCGCTCACCGGCGGGCGGCGGCGTGGTGTCGGCGGCGCTGGGAGGCCCAGATGCGTGGCGTGGTAGCGGCTAAATGGCGTGCTCGAGGCGGCGGTGCTCCGGCGTGGCGTCTTCTTCGGGCGGCGCGGTCCCGATCTGATACATATCTCATAGGGGCATGTGTAACACCCCTGTAATTAAGCTACAGTGCTTCCCCTAATAAAGTGCCAGGTCATCATGTTTTGAATGCTAATGGCCACCTAGTTCCAAAACCAATTTAAAAATGCAAGTCAAAAATTATTTCTTCAAACAGAGAAACAAAAATGTTGGTAATATTACAAATAATCCCTAAGTAATTATCTTATGGAAAACGACATCACCTAAATTCCCAAAATGACCCTAGCAACAACTAAACAGGGCCCACAGCAATTATTTAAGTCAATTAAATATAAACCCAAATTTGGCCTGAAACTTTGTGTGCATATTCAAAATATTGCAATATAATTATGTGACAAGTTTCACATTTAACTAAAATCGTTTGCTAGCAAAATTAAATAGAAAACAGGAGCTAAAATACAAAACAGAAAAGAAAAAGAAAAAGAAGAAAACTTACCTGTTCAACTGGACCGCGAGTGGACAGTGCCCCGCGGCCCAGCCCACCTCCACCGTCTTCCACCTCCAGCTGTCGGCATGGCCGAGAGCGCGCACGCGATGCGTCGCGCGATGCTTGACACCGCGCTGCTCCAGGCGCCGTGGACGCCTACAAGGCCTCGTCCCCGGCCGTCTGGACAACCCTAGCCCCCTTAGTTCCTCCTCCTCGCGCCGCTTCCTCTCGCGCAGCGTGCAACCGAGCCGTCGTCGCCATGGCCCAGTCGTCCACGCGCCCACCGAGCTCCCCGGCGCCTGACGGGCTGTCCAGGAGGACCGCCGTGTTCATCTACGTCGACTACGCCGTTGGATCGAGCCTGCAGAGCCGCATCGCCGTCGTCTACGTCATCTTCTTCCTCGGTCACCGCCGTGCGCCATCGTCGAATCCGTCGCCCCCCTGCGCTCCCGATCACCCAACGAGCCTCCTTGAGCTTCCCGGTGAGCTTCCCGTCGGTTCCCCTCTGTTTCCTCGTCGGATTCATCCCCGAGCCGAGCTAGCCGTCGCAACCGAGAGCTTCGGCCGCCGTGCTTCGTCGCCACCGCAGCTAGAGCAGCCGCACGTCGCACCCGAGCATTGCATCATGCTCCTGGGCACCCCAAAAAGCCAACACGCGCACCTACGCAGCTTGCCGTGCCCCGCAACGCCGATCCCGTCCTTCCCGAACTCCGGCCGACGCTTGCCGTCGTTTCCGGCCATCTCAGGGCCTACCACCACCACCGTTCGACGCAGCTCGATGCGTGTGTTCGAACGCGACCGTCCGCGCCTCGAGCCGAAGCCCCTAGTGATTTTTCGGCGGTTTCCGAGCCGCGCCGCCGTGTTTTTGGTCACCGACGAACGCTGGTGGGACACTGCCATGTGGGTCCCCCACGTCAGGGGATTAGCTTAGGGCTAATTACCCTCTGACACGTGGGCCCGTTTTACTATAGCAATTAGATTAACTCTAATTAATATCTGTTAAATAGCTGAGTCACTTGCACTGTGCCCCACCTCGTTAATTAACCCTCTGGATTAAATTAAAACACTGTTAAGTAAAATAGTCACTGACCAGTGGGACCCACTGGCCAGTTTTGACCAATCAACGTTGACAGTTGACTGCTGACTCAGCAGTCAACTGGCCCCACTGTCAGTCTCTGTGGCTAGCTGCTGCTGGGTACACATAGCATTTTTGCTGTTAATTTCGAATTAATAAATAAATCCAGAAATTCCAGAAAATCATTTAAACTTTGAAAAATCATAGAAAATAATCCGTAACTCGGATGAAAATAATTTATATAGGAAAAATGATCAAAAAATTATAACGAATCCAAATATGTCATCCACATACATGACAAAGATCTCTAGCATAATGAACATTGACATTTTGCTACCGGTTCAAATAATGAATAATACCTTGAGCCGGGAAAATAGAATATTTTCCCTCTTCAATTAAAATGCGTAGTAATGCATTATAACACCTCACCATCATATTTTGCCATGCCATGCATTGTGTTGCATTTGTATGCCCTGTTATTTATCTGTTTCCCCCACATTTGCTTCTTTCCGGTAGACCCCGAGATCGCAGTAGAACCCGAGTACAACTACGACTACACTTCCGAGGATCCCTTTTCGTCTGCAGAGCAACTAGGCAAGCAAAACCCCCTTGATCATTCCGATATCGCCTATTCCTTCTCTCTACATTGTTGCATTAGGTATTGGTACAGTTGTTGATCGATAGATCCTATTCTGATGCATAGCCTGTTTTTGTCGCCTGTTGCTGATACTTTACCTGTTATCCTAGCATGCCTAGTTAGAGATGCTTGTGTTTCACCTGTTGGCCCTACACCCCTGCCCGTTTGCCATGCTATATTACCGGGCCGTGATCCCTCTGGGCGATGATCACGGATATACTTTATACTGCTATACTATACTATGTGTTACACCACGGTGGACTCGGACTTCGGTGGCTTGCGACATGGAGCGAGACGGACTGCGACGAGATGCCGATGAAGATGAAGACTGATACTGTATCCTTGATGAGTTTATGTTCTGTTGGCGGAACGACAGGGCAGGCGGATACCATCTAGGATGAGGTGGGCCTGGGCCCTGGTCGTTGTCCGCGGTAAAAGAAACTAAACGACTAAAGGCATGCAGGTGGAAGCCCTGGCTGGAGAGCCGGGTGTTGTGTTCCACTTGGCCGAATAGGAACTGAGTTCTGGGTATTTGATCCGAGATTGCCATTGGCATATACGCACTAACCACCACGCGGGATAATGGTTATGCGGCCCTCGGCGTCGTCAGTTTCTAACTGAAAGCTTTCCAGATGTCGCGGTTCAATGATGCGGCACTGTCAGGCAAGCCATCCAGGATGAGATGGGCTTGGACCCGGCCGTGTGGCGCAACGTGCCTTGGAGCGTTTAGGGTGAGCGGCCGAACAACCCTTCGCGTTTAGGGTGTAGTCTGGCAGGTGACCTCTCTGGAGAGCTGACGTAGGACTTCGGCGTGTCGATCATCTGAGGCTGGGCAGACCCGCGAAAAAGTGTGTCCGGCCATAGGGTAATTGAGCGTGTCGGGCAATGTGGTGCACCCCTGCAGGAAAGATAGACTATTCGAATAGACTTGGAGATGTATCCCGTTCATAGCCAACTTAAACCGGACACTTAATAAAATGCACCAAGATAATAGATAGAAATACCCAAGGATCGCTTCCTCGCAGGGAGTCGAGGGAGGATCTTAGGGTAGGGTAATGCTGAGATGCTTATTTGGACTCGTGTGTCCTCGTTCTCTTCTATTGCTGCAAGATGCTCTGATTCTCTTCTAATGCTGCAAGATGATGGTGTTTTATGTTACATAGAGCTTCGCCCCTATTCTGGCATCTTTGCAGTATAGTCCAAAGATATAGCCCCATTCCTTTGATACCGATGCATATGTAGTATAGATCTGATGTAAGTCTTGCGAGTACTTTGGATGAGTACTCACCGTTGCTTTGCTATTCTTTTCCTCCAACCCGGTTGCTGCTTTCAGATGGTAGCACCGTGGATGCAGGTATCCCCGACGCTGGTTACTACGTGGAGTTCGACGTCGACGAGTAGTTCGGAGGTCCCAGGCAGGTGGCCTGCGCCTTTGGGTAGAGTCATTGTTTGTTTTCGCCTTCTTAAGGCATCTTTGTAATTGTCTGTAGTCAGACCTAACTCTTTGATGTAATATCGGGTCCTCATGACCCCTGCTTGTAATATATTTGTTTTATGATTGTTTGTGTCGTAGAGTTGAGTTGTGGTACTACCGAGGAGTCACCGTTCGTGATCGTGCATGCTGCGTGTATGATTAGTGCACGATTATGGTCGGGGGCGTCACAAGTTGGTATCAGAGCCGACTGCCTGTAGGAACCCCCAAACCTCTTGGTCGATGTCGAGTCTAGTCTTGAAAAACTATTTTCGAAATACTAGGTGTGTTGTGTGGCTTACGGGCCCACATCGCATATGGATGGTGAAAGGGCATGTAGCCCCTAAGTGTGGTTTGGTAATTAATGACAATCTCTATGGACTAATGCTTTCATTGAGATATATTTCAAGGAATATTACATAGGTGGTACCTTAAGGACGATTGCCATAAACATGAAGATTTGCTCTAAGCTTTGGTATTAAATGACAATTCCTATGGAGAATCAAGTGCATTGAATCTTATATGAAGAAATGTTCCATAGTGATGCTTGAAGTATATTGGGTTGTTTTGTGAAGAATGCCATCAAAGCATCTGAAGAAGTCCTCATGGTATCCTTCTCTGGATACCCCGTGCGCACGGGCCTCCTGACCCCCGTGTGCACGGGGTCCCTGACCCCCGTGCACACGGGGGCCTAGGTTTTGGCTCTTGGGGTCCCATGTCCAGTGAGGTTTCAAGTTGGTCTTCGGGGATTTCTATTGAAGCCATCATGATTGATTTCAATGTCTAACCAAATTTGTTCAAGGTGGAGTTCATTGGAAGATCTCAAAGATTGACATATTTGGGCTTATAAGGATCAAGGGCTTGAGAGAATAATCAAAGAGAAGAATTCAAGTTATGGCTTCAAGACAAGATCATGGTAAGCTCATGTGTTGGGTTTCGGTTGATCAAGTCTTGAAGCAAGCAACTAGAGTGAAGAATTCATTGTGCCTCTCAAGAGATTGTGATGGAGTTTTTACAAGAGGAAGTGGTGACCAAGATGATATTCATAGTGGAACTTGATATGGTCATGAAAGAGTCTTTGGTGATATAGTCTTGAAGCAATGAAGGGAAATGAAGAGTTCATTGTGGCTTTCAAGAAACCAAGATGGAGCATGAAATAAAGACGTTGGTTGACCAAGATGAAGCTCAAAGATTATATCTAGATGCTCAACTCTCAAAGCGCAAACATTGTACCACGTGGGATCAAGTGATCTAGTCGTATGGTAAGTAATTGTGAATTTTGCTTTGTAAACTAACCCATGCTATGTGTTTGTTATGTCTATGTGGGTTAGGTGTTTCTCATGGGCTTGCATAAAGGAAAGATTTCAAGTAGCCTATGTGTGGATGACATCAAGTGGTGATGGTCATCGAGTTTGAGGTGTGCAAGTGCAAGATGAGAAGCTGGAGGTTATATGCTTTGAAGCTTGCGGTCCACAATGTGACTATGTAAATGTGAAGATGTGCTTAAGTGAAGGCTTCCCTCATTGCAATATGGGGAAGCAATTCGAGTATCTTCACCAAGTGATTGTGGACAAGAAAAGGATTCCAACTTGAGGCAAGCATTAACGTCATCAAAAAGCTCAAGTGGAATGTGCAAGTCAAAGGTATAACTTAGCTAGGTTTTCCTAGTTTTGCTGGTCTCATGGTGCTTGGTGGGAGACCGGATTATAGGTTTGATAGCCATACTATCAAGAGGGACTTTCGGGCGAGTAGCTTGATCACGTCGCATGTAGAGAGCTCAAACCTTTGCATAATTTGCATCATTCTTTCTTGTTGATCTTGGGTGGTTCTCTATGTGAGGACCTTGGGCTTTTCCATAGCTTTCAAACGAGCCCAAGATCATCGAATTCGGAGTTCGTATGCCAAAGTTGTGCTTGTTTCAGTGGGCTGCTGCTGGCTGTTTCTGGGTACCCCGTGGGCACGGGGCCCCCATGCCCACGGGCTTGTACCGTACGCACGGGACCCCGTGGGCATGGGGTCTCAACCTCCGTGCGCACGGGGTGTCCAGGAAGTGCCTGTTGGAGCCCCAACGGCTAGTTTTGGGGTTTGGCTATTTAAGGGCTCCGTCCCCCCTCCGGTTTGGGGGTTGTTCATACACTTTCTAAACATCATTTTGAGCCTCATAACACCTCTCCCAAACCCCTATCTCCCCTCTATGTGAAGGGGGATTTGTGGATGGATCTTTGAGCCATTTGTTGATCTCCTCCATTGTTTTCCCTCTCTTCAATCTCCTACTTTCTTGAGTTGCATCTTGTGAGATTGAGAGAGTGAGTTGAGCATTTGTTGCTTGACTTTGCTTTGCATTTGTTGCATTGGTTTGAGCTCCCTGCATTGATTTCTTCGAGTAAGAGCCCATGAGTTTATTACTCTTGGAGGCTTCCGCCTCCTAGACGGTTTGGTGATATATTGAGAAGTTTGTGAAGAGGCCTAGGTGGTCGAGGTTCCCCCGGAAGCTTCCTTGCTTGTGGTGTGCTCCGGGAAGGGTGTGAAGTGGCCTAGGTGGTCAAGGTTTCTCCGGAAGCTTCCTTGCTTGTGGTGTGCTCCGAAGGCACATGTAAAGGTGTGGTGGTCGCCTTCCAGACCAACCCCGAGTGAATCGAGGCTCATCCGTTGGGGGTGACTCGAAAGGGAGAATACGGTGAGCCACTTGGTGGCGCCCTGGAGCTTTGGCTTCGGCACTGCTCCAACGGAGATTAGCACTCTCACGAGTGTGAACTTCAGAATAAATCCACGTCCCCGACTCACTTGTGGTTATCTCATTCCCACACCCTTTACTTTCCGCAATTCATACTTGCTCATATTGATATATCGTATGCTAGTTAGAATTGCTTAGTTGTTCCTACATTTCCATCTCTTGTGATATAGTTTGTGCTTGCTAGTTTCTTTAAGTGCCTATCTTGTTTAGTATAGATTGTTGGTGCACTTAGTTGAGCCTAGCATATTTAGGATTTGTGCTTGAAAAGTATCCGTTTAGTTTAATTCCGCATTAGGATAAAGCCAAATCCGTAAAAGTTTCAAAACGCCTATTCACCCCCCCCCTCTATTCGTCATCTAGGTCCTTTCTGATGGGATTAGGATTCTTTTATTCTGCATCTATACTCTGGGTTCTTAAACTTCTCCCCTCTTCGGGTAATATGTTTTGCTAACTCTAGGTTCTCGTAACGACTTCATTCCGGAGATCCATTTGTTCCCGCTGCTCTCTTGATTCACCAGAAGATTTTTAAAATACTCTCCGATGTTTTGCCAAGACCCTTTGAGCCTGCCGCTTTTGCAATTCCTTGCCACCGATAATTTCCAGTGGTTAACCACATACACTTGCCGCTCATACATTCATACCATTGCATTTGTTAACCGACCCTGTTATTTTACACAGAATGTCGGGCTCTGAAGATCCGCCACCCTATGTCGCCGCAATGATGCAGCAATTCGAGTTGAACTGTCAGTTCATCGGAAGTTTAGTGGACCGTTTGGGAAACAACAATGCTCGTCAGGAGCCTGGCCCGATCTCACTTCAAGAGTTCGTGTGCCTCAACCCAACCAATTTCCACAATTCATCTGAGCCATTGGATGCCGATGATTGGCTCCGTGACATCACCTTTGAGATGGAGTCAGCCAATGTTGCCCCTGCCAGCTACGCCACCTTTGCGGCGTACCATCTGAAGGATCCAGCTGCACAATGGTGGGAAAGCCACAGGCGTATGCTACCTGTTGGAACAGTCACCACTTGGATTGAATTCAAGACTGCCTTTCATGCACGTCACATTCCTCAAGATCTGATGGACAAGAAGAAGACGGAATTCCGCAATCTCACTCAGGGCAAGATGACAGTGGATGAATTTCAAAGGGAATTTCTCAACCTGTCTCGCTATGCTGAAGATGACGTCTCCACTAACGCTCGCAAGCAGGAGAAGTTCCGTGAAGGACTGCATCCTGATCTGAAGCTTGCACTTAGTCTCCATGAATTTACAGACTTTGCAACCATTGTCAACAAGGCCATCCAAGCTGAAACCAGCCAGGCCGAGCACCAGGAGTCGCTTAAGCGCACTCGTGACGTTGGCTCATCTTTGGGCCCGTCTGCTCAGAAGCGCCGAGTGTGCATTCCTCACAACATCCATCACCAAGTTGCCCCAGCATCGAGGCCATCTTATGTTGCACCTCGTCTGCCTCCGCCGCCGAGATAACTCGGAAACCAAGGTGGACAGCTTAATGCTATGGCTCCTCCCCCCAATGATGGGAATTGCTTCAAGTGTGGACAACCAGGACACCGTGCTATCAACTATCGCCCGAATCAGAATCAGAATGCACCAGCTCGTCAGCCCTGGAACTTTAATGCCAGACTGCCAGCAATCGGTCGTGGTCATGTCAACCATGTCAAGATGGAAGAAGCTCAATAGGACACTAGTATCATGATGGGCAACCTTCCTGTTAATTCAGTTGTAGCGTCCGTTCTTTTTTATTCAGGAGCATCGCATTCGTTCATGTCTGAAACATTTGCACGCGCACATGAAATGGTTCTCGAAGAACTACACCCTCCTTTGATGGTTCAGTCCCCTGGTTCCAAGTGGCAAACCAACATGGTAAGCCATAATAACCAGATTAAAATTGGAGGTCTAGTATTCCCCACCGCTTTTATTGTCCTCCAGTCTTCCAACATTGATGTCATTCTTGGTATGGATTGGTTGGGACCTCATCAAGCTTTGATCGACTGTGCTGCTAAAACAGTCCAGCTCACACACTCTTCCGGCCAGATAATCAACTACTTAGCCCACACAGTCCAAAATGCCAAAACCCAGATATATGTTCTGAATGCTTTGAATGCATCGCCTCTGGATAACATCGAGAACATTCCGGTAGTCCGTGACTTACAGGATGTCTTCCCAGAAGAACTTCCAGGAGTGCCCCCGGCTCGAGCTGTCGAGTTTGTTATCGACTTGAAGCCAGGCACTGGTCCTATCACCAAGCGCCCATATAAGATGCCGCCACATGAACTTCTCGAGCTTAAGCAGGAACTCGAAGTGTCACTTCGCAAAGGATTCATTCGTTCAGCTCTTCTGCATGGGGTTCCCCTTCGCTCTTTGTTAAGAAGAAGGATGGAACAAATCGTTTGGTTGTTGATTATCGTCATGTTAATCAGGTGACGATCAAGAACAAGTATCCACTTCCTAGAATCAATGACCTATATGATCAGCTTGCTGGTTCATCCATCTTCTCTAAACTTGATTTTAGATTAGGATACCATCAGATCAGGGTTCGTGAAGAGGACATTCCGAAAACAGCCTTCGTTACTCGCTATGGTTCATACGAGTACACTGTCATGTCTTTTGGCTTGACCAATGCTCCAGCCACCTTCTCCTGATTGATGAACTACATATTCATGTTATACCTCGACAAATTCGTCGTGGTTTATCTCGATGACATCCTTGTATATTCCAAGAATGAAGAAGAACATGCCGAACATCTTTGGCTGGTGTTAGAGAAGCTTTGAGAACATCAGTTGTATGCCAAGTATTCCAAGTGCGAATTCTGGTTATCTGAGGTGACCTATCTTGGCCACGTGATTTCTGCTGAAGGCATTGCTGTCAATCCTGAACGAGTTTAGGCTATTCTTAAGTGGACTCCTCCGCAGACTATCAAACAAGTCAGAAGTTTTCTCGAACTCGCCAGCTATTGCCGTTGTTTTGTCGAAAACTTTTCCAAGATTGCGAAGCCATTGATTGATCTGCTCCACAAAGACAAGCCATTCAAGTGGACACCTCAATGTCAGGAAAGCTTCCAGACACTGAAAGACAAGTTGACTTCTGCACCAGTGCTTGCTCCCCCGGATACTCACAAGGACTTTGTGATCTATTGCGACGCCTCTCGTCAAGGATTAGGCTATGTCCTGATGCAAGAGCGTAAAGTGATTGCTTATGGTTCTCGCCATTGCGTCCGCACGAAGAGAACTATCCAACGCATGATCTCGAACTTGCAGCAGTTATCTATGCTCTGAAGTTATGGCGACATTACCTCCTTGGTAATCGTTGCGAGATCTACACGGATCATCAAAGTCTGAAGTACTTGTTTACTCAGCCAGATCTGAACCTTCGTCAGCAAAGATGCATGGAAGCAATTTCAGATTATGATGTAGGCATTTCCTATACTCCTGGCAAAGCTAACATAATGGCTGATGCCTTGAGCCGCAAGTCCTATTGCAACAACCTCATGGTGCAGCAAGAAGAACCACTTCTTTGTGAAGAACTCCGCAAGTTGAACCTCGAGATTGTTCCTCAGGGTTATCTGACTACCTTGGTTGTTGAACCGAATCTCGAGCGAACCATCAGTAATATGTAGCGGTACGATAGTGAAATCGACCGCATCAAGCGATATATTTCTGAAGGCAAGCCCTCATGCTTCACCATCGATGATCAGGGCACTATATTCTTTCGAAATCGCCTTGTGGTACCCAAGTTTAAAGGTATGCAAGAGGACGTTCTGAAAGAAGCACATGACACGCCTCTCTCAATTCACCCTGGTAGCACAAAGATGTACCAAGACCTTTGTCAGAGATTCTGGTGGTCTAATATGAAGCAGGACATTGCTCGTTATGTTGCTGAATGTGACGTTTGCCGTCGCATCAAAGCAGAACATCAGAAACCTGCTGGAACTCTGCAACCTCTCGCTATTCCTGAATGGAAATGGGACAAAGTGGAAATGGACTTCATCACTGGATTTTCCTGATCGCAGAAGGGTCACGATGCTATTCTTGTCGTCATTGACCAATTCTCCAAGGTTGCTCACTTTCTGCCCGTCAAGGAAACCATCACTGCTAGTCAGTTGGCAGACTTGTATGTTTCTAGAATTGTTTCACTCCACGGTATTCCGTTGGAGATCAACTCAGACCATGGCAGCCTCTTCACCTCAAGGATCTGGGAAAGCTTTCAGGAAGCTATGGGAACTCATATGTCCTTTAGCACAGCTTTTCACCCCCAGTCCAGTGGACAAGTTGAAAGAGTCAACCAAGTGCTTGAAGATATGCTTCGTGCATGTGTCATCTCATTTGGCAAGAAATGGGAGGAATCTCTCCCGTATGCTGAATTCTCTTACAACAACAGCTATCAAGCTAGTCTGAAGATGGCACCTTTTGAAGTATTGTATGGACGTAAGTGCCGAACTCCTCTGAATTGGTCAGAAACTAGGGAACGACCTCTCTTTGGTCCAGACATTATTCAGCACGCTGAAGAGCAAGTTCGTATTGTTCGTGAACATCTGAAGACTGCTCACTCTCGTCAGAAAATCCAATATGACCGTCATCACCAAGAGATGGTCTATCAACCAGGCGAACAAGCTTACCATCGTGTCACTCCGATTAAGGGCACTCACCGCTTTAGAATCAAGGGCAAGCTACCCCCTCGCTACAGTGGTCCTTTCTGCATTCTCGCAAGACATGGAGAAGTGGCATATCAGTTGGAACTGCCGTCGAACCTTTCTCAGGTTCACGATGTTTTCCATGTGTCACAACTCCGCCGCTGCTTTAAGGATCCTATCCGAGCAGTGGATCATGAAGTGCTTGAATTGCAAGAAGACCTCTCTTATCAAGAGTATCCGATCCGCATTCTTGATCAAGCTGAACGTCGCACCCGTCAGAAGGCAATCAAGTTCCTCAAAGTTCAGTGGTCGAATCATTCTGAAGATGAAGCCACCTGGGAACGTGAAGATCGACTTCGTGATGAATACCCCTCTCTTTTTCCGTCTACCTCTTAAATCTCGAGACAAGATTTTCTTTTAGAGGAGGAGAGTTGTAACACCCATGTAATTAAGCTACAATGCTTCCACTAATAAAGTGCCAAGTCATCATGTTTTGAATGCTAATGGCCACCTAGTTCCAAAACCAATTCAAATTCCAATTTAAAAATGCAAGTCAAAAATTATTTCTTCAAACAGAGAAACAAAAATGTTGGTAATATTACAAATAATCCCTAAGTAATTATCTTAAGGAAAACAACATCACCTAAATTCCCAAAATGACCCTAGCAACAACTAAATAGGGCCCACATCAATTATTTAAGTCAATTAAATATAAATCCAAATTTTTATATTTGCAAATGGCCTGAAACTTTGTGTGCATATTCAAAATATTGCAATATAATTATGTGACAAGTTTCACATTTAACTAAAATCGTTTGCTAGCAAAATTAAATAGAAAACTGGAGCTAAAATACAAAACAGAAAAGAAAAAGAAAAAGAAGAAAACTTACCTGTTCAACTGGACCGCGAGTGGACAGTGCCCCGCGGCCCAACCCACCTCCACCGTCTTCCACCTCCAGCTGTCGGCTTAACCAGGAGGACCGCCAAGTTCATCTACGTCGACTACGCCGCTGGATCGAGCCTGGGGAGCCGCATCGCCGTCGCCTGTGTCGTCTTCTTTCTCGGTCACCGCTGTGCGCCATCGTCGAATCTGTCGCCCCCCTGCGCTCCCGATCACCCAACGAGCCTCCTTGAGCTCCCCAGTGAGCTTCCCGTCGCTTCCCCTTTGTTTCCTCATCGGATTCATCCCCGAGCCGAGCTAGCCGTCGCAACCGAGAGCTCCGGCCGCCGTGCTTCATCGCCACCGCAGCAAGAGCAGCCGCACGTCGCACCCGAGCATTGCATCGTGCTCCTGGGCACCCCAGGAAGCCAACACGCGCACCTACGCAGCTTGCCGTGCCCCGCAACGCCGATCCCGTCCTTCCCGAACTCCGGCCGTCGCTGCTGCTGTCGTTTCCGGCCATCTCAGGGCCTACCACCACCACCGTTCGACGCAGCTCGATGCGTGCGTTCGAACGCGACTGTCCGCGCCTCGAGCCGAAGCCCCTAGCGATTTTCCGGCGGTTTCCGACCGCGCTGCCATGTTTTTGGTCATCGGCGCACGCGCCGGCGTTTAAACGCCGGTGGGACACTGCCATGTGGGTCCCCCACGTCAGGGGATTAGCTTAGGGCTAATTACCCTCTGACACGTGGGCCCGTTTTACTGTATCGATTAGATTAACTCTAATTAATATCTGTTAAATAGATGAGTCACTGACACTGGGCCCCACCTCGTTAATTAACCCTCTGGATTAAATTAAAACACTGTTAAATAAAACAGTCACTGACCAGTGGGACCCACTGGGCAGTTTTGACCAGTCAATGTTGACAGTTGACTGCTGATTCAGCACTCAACTGGCCCCACTGTCTGTCTCTGTGGCTAGCTGTTGCTGGGTACACATAGCATTTTTGCTGTTGAATTCGAATAAATAAATAATCCAGAAATTCCAGAAAATCATTTAAACTTTGAAAAATCATAGAAAATAATCCGTAACTCGGATGAAAATAATTTATATATGAAAAATGATCAAAAAAATATAACGAATCCGAATATGGCATCCACATACATGAAAAAGATCTCTAACATAATGAACATTGACATTTTGCTACCGGTTCAAATAACGAATAATACCAGGAGCCAGGAAAATATTCCAAATATTTTCCCTCTTCAATTAAAATGTGTAGTAATGCATTATAGCACCTCACCATCATATTTTGCCATGCCATGCATTGTGTTGCATTTGTATGCCCTGTTATTTATCTGTTCCCCCCACGTTTGCTTCTCTTTCCGGTAGACCCCGAGATCACAGTAGAACCCGAGTACGACTACGACTACACTTCCGAAAATCCCTTTTCATCTGCAGAGCAACCAGGCAAGCAAAACCCCCTTGATCATTCCGATATCGCCTATTCCTTCTCTCTACATTCTTGCATTAGGTATTGGTACAGTTGTTGATCGATAGATCCTATTCGGATGCATAGCCTGTTTTTGTCGCCTGTTGCTAATACTTTACCTGTTATCCTAGCATGCCTAGTTAGAGATGCTTGTGTTTCACCTGTTGGCCCTACACCCCTGTCCGTTTGCCATGCTATATTACCGAGCCGTGATCCCTCTGGGCGATGATCACGGATATACTTTATACTGCTATACTTTACTATGTGTTACACCACGGTGGACTCGGACTTCGGTGGCTTGCGACATGGAGCGAGACGGACTATGACGAGATGCCGATGAAGATGAAGACTGATATTGTATCCTTGATGAGTTTATGTTCTATTGGCGGAACGACAGGGCAGGCGGATACCATCCAGGATGAGGTGGGCCTGGGCCCTGGTCGTTGTCCGCGGTAAATGAAACTAATACGACTAAAGGCATACAGGTGGAAGCCCCGGCTGGAGAGTCAGGTGTTGTATTCCACTTGGCCGAATAGGAACTGAGTTCTGGGTATTTGATCTGAGATTGCCATTGGCATATACGCACTAACCGCCACGCGGGATAATGGTTATGGGGCCCTCGGCGTCGTCAGTTCCTTACTGAAAGCTTTTCAGATGTCGTAGTTCAGAGATGTGGCACTGTCGGGCAAGCCATCCAGGATGAGATGGGCTTGGACCCGGCCGTGTGGCGCAACGTGCCTTGGAGCGCTTAGGGTGAGCGGCCGAACAACCCTTCACGTTTAGGATGTAGTCCGGCGGGTGACCTCTCTGGAGAGCTGACGTAGGACTTCGGCATGTCGATCATCTGAGGCTGGGCAGACCCGCGGAAAAGTTTATCCGGCCATAGGGTAATCGAGCGTCGGGCAATGTGGTGCACCCCTGCAGGGAAGACAGACTATTCGAATAGACTTGGAGATGTATCCCGTTCATAGCCCACTTAAACCGGACACTTAATAAAATGCACCCAGATAATAGATAGAAATACCCGAGGATCACTTCCTCGCAGGGAGTCGAGGAAGGATCTTAGGGTAGGGTAATGCTGGGATGCTTATTTGGACTCGTGTGTGCTCGTTCTCTTCTATTGCTGCAAGATGCTCTGATTCTCTTCTAATGCTACAAGATGATGGTGCTTTATGTTACATAGAGCTTCTCCCCTATTCTGGCATTTCTGCAGTATAGTCCAAAGATATAGCCCCATTCCTTTGATACCGATGCATATGTAGTATAGATCTGATGTAAGTCTTGCGAGTACTTTGGATGAGTACTCACCGTTGCTTTGCTATTCTTTTCCTCCAACCCGGTTGCTGCTTTCAGATGGTAGCACCGTGGATGCAGGTATCCCCGACGCTGGTTACTACGTGGAGTTCAACGTCGACGAGTAGTTCGGAGGTCCCAGGCAGGTGGCCTGCGCCTCTGGGTAGAGTCGTTGTTTGTTTTCGCCTTCTTAAGGCATCTTTGTAATTGTCTGTAGTCAGACCTAACTCTTTGATGTAATATCGGGTCCTCATGACCCCTGCTTGTAATATATTTGTTTTATGATTGTTTGTGTCGTAGAGTTGAGTTGTGGTACTGCCGTGGAGTCACCGTTCGTGATCGTGCATGCTGCGTGTATGATTAGTGAACGATTATGTTCGAGGGCGTCACAACATGCCTCGGGATTGTACGGCCTAGATGGATCCAATCCTCCTGCCGTGGTGGTCCTGTGGTGTCGAAGGTGGACATGGTGCTGCAGCTAGGCTCATTTTTCTGGAGGGACGGAGACTGCCGGCGAAAGCCAGACTTCGACTGTCGTCGGAGCCAACGACGGCGGCGCCTGCGGGCGTCGCTACCTTGCTGAAGGCGTCGACATGTAGTCCTCGGCTTCCCTCCTAGAATACTTTAGGGGAAACCCTAGGTCCAACTTCCCGGATCGGATGATGGCGGCCTCGGGGTCGTATTCCCCGTTGGGGGCATCATCTTGAAGTTGGGCCTGGCTGCCGAGACTAGTGGTTGGTGGCGGTTCGCCGGTTGCTTGTGTGCCGGCGGGTAGCGATGATCTGTTGTTGCGGTGTGGCCTTGCGAACATGGTGCGAGGTGGCAGTGCCAGGGATGCTGGTCGACGGTGCAGATGGTCGGGTCATGTTCGACGATATTGATGGCTTGTTGCAGCCATGGCAGTGCAGTGTAGGCTCATGGTGTATTGTCTGGGGCCAGTGGTCATGCCAAGATTTACCATCGACAAACACTTGCATCGGAGGCATGGGATCGCTAGAGCGTCTCAATGAGATTTTGGCGGTACCGTCTCTTCTCGCCATTTGAGCTGCGACTAACGTCACTCTAGCATCAACGGAGGTTCTGGTTCCGCGGACGTTCTTTGGCGGCTAGGCCGCTTGCATAGTGTGTGCGCGTTTAGTCCGCGTGGCTGTGTCCACGTCCGGATCACGTGCGCTTGGATTATGGCTCAACACCTGCTCAGCGTGGATTATCGTTGCTCCTTTTTTTTCTATCCGCTTTGACATAGCTTCGGTCTTGTATGACTTTGCTAGTTGTTGATGTGATTTTTTTATGTCCGTTCGTGTTGGCTGTGTGCAACCTGGCTATGCAGAAGCCGGGTGTGTGCTCTTTGTGTTTGTATCCTCTTGATGCTCCATATTGAGCTAATAAAATCCACCCTTTGTCAAAAAAAATGAGGAGTTCGTCGAGATACTGTTGATGCTATGGGCCATCTGGACCAAGGTTAAAAATTTCAACGAAATTTCAATGAAATTTCCGAAATTTCACATATTTCATTGGGGTCCGAAATATTTTTAATACCAAAATTTCAAGGCATTTTCTAACTGATTTTAAATTAAATTTAAATTATGTCAGAATTCATTAAAATTAACTGAAATTTGAAATCGCAATATCCGAAATAATTTCCGAAATATGCGATATTTCCGAAATTTCGCATATTTCAGTGAGGTCCGAAATTATTTTGTTTCTGAAATTAAAAACCTTGATCTGGACTGCCAGGAGAAAGGCCATCCACGAATCAATCTATCAAAACCCAGTAACAGTGAGGGGTTTTGTCACAAGTCTCCTGGGAGAATTACAGCTGGTTACAGACCAGAAACAAACAGAAGAAACAGGTGATGGGGGCGAAAAGGAAGCCAGAACCAGTCCAGCATTGGATTGCACCACCTTCAGAGTTCATGAAATTAAATGCTGATGGGGGTGTAGCGAAAGTACAAGACATGGGAGCAGCGGCGGTAGTATGCCGAAGTGCAGCAAGTGTTTATCAAGGATCTTCGGCTCGCGTGTTTGATGGCATAACAGACCCGACTTTGCTCGAAGCCCTTGCGTGCTGTGAAGCCATGGCTCTAGCAAAGGATCTCAACATTCAAAGCTCCGTATTGCTTCAGATGCATCAGTTGTGATCAAGGCGATCAATGAAGGAAGCAGGTGCAGCTACAGCTCGGTGTTGAAGGAGATTGAGCATAGGCGTAAGGACTTCCAACTTCCAAGTGGTGGAATTTGTCCATGAAGGCAGAGAGTGCAATACACATGCGCATAACCTTGTTAGGAGTGTTCTGTCCTTAGATCACGGTCGATACATTTGGCTCCTAGAGCCTTGGGAAGTTGGGATGTAACATCTGTACCTTTATTTGTTGATTAATAAAGACCGTGATGAACCTCATTTTTTTTATTTGATTACTCCTAAAAAAATTTATTATTTGATTGATTGTGCTGTAATTGGCGCGTACGCGCGTACGTCGGCCGCTCGCAGTGACACGACATGATTACCCCGACCGACCCCCCCCCCCCCCCCTACACGGGCGTTGACACGTCACACGTACGTGGGCCCACCGCGCACAGCATCGCATCGCATCAGCGTTGACCTGGCAACACTCAAGTAGCAGCCAGAATAACAACACAAACAAACACCGAATAAGTAAATTTACCGGTTCCGGTAGGTACCGGTGAACCACTAGCCAATAGCAGTGCTCCACCTCTGAAGTATCTGAATTCTTCTCTTCCGTATTTGATTCCTTCTCCGAATTTTTGTACTGTATCTGTATTTTCTTTACCCTGGGACCCATGCATGGACAGGACAGTACTGACACATGCATCTCTTTTTCTGCACATAGTACAGGACACATTGTCTCTCTTCTGTACTTATAAAACCCATCGCTTTTAATTTCCTGTTGATAATTTAGATGGTTCATCTCTTTAAAAAGTATAATTTTTGAAACTTTTTATATATTTAGCCTCCTGATGCCAAGATCTTTAGAACAAGTTTAATTTTGGATACTTTTTTAACACGTTTGAATCCATTATTTCACTCAATATGTTTCAATTATTTCAGAAGAACGATTTATTTCAGTTATTTTGAACGACCAATTTCAATTAATTTTTTGAAAGACCAATTTCAATTATTTCAATCATTGTAAAATGCCTATTTCACACATTAGAAAACACATATTTCAGTCATTTCAAATAATTGGTTTGCCTCATTTCAGGAAGCTGATTTCACTCATTTCGAAAAGCCCATTACTTTATCTTCAAAAAACCGATTTCACTCATTTGAAGAAACTGATGTCACTAATTTCAGAAAAATAATTTCCCTCAGTTGAGAAAATAGATTTCACTCGGTTTAAAAGAATGATCTCACTCATTTCAAAAAAGGATTTCACTCATTTCAAAAAAAAGATTTCACTCATTCCAAAAAGTATGTTTCGTTGTGTTCAAAAAACAGATTCCGCTCATTTCAAAGATGGATTTCTCCTCATTCAAAAAACTTATTTCACTTGTTTAAAAAATTATATTTAAATCATTTCAAAACGGTTTATTTCACTAATTTGAAAACACTGATTTCACTCAATTTAAAAGAATGATTTCACTCATTTCAAAAAAATATTTCACTAATTTCAAAAAGTGATTTCACTCATTTTAACAAACATGTTTCACTCATTTCAAAAAACAGATTCTGCCCATTCAAAAAACTTATTTCAATCATTTCAAAAGTTATATTTAACTCATTTCAAAATGGTTGATTTCACTAATTTGAAAGAATGATTTTACTCAATTTAACAGACATATTTCGCTAATTCCAAAAAACAGACTTCCCTCATTTCAGAAAATGGATTCCACTCGTTTCAAAAGGTAGATTCCACTTACTTCAAATAACAGATTTCACTGATCAATATATAATTGAAATGGAAATATGATTGAAATAACAAAATTCAAACTAGACAAAATATATTCAAGATTGGCCTTGTTTTAAAGATCTCTGCGTTAGGAGTTCAAATATATAAAAAGTTTCAAAATCGAATTTTTGGTTTAAAAGATATAAATGATTTAAATTAACAAAGATGAAATAAAAAGGTGGATTTGTTGTGTAAGAGAGGAGAGAGACTGCACCTGTACTTTTGCTGCCATGCGTGTGTACTATAGTACGTGAGAGAGAGAGAGGAGCATGCATGCATCTGATCAAAGGTAGGACCCATGTAATAATTTCGGTGGGGTCCATTCATTGTATTTGGTCAGGTATAGATGCTGTATAGCAGAAACTGGAAATAAATGCGTGGGAGCCGCACGAATCTTCACGCAGCCAATGGAAGATGGATTCCTAACCGGTAGCTACCGGTTCCGGTAAAAAGAGGTTTGCGAAACAAACACTACAAAGAGTTGAATGACACCAGAATCTCAAGTTTAAGGCATAAAAAAAGGCATCATGTCAAAGACTCACAGGCAACCGTTGGAGAATATCAATAACTTTGATATTAAGTACCTACTGTTTTGCAGAACAAACAAAGACGACAGCAGCTTATGTACAAAATCTGGAAATTAACAATATAATGTGCAGAAACAAGCTTTCATGAAACAAATACTATAAGCTACAACCTGAATTTGGTTCACATGTTTAAGTCAGACAATTGTCTGTATCATCTCTGTACTATTAGTACTACACTACTACTACACTGAAAACATAAAGAAAAGTAGCATGGCTGTACAAACCGAAGGCCTAGCCCGACCTATAACACAAATCACAACGTACAACGCACAAGACTACAAATATGTGTGTTTCTTGCCGTTACAGCTCAATAACTAGATGGAGAAGGCAGCTCGTGTACAAAACCTTGAAACAGTTCAATGTAAGAAACTAGATTTCATGTAGTGCCGTGGGTGGGATACATCCTGAATTATTTTCACACGTTGCTCAAAATAATTAGAATAGGCAAAATCAAATAGAAAGCGGTATCTTCCCTGTGAAGCTGAGCTGGGATGACGGAACCTGATTTGGGTTTTCAAGTTCCAGAGTTTCCCACCAGCGGCATATCTTATGGTACTGAACTGAATCATCTGAATAAAGGACAGTAGTATCAAAACAACTAGCTTCCATGGCAACCAACTAGCTTCTGATCATCTTGTAGCATCTCTACACAGGCAGATCATTCCTACGGGCTTGCAGGCACAATACAAATACCTACTATTGTACTCTGGATTTTGTCGCCAGCATCTGGTGTCTGGGCGTATTAACATCGCCATGTCTTAGTGCAAAAGGTTCTGGATTCACATGCCGCCGTGACCGAGGCGGCGACACTCTGAAGAAGTGAACTGTGGAGCAACGGCCAGGAGTCCGACCCTAGTCTTCTGTACTCTGCATCAACATCCGGGCACCACAGCTCTTCTCTACTCTGGGCTCAATTCGAAGAAACAGTGAAGCTGTGAGGCATATGTGTCAGAAGTTAATAATAATAAGAAGATAAAAAAGAAATATGGTGTATAAAACCTCAAAACAATGTAATTTGCTGTGGTATACAACCTGAATTTTTTCCACACGTTATTCGAAACAATGTACAGTAGGCTAGAAAATAGAAGTCATTATCTTCTCTGTGAATCAGAACTGGGCAGACTGAACTGATTTGGGTTTTCAAGTTCCAATGTTTCCACTAGCGGCATATAGTAGTATTAAATTGAAGAACTGGATCATCTGAATCAAAGCACCAAACCAAATAGGTTTCCATATCAAGGTTCAGTGTAGATTTCTTACTTACGATAAATCCAGCAGTTTTGATGAACCTACATTTTTTTATTCAACAACTTTTACTTATATATGTAATCCTACAGCAGTTTCAGACAATTCCCAACAAGTCCTAACCGAAGCTTCAGTAAACTTTTTTTAAGGCTTAACAGTTTCAGACTACACCAGTTTCAGTAAACTTTTTTTCCGAATAAGAGTTTCAGGCATTGTTTTCCAAGCACAAGCAGATTAGAACTCAACTGAAACGAAACCCAAAAGCATTAAGTTCATAATAATACTACTGCAAATATGAGTTTCTTGCCAAAGGAGAAGAGTAGGAGGTTGAGGATATGGAAGGCCTCTTACTAGGCTGCGTGTGGGCAAGCAAATGACGAGCTCGGAGACGCCCCTCAACGAGATAATTACACCTATAGTCCCTGTACTCTCCGGCGTGTAACACAACGGTCCTCGAACTCGTGGAGTGCTCCACTACGGTCCTTAAATACGAGAATACGCTCCAATACGGTCCTGACTACGTCTCTCGCTACTCCCTGCAATACCATACAAGTGTGGGTCCCTCATGTCAGTATATCAGAGAAAAATTGACATAAAAAAAGCATATCAGAGAGAAATAACATGGCCGTACAGGTGTGGGTCCCGCTTGTCCGCTGTGTGAGAGAAATAACATGAAAAAATATCGCACGGGGGATTCTAACATGAGACCTTGTTGCTAGCTGACAGCGAAGCTAACCACCGATTCCACCAATGCCTATTGTGAACGAATCATATAAACCCTGTAAATAAATCAAATTTTCCTATCGCGCCATCAGGAGCACATATAATTGGGCCGGCCAAATAACGTGCTTATATGAGGATACACAATAAATGTACCTTTTATTTATATATATCTTCAAGCGATTTTCCTGATGCTTATTCTACCAGTTCCTTTTTAATTTATTTTCCAAGTTTGCGTTATTTTTCCTTTTTCATATAAACAAATCCAGTTATAGTGCATTTTAAATTTTATTCTATTTTCATTATTTTGTGCCTTGAAGAGGTAAACATGAACTATAAAAATTATGTGGATTTAAAAAAAAAGTGTAGGAAAAATTATGTATCTTCATTCAGGACCACAAGCACGGACATTTATTGTGTATCCTCATTGTATTTTTAAAATACAAAATTATTTAAAAATTTAACAGCGTGTAATTTGGATAATGTTCGGCATGGTTTTACAAAATGATTATATTTTTATCCAATTATATGTTCAGCCTGTATTTTGGATTATGTTCAGCCGGTTTTCCTATTTTTTCTATTTTCAAGTTCGTGTTTATTTTTCCTTTTTAACTTTTCCCATTTTCAAAATAAATGCGAAAAATATAATACTTATTAATACATAATTTATGTATATTAGTAATTATTTTTGTAAAATAAAAAGTAAAAATAAACACGAAATTGGTAAATAAAATGAAAAGGAAACCGGTAGAATACACAGAAGAGGTACGTCACGCTACAGGGCTGGTCCAACTATATGCGCTGCTGAAGGCGCCATACGAGAAAATGGTTTATACGTTTTAGATCATTATTAGACAAGAAGCATGGTTTGGTTTGGTGGTTATCTTGGCTGTCAGCAAGACGCTTGGTCTCAGGTTTGAACCCCTCATTTCATTTTCGTCATTACTTCTCTCTTATATGCTGACATGCGGGACCAAGACGTGTATGCTACGCTGACCTGAAACCAGTCTAGGCTGCGGGGTGTAGGCAGGATCGTATTGGAGCGTATTCTCGTATTTGAGGACCGTAGTGGAGCACCCTGTTAGTTTGAGGACCATTGTGTTACATGCCGGAGAGTACAAGGACTGTAGGTATAATTATCTCCCCCTCAACTGAACACGAACGAGCCGCGGCTGAAGAGGGTCCCGTCGTTGCTCGGCCACACGTACATGAACATGGTCACCCGCGACGGCAACATGGTCCCGTCGTTCCACGACCCAGAGCGTCTTCGTGCTGATGTTGTCCATGTCGTTGTTCCTTGGACTTGGTCCTCGGATTCCGATCGACAGGATGGCCTGCCAAACGATTTCCTCCACACCTCCGGATGGTCGTAGTTGCGCTGCTCGCGACGCGTCCCCCACGGTGGCCACGGGGCGCCGGCGCGTCCGTGGCGGCGCTGTTGAGGAGCAGGTACTGCGCTTGGTGGTCCTGGTACAAGTGCGCCATCCAAGCCGCGTTCAACGACGCCAGGCGGTGGAGGAGGTAGACGCCATGCCCGTCCTCGTTGGCGTGCAGGTACGCGTCGTGCACGCGGCTGCGCAGCCGCGCGCACGTGGTGGCCGTGATGGAACTGCTCCATTGGTCGCCAGAGAGCAGAGACGGTGGGATGCTCCGCGGGTGTGTCATGTACTGAAGGTTCAGTTGCAGCTGTCGATTATTCAGTTGTCTGGAGTGTCATGTTTTTTTTTTTTTTTTTTTTTTTTTTTTTTTTTTTAACAAGCTAAAGGCACCAAAGGCGCCATGTATTCAGATCACTCACAGTTTACATCATGGATTACAAATCCCTGAAGGTCTAGATCTGTAACACAATGTTTTAGGGGACAGTCTCTGCCAAAATGATCAGGATTGTGACAACTAAAGGCATTAGAAACTGCCGGATTCTGGTGAATTGCTTTTTGGGCCTGTAAGTGTGCTACTTCGTTGTAAGTTCTTGAAGTATGGAACACCTGAACCTGCATCTCCCTAGTTGCTGAACAGAAGTCAGCAACCATAGCTCTAATCTGCCAGTGTCCTGGTTCATCTGTTGGTGCTCGAGCAGCTAGAGCCTTTGCCAGGGTAAGGTTGTCAGTAAGAAAAACTGCACCCTTGAGCTGTAGACGTTGAACTAAAATTGCAGCTAGCTTCGTTGCTTGGGCTTCAGCTTGTAGAGGAGTTGTTGCTCTGTCTGACAATGCTGAAATTTTGACTTCCATTCTATTGTGTTCCTGTTGTACCTGTATTTGAATCCCAAGACCTGCTCTTGATTCTTGCCTATTTTCTTGAGTCGTTTGGTTCTTCCAAGCTGCATCTGTAAAGATTTTGATTGCTGCTTTTAGCTTGGTGGCTTGTACTATGGTTTCCTGAAGCTGACTTAGATCCTCCTTTAGTTCATCCTTCCCTATTTCGTTTTCGTCTTTTTTATTGTTCCCTGCAATGTTCTCCAACGAAAGGCAATTCAAAATTGCCTGTGCTGCGTGATAAACCTGTACTAGATTACCCTGTTTCCTCTGAAATAGATTGTCATTTCTCGCTTTCCACAAGCACCATAGACAAGTCATAATGTTATTTAAGGAAGCATATGGGTGTTGCGAAGAAATGAACATGAGTATTATATCTAATATTGAGCTGTGATTAGGAACAAGATTGTCAGCTTTTATGTACCAAGGATGTCCAAACCAGGCTGCTCTTGCAAAATGGCAAAGAAAGAAAATATGGATTTCATCTTCTTCAACTCCACACCTAGAGCATAATTTACTTATATGTTTAGAGTACTTACCTGCTCTTTTACCTGTTGGAAGAGCTCTCCTTATTAGTCTCCAAGCAAATGTCTGGATCCTAGGCATCATATCCTTTGTTTTCCAAATCTGCTGTAATAGTGTTTTGGAATTTGAAGAAACTGGCCTTGGTTGTGGTTCTCCTTCCTGTTGCAGTACCTGCAGGCATAATCTATATGCACTCTTGGAGTTGAATTTACCTGTAGGTGTAAGTTTCCAGCAGAGAAGGTCCCTGCCCTCAGAGTGAATGATAGGTACCTGTTTCATAACCGTTGTTGTGGCCTGATCAAAGAACGTGTCAATGAGATTAGTATTCCATGTAGCTTGATTTGGAAGCCAAAGATCCTTGACTTGGGCTGGGTAAATAAAGTTGTTATCCTGGATGTTGAGATGGTCATAAATAGAATCCCAAGAAGGATACCAGGGAGTGCTCCAAATAGAGATGTCTCCTTTGACAATCTGATAAAAGGAATTGTTAGATAACATAGGTTTAACTTTGAGAACTGTTGTCCAAAAAGCAGATTTCGGAATGTTGGATTTAGCTCTCCAGAAGGAGGAATTTGGGAAGTATTTGGATTTTAGAACTCTAGAAATGTGGCTATCAGGATCCTCCACAATTCTCCAGGCTGCTGAAAGAACTAAGCTTCTGTTAGTAGCCTGCAAATTCCTAATACCTAGCCCTCCTTCATTTTTTGGAGCACAGATATCCTTCCAAGCTCTGAGACATAAGGATCTAGAGTTAGAATCTTTCTTAACACCTGTCCACCAGAAGTTCCTGATTACTGCCGTGAGTTTAGCTAAGAATTTCTTGGGAAAAGAATGTTCGTCATGTAGTAGACAGGAATAGAGGCAAAAACAGAATTTATTAAAGTCAATCTTGCTGCATGGGAGAGCTTGTCAGCTTTGTAGCTTGGAAGTTTAGCTCTGAATTTGTCAATGATGAAATTGTAGGCTGTGGATCTATTTTTGGCTGGAAGGATGAGAGGATGACCCAAATGAATGGTGTTTTCATCTATATCCGAAACAGGGAAAATGTTCTTAATTGCTTCTTTGGTTTGAAAAGGAACATTGTTACTGAAGATGATGGCTGACTTGTTCCAATTAGGAATTTGTCCAGAATTATTACAGAAGATCTGAATGAGACGACTGATTTGCGAGGCTTCCTGAATTGATGCTTGGCCACAAACTAGGAGATTATCTGCAAACATAAGAGAATGAATGGGAGGGCAATTTGGTCCAAGAGAAATGCCAGTCAGATGATTGGATTCCATAGCTTCTTGAAGCATAATGGATAATTCATTAATGGCAAGGACAAAAAGGTAAGGAGAGAGAGGACAACCTTGCCTGATGCCTCTGCTATTCCTGAATTTGGCATAGGATTGACCATTAATGATGACAGAGAAAATAGGTGTAGATATGCATGCGTGGACCAAGTTTATGAAATGATCATGCATCCCTTTACGTGCTAGGGCCGAAATGATGATATTCCATTCCAAGCGATCAAAAGCTTTAGCAAGGTCAATTTTAATCATAAAAGCGGGAGTGTTCCAAGAATTGAGAGTGAAAGAGTGGGTAATCTCCTGAGCAATGATGATATTATTATTAATTCTCCTTCCTTCAATAAAAGCCTGCTGTGAAGGATGAATGTAGTCTGGCAAGTGAGGTTTGAGTCTAATAGCTAAGGTTTTAGCAATAATTTTGTAGACTACATTACAGAGACTAATTGGCCTAAAATCAGCAGGAGTGACACAAACTAGTTTTTTAGGGATTAAAGCAATGTTAGTGTCGTTAATGTGCGGAGGCATTATACCTGTGTTGTAAAAATTCCTTACCAGATTAGTGACATCATCTCCTATGCAGTCCCATGCTGCCAAGAAGAAAGCAACATTTAATCCATCAGGACCTGGTGAAGCATTCCTCCTCATCTCTTTTAGTTTCTGCCATATCTCCTGCTTATCAGGTATGGAGTAAGTGAAATCATTTTGATTTATAAAAGGCCCTGTACTCACAAAAGGTCTGCCAGAGTTAATATTGGAAGAATAGAAAATTTCTTTGAAGTAGTTAACAAAAATCAAGGCAATTTTGTCAGGATTAAAATGAGTGACATTTTCATTATCCCTAATGAAGACAATCTGGTTTTTGCTTCTTCTTTTAACAACAGCATGGTGAAAGTAACTGGTATTCCTATCTCCTTTAGTTGCCCAATGCTTCTTGTCTCTCTGCTGGTAGAATTCAGTGAGTTTGATCATATTTTCTTCATACCTGTTAATGAGGGAAGCCTCAAGCACATGATCTTGATCCTGTAAAGGTTTCATTTGGATGCTATTAATTTGTGCTTCAATCTGGTTCAACTCCTGATTTAGAGGTTTTTTCTTTTTGCACCATTTTTTGAGAGACCCTGCAAGATGGTTAGTTCTGGAATAGAATGGCCTATGAGCAGTACTAGTCCACACAGATTTAGCAAAAGAGTTGAAATCTTTTTCCATGAGCCACCAATTTTCAAATTTAAAAATTTGCTTTGGCTTGCGAAACTGACCTTCCGTTCAGATTAATATGGGAGCATGATCACTCAAGATTATAGGCAAATTATAAACATTAGTTGTAGGATAAAGAGCACACCATTCAGCATTCACAAGACATCTGTCTAAGCGTTCATAGATAGGATAGGAAGAGTAACGCCTATTAGTCCAGGTATAAGCAGGACCACTGTAACCTAGGTCAAATAAACCACATTTTTTCACAATATTACGAAAAGCACGCATACGATTAGCATTTACATAGGGAGTACTATTGTCCTTATCATACAAGATGTCATTCATATCTCCCATACATACTACTGGCTTGTTGGCATTATCATGCACAAAAGAAGACACCTGGTCCCAAATCTGGTTTGTTTGTCGATGGTAGGGATCGCCATAAATACAAATCAGAGCAAACTCCTTCATATTAACTATATTTACTACTGAAGCTAGGATAACATGAAAATTAGAACTATGAACATTGACTTGTACTTCGTCATTCCACATCAACCAAAGACCGCCTGATTTACCTTTGGACGGTACAACCTCACTATGAACAATATTAAAGCGACTAACTAGATCTGCAGAATTAATTTTAGATGATTTAATCTCAGATACAAAGGTTACCTGGGCGTTTGTCGATCGCATCAAGTTATCAAGGTAAACCATTTTCTGACTGCTAAGTCCCCTGCCTTTGCCTCAGCAATTCCACGCTATCAATTTCATTATTCTCCTCTTCACTACGACTACCGCTGCTCTTTAAAAATCCTACTGGTAGCCTGATAGCAGGACAAATCCACTTCTCCGATTCCTCTTCCTCAGCTTGCCCGAGGAGAAAGAACAGCTTCAGTGCATGAATAGAGGAAAGGATAACCAGGGAAAGTCACAGTGTCTTTGCGTGAGAAGCAGATCCAGCAAGCAACCAGAGGGGATAGGGTAACAGAGATTGCACCAGGAACAGAGCACTAGTGCAGAGTAGCGCAAGTCCGAACGGGAAGAGCTAGAGGTGGCAGAAGGAGGCGAGAAGCAGCAGGGAATGGCGCTGGATGATGGGGATCAGCACCAAACAAGGGAGATCCGGAGCGAAATCAAGGGAATACAGCAGATAAAATTCCTATTCACTCTTCCTCAAATTGACACGGGAGAGAAGAGAGGAAAAGGGGGAAGCTGTGAGATCTGAGAGGAAGATGGGAGAAGAAGGCTGGTATAGATCGATCTGCAGATAGGGAAGGATTGAAAGATGAATCAAGCAATAGGATCGGCAGGAAGAAAGATCGGCAAAACGCCAATCGCCGGCAAATCGCCAGTCGCCGCTTAGGCAGTCTCCAGAAGCTTCAACTCTTCCAACTCGCATGTAGTTGCTTCAGTTAATGCTCGGCTCAGTGATGTATCTCTTTCCTCCCGGCTGTATGGGAGGCAGTCTCTTCTTCTCGGAGGCTTTGGTTTGCAGTCGCAACCATGGCGACCTCTGCCGCCCCAAGTGGTGCGTCCCCGGCGACGGCAAGGTTCGATTCGCGTGGAAGAGGATTTGGACCTGATCGCGTTTCTTCTATTTAGTGTGAGGTCCTGTTTGCAAAAGCCAGGGGCTTTGTTGTACTTTAAAGTTTCTTTTGGGTTTACCTATGTTCTAATAATAATAATATAAAGCTGGGTCCTTTCTGGGCCCTTCTAGTGTTCAAAAAAAAAAAAAAAAAGTATTGAAGGTTCAGTGTAGCTGTTCATTTATTCAGTTATCAGGGAGCGTAAGGCTTCAGCTGGGTTATTATGAAGATCCAACGGCCAGGAGGCTTCAATGTGGATCTACGGCTCATGTGCTGAGTTGGACAAGCATGAGAGTTAACTGGTTGTAACTTGTAATTAAGTGAGAGTAATAGTGGTTTACCAGTCTAATTACTGTTTATGTCTAATTACTGTTTACGTAATTAAGAGTTGGATAAGCATGAGAGTAATAGTGGTTTACCACTGTTTATGTCACTAAGTGTAACTGTACTATCTAAGCTCTCTTTTGTGGAGTGAATCGGTATCCAGAAACTTATCAATCATTTATCTCTCTTTCCTGTTCTAGGTTTACTGTTGCTTAGGTGTAGAAATCCCCAATTCCTTATCGAATCCTGCACCAAAGGATCGTCTGATCAAGCACGTTCCCACCGGGACGTGAAAATTGGTAACAGTAGCCTCTCTATCCTTGGCTGCGCGACGGCGGCGGTAGATCGATTGGAAGCAAGTTGGCAGCGGGGGTGCAGTTACCTAAGGGATATCGCCTCGAGCAGGAAAATTCGACCCATGCCAGCCAGTGCTTCGTGCGGAGGCGTGGATCGCTGGTGGCGGCACGGCTGAGTGCATAACAAGGGTTCCAACGCGAGTCCTTGGGTAAAATTTCGGCGTTATCGTCTTGTACCAGATGGGGAGGTCGAAGAGCGACGACAAGGCGGACAGGACGGAGGTTGAGGTTGTCCGGCTAGATCTTGAATCTGTGGACAACAAGGCTAAAGATGTACAGATTGAGCTAACTTCTCTCAAAGCCCAACTCGAAAGAATGGAGGAGGCCATGGCATGACAACAAAGCGGACATGACGGAGGTTGAGGCCGTTTGGCTGGATCTCGAAGGTGTGAACAACAAGGCTGAAGATGTACAGATTGAGCTAACTTCTCTCAAGGCCCAAGTCGAAAGAATGGAGGAGGCCATGGCATGACAACAAGGTGGACACGACGGAGGTTGAGGCCGTCAGGCTGGATCTCGAAGGTGTGAACAACAAGGCTGAAGATGTACAGATTGAGCTAACTTCTCTCAAGGCCCAAGTCGAAAGAATGGAGGAGGCCATGGCATGACAACAAGGCGGACACGACGGAGGTTGAGGCCGTCTGGCTGGATCTCGAAGGTGTAGACAACAAGGCTGAAGATGTAATATTGAGGTAACTTCTCTCAAGACCCAACTTAGAAGAATGGAGGAGGCCATGGCACGACAACAAAGGCGGGCACGACGAAGGTTGAGGTCGTCCAGCTGGATCTCGAAGCTGTGGACAACAAGGCTGAAGATGTACAGA
This sequence comes from Elymus sibiricus, assembly GCA_039707655.1. Classification (NCBI taxonomy): domain Eukaryota; kingdom Viridiplantae; phylum Streptophyta; class Magnoliopsida; order Poales; family Poaceae; genus Elymus; species Elymus sibiricus. Next base: position 371,660,949 of record CM077664.1, on the reverse strand, counting down.
TTGAGCTAACTTCTCTCAAGACTCAACTCGGAAGAATGGAGGAGGCCATGGCATGACGACAAGGCGGGCACGACGGAGGTTGAGGCTGTCCGGCTAGATCTCAAAGCTGTGGACAACAATGCTAAAGATGTACAGATTGAGGTAACTTCTCTCAAGACTCAACTCAGAAGAATGGAGGAGGCCATGGCACAACGACAAGGCGGACACAGCGGAGGTTGAGGTCGTCCAGCTAGATCTCAAAGCTGTGGACAACAGGGCTGAAGATGTACAGATTGAGCTAACTTCTTCCAAAACCCAACTCGGGAAAATGGAGGAGGCCATGGCACGACAAGATAACAAACATAAGTAGTATAAAAGGTTAAATAGACCAATGGAAAGGAAATGAGATAATAAACTTAACTAAAGCACATGATGCACTAACTGAATTGTAGCAAATTCAATAAACTGAACTAACTACACCATGTCTGTCAGGGTGTAGAAATAGACAGAGCATTGAATTAACATGCACTAACGAACCAAGAGCAAGAGGAGCAAGAATAGCATATAAAGAAACTACAGGAACAAGTATATCAACCACAAAGCCACCACGGTAACTAAATAATTTACCAGTAGTGCCACTGACCAAGTTAGCAAACCCACGAGTTCTACACATGAACTAGAGCATCTAAAACACAGTGAACACACCACAGGAGACCACATCATCTCAAACTACAGGAGCAGAGCCTACCAAAACCCTAGATACAAAGTTAACACATCACAAAGACCTAGTAGGAGCTAGTGTAGGAGATATGCCCTAGAGGCAATAATAACAGTTATTGTTTATCTCCAAGTTTGTAATTAATGTTTATGTTCCATGCTATAACTGCAATGATTCTCGAGTCTGCAATAACCACGAGGCTCGGAGGGAAACTCATATGCACGTGTGGAATAATCAACGGATAAATATATTCCTAGTCTCGCCTCTAAGACTAGCTCAAGTGTTGCATGATGGTTCTGTTTTCCTGATCATGGGCATGACTATGCCGGCAACTTTGAGGGCGCAATGTTAGAAGAACACTTGTGTTGAACTGACCCATTTGATGTTATGCTATGAGATACATTCATCACAAGTTAATGGATTATAACACAGAGAAGTTAAACGTTTGCATAATTCCTTAGACCATGAGAGTATCGAGTTCCTTCGTGCTTGCTTCGTGAACTTTGGAGTTTGTTAAACGTCATCTGTAACAGGGTGGCTATTACGGTGGCTTACGAGTTCACGGAAAAATATGACAAGGAACTAGGTAGCTCAAGATTGGGATTTGCTCCTCCGATGATGGAGAGATATTCTTAGGGCCCTCTCGATGTTACGGTATCCATCATCGTCTAGCCAGACACAGTGTGATTTGATCACAGGGATGCCGGAACGCGGGAACGAGAAAAGAGAACAAAACCGGTAATGAGGTAACTGGCATAGTGAACAAATTGTTGATTCACGGGGATGCCATTAAATCTCACCTCGGGTATTTGTAACATATCGTGAAGCAACAGGAACAGCATTCGATAACTACAGGTTCGCTCGAATATTTATTCGTGTGGGTATAGGGGTCCATATGGATGTCCACGGTTCCGCTATTAATCATTGATCGGAAAGTGTTCCGGTCATGTCTATACTTCACCGAACCTACAGGGTCACATACTTAAGGGTCATCTATCTGCTGAGTACTAGACAGGGAGTCCGAGAGAAAGTCACCGGCAAAGTTTCGGAGACGACGAAATAGTTTCGGAGAGAAAACCGGAATTGTTTCGGAGCAACCAAAAATGTTTCGGAATAAAACCAAAATACCGGAAATGTTTCGGAACGCGTCTAGAATTATTTTAGAGGGTGCCAGAAATGTTCTGGGACCTTCCGGAATTTTTTCGGAGAAAACGCGTGGAAAAACATCTTGTCCCAGCGAGAGGGAACAAGATCCCACGAATCATGGGGGCTGTTTTTGGGCTGTTTTTGGGGGCGCCCCCTTGAGGGGGCAGCCCCCTTTGGGTGGAAAATGGTTGGGGGGGCCATGGTGGGGGGCAAGCCCCACAAACATAGGAGACATGTTGGAGGGGTGGTGGGGCCCCTTGGGGGCGCCCCAAATTCTGCCATAGTGGTGGGGGGCCCCCCTTGTGGGCATCCTCCCACAAATGGTGGGTTGATGTTGGGAAGGCCCCCCCCCTCTTTTGGGCTGCCATCTCCTTGCCCCTTCACCCCCTCCTTCTCCTATAAATAGAGGAGGAGAGGAGCTCTCCAACTCATCTCAAACTCTCACCACAAGGCATGCATGATCTGCCATCTCTCCCTTCCTCACACGAAATAGTTTCGTAGTGCCGAGAGGATGTCTAGTCTCTGGTAGGAAATAGTTCTGGACGACGAAGCCCTACCAGATAGCTGACACCGTATGTGTGCAACCTAGTAGAGAGGTCGTAGTTTCGATCTTGGTCCGAGGTTCTGAGAGTGCCTCCCGAAGGGCTGTCCGAGTGACTGTCCGAGGAGCTGTCCGAGGGAGATAATCCTCGCGGTTGGGAGATTGTGAAATCCTAGCTGCGGGGATCTGCACCAATGATCTTCACCGACTCTACTTCCATTGCGCTATGAGTTGGTAATGATCAGATCAAACCTTGTATGCACCTTCGTAGTGATCCTGGGCGTGCTTGTAGTTCGGAAATTTTTTGTTTTCTGTTGTGTTCCCTTACAGTGGCATCATGAGCCGTGCCATGCGTAGATGTAGGTTACAATCTAGAATACATGAGATGTATGGGTATTGCACAATATACTTTTGTAGTAGATGAGATCTATTGTTGAAAATTATTTGTGCGGGTAGCAGATGAAATCTATTACCCGATGTTCTTGTTGCTTCCCTTGAATTTGCGTAGTTCTGATCTTAACAGCATGGTGGAATTTTGGTACAAAGTTCTGGCTATCCGCGATCCTTCTATGCTGCTCCTGAGTATGCTGGTTGTAGATCAATGGTGTGCTTCAGTTCTTTGGGTTCCGCCATAGTTAAGAAAGATGAATGTTTCGCAGACTAAAGGGCAATGCACATATGATCTGCACGGGGTTCTTCATATGATGAAGTTCAGTATCGGGCTCGAGATTTTTTTCTCGTGTTTCATACGCCCCACAAAGTTAATCTAGTGACTTGAATAATCATACTTAATGATGGAAGTTGGTAGCTATGGTTTGGATTGAAACCTTAGAAGCCACATAAAATAAAATTTTGCATAAATCGATTAGAGACCTCTAACTTGGTTTTGCAAGATGACATGTGATGTGGTATGGCCTTCGTCATAATAATTTGATTATGTATGAGATGACCATATGATGTAATATTTAACATGACCTGCGTGTCATGATTCGGCATGATGGCTGGAGCCATATGATTGTCATTTTAAATGACCTGCGTGTCAACCTTGATGTATTGCATTTATTTTATTAGCTATACAGATAGCAATATTATTTGATGCATCCACAAGGCGGTGACAAGCTTTGCAAAGGTGGAGACCGACGCAAAAAGCCGAAGACGGAGAAAAAGGAAAAGAAACAGGCCTTGGCAGAAAAATTCTGCCATGGCAACGTTTTTTGGATTTTTGCGAAGACGAAGAATCCTTCTCCGAAAGAAGGGGCTATACCATATCATGCTATTATGAATTTCCTGAGATGTTTATCCCTTTTGATGCACCCTTTTGATTGCGCGGTAGTCGCTTTTATTAGGGTGATCTCTCACTTAAAATGTCAAGTAGATAGTGTTCACCCAAGTGTAGCACCGTCTGAAATACGTATCATTTTGGGGTGCACCATGTCCACATGGGTACGAACGAATTGAGAGGTATGAGGTGGGTGATGGTCAGACATCACAGCAAGAACACTTGGTTGTCTTGACGTTCAGGCAGGATCGTCCCGAGCTCGAAACACGCCCATTGAAAAATGGACAAGAGTCACATAGAGATGTGATCGGCAAGTTGGCCTACCGATTGAAATTCAAGCCATCAGTGATGTCCACATCAATGACGTTGAATTGAAATGCGGATCTTGAATCACTCACAATCAATTATGAGATATATTGATTTGAGTGGGAGCGCACTTTGGAATTAAATTGTTTAATCACTAGTGCAATTTAATTATGAACAAACTTGTGTTTACCGTTGTAGATTAAATGGCTCGCAACACCTCGTTCAGCTTAGGCCCGATGTTAGAGAAAGAGAAGTTAGCTGCAACTGGAAACAATTATGCGAACTGGGTCCGTACCCTGAGGTTAGACCTCAGGAGTGCTAAGAAAGAGTATGTGCTAGACACGACTCTTCCGGCAGGGATACAGAAGATTCGCAAGCATGTGATGTTTGTGAATAAAACCAGTAGTTTCAAAAGGAAAGGCAAGCCCAAGATAAGCAAGGGCACCAGTATGACCGGCTCCCAAGGCAAGTCTAAGGGCAGAGCCAAGATAGAAACTAAGTGCTACTACTGTAAGAACCCCGATCACTGGAAGAGAAATTGCAAGAAGTATTTGGCAGATAAGAAGAAGTCCGGATTGTCCGGCAAAAGTATAACTATTATACAAGTTAATGGCATTGACGTTTTGCTTGCCAGCGCAAACTGTAAGTCATGGGTATTTGATACCGGATCGGTTGCTCACATTTGCAACACGATGCATGGACTACAGAAAGTGCGCAAGCTGGAAAAACATGAGGTCGTGATACGCGTCGGGAACGGTGATGAGATCGCCGCTCAAGCCGTCGGCATCATGTCTCTACGTCTCCCTTCAAGATTCATCTTAGAACTAAATAAGTGTTATTTTGTTCCAAAGTTGTGTAGAAACATTATCTCCGGATCATGTCTGATACACGATGGATATTCTTATAAGTCTGAGAACAATGGTTGTTCGATTTATTGTAAGGATATGTTTTATGGATTTGCGCTAATTGTTGGTGGCCTATTCATTTTAAATCTTGAATGTGGAAATGGTGTCTTTAACATAGAAACTAAACACCTTAAGAAGGCTGATACCACCACCACTTTCATGTGGCACTGCCGTCTTGGCCACATCGGAAAGAAACGCATGCAAAGACTCCATAAAGATGGAGTTTTACCGTCTTTTGATTTTGAATCATTTGACACATGTGAAGCTTGTCTGATGGGGAAAATTACCAAGACACCGTTCATGGGTCATCCTGAATAGGCGGGTGAATTATTGGAAATAATACATAGTGATGTATGTGGTCCAATGAACACTGCAGCGCGCGGTGGGTATTTCTACTTCATGACTTTTACTGACAATTTAAGTAGGTATGGTTATATCTACTTAATGAAGCATAAGTCTGAGACCTTTGAAAAGTTCAAGGAGTTTCAGAATGAGGTAGAGAATCATCGTGACAGAAATATTAAGTTTCTGCGATCAGATCGCGGAGGCGAATATCTTAGTCATGAGTTTAGCCAACATCTGAGTGACTATTGAATAGTTTCACAGCTTACGCCTACCAGAACTCCACAAAGAAATGGAGTGTCTGAGCGGCGTAACTGAACCTTGTTAGACATGGTAAGGTCGATGATGTCTCTTACAGAACTGCCGATATCTTTTTGGGGTCATGCACCTGAAACTGCAGCTCATACATTAAACAGAGCACCGTCTAAGTCTGTTAAGATGACACCATATGAATTATGGAATGGGACGAAACCCAATTTGTCGTATCTTAAAATTTGGGGTTGTGAGGTATATGTAAAGCGTTTACAACCTACCAAACTTGATCCCAGATCAGACAAATGTTACTTTGTTGGTTATCCCAAGGAAACAGTTGGGTATTCTTTCTACCAACCCTCCGAGCACAAAGTGTTTGTTGCTAAAAACGGGGTCTTTCTCGAGAAAGAATTTCTCGCTAAAGAAGTAAGTGGGAGGATAGTACAACTTGATGAGATTAGTGAATCTTCAGCAACCGTTGATAGGGCTGAGGAACCGGAAGTAATTCCGCAAATTATCCCTACAACCGAGCCGGAAGTTGACGCATCTAATGCAGAAACTTCAGACAAGTATGTGACTGAACTGCGCAAATCAGGTAGGGCTATCTAGCCACCTGAGTGGTTTCATAATGAAATCTTCATCCTTGAAGATGGTTAACCTGCGGACTACAAGGAATCGATGGCGGTGCCTAGCTCAAGGGAATGGCACAAAGCCATGAAATCCGAAATGGAATCCATGTACGAAAACCAAGTTTGGAACTTGGTGGAACCTCTAGAGGGCGTAAAGCCCATTGGATGTAAATGGATTTTCAAAAGAAAGACAGACGCAGATGGTAACATTACTATCCATAAAGCTAGACTTGTCACGAAAGGGTTCGGGCAAATTCAAGGAGTTGACTACGACGAGACTTTCTCGCCCGTAGCTATGCTTAAGTCTTTGCGGATAATGCTAGCAATTGCTGCTTATTTCGATTACGAAATATGGCAGATGGATGTCAAAACGGCTTTCCTAAATGGAAATCTAAATGAGGATGCATACATGATACAGCCTGGAGGTTTTGTCATTCCTAAGGATGCTAAAAAGGTATGCAAGCTTTAGAAGGCCATTTATGGTCTGAAGCAAGCATCAAGGAGCTGGAGTATTCGTTTTGATGAAGTGGTCAAAGAGTTTGGCTTCATCCGGAATGACGAAGAGTCTTGTGTTTACACGAAGTTTAGTGGGAGCGCAAAAGCATTTCCAATCTTATATGTGGATGACATATTGTTGATTGGCAATGACGTAAATTTTCTTAGTGAAATAAAAGAGTCATTGAAGAAGAGTTTTTCAATGAAGACTTGGGCGAAGCGGCATATGTATTGGGCATCAAAATCTATAGAGATAGATCAAGACGCCTGATAGCGCTTAGCCAAAGTACGTACATTGACAAGGTATTAAAAAGGTTTAATATGGAGAACGCCAAGAAGGGCCTACTCCTAATGTCACCTGGCACAGTGCTCAACAAGAATCAGAGTCCTCGGACTCTTGATGAGCGAGTACAAATGAATGATGTTCCATATGCTTCGGCAGTTGGTTCCATTATGTATGCCATGCTATGTACAAGACCAGATGTTTCCTATGCACTAAGTGTTACCAAAAGGTACCAAAGTGATCCAGGATTGGAACACTGGGCCGCAGTCAAAAATATTCTTAAGTACCTCAGAAGGACCAAGGATTTGCTCCTTGTGTTCGAAGGTGATGAAGAGCTCATTGTAAATGGTTACACTGATGCAGGCTTCATGACTGACCCGGATGACTTCAAATCTCAATCAAGCTATGTTTTCATACTGAACGGTGGCGCAGTATGCTGGAAGAGCTCCAAGCAAAACACTTTGTCGGATTCTACGACGGAGGCGGAATATGTCGCGACTTCAGAGGCCTCGAAAGAGGCCGTCTGGATCAAGCAGTTCCTTGAAGAAATTGGTGTGGTTCCAAGTGCGCTGGACCCGGTGGAGATCTATTGTGATAATAGTGGCACCGTGGCTCAGGCAAGGGAGCCAAGTTTGCACCATAAGACAAGACATATTGCACAAAAATATAAACTCGTTCGACATCATGTTGAGGATGGTTTTGTGAAAGTATGCAAGGTTCACACGGATCTGAACGTGTCAGACCTGATGACAAAGCCTCTACCACGAGCAAAGCATGAGCAGCACCGGATAGCCATTGTTGTTAGAGAAGCCATGTAAACTAGATTATTGACTCTAGTGCAAGTGAAAGTCTGTAGGAGATATGCCCTAGAGGCAATAATAACAGTTATTGTTTATCACCAAGTTTGTAATTAATGTTTATGTTCCATGCTATAACTGCAATGATTCTCGAGTCTGCAATAACCACGAGGCTCGGAGGGAAACACATATGCACGTGTGGAATAATATTCCTAGTCTCACCACTAAGACTAGCTCAAGTGTTGCATGATGGTTCTATTTTCCTGATCATGGGCATGACTATGCTGGCAACTTTGAGGGCACAATGTTAGAAGAACACTTGTGTTGAACCGACCCAATTGTTGTTATGCTATGAGATCCATTCGTCATAAGTTAATGGCTTATAATACAGAGAAAGTTAAACGTTTGCATAATTCCTTAGAGAGAGTGTCGAGTTCATTCATACTTGCTTCGTGAACTTCGGGGTTTGTTAAACGTCATCTGTAACAGGGTGGCTATTACGGCGGCTTACGAGTTCATGGAAAAGTATGACAAGGGACTAGATAGCTCAAGATTGGGATTTGCTCCTCCGACGTTGGAGAGATATTCTTGGGGCCCTCTCGGTATTACGGTATCCATCATCGTCTGGCCAGACACAGTGTGATTTGATCACAGGGATGCCGGAACACGGGAACGAGAAAAGAGAACGAAACCGGTAACGAGGAAACTAGCATAGTGAACTAAAAGTGCAACTAATCCCCGGGTGGTTTTGGTAATTAATAACAACATATATGTCATTGAACTATTGCCTATTCAAAGATCATTTCAGGAAAGTTCAATGTAGGCATGGCAAGGACATGTGATTGTGGACCCCCCAAAATGCAAAGGACATACATTGGCAAAAGCTCCAAGACTCTTCATTTTTGGTTAAGTGATCAAAGATCACATTGAGTCCATAGGAAAGCCAATACTATTAAAAGGGGATGAGGTTTTGATCATGAGTCATTTGCTCAAGTGCTTGAAGATATTGCTCCAAAACCCTCAGCCACATTCTCACAATCCAATCTGTCCAAAACCCAAAAGCCTATCTCGGTCCCACCGAAACATAACCATCTGGACCTACCGAGATACACAAGACAAAGCCACCAGCCTAACCCTAGAAACTCGGTTCCACCGATATGACATTCGGTCCCACCGAAGTGCAAGTGCCAAGTTTCTGTAAGCCATTGATTTCGTTTCGGAATCACCGAGTGAAACCAATCGGAATTACCGAGATGAGGTAACTGCTTAGGTCATCGCATATCGAAGCCACCAAGTGGATTCATCCGGTCTCACCGAAACATCTAACAATCGAATCTTTTGCACTAGTCGGTGCCTCCGAGATTTATCTTCGGTGCCACCGAGTTATGCATAAAGCTGAGTAACGGTTAGATTTCTGGTGATGGCTATATATACCCCCACCCATTCCACCAACTCTCAGAGAGCAAACCAGGACGAAGCTACCACTTCCCATATCCATTTTCTGAGAGAGAACCACCTACCCTTGCGTTGAGATCAAGAGGATTCCACTCCAACCTTTGAATCTTGATCTCTAGCCTCCCCAAGTTGCTTTCCACTCCAATCCTTCTCCTACCACCATGCCAAATCTATGAGAGAGTGATTGAGAGTTGAGGAGACTATCTTTTGAAGCACAAGAGCAAGGAGTTCATCATCAACAACAACATCTATTACCTTTTGGAGAGTGGTGTCTCCTACATTGGTTAGGTGTCGCTTGGTAGCCTCAAAATCATGTGGAGTTGAACCAAGAAGTTTGTAAGGGCAAGGAGATCGCCTACTTCGTGAAGATCTACCCCGAGTAAGGCTAGTCCTCCGTGGACGTAGGCCGATGGCATAGACAAGGTTGCTTCTTCGTGGACCCTTCGTGGGTGGAGCCCTCCATGGACTCGCGCAGCCGTTACCCTCCGTGGGTTGAAGTCTCCATCAACGTGGACGTATGATAGCACCACCTATCGAAACCAAGCCAAAAACCACCGTGTCTTCATTGCGTTTGATTTTCTCCAACCCCTCCTTTACGTTCATATGCAATGTCTTCATTTTCCTCTGCATACTCTATTAGACTTGCATGTGTAGGGTGTAACAAGACTTGTGATAATTGCTAAAATCTGCCAAGACTTAAAATTGGGAAAAGGCTAGGTTTTATTTGGTGAAGGAGTCTAATCACCCCCCTCTAGACCTAGTTGCGATCCTACAAGTGGTATCAGAGCTTTGGTCTCCATTGCATTGGTTTCACAACCTAGGAGAGTATGGCGTCTAGTGAGGGTCATTATCATCGTAGAGGTCCTTATTTTGATGGTACAAACTTTGCTAGTCGGAAGCATAGGATGAAAATGCATATTCTTGGTCATAACCCCGCCGTTTGGGCTGTTGTTCGTGTTGGCTTGCAAGGTGACTACTTTAAGGATGGAAAAGAACCCGATCGTGAAGCATCCGCGGAAGAGTTAAAGATGTTGCAATACAACCCTCAAGCATGTGACATACTCTTCAACGGATTGTGTCCCGAAGAGTTCAACAAGATTAGCCGCCTTGAGAATGCCAAGGAAATTTGGGATACTTTGGTTGATATGCACGAAGGTACCGAGTCCGTCAAGGAATCTAAGTTGGATGTGCTCCAAAGTCAGCTTGACAAGTTCAAGATGAAGGATGGTGAAGGAGTTGCGGAGATGTACTCTAGGCTTGCTCTCATCACAAATGAGATTGCCAACTTAGGAAGTGAAGAGATGACCGACAAATTCATCATCAAGAAGATTCTTAGAGCCTTGGATGGAAAGTACGACACCGTGTGCACATTGATCCAAATGATGCCAAATTACAAAGATCTCAAGCCCACGGAAGTCATTGGAAAGATTGTTGCTCATGAAATGTCACTCAAGGATAAAGAGGAGCTCCACAACAAGTCTAGTGGTGCTTACAAAGCTTCAAGTGACGCTCCAACAACTTCAAGTGACAAGCTTGTGTCCAATTAAGAGATTAGCCTTATGGTGAAGAACTTCAACAAATTCTACAAGAGTAGAGGCAAAGAGAGAAGCTCCAATTCAAGATTCAATCACTCTTCAAGTCGTGACAGAAATTGCTACAATTGTGGAAGACCCGGACACTTCTCAGATGAGTGCACGACACCTCCCAAGAGTAAAAGAGATGAGTCACCAAGAAGAAAGAGTCGAAGAGATGAATCACCTCGTAGAGAGAGAAGGAGTAGAGAAGATAGATATGAAGGAAGACCTTCTCGGAGAAGCAAGGATTCGGACAAGTCCACCAAGAGATACTCAAGAAGAAGACCCAAGCTCATGTTGGTGAATGGGTATCCGGTTCTGACTCCGACGACCAATCCGAGAGAAGCTATCACTCCAACTCCGACTATAGTCAAGATGAAGGTGTTGCCGGACTAGCTCTTGTGTCCTCCAACTCCTATGATCTATTTGATTCACCAAATGAAGGTATTGGAAGCTGCTTCATGGCCAAAGGTCCTAAGGTAACTCACCCGAATTCATTGATTTCAATAGTGATGAGGATGATTTGCTATGTGATGATGACTTGCTAAATGATGAAACTAATGATGCTAGCTTAAATGAACTTGCTAATAATCTTGATAGTCAAGATGAGACGGTTGACAATGCAACGAGGGAGATTGAGCGCTTAACTAAAGAACTAAACACTCTTAAGTTAGCTCATGAAACTCAACAAGAGGATCATAGAGAGCTCTAAAGAACTTATGAGAAGCTATGCTTCGAGAAGCTAAATTTAGAGCAAGAGCATGAGTTTCTTAAAGCTATCAATGACGATCTTCGAAAGAAGAGTTCCTCTTACATTGCCAAATGACTTCTCTTGTCTACTTTTATGCCACAAGTTAAATCTAAGCAATCTAATAGCAAGAGTAAGAAAGGTTCTTCTTCTAGTGGTAACAATAACAATGCTAAATCCAATATTGTTGCTTCCAGTAGTTCTATTGATTCCACTAACGATTCTCTTAGCCAAGTTACACTTGAGCAAGAAAACAATTTATTGAAAGGAATCATAGAGAAGGGTGTCTACAAAAGTCTTGCCGGGAGTAAGCAATTTGAAGAAATTGTACGCAAGCAAGGATGGCACCGGAAGAACCAAGGTGTTGGTTTTGAACGAAAGTTCAATGCCAATGGAGTTGAGTGGGAAGAAGATCAATACCCCAAGACGAAGTTTGTTCCTCAAGAGGAGAAGTATGATCCTACCTCCTTCAAGGGAACTCAAGCTCAAGATGATCTTCCACCACAAGACCACAAGCTAAATGGCAAGGACAAGCTTCAAGAGGAGATAGACTCATATGAAGAACCCTCTCAAGCTTTGGTCAAGTGGGTTCCCAAGACTACCTCAAGTTCCGCTTCATCAAGTGCTACTACAAGTCCAAGGATTCCCATCAAGTTGATGTGGATCCCAAAGAAGAAGAACTAGAGAGTTCTTGAGGGTGACTCTGCCAACAAACTTCACTCATATTCATTCATGGCAAGAACTTGTGCAAACCACTTCAACATCATGCACTAGTTCACGGAGTCACAAACCCTCTTGTTGGTAAGTCAAGGAACAAGGTAATCATTGCATTCATGGACATCATCATATGTGTACTTCACTCTATGTCTATGGATATCCTTGTTGTTCCTTATGGTACTAACCCATGTAGGTTGAAAGTGCTACAAATCCCATGGAAAGCTCCCAACTCTTGATGATCTTCATCAACATTGAGCTTCCACAACTACAACTACAACCACATGAAGTCTTCAACGACAAAACCCAAGGTTAGTTCATCCCTCTTAGGGGGGATCTCACATCTAGGGGGAGCTTTGCTCTAAGACTTGAGCTAAAGCAACTCTAATGATGTGAACACATTAATGCTTTATGTAACAGTGGCAACCCCACTTGTGCTTAAACGATGAATATGACCTATGATCAAATGTTCTCATTTGACTCCTAAGTCAAGATACTCATATATAGATGACTTTGTCATCGACCTTTGCTTGATAGATTCTAGAATTGGTTGTGCATGTTTGACATATTCTATTTGCTATCTTATTGTGTGAGCATGTTGCAATGCATATTTTTTTCCATTCGAGGACATCCAATTGTTGTTTGGTTGATTTGTTCTTTTTTGGCCAATTGGATGGACAAGAATACCTAAGAACCTTCTCTAGCTATCTATCTCAACTTGTCTCAAATTCATTCTTGCTTCTCACAAAATTTGAACAAGCTGCTTTTCGGACCCTCCACGTGAGGAGCACTCGGAGCCACCGATCTGATTAGGGCTGAACACCAAAATCTTCTAAGTGCTTTCGGTCAGACCAACCCATTCACATTCGGTCTCACCGATTGCATCTTAGACTGATTTGTTTTTCAATCTCGGAAAGACTGAAGTAAAACCATCGGAGTCACCGAGTTGCACTGTCGCTGACATCTACACACTTCGGTGTCACCGATTCGTTTCGCTCGGTCGGACTGACAGTGAACGGGTATATATATCGCGCGGACAGTTCGTTGAAAATTTCTTCAAACCCATCGTTCCCTCACCCCGTCGCTGCCGTCGCCCAAGGTCACCAGATCATCGCCCTTGTCTCATGCGTGCTTGCGCCGCTGGATTCCGTCGTCGTCAACGACGATCTCCTCCGTCGTTGCCGCCGTAGCGAATCTTCACCAAGTTAGGGTAAGATTCGACCCCTTTTGTGCTCTCCAATCCAATTCAATGCACAAAAGATTTGTGTTCATATTCTTGCCACCGTATGCACTTCCTGTCCACCATACAAACTCGTAGATTTAGGTTTGAGTGAAAATTTTAGGTTTAGGTTTCCGCCGTACTCATCTCGGACGGACCGAATGGCTTGGATTGGAGTCACCGATTTGTCTTAGGCCATAGCACACAGTACAACTTGGTGAAACCGAGAGTTACTGATCGGTGAGACCGAAACTAGTTTTTCAGTAGTACCATGAGCGCTTCGGAGAGACCAAGTCACACATCGGTGTTACTGAAAACATGTGACCTAGTCTCTGTTGCTGCCTCGGTACTTCTGAAAATTTCCACTCAGTAATTCCGATATGCTTACTGTGAAAACCTGGAACTAAATTTTGGACTCAAATTTTTCAAAAAATGGCTGCATTTTGTGATACTCATCTACTCTATCCTACCTACTCCATTCACAGGGTCAGCTGGTCAGTATGTCAGGTTCAGAGGACAGTCAGAACAGAGTGCAAGAGGAGGAGGAATTGAGTGCAGGCACTAGTCCTGAGAGTAGCTCAGATTCTGATCCAGGTAGTCCTAGTGACCATGGACTTCCTCCAGCTGCTAGTAGAGCCAGGAAGAAGAGAAATTCAGATGAAGAGGATTCAGATTTTCTACCTGATGACATTACCTCCAAGAAGAGGAATGTGGTCCAGAAGGAGTATGCACCTAGTCAGAAGGTTGTTGCAAGGAAAGCTTCTGAGTCCACTGCTGCCAAGAGAAGTTTGAATCTCTCGCTTGAAAATCCAGGCAGCTCAGGCCAAGGGCAACCCAAGTCTATGCCGAAGAAAGCAGGCAAGAAGAGAGAAAGGAAGAGAACTGTTTGTCTGGTAAGCAGACAGAATTCCATGTATGAGGATCCAGAGGATCAAGAGGAAGAGGCTGAGGAGGAAGAACCAGCTGCTAATCCACCTCCTCCCAAGTAGAGAAAGTTGATGGCCGATGCTTTGCCTAAGAAGGCACCCACAAATTCCAAGGCCAAGACTGCTGCTGATGGCAAGTCTAAGGGCAAGACCACTGCCACTATTGCTGCTTCTCAGAAGAACAAGGCCCCAGTGCCTGAGAGGAATGTAGAAGATGATGAAGTCGTTGTGCTCAAGAAGCTGAGACCGTTTCTGCCAGCACATGATCAGACACACCCCATGGCAAAAGACATGAAAAAGAGGAAGGACAAAGGACTGAGAAAGTGGAGAGAAGTTGATCAATATGCTGCAAGAAGGAGAACTGCCGTGGACTACTGTTTCCACACCAAGGAGCAACAGGACTTCTATGAGACTGTTCTTCTTGACAAGAGCCCGGCAGTCAGTGACATGAGATGGGTTGACTGGAAATACATTGATGCATATCCTAACAATTTTCCCAGTGTGCATGAGAACTTCCAAGCTATCGGTGTTGATAAGTTCATTGGTCAGAAGTTGACTAATTGGAATGATGAGCTGATTATGCAATTTTACTCCACCGCTCACTTCTATCCAGATGGAAAGATTGTGTGGATGACTGAAGGTATCAGGTGTCAGTCTTCTATAGCTGACCGGGCTGCTTTGATTGGTGCTCCAGAGTCTGAGGAGAACGATGTTGCTGTCTATGCCAAGCCCAAGATGGATCACAACTCCATGAGTACCATGTACACTGCTATCCCTAAGGACTATGTTCAGCAACACAAGTTGGGATCAGTCTACTATCTCTTGCCAGGGCTTGCTACAACTAACACTATTTTGAGGCACACTCTTATGCCCAAGTCTGGAGATGACAAGATGATTCGAGGCCACTCCATCAACATGCTACATCTAGTCGATGGCTTCACAAAGTTCAAGGTGATGGATCTCATAGTTGAGACAGTGAAGAGAACTAATGCGGATCAGAAGCGTTCATGCGGGTTTGCACCTCATATTCAGACGCTTATCAACTCCCAGGTTGGTTATGATGTCTACTTGCTTGATAGAGAGCACCTGCCGCTTCAGCCAGAGAAGGAGCATTGCACAGTGACCATGGACCCTTCACATCCTACTTCTGCTATAGCACATGCCCAGGCAGAGGCAGAGGCAGCTGCTGCTGGTCCTAGCTCTTCGACTGTTCCAGTGCTCAAGACTAAGGCAGATCAGATGACATATCTTCTTCAAGCATCTCAGAGTGTTGAGAAGAGTCTGGCCAACCTCGCGAAGAACAAAGAGAGTCTTGCAAGGATCATGGAAACCAAGTTCCACACTTTGGACATCAAAGTGACAGAGATTGCCACCACTGTTGATCAACTCAAGTCAGATGTGGAGAATGCTAAGATGAGTAGTAGTGATGATGATGATACTACACTTCCGACTACCACTCAGTTTCAGACGATGCCCAGGTCTGCTGCAGTGACAGTCACATCAGATACTCGAGCTACTATGTCTGCTCTAGCTGCCGCACCATCAGTTGCCCCTCCAGTGTCTACTCCTCCAGCTCAGCAGACATCAGCCGAAGCATTCACCGACGTGCTTCACTCCACTCCATCGACGCACACCGGAGCTGCAAGTCAGAGGACTTCGCCACCAGGAGCCGGAGATCGAGCCCAGAGCGACGTTTAGCTCTGTATTTATTCGAACTTTTTGGTAACTTGTTGCCAAAGGGGGAGAGTAGATATAGATCATAGGGCTTCGAGAGAGAGAGTGTCTTTTGCTTTGCTTTTGTTTCGTTTGCTTTTCGTGCTTTTGCTTGTTGGTACTTTTGTAAGTCTATGCTACGTTTGTGCTTTGTTTGTGCTTGATCATACCGTACTTATTTGCTATGCATGCTATCTACCTATTCATCATATGTGATTCTTGTTATGATCATTCACTTGTATGTTTGATGATGAGTGCTTAGTGTATTCCATTCTTATCTTTTTCAGCGCTCCACCAAGATGTATGTGACATGGAAGAGTGACCAATAATCCTAATCGATTGTGCATTTGCATTCAAACGCAAATTTTAAATAATGCACAAATTTAGGGGGAGCTCTTGCTTATCACATGCTTCTCAAAGCGATGATGTTATTCAATGATTACATCTTATGTCGAAGCTTTGATCTATATGTTGTCATCAATTACCAAAAAGGGGGAGATTGAAAGTGCAACTAATCCCCGGGTGGTTTTGGTAATTAATAACAACATATATGTCATTGAACTAATGCCTATTCAAAGATCATTTCAGGAAAGTTCAATGTAGGCATGGCAAGGACATGTGATTGTGGACCCCTCAAAATGCAAAGGACATACATTGGCAAAAGCTCCAAGACTCTTCATTTTTGGTTAAGTGATCAAAGATCATATTAAGTCCATAGGAAAGCCAATACTATTAAAAGGGGATGAGGTTTTGATCATGAGTCATTTGCTCAAGTGCTTGAAGATATTGCTCCAAAACCCTCAACCACATTCTCACAATCCAATCTGTCCAAAACCCAAAAGCCTATCTCGGTCCCACCGAAACATAACCATCCGAACCCACCGAGATACACAAGACAGAACCACCAGCCTAACCCTAGAAACTCGGTTCCACCGATATGACATTCGGTCCCACCGAAGTGCAAGTGCCAAGTTTCTGTAAGCCATTGATTTCATTTCGGAATCACCGAGTGAAACCAATCGGAATTACCAAGATGAGGTAACTGCTTAGGTCATCACATATTGGAGCCACCAAATGGATTCATCCGGTCTCACCGAAACGTCTAACATTCGAATCTTTTGCACTAGTCGGTGCCTCCGAGATTTATCTTCGGTGCCACCGAGTTATGCATAAAGCTGAGTAACGGTTAGATTTCTGGTGATGGCTATATATACCCCCACCCATTCCACCAACTCTTAGAGAACAAACCAGGACGAAGCTGCCACTTCCCATATCCATTTTCTGAGAGGGAACCACCTACCCTTGTGTTGAGATCAAGAGGATTCCATTCCAACCTTTGAATCTTGATCTCTAGCCTCCCCAAGTTGCTTTCCACTCCAATCCTTCTCCTACCACCATGCCAAATCTGTGAGAGAGTGATTGAGTGTTGAGGAGACTATCTTTTGAAGCACAGGAGCAAGGAGTTCATCATCAACAACAACATCTATTACCTTTTAGAGAGTGGTGTCTCCTAGATTGGTTAGGTGTCGCTTGGGAGCCTTCAAATCATGTGGAGTTGAACCAAGAAGTTTGTAAGGGCAAGGAGATCGCCTAGTTCGTGAAGATCTACCCCGAGTAAGGCTAGTCCTCCGTGGACATAGGCCGATGGCATAGACAAGGTTGCTTCTTCGTGGACCCTTCGTGGGTGGAGCCCTTCATGGACTCGCGCAGCCGTTACCCTCCGTGGGTTGAAGTCTCCATCAACGTGGACGTATGATAGCACCACCTATCAGAACCACGCCAAAAATCACCGTGTCTTCATTGCATTTGATTTTCTCTGACCCCTCCTTTACGTTCATATGCAATGTCTTCATTTTCTGCTGCATACTCTATTAGACTTGCATGTGTAGGGTGTAACAAAACTTGTGATAATTGCTAAAATCTGCCAAGACTTAAAATTGGGAAAAGGCTAGGTTTTATTTGGTCAAGTAGTCCAATCACCCCCCTCAAGACCTACTTGCGATGCTACAAAAGGTTGTTGTTTCACAGGGATGCCGATAAATCTCACCTCGGGTTTTGTAACATATCGCGAAGCAACAGGAACAACATACGGTAACTAAAGGTTCACTCGAATATCCATTCGTGTGGGTATAGGGATCAATATGGATGTCCACGGTTCCACTATTTATCATTGATCGGAAAGAGTTCCGGTCATATCTATACTTCACCGAACCTACAGGGTGACACACTTAAGGGTCATCTATCTGTTGAATACCAGGTAAGGAGTATGACAGAAAGTCACTGGAAAAGGTTCGGAGAGAAAACCGGAAGTGTTTCGGAGAAACCGAAAATGTTTCGGAGTAAACCATCGCCCCGGAAATGTTTCGGAGTAAAACCATAATACTAGAAATGTTTCGAAATGCATCCAAAATTATTTTTGAGGGTGCCGAAAATGTTCTGGGCCGTCCGGAATTTTTCCGGAGAGAACGCGCGTGAAAAACACAGTGTCCCCGCCTAGGGGACAAGATCCCATGATTCGTGGAGAGTGTTTTATGGGCTGGTTGGGAGGGCCCCCTTGGGGGCATCCTTCCTTATTTGGTGGAGCATGTTTTGGGGAGGTGGGTCCTCCCATGGGGGAGCCCCATGTAGCTCACGGCCAAGGTGGGAGACCCCCCATGGAGCTTCCTCCCACCTTTGGTGGGTGGTTTTGTGGAGGGGGGCTCCCTTTGGTCATTCATCCTCATGCCTCGATCCACCCCTTGCTCACACTATGAATAGAGGTGAAGAGGGCTCTCCACTTCATCCAAGTTTTCACTTGAGCTCTCTCATACAAAGGCATGCAATGATCTGCCCTTCTCTCTCTCCCTCCACGAAATAGTTTCGTACTGCCGAAAGGCTGCCTGGTTTTTTCTGGTAGGAATTAGTTATGGATGGCGAAGCCCTGTTGGATAGGTGACACCATATGTGTGTAACCCGGTAGAAACATCGTATGTTCGATCTTCTGTTCGAGGGACTGGCTGATGTTCTGTCCGAGGTTCTGTCTGAGGGCTGTCTGAGGGACTGTCCGAGGGAGATAATCCTCGCGGTTGCGAGGTTGTAAATTCTTAGCTACGGGGATCTGCATCAACGATCTTCACCAACTCTACTTCTGCTGCGCTTTGAGTTGGTAACGATCAGATCAAATCTTGTATGCATCTTCATAGTCGTCCTGAGCGGGTGCGTAGGACGGAATTTTTTTGTTTTCTGCCGCATTACCCTACACGGGCCCATGTGGCCGTTCGCCCTACCCACACGCGCCATGTTGCTGGAGATCCACGCAACCATCATCTCCCCCACGACCTTATCCTCTCCAGCTGCACCGCTCCCCCTTCTTTCCTCTACTTCCTGCACCATCGACGGCAAGGTCTCGGCCATGGCGCATCGTGTTGTGACCCCGATGCTACTGTTTTGGAAGCGGGGCTGTGGGGGGAGACAGCGGCGGACTGGGAAGCTGGATGTTGCCACCGGCATCCATTGGCGGCTGGAAAATGATGACTACCGGTGCTGGAAACGGCATCGTGAAATATTGCGGTGACCCAGCATACCACTGCATGATGTAGTATGCAAGTCGTTGATATAACGTCCATAAGACACTGTCTCATGAACCTTATATCCCTCAAAGTGTACAACAGAAACATAGTGGGTCCAAACCACCATTATATTACAAACATTATTTAAACAAAGATCCAAATATTTAAACACTTCAAACTACTAGTACCTAAATGCATGATACCACTATAGATCCTACGATCACTTATTGAGTTCAGATCATGTCTCACATGATTGGTCTGGCTGCTACTACTATTCCTACGCTACTCATGCAGCTCTGGGTCTTCTCCTCCATTGTGGGCTCCATAGGCGATGACGTAGTCAACTCCTTCGACTCCTCCGGAAAGGTCTGGTTCCTCGTAGAAGTACTCCCCGGCAGTGTTGGGGTCATCTGGCATCTCCTCCAAATATGCAGAGTCTGAAGGGGTTACAATACAATGGATGAGTACATGAGGTACTTAGCAAGTCCGTAAATATTGTGAGGTGGATATGCTTTATAGCTAACACTGATTCCAAATAGGTCTCAGTAATGATTTTGGAATAATAAATGGATAAATATATTCCTAGTCTCGCCTCTAAGACTAGCTCAAGTGTTGCATGATGGTTCTGTTTTCATGATCATGGGCATGACTATGCCGGCAACTTTGAGGGCACAATGTTAGAAGAACACTTGTGTTGAACTGACCCATTTGATGTTATGCTATGAGATACATTTGTCACAAGTTAATGGATTATAACACAGAGAAGTTAAGCGTTTGCATAATTCCTTAGACCATGAGAGTATCGAGTTCCTTCATGCTTGCTTTGTGAACTTTGGAGTTTGTTAAACGTCATCTCTAACAGGGTGGCTATTACGGCGGCTTACGGGTTCATGGAAAAATATGACAAGGAACTAGGTAGCTCAAGATTGGTATTTGCTCCTCCAGTGATGGAGAGATATCCTTAGGGCCCTCTCGGTGTTACGGTATCCATCATCGTCTGGCCAGACATAGTGTGATTTGATCACAGGGATGCCGGAATGCGGGAACGAGAAAAGAGAACAAAACCGGTAACGAGGTAACTGGCATAGTGAACAAATTGTTGATTCACGGGGATGCCATTAAATCTCACCTCGGGTATTTGTAACATATCGCGAAGTAACAGGAACAACATTCGATAACTACAGGTTCGCTTGAATATTTATTCGTGTGGGTATAGGGGTCAATATGGATGTCCACGGTTCCGCTATTAATCATTGATCGGAAAGTGTTCCGGTCATGTCTATACTTCACCGAACCTACAGTGTCACACACTTAAGGGTCATCCATCTGCTGAATACTAGACAGGGAGTCCGAGAGAAAGTCACCGGAAAAGTTTCGGAGACGACGAAATAGTTTCGGAGAGAAAACCGGAATTGTTTCGGAGCAACCAAAAATGTTTTGGAATAAAACCAAAATACCGGAAATGTTTCGGAACGCGTCCAGAATTATTTTAGAGGGTGCCAGAAATGTTCTGGGACCTTCCGGAATTTTTTCGGAGAAAACGCGTGGAAAAACATCTTGTCCCAGCGAGAGGGGACAAGATCCAACGAATCGTGGGGGCTGTTTTTGGGGGCGCCCCCTTTAGGGGGCAGCCCCCTTTTGGTGGAAAATGGTTGGGGGGGCCCATGGTGGGGGGTAAGCCCCACAAACATAGGAGACATGTTGGAGGGGTGGTGGGGCCCCTTGGGGGCGCCCCAAATTCTGCCATGGTGGGGGGGGGGGCCTTGTGGGCATCCTCCCACAAATGGTGGGTTGATGTTGGGAAGGGGGGCCCCCTCTTTTGGGCTGCCATCTCCTTGCCCCTTCACCCCCTCCTTCTCCTATAAATAGAGGAGGAGAGGAGCTCTCCAACTCATCTCAAATTCTCACCACAAGGCTTGCATGATCTGCCATCTCTCTCTTCCTCACACGAAATAGTTTCGTAGCGCGAGAGGCTGTCTAGTCTCCGGTAGGAAATAATTCTGGACGGCGAAGCCCTGCTAGATAGCTGACACCATATGTGTGCAACCTAGTAGGGAGGTCGTAGTTTTGATCTTGGTCCGAGGTTCTGAGAGTGCCTCCCGAAGGGCTGTCCGAGTGACCGTCCGAGGAGCTGTCCGAGGGAGATAATCCTCGCGGTTGGGAGGTTGTAAAATCCTAGCTGCGGGGATCTGCACCAACGATCTTCACCAACTCTACTTCCGCTGCGCTACGAGTTGGTAATGATTAGATCAAACCTTGTATGCACCTTTATAGTGATCCTGGGCGTGCTCATAGTTCGGAATTTTTTTGTTTTCTGCTGTGTTCCCCTACAGCTAGGGCATGTATAGATGACCACTAGGAACCAACTGGAGGAGCAGAACACCCCACAAACATCCATGGCCGCCATTAGAGCTAGGCATAAGAGATGGAGGAAGAAGAAGAGCTCACCAAGGGAATTGGAGCCGTAGCACAAACCCAACCACACCGTGGTTGAGGTGTGGTCAACCACCGCCGACCAGGCGATGTAGAAGAGCATCAGGGATCGCCGGAGCACCACCACGATGACATGCGCGTGCACTTGGGCATAGAGGCGCCGTCCTAGGGGCACAACTGCATGGGGGCGCCACCCAGGGGCACCACGGCGTGCCGCTGGTGACGCCAGAGGACCAACCACGGCACCGAAGCTCACCGGCGAGCCGACAACCGAAACCTTAGGTCACCAAAACCTCAAGGGATCGACACGAGGGGGAAGCCATCGGTGAAACCACTGGGATGGATCGATAGAGGGGAGAGAGAGGAACAGTTTGATAGCCGTCACGATGGCGGAGACCGCCAGAGCTCGCCGGAATCAGTCGGTGAAGCCGCTAGGGCAAAGGGGGGGGGGTCAGGGGAGAGAGGAATAGAGATGCCGCGGGCGAGAGAGAGAAGTGAGGGAGAGAGAAGAGTTGGGCTGGGGGTTAACCCCTCAGCCAACCCCCAGCCAGTTGGGCCAAATGGGCAAGAGCCCAGCAGGCCAGTGGGCTAGGCCGGCCCATTAACTTAAAAAAACAGCCCAAGAGTTTTTCTTAATTAAAAATCAGTAGAAAGAAATAAAATTATGAAAAATACTTAAATAAGTCTAAAAATTATATTAAAAAATTACACTATCTCAGAATATTATTTCTAATTTAATGGAACTAATTCCATAATTTTCAGACTTAAGAAAATAATTAATGGCATAATTAATTCCTCTAAAAATTAATTAAAAATGTTCTCTAATTAAAATAATGGAATTACCCTAATAAAATAATTCCACAATTTTATGAATAGTTAGTCTAAGCATGAATTGAATCCCCTTCACTAATCGATGGAACCGAAAGCCTTAAGCCATATTACTCGCAATAGTTAGAAAGGAAAGGGGAATCCAAAGCAAACTAGAAAAGAAACTGAAACTCGATCTCGAGATATGCCGGCCGGAATGCCGCAGTCTAAGTTCCCCTCCAGGCTGCAGGGTAAAGGGAAGGTCCCCCGTTCCTGACATCGTCCAAAGGCCGTTGGAGGGTTTGATTCGTTCTTTGAGCAAAAAGATAAGGTCGGAATACCGGAGTTCTTTCTCGCTGCGGTTCATTGCTGTGCTTACACACTAGGCTACCCTTCTCCGAAAGCTCCGCGGGACCACCTATCACTAGTCTTCGGCCGGAGGGGTTTATTGCATGTAATTAAAACCAATTAACTCTAGGAAACAAGAGTTGACAATAATCTATATTAAATAAAATCCTTTAATCAAACCACTAATAATGCATTAAAGGGTTAGTCAGGAGGAAAACCATGGCATACTATGCATAATAGCATCTTGCAGAGTTTCTTGCAACATTAGTCCTTACCGGACTATATATCATTTTTAGAACCCGAGGCAACCGCGAATCTCGAAGCCTCGAGTTACACTACTTATCAATTACCAGGCAAGTTCATACCTTGATCATGTCCTTTGTTTATGCTTTCATAAAAGCATTCTTACAAAATTCCATTACTTATCGTATCTATTCATTGCATTAAATAAAAGTACTTTCAGTATTATCAATTGTGGTGGGTGATGGAACTAAGGATGGTTACACGGTGGAGAGTTCCATTGCACCGGGCTTAATAACCAAAGTCAACAGATATTCTAGCGCCGTAGCGATAGCGTTGACCATGGAGCCTGGAATGGGACGGGCGAGTAAATAACACCTTCTTAATGCCGATGTTCCCTCCCACAGGTTATCGCCATGGGGCATGAATCTGTGAGCCAGCCCAGGGAGTTGTATACCCCATCGGCAATGGGTGCCCTTAAGACCCTTTCGTAGAGGGCCGTCAAACCTTAATCGCCAGAGCGGCGTAAGCCCATCGGTCACGGGGCTGTAGAAACCCTACCTGTAGTTGATTTTGGGCAACAGAGGGAATACCTCTCGAGCTGACGGCAGGGACATTGGCAAACATGGAAGGGTGAAAGACTCGGATCTTAGACCCAGCCACGCATCATGGATGTGCAAGGTTACGAACGGCAAAAGGGCAAAGTTAGTCATTCATGGGTAAAGTAGCGCACCTCTACAGAGTGTATTGAATTGTGGCTTGTCACTCCCTGATCTGGGAAAGATCTGCGAACGCGGCGGGAAAGGAGTCTATCGGAGATTCTAACCACCCGTGAAGTCTGATGACCCAAATGTTTTAAATAAAACTTGACTTCTAAGATATTTTCCAAAATCATTGCTGAGACCTATTTGGAATCAGTGTTAGCTATAAAGCATATCCATCTCACAATATTTACGGACTTGCTAAGTACCTCCTGTACTCATCCATTGTATTGTAACCCCTTCAGACTCTACATATTTGGAGGAGATGCCGGATGACCCCAACACTGCCGGGGAGTACTTCTACGAGGAACCAGACCTTTCCGGAGGAGTCGAAGGAGTTGACTACGTCATCGCCTATGGAGCCAACAATGGAGGAGAAGACCCAGAGCAGCAAGAGTAGTGTAGGAATAGTAGTAGCAGCCAGACCGATCATGTGGGACATGATCTGAACTCAATAAGTGATCGTAGGATCTATAGTGGTATCATGCATTTAGGTACTAGTAGTTTGAAATGTTTAAATATTTGGATCTTTGTTTATATAATGTTTGTAATATAATGGTGGTTTGGACCCGCTATGTTTCTGTTGTACACTTTGAGGGATATAAGGTTCATGAGACGGTGTCTTATGGACGTTATATCAACGACTTGCATACTACACCATGCAGTGGTATGCTGGGTCCCCGCAACATTGCACGACGCCGTTTCCAGCACCGGTAGTCGCCGTTTTCCAGCCGCCAATGGATGCCGGTGGCAACATCCAGCTTCCCAGTCTGCCGTCGTCTCCCCCCGTAGCCCTGCTTCCAAAACAGTAGCATCGGGATCGCAACACGATGCGCCATGGCCAAGACCTTGCCGTCGATGGTGCGGGAAGTAGAGGAAAGAAGGGGGAGCGGTGCAGCTGGAGAGGATAAGGTCACGGGGGAGATGATGGTTGCGTGGATCTCTAGCCACATGGCGTGTCTAGGTAGGGCGAATGGCCACATGGGCCCGTGTATGGTAACGCAGCAGAAAACAAAAAAATTCCGTCCTACGCACCAGCCCAGGATAACTATGAAGATGCATACAAGGTTTGATCTGATTGTTACCAACTCGTAGCGCAGCGGAAGTAGAGTTGGTGAAGATCGTTGATGCAGATCCCCGCAGCTAAGAATTTACAACCTCCCAACCGTGAGGATTATCTCCCTCGGACAGTCCCTCAGACAGCCCTCGGACAGAACCTCAGCCAGTCCCTCGAACAGAAGATCGAACATACGACCTTTCTATCGGGTTGCACACATATGATGTCACCTATCCAACAGGGCTTCGCCGTCCATAACTAATCCCTACCAGAAAAAACCAGGCAGCCTTTCGGCACTACAAAACTATTTCGTGGAGGGAGAGAGAGAAGGGCAGATCATTGCATGCCTTTGTATGAGAGAGCTCAAGTGAAAACTTGGATGAAGTGGAGAGCCCTCTCCACCTCTATTCATAGTGTGAGCAAGGGGTGGAGGGAGGCATGAGGATGAAGGACCAAAGGGAGCCCCCCCTCCACAAAACCACCCACCAAAGGTGGGAGGAAGCTCCATGGGGGGTCCCCCACCTTGGCCGTGAGCTACATGGGGCTCCCCCATGGGGGGGGGGACCCACCTCCCCAAAACATGCTCCACCAAATAAGGAAGGATGCCCCCAAGGGGGCCGTCCCAACCAGCCCATAAAACACTCTCCACGAATCGTGGGATCTTGTCCCCCAGGCGGGGACACTGTGTTTTTCGCGCGCGTTCTCTCCGGAAAAATTCCGGACGGCCCAGAACATTTTTGGCACCCACAAAAATAATTCTGGACGCATTCCGAAACATTTTTGGTATTATGATTTTACTCCAAAACATTTCCGGTGCGATGGTTTACTCCGAAACATTTTCGTTTTTCCGAAACACTTCCGGTTTTCTCTCTGAAACTTTTCCAGTGACTTTCTCTCATACTCCTAACTTGGTATTCAATAGATAGATGACACTTAAGTGTGTGACCCTGTAGGTTCGGTGAAGTATAGACATGACCAGAACTCTTTCCGATCAATGATCAATAGCGGAACCGTGGACATCCATATTGATCCCTATACCCACACGAATGGATATTCGAGTGAACCTTTAGTTACCGTATGTTGTTCCTGTTGCTTTGTGATATTTTACAAAACCCGAGGTGAGATTTATCAGCATCCCCGTGAAACAACAACCTTGTTCACTATGCCAGTTTCCTCGTTATTGGTTTCGTTCTCTTTTCTCGTTCCCGTGTTCCGGTATCCCTGTGATCAAATCACATTGTGTCTGGCCAGACGATGATGGATACCGTAACACCGAGAGGGCCCCAAGAATATCTCTCCATTGTCGGAGGAGCAAATCCCAATCTTGAGCTATCTAGTCCCTTGTCATACTTTTCCGTGAACTCGTAAGCCGCCGTAATAGCCACCCTGTTACAGATGACGTTTAACAAACCCCAAAGTTCACAAAGCAAGTATGAAGGAACTCGACACTCTCTCTAAGGAATTGTGCAAACATTTAACTTTCTCTGTATTATAAGCCATTAACTTATGACGAATGGATCTCATAGCATAACAATAATTGGGTCGGTTCAACACAAGTGTTCTTCTAACATTGTGTCCTCAAAGTTGCCGGCATACTCATGCCCATGATTAGGAAAACGTAACCATCATGCAACACTTGAGCTAGTCTTAGAGGCACGACTAGGAACACATTTTACCGTTTATTATTCCACACATGCACATGGGTTTTTCTCTGAGCCTTTATGGATATACGGGCTCAAGGACCATTGCAATTATAGCACATAACATAAACATAATTACGACCATGGAACACCCTCTTTTGTCGCTTCCTAAGCAGCAACATATATAGCCTTCGTTGTAGAATTCGCCACAGTAACCTGTTTGGAACAATTCCAATTTACTGTGCCACCATTTTGTGTATTACACAAAACCCTTAATTTAAATCGAAAACCGCTTGGAGCATTGATGAAGACTGTATCGATGTAACTACTTACAACGAGCCTGTATCGATGTAACCACTTACAATGAACTCTTCATAATCTCTGCTCGCGAGAAAACATGTCATGAGTGCTACTTTAGTACATAACGATATTTTTCACTGTTGTCCTATGATCAACACCTTGATCATTTTGGTAACTTACTCACAACTAGTATGGACTACTAGACATATCTGGTTGTTTTACATACAATGGAATACATGATTAATCCAAACACATAAGTGTGTGGAATCTCATTCATGTATTTTGCTCATCAGTGTTTTAGGACACCGAGTCTTGCTAAAACTCTTTCCATGTGACTTTGGCAAGATACACTTCTTGGAGTTCTCATGCTAAACCGTTATAGCATCTTGTCAATATGTATTTTGGCTTAGCCCTATTAAGCAATTCTATCTCCATAGATAATTATGCCTAACACCGAGGCTACCAAGCCCAAGTACTTCATCGAAAAACTATTTTTCAATGAAGTCCTAATTCGTGTCAAGAAATATATATATTATTTCCAATCAACAATGTGTCATGCACAGAAAGCTTTTAGAAATATTATTATGCTCCCACTTACTTTCTTGTAAACACAAGCATCTTTGCTATCCTTGATGAAATCAAACTCTTTGACTATTTCATCAAAACAAAGATTCCAACTCCATTATGCTCTCTTCTGTCCATTGCTGGGACTCTGAAGTTTGCACACTCACTAGCATCCTCTGGATCGACAAAACACTTTGGACTATATCACATACAAGTCCTAGGTTGTATTTCCATCTCATGGAAATCCTTTTGGCATCCATTTATCATATCTCATAATTGAAATATGTATTAATTGCTAGTATAACCCGAACCGACTTTAAGCATCGCTACGGTGAGACAATCTCTTCGTAGTCAACTCCTTGAATTTTTTTTTGCAATAAGTTGAGCTTTATGGATAAAACACTTTTATCCTTATCAGTTTATAGTTCCATTAATATTCGTTAGACTCTGAGTCTTCCGGAGGGTCTATCAAGATCTAATCTTAAATCATTTATATGGATACTATCTCGGATTATTTTGGCATTTAGCCAATTCCGGAGTCAGGGCCCATCAATGCTTCCTTGTGTATCATAGGTATACTGCTGTCTAACAACAATATCTCATTTGCAAACCTTAGTGGTTTGCATGAGTTTTGCCTACGTGGTTCAGCTGCAAGTTCGACCGAAGTCCATACATCTCATGTAGAGGCTTCCGTATCAGTCGCAGTAGGAAACTCTACAATTACTTCCAAGGTTTCTTTCCTTTGACCTGATGACGAAGATACAGTTATCTCGTCGAGCTACACTGTCCTCCCACTCACTCTTTTGCAAGAAACATTTTCTTCAAAATCATACCGCTCTATGTGATAAACATTTTGCCTTGGCATAGTGATGGAGGAATACCCAATAATTTGGGATAACCAACAAAGTAGCACTTATCTGATTTGTAATAGGTTTGTAAATATTTTACACATGTCTTATATTCCAAATGTTAAGAAAAGACAAAACATGGTTGGGCGTACCATACTATGGCGTCATTTCAATAGATCTGCTGGCGCTCTTTTCAGTGTAAAAGCCGTAGTCTCTAAAGCATTACTTTAAAAGTGATAATGGCAAATTGATTTATGTCACCTTTGATCTTACCATGTCATATATGGTTCGATTACATCTTCTCGGACATTCCACTCTCAGTGGTGTTCCGGGAGTGTAAATTATGAAAAACTCCTTTCACAACTCACCAAACATTCGCTAAACTTGTAACTTAAATTTTCCTTTCCACAATCTAATTGCAGAAACATAATTTTTCTTGTTACAACAATTTCTACTTCATTTTGAAAGCCTTTTGAACTATTCAAAGGATCCAGACTTATGTCTCATTAAGCAAATATTCACATATCTACATGAGTCATCGCTGATGATAGACAAATCCACTGCTAGCAACATCATTTAATGGACTACACACATCATCATGTATGATTACCAATAAGTTCCTTGCTCGTTCCTTATGGCCTGGGAACGGTATTTTAGTCACTTCACTTTTCGGACGAAATTTGCAAGTGTCAGATGATTCATAATCAAAATGACTTCAAAATCCATCACTATGGAATTTCTCCATGCGGGTTTCTCCAATGTGACCAAATGCAGTGCCACACATATGTGGTATTCTTTTAGTCTTGCGACATTTAGCGTCATTGTTATGTATGTATTATATTATCATCAACATTCATAACATACACCCCATTCATAATGGGAGTATGGCCCTCGTGTTATTCATAACACCGAACAACAATTGTTTTTTTATGAACAACCTCCTTGCAACAAACTTTATGCAACGGGCTAGAGTGTACAAAACTCTAAAATAAATTTATGAAAATAAATGCAGAGGTAATACGCTGATGGAAAGTATAGTAACTTTTACAAAGTTCCAGCACGTATCTTATCCTCATTACTGGCTAGTCTTTTAGGCCGTAGTAGTTCTTGCATCGAGTTGCAATAGAATGCAATCAAACGGGTATCCTTGTGATTAACTTTTAATCACAACACACAAGAATCAGCGATTAACAATTTAATCCTAATTCCCAAGAATAATATCTTTAACCAGCCACCTATACATCTATAACTCGTATGACATTCATACCTGAGCTGGACCTTCCAATCTCCTTTCTTTTTGTCTTTACACTTCTAACAGTTTTACTTACAATATTTCTCCTACTCTCAGAAGAACACCCAACTTTAAGAGTGGCGTCAGCCTTGGACTTCCTAGGCGTGTAAGTCTCACTTACACCCTTCGGACTTTTCCTTTCTCTTTAAGTTGTTGTTTTATTCACCATCATCACATGACAGGCGTTCTTCTGGATCCCATCTTATCAGTCTTAAGCATAGTGAACACTTCACTTAAACTTGCAAGCAAACATTGCTTTGGATATCTCATATCTTTTAGCCTTTGTTTGTATCTGAAACTAATTTTCAGTTTCATGAATATCACATAACTATCCCAAACTTTTGAAGTTCAGGTCTCATGAAAGTAAACATATTCCACTTGACTGTAATGGAATTCTAGCTTTTGGATCGAATGACGAGAGTCACATCATCCATAGCATTCGCGGGAGAATACCAAAAGCATGCGATAGGACAATGTCCTTCTCGGCACTCTTGAGGACAATCCTCACATTACGTTACCAATCATAAAGTTTTAGCCAGATAATTTACAGCTATTCAATTTTCAACAAGGAAGGTGGAAACACGAGCCAATATTCTACAACTATTATGCAATTTGCACTTAGACAATGTTCATAACTGATTGCACTGAGAATTAAACAATTTAATTCTAAAGTGCGCTCCCACTCAAATCAATATCTCTCATAATTGATACTGAGTGATTCAAGATCCGTGTCTCAATTGTTCGCCATTGGTGTAACACCACTGATGACGAAAATCTTAACTGGTAGGCCAACTTGCCAATCACATCTCTATGCCACTCTTGTTCATCTTTTGATGGAGTGGAAACATCATGGCTTTTCCGCTTTTTTTGAGAATGAGCACTGTGAACTATCCGCTTCAAAAAGGGGGCGTGTTTCGAGCTCATGACGGTCATGCCAGAACGTCAAGACAACCAAGTGATCTCGCTGTGAGGTCTCACCGTCACCCTCCATACACCTCTCTAATCGTTCGTACCCATGTGACATGGCGCACCACGAAAAGATACGTGTTTTAGACGGTGCTACACTTGGGAGAACACAAACTACTTGATATTTTTAAGTGAGAGATCACCCTAATAAAAGCGACTACCGCGCAATGAAAAGGGTGCATCAAAAGGGATGAACATCTCAGGAAATTCATAATAGCATGATATGGCATAGCCCCTTCTTTCGGAGAAGGACTCATCGTCTTCATGAAATTTCAGCCAGAAACGTTGCCGTGGCAGCAGTTTCGAAAACTACTGCCGTGGCAGAACTTTTCTGCCAAGGCCTGTTTCTTTAGCTCTTTCTCCTCCGTCTTCGTGTACGGATTTTGCGTCGATGTCCACCTCCGCAAAACTTGTCACCGCCTTGTCGATGCATCAAATAATATTGCTATCTTTATAGCTAATAAAATTAATGCATTACATCAAGGTTGACTCGCAGGTCATTAAAGTGACAATCATATGGCTCCAGCCATCATGCCGAATCATGACACGCAGGTCATGTTAATTTACATTATATAGTCATCTCATACATAATCAAATTAAATATAATGAAGACTATACCACATCTCATGCACATGCATCCTGCAAAACCAATTTAGCCGCCTCTAATCGGTCCATGCAAAATTTTATTTTACGTGGCTTCTAAGGTTTTGAATCAAACCGAAGCTACCAACGTTCATCATCAAATATGATTATTCAAGTTCGCTAGATTAACTTTGCGAGGTGTATGAAACACGAGATAAAAATCTCGAGCCCCATACTAAACTTCGTCATACGCAAGAGCCCCGTGCAGATCATATCTGCATGCCCTTTTGTCTGCTAAATTTCATCTTTCTTAACTATGGTGGAACCCAAAGAACTGAAGCACTTCATTGATCTGTCAACTAGCATACTCAGGAGCACCATAGAAGGATCGCAGATCGCCAGAACTTTGTATCAAAATTCCACCATGCCGTCAAGATCAGAAATATGCAAATTCAAGAAAAGCAACAAGAACATCGGGTAACATATTTCATCTGCTACCCGCACAAAAAATATTTAGTAATAGATCTTATCTACTACATAAATATATTGTGCAATACCCATACATCTCATGTATTCTAGATCGTAACCTGCATCTACACATAGCACGGCTCATGATGCCACTGTAGGGTAACATAGCAGAAAATAAAAAAATTCCGACCTACGCACCAGCCCAGGACCACTATGAAGATACATACAAGGTTTGATCTGATCGTTACCAACTCGCAGCGCAACGGAAGTAGAGTTGGTGAAGATCGTTGATGCAGATCCCCGCAACTAGGAATTTACAACCTCCCAACCGCGAGGATTATCTCCCTCGGACAGAACCTCGGCCAGTCCCTCGAACAGAAGATTGAATGTACGACCTCTCTACCGGGTTGCACACATACGGTGTCGCCTATCCAGTAGGGATTCGCCATCCAGAACTAATACCTGCCGGAAACCAGGTAGCCTTTCGGCACTACGAAACTATTTCATGGAGGGAGAGAGAGAGAAGGGCAGATCATTGCATGCCTTTGTATGAGAGAGCTCAAGTGAAAACTTGGATGAAGTGGAGAGCCCTCTCCACCTCTATTTATAGTGTGAGCAAGGGATGGAGAGAGGCATGAGGATGAAGGACCAAAGGGCCCCCCTCCACAAAACCACCCACCAAAGGTGGGAGGAAGCTCCATGCCCCCCCCCACCTTGGCCGTGAGCTACACGGGGCTATCCCATGGGGGGCCCACCTCCCCAAAACATGCTCCATCAAATAAGGAAGGATGCCCCCAAGGCCCCCCCCAACCAGCCCATAAAGCACTCTCCACAAATCATGGGATCTTGTCCCCCAGGCGGGGACACTGTGTTTTTCGCGCGCGTTCTCTTCGGAAAAATTCCGGACGGTCCCAGAACATTTCCGGCACCCTCTAAAATAATTCTGGATGCGTTCTGAAATATTTCTGGTATTATGGTTTTACTCTGACACATTTCCGGTGCGATGGTTTACTCCAAAACATTTTCTGGAGGTGTCACGTATAGCACATAACATAAACATAATTACGAACATGAAAATGAATAATAACATTTATTATTGTCTCTAGGGCATATTTCCTACAGCCCGCGTGCAGCAGTGCGTGCCGAGGCGACCGACGCAATTCCTAGCTGGTCGCCTGGCAGGAATCATTTACCAATTAGATATTCTTCAACCACATAACATCGCAAAAAATTCCACGGTCGCATTTGCCCCCGTGCCTCCGCTTGCCGAAGCTAGCATCTAGGTGCATCTTCCACCCCGCGCCACCTTCTTCTTTCATTTCTAGTCCTCAACTTGTCTTCCTCACTTGCGCCACGTGATTTACGCGACCTCAATCATCGGTGTGAGATCCGAGCCGCGTTGGACGAAGCTGGCATTTATGTGTTGGCAGATTTTAGCAATTATCAGAAGTCTTGTAGCACCCTACACATGCAAGTCTAATAGAGTAAGCAGCGGAAATCAAGGACTTTGCATATGAACGTAAAGGAGGGGTCGGAGAAAATCAAACGCAACGAAGACATGGTGATTTTTGGCGTGGTTCCGATAGGTGGTGCTATCATACGTCCACGTTGATGGAGACTTCAACCCACGGAGGGTAACGGCTACGCGAGTCCACGGAGGGCTCCACCCACGAAGGGTCCACGAAGAAGCAACCTTGTCTATGCCATCGGCCTACGTCCATGGAGGACTAGCCTTAGTCGGTGTAGATCTTCACGAAGTAGGCGATCTCCTTGCCCTTACAAACTTCTTGGTTCAACTCCACATGATTTTGGAGGCTCCCAAGCAACACCTAACCAATCTAGGAGACACCACTCTCCAAAAGGTAATAGATGGTGTGTTGATGATGAACTCCTTGCTCTTGTGCTTCAAAAGATAGTCTCCTCAACACTCAATCACTCTCTCACATATTTGGCATGGTGGTAGGAGAAGGATTGGAGTGGAAAGCAACTTGGGGAGGCTAGAGATCAAGGATAATGGTTGGAGTGGAATCCTCTTGATCTCAACACAAGGGTAGGTGGTTCTCTCTCAGAAAATGGATATGGGAAGTAGTAGTTTCGTCTTGGTTTGCTCTCTGAGAGTTGGTGGAATGGGTGGGGGTATATATAGCCATCACCAGAAATCTAACCGTTACTCAGCTTTATGCATAACTCGGTGGCACCGAAAATAAATCTCGGAGGCACCGACTAGTGCAAAAGATTTGAACGTTAGACGTTTTGGTGAGACCGGATGAATCCACTCGGTGGCTCCGATGTGCAATGACGAAAGCAGTTACCCAATCTCGGTAATCCCGATCGGTTTCACTCGGTGGTTCCGAAATGAAAACGATGGCTTACAGAAACTTGGCACTTGCACTTCGGTGGGACCAAATGCCATATCGGTGGAACCGAGTTTCTAGGGTTTAAGCTGGTGGCTCTGTCTAGAGTATTTCGGTGGGTCCAGATTTGCAATTTCGGTGGGACCGAAATAGGCTTTTGGGTTTTGGACAGATTGGATTGTGAGAATGTGGTTGAGGGTTTTGGAGCAATATCTTCAAGCACTTGAGCAAATGACTCATGATCAAAACCTCATCGCCTTTTAATAGTATTGGCTTTCCTATTGGACTCAATGTGATCTTTGATCACTTAACCAAAAATGAAGAGTCTTGGAGCTTTTGCCAATGTTGTCCTTTAGATTTTGAGGGGTCTACAATCACACGTCCTGGCCATGCCTACATTGAACTTTCCTGAAATAATCTTTGAATAGGCATTAGTTCAATGACATATATGTTGTTATTAATTACCAAAACCACCCGGGGATTAGTTGCACTTTCACCCGTGTTCTGAGCTGCTTTTCGGCCGTCTCGGGCAGCTGTTGAGTTTCTCTTGGTAGCAGTGACCCTATGCGCTGAGCTGCTTTTCGGCCGTCTTAAGGAACTGCTACATTCTTTTTATCAACACTGTCTCATGCTCTGAGCTGCTTTTCAGCCGTCTTGAGCAGTGGCTAAGTTATTTCAGTAATGTCCCAGATCTGAGTTGTAAAGACTGTTCTGGTGGCTACTGATTTATTTGCCGGTTTGATACAAGGGTTCGGATAGTCATTAACCTTTAATTAAAACTTGCAAGATGATAAACTTGTAGACATTGTTGCACTAATGACTCGTATGTGATAGAGTATGGAGATAGGTGGTTATGTGTTTATGTTGATATAGTTGTTTATATCATGGGTTATCATTGTTGTTGCAATGTTAAGAAATGTAAGTTAATAACAACAACCTCCTCCATCGGCTGAATCGAGTCATAGTGCCACCGAACCGAGCTTATCAGTGCAACCACATTTGCCTTTATGGGGAGGCCCTGACTTGGTCTATCGTCGTGCCTTTTATCGATACCACCAAAGAGGGGAGGTTATGTGTGCGTGCTACCCTGGCCCGGTAGGCGGCCATAACCTTGTGAGCCCAGTTTAGTTATTTAGCCGGCGTCCCCGTTTGGGACAGTTATTGGGTCCCCGTTTGGGACAGTTTGGCCACGGATGTGGCAGGTGTCAGGAGTGACACAGGGGACACCCAAGACATGACCCAGATGGGTATGTCGGTGGTACGATAAGAGTGTCTTGCGGTAGACAAGTTTTGTTGGACGCGGTGTCCATGGTGTGGGTAAAGTGCGCGACCTCTGCAGAGTGTATAAATCTATTCGAATAGCCGCGTCCACGGTATTGGACACAGTTCGTACTAGGTCACACTCTTTGGTCTGTGTCGAGTCTGGAGGAATAAACCATATAATATTGTTGTTAATAATGAACCAGAGAAAGGTAAGATTTATCAGACTTGCAGTGAAGGTGCATGGACATCGGATGATGTCAGGAGCTTGAGGTAGTGCCATGGAATGGCTATGAGAGAGACGGTCGGATGACCGTAAGACTTGGGTATGATCCGAAAGGATTATGAGGTTAAACTTGATCAGATACATTGGTTGTCATGCTTTGCCTTATTATACTTATTTCAGTAGTTATATTGCTAGATAATCCCACCATGACATGATAGTTAAATGTTGTTAAGATAATTGTTACATGCTTGAATGCCATGGATTGCTTTGCTTGGTGTATATGTTATTTGGTTTGCTTGCGAGTACATTCAAAAGTACTCAGCGGCTTTTAACATGGCCAGGTTCAGCTAAGGATCCGCTTTCCACTAACGAGAAGCTGGAGCGTTCGCGAGCTAGAAGAGTAACTCAGTCAGATCCCTGTGGACTGGAGCCACTCCAAGCCCGTGATGCCTTAGATAGTGTATTCCGCTACCCCCATCTCTGTAAGGAACCAGTTATGGTTATGATATATGTATTCAAGCCTCAATGGCTTATATTTCCCTCTTATAGATGTGCCTGTGTTCATGATGCATGTTGTAAATGTGCACGCCAGTGCGATTTCCTGGGCTGGCGTGTGCGGCGGTCGTCTGGCTACAGTGGTATCCGGGAGGCCCGTTACAGTACACTCACAAACACATTAGTCCCTTAACCAAGTTTGTCGTCAATACTCCAAAACCAACAAAGGGTGGCACTAGATGCACTTACAGCCACATTTCCTATAAATAGACCCTCCATTTGGAGGCAACCTCCCACTCCTATAGGGTTTCCCCTCTCCATTTTGCAGCCACACCCCCTCCAAAAATCCTTCCTGTAGCCCTCCAACCCCTCCACCAACCGAAACCTTAGCCCCAAACAAATCTGGAGCATCAGATCTGGGATCTAATGGCCTAGATCAACCCAACCTCCCACCTGTCCCTGGACACGTCCAGCCACCATAGGCGCATGAGCGCCCGCAGGCCGCAGCCGCCCGAGGCCGCATCCTCCTCCTCCCTCGATCTCGCTTGATCCCGAGCAGGAGACCGCCAACCGCCAGTCGTCCTCCGCTGCCGGTGACTCACCGGAGCACTGCGCCGTCCCCTGCCTCCTCTTCTTCTCCCTTTCTCTCCATCTCTCCCTCTCTCATCTCCCTCCTCTCTCTCCCGAAGGTTGCACGCGCCGCCGCTCGAGACAGTCGCCGCCGCTCGAGACCAGCGAGATCCGCCACCACGCCACTGGATCGACCGGATCCAGCGGATCCCTTCACCAGCCGCGCCCAGCTCCGGCCATGTCCGCGCCGCCGCACCTGCCTCATCCACGTCTTCAAGCGAGACGATGCCGCCCCGTGTTGACCAGCCATCGCACGCGCCTGGGCCGCAGCGCCCCGGCCCAGCCGCGTCCGCCCCGTGGGCCTCCACCACTTCCCGGCCCCGCGCCGCTGTCTCGGCCTGCCTCCCCCGCTGCTGCACCCCGTGGGCCGCAAGCCCACTAAGGTGAGCGCTACTCCGCCTAACCTGCGTCACTGGTACTAGGTAGCGAACCAGCGCCCAGTTGTTTTGGCCCAGTACACTGTTTCGGCCTGCTCCCCGTCTAGAATTTCTGCATATTAAATATTTACAGGAAAATGCCCTAATTTGCATTGTTTAATAACTTTTAATCCGTGCATCGGATTAGAACAAGTTGTATACATAACTTGCTTAGTTTTTCGTGTAGTTTCTAGTTATGTAACACTCATCCATGGTAAAAATGTTTAAATTGCTGTTTGCATGTGATTAACATGAATGACTTGCTAAAATGGTTTAAATCATAACTATTTATCCATAACTCGGAATAAAACAAATTATATATGTAATTGGACCAGAAAAATATGTAGATTGCAATGGTGCACCTACTTTTCCTGTTTAACAATTATAAAATGTTGTTCGGGGCAGAACAGTAATTAACCACTTAATTGCATATGGGGCCTTTTTGGGAATTGTGTTATATTGCTTCCCGCCTCATTTAAAATGACTAGAGATGATAGTTTACTTATGTTTAACAACATTTAAACTTGTCATGTAGATAAACCGGATTGAACCTAATAACTAAGCGTGGAGTTTCGTCGATATGCAACTAGTTGCATATCGAGCTTCACTTAATATGTAGTAAATGCTTGTCTTGCCTTTGCCATGCCATGTTTGCTTATGTTTGTGCATCAACCATAGAGTGTATGTTTACCGTATCGTTTGCCTCTTTCCGGTTTGGTTCTTATCGGTAGATTTCTGTAACGATACGGAGTGCGAGGATTCCGTTTGACTACACTTCTGAAGTTTGGATAAACGATCTTCTTCAAAGCAGGATAACAGGCAAGGATGATCATTACCTTGGATACTATTACTAGCTTTGCTTGCTAGATGTCACGATGCTATCGTTTGGTCTCGTTACCTACCACTTTGCTTATGCCTCCCAAATTGCCATGGTACAGTCTCTAACCTCCACTTCCTAGCGAAACCTTTTGATTGGCTATGTTACCACTTGCTCAGCCCCTCTTATAGCTTTGCTAGTTGCAGGTGCAGGGTTGTTTCCATGTGACAACATGGATATCTTTGGGATATCACTATTATTATGCTTAATTGTTTAAAGTAGCCTATATACTTGACTAAGGGTGGAAGGCTAAGGCCTATGCCCTGGTGATTTGTTCCACTCTGTTCAACCTTAGTTCCCGAGAACTGGTTATTATATTCCTTGATTATCGCATGCTACCGTGTGTGGGGTATTATGGGCCCCTCTTGAACTCCTTTATCTAGCGTTGAACTCTTCCGGAGGACCCAACATTGGTACTACCATTTGAAAACATAAAACTTGCATAGGGAGTCGGCGCTACCCGAGGTATCTTCGAAATAACTTGGGCCAGCGCCCGATAGCGTTGGTCCACACTGAGCAGTCTGCGGTGCCCCCACGGGAAACCTGGCTTGGCTATCGTACACTTTACCCATCCGGCTGGGACCGGATCTAGAGATATGTCAGCTCTGGTCCGGATGTCGACCCACCGGGAGGTCTTTTGGATTAGTTTAACATTAGAGGAACTTGTTACCTCCGAACTTCTGGATCACATTTGTGTACACGGTGGTTCTAAGGGCCATGTACCGGGAGGAACGAGGTATGCATGCCGAATCTATAACGGAGAGTTGGAGCACCCCTTCGTGGCTCTTCCAATGCTTGTTTGAAATTCGGCAGGACTGGTGAGGGACTAGCTGGCTATGTGGATTCAGATTTTGCTTCTAGCGATTTGGACAAGAGGAGGTCCCTTACAGGTTATGTGTTCACTGTTGGTGGTTGAGCCGTGAGTTGGAGGGCAACGTTGCAGCCAGTAGTTGCCCAATCTACCACTGAAGCAGAATACATGGCTATTGCAGAAGCATGTAAAAAATCAGTTTGGCTGAAAGGTTTGTATGTTGAGCTTTTAGGAGATAATTCTTGCATTAACCTCTTTTGTGACAGTCAGAGTGCCATATACCTCACTAAGGATCAGATGTTCCATGAGAGAACAAAGCACATTGATGTCAAATACCATTATGTTCGAGACATTGTTGAGCAAGGTAAACTGAAGGTATGCAAGATTAGTACTCATGATAATCTTGCTGATATGTTGACAAAGCCAGTTCCTGTTGCTAAGTTTGAGCTTTGCTCACACTTAGTTGGTATAACTCATTAGCCCTAGTGGCTGTTTGGCGCCGAAAGTGTTTTCTTTGTTGTTCAGGGAGAATGTTCTCATTCATGCTACAAGATGGAATTTTTCTCAAGGTGGAGTTTGTTATGTTGTGATCCAAATTCAAGTATAAAGATAAAGACTAACTTCTGACGAGCGGAGCGGAGCTCCGGCCCGTCGCCGATAGGCTTGGGCCGGAGCATAGCGTAGCCGGTAGGCTTGGGCCGGAATGGATCAGTATTGACCTAGGTCACCGATGTTATATATACCTCTTGTAAGCCGCCACAGGGGATAAGTTGATCAGTTGTAAATCCCCGGTGTTTGTAACCTCCCCCGATATAGTGAAGATTTGCTGGCTGGCGCCCGTGTTTTTTTTCCCCTTCGTGTTGGAGGGGTTTTCCACGTTAAAATCGCGTGTCTCCTGTGTTTGATTTCGTTCTTCGTCGTTTATTTGCCTGTCGTATCTCTAACACATGGTAATGATCATCCTTGCATGTTATCCTGCTTTGAAGAAGATCGTTTAGCCAAACGTCAGAAGTGTAGTCGAACGAAATCTTCACACTCCGGGTCGTTACCAAACTCTATCAATAAGAACCAAACCGGAAAGAGGCAAAAAATACGGTAAACATACACTCTACGGTTGATGCACAAACATAAGCAAACATGGCATGGCAAAGGCAAGACAAGCATTTACTACATATTAAGTGAAGCTCGATATTAGGTTCAATCCCGTTTATGTACACGACAAGTTTAAATGTTGTTAAACATGCAAGGGGGCGAAACATAAGTAAACTATCCTCTATAGTCATTTTAAATGAGGCGGGAAGCAATATAACACAATTCCGAAAAAGGCCCCATATGCAATTAAGTGGTGAATTACTGTTCTGCCACTAACAACATTTTATAGTTGTTAAACAGGAAAAGTAGGTGCACCATTGCAATCTACACATTTTTCCGGTACAATTACATTTATAATTTATTTTATTCCGAGTTACGGATAAATAGTTATGATTTAAACCATTTTAGCAAGTCATTCATGTTAATCACATGCAAAGAGCAATTTAAACATTTTTACCATGGATGAGTGTTACATAACTGGAAACTACACGAAAAACTAAGCAAGTTACATATACAACTTGTTCTAATCCGATGCACGGTTTAAAAGTTATTAAACAATGCCAATTAGGGCATTTTCCTGTAAATATTTAATATGCAGAAATTCTAAACGGGGAATGGGCCGAAACAGTGAACAGGGCCGAAACGACTGGGCGCTGGTTAGCTACCTACCGCCTGCGGCGCGGGTTAGGCGGAGCAGCGCTCACCTTAGTGGGCTTGCGGCCCACCGGGTGCAGCAGCTGGGGAGGCAGGCCAGGGCAGCGGCACTGGGCCGGGAAGTGGCGGAGGTCCACGGGCGGACGCGCCTGGGCCGGGGCGCTGCGGCCCAGGCGCGTGCGACGGCTTGTCAACGCGGGGTGGCGTCGTCTCGCTCGAAGACGTGGACGAGGCAGGCGCGGCGGCGCGGACGTGGCCGGAGCTAGGCGCGGCTGGCGAAGGGATCCACCGGATCCGGTCGATCCAGTGGCATGGCGGCGGATCTCGCCGGTCTCCGGCGGCGGCGGCACATGCAACCTGCGGGAGAGAGAGCATGGAGATGAGAGAGAGGGAGAGATGGAGAGCAAGGAGAGGAAGGGAGAAGAAGGGGAGGCAGGGGACAGCGCGGTGCTCCGGCGAGTCGCTGCCAGCGGAGGATGACCGGCGGTTGGCGCTCTCCCGCTCAGGATCGTGTGAGATCGAGGGAGGAGGAGGATGCGGCTTCGGGCGGCTGCGGGCTACGGGCGCTCGGGCGCCTGTGGTGGCTGGACGTGTCCAGGGACAGGTGGCAGGCTGGGCTGATCTGGGCCATTAGATCCCAGATGGCCAGATCTGATGGTCCAAATCGGTTTGGGGCTAGGGTTTCGGTTGGTGGAGGGGTTGGAGGGCCATAGGAAGGAATTTTGGAGGGGGGTGTGGCTGCAAAATGGAGAGGGGAAACCCTAGAGGAGTGGGAGGTTGCCTCCAAATGGATGGTCCATTTATAGGAGAGGTGGCTTTGGGTGGGATGCTCTCAACCGTCGGATGGCGATCCGATGGCTCAAATCTGAGATGAAGGGGGGTGGAGCTAAGGTGAGCTATAGGTTGTGCACTAGGAGGCTTCGGCCCAACAACAAGTTTTATTCTCAGATGTTTATTATTTAGACCGGCTACTACGCCTCGCATAGTTAATGGTTCGGGTATCAAACAAGCTTCGAATGCGACGAAATTTGATAGGTGACCTACTTATATAATAACAAGGCCACCCATTCGGACTTCGTTCAAACGCCCGTTATGAAAATAGCTCCACTTTCTATACGAAAAGGTTTTAAATACAAATGATATTTAGGCTCGTTCAAACGTCATGAAATAATTTAGGTAACTGCCAAACATCACAACCAAGTCATGTCCGATGGTTCGGGGTTAAGTCTCGATCCGAAACAACGAAAGAGAATGGCGAAATAAAATATTCA
Organism: Elymus sibiricus; assembly: GCA_039707655.1. Taxonomy (NCBI): domain Eukaryota; kingdom Viridiplantae; phylum Streptophyta; class Magnoliopsida; order Poales; family Poaceae; genus Elymus; species Elymus sibiricus. Next base: position 371,618,989 of record CM077664.1, on the reverse strand, counting down.
GGTTAATTATTTAATTAATGAAATCAATTTTTAATTAGGGAAAAGCTCCGGGATGTTACAATGGACACCACTAACAAGGGATCTCGTCCCGAGATCCACAATGAGACGGGGAAAAAGCGGGGTGGTGTACGAATCTTCGTGGTCCACATTGATCTTCTCGACACCACCATCAAGAGTCCTTGCACCATGTCGAACGTGAGATCCTTCCCATTGAACGGTTTATGGCGCAGCTCGAAACTAGTAGGTTGGTCAAGGGAACGTCCACCCACCATGGAATTCCTAAAGCATGCTAGACTCAACGTCGGTCGAAACACAACAACACAAATAACTCGGACTGACACACGAGGCGTGGGAGATTACACCCTTAAGACTGTCTCCAATCAAAAACCGTTCAACATAAATGTTGTTCGCCTCATCGAGGCGGACAAATTTGCTTCTTTGATCATCCCTATCTGAGGTCGTATGCGGCCTGTGGACCCCAAAACGAACTGTTGTCTAAGGCCCACGGGTGAATCCCAATTAGGTAAGAATTTGACGTTTTGGACGGGATTTGAGCCTTTTTCTTGTACGAGGAGTTCATCCGCCTCATATATAGATGAGAGGTGATGGCCGATTGAACAACAACACATAATCGCAAACGCATCTACTAATTTTTACCCTACTTTTTGCATCTCTCCCTCGTTCTTTCTCCCTCATTTTTCGTTCGTTCTTCGTGTTGGAGAGCATCGATCCTCAAGGCTTCTAGGGGCGGTTGGACCGACCTAGGGCAGCCCATAGCCGCCGCACTTCCAGACGTCCCTCCCAGGTGTGTGGGGTTTCGGGTTCTCAAAAGATCTTGCCAGCGTGTCTTGCGTACCGCGCTCCCGGCGAGGCTCCTCCTCCAACGTATCTTGCATACCGCGCTCGACGTTGGGGGTACACGGTCACGTGTTCGTGTGTGAACAGCTACAACATGGATTTGTACATGGTCATTACTTCAGCGTGTGGACACTCAGGAGCATATGGCCTTTGGGTGCAGCCGTTTGGAGACGGTCGCACGGGAATTATACAGCCGGTTTGGCTTGCAGCACGGGAATTATACCTTCGTATTTGAGTCATGTAATCTTTTACCGCCGGTGGTGGTCTTCAGTTTTTAGCTTTTTGTTATGAATGCTAAGACTACTTGATACCTTTTAATAAAGATGGATTTGTGCATCACGATGATGCAGAGGCCGAGGCAACCTCTTTTAAAAAAATATATATACAGCCACAACCAACCTTTATAGCTGCAACAAAAGCTCACCCCTCGCCTAGGCCGGGTCATCGATCGGTGCCCAGCCTCGCACATAGCTGAAGAAATCAGTAGCCACCAGCGAGATCAGCCGCGCGCCGCGATGCATTGTACCTAACGACCATTTACTTTCTGCAAACCAGCCCAAGACAACATCTAGTGTGAGATCTGGAAAACAACACTAGCCGGATCTTTTGCACAAACCTGTTCAAAACAAGCAGCGTTTCTAACTTTCCATAAAGACCAACATGCTGCCCACAGCAATCACATCTCTAGTTCTTTTCCTTTTTTTTTGAAAGGTCGTCACATCTCTAGTTCCACCATGATACCTGTTTATCCAACTACTAATATCATTGTTTCAAAAAAAAAATACTAATATCATAAAAAAAATCGGTACATGACGAAAATGGTTCCGTAGCTCTTTGCTTTCATGTAGTGTGAAGCTTGCTGCCTTTGTGATTCTTGTGCTGCGTATGATGAAGTCCCTGCAGAAAAAGCCTTGAAGTTGCAAGATGCAGAGAGGTTGCTCTGCTTCTCAGTTTGGAGCCTTTTTTTTTCTTGAATTCTTTACTGTTTTGTAGTTTGGATTTCTGTTGTTAATTTGTGTTTCTTGCTGTTTTTCATGTGTTGGCAGTTGCAGCTGGAGTGTTTTTGGGCAGAATTTGTAAATGGTTTCAGTCGAATATTGTTCTAACCATTTTCACTCTTACAACCGAGCGACATACCAACCACTCGGCATGTATTTTTTTGTACGGAGGGGGCAGGAATTTCGATGGGGGGAGAAGACTACATGAAGTGAGTAGGATGGGTATTTTTCTTAGAAAAAAGAAAGAATTTGTACCGGAGGGTTTACAAATCGTTAGTTTAGCTCCGTCGCCGTTGACGTTGACGTTGCCGTTGACGTACGAGCGAGAAACGCGTACCACGGTGGTGGATGGCGAGGTCTAAGCCTGGGTCGGTCGTCGTGGTTGATAAGGTTGGGACGTCGGAACAAACACGCGCGAATACTGCAGACCGCAGCGCACACACGCGGTAGACAGACAGAGTACGCGGTAGACGTACACCATGCGTGACTGACTCGACCATACATAGATACATAGATACATACATACCTGTTCAACGATCGATGGAGGTCGGCATGTGGTTGGATGTGCACTGACGACGACGATGAACGCGTTCCCGACGATCGACGTCGATGTCCGCCGTAGGCTGGCCGGCAGGCTTGGGTCGTGCGCATGGTAGACTCGTCGTACACGACGTCGATGCCATGATAAGATTCTCACTCCAACCATACGTTTCATACATGCATACTGTTCAACCATCGAGACCAGGTCGATCGGCATGTGGATGGATCTTGGATGTGCACTGCAGAGACCAACCAACAAGACAGACCGTCAACCACGCACGCGCACAAAGATTCTACCTGCATGCACCAAATATTCTACTTCAGCCTCTCTGAGTTCACACTTCACACTAGCAAGCAAACTGCAAAGACCACCACACAACGCTAGAATGGGATGGATTTCGACTTCAGACGTCCAAGATCTCTTTCTGGAAAACTAAGTATATATAGGAGTATATATCAGTAGTCGAGTGCCTATCTCAAAGTACTCTTAGATTTCTCGCCCACTTCTCCAACATGATCGCCATGCTTCTTGGCCTCGTTGGCTACCTCGCCTATATCGCGTTCATGGCGGGGCTGTGGTGTCTGGTGCTCGCAGCTGCCGCATCCGCCTTTCCATCACTCAAGGAGAAGTATGAGTTGTCGGATGCCTCGATCACCATTGTCCTTCCCTTCCTGCTGAAGGATACAATGTGGCTTTCTCTGATCTATGGGTTCCCCTCCCCCTTGCCTTCCAGTGTCTCTGAAATGATAGCCACACTTGTTGGCCTCGCTGGCTACCTCCTGTATATCACGTTCATGGTGGGGCTGTCGTATCTGGTGTTCAGCATAACTAACTTCGTCCGGGAGGCAGCACTAGGGTCGCACTCCCAGAAGGAGTGTCCCGGTTGGTTATTCACGATCATCATCTGCGTCGACTTCATGGTGACGGATATGTTCATGAAGCATTCCGACATGAAAGCCACGCTCCTTGGTCTCACAGGCTACCTCGTCTATATCGCATTCATGATAGGGATGTCGACTCTGGTGCTCGGAGCTCCCCAATCCGCCTTTCCGTCAGTCGAGGGGAAGTACGACGTATTGTTGGTGTTCTCAATAGCCATCGTCCTCCCCTTCGTGCTTAAGGATATGATGTGGCTTGCTCTGATCTCTGAATTCCCTGCCACCTTGCCTTCCAATGTCTCCGACTTGATGGCCACACTTGTTGGCCTCGCTGGCTTCCTTGTCTATATCATGTTCATGGTGGGGCTGTCGTATCTTGTGCTCCACACAGCCTTTTTCGTCTACGAGGCGGCACTGGGGCCGATCCTCCAGGGGGGTCTCGATTGGGTAGGCACCATCATCATTGGCGTCGACTTCGTGGTGGTAGATATGTTCATGAAGCATTCCGACATCAAAACCATGCTCCTTGGTATCACTGGCTACCTCGTCTATATCGTGTTCATGATGGGGTTGGCATGTCTGGTGCTCGTCATAGCCATGGGCGGCGGACCATGGCTTTGGTGGCCCATGCGGTACTTCCACCCCGGGTTGGTGCTATCGATCATCGTCGGCCTCTCCCTCAATGACGATGCCATGGCCCCTGGGTATGGACAAGGACGACGAAATAGGACCAGCAACCATAGGGTGGGCCGGCCCAGCTACTCGGACTCCACCAACCATACGGGGGCACATCATCAACTTGTAATCCAAGACATGTATTCTAGGTACATCAGGTTATGAACCGACCGAATCTCTATACAGTAAACCATCTTGGACTCTTTGTAACCCTAGCCTCGACAACCTATATAAGGCGAGGCAGGGATCCCCTGATTGGTAAGTACAACTTCAATTGATCTCACGTGATTCATTGTGCGTGCTAATGTACAAAACCTAGCTCTCATACGAGGCAACCATCAATACAATCCACAAAGGCAGGAAGTAGGGTATTACCTCTCTGTAGATGGTCTGAACCTAGGTAAATCCTTGTCTCGTGTGCACCCATCTAGATTCTCCACTCGTACCTCGCCCCATGTTCATTATTGCCGGTAGAAAACACCGACACTCAAGCTGTTGAATATGTTGTGGGGCACACCGTTTGAGAAGCCTTCGAGTGACTCTGACATGAAAGAGACACTTGTTGGCCTTGCTGGCTACCTCATGTATATTGTGTGCTCAATGACACTTTTGTTTCTGGAGTTCCATTCCATGATGGTCACATTCATCATCAGCCTCACTCTAACACCCCATGTTTTGAGCTACAGTGATCCCACCACGATAATGCCAAGTCATCATGTTTAGCAATGCCACTTGTCACTTGGATTCATATCTCATTTCAAATTCCACCTTTAATTCAATTCAACTTACAAGTCAAAATAAAACTTGTTCAAACATGGTATTAAAAATGTTCATAATATTGCAAATATTTCATAGTGAATTATGTTAAGAGAAACAACATCATCGAAATTCCCTAAATGCCCCTGCAAGATTAAAATAGAGCACCAACAGCACCTAGTTGAGCCAATTAAATGCTAGGCAAAATTTAATTTATTCAAAATGCCCCCAAACTTTGTGAGCCTCTCCAAAATATTGCCAGCTATTTTTGTGACAAGTTTCATATTTTGCAAAAGTCATTTAGTGGTCCAATTAATTAGAAAACAGGGCCAAAAATCAGAAACAGAAAATAAAAAGAAAAGGAAAAGCTCACCTCGCAGTGCAATGGGCCCAAGTGCACAGGACTTGGCCCAGCCCAGCCTGCCCCCGTCGTCTCCCTCCTCCAGCTGGCGAGGGAGCGACCGAGGCCAAACCAGCTCCTCGTCCCTGCCGGGCCACCTCGCCTCCCGCGCCGCTACAGGCGACCGGGGAGGGATAAGGACGCCGCCGCCGACCCCCTGGACATGCCCAAATCCCATTTCCCCTCCTCCTCGCTCCGCTCTTTCCTCCCCCGCCATGGCCGCCTCAGCCGTCGCCTCCGCCCGCTTGTCCGCGTAGCCACTAGCCCCCCCTCGCCTCGCCGCCGTGCCAAGAAGCACCACCGCGCTCTGCTACGTCCTCTGCACCAACCAGCTTGAGCCGGGGAGCACCGCAGCGCCGTCCACGACCCCGTCTTCTTCCTCGGCCCCGATGAACTCCGGCGACGATTCCGGCGCCATCGAGCCTCCCCTGAGCCCACTAAGCACGCCTGCAGGCTCACAGTGAGGTGGCGACCGTTTCCCCCCTCTTTCCCCCGTTCGCTAGCCCGCTCTAGCTGCCGCTGCCGTCTCGGCCGAACCCGCCGCCGCTGCTCTGCTTCGCCGCCGCGGCCATCGCTCGTGGAGCTTGCTCCCGAGCACGGCCTCGAGCTCCTGGTCCTCCCAGGAGCACAACGCGACCCCCAGCTCCCCTCCTCGTGCCCCCAGTGCTCGAAACCGAGCACGGCCGATTCCGGCGGCCGCCTAGCTCATCGCCGGCGACACTAGAGGCCTCCCCCACTCCAGCCGCTTGCACCGTTGGACGCGGCTCGCTCTCCGCGTTCGAACGCGCCGTCGCGCGCATCGATTGAGCCCCTGTGGGCGATTTCCGCCGCGGCCAGTGCGCTCTGCTGCTGGTTTGGTCACCGGTGGCTCGCCGCCGTCGCGCCACCGCTGTGTGGACCTGCTAGTGGGACCCCCTGGGTCGCAGACCGCTGGGTCCCACGGCCTCCGTTGACCAGTCAACTGGTCAAACTGACCAGCTGACTCAGGCCCCTCCCGGGCCCACTGTCAGCCTCTGGTGCACTGCTGGGTGCACTGCACCGGGTGCACCTAGCGTTTAATTTTAAATAATTTTTGAATTAATATAAGTCAGAAAATTCCAGAAATTCTAATAAACTTTGAAAAATCATGTAAAATAAACCGTAACTCGGATGAAAATAATTTATATATGAAAAATAATCAAAAAAATGTAACGAATCCGAATATGTCGTTTGCATTCATGCCAAATCATCCTAACACCATGAACATTGAATTTTTGACCATATTTCAATGTATGAATAGTGTATGACTTTGGGAAATTATGCCCAAATAATTTCTCAAGTCATTTAAAACAATTAGTAATGCATTAGAACACCCCTGCATCACTTTCTTGCCATGTTATGCATATTGTTGCATTTGTTTGCCTGTTATTCATTATGTTCTCCCCCGCTTTAATTTCCGGTAGACCCCGAGATCGTCGTAGACCAGGAGTACGACTACTCCGTTGACGACCAGTTTGCTACAGCAGAGCTTCCAGGCAAGCAACCCCCCTTTGATCATTCCTATATCGCCCATTCCATTCTCTCTTGTTCTTGCATTAGATGATGCTGCTGTTACTGTTTTACCAGTAGCTCCTATTCTGATGCATAGCCTGTTTATGTTAACTGCTGTTGATATCTTACCTGTATCCTATCATGCTTAGTATAGAATGCTAGAGTCACCTCAGTGGCCCTTCACCCTTGTCCGTTTGCCATGCTATTCTATCGGGCCGTGATCCCTCTGGGCGATGATCACGGATATACTTTACTGCATTATACTATACATGTTCTACTAAAGTCGGGTCGGGTCGGAATGGGTACCCGCGAGTGATGCACTATGGCGGAACGATAGAGCAGGCAGAGACCATTCGGGATGGGCCTGGCTCTGAGCGTGTCCACGGATGCTTGACAATAATGCACTATCGAGATTTGGGTATTTGATCTGAGCTGGCCACTGGCCTATACGCACTAACTGCCACGCGGGATTATGGTATATGGGGCCCTCGGCGTCGTCATTTCCTCCCGAAGGCTCTGTCAGATGTTGTAGTTCAGAGATGTCGGGCTGATTGTTGGGGTGAGCGGATACTACCTTCTGCGTAGTGAGATGGTGGGCTTGGTCCCCGACCAGTCGCGCAACGTGCAGGTGTGCTTGGGGTGATCGGCCGGGGATCCCCTAGCCATAGGATTTAGACCGGCGGGCAACCTCTCTGGAGAGCTTAGGTAGGACTTCGGCGTGTCGATCATCCGAGGCCGGGCATGACCCAGGAAAGTGTGTCCGGCCAGAGGTAATCAAGCGTGTCGGGCTATGTGGTGCACCCCTGCAGGGAAGTAAACTATTCGAATAGCCGTGTCCACGGTAACAGGGCGATTTGGAGTTGTATCCCGATCTTTCTACCACTTAAATCGGATACTGAATAAAATACACCAAGACAATAGATAGGTATACTCGGTGATCGCTTCCTCACAGGGTGACGAGGGGAGGATCTTTGGGTATGGTGCTGCTTTATGAGTACAAGTTGGTATATTGTACGCTCCTCTCTTCTGTTGCTATAAGATGAAGATAGTCTTCGCTAGGTTGAGCTTCTCCCCCTTAATTCTGGCATTTCTGCAGTATAGTCCAAAGATATAGCCCCATTCCTTTGATACTGACGCGTACTTAGTATAGTTCTGACGTAAGTCTTGCTAGTACTTTGGATGAGTACTCACCGTTGCTTTGCACTCCTTTTCCTCCAACCCGATTGCTGCACAGATGATGGCACCGCCGGAGCAGATGGTTCCCAGCTTGGATACTTCGTGGATCTCGATGATGCCGAGTAGTTCGGAGGTCCCAGGCAGGAGGCCTTGCCTCTTTCGATCGTTGTCGCTGTTTGTTTTATGCCTTCTTAAGGCAACCCCCTGTGTGAACCTGTCTATACTAAGACGTATTTGTATTTGTACTGCTGTATCCCCGGGTCCTCGTGGCCGCTATTGTAATATAATGATTTGGACTTAAATTTGTGTCTTAGAGTTGTGTTGTGATATTAAACCGTGAATCACTGATCTTGATCATGCATGCTACGTGTATGATTAGTGCACGATTAATTTCGGGGGCGTCACACTCACCTTCGTGGCGATGGATATGTTCATGAAGCCTTTCAGTATCTTCGACATAGTAGTCACACCACTTCTTGCACTCCTGGTGCTGTCATTTCTGGTGGCGCTGTCATTTCTGGTGATCCTGGGCCTAGGCGCCTGGATCACAATATTGCTTCCGTCGGTAACGTACAATCACCCCAGGTTGATGTCCGTGAGCATCATCGGCCTCATCTTCATGATGATGAAAAACATGTTCGAGTTGGACATGTCGCTCGACCGGTCTGTTCTATTATCTGAATCTTTGTCCACATTGCCTTCCATTTTCTCCCACAGAAAAGCCACACTCATTTGCCTCACTATCTTCATAAACGATTACCACATCGCCTACTTGGTGATGAGGTATGTCACCCTTCTAGCCCTCGCCTTGTTACTGATGTCCTGCAAGTGCACAGGCCTGGTTGTAGCTGCTTTCGAAGTAAGAGTATCGATCTCACGAAGTGTTGAGGAAATGGTTGTTTGCCTCTTGTAGAGGTTAATCGTAATGTGCCTGCAAGTTATCTTAGATTCCAAGAAAATGCGTTGCGATGGGAAAAGGTTGCAAGTGTGTTTGTGAACAAGAACTAAAGTGTGCAGTAATTGTACCAAAGAACATGAGAGTAAAGGAAATGATGGAAACTGCAATAGGGCTAAAGGCATTTTCGAGGGTTTTGGATTCACCACTAGTATATGAAATAATAATGAAGTATAAATATCTAATCTCTATAATATGTGTTACGTGAGGGCGGAGCCAATAATAAGATATGTACTAACACCTTAGTTCCATATCACACACAACGACCATTACCCCTCCATAGCTGCCGCCGGAGTATGATAATGATTAAGGGTCTCCCCATGGATGTGGCATAAAGTATATGGGTCTCCGTTATTCCCTTACCAATGGTCCACTAAGGAGAGAGGTAGCTTCTGTTACAGTCGTACGTCCAGCCCCGCTTTGCAATGGCACTAATATCCTTCATGTCCTCTTGATTTTGCAGGATCATCTTGATTTTCTGGTTAAAGAGTTCCACTTGGCCACTTGTCTGAGGATGATAGGGCAAAGCTACTCGGTGGTGTCACCCCGTACTTATGGAGGATCTTCCTGAAAGTAGCTTGTATAAAATGAGATCCACCATCAGTAATTAAAAATCTAGGAACTTTGAACCTGGGGAATATAGTGTCCTTGATCATCTTTATCAATGTGGCTGCATCTGTATGATTAGTGAGAATTGCTTTGATCCATTTTGTAACATAATCAATAGCCACAAGAATATGAGTGTTACCATTTGATGAAGGAAATGGTCCGAGATAATCCATTCCCAAAACATCAAAGGGTTCAATTATTGAACTATACTTCATGGGCATCTCCTGCCTCTTACCTAGATTACCAGTGCGCTGGCAAGTGTGGCAGCTTTTCACATACCTATGAGCATCCTTAAATAAGGCGGGCCAATAGCATCCTGACTGGAGGACTTTGGCAACGGTTCAATCACCAGCATGATGCCCTCCATATTGGCTAATGTGGCAAGCCCGAATGATGGCATCCATCTTGTGTTCGGGAACACACTTTCTTATCATACCATCGGGTCCATATCGGTAAAGATATCGGTCATCCCAAAAGTAGTTCTTTATATCACTGAAGAAGAACTTCTTTTGTTGGAACATCATTCCGGGGGGGAGGGGCAGATATTTTCCTACAAGAAAATTAGCATATTCTGCAAACCAAGGTATTTCTACCTTAACAACAGCAAGACTTTCTCCAGGGAAAGAATCGTTTATGGGAATAGGATCATCAACAATCCCTTCCATTCTTGAGGGATGATCTTCTACCGGATTGTCTTCATCTTTTCTGTCGATGGTCAGCAAGTCAAATTCTTGGAGTAATAGGACCCAACGGATCAATCGAGGCTTTTTCATCTTTCTTGGTGAGAAGATACTTCAAAGCTTGATGATCCGTATGAACGATCACTTTAGAATCAACAATATAAGGTCTAAATTTATCACAAGCGAAGACAATAGCAAGTAATTCTTTTTCAGTGGTGGCATAATTTTGTGAGCATCATTGAGAGTATGACTTGCATAATGGATAACATTTAACTTTTTACTGTCACGCGGTCCAAGAACAGTGCCTACCGCGTAATCACTGGCATCACACATTATTTCAAAAGGTTCACCCCACTTTGGCGGTTGGATGATGGGTGCTGTGATTAATGCCTTCTTTAAATAATTAAAAGCCGTTATGCAATCTTCATTGAAGTGGAAAGGAACATCCTTCTGCAAAAGGTTAGTCAACGGTTTGGAAACTTTAGAAAAATCTTTAATGAACCGTCTATAAAAACCTGCATGCCCGAGGAAGCTTCCGATTCCTTTCACATCTCGCGGATACGGCAGCCTCTCAATGGCTTCTATTTTTGCTTTGTCCACCTCTATTCCTTTGCCAGATATCTTGTGTCCAAGTACTATACCTTCGGTTATCATGAAGTGGCATTTATCCAAATTGAGGACAAGGTTAGTGTCCTCACACCTCTCCAAAACTTTGTTAAGGTTGTACAGACAATTATCAAAGGAAGTTCCATAGATAGAGAAATTGTACATAAACACTTCCATTATTTTCTCAACAAAATCAACAAATATAGCAGCCATGCAACGTTGAAAAAAAGAGGGTGCATTACACAGCCCAAACGGCATTCGACAGTGAACGTTGTCTTATCTTGTTCTTCGGGATGGATAGCTATTTGGGAAAATCCTGAGTACCCATAAAGATAACAAAAGTGAGAGTTCTTAGCAAGCCTCTCCAACATTTGATTAATGAATGGCAGTGGATAATGATCTTTCCGAGTCTCTATATTTAACTTCATATAATCAATACACATTCGATACCCAACTATAGTTCTAATAGGGATTAGTTCATTATCTTTATTACGCACAATTGTAAATCCTCCCTTTTTAGGAACACAATGAACTGTACCTACCCACTTACTATCAGAGATAGAAAAAATAATTCCGGCATCGAGTAATCCTATTACCTCTTTTTCTACCACTACTTTCATCTAAGGATTCAATCTTCGTTGATGCTTAATTACTGGTTTGGCGCCTTCCTCCATAAATATTCTATGGATACATATGGAAGGGCTTATACCTTTTAGATCATCCATAGAATATCCGAAAGCTTTACGGTGGCTTTTTAATACTTTCATGAGCTTGTTCTCCTCATTCTCGGAAAGGTTAGAGCTTATAATAACAGGGAATCATTCTGTTTCATCTAAGAATTCATACCTGTGTGCCGTTGGTAATGGTTTTAGCTCAGGAGGAAGAAGTTCTTCATCTCCCTTCCTCTCTGGTACCTCATAAGTTTCATTCATAGGTGATTCTAATATTGGAGCTTTTTCAAGATAAATATCAACCTCTTCTTTCTCTTTATCCTCAAGGCCTTGCTCGTGTTCTACCAAGCTTCTTTCTAGTTCATCCTTCGGAGTACCATAATAAATGGCAGCGAGTTGCGCTATAGTTTTCTCTTCTACCTCCTTAGGCTCCTTGCAACAAGGTTAGTTTTTGAACTTCGAGAAGTGGAACTCTAATTCCTCCTGTCCAAACTTTAGAGAGACAGTCTCCTTCTTGCAATCAATATTTGCACCTGTGGTATTCAAAAAGGATCTCCAAAATATGATAAGACTAAAAGAATCATGAGGGATATCCATAACAACAAGGTCAATAGGATAAATAAATGAACCGATCATGATATGAACATTATGAAGGACACCATAAGGCATTTTGAAAGTTCTATCAGAAAGTCTAATAGTCTTATCGGTAGACCGGATTTTTGAAGGATATATATCATCAGGAATTTCTTCATAAAGCGAGTAAGGGATAACATTAACAGAAGAGGCAAAGTCACATAAAACATAAGAAGAAGTTCCTCCAATGGAGCATGGCAACACAGGTCACAGAAGGGATGTTGCTTCTTTTTCCAATTGAATAACGTTGTCACTTGACAAGTCAGGTTAAACAAATTCTTTAATGAAATCTATGTTTGGTTTAACGGTGCATTGGCATAAATCTACCTTCTTCTTTTGTTTCCGCCTAAGATTCTGACTCTCCAACAGATGTTGCATCCTTTTCTAAGGATAAGGCAACTGTGGAACATAGGCAGGCTTACCTTCCATGGGCATATCGCTTGAACTGTTTATGGAAGACACCAGCATTTCTTTTTTTGTTTGCTCCATGTAGTGCTCCCATTTTTCTTTTGGTACCTGCAAATGCTTAGTATAGGATTTGATAATATGCAAAACAATGTCAGAATCAAGATGAAAATCTCCACTCAATTCCTCAACTTTCCCGGCCTTGGAGAAGGATTTAATACAATCATAATCAAGTTCTACTTCTCCGTCTCCTCCTTTATCTAATTCCCAAGCCTCATGATTTGCATGGGTCCTATCTAATAATCCCCAAGCTTGAGCGATAGTATATTCCATAAAAGCTCCTCCAGAGGCAAAATCTACCTCTCTCTTACATTGATCATCTAGTCCTCCATAAAAAATATGCAATACTAACCATGTTGGTAAATTATGATGAGGTCAATTATCAAGTAAAGTTCGGCACCTTCTGTAGGCCTTAATGAGACTTTCACCTGGTTTTTGTCTGAAGTTACAGATTATATGTCTCACTCCATAAGATTTCTTCTCTGGATTGTAGTGAGTTAAAAATGTAGTAGACAATTTTTCCCAAGTCCCAAAAGTACCTGCGGGATGGGTTAATACCCAAGATTGCGCGTCGCCAGTCAAATACATGCCAAAGAGCTTAACTTTCATTTCATCATAAGTAAAAGCATTTAATTTTAATGTCCCGCATATTTCATCAAATAATTGCACGTGTTGGTACGGGTCCTCCGTGCCATCACCCACAATTGCTTACAATGCAACATACCAAGTAAACTTGGATTAATTTCGTAGCTTTCTTCATTAGGTCTCAGTCCCAAAGATGTGAAAACAATCTTTAGTAGAGCTCCCGAGAGCTTCAGTGCGCTGAGTTGATACAGATGTTCAAACTCAGCCATGGTTGCGTAGAACCTGCAAAATAACTTAGTACACAATAACAAATCGAAAACTTGAAACAAGGACCAAAGGCGCGTAGCTCCCCAGCCACGGCGCTAGAAAACAGCTTGATGTCCTGCAAGTGCACATGGCTGGTTGTAGTTGCTTCCAAAGTAAGAGTATTTATCCCACGAAGAGATGATGAAATTGTCGTTTGCCTCTTGTAAAGGTTTCTCATAATGTGCCTGCAAGTTATCTTATATTCTAGGCAAAAGCGTTGTGACAGTGAAAAGGTTGCAAGTATGTTTGTGAGCAAGAACTAAAGTGCTTAGTAATTGTACCAAAGAGCATGATAGTAAAGAAATGATGGAAAGTGTAATAGGGCTAAAGGCATTCTCGAGGGTTCTGGATTCACCATTAGTATATGAAATCATAATGAAGTATAAATATCTAATCTTTGTAATATGTGTTACATGAGGGTGAGGGTGGAGCCAATAATAAGATACGTACTAATACCTTAGTTTCGTATCACACACAACCACCATTACCCCTGCATAGCTTCCGCCGGAGTATGATAATGATTAAGGGTCTCCCCATGGATGCGGCCTAAAGTATATGGGTCTCCGTTATTCCCTTACCAATGGTTTGCTAAGGAGAGAGGTAGCTTCTGTCACGGTTGTACCTCCAACCCCGCTTTGCAATGGCACTAATATCCTTCATGTCCACAAAGGGCAAATATTATGCAGTCGACGTTTGCACAATATCATGAAGAACATTACCACAAACATACCACATACATCAAATATATTAATGCATTCAGTTCATATAAGTACTAGGGTTCCTCCATATCGCCGAGAACTAGGGAACTACTCAGACATGGGGCAGAAGACATCATCGAGGTAATCATATGAATAGCGGATGAATGACTAAAGTGGTACACGTATGAATCCACAATAGGTTTTGGGATTACAACGAGACTGATGAGAGAGTCGATGTTGATGGCGTGGGTGGTGATGGAGATGATGAAGCTCGATGTTGTAGCCTTGGTGGCCGAAGCAATGGCGAGGTGGATCCCCTTCTGCTGATTCCCCCTCCGGATCACTTCCGGAGGTGAGGTTTCTGGTACTATTTCATATGGTACAGTCTCTCTGTTTGTCGTAACTGAGATCCGACTGCACGGGTTGGAAATAGTATAGCAGGAGAAGGCGGCAGCGTGCGGTACGACCACTATTACAAGCGGGTGCGCTCGTACCACGCATCGTCTTCTCCTCAGGAGCCTCAAATGTAATGGTTTCTTCTCACGTGTTTGTCTCATCATAAGAAAGGTTTTTATGACATCCATGTAACACCTAGATTTTCGCTCCTCGATTTTTCTCTCGGGAGTTTTGACTCCCGCCTTTTTCTTTCGGTGTTATTGGATTTTCTTTGGATCTTGGAAAATGGAAGTGGTCATTGGCAATGCCTTTCCTTCAGCCCAGAGATTCTCCTGGAGCTATCCCTACCACCAAAAATATTTGTCCCAGGGTTTTGCCACTAAAACGCTAATTCTCGGCTATCGTAGGGTTAAACCCTACTTCCACCATTACAAAGGAACCCTTATTTACATTGCTCTGAAAATTCTCCAAAAATTCCCAGAGACTCTCCTGCCCATATGAACTCCAGATCTACAAAAATATTGCCATGTCATGTGCAATATTTTCCATTTAAAATTAATTCCTTTTTTTGCCCTCTGAAGGAATTAAATCCTGAAAAATACATAGACATTTCCCAAGCTCATGAAAATTTGTTGAGATGATTCTTGTGCCTATCTTGAGCTATGGTAAAAATCTTGGACCAAAAGGAGGAAGGAAAATAGTCTTTCCCTTTATAAACCCAATCTTCCATTTTTTTGCCCTTTCTAAAGGAACCCTTGTTTTTTATTGCTTGGAAAATTCCCAAATTATTGGTGGAGCTTCTCCTAGCCTCATATGCTCTAGTTCTACCAAAATCTGGTCACATGTTGCCAAAAATGACCCCATGCTCCAACCCTAGTTTTTGCCCCATTTGGACCTTTGTGAAGAAGCTGCTTGCTAGAGTGATCCATTTGGTTTGAAAGTTTGCCACATGGCTCACCCTAGTACTTCACCACCATCCTCCAAAATTCAGCTCCTTGTGCCAAGCCAGCCTTCCCCAAATCAGTACAAGCATTTGCTGGTCAGAAGTCAATTCAGGTCAGATCCTTCACTTCCTTGCCTCCCTTGCTTCCAAAATTCACCAGGTAGACTCCACACAGTGCCTTACACCACTGGCATGGTTTTGGAGCCATTTGTGGCACGGTACATGTACTGTTGGTGGTGATCACTGGCACGGCAAGCATTTTCTGAGTTCTGCACAGCCCCAGCCACTGTTTCCATCGTCTTGCTCACCTGCCTCCACCCCTCACCTCTGTAGCATGCCACCGGGCTCCCGTGACCTCCCTGCCATGCCCCGCCACCTACTAGGCTCAAAAGAACATCGCACCCATGCGTCAGAGCCTCGCTAGAGAGCTCCAGGCGGCTGATCTTATCACCTCACCGCGGATGTCTATGTTAAGCCTACCCAAGCTCCTTCAGGACCCATAACTTCCTCTCCCCCCTCCCGGGACCACCTTCGCCCAAGGAATCAAGCAGTCGCTTGCTTCTTCTCCACCTCCGTCCGAAGTGCCGCCGCCACCTCCACGGACCATGCGAGCCCTCCCGACCTTCCCCAGCCGATTCCTTCCACCATAGCATTCCCAAGACCACCACATGGCCCCCTCAAGCTCCATTTTGATCCTGGGGAGACTGTGTGGTGGACTTCGACTTTGGCCGTCAATGCCGTCCCCCGCGGGAAATGTTGCCATTGCTCCAGGGTTTGCCGGTGACCGTGTGACCCCCGGGTGGGTGCACCTCGATACCCTGAGCACGGCTATGTGCTCGGCGGCGGGAAGGGCACGGCCAATCGTTGGCGGCAGTGGCAGCCGAGCTCCTCCTCTGTTTGGCACGAGGAAGTAGACAGACCTGCAGGCGGGCCCGGCTCATCGGTGGCTCAGCCCTCTCTCTCTTATTTTTTCAGTGGCAGCAGCTAATGGGCTCGGTAAAATAAAAACAGTAGAACCGGTGGCCAGTTTCAGCCCGAGCTGGCCCAGAAGCGCAGTGGCATTTTTCTTTTATCTGCAGAATTACTGACAGGACCTAGATGTAAATATTTTATTTGTAGAAAGGTCCCTCGCAGTCAAACCTCCATATCTTTTTATCCGTGAATCCGATCGAGGTGAATCTAAAGCCCACGTTCTCCATTCGACAAGCCCAACCCAATGGTTTCACTTCCATGATGATGTCACATGTTTAAAATGAAACTTTTTCCCTTCCACTATCTTTAGGCTTTTCCAGAGAAGTGCTTTTCCGATGAATCTTTCTGCAAGGCTACCGCACTTCATTCCGGAGGATTCTTTTACCCCAAGGCAAGTTAACCATCTGATATATGCCCTAAAGTATTGCTCCCATGTTTTTCTTGCATGTTGTAGGATAAACATGTGCATGCTAGGTGTATGTGTAAGTGCATGTATGTATGTATGTATGCCTGCATGGATGTGCTATGTGCATGTTTATTAACCTTTGCAGGTATCCTCCCACATAACTTGGCAAATAAACGTGCAAACGAATGAACTTGTTAGCAAGACCGGTGATCAAATAAAAGTGCAGTCACTTTTCGGTCACCCGGCCTTATCTCCTTGCACAATAGTGCTGACTGAAGCACTGGAGAAGGTTGCGGTTGCTGGAAGTTGGTTGCTTTACATACTTTGATCACCTGCTTGCCAGTTAGATATCAGTGAAAGCGGTGGTCCACGTGTCCCAAAATGAACGTTTTACTGGCTTTACATTCTTTTCGTGCCCCATGGCTGTGGTGTCGAATCGACACCCGACTGGTGGCTTCTTCTTCTTCTTATGTCAGCGATGCCCGCATGCTCTGTGCTGCTTTTCGGCCATCTTGGGGTGGCTGCTGACTTTATTTCTCTTCGACATGCCCCCATGCTCTGCGCTGCTTTTCGGCCGTCCTAGGTGGCTGTCGAGTTTCTCTCTTCAATAGGGCCCCCATGTTCTGTGCTGCTTTCCAGCCGTCTTGGGTGGTTGTTTAGTCGCTCTTTGCAGCGATGCCCCATGCTCTAACCCGCTTTTCGGCCGTCTTGGGTGGCTGCTACATTCTTTTTACCAGTACTGCTCCCATGTTCCGCACTGACCATTTGCCGTTTTGGGTAGCTACTGTTCTATTTGCCAGCTTTACAATGGATCAGAATATGGTTATTTGCTTCATTATACAATCATTGGGCACTAAGGACTCGTGTGATGTGCTAATATGGAGTTGGTTTTTATGCTTTCACATTGATGCATTGTAGTGAATAACATTCTTATGCAGGTGACATTTTGAGTATTACTTGTTGCAATGATACAAAATGAAACTTAATAATAACAACCTCCTCCATCGACTAGATCGAGTCATGGTGCAACCGAACCGAACTATACTCAGTACAACCATACTTGCCTTTAATGGGGAGGCCCTAACTTGATCTATTCATGTGCCTCTTATTTGTGTCACCACATTGGGAAGGTTAGGCAGGTGTGCTATTCATGTGCCTCTTAGTTGGCAGGGTCTAATCCCGAGAGCCTGGATCGGTATGGGTGCACGCTTGTAAATGATATTGAATCCTGAAGGGGATAGGCCATGGATGTGGCAAGTGCCATGGATTTGGCAACGGCCCAGTTTCTCTCCCCCAAGACATGACCCGGATGGCATGTTGGTGATACAGTAAGAGTGTCATGTGGTAGACGGTTTTGTTCGAGTAGCACTAGTCCATCCATAAGGGAAGTGTACCGATGTACGGGACGAAGGGCTCCATAGTGTGAGTAAAGTGTACAACCTCTGCAGAGTGTCAATCTATTCGAATAGCGGTGTCCTCGGTCCTGGACACAATTTGTACTAGGTCACACTATTTGGTTTGTGTGGAGTTGGGAGGTATAAACATGTAACTCCCAACATGCGGTCCTAACCCGAACGAAGACTTTACCAGCCTCGCTAAGGATAGGAGCGCATATTAGAGACGCCCCAACATGTGACGTGTCATATGTCGGTAACAAGGTGGACATCACAACAAATACAACATCAACTGAATAGAAGAGAATACAAGCGTTTAAGTTGGCTTACACTCGCCACAACAAAGGTACTAAGCATAAATATCATCATCCACATCATAACATACATCATATAATAAGACAGGATCCGAGTACGGATAAGAAGCAAATTGGCCTAAAGAGGCCCCAAATGAAGAAAGCAACGTCCACCCTGCTAATCCCAGGCTGCCAACCGGGAACCCATCCTATGATCGTCGTCGAAGAAGAACTCCAAATAGATCAACGCATCGCTCTCACATTAGAGCATTGCTTTACTTGTACCTGCACCTGTTGTTGTAGTATCTTTGAGCCTTTGGGGACTCAGCAATCTCATTACCAAGGATATCAAGACTAACAATACTTAATGGGTTGGATATGGTTAAGTGGTGAGGTTGCAGCAAGCACTAAGCATTAGTAAACCAACTAGCCCTACGAGTACTAGAACAAGAAGAGATAAATCCTACACAGAAGGGGGCGCAACTAGTAATGATCAATAAGTGATCCTGAACACCAACCTATGAGTCAATCATAACCCCACCGTGTTCTCTTCTTGATCCCAAACTCACAAGAAGAGACGATCACGGTTACACACATGGTTGGCAAGTTTTAATTAAGTTTAGTTTGAAGTTCTCTACAACCGGCTGTCATAAATTTCCAAGTCGCCACATAACCGCGGGCACGGCTTTCTGAAAGATTTAACCCTGCAGGGGTGCTCCAACTAATCCATTATAAACGATCACATGCATACGTTGGAAACCTCAACATCATGATTGCACGACGCATCGTAGGGGTCCGGTGTAACAAGTCCTCCAGCTAAGGTAAAATGAGTCCAACAAGGTCTCCCGGCGTGTCGACACCCCGACTGGAGCCACGCGCATCTCGTAGTCAGGGCACGACCGGATGAGCTAAGCGTACGGCGTCCGAAACCCGAGTTGCCCCAGGGGGCGCCGCAAGGTGCTCTGTTTCAGACCAGCACCATCAGCACTGGCCCACGTGTATTATGTTGAATTAAGAATCCCCGAGGGCGCGACCCCCTATGAATTAATTAATTATCAGTATTATTATGTTGGCAACTTTTAAAACCAAAGTTGAGACCTCGCTGGACAAGTTCAACGCAAAGACGGAATGACAAGGGAGCCCCATAAACCCCACATGTGTTAGGAGCGCTCATCGAGGAACATAACACCAGTATAACGGAAACTAGGGCGGCAAGGGTGGAACAAAACACCAAGCAAAAGGCCTAGCCTTCCACCCTTATCCAAGTGTATAGGTGAATTAATTAAATAAGCATGATATAATGATATCCCAAGATATCCATGTCCCAACATGGAACAAACTGCACCTGCAACTAGCAACGCTATAATAGGGGCTAAGCAAGCGGTAACATAGCCAAACAAAGATTTGCTGGGATAGTGGAGGTTAGAGGCTTTATCATGGCAATTGGGAGGCTTGCAAACAAGTGGTAGGTAGCAAGACCGAACGATAGCATTGAGACATCTAGCAAGCAAAGCTAGTAATTGTATCCAAGGTAATGATCATCTTGCCTGGAATCCCGCTTTGAAGAAGATCGAATCCATGACATAGTCGAACAAAGCGTAGTCGAACGAATCCTCGCAACTCCGAAACATTACCGGGAACTAGCGAGAAGAAGCGAAACCAGGAAGAAGCAAACGACATGGTAAACAAACACAACATATATATATACATGGCATGATGCACAACCAAGTATGATGCATGTCAAGTTTAATATGCATGGCATGGCAAGATGCAACAAGCAAATACTACACATTAAGTGAAGCTCAGTATGCAATGAGTTGCATATTGACGAAACTCCACATTCAATTATTTAGTTCAATCCCGTTTATGTACTCAACAAATTTAAATGTTGTTAAACATGGCAAAAGGTGAAACGGAAGTAAACTACCTATCTAGGCAATTTAAATGAGGCCGGAAACAACACATATATTTTCTGAAACGGCCCCATATGCATATTTCAAATTTGGTACTGCTCTGTTCTAAAACATATTTTATTGTTGTTAAACAGCAAAAGTAAATGCACCATGTTATTCTACACATTTTTCTAGTCCATTTACATATAATTTATTTAAATCGGAGTTACGGTTATTTAGTTATGAAATAAACCATTTTAATATGTTATTAGGACAAATTAAATGCAAACAGCAAGTTAAACATTTTTAACATGGATGAAAGTTGCATATTATGAATCTACGCGAAATTCTAAGCATTTTACATATATAAAACATTTTAATCCGATGCACGGTTTGTGAGTTATTAAATGCATAAAGTTCGGGGTCTTTTCTGTAAAACAGAAATTCCCTGGATAATGACTAAATCGCAGAGAGCGCAAAAAACCATCACAGGACCGAATCTGGCAAGCTGGGCCGGATCTGGGTGAGCGCTGGATAACTAAACAACGCACAGAAGCAAAACAACTATACTACGCCTATTGGGCCGAAGCCCACTAATGAGACCGAGCGTTGGATAGCAAAGCTACGCGCAGGGCGGGAGATAACGGTGGCTGGCGTCACCTTAGCTGGCCGAGGCCCATGTCGGCGAGGAGGAAGCAGGCCGGCCGAGGCGGACTGACGTGCTGGGCCTTGGCAGAGGAGGTAGCTGGGCGCGACTGTGTCGTCGTCCTCCTCGCTAGATCCAGACGTGCAGGAGGCGGCGGTTGATGCAGGGAGGCGACGGGTGGCCGGATCCGGCCGGCGGAGGCTGGAGAGGGGCCGGATCCAGGGCAGACCGAGGGTTGGGGAGGTCCTGGCGACCTGCGGTGACGGCGGTTTGCACGGGCTCGGGGCAGAGGAGCTCCTTGGGCGGCCATGGCTGCCGCTGTCCCCTGTGGACAGAGAGAGAGAGGTGTGAGAGAGAGAGAAAGAGAAAGAAATAGAGAGAGGAAGGAGGAAGAGAAAGAAAAGGGAGGCAGGGGCGACGCGGAGAGCAGCCAGTGATCGCCCGACGTCGACCGGCAGGAGGAGGCCTCGGGCGCTGCAGGAGGATCCAGCCGCGAGGCGCCATGGGGCTGCGGGGGCTGGTGGAGCTCGGGCTGCTCTGTGGTCGCCCGGAGAATGTCCGGCAGCCATGGACAATGTCCGGCAGGGCTATTTTGGACGAATTTCAACCCCTAGATGAAGATCTAGTGGCTGAAATTTTGGGTGGAGCTAGGGTTACGGGATTGGTAGGAGGTGGAGGCTAGGAGGGGAATTTTGGAGGGGGTGGCTGCAAATTTGGAGAGGGGGAAACCCTAGAGAGAGTGGAGGGGCTCTCTTCATGGGTGGTCTTTATATAGGGAAGGTGGCTAGGTGGGATTGATCCCATTCGTCGGATGACGATCCGATGGCTTAGATGAGAGGTGGAGCTTAGGTGGGCCAGTGGCTGTGATAGAATGTCCATGGGCTTTAGACAAGAGGGAGAATACAGCCCGCGTAGTCAAGTTTTATTTAGAAAACATCCGCAATTTAATCCGGCTATAGTGCCTTACTAGTTTTAACCGTTGGGGTACCAAACGACCTCCGAATGCGACGAAACTTGACAGGCGGTCTACCTAAAATATAACAACACCACACGTCAATTTTCAGCTCATTCCGAGAACATTTTAGTCCCACTTAAAAATAATATTTTAATGACATCGCGGGCGCGTGCAAGTGTGGTTGGCCTGAGAAATGGTCAGCGGAGCCAAAGGGGAACACTCACCTCTCCCGGAGAAGCGGCAACTACAAACGACTATGTTTTGAAAACACCCGGATGAATCCGGTACGACGGCAACGGACTGCCGATGCAACGCGAATGATGCGATGATGAATGCAACAAATAAATAATTACCGCGACTATAATAAATATATTACGCAATGAATCTGGAGAACCGGTCTCAGGCTGTCACAAAACAATAATAAGGTTATTAATGATAATGAACCATGGAAAGGTATCTGTTATCAGACTTGCACTGCAGACACATGGACATCGGATGATGTCGAGAACTAGAGATGATAGCCATGGGATGGCTAGGGGAACGTCAGTCAGTTGACTGTGAGATCTTGAGAATGATCTGGAATGGATCATGAGGATGAACCTGAACTTAACACATTTACGTGATATGCTTTATCCCCGTCATACCGTATTTACTTCAGTTATCTATCCTACTACAAAGTTTTGCTATGACATGAGAGCTAGCATTGCTTTAGTAGTTGATGCATGCTTGAATGCCATGGATTGCTTTGCTTGGAGTATATGTTATTTGGTTAGCTTGCGAGTACATTCAAAAGTACTCACCTGGATTTTCATGTGGCCAGATTCAGCTGAGGATTCGTCTTCCACTAACGAGGAGCCAGAGTGTTGGCGCGCTAGGAGAGTAACCCAGCCAGATCCCTGTGGATTGGAGCCGCTCCAAGTCCATGTTATCCCTAGATGATATTTTTCGCTGCCCCTATCTCTGTAAAATGCCATTTATGGCTATGTTGATTTATTTAAGCCGTATGGCATGTAAATCCTTCTTCTAGATGTGCCTGTGTATGTGATACCTATTGTAAAGGCATGCGCCAGTGTGATATCCTGGGTTGGCGTGTGAGGCGGTTGTCTGGCTGCAGTGGTGTCCAGGCGGTGTGCCACAACGAATGGTATCAGAGCAACCAGGCTGGTTGTAGGCTACCCTAGCTGGATCTTCGTTGCCTCTTGCTCAAGAGAAAGCCCAGATGGATTTCCACCATCTTTGCCAAGCAGGCATGGCTACTACTAATCAAACAGTGCGCTCCCACTCAAATCAATATCTCTCATAATTGATTTTGAGTGATACAAGATCCAGACTTCAATTCATCGCCATAGAATCATCATCTCATGACGGGAATTTTAATCGGTAGGCCAACTTGCCGATCACATCTCCATGTGACTCTTGTTCATCTTTCGATGCGTGTGTTCCGAGCTCATGACACTCATGCCTGAACGTCAAGACAACCAAGTGATCTCGCTGCGAGGTCTCAACTCACCCGCCTCACACATCCCTAATCGTTCGCACCCATGCATCCATGGCTTACCCCGAAAAGTTAGGTGCCGTGACGGTGCTACACTTGGGAGAACACTATCTACTTGATATTTTTGTGAGAGATCACCCTAATAAAAGCGACTACCGCGCAATCAAGAAGGGTGCATCATAAGGGATAAACATCTCAGGCAATTCATAATAGCATGATATGGTATAGCCCTTTCTGACGGAGAAGTCTTTCATTTCTTCGTCTTCGGCATTCGCGTTGGTGTTCACCTTCGCGAAGATTGCCACCACCTTGTCGGTGCACCAGATAATATTGCTATCTCTATAGCTAATAAAATAAGTGCATTACATAAGGTTGACACGCAGGTCATTAAAATGCAATCATATGGCTCCAGCCATCATGCCGAATCATGACACACAGGTCATGTTAATCAATTTACATTATATAGTCATCTCATACATAATCAAATTATAATGAGCACTGCTATACCACATCATATGCACATGCAAACCATCCTGCAAAACCAAGTTAGACGCCTCTAATCGGTCCATGCAAAATTTTATTTTACGTGGCTTCTAAGGTTTCGAAACAAACCGAAGCTACCAACGTCCATCATCAAGCATGATAATCCAAGTCGCTAGATTAACATTCCAGGGTGTATGAAACACGAGATAATAAAATCTCGAGCCCCATACTAAACTTCGTCATACGCGTGACCCCCGTGCAGATCACATCTGCATTGCCCTTTCGTCTGCAAAATTTCATCTTTCTTTTTAACTACGGTGGAATTCAATGAACTGTTAGCACTTCGTTGATCAATCAGGATCGCGGATTGCCAGAACATTGAAACTCCACCATACTGTTATCAAGATCAGAAATATGCAAATTCGAGGGAAGCAACAAGAACATCGGGTAACAGACTTCATCTGCTACCCGCACAAATAATTTTCAGCAATAGATCTCATCTACTACCAAATTATATTGTGCAACACCCATACATCTCTATGTATTCTAGATCGCAACCTGCATCTACGCATAGCACGGCTCTTGATGCCACTGTTGGGGAACGCAGCAGAAAACAAAAAATTTCCGACCTACGCACCAGCCCAGGACCACTATGGAGACTGCATACAAGGTTTGATCATTATCGTTACCGACTCGTAGCGCAGCGGAAGTAGAGTCGATGACGATCGGCGGTGCAGATCCCCGCAGCTAGGATTTTACAACCTCCCAACCGCGAGGATGTATACCCTCATCTGCCCCGCGGACAGCCCTCCGGGAGGCGGTCACACAGTCCCCCGGACGGTGTCGCGGACAGCCCTTCGGGAGGACCTCCGAAACTCGGACTGTCACTCGGACAGCCCTTCGGGAGGACCTCCAAAACTCGGACGGTCACACGGACAGCCCTTCGGGAGGCACTCTCGAACTAAGACCGAAACTACGATCTCTCTACAGAGTTGCACACATACGGTGTCATCTATCCGGCAGGGCTTCGCCGTCCAGAACTAGTTCCTGCCGGAACCCAGACAGCCTTTCGGCTCTACGAAACTATTTCGCTGGGAGGGAGAGAGAATGCCAGATCATGCATGGCTTGTGTATGAGAGTAAGGATGTGTCTTATGGCAGCCCACACACCTCCTATTTATAGGAAACCCAAGGGGTAGGGTGGTTTTACAAGAAAACCCAAAACCCACATGGAAAGGAGTCCTTCCCAAGGACCTAAAAGGTGAAACCAAGGAACAAGGGGGACTCCATGAAGGAGTCCACCATGTGGCCGGCCACACCCTCATGTGGGGCCCCAAAATTGGCCCCTATCCATCCATGTCATCCCCAAGATCTTTTGGAGCAAAGCCCCAAAAGGTGGCTTTCCAAAAATATCCCAAAAAGCACTTTCACTATTCATGACG
Organism: Elymus sibiricus; assembly: GCA_039707655.1. Taxonomy (NCBI): domain Eukaryota; kingdom Viridiplantae; phylum Streptophyta; class Magnoliopsida; order Poales; family Poaceae; genus Elymus; species Elymus sibiricus. The sequence continues at coordinate 371,593,653 of CM077664.1, read as the reverse complement.
ACATTTTTCAGCGTCTGATCGAACTGAAAATATTCATGTGGGCTTAGAACAATTCTAGTACCCACCAAAATAATTTTCAACGCGAGCCAGAACAATTCCGGTTTAGTGATTTCATCTGCGAAAAGCATCTGAAGCGGTTTCGGCAGCTCCGGAACATTTCCGGTTTTCATTCCGGAAAATTCCAGAAAGTTTCCAGAATGATTCTGGCACCAGATATTTAACAGCTATTCAATTTTAATAGGGAAGGTGGAAACGCGAGCCATTATTCTACAACAATTATGCAAATCACACTTAGACAGGGTTCATAATTAATGATCAACATCGGAGCCGTGGACACCCATATCGATCCGGTGACCTCTCTGCGGAACTTTTCCGCTGTCCGAAACTTTTTCGGTGTTTTTCTCTCAGACTCCCTGTCTAGTATTCAGCAGATAGATGACCCTTAAGCGTGTGACCCTATAGGTTCGGTGAAGCATAGACATGACCCGGAACCCCTTCCGATCAATGATCAACATCGGAGCCGTGGACACCCATATCGATCCCTATACCCACACGAATAAATATTCGAGTGAACCTCCAGTTGCCGTGAGCTATTCCTGTTGCTTCGCGATATGTTACAATTACCCGAGGTGAGAAACATCGGCATCCTCGTGGATCAACACTTGTCCACAATGCCAGTTACCTTGTTGCCGGTATTGTTCTCTTTTCTCGTTCCCGTGTTCCGGCATCCCTGTGATCAAATCACCCTGTGTCTGGCCAGACGATGATGGATACCGTAACACCGAGAGGGCCCAGAGATATCTCTCCATCGTCGGAGGAGCAAATCCCAATCTTGAGCTATCAAGTCCCTTGACATACTTTTCCATGAACCCGTAAGCCGCCGTAATAGCCACCCATTTACGGATGACGTTTAACAAACCCCAAAGTTCATGAAGCAAGCATGAAGAAACTCGACACTCTCATGGTCTAAGGAATTATGCAAACATTAACTTCTCTGTGTTATTAACCATAAACTTATGGCGAATGTATCTCATAGCATAACATCAATCGGGTCGATTCAACACAAGTGTTCTACCAACAATTGTGCCCTCAAAATTGCCGGCATAGCCATGCCCATGATCAGGAAAACAGGATCATCATGCAATACTTGAGCCAGTCATAGAGGCTTGACTAGGAATACATTTTACCGTTTATTATCCCACACGTGCATATGAGTCTTCCTCCGAGCCTCGTGGTTATTGTAGACTCGAGAACCATAGCAGTTATAGCATGGAACATAAACCTAATTATGAACAGGGAGATAATCAATAACATTTATTATTGCCTCTAGGGCATATCTCCTACAGACTCCCACTTGAACTAGAGTCAATAATCTAGTCAATGCTAATGCACTTTACACCTATGGCATACTGGTGTAAAATATGCTTCGCATGTGGTATAGCCTGATGTCCTCCGGATCTGACGACTTCAGCTCTGTGTGTAACTTTGCATATCCTTGCGTTTTCACGCTTTCACAAAATTCATATTTTGTCTGGACTTGGCCTTGCATATGTGTGAATCATTGGTCGAAACCTGATTCCTCAGACTGAGCTATGGAGCAACTATCTGCAATAGTGTCCCATAGACCAAAGTCATCTTGGAACCATACTAAGTTCATGAATGAACTATATGATTCAACAACTTCTTTGTCGCTCCTCAAGCATCAACATACTTAGCCTTTGTTATAGAATTCGCCACAGTATCTTGTTTGGAACAATTTCCAACTACCGTGCCACCATATTGTGTATCACACAAAACCCTCAATTTAAATCGAAAATCGCATGGAGCATTGATGAAGACTGTATCGATGTAATCACTTACAACGAGCACTTCATAATCTCTACTTGCGAGAAAACATGTCATCAGTACTACTCTTAGCACTTAATGACATCTTTCACTGTTGTCCCATGATCAGTACTTTGATCACTATGGTATCTATACTCGCAACAACTTTGGAGTATTGGACATATCTGTTTGTTTTTACATACCATGGAATACATGATTAATCCAAACACAAGAGTGTGTGGAATCTCCATCATGTATTTTACTCATCAGTGTTTTGGGACACCGAGTCTTGCAAAAACTCTTTCCATGTGACTTCGGCAAGAATCACTCCTTGGCGTTTTAAATGCTAAAAGGTTTTAGCATCTTGTCAATATGTATTCATTGCTTAGCCCCATTAGGTAAATCTATCTCCATAGATCATCATGCCTAATATTGAGGCTATTTAGCCTAAGCACTTCATTGAAAAACTATTTTCAAATGAAGTCCTAATTCGTGTCAAGAAATTTATTTCCAATTAACAATGTGTTAAGTACGCAAGGTTTTTAGAAATATTATTATGCTCCCACTTACTTTCTTGAATCACAAGCATCTTCGATACCCATTTGATGATGTCAAACCCCCTTGACCATTTCATCAAAAACGAAGATTCCAACTCCACTTTGCTCTCTTCTGTCCATCGCTAGAACTCTGAAGTTTGCATACTTACTAGCATCCTCTGGATCGACAAATTACTTTGGACTGTATCACATACAAGTCCTAGGTTTCATTTCCATCAGATGGAAATCTTTTTGTCATCCATGTTTCATATCTCATGATTGAAATATGTATTAATTGCTAGTTCAACCTGAACCGACTTTAAGCATCGCTACGGTGAGACAATCTCATTGTAGTCAACTCCTTCAACTTGTTATTGCAACAAGTCGAGCTTTATGGATAAAACATTTTTTCCGTATCAGTTTTTAGTTCCATAAATATTCGTTAGACTCTAAGTCTTCCGAAAGGTGTATCAAGATTTTAATCTCGAATCACTTATATGGAAACTATCTCGGATTGTATTGGCATTTAGCCAATTCCGGAGTCAGGGCCCATCAACGCTTCCTTGTGTATCGTAGGTATACTGTTGTCTAACAACAATATCTCGTATGCGCACCTGAGAGGTTTGCACGAGTTTTTCCTACGCGGTTCAGCTGCAAGTTCGACCGAAGTCCATACATCTCATGTAGAGGCTTCCGTATCAGTCGCAGTAGGAAACTCCGGAATCACTTCCAAGGTTCCTTTCCTTTGACCTGATGACAAAGATACTGGTTATCTCGTCGAGTTGCACTGTCCTCCCACTCACCTTTTGTAAGAACTATTCTCTTTAAAAGCATACCGTTTTGTCGAAAAAAAACTTTGCCTCGGTATAGTGGTGGGGGAATACCCAATTACTTGGGATAACCTTACAAAGTAGCACTTGTCTGATTTGGAATAGGTTTGTAACCTTTTACACAAGCCCCATATTCCAAATGTTAAGAAAAGATATAACATGGTTGGGCGTACCATACCATGACGTCATTTCAACAGACCTGATGGAGTTCTTTTCAGTGTAAAAGCCGCAGTTTCTAAAGCATCATTCTTTAAAAGGGATAATGGCAAATCTATTTATGTCATCTTTTATCTTACCATGTCATAAATGGTTCGATTACATCTACACGGACTCTCCACTTGCAGTGGTGTTCCGGGAGGTGCAAGTTATGAAACCCCTTTCACAACTCATCAGACATTCGCTAAACTTGTAACTCAAATATTCCTTTCTGCAATCGAATTGTAGAAACACAATTTTCTTGTTACAACAACTTCTACTTCATTTTTGAAAAGCTTATGAATGAATTCAAAAGATCCAGACTTACGTCTCAACAAGTAAACATCCATATATCTACTTGAGTCATTTCTGAAGATAGATGAATCCACTACTTGCAACAACATTTATTGGACTACACACATCATAATGTATGATCACCAATATGTTCTTTGCTCGTTCCTTATGGCCTGTGAACGGTATTTTAGTCACTTCACCTTTCAGAGGAAAGTTGCAAGTGTCAGATGATTCAAAATCAAATGACTTCAAAATCCATCATAATGGAATTTTCATGCAGGTTTCTCCAATGTGACCAAATGCAGTGCCACACATATGTGGTATTCTTTTAGTCTTGCGACATTTAGCGTCAGTGTTATGGATGTATCATATTACCATCAATATTCACAACATACATCCCATCCTGGATGGAAGCATGGCCCTTCATGTTATTCATAACACCGAACATTAAAAGTTCTCTTATGAATAACCTTCTTGCAAGATACCTTATGCAAAGGGCTAGAGTATATGAAACTCTAAAATGAATTATGAAAGTAAACCCAGAGGTATGTATTATTATCAATATTCATAACATACGTCTCATTCATAATTAAAGTATGGCCCTTATGTTATTCACAATACCGAACATCAAAAGTTCTCTTATGAACAACCTTCTTGCAAGATACCTTATGCAAAAGGGCTAGAGTGTGAAACTCTAAAATGAATTATGAAAGTAAATACATAGGGAATACACCGTTGGAAGGTATAGTAACATTTACTATGTTCCCTGTGTGTATCTAAACCTCATTCCTGGCTAGTCTTTCAGGCCTTAGTAGTTCTTACATCGAGTTGCAACAGAATGCAATCGAGCGGGTATCTTTGTGATTAACTCACAATACCCAAGAATTAGTGATTAACATGTTTAACCATAATTCCCAAGAACTATATCTTTGACCAGCCTTCTATACATCAAAAACTTGTATGACGTTCATACATGAGCTGGATATTCCAGTCTTCTTTCTTTCTGCCATTATACTTCTAACAGTTTAACTTTTAGTATTTCTCCTACTCTCAGAAGAAGCACCCAACTTAAGAGTGGCGTTAGCCTCGGACTTCCTAGGCGTGAAAGTCTTACTAACACCCTTCGGACACTTCCTTTCTCTTTAAGTTGTTGTTTTATTCACCTTTCATCATATGATAGGCGTTCTCCTGGATCCCTCTCTTATCAATCTAATGCATAGTAAACTCTTTTACTAACAGTTTGCAAACAAACATTGCTTTGGATATCTCATATCTTTTAGCCTTTGTCTGTCTCTGAAAATGATTTTCAGATTCCATGAATATCACATAACTATCCAAACTTTCGAAGTTCGGGTCTCATGGAAGCAAACATATTGCACTTTGACTGAAAAGGAATTCTTGCTTTTGGATCGAAGGACGAGAGTCACATGATCCATAGCATTAGCGGGAGAATACCGAAAGTATGCGATAGGACAAAATCCTTCTCGACACTCTAGAGGACAATCCTCACATTACGTTACCAACTGTAAAGATTTAACCAGATATTTAACAGCTATTCAATTTTAATAGGGAAGGTGGAAACGCGAGCCATTATTCTACAACAATTATGCAAATCACACTTAGACAGGGTTCATAATTAATGATCAACATCGGAGCCGTGGACACCCATATCGATCCGGTGACCTCTCTGCGGAACTTTTCCGCTGTCCGAAACTTTTTCGGTGTTTTTCTCTCAGACTCCCTGTCTAGTATTCAGCAGATAGATGACCCTTAAGCGTGTGACCCTATAGGTTCGGTGAAGCATAGACATGACCCGGAACCCCTTCCGATCAATGATCAACATCGGAGCCGTGGACACCCATATCGATCCCTATACCCACACGAATAAATATTCGAGTGAACCTCCAGTTGCCGTGAGCTATTCCTGTTGCTTCGCGATATGTTACAATTACCCGAGGTGAGAAACATCGGCATCCTCGTGGATCAACACTTGTCCACAATGCCAGTTACCTCGTTGCCGGTATTGTTCTCTTTTCTCGTTCCCGTGTTCCGGCATCCCTGTGATCAAATCACCCTGTGTCTGGCCAGACGATGATGGATACCGTAACACCGAGAGGGCCCAGAGATATCTCTCCATCGTCGGAGGAGCAAATCCCAATCTTGAGCTATCAAGTCCCTTGACATACTTTTCCATGAACCCGTAAGCCGCCGTAATAGCCACCCATTTACGGATGACGTTTAACAAACCCCAAAGTTCATGAAGCAAGCATGAAGAAACTCGACACTCTCATGGTCTAAGGAATTATGCAAACATTAACTTCTCTGTGTTATTAACCATAAACTTATGACGAATGTATCTCATAGCATAACATCAATCGGGTCGATTCAACACAAGTGTTCTACCAACAATTGTGCCCTCAAAATTGCCGGCATAGCCATGCCCATGATCAGGAAAACAGGATCATCATGCAATACTTGAGCCAGTCATAGAGGCTTGACTAGGAATACATTTTACCGTTTATTATCCCACACGTGCATATGAGTCTTCCTCCGAGCCTCGTGGTTATTGTAGACTCGAGAACCATAGCAGTTATAGCATGGAACATAAACCTAATTATGAACAGGGAGATAATCAATAACATTTATTATTGCCTCTAGGGCATATCTCCTACAGTTGGTTGACCAAGTCACCTTTGGCTATGGTCATGCGTTGAGTTTGTAGTAGATGTGTCCCCTAAGGAAGTAGTAGGAGCCTGACACCTATCGCTAACAGGACCATTCCGTGGTTTTGCTTCTAGAGACGCATCGAGTGCGCTAGGCTAGTTTTACTAGTGGATCTGCGCCCATGTGTATAAAGTTCAAGAGATTTCAGTTTTATTCGCTTCTTGGTGTTTTTGGTTCTTCGTGGTTCTTGCTTCTTTTTGTCGGTTGTGCTTTCTTTGCTCCATATCGAATCACCTTCAAGTGTTGGCTGAAGAAGACTAGCATATGAGTTGGATAATTCCCCAATAATCCAACCTCGAGATGAGCAAGGACCTTCAAGCATATGAGCCCCAAAACTGCAGCAACAAGGCCAGCCAAGGGAACAGAATAGATTAGAAACAGACAAGGCAAGATATCACGCCACAAGGTATCCGCGGTAATGTCAAGCATCTCCCTCAAAGATTATGGAATCTGAATCATAGTCAGATGAACTCTCAGAAATGGACACCAGCAGTGACATATAGTCCCGTCCTTGCACCAATAATTTCTTTAGTCAGTAGGGTGGAACTTGAGCCCGTCTTCTTCATGGAGTCAAGAACCGCTTATCATTTATAGAAGTTATATTTCAAGTATGTGCCGAGAACAGCCTTTAATCTCCAGTATGATGCTGATAAAATTTTTAGTAGGTCTTTTGAGTTTATCGGTGCACATGCAAATTCTTTTGGACACGATGAACAAGATTTGCGAGACGTATTGGAATAAGTTCATGGCTGCTGAGATTAACGAGATCCTCATATAAATCCAGTAAGACAAGGGACATAGTTTTGTCTTTAGATTATTCCATGGAAACAACATCAGCTATACCCTGGATTTAATAAGAGCAAAGTAGCCAAATGAATGAACAACGACGAGAGATCAAGAAACAATGGGGTATTATCACAGACTTCTCCTACAACAAATCCGCAGTCAAGGAAACACTGCATCAGTATACATGAAGTTTTCTCGAGTGCTTCCCTGCAAACTCGAGAGCTTGACAGTCAGTTGGATGGTTTCCAATGGAAGACACTCATTCTTCTTCAACATGCCATCATAAAAGTTGCCAGTATTTGTGGAAGTTGATCCCAAATGGACTTGGAAATATTTGAAGGAACGCCTCGGAGTAATCCCATAGCAATCTTTATTGTGGGTATGGACGGTATCAAGAATGGACACATGTCTGCCTCCGAGCTCAGTTGTTTATGAGAGGATTTACGCCTATCTCTGCATATGTTGTGAGCATGCAGTCAAGTTCATGCGAGCCACTCGTACATGGGTATGACTGTGTTTAGAGAAATGGCGGTCCTATATTTCAAAGAAGGATAAGAATGCAACAACCCCTATGAGATATGAAAGATAAAGTTGTAGGTACGCTTCTACAACGTGCTAGCCCGACAAGCTGAGATGTGAGCAAGGAGCCATATTTGCAAAGTCATGGCTGATCCACAGAAGGAACACCCCAAAAATAAAGAAGCTTCAGACGAACAACCTCCATGATGGTGACCAAGGTAAGACAAGGTGCTATCAACAATCCTTGTCAAACTCTCGCATATTCAGCCACAACAATGCACTACTTGCGGTTACATGTGAGCATACCATACTCCTCATGAACATGGGCCACAAACCAAGATAAGAGGCTATGCTTCGGATGCCATACAAAATAGTAATCATGCTATGCTCAGCTGAGTGGTTGTAAAAAGGACTGAAAAAAATACCTATGCTAAAGCTACCCAAGTGAGCAACACAGTTTGATTTTAAGGATCCGCATGGAAATAAGGCAATCCAGAAATGAACATTCAAGCTCTAGTCATTCATCTTAGAAAGAAAATCAGAAATACTATGAAGAACATGGTGGATCGTTTATTGGATATGGCACCTCCTGTGCCAGCCCATCCTCAAAAAGAGCAGCTAGACGCTAATGACTGACAGCCTATGAGTGGCTATTCTATCCGACATGAAGGAATAAATTATACTGCCCCAACAAGGCAAAACTTTTCTTGACATGGAACAGAAAGGTGAGTCACAAAATTTTCTTGTGGCAGTCAGAAGGGACTTGAAATAATGTTTCCACACCACCCAACTTAGTTGCAAACATGGGAGATGGTCAGATCTAGCCAAGAGAGGTGCGGATTCCTTGACCCCATGGGGGTAAGATCTAACACAAAAGCTCAAGGAGGGCGTGGTAGTCCACTCAGCGACAGGGACGTAAAACCATCAGTATAATATGACAGACAGAGAAATGTCCAGGAAGGATCTGCATTGGTTGGATCCCCAAACTTAACTGTCCCACGAGACTGACATAAAGAAACTAGGACCGGGTAGAAGGTACACATGTCTCGGAAAGAGAACCCGGCAGCTGGAAATGTGTGAAAAGGATACTTTGCCAACCAAGATAAATATCTTTAAGGAAGTATAAGAGCTCCAAAGACCAAGGATGCCAGGCAAGGGTACGCAGTGTTTCAGAAAATACCAGAATATTTTTGGAAACATGGTTAGTGTACAGTATCGTCTGCTACCCGAGGACAAGGGAACAATAGTACATAGTACAAAGGCTAAAAGCAAAAGCCTGGAAGGATGCACCGTACCAAACCAACAGTTGGACATAAGATTCTTCCCTGACAAGAGAGAAGGATAGCTTCCCATAGTCACTCATGGCCATAATAATATACATGAAATGGTATGTACGAAGGAAGTATGCCTCGCTCCTGGCAGCCAGGGTACGGAGTATCACAACAAAATCCGAAGCAGCTAGCTCCAAACTTTGGGAGCCAAGCTACTCTCTGACATTGCCGCTACACACCGATCCCATGTAACAAACTACCAGATCAGAAGGTACACCTGACAGGAAAGAGAAGGATTCAACGCAACCGTTTGAGAAAAAGCGGCACCTGAGCTGTCAGTGGTGGCAGCTAAAAATGTCAGTATACCGAAAGGAACAAGACATCGAGTTGATCCAAGACTTCCCCAAAGGTACGTCCCCTTAGCCAGGAGGTTAGCTTGGTAATCTCGAGGATGAGATTCTTTTAAGGGGGGTAGGTTTGTAATGACCCAATTTTCGCTCCTCGATTTTTCTATCGCGAGATTTGACTCCCGTATTTTTCTTTCGGTGTTATTGGATTTTCATTGGATCTTGGGTAAATGGTGGGGGTCATTAGCAATGCCTTTCCCTCGGCCCCAGAGATTCTCCTTGAGCTATCCCTACCACCAAAAATATTTCTCCCAGGGTTTTGTTGCTAAAACCCTAATTCTCGACTATCGTAGGGAGAAACCCTAGTTCCACCATTAAAAAGGAACCCCTATTTCCTTTGCTTTGAAAATTCTCCAAAAATTCCCAGAGAATCTCCTGCCCATATGAACTCCAGATCTAGAAAAATATTACCATGTCATGTGCAATATTTTATATTTAAAATTAATTCCTTTCCTGCCCTTTGAAGGAATTAAATCCAGAAAAATAACTAGACATCTCCCAAGCTCATGAAAATTTGTGGAGATGTTTCTTGTGCCTATCTTGAGCTGTGGTAAAAATCTTGGACCAAAAGGAGCAAGGATAATAGTGTTTCCCTTTATAAAGCCAATCTTCCATTTTTGGCCCTTTCAAGAGCAACACTCATTTTTTGTTGCTTGGAAAATTCCCAAATTATGGGTGGAGCTTCTCCACCCTCATATGCTCTAGATCTACCAAAATATCTGGTCACATGTTGCCAAAAATGAGCCCATGCTCCAACCTTAGTTTCTGTCCCATTTGGACCTTTGTGAAGAAGGTGCTAGCTAGAGTGATCCATCTTGTCTGAAAGTTTGCCAGATGGCTCACCCTAGTACTTCACCACCATCCTCCAAAATCCAGCAGCTTGCACCAAGCCATCCTTCCCCAAGTCAGTACAAGCACCTGCTGGTCAGAAGTCAATTCAGCTCAGACCCTTCACTTCCCTGCCTCCCCTTGCTTCCAAAATTTACCAGGTAGACTCCACACAGTGCCTTACACCACTAACATGATTTTGGAGCCATTTGTGGCACAAGACATGTACTGTTGGTGGCGAACACTGGCACGACAAGCTATGCGCAGCCCCAGCCACAGCCACAAGCAACTATAACATCAAATGGTCGTGTATATGCCACTTATAATGAGACAACCTTTAATGACCCGGTTGCTATCCAATAGCAATGCATTTCAAACATGGTAAATCATTTTGTGATACTTTACATGCATGCACTATTAATAAAAAAAATGTCCATGACCTTTATTGCTACGACATTAATATCGCATCATTGCCATGTACTTATGGCCAGAACCATCCATGCAAACATGTGCCCAATCATATTGTTTAAACCTCCATCACACTTGATAAGACATAAATAAATCATGTCCACCATAATGTGTAATCGGAAATCTTTTCTACTTCAAAAAATGAAGTGACCCATATGTCACGATCTAGGAACAAGCAACACCAAAACCAATCCATGGAAATGGCTCATCCATTTTCAACATACTGAGTGCCATTTATTCAAAATAAATGATAGAAAAACTTAATTCCATCAACTATGATTCTTGTCTTTTCTCGAGAGAAAAATAATCAATGATACACGCCCAACGACACGAGCCTATATCAGTCAAGAGAACCTTAATGCAAGAATCCAAAAACATTTATAAGAAAATCAAATACAATTAACCATACTCTCGGCTATCGCCGAGTTCCATTAATACATGAGACAAAAATTCCAAGATAAATGGGAGTGCTTTGTAGAATGCATTGTCCCTACACACTATAACCAAACGAAAATCCTTTCTGCCATCCACTTAATAGGCAAACTTTTATGTCGGATTTTATAGTGTGATATCCGAGTCACTAGTGAACAATTCATCCAATAAAATCATTTCTTGTAACGAATATACCATAATACTTGCCTTCATTGCTTATTGAGAATAACAAATATATCTAAATCAATCGACATGTTTAATAGCACGCACCGGCAGAATGCCAAAATCCCAAGACCATATGGAACGCATAAGTGTAACCATGTACAACTTAATAAGTTTGTGAATTTCATCATTTATATTCGTGGAACAACTTTAATCCTCACATGGATGTAAAACAAGATGCATGCAGATAGCATGATCATACTTTTACTTCGATGAAAATGAGGTTCCTTTCTTGAACACGTTACACACGACTATGCACATAGTACAATTTTCTTGCACTAGCCGGTTTTTGATTAATGCGATGCTTTTCCGAAAATTCGTATGATAAGAATCTTTCATCTCAAGCAAATCATCGGAAAGAACAGAAATTCGGCGACAAAAAGAGAGCGAAGAAACAAAACTTTTATGGTGAAACATAAGTGCAAATAATCTTGCGCTAATACCAATTGTAAGAAAAAATGTGATGTGGAAGTCTTTATCCAGGATCATTTTGCACAACATTGATTCAACCTTTTGATCTCTTTAGTTTGCGTACCTTAATGTCTCCATAATCGATGTGAAATCACCGGAATAATCGATGAAGTCGCTCCATAAATGATGCGGCACCTCGGAGTTTTTGACGTTGACGTTACCGATACTAGAGTTTTCTCTTCTCTCTTCCTTCTTCTTTTAGTGTTCACTCGATGATCAGAGAACGATACCATTATGTGTATAAATATACACACGGACACTTATGTGTATGTGTGTGTCGTTTCCTTTACACAGAATTTCTCTGTCTTACACGAGCGTCGATGCAACCCTATTATGCAGTGCTGTTCGTGTGTTACGGCCGGTGTGAAATGATGAGGGCGCTGCTCCTTTTATAGGCACCCAAGGGGTGTCCCTTCATGCAACAGACGCTTCCATCAGCAACCGCCTCGCTTGGAACAGACACGTCTCTTAAGTAATGGTCGCGTCTCTGCCTTTCTTCATGTGGGTGTGTCTCCTTAAGTTCATTAACTGCATGCTAATCACGTGGCCTTTACAAGGGATGCAACCATTCAAAGCAACCCTTCTCTTCACACGTGACTGCATGCAACTAACTAATTATCTACGGCCAATTAGCAATACTAATTCATGTGCTAATCAGTGACCTCATGCATGTGTACAAGTCCAATGAATTTTATAACCTGATGCATAGCACGCATCATGTACAATAGACTAGTACATAGCCTCCTTGATGCACACACATATACACTTACATACAACTTTCTGAAGGGAGAAAAGAGGGTATTTAAACCCATAATTTTAATTCTTTTACGTCTAGTAATCATCACGCTAGACGACATAATATTAGAATTATTTCTGTAAATTACATGGGTCACATGAATATTAAAAATATTCTTACATTCTCCCACTTGACCCGTGTAACGACTTGAACATTCAATATTCACTTTAAGAGCCCACTATACAATGGATCAAACAAGTCGCACTTTAATTAAATTGAAAATAACGGATCATGGCGGTCTCAAGTAAGTTTATTAACAAGATTCCTTCCATGTATCACGATGAATCCAACTCAAAACTCTTAACATGGAGAAAACATAAATTAGCTTTTATTTGTAATACCACACCACCATAATGTATACTCATTATGTGGATAACAAAAAATTGGGCAAAGATAATCATTAATGAATTCACAAGTGTCATTTCTTTATGAGTACTTTCTCAACACATACATATTCCTTTATTGTTAAAAAATGCTGACAAGGACTTACGATAATGCTCATCAATTCGACACAGACGATAATTGTCACGAGCAACCATTAGCCTGCAGATACTTCATTTATAGCAATATACTCAATTAACACATTCATTTTGCCAGTACAATTGACAAGTAAACTTGAAACTTTAATACACCTGTCCTTTTAGTGGAGCTAGAAAAATAATGGCCTCAAAACATACCATTGTTTACTGCTCCCACTCTTTTATGAGTTTCTTTATTTTAAGGTAAAACTTTAGACCTTCTATTCTTGAGCATTTTTGGTGCCTTGTCAATACCAAAGATTCATTCCCTCTATTGGAATAACTTTAATATGCCAATATAAAACATTCACATTCATACAATAAACTACCACTATTAGTTGCGCTTGGAGTTTTATGTATAAATTTAGTCTATCATTGTGAAGCAATTTCTCTGTGTATGCCCACTCTTTAAGGCTTTGAGCTATCAATAATTGTTTCAAGAAACAATTAACTTTATGATGTATTCAAGTTCATCTTTGGATGGCACTTAAACACATTTGAAGTTGATGCTACATACAATACTCATTTAGTTGACAAATTAACCGTACATAAAAATAATATGCACGTCAACTTTGGATGTACAAGCACATTCCCAAGTACCACCATTAATTAGTTTCTTTTGTGTTATTAGTCATATGCCATGGAACACCTTTGGGTGAACGACTCAAGCATGACAACTAATTAACTCAATTATTCAGTGCTGCCATTTATTTTTGTAGCATCGCCATGCACAAGAACAATTGTCCGTAATATTATCAAAATGTCTAGAAACTAAGCTAGGTCACTTTGGTGACTAGCAAGCTTTTCATAATATAGACATCCATTGTTAAACTTTAATTAAGTCGGAGACACTTCTCGGCGATCTTACATAATCAAGCAAATGCTTATCATTTTTTGAAAGCTAGGCAACTTTGGTGACTAACAAGCTTTTAACATTATATAATCATTTAATAAAAATGTCTTAGAACTTAGATCTGAAATGAATTTATGTTTAAGAAATTTACCGTTAACCATTCGGTCAACATATAACCATTCATCACAAGATGACAATTAATCCAAAAACATATAATAGGTCAAGAAAACTTTTATGTTGTCCATCCTACACACGCCCTTGTATACCATTCACGGATCATGAAATCCTATAACATCAAATGGTCGTGTATATCTCACTTATAATGAGACAACCTTTAATGACCCGGTTGCTATCCAATACCAATGCATTTCAAACATGGTAAATCATTTTGTGATACTTTACATGCATGCACTATTAATCAAAAAAAATGTCCACGACCAATATTGCTATGACATTAATATCACATCATTGCCATGTACTTATGGCCAGAACCATCCATGCAAACATGTGCCCAATCATATTGTTTAAAACTCCATCACACTTGATAAGACATAAATAAATCATGTCCACCATAATCTGCAATCGGAAATCTTTTCTACTTCAAAAAATGAAGTGACCCATATGTCACGATCTAGGAACAAGCAACACCAAAACCAATCCATGGAAATGGCTCGTCCATTTTCAACATGCTGATTGCCATTTTTTCAAAATAAATGATAGAAAAACTTAATTCCATCAACTATAATTCTTGTCTTTTCTCGAGAGAAAAATAATCAATGATACACGCCCAACGACACGAGCCTATATCAGTCGAGAGAACCTGAATGCAAGAATCCAAAAACAATTATAAGAAAATCAAATACAATTAACCATACTCTCGGCTATCGCCGAGTTCAATTAACACATGAGACCAAAATTCCAAGATAAATGGGAGTGCTTTGTAGAATGCATTGTCCCTAGACACTATAACCAAACGAAAATCCTTTCTGCCATCCACTTAATAGGCAAACTTTTATGTCGGATTTTATAGTGTTATATCCGAGTCACAAGTGAACAATTCATCCAATAAAATCATTTCTTGTAACGAATATACCATAATAATTGCCTTGATTGCTTATTGAGAATAACAAAGATATCTAAATCAATCGACATGTTTAATAGGATGCCCAAGACCATATGGAACGCATAAGTGTAACCATGTACAACTTAATAAGTTCGTGAATATCGTCATTTATATTCGTGGAACAACTTTAATCCTCACATGGATGTAAAACAAGATGCATGCAGATAGCATGATCATACTTTTACTTCGATGAAAATGAGGTTCCTTTCTTGAACACGTTACACACGACTATGCACATAGTACAATTTTCTTGCACTAGCCGGTTTTTGATTAATGCGATGCTTTTCCGAAAATTCGTATGATAAGAATCTTTCATCTCAAGCAAATCATCGGAAAGAACAGAAATTCGGCGACAAAAAGAGAGCGAAGAAACAAAACTTTTATGGTGAAACATAAGTGCAAATAATCTTGCGCTAATACCAATTGTAAGAAAAAATGTGATGTGGAAGTCTTTATCCAGGATCATTTTGCACAACATTGATTCAACCTTTTGATCTCTTTAGTTTGCGTACCTTAATGTCTCCATAATCGATGTGAAATCACCGGAATAATCGATGAAGTCGCTCCATAAATGATGCGGCACCTCGGAGTTTTTGACGTTGACGTTACCGATACTAGAGTTTTCTCTTCTCTCTTCCTTCTTCTTTTAGTGTTCACTCGATGATCAGAGAACGATACCATTATGTGTATAAATATACACACGGACACTTATGTGTATGTGTGTGTCGTTTCCTTTACACAGAATTTCTCTGTCTTACACGAGCGTCGATGCAACCCTATTATGCAGTGCTGTTCGTGTGTTACGGCCGGTGTGAAATGATGAGGGCGCTGCTCCTTTTATAGGCACCCAAGGGGTGTCCCTTCATGCAACAGACGCTTCCATCAGCAACCGCCTCGCTTGGAACAGACACGTCTCTTAAGTAATGGTCGCGTCTCTGCCTTTCTTCATGTGGGTGTGTCTCCTTAAGTTCATTAACTGCATGCTAATCACGTGGCCTTTACAAGGGATGCAACCATTCAAAGCAACCCTTCTCTTCACACGTGACTGCATGCAACTAACTAATTATCTACGGCCAATTAGCAATACTAATTCATGTGCTAATCAGTGACCTCATGCATGTGTACAAGTCCAATGAATTTTATAACCTGATGCATAGCACGCATCATGTACAATAGACTAGTACATAGCCTCCTTGATGCACACACATATACACTTACATACAACTTTCTGAAGGGAGAAAAGAGGGTATTTAAACCCATAATTTTAATTCTTTTACGTCTAGTAATCATCACGCTAGACGACATAATATTAGAATTATTTCTGTAAATTACATGGGTCACATGAATATTAAAAATATTCTTACATTCTCCCACTTGACCCGTGTAACGACTTGAACATTCAATATTCACTTTAAGAGCCCACTATACAATGGATCAAACAAGTCGCATTTTAATTAAATTGAAAATAACGGATCATGGCGGTCTCAAGTAAGTTTATTAACAAGATTCCTTCCATGTATCACGATGAATCCAACTCAAAACTCTTAACATGGAGAAAACATAAATTAGCTTTTATTTGTAATACCACACCACCATAATGTATACTCATTATGTGGATAACAAAAAATTGGGCAAAGATAATCATTAATGAATTCACAAGTGTCATTTCTTTATGAGTACTTTCTCAACACATACATATTCCTTTATTGTTAAAAAATGCTGACAAGGACTTACGATAATGCTCATCAATTCGACACAGACGATAATTGTCACGAGCAACCATTAGCCTGCAGATACTTCATTTATAGCAATATACTCAATTAACACATTCATTTTGCCAGTACAATTGACAAGTAAACTTGAAACTTTAATACACCTGTCCTTTTAGTGGAGCTAGAAAAATAATGGCCTCAAAACATACCATTGTTTACTGCTCCCACTCTTTTATGAGTTTCTTTATTTTAAGGTAAAACTTTAGACCTTCTATTCTTGAGCATTTTTGGTGCCTTGTCAATACCAAAGATTCATTCCCTCTATTGGAATCACTTTAATATGCCAATATAAAACATTCACATTCATACAATAAACTACCACTATTAGTTGCGCTTGGAGTTTTATGTATAAATTTAGTCTATCATTGTGAAGCAATTTCTCTGTGTATGCCCACTCTTTAAGGCTTTGAGCTATCAATAATTGTTTCAAGAAACAATTAACTTTATGATGTATTCAAGTTCATCTTTGGATGGCACTTAAACACATTTGAAGTTGATGCTACATACAATACTCATTTAGTTGACAAATTAACCGTACATAAAAATAATATGCACGTCAACTTTGGATGTACAAGCACATTCCCAAGTACCACCATTAATTAGTTTCTTTTGTGTTATTAGTCATATGCCATGGAACACCTTTGGGTGAACGACTCAAGCATGACAACTAATTAACTCAATTATTCAGTGCTGCCATTTATTTTTGTAGCATCGCCATGCACAAGAACAATTGTCCGTAATATTATCAAAATGTCTAGAAACTAAGCTAGGTCACTTTGGTGACTAGCAAGCTTTTCATAATATAGACATCCATTGTTAAACTTTAATTAAGTCGGAGACACTTCTCGGCGATCTTACATAATCAAGCAAATGCTTATCATTTTTTGAAAGCTAGGCAACTTTGGTGACTAACAAGCTTTTAACATTATATAATCATTTAATAAAAATGTCTTAGAACTTAGATCTGAAATGAATTTATGTTTAAGAAATTTACCGTTAACCATTCGGTCAACATATAACCATTCATCACAAGATGACAATTAATCCAAAAACATATAATAGGTCAAGAAAACTTTTATGTTGTCCATCCTACACACGCCCTTGTATACCATTCACGGATCATGAAATCCTATAACATCAAATGGTCGTGTATATGTCACTTATAATGAGACAACCTTTAATGACCCGGTTGCTATCCAATACCAATGCATTTCAAACATGGTAAATCATTTTGTCATACTTTACATGCATGCACTATTAATCAAAAAAAATGTCCACGACCAATATTGCTATGACATTAATATCACATCATTGCCATGTACTTATGGCCAGAACCATCCATGCAAACATGTGCCCAATCATATTGTTTAAAACTCCATCACACTTGATAAGACATAAATAAATCATGTCCACCATAATCTGCAATCGGAAATCTTTTCTACTTCAAAAAATGAAGTGACCCATATGTCACGATCTAGGAACAAGCAACACCAAAACCAATCCATGGAAATGGCTCGTCCATTTTCAACATGCTGATTGCCATTTTTTCAAAATAAATGATAGAAAAACTTAATTCCATCAACTATAATTCTTGTCTTTTCTCGAGAGAAAAATAATCAATGATACACGCCCAACGACACGAGCCTATATCAGTCGAGAGAACCTTAATGCAAGAATCCAAAAACATTTATAAGAAAATCAAATACAATTAACCATACTCTCGGCTATCGCCGAGTTCAATTAACACATGAGACCAAAATTCCAAGATAAATGGGAGTGCTTTGTAGAATGCATTGTCCCTAGACACTATAACCAAACGAAAATCCTTTCTGCCATCCACTTAATAGGCAAACCTTTATGTCGGATTTTATAGTGTTATATCCGAGTCACAAGTGAACAATTCATCCAATAAAATCATTTCTTGTAACGAATATACCATAATACTTGCCTTGATTGCTTATTGAGAATAACAAAGATATCTAAATCAATCGACATGTTTAATAGGATGCCCAAGACCATATGGAACGCATAAGTGTAACCATGTACAACTTAATAAGTTCGTGAATATCGTCATTTATATTCGTGGAACAACTTTAATCCTCACATGGCTGTAAAACAAGATGCATGCAGATAGCATGATCATACTTTTACTTCGATGAAAATGAGGTTCCTTTCTTGAACACGTTACACACGACTATGCACATAGTACAATTTTCTTGCACTAGCCGGTTTTTGATTAATGCGATGCTTTTCCGAAAATTCGTATGATAAGAATCTTTCATCTCAAGCAAATCATCGGAAAGAACAGAAATTCGGCGACAAAAAGAGAGCGAAGAAACAAAACTTTTATGGTGAAACATAAGTGCAAATAATCTTGCGCTAATACCAATTGTAAGAAAAAATGTGATGTGGAAGTCTTTATCCAGGATCATTTTGCACAACATTGATTCAACCTTTTGATCTCTTTAGTTTGCGTACCTTAATGTCTCCATAATTGATGTGAAATCACCGGAATAATCGATGAAGTCGCTCCATAAATGATGCGGCACCTCGGAGTTTTTGACGTTGACGTTACCGATACTAGAGTTTTCTCTTCTCTCTTCCTTCTTCTTTTAGTGTTCACTCGATGATCAGAGAACGATACCATTATGTGTATAAATATACACACGGACACTTATGTCTATGTGTGTGTCGTTTCCTTTACACAGAATTTCTCTGTCTTACACGAGCGTCGATGCAACCCTATTATGCAGTGCTGTTCGTGTGTTACGGCCGGTGTGAAATGATGAGGGCGCTGCTCCTTTTATAGGCACCCAAGGGGTGTCCCTTCATGCAACAGACGCTTCCATCAGCAACCGCCTCGCTTGGAACAGACACGTCTCTTAAGTAATGGTCGCGTCTCTGCCTTTCTTCATGTGGGTGTGTCTCCTTAAGTTCATTAACTGCATGCTAATCACGTGGCCTTTACAAGGGATGCAACCATTCAAAGCAACCCTTCTCTTCACACGTGACTGCATGCAACTAACTAATTATCTACGGCCAATTAACAATACTAATTCATGTGCTAATCAGTGACCTCATGCATGTGTACAAGTCCAATGAATTTTATAACCTGATGCATAGCACGCATCATGTACAATAGACTAGTGCATAGCCTCCTTGATGCACACACATATACACTTACATACAACTTTCTGAAGGGAGAAAAGAGGGTATTTAAACCCATAATTTTAATTCTTTTACGTCTAGTAATCATCACGCTAGACGACATAATATTAGAATTATTTCTGTAAATTACATGGGTCACATGAATATTAAAAATATTCTTACATTCTCCCACTTGACCCGTGTAACGACTTGAACATTCAATATTCACTTTAAGAGCCCACTATACAATGGATCAAACAAGTCGCATTTTAATTAAATTGAAAATAACGGATCATGGCGGTCTCAAGTAAGTTTATTAACAAGATTCCTTCCATGTATCACGATGAATCCAACTCAAAACTCTTAACATGGAGAAAACATAAATTAGCTTTTATTTGTAATACCACACCACCATAATGTATACTCATTATGTGGATAACAAAAAATTGGGCAAAGATAATCATTAATGAATTCACAAGTGTCATTTCTTTATGAGTACTTTCTCAACACATACATATTCCTTTATTGTTAAAAAATGCTGACAAGGACTTACGATAATGCTCATCAATTCGACACAGACGATAATTGTCACGAGCAACCATTAGCCTGCAGATACTTCATTTATAGCAATATACTCAATTAACACATTCATTTTGCCAGTACAATTGACAAGTAAACTTGAAACTTTAATACACCTGTCCTTTTAGTGGAGCTAGAAAAATAATGGCCTCAAAACATACCATTGTTTACTGCTCCCACTCTTTTATGAGTTTCTTTAATTTAAGGTAAAACTTTAGACCTTCTATTCTTGAGCATTTTTGGTGCCTTGTCAATACCAAAGATTCATTCCCTCTATTGGAATCACTTTAATATGCCAATATAAAACATTCACATTCATACAATAAACTCCCACTATTAGTTGCGCTTGGAGTTTTATGTATAAATTTAGTCTATCATTGTGAAGCAATTTCTCTGTGAATGCCCACTCTTTAAGGCCTTGAGTTATCAATAATTGTTTCAAGAAACAATTAACTTTATGATGTATTCAAGTTCATCTTTGGATGGCACTTAAACACATTTGAAGTTGATGCTACATACAATACTCATTTAGTTGACAAATTGACCGTACATAAAAATAATATGCACGTCAACTTTGGATGTACAAGCACATTCCCAAGTACCACCATTAATTAGTTTCTTTTGTGTTATTAGTCATATGCCATGGAACACCTTTGGGTGAACGACTCAAGCATGACAACTAATTAACTCAATTATTCAGTGCTGCCATTTATTTTAGTAGCATCGCCATGCACAAGAACAATTGTCCGTAATATTATCAAAATGTCGAGAAACTAAGCTAGGTCACTTTGGTGACTAGCAAGCTTTTCTTAATATAGACATCCATTGATAAACTTTAATTAAGTCTGAGATACTTCTCGGAGATCTTACATAATCAATCAAATGCTTAACATTTTTTGAAAGCTAGGCCACTTTGGTGACTAACAAGCTTTTAACATTATATAATCATTTAATAAAAATGTCTTAGAACTTAGATCTGAAACGAATTTATGTTTAAGAAATTGACCGTTAACCATTCGGTCAAAATATAACCATTCATCACAAGATGACAATTAATCCAAAAACATATAATAGGTCAAGAAACTTTTATGTTGTCCATCCTACACACGCACTTGTATACCATTCACGGATCATGAAATCCTATAACATCAAATGGTCGTGTATATGTCACTTAATGAGACAACCTTTAATGACCCGGTTGCTATCCAATACCAATGCATTTCAAACATGGTAAATCATTTTGTGATACTTTACATGCATGCACTATTAATCAAAAAAATGTCCATGACCTTTATTGCTACGACATTAATATCGCATCATTGCCATGTACTTATGGCCAGAACCATCCATGCAAACATGTGCCCAATCATATTGTTTAAAACTCCATCACACTTGATAAGACATAAATAAATCATGTCCACCATAATCTGCAATCGGAAATCTTTTCTACTTCAAAAAATGAAGTGACCCATATGTCACGATCTAGGAACAAGCAACACCAAAACCAATCCATGGAAATGGCTCGTCCCTTTTCAACATGCTGATTGCCATTTTTTCAAAACAAATGATAGAAAAACTTAATTCCGTCAACTATAATTCTTGTCTTTTCTCGAGAGAAAAATAATCAATGATACACGCCCAACGACACGAGCCTATATCAGTCGAGAGAACCTGAATGCAAGAATCCAAAAACATTTATAAGAAAATCAAATACAATTAACCATACTCTCGGCTATCGCCGAGTTCAATTAACACATGAGACCAAAATTCCAAGATAAATGGGAGTGCTTTGTAGAATGCATTGTCCCTAGACACTATAACCAAACGAAAATCCTTTCTGCCATCCACTTAATAGGCAAACTTTTATGTCGGATTTTATAGTGTTATATCCGAGTCACAAGTGAACAATTCATCCAATAAAATCATTTCTTGTAACGAATATACCATAATACTTGCCTTGATTGCTTATTGAGAATAACAAAGATATCTAAATCAATCGACATGTTTAATAGGATGCCCAAGACCATATGGAACGCATAAGTGTAACCATGTACAACTTAATAAGTTCGTGAATATCGTCATTTATATTCGTGGAACAACTTTAATCCTCACATGGATGTAAAACAAGATGCATGCAGATAGCATGATCATACTTTTACTTCGATGAAAATGAGGTTCCTTTCTTGAACACGTTACACACGACTATGCACATAGTACAATTTTCTCGCACTAGCCGGTTTTTGATTAATGCGATGCTTTTCCGAAAATTCGTATGATAAGAATCTTTCATCTCAAGCAAATCATCGGAAAGAACAGAAATTCGGCGACAAAAAGAGAGCGAAGAAACAAAACTTTTATGGTGAAACATAAGTGCAAATAATCTTGCGCTAATACCAATTGTAAGAAAAAATGTGATGTGGAAGTCTTTATCCAGGATCATTTTGCACAACATTGATTCAACCTTTTGATCTCTTTAGTTTGCGTACCTTAATGTCTCCATAATCGACGTGAAATCACCGGAATAATCGATGAAGTCGCTCCATAAATGATGCGGCACCTCGGAGTTTTTGACGTTGACGTTACCGATACTAGAGTTTTCTCTTCTCTCTTCCTTCTTCTTTTAGTGTTCACTCGATGATCAGAGAATGATACCATTATGTGTATAAATATACACACGGACACTTATGTGTATGTGTGTGTCGTTTCCTTTACACAGAATTTCTCTGTCTTACACGAGCGTCGATGCATCCCTATTATGCAGTGCTGTTCGTGTGTTACGGCCGGTGTGAAATGATGAGGGCGCTGCTCCTTTTATAGGCACCCAAGGGGTGTCCCTTCATGCAACAGACGCTTCAATCCGCAACCGCCTCGCTTGGAACAGACACGTCTCTTAAGTAATGGTCGCGTCTCTGCCTTTCTTCATGTGGGTGTGTCTCCTTAAGTTCATTAACTGCATGCTAATCACGTGGCCTTTACAAGGGATGCAACCATTCAAAGCAACCCTTCTCTTCACACGTGACTGCATGCAACTAACTAATTATCTACGGCCAATTAGCAATACTAATTCATGTGCTAATCAGTGACCTCATGCATGTGTACAAGTCCAATGAATTTTATAACCTGATGCATAGCACGCATCATGTACAATAGACTAGTACATAGCCTCCTTGATGCACACACATATACACTTACATACAACTTTCTGAAGGGAGAAAAGAGGGTATTTAAACCCATAATTTTAATTCTTTTACGTCTAGTAATCATCACGCTAGACGACATAATATTAGAATTATTTCTGTAAATTACATGGGTCACATGAATATTAAAAATATTCTTACATTCTCCCACTTGACCCGTGTAACGACTTGAACATTCAATATTCACTTTAAGAGCCCACTATACAATGGATCAAACAAGTCGCATTTTAATTAAATTGAAAATAACGGATCATGGCGGTCTCAAGTAAGTTTATTAACAAGATTCCTTCCATGTATCACGATGAATCCAACTCAAAACTCTTAACATGGAGAAAACATAAATTAGCTTTTATTTGTAATACCACACCACCATAATGTATACTCATTATGTGGATAACAAAAAATTGGGCAAAGATAATCATTAATGAATTCACAAGTGTCATTTCTTTATGAGTACTTTCTCAACACATACATATTCCTTTATTGTTAAAAAATGCTGACAAGGACTTACGATAATGCTCATCAATTCGACACAGACGATAATTGTCACGAGCAACCATTAGCCTGCAGATACTTCATTTATAGCAATATACTCAATTAACACATTCATTTTGCCAGTACAATTGACAAGTAAACTTGAAACTTTAATACACCTGTCCTTTTAGTGGAGCTAGAAAAATAATGGCCTCAAAACATACCATTGTTTACTGCTCCCACTCTTTTATGAGTTTCTTTAATTTAAGGTAAAACTTTAGACCTTCTATTCTTGAGCATTTTTGGTGCCTTGTCAATACCAAAGATTCATTCCCTCTATTGGAATCACTTTAATATGCCAATATAAAACATTCACATTCATACAATAAACTCCCACTATTAGTTGCGCTTGGAGTTTTATGTATAAATTTAGTCTATCATTGTGAAGCAATTTCTCTGTGTATGCCCACTCTTTAAGGCCTTGAGTTATCAATAATTGTTTCAAGAAACAATTAACTTTATGATGTATTCAAGTTCATCTTTGGATGGCACTTAAACACATTTGAAGTTGATGCTACATACAATACTCATTTAGTTGACAAATTGACCGTACATAAAAATAATATGCACGTCAACTTTGGATGTACAAGCACATTCTCAAGTACCACCATTAATTAGTTTCTTTTGTGTTCTTAGTCATATGCCATGGAACACCTTTGGGTGAACGACTCAAGCATGACAACTAATTAACTAAATTATTCAGTGCTGCCATTTATTTTAGTAGCATCGCCATGCACAAGAACAATTGTCCGTAATATAATCAAAATGTCTAGAAACTAAGCTAGGTCACTTTGGTGACTAGCAAGCTTTTCATAATATAGACATCCATCGTTAAACTTTAATTAAGTCGGAGACACTTCTCGGCGATCTTACATAATCAAGCAAATGCTTAACATTTTTTGAAAGCTAGGCAACTTTGGTGACTAACAAGCTTTTAACATTATATAATCATTTAATAAAAATGTCTTAGAACTAAGATCTGAAATGAATTTATGTTTAAGAAATTTACCGTTAACCATTCGGTCAACATATAACCATTCATCACAAGATGACAATTAATCCAAAAACATATAATAGGTCAAGAAAACTTTTATGTTGTCCATCCTACACACGCCCTTGTATACCATTCACGGATCATGAAATCCTATAACATCAAATGGTCGTGTATATGTCACTTATAATGAGACAACCTTTAATGACCCGGTTGCTATCCAATACCAATGCATTTCAAACATGGTAACTCATTTTGTGATACTTTACATGCATGCACTATTAATCAAAAAAAATGTCCACGACCAATATTGCTATGACATTAATATCACATCATTGCCATGTACTTATGGCCAGAACCATCCATGCAAACATGTGCCCAATCATATTGTTTAAAACTCCATCACACTTGATAAGACATAAATAAATCATGTCCACCATAATGTGCAATCGGAAATCTTTTCTACTTCAAAAAATGAAGTGACCCATATGTCACGATCTAGGAACAAGCAACACCAAAACCAATCCATGGAAATGGCTCGTCCATTTTCAACATACTGATTGCCATTTATTCAAAATAAATGATAGAAAAACTTAATTCCATCAACTATGGTTCTTGTCTTTTCTCGAGAGAAAAATAATCAATGATACACGCCCAATGACACGAGCCTATATCAGTCGAGAGAACCTTAATGCAAGAATCCAAAAACATTTATAAGAAAATCAATGACAATTAACCATACTCTCGGCTATCGCCGAGTTCAATTAACACATGAGACCAAAATTCCAAGATAAATGGGAGTGCTTTGTAGAATGCATTGTCCCTACACACTATAACCAAACGAAAATCCTTTCTGCCATCCACTTAATTGGCAAACTTTTATGTCGGATTTTATAGTGTTATATCCGAGTCACAAGTGAACAATTCATCCAATAAAATCATTTCTTGTAACGAATATACCATAATACTTGCCTTGATTGCTTATTGAGAATAACAAAGATCTCTAAATCAATCGACATGTTTAATAGCACGCACCGGCAGAATGCCAAAATCCCAAGACCAGATGGAACGCATAAGTGTAACCATGTACAACTTAATAAGTTCGTGATATCGTCATTTATATTCGTGGAACAACTTTAATCCTCACATGGATGTAAAACAAGATGCATGCAGATAGCATGATCATACTTTTACTTCGATGAAAATGTGGTTCCTTTCGTGAACACGTTACAGACGACTATGCACATAGTGCAATTTTCTTGCACTAGCCGGTTTTTGATTAATGCGATGCTTTTCCGAAAATTCGTATGATAAGAATCTTTCATCTCAAGCAAATCATCGAAAAGAACAGAAATTCCGAGAAAAAAAGAGATGAAAGAAACAAAACTTTTATGGTGAATCATAAGTCCAAATAATCTTGCTCTGATACCAATTGTTAGAAAAATTGTGATGCGGAAGTGTTTATCCAGGATCATTTTGCAGAACATTGATTCAACCTTTTGATCTCTTTAGTTTGCGTACCTTAATGTCTCCGTAATCGATGTGAAATCACCGGAATAATCGACGAAGTTGCTCCATAAATGATGCGGCATCTCAAAGTTTTTGACGTTGACGTTACCCATACTAGATAGTTTTCTCTTCTCTCCTCCTCCTTCTTTTAGTGTTCACTCGATGATCAGAGAACGATACCATTATGTGTATAAATATACACACGGACACTTATGTGCATGTGTGTGCCGTTTCCTTTACACAGAATTTCTCTGTCTTACATGAGCGTCGATGCAACCCTATTATGCAGTGTTGTTCATGTGTTACGGCCGGTGTGAAATGATGAGGGCGCTGCTCCTTTTATAGGCACCCAAGGGGCGTCTCTTCATGCAACAGACGCTTCCCTCAGGCCTCAGCAACCGCCTCGCTTGGAACAGACACGTCTCTTAAGTAATGGTCGCGTCTCTGCCTTTCTTCATGTGCGTGTCTCCTTAAGTTCATTAACTGCATGCTAATCACGTGGCCTTTACAAGGGATTCAGTCATTCAAAGCAACCCTTCTCTTCACATGTGACTGCATGCAACTAACTAATTATCTACGGCCAATTAGCAATACTAATTCATGTGCTAATTAGTGGCCTCATGCACGTGTACAAGTCCAATGAATTTTATAACCTGATGCATAGCACGCATCATGTACAATAGACTAGTACATAGCCTCCTTGATGCACACACATATACACTTACATATAACTTTCTGAAGGGAGAAAAGTGGGTATTTAAACCCATAATTCTAATTCTTTTACGTCTAGTAATCATCACGCTAGACGACATAATATTAGAATTATTTCTGTAAATTACATGGGTCACATGAATATTAAAAATATTCTTACATTCCTAACCTATGCTTGCTTTGCCATGAAAAGGAACTTGGTGATATGCATGATTTTTATGAAATAAAAATGGATATTACTTGGCTTGATAAATCATTATTGAAAATGGTATTTTTGGTTCTGTTTTGAACTAAAACTTGGGTCACACTTTTATTCCAGTACCATGCCATGCTAAGATCAGTAAGGTTTGGTTTGATGCATCATATCCATGCTTGCTTGTTCATGTGCTTGATGATATGATCATACTGATTGGAAAATTTGGTGACTTGAGGATAGGTGATCTTTATTATTTTTGTTTTGCACTATGGCTTGATCTTATTGGATATGTTGCTGGTGGATATGTTAAAGGAATCTGGAACTTGAATTAATAACCTCCACCAGCCTGATCGAGTCATAAGTGCCATCAAATAGACTAACAACAAGTGCAACCATGCGGTCTTTATGGGAGACCCTGATTAAGTCTTAGGTCATGCTTTTTATTTATGCTACCCATAGAGCAAGTTGAATGATGTGCTGATCGGAGGGATGAGCATCATTGGCTTGTGGGGATACCTGACCCGTTGAGCTAATTAAATGTTCAATAGAGTCCCGACGAGGGATATTTGACATCACAAGAAAAGGTCATGAGGTCCAATCCCTCTCTCTCAAAGTAAGGTCAGACCTTGCTGGTAATGTGGTAGAAGTGTGTGGCTTAGGTGGTAATCTTGGCAAGGTATTCCCACAAAGGATTCCTCCTCCCATGGGTAAAGTGTAGAACCTCTGCAAGGTCTAAAACTATTCGAATAGCCATGTCCACGGTCATGTACGGAGTTGGGAAAAGTCACACTTATGGTCTAAGCCAACTTGAAGGAAATCACTAATAAAACTACAAGCAAGGGAATACTTTTATAGTGGTTGGACCGCTCACTGGTTGGATGGTCCATGTGACCTTAAACGGACTGACACCAGCTTGTCGGTTATTTTACGTTGATCCCGGCTTGCCGGTTAAGTTATGTTGATCCCGGCTTGCTGGTTAAATTCTGAATTAGAACTATCCCCATGAGCTGAGCTGAAACGCCCGCTCTAGTTGGCTACTTTCACTACATATGTTGATCTAGGCTTGCTGGATAAATTATGAATTGCAACTATGCCCCATGAACTGAGCTGAAATGCCAGCTCTGGTTGGCTACTTTCTTTACTTTATGCACTTAGTATCCTGTATTTACAAAGCCCCAAATCTGAGATGTAGTAAATTTCAATACCATATCTGTTATAATGCTTGATAAACTATTGATATGATTATTGTGATGCTTATTTCCTGGATTTCATTGTGTATTTGCTTTCTTATGTTATGATTGCTTGCGAGTACCTTCAAAGTACTCATTTGGCTTCTCATGTGGCCAGATGCTGGAGATGATCCTTATGCTTGCGGAGATGCTAATGAGTTCGCCGACTAGGATCTGTCCTAGGAGTATCCCTGCGTGCTTGGAGTTCCACTACCATTATGCTTCCACTTTTGCTTTAGTTTCTGCTGCTCTAATCGAGGCCTTGTTATGTATAAATAATGTACATAGATGTCACACTGGATGTGCCACTCACTGCAGCCTCGCTACTATTGTAATAACCGAACCTCTTTAGTAGTTGTACCTGTAATGTATGTTGCTTTGGTATTTTTATCAAGTTTTGGTCTGGCCAGAAGATGTGATTCCGGTCTGGCGCACCTGATAACCAATTAAATGAATTGGTGTGTTACAATCTGTGCGATGTTCATGACATCCTGTAAGTTGGTCCACTACTCCCAGGCTCATCTGATTTAGTTGGTCAGCTCCTTCCTGATCGCCGACGTGATCAACAATCGGGATGCCACTGGGCGGATCACTAAGTAGGCGATGGATCTCATGGCGTTCACCATCATCTACAGCCCACACACAGCCATCAAGTGCCAAGCTCTTGCTGACTCAATGGCCGAGTGAACAGAAGCCCAGTCCCCGCCCTCCGTCGTCGACATCGAGCATTGGATGCTCTACTTCGATGGTTCACTGATGCTCTCGGGCGCGGAGGCTGGCATCATGCTCATCTCTTTGAAAGGGGATCACCTCAAGTACGAGCTGCAGATCCATTTCCCGGTATCCAACAATGTCGCCGAGTATGAAGCACTGCTGCATGGCCTACACATTGCCACCTCACTCGAGATCCGGCGGCTCCTTGCCCGTGGGGACTCGGAGCTGGTCGTCCGGCAAGTCATGAAGGACTGGTCATGCAGAGACCCGACCATGGAAGCATACTTCCAGGAGGTTTGCAAGCTCAAAGCCAAGTTCAATGGAATTGAGCTCACTCACATGCTCCGCCGAGACAATGAGGCGGTAGACCTACTCGGCAAGATGGGGTCCAATCAGGACACCATCTGGGCTGACGTTTTCTTCCAAGAGTTATGCTCGCCCTCTATCAAGGTGGAGACCATGCCCGAGTCCAAGTCAGAAGAACCACGTCCTGCCCAAGCAGAAGACAACTGGCAGTCTGCTGAAGAGGTCCTTGTCATCACTCCTAACTGGATGGAGCCCTTCCTTGACTACATTCTACAAGACATGCCCAAGCAGAAGACCGAAGCTCGATCCCTCGCATGGTGAGCCAAGGCCTACACAATCATTGCAGGAGAACTTTACAAGAGGAGCACCTCGGGCATTCTCCAGCGATGCATATCCAGAGATGAAGGGAAGCAGCTGCTGCGAAAAATTCACTCGGGCATCTTGGGCACCATGCAGCGCATAAATAGCTTGTCGGGAAAGCCTTTCGACAAGGTTTCTACGGGCCAACAGTGGTCGCAGATGCCGAGTGCGTCATCCGCACCTGCGAGGGGTGTCAGTTATACACCAGGCAGATACACATGTCGGCTCAGGAGCTCCAAACCATGCCAATCACGTGGCCTTTCGCCGTGTGGGGAATGGACATGGTGGGTCCTCTCAAGATGGCGCCCGAGGGTTTCACGCACATCTTTGTCGCCATAGACAAATTCACCAAGTGGATAGAAGCCAAGCCAGTTGCCATGATCACTATATAGTGAGCCGCCGATTTCTTCGAGAAGATTATCTTTCTATTCGGCGTCCCCAAAAGGATCATAACTGACAATGGCACTCAGTTCACTGGCGAAATCTTCCTCCAGTTTGATACATCTCAAACGTATCTATAATTTTTGCTATGGTCATGCTACTTTTATATCATTATTACATAGTTTTGGCACAATTTATATCGATTTATTGGATTACCCTATTAATCCAGTGCCAGTACGAGTTGCTTTTTTCTGCATGTTTTTGGACTTTGCAAAAAAATACCGTTTTGAGGACAGAAAAAAATCAGGAAAAAATACTTTTCAAAAGTTTTTCATCGGGAAGGAGCTAGGGGAGCCAGAGACCCACAGAGGGGCCCCTGTGGGCCCCACGTGGCCCAGCCACACGGTATAGGGCCAGGCCGCGGCAAGGGGGTGCGTGGGCCCCATAGGGCGCCTCTCCACCGCCTCTTTCTTTCACCACCTTTATATTTCCCCGAAACCCTCAGAAACAATTATCGAGGAATTTTTCAGCCGCCGCAACGACATGTTCCACGGCGATCCAATCTGGAGGCCTTTTTTGGTACTTTGCCGAAGGGGGAATTCATCGCCAAAGCTATTTTCATCAACCTCGCTGCCACCATGTCCATGTGTGAGTAGTCCTCCTTGGACTGTGGGTCCATAACAGTTGCTAGATGGCATCTTCTCCCCCTTTCTTCTCAATACAATGATCACATGAGCTGCCCTACATGATTGTGATCCATCTGATGTAATTTTCGAAGTTTTTTTTGTGGTGTGATGAATTGTCACTTTATGATCAGATCTATATATAATTTCATTTGGGTTCTTTTCAGTTCTTTGCTGCATGATTTATAGACATATATGCCCTCCGATATATTAGTCTTACACCGGCCATGTTTGGATGAATCATCTCCAAGAGGGAGTTGTGTATGTTAGTTTGGTTTAATCTTGCAAGTAATCTATCCCAGTGACAGAAAGGGAAAAAGGCTTGTATTGTGTTATTACCACTAAGGATAAAAAGATAGTTGCCTAGTTGTCTTGATGATGAGCTGGAGGTAAAGAGAATACACCATCAATATTATGTCACTTCGCTTAATGCAATACTCTGTTTTACTTAATACTTTGAGATGCATGCTAGATAACAGTCTTGGGGTGGAGTATTAGTTATTGATGCAATTGGATAATGGTCTATGGATACAAGGACGTAATGCCTATATGCAACCATGATGTGTATAATCAATCATAAAGACTGCAATTTAATTGATACACAACTGTAATTTGTTCATCACACCTATGCTATGTTTTCTTGGAGAGATGCCACTAGTGAAGTTATGGATCCTGGTCCTTTATTCCTTATAATCACAACCTCGATCACTTTTGCTACTGTTCTTTACAATATGAACATTTTTACTTTTTGTTTTACAATTCATTACCAAACACTCGATACGTTAATCCTTGTAACTAGCAAAGTTAGCGAGACAGACAATCTCACTACCTAAGTTGGGGACCAACAAAAAGTTCTTATTTGTGTGCTGGTACTTATGATTGTCTTGTTCTGAGCACCCCATGGATTGATAACCTTGGTTCTTCACTAAGGGAAAACTTACTGCTTACCATAAACCCTTACTCTTCGGGGCCCAACAATTCTCTATAATGATAATAGGAAGCAGAAAGAATTTCTGGCACCGTTGCTGGGGAGTGTCTCCTACATGTCATAGGTCCTATACACAATTATTTTACTTACTTGCTATTTGCTTTGCTTAGTTACTTTTTATTTATCATTATTTTGCT
Source organism: Elymus sibiricus (assembly GCA_039707655.1). Classification (NCBI taxonomy): domain Eukaryota; kingdom Viridiplantae; phylum Streptophyta; class Magnoliopsida; order Poales; family Poaceae; genus Elymus; species Elymus sibiricus. The sequence continues at coordinate 371,561,122 of CM077664.1, read as the reverse complement.
TTTCTGCTCTCAAAAAACTAAAAAATACCAAAAACAATTTAAATTCAGCATCCTAGTTTTCTTTTACCTTGTCATAGCAACTTCATTAACACAAAGTCAAAGTAAATGATAGCTTCTGAACTTTTCAAAAATCTTACATACTTAGAACCAATAGCTAATAATGAAAAAGCTAAATAAGAAAAACCTATTAGGGTATGCTCATTGAAAGCTAAGTATGATTGGAATAGACATGATAAACTTTTTGATTCAAGTGATGAAGATGATGAGTATATTGATAAAGAAAAGATTTATGGTCCCTCTTATAATAATTGAGTAGATAAAATTTTAAGGAAAGAAATTACCTTAGATGGGGCTACTCATATTAATGACACACTTGATGAAAGCATTGCCACTGATGATGAAACTATGTCTATTGCCACTTTTGATGATGAGTGTGATATGTCCATCACTTACGATGATCTTGATGATAATTATTGTGGCATTGAAGATTTGTTTGGGACTAATGATAAATCAATATTTGTTCATATTGATTAAAATATTATTGAAAGTGGGCTTGGAGAGGTCATGACTTTGGGTAGCAATGATCCCACTATTTTGGAGAGTGATAAAATCTATGTGCATGTGGCTCATGAGGAAAATGTCTTAGGTGATAGATATATTATTGAGTTTGATTATGATCTCACATGTAATTATTATTAGAGAGGGAAATATGGTTATAGAAATCTTCCTGTTACTAAATCACCTCTCTTTATGTTGAAAGTTTTAAGATTGCATTCTTATGTCTTGCCTATAAGATGACTATGCAAAGGAAGTGGGTTAGACTTAAATGTGTTTTCATGTGAGCATCATTAAAATTACAAACCTAGCAAAATGACTACAAAAAGTGCTTGTGGGAGCCAACCCAAAGTAGTTGTCAATAAAGTTGTTACCTTCTATGACAACAAAGTTTTTTGTGTTTTTGCTTACTAAAGTGCCCAGAATTGCCTTTATCATGTTATGTTTGCAAGTCTATGTGTTGCTGTGCTGAAACAGAAATTTTGCAGCCACTAAATTTTTTTGCCAAGAATAAAAAGTAGGTGGTAAAATAATGAAATTTTAACACAATATACCTATATGAGTTCTCTGTTACGTGATAAGTTTCAGAATTTTTTGAGTTACAGAAGTATTGATTTCAATTAACTCTTTACAGACTGCTCTGTTTTGATAGATTTCTGTTATATTTGTCTTTAAATGCGTATGTTTGCATTTTATTGTTCCTATAGGGGTGTACGAATTTTAAAATTGTGTTAGCATACAATAACTAATGATGAATTACAACATTACAAGTACGTCACAACAAGGAATGATTAGAATTAAATGTTATTTACATTAACCCATCTCACAAGTTATGTGGAAGTTTTGTGTGGATGAAGTTTTTAAGACCCAGGGGAGACAGTGATATGACAAGAATAAGGAGATTCAAGCACTCAAGCTTGGGGATGCCCAAGGCATCCCCAATGATTATTCCAGGAGTCTCAAGCATCTAAACTTGGGGATGCCCAAGGCACCCCCCTTCTTCATCAACAATTATCGGTTTGTCTCGGTTGGACCTATGTTTTTATTCATTCACATATTATGTGTTGTTCTTGGAGCATTCTTTTTATTTTCTTTTGTTGATCATTACAATCATCACATCTGAAAAAATTTCTTTGGGAGAGCTTATGCATGGTCCTGTATTTAAAGAATTGCTCTACTGCTTCACTTATATCTTTTAGAGCATGTATCCATATAGAAACGCTTTGAACTCTCTATGCTTCACTTAAATCTTTCTAGAGAGTTGGATAGAAACTGGTTGTTGGCATGACATTAATATGTTGGTACTAAAAGTTATAAGTATGTATTGGTGGTATAAATAAAAAGTTGCATGAATAATCTCTAGAGGTTATAAGCTTGAGAATTGGATTCTTAGCAATCGTTTTGAGATAATTTGGGAGTAATGGTTAAGCATGGTGATAAATGTGCTGTTGTTTAGTAATGGAAAGATGTTCTTAAAGTTTATTATACTTGAGCCTTTATTTCATTACTAAACTAAAAGTAGACAACTTAAGCCAGTACTCGCATTGATCAAAGTGTTGAAGTGGTGTCGTAAGTAAACCAACAACTTTGGTTTAGGCCGAGACGCATAATGGGTACTCCACGCCAAACTATCCCCTCGGAGTTCGTGATGCATGGTTCTATGTTAATGCCATAAGACACTTGTGTAGTATCTTGAGTTCTTTATGATTAAAGTGGGTTTGAAAACTTTATGCACTTCGTTCATATTTTATTGCTAGCCTCCTCGGTATCGAGCATTGCCCACTCTCACCTCGAGACATGGTGCATACTTATCTCATACATCCAAATCCCGTGGGAGGACCTCCTCTTGTTCTCCTACACATAAGCCCATGCACCTTCGTCAAAATAGACACCATACCTGCCTATCATGGCATTTCCATAGCCATTCGAAGATTTATTGCCATGCAACATCCACCACCATTACATTACATTACATTACATTACATTACATTACTAGATATGTGATCCTTCACTGTCATTTTGCTTTCCATGATGATATAGAGATGGCATGATATTTATGTGGCACATCCACCGTTGTTCATTTTCATATACATGCAACACTAGCTCATTGCACATCCTGGTACACTGCGAGAGGCATTCATTAGAGTTTCTACATCAAGTTTATCATCGTTGAGTTGAGTTATGAGTAAATTCAAAAAGTGTATTGTTCATCATTATAGAGTGTTGCTTCTACCTTGAGAGATCAAATAAACGATACACCAAGGAGGTGTCACAAAGAAAAGAGAGAGAAAAAAAGAGAAAAAAGAAAAGGGAGGATGAGAGAAGGAGCAACACTACTATTCCTTTTTAGTATACATTTGTGCTTGAAAGTAGCACCTGGTCTTTGCAGATATCATAAAGTGCTTCAAAGTAGCACTACTGCATTCACATAGAGAGTTTTCATGAACTTCATGTTATACACTAGTTGGGGATTTTTATATTATAGAACTTGTCTTGCATATTCCAATGATGAGCTTCCTCAAATGCTCTAGGTCTTCGTGAGCAAGCAAGTTGGATGCACACCCCAGTAGTCCATAGCTCTAGTGCATCCATTGCATGGCATTCCCTACTCCTTGCATTAACATCGATTATAAGGCCTTTCCCATTCCCAATGATCAGCTGTGTTGATGTGAGACTATCTTCCTTTTTTACTTCTCATAAATCAACATCATTATTCTCTTTTTCCCATAAGAGATGAGGTCTAGACTCACGCTTAAGTATTATATGAGTATGTTAAGTGGATAATACAAAAAGACTATGTAGTTATTGTACTTGGTCGACCTTGGGTTGGTTTAGGATAAGATTGCCATTAAACATGAAGGGTTGACGGAGGTCTGTGTTGAGTTCCCAACATAATATTGACCTAAGTGTTAAGTTATTGCTTCATCAGTGATTTAACATTGATTCGTGAAAAGCAAAAGCAAGTTCTTTTAAGTGTTTAGTTATAGCTTCATCATTTTCAATTATAGAAAATTGATTTGCATCGCTGTTCTTTTGAGTTAAACTTTTATGAGACTGCATCAGATAATCATGTTCATGTTAAGGTAGAGCATTCACAATAAAAATATATTTGTTTAATCATCTACCTGCTCGAGGACGAGCAGGGATTAAGCTTGGGGATGCTGATATGTCTCAAACGTATCTATAATTTGTGCTATGTTCATGCTACTTTTATATCATTATTACATAATTTTGGCAAAATTTTATAGCGATTTATTAGACTAACCTATTAATCCAGTGCCCACTACCAGTTGAAGTTTTGTTTATCTTTTTGGACTTCGCAGAAAAATACCGTTACGAGGACAGAAAAAATGGGAAAGCTACTCTTCGAAAGTTTTCATCGGGAAGGAGCCAAGGGAGCCAGAGACCCGAGGAGCGCCCCCCTGTGGGCCTCCACAGCCCAGCCACGTGGCCTAGGGCAAGGCCGTCGCAAGAGGGCGCGTGAGCCCCTCCACCACCTCTTTCTTCCGCCGCCATTATATTGCCCCAAAACCCTCAGAAACAATTATCGTTGAATTTTTCCGCCGTCCCCGCCACCAGGCGTTCCACGACGATCCAATCTAGAGGCCTTGTTGGGTACTCTACTGGATGGGTAAATCATCGCTGGAGCTATCTTCATCGACCTCGCTGTCACCATGTCCATGTGTGAGTAGTCCTCCTTGGACTATGGGTCCATAATAGTAGCTAGATGACATCTTCTCTCCCTTGCTTCTCAATTCAAATATCACATGAGCTGCCCTACATGATTGTGATCCATCCGATGTAATTCTCGGTGTGTTTGTTGCGGTGTGATGAATTGTCACTTTGTGATCAGAACCATATATGATTTCTTTTGGATTCTTTTGAGTTCTTTGCTGCATGATTTATAGACATATATGCTCTCTGATCTATTTTTCTTACACTGGCAATGTTTTGATGAATGATCTCCAAGAGGGAGGTGTGTATGTGTTGAGATGGCATGACATTTATGTCATTTTGCTTTCAACGACCATATAGAGATGGCATGATATTTATGTGGCGCATCCACCGTTGTTCATTTTCATATACATTCTACACCAGCTCATTGCACATCCTGGTACACTACGAGAGGAATTCATTAGTGTTTTTACATCAAGTTTATCATCATTGAGTTGACTTATGAGTAAATTCAAAAAGTGTATTGTTCATCATTATAGAGTGTTGTTTCTACCTTGAGAGATCAAATAAACGATGCACCGAGGAGGTGTCATAAAGCAAAGTGAGAGAAAAAGAGAAAAAAAAGAAAAGAGAGGATGAGAGAAGGAGCAACACTTCTATTCCTTTTTAGTATACATTTGTGCTTGAAACTAGCACCTGGTCTTTGCAGATATCATAAAGTGCTTCAAAGTAGCACTACTGCATTCACATAGAGAGTTTTCATGAACTTCATGCTATACACTAGTTAGGGATTTTTATATTATAGAATTTGTCTTGTATATTCCAATGATGAGCTTCCTCAAATGCTCTACGTCTTCATGAGCAAGCAAGTTGGATGCACACCCCACTAGTCCATAGGAGAGCTTTCATACATTCATAGCTCTAGTGCATCCGTTGCATGGCATTCCCTACTCCTTGCACTAACATCGATTATAAGGCCTTTCCCATTGCCCAATGATCAGCTGTGTTGATTCGAGACTATCTTCCTTTTTGACTTCTCATAAATCCCCATCATTATTCTCTTTTTCCCATAAGAGATGAGGTCTAGACTCGCGCTTAAGTATTATATGAGTATGTTAAGTGGATAATACAAAAAGACTATGTAGTTATTGTACTTGGTCGACCTTGGGTTGGTTTATGACAAGATTGCCATTAAACATGAAGGGTTGACAGAAGTCTGTGTTGAGTTCCCAACATAATGTTGACCTAGGTGTTAAGTTATTGCTTCATCATTGATTTAACACATTGATTCGTCAAAAGCAAAAGCAAGTTCATTTAAGTGTTTAGTTATTGCTTCATCATTATCAATTATAGAAAATTGATTTGCATCGCTATTCTCTTGAGTTAAACTTTTATGAGACTGCATCAGATAATCATGTTCATGTTATGGTAGCATACACAATAAAAATATATTTGTTTTATCATCTACCTGCTCGTGGGCGAGCAGGGGTTAAGTTGGGGATGCTGATATGTCTCAAACGTATCTATAATTTTTGCTATGTTCATGCTACTTTTATATCATTATTACATAGTTTTGGCAAAATTTTATACCGATTTATTAGACTAACATATTAATCCAGTGCCCAGTGCTAGTAGAAGTTTTGTTTATGTTTTTGGACTTTGCAGTAAAATACCGTTACGAGGACAGAAAAAATGGGAAAACTACTTTTCGGAAGTTTTTCATTAGGAAGGAGCCAAGGGAGCCAGAGACCAGAGGAGCGCCCCCCTGTGGGCCCCCACAGCCCAGCCACGCGGCCTAGGGCCAGGCCGTCGCAAGGGGGCGCGTGAGCCCCTCCACCACCTCTTTCTTCCACCACCATTATATTGCCCCAAAACCGTCAGAAACAATTATCGTTGAATTTTTCCGCTGTGCCCGCCACCACGCGTTCCACGATGATCCAATCTAGAGGCCTTGTTGGGTACTCTGCTGGAGGGGTAAATCATCGCTGGAGCTATCTTCATCAACCTCACTGTCACCATGTCCATGTGTGAGTAGTCCTCCTTGGACTATGGGTCCATAATAGTAGCTAGATGACATCTTCTCTGCCTTGCTTCTCAATTCAAATATCACATGAGCTGCCCTACATGATTTTGATCCATCCGATGTAAATCCCGGTGTGTTTGTTGCGGTGTGATGAATTGTCTCTTTATGATCAGATCCATATATGATTTCTTTTGGATTCTTTTGAGTTCTTTGCTGCATGATTTATAGACATATATGCTCTCTGACCTATTTTTCTTACACTGGCAATGTTTGGATGAATGATCTCCAAGAGGGAGGTGTGTGTGTGTTGAGATGGCATGACATTTATGTCATTTTGCTTTCCATGATCATATAGAGATGGCATGATATTTATGTGGCACATCCACCGTTCTTCATTTTCATATACATGGTACACTAGCTCATTGCACATCCTGGTACACTATGAGAGGCATTCATTAGAGTTTCTACATCAAGTTTATCATCATTGAGTTGAGTTATGAGTAAATTTAAAAAGTGTACTGTTCATCATTATAGAGTGTTGCTTCTACCTGGAGAGATCAAATAAAGATGCACCGAGGAGGTGTCACAAAGAAAAGAGAGAGAGAAAAAAGAAAAAAAAGAAATGGGAGGATGAGAGAAGGAGCAACACTACTATTCCTTTTTAGTATAGATTTGTGCTTGAAAGTAGCACCTGGTCTTTGCAGATATCATAAAGTGCTTCAAAGTAGCACTACTGCATTCATGTAGAGAGTTTTCATGAACTTCATGTTATACACTAGTTGGGGATTTTAATATTATAGAACTTGTCTTGTATATTCCAATGATGAGCTTCCTCAAATGCTCTAGGTCTTCGTGAGCAAGCAAGTTGGATGCACACCCCACTAGTCCATAGGAGAGCTTTCATACATTCATAGCTCTAGTGCATCCGTTGCATGGCATTCCCTACTCCTTGCATTAACAACGATTATAAGGCCTTTCTCATTGCCCAATGATCAGCTGTGTTGATGTGAGACTATCTTCCTTTTTGACATCTCATAAATCCCCATCATTATTCTCTTTTTCCCATAAGAGATGAGGTCTAGACTCGTGCTTAAGTATTATATGAGTATGTTAAGTGGATAATACAAAAAGACTATGTAGTTTTTGTACTTGGTCGACCTTGGGTTGGTTTATGATAAGATTGCCATTAAACATGAAGGGTTGACAGAAGTCTGTGTTGAGTTCCCAACATAATGTTGACCTAAGTGTTAAGTTATTGCTTCATCATTGATTTAACACATTGATTCGTGAAAAGCAAAAGCAAGTTCATTTAAGTGTTTAGTTTTTGCTTCATCATTATCAATTATAGAAAATTGAGTTGCAACACTGTTCTTTTGAGTTAAACTTTTATGAGACTGCATCAGATAATAATGTTCATGTTAAGGTAGCATTCACAATAAAAAATATTTGTTTTTATCATCTACCTGCTCGAGCACGAGCATGGATTAAGCTTGGGGATGCTGATATGTCTCAAAAAACGTATCTATAAGTTTTGCTGCGTTCATGCTAGTTTTATATCATTATTACATAGTTTTGGCAAAATTTTATACCGATTTATTAGACTAACCTATTAATCCAGTGCCCAGTGCCGTTGAAGTTTTGTTTATGTTTTTGGACTTTGCAGAAAAATACCGTTACGAGGACAGAAAAAATGGGAAAACTACTTTTCGGAAGTTTTTCATCGGGAAGGAGCCAAGGAAGCCAGAGACCAGAGGAGCGCCCCCCTTGTCGGCCCCCATAGCCCAGCCACACAGCCTAGGGCCAGGCCGTCGCAAGGGGGCGTGTGAGCCCCTCCACCACCTCTTTCTTCCGCCGCCATTATATTGCCCGAAAACCATCAGAAACAATTATCGTTGAATTTTTCCGCCGTCCCCGCCACCACGCGTTCCACGACGATCCAATGTAGAGGCCTTGTCGGGTACTCTGCTGGAGGGGTAAATCATCGCTGGCGCTATCTTCATCAACCTTGCTGTCACCATGTCCATGTGTGAGTAGTCCTCCTTGGACTATGGGTCCATAATAGTAGCTAGATGACATCTTCTCTCCCTTGCTTCTCAATTCAAATATCACATGAGCTGCCCTACACGATTGTGATCCATCCGATGTACATCCCGGTGTGTTTGTTGCGGTGTGATGAATTGTCACTTTATGATCAGATCCATATATGATTTCTTTTGGATTCTTTTGAGTTCTTTGCTGCATGATTTATAGACATATATGCTCTCTGACCTATTTTGCTTACACTGGCAATGTTTTGATGAATGATCTCCAAGAGGGAGGTGTGTGTGTGTTGAGATGGCATGACATTTATGTCATTTTGCTTTCCGTGATCATATAGAGATGGCATGATATTTATGTGGCACATCCACCGTTGTTCATTTTCGTATACATGGTACACTAGCTCATTGCACATCCTGGTACACTATGAGAGGCATTCATTAGAGTTTCTACGTCAAGTTTATCATCATTGAGTTGAGTTATGAGTAAATTTAAAAAGTGTATTGTTCATCATTATAGAGTGTTGCTTCTACCTTGAGAGATCAAATAAAGATGCACCGAGGAGGTGTCACATAGAAAAGAGAGAGAAAAAAAGAAAAAAAAGAAAAGGGAGGATGAGAGAAGGAGCAACACTACTATTCCTTTTTAGTATACATTTGTGCTTGAAAGTAGCACCTGGTCTTTGCAAATATCATAAATTGCTTCAAAGTAGCACTACTACATTCATGTAGAGAGTTTTCATGAACTTCATGTTATACACTAGTTGGGGATTTTTATATTATAGAACTTGTCTTGTATATTCCAATGATGAGCTTCCTCAAATGCTCTAGGTCTTCGTGAGCAAGCAAGTTGGATGCACACCCCACTAGTCCATAGGAGAGCTTTCATACATTCATAGCTCTAGTGCATCCGTTGCATGGCATTCCCTACTCCTTGCATTAACAACGATTATAAGGCCTTTCCCATTGCCCAATGATCAGCTGTGTTGATGTGAGACTATCTTCCTTTTTGACTTCTCATAAATCCCCATCATTATTCTCTTTTTCCCATAAGAGATGAGGTCTAGACTCGTGCTTAAGTATTATATGAGTATGTTAAGTGGATAATACAAAAAGACTATGTAGTTTTTGTACTTGGTCGACCTTGGGTTGGTTTATGATAAGATTGCCATTAAACATGAAGGGTTGACAGAAGTCTGTGGCTTAATTATTATATGAGTATGTTAAGTGGATAATACAAAAAGACTATGTAGTTTTTGACTTGGTCGACCTTGGGTTGGTTTATGATAAGATTGCCATTAAACATGAAGGGTTGACAGAAGTCTGTGTCGAGTTCCCAACATAATGTTGACCTAAGTGTTAAGTTATTGCTTCATCATTGATTTAACACATTGATTCGTGAAAAGCAAAAGCAAGTTCATTTAAGTGTTTAGTTTTTGCTTCATCATTATCAATTATAGAAAATTGAGTTGCAACACTGTTCTTTTGAGTTAAACTTTTATGAGACTGCATCAGATAATAATGTTCATGTTAAGGTAGCATTCACAATAAAAAATATTTGTTTTTATCATCTACCTGCTCGAGCACGAGCAGGGATTAAGCTTGGGGATGCTGATATGTCTCAAAAAACGTATCTATATGTTTTGCTGTGTTCATGCTAGTTTTATATGATTATTACATAGTTTTGGCAAAATTTTATACCGATTTATTAGACTAACCTATTAATCCAGTGCCCAGTGCCGTTGAAGTTTTGTTTATGTTTTTGGACTTTGCAGAAAAATACCGTTACGAGGACAGAAAAAATGGGAAAACTACTTTTCGGAAGTTTTTCATCGGGAAGGAGCCAAGGGAGCCAGAGACCAGAGGAGCGCCCCCCTTGTGGGCCCCCATAGCCCAGCCACACGGCCTAGGGCCAGGCCGTCGCAAGGGGGCGCGTGAGCCCCTCCACCACCTCTTTCTTTCGCCGCCATTATATTGCCCCAAAACCCTCAGAAACAATTATCGTTGAATTTTTCCGCCGTCCCCGCCACCATGCGTTCCACGACGATCCAATGTAGAGGCCTTGTTGGGTACTCTGCTGGAGGGGTAAATCATCGCTGGAGCTATCTTCATCAACCTCGCTGTCACCATGTCCATGTGTGAGTAGTCCCCCTTGGACTATGGGTCCATAATAGTAGCTAGATGACATCTTCTCTCCCTTGCTTATCAATTCAAATATCACATGAGCTGCCCTACATGATTGTTATCCATCCGATGTAATTCCCGGTGTGTTTGTTGCGGTGTGGTTAATTGTCACTTTATGAGCAGATCCATATATGATTTCTTTTGGATTCTTTTGAGTTCTTTGCTGCATGATTTATAGACATATATGCTCTCTGACATATTTTTCTTACACTGGCAATGTTTTGATGAATGATCTCCAAGAGGGAGGTGTGTGTGTGTGTTGAGATGGCATGATATTTATGTCATTTTGCTTTCCATGATCATATAGAGATGGCATGATATTTATGTGGCACATCCACCGTTGTTCATTTTCATATACATGCTACACTAGCTCATTGCACAACCTGGTACACTACGAGAGGCATTCATTAGAGTTTCTACATCAAGTTTATCATCATGGAGTTGAGTTATGAGTAAATTGAAAAAGTGTATTGTTCGTCATTATAGAGTGTTGCTTCTACCTTGAGAGATCAAATAAACGATGCACCGAGGAGGTGTCACAAGGAAAAGAGAGAGAGAAAAAGAAAAAGAAAAGAAAAGGGAGGATGAGAGAAGGACCAACACTACTATTCCTTTTTAGTATACATTTCTGCTTGAAAGTAGCACCTAGTCTTTGCAAATATCATAAAGTGCTTCAAAGTAGCACTACTGCATTCATATAGAGGGTTTTAATGAACTTCATGCTATACACTAGTTGCGGATTTTTATATTATACAACTTGTCTTGTATATTCCAATGACGAGCTTCCTAAAATGCTCTAGGTGTTCATGAGCAAGCAAGTTGGTTGCACACCCCACTAGTCCATAGGAGAGGTTTCATACATTCATAGCTCTAGTGCATCCGTTGCATGGCATTCCCTACTCCTTGCATTAACTTCGATTATAAGGCCTTTCCCATTGCCCAATGATCAGCTGTGTTGATGTGAGACTATCTTCCTTTTTGACTTCTCATAAATCCCCATCATTATTCTCTTTTTCCCATAAGAGATGAGGTCTAGACTCGCGCTTAAGTATTATATGAGTATGTTAAGTGGATAATACAAAAAGACTATGTAGTTATTGTACTTGGTCGACCTTGGGTTGGTTTAGGATAAGATTGCCATTAAACATGAAGGGTTAACAGAAGTCTGTGTTGAGTTCCCAACATAATATTGACCTAAGTGTTAACTTATTGCTTTATCATTGATTTAACACATTGATTCGTGAAAAGCAAAAGCAAGTTCATTTAAGTGTTTAGTTATTGCTTCATCATTATCAATTATAGAAAACTGTTTTGCATTGTTGTTCTTTTGAGTTAAACTTTTATGAGAATGCATCAGATAATCATGTTCATGTTAAGGTAGCAATCACAATAAAAATATATTTGTTTTTATCTTCTACCTGATCGAGGACGAGCAGGGATTAGGCTTGGGGATGCTGATATGTCTCAAACGTATCTATAATTTTTGCTATGTTCGTGCTACTTTTATATCATTATTACATAGTTTTGGCAAAATTTTATACCGATTTATTAGACTAACCTATTAATCCAGTGCCCAGTGCCAGTTTATGTTTTTGGACTTTGCAGAAAAATACCGTTGTGAGGACAGAAAAAATGGGAAAACTACTTTTCGGAAGTTTTTCACCGGGAAGGAGCCAAGGGAGCCAGAGACCAGAGGAGCGCCCCCCCTGTGGGCCCCCATAGCCCAGCCACGCGGCCTAGGGCCAGGCCATCGCAAGGGGGCACGTGAGCCCCTCCACCACCTCTTTCTTCCGCCACCATTATATTGCCCCAAAACCCTCAGAAACAATTATTGTTGAATTTTTCCGCTGTCCCTGCCACCACGTGTTCCACGATGATCCAATCTAGAGGCCTTGTTGGGTACTCTGCTGGAGGGGTAAATCATCGCTGGAGCTATCTTCATCAACCTCGCTGTCACCATGTCCATGTGTGAGTAGTCCTCCTTGGACTATGGGTCCATAATAGTAGCTAGATGACAGATTTTCTCCCTTGCTTCTCAATTCAAATTTCACATGAGCTGCCCTACATGATTGTGATCCATCCGATGTAATTCTCGGTGTGTTTGTTCCGGTGTGATGAATTGTCACTTTATGATCAGATCCATATATGATTTCTTTTGGATTCTTTTGAGGTCTTTGATGCATGATTTATAGACTTATATGCTCTCTGATCTATTTTTCTTACACTAGCAATGTTTTGATGAATGATCTCCAAGGGGGGGGTGTGTGTGTGTTGAGATGGCATGATATTTATGTCATTTTGCTTTCCATGATCACGTAGAGATGGCATGATATTTATGTGGCACATCCACCATTGTTCATTTTCATATACATGCTACACTAGCTCATTGCACATCCTGGTACACCACAAGAGGCATTCATTAGAGTTTCTACATCAAGTTTATCATCATTGAGTTGAGTTATGAGTAAATTGAAAAAGTGTATTGTTCATCATTATAGAGTGTTGCTTCTACCTTGAGAAATCAAATAAACGATGCACCGAGGTGGGGTCACAAAGAAAAGAGAGAGAAAAAAAGAAAAAGAAAAGAAAAGGGAGGATCAGAGAAGGACCAACACTACTATTCCTTTTTAGTATACATTTGTGCTTGAAAGTAGCACCTGGTCTTTGCAAATATCATAAAGTGCTTCAAAGTAGCACTACTGCATTCATATAGAGAGTTTTCTTGAACTTCATGTTATACACTAGTTGGGGATTTTTATATTATACAACTTGTCTTATATATTCCAATGATGAGCTTCCTCAAATGCTCTAGGTGTTCTTGAGCAAGAAAGTTGGATGCACACCCCACTAGTCCACAGGAGAGCTTTCATACATTCATAGCTCTAGTGCATCCATTGCATGGCATTCCCTACTCCTTGCATTAACATCGATTATAAGGCCTTTCCCATTGCCCAATGATCAGCTGTGTTGATGTGAGACTATCTTCCTTTTTGACTTCTCATAAATCCCCATCATTATTCTCTTTTTCCCATAAGAGATGAGGTCTAGACTCACGCTTAAGTATTATATGAGTATGTTAAGTGGATAATACAAAAAGACTATGTAGTTATTGTACTTGGTCGACCTTGGGTTGGTTTATGATAAGATTGCCATTAAACATGAAGGGTTGATAGACGTCTCTGTTGAGTTCGCAACATAATATTGACCTAAGTGTTAAGTTATTGCTTCATCATTGATTTAACACTTTGATTCGTGAAAAGCAAAAGCAAGTTCATTTAAGTGTTTAGTTATTGCTTCATCATTATCAATTACAGAAAACTGTTTTGCATCGCTATTCTTTTGAGTTAAACTTTTATGAGACTGCATCAGATAATCATGTTCATGTTAAGGAAGCATTCACAATAAAAATATATTTGTTTTTATCATCTACCTGCTCGAGGACGAGCAGGGATTATGCTTGGGGATGCTGATATGTCTCAAACATATCTATAATTTTTGCTATGTTCATGCTACTTTTATATCATTATTACATAGTTATGGCAAAAATTTATACTGATTTATTAGACTAACCTATTAATCCAGTGCCCAGTGCCAGTTGAAGTTTTCGTTATGTTTTTGGACTTTTCAGAAAAATACTGTTACGAGGACAGAAAAATGGGAAAACTACTTTTCAGAAGTTTTTCATCGGGAAGGAGCCAAGGGAGCCAGAGACCAGAGGAGCGCCCCCCCCCTGTGGGCCCCCATAGCCTAGCCACGCGGCCTAGGGCCAGGCCATCGCAAGGGGGCACGTGAGCCCCTCCACCACCTCTTTCTTCCGCCACCATTATATTGCCTCAAAACCTCAGAAACAATTATCGTTGAATTTTTCCGCCGTCCCCACCACCACGCGTTCCACGACGATCCAATCTTGAGGCCTTGTTGGGTACTCTGCTGTAGGGGTAAATCATCGCTGGAGCTATCTTCATCGACCTCGCTGTCACCATGTCCATGTGTGAGTTGTCCTCCTTGGACTATGGGTCCATAATAGTAGCTAGATGACATCTCTCCCTTGCTTCTCAATTCAAATATCACATGAGCTGCCCTACATGATTGTGATCCATCCGATGTAATTCTCGTTGTGTTTGTTGCGGTGTGCAGAATTGTCACTTTATGATCAGATCCATATATGATTTCTTTTGGTTTCTTTTGAGTTCTTTGCTGCATGATTTATAGACATATATGCTCTCTGATCTATTTTTCTTACACTGGCAATGTTTTGATGAATGATCTCCAAGGGGGAGGAGTGTGTGTGTTAGTTGGGTTTAATCTTGCAAGTAATCTATCCCAGTGACAGAAAGGGAAAAAGGTTTGTATTGTGTTATTGCCACTAAGGATAAAAAGATTGTTGCCTAGTTGTCTCGGTGATGAGTTGTTGGTAAAGAGAATATATTATCTACATTATGTCACTATGCTTAATGCAATACTCTATTTTACTTAATAATTTGAGATGCATGCTGGATAGCGGTCCTGGGGTGGAGTATTAGCTATAGATGTAGTTGGATAATGGTCTATGGGTACAAGTATGTAATGCCTATATGCAATCATGACATGTATAATCAATCATAAACACTGCAATTTAATCGATATGCAACTGTAATTTTTTTAGCACACCTATGCTATGTTTTCTTGGAGAGATGCCACTAGTGAAGTTACGGATCCTGGTCCTTTATTCCTTATAATCACAACCTTGATTACTTTTGCACTACTGGGAAATTGCTTATAGGTTGACCCTTACCAGTGGCAGATAGGCATTTGCACCTGCCACTAGTAATCTGGACACTTACCAGTGGTGGGCGCAATGTCCTGCCCACCACATGTATTTACATACCAGTGGCGGGTGCCACATTGCGCCTGCCAGTGGTAACATCGGCCCAGATTAGCCATGTGCCCAAATTACCAGTGGCAGGCAAAAACTCGTGCTCGGTACTGGTACTTGAGGTACTAGTGGCGAGCAGAAAAATGTGCCTGCCACAGGTAAGTTTGGGATGACTTACCCGTGGATGGCGAATACCAGTGGCAGGCGTTGTTTCATGCCCGCCACTGGTATTTTTTTGTCTTTTTTATAATGTTAGGGTTTTTGTGTTTTATGTTTAGGGTTATGGTCCAAATTTTTTTCTACATTAAAGGTACATCATTGGAAGTTCTATGTAATAGTTTGGCACTTTTTAGGGTTAATTAGCTATTTTTAGGGCATTAAATTAATTTCTATGTATTTAATGGAGGTAAATGCATTTAATGGCTTAAATATAGATAACAGACCCAGAAAAATGCCAAATTTTAACATGTCACATGTAATGGTGTATGTTGAGTGTGGAAAAGTTTCAAGGTCAACAGAGCAAGCAGCGGTCACTTCGCATGCAAACCTGGTCCGTTCCTTCTTGAAACCTAGTTTCTTCCTCGGAGATGGTCCGGTTTGTAAGTAGTCCATGTGACAACTTTTGCTAAATTTGATTTTCAGGCTTTGTTAGATTTTTGGAGAATTAAAATGGCAACACCTACATGTCAATGGAGGGGTCTTGGCCAGCTGGTGTATGGGACATAGCCCTTTTCTTTCCGGCAATTTCCCCGAGGGGTGAGGGGGGCAGAGCCCTTCCTAGACCATAGCAGTGGCGGGCTCCAGAAAATACCCGCCACTGGTAAATATTACCAGTGGCAGGTGCACTAGCCCGCCTGCCACTAGTAATTGTATTACCAGTGGCTGGCACAATAGTGCACCCGCCACTGGTACTTGGGCAATCCTGTGTGCTCGAAATGCTGCATTCTGATTGGTTCATCTCACCGTCCCACGGATCGCCAACCCTCGCACCTCCTTTCCTTCTCATCTCTTCTCCTCCTTCTCTTCTCTTCCATTTCCTTCTATTCTCTTCTCCTCCTACTCTTCTTTGCCTTTTCCTTCTCTTCTCCTCCTCTTCTCTTCTCCTCCTTCCCCAACGCCCGCGCCCCCTTCTCCTTCTCTTCTCCTCCACCTATTTATTTTGCAGGTCATTAGGGAGTAGTCACCGCCGGGTCATGCCACGCTATGGGGAGGGGCCACTGCAGGTGAGTGGAGGCCCCATGCAGGTGGCACCGAGCATAAGAGGATGATGCCATGGGTGCTCGACGTAATGAAGAGGTGCCAGCCGTGCCTTGCCGAGGTCTCCGCTATGAGGGGAGCTACGAGGAGAGGATGTTGCCATTGGTGACGCGATGGAGAAGCATGGCACCGGCGCCGGGAGAGTCATCCCTATGGGCGACGCGACCGAGAAGCCCCAGGTGTAGCCGCCGGTGTGGTTGCGCTGTGCGAAGCCGCCGCCAGGGGTGGCACCTATTTTTTTTATTTCTAAAATTGTTAGCGGTGGTGGGCAAGAAATAGTGCTCGTCACTACTACAACGATTACCAGTGGTGGGCCAAACTAAGTGCCCACCACTGGTATTTATAATACCAGCGGCGGGTGATACTGTGCACCCGCCACTGGTAACATTTTAGCACTGGTGGGCAGGCGGATGCCATGGGTAACTTGTGTCCCGTGGCAGGTTACTAGTAGCGGGCGCCCTTCCCACCACTAGTAGGCATTTTGTGCTCGCCACTGGTAGCCTATTCTGTAGTAATGTTGCTACTGTTCTTTACAAACTGAATATTTTTACTTTTTTTTTTACAATTCATTACCAAACATTCGATACGTTAATCCTTGTAACTAGCAAAGTTAGCAAGACTGACAATCTCACTACCTAAGTTTGGGACCAAGAAAAAGTTCTAAATTGTGTGCGGGTACTTGTCATTGGCTAGTTCTAAGCACCCCATATATTGATAACCTTGGTTCTTCACTGGGGAAAACTTACTGATTACTGCAAACTCTTACTCTTCAGGGCCCAACAATTCCCTATAAGGATAATAGGAAGTAGAGTTCTATGAAGACTATGACATTGCCCTTGTCTTTGCTTCTGTGGCACACCCACACACCAACGGCTAGGTCGAGCGGGCTAATGGTCTAATCATGCAAGACATCAAACCTCAGATCTTCAATCGCCTGAAGAAGTTTGCAGGTAATTGGGTAATAGAGCTTCCATCGGTACTATGGAGTCACATGACTTCACTCAACCGACCAATTGGGTACACCCTCTTCTTCATGGTATATGGAGCCGATGTTGTACTACTGAATGATTTGGACCACAGATCCCCATGCGTCCGTGCCTATGTCAAAGACCAGTCGGAGGAAGTGAGACAAGACACAGTTGATCAACTAGAAGAATCCCGAGACATTGCCTTACTTTGTTTGGCAAAGTACCAGCAAGGATTGCGACGATATCATAGTCGGCAAGTGCACAGCAGAGTGTTCAATGTTGGTGATTTGGTTCTATGCTGAATCCAATCCAACAAGGACATGCTCAAGCTCTCATCCCCATGGGAGGGCACATACATCATCCATGAAGTGCTGTGCCCGGGACTTATTGGTGGAAGGACCCCAAAGACAACATCATCGTCCCCAATGCCTGGAACATCGAGCAGCTGTGCCTCTTTTATACTTATGCTATGTATTCTCATGCTTTACATACTTGAATGAATAAATTAGTATTTCACTCTATTCTGAGTCATCTTCATTAAGTTTCCTAAGTCACACTCAGGTGCTATCCAACACCTACTGGGTGCATCCAGGCGCACTCGGTTTTCTTTGTCTTTCAACAACTATTTTAGTACTTGATGAGTGGAATTTACACTCATTTTTACCCTCCTTTAAATTGGATATTCTCATATATTTTCTATGATTATCCCTTCAACTTGCCCGCTAATCACCAGTAATTGTAAAGCTGTGCAAATTTCCTTGTTTATTCCTTGCCTTGCAGATATGCATGTTTTTAGGTGGAAGTCAAAGCATATTTGGAATGTACTCGGGGAGAGGATCGATTCCATAAAAAAATGGGTGCCATTGGAGTTCACAGAAGAGAAGATGACGCGTGGTACGACCGCGACCACTGATACCGCCGGTCATACCAGGCGCCACCACCTCCGTGACACCAGCACAAGGAACTTTTGTAACATCCCCAGATCTTAGCCATGTCATTAACCTAATTAACATGCCATGTCATCATGATTTTCATAATTAAATTGTAATTCAGACAGTGAAACAAAAATGTTGGCATTATTCCATAAAATCCCCCAAGCATTGTCATGTTTAAACCCACATTATTTGAATCCCCAAAATGCCCCTAGCAACCAATAAAGTGGACCAGCACCAACTATTTGGGCCATTTCCAAAATAAATAAATATTTAAGCTTTTCCAAATAATGTGAAACTTGTTGGGTGGTCTTGTAATATTGCCTAGTATTTATGTGCCAAAGTTCATATTCAACTAAATTCATTTGGTGCAAAAATTAACTAGAAAACAGAAGCTGAAAACCAAAACAGAAAAAAGAAAAAGAAAAAGAAAAGGAGAAACAACTTACTATGTGGCTGGGCCGCAAGTGCACAGTGCACGGCCCAGCCTGCCAGCGCCGTCGCCTTCTTCCTCTGCCCCGTGTCGATGCCGTGCACGCCGTGCACGCCGTGGGCGCCGATGCTGCACGTGTCGGCCATCCGCCGCTGCTGCCGTCGCCCTGGACGCCTACAAGACCCCGCCCGCGACCCCCTAGACAACCCTAGCACCTGCTTCCCTTCTCCCTCGCGCCGCCTTCTTCATCCTCGCTTGCATCCGAGCCATCGTCACCATGGACGTCATCGTCTACGCGCTCCCCGTCCTCCCTGCGCCGTGAAAAGCTGTCTGGGAACTGCGCCGTCGACCGCTGCTTCGTCCACGCCATCGAGCTCGAGTCGGAGAGCCCCGCATCGCTAGATCGGCTCCGTCTTCTTCCTCTACAGCCGTTGGTGTTCTTCCTCGATTTCGGCACCCTGCTGCTCCTAAGCCCTCAACGAGCCACCCTTGAGCTCCCCGGTGAGCTCCGCCATGTTTCCCCTCTTTGCCTCCCTCGATTGGATCGCTCCATTGCTCACTGCCGTCGTTGCAGTAGTTCCGTGGCCGCCGGCCATGGTGCCACCCTAGCTAGAGTGCCTGTTCGTCGCGTCCGAGCATGCCATCATGCTCAGCGCGCTTCCAGGAAGCTAACGCAGCTAGCAGCTCGTCCTGCCATGCGTTGCCACGTGGAAACCGTGCACCCCCGAGCTCCAGTCACCGCACATGTTGTCGCCGCCATCGATTCCGGCAACCTCCGGTGATGCCACTTGCACAGATCGACGCGCGCGAGCTCCGGCGTCACGTAGATGGTCTCCGCCGCTCGTTTGGTCACCGAAGGACCAAATCCGAGCCCCACCGCCGCTTCTGGGCTCGCCGCCAGCGCCCCACCATGTTTAAACATGGCTGGGTCGCTGCCAGGTGGGTCCCCCATGTCAGGGATTAGCTAAGGGCTAATGACCCACTAACATGTGGGGCCAGCCACTGTAGCAATTAGTTTAATCTAATTAAACCCGGTTAATTAACCCTCTGTCACTGACACTTGGTCCCACTGCCCTAATTAAGTTAATTAACTAAACTGGATTAGTTACTCTCTATGACATAGGGGTCCCACTGCTAATTAACTAAATAAATAAAATCTGTTAAATAAACAGTCACTGACCAGTGGGTCCCACTGCCCAGGTTTGACAAGTCAACAACACTGCTGACTGCGCAGTTGACCAGGTCAATTGGCCCCACTGTCAACCTCACATGCACACAGTTGGGTACACTTCTATGTACCCATAGCAATTTGCATTTAGTAATTTTCAAAATTAAAATAAATTCAGTAATTCTAGAAAATCAATAAAACTTTGATAAATCATATAAAATAAACCGTAAGTCGGATGAAAGTAATTTATATATGAAAATTGATCAGAAAAATATAACGAACCTGAATATGTCATCTACATGCATGACAAACCCCTCTATCACAATGAACGTTTACAATTTGCTACCGGATCAATTAAAGACATAATATTTGGAGCCGGGAAAATATTCCTAAATATTTTCCCACTTCAATTAAATTGCTTAGTAATGCATTATAGCACCTCACCATCACATTGCCATGCCATGCATGTTGTGTTACATTTGTATGCCCTTTTATTTATCTGTTTCCCCCATGTTTGATTCTTATCGGTAGACCCCGAGACCGTAGTAGAACCCGAGTACGACTACGACTACGACTACACTTCCGAGGATCCCTTTTCGTCTGCAGAGCAACCAGGCAAGCAACCCCCTTGATCATTCTGATATCGCCTACTCTTTTCTCTCTACTTCATGCAGTAGGTATTGGTTCAGCTATGTTGTTTCGGTTGCTCCTATTCTAACGCATAGCCTGTTTTTGTCCCCAGTTGTTAATACCTTACCAGTTATCCTAGCATGCCTAGTTTAGTTATGCTTGTGTTCCATCAGTTGGCCCTACACCCTTATACGTTTGCCATGCTATATTACCGGGCTGTGATCCCTCTAGGTGATGATCATGGATATACTTTATAATGTTGTACTATACATGATTATGTTATAAGTCGGGTCGGCTGGGCCCGCGAGAGATTCACTGTGGTGGAACGACAGGGCAGCCAGAGATCATCCTGGATGAGGTGGGCCTGGCCCCTGGTCGTCGTCCGTGAGTACTTAACAATAACACGCTAACGAGTTCTCGGTATTTGATATGAGAATGCCACTGGCATATATGCACTAACCGCCACGCGGGATAATGGTTATGGGGCCCTCCGCGTCGTCAGTTCCTCCCGAAGGCTACCTAGATGTCATAGTTCGGAGATGTGGGATGATTGTTGGGGTGAGCGGATACTACCTGCTGCCGAGGCGGAGGTGGGCTTGGTCCCCGGCTAGCATCGCAACGTGACAGGAGCGCTTAGGGTGAGCGGCCGAAAAACCCTTCATGCTTAGGATGTAGACTGGCGGGTGACCTCTCTGGAGAGCTGAGGTAGGACTTTGGCGTGTCGATCATCCAAGACCGGGCATTACCCAGAAAAGTGTGTTCGGCCAGAGGTAATCGAGCGTGTCGGGTAATGTGGTGCACCCCTGCAGGGAAGTTAAACTATTCGAATAACCGCGTCCACGGTAACAGACGGCTTGGAGACATATCCCGACCTCTTACAACCTAAACTGGATACTTGTTAAAACACACCAAGATAATAGATAGGAATGCCCGCGGATCGCTTTCTCGCAGAGGGTCGAGGAAGGATCGCAGGGTATGGTATTACTGTGTTGCTATTTGGTATCACGTATGCTCCTCTTTGCTATTGCTGCAAGATGCTCTCTTCTCATCTAATGCTGCAAGATGGTGGTAGCCTTAGTTACATTGAGCTTCTCCCCTCTATTTTGGCATTTCTGCACTATATTCCAAAGATATAGCCCCATTCCTTTGATACCAATGGATATGTAGTTTAGATCTGATGTAAGTCTTGCAAGTACTTTAGATGAGTACTCACCGTTGCTTTGCTATTCTTTTCCTTCAACCCGGTTGCTGCTATCAGATAGTAGCACCTCGGACGCAGGTGATCCCGACGCCAGATACTACGTGGAGCTCGATGTCGCCGAGTAGTTCGGAGCTCCCAGGCAGGAGGCCTGCGCCTTTGGGTAGGGTCGTTGTTTTGTTTCCGCCTTCTTAAAGCATCTTCGTAATTGTCTGTAGTCAGACATAACTCCTTGATGTAATATTGGGTCTTACGACCCTTGTTTGTAATATATGTGTTTTATGTTTATAATTTGTGTCGTAGAGTTGTGTTGTGGTACTACCATGAGTCACCGTTCGTGGTCGTGCATGCTGCGTGCATGATTACTGCATGATTATGAATGGGGGCGTCACAAGTTGGTATCAGAGCCGACTGCCTGTAGGAACCCCCAAACCTCTTGGTCAATGTCGAGTCTAGTCTTGAAAAAAAAACTATTTTCGAACTAATAGGTCTGTTGTGTGGCTTACGGGCCCACATCACATATGGATGGGATTAGGATTCTTTTATTCTGCATCCTTACTCTGTGTTCTAAACTTCTCACCTCTTCGGGTTATAGATTTGCTAAATCTAGGCTCTCCCGATGACTTCATTCCGGAGATCCGTTTATTCCAGTTACCTTCTTGTTTCGCGAGATGTTCCGGGACATTCTCCGATTTACCGAGAGTCCTATGTCCCTACTACCCTTGAAATTCTTTTTTGCTTACTTACACTTGTCGTTAATTCCATGTGTTCAATAATTTTCATTGGAATCCTTTGCAATTGTCGTTCTGATTCCTAGAATTCATCCTTCTGGCTCAGATGTCATTCCGGACATGAACTGGTTCTCAGCCAATTAAACTTTGTTTGTTTGTGCAACTAACTCTGTTCAACTTGTTCATCCTGTGATCAGAGCACCTGCTTCTCATTCCACAATTTTGGAAATCGCAGTCCCCTAGTATTTCTATACTTTGAGTTATTCAAATGTTTCCATAATCTGATGTGTTTGCATTCTTTCTTCTTCTGGTTGAGTACCAATACTCATAGCAGATCCTTTGTGAACCGTAAGATCCTTTGGTGGATTATTATCCGACAGTTTGCTCCTTATTCTAAAACCTTTGCGAGTTCTTCCCCTAATACGAACTGCCTTTGGCGAAT
The DNA here is from genome assembly GCA_039707655.1 of Elymus sibiricus. Classification (NCBI taxonomy): domain Eukaryota; kingdom Viridiplantae; phylum Streptophyta; class Magnoliopsida; order Poales; family Poaceae; genus Elymus; species Elymus sibiricus. The sequence goes on along the minus strand of CM077664.1, from coordinate 371,538,035 downwards.
TGTATCCTCTGTTTTCAAGCTTGTATCCGTTGTTTCTAAAGTTTGTTGTATAAGTTTCTAAAATGCCCCTATGGGTTGTATCTATGCTTTCGCAATCCGTGTGAACCCGAAAGTTTTCACGGGTCATACTCTTCTGGTGTTTCACTAGATAATTTTTCAACACTAAAACTTTTCGAACGAGAGTGAATGGAAAGTTGTGCATTGGAGAAGTGGGGTCGACCATGAGCTTTATGTTCATGCCCATGGAAACGATGTAAATCTTATCCTAGAAGCTTCCCATAAAAATATTTTTTCCTTTGTATAATTGTCTGGTATCCCTAATTTGATTCCTTGCAAGTATGGTTCCGACCATGTTGTTCTTCATTGATTCCTTTTCCCCAGCATGGTTAAAGTATTTGCATTCCGCAGATCGATGACCCAGTCCAGCTTCATTCTATTCTATCATGTAAACTTTTTCCCTTTATATCAAGAATATCGTGCCAATGCTCTATATCTTGAGACTTCTTGATGAAGTAATATTTCTCACCATTTATTCCCATTCCACGGGTTCTGAGTTGATGATCACTCGAGAATACTGATAAGTGAATTGAATCCACACTACAACTCAATACTCCTAGTAATTTTGTTGCTGGAAATTTGTGCTCAATCCTGTCATTCCTTGCCTGTTTGGCCACATCATCATCATGCTAAACTTGACTGAGTTACCTAGTACTCCCTGGTGCCCAATTCTGACAACGAGCTAAACTTGTGTCAGATCATTAACATCAAATTGTTTGACCTTGAAAAGTAACTCTGTTTTCAAACTTTGTGATGTATCGATGGTTTTATCAACCTTCTTACTCCCCATTTATTTGGCTTGATCATGACACATTTCTATTACCCCATCATGAATTCTCTCGATAAATTCTGTTGTGATCAACAATAACACCCATGTCTTCTCCTAAGACGTGAATTGAATTCATAATGCTAAATACCATCCTTAATTCCTTTATAATCCTGAAGTTGGCGTTTTGACTAACACTCCCAGACAAACTCTCAATATACAACACTACCAGAGTACCCTGTCCATATTGTTGTTGACATTCCGGTAACCACCGGTGGATGAGAACTTTGCCTATTGGTCCGCCTCGTCTTAATGAGCAGGAAAAATGGTTCTCTGCGTCCCCCGCTCTTGGTACCAATGTTGTTAGCAACATAGCCGACAGAATGCCGCTTTGACATGCCTTGTTGTCATAATCACACAACATGACACCTAGCCTTCCTTAGTCATCATGGGGGAATGTATAGGTTCAGTCATACAATCAAAAAGTAGATAGTGCATGCTATATCTACAAGAGAAAGGGACTAAGTAAAGCCAAGTATTATCCAGTAGGTAATTAGACCTAAGCCAATGGTTTCTGTCATGTCAGCGAACTTAGGCAATTAGACCAATTGTCAAACACCAGCTTGAAGCTCTGAGGGATGTATTTCAGGTACCAGTTGTGAATATGCCTTCCAACTGTCGCGATGTTTTCATAGCCACAAATTTTCCCTCCCGACCAAATGAGATAGCTCTTTCAGTACCCCCAATGAGATCATCTACCGAATTCCACTTGCGTGCGAAAAAATTCTATGATCCTTGAATCAGAAAATATCCCTTGTACTTGGCTTCATATGAATTTCTGTGAGCCACCTTCCTTGATATGTTTCCATTCTGGAATCAGATGCAAAATTATTCCGGTATCGAATGATTGCCTACCCTCTTGAAAATCCTTTCACCTTCTTATATTGTTCTCGATGTAATTCTTGAGTTTCAATTCAAGAGATAATTATGCCTCATCCCATGAGTTAATAGTCTGATACTCAACATTGTTAAATCCATCCTTATAGAGTTTCCCCTCTTATCCTATTCGTAAGTACGATGATGATTCCGAAGGAAGGATGACAACTTCGTCATGAAGCATTGATGCAGAGAAATGAAGACATCAATGCAATGGATCAACTTCTCCGAGAAGAGCAACAAGGAACAAGAAGACTCGTTAGATTCGTAACCCGACCTTGTTCCCCCTTATCTTGACCTCTTAAATCTCGGGACGAGATTTCTTTGAGTGGAGGAGAGCTGTAACATCCCCAGATCTTAGCCATGTCATTAACCTCATTAACAAGCCATGTCATCATGATTTTCATAATTAAATTGTAATTCAAAATTAATCCAACTCACAAATTCAAATTCAAAATATAAAGTCAAAAATTATTTCTTCAAATAGTGAAACAAAAATGTTGGCATTATTCCATAAAATCCCCCGAGCATTGTCATGTTGAAACCAATAAAGTGGACTAGCAACAACTATTTGGGCCATTTCCAAAATAAATAAATATTTAAGCTTTTCCAAATAAAGTGAAACTTGTTGAGTGGTCTTGTAATATTGCCTAGTATTTATGTGCCAAACTTCATATTCAACTAAATTCATTTGGTGCAAAAATTAAATAGGAAACAAAAGCTAAAAACAAAACAGAAAAAGAAAAAGAAAAGGAGAAACAACTTACTGTGTGGCTGGGCCACAAGTGCACAGTGCACGGCCCAACCTGCCAGCGCCGTCGTCTTCCTCCTCTACCCCGTGTCGATGCTGTCCGTGCCGTAGGTGCCGATGCCGCACGCGTCGGCCATCCGCCGTTGCTGCCGTCGCCCTAGACGCCTACAAGACCCTGCCCGCGACCCCCTGGACAACCCTAGCTCCTCCCTCCCTTCTCCCTCGCGCGCACCTGAGCCATCGCCACCATGGACGTCATCGTCCACACGCTCCTTGTCCTCCCTGCACCGTGAAAAGCTGTCTGGGAGCTGCGCCATCGACCGCTGCTTCGTCCATGCCATCGAGCTCGAGCCGGAGAGCCTCGCATCGCTGGATCGGCTCCGTCTTCTTCCTCTGCAGCCGTCGGCGTTCTTCCTCAATTCCAGTGCCCCTGCTGCTCCTAAGCCCTCAACGAGCCACCCTTGAGCTCCCCGGGGAGCTCCACCGTGTTTCGCCTCTCTGCCTCGCTCGATTCCATCGCTCCATCGCTCGCTACCGTCATTGACGTAGTTCCATCGCCGCCGGCCATGGCGCCACCCTCACTACGGGAAACAACTAATTTGCCATCAGGGGGCGTCTTTGCCATCAGCTTTTCGTCGGGCAGACGGCAAAGAAAGGGTTTGCCATCGTCAGCAGACGGCAAAGAAACACTGACGGAAAAATATACTTTGGCGTCTGCGAAAAAAACCACAGGCGGCAAAGAGCTCACTTTGCCGTCTGTAAAAAAAAATACAGACAGCAAAGATACTTTGCCGTCTGCGTTTTTTCTTACTGACGGCAAAGAGCTCTCTTTGTCGTCTGTAAATAAAATCGAAGACGGCAAAGTGTTTGCCGTCTGCGTTTTTATTTACAGACGGCAAAGCGAGCTCTTTGCCGTCTGTATGAAAAAATGCAGATGGCAAAGAAGAAACACACCGCATGGATCGATCCCACGGAGCGATGACACGGCATGATCTGCGCCACACACACACCATCAGCCACACGATCGGCAGTCCACCCCACCATTCTCTCTCCTTTATCCCCACGACCCCACCACGATCCCCTCACTGACCCACACGATCTCTCTCCCCTCCCGTTCCTCTCTTTCTCTCGTATCTCTCTATCCCTCGTACCTCTCTCTCCCCATTGGAATCCAGCAGCCGCCCCGCCCCGCTCGCCGCCGGCCACCCCGCCATGCTCGCCGCCGCCGGCCACCCCGCCACACTCGCCGCCGCCGGCCACCCCACCACTGCCGCCAACGCCCCATCACGTGCGGCCACAACCCCGCCGCCCCGCCATACTCACGGCCGGCCACCCCGCCACGCTTGCGAGACCGACGCCGGTGAGGCCCTGCAGCCGGCTGGCCGCCGTAGCTACTGGTCTCCCCGTGACCTCTCCTTCCTCCCTCGCGTTCTGTCCTCCGTGAGCCGCGGCGGCAACCGATGCCGGAGGTGGAGAAGATGACGATACCGACAGCTATTCTGGAGGCCGAGCTTCGCGAAGACGAGAACTGGATGCGTGGATGTAGGCAGGGGCGGGCTGCTCTGGCGAGGCAGCTCCGGCGAGGTCTTGGTTGCCATGGCCGGCGACCACACACGACCGTATTTTTTGTAATTAACTAAAAAATGTTTGCCGTCTGTTGATTATTAGGCTGACGGCAAAGCGATGTGGGGCCCCACCTGCTAATAGAAAACCCTAAACGCAACTTTGCCGTCTGCCACGGAAAAATACCTGACGGCAAAGTCTTTGCCGTCTGCCCGATGAAAAGCTGACGGCAAAGTATCTCTTTGCCGATTTAGGCTTTGCAGACAATGTTTGCCGTCAGCTGGCTGACGGCAAAGATTTTTCCATCTGTATTCCTGCCTTTGCCGTCTGTACTCGCCTGACGGCAAACTGCCTGATTCCTGTAGTGCCTAGCTAGAGCGCCTGTTCGTCACATCCGAGCACGCCATCATGCTCAGCACTCTTACAGGAAGCTAATGTAGCCAGCAGCTCATCCTGCCGTGCGTTGCCGCGTCGAAACCGTGCACCCCCGAGCTCCGACCGCCGCACATGTTGTCACCGCCGTCGATTCCGGCCACCTCCGGTGATGCCACTTGCGCAGATCGAAGTGCACGACCTTCGGCGTCACGTAGATGGTCTCCGCCGCTCGTTTGGCCGCTGGAGGACCAAATCCGAGCCCCACCGCCGCTTCTGGGCTCGTCGCCGGTGCGCCACCATGTTTAAACACGGCTGGGTCGCTGCCAGGTCGGCCCCCCATGTCAGGGATTAGCTTAGGGCTAATGACCGACTAACATGTGGGGCCAGGCACTGTAGCAATTAGTTTAATCTAATTAAATCCGGTTAATTAACCCTCTGTCACTGACACTGGGTCCCACTGCCCTAATTCAGTTAATTAACTAAACTGGATTAGTTACTGTCTATGACATATATAGGGGTCCCACTACTAATTAACTAAATAAATAAAATATGTTAAATAAATAGTCACTGACCAGTGGGTCCCACTGGTCAGGTTTGACTAGTCAACAGCACTGTTGACTGCTGAATGGGCAGTTGACCAGGTCAACTGGCCCCACTGTCAGCCTCACATGCACACAGTTGGGTACACAGAAGTGTACCCATAGCAATTTGCATTTAATAATTTTCGAAATTAAAATAAATTCAAAAATTCTAGAAAATCAATAAAACTTTGATAAATCATATAAAATAAACCGTAACTCAGATGAAAATAAGTTATATATGAAAATTGATCAGAAAAATATAACGAACCCAAATATGTCATCTGGATGCATGACAAACCCCTCTATCATAATGAACATTGAGAATTTGCTACCGGATCAATTAAAGACATAATATTTGGAGCCGGGAAAATATTCCTAAATATTTCCCACTTCAATTAAAATGCTTAGTAATGTATTATAGTAGCTCACCATCAAATGGCCATGACATGCATGTTGTGTTACATTTGTATGCCCTGTTATTTATCTGTTTCCCCCACGTTTGCTTCTTATCGGTAGACCCCGAGACCGCAGTAGAACCCGAGTATGACTACGACTACACTTTCGAGGATCCCTTTTCGTCTGCAAAGCAAGCAGGCAAGCAAACCCCCCTTGATCATTCCGATATCGCCTACTCTTTTCTCTCTACTTCATGCATTAGGTATTGGTTCAGCTATGTTGTTTCGGTAGCTCCTATTCTGATGCATAGCCTATTTTGGTCGCCTGTTGTTAATACCTTACCTGTTATCCTAGCATGCCTAGTTTAGGTATGCTTGTGTTCCATCAGTTGGCCCTACACCCTTATCCGTTTGCCATGCTATATTACCGGGTCGTGATCCCTCTGGGCGATGATCTCATAAATACTTTATAATGTTGTACTATACATGAATATGTTATAAGTTGGGTCGGCTGGGCACGCGAGAGATTCACTGTGGTGGAACGACAGGGCAGGCGGAGACCATCCTGGAAGAGGTGGGCCTGGCCCCTGCTCGTCGTCTACGAATACTGAACAATAACGTGCTAACGAGTTCTGGGTATTTGATCTGAGATTGCCACTGGCATATATGCACTAACCGCCATGAGGGATAATGGTTATGGGGCCCTCCGTGTCGTCAGTTCCTTCCGAAAGCTACCTAGATGTCACAGTTCAGAGATGTGGGCTAATTGTTGGGGTGACCGGATACTACTGTAGGAGATATGCCCTAGAGGCAATAATAACTGTTGTTATATATCTCCAAGTTTGTAATTGAGGTTTATGTTCCATGCTATAACTGCAATGATTCTCGAGTCTACAATAACCACGAGGCTCGGAGGGAAACTCATGTGCACGTGTGGAATAATAAACGGTGAAATGTATTCCTAGTCATGCCTCTAAGACTAGCTCAAGTATTGCATGATGGTTCTTTTTTCTAATCATGGGCATTCCTATGCCGGCAATTTTGAGGACACAATGTTAGAAGAACACTTGTGTTGAATCGACCCGATTGATGTTATGCGATGAGATACATTCATCACAAGTTAATGGTAAATAACACAGAGGAAGTTGACGTTTGCATAATTCCTTAGACCATGAGAGTATTGAGTTCCTTCGTACTTGCTTCGTGAACTTTGGAGTTTGTTAAACGTCATCTGTTACAGGGTGGCTATTACGGCGGCTTACGGGTTCACGGAAAAGTATGACAAGTAACTTGATAGCTCAAGATTGGGATTTGCTCCTCCGACGATGGAGAGATATTCTTAGGGCCCTCTCGGTGTTACGGTGTCCATGATCGTCTGGCCAGACAGAATGTGATTTGATCACAGGGATGCCGGAACACGGAAACGAGAAAAGAGAACAAAACCGGTAACGAGGTAACTAGCATAGTGGACAAGGTGTTGATCCATGGGGATGCCGACAAGTGTCACCTCGGATGTTTGTAACATATCGTGAAGCAACAGGAATAGCACACGGCAACTACAAGTTCACTCGAATATTCATTCGTATGGGTATAGGGATCAATATGGATGTCCACGGTTCCGCTATTGATCATTGATCGGAAAGTGTTCCGGTCATGTCTATACTTCACCGAACCTACAGGGTCACACACTTGAAGGTCATCTATCTGCTGAATACTAGACAGGGATTTTGAGAGAAAGAAACCAGAAAAGTTTGGGAGACGACGAAAAAGTTCCGGAGAAAAAACCGGAAGAGTTTCGGTGAAACCGAAAAGTTGTTTCGGAGTAAACCATTGAGCCAAAAAGATTTACGACATGCACCTGGAACTTTTTAGAGGTGCCAGAATTGTTCTGGGAACTTCTGCAAATTTTCCGGAGAGAAAACCGGAAATGTTCTGGAGCAGCCGGAAATGTCTTGGTTGCTTTTCACTGATAAAAATCATTGATCCGGAAATGTTTCAGAACGCATCCAGAATTATTTTAGGGGGTACTGGAAATGTTCTAGACCTACAGAAATATTTTCGGATTTAACGAACGTGGAAAAATGTTTTCATGAATAGTGAAAAAGCACTTTTTGGGCTGATTTCCAAATGGGTTTTTTCTTCTAGAAGAAAACCACTTTTGGTGAGAGAAAAGGTGTGTGAAAGGGAGGTGGAGCCCCCCAAAGGGGCTGCACAATTTCGGCCATAGCATGGCGGGACCCTCCTTGAGGTGTCCTTTCACCTCATGGTGGATATGTTCTAGACACCCTTATGTGGCATGAGGTGGAAAGATCCTAGGAAGGTCCTTTTGGTCTGTTCACCCCTTGTCTCTACCCCTTGCTCCTCCTATAAATAGAGGTGGAGAGGGCTCTCCAAAAATCAACAATTCTCTCTCAAACACAAGGCATGCATGATCTGCCATCTCTCTCTCCCTCACACGAAATAGTTTCGTAGAGCCTGCGAGGCTGTCTTGTTTCCGGTAGGAAACAGTATTGGACGGTGAAGCCCTGCCGGATAGCTGACACCGTATGTGTGCAACCTAGTAGAGAGGTCGTAGTTTCGATCTTTTTCCCGTGGGGCTGTTCGAGGGTCCTCCTGAAGGGCTGTCTGAGATACCGTCCGAGTTCGAGAGTCTTCCCGAAGGGCTGTCCGCGACACCGTCCGAGGGACTGTCCGACTGCCTCCCGGAGGGCTGTCTGAGGGAGAACATCCTCGGGGTTGGGAGGTTGTAAATCCTAGCTGCGGGGATCTGCATCGCCGATCTTCATTGACTCTACTTCCGCTGCGCTACGAGTCGGTAATGATCAGATCAAAAACCTTGTATGCATCTCCATAGTGATCCTGGGCGTGCTCGCAGTACCAATTTTTTTTCCCTGCTGCGTTCCCCTACAACTACCTGCTGCGAAGGCAGAGGTGGGCTTGGTCCCCGGAAAGCATCGCAAAGTGCTAGGAGCGCTTAGGGTGAGCGGCCGAAAAACCCTTCGGGCTTAGGATGTAGACCGGCGGGTGACCTGTCTGGAGAGATGAGGTAGGACTTCCGCTTGTCGATCATCCGAGGCCGGGCATTACCCAAAAAAGTGTGTCTGGCCAGAGGTAATCGAGCATGTCGGGTAATGTGGTGCACCCCTCCAGGGAATTTGAACTATTCAAATAGCCGTGTCGACGGTAACAGACGGCTTGGAGACGTATCCCGACCTCTTACAACCTAAACTGGATACTTGTTAAAACACACCAAGATAATAGATAGGAATGCCCATGGATCGCTTTCTCGCAGGGAGTTGAGGAAGGATCTCAGGGTATGGTATTGCTGTGTTGCTATTTGGTATCATGTACGCTCCTATCTGCTATTGTTGCAAGATGTTCTCTTCCCGTCTAATGCTGCAAGATGGTGGTAGCCTTAGTTACATTGAGCTTCTCCCCTCTATTCTGGCAGTTCTGTAGTATAGTGCAAAGATATAGCCCCATTCCTTTGATACCCATGCATATGTAGTTTAGATCTGATGTAAGTCATGTGAGTACTTTGGATGAGTACTCACCGTTGCTTTGCTATTCTTTTCGTTCAACCCAGTTGCTGCTATCAGATAGTAGCACCTCGGATGCAGGTGATCCCGACGCCGGATACTACATGGAGTTCGACGTCGCCGAGTATTTCGGAGGTCCCAGGCAGGAGGCCTGCGCCTTTGGGTAGGGTCGTTGTTTTATTTCCGCCTTCTTTAGGCATCTACGTAATTGTCTGTAGTCAGACCTAACTGCTTGATGTAATATTGGGTCTTACGACCCTTGTTTGTAATATATGTGTTTTATGTTTGTAATTTGTGTCGTAGAGTAGTGTTGTGGTACTACCGTGAGTCACCGTTCGTGGTCGTGCATGCTGCATGCATGATTAGTGCATGATTATGAATGGGGGTGTCACAACTTTCGTGAAGGCAGCCTGGCCCAATTCGCTTCCGATGGTCCCCGAAACACTATTCTACTGGTCTGCACTATATAAAGGAGAAGGAGGACTCTCACTGGCACGACGCCTAACATCTCCGTTCACGACCACTACCGCATCCGTTATAGTCATGTTCACCACCATAGCCACCATCTCCATTATATTGATATACATCTAATCGAGATCCCATCGCGGTTAGTGACATTGTAAGACTATCAAGCATTCATCTTCAAGTAAAAATTTGTACAATGTCCTTTGCCTGTGATTCGATCGTGATGTGTGAGTAATCCCCTCAGGCTAAGGGCTGAGGCATAGCCTCACAGCCCCGTGTATGCGCAAGCTGGGATGGACGGTATGATTTTCCCTTATATATTTGTACCATGATTTGTCTCTTGTCTCTACCTCGATCCAAGGACTCGCTCGTACCCGAACCACCGAAGATCGGTACAAGGAGAGGCAACTTGTAGGGAAGAGTGGAAGGCTAAACCGAACACCGGTGACAGTAAGGCTAGTACGGAAGTCGGAACAAATTCCTTGGGGGGACAATGATGCAGTCATCAAATGCTAATGCATTGGTCTGGTAATTCCTTAATAACCAAGGCAACCACGAGAAACGGATTAGGGCCAAGGTTGGACAATTCAATCCTCGATTTGGTGGCAGTCGGTCGTGGTGTCGCAAGGACGCATTGCCCACTAATCTATTTACAAAGTATTTATCTTTATTTCATAGCGATGTCAATTGTTTATCTTATGATCCCATGCATGTGCACAAAGCTGCAGGTGAAACCTCTGCTCTGGCCTATTTTTCTTATCATTTACAGCCATTGTAATTACGTTTGTGTTGGTCTGGGGACAAGAACGTTACGCGATAACAAAGGCTTGTTAGAAGTAACCTTGGCAAGCTTAATGTGGCATCCCTAGATCTTAGTCATGTCATTAACCTAATTAATGTGCCATGTCATCAAGATTATCATAATTAAATTGCAGTTAAGAAATAATCCAACTCACAAATTCAAATTCAAAATATGAAGTCAAAAATTATTTTTTCAAACAGTGAAATAAAAATGTTGGTAATATTCTAAATATTCCCCAAGTAATTGTCATGAAGAAACTAACCTTGTTTGAATTACAAAATGCCCCTAGCAACAAATAAACAGAACCAGCATCATTTAAGTTATCCATTTGAAAATAAACAAAATTTTATATATTTCCAAATATTCTGAAAACTTGTGTGGGACCTTGTTGTGATGTGTTTGAATTATGAGCAAATCTACAAGTTCAACAAAATTGATTTGGTCACTTAAGTAAATAGAAAATAGAAAGGAAAATAGAAACAGAAAAATTAAAACAGAAAATGAAACAGAGGCACTATGCTGTTGGGCTCTACATGCACAGTAGCCAGCCTAGCCCGTTAGCCCTGGTCGTCCCTAACCTCTCTCTCCCCGTGCGTGTCGGCTGCCGAGCGCGCGCACGCCATGGCCCCCGCGCGATGGCCGACGCATGCTTGAACAGGAGCTCGCCTCGCGGTGGATAAGGTCACTCCGTGAAGGCTTTTGTAGAACACTCTCCAATGTATAGCACACCCCCCCTGAGGGTGTCCCGGACTAGGGGGTACCAACCCATGCGGCCGGTTATCCATGGGCCGAACTGATAGCCCATCAACCACTGCCTGGAGGACGACCGAAGATACAAACCTCGTCATGAGCAAGATGGAAACCACCGAAGACTTGGCGTACCCTTCAAGGATAGTTCTAACAGTCGGCATGTATTTCCTACCTGGCAACCGACCTTGTGTAAACCTAGGTACCCCCGGTGCATATATAAACCGAGGGGTTTTAGTCCAGGAGGTAGATTTACGAGCCTTAGGGTTTAGAACACAATCATACGATCTCGAGGTAGATCATCTTGTACTGGATATTCCATCATATCAGTATAATCAAGCAGGACGTAGGGTTATACCTCTTTGGAAGGCCCAAACCTGGGTAAATATCGTCTCCATTGTCTCCTATTACCCATTGATCCCAGATCCACAGCTTGGGACCCCCTACCCGAGATCAGCCGGTTTTAGCACCGACATTGGTGGCCCATACAGGTCCTGCTGTGTGATCGCTCCGGAGCAATGGAAGCATCGGTCAACGATCAAAATTCCCATGGCGTACCCCTTACGCCTAAAGCTCCCGTCATCGGATTGACCAAAGGGTTGAAACACCCCGGATCGCACCTCCTCCTTCAAGAGTCAAAGCGTGATGATCTTGAACCTACTCCCCAGCCTCATGATCTTTCCCTGGACCCGGCCAAAGATCTCCGTATAGAGGAGAATCAAGAGCCGAAGTGCCAGTTGGCAGAGGACTGCAAGCCTAGGCAATGGGAAGGATATGGGGGCTCAGATCTTAAAACCAATTCGGTTGGCTTCACGTCGGCGCATCCTTCTCAGGATGGAAACCTCGGGGCTTCAAGCCCACGACTGGCAGGGGTCCGATTTTTAATCCCACCCACCCCCCACATCGAGTATTGCCCAAATAACTCAGGGCCACCCGATGTCTGGGATCTAATCTACGTAAAGCAACAATCCGGCGAGACAGTCCGGCAATTTTGGACTAGGTTCCTATTCGTCAAGAACAAAATACCTGATTACTGCGACTTAGAGACCTTAGCGGCCTTCATGCATAATTGCTGAGACGAAGGCCTCTTAAATGCCCTCGCTCGCCGGCGAGTTGAAACCTTTTCCGAACTATCGGATCTGGTGTCAAAATTTTGCGTCATGGAAGATGCTTGGATGGCTCAAAAAGAGCAAACAGATTCGATCTGTGCCGAGGACTCAAGACGTGACAGTCAGATGCGCTTAAAGGAGCAATCCTGTCACTCCGTTCCAGATGAGCCGTCACGAAAAAGAAGGAAATCGGCAACAAGACCCAAAACCGCTCTAGACGACCTGTTGGATAAGCCGTGCCCAATCCAGTCTGTCCTATTAAACACAAACCCAACTCACAACGTTCAAGCTTGCTGGGTAGTCAAATAGGTAGCCAAGGGCGGTGAAGCCCTCCTCGGGAATACGGCCGCGCGCAAGTGCCCGGCAACATCTTCGGACGAAGGCGAGATCATGATGATCTATGAAACATACACATCAAGGAACCAACGAAAAAGAGCTCTTTGAGAAATAAGCCACATCCAACACATGACAACTTCAGATACGTGGTTGGACACGCCGATCACCTTTGGGCAACAGGATCAACCGAAGACTAGCTCTAGCCGAGGTGCGGTAGGCCTAGTCCTCGATCCTATAGTGGACGGATGCCGACTGCGGAAGGTGCTGATGGACGGTGGCAGCAGTCTAGACCTCATCTATGAGGATACTCTGGATAAAATGCAATTCGACAGGTCGCGCATCGAACAAAGTTATACAACTTTTAAAGGAATCATCCCCGGAAGAGAAGCGCGATGTAGTGGAAAAATCACCCTCGACGTAGTATTTGGAAATCCTGAGAACTACCGGTCCGAGGAGTTAACCTTGCACGTCATACCCTTCCGAAGTGGTTACCGCGCCCTATTAGGGCGTGATGCATTTGCGAAATTCCACGCCATCCCGCATTATGGGTACATGAAACTCAAGATGCCGGGACCTAACGGTGTGATCACCATATCAAGTAATCCTGATAGAGCACTTAGACCCGAAAGTAAAACGGCGTTGCTCGCCCTTGAAACGCTAGCCGAGGCCCTCGCGGCCGAGGAGTTGATCGCACTTCGCGCTACCGTGGACAAAGATGACATCATCCTCGATAAAAGGTCTAAACCTACGTCATTCAAGCCACCTGATGAAATCCTTAAATTTCAAGTACACCCAACGGACCCGAATAAAACGGCGTCCATAGGTGCGTAGCTAGACCCGCAGTCGACAGAGCTCTGCGCAATTTCCTTCAGGAAAATTGGGATATTTTTGCCTGGAACCCCTCGGATATGCCGGGAATCCCACGAAAATTAGCCAAGCACAGCCTGAATATAATCAAAGGTTCCAAACCTGTTAAACAGGCGCTCCGTTGATTTTTCAAGCCCAAGCATCAAGCCATGGGCGAAGAATTGGCCAAGTTGCTCGAGGCCGGATTCATCCGAGATATTAAACACCCCGATTGGCTAGCTAACCTGGTTATGGTGCCCAAAAAGGATAAGTCATGGCGCCTCTACGTTGACTTCAAAGACGTTAACAAGGCATGCCCAAAGGATCCTTTTCCCTTGCCACGCATCGACCAGATTGTAGACGCCACAGCAGGACGTGACTCGTTATGTTTCCTGGATGCCTATTCGGGATATCATCAGATAAAAATGAAGGAATCTGATCAAGCAACCACAACATTCATAACTCCCTACGGGCCATTCTGTTTTAGTACAATGCCCTTCGGATTAAAAAATGCAGGCGCAACTTACCAGCGCATGATTCAAACATGCCTGGAAAAGCAAATAGGAAAAACTGTGGAAGCATATGTAGACGATGTGGTTGTAAAAACCAAACACGTCAGCCAGCTAGTCGACGACCTCCAAGCAACATTTGTTAGCCTCCGAGCATACCAGATAAAGCTCAATCCTGAGAAGTGTGTTTTCGGAGTACCGGCGGGCAAGCTACTCGGATTTATCATTTCCCATCGAAGGATAGAAGCTAATCTTGATAAAATCCAAGCCCTGGCCCGGCTGGAGGTGCCTACCGAGCTAAAGCACGTCCAAAAACTGGCAGGCTGTGTGGCCGCCCTGAGTCGTTTTATCTCTCATCTAGGAGAAATGGCCTTACCTCTCTATAGACTGCTGAAACTAATGAAAAAATTTAAGTGGACCAGCGAGGATGGGGCCGCTTTGGAGGAAATCAAGACGCTCCTCGCTTCTAATCCTATTCTGGCTACACCTGGAGCAGGTGAGCCGATGTTATTATACATCTCGGCCACGAACCATGTCATCAGCGCAGTTCTCGTTGTCGAGCGCGACGCCGAAGGTCATAAGCTCCAGGTTCAGCGGCCGGTGTACTACATTTCCGAGGTACTCACCCCGTGTAAAACTAGGTATCCTCATTATCAGAAGATAGCCTATGCAGTTTTTATGGCGTCTCTGAAGCTACGGCATTATTTTCAAGAATGTTCAATTACGGTAGCATCCGAAGTGCCCCTCAATGATATAATCAATAATATGGATGCTATGGGACGAGTTGCTAAATGGGCAATTGAGCTCCTCCCTTTCGAAATTATATACCGGCCACGCCAAGCTATTAAATCCCAGGTGTTGGCGGATTTCTTGGCAGAGTGGACGGAAGCCGAGCTCCCTAGAGAGCACAGTACATATTCACATTGGACGATGTACTTTGACGGCTCCAAAATGCTCGCCAGATTAGGGGCTGGAGTGGTTCTCACGACGCTGACCGGCGACAACATTCGGTATGTGTTACAAATTATGTACACCGATTCTAACAATGTAGCCGAATATGAGGCTATGCTGCATGGACTTCGGATAGCAGTCTCAATGGGAGCACGGCCTCTTGAGGTCCGGGGAGATTCTAACCTCGCCATCTCTCAAGTTAACGGCGAATTCGACGCCAAAGACTCGAAAATGATAGCATACCGAAATGCCGTCTTAAAAATCTCAGCACGTTTTGACGGGCTGGAGTTCCATCATATATCAAGGGATAGCAATCAAGCTGCAGATGTTCTGGCTAGAATGGGCGCTAAACGCGACCCAGTCCCCGAAAATACTTTCCTAGAATGGCTCTTTAAGCCATCAGGGTCTGGCACGAAGGGGTACGGCATCCGAATCAAAAGATTCCGGAAGTGCCACCCCGTCAGCCACTGAACAAGACGAGGATATAATTGGGGGTTTGGCTATCGCAGAAACGGCCTCGGCTCACGAGATCATGGCAGTAATCGCGCCGTGGTCTGAGCCCCTCCTCGCGTATTTACTCCACAAGGAGCTGCCCAAAGACCAGATTGAAGCACGACAGATCATTCGGAGATCCAAGACTTACAAGGTCCATGAAGGCGAACTCTAAAAGAAAAGCGTCACGGGCGTCCTCCAACGATGCATATCCGAGGAGGAAGGAAGACAGCTCCTTGCGGAGATCCATTCCGGTATGAGCGGCCATCATGCCGCAGCCCGGGCCTTGGTAAGCAAGACCTTTCGAGCAAGGTTTTATTGGCCAACGGCCAGAGCAGACGCGAAATCGCTAGTCCAAAAATGTATTGGATGTCAGGTTTTCGCTAATCAAAGTCACATGCCCCCTACACCTCTTTGGACTATTCCGATCACTTGGCCTTTCGCGGTCCGGGGGCTTGACATGGTCGGCCCACTTCGAGGAGGGTCCAAGAAAAAGAAATATCTACTCGTTATGGTAGATAAATTCACAAAGTGGATCGAGGCAAAGCCAGTGACCTCGGCTAAAGCGCGGCCAGTCATTAATTTTCTCTTCGGGGTAGTTCACCGTTAGGGTGTCCCCCATAGCATAATAACGGACAATGGATCCAACTTTACGGCCAAGGAAGTAAAGGCATGGTGTGCAAAAATGGGCATTAAGCTTGATTATGCCTTAGTTTATCACCCCCAGTCCAACGGATAGGTTGAATGCGCCAATGGACTAATTTTGAGTGGCATTAAACCATGGTTGGTTCGCTCTTCAAAAGTGGCAGACTGTCAATGGGTAGAGGAACTTGATTCCGTACTATGGGGTCTGCGCACCACGCCCAATCGATCCACGGGCTATACACCTTTCTTTATGGTCTACAGAGCCGAGGCCGTCATCCCAAGTGATCTCATCCATGATGCACCTCGAGTACGGATGTATGAAGAATGGGAGGCCGAGCTTGATAGACAGGACGATTTGGATGCCCTTGGAGAAGAGCGTGATGTAGCTCGGGCACGTTCTGCCTTTTATCAGCAGCAGGCGTAGTGCTATCAGAGCAGGGAGGTCTGGGCAAAGACATTTAATGTAGGAGACCTGGTCTTGCAGCACCACCCGGAGAAGTAGCAGCATAAACTGTCAATCAAGTGGGAGGGACAATTTATAATCGACCAGGTACTCACCGGAGGTGCTTACCGCATCCGAGATCCTAAGGACAACCGGCTGAAGCCAAACCCATGGAACGCTGCACGGCTTCGACGCTTCTACGGTTAGTAGACGCATTGTAACCTTTCTCTTTTTCATATATCTTTTGTTATAAAGCAACTCTTGCCTTCTCGGCATTTTCTTCTTCGAGGTTGTTAAAACTCTATTCGGGTAGTGTTCGGTAAACATGGGGTACGTCAAGTTACTTCGGAAGCATTTTTAAGTGTATGACATAGACTACCTTGGGGGCTTTAATTAAACAGCCCAAACACTTCTTGTGCACTCATATTTATTATATGTGTGCCACCTTCCAATATAATCGTCTTAAAGCCATAATATGCATCGATTTGACTTAAGATTTGGCCAAGCTGGGTTGCCTGGCTCCTGTGCTTACCCCTTACGGTCCCGATTGTTCGGCTAAGGGGTAAAGGGAGTACCTCTGTGATTGTTACTTCCAGGTCATCCGGGTTAGTACCTCAGACGGGTGAAGCCGAAAGCTAGCATTCTTAAGAAAATAATCGGTTGGCCACGATGGAAGTGAAAATATTCGGTTTTTCAAAACAATGTGCAGGGGCTTCTAGCCCGAGGTGACCTTTTTTCCGCATAGTTCGGATGTTAGGTCATGAAATCATGGTAAACGTGATATCCTGAGAAAAGGAACTGCTAGAGGAACTATTTTTCTCAGAAGATGTTTCTTACGTTAAATAGTAATATAACATAACTCTCTGCTTCACTTCTGTTTTTCGAACCGTATGGCCGGATTGCCTTGTTCTCCAAAGTATCTAGCCCGAGTGTTCGGGCTAGGAGTAGGAAACACTCCTCGGCCACTCGACGAGGAGGTAGAAGCCGAAGGCCGGTTAACAAAGTTTGTATGGCAGATCCGAGTACAATGATGTAAAGTACTTTGATATATAGAATCATTATGCACGCGAGTGTTATTACATTTCATCAAGCCCATCTATTAAAGAATCAAGGGCACAGTTTTGTTGTGAGAGACGAGCAGCTGGCATAACGTTATCATACACTAGGTGTGTGGGTACTTCCTTCCCGTCAGCCCCTCTGGGGCCGACTTCGGCAAGGCGTGTTGTATCCTCACCAGTGAAACGCGTTTTATCATAGTCCAAGCTTCTCGGGCACCCTCTCGACAGGCTGATATCTTCCTCGCTTGAATGAGGCACCGAGATCCCTTGAGGCGATCTGCGAGCTCGGGCATTCCTTTGGGAACAATTTCATTAGGCCATAGAGCTTTAAACACATTCTTCATTGATCTTCGAGATCTCTCATGCACCTCGCTCAATTCCGTCAAGGCATCTTGTGGAAGATGAATTTCGGCTTCTTGCGGCCGACCAGTCAGGAAAGCTATACAGATGAGCGGTCAGTCTTAAGCTGGAAGTATGAGAAATCCCAGCTATTTAAAAGTTGTACATGCTTACCAGATATGATCTCATTTGCCTTCTTTTGTTTCCCCTCGGATTCAGCTAATTGAGCCTTTAGAGACTCGATCTCACATGCCTGCTGCTACTTTTCGGTTGTCAGCTTCCTGATATCTTCCTTACTTTGGGACAGCACGCATTGGCTTGCTTGTTCTTGAGACTCGGCATAGCGGAGGGCCTCTCGAGCCTGCTTTAGGTCATTTTCCAGCTGACCTATCGTTTCCGCTGCTATGAACATAAGCTCTGTTAAGGAAAGTTTTATGCTCATTTAACCAAGCACTTACAATACACTCACCATGCGCTTCTCGGGTAAAGTTCTTGATATCTTGAATTTCTGACTGCGAGGTGTTCAGCTTCGTTTTTGTCAGTTCCAACTCCTCGGAAAGCTTTATGATCTTCTCCCAAGCAGTATGTGGCTATACACAAATATTCAAAGCATTATCGGACCCTTAATTCGGCCATACCTGCCCTAATTAAGGCTCGGGGGCTACTGGGCTTCGCGCTTTCTTCAAACAACATTATGTACACTAATCCCCTGATCGGCCTGTTATCCGACCAGTGTCTTGGGGGCTACTGTCCCTCATAGGGATAATTTTTTGCCTTTCTCAAAAAGTGTCAACTTTTAGTTTCTCCGTCTATGAAAGAACAAGTTCTTGTTCTCCCGAAGGGCTACTGGGTTCATATAAAGCCTCATTGTTAATATATCATAGTATAAACTTACGTACAGACTGTTAGACAGTACACCCGCCGTGTCTTCAAGATCTACTCGAGCGGCTCCGAGGTATGCATCCATGGAATTATGGGCATTAAATTCTTGATCGGAAAAGACGGGATGCCTTAGGGACGTTTTCCTCCGTCGATGATGCATTATGCGTTCCACTTCGGAGTTGGTGGCCGAGAAAGCTCCCGAGGTTTCTGGTTGAGGATCTTCGGGAGGGACCTCGGGGATGATACCTCAGGAGGGGGCATCTGCAAGTCCTATCTCCTCGCGAGAGAATCTTTTTTGTCCGAGGCCCCTGTGTCTTCGGACGGCGGCACTTGACCAAATTGCCTGGGTATCATAAATTCTGCTGTTAAAAGCATATAATACGGTAGTTAATAAATAATGCTGATACAGATAAACGCCTACCTTTTGAGAGGGGGAGGAGCTGATGTTGTCCGCATAGTAGCTCGCCGTTTAGGCACGCTGTAGGCGCTCTTCGGCTGATTTGCTGGAGCCGATCTCTCTGATGTTCAACGCTTCGAGTGGCGACCCTTGAATAGAGGAGTCAGGGTATTCAGCACTATAGGTAAAACATATCTTCTTCGAGAAGAAGCTTGACGAGCACTTACGATGGAGGATGGAAGCGTCCTCGGTAAATCAAGGAGGATGGCCACCTCGGAGCCATCAATGCTCTCCTGGTAAAAAATCCCATCTTTAAAGATGATGGATATCTCAAGATCTTCGTGGAAGCCAGGGTCGTCGTCACGGGTCTAAGACTCCGGTTGAGGAGCGGGACACTTCACTGTCTCCACCCAGTGCTTCCACCTCTGCTCGGATATGTTGTACAACTATTCAGAAGAATTAACACACTGCTCCGATAGATGAGATGCACATGTAAAAGTACTCACCGCCTCGACGGGCTTGTAGTACGAGAAGCCGTCCATGAACTTTCGCCGGGCAAAATCTTCTTCCTCCCCTTTGAAGATACCGGCTAGCACGGTGGCTAAAACTGCCGGGCTCGCGAAATCTTCCTTCAAGGATCGAGTAGCATCATCCTTTCCATTGTACCTCCATAAAGGGTGTACTCGTTGTTGAAGAGGTTGGACGCCTCGGAGGATAGCCGTTGCTATCACATGAATAATAGTCAACTTATTGTGAGCTAAGCATGACACTTGAGCGGCTAGACGCTTGACCTCGGCATCCTGTACTTGAGATGGACTCCTCGGCCGCCAATTGAATCGTTTCTTTGGAAGAATATGGGAGAACTCGGGCAAACCTCTCCGAGATGGATCGTAGAGCAGGACGTCGGCCATCTAAAACCATTTCGAGGTCCAATTTTCAGTGTCTTCCTTGGGAGTGCCTGGAAGGTAGCCGGTCCCAGCTATTCGGCATACCTCGGCTCCTCTGACCTCGTAAATTACTCCTTCTAGGGAGCGTGGGACGAGACAGCAATATTTCTGCCACAACCCGAAGTGAGCTTCGCATCCAAGGAACATCTCGCAGAGGGCGACGAATCCGGATATATGCAAAATCGAATTGGGCATGAGATGGTGGAGTTGGATCTCATAGAATTCCAATAAACCCCTAAGGAAGGGATGAATGGGGAAACCTAGACCTCGTAAGAGGAAGGGGACAAAGCAGACTCTTTCCTCCCCATAAGGGGTTCGATAAATCTCTGCAGGCGCTTGCCCGTCACTGGAAATTAAGCCTGGACGGGTAGATGCAAGATCTGATGCGGGCAGATATCCTTGAACTGCTAGTCGATTCAGACGGAGGCGGGAAACGGAATAGCTTGCCCAGTCACCCTTGAGAGGCCCATGGGGACGTGATGATGAACCCGGGGCGCTCGCCATTGCTTGAATTTTTAGCTGGCTTGGGAGAACGACTCCAAGTTAGAACGAGATGGGGTAATGTGGGGGTACGCAAGTTACCGTACCCCTAGCTTATTAAGCAACCCCCGCAGATTAATAGACGCCTCGATAACCGGTCATTGGACCGCACGTCTTCTCAGCAGAACAGGAATCGAGGAGGGTCATAAATTACAACGGGGACCACGAGCGGTGGGTCCCTATATAGTTCGGCAAACCAAAATATCTTGGTGCTCGGTTTGTCACAAGAGAACAACCAGAAGACTTCGGATCCCGAACATAAATCATCTATGGAGGAACTCGCCTGCCAAGCCGAAGACGTCAGGTGTGAAGCTAATCCGAGGAGTGAGTAGTCGTCCTCGGTGTTGGAGATCAGTTTAGGGGCTACTGAGGGTATCCTGGACTAGGGGGTACCAACCCATGCGGCCTGTTATCCATGGGCCGAACTGATAGCCCATCAACCTCGTCGTGAGCAAGATGGAAACCACCGAAGACTTGGCGTACACTTCAAGGATAGTTCTAATAGTCGGCATGTATTTCGTACCTGGCAACCGACCTTGTGTAAACCTAGGTACCCCCGGTGCATATATAAACTTAGGGGTTTTAGTCCAGGAGGTAGATTTACGAGCCTTAGGGTTTAGAACACAATCATACGATCTCGAGGTAGATCATCTTGTACTGGATACTCCATCATATCAATATAATCAAGCAGGACGTAGGGTTTTACCTCTTTGAGAGGGCCCGAACCTGGGTAAATATCGTCTCCCTTGTCTCCTGTTACCCATTGATCCCAGATCCACAGCTTGGGACCCCCTACCCGAGATCAGCCGGTTTTAGCACCGACACCCCCAAAGGCCATATGATGTCACCATGCCAAGTCCCGTGCATTTCAGGCTTGATATGAATTTTCGTGAATTAAAATGGCAGAAACCCGCATGTGGCCACTTTGCCCCCCCCCCCCCCCCGGTGTTGGGACCTCCATCTCCTTTTTTGTAGAAGGCCTAGGCATGGACGAAAGACCACAAATAGGTATTTTTCACCCATTTCTGGCAAGGATTTCATCTGGCCGTAGTTCAGATCCTGAATTTCTGGCATTAAAACCATAGAAATGCACTTAATGTCCTGAATATAGCAGATGGGCGCCGAAAAAGGCCAGGACCTCGCATGTGTCATGGCATGGTCTCTGTTGAGTGCAGAAAAAGTTTCATGGCCAACGGAGGAACGGGCCCAGCACCTGCTTCACAAACCTGACACGTTCCCTCTCGAAACCTATATCCTTCCTTGGAGATGGTCCCGTTTCTATGCAGTCTCAATGAAGGATTTTGCAAAAGACTCTCAAATGTTTAACTCACCCTCCAGCGGCGATATGATGACACCATGCGAGGTCCCGTGCATTTCCGGCTTAGTATGAATTTCCATGAATTAAAACTGAAACAACCCACATGTCGGCGTCCTAGCCTTGGCCCCCCAGTGTTGGGGCCTCCCGCTTCTTTGGTTTCACAAGGACTACGTATGGACCAAAGACCACAGATAGGAATTTGGCACCAATTTCTGGTCATTATTTCTTGTGGCTGCAGTTCAGATCTCAAATTTCCGTCATTAAAACCCTAGAAATGCACTAAATGTCCAGAATATAGCACGGGCCCCAAAAAAGGCCAGGACCTGGCATGTGTCAAGCCATGATCTCTGTGGAGTGCAAAAATAGTTTCATTGCCAACAGAGGAACGGGCCCGGCAACCTGCGTCACAAACCTGACACGTTCCCTCTCGAAACCTAGATCCTACCTAGGAGGTGGTCCCGCTTATACGTAGTCTCTATGAAGGATTTTGCGAAACACTATCAAATTTTATCCACACCATCCAAGGGCCATATGATGACACCATGCCAGGTCCCATGAATTTCTAGCATCGCTTGAATTTCAGTGAATTAAAACGACAGAAACCCACATTTGGCGGCCTTGCCTTGGCCCCCAAGTGTCAGGGCTTCCCTCTCCATTGGTTGCACAAGGCCTAGGCATGGACTAAAGACCAAAGATAGGAATTTTGCACCCATTTCATACCATGATTTCATGTGGCCGTAGTTCAGATCTAGAATTTCTGGCATTAAAACCGTAGAAATGCACTTAATGTCCCAAATATAGCAGACGGGCACCGAAAAAGGGCGGGACTTGGCATGTGTCATGCCATGGTCTTTGTTGAGTGCAGAAAAAGTTTCAATGCCAACGAAGAAATGGGCCCAGCACCTGCTTCATAGAATTAACCCTTCCCTCTCGAAACAAAGATCCTTCTTGGGAGATGGTCTCGTTTCTACGCAGTCTCTGTGAAGGCTTTTGTGAAACAATCTAAATTTTTTACCACACCCTCCTGGGGCCATATGATGACACCATGCCAGGTACCATGAATTTTTGGCTTTGTATGAATTTCTGTGAATTAAAACAGAATAATCCCGCTTGTCAGTGGCCTAGCACACTAGTAGAAAATAGACCTTTCGTCCGACCCATTAGTCCCGGTCTGGTTACGAGCCGGTTCTAAAGAGGCTATTAGTCCCGATTCGTGCCGGCTCCAACGGCTAGGAGCAGGGCGACCTTTAGTACCGGCTCGTAAGGAACCTTTAGTACCGGTTCATGTCACGAACCGGTACTAAAGGGGGCGTGGCAGGCTTTTGATCAGACTTGGGCCCCGCGTGCCTCTTTAGTACCGGTTCGTGGCTCGAACCGGTACTAAAGGTTGCCCTTTAGTACCGGTTGGTGACACCAACCGGTACTAAAGACTTGGGCCCTGCGTGGCAGGCTTTTGGTCAGACTTGGGCCCCGTGTGACTCTTTAGTACCGGTTCGTGGCACGAACCGGTACTAAAGACTCTCATATATATAGTAATAAAGGTCCTCTAGAACCGGTCTGAAATTTGTCTCTACCCCCCCCCCCCCCCCCCCGTGTATCGCCATTTCAGTTTTGAAAAAAACAAAAGAAAATGATAAAAACTTCAAAAATTAAAATCCTTCGAGATGTAGTTATGTTAATACATCTATTAGTTAGGAAAATTAAAAAACATAAATTTCAACATGTTTTGCAAAAAAATGTTATGAAAACGTAAAACGGCTGTAACTTTTGCATACGATGTCGGAAAAAGCGTATAATATATCAAAATGTTCAGCACGAAAATCCGCATCCGATTTTGACCGCCTTCGGCCGTTTTGCAATTTTTAGAATCCTCAAATTCTAAAAGGAAAAAAAGTTATGCTCAAACTTCAGTTTTTTTGAATTTTGGTTAAATCTGGTCAAACTACTTATTCAAGAATATTAGTGTTACTAAATAATTATTCAAGAATATTAGTGCTGCTAAATAATTATTTCAGTTTTTTGAATTTTGGTCAAATCTGGTCAAACTGCGGTCAAACTATGGTCAAACTATGGTCAAACTACTTATTCAAGAAATATTAGTGTTGCTTAATAATTATTGGTTTTAAGAATAATAGTTTCAAAATCAAACGGTGTAACGTGTGACTTCATGCTCAAGTTCAACTCCTAAGGGTTAATAGGATTGACAGCTTACTATTGTCAGGAAAACAACAAGTGCAGACTTGGAAACAAGGGGGAATAGAGGATGGGTGACCGGTCGAGAAGTTAGACGATTTGGAATGATGAGGGGTGATTAGAGATTAGAGATCAAATTGAGCAGTGATGAGGGGTAGTTAAAGATTAAATTCAAATAATTCAGAAATTTGAAAATCGAAAAAAATTCAATTTTTTTTCCAAAAAAATTAAAAAAAATGAAAAAAATTCCTTTAGTACCGGTTGGTATCACCAACCGGTACTAAAGGTCCTCCACCACCAGCCCACGCAGGCAGCCACGTGGTGGGACTTTAGTACCGGTGTCTGGGGCTCCCTCTCATTTGGTTGCACAAGGCCTGGGCATGGAAGAAAGACTACAGATAGGACATTTGCATCCATTTCTGGCCATGATTTCATGTGACTACAGTTCAGATCTTGAATTTCTGACACTAAATCCCTAGAAATGCACTTAATGTCCTGAATATAGCAGACGGGCCCGGAAAAGGGCAGGACCTGGCATGTGTCATGCCTTGGTATCTATTGAGTGCAAAAAACTTTCGAGTCCAACGGAGGATCGGGCTCGGCACCTGCTTCACAAACCTGACCCGTTCCCTCTCAAAACCTAGTTCTTTCATGGCAGATGCTCCCGTTTCTACGCAGTCTCTGTGAAGGCTTTTGCGAAACTCTCCCAAATTTTTACCACACCCTGTAGGGCCCATATGATGACACCGTGCTAGGTCCCCTGAATTAACACAGTAGAAACCCGCATATCGGCGGCCTAGCATTGGCCCCCCGGTGCCAGGGCCTCCCTCTCCTTTGGTTGCACAAGGCCAAGGCACAAACTAAAGACCACAGATAGGACATTTGCACCCATTTCTGGATATGATTTCATGTGACCCCAGTTCAGATCTTGAATTTCAGGCATTAAAACTGTAGAAATGCACTTAATGTCCCAAATTTAGCAGATCAGCCCCGAAAAAACCCAGGACCTGTGATGTGTCATGCCATGGTGTCTATTGAGTGCAGAAAAATTTCAAGGCCAATGCAGGAATGGGCCCGACACCTGCTTCACAAACCTGACCCGTTCCCTCTCAAAACCTAGATCCTTCTTGGGAGATGGTCCCATTTCTATGCAGTCTCCTCGAAGGGTTTTGCAGAACAATCTCCAATTTATAGCACACCCCCCAGAGGCCATATGATGTCACCATGCCAGGTCCCGTGAATTTCAGGCTTGATATGAATTTCCGTGAATTAAAATGGCAGAAACCCGCATGTGGCTGCTTTGCCCCCGGTGTCGGGACGTCGATCTCCTTTTTTGTAGAAGGCCTAGGCATGGATGAAAGACCACAGATAGGTATTTCACACCCATTTCTAGCAAGGATTTCATCTGGCCGTAGTTCAGATCTTGAATTTCCAGCATTAAAACCATAGAAATGCACATAACGTCCCAAATATAGCAGATGGGCACCAAATAGGCCAGGACCTGGCATGTGTCATGCCATGGTCTCTGTTGAGTGCAAAAAAAGTTTCAAGGCCAATGGAGGAAAGGTCCCGTCACCTACTGGACAAACCTGACCCTTTCCATCTCAAATCCTAGATCCTTCCTGGGAGATGGTCCTGTTTCTATGCAGTCTCCGAGAAGGCTTTTACAGAACACTCTCAAATTTTTACCACACCCTGCAGGGGCCATATGATGAGACGATGCCAGTTGCCGTGAATTTCCAGCTTCGTATGAATGTCGTGAGTTAAAATAGGAGAAACCAACATGTCGGCGGCCTAGCCTTGGCCCCCTGGTGTTGGGGCCTACCTCTCCTTTGGTTGCACCAGGCATAGGTATGGACCAAAGACCAAAGATACGAAATTTGCACCCATTTCTGGCCATGATTTCATGTGACCGCAGTTCAGATCTAGAATTTCCATCATTAAAACCCTAGAAATGTACTTAATGTCCTGAATATAGTAGAAGGGCGAAAAAAAGGCCAGGACCTGGCATGTGTCATGCTATGGTCTCTGTTGAGTGCATAAAAAGTTTCATGGCCAACGGAGGATCGGGTCCGGCACCTGCTTCACAAACCAGACCCATTACCTGTCGAAACCTGGATCCTTCCTGGGAGATGATCCTGTTTCTACACAGTCTCTATGAAGGCTTTGGTGAAAGACTAACAAATTTTTACCACACCCTCTAGTGGCCATATGATAACACCGTACGAGCTCCCATGAATTTCTGGCTTCGTACGAATTACCGTGAATTAAAATAGAAACAACCTGCATGTCAGCGTCTTAGCCTTGGCCCCCCGGTGGTGGGGTCTCCCTCCCCTTGGGTTGCACAAGGCCTAGGCATGGACCAAAGACCACAGCTAGGAATTTTGCATCTATATTTGGCCATGATTTCATGTGGTCGTCGTTCAGATATTTAATTTCCGGCATTAAAACCCTAGAAATGCACTTAATGTTCCTAATATAGCGGACGGATCCTGAAAAAGGCCGGCACCTGGGATGGGTCATGCCATGGTCTCTGTCGAATGCAGAGAAAGGTTCAAGCCCAACGGAGGAATGGGCCCATCACCTGCTTCACAAACCTGACCCGTTCCCTATCAAAACCAAGATCCTTCCTGGGAGATAGTCTCATTTCTATGCAGTCTCCATGAAGGTTTTGTGAAACACGCTCAAATTTTTACCACACCTTCCAGGGGCCATATGATGACACCATCCTGGGTCCCGTGAATTTCCAGCTTCGTATGAATTTTCGTAAATTAAAGCGGCAAAAACCCGCATGTCGGCGACCAAGCCTTAGCCCCGTGGTGACGGGGCCTCCCTCTCCTTTTGTTGCACAAGGCCTAGGGATGAACGAAAGACCACAGATAGGGCATTTGCATCCATTTCTACCCATGATTTCATGTGACCGCAGTTCAGATTTTCAATTTCCGGCATTAAAACACAAGAAATGCACTTAATGTCCCGAATATAGCAGACAGGCCCCAAAAAAGGCTAGGACCTCACATGTGTCATGCCATGGTCTCTGCTGAGTGCATAAAAAGTTTCTTGGCGAACGGAGGAAAGGGCCCGGCACCTGCTTCGCAAACCTGACCCA
Source organism: Elymus sibiricus (assembly GCA_039707655.1). Lineage (NCBI taxonomy): Eukaryota > Viridiplantae > Streptophyta > Magnoliopsida > Poales > Poaceae > Elymus > Elymus sibiricus. The sequence goes on along the minus strand of CM077664.1, from coordinate 371,510,945 downwards.
TTCCCTCTCAAAACCTAGATCCTTCCTGGGAGATGGTCCCGTTTCAACGCTGTCTCTATGAAGGCTTTTGCGAAAGACACACAAATTTTTAACTCACCCTCCAACGGCCATATGATGACACTGTGTGAGGTCCCGTGAATTTCCATGAATAAAAATTGAAGCAACCCACATGTTGGCGGCCTAGCCTTGGCCCCCCGGTGTTGGGGCCTCCCTCTCCTTTGGTTTCACAAGGAATTGGCATGGACCAAAGACAATAGATAGGAATTTGGCACCCATTTCTGGTCATGATTTCTTGTGGCTGCAGTTCAGATCTTAAATTTCCGTCATTAAAACCCTAGAAATGCACTAAATGTCCCCAATATAGCACGGGCCCCCAAAAAGGCCAGGACCTAGCATGTGTCATGCCATGGTCTCTATTGAGTGCATAAGTAGTTTCATTGCCAACGGAGGAATGGGCCCGGCACCTGCTTAAAAAACCTGACCCATTCCCCGTCAAAACCTAGATCCTTCCTAGGAGATGGTCCCGTTTGTACGTAGACTCTATGAAGGCTTTTGCGAAACACTATCAAATTTTATCCACACCCTCCAGCGGCCATCTGATGACACCATGCCATGTCCCATGAATTTCTAGCATCGCATGAATTTCAGTGAATGAAAACAACAGAAACCCACATGTTGGCGGCCTTGCCTTGGCCTCCCAGTGTGGGGGCTTCCATCTCCTTTGGTTGCACAAGGCCTAGGCATGGACCAAAGACCATATATAGGAATTTTACACCCATTTCATTCCATGATTTCATGTGGCCGTTTTTCAGATATAGAATTTCTGGCCTTAAAACCCTAGAAATGCACTTAATGTCCCGAATATAGCAGACGGGCCCCGAAAAAGGCAGGACCTGGCATGTGTCATGCCATGGTCTCTGTTGAGTGCAGAAAAAGTTTCAATGCCAATGAAGGAATGGGTACGACACCTGCTGCACAGAACTAACCCTTCCCTCTCGAAAGCTAGATCCTTCTTGGGAGATGGTCCCTTTTCTACGTAGTCTCTGTGAAGTCTTTTGCGAAACAATCTGAAATTTTTACCACAGCTTCCTGGTGCCATATGATGACACCATGCCAGGTACCATGAATTTTTGGCTTCGTATGAATTTCTATGAATTAAAACAGAAGAAACCCGCATGTCAGCGGCCTAGCATTGGCCCCCCATTGTTTGGGGCTCCCTCTCATTTGGTTGCACAAGGCCTAGGCATGGAACAAAGACCACAGATAGGACATTTGCACAAATTTCTGGCCATGCTTTCATGTGACTACAGGTCAGATCTTGAATTTTCGACACTAAATCCCTAGAAATGCACTTAATGTCCTGAATATAGCAGACGGGACCAGAAAAGGACATGACCTGGCATGTGTCATGCCTTGGTATCTGTTGAGTGCAAAAAAGTTTCGTGGCCAACGGAGGATTGGGCTCGCCACCTGCTTCACAAACCTTACCTGTTCCCTCTCGAAACCTAGACCTTCCTGGGACATGGTCCTGTTTCTACGTATTCTCTGTGAAGGCTTTTGCAAAACACTCCCAAATTTTAACCACACCCTCTAGGGGCCATATGACGACACCGTGACAGGTCCCCTAAATTTCTGGCTTCGTATTAGTTTTCGTGAATTAAAACGAAAGCAACCTGCAGGTTGGCGGCCTAGCCTTGACCCCCACCCCCCGTGTCGGGCCTCCCTCTCCTTTGGTAGCACAAGCTGTAAGCATGGACCAAAGACCACAGATAGTAATTTTGTACCCATTTCTGGCCATGATTTCATGTGGCCGCAGTACAGATATTGAATTTCTGGAATAAAAACCCTAGAAATGCACTTAATGTCCTAGCAGACGGGCCCCAAAAAAGGCCAGGACCTGGCTTGTGTCATGCCATGGTGTCTGTTGAGTGCAAAAAATGTTTCAAGGATAATGGAGGAGTGGGCCCACCACATGCATCACAAACCTCACCCGTTCCTTCTCAAAACCTAGATCCTTACTGGGAGATGGTCCCGTTTCTACGTAGTCTCTGTGAAGACCTTAGTGAAACATTCTTCGTTTTTAACAACACCATCCAGGGGCCATATGATGACACCATCATAAGTCCCGTGAATTTCTGGCTTCGCATAAATTTCCGAGAATTAAGATAGTAGAAACCGGCATATCGGCGGCCTAGCCTTGGCCCCTCGATGCCGGGGCCTTCGTCTCCTTTGGTTGCACAAGGCCAAGGCACAAACTAAAGACCACAGATAGGACATTTGCATGCATTTCTGACCATGATTTCATGTGATCGCAGTTCAAATCTTCAATTTTGGCCATTAAAACTATAGAAATGCACTTAATGTCCCAAATATAGTAGCCGGGCCCCGAAAAAGGCCAGGACCTGGCATGTGTCATGCCATGGTCACTATTGAGTGCAGAAAAATTTCAAGGCCGATGGAGGAATGGGCCTGGCACCTAATTCACAAACCTGACCAGTTCCCTCTCAAAACCTAGATCCTTCCTGGGAGATGGTCCCATTTCTATGCAGTCTCCGTGAAGCCTTTTGCAGAACACTCTCCAATTTATAGCAAACCCCCAAGAGGACATATGATGTCGCCATGCCAGGTCCCGTGAATTTCAAGCTTGATATGAATTTCCGTGAAATAAAATGGCAGAAACCCGCATGTGGCCGCTTTGCCCCCCCCCCCCCCCCCCGGTGTCGGGACCTCCATCTCCTTTTTTGTAGAAGGCCTAGGCATGGACGAAAGACCACAGATAGGTATTTTTCACCCATTTCTGGCAAGGATTTCATCTGGCCGTAGTTCACATCCTGAATTTCCGGTATTAAAACAATAGAAATGTACTTAATGTCCCGAATATAGCAGATGGGCGCCAAAAAAGGCTAGGACCTCGCATGTGTCATGCCAAGGTCTCTGTTGAGTGCAGAAAAAGTTTCATGGCCAACGAAGGTAGGAGCCCGGCACCTGCTTCACAAACCTGACACGTTCCCTCTCGAAACCTAGATCCTTCCTTGGAGATGGTCCCGTTTCTACGCTGTCTCAATGAAGGATTTTGCAAAAGACTCTCAAATGTTTAACTCAACCTCCAGCGGCGATATGATGACACCGTGCGAGGTCCTGTGAATTTCTGGCTTCTTATGAATTTCCAAGAATTAAAACTGAAACAACCCACATGTTGGCGGACTAGCCTTGGCCCCCCAGTGTTGGGGCCTCCCTCGTCTTTTGTTTCACAAGGACTAGGTATGGACCAAAGACCACAGATAGGAATTTCGCACCCATTTCTGGTCATTATTTCTTGTGGCTGCAGTTCAGATCTCAAATTTCCGTCATTAAAACCCTAGAAATGCACTAAATGTCCTGAATATAGCATGGGCCCCAAAACAGGCCAGGACCTGGCATGTGTCATGCCATGGTCTCTGTTGAGTTCACAAATTGTTTCATTGCCAATGGAGGAACGGGCCCGGCACCTGCTTCACAAACCTGACACGTTCCCTCTCGAAACCTAGATCCTACCTAGGAGGTGGTCGCGTTTATACGTAGTCTCTATGAAGGCTTTTGCGAAACACTATCAAATTCTATCCACACCATCCAGGGGCCATATGATGACACCATGCCAGGTCCCATGAATTTCTAGCATTGCTTGAATTTCAGTGCATTAAAACAACAGAAACCCACATGTTGGTGACCTTGCCTTGGCCCCCAAGTGTCAGGGCTTCCCTCTCCTTTGGTTGCACAAGGCCTAGGCATGGACTAAAGACCATAGATAGGAATTTTGCACCCAGTTCATACCATGATTTCATGTGGCCGTAGTTCAGATCTAGATTTCTGGCATTAAAACCCTAGAAATGCACTTAATGTCCCAAATATAGCAGACGGGCCCCGAAAAAGGGCGGGACCTGGCATGTGTCATGCCATGGTCTCTGTTGAGTGCAGAGAAAGTTTCAATGCCAACAAAGGAATGGGCCCAGCACCTGCTTCATAGAACTAACCCTTCCCTCTCGAAACAAATATCCTTCTTGGGAGATGGTCTCGTTTCTGCGCAGTCTCTGTGAAGGCTTTTCCGAAACAATCTAAATTTTTTACCACACCTTCCTGGGGCCATATGATGACACCATGCCAGGTACCGTGAATTTTTGGCTTTGTATGAATTTCCGTGAATTAAAACAGAATAAACCCGCATGTCAGCGGCCTAGCATTGGCCCCCCGGTGTCTGGGCCTCCCTCTCATTTGGCTGCACAAGGCCTAGGCATGTAACAAAGACGACAGATAGGACATTTGCACCCATTTCTGGCCATGATTTCATGTGACTACAGTTCAGATCTTGAATTTCCGACACTAAATCCCTAGAAATGCACTTAATGTCCTGAATATAGCAGAGAAGCCCTGAAAAGGGCAGGACCTGGCATATGTCATGCCTTGGTATCTATTGAGTGCAAAAAAAGTTTCGAGGCCAACGGAGGATCGGGCTCGGCACCTGCTTCACAAACCTGATCCGTTGCCTCTCGAAACCTAGATCTTTCCTAGGAGATAGTCTAGTTTCTACGCAGTCTCTGTGAAGGCTTTCGCGAAACTCTCCCAAATTTTTACCACACCCCGTAGGCGCCATATGATGACACCGTGCCAGGTCCCGTGAATTAAGACAGTAGAAAACCGCATGTCGGCAGCCTAGCATTGGCCCCCCGGTGCCAGGGCCTCCCTCTCCTTTGGTTGCACAAGGCCAAGGCACAAACTAAAGACCACAGATAGGACATTTGCACCCATTTCTGGCCATGATTTCATGTGACCACAGTTCAGATCTTGAATTTCGGGCATTAAAACTGTAGAAATGCACTTAATGTCCCAAATATAGCAGATCGGCCCCGAAAAAGACCAGGACCTGGCATGTGTCATGCCATGGTGTCTATTGTGTGCAGAAAAATTTCAAGGCAAATGCAGGAATGGGCCCGACACCTGCTTCGCAAACCTGTACCGTTCCCTCTCAAAACCTAGATCCTTCCTGCACTACAACAAGACCCCCCCTATAGCAACGCCTTTTCTTGTATCTAAACGTCCATATATGCGTTGCTAGTGTCTTTACCAACGGTTTGGGATGCGTAGCCTTATGCAGTGTTGCTAGTGCATAATGCAACGCTTACACTGCCGTTGGTAAAAAGGACCGTTGCAAGACTACAACAGATAAAATGGACTTTTACAACACTTTTATATGTTGGTGCTTAATGTACAGGAATCAAAATCCCATTGCTTGGCAATGGAGAATTTCCAACGCTTCAAGTGTTGGTACACATATAGTGTGAATAATATTATATTATATATATTGCTAGCAATTAAATTACTGGTCCATGTAAAGGTGATACTTATGTATTTCAAGTGAAGGAAAAACAAGAGAATATACTCACGAGAGGAATAAACCATATATTAGATAAAACTGTTGGATTACAATAGTGGATATTACAGGAGAAACATCATCTAAATGTGATGCATAATCTAACTATTTTCTTGAAGTGAAAATTAAACTGAAAGCATCCATCAACATCCCTACAACTTAACTAAAACTTAACCGAGGAACAACATCCAACAGGAACGCCATCCGTACAACATAACTAAAACTAAAAGCATCTATCATCATGAAACGGAACATTGACATCATCATTGCAGTATACTTGCAATGCACCCATATACTCATCCATTTATCTTTTGAATCTACAAACAAAGAAAACAAAATGAATTGTTAACACACAATGCATTGACATGATGCAAATAGTAAAAGAGGCAAGATATTAGTCACGTACAAAGGTTAAAGGCCATGCAATCTTTGTTTTTTCTTCATTACCGAGAGTATTGCAGTTTTTGCGACTCCGTCCCAAAATTTCATTTTTCACAAGTGCCATATCGACATGCACTGCCCAAAATTCATTTCTAATTTTAGCACCATCAAGTTTAAATTTAGGATCACAACTTACAATTGTAGCAAGAGCTACGTCCTTGTTATGATTTTTCTGGCTCTTCAAGAATACTTTAGTTCCTGCCTGTTAGAGAAAATCAAAGTTACCATATGACAAAATAGAAACAAAATAGGGGAACATATGAAATGAATTTGAGCACTCTCACCCAACCAACTCAGCGAACCACTTTGAGCACTCTTACTGCCTACATTAGCACCTTTTGTTGTTTTCTTGGTCTGGACAATAGTCTGATAGCAAAGAACAAGTAATAAACAAATAAACAAGCTAGCACTATAGTTTGAACACAAATTTGTATGTGATTATGAAAAGACACCAGCTTGTTTGTAGTAGAAACCATTACTCTGAAATGTAAATTTGCAAGGGGTCCATTATTTTGTTAATCGGGTGTATAATAAAAGCAACAAATAACAAAAAGGAAACTCCATATAGCAGCTCTTTCGAGGACCCCATGTTTTTTAGTTATGTTCCTTTACTGGGAACATTACGCAGTTGTCTTTCAATACTAGTAGTTTAACTATCGATTTGTTTCAGTTTGTTAGGGAAGATGCACATGTACTTGACGTGGTATGGTGCTTAACTTGGTGTTTGCTGGGGGCACTTATATTTAGGTATAACACTATCCACGGATAGTAAGAGGATCATAAGGTCAAGGACACCGAAGTTCATTCTCTTTGGTGTTAAGGAGGTTTCGTTCATGCACAAGCATTATAGCTAGGCTGATGATATGTTATTCTCAAGTTGGAACCGTGAGGAGATCCCATGGGCCAAGGCTGAGTGTGTTGCAAAGTATACATGTGCTTTCACTATCGTGCACATGGCTGTTCACTAACATTTATTTTCAGAACAAGTGTGTCGTTCTGCAGACTGGACTTGTAGTTGTGCTGCTGCAAATCATGTTCTGATATTCATAATAAAATTAGCATTTGAATTATTGGGGCCTGGCTAATCGACAAGCTATTAATTATTATAATTGTAACATGACATACTTAGTACAACTTGTTCATAGGTATGACCAACATAACACTTTCTTCTAGTCACTCCATCGTTTATTTTTCTACAAACGACACCCCGGCCAGATTACAATATGATAGCAATAACAAAATAACAAGGTCACAAGCGTCTACGCACACACGAAGAAAGAAAGAAACTATGCTAGGTGGTTAGCCGCAAAATGTTAGGCAAGAACTAACCCAACTGTACTACCCAACCAGAACAGGATAGTCAGAATTGGAGTTCCATAAAGAAAGTCTGTGAAGAGATTGAACTCACCAAGGTAGTAATGGTGCAGAACTAGATTGAAATACTGCACGCGTCCACACCTGACACCCCAACAGTTACCAGATTTAAGCCACCTGTTATGTTCAGCTGAATCTACGAACACCAAAACAAACAAGCGTCAGGGTACTAATGAATAAAACCTAAAAATCTAATTTCAATCGAGTATAGGGAAGGTGTAACCTTATAGAAGAAGAAGTAGAAGAATAATCAGAAACAACCCCCTCTATCTGAAGGGCCCCCAAAGTTCTAAACCAATAACAGAGGACAACTATCAAACACTTGGTGTGCACTATCAAATTCACTCAAGAGAAGAGTAATTAGGAATCATACAAGGGACAGATCTGAACCAAGAAGGGGGCCTGGAGGAGGCAAAATCTTCAAGTCGCTATTTACCTTGTGTTTCTATGAATCGGGGGTGGGGATTCATCTGCTTTCTGTCCCAGTTGCTGAACAAGACACGCCTCTTGTGCCCTCAACCTCAATGGTGGAATCGGTGGGGCCAACCATGAGGTTCAGGAGGGAGGGCAGGCCATGATCGACTCAAGATAGGGATCCTGCAGCGAGAGGTAGAGGAGAAGGCGCCTATGGCGAGAAGCTGTGTTGATATGGGGCAGGGGGGAGGTTTCCGATTTTGGTGGCGCAGTTACCTCCTCGCGAAACCTGATGTTAGTCTCCGTCCTTGATTCGTATGACAGGCGGGGCCATGGTAATGAAGCATGCATACTTATGTCCTTTTGACCAGAATTAGTCGCTATTGGCGGGAGAGAAGGGAGGGAAAGGTAAAAATTAGTGCGAAACCAAAAAAGAATACGAGGGAGTAAAATTTTGAAGCGAAACAAATTATAATTTTTGTTATTGTATCATTTGGCCCTTGACAGGCACTTGTACATATATTTGTGCCAAACAAATCGTGCTTCTTCTATGTTTGTATAAATTTAGTGCAAGATGGGTGAAATAATAATTATTTCTATTACTCAAACCGGGCCTGATTGGCCGCGTCCTGCCGCTTGCGGCATAGCCGCTCAGCTTCCTCCGTCGTCGCGCGCAGGGCAGCATCGGCCGCGAACGCCGCCTCGTTCCGCCCGCCCCTCACCTTGCCCTTGCCGGCGACGAGGGCGGTGGCGCGCTGCGACTCAGCCATGCCGATATTGACCAGTGGGTCACTGAGGCGGCGCCGGCGCCGCGCGGACATCTCTGCGGTGGTCTTGGACTGGTACATGGCGTAGGCCTCCACCAGCGCGGCGTTTGCGATGACCCAGTCCGGTGGGACGTCCGACATCGCGAACATGGCACAGCGCTGTGCGTTGCGCCGCTCCCGCCGTTCCGCTGACTCGGCCACCGTCAGGGCACTACGATGACGTTCTCCCGTGGCCGCGTCCGAGGTAATGCACGAGGCGCCCACGCGCGTTCGCGGGCGCCAGGTGTGGCTCCTGCTTCACGGCGATCGGGCACCAACAGGGCGGCGATGGCAGCAGTGGGGCGGCAAGGACGGCGCCGAACCGCGCTCACGGAGGGAGCTCGAACTGTCGCTGGAACTCCTCGTCCGTTGCGGCAACCTCGGCGAGGAGGGGCGGCTCCTGCTGCTCTTCGTCATCCGAGGAGAGCACGACCTCCTCCTTCGACGGTGCAGAGGAGGACGACGTGCCAAAAGACCGCGCGCGGCGGTGCCACGATCCGAAGGAAGATCCCTCCGCCGACGTCGAGAACCATCCAGAAGAGCCTGACTTGCCCATCTTGCCAGTTCAGGAGAGGATCGGATCGAATCCTATGGTTGTGTGGAGAGGAGCAGACAGGATATGAGATGGGGTTGGCCGACGAGGGAGCCCTGCTTAATTAGCCCGGGTAGACGGACCGACGCTACTTCAATGCGGCACAGCGGTCGGAATAGGCTTCTCAGTCGCCGCCACTAGTGGAAAACGGGGCTTTAGTCCCGGTTGGCAACGGCCTTTAGTCCCGGGTCACCAACCGGGACAACGAAATTGGGACTAAAGGCCCCCACCCTTTAGTCCCGGTTGGCCACAACCCGGGACTAAAGTCCCTCCACGTGGCCGCGAGCGCGCGCTGGGGGCTGGAGGACCTTTAGTCCTTGTTGGTGACACCAACCGGGAATAAGGTCCCTCCACGTGGCCGCGAGCTAGCGCCGGGGGCTGGAGGACCTTTAGTCCCGGTTGGTGACACCAACCGGGACTAAGGATTTTGTGTTGGGGTTTAGGATTTTAGGGTTTAGGGTTTATGGTTTATTTTTCCTTTTCATTTTGTGTTTTCCATTCAATTCATTTTGATTTCAAACATATTTTACGCTACTACATACTGTACATGTTATGCATATATAATATAACTTCTCGTACGACCATACATATATCATATAATTTCTCGAACGACCATACATATATATATATATATATATATATATATATATATATATATATATATATATATATATATACAATTTGGTATATACAATTTCTCCTACAATTTGGAGATCATTACATGCAGGCATTAGCAGCAATGGTATTCTCCGCTTTCAGATATGACCTCCGTAAGCAAAAATCCCACAATTTCCTCTTGAATTGCTCGTATGCGGTTCTCTGGTAGGAGCTTCTCCCGCATCTCTTCCATCTTTAAAGAAGGATATCAATATGAATATATTAGTTGTGTCTATATATATTAGATCATCATAAAAAAATTGTGAATAATGTTTACGTACCTGAAGTTGTCTTACATCTCTGTGCCATTCGGTCGTCATGCGAATGTTCTCGCAAATGTAGTATGCACATAAAGTAGTCCCCTATTTCTGCCTCATGCACTTTGCGAGAATAGAATTCAATCAGATAATAATCAAGCAAGATAATGGTATTGAAACTAGAATTATCGAGATGCGCGGACCTAGCTAGTACTACTTAATTACATTGGGCCGTCGCCTACGCAGCTCCGGTTTCCATTCACCGACAACATCATTGCTGAACCGTTTCCAAACCCTGCCTGGCAAAGAAAATGAATAAAGGAGTTATTAATTACTTGATATCAGGAAATGAACGAAAGAGGCCGATATAGTGCGATAATGATTGACATTACCTGTCGAGCATCCTAAACACGCTAGTGTATTCTCGAGGGTCTTTACCTAGTGAGTCCAGGGTTTCAACAGTTCTAGCATCAACTTTAATGATTAGCAGGATCCAGTGGTACCTGCGCACACGTTTATATAAGCAGGCATGCATAACTCATCAACTACACTTAACATCGAGTAAGCAAAATAGAATTTGTAGTACAAGACAGTAACACTCACTTGAAGTTGTAAGGAAATAGTATTTCTGTTCTGGTATTTTGTGCCTTCATAAACCTTAGCAAGTTAGCCTCTGAGTCTTTGGGGTGGTCTTGTATCATTTTTTCATTAATGATATATGGGTCAACGAACCCAATGTCATAGATTCCCTCTCTTTTGCATTCGAGAATCTTCATTCTGCATAATAGCGTACAAAAAAATATAGTGAGGATAATTACAGGCAATGAACGAGCTGAGCTAGAGACTTAAATTACAGAAAGAAATTACTTACAGACAATAGCAACTGACGATAGATTTGTCGAGTGAGTCTTGATTGTATAACTGAAAAATTTCTGGAAACTCAATGCATAGCTCGTTTTCATAGAAGTAATGCTCTTCCTTGACTTTCACCATGAGCATCTCTCGCTCGTTCTTTACTTCTTTTATGTACCACTCATGCAATCTCATTTGTGTTGATAGATGCGGCACCTGCTCAGGTCTGACCAGAGTTTTCCCGGGGGCATATTGTCATGCTACATCAGCCACGGGGACTTCCTCGGTGCCTAGGAGTTGATCGACACTGATACTAATGTCTCTAGCAGCGTCGGTTACCTTATCGGTAATCACCTTGAGCGGGGGGGGGGGGGTCGATTGCATTGCCTGTTCTCCGAGCTGGGGAACTGTTTTCCCACTTTTATTACTACTTCTACGTCTTGACTGCTGCATTTGTTCATATGACTTCCTAATAGAGCGGTCAGTTTTCTACTAGCGCGCGTCCGCATTGAAGCGGCGCTGCCCTCCCGTCCTGTCTAGTCGCTCTGACCGGCATCAAGGCTGTCGAGTCGCGTCCGCTCTGGACTGGCTGACTGACATCGATGCACGGGCGCAGTTTCGAGAGCGGTACCTGTGGGAGAGGGGTTTGGTGGGACCGCGGACATTAGCACGAGTCCGGACGCCCGCAAACCTCCCCAGCTTTGGTGCCGGTTCGAGGGTATTCGGGCACGCGAACTTCATTGTGTATGTGTGTTTTCATACCATTTATATATTATACTCCCTCCGATCCATATTACTTATAGCTGAACTGGATGTATCTAGATGTATTTTAGTGCTAGATACATCCATTTGAGCGACAACTAATTTGGATCGGAGGGAGTAATAAAAAAGTATAAAATCATTCTTATTTTCTGTGATGACTCATTATTTTGTGACCTCGTAATATTTCCCTACCGCTCAAAAAAAAATTATGCCTACGATTCAAAGTCCAACGCTGCTTAATTTTGCTTTTTATTTCAATTTATTCCTACCGCTAAAAAAATCAATTTATGCCTGCAGTACGATTTTTTCTCAAAAAAAACCCTGCCAAAATTCGAACCTAGCCCTAATAGAATGGATGCAAGGAAATCACCAACGGGCTAGACTAGTGTTTACGTAGCTTTATGGCCACAGCATTTAAGCATTTATTTATTTTTCCTTGGATCGAAGGGAGAAAAGAAAATAGGGAACCAGGAGGTCGCGCCTCCAACCAGACACAGCAGCGACGCTGTCTGGTCTCGCGCATGACACCTCCGGCCTCCCTCCTATGTGGTATACAGGCCGGGCCAAAATATCAGGGTGGAGCGTGGCCCACCCTGTGCCTCCGCCACTGATCTGGATCGGAGAATAAAATGGAAAACACTATTTGCCGCATACTACGACAAGTTGTCGACGTATCACACACCTTCGACGGTACGGGGGCCAGCCCAGTTAGCTTTTTTCGTGCGAGCATTTTCGGTTTTGGGAACCTTCTCGATGATTCTGACTGGTTTTAGGAAACTTCCGGTAGGTTCCTGAACCGGTTTTCTGGTTTTTCTTTTTTTTGCTTTGCGTTTATTCTGTTTCTTTTTCCTTTTCTTCCTTTTTTTGTTTTTTCGGTTGCTTTTCTTTTCATCACTTTTTTAATTTTTTTTACAAATATCAAAAAATGTTCAAAATAATCAAAATTTGTTCGCATTTAAAAATGTTTGGATTTTCAAAAATTGTTCGAAGTTTCAAAAATTGTTCGTGTTTTGCAAAAATTATTTGACGTTTTCACAATCTGTTCCGGTTTTCAATTTTTTGGTCACGTATAAAAAAATGTTTGCGTTTCCAAATTTGTTCGGGATTTTCAAAATTGTTCTCCATTTCAATATTTGTTCTCAAATTTCAAAAAAGGGTCGTGCTTTCAAAAATTGTTTCTGTCAAAATATTGTTCCCTTTTTCATTTTTTGTTCACAAATTCAAAAAATGTTCACGTTTTTGAAAAAAGTTCGGGAATTTCAAAATTTGTTCACGATTTCAGAAAACTTCAAAATTGTTCGGGTTTGTAAAAAATAGTTCATAAGTTCCAAAATTTGCTTAATTTATGGAAAATTGTACGTGATTATTTAAAAAAGTGTTAAGTCTGATACTGGCAATAGTTCTTTAAGAATTGCGGTGCATACATGCTGGTAGAACTCTTCGGTCGTAGTGGCAAGCAGGGAGCGGGCATTAGTAGGCAGTCGCGGGTTCGAGTCCCAGCAGATCGCGCGCAACCCTATTTTTGTGGTCTGCGCACCGCAACGGGCCGGCTCAAACAGGTTGCCCCCTTTATGCCACTCGCCGACTACTTGCCGCAAAGAGCGACATATAGGAGTTTCGAAATAAAAGGAAGGGAGTACGTGTGATTTGGTTTTTGCTCGAACGGTTAGCATAGATTTTCATGCCACTTTCCTTATGTGTACCGGCGTGTCTAATTAACTTTTATTTTTAATTATGTATATTTACCGTCTTATAACAGATATAATTTGCAACACATACATGGCAGCATGTAAGATCTGTTGCAATCTATGGACGACACTATGGTTACGAGCTGCAAGTCTACAACGCATATGCTGCAACGCTTATATGCGTATCTCTTGTGAATTTTGCAACTTATAGTCAAAACGTTGTAGAATATGTGTTGCTTTTTAGGGGGTATCCTTGTAGTGCTGGGAGATGGTCCCATTTCTATGCAGTCTCCTTGAATGCTTTTGCAGAACAATCACCAATTTATAGCACACCCCCCAGAGGCCATATGATGTCACCATGCCAGGTCCAGTGAATTTCAGGCTTGATATGAATTTTCGTGAAATAAAATGGCAGAAACCCGCATGTGGCCGCTTTGCCCCCCGGAGTCGGGACCTCGATCTCCTTTTTTGTAGAAGGCCTAGGCATGGACGAAAGACCACAGATAGGTATTTTGCACCCATTTCTGGCAAGGATTTCATCTGGCCGTAGTTCACATCCTGAATTTCCAGCATTAAAACCATAGAAATGCACTTAATGTCCCGAATATAGCAGATGGGCACCAAATAGGCCAGGACCTGGCATGTGTCATGCCATGGTCTCTATTGAGTGCAAAAAAAGTTTCAAGGCCAATGGAGGAAAGGTCCCGTCACATGCTGCACAAACCTGACCCGTTCCATCTCAAATCCTAGATCCTTCTTGGGAGATGGTCCTGTTTCTATGCAGTCTCCGAGAAGGCTTTTACAAAACACTCTCAAATTTTTACCACACCCTCCAGGGGCCATATGATGAGACCATGCCAGTTCCCGTGAATTTCCAGCTTCGTATGAATGTCGTGAATTAAAACAGCAGAAACCCACATGTCGGCGGCCTAGCCTTGCCCTCCCCCCCGGTGTTGGGGCCTACCTCTCCTTTGGTTGCACAAGGCGTAGGTATGGACCAAAGACCACAGATACAAAATTTGCACCCATTTCTGGCCATGATTTCATGTGACCGCAGTTCAGATCTAGAATTTCCAGCATTAAAACCCTAGAAATGTACTTAATGTCCCGAATATAGTAGAAGGTCGACAAAAAAGGCCAGGACCTGGCATGTGTCATGCCATGGTCTCTGTTGAGTGCATAAAAAGTTTCATGGCCAACGGAGGAACGGGCCCGGCACCTGCTTCACAAGACAGACCCATTCTCTCTTGAAACCTGGATCCTTCCTGGGAGATGATCCCGTTTCTACACAGTCTCTGTGAAGGCTTTTGTGAAAGACTATCAAATTTTTACCACACCCTCCAGTGGCCATATGATGACACCGTGCGAGGTCCCGTGAATTTCTGGCTTCGTAAGAATTACCGTGAATTAAAACAGAAGCAACCTGCATGTCGGCGTCTTAGCCTTGGCCCCCCGCTGCTGCGGCCTCCCTCTCCTTGGGTTGCACAAGGCCTAGGCATGGACCAAAGATCACAGCTAGGAATTTTGCATCTTTTTTTGGCCATGATTTTATGTGGTCATAGTTCAGATATTTAATTTCCAGCATTAAAACCCTAAAAATGCACTTAATATTCCGAATATAGCTGACGGACCCTGAAAAAGGCCGGCACCTGGCATGTGTCATCCCATGGTCTCTGTTGAATGCAGAGAAAGTTTCAAGCCCAACGGAGAAATGGGCCCGTCACCTGCTTCACAAACCTGACCCATTCCCTCTCAAAACCTAGATCCTTCCTGGGAGATGGTCTCGTTTCTAAGTAGTCTGCGTGAAGGTTTTGTGAAACACTATCAAATTTTTACCACACCTTCCAGGGGCCATATGATGACACCATCCCGGGTCCCGTGAATTTCCAGCTTCGTATGAATTTTTGTGAATTAAAGCGGCAAAAACCCGCAAGTCGACGGCCTAGCATTGTCCCCCCGGTTTCGGGGCCTCCCTCTCCTTTTGTTGCAGAAGGCCTTGTGATGGACCAAAGACCGCAGATAGGCCATTTGCACCCATTGCTACCCATGATTTCATGTGACCGCAATTCAGATCTTGAAATTCCAGCATTAAAACCCTAGATATGCACTTAATGTCCCGAATATAGAAGACGGCCCCCAAAAAAGGCCAGGACCTCGCATGTGTCATGCCATGGTCTCTGCTGAGTGCAGAAAAAGTTTCTTGGCCAACGGAGGAAAGGGCCCGTCACCTGCTTCACAAACCTGACCCGTTCCCTCTCGAAACCTAGATCCTTCCTGGGAGATGGTCCCGTTTCTATGCAGTCTCTGTGAAGGCTTTTGCGAAAAACTCCCAAATTTTTACCACACCCTCTAGGGGCCATATGATGACACCGTGCTAGGTCCCGTGAATTTCTGGCTTCGTATGAGTTTCTGTCAATTAAAACGGAAGCAACCTGCATGTTGGCGGCCTAGCCTTGCCCCCCCCCCCCCCCCGTGTCGGGGCCTCCCTCTCCTTTGGTAGCACAAGCCGTAGGCATGGACCAAAGACCACATATAGGAATTTTGTACCCATTTCTGGCCATGATTTCATGTGGCCGTAGTTCAGATATTAAATTTCCGGAATTAAAACCCTAGAAATGCACTTAAATGTCCTGAATATAGCAGACGGGCCCCAAAAATGGCCAGGACCTGGCTTGTGCCATCCCATGGTGTCTGTTGAGTATAGAAGATGTTTCAAGGCTAAGAGAGGAGTGGGCCCGGCACATGCATCACAAACCTCACCCCTTCCCTCTCCAAACCTAGATCTTTCCTGTGAGATGGTACCGTTTCTACGTTGTCTCTCAGACGACCTTTGCGAAACACTCTCCGTTTTTAACAACACCATCCAGGGGCCATATGACGACACCGTGACAAGTCCCGTGAATTTCCGGCTTTGCATAAATTTCTGAGAATTAAAGCGGCAAAAACCCGCATGTCGGCGACCTAGCCTTAGCCCCGTAGTTTCGGGGCCTCCCTGTAACACCCCAAAAATTTAACCATATTTTTTATTAAATAAAATTTGGCCAGAATTAAAATTTTGAATGTTATTAGGTCTTTTATTAATTTTAGATTATTTTCTGTTTTCCAAAATTCTTGCCTCCATATAGATTTTTTTTAAATATTGTGGGATTTGGTAGTTATCTTAAATCAATTCAATTATATTTTAAATAACAGTAGGAATTATTTTCATAATAAAATTTGTCCAAGATAATTCTTTTAAAGGCATTTTCAGTATTTTAAATGCCTTTGTTGCACTACAACCATTTTAAATAATTCTCTAAAAATTCCACAAAAATTATGAGGAGTCATGTGATGCCTATAGATCACTTTTGTGCAAAAACCCATCTTGGTGTTTTGAAAATTTTGAGTGAAACATCCTCTTTTCATTCCTGGTCCAGATTCAACTTTGAACTACAACCCCAATTTTTATTGTCCCAAAAATTCTGTAATTATTCCCACCTCTAGTCCTTCCAACCAAACCCTTAAGTCCAGGAGATGAGCCCCATTTGCATCATTTAGATCCACCAAATAACCCTCTGCATCTTCAGTCCAGAACTGAAATTCTTCTAAACTTGCATTGGCAAGATTTCTCTTTTCACAAACCAACACCACTACCCTCTCTAACATCCAAAGAGACATCTCCCTGCCAAGTTTCATAACCAACAAGAATTCTTAGATAGCCTTAGCATTTTATCAAACAGGTTGTGAGCATGGCAGAATCTGACAACCTCCTAAAACTACATATGGAACTAGCTCATCTGGCCAAACCAGCATGTCTAGCATACCTCTAAAACTTGCCAGCATCACCATGCCAAAAATCAGCTCAACTGGACTACCCTAGGATGCTTTGGCAATTCGTCGAACGCCAAGTGTGCGTGCAGAGAGCGCGGCCAGAGTGCACGAACTGCAGGCTCTGGCATTGGCTGCTGTCGCTCCTTTGCGGCTCCTCTCGATCTCCCTGGTCCTCCTCTGGATCGTCCGATCCTCCCCAACGCTTGCCGACACCTTCTCCTGGCCTCTAGCACCGCCCTTCGCCGACCACAGCCGCCGCCGCTGCAGCCTTCTCGGGCACGCCACCGTCCAGAAGCCCCTGGGCAAATCTGGGAGCGCCAGCACACCTCGCCTTAACCCCCACCTACCTGAGCATATCCACAGCCCGCTGACCACTCCACCGACTGCGCCGCCCTCTGCTACCTTCTCAAGCTGCTGTAAATGGCCGCCGCAATCTGTCATGGCCGGCGTCGTCCGAGCCGCCTGGAGCCTCCTCGAACTAGCCAGCGCACCCCCGGAGTAAATTCGGACGGCCGCCGCCCTCACCTGTCTCCGCCGACCCCCAACGCCCTCTCACCGCCCTCGCCACTGCCCTCATCGCCATCAATGGCCGCCGCCAAGACGGTTGGAACAGCAGCTCGCGGAACCGCCCCTCCGGCGCTATATAAAGGAACCCCGAGCTCGCTGCGCTCTCCACCACCTCCCCTCACTCCTCTGGAAGTTCCCCCAGACAGCAAAGCGACCGGAAACGGTCGTCTTCTTCATCTCCGATAGCCACTGCCGCCATTGCTTCCTCGTTGATTTCCTCGCAACCACAGCCTCCCCACCAAAAACTCCTCCCCCACTAGCCCCCTGGAGCTCCCACGAACCCAATCCTCCTCTCAATTTCTCTCGGGAGCCACCGTAGATGGAAATCCCAATTCGTCGCCACCGGAGTTTCTCGGGAGTCCTCGCCGCCGGCGAGATAGGGCTCCCCGGCGACCATGCCGTACCTAGTCGGGATCGCCAGGCTCCCCTGGTCACGCGGGTGGTCCCATCTCACCGTGGGGCACCGCCGTTCGCCGGCGGCAGTCGCCGGAGTCCTCCTCTATTCTGCCGAAGAGAGAGGCGCGCGCGAGGTGACTTGGTCAAACCTGACCAGTGGGCCAGGTGGGCCCACTATCAGTGACCCATGGCCATCTGTGAGAGAAGACGGTTTCCACTTAACACGTGTTCGCGCGAAGGAAACGTATTTCCCTTATACGTCTTCGACGTCGAGCAGCTTCCCCGCACGGCTGAGTGACTGGGCCCGGCCCAGTTGCGCCAGGCGGCTATTCAACGCTCAGGGCGCATTTTTGTCCTCTCTCTTTTTCCTTTTCCCAGCATAACTCAAATAATTCCATAGCCATCTTTTCAAATCCAAATCTGATTATTATAATTTCTAAATACCCCTAAAATCATGCTTTATTAATATGGCTAGGGTGAACATTTTTCCTAAGATCTATTTCTGCAGGATTTATTAAATAGTCCTTTTTCCTATTTATTTCAGATTAGAAACTCTCTAGAAAATTCATATGAACTCCAAATAACTTGATTCTTTTTTTGAAATTCCTCATATATCATCTAGTTTATTTTAGGATTTATTTTAAAATTTTCCAAACAACTTTTTGGTACTGTTTTCAAATTGAGTGGTGATTGGAATATTTTTTTGAAAATAGGAAATGGAGGGAAGATAAAATTTTCAAACTTTTGGAGTGCTCCCAATATTTCTGCATGATCAAGGCAAGCATCTTGAACACTTGATATGGTGATTGCATGGTTAAATATTTGCTAGAATAATTGAATCATGCATATGTTGAATTCAAATAAAATTTGCATGCATATAGTGTTGGCATATTTTTTCTCGTTTCGTGCAACATGTGCTTACTAACTTGCAGGAGCATGTATAAAAGTAATACCGTTACCGACCGAAGGATGATCACGTCGGAGCGTGATCATGCCTTGATGGTTATGCATGTTGGGACATGCAAGGGCTGTGGCCCTGTTATGATGTTACTGTTGAGAGAACACTTTGTTGTGCTAACCGCTGCAGGGAATACATAAGCCTCCTGAGTCGACCGTAGATCGAGTCTTGTTCCGGTAACCCCCAAACTTGATCAGTGCTACCACATGTCCCTGCCGCAGGTAGGGTATGGTTCAGTAAGTTGATAACCCCTTTCCCTGCACACGCCGTACAGAGGGCCATGATGAGGGTTTCCACGGCCATGCACTAAATCCTGTCATCAGGTCAGGGGGCATGGGTGTATCCGGTCTGGGACCGAGGGGGCCGCACCCCTGTTTGCGGGCCGATATAAATATAGTGATCCCATGCAGGACGTGGTCTCCCCGTCTTAGAGTTTTTCTGGAACGATGCTTTGGGTGATTCCTGGCATCCGGAAGGTTAATCTGGTGTGTGCTGGTTAGGTGTGTTTTCAACCCAAAGACCGTAAAGGGAATTAGTCAGTGTCTCGGTGCTGACTAAAGAAATCCTTTACTTGTGGGTAAAGAGTACACCCTCTGCAGAGTTATACCTATTCGAATAGCCGTGTCCGCAGTTAAGGACTACAGTCTGGGTTGGTCAAGTATCGGTCTTAGTGTCGGTCTACGGAGGAAATAATTAAATTGAGCATGAATTATTTTGCAGGATTATTATTGTCATCACTAACGTTGTCATGGATATTTTGTTATCATGAATATTATGGTTGTGAATATTATTGTTACTATGCATATTATTGTGGACTAACCAGTTTCTCTTATATTTTATTTTCCTGAGTGTCTCAGGGGCTGGCTAGACTACCCCGGGCACTCAGTTTTATTTTCAAGACCTCATCGTGGCGTCTCTCGAGTTCTCGGATGGTATCGTCCGATTCTCTTGTGGACACCCGTTTGGCATTTCTTTTCAAGACCGACCGTGGTGTCACTTTTAGACCCCGACTGGCATTTCTTTTCAAGACCTCATCGTGGCGTCTCTCGAGTTCTCGGATGGTATCGTCCGATTCTCTTGTGGACACCCGTTTGGCATTTCTCTTGGATACTCGGGCGGTCCAGTCTCGCCCGATTATCCCCTTTAACTTTCCTTGTTGTCACTAATATTTTATTTACTCATATTTCTGCACATGCTAATATTTATCATGCCTTAATTTAATTTCAGTCAGCATATGCACACCATTTAATTCAGCATGAGCATATTCATATAATTTAACCCATCATGATCATATGCATTCGGTATATCTTTTGTTCATGATGTTTGCGAGTACATTCAAACGTACTCACTGGCTTGTCCCTGGCTATTTACTTGGCCAGGTCAGGAGTTCGTCGAGGACTATTACCACGCCGTCCACGCGGAGCCTAGGATAGCAGCCACGCGGGATAGGAATTATCCTGGTCAGCCGTTCCTGTGGGAATGGAGCCCCATCGGCGTTGGAGAACCACGAGTCGCTTCCGTCATCCCCACTAGAAATCATTGTTGTATCATTGGACCTTTAAGGTCTTGTATCCAATTCCTGTAATTGCTTGGTAATCTATAACAAGGACGTGTCCACCAGTAACAGTAAATCCTGGGCTGGTGACGACACGAGGGGTTAATTTCTGGGATATCATGTCCCGGAAATTCGGCCCCGACACTCCCTCTCCTTTTGTTGCACAAGGCCTAGGGATAGACCAAAGACCACAGATAGGGCATTTGCACCCATTTCTACCCATGATTTCATGTGACCGCAGTTCAGATCTTGAATTTCCGGCATTAAAACAGAAGAAATGCACTTAATGTCCTGAATATAGCAGACGGCCCCCAAAAAAGGCCAGGACCTCGCATGTGTCATGCCATGGTCTCTGCTGAGTGCAGAAAAAGTTTCTTGGCCAACGGAGGAAAGGGCCCGGCACCTGCTTCACAAACCTGACCCATTCCCTCTCGAAACCTAGATCCTTCCTGGGAGATGGTCCCGTTTCAATGCTGTCTCTATGAAGGCTTTTGCGAAAGACTCTCAAATTTTTAACTCACCCTCCAGCGGCACTGTGATGACACTGTGCGAGGTCCCGTGAATTTCCGGCTTCGTATGAATTTACATGAATTAAAAATGAAGCCGCCCACATGTCGGCGGCCTAGCCTTGGCCCCCCGGTGTTGGGGCCGTCCTCTCCTTTGGTTTCACAAGGACTTGGCATGGACAAAAGACCACAGATAGGAATTTGGCACCCATTTCTCATCATGATTTCTTGTGGCTGCAGTTCAGATCTCAAATTTCCATCATTAAAACCCTAGAAATGCACTAAATGTCCTGAATATAGCACGGGCCCCAAAAAAGGCCAGGACCTAGCATGTGTCATGCCATGGTCTCTGTTGAGTGCAGAAATAGTTTCATTGCCAACGGAGGAACGGGCCCGGCACCTGCTTCACAAACCTGACCCATTCCCTATCGAAACCTAGATCCTTCCTAGGAGATGGTCCCATTTATACGTAGTCTCTATGAAGGCTTTTGTGAAACACTATCAAATTTTATCCACACCGTCCAGCGGCCATATGATGACACCATGCCATGTCCCGTGAATTTCTAGCATCGCACGAATTTCAGTGAATTAAAACAACAGAAACCCACATGTTGCCGGCCTTGCCTTGGCCCCCCCAGTGTCGAGGCTTCCATCTCCTTTGGTTGCACAAGGCCTAGGCATGGACCAAAGACCATATATAGGAATTTTACACCCATTTCATTCCATGATTTCATGTGGCCGTTTTTCAGATATAGAATTTCTAGCCTTAAAACCATAGAAATGCACTTAATGTCCCGAATATAGCAGACGGGCCCCGAAAAAGGCGGGACCTGGCATGTGTCATGCCATGGTCTCTGTTGAGTGCAGAAAAAGTTTCAATGCCAATGAAGGAAAGGGTACGACACCTGCTTCACAGAACTAACCCTTCCCTCTCGAAAGCTAGATCCTTCTTGGGAGATGGTCCCGTTTCTACGCAGTCTCTGTGAAGTATTTTGTGAAACAATCTGAAATTTTTACCACACCCTCCTGGTGCCATATGATGACACCATGCCAGGTACCATGAATTTTCGGCTTCGTATGAATTTCTGTGAATTAAAACGGAAGAAACCCGCATGTCAGCGGCCTAGCATTGGCCCCCCGTTGTTTGGGGCTCCCTCTCATTTGGTTGCACAAGGCCTAGGCATGGAACAAAGACCACAGATAGGACATTTGCACAAATATCTGGCCATGATTTCATCTGACTACAATTCAGATCTTGATTTTCGACACTAAATCCCTAGAAACGCACTTAATGTCCGGAATATAGCAGACGGGCCCTGAAAAGGCCAGGACCGGGCATGTGTCATGCCTTGGTATCTGTTGAGTGCAAAAAATGTTTCGTGGCCAATGGAGGATTGGGCTCGGCACCTGCTTCACAAACCTTACCCGTTCCCTCTCGAAACCTAGATCCTTCCTGGGAGATGGTCCTGTTTCTACGCAGTCTGTGTGAAGGCTTTTGTGAAACACTCCCAAATTTTAACCACACCCTCTAGGGGCCATATGATGACACCGTGCCAGGTCCCCTAAATTTCTGGCTTCGTATTAGTTTTCGTGAATTAAAACGGAAGCAACCTGCATGTTGGTGGCCTAGCTTTGACCCCCGCCCCCCCCCCCCGTGTTGGGGCTTCCCTCTCCTTTGGTAGCACAGGCCGTAGGCATGGACCAAAGACCACAGATAGGAATTTTGTACCCATTTCTGGCCATTATTTCATGTGGCCGCAGTTCAGATATTGAATTTCTGGAATAAAAACCCTAGAAATGCACTTAATGTCCTAGCAGACTGGCCCCAAAAAAGGCCAGGACCTAGCTTGTGTCATGCCATGGTGTCTATTGAGTGCAGAAAATGTTTCAAGGCTAACGGAGGAGTGGGCCCGGCACATGCATCGCAAACCTCACCCGTTCCCTCTCAAAACCTAGATCTTTCCTGGGAGGTCCCATTTCTACGTAGATTTTGTGAAGACCGTTGCGAAACATTCTTTGTTTTTAACAACACCATTCAGGGGCCATATGATGACACCATCACAAGTCCCGTGAATTTCCGGCTTCGCATAAATTTTCAAGAATTCAGACAGTAGAAACCCGCATATCGGTGGCCTAGCCTTGGCCCACCGATGCTGGGGCCTCCCTCTCCTTTGGTTGCACTAGGCCAAGGCACAAACTAAAAACCACAGATAGGACATTTGCACCCATTTCTGACCATGATTTCATGTGACCGCAGTTCAGATCTTGAATTTCGGGCATTAAAACTGTAGAAATGCACTTAATGTCCCAAATATAGTAGCCGGGCCCCGAAAAAGGCCAGGACCTGGCATGTGTCATGCCATGGTCTCTATTGAGTGCAGAAAAATTTCAAGGCCGATGGAGGAATGGTCCTGGCACCTGCTTCACAAACCTGACTCGTTCCCTCTCAAAACCTAGATCCTTCATGGGAGATGGTCCCATTTCTACGCAGTCTCCAATTTTACCACACCCCCAGAGGCCATATGATGTCACCATGCCAGGTCCCATGAATTTCTGTCTTGATATGAATTTCCGTGAATTAAAACGGTAGAAACCCGCATGTGACCGCCTTGGCCCCCCGGTGTCGGGACCTCCCTCTCCTCTTTTTTTGCAGAAGGACTAGGCACGGGCGAAAGACCATAGATTGGTATTTTGCACCCATTTCTAGCAAGGATTTCATCTGGCCGTAGTTCAGATCTAGAATTTCCGGCATTAAAACAATAGAAATGCACATTAATGTCCCGAATATAGCAGATGGGCGCCAAATAGATAAGGACATGGCATGTGTCATGTCATGATCTCTGTTGAGTGCAGAAAAAATTTCAAGGCCAATGGAGGAACGGTCCCGTTTCTACGCAGTCTCCGAGAAGGCTTTTACAAAACAGTCTCAAATTTTTACCACACCCTCCAGGGGCCATATGATGAGACCATGCCAGTTCCCATGAATTTTCAGCTTCGTATGAATCTCGTGAATTAAAACGGTAGAAATCCGCATGTCGGAGGCCTAGCCTTGGCCCCCCAGTGTTGGGGCCTCCCTCTCCTTTGCTTGCACAAGGCGTAGGCATGGACCAAAGACCACAGATACGACATTTGCATCCATTTCTGGCCATGATTTCATGTGACCGCAGTTCAGATCTTGAATTTCCAGCCTTAAAACCCTAGAAATGCACTTAATGTCCCGAATATAGCAGACGGGCGACAAAAAAGGCCAGGACCTAGCACGTGTCAAGCCATGGTCTCTGTTGAGTGCAGAAAAAGTTTCATGGCCAACGGAGGAACGGGCCCGGCACCTGCTTCACAAACCAGGCACATTCGCTCTCGAAACCTGGATCGTTCCTGCGAGATGATCCCGTTTCTCCACAGTCTCTGTGAAGGCTTTTGTGAAAGACTCTCAAATTTTTTCCCCACCCTCCAGTGGCCATATAATGACGCCGTGCGTAAATTTCTGGCTTCGCAAGAATATCCGTCAATTAAAACAGAAGAAACCTGCATGTCGGCGTCCTTGCCTTGGCTCCCCGCTGTTGGGGCCTCCCTCTCCTTGGGTTGCACAAGGCCTAGGCATGGACCAATGACCACAGATAGGAATTTTGCATCTATTTTGGGCCATGATTTCATGCGGTCGTAGTGCAGATATTTAATTTCCGGCATTAAATCCCTAGAAATGCACTTAATGTTCTGAATATACCAAACTGACCCTGAAAATCGCCGGCACCTGGCATGTGTCATGCCATGGTCTTTGTTGAATGCAGAGAAAGTTTCAAGGCCAACAGAGGAATGGGCCCGTCACCTGTTTCACAAACCTGACTCGTTCCCTCACGAAACCTAGGTACTTCCTGGGAGATGGTCTTGTTTCTGTGCAGTCTCCATGAAGGTTTTTGTGAAACACTCTCAAATTTTTATGACACCTTCTAGGGGCCATATGATGACACCATGCCAGGTCCCATGAATTGCCAGCTTCGTATGAATTTTCATGAATTAAAGCGGCAAAAACCCGCATGTCGACGGCCTAGCCTTGGCCCGCCGGTTTTGGGGCCTCCGTCTTCTTTTGTTGCAGAAGGCCTAGGGATGGACCAAAGACAGCAGATTGGCATTTGCACCCATTTCTACCCATGATTTCATGTGACCGCAGTTCAGATCTTGAAATTCTGACATTAAAACCCTAGAAATGCACTTAATGTCCCGAATATAGTAGACGTGCCCCAAAAAAGGGCAGGACCTCGCATGTGTCGTGCCATGGTCTTTGTTGAGTGCTGAAATAGTTTCATTGCCAACGGAGGAACGGGCTCAGGAGTTGCCTCACAAACCTGACCCGTTCCCTCTCGAAACCTAGATCCTGCCTTGGATATGGTCCAGTTTCTACATTGTCTCCGTGAAGGCTTTTACGAAACACTCTCAAATTTTCACCGCACCCTCCAGGGGCCATACGATGAGACCATGCCAGGTCCCGTGAATCCTAGGCCTAGCCTTGGCGCCCCAGTGTCTGGGCCTCCCTCTCTTTTGGTTGCACAAGGCCTAGGATTGGACCAATGACCACATATAGGACAATTGCTCCCATTTCTTGCCATGATTTCATTTGACCGCAGATCAGATCTTCAATGTTTGGCATTGAAATCCTAGAAAAAGTTTCAAGGCTAGCAGAGGAACGGGCTTAGCACATGCTTCAAAAACCTTACCCGTTCCCTCTCGAAACCTAGATCCTTCCTCGGAGATTGTCCCGTTTCTACGTAGTCTATCTGAAGGCTTTTGCGAAACACTCTCCGTTTTTAACAACACCCTCCAGGGGCCATATGAGGATGCCATGCCAAGTCCCGTGAATTTTTGGCTTCACATTAATTTCCAAGAATTAAAACGGTAGAAACCCGCATGTCGACGGCCTAGCCATGGCCCCCCGGTGCCGGCGCCTCCCTCCCCTTTTATTGCGCATGGCCTAGGCATGGACCAAAGACCACAGATAGGAAATTTGAACCCATGTCTAGCCATTATTTCATGTGACCGCAGTTCAGATCTTGAATTTCCGTCATAAAAGCCGTCGAAATGCACTTAATGTCCCAAACATAGCAGACGGTCCCGAAAAAGGGCAGGACCTGGCATTAGTCATGCCATGGTCTTTGTTCAGTGCAGTAAAATTTCAAGGCCAACGGATGAACGGGTCAGGTTTGTGAATTTCTATCTTCAAGATCAGAATTTTATGTGAATTAAAACGGCAGAAACCCGCATGTCGGCATCCTAGCCTTGCCCCCCGGTTTCGGGGCCTCCCTCTCCATTGGTTGCAATAGGCATAAGCATGGACCAAACACCACATTTAGGACATTTGCACCCATTTCTGGTAATGATTTTATGTGACCATAGTTTAGATCTTGAATTTCAAGCATTAAAACCATAGAAATACACTTAATGTCTCGAATATAGTAGACGGGCCCCAAAAAAGGCCAGGACCTGGCGTGTCTCATACCATGGTCTCTGTTGAGTGCAGAAAAAGTTTCATGGCCAACGGAGGAACGGGCCCAAAACCTGCTTCACAAACCAGACCCGTTCCCTCTCGAAACCTAGATCCTTCCTGGGAGATGATCCCGTTTCTACGCAATCTCTGTGAAGGCTTTTGTGAAAGAGTCTCAAATTTTGACCACACCCTCCAGGGGACATATCATGACACAGTGCGAGGTCCCATGAATTTCTGGCTTCGTAAGAATTTCCGTGAATTAAAATGGAAGCAACCTGCATGTCGGCGGCCTAGCCTTGGCCCGCTGGTGTTGGGGCCTCCATCTCCTTTGGTTGCACAAGGCCTCGGCATGGACCAAATACCATAGATAGGAATTTGGCAAACATTTTTGGCCATGATTTCATGTGGTGGTAGTTCTGATATTGAATTTCCGGCATTAAAACCCTAAAAATGCAATTCATGTCCCAAATATAGCAGACGGGCCCTGAAAAAGGCCGGGACCTGGCATATCTCATGCCATGGTCTCTGTTGAATGCAGAGAAAGTTTCAATGCCAATGGAGGAACGGGCCCGTCGCCAGCTTCACAAACCTGACCTGTTTCCTCACGAAACCTAGATCCTTCCTAGGAGATGGTCCTGTTTCTACGCAGTCTCTGTGAAGGCTTTTGTGAAACACTCCCAAATTCTTACCACACCCGCCAGGGGCCATATGATGACACCGTGTCATGTGCCATGACTTTCCAGCTTCGTATGAATTTTGGTGAATTAAAACTACGGCAACCCACATGTCGGCGGCGTAGCCTTGGTCCCCCGATTTCGGGGCCTCCCTCTCCTTTGGTTTCACAAGGAATAGGAATGGACCAAAGACCACAGATAGGAATTTTGCATCCATTTCTGGCCATGATTTCATGTGGCTGCAGTTCAGATGTTGAATTTCCGGCATTAAAACCCTACAAATGCATGAAATGTACCGAATATAGCACGAGCCACAAAAAAGGCCAGGACATGGCATGCGTCATGCCATGGTCTTTGTTGAGTGCAGAAAAAGTTTCATGGCCAACGAAGGAACGGGCCCGCCACCTGCTTCATAAACCTGAACCATTCCCTTTCGAAACCTAGGTCCTTCCTTGGAGATGGTCCCGTTTCTACGCAGACTTTGTGAAGGCTTTTGTGAAACACTCTCATATATTTACCACACCCTCCGGGGCCATGTGATGACACCATGCTAGGTCCCGAGAATTGCCATCAATTAAAATGGCAGAAACCCACATGTCGGCGGCCTGGACTTGGCCCTCCGTTATTGGGGCCTCCCACTCCTTTGGTTGCACAAGGCCTAAGCATGGACCAAAGACCATACATAGGAATTTTGCACCCATTTCTAGCCATGATTCCATGTCGCCATAGTTTAGATCTTGAATTTTCGGCATTAAAACCATAGAAATGCACTTAATTTCACGAGTATAGCAGACGGGCCGCGAAAATGGCAAGGACCAGGCAAGAGTCATGCCATGGTCTCTATTGAGAGCAGAAGAAGTTTCAATGCCATTAAAGGAATGGGCCCGACACCTGCTTCACAAAGCTAATCCTTCCCTCTCGAAACATAGATCCTTCTTCCGAGATGGTCTAGTTTCTACGCAGTCTCCATTAAGGCTTTTGCGAAATACTCTGAAATTTTTACCACACCCTCCTGGGGCCATATGATGACACCATGCCAGGTACCGTGAATTTTTGGCTTCGTATGAATTTCTGTGAATTAAAACGGAAGAAACCCGCATGTCAACGGCCTAGCATTGGCCCCCTGGTGTCTGGGGCTCCCTCTCTTTTGGTTGCACAAGGCGTAGGCATGGAACAAAGACCACAGATAGGAAATTTGCACCCATTTCTGGCCATGATTTCATGTGATCGCAGTTCAAATCTTGAATTTCCGGCAGTGAATCCCTAGAAATGAACTTAATGTACTGAATATAGCAGACGGGCTCTGAAAAGGCCAGGACCTGGCATGTGTCATGCCATGGTCTCTGTTGAGTGCAGAAAAAGTTTCATGGCCAACGGAGGAACGGTCCTGTCACCTGCTGCAGAAACCTGACCTGTTCCATTTCAAATCCTAGATCCTTCCTGGAAGATGGTTCTGCTTCTATGCAGTCTCCGAGAAGGCTTTTACAAAACACTCTCAAATTTTTACCACACCCTCCAGGGGCCATACGATGAGACCATGCCAGTTCCCGTGAAGTTCCAGCTTCGTATGAATGTCGTGAATTAAAACAGCAGAAACCCGCATGTCGGCTCCCTAGCCTTGCCCCCCCCGGTGTTGGGGCCTCCCTCTCCTTTGCTTGCACAAGGCGTCGGCATGGACCAAAGACCACAGATACGACATTTGCACCCATTTCTGGCCATGATTACATGTGATCGCAGTTTAGATCTTGAATTTCCGGCACTAAAGCCCTAGAAATGAACTTAATGTCCCGAGTATAGAAGATGGGCCCTGAAAAGGCCAGGACCTGGCATGTGTCATGCCATGGTCTCTGTTGAGTGCAGAAAAAGTTTCACGGCCAATGGAGGAACGGTCCCGTCACCTGCTGCAGAAACTTGACCCGTTCCATTGCAAATCCTAGATGCTTCCTGGGAGATGGTTCTGCTTCTATGCAGTCTCTGAGAAGGCTTTTACAAAACACTCTCAAATTTTTACCTCACCCTCTAGGGGGCATATGATGAGACCGTGCTAGTTCCCATGAATTTCCAGCTTGGTATGAATGTCGTGAATTAAAATGGCAGAAACCCGCATGTCAGCGGCCTAGCCTTGGCCCGCCTGTGTCGAGGCCTCCCTCTCCTTTGGTTGCACAAGGCATAGGCATGGACCAAAGACCACAGATAGGACATTTGCACCCATTTCTGGCCATGATTTCATGTGACCGCAGTTCAGATCTTGAATTTCCAGCATTAAAACCCTAGAAATGCCCTTAATGTCCCGAATATAGTAGACGGGCGACAAAATAGGCCAGGACCTGTCATGTGTCATGCCATGGTCTCTGTTGTGTGCAGAAAAAGTTTCATGGCCAACGGAGGAACGGGCCCGGCACCTGCTTCACAAACCAGACCCATTCCCTCTCGAAACCTGGATCCTTCCTGGGAGATGATCCCGTTTCTACACAGTCACTGTGAAGGCTTTTGTGAAAGACTCTCAAATTTTTACCACACCTTCTAGGGGCCATATGATGACACCATGCCAGGTCCCATGAATTTCCAGCTTCGTATGAATTTTTGTGAATTAATGCAGAAAAAACCCGCATGTCGGCGGCCTACCCATGATTTCATGTGACCGCAATTCAGATCTTGAAATTCCAGCATTAAAACCCTAGATATGCACTTAATGTCCCGAATATAGCAGACTGGTCCCAAAAAAGCCAGGACCTCGCATGTGTCAGGCCATGGTCTTTGTTGGGTGCAGAAATAGGTTCCGGCAGCCACTGCTCTCCTGTCCTACGCAAGCAGCATGCCTCCCACGCCATGCATGCCGCATTGCCACCTACATGCTACAGCCTGTGTGCTGTCGGGGTGGCATATTGGCCATCGATCGTCCTAATGTTCGCTTCCGTTCGGCCTCTCTGCGACTCTCTTTGAGGTGAAGTTTTCCTGTGATTTAAGCTCGTGAAAAGTGGAAATATGAAACCTGGGATGGTATGGAGAAGAGGCGTGAAAGGATTACCAACAGGATCGATTGGATCGTGGCCGTTTTATTAGAGAGAGGAGATCAGCATGCCGGAGGAGCAGCGACGTGAGGGAGCTGGGCTGTGGGGAAGACGTTTCTCTCAACAGCCGAGCGGAGAGTTCAGGACGAATCATAATAGGGCTGCAGCCGCCGTGGGAGGAGGAGGATGGAGGAGAGCAGCAGAGGAAAGGGATCTGCGAGCGATTTTTTTTTCGGCAGACATATGAGAGCTCGGCAAGGAAAAGGCTCGCATGTGTGTTTATCTACCGAAAAAGGCTTCCACCCCGCTTTATAGATAAAGCAACAACCGAACAGCATACAAGGTATCACACACTTACACCAACACTGTTGGGGACTCCAACTTTACAATAGAAGCACACAGAGGTCAAGCAGGCGACCGAAAACACAGAAAACAAGCCGAGCTAAACTAAGCACAAGCACTAAAGGAACTCGCTTGATCCTGACGCTGAGAACAAATCTTCATGGAGCTCCTCAACCCACCTCGCTGAGCGGGGCACTGCTCCCAAAGCGCACGCATAGCGACGGGCCACGCAGTACAGGAAGCAGCAGTTTGAAGGAGGCGGCGCACATAAAATGACGTCTCCAAGGAGAGGAACGGCGTCCACGGACGTCGTCGTCGTTGATAAGAACAGGGTTCTACAAGGCTTTCGCCGGAGTCCATCGTAGACAACCACCGCTCACACTCAATGGACCTTGGCGGTTGAAATCACCAGCGGCCCTTGTGGTATGGCAACGATCCTAGCAACCCCCCAGGTTCCGGGATGGCCTTCCAAACCAAGAAGCACGCTGTCTAAAAGAAGCCAAAGCACATCGAAGCAAACCGGCGCCATCACGAGGGTCCATAGAGTGAACCTTTGCCAAGCTGCACACCCATGGGCACCGCACAAATGGACATCGAGGAAGGGCGACCGCGGCAAAGACGAGGTTGACGGATGACCTAGAGAGGATGGGGTCAGTAGCAACGCCTCCAAGGAGGAAAACGGCGTCCACGGACGTCGTCGTTGCCCGCAGCGGCGAAGGCCTTGCGCAGCTTTCGCTGGAGCCCCCACCTCCATAGGCACCGAACTGTGATGACGCGGAAGTCGAGTGAAGCATGAAGCTCATCACCCCATGAAGACCTCGATCCCTGCAAGCCCACCAACCAAGCTTCACAAGCGAGGGGCACGCCACGGGAGCCCGGAGCCCCTCTCCGGCAACCCAGCAGCCTTCCCCCACCACCCGACCGCCACCAGGTTCCATAGTCGCCAACCGCCGTCGCAAGGTCGCTCCCTTTAGACCAAGAAGCTAGCCAATGGGCAGAACAGAGGTAGCTGACGGCCTCCTACCCCGGCCACCCCCTCCCATGGCACCACCGGTGGGTTAGCGGGCAAGGGAGTCTTCCCACCCCCGGGCAAGACCCCAACAACGCCATCGGCCATGGCTCCGGCCGGCGACCCGCCCCCGGCAGCGACCCGCACAAAATCCGGATCGTATCTGAGCAGGGTCCGGACCAAAGGAAGCGGCCGCGGAATCCACCGGAGAGAGCTAGCCGCAGACCCCCTGTCAGCAGCAGCCTCCGCCCTGGACGTCGGAGCACCATCAGCCGACGCCGGCGGCACAGATCGGGCGCTCACGGTGGCGGCTCAGCTGCCCGCGCCGCCCATGAGCGCCAGCCCCAGATCCGGGACGCCGCAACCACCACGGGCACGCACGCCACCTGCAGCCCTCCACGCGGCCGTCACGCGCAGCAGCCACCACCGAAGCCACCACACATCGCCGCGACACATCGCCGTACCGCGGCCATCCGCGCTTGCGCCGCCCCGCCCTGGCATCCCACGCTGCCACTGCTGAGCAGGAGGGAGAGGATGCCCCACCGCCGCCCAGGCCGACAGGGCTTTGCCCGTCAGCGCGCGCCAGCGGCGGCGGGGGGAGGAGGGAGGAGGGAGGGAGGTTAGGCCGGCGGTAGGCTAGGGTCTCCCCGGACGCCCGCAGGGGCGACGCGGGGAGAGAGGAGGGGGGGGGGAAAGGGTCCAAGAAAACTATGTAGAAGAGTTTGGCAAGGAAACTATCGGGTGGGACAGTGGGCAAGGACTCTGTGACATACTTCATCCAACGGCTGCGCCTAAATAATTGAAAGATCTGACTAACAATTTTGTTTAATTCTCAGGATTAACGTGGAAGCTCGTATGGTGTCTCCAATTAGTAAATATACTAGTCATCAACCCGTGCTTCCGCACGGGCTAGCATTAAACAATTCGCTAATTGGCAATTTGTAAATCACATTTGCATATACTAAAATTGCAAGTTTTTAAAGGTTTGTGATGAAAATGTGGAGCAAAACTAATTATTATTCCTGTAGTTTTGCTATTTCTTAGGCTATTTATTTCTAAGCCAACTCTAAGAGACATGGTCCCGATGAAGACATTGAAATCCATTGAAGTTCGATGGAATGAGAAGATCATAAGATGGGATGAGAAGTTCTTCATTTGATGGATGTGCATTCTGATTAAGAAATAACAATTTCTAAGTCAGACTGAGAAATAGTCACTCCATTGTCCAAGCATTACACAATAATTAAGAACTGGGCATATCTTAAGAATATCTGAGATGTTCCAACTGAGCAAAAGGTGAACCTGTTTATTCTTTACTAAATAGAATCAAATTACCATGTTGGCAAGTGGATGCACACTCTAGAAGTTTTCCAACGGCAGCCACTTTTTCCTTCTAGTTTATGCCATGCATAAACCGAATTACCTTTTCCCAACATTTAATTATTTTGCTCCATTGTAACAAATATCATTTACAAATAACAGGGTCTGCACTCACTCTAACCTTGTATTCATTCCTCCACCGGCGAGATGACATTTTCTGCTCGTTGGTGAACCCTATCACTACTCCTTTGTTGTAGTCTGGCAGTAGGGATGCAAGCGGACGTCCCACATAACCTCGCTCAAGCTGGGGTTAGTACAAACTGAACTAAATCGCTAAAAAGGATGCTACAACTAACCTGACTTATTTTGACTACAGAGCAGGGCGGATCGAGTGCCAATTTGCATCCCTATCTGGTAGCATCATGCAGTAAGAAACTCAAAACCGAAGGTAGTGCCATTATTTCTGACATGCAGCGATGATTTCTCAGCAAAGCACACGAGCAGTTTCCACGACCATGCCACTGCTGGTGATGATAAATTAGTTGCCTTACTTTAGGAGTATAGAACGTCTCACATGTAAGAACAACATTGGCATATTTTGCCAATACTATAAATCAGAACCTTAATCAAGTCAGCGAATGATGGCTAGCTTTGAAAGAAAGGGCCAAGGCCATGTCCACTATGTATCCCGCCAAAATCAAAACTCCAAGAAAAGTGCAAACCAAACAGAATAAAATCATGTTAAGCTGTACTCTGTAATCAAACCACAGAGGAATAATCTGTAAGGAAAACTAAGTAATAGACACAAATTGTAATCTAATACAGTATATTATTATTGTTCACAAATAATTTGTCAAATATTACTACGTGCGAACCGTATAAGTGAAGATTGTTATACTAAGTAGTACAAATAATCACATTATACCTGTGCCACCACAATCTGCTAGATGGCGATGGCGTAAAAACGAAGTAATGCTCAAAAGAAAGGAGTAAAAGTTGTAACCTATAGGGTGTCAGTTAGTATTACATGGCACTTCCGGTGTAGTTGATACAATTAAAATCCTAATATAAAATGCATAAAAGGCTCTAATAGATTCATGGAGTTATAATACAGGTTGATCATATATACATTTGACCTTAGCACTATCAACAACAGATTTATTCGGCCCTGCATATATATGACCACTTACATAGATTAAAAGGAAGATAAAGAACGCAAGCAAATAGCAGTTTGGTTTCATATTTTGCGATGGTCCATCTTGTTGCAAAATGTAGTGAAAGCTTGATACTTCAAATAGAGCAGTGAAAAAAAAACACTACTCGCCTATGTTGTAATAGGGCCAACTGTATATGGAGGAAAAGGGACCAAACAACTTTAATGCAATAATGAAAGATTACACCTGAACGTTAACAAAATGGAAGACCGAGGTAGCATATGTTGTTGCTTTTCTACAGGCCACAACCCAGTGTGATCACTTTAATCTGGTTATAGTATGGGTTTTTTGTTGTTTTGTACGGATAGCATATTTGGTTCAGATGGGACCAATTGATATAATAGGCTAATAGCTACAAACTTCTATCACTACAATCCAAAAATCACCGCATGTGTGATCTTAACAGTGGCCTAAAGGATTTGCATAGACTACTATAATGTAACGTACTACTAATTAACTTAGTGTTGATAATTATATACTGTTTGAACTTAAGCCATACATGTTTTGAGAACTTGTGATTATTCAAAGAAGTTAGTACTGACAAATTGCTTTATAGGAGAGAGTAAGGGACAACACCTAAGCTGATAATCCTAGGAAACGATAGAGACCGGCACACAGTTTGTCTGAAACTGCAGAAGATGTACACAAACGTGGTGTGCAGTGCACTGACCATGGTTACCAACAACAAAATGTCTTATATTTACTAATTCGAGGCTACGAGGCTCCATGTTAATCCTCAAAACTAAGCAAATTTGTCCATCCGATCTCCTGATTAGATATTTGGAGCCATCAGATTAGGTACCTAAGGAGTCCTCCCAGGCTGTTCCACGTAGGGCCTCTTCAGGTAACTCTTCCATGGGCTGCTTTAAAAAACATCTATCTGTTGTTTCGATAATCTCAAGTAGGCCACGCGTCTCTGTGCTGCCTCCCTGTATCCCTGCGTTGTAGAGGAGCCTACCTAGGGTTTCCAGTTCCATTGACCATGTGTGCCTCATCTGCCAATCTTTGGTGAGGGTGTCGGGGGAAACAATTTCACCTGCGGTTGAAGCCCTCTCTCCGAGACCTGTGTCATCTCCCGACACACCTGCGCAAGTGAACCTTGGGGGGTTTCATCGAGTGGGGGGTGGAGCTGGGAGGGTGCCTGAGGTCCGGTCCGCGTGCTGCGTTCGTCCCGCGGAGCAGATGCGCCAGCTTCTCCGCCTCAACTTCTCTCATGGCAAACTGACCTGTCAGCACGTAAGTATCTCTGATTCTTGGCTGTCCCCACATCTTCTCCTAGCGTTGCTGCCTCCAGGCAGGAAGCACGGATCTTGCTGCTCCATCCGGTTACTTTATCGAATTTGTGGCTATCCCCACGTCCTTCCCCAAGTGTATTGGCTGATTCAAGGCGCCTCCCCACTGCCATGGCGGAAGCTGTAGGGGGGTGGTGGGGGCACTCCAGCCCTAAGCCCCTAGTGCAACTCTGAAAACTCGATCTTACCTCGTTCAATCTCACGTGTTTCTAACTTTCTACAGGATGTGTAGAATTACTGAATTCATCTGTTCGATGGTTGATTCCTGATGTGCGTAACTAGATTGATCATCTTTTTAGTACAGGTTGATGTAGTTTGGTCAAACTATGCACACAGCGGCATGTTAGTCCTTAAGCCTGTTGTTTTCTTCAATTAATTGCGTTAAGAACAAGGAAATTATAATGTAAACTGAGAGAATAAAATAACCCCGTTTGGCATTTCATCTCTCCGTGCTCTCGCAAGTGCTGCCACCTCCCTTGAGTTGACTTATGTTACCAGGTTAATATTATACTCACACAAGCAAGAAAACATCCCTTATATGCACATCCATTACAACAACAAAAAATGTTTGATCTGGTGGTATGGTATTTCAGCGAATGTTGTGTACAGATATATGGTCATGGGATTAAAGAGGCGGAATTCAGCAGTCAACAATTACTAGCAAACTACTGGTCAGTTATTAGTTCAGCAACATGTAGTGGCCACATTTGTTAGTTAAGCATACTAAGAAGTAGTATGATAATTTGTTTTTGTTCTATATACCTTATTATTAGTATCATGTAGTTCTATTTGTTAGTTCACGAAGGTAATGGCTTCGTCCAGGTGATCAACATATTTTGAAGGTAATTCAATGTAGTCCGGTTGACCAATTTTATAAACTCTAAATTTCCATCTCTGTTATATAATGTGATTTGTTTGATTTCTTTTCAGGCCTGAGAACTTCTAAATAGAGATCCAATTGCTTTCTGACAATATAATGGTATGGTTTTTATTTTTCAACTTAATGCTTATTTATGCAGTATTACTTCTCACTGATCTTCCCCCGATTCCCACGAAACAGAAAAATAGAAAAAGAACCGTTCTCTCGGACGCACAGACCTCTTCTCCCTGATTCCCCCCCCCCCCCCCCCCCCCCCCCCCCGACTGACTCAAAACAAAAAAATAAAAAAGAACTTTCTGGGTGATGAGAATCGATCCGGCAAGCTGCAGGCAGCTGCCATCCTGGTCACCCATCCCCATCATACGAATCGAGCTTCTCCAACACCAAGTTCTTGCAGCATCCAATGCATCGCCGCCTGAACTCCATGTACTTGGCTCTAATTGAAGACACATTGTCCTTACGTAAGCGCTCACAACTTGATAGGCGTCCACCCAACGGAAGGAAAGCATTGGATCAAAGTACAAGAGCAATTTTGCGGGAGAGCAGCAGTAAGTTATTCCCCGTACTATCTACTCTTCTCCCTTTTAGCTATCCCGCTCCCTCCCCAGAAATTTCATATTTTTATGGGATACAAGATGTAATCTGGATTTGCTTAATGTCTCTATTAAATTTAGTTATTTTTCTGTTAAATTAACACGAGTTTTCAGTTAACAATATTTTATATGATAATTCTCAACATTTTGGTGTCCGATTTTGATTCATAAATGAAGCTCTAGGTTTCGAAGGATTCAAACTATTCAAACATAAGGGTTGCTTCATTTGGCATGTGCATAGGGAGTGTGTGCGCTCTAATCACACACTAACTATACTCGGATATTCCAGAACATTTTAGTGTATATTTCTCAGTGCATGTGGATGCTAATTCTTAGCGCAATATGCACCTTCATATGCAATAGATGTTGTTTTAGTTTTGTATATGCTAATAGTTTGTTAGTTGCACATTTTAGCACCATTAGTCAGTTATTTTCCAAATGGATTTACTAATGAAATTATTACCGACTTTATGTTTGTAGTATAGTATAGGATGAACCTGCCCTCTCCTCTTACTTGATTGATTTCCTGGCATTGGAGAGAAGAATGTTCGTGTTGCTGTTGTGCCTCCAAATGTTCTACTGGACATATCATAGTCGTTTTGTAACCTCATATGTGTAATCACTGGAATCATGGGCCATATTTATTCCACAAAGCAATGTGGCTATCAAATTTATCGGACTTAGAAGACGGAATCATCCCACTATTTTTCTCTTTTTTCCTTTTTGACAGAAATTAACCCTTTGTTTGTAGTGTGAAAGGGTAATTGTCTTATTGATGCTTATATTATTATAGTTTCACATCTTTTTATCAGACTGTGCTACATGGTTATTTCCATTTAGGTTCTAAGTGTCATTTCAATTTTTCGTTGTCAGTGTGAAGGATCCTACTACCTATTATCATCTCCTTTCACTTAACATGTTCATTTCATCTAACACTTTATGACTACAGATTTCTTACACTTACAATGCCCGCTAGACCAGGGATTAACCAAAGGAATACGTTTCTCCTTTTCTATATGGCAAATACTATTGCAAGGACTTCATACTAGTCTCTGAAACTGGATTTCTAAGTTTTCCTATATTTTTAATTCCTACAAAATTAATGTAGAACAGAGTAATTTAAAAGATTTGTGCTATTGAAATTCTAGCCCGTGCAGGTGCACGGGTTGATGACTAGTTTCTATAATTGGAGTACAGAATTTGCATAGGAGAGTAAAGTTAGAGCAATACAACTATGAAAAAGTTTAGTACACATAGAAGAACTGGAATATACCTTCCGTAAAATGAATGCATAAGCATTTTTAAGAAAAACTTCTATGGTATCAAAACATGACAACAGTGAAAACTAATTTCCAAACAAATTAGGGGATGCTTTTTAATCACACCACTAATACTAATCATACTAATACATGATTTATACAGTTTAGTACTCTCTCCGTTCCATAATAATTGTCGTGGTTTTAGTTCATATTTGAACTAAAACCACTACAATTATTTTGGAACAAAGGGAGTATGTGTGAAAGTGGCATACCCAGTAAACTCTCTGTTGTGACCTTCTGGTCGTTCTTTTAGCAATTAAGGTAAAAGAAACTTCGAGATTTTGACTTGACATAACTGAAAGAATAGTTGTGTTTCAAAGAGCAGTTGAGAAAAATGAATCGATGATACGTACGAAACAGAAATATACAGTTCCCGCAAAAAAAAAAAAATAGAAATATACAGATAATTATAGCCTATACAGTAATCATTGTTCAGACATATATACATAGCCGTAACCACAGAATTAAATGAACATGAAAAATTAAGTAGCTGCATCAGAAAATTAAATTAAATTTGTAGTAAAATTAAATTGGTGACTTGATGGCTGCCGTTGAGTCACTACCAACACTTTGCCAGTCAAAAAATTAAGTCGTTCTTCAATTAACACAACGTTGTATTGTCACCTTTTAGATTTAAATGGAGCACCACCAAATTAAAAGAACATTATAATTATATAATTTCTTATTTATTCAAACTAATTAAATATAAGCGTGTACATAGAACGAACCAATTCAAACATTTACTCACAGTAATCCATTATATTAACATGGTTTTGTGGACATTCGAGCAAGGCATGCATCCCTGTCAGGCGCTCCTACCAAGAGAACTAAAGAAGATTTTGGATATATGAGAACACATTACTTATTGAGCCTATAGAAAAATTAGGACAACCCCAGAGCTATACCAAGAGACCATAGACATACACCAAGATGTTCAAGATAATGTGGAACTTCTACTGTTTTTCCTCCTTACGATGGAGTCTTTAAGGGAGAGGACATCTACATAAATATAATACTTATATTCATGTATATGGTGGAAAATTTCTAATATTTATGTACTATTTTCAAGGTCACATCCGTACCATGATTCATACATTGGCTGATAATTATTGGAATACATGTCACTTGCATGTTTGAAAACATGGAGCAATGACACATATATGCTAGTAGCTATCCAGTCAACACAGTTGTAAATCTGTAATCTTGTCAACTTGATGATGCAGAAAAAAACTTAAAGCTAGCAGAGTACACTACTGGGAAAAGGCTTATAGGTGGCCTCTAATTAGTGGCGGGCGTTGCCTGTCACCCGCCACAGCTATTTTGAAAAAGTTGCAGTGGCGGGTGAAAATTTACGCCCGCCACAGCTAAGCGCTCTTCAGTGGCGGACATTTCATGCCACCCGCCACTCGTAAAATTTTCCAAAGTGAACTTGTTTGCAAAACTCTTCAGTGGCGGGCAGTAATTACCGCCCGCCACAGCTACCTAGATCAGCAGTGGCGGGCAGATATCTATTCCCGCCACAAGTTATCCTTCCCCGATGGCCAATATTGGCAGAAAATATCTGTGGCTGGTATCAATTTCTGCCCGCCAGTGTTAGATCACACAGCAGTGGCGGGCGTAGTTTACCGCCCGCCACAAGGTATTTTCCCGCGCGAGGCGCTGTCCACGTCACTTAGCAGTGGCGGGCCTTGGGCGGCGCCCGCCACTGATTAGATCGCATAAGTGTGGGGCGGGCTGATACAGTAGCTTCCCTCCCCCCAATTTCTTCTCCCTCTCCAACAAGCTCCTCTTTTTCTCCCTCTTACTCATCTCACCATTGGTCATCCTAGCCACTCTCTCACCTCTTTAACATTATGGGACCCACTTTTCCATGGCGTAGTTACTCCCCGGCCCCACCTCCACCCTAATTAACCAACCCTCCATTAAATAAGACACACCAGCACCCTCTCTAACCCTCTAGAGGTAGGGCCACCAAATTAAACACCTCCGACCACCACATCTCTCTCTCTTCTTGATTTCATCTGATCGATCGCACACGACCGGAGAGACGAGCGAGATACGTTTTAGGTGAGAAAATTCTTGTTCCAAAATCTATCTATACGCTTTAATTAGAGTAGTCATTGTATGAGCATGCATGTGTAGTTGATTGTTGGTGTGGCGGTGGACGTGTAGGGCGACGCAACATTCAGTTGATTGCATGCTTTGTTGCATTTTTTTCCGGGAATACAAATGAGTGCCAAATCTCGTCCAAATGTTGATTAATTTCCATTTCGTCGAGTTGGTGTCACTCAATATGTCCCAATTTTAGCAAAGGTCATGCCGAATTTTTGAATTTTGCATATTCTTAGATCAAATAGTAATCGATTACGTTATGAATGTATGTTGCAGGTGGTGTCAAATGATGGATCGTAGTTGGATGTATAACTCCTTACCACGGGCGTCCAATGATTTTGTTAATGGTTTGATGGAGTTCTTAGAGTTTGCGGAGAAAGATATGAGAGAAAGGGGTGCCGAGAAAATATGTTGTCCATGTGTTAATTGCGAGAATGATGTTATGTACACATATGACTCAGGAGAGTTGCATAAGCACTTGTTGGCTAGTGGTTTCATGCCCAGTTATACAACATGGACAAGTCATGGTGAGGATGGGATGTCATGTGAAGAAGCGGAACAAGACGAAGAACAAGAATGGATGATGGATGGAGATGATGAACAGTCTGGTGGTGATGAAGACGACGAGTCGGGTGAGGAGTCGGGCGAAACTGAGGAGGCCGAAGCGGACAAGGCAATCGTCGGGGGGGAAATTGGCCGGAATAGTGCACGACGAATACATGCAAGAGTTGATCGTGAAAGAGACTAGCACCGAGACAGCTGCTTGTAGAGAGGCTACCAAACTGGCGACTCTCGTGAAAGATTCGACAACTCCATTGTACGCAGGTTGCAAGCCGAAACACACCCGCCTAAGTGTCACGATGAATCTTTTGGACATTAAGGCAAAAAGCAATAGCACAGACACGTCCCTCGATATGAACTTGAAGTTTTTGCATGATGTTCTTCCTGATGGCAACGTGCTGCCAAAAACTATCGATGAGGCGAAGAAGGTACTGTGTCCTCTTGATATGGAGCCGATAAAATACCACACGTGCAAAAATGACTGCATCGTTTATCGGAACGAGCACTGTAAGCTAACAAGGTGTCCAACATGCAATGCACCCCGATTCAAGCAGGGAAATAATAGTCGGGAAGACAATGATGGTGATAGCACACCCACTAGTGGTACTCCTCATAAGGTTGTATGGTACTTTCCAATCATTCCATGCCTGAAGCGTTTGTATGCAAACAAGAAACATGCAAATCTTATGCTTTGGCATGGCGAGAGGAAGAACAAGGATGATGGAGTGATTAGACACGTTGCAGATGGTCGCCAGTGGAAAGCAATCGACGACCACTTCCCCCAT
This sequence comes from Elymus sibiricus, assembly GCA_039707655.1. Taxonomy (NCBI): domain Eukaryota; kingdom Viridiplantae; phylum Streptophyta; class Magnoliopsida; order Poales; family Poaceae; genus Elymus; species Elymus sibiricus. The sequence continues at coordinate 371,469,315 of CM077664.1, read as the reverse complement.
TTCAGTGGAGATGATAGGAATGTCAGGCTGGGCTATAGCGTGGACGGTCTTAATCCCTTTAGCAACCAAAATAGCGTGCACAGCACCTGGCCCGTGGTTGTATGCATCTACAACCTCCCCCCCACCCCCCCCCCCGTGGGTGTGCACGAAGTGAAAGTATCTACACATGGTCATGCTAATTCAAGGGCCAAGCCAACCGGGTAGTGATCTGAACCTGTATCTGCAGCTATTCAAGGAAGAGCTAGAAATTTTATGGTCAGTTGAAGGGGTGCGGACATATGATGCTTTAACAGGTGATTATTTCCCTATGAAAGCTGCTCTGCTGACGACAGTGCAAGACTATCCAGCATACGGTTATAATTCGGGTCAGGTTTGCCACGGGAACTGTGCATGTGTTAGGTGTATGGATGAAACCCATTATCTCTATCTGAAGGCGTCTCATAAAACTGTTTACATGGGGCATCGAAGATGGCTGAAAAAAATGATGCATGGAGAAACAGACAAGATTTGTTTGACAATACAAAAGAAAAGCGAGGGAAGCCACGCAAGAAGAGTCGAGAAGAAATCCTAGAAATGTTGAACAACTGGGAAGAGTGTCCAGAGCCTGGAAAGAAGCGGAAGAGAGTGGAGCCACTCTTAAAAGTATGGAAAACACGAACTCCATTTTGGGACATGGAGTACTGGAAGTATCTCTCCACGCCCCATTGTATCGATGTCATGCATATTGCGAAGAATGTTTGCGAGAGTTTGGTTGCTACCATTCTGAACATCCCAGACAAGACAAAAGATACGGGGAGCTCAAGAAAAGACCTAAAAGCCCTCAAAATTAGGGAGGGTTTGTGGGCTGACGTGGAGGATAGCGTCGTTGGCAAGGTTAATAAAACGGTGTCAAAATTCAAACCCGCTTGCTACAATCTGTCCCCAGGAGAGCTTAATAAGATATACAACTGCCTTGCCAATGTTCGAGTTAGTTCCGGGCACTCGTCAAACATACACAGATATGTGTCACGTGACAAGAAAACTTTATCTGTGATGAAGTCGCACGACTGTCATGTGATGATTACACAGATACTGCCGGTTGCAATTAGAGGGATAAAGGAACCGCATGTCAGAAAGACACTCCAAGACCTGTGTAACTTTTTTGACCTCATCTCTCATAAATCGATCAGCGTGGAGCGTTGCCAAAAACTACAAAAAGAGATTGTTGTCATACTATGTGAGCTTGAGGTGTACTTCCCGCCCTCATTCTTTGACATCATGGTACATCTGCTTGTCCACGTTATCGGAGACATTATAGACCTGGGCCCGGTATTCCTCCACAATATGTTCCCCTTTGAAAGGGTAAATGGGATACTCAAACGATACGTTCATAACAGGTCACATCTAGACGGAAGCATCGTCCAGGGATTTTTAACCGCGGAGGTTATCTCATTTTGCACACACTACCTGGAAGTCGAGAAACCTTTGGGAATGCCCAAGAATAAGCACGTTGGTAGGCTGCATGGCGTAGGTCACAAGAAAAGGAGAAAGGATTTGCGTGTGAACTTCGACATTCCCAACCGAGAGCCCGACTTCATAAGAGCACACACTGTGGTGTTACAACACATTAAGTGCATCACCCCATATGCTAGGAAGCACATCTTAGACTTGAGAACTGAATATAGGAGACGTGAGATAAACCGGTCCGATGCTCAACTAACAAAAGAGCACCACAGAAAATTCGCGGATTGGTTCAAGACATACATGCGAGATCATCCATTGTCAGAGATGACAAAGCTACGGAGTTGTTCTCCTTGGCATCGGGACCGCGATGAATGTGACCACATACCAAGCCTATGACATCAATGGATACACTTTCTATACGGAGGCCAGAGAGAAGCTAAAAGGTGTGTACCAGAACTCAGGGGTGACGTAACAGGCCTACACCGGTAAAGTAAAGAACAGGCACTACGGTAGGATCAAAGAGATTTGGGAACTAAAGTACGCGGATGTAGGGATATTCCTCATGTTCCGTGTTAGATGGGCGAAACAAGTACTTCAAGAAGACGATTATTTCACTACCATGGTTATACCACCACGAAATGAGTCGGCGAACGTGCATGCAATAAGTGACTTAAATGAGCCATGGGTAATGGCCAACACTGTGTCCCAATGCTTCTATATAACCGACCCAATTAAGCCTAGCCGTGTGGTCTACCGGAGAGGAAAGAGGAGTATCGTCGGAATGGACGAAGTCGATGACGAGGAGGACTATGACCAATTCGACGACCCCACGGAAGACGATCCAAACATAAAATATCTCCACAGAAGAAGAAGATCAACATTGCCCAATGACGACATTGCACCATGGTTAAGACGGAGTCACAACAAGACAATAGTTCATACCAGGGAGAAGATCAAGAAAATTCATGTGAAGACCGTCCATAAGTGAATGCTATATATGTATTCATGAAGCTTATTTTGTAATATTATATTAAGACATGTAGATCGGATTATCGTCGTGTCATGTATTCATGAAGCTTATTTTGTAATATTAAGACATGTGGATCGGATCATCGTCGTATAATGTATTCATGTTCTGTCGTACATAAAATAATAAACTAAATTAATTATGTAATATGTGGCAGGCACCACGTCGCACCCGCCCTGCTACATATTTCATGTGGCGGGCACCACGTCCCACCCGCCACTGCAACGTATTTCATGTGGCGGGCACCACGTCACACCCGCCACTGCAATTTGTTTTTTCAAAATTTCCGCGCGGCACTTAGCGAAATTTCGTCCACGCGGTCGGCCGCCAAAATTAATCTACCGCGCCGCCATCCCCTGCCCGCAATCGACGCCACTCTCCTCCCCACAACGCCGCACCGCCGCCCCCGCACGCTCCGCCCCCGCACCTCCAAAGCCGGCGCCACTCCCCCCCATCCCCCCCAACGCCGGCGCGCGCGCCCTCGGTCGCCCCCTCCACCGGCGCATCCCACAGCAGGATCCATCCACACCCCTCCCGCCACCCCCCACCTACGGCTCCTACGCCGGCGCCTCAGAGACCTCCGCTGGCGCCTCGGCCCTCCCCACCTTCCCCTCCGTCGGCGCACCTCCGCCCCCTCCACCGGCTCCTCGGCCATCTACACACCGCTGCCTCGCAGTTGCTTGAATTCATTGCTTATGCTATGTGCATTGATTTGAATTCATTGCTTGTGCTATGTTCGTGCTCGCGGTTTGTTGTTACGTGGATGTATATGTATATGATACAATTGCTTGTGCTATATGTCGATGCTCGTGGTTTCTTTTACAAGGAATAGAAATGAGTGCCAAACTTTTGACGAAATGTTGATTCACTTCCATTTTGTTGAATTTCTGGCATTTAATATGTCCCATTTTTAGCAAAGGTTATGCCGATTTTTTTTGAGAGATGGCGATGGCCGAGACTCCGATGCATACAAAAAGGACAAAGAGAAGTTTGTGAAGCTCCGAAGCCAAATGGTACGGAACCACAATCTCGGCACCCGTGGTTATGAAGGGAAGCAGCCAATCTGGGATAAGCATGACGCTATGTTTTCTTTACAAGGTCAACCCACGCCCTTCAGTAATATCCTGGACCCGTGTGCCAAGAATTATTTTTGATCCCTCGCGGTGCTTGATAAAAACACCGGACTCTACTACTTCGAGGACCTTGAGGTGGCGAAGGCGGCCGAAAGAGCGGTAATTAGCCTCGACAACCACTTTACATCATATATGTTTAGGAGCAGTTTCTAAATGATATTAGTTTGTTCATGTAGGCAAATTTTACCCAAAACCCACCAAGCTCTCAAGAGTCGACGGATGCCCCAAGGTGGTCATCCGACCCAATTCTTTACGCCCTCCAAAGAACGAGAGAGCCCACAAGAGGCCGTAAGCTCGGTGCCGGCAGTTCTTTCTGGGATGCCTACTATCCCTCCAAGAAGAGGCTGACTAAGTCGGAAAATAAAAGAAGGGACAAAGAGAAAATAGATTAATTAGTCAATGAAAAGTTAAAGGAAATCTTACCTAATTTTCTGGCAGAGGTTCAAAATCAGATTGAGTCGAAAGGGTCGACAAATGTCCACACCTTATTCCCTATGCCACAAACGGTGGAGACCCATACGCCGCAGCCCCTAGCTCCCACAAAGAGCAGCAGCCCCTCGGTCAATAATGTCATGAAGGGTCATGGTGGGTCACCATAATCGTTGGAGGAACAACTTCCTTGCACTCTCCTAGCTACAGTGAGTGGCGACTTGAAGGAGGTTGCAAAAGCTAGAGTCTTCACAGGAAATGTCATGCACAACAACAAATTAGATGAGAGCATGCGGAAGGTCTTTTTACTTAGGGTGTTCCCACCATACGAGAGTTTAACTCTGCCACAAAACATTATGGAAGAGGGCAATGAGCCGCAGCCCCTTTCGAAATGCTTTGTTGGTTACCTCAAGTGGCCGGCAAGGCATATCATTATGGAGAAGCCATCCCCAAACAGAACACCGTCTCCGACCATCCCCGGCATTGGAGCACGATCACCATCTCCATACATCCACGGCGTTGGACCGCCACCTGGACGATCTCCTCTAGGTCTGTGCAACCCCGTATCGGCTAAGGATGTGCGGGAATAGCACATGCTTGAAGAATCACAAAATCCTAATTATGCTGCAGAAGAACCCATTTTGGCCGATACCAGAATTAATTATAACCCAACGGATGAGGAGACACCGCCAGCCCATCCTGAGACACAACCTTGCAAAAAACCAAAGTTTACTCCAACAACTCTAAAGAATGTGGTGGCCCAAGAAGCGATGTCCTGTCCGCCCGTTTCCGTCCAACCGATGAAAAATAGGAAGACGCATCAAAAGGGTGTGAAAATGAGTACTAAGGGAAACACTTCTGCCACCACACGTGCAAATGATAGACCACCGATAAAGAAGAACGCACCAAAGAAGTCTTTGGCACACGAACAATGTGCTGACAACCTAACAACACCTGTCTATAGCTCGGGTAAGAGAATGGTATCAGACACTGTCTACGAGCAACTTAGGCTTGAGATGAAAATTCTACATGACAAAATTGTGGATTCAGAGCTAGCCAATAAGAAGCAAGGAGCCATCGTTAACCCAATACATTACACGGCGAAGGTGCCAAAGGGATATATGCACATCCATTACAACAACAAAAAATGTTTGATCTGGTGGTATGGTATTTCAGCGAATGTTGTGTACAGATATATGGTCATGGGATTAAAGAGGCGGAATTCAGCAGTCAACAATTACTAGCAAACTACTGGTCAGTTATTAGTTCAGCAACATGTAGTGGCCACATTTGTTAGTTAAGCATACTAAGAAGTAGTATGATAATTTGTTTTTGTTCTATATACCTTATTATTAGTATCATGTAGTTCTATTTGTTAGTTCACGAAGGTAATGGCTTCGTCCAGGTGATCAACATATTTTGAAGGTAATTCAATGTAGTCCGGTTGACCAATTTTATAAACTCTAAATTTCCATCTCTGTTATATAATGTGATTTGTTTGATTTCTTTTCAGGCCTGAGAACTTCTAAATAGAGATCCAATTGCTTTCTGACAATATAATGGTATGGTTTTTATTTTTCAACTTAATGCTTATTTATGCAGTATTACTTCTCACTGATCTTCCCCCGATTCCCACGAAACAGAAAAATAGAAAAAGAACCGTTCTCTCGGACGCACAGACCTCTTCTCCCTAATTCCCCCCCCCCCCCCCCCCCGACTGACTCAAAACAAAAAAATAAAAAAGAACTTTCTGGGTGATGAGAATCGATCCGGCAAGCTGCAGGCAGCTGCCATCCTGGTCACCCATCCCCATCATACGAATCGAGCTTCTCCAACACCAAGTTCTTGCAGCATCCAATGCATCGCCGCCTGAACTCCATGTACTTGGCTCTAATTGAAGACACATTGTCCTTACGTAAGCGCTCACAACTTGATAGGCGTCCACCCAACGGAAGGAAAGCATTGGATCAAAGTACAAGAGCAATTTTGCGGGAGAGCAGCAGTAAGTTATTCCCCGTACTATCTACTCTTCTCCCTTTTAGCTATCCCGCTCCCTCCCCAGAAATTTCATATTTTTATGGGATACAAGATGTAATCTGGATTTGCTTAATGTCTCTATTAAATTTAGTTATTTTTCTGTTAAATTAACACGAGTTTTCAGTTAACAATATTTTATATGATAATTCTCAACATTTTGGTGTCCGATTTTGATTCATAAATGAAGCTCTAGGTTTCGAAGGATTCAAACTATTCAAACATAAGGGTTGCTTCATTTGGCATGTGCATAGGGAGTGTGTGCGCTCTAATCACACACTAACTATACTCGGATATTCCAGAACATTTTAGTGTATATTTCTCAGTGCATGTGGATGCTAATTCTTAGCGCAATATGCACCTTCATATGCAATAGATGTTGTTTTAGTTTTGTATATGCTAATAGTTTGTTAGTTGCACATTTTAGCACCATTAGTCAGTTATTTTCCAAATGGATTTACTAATGAAATTATTACCGACTTTATGTTTGTAGTATAGTATAGGATGAACCTGCCCTCTCCTCTTACTTGATTGATTTCCTGGCATTGGAGAGAAGAATGTTCGTGTTGCTGTTGTGCCTCCAAATGTTCTACTGGACATATCATAGTCGTTTTGTAACCTCATATGTGTAATCACTGGAATCATGGGCCATATTTATTCCACAAAGCAATGTGGCTATCAAATTTATCGGACTTAGAAGACGGAATCATCCCACTATTTTTCTCTTTTTTCCTTTTTGACAGAAATTAACCCTTTGTTTGTAGTGTGAAAGGGTAATTGTCTTATTGATGCTTATATTATTATAGTTTCACATCTTTTTATCAGACTGTGCTACATGGTTATTTCCATTTAGGTTCTAAGTGTCATTTCAATTTTTCGTTGTCAGTGTGAAGGATCCTACTACCTATTATCATCTCCTTTCACTTAACATGTTCATTTCATCTACCACTTTATGACTACAGATTTCTTACACTTACAATGCCCGCTAGACCAGGGATTAACCAAAGGAATACGTTTCTCCTTTTCTATATGGCAAATACTATTGCAAGGACTTCATACTAGTCTCTGAAACTGGATTTCTAAGTTTTCCTATATTTTTAATTCCTACAAAATTAATGTAGAACAGAGTAATTTAAAAGATTTGTGCTATTGAAATTCTAGCCCGTGCAGGTGCACGGGTTGATGACTAGTTTCTATAATTGGAGTACAGAATTTGCATAGGAGAGTAAAGTTAGAGCAATACAACTATGAAAAAGTTTAGTACACATAGAAGAACTGGAATATACCTTCCGTAAAATGAAGGCATAAGCATTTTTAAGAAAAACTTCTATGGTATCAAAACATGACAACAGTGAAAACTAATTTCCAAACAAATTAGGGGATGCTTTTTAATCACACCACTAATACTAATCATACTAATACATGATTTATACAGTTTAGTACTCTCTCCGTTCCATAATAATTGTCGTGGTTTTAGTTCATATTTGAACTAAAACCACTACAATTATTTTGGAACAAAGGGAGTATGTGTGAAAGTGGCATACCCAGTAAACTCTCTGTTGTGACCTTCTGGTCGTTCTTTTAGCAATTAAGGTAAAAGAAACTTCGAGATTTTGACTTGACATAACTGAAAGAATAGTTGTGTTTCAAAGAGCAGTTGAGAAAAATGAATCGATGATACGTACGAAACAGAAATATACAGTTCCCGCAAAAAAAAAAAAATAGAAATATACAGATAATTATAGCCTATACAGTAATCATTGTTCAGACATATATACATAGCCGTAACCACAGAATTAAATGAACATGAAAAATTAAGTAGCTGCATCAGAAAATTAAATTAAATTTGTAGTAAAATTAAATTGGTGACTTGATGGCTGCCGTTGAGTCACTACCAACACTTTGCCAGTCAAAAAATTAAGTCGTTCTTCAATTAACACAACGTTGTATTGTCACCTTTTAGATTTAAATGGAGCACCACCAAATTAAAAGAACATTATAATTATATAATTTCTTATTTATTCAAACTAATTAAATATAAGCGTGTACATAGAACGAACCAATTCAAACATTTACTCACAGTAATCCATTATATTAACATGGTTTTGTGGACATTCGAGCAAGGCATGCATCCCTGTCAGGCGCTCCTACCAAGAGAACTAAAGAAGATTTTGGATATATGAGAACACATTACTTATTGAGCCTATAGAAAAATTAGGACAACCCCAGAGCTATACCAAGAGACCATAGACATACACCAAGATGTTCAAGATAATGTGGAACTTCTACTGTTTTTCCTCCTTACGATGGAGTCTTTAAGGGAGAGGACATCTACATAAATATAATACTTATATTCATGTATATGGTGGAAAATTTCTAATATTTATGTACTATTTTCAAGGTCACATCCGTACCATGATTCATACATTGGCTGATAATTATTGGAATACATGTCACTTGCATGTTTGAAAACATGGAGCAATGACACATATATGCTAGTAGCTATCCAGTCAACACAGTTGTAAATCTGTAATCTTGTCAACTTGATGATGCAGAAAAAAACTTAAAGCTAGCAGAGTACACTACTGGGAAAAGGCTTATAGGTGGCCTCTAATTAGTGGCGGGCGTTGCCTGTCACCCGCCACAGCTATTTTGAAAAAGTTGCAGTGGCGGGTGAAAATTTACGCCCGCCACAGCTAAGCGCTCTTCAGTGGCGGACATTTCATGCCACCCGCCACTCGTAAAATTTTCCAAAGTGAACTTGTTTGCAAAACTCTTCAGTGGCGGGCAGTAATTACCGCCCGCCACAGCTACCTAGATCAGCAGTGGCGGGCAGATATCTATTCCCGCCACAAGTTATCCTTCCCCGATGGCCAATATTGGCAGAAAATATCTGTGGCTGGTATCAATTTCTGCCCGCCAGTGTTAGATCACACAGCAGTGGCGGGCGTAGTTTACCGCCCGCCACAAGGTATTTTCCCGCGCGAGGCGCTGTCCACGTCACTTAGCAGTGGCGGGCCTTGGGCGGCGCCCGCCACTGATTAGATCGCATAAGTGTGGGGCGGGCTGATACAGTAGCTTCCCTCCCCCCAATTTCTTCTCCCTCTCCAACAAGCTCCTCTTTTTCTCCCTCTTACTCATCTCACCATTGGTCATCCTAGCCACTCTCTCACCTCTTTAACATTATGGGACCCACTTTTCCATGGCGTAGTTACTCCCCGGCCCCACCTCCACCCTAATTAACCAACCCTCCATTAAATAAGACACACCAGCACCCTCTCTAACCCTCTAGAGGTAGGGCCACCAAATTAAACACCTCCGACCACCACATCTCTCTCTCTTCTTGATTTCATCTGATCGATCGCACACGACCGGAGAGACGAGCGAGATACGTTTTAGGTGAGAAAATTCTTGTTCCAAAATCTATCTATACGCTTTAATTAGAGTAGTCATTGTATGAGCATGCATGTGTAGTTGATTGTTGGTGTGGCGGTGGACGTGTAGGGCGACGCAACATTCAGTTGATTGCATGCTTTGTTGCATTTTTTCCGGGAATACAAATGAGTGCCAAATCTCGTCCAAATGTTGATTAATTTCCATTTCGTCGAGTTGGTGTCACTCAATATGTCCCAATTTTAGCAAAGGTCATGCCGAATTTTTGAATTTTGCATATTCTTAGATCAAATAGTAATCGATTACGTTATGAATGTATGTTGCAGGTGGTGTCAAATGATGGATCGTAGTTGGATGTATAACTCCTTACCACGGGCGTCCAATGATTTTGTTAATGGTTTGATGGAGTTCTTAGAGTTTGCGGAGAAAGATAAGAGAGAAAGGGGTGCCGAGAAAATATGTTGTCCATGTGTTAATTGCGAGAATGATGTTATGTACACATATGACTCAGGAGAGTTGCATAAGCACTTGTTGGCTAGTGGTTTCATGCCCAGTTATACAACATGGACAAGTCATGGTGAGGATGGGATGTCATGTGAAGAAGCGGAACATGACGAAGAACAAGAATGGATGATGGATGGAGATGATGAACAGTCTGGTGGTGATGAAGACGACGAGTCGGGTGAGGAGTCGGGCGAAACTGAGGAGGCCGAAGCGGACAAGGCAATCGTCGGGGGGCAAATTGGCCGGAATAGAGCACGACGAATACATGCAAGCCGAAACACACCCGCCTAAGTGTCACGATGAATCTTTTGGACATTAAGGCAAAAAGCAATAGCACAGACACGTCCCTCGATATGAACTTGAAGTTTTTGCATGATGTTCTTCCTGATGGCAACGTGCTGCCAAAAACTATCGATGAGGCGAAGAAGGTACTGTGTCCTCTTGATATGGAGCCGATAAAATACCACACGTGCAAAAATGACTGCATCATTTATCGGAACGAGCACTGTAAGCTAACAAGGTGTCCAACATGCAATGCACCCCGATTCAAGCAGGGAAATAATAGTCGGGAAGACAATGATGGTGATAGCACACCCACTAGTGGTACTCCTCATAAGGTTGTATGGTACTTTCCAATCATTCCATGCCTGAAGCGTTTGTATGCAAACAAGAAACATGCAAATCTTATGCTTTGGCATGGCGAGAGGAAGAACAAGGATGATGGAGTGATTAGACACGTTGCAGATGGTCGCCAGTGGAAAGCAATCGACGACCACTTCCCCCATTTCAGTGGAGATGATAGGAATGTCAGGCTGGGCTATAGCGTGGACGGTCTTAATCCCTTTAGCAACCAAAATAGCGTGCACAGCACCTGGCCCCGTGGTTGTATGCATCTACAACCTCCCCCCCCCCCCCCCCCCCCCCCGTGGGTGTGCACGAAGTGAAAGTATCTACACATGGTCATGCTAATTCAAGGGCCAAGCCAACCGGGTAGTGATCTGAACCTGTATCTGCAGCTATTCAAGGAAGAGCTAGAAATTTTATGGTCAGTTGAAGGGGTGCGGACATATGATGCTTTAACAGGTGATTATTTCCCTATGAAAGCTGCTCTGCTGACGACAGTGCAAGACTATCCAGCATACGGTTATAATTCGGGTCAGGTTTGCCACGGGAACTGTGCATGTGTTAGGTGTATGGATGAAACCCATTATCTCTATCTGAAGGCGTCTCATAAAACTGTTTACATGGGGCATCGAAGATGGCTGAAAAAAATGATGCATGGAGAAACAGACAAGATTTGTTTGACAATACAAAAGAAAAGCGAGGGAAGCCACGCAAGAAGAGTCGAGAAGAAATCCTAGAAATGTTGAACAACTGGGAAGAGTGTCCAGAGCCTGGAAAGAAGCGGAAGAGAGTGGAGCCACTCTTAAAAGTATGGAAAACACGAACTCCATTTTGGGACATGGAGTACTGGAAGTATCTCTCCACGCCCCATTGTATCGATGTCATGCATATTGCGAAGAATGTTTGCGAGAGTTTGGTTGCTACCATTCTGAACATCCCAGACAAGACAAAAGATACGGGGAGCTCAAGAAAAGACCTAAAAGCCCTCAAAATTAGGGAGGGTTTGTGGGCTGACGTGGAGGATAGCGTCGTTGGCAAGGTTAATAAAACGGTGTCAAAATTCAAACCCGCTTGCTACAATCTGTCCCCAGGAGAGCTTAATAAGATATACAACTGCCTTGCCAATGTTCGAGTTAGTTCCGGGCACTCGTCAAACATACACAGATATGTGTCACGTGACAAGAAAACTTTATCTGTGATGAAGTCGCACGACTGTCATGTGATGATTACACAGATACTGCCGGTTGCAATTAGAGGGATAAAGGAACCGCATGTCAGAAAGACACTCCAAGACCTGTGTAACTTTTTTGACCTCATCTCTCATAAATCGATCAGCGTGGAGCGTTGCCAAAAACTACAAAAAGAGATTGTTGTCATACTATGTGAGCTTGAGGTGTACTTCCCGCCCTCATTCTTTGACATCATGGTACATCTGCTTGTCCACGTTATCGGAGACATTATAGACCTGGGCCCGGTATTCCTCCACAATATGTTCCCCTTTGAAAGGGTAAATGGGATACTCAAACGATACGTTCATAACAGGTCACATCTAGACGGAAGCATCGTCCAGGGATTTTTAACCGCGGAGGTTATCTCATTTTGCACACACTACCTGGAAGTCGAGAAACCTTTGGGAATGCCCAAGAATAAGCACGTTGGTAGGCTGCATGGCGTAGGTCACAAGAAAAGGAGAAAGGATTTGCGTGTGAACTTCGACATTCCCAACCGAGAGCCCGACTTCATAAGAGCACACACTGTGGTGTTACAACACATTAAGTGCATCACCCCATATGCTAGGAAGCACATCTTCGACTTGAGAACTGAATATAGGAGACGTGAGATAAACCGGTCCGATGCTCAACTAACAAAAGAGCACCACAGAAAATTCGCGGATTGGTTCAAGACATACATGCGAGATCATCCATTGTCAGAGATGACAAAGCTACGGAGTTGTTCTCCTTGGCATCGGGACCGCGATGAATGTGACCACATACCAAGCCTATGACATCAATGGATACACTTTCTATACGGAGGCCAGAGAGAAGCTAAAAGGTGTGTACCAGAACTCAGGGGTGACGTAACAGGCCTACACCGGTAAAGTAAAGAACAGGCACTACGGTAGGATCAAAGAGATTTGGGAACTAAAGTACGCGGATGTAGGGATATTCCTCATGTTCCGTGTTAGATGGGCGAAACAAGTACTTCAAGAAGACGATTATTTCACTACCATGGTTATACCACCACGAAATGAGTCGGCGAACGTGCATGCAATAAGTGACTTAAATGAGCCATGGGTAATGGCCAACACTGTGTCCCAATGCTTCTATATAACCGACCCAATTAAGCCTAGCCGTGTGGTCTACCGGAGAGGAAAGAGGAGTATCGTCGGAATGGACGAAGTCGATGACGAGGAGGACTATGACCAATTCGACGACCCCACGGAAGACGATCCAAACATAAAATATCTCCACAGAAGAAGAAGATCAACATTGCCCAATGACGACATTGCACCATGGTTAAGACGGAGTCACAACAAGACAATAGTTCATACCAGGGAGAAGATCAAGAAAATTCATGTGAAGACCGTCCATAAGTGAATGCTATATATGTATTCATGAAGCTTATTTTGTAATATTATATTAAGACATGTAGATCGGATTATCGTCGTGTCATGTATTCATGAAGCTTATTTTGTAATATTAAGACATGTGGATCGGATCATCGTCGTATAATGTATTCATGTTCTGTCGTACATAAAATAATAAACTAAATTAATTATGTAATATGTGGCAGGCACCACGTCGCACCCGCCCTGCTACATATTTCATGTGGCGGGCACCACGTCCCACCCGCCACTGCAACGTATTTCATGTGGCGGGCACCACGTCACACCCGCCACTGCAATTTGTTTTTTCAAAATTTCCGCGCGGCACTTAGCGAAATTTCGTCCACGCGGTCGGCCGCCAAAATTAATCTACCGCGCCGCCATCCCCTGCCCGCAATCGACGCCACTCTCCTCCCCACAACGCCGCACCGCCGCCCCCACACGCTCCGCCCCCGCACCTCCAAAGCCGGCGCCACTCCCCCCCATCCCCCCCAACGCCGGCGCGCGCGCCCTCGGTCGCCCCCTCCACCGGCGCATCCCACAGCAGGATCCATCCACACCCCTCCCGCCACCCCCCACCTACGGCTCCTACGCCGGCGCCTCAGAGACCTCCGCTGGCGCCTCGGCCCTCCCCACCTTCCCCTCCGTCGGCGCACCTCCGCCCCCTCCACCGGCTCCTCGGCCATCTACACACCGCTGCCTCGCAGTTGCTTGAATTCATTGCTTATGCTATGTGCATTGATTTGAATTCATTGCTTGTGCTATGTTCGTGCTCGCGGTTTGTTGTTACGTGGATGTATATGTATATGATACAATTGCTTGTGCTATATGTCGATGCTCATGGTTTCTTTTACAAGGAATAGAAATGAGTGCCAAACTTTTGACGAAATGTTGATTCACTTCCATTTTGTTGAATTTCTGGCATTTAATATGTCCCATTTTTAGCAAAGGTTATGCCGATTTTTTTTGAGAGATGGCGATGGCCGAGACTCCGATGCATACAAAAAGGACAAAGAGAAGTTTGTGAAGCTCCGAAGCCAAATGGTACGGAACCACAATCTCGGCACCCGTGGTTATGAAGGGAAGCAACCAATCTGGGATAAGCATGACGCTATGTTTTCTTTACAAGGTCAACCCACGCCCTTCAGTAATATCCTGGACCCGTGTGCCAAGAATTATTTTTGATCCCTCGCGGTGCTTGATAAAAACACCGGACTCTACTACTTCGAGGACCTTGAGGTGGCGAAGGCGGCCGAAAGAGCGGTAATTAGCCTCGACAACCACTTTACATCATATATGTTTAGGAGCAGTTTCTAAATGATATTAGTTTGTTCATGCAGGCAAATTTTACCCAAAACCCACCAAGCTCTCAAGAGTCGACGGATGCCCCAAGGTGGTCATCCGACCCAATTCTTTACGCCCTCCAAAGAACGAGAGAGCCCACAAGAGGCCGTAAGCTCGATGCCTGCAGTTCTTTCTGGGATGCCTACTATCCCTCCAAGAAGAGGCTGACTAAGTCGGAAAATAAAAGAAGGGACAAAGAGAAAATAGATTAATTAGTCAATGAAAAGTTAAAGGAAATCTTACCTAATTTTCTGGCAGAGGTTCAAAATCAGATTGAGTCGAAAGGGTCGACAAATGTCCACACCTTATTCCCTATGCCACAAACGGTAGAGACCCATACGCCGCAGCCCCTAGCTCCCACAAAGAGCAGCAGCCCCTCGGTCAATAATGTCATGAAGGGTCATGGTGGGTCACCATAATCGTTGGAGGAACAACTTCCTTGCACTCTCCTAGCTACAGTGAGTGGCGACTTGAAGGAGGTTGCAAAAGCTAGAGTCTTCACAGGAAATGTCATGCACAACAACAAATTAGATGAGAGCATGCGGAAGGTCTTTTTACTTAGGGTGTTCCCACCATACGAGAGTTTAACTCTGCCACAAAACATTATGGAAGAGGGCAATGAGCCGCAGCCCCTTTCGAAATGCTTTGTTGGTTACCTCAAGTGGCCGGCAAGGCATATCATTATGGAGAAGCCATCCCCAAACAGAACACCGTCTCCGACCATCCCCGGCATTGGAGCACGATCACCATCTCCATACATCCACGGCGTTGGACCGCCACCTGGACGATCTCCTCTAGGTCTGTGCAACCCCGTATCGGCTAAGGATGTGCGGGAATAGCACATGCTTGAAGAATCACAAAATCCTAATTATGCTGCAGAAGAACCCATTTTGGCCGATACCAGAATTAATTATAACCCAACGGATGAGGAGACACCGCCAGCCCATCCTGAGACACAACCTTGCAAAAAACCAAAGTTTACTCCAACAACTCTAAAGAATGTGGTGGCCCAAGAAGTGATGTCCTGTCCGCCCGTTTCCGTCCAACCGGTGAAAAATAGGAAGACGCATCAAAAGGGTGTGAAAATGAGTACTAAGGGAAACACTTCTGCCACCACACGTGCAAATGATAGACCACCGATAAAGAAGAACGCACCAAAGAAGTCTTTGGCACACGAACAATGTGCTGACAACCTAACAACACCTGTCTATAGCTCGGGTAAGAGAATGGTATCAGACACTGTCTACGAGCAACTTAGGCTTGAGATGAAAATTCTACATGACAAAATTGTGGATTCAGAGCTAGCCAATAAGAAGCAAGGAGCCATCGTTAACCCAATACATTACACGGCGAAGGTGCCAAAGGGATATAAATTCTTTGAAAAATTCAGTGGGGATAAAATATATGTAGATTTTAAAGAGATCTTCTATATGTTCAGGTTCTATAGTCTTGAAACTTGCCTAATGAGGCTATGGGTGCTTTTTCAAGCCACTGAGGTCAGACGCCAGAATATTTCCGATGTCGCCATAGCCGACCCTTATCTCATGAACAAGGAGAACCTAAAAAATGAGGAAGGTAGGCGGTGCATGAAGAATTACCTTCTGGATTTCATGCAGCATAACAAGCTGAAAAACTTCCTCCTTGTGCCCTACCGACCCATGTACGTCCTTCTTTGGCTTTACCCTTTCGCTTTCGTACCTTTTTCCTTCATATATGTTTTCACGTCTCTAAACTTGTAACTTTCTCATGTCATTGTTACTTGATTGATTCCACGAATAGCCCAGGAAAAGACTGGTTGCTCCTCAAGGACCTTCTGGATGAATGACTTTTCGATTGGAGTACTACAGGAGGCCACACGGCTGAAAAACACTACAAAGGCAGTGGAAAGGGAATGATTGCCTTCAAATGGAACAATCTATCTTGTAGGAAACAACCGGAGACTAGTCTTACTTGTGGCTTCTATGTTTGCCTTCACATAGAAGAATTCATATGGTCGGCGAAAACGTTAAAGCTGCACGATAAAATCCTCAAATGGGGTAAAGAACTACAAAAAAATTCGGCCAAAGCTGGCTTAGTGCTCGAACAACTACAAGCCCCGTTCGTGACTATGATAAACAAGGAGGTCCGCTTGTCGTCCGGCCTTTTCTATAATAACACCAAAGAAGATGAGTCGAACAAGCAAAAGAGGCTAACCTAGCTAGCTTATTGAAGCGGGCACTACTGCATGCATGACTAAACATATTTGGCCTATTATGTTGTTTAACTTCATCATCACACTATATTTGTTGACTGTGTATTGTTCGTTACTCGTTTATTCTTAATGTACTTCTCGTTTTTTATTCTGAGTTATTATCACTAGTTTTATTTCTGACGTGATCCCATTTAATGAGAACTGTTCGCTATTTGCATCAGCTAACACTACCGTGGCAGCGTTTTTCATTCCAGCCTGGTGCAATAATCAGTGGCGGGCGGTACCAACTGCCCGCCGCACATACATCTACACAACAGTGGTGGGTGCGCAAAGGTGCCCGCCATTGATAAGTGCGCCCGCCACTGCTACAAGATCAAAGTCACTGGCGGGCAATTACCGACGCCCGCCACTGTTATAGTGCTACCACTGGCGGGCGGGTGCCCGCCACAGATGCCATGTTAGCAGTGGCGGGAGGTCAGTAGCGGGCGGCCCTGAGAGCCTCGCCCGCCACTGCTGGGCTTTTCGCACCCGCCACTGCTAGGCATTCCTGCAGTAGTGGTAGGCCGGTTCTGCTGCCTCTTCTCTATATCCTTCTTTTGCCATGGAGGTACCGAAGGTTCAATATAGTAGTATTTTGACTTACCTCCATTAGCCCAGCCGTACTGATCCCGTGATGATCAAATAGACAACTGCGAGGCTGAGATCCTTATATGATGGAATGATAAGATGCTCAACAACTACATCTGTGCATGACCACGTGTAACATCCAAATCACTATAGGAAACAATGAATATGCCGACGGCATAAGGTATGCCGACGGCTAATTATCAGGGCCGTCAGCATACCTCGAGCTAAGCCGACGGCCAGAATAACACCGTCGGCAAATACAGGTCGTCGACAAATCTCAGCATATGCCGACGGTGACCGTCGGCAAAGAACAGCGATCGACAAACCTCCCATATAAACCGACGGTGACCGTCGGCAAATTTAATCCATCGGCAAAACGCCAATATACGCCGACGATGGCCGTCGGCATAGACATGGTCGTCGGCATACAGCCCATTGGCTGACGGAAGGCTGACGCCGTTACAGCTATGCCGATGGCTCTGACCGCGGCCGTCGGCATAGATTTTTTTTATTTTTTACTTTATTTTATTTTCTGTTTTTTAAAAAGGTTGAATTTGAGGGTTTCAAATCTGAGTTAGCTAAACTTAAACATATACAAATTATATATCAATTTGGGGTAGAATTTTCATAGAGTATGAATATACACTTTGTTTATGTTTTTGAAAATGTTTAAAATGTGACCTCATGTACTTTTGCAAATAGGTCCTTAAACTTTGTAAAAATCACAACTAATTCATACTTGCATCGATTTTGACAAACTTTATATGTTTTTGGATCAGTATCTAGAAAGGATTCTGTTGGTGTACTATGTTTAGAAATATGAACTAACTAAAATCGTGTTTGTTTGAAAATTTCCAGATAACACCCTCTTGTTTTGATTTGTTTGTATATTTTTCATTCCTTGGCCAAATGAGGCAAAGTTTATATCTATTTTCATAAAAAAGTTTCAAGGATTTAAAAAATCATGTGTTTAGTATGAAATGTTTAATTATTACTTTGATGCTTCGCTGCAATAGAGAAAGTCAAGGGGGTAGCTTTCCCGGTTATACTGGCTAGGGTTAGGCCTCTCCGGGGTCTTCGGGGGGTAGCAATGCACCAAAACTTGCATTGGGTCCTCATACATGTCTGAAAGTGTGGTGGGAGGTTCAAACACCCAGCACGCAGCTCCGGAGTGTGACCCCCTTCACGGACGGCGCTACCGCCAGCAATTAGAGAGGGAAACTGCGACGGAAGTTCAACCCGGAGGGAGTCTTGTGATAGGTTGGGCTCAAAATTTGTTTTAAAATGTTCCTATGGGCTAACCTAGCACAACCAGGTAGAAAAGTCCATTGGTCCAACGCCGTTCGTCGAAAGTCAAAGGGCTAGATCTCCGGTTCAAACGGGTCAGGGTTAGGTCGCTCATGGGCCTTCGGGGGGTAACAATCCCACCAAAGCTTGCATTTTGTCCTCATACATGTCTGACGGTGTGGTAGGATGTTCAAACACCCAGCACACAGCTCCCGGAGTGTGACCCCCTTCACGGACGGCGATAACACACCAAAGTAACGTTCTGCAGTTTTGTTGTTGTATGAATATTTCTGAATAGTCAGAATGCGATCAATTCCTGAAATCTATGCTGCAGAGATGCCACATTCGACACCTTCAGAGACTGAACCAGAGGAACCGGAGGAAACCGCAAAGGAGTTCATGTGGATGTTGGCCTCGTCAAAGAAACCTCTTTACAAGGGAGCCAAAATTTCTCAGTTGGATGCCATCTCGCAACTTGTGGCAATCAAGGCTGAGTATGGCTGTAACCGAGCTTGCTTTGAAGCATTTCTAGGAGTATGGGGTAACAGCCTCCCTGAGGATCATGAACTGCCGAAAAGTATGTATGAGATGAAGAAAATCATGAAGGCGCTCTCTATGGATTATGAGAAGATACATGTTTGTCCAAAGAATTGCCTTTTGTTTAGAAACGAGTATGCGGATGACAAGTACTGTAGGGAGTGCGGTTCCTCTAGGTATATTGAGGTGGACATTGCTGATGGTCAGAAGAAGCAGCTAGCCATCCCCATAAAGGTTCTTCGGTATCTCCATTTCATAGAAAGACTGCAGTGTCTTTTCATCACCGAGGAGTCTGCCAAAATGATGAAGTGGCACAAGAGTGGGTAAAGATACCATCCAGGTAAGATAGTACATCCATCGGACGCTGAGGCTTGGAAGGCCTTCGATAGAGAATACCCCGATGAAGCTGAAGAGGCTGGGAATGTAAGAATTGCGATATCAGGCGATGGGTTCAATCCATATGGTATGTCGTCTAATCCATACAGCTGCTGGCCCGTGTTTGTTATTCCGCTCAATCTCCCTCCCGGCGCCCTAATGCAACGCAAGACCATGTTCCTGTCGCTGATCATTCCAGGGCCTGAATACCCGGGGAAAATTTGAGTGTGTTCATGCAGCCGCTGTTTGACGATTTGCACCATTCTTGGTACTTCCCGAGGTTGACATACGACCGACATTTGCAGAGAAACTTTTTGATGAAAGTATGGTTGTAGTATTGCATGCATGACTTTCCCGGCTATGCCCTATTCTGCGGATGATGTACAAGTGGAAAGATGCCATGCCCAGTGTGCATGCAGGCTCTACGTTTCATTTGGCTGAAGAAGGGTGGCAAGTATGTTGCCTTTGACCTCCATCGATAGTTTCTCCCCACCGACCATGAATACAGGGAAGACAAGAAGAACTTCACGAAAGGTCGGGTTGTCCATGAAGTAAAGCAGATTCCAACGTTTTCGGGTGAAGATGTTCTTGCTTAGCTAAATGCTCTCAAGCCTAAAGGCAAAGGCAAAGGCAAAGGCAAAGGGGGTAAAGGTTTTGAGGGATATGGCGAGACGCACAACTGGACTCACATTGCTGGCTTCACGAAGCTTCCCTATTTCAAGGACCTCAAACTTCCAGATAACATTGATGTGATGCACACTGAAAAGAACGTCGCAGAGTCCCTTTTTCGCATGATCCTCAACTTTCCTGATAAGACAAAGGATAACGTTAAGGCTAGAGCCGATCAAGAGAAGATTTGTGATAGAAAAAAACTAAACATGAAGCCTCCCACTATCAGTCGAAGAACTTGGTTCAAGCCAGATGCTGACTTCGTCCTTACAAAGCCACAAAAGATGGAGGCATTGAAGTGGCTCAAACACATCATCAAGTTCACTGATGGTTATGCATCGAATATGAGTAAGGGAGTCAATCTTTCAACGGGCAAAGTCACTGGGCTCAAGAGTCATGACTATCACGTATGGATTGAGCGGATATTGCCGGTGATGGTTCAAGGCTATCTCCCCGAGCATGTCTGGCGAGTGCTTGCGAAGGTTAGCCATTTCTTCCGCACGCTCTGTGCTAAAGAAATCTGTCCGAAGATGATGGAATAATTGCATAAGAAGGCGCCGGAGTTGATATGCAAGTTAGAGATGATCTTTCCGCTGAGCTTCTTTACTTCGATGGCACATCTCATGTTGCACCTCACGAACGACGCATTGTTGGGGGGCCATGTGTAGAATCGTTGGCAGTACGGGCCTGAGAGGCAGAACAAGCATCTTCGATACAAATGCGGAAACAAAGCTAAGATTGAAGCATCCATAGCTGAGGCAGTTATCCTAGAGGAGGTGTCAAACATCAGGACAACGTACTATCCGGACGACGTTCCCACTCTGCATAATAAGTTGTGTCGATACAATGCAGAAGAGCCCAAGTATAAACCCAAACTCCTCCTTTTCAATGGGCAAGGTGGCAAGGCTGGGGGCTCCAAACCTTATAAAATGCCAAACTGTGAGTGGGAGGACGTCATGTTCTATGTCTTGGACAACATTAAGGAAGTTCACGATGTGTGGATGAGGTAAATGATGAACAAATTACTTTGCAACCATTCACTTTGTTTCCATCTAATACCCCTTTTCTTCTTTTAGTGAATTCGTGCTTCAAGACGCTAGTAGAAAACAGGGCATTAGTCCCGGTTCCTAAGGGCCTTTAGTCCCGGTTCTGCAACCGGGACTAACCAATCGGGACTAAAGGCCCCCACTTTTAGTAACGGTTGTGTTACGAACCGGGACTAAAGGAGCTCCACGTGGCCGCTGTGGGGCGCCCAGGCAGGAGAACCTTTAGTCCCGGTTGGTAACACCGACCGGGACTAAAAGGCAGCCACGTGGCCGATGTGGGGCGCCCAGGCAGGAGGACCTTTAGTCCCGGTTGGTAACACCGACCGGGAGTAAAAGGCAGCTGGGGTTTTTGTTTTTTTTTTTGAAATGAGGGGTTTAGGGTTTTGGAGGGTTTAGGGGTTTCATTGTGTTTCCCCCTTTTCTTTTTGTGTTTACCATTCAATTCTTTTACATTTAGGGTTTTCGTTTTTATTTTACATTTTCCATTCAACTCGATGTTAGCTACTACATATAGCAATGAAGGAACCATTACACAAATCATCATGAATATAGAGAGAAGTGACCTCTCTTTCTCCGTGCTTGGTCGAACAACAAGTTTTCGTATATCTATTCGACACTACTACGTATAGTACACATTCATGCATATATACAATGTAACATCTCTTACGATCCCTAATATCTTTTTTTTAGAGTACGATCCCTATCATCTAATTAACAACATTCACTACCAATTCTTGATGGTATTCTCCGGTTTTAGCTATGATCTCTTGTAGGAAGAATCCCGCCAATTCCTCTTGAATTGCTCGTATGCGAGCCTTTGGTAGGAGTTCGTCCCGCTTCCGTTCGATCTAATTTAAAGAAGGGGGTCAATATATATATATATATATATATATATATATATATATATATATATATATATATATATATATATATATATATATATATATATGAATGAAACTCAACACAATTGATGGTAATAAAATAAATTTGTGAATATTGTTTACGTACTTCAAGTTGTTGTAAATTTCTGCCAGTCTGAGAGGTCGTCTGGCGAATGAACTCGCAAACGTAGTATCCACATAAGTTATTCCCGGATCCCTGCCTCGAGCACTTTACGAGAATAGAGTTCAATCAAAATAATAATCAAGCATGATAGTGGTTTTGAAACTACAATCAAAGAGATGCGCGGACCTAGCTAGTACTACTTACACTGAGTTGTTCAAATCACAGCTCCTCTCTCCATTCACCCCTAACCTCCTTGGTGAACTCTTTCCAAACCCTGCCCGGCAAAGAAAATGAATAAAGGAGTTATTAATTACTTGATATCAGGAAATGAACAATAGTTGCCGATATAGTGCTATAATGATTGAAATTACCTCTGGAGAATATTTTTCAGGTCCGCCCACATCTCAGGGTCTTTACGTAACGAGTCCATGAAAAGTACTTTTCCTGCGTCAAACTGAATGACTAGCAGAATAAAGTGGAACCTGCGCACGCATAGCTCATCAATTACACTTAACATCGAGTAAGCGAAACAGAATGATGTGTACAAGATAGTATAACACTCACTAGAAGTTGTAAGGAAATAGTATTTCCCTTTTGGTTTGTTGTTTAATTAACGCCTTTAGCAAGTTCTTCTCTGTATCCTTGGCGTACCAATTTACCGTAGCTTCATTAATAGTATTTGGGTTAATGAACCCAATGTCATAGATTTGTCCTCTTTTGCATTCGAGGATCTTCTTTCTGCATAATATATATAGTGAGGATAATTATACATGCAATGAACGAGCTGAGCTAGAGACTTAATTATAGAAATGATACTTACAAACAATAGCAACTGACGATAGATTTGTCGATGGCGTCTTGATTGTATAACTGAAATAATTCTTCAAATTCAATGAAAATCTCCTCGTCTCCATTGAAGTAATGCTCCTCTTTAATTCCCGCAATGATATAGTTGCTCCCTTGCTTTGAGGCTTCCAAGTACCAGTCATGCAATCTTCGCATCATCGTTGGTAGATGCGGGAGCTCCTCAGGTCTGACGAGAGGCTTCCCGTGCTCGAATTTATAGGCTAACTCAGCCATTTCGAACTATACCTCATCGCCTAAGTAATCACCAAGAGTGAAACCAGGATCAGCGGCCGCTACCCCCGGATCATTAGCGATATCGGTAAACACCTTAAGCGGTAGGGCGCGATTGGTTTTTCTGTTCGCCGAGCTGGGGAATTGTTTTCCCCCTTGCAATACTGCTACTTCCCGACCGCTGCTGTGGATCTCTATGTGACTTTACAATAGAGCGGTCATAGTTTGATAGCAGCGGAGGCGGCGGCGGTTTTGTAAGGTTTCCCAGCAAGCGCCTCGCTTTTACCGGATCTATTTTCTCCGTTGGATCTGGACGAGTCGGTGCAAGCTGGCATTTCACGTCGGCAGCCACGATCTCCTTGGTTTCCTCCTCAGTCATGTCGTATGGTAACTTGACAGGAGCCTTGTTGACGCTAACTGCTCTGGATTTCTTCGCTGATGTACTACTAGCCGCCGGAGCGGCGGCGGATCTCTCTTCCGCCGGTGCTGAGGCGGCGGAGTCGGCTGACGCGGCGCATTCTGCTGAGGGGCCTCCTCCGACGGAGTCCGCTGACGCGGCGGAGACAGTTGAGGCGACGGAGTGTGCTGACGCGGCGGAGACGGCTGAGGCAGCGGAGACGGCTGAGGCAGCGGAGATAGAGCTGGACTGTGAGGAGTCTGCCGAGGGGCCTCCTCCGGCTGAGTCTGCTGACGCGGCGTCCAGTATGGAAGCACGATGTGTTCCTTTCTCCATAGAATGGTAGTCCTTATGGCATCTCCCAGATGAGTCTCCCCTTCACCTGTAGGGTACTCAAGCTCCAGCTGCTCAAATCCGTTGGTAACTTCATCCACCCCGACAACAGCATAGCCATCTGGAATCGGAGAGCAATGGTAAGTTCCATTAGGTACACGAGGTAAGGCATAGCCGACCGCCACCTTCAAGGTTATGTTCATGCATTTCGCATGTAGATCACAATGTTCCCTCTCCATGATATCATCCACGAGGTAGCGATCAGGAGCCGTGATATCAGCTATGGGCGGCCGAACGAGCTCCGTGGAAGCCACGCTGCTTTTCCGCTGAGATGGTGGGGTAGCTCCGTGGGCAGAATCGAATGAAGGATCTTCGTGCCGCTGAGATGATGGGCCGGTAGCTCGCTGGCTGGTAAGTGCCTCTATTTGCTTCTGCTGCAATGCTACTATTTCTTCTACCTTCTGCAGCCGGTCTGCATCCTGTTTCTTCTTTCTCCCTCGGCTTCTGTAAGTGTCACTGCTTTCGGGAAACCCAACCTTCCACGGAACGGAGCTTGATGTGCCTCGTGTTCGTCCAGGGTGTTCAGGATTCCCGAGGGCGCGTGTCAGCTCGTCCTTCTCTCTGTCGGGATGGAACTTCCCCTCCTGCACGTCCTTCATTGCAGCTTGAATGGCTTTGACAGGTGTTGCAAGTTGAGCTTTCGTATAAACACAATTCCCTGTTTCTGGGTTCAAAGTTCCCCCATGCCCGAAGAACCAAGTCCTTGCCCATTCGGTCCAGTCCAATGTCTCTGGATGGATCCCTTTATCAAGCAAGTCATTCTCAGCTTTCTCCCACTTAGGCCGGGCAGCCTTGTAGCCACCTGACCCCGCAACATGGTGATATTCCTTCTTTGCAGCATTTTGCTTATTTATCAGTGACCTTATCTTACCTTTCTCCGATGTCTTGTATGCCACAAATGCGGGCCAGTGATCTTTCATCTTCTCATATTGACCGGTGAATGTTGGAGTCTTCTCTTTCAGGACAAACTTTTCGTGCAATCTTTTCTTCCAGTTCTTGAATTCTTCGGCCATCTTCTTAAGAGCCCACGCCTTGACTTTTCGCTCTACAACATTGCTATTTGGATCCACCTCTGGCGGTAGCCTGAAATTTGTCATGAGCGTATTCCAAAGCTCATCTTTGGATCTATCATCGACATAAGAAACTCCATCGTCTGCCTTTGGCTTACTCCATTCTTGAATGCTGATCGGGATGCTCTCCCTAACAACAACTCCGCACTGACTTATAAATCGGTCTGCGGTCCGCTTGGGAGCAGTCGGTTTGCCATCTGCAGCGATTTCTTCGATCGTGAACCTTTCATTCTCGCCCAACCTTTTCTTCAGGCCTCATCTCTTTACAGAAGGTTGGCTCGATCCGGAGGGCTAAAAAAAGAAAGAAGCGTTAATATATGTACGTACAAATCAATTAATGCATCAACTCAGCAGGCTTAATTAATATACCTCGCCGGACTTTGCAACAGTTAAGGCTCCAACACCGCCGGAGCCGTCCATTCCCTCACCGGAGTCGTTCAGAAAATGTGAGGTGATATCATCATCTCCGTCGCGGATTATTTCCTCCAACATGTTTTCTTGTTCTTCGTCTCTGGCGTGTTCCGGATCCATAGTTTCTGCAATCACTTGCAAGTTATTTCATATGCATTTTATATAGTTTTAGTATTCTGGACAGAATAGTAAGTTTATTTATTTCAACATGTATGATGATGGCAAAACATAATCTACAAGAGAGATTGAAACAAATGCATATAAAGAACGTCTCGATCGGAGTTATACGGTTCTACCGGAACGAAACGGTGAGGACTCTTCACCGGCAACCCAAAATATCTCGAATAATCCAGTTAATGCAATAATATTATCATATAATATCACTAATACATCTCGAATAATCCAATTAATGCAACAATAATATCACATAATATCACTAAACATCTCGCACAATCAAACTGGACGTCGACTCCCGGTTCCTGAGCCGCGGGCGGTGAACACCCAAAGAGAAGGAACCATCATAAGATCATAGCTCGGGTGAGATCCCTGAAGAAACTGCCAGGTATTGCAGAAGCTGTCGTCCAACGCAACCATGTAGCGACGGAGGTGCTCGTCCTCCTCCCTGACACGGCGACGTACCACCCTCTCGGGGGCCGGCTCCCTCTGCACCAATAGTGGCCCACGCGACCGCCACCAAAGAAGCTCCGGGTCGACAACGAGACCCCGATTCCTCACCAAGCTGCGCGCCCCGGATGGTAGCATCTCCCAGTGCCAGCCCGGCGAAGCCCAGTCCCGGACATGGCGCCTCTCAAACTGGTTGTCGCCGCCGAGTCGACGACAAGGATGCGGGCCGGGCATCGTCGCCGAGAATAAATTCCTATGAAAACAAATCAGGAATTGTAGCTCACCCTCGGATGTAGAGGATGTAGTCGATCAGTGAAGGGACGATAGTGGACCAACAGCTCCAACGTCGACGATCACTCCACGGAGATGCAACACCACAAATCCTGTAAATCAAAACAACATTTTTTTTTTCACTTTTTCCATAGGAAGATCATCATAATGCACTTTATCCATAGCAATATTATCACAATGAAATAACCACTCCAGTGTCAAAAGCAAAATTCGTCGCATTTTTTCCTATTCCATTTCATCCATCCATCTATCTATCTATCTAACAACAAACAAAACTACACAAAACCTATAAAAAAAATTGGATCTATCCATCTATCCATTCTTCCATCAAGAAAATCAACTATGATTTTTTTTGCATCTTTCAAAACAAAACCGAATGCATGTATCCACGAGTGGTGACCAACATCCATCTATCCATATTGTCAAAAGCAAATCACCATCTATGATTTTTTTGCATTATTACGTCATGCAAATCATCTATATTTTTTTGCATTAAGCAAAATGAAACCAAATACATCTATCCAACGCATCCATCCATCTAACCAAATGCATCCATCCATCTAACCAAATGCATCTAACCATCACATCACCATATCTATGAAAAAAAACTAAAAAAAATACCCTAAACCTAAACTGCTACACAGAACAGAGAGATGGAGAGGGGGGGTGCTCACGGCGGTGGGCAGGGCTGGCGGGGGAGAGCCGGGGAGCCGGAGACTTGAAGGGGAGGCGTCGGTGGTGGAGGCGTCAGCGTCGGTGGTGGAGCCGCGTCGGCGTCGATGCTGGTGGCGGAGGCGTCGGTGGCGGCGGCGTGCTCCGACGGAGGGAGGCGAGGGAGGGATGGCGAGGCCCTCCGGCAGCACGAGGTCCGGCGATGGCGATGGCGAGGGCTCGGGGTCCGGCAACGGCAACGGCGATCGAGAGAGGGGGAGGGAGTGAGGAGTGGGGAATGGGGGGAGGAAGAGGCCGGGGCGGTATATATAGCCCGAGCTTTAGTCCCGGTTGGTGGCTCCAACCGGGACTAAAGGTAGCCTTTAGTCCCGGTTGGAGCCACCAACCGGGACTAAAGCTAAATTTCAGCAGCCCAAAAGGGTGCGAAACCCAGGCCTTTAGTCCCATTTGGTGGCACCAACCGGGACTAAAGGTAGGCCTTTAGTCCCGGTTGGAGCCCCCAACCGGGACTAAAGAACCTTTAGTCCCGGTTGGAGCCACCAACCGGGACTAAAGGCCCAACGCTGAGCCGCGCTGGGCAGAGCTGACGGGTGGTGGGAGTTTAGTACCACCTCGCCAAGCGAGTGGCGCACGCACCAGCTTATATACCCGGCTGAGAGAGCCTCGGCATGAGCCTCTCTCACCAAACAGCATATGATCGATAAGTTACCTCTCTGCCCTGTGGGGCTTACTGGCTTGAGATGTTCATGCTCCACGAGCCTGCGCCCTGGCCCATATGTTGGGTTTCTAGTCGTATGCAGGCCGTGGGTTATGAAATCTCCTGTTCAGTATTTGGGCTTCTTTTTATCCTTTTTTTTTTTGCAAATGTCACATGTTTATTTTTAGACCATCTCCAAATCACCCCAATTTTTTTTGACATGCTCACACTCATGTAATAAACATGATTATCAAAGAAATTTGAAAAATAATTAAGTTTACACTGTCCCCTTGAGGTAAAGTCTGAGGTATGTACCTGAGTTTCACTTAGACATTATAAATTCCAAAAAATTAAAAAAAATGTAAAACCTTCATATTCTGTCTATGTTTATGAAAGAGATCAGGTGTACAAATTTTAAGTTGATTTGGAGATGATCGAAAAAATCACACTCGCAGAAAAACTGGCTCAAGTGAGACCACACGGTCCATCCCAAATGAAGCGGTTTTTTGGACCATCTCCAAATCACCCCAAACTTATTGTACATGGTGCCATACATGTAATAAATAGTAATATCAAAAATAAAATGAAAAAATTTAAAGTTGTAAATTCTCTTGTTAGTAGGCGGGCTTTTTTATTTTTATTTTTTTATATGTTTTTGGTTTTAGACCTTTTTAGGATATTTTAGTTTTAGTTTTCTTTTAAACAGATTCGAAAATAGTAGCATACATGCCTAGTTTGCATTTAATTCTTTTTGTTATTAAAGTTTTAAGTTAATATTATTTTGATCATAACTTGAGTTTTATAAAAGCTTTTTAGTTGATTCTTTTTGCTATTGAAGAATATTGTGAAATACTTTTTGTTAACCTAATAATGTTATATTTTCTTTTATGTTAAGTTATTAGTTTAGTATTTTGTTTTGTTTTCTATTTGCTTTTTCTTTTTGTTTTCTTTATTGCCTTATTCATTGATTGTATTTTGATTGCTAGAATGCTTGCTAGAGTGAATGCTTATATGAATGCAATGTTTGATTATATAGATTTTCATCAGATAGTGACAAATAGTTCTATCAAGTTATTTTTCATAGGTATCATTATGTTGTTGGATCAATTATTACCTAGGACTGAGTGCAGAGATGAAGAACGTTGAAGGAGAGGCGCAATGCTCACCTGCACGTTGCTTAGCTTCAAGCCTTGAGGACTAGTGTAAAGACTGCACTGCACCGAGAAAATGGGTAGGTTGGAGCACCAATTGGCGATCTGTATAGAGCAGAGTAGCTAAGATAGGAGCGGCAGTAAGAGGAACACGGGTTCACCTGCTCCTGCTCGGTTGCTCCCAGTAAACTAGGCCTGAGAGAGATTAATGGCTGGAGATTGTTGTCATGTCAGTCAAGTCGAGGGGGCTCTCTCCCGCCGCTTGGATAAAGAAATGGCGACAACTGGAAATCGAAGTGAGCTCTGTGGCACTTGCATGCAGCGTGTCGTCATCCTTCGCGTGTGCGCCAACCGGGATTAAAGCTAAATTTCAGCAGCCCAAAAGGGCGCGAAACCCAGGCCTTTAGTTCTGGTTGGTGGCACGGACCGGGACTAAATTTGTTTTTGGTTTTAGAGCTTTTGAGGATATTTTAGTTTTAGTTTTCTTTTAAACAAATTCAAAAACAGTAGCATACATGCCTAGTTTTCACTTAATTCTTTTTGCTATTAAAGTTTTTAACAAAAAATACTTTATGAAAATTTTAGTTATATAAATTTTATATAGTTTTAAGTTAATATTATTTTGATCATAACTAGAGTTTTCTAAAAGCTTTTTAGTTGATTCTTTTTGCTATTGAAGAATATTTTTATTTTTTTATATGTTTTTGGTTTTAGACCTTTTTAGGATATTTTAGTTTTAGTTTTCTTTTAAACAGATTCAAAAACAGTAGCATACATGCCTAGTTTTCATTTAATTATTTTTGCTATTAAAGTTTTTAACAAAAAATACTTTGTGAAAATTTTAGTTGCATAAATTTTATATAGTTTTAAGTTAATATTGTTTTTATCATAACTAGAGTTTTATAAAAGCTATTTAGTTGATTCTTTTTGCTATTGAAGAATATTTTTATTTTTTTATATGTTTTTGGTTTTAGACCTTTTTAGGATATTTTAGTTTTAGTTTTCTTTTAAACAGATTCAAAAACAGTAGCATACATGCCTAGTTTTCATTTAATTATTTTTGCTATTAAAGTTTTTAACAAAAATACTTTATGAAAATTTTAGTTGCATAAATTTTATATAGTTTTAAGTTAATATTATTTTGATCATAACTAGAGTTTTATGAAATGGTCTAAATATTTGCATTGATTAACTCCTATGTATAATTAAAATACTAAAAGGATATGAATAATTGAAATTTCATAACTTAATAAATAATTATTCTAAAATCATGTTTCAAATGCCAAAATGCCCTAGCTAGCTCTTACAAAGATTCCCTCCGGTTTGTCCGAAGTGGCACTTTCAAGCTATAAGTCCGGAAACTCACAGTAGAGAGAAAGTGATGGCGGTGAAGCCGGTCACGATCTTTTGGGGTATAAAACTATTTCTTCGCGTGTGTCCCTTGCTTATTGCGCCTTAACCATGGATAATCTTCATCATTTAACAGGATGCTTGGGTCAGTCTTCACTGTGAAGGGAGGAATTTCATGAAACTTTTCAAAATCTTCTGACATGTCTGTCTTGTCCTCAACTCCCACAATGTTTCTTTTCCCTGAAAGAACTATGTGGCACTTTCGCTCATCGTATGATGTATTCGCTTCCTTATCTTTTCTTTTTCTCGGTTTGGTAGACATGTCCTTCACATAGAAAACCTGTGCCACATCATTGGCTAGGACGAATGGTTCGTCTGTGTACCCAAGATTGTTGAGATCCACTGTTGTCATTCCGTACTGCAGGTCTACCATTACCCCGCCTCCTGTCAGATTGACCCATTTGCACCGGAACAAAGGGACCTTAAAATCACGTCCATAGTCAAGTTCCCATATCTCCTCTATGTAACCATAATATGTCTCCTTTTCCCTATTGGTGTTTGCTGCATCAAAGCGGACACCACTGTTTTGGTTGGTGCTCTTTTTATCTTGGGCGATCATGTAAAATGTATTCCCATTAATCTCGTACCCTTGGAAAGTCAAGACAGTCGAAGATGGTGTCCTGGCCAAAAAGTACAGCTCATCTCCAACAATGGTGTCATTCATGAGATGTGTTTGCAAACAACCGCCAAAAGTCGCCATGTGTGTATGTTTAATCCAGGGGTCAGACGGCTCCGGGTTCTTGGAGCGTACAATATCCATGTGTCACTCGATATACGGGGCCACCAAGGTAGAATTTTGTAGAACTGTGTAGTGTGCTTGCGCCCAAGAATGCCCGTCCCTACATATTATTGCTTTCGGTCCTAGCGTGCCTTTGCCACCCAGTCTCCCCTCATGCCGCGATTCAGGAACACCAATCGGCTTAAGGTCAGGAATAAAGTCAACACAAAACTCAATGACCTCCTTTGTTTCGTGGCCCTTGGAGATGCTTCCTTCTGGCCTAGCACGATTATGAACATATTTCTTTAAGACTCCCATGAACCTCTCAAAGGGGAACATATTGTGTAGAAATATAGGACCCAGAATTGCAATCTCGTCGACTAGGTGAACTAGGACGTGTGTCATAATATTGAAGAAGGATGGTGGGAACACCAACTCGAAACTGACAAGACATTGGACCAAATCATTCTGTAACCTTGGTAGGATTTCTGGATCGATTACCTTCTGAGAAATTGCATTGAGGAATGCACATAGCTTTCCAATGGCTAATCGAACATTTTCTGGTAGAAGCCCCCTCAATGCAACCGGAAGCAATTGTGTCATAATCACGTGGCAGTCATGAGACTTTAGGTTCTGGAATTTTTTCTCTGCCATATTTATTATTCCCTTTATATTCGACGAGAAGCCAGACGGGACCTTGATACTGAGTAGGCATTCAAAAAAGATTTCCTTCTCTGCTTTGGTAAGAGCGTAGCTGGCAGGACCTTGATACTGCTTTGGATGCATGCCGTCTTTTTCGTTCATACGTTGCTGGTCCTCCCGTGCTTCCGGTGTATCTTTTGTCTTCCCATACACGCCCAAGAAGCCTAGTAGGTTCACGCAAAGATTCTTCGTCACGTGCATCATGTCGATTGCAGAGCGGACCTCTAGGACTTTCCAATAGGGTAGGTCCCAAAATATAGTAGACTTCTTCGACATGGGTGCGTGTCCGTCGGCGTCATTCAGAACAGATTGTCCGCCAGGACCCTTTCCAAAGATTGCTTTTAAATCCTTGACCATATCAAATATATCATCACCAGTATGGGGGACAGGCTTCTTCCGGTGATCTGCCTCACCTTTGAAATGCTTGCCTTTCTTTCTTAAGGCATGCTTGGTCGGAAGAAATCGACGGTGTCCCAGGTACACATTCCTCTTACATTTGTCCAAATATATACTTTCAGTCTCATCTAAACAGTGCGTGCATGCATTTTATCCCTTGTTTGACTGTCCTGAAAGGTTACAGAGAGCAGGCCAATCATTGATGGTTACAAACAGCAATGCTCATAGGTTAAATTCCTCCTGTTTGTGCTCATCCCACACACGTACACCTTTTATATTCCACAGCTGTAAAAGTTCTTCAACTAATGGCCTTAGGTACACATCAACGTCATTGCCGGGTTGCTTAGGGCCTTGGATGAGCACTGGCATCATAATGAACTTCCGCTTCATGCACAACCAAGGAGGAAGGATATAGATACATAGAGTCATAGGCCAAGTGCTATGATTGCTGCTCTGCTCCCCGAAAGGATTAATGCCATCTGCACTTATACCAAACCATAAGTTCCTTGCGTCACCTGCAAACTCCGGCCACTTTCTCTCGATTTTTCTCCACTGCGACCCATCAGCGGGTACTCTCAACATCCCGTCTTTCTTACGGTCTTCTTTGTGCCATCGCAACAACTTGGCATGCTCTTTGTTTCTGAACAGACGTTTCAACCGTGGTATTAAAGGAGCATACCACATCACCTTGGGAGGAACCCTCTTCCTGGGGCGCACGCCCTCAACATCACCAGGGTCATCTCGTCTGATCTTATACCGCAATGCACCGCATACCGGGTATGCATTCAAATTCTCGTACTCCTCACCGCGGTAGAGGATGCAGTCATTAGGGCATGCGTGTATCTTCTGCACCTCTAATCCTTGAGGGCAGAGAACCTTCTTTGCTTCGTACGTACTGTCAGGCAATTCGTTATCCTTTGGAAGCTTCTTCTTCATTATTTTTAGTAGCTTCCCAAATCCCTTGTCGGATAAACCATTCTCTGCCTTCCATTGCAGCAATTCCAGTGTGGTACCGAGCTTTGTGTTGCCATCTTCGCAATTTGGGTACAACCATTTTTTGTGATCCTCTAACATGCGATCGAACTTCAACTTCTCCCTTTCACTTTCGCATTCTCTCTGTGCATTAACAATGACCCGGCGAAGATCATCAGCGGGCACATCTGGTGCCTCTTGATCTTCAGCTTCCCCCGTTGCAGTATCACCGTATTCAGGGAACATAGGATAGTTGTCATCATCCGCTTCTTCTTCATTGTCTTCCATCATAACCCCTCTTTCTCCGTGCTTGGTCCAACAATTATAGTGGGGCATGAAACCCTTCTCAAGCAGGTGGAAGTGAAGGGTTTTCGAGGAAAAGTAATCCTTCGTATTCTCCCAGACAACACATGGACAGTACATAAAACCATTCTGCTTGTTTGCCTCAGCCACATCGATAAAATTATGCAGGCCCGTAATGTACTCGGAAGTGCGTCGGTCACCGTACATCCATTGCCGGTTCATCTGCATTATGTAATTAAGTATATCAAAAACCATTAGAGAACATCATGAATAGAGAAATGACCAAATTAATACAAGTTCATCATCACATTAAAACCAAAGTACAGTAGTGATCAAATGTTATTACTAAAAAAAAAAATACATAAAGTTCATACATAGTTCTCATAAAACAACATACAACTATGTAAAACATTTAGATGCAACAACAAATGCGATCAAAATCGCAACTAAGGTAACAATTGATCCAACAGCATAATGATACCAAGCCTCTTTATCAATGGCATATTTTCTAATCTTTCTAATCTTCAAGCGCATTGCATCCATCTGGATCTTGTGTAGATCGACGACATCGGCAACAAGCAACTCCAATTTCATCTTCTCTTCTTCAATTCTTTTCAATTTTTCTTTCAAATAATTGTTTTCTTTTTCAACTAAATTTAACCTCTCGACAAGAGGGTCGGTTGGAATTTCCGGTTCACATACCTCCTAGATAAAAACATCTATGTCAAGTTGGTCGGCATAATTGTCATAAACACTAAATGAAACAAATAGTTATAAAAGATAATATACCACATCCGAATCATAGACCAGACGAGAGCCAACGGGGGCGGATACCAAAACCATGGCACTATATAATAACAAACAATAATACCAATAGGAAAATTATACAAGTAGCTATCTAACTCATACAAGTAAGAATTTGTTCTTTAAAAAAAAGATAAGAACAAGAGGCTCACCACGGTGGTGCCGGCGATGAGATCGGCGCGGGCGATCGATGGCGGTGAGGACGGGGACGGGGACGGGATGGCACCCTACACATGTGCAAACTAAGGAGTTAATTTGAGCTCAAATTGTGCATCTAAATCAAATAAACTCACACATACACTCCTCCACTAAAACCCACAAACCACACTACTTCTAGAGCATTTGAAATGAGCTAGACTAGCAGTGAGAGATGAAAGGATGAAGTTGCTAACCTTTTTAGAACACTTGGATAGTTGGTGCACCGCCAAACCTAGACAAATCTTGGGGAAAATGGAACTTGGAGGTCGAGCTTGGAGGAAGAACAGAAGAGAAAGCTTAAGTGTGGTTCCGGCATTTCATCGACACCTCATGTGCATATATAGGCAAAAAACAGAGTAGCCCACACCTCCACCCTTCCATGGCCAAAAAACAGAGGAGATTGGGGGGGCGTGGATATATATAGGCAAAACTTTAGTCCCGGTTTGTGCCTAAAACCGGGACTAATGGCCTACTCTTTAGTCCCGGTTCCAGACACCAACCGGGACTAAAGGGCAGCAACACCTTTAGTCCCAGTTGGTGGATGGAACCGGGACTAAAGGTCCCAGCCGAACCGGGACTGATGCCTGCCGAGGCCCGGTCGGCGTCCTAACCTCTCGAACCGGGACTGATGCTCCCATTAGTCCCGTTTCGTAACACGACCGGGACTAATGCTCTGATCTGGACAGGACCAAAGCCCTGTTTTCTACTAGTGAGAGTGGTCGGGAATTATGCCTCCTAATACCAAGGAGCTGGATACTCTTCTCCGAAAGGGTGCCCCCGGAAGAAAAAATTTTGTTGCTTGGTTCATGGAAAAAGTAATTTCTAACTTGCCCCTAGTACCTAGTTTAACATTTATAGGTTCTATTACATGAAACTAATAAACCCAACAATTTCAAATAAACTTGTAGGGAAAAGATCCCAACACACCCATGGATGACGAATTGAGATGGGTTTCCATGGGTTTTGGCCGTCGGGTCATGACATGTGAAAAATATGATGTGAATGGGTATTGCTTCAATACAAAGGAGCACCAGAACAGTCGGCCTGATCCAAAAACTATAAATACAGGAATGTTTACCGAAGGAGATAATAAAGTTGAGTACTACGGAAGGGTTGGAAAAATATACGAGCTTTCATTCCGTCTTGGGCACGAAGATCTCAGTCTCGTTGTGTTCAAATGCCGATGGTTCGACCCAGATAAGGGACTGAAACATACGCCTTCCATTGGTTTAGTCGAAGTTAAACCATTAACGGCATATGCCGCAGCCGATCTCTTTATTGTGGCTAACCAGGCCACGCAAGTTTATTATCTGCCCTATCCATGCCAGAAAGAATACCTAATGGGCTAGGAAGTTGTGTTCAAAGTATCGCCATATTGTAAGCTACCCGACCCAAACGATGACGACTACGACAACATAAACCCTATGACATACGAGGGAGTGTTCTATCAAGAGCAACATGATGATGTGGACCCAAATGATGACGAGAACATACGCTTGGGTGATGTTGATGTGGACCCAGATGATGACGATGCACGGTGTGATGGTGAGGTAGTTGTCAATATAAAGGACAAAGATATGCTTGAGAACTTACATGACGACGATGACGACATAGATGAACCTCCACCCCCCTCAGACAATGACGATGATATGTGTGATAGTGTGATGAGACCGGTCGAGGAATGGATTACAACAGTGATGATTCGTATGGGTTCTAGCAGATGTACGTTTTATGTATTTTTTTTATGATTTATTAATATGCTTTTTTCCCTTCCTTTGCATAAAGAATTATTAATATGCTTCCTTCCTTTGCATAAAGAATTATTAATATGCTTCCTTCCTTTGCATAAAGTTTTTATTATCCTTACTAATTGTTTATTCTTTCTCAATGGAAGTGATTGAACCATGGGCAAGGCTAATCCCAGCAGTTTGTTTGACACACTTCGCGATAAGATGAGTCGAAGTGGAAGAGCCAGCACTGTTCCCTCTCGACTACGTGAGTCTGACGGGGGAAGACCCCCTAGAGGAGCAGGGGCGGGCGATGAGGGAGAGGCTCCTCTACAGATGGTACGCGTGTCCAGAAACTGCACTCCGTCTCCGACATAGGGGGCCGTCCTTGGACGTCCTCCTCTAGTGAGGTGCCCTCTGCCAGTGCCACCACGGGCGAGGACGATGAGGACGAGGAGGAGTTTGAGGACGAGGAGGGGGCGGCCGAGGAGAGGGAGGAGGTTGAGGGTGAGGAGAGGGCGGAAGAGGACGAGGAGGGTACGAGCTCGGAGGGGTGGCTGCGTGGAGTGGCAATCCTCCCTCGCGGTCCTGCTACCGAGGAAGAAAAGATCCTCATTAGGCCCAAGGCGGCAGAGTAAGTGTTATTTTTTTTTAAATCCTTTTCTGTTTTTTGATTCTAATAAATCAGCACATACTAATATTTTGATTCTTCTGCAGCAATTGGGAGATGGTCGGGTACGGCCGGATTCCAAAAGGCGTGACTACTATTCTCCTGAGGGAGTTTTGGCCGGGCCTGTTCAACCCGCACCCTGACGCGAACCCGCCGTGCGAGGAGCGGGTGTTAGTAACACGCTGGCATCACTATGAAGCTGCCAGGCTTGCGGACTACGGGACTCACGCTAAGGCCGTGACCGATCGTTTTTGGGTAAATTTTCTTCAGAAGTACTAAAGTTAAATATTGTGTCCATTTCGTTCATAGTTCATCACATAACTCATGACTTGTTCCATTCTGGTTATATGCATGACTGTAGGAATTCTATAGAGTAGACCCGGAGGACAAGGCGAGAGCCGACCAGGTCTTCCTGGCGGCTGCGGCTAAGCAGCTCCGTCAGATGTCGTACGAGGCACGCTGGGTGGCCATCACGCAGTACTACCACACTGTTCTGCACCTGAAGATGACCAAGAGGCAAAGGAGGGCGGAGTGCCCCACTATGACCAAGGAGCAGTACATGGACGTAAGTAGCACATCCTTTTTATTGTCACGTTTGTGCTAAATTTCATTGTTTGATCTTGAAATGCCATGATTTCATTATTTAGGTGATTCTGGGTTGGTGCTCTGGAAAGGATGATGGATGGGCGGTGTTGGTGGATAGATGGCTCAGGGAAGATGCAGGGTTTGCGGCCACGAGCAGCATCAACAACAGAAACCGGGGATCTGACGGAACACACATTAAAGGAAACCGGAGCCACCATCGCCACAAGAACATGGTATATATATGAAACATCCTTTCTTTCATTTCCCGTTATGTTCGTATGTATATATGTGTAACATCTATTTGGCGTTGCAGGAGGCCGTGTTGAAGAAGCCCGTCTCAGATATGGAGGCGTGGACGCTTGGCCGTGTGCGGAAGGCGCCCAAGAAGGGGGAGAGCGCTTACTACGGCTGGTCCGAGGAACATCTGACAGCCTATAAGACTGCGTTTAGTGAGAGGAATCCGGATGGAGCTGATCCCATACTGTCGGAGACCGACAAGACGGCGGTGGTTATGTCAGGACCCAGCAGGCCACGTGGCCGCTCGGGGGTTCTTCAGGGCGTGATCCTGCCCACCATCAGTTACGTACAGCTCCGGACTTCCTCCACTGGCGCGAGTGCGGCTAACCCATCCCGGGCACAGCCTAGCCGATCCATAGAGGAAGAAGTAAGCATCTCTCCTTTTCATCCTCTTTCACACTTTTCTTTCCTGCATGGTTATGCTGATTAGATCCATTGTGTCAAATTGTAGGCCTACTTCAGGTATCTCAACGCTTATCGTCAAGAGTGCGTTGAACACGATGCCAAACGGACTTTGCTCGATGACTACCGCGCCCAACAGATGCAGGTTAGTTAGTTTTCACCACTTAGAGCCAAGCTAGCTAAATTTTGTGCTTTCACTATTTTTGACCTCCGTCTTCGCTTTGTTAACTAACGTGCAGAATATGTACATTGCGACGGAAAATGGCACTCGGGCTCCACCAATGGGACCACCACCACCCAATCCTGGACCGGCCCAAGTAATGCTAATGATCGAAGAATTCGTGGCACGTGGTGGCGACGGGACTCCGGTTAGTACATTGTCAAACCCGTCAAGCATTACATATCATTTTTTTCAACAAATAGCTTGAGATCTCTTCTTAATGTCTCTTTCAAACACAATGTAGAGGTCATACGGATCAAACGTAGGTGGTAGTTCTTCTGCTGCTCCTGGTGATGGTACTCCTGCTTCACGGAGCCCAGTCACCCTAGTTCATAACCCAGGTGGTAATGCTGGTGGTGGTTCCTCCTCGACCCGTGGCTCACCTCTTTTTGTAAGTCCCCTACTCACTCTCAAGATGCAATTTTTCATAGTTAAAACATTTTTTAAGCCGCAAACTTAGAACTAGACAAAATGCCATGCTAAATGTCATCCTAAGCGGTTGTTCTTCTTCATTTTGTAGTGAGCATCCCTATTTGGAGGTGGACTTCGGGTTTTGGCGGTGGGCGGTGCTCTACGGCCGACGGTCTTCTTGCTATATAGTTGGTTTCATGCTATGTAGTTGCTTTAGTTGGTACTTTGTGTGAGATGCGGATGATGCTATGTGGATGACTTCGTGCTATGTGGATGATGTTATATATTTGATTTTCATGATGTTATACATGTGGATGATGCTATGTTGGTTTGGATGATGCATGATGATGCAATGTGCGATGGTGATGCTATTACATATATATTGGTTTTGGTGCTGTAGCTATTTTACTTGCAGGGCAGAAGCAAAATCAACAAAAAAAAATTGACTAAAGATATGCCGACGGTTAAATCGTCGGCATAGACATGGCCCGAGCTACCAGCAACTGACACGTGGCGTATGCCGTCGGCATATATGCACGCCATGAGACACCAGGTGCTGCCCGTGGCCATCTATGCCGACGGCTATAGCTGTCGGCATATATACTATCTATGCCGACGGCTATACCGTCGGCATAATCAAGCCTGCTGCCACGTGGCAGTCTATGCCGACGGTATAGCCGTCGGCATAGATTCTATATATGCTGACGGCTATACCGTCGGCATAGACTACTACGTGGCAGCAGCTGCAGCATGCACGTGGCCGTACGACACTTGACGGCCACAGTTAAGCCGTCGGCACAGGTCATATATGCCGACGGGCGAGCGTGGTTTGCCGAGGCCATTTATGCCGACGGGTCTATGCCGACGGCCACCGTCGGCAAAGTCTATGCCGACGGTTTACGGGCCTTTGCCGACGGCTAAAGCCGTCGGCATAGTACGTGAATCCTGTAGTGAATTCTCCAAATCAGTTATGTAAGAATTGTGTACTCTGTAGGCTTCTTCCCCCCTGAAACTTTGACAAATACCCACACGTACAGGCTTGTTTCTTCTCTGAAAATCTGAAAACATACACACGTATGCTTCTAGATAAGAATTTAAGATCCTTTAAATAAGAAATTCGAATTTAGTCATACGAATTTACATGAGAAAGATTGAAATATCCACTGTCTGATTGCTAACAACACAAAAATTGCAGTACGAAATTACATGGGAAAGATTGGAATATCCATTGCCGATTGCTAACAACACAAAAATTAGTCACACCTCAAATCTCGAGGCATACGTGGTGTGTTGCATGGTCAAAAGAAATTAGCTACGTAGAACCTGTCATGCGAACGAACAGAAAATTATGGCTTTGTCTGCTGGATGCTTACCGGGTTCATTACCCATCAAAATATCGTGGCCCTTCTCAGACGATGCTGCTGGGGAGTCCACTTGAAATAGCCAGATGAGAGTACATGGCCGCCACGATCCACAACTGGCCAACGATGGTAATTTTGGCTGTTGCTGCTGCGTGTGGATCAGGCGCATGTGTACAGAAAAACCGAGTACATGGCTGCAATCAACAGCAGGCCGACGCTGGTACTTTTGGCTGCTGCTGCTGCTGCGCATGGATAGGCGCATGGGTACAGAAAAACCAAGGCCACTTCTGCTCCAACTTGTGCCCGTGAATCCATTAAAGGCAGGAGGCGAGGCAATTATATGTGCTTTTTCCCTTCGTTTCCTTTTTTACGGAAGGACATGATTAGATAGGAGTCCATCTGTGGCAAGTCACGTGGAAAGATATGAGTCCATCTCACGCAAGGCACACGGGTGGAAAAAGCGGAGCAGATATCATCCGACGGCTGTCCAGCAATCATTAATCTGATCGATTGAATTTTCTTACCTTTACAATTAACGTGGAGCCTCGTATGGTGCATTCAATTAGTAAATCTATACCTACTAATAAAGGGAATATGTATTCTTGGTCCGTCATGCTATTTTATAAAACCACCTTGAGAATTCATAAAATCAACCCGCAGTCAGTTTGTAGAAAATAACGTTTTGGACGACGCACGCGCTGTATTGGGCCTAGGCCCTGCATGCGACGAGGGACACGCACCCAGGCCTCGGCTTTGCGATGCGACGACGCACGCGTATCCAATGGCAGTTATTTTTCCTTCCTCGTTTCATCCGTCACCCCTATGTGTCTGTCTCTCTAGGTCCACTTAAGTCTTTCTATTTTTTTCTCCCGTGACACCTCAGGACGCTGGACTCGGACCTCAATTGGATTCTAACTCTGGATCTCTCGCCGGCTTTCAACTCCTCCCATAAAGCCCATGATACGATCACGGATTTGGATAAAAAAAGTGCACCGGGATTTCCTAGGGTTCCGTGGATCGGGACGAGTTCGCGGCAGGGGATGGGGAGGGGCGGCCCCTGTGACGGATCAGAGACGCTGCAGTAGACATCGCGGAGCTTGGCGGCCCGTGTGCACGTAAGGTGGCTGGTCTCCTGGCCGAGTCGCCGAGGAGCATCGAAGCGAGAGGATTTAACAGCCAGCACGAGCTCCCAAAGTGGTGTGGTAGGCTACGAGGACGTCGACAACAAGGACTACCTCCGACTGGGTCTCTCTGGCCTGGGCGGAGCTCGTGCATCCGACGCGGCCTGGGCATGTGTGCAGAACTACGGCTCGTAGTGGTACGGCGGCATAGCGACACTTTGGTGCATGCGACGCGGCGGCGGCCAGCACGTCTGGCTGGCCCATCGCAGTGGTGCCTAGCAGGCGATTCTCGCGGCCAGCTGGGCCAAGACGCGTGGGCGGTTCGGGCACGTGGTTGCCATTGGTGCATGGCGGCGAAGGTCAGGAACGGTGCAGCGACTCCTGCAGGTAGGCGCGAAGCTCGCGGTAGCGCACATGCGGCGGATGCACGCGGGTGAGATCGAGCGGCGCCCATCGGGCTGGCGTTGGGCTCGGCAGTCGGCACATCAGCGGCAGCCGGCAACGCAATGAGCGGTGGCATTGGGCCACGATGCCAAAACCAGCAATCCAACAGCTGCCTGAGCGTGCATGGCTGCGAAGGCAAAGCACGGCGTCGCGCGTGCAGCGGCCGGGAGCGGTTGTGCACCTGCGATCTGTTCGGGAACGGCTGCACGGCTATGCACTCCAGCAGTTGCCTGAGCGTGCATGGCTGCGGAGCCAAAGCACGGCGGCGCGCATGTGGCGGCCGAGAGCGGCTGTGGACGTGCGACTGTTCGGGGATGGCTGCATGGCTATGGTGCGAACGGAGGCCGCTGCCTAACACTTGAGGCAGCTCCCGAACAGTAATATTTCTACATATATTACACATGTATTCTATTTAATTTTCTTCACAATGTTTTTAAATTTGATCGGTGATGGAAGGCGGGACTGGTTGCTGAATTGCTAGGAGAGCGAATCGGCCAGTTGTGGTTCATGGCAATTTGCATTTGCTCCGTAGCAAAGCACGGGCGTACAATATGTATAGCCGTTACAACGCACGGGCTCTTTTCCTAGTATAAGATATAAGATAAGATAGCTGTAACGGTCCCGTGATAGGTCATCAGTCCGACCTTGGGGCTTAATCTTCTAGTCTGTCCATATTATTTGGTAACGAGTCTCTATAGACTCATACGTAAGTCTGACAAACTCTAGAGCGAAGGGAAACCATAGTGTGATCCCAACAGGTGATCAGTCTGATGATTCAGGTCACTCTGACTTAAACACTATGAGTTATGTTCTGGTTCGGACATAATTTCTTAAGGAATCCCTCCTGCGCGGGGCGCTAGCTGGCACCGAGCCACTCAAATTGCTAGGTATCTTACAGGGGATCAGTCTGAATTAATGACATGCCCCTAGTCTGGCCTCTAGCTGACCACACCAGTCGGAATAATGCCAAATGTGACTAGAACATACCCGTTATTTGCTCATCAGCCATGACTCCTCTGTCCACCAGGATATGAGCCACTCCGGCTTATAGTTTTCTAACTATTTATTCTAGGACCTCCATGAGTCCATCAAGATCAGTTTGTATGATGACAAAGACGGCGTGCTCAGTCCGGTTATGACTCTAAACCTTCTATTCAGATGGAAGAAGTGTCAAGCCAGCAGCTAGATCCTGAAGGACTCCAGGGCTACTGATGATGACATGCCCCCGGGATATAGCCACAGAGGACAAAGGAGGCCCAGTAACCACAGGTGGCCAAATCCCATGACTCAGAGACTCTGGGCTATACGGGGTGCATCATCGCCTTGGTGCACAAGACAAGGAGTCTTCTGAAGATCTAGCATAGTTTCCTTACACTAGACAAGTCATAACCGGCTTGAATCCCTGTAACCCTAGCTACAACCACCTATATAAGGCATGGCAGGAACACCTCAATTGGTACCTGAACTTTGATCCTCATCATCCTTACGATCATTGCGATCTACACCCTTTGTACATACAAACCCTAGTTCTCATATGAAGCTAGAGTAATACATCCAGACAAGTAGGAAGTAGGGTATTACCTCCACCGTGAGGGCCTGAACATGGGTAAACTCTCCTCGTGTGCACCAACCGGATCACCAGTATGTGCGCCACCCCATCATGAGTACCGTCGAAAAAATACCATGACAACAAGGTTCGCTTTTAATAATCGTGTGCGATGTAGGTCCATCACACAGGATTTCGACTATTAAATGTGTGCGATATGTAAATTTCGCACACGCTAGTCCATGACGTACCGTGTGCAAAGCACAACGGAGTTTTTCCCCTGACCATTATTAGATCCCCAATTTTCCCACTTTCCCCCCACTTTCCCCCAAATCCCTAGCCCCAGCCAGACATGGACCTTGGCTCGCAAGCGGACGATAGCTTAGGGTGAGTGGCGGCACCGTTGGCGGAATGCGGCTGATTCGTGTGGATGGTTTGGGTGCAGCTGCTCGGGCTCCCTTAGGCACAGACGCCAGGACGGTCGACGGCGAGCACATGCCTAAGGTCATCAGAAGGTTGGTCTACTACAGCTCCGAATCATCTTCTCGGGTCAACCATTCTATCCTAATCTATATTGTTTCGTCCAAATTCGCTCGTTTTTGTCCTGAATAGCTCCACATTTAGGAAAACGATTATCTGCCG
This sequence comes from Elymus sibiricus, assembly GCA_039707655.1. Classification (NCBI taxonomy): domain Eukaryota; kingdom Viridiplantae; phylum Streptophyta; class Magnoliopsida; order Poales; family Poaceae; genus Elymus; species Elymus sibiricus. The sequence continues at coordinate 371,425,330 of CM077664.1, read as the reverse complement.
GAGTTTGACTTCGGTTTGCTACAATATGGATTCGATGCCAAGTTCGGTGCCATTGAGAAGAACCAAAAGCTGAGTTGTGTGCGCGGACATACTATTGATAGACATGTATGCAATGAGGGTTTCGACATAGGCAATTGATTTCTCAGTTTCCCATTAGAGGTTAGTGCAAAGTGAAGCCTTTTTAGCTAAGTTACGCCCTTTCACCGATCAGTTGATCCATGAGAACATTAGCATGGATATGGTGCATATGGCTATGTTAAGTGGCTGGATGATGAATGGGATGGTAGGGCTCAGAGTTTTATCAGCAAGCTTGCAGAAGACAATGCGAAGTTGAACAAGAAAGTGACTGATCTAGAGGGTACAATTAGTCAGCTGAAGGAAGAGAGAATCAATCACATGCAACATATGAAAGCCAGGGACACCAAGGAACTAGCATGTGTAGTTGTAGTTGCTGCAATTGGCATCTTCTATGGTCTGTTTGCAATGATGATTAGGGGCTTTGTTTGATTGTTAGTAGATGTGCCCGATAATATTAGCTCGATCTTATTATGCTTGAATGATGTGTTTGTTGAATGAAGACAATGTGAAGTGTGAAGTGCAATGTTGAACATGTTACTCAATTTGGCATGTGCTGACCATGCTGCATTTGAACATGTAGAACATCCTCTCACCGTACCATGACAATTGCACACGATTAACGTGAAACAATCGTGTGTGATGGCTTCCATCGCACATGGTTTGAAGATATACACCATGTGAAATGTGTTTCTTCCTATCCCTGCCAATGGTGTAGTCGTCCGTACACCAATCCTTCAGCCACGATTCCCACTGGGAAACGCGCCCACTAATGGCCGCCATCGCGTGTCCCGCCCACCTCTCCCATTTGCCGCCTTCGCCCATCCTTAATTTCCCGCTGCAGTGCGCCCTTTCCCAGCCCATTTCCCTACGGGAGCATGGCTATATAAATCAGCAGTCTCGCCATCGCCGCCACAATCACCCATCTTCCTCTCTGCCCACTATCTTCCTCCGTGCCCACCTCGCTGGAGCCATGTCGCATTCAAGCCCTCCTCGTGGACCCTTCCTAGGCGAGACCGAAGAGGAATGTGTCAAACGGAAGTACTAGGAGAGGGCCTGGCGGTATTTTGAGAATGTGGAGGCTGAAGCTCTCTGTGAGGCTGAATCAGACGTCGGGGCCGAGTGCCTCCCAGCCGCCCACCGGTACCTCGCCCGCATAACGGAATCCGTCATGGCGAGATGGAAGCCATGGTCCTGGAGGGCTACAAAGTTGTGGCCTTCTCCCTCATCCAAGAAGCCCAGTGGTACGCTGACCGTGTCACAATGAAAGGCGAAGCAGCCGAAGCGGCCCTCTCCTGTGAGGTCACTTCGAAAAGGCGGAAGCCGGCAAAATAACTTTACTAACTTGTCTCCTATGATGTTGAATCGTGTTTAAGTTTGTAGCTAGTTGTAATTTCAATGAACACAATGTGTAAACGGTTGTAATTTCCCTCCTGCCACGATGTGTAAACGGTTGTAATTTCCTTCCCCCGCTCCGAAATTTGCCTCCGAGATTGCAAACACTTAACACCACTCAAAACAGGATTGTACACTGATCATATATGGGGGCGAAATTTGTCGCTTACCGACATTGCATTCAACTAATAAACTAGATGATATAGATAAACTAATTGCCGCGGGAGATGCTCACACGGGACTTGCCAGTGTTGGCGGACGCCATGGTGTCGCGGATGTTGGCCTCCCATTCCACGTAGTTAGAGGTGGATTCCCATGCCGGACAAGCGCCCCCCTTAGCAGCAGGGGTCGCGGCGCTCGCGTGGCAGCATCCCTAGGTGACGCACTCAATCTCCATCGATTCCGCAAGGGCGGCGTCAAACTGCGGCCACCCCGCGTTCTCGTGTGAGACTGTGGCCAGGTGGGAGGGGTGCGGGCGTCCCTTGCTTGCCTAATGGTGAGGGTGCGGGGCTGTGGAAGTCGTGGCATGGTATTGGCACGGCGTCTGACAGTTTCCTCGGCAGCCATCTCGCGGTACTCCGAGAGCACAAGATGGAGGAGGGGGTCGTTGTCGGACATCCCGTCGGCCATCTCGTCGGCGCGGACGGGAGGGTAGGGGAGAGACCAACAAAGTAGGAGAGGAATGACGAGAGAGGCATCAGGGACAGGGCTTTTTATAGTCGCTCACGCGTGGGCGGTGCACGGCGGGAACATGCACGGACGGCGGGATAACTTGGAGGGAACGTGCATGGACGCCGGGTTGACTTGGAGGGAACCCGATAACTTGACGGGAATGGGCGGTCGTCATTAATGGCCGTGTTTTCCCGTGAGAAACGAGACAGTGGGAATGGTATGGGCGGCAGCTTGCCATTAAAAATAGTTGATCTTTGGTCACATCGCAAACGATTAGCCATACCACGTCGTTTGCGATGATATTACCAATCGCACACGTTCCATTCCCATAAATCGTGTGCACCACATTACACATGGTTGTAACATAATAATCGTGCGTGAACAACACAACATATTGCACACAGTATAACTCGTATAACCGTGTGCCGGTTATCTCACACGTTCTTTATTTCCCAAACGTGTGAGATGCACGTCCACATCACAGACGATCCCAAGTTGTAAAACCATCTGTAGTGTATTGCACACAGTTCTCCTTCTAGTATTGTGTATGATGGTCACGCACATCTCACACAATTCTTCTTTGCGAACCGTGTGCAAGAAATTGCACACGGGTTCTTATTAATGATCGTGCGCGATGAGTTAGGCATAGCACATGGTTCGTTCTTGGGCACACGGTCTGATTTTCCTACCATGTACGATGACTTCATCGCACACAGTTCCGCGCTAGTTGTGCGATTAGTGGTGCTTAATAGCACCAATATGCACTAGTGCAAGGCGTATATGCCCATGTTTTTCGATAAGGGGCGCTTTATTACTTAAAAGGTTTAAGTATTACACCCAGTCTCTGCACAACTGAGATGCACACAGCCAACCAAGTCCAAGCTCAAAAAGTAAAAACCGGCAAAATACAAGCAATCATGTAGAGACCGTAAAACGCCTAAACCGAGGGAGGACCAATCCTAAGATCATGCTGCCATCCATGTTGGGAAAAAGTATCCCTCGCCGTATCCTCCAAGTGTGTACACACCTCCGTAAACAGGTCTCGATTCTACACACGTTGTAGAGACGACCATAAACGGAGCGTACCGGTACATCTGTAGATAACCTGCATAAGAGAAGAACGTTTATCATTAAAAACCTTATCATTTCTACATAGCCAAAGCGACCAAATAACGGCAAGCGCTCCCACCCTGAGAAGAATTCTAAACTTGTGATCAATCCCATGTAACCAGATGGCAAATATATTAGCAACACTACATGGAGGATACAAGCCAGAAGCTACTTGGATGACTGACTGTATAGAACGAGCCAATTTGCATTGGAAGAACAAGTGTTTTATTGTCTCGTCATGATGGCAAAAAACACATTGCGTGCTTCTATGCCAATTTCTCTTTACAAGGTTATCTTTGGTAAGAATGACTCCTCGACAAAGATACCACGCAAAATTTTTATTCTTGAGCACTATCATCATCTTCCAAATCATTCTATTATTATCAACTGGCACGTCCGACTGGATCAAAGCTCTATACATAGACTCCACCGAGAATTTACCACTCGCGTGTAAGTTCCAACGAAATTCATCAGTTCCTTGCATCAATTGCACCGTGGACAGGCGCTGTACCAAAGTGTTCATCGATGCAAGACTAGGACCAATTAAATCTCGTTTGAACGTCACATTTGGCGGAAAAGATTCCAGAACCGTGGCGATAGTATCACCCTTGTGACGCACAATATTGTATAGAGCTGGATATTGTTCCCGGAGTGTAGCATTGCCTAGCCACTTGTCCTCCCAGAATCTGATTTCCGAGCCGTCCTTAATAGCGAATGATCCATAGCGGAAGAAATGTTTCTTTGTAGCCATTAGACAAGCCCAAAAGTGAGAGTCTCCAGGCTTCTTGTACACTTGTGATACCGCCTTAGAGCCCACATACTTTCTCCTTAGGAGGGTTTGCCATCCACCATCTTTCGACATTAGCTTAAACAGCCATTTGCCGACGAGGGCTGTATTTTTAACCTCAAGGTCATGAATACCCAGCCCTCCTTGGTCTTTGGGATGGCAGACCACACTCCATTTAGCCAATCGATATTTCTTTTTCTCGCTATCTCCTTGCCAAAAGAATCTTGATCGGAAATAATTCAATCTATGTAATACTCCTTTCCACAGTTGGAAGAAGGAAATCATATACAGTACCATATTACTTAGCACTGAATTTATGAGGACCAATCTTCCTCCCAGAGATAGCAGTTTTCCTTTCCAACTGCTTAACCTTTTCTGTAGTCTCTTCTCGACGTGTTTCCATTCAGCATTTGTAAGTCTCCGATAATGTATCGGTATCCCCAAATAACTGATCGGAAACTGGCCAAGCCTGCAGCCAAACAAATCAGCGTACAGGTGGGCCTGATCTTGAGCCTCACCAAAAGAAAACAATTCACTTTTATGGAAGTTTATCTTAAGACCAGAGAGATGCTCGAAGGCTGATAAAATTAATTTCAGATTTCTCGCTTTATCTAGGTCATGATCCATAAAGAGAATCGTATTGTCGGCATATTGAAGGATAGACAGTCCACCATGTACAAGATGATTAACTACCCCGTCAATTAGGCCATCAACCTTTGCATGCTCAATCATGACAACTAACATATCCGCCACTATCTTAAATAGCATGGGCGATAATGGGTCACCTTGTCTCAATCCTTTCTTCGTTTGGAAGTAATGGCCAACATCATCATTGACTTTAATGGCCACACTACCTCCAGAAACAAAGCTATGGATCTGAGCATGCCACTCCGCAGAGAAGCCTTTCATTCTGAGAGTTTGTTGGAGAAAAGACCACTTTACTTTATCATACGCTTTCTCAAAGTCAATTTTGAGGACCACCCCATTCAACTTCTTCCGATGTAGTTCGTGGACTGTTTCATGATGGATTACAACACCATCTAGGATGTTTCCCTTGCATAAAAGTAGTCTGGGAAGGATGAACCACATGGCCAGCCACCGAGTTTAGCCTAATCGTCGCAACTTTCGTGAAAATTTTAAAACTAACATTAAGGAGGCATATAGGTCTATATTGTTGGATCCTTACAGCCTCATTAACCTTAGGTAATAAAATTATCTCACCGAAGTTTAAGCGAAACAATGCTAGTTGTCCATCATGGAGGAAGCCAAACAAATCTAGAAGGTCCGAACTAGCTAGCATCTAGCTATAGCAGACTTGAGCTCGAACTCCAAAACCTGCACAGACTCCTAATCTCCTACTAGTAGCTAACTTGCTAACTGGTATATGTTTGGATTATTTCCAACAGACTGCAAACATGGGATCAAATGGCAAAATTGCTTCTGCAATAGAACCTTGAATTATTGTCGAAATGATCTATTGCCTATGGAACGTGTGATGTCCGGTAGCGGTTGGTGTAGAATTTGTCATGTCTTATAATTTACACTGCTTGTTGATGGCTTTGGCCTTGTTGCCTTGCATCAACTTCGACAATTTTATAGTTTTATACATCCACGGGTGCAGAGGTTGGGAGGTTTACCCTTCCATTCCAAAGAAGAAAGAAAATAAAAAACATCCACGTGGAGCTACGTACCAAGACCAATTGTCGTCGAACATGACATCTGCCACGGTGCTCACCACTTGCCTGGGTACCACTTGTCTTGAGGAAGTAGCATCCGAAGGTGCGGTTAAGCGGTTCCTATCAGCTTGGTATATCTTCCAAAAAAGCTCCAAGAAAATATCCGCATCATGTGGAAAAAACTTATGTGGACATTTTTTCCTTCCGTATGTGAACACTGGATATTTAGAAACAGTACATACATTATTTGCAGGACCACTTTATCTAGCTAGAATTATTGGGAAGTCGCCGTTGGTGACCCTTGACGTGTTTTTACTTGTCATCGTCGTCTCAACAGCCAAAAGCATTATTGTATGGACGGCCTCCTTCAATTATTGCCGAAACAATCATTGTCCTATGGAACGTGTGCTGACCGGTAGCAGTAGGTGTAGACTTCGTCAAGTCTTTTGTAACAAACCAGAATAAATAAGAGGGACTGGCAAGGTTTGCTTCATTCCACAAAGCAAGTCTTCTTTCCTGGCCAGCGTGCCTCATTCCTAACACAGGTGCGTTCATCTCCTCAAGTCATTTTGGCTTGCTCTCTTCTTTACTCCTGTTCCATGATATATACGTACATATCTCTGGTACGAGCTACCAGTCTTAATTTTGGTTTGTTTCATTCCACAAAGCAAGTCTTCTTTCCTGGCCAGCGTGATTCATTCCTAACAGGTGCGTTGATCTCCTTAAGTCAGTTGTATATGTCCAAATCTCTGGTATGACCGTATGAGCTAGTAGTCTTGATTTGTATATATATCTTAAGGTCAATCTTTGTAGCTAAAATCGCTTGGAGGCAGTTCCAGTTTGTGCTTCCTAGACTACATACATACAGGGCTAAATATCCAGAAGGTATGCATTTATTTGTGACGAATTTCTATCTCGAGCAAACAAACTTTTCATGCTCTAGTTCTGAATAACACCGTGTACATAGAATGGAGGAAGAAATTGTGCTGGAGCGTAGACTTAACGGAGAAGAGGACCCGAACGATCTACCATTAGCACTGTTACAGCACATCACGAAATATTTCTCTGAAGAGAAAAAAATTGGTCAGGGTGGATTTGGAGCGGTTTACAAGGTATAATTTACCATTTAGAAAATACATAAATATCTCGAGTCTAGTCAAATATCGCTAGTTCGATTAAAAAGTACTCCCTCCGTTTTAAAATACAGCACATATGGAAGGACAAGTTTGTCCTGAGTTAAAATTTGTATATTTTGACAAAGGTTATAGAAAAAATATCAACATCATAGATGTTAACCTTTTTTATATAAATTTTGTCCAAATTTTATAAAATTTGACCAAGGACAAAACAAAAATGCACTATATTTCAAAACAGAGGAAGTACCACCAGTAGAAGCAGAACCTGGCCAGTCTGATTTGTTATAGTAGGGCTAAGCATCATTTACATGCTGACCAACAGGGTGTACTCCGAAATGGGATTATTGTTGCTGTGAAGAGGATCGATGTGAACGTACACACAATTGATAACAAGCTATTTCGCCGAGAGTTTAATAGTCTAAGGAAGATTAATCATCAAAATGTAGTCCGGTTTCTTGGCTTCTGTTCTAATTCATATCAGACACCGATAAAAGAGGCTCAGTCAGAAGGAATTAACTTTGCCAACGTAAGAGAAAGATTGCTCTGTTTCGAGTACATCAGTAAAGGAAGTCTTGATAAGCATATTACTGGTACGAACTTACTGCATTTGATGCAGTTCTTCTCTTCACTTCTTTACCTTATTGCCTTGACTGCTGCTCAATTTTCAATTTGGGGTCAACAGTTAGGGACATGCTTGAATTAAAAATGTCTATCATTGCTCCATATATGGTAACATAACTTCTACATTTTGTGTATTTATTCATCTACAGACGAATTAAGAGGACTTGAATGGGAAACACGGTATGAAATTATCACCGGAATTTGTAAGGGTCTATGTTATCTTCACGAGGAAAAAAATATTGTTCATATGGACCTTAAACCAGCAAATATATTACTAGATGATCATATGGTTCCAAAAATTACGGATTTTGGTTTATCAAGACCAAATAAAAACTCACATACAATGGGTCAACGTTTTGGAACACTGTAAGCTACGCATCAGAAGAACCACTAGTTAATTGACATTTTCTATGCTAGAACGCTACATTTACTTTGTGTCATAATGCATCACACTATTGTATTTTCTTGCAGAGGATATATAGCGCCGGAATACGAGAGCGCTGGCAAAGCATCAACCAAGTCTGACATATATAGTTTGGGTGCCATTATTTTTGAATTAGTAACGGGGTGTATGGGCGTCCCTGACAAAAAAAAAGTAATGGCGATATCTCTCACTTTTTAGAACAAGCATGCATTTTTCGCACTTTAATGTGCATAACATGCTTTTGAATGGCATATCTAATTTAAGCAACATTTTTTCTGGATATATAACATGTCAGCTGGGATTGTTCACAAATAATTAGCTAAGATTTATTAAATGTAGGTACTTCGAAGGTGGAGACATAGGTGGAGTAAGCCACCAACGTTACTACAAATCCAGCAACTAACCATATGCATTGAAATAGCAGTACGCTGCAGGAAAATAAAACCGGATCATAGACCTTCTATATCAGAAATAATCAGCATCCTGAGTGAATCTGAAAGCAAGGATGGGCAGACTAGCCAGGTAAGATAGCTAGTTTAATATACCTTCATTTGAAGTCAAAAGGCAGAGCAATATTATTGAGATTAGAGAGCTAATGAAGTGTGGAACAGTCAATTATTCAACTCTATGGCAGTTTAATTTGGTTCCAGGTTAAAATACACAGGTTAGCTAGTATTAAACATGGTAGGTTACTTAGCATAATCCCTAGTTACCCTAAATTACCGGTTGGCTAGTTAGTTGGCCTAGCAGTCAAAAAAACAAACATTGCTTAAGTTATTCTACCATTTTGGGAGTGATTTTATTCCGCAAAATAGTGGAATAACAGGAGAGTTACCGAGATGACTAGCGGACTCTTGATGGAATCAAAATTTGAGTAATGCATCTCTAGAGTGGAGATACGATGGGTTGGAGTGTGTCTGTGTAAAATATTGTTCTAAGATGATATTTTTGATAAAGTGAGTTTTATTGACTCAAATGTCTCATCAAGACAAACACAACACCAAAGAGTTCACATACAACATCTACATAACTAGATGCACATAGCCCTTACAAGAAAACAACATAGTGCTGAAGATAAAAATGGCATAGTTTGAAACAAAAAGAAAGACTGACTAATGGAGGACCGATCCAGAGACTACATCCACATTCATGCTGGGTAAACACCTCCTTGGCCGCCCCCCTCCACTTGGTACATGCTACCGTAAAAAACTATCTATGCTCCGGTCGTTGTAGTAAGGACCAACTAAGGAGCCAATGCATGAATTAGTAAATAAGCTATGGTGGACACGAAACCAAGTTTTTTTTTGCTAAAACCACATAATTCTTTCAAAGCCATAACCCCAGCAAAGGGCCGCCCCACCCACCAAGATGTTTGACCTGAGCTTTGTTTATATACCATGTAGCCAATTATCAAACATGTTTCACACACGACTTGAATGATACACCACACAACCAAGCAAACTTTCATTGAAAAAAGATGCGCCTAATTCTTGTGTTGTGGTGAAAAAAAGCCAACATTATTTACTCCATGCCAATTGCGCTTCACAGGTTTGTCTTTCGTTAAGACCACCCATGAAGATCTTAACTTCTAGAGGGTCTTTTAACTTCTAAATTTTCTAATTATTGATTGGAGCATCACAACAAACATGTGCCAGGTACATTGAGTTGAATGGGAATTTCCCATTCTGGTGCAAATTCAAGCGGAACTTGTTTGGCCGTTGCACTAAATGGATGGAAACCATTCACTCCACAAAACTTTTCCATGCTACTAACCGGGGCCATATTATATCCTTCGTGAAATTAACATTTGGCAGTGGGACCCCCAAGACTTTTGCAATTGTGACAAGCTTATGACACAATATGAAAAAGCTATGGGTACTACATTCGTAGTAGGGCATTTTCCAACCAAGTATCTATCCAAAATCTTATTTGAGAACCGTGTTTGATAGTCAAGGTTCCGAAATGGAAGAAAATTTGATTCACCTTCATCATGACAACCCAGTAGTGTGAGTCCCCGGGTTTCCATTAAACCTGCAATAGAGTCTTCGTGCCCACGTACTTGTTATGCAACAGATCCCGCCACACCCTGTCCATAGTAAGAATTTAAACAACAATTTACTAGTAGTATGGTATTTTGGTACCATGACCATGAATTCCTCAGCCTCCTTGATCTGTTAGGCGACATAATACACTCCATATAGCCAGACAATATTTCTTTTTTTCCTTGTCACTTTGCTACAAAAATCTAAATCGTGACTAATCTAGCCTCTGCAACACCCCTTTTGGCACCTGGAAGAAAGACATCATGTACAATACCGTGTTGCTAATCCGAGAGGTAATCAGGATTGGCCGCCCACCAGAGGACACATGCTTTCCTTTCTAGCTACTAAGCCGCTTTTCTATTCTTCGATCCACATGATTCCTATTTTTATTTCTAAGCTTCATATAATGGATTGGGATCCCCAGATCAAGAATCGGAAACTAACCTCTCTCGCAGCCGAAAATATCGATATACCGTGTTTCATCTTTTTTAGTCTCGCCAAATCAAAATAACTCACTTGTACAAAAAAAAAATTTAGCCCTGCAAGTTACTCATGAGCGCATAGTGTCTATTTGAGCATTTTTTTTTGCTTTTTCCCGATCATGGTTCATGAAGAGTGATATCATCAGCATATTGTTGAATGCACAAACTATCATCTACATGACAAGGCTGTTAGAATTAAGTTGCTGAGATTATGCAATGATTAATAGGATCTTTATCTAATTCACATGAACACGATTTGATCTAATGCGGAAATTAAGGGCAATAGAATTAACCTCTGTTTGGAGAGGCCATCAAGTCGATGTCGCCGATCAGTGGGCGTAGTAGTATAGTCGTTCAGGCCTCCGGCACCTCGCCGGATCGACGATTTGATCTTCACGACAATGGGCAGTGCCTCCAGATTGGATTTGGAGTAAATTTCAGGAGGCAGGTGACTAATGCTATGGACTAATAGTGCGTGCTTGTCTGACCCCTTATATCTAATGCGCTGCCTGTGACCATGGGACCTAACCATATTAGCGTAATTTAGCCCCCCAATCACGTGCTGGATCGGTTAATTACCATTTAATTAGTAGTAATCCCGAAATTAATTAATGGGCCCACATTAACTTGTGGTAATTAACGTTTTGACCATTTGATCACCTAATATTTCTAACATTCTCCCACTTGATCGAATGGTTAACATCATTAGTCCATACCTTGACAAAAGCACCATGCCAAGGTAATGTATTCACGGTAATCGAATAGTTATTACTGGAACCCCATTATCTATAGCATAATACTCTGTCTTGACACGGATAATTATTCATGGTTGGGAGTTTGTATGTGCATGCAGCCATACTCCCTACTTATGGTCCTAGTAGTTTGTTTCTTTATTAATCATCATGTGCACTTATTGAGGGAAACAAACTTTCTTATTGTCCAGATCAAAGTTTGAGATCTCATTTATATAATTATCCCAACACTTAGAGGCCTTGAGTTATACTTATGCTAGCAAAATTAAAGGTAAGCCTTTAGTTAGGGGATCAGTTATCATGAACTTAGTACATATATGCTGAATTTAATATTTGGTCTTGGACATTATCTTTCACAACATGATGCTCACTTGATTTTTGTTACTCGTAAACTAATGTGCGGATTTTTTATCGCACAAAAATGTTAGTTATGTAGTGTACCAGTCTAAGTCCGGGCAAAATTGTTCAGCCACAAGGCTTGCCTGGTTGTATTACAACATAGCTAAAATTCAAAATTGTATTGTTATCACCTTAGACAGTAGGCTTAGTAGTGGAAAACCAATTTTATATGTATCGTACTATAAAGTACAATCATGATATATTAGCTCCCACTCATCTTAACCTACATGTAATTGTCCTTCTTATTTCATGTATGAACCCATCAACTTTAGTTTTCCATTGCCCTTTTGTATATAGCTCCCACTGATGCAAACATTCTATAAATAATTAGAGTGTTTGACGGTGGTGAATATCGGGCAACAATAACAAAAACATTGTTCTTCTAGAACTTAGGCTGATGTGAATAATTATCGATGAAGGTAATAAAAGAGTAATACACTTATAAGTACTAGGAAATGGATCACATTTTTTTGTGCGTACTAATTCCATGTCCCGAGTACAATGAAAAAAACTCCTTTATTAGTTTTCTTTACTTATTTCCCTCAATATAACTAATAGTGTGGCCCTAAATATGATAAGCCAAGTAAATGAAATGAAGGTGTATATTACTTAATGAGAGTGTTCAATTCTCCCCTTCAAAATATGGCTTAAATGATAGTGCCATCATTTTGATGAGCTATATAACTCATAATACACATTCAAGGATTCACAAGAGACATCACAACCAGAACCATCATGACAACTCTTAATAACACAATATTTGTTCGCAAAATAAAAAATAAATCCATCATCTAATAGAGAAACAAAATAAGGTCCCTCTTTATGCTAGGAACATAAAAATATTATTAAGTAGGATGAACAAATCTTCAACGCTTAAGGATAAATTTTGATCCATCCTTTGGAGTGTCCTCACGGAATGTAATCCCTGAAATGAGTTCGAAATGTGCAAGTGGCACCTGAGTTAACTCACCATTATTTAGGGGAAAATAAGTAAACTAATGATTCATAAATTTAAGAAATTATGTCATTACCCTTATTAGCAAGCCTCTGAGCCATTGCAATTCTTTCATATCATGCCCATGAGATGTTCTTCTTCTTGAACACACATATCTATGAGCTCACTCATGGTCCACTTCTCCTTCCGAGTGTTATAATTGATCCTAAATGGACCATACTCCACAGGAAGGGAATTCATAATGAAGTCTACCAAACTTCCCTCAAAAATCTCAATGCCTATGCCCTCTAATTTCCCGGCCATATCGTTCATAGTTATGATATGTTTTTTAATGCCGCTTACACCGTCATACTTAGTGGTGAGTATTTTCCTGATCAACGTGCTGGCATAAACTTTTAAGGAGCCTTTGAGTTGCTCCTCCACTAATGCCAAGTAAGTTTTAGCACACTCGGAGTCGGGAATTGCTCCCCTGATACCATGAGTTATTCTGCTTTTCATGAGCTTGACAGACATGCAGTTGGAGCGCTCCCATTTCTCCTTATTAGCCTCGCAAACCTTAGTTTTGTCAAGAAGGTTTTCATCATCAGAGGGCGGAGGAATAGGAGCTTTTTCTCTCAGTGCGCAGTCAAGGTCCATGATCACAAGGGCATTCAAAATCTGATTCTTCCAAGAAGGAAAATTGGTTTCATTGAGATGTTGAATTTCGCTGATGTGCCCAAAAATGGCTAATGGGTTGAAGGCTGAATTAACGGACAAATAACATGGATATTAATAATCATGAATTGAAAATATCCATATCAAACAGTAACTTATTGCATGTTATTATTCCTACATTGGTCTGATCAATAACATGCCCAAAAATAAAATCCTAATTCGCAACACTGTTGGGCAGTAACGAAAAAAGGGAACAAAAATGAAATATCTTTTATTGGGAAATTAATTCTAGTAATCATGATCATAATCAACTTTGGTCAGAATATAATCATGCATCATGAAAATTAATTATTGCAATTATCCCAAGATATATAGTAGCCTTAGATAAAAGGTCGGAAAATAATCATAATAATCATGATCACATACAACGTTGGTCAGTATGTAACCATGCGGTACTAAAATTAATCATAATAATCATGATCACATACAACGTTGGTCAGTATGTAACCATGCGGTACTAAAATTAATCATCACAATTATCGTGAGAATATATAGCAGTGTTAAACCAAAATTTCTCGTTGGTTCCATTCTAATTTAACACTTAATGCTCGTGAATAATGACTGAAATGCACGTAATAAAATAATAATCAAGTGTGCAATTTAATGAGAAGAGTTAAATAATAATGTACATCGCGCGCTTAACTTATGCATCCCAGGAGAAAATAGAAGTGCAGCCCAAAAGTCTCATGCACTGCTGCTTAACTAAGCACGAGCAGCTAACTAATGACCGGCAGAAAACATAACTAATGCAGCGTGCAACCATCAAAACTACAGCAGTGCACAGGCTATGACCGAACAAACTGCATGACTTAGCGCCTAGGAGGCGAGAAAAAAATCCACTGAGTCATGCAAATAATTTAAACAGCCATCAACTGCATTAAGATTAATCAGCAGAATTTCATGTGTAAGAACGTATAGAACAATTAACAAATCTGCACGTACTAGTATTGGATAAAATTCTGCTATTTGCTGCTTAGTCCTCCATCACGTCATTAGGCAAAAACTGCCGTGTACAGCCCAGTCACGTCTGATCTAATTAGTGGCAGTTACAGAAGGTGCAGCCGAATCCCTAACGAGCTAGCTAGCTTCATATGCCGCCGCCCGTACTCGCGGAAAAAATGGATCGAGCATGGCGGCAGTTACGGGAGTGAGCCGGAGGTGCAGGAAAGGGGCTGATGCGCGCGATCTGCGCTACTGGGTCCCCATTACGCGCGCGGTAGCGGGAGCTCCGCCGGAATGCGCGCGGCGGCGGAGCGCGACATGATGCGCATGGCGATTGAGGCGCGTGGCGGAGCACCACATGATGCGCTCCCTCGTGGCTTATGATGTGAATCGCATCCATGGGCAATCGAAGATGGCGACGCTCGAACTAAGGAGCGGGATGCCGACGATCCATGAGCGACCCCTGAAGCACGTGCGACGCCTAATGTGATTTTGCAGGCAAGTTCTACCAGACGGATTAATCTACTGCTAATTACTCAAATGGATTCATGTGATTAGATCCAACCTTGCTACTGATACCAAATGTTAGAATTAAGTTGCTGAGATTATGCAACGATTAATAGGATCTTTATCTAATTCACATGAACACGATTTGATCTAATGCGGAAATTAAGGGCAATAGAATTAATCTCCGTTTGGAGAGGCCATCAAGTCGATGTCGCCGATCAGTGGGCGTAGCAGCGTAGTCGTTCAGGCCTCCGGCACCTCGCCGGATCGATGATTTGATCTTCACGTCAATGGGCAGTGCCTCCAGATTGGATTTGGAGTAAGTTTGGGGAGGCAGGTGACTAATGCTATGGACTAATTGTACGTGCTAGTCTGCCCCCTTATATATAATGCGCTGCCTTTGACCATGGGACCTAACCATATTAGCGTAATTCAGCCCCCCAATCACGGGCTGGATTGGTTAATTACCATTTAATTAGTAGTAATCCCGAAATTAATTAATGGGCCCACATTAACTTATGGTAATTAACGTTTTGACCATTTGATCACCTAGTATTTCTAACAAAGGCACCACCATACTGATTTGACCATCTACCTTAGTGTGCACGGCCCCTCATCAGCATATTGTTGAATGGACAAACTATCATCTACAAGATGGGTCACCCTTAATAACCTCCCAGATGTTGATAGAACACTGCCGGAAAAACCATCTGTTGCAGGAGATTTGTTGTGTTCCATTTGAAACGTTTCATGTTTGACTTCATACTCGGTGAAAGGAGCAGTAAGGTGGTCATTCAGCTACCAATGCCTAAGCAATATCATCTCTTCTAGATTTATCCAAGGAGAAATTACTCGTCTGGTGATCTAAAAAGACCTTTATAATATTATTGTGTTATACATTTTTAGAGGGCAGCCCCCTCAATGCGGTCCTCGTCCTGGCTAAGACCAAATATTCATTTTTCTATCTCAACCATTTGCTACCATGTGAAAATAACTTGCATTGTTGTGTCTCTCAAAGATATGTTGGACCTTTGATCTTTGCTACCTCTTTAACTCTTTATCAGGCAATAGTCTGGTATTTGTTCATTCGACTGATTTTAAGCTCAATCTCCTGATCTCATTGGATTGTACGTGACTTTCTATGATTTTATCGAGTTAATTGATTAGTTAGGATATGTGGGGTTTTTCTCCTTTCTGTAAATTCCACTGGTGTGTGCATCCCATCCATGAAAAAATGGTCGTGTCGCGTGAACTCTAGGATTGGATAGAGCAATAGGTACAATATGTTGGATATACATTATAAGGACATAGACAAACTTATCATACATTAAAAGGTATTCATTTTGCACACTCCGTCTTGTTCCAAATGTTCATCAACCCACCATTTTCCTCCAAGCATTTTTGTAGTCGATAATTTTTACCACGACATACGTAAGTTTTTCTTTAAAACTGGTGACATCAACTATCAAAGTGGTGTCATACAGAACAGGTTCCTTGTCCTCCTCATTAGTTGTACTCATCTTTGCGGCTACAAACACATTGTACTCTTGGTTCTCTTGATTTTGCAAGAGTAGGAACAACATGTGATCGATCGTTGATGGGGTTGCATCTGTAATCTTGTTTCCATGTGACCTAAAAATTTAAGCATCACAAACGTATGCATGCTACCACATATTGTCCTAACATAACACTTCTTTGACAGGAATTGCATTAATCATCTTTTGCTTCCATAAACATAGAAGTTTTCAATTGAATGGTGTATCGTAGAAATTTTGTTTAAATGCATTTATAACTTTTTTCCTTTGCACAAATGCAACTTATAAAATGGATGGAGTATACATCATCACTCTAAACACATATAGCTCTTTGCTCGTAGATAAGCCCTGATTTCAATGAAGATGACATGCTTGGGATTAAGCCGCTCAAGCTACGGCTTCCTTCTGAGCTTAAGAAGGAGATATCATGCTCAATTGAGCTAACCAACGATACATGTCATTGCATTACCTTGAACATTCAAGTGCCAAGCATAAAGTACTGCGCACAACCAGACAAAGGTGTTGTGCAACCAAAATCTAAGTATGGTGTGAATATCATAGTGCAACCACGAGATAGAGACCATGACGACATGTTCATCGTGCAGAGCATGAAAGTGAGTGAGGGCCATAGAGATAAGGTTATCGCAGAACGCAAGTTCCATGAAGAGGACGACGAAGTTATTGATGAGGTCAATTTAATGGTTGTATATGAGCCTGCTTTCGGAAAGAGCAAACTGGGCAGCCTGCTACCAGAAAGAACAAGCTTTTCACGCCACTATCCAACCAACATGAAATACCTAGGGAAAGAGAGTGACCAGGCCGTGGATGTTGCAAGGGGAGCATTGGGCAGCCTACTTGACAAGCAGGGAAAGCTCCTCATAGAGGACTACAATCTGGAGGAGAGCATTAAGAGAGATATCGAGTCTTTCTCGCAGGAGCTGATGAAGATTCACCTAGACCTCCCCAGGCTGGAAAAGCTTGATGGGGTCAAAGTTTGGGTTAACGAAGTGAGGGCGCTATCATATAACATTGAGGATATGATCGATGGCTTCATGGTGCATGTCGAGACTGAATACAATAGGAGTGTCTCCGGGGAGCTCCAGCAGGAGGGTCTAAAGCTCTTGGAGAAAGGTAACAATCATATTGGTGATGTGATCAGAGACATCGAGAACAAAGTTCAGGCTGTGGCTGACAGGGGAAAGAAGTATAACTTTGACTTCAAGAATGGTGTAGCTAATGCAACTGCCAAAGCTACCATTGACCTTCAGATTTCGGCTATAGATGAAGATAAAGAACAACTCATTGGCATCAAAGCGCCAAGAGATGAGCTAATAAGGCTATTGGAAGAGGATGGCGATATATCAAAGCAATGGATCAAGATATTCTCTATAGTCGGGATGGGAGGATTAGGCAAGACTGCACTAGCCAAGGCAGTGTATGACAAGGTGCAAGCACAATACCACCCTAGAGCTTTTGTTACAGCGGGTCAGGATGCTGATGTGAAGATAGTTTTGAAGAACATTCTCCTTGAATGTGGAAAGGATGTAGCAAACTTGGAACACTTGGATGCGATCATCGGTCAACTCCGGGAATTGCTCAAGTATGAGAGGTACACATCACCCCCACCCCCCCCCCCACCCCCAATCAGCCCATTTTGATGAGAGTACATAAGCAAATTTCATTAAATTAAATATTTTCTTAATTACCTGACATGCCCATTTACTTTGTCCTCATTTGCATGCATATATGGTTGTGGCATCTACTAATCCACAACCCGTTAAAGTAGCAAACACAATCCTTACAACTTAACTTATTTTTCAGCTTGATGTCCATAGAATCAAATGAATAAACTGCAAGTGTTGATTCCATAGTGATAGTCCTTTCGTGGTCTGGGCTACACTATTTTGCACCTGGGGACAAAAACAAGTTATTACAAAAAAAAACATTTTCACGATTTATGGACTAGATTTATATGATATGAATATTGGACCGTATCATATATGTCAAAAATATCATAGAGATCAACATATTAGTCATGAATTACTAGCCATATCTTTGGAAAATTGCAAAAAGAATGTCATAAAAGTTTATGTAACAATGCTAAATTTCGAATTGCCTTTTGGTTCCCGGGTTCCAGTGAGCCTTGATTTTGAAATTTTCAATAAAATGAAATTGAGGTGTCGAGTCCATAAATCTTTGTGCACATGGTTGCGACCTATGTACCCATAGATGTTTATGTAATATATGTTTTTATATATGGGTATACCAAAAATACATACAAAAAGGACAAATATGTGGATCTGAACATAGTATTGTTTGCTATTACAAATACATAATTATGTCATATTAATGTAACTCACATGCTAAATATCCCTAAAATTTAACAAGTATTTAGAACACATCTATGTATACCTGTGGAATTATTTTAAATTGATTTTGAAACACTTAAATGTGACTGTCAAATTTTATAAAATTCAGGCTGACTAGAGCCTGAGCTCCAAATCACCTCATTCTATTAAAATTTATCTTCTTAGTTAAATTATACAATTCTATTGTCGTATTTTACAGTGTGAGTCAATAATATAACTAGAATTCTAATAACACCATAAATTCGAAATCAGATTCTTAAAAATACCCTATGTACAAAACAAACTAGTATGGACCTAGGGTGGCAAATAGCAGTTCTCTCTGCTAGTGTGTGCGCAGGCGTGCGGTTTTACAATTCTATAATTTTCATTAGAGCATCATAATTTTATAAGGTTTAGAGTAATTTATTTAAATCTTTTGTGTGGAATAACATAACCTAATTTTAACAAGAAAATTACAATTTTGAATCTTGTGTTATGATGCACGTAAAAAATACATACAATTTAGAATAGAAAATTTGAATTTCAGGTAGAAATCATTAATTTATGTCATTTAGGTCATTTTTAGATTGTCGAATTAATTTTAAAAAAATTATGATTTTAAGTCAATCTTACAACCCACGTCAAAAGAATCTCAAAAAAACAACATAAAGTCATACATTTTCAGTTAAAAGCGCATAATAGTATACATATGGAGAATAACTTATTCTACCATTGTGTATAATATATAGGAGTTAAAAAGTCCTAATATTGTACACATGCTGAACAACTTATTCTACGATTGTGTGTAGAATATATAAGATTATCATGGTTGCACAATAGTTTATACTACCTCGACCCTAGTTTACACTTATAGAGTAAATTTAAGATCAAATAAATAATTTGACTTTGTGACTTAAGTGGTGGATATCGTAGATATATCTGTACCAAATGTAAATTTGTTGTCACCGCAATGTAAAATTGTGTAAGTGAAAAATATAGTTAGAAAGAAAATATCAATGGCAATTTTCTTTGTGATATTCTTACCCATATTTTTGAGCCCTTATTTTATTTTTATATTGCAAGTCAATAAGATCTTATATATGTTTGTACACTGATCGTAAAGTCCAATTTAAATAATTATCAGAGCACCAAGGTGTACAGTAACGTATTTTGCACCCACGGTGTATAACAACATAGAAAGAACAAGACAGTGTAGGAGCCCTCCCCACAAATTAGGTCGTCTTCTTTACCTTAGAACTGATTATATAATCATGCAAAAGCTAGATTTCTTTTTTATGACCGGAAAAAGATCTAATGTCCACACTTCAAACAAGCTGCAGAAAGAAAATACCTCAAGAAGGCGCCATGTTGCTATCCATGGTTGCAAGCTGTCGCAAACGTGTCATCGTAATTGATGCCTGGTTTCTATTGTCGGGGATCCGTTGCTTCAGGATGCCCGCATACACAGCAGATCCAGTATGGTGGACATTTCCTGATTATGTCCTCCTCTTCAAATACAACAAATACAAACAAAATAAAACATTAGGCATATAAACAAAAAAAGTATAAGCGAAATACAAAAAGAATATAAAAAAATACCCGAAAAATACTTCTTTGTCAGAGGAGCGGAATAGAGGTGCGGCAGCAATGACATCGTTGCTGCCATTCTTGTTCTTGTGCGTGGCGATCATATGATACCCTTCTCCTACTCATGCGCCGCGACGACGGGTGACGCCACCACACTTCCCGATCTCGTGTGTATCTTCCACGTGGGGGCCTTCTTATCCTCGTACAGTGTGGCGACGGACGGCGCCTCCTCGGGGTGGGGGCGGCAGTGTCGGTTGGCCGCCGTCAGGTCCTCACCGTGCAGTGCCGCCTCGACCTCCTCGATCTGCCAAACCACCGACTGCATGTGGACGCCAATGGTCAGTGGCCTGGCGCCTTCGGCATCATCTCCGCAGTGGCGGTGCCAGTGGTCTCCATGGTGGTGGTGGGCGGTGCCGGCCGCCATATCGGAGGAAGAAGGAGAGGGGAGAGTTGAGGCTTAGGTTAATGTTGCGGTAGAGGAGGTTATATAGCATTAGTTAATTGATCTTTTGAGCCTGCTTTCTTTCAATTGGTTAGTTCGGGGCGGGGGGGGGGGGGGGGGGGGGTTAGGACAAGTTATAGTCGGTTTAAGCAAAGAAACCCGCTACAATTATCCCAATCGGTTTGGGAGAATTATTTGTGAACCGACTGAGAGAATTATTTTAGGCGGTTTCTCCTTTTGAGATGCCACGAACCAACTTGAAAACTAGGATTTCTACAAGTGGGATGACTTAGGGGAATGGCTTAAGTTGGAGTTAAAAACATAATTTCCCGGGATATTTTTTTGTATTGCTATGCGTAAGTCTCTGTTAGTATGACGGCTGTTAAGACAAGTCTACACGTTATGTTTACATAGATATATAAAATTATAAACGGCCCTCTGCTAACTGTACTAAGATTCACTACTGCTTTGTTTCTTATCTGTGTGGCATCTTTTGTAGATATTTCATAGTAATTGATGATATATGGGATTCTGGAGCATGGAAAACTATTAGTTCTGCTTTTCCAAAAAACACCCGTGGCAGTAGAGTGATAACAACAAGAAGGATTATTGATGTCGGTCTTGCCTGTTGCTATAATAGAAAATATGTTCATATGATCGAACCACTCAGTGAGGAAAACTCAAGAAGACTTTTCTTTAGCAGAATATTTGGTCCCAAAGAAAATTGCCCAGATGCACTAAAAGAGATTTCAACAAATATTCTGAAAAGATGTCATGGTATGCCACTAGCTATAAATAGTATAGCAAGCCTTCTAGCTGGTGAGCAAGAGTCAACCTGGGATTATGTAAGGAAAAATTGCAGTGCTGTGATTGAAGGAAATGATCTTGAAAAGATGAAGCAAATATTGGATCTTAGCTACATACATCTTCCTGATCATCTTAAGACATGTCTGCTTTATGTTTGTATGTATCCAGCGGATCGCGGGATAGATAAAAATGATTTGTTGAGCAAATGGGTAGCAGAAGGTTTCGTGCACGTGAGTAGAAACGGCCGGCTGGATGCAGAGGATGTTGCAGAACAGTACTTCAGAGAGCTCCTCAACGTGTGTATGATCCACCCTGTGAAGAAACAGCACTATAACAAGTGTTGTCTTGCGGAGTACATCCTATAACTCTTGATCTTATGAGATCCAAGTCAATGAAAAAGAATTTTATTCATGTAATTGATGGTTCGAAAGATGAGAGAGGGGAGATGCATCGAGTCTCAGTCCACTACAATGAGAAAGAGGATCTAAGAATTTGCGAAACAATGAACAAAGGGTCACTATCACATGTTCGGTCAGTCTTACTTTACCGAACCTCACTTGTGCCTTATTTTCTGGAGTTCAAGTATGTCCGAGTGCTACATGTTGAACATAAGGTACCTTCCATGGACCTAGACCTTACCGGTATTAGTAGGTTGTTTCTCCTAAGATATTTAAAGGTCACATATGTTCATGAATCTGGATATGAGCTGAAGCTACCTAATCAAATTGGGGCGCTGCAGCAATTGGAGACAATATGTCTAGATGGAGCTTCCCTGAGAAACTATCCTTCAGATATTGTTAGTTTGCCCTGGTTATCGTATCTCATCTCGACAGGAAATGAAGCTGGTGTAGTGTTACCTGACGGGATCGAGAGGTTGAAATGTCTGCGCACCTTAGTAGGTGTAGATGGGCTTGAAAGCTCGGTAGAGAGTATCAAGGGCATCGGCAAGCTGACTAACTTGAGAGAGCTCCAGTTCTGTTGGCAGAGCATTGTTGAACCAACCACCTTGTTCAGTAAACTTAAGATCGGTTCGTGGGGGTTTAATGAAAGGCGTAAGAATGCCTTGCACTCATCCATATCCATGCTTTCATCCAACCTAAGGAGCCTTTCTTTCGGAGGTCGTTTTCACACGTTTGTTACCACACCATATTTTGGAGACAGGATCTGGACACCATTATTCCCTGGAGGTTCTCATATTGTGGAGCTTGATCTGAGGGGATGCGAGTTTGAAAGGTGCCCCGATTGGATGGGTCAGCTCCACCATCTCTACAAGCTTACAATCAGGGTGAAGGAGGTGGCTGATGGTGTCAGTATTGTTGCAGGGCTGCCTTCACTTGCGTACTTCCATTTGGCTATTACTAATGATTATGAAGAAAACGAAGAACGTGTGGGCATCCCTGGCGTCGGGGCATTCAAAGCACTCAAGTATCTATTTTTCAGCTGTCAAAAGGCATCACTGACCTTTGAAGCGGGGGCTATGCCACAGCTAGAGAGGCTTGACATAATGTTTCGTTACCACATGAGTCGCCAATTCCTACCGGTTGGGATCGAGCACTTGCCAGTTGGCACCCTTAAAGAAATTGTCTGTTGTGTGGCCCCCACTACCGCCTTGTGGCAGGTGGGAGCATTAGACATGGACCAATCCCTAGTCATGGGACAGCACACGACATCTGTGAGGCACCTGTTGAAGGGAGCATTTAAGCCACATCATCCTGGCGCCATGATCGTCTTTAACTACCCCGGTTCCTACCCTATCCTTATAGACCAAGAAGATGGTGGTAATGGAGCGACATCACGCTGTTGTATTCTATAACTTGTTCATGCAGGCTACAAAAAGTTTCCTATGGTTGTGAGTGTATTCCCGTATGTAAAAGTAATCAAGGCCTCACATATGTATTGTATTGTAGATGCATGTAGTGTACATTTTGGGGTTTCCGAGTTTGTGTTGGGTAGTTATTGTATACACATATGCCGATGATGAGCAGCATAACATTGAATTAAGTGAGGTGATCAATCCTTATTAGCTTTGAAGGAACAATTGCGTTCAATCACAGTATTATAACTGTTAGATCCAATCTTTCCATATTTTTTACTTTCCTAGCTTGTGGAAGCACAAAACCGAGCCCATGGTGAACTATCCTGTTGTGGGGTTTCTGAGGTTTGTGTTGGTTATTCTTTACACGAGTGCTGATGATTAGCAGCAAAATGTGGGTGGAGGCCATGAGATGAGCAACGCCCTCCTGGAGTTGCTCCTCACCTTCTCTCATATGAATCGCTAACTTTCTATGGATCTGAAGAAAATCAATTTAATATGTTTCAGATCTTCTTTCGGTTCATGCCAAATCGATGTCAATATTCACTCTTGTCTCATATCGTTTGTGCCAAATCTTACATGTTGTGTATGTTGGCGTAGGTCCCGACTGGTCACATACTTTCCGACGAGGTCGACCTTGCACTCGTGCGACGCTCTGATTACTTTCCGAAGGAACGCGCGCAAGTGCACATACGAAGGCGGGGACGCGCACATAGCAACCTAGCTGATACCACTGAGTAGAGGCGCACCACTACTGGAATCCAGTTTTTTGCCTAGTGCTAGGTACACTCGGTGAAGGCTGAAAAATACTCGGCAAAGCGCACTCGCCAGACACCCTTCCGCCAAAGGGCTCTTTGCCAAGTTCTTTTTGTCACGCACTCGGCAAACCCTTTGCCGAGTGTTTGAAAACCGACACTCGGCAAACAAAAGGGGTAGATGGAATGGGGTGAACGGCGCAGGTGGCACGTGTCGCAGGTGTTTTGCCGAATGCCTGTGCTTTGACAATCGGCAAACTCTTGGAATAGTAACCTAGAGAAAAAGCCGGCGGCTCGCCGGCCGTGGTGGACGCGAAGCCTCCCGGAGTAGCAGGAGCCCGGCCTAGTGACCTAAGTGGCGTCGACGAGCTACAGCCGAGGGACGGCAACGTGGCGGCCTCCCCGTCGGTCGCCGCCGCCAGTGGCACCGCCCTTGCCAAATCGAAGGCGAAGGCATGGGCGGCGGCACGGCTGGGCCGTCACTAGTGGTGAATCGGGACTAAAGGCCCTTCCCAACCGGGACTAATAAATCGGGACTAAAGGCCCCCACCCTTTAGTCCCGGTTGGCCACGACCCGGGACTAAATCCCTGCCATGTGGCCGGCAGCGCGCGCCGGGGGGGGGGTGACCTTTAGTCCCGGTTGGTGACACCAACCGGGACTAAAGGTTTAGGGGTTTAGGGTTTATTGTTTATTTTTCCTTTCCATTTTGTGTTTTCCATTTAATTCTTTTTCATTTCAAACATATTTTACGCTACTACATACTGTACACGTTATGCATATATAATAGAATTTCTCGTAGAACCAATCATATATCATAGAATTTCTCGTACGACCATGCATACACATACACTTTACGTAGCTAGTACAATTTGGTATATACAATTTCTCCTACAATTTGGTATATACAATTTCTCTACAATTTGGTATACACAATTTCTCTACAATTTGGTATATACAATTTCTTCTACAATTTGCAAATCATTACATGCAGGCATTAGGTGAAATGGTATTCTCCGTCGGGAGATATGACCTGCTCAAGCAAAAATCCCGCCATTTCCTCTTGAAGTGCTCGTATGCGGTCCTTTGGTAGGAGCCTATCCCGCATCTCCACCATCTTTAAAGAAGGAGATCAATATGAATATATTAGTTGTGTGTA
Organism: Elymus sibiricus; assembly: GCA_039707655.1. Lineage (NCBI taxonomy): Eukaryota > Viridiplantae > Streptophyta > Magnoliopsida > Poales > Poaceae > Elymus > Elymus sibiricus. The sequence goes on along the minus strand of CM077664.1, from coordinate 371,400,197 downwards.
TATATATTAGATCATGATAAAAAAAATTGTGAATATTGTTTACGTACCCAAAGATGTATTGGATCTCTGCTCCTTTTGGTCATAAAGAGAATGTTCTCGCAAACGTAGTATGCACATAAATTAGTCCCCTTTTCCTGCCTCATACACTTTACGAGAATAGAATTCAATCAGATAATAATCAAGCATGATAATGGTATTGAAACTAGAATTAAAGAGATGCATGGACGTAGCTAGTACTACTTAATTACCTTGGACCGTCGCCATTTCAGCCGTGGTTTCCATTCACGGACAACCTCTTTGATGAACTTTTTCCAAACCCTGCCCGGCAAAGAAAATGAATAAAGGAGTTATTAATTACTTGATATCAGGAAATGAACTAAAGAGGCCGACATAGTGCGATAATGATTGAAATTACCTGTTGAGCATCCTAAACAGGCTGATGTATTCTTGAGGGTCTTTACCTAGTGAGTCAAGTACTTCAGCAGTTCCCTCGTCAACTCTAATGATTAGCAGGATCCAGTAGAATCTGCGCACACGTTTGTATAAGCGGGCATGCATAACTCATCAACTACACATAACATCGAGTAAGCAAAAATAGAATTTGTAGTACAAGACAGTAACACTCACCTGAAGTTGTAAGGAAAAAGTAGTTCTGGTCTGGTATTTAGTTCCTTAAAAAACATTAGCAAGCTATTCTCTGTGTCTTGTTGGAAGTTATTTAACACATCTTCATAAACGGTATTTGGGTCAATGAACCCAATGCCATAGACTCCATCTCTTTTCAATTCAAAAATCTTCATTCTGCATAATACCACACAAAAGAATATAGTGAGGATAATTACAGGCAATGAACGAGCTGAGCTAGAGACTTAAATTACAGAAAGAGATCACTTACAGACAATAGCAACTGACAAGAGATTTGTCGAGTGCGTCTTGATTGAATAACTGAAAAATTTCTGGAAATTCAATCCACACATCTTTTCCATGGAAGTAATGCTCTGGCTTGACTTTCACCATGAGGCTCTCTCGCCCGGCCTTTATTTCTCTCAGGTACCAGACATGCAATATGCGCATTTGCGTTGATAGAAGCTTCTCCTCGTCAGGCCTGACCAGAGGGTTCCCGGGGACATATTTCCATGCTAGTTCCTTCGGATCCATCGTGGGGACTTCCTCGATGCCTAGGAGTTGTTCAACAGTGATACCCATCTCTCTAGCCATCTCTCTATCAGCGTCGGTTACCGCCTTATCGGTACTCACCTTGAGCGGGGGGAGCGATTGCACTGCCTGTTCTCCGAGCTGGGGAACAGTTTTCCCGCTTTTATTACTACCTGTAAGGCTCGACTGCTGTTTTTTTGTTGATAATATGACTTCCTAATAGAGCGTTCATAGTCTGATGGCCTTTTCTCCACAGCCGGTTTAGCAAGATCCACAAAGTGTTGTACGACTTTCTCAGGTATTTTCTCCTTCGGCGGCGGGGGCGGTTTCGGTGCAAAATGGGCCTTCACTTGGGCATCCACGACCCCTTTGTTTTCCTACTCAGTCATGTCGTAAGCTAACTTCTTTTTGGCAGGAGGCTTGGGTTTCTTCTTTGGTGCTCTCTTCCACTTTGGAGTCGGCTCACGCGGCGGAGATCGATATCGCGTACTCGCGCTGGGCTCCATCTCGAGGTGGGGTGGATTCGGCTGACGCGGCGGAGATCGATATGGCGGACACGCGCTGCGCTCCGTCTCGAGGTGGGTTGGAGTCGGCTGACGTGGCGGACTTGGAGGACGAGTCGGTGGCCTTGGCACAGAGTTTGGAAACACGATGCATTCCTTTCTCCATACAATGACACCACGTATGGCTTCTCCCAGTGTCTGGTCCCCTTGACCTCCAGGAAAGTCAAGCTCTAGTGAGTCATATCCCAACAGAACTTCATCCACCCCGACACGAGCATAGCCAGGTGGAATCGGATTGCCGTGGATGGTTGCTTCAGGTGCATTCGGTAAAGCAAAGCCGTCTGCCACCTTCATGGATATGTTCTTCATTTTCATGTGTAGCTCACAAGTTGTCGTCTCTTGGATATCATCCACGGGGTAGTGAGCCAGCAGTGCATCATCGGCCGGGACCCCCGTGGAACCCACGCTGCTTTTCGGCATAGATGGAATGGTACTATCCAATGCTGGATCTGGTTGCTCCTGCCGCTGATACGCCCTTTGCTGGCTAATTGTGTCGATCTGCTCCTGCTGCCACATGAAAGCGCGTTCCAACTCCGCGTTCCTTAATTCTAGCTTTTGAAGCCAGTCTGCATCCTGCTTCTTCTGGTCTGCATCCTGCTTCTTCTTTCTCACACGGCTTCTGTAAGTGTCGTTCCACTCCGCAAACCCCTCAACCCACGGAACAACGCCTTTGCCTCGTGTTCGTCCCGGGTGTTCTGGATTCTTGAGGGCACGTGTAAGCTCATCGTTCTCTCTCTCGGGCTGGAACGCCCCCGTTCGAGCCTCTTCTATTGCTTCAAGTAAAGTGTCCGAGGCTTCTTTAAGACTTGCCTGTTCACTAATCTCCCCTGTCTTTGGGTCCAACTTTCCCCCATGCGCATAAACACTACGGGAATCAGGCAGTTTGCCATCAGGCAATAACAGACGGCAAAGGCTGATTTACAGACGGCAAAGAGTTTGCCGTCAGCTAGCTAACGACAAAGTGTGACGGCAAAGCCGAAGTCGGCAAAGAGTAATTTGCCGTCTGCTTTTCGTCGGGCAGACGGCAAAGATTTAGGCGTCAGCCAACTATAGATTTGCCGTTTGCCGCAAAAATAACAGACGGCAAAAATGTGTTATTTGCCGTCAGTTAAAACGTGTGCTTTGCCGTCATCCAGACTAAAGTACAGACGGCAAAGCTTGTTTTTCATTTTTTTTAAAGAAGTGACGTCAGAGCAGAGCATCTCGCCGGACACATGAACATCAAACCAAGACATGAAGGTTCGGCTTTGGAGAAAGGTGAAAGGCACGGCCGTGCTGCCTTTCATTCATCGTCGGTGGAGTTACAGAGAAGTGAGAGAAGTTACAGAGCTGTCCTGAAAATTTACACAAAGGACCCTACAAAGTAAAAATGAAAAGCAATCAAGTCCTTCTTCTCCACTGCAGCAACAGGTACTTCACCACCGGCCGTCCTTCTCGTCGGGGACAAAACCACAGGGACCCCACTGCCGCTCGCCCGGCCCTGCTCGCCGCGCTACCGCACAGCTGCGCTCACCCACGCCGCTCGCCCGGCCCTTGTCTCCGCACCGCCGCCCGGCCGTGCTCGCTGGTTCCTGGAGAGAGAGAGGCACCGCCGCGCGCCAGTGCAGCGTCAGGCGACCGACGCAGGAGGGAGGAGCTCCTCCGCAGTGGCCGTCACCGGGCCGTCGGTGCGCTGCGTTGGATAGCCGAAGCCTGAGGGAAGAGGCTGCCGCGCGCCCGTGTTGAGCAGTCAACGGTGGAGGGGGCGGCCGCCACGCACCATACTTGCCGCTCGCCATGCCTGCCGCCCGCCATGCTCGCCGCCCGCGCGTCCGCCATGGTCGCCGCCCGCGTGGATGCCCGGCTTGCCGCCCGCGTGGCCGCCATGTTCGCTGCCCGGCATGCTCGCCGCCCGCGCGGATGCCCTGCTTGCCCGCGCCGGCCGTGGATGCGTGGGTATGTGGTGTGCGTGGATGCGTTGGTGTGTGGTGTGCGTGGGTGGGTGGGGTGGGGGCGTGTGTTAATAATGGTTGGGTGGGTGGGGCTGCAGGCTTGGGTTAGTGGGTGTGTCAGGATGGGTGGGGCTGCGTGGGTTTGGAGGGGCCGCCACGTCATCGATCCATGGGATCGATCCGCGTGGTGTGCTACTGCTTTGCCGTCTGCGGTTTTATATTACAGACGGCAAAGTGCATACTTTGCCGTCTGTAATATAAAATGCAGACGGCAAAGCTCTTTGCCGTCTGTGTTTGTTTTTGCAGACGGCAAAGTGAGCTCTTTGCCATCTGTGTTTTTTTCCGAAGACGGCAAAGTATATTTTGCCATCAGTTTTTCTTTGCCGTCTGCTGATGACGGCAAACCCTTGCTTTGCCGTCTTGCCCGACGAAAAGCTGACGGCAAAGCGGCCTACTGACGGCAAATTAGCTGTTTCCCGTAGTGAAAACCAAGCCCTGCACGTGTCGGGCCAACCCACTGTTTTTGGAGTGACCCCTGCAGCAATCATCTTTTCCTCGGATTCATCCCACTTAGGCAACCCAGTCTTGTAGCCACCTGGCCCCAGAACATGGTGAAACTTTTTTTTCTCAGCATTTATCTTGTTTTTCCTTGACCGTTCCTTAGCTGCTTCTGATTCCTTGAACTCCACAAATAAGTCCCAATGATCTTTTACCTTCTCTAGTGGTCCAGTGAATTCTGGAGTCTTCTTTTCTGCGTTGACGTAGTTGGCCCATAATCTTTTCTTCCAAGTCTGGAATTGTGTGGCCATCTTCTTAAGAGCACACTTCTTGACTTTCTCCCGTTGGAGATCTGTGAAACCCTCTGATAGGGTGAAATGTGACATAAGCGTATCCCAAAGAAGGTTTTTTGCTCTTTCGTCGACAAAACTAACTCCTCGATCTTCCTTTGGCTTATTCCATTCTTGAACGGTGATCGGGATTTGGTCCCTAACAATAACTCTGCATTGACGTATAAATTTGTCCGCATTCTTTTTAGGAGCAATCGGTTCGCCATCTTCTTTGATTTCATCAATGTTGTACTTTATGCCATCGGGCAACTTTTTCGCCGGGCCTCGTACTACCCTTGTAGAAGATTTGCTCGATCCGGAGGGCTAAAAGAAGAAAGATTTGTTAATATATATATATATATATATATATATATATATATATATATATATATATATACAAATCAATTAATACATGTAATGATCACCAGAGGCCTTATATATATATATATACCTCGCCGGACTTTGTTAATTGAAGAACATTTCCTTCGCCATCATTGTTTGTGTGCCCTTCGTCTATTGGTTCTTCCTCAATTCCCTCACCGGACTCGTTCAGATATTGTGAGCCGTCATCTGGTTCAATCTCTGGGTTTTGGGAGCGTATCATGTCGAACATGATATCCTCTTGATCATGGTCGTCTCTGCCGCTATAGTCCATAGCTTAACTAATCCAGAAGAAAGATAAAACAATTAGTATTCTCTAGATCATGGTCGTCTCTGCCGCTATAGTATTCAAATTAGAATGCATTCAATAAGCAAAAACTAATACATTTCGAATAATCCAGTTAATGCATCATCGAATATTATCACTAATACATCTCGAGTATTATCATATAACATCACTAATACAGCTCGAATATTATCGAATAATCCAGTTGACTCGCGGTTCCTGAGGCGCGGGCGGTGGACACCCAAAGAGAAGGAACCATCACATGATTATAGCTCGGGTGAGATCCCTGAAGAACCTGCCAGGTATTGGAGAACCTGACGTCCAACGCAACCATGTAGCGACGGACGTGCTCGTCCTCCTCCCTGACATGGCGACGTACCACCTCCTCGGGGGCCGGCTGCCTCCGCACCGATAGTGGCCCACGCGACCGCCACCAAAGAAGCTCCGGGTCGACGACGGGAGCCCGATTCCTCACCAAGCTACGCGCCCCAGAAGGTAGCACCTCCCAGTGCCAGCCCGGCGGAGCCCAGTCCCGGACATGGCGCCTCTCAAGTAGGTTGTCGCCGCCGAGTCGACGACGAGGATGCGGGCCGGGCATCGTCGACCTCGAGAACAAATTCTTATGACAACAAATTCCTATGCAATAATTATCATTTTATTATGCTACTCATATTTAATAAACTTTAGAAAAACTTGGGAAAAACTAAACCCTAGAAAAACTAAACCCTAGAAAAATTAAACCTAGCTAAGTCACTCCAATTAAACCTAGCTAAGTCACTCCAATTCATATTGAAAACAGTCACTCTAATTTCTTCTAGAGTAAAATTTCTGTCATATATTTTAGAGTAAAACAGTCAGTCTAAGTCACTCCAATTAATCTCAGTCTGAAAATGACCATGATGTGTCCAAGTTAACTAGCCATCATTAACTAAATTTGTCATATATTTTAGTTAACTGAAACTGTCCAAAAAATTAAGTTAACTTAACTGAAACTCTAGTGTTTTAACTACCAATTTTAGACTAAAGAAATAACCCTAACCAATTTCAGTTAAGTTACAGAACCATCTCAAGTGTTAACTACCAATTTCAATGCCTAAAAAACTAACTGAAACGGGGCCGGCGGCGACGTGGAGCACGGGAGCTCACCGGGGGGCGGCGACGGACGGGGGCCGCGACGGACGGGGGCGACGTCGGACGAGGGCGAGCCGTGGAGGGGAGGCGTCGGTGGTGGAGCCGCGTCGGCGTCGATGCTGGTGGTGGAGGCGTCGGTGGCGGCGGCGTCCGGTGCTCTCTGCGTGCTCCGGCGGAGGGAGGCGAGGGAGGGATGGCGAGGCCCTCGGGCAACACGGGGTCCGGCGACGGCAACGGCGATCGAGAGAGGGGGAGGGAGTGAGGATCATGGGGAATGGGGGGAAGAAGGAGGCGTTTATATAGCCTGAGCTTTAGTCCCGGTTGGTGGTTCCAACCGGGACTAAAGGCCTACCTTTAGTCCCGGTTGGAGGAACCAACCGGGACTAAAGCTAAATTTCAGCAGCCAAAAGGGCGCGAAACCCAGGCCTTTAGTCCTGGTTGGTGGCACGAACTGGGACTAAAGGGGGCCTTTAGTCCCGGTCCGTGCCACCAACCGGGACTAAAGGCCCCGCGCCGCAGCTGACGGGTGGTGGGAGTTTAGTACCACCTCGCCAAGCGAGTAGCGCACGCACCACCTTATATACCCGGCTGAGAGAGCCTGGGCATGAGCCTCTCTCACCAAACAACATATGATCGACACGGTTACGTCTCTGCCCTGTGGGGCCTACTTGCTTGGGATATTCATGCTCCACGGGCCTGCATCCTGACCCATATGTTGGATTTCTAGTCGTATGCAGGCCGTGGGTTATGATATCTCCAGTTCAGTAGGTGGGCTTCTTTTTATCCTTTTTTCTTTTTTTGTAGGCAGGAGAAGGACCTTTAGTCCCGGTTGGTGGTGGCAACCGGGACTAAAGGTGTTTTCTTTTTTTGTAGGCGGGAGAAGGACCTTTAGTCCCGGTTGGTGGTCGCAACCGGGACTAAAGGTGTTTTTCATGTTTTCTGTTTTTGTTTTTTGCTTTATTTTTTTACTTTTGTTTCTACTAATTAGCAGGCAACATTTAGAGGTTTTGAGTGAATCTTTTTGCTCTAGGTCACAAAAATAATAAACTTTACGCTACTGCCAGTAGTTTTCAAATTTGAATAGTTTAAATTTGAATTCTTTGAAATTTGTGTGAATCACTAGTTTGTGAATAACTTTAGTTTAAACTTATTTCAACTCTAGACTTTTTGTGCATTCAATATGCACCATTCAAAGCCACATCCTTAAATTTCAACCCTTTCTAACTTCATTTGCTATTTTTCATGCATTTAATTATTTTTTTGAGCTAAATGACCCTGAAATTGAAAAGCACTACAAATGAACTCTAAAAAGGTTGAAACTTCGCATGGTATCATCATTTCACCCACATAGCATGTGCTAAAAAGTTGGGAGGGTTACGGCAAAAACTGGATGCACTTCGTGTATAAACTGGACCATCTCCTTCGAAGAATCAAGGTTTCCGACGAAAACTCATCTGTTACAAAGGCATTTCATTTTTTTAAACTTATTTCAACTCTAGACTTTTTGTGCATTCAATATGCACCTTTCAAAGCCACATCCTCAAATTTCAACCCTTTCTAACTTCATTTGCTATTTTTCATGCATTTTATCATTTTTTTTGAGCTAAATGACCCTGAAATTGAAAAGCACTACAAATGAACTCTGAAAAGGTTGAAACTTGGCATGGTATCATCATTTCACCCACATAGCATGTGCTAAAAAGTTGGGAGGGTTACGGCAAAAACTGGATGCACTTCGTGTACAAACTGGACCATCTCCTTCGAAGTATCAAGGTTTCGGACGAAAACTCATCTGTTACAAAGGCATTTCATTTTTTTAAACTTATTTCAACTCCAGACTTTTTGTGCATTCAATATAAACCTTTCAAAGCCACATCCTCAAAGTTCAACCCTTTCTAACTTCATTTGCTATTTTTCATGCATTTTATGATTTTCTAGAGCTAAATGACCCTGAAATTGAAAAGCACTACTAATGAACTCTGAAAAGGTTGAAACTTGGCATGGTATCATCATTTCACCCACATAGCATGTGCTAAAAAGTTGGGAGGGTTATGGCAAAAACTGGATGCACTTCGTGTACAAACTGGACCATCTCCTTCGAAGTATCATTGTTTCGGACGAAAACTCATCTGTTACAAAGGCATTTCATTTTTTTAAACTTATTTTAACGCCAGACTTTTTGTGCATTCAATATGCACCATTCAAAGCCACATCCTCAAATTTCAACCCTTTCTAACTTCATTTGCTATTTTTCATGCATTTAATGATTTTTTTGAGCTAAATGACCCTGAAATTGAAAAGCACTACAAATGAACTCTGAAAAGGTTGAAACTTGGCATGGTATCATCATTTCACCCACATAGCATGTGCTAAAAAGTTGGGAGGGTTACGGCAAAAAATGGATGCACTTCGTGTACAAACTGGACCATCCCCTTCGAAGTATCAAAGTTTTGGACGAAAACTCATCTGTTACAAAGGCATTTCATTTTTTTAAACTTATTTCAACTCCAGACCTTTTGTGCATTCAATATGCACCTTTCAAAGCCACATCCTCAAATTTCAACCCTTTCTAACTTCATTTGCTATTTTTCATGCATTTTATGATTTTTTTGAGCTAAATGACCCTGAAATTGAAAAGCACTACAAATGAACTCTGAAAAGGTTGAAACTTGGCATGGTATCATCATTTCACCCACATAGCATGTGTTAAAAAGTTGGGAGGGTTACGGCAAAAACTGGATGCACTTCGTGTACAAACTGGCCTATCTCGGCTACTCACTTGAGAAGAAAGTGATGACGGTGAAGCCGATCACATCCCAGAGTAGGATCTTGGGGTATAAAACTTTTTCTTCGCGTGTGTCCCTTTGCGCCGTAACCAAGGACAATCTTCATCATTTGACAGGATGCTTGGGTCAGTCTTCACTGTGAAGGGAGGAATTTCATGAAACTTTTCATAATCTTCTGTCATGTCTATCTTGTCCTGCACTCCCACGATGTTTCTTTTCCCTGAAAGAACTATGTGGCGGTTTGGCTCACCGTATGATGTATTCGCTTCCTTATCTTTCATTTTTCTCGGTTTGGTAGACATGTCCTTCACATAGAAAACCTGCGCCACATCATTGGCTAGGACGAATGGTTCGTCTGTGTACCCAAGATTGTTGAGATCCACTGTTGTCATTTCGTACTGCGGGTCTACCTTTACCCCGCCCGCTGTCAGATTGACCCATTTGCACCGAAACAAAGGGACCTTAAACTCACGTCCATGGTGGACACGAAACCATGTTTTTTTTGCTAAAACCACATAATTCTTTCAAAGCCATAACCCCAGCAAAGGGCCGCCCCACCCACCAAGATGTTTGACCTGAGCTTTGTTTATATACCATGTAGCCAATTATCAAACATGTTTCACACACGACTTGAATGATACACCACACAACGAAGAAAACTTTCATTGAAAAAAGATGTGCCTAATTCTTGTGTCGTGGTGAAAAAAAGCCAACATTATTTACTCCATGCCAATTGCGCTTCACAGGTTTGTCTTTCGTTAAGACCACCCATGAAGATCTTAACTTCTAGAGGGTCTTTTAACTTCTAAATTTTCTAATTATTGATTGGAGCATCACAACAAACATGTGCCAGGTACATTGAGTTGAATGGGAATTTCCCATTCTGGTGCAAATTCAAGCGGAACTTGTTTGGCCGTTGCACTCAATGGATGGAAACCATTCACTCCACAAAACTTTTCCATGCTACTAACCGGGGCCATATTATATCCTTCGTGAAATTAACATTTGGCAGTGGGACCCCCAAGACTTTTGCAATTGTGACAAGCTTATGACACAATATGAAAAAGCTATGGGTACTACATTCGTAGTAGGGCATTTTCCAACCAAGTATCTTCCCAAAATCTTATTTGAGAACCATGTTTGATAGTCAAGGTTCCGAAATGGAAGAAAATTTGATTCACCTTCATCATGACAACCCAGTAGTGTGAGTCCCCGGGTTTCCATTAAACCTGCAATAGAGTCTTCGTGCCCACGTACTTGTTATGCAACAGATCCCGCCACACCCTGTCCATAGTAAGAATTTAAACAACAATTTACTAGTAGTATGGTATTTTGGTACCATGACCATGAATTCCTCAGCCTCCTTGATCTGTTAGGCGACATAATACACTCCATATAGCCAGACAATATTTCTTTTTTTCCTTGTCACTTTGCTACAAAAATCTAAATCGTGACTAATCTAGCCTCTGCAACACCCCTTTTGGCACCTGGAAGAAAGACATCATGTACAATACCGTGTTGCTAATCCGAGAGGTAATCAGGATTGGCCGCCCACCAGAGGACACGTGCTTTCCTTTCTAGCTACTAAGCCGCTTTTCTATTCTTAGATCCACATGATTCCTATTTTTATTTCTAAGCTTCACATAATGGATTGGGATCCCCAGATCAAGAATCGGAAACTAACCTCTCTCGCAGCCGAAAATATCGATATACCGTGTTTCATCTTTTTTAGTCTCGCCAAACCAAAATAACTCACTTGTACAAAAAAAAATTTAGCCCCGCAAGTTACTCATGAGCGCATAGTGTCTATTTGAGCATTTTTTTTTGCTTTTTCCCGATCATGGTTCATGAAGAGTGATATCATCAGCATATTGTTGAATGCACAAACTATCATCTACATGACAAGGCTGTTAGAATTAAGTTGCTGAGATTATGCAATGATTAATAGGATCTTTATCTAATTCACATGAACACGATTTGATCTAATGCGGAAATTAAGGGCAATAGAATTAACCTCTGTTTGGAGAGGCCATCAAGTCGATGTCGCCGATCAGTGGGCGTAGTAGTATAGTCGTTCAGGCCTCCGGCACCTCGCCGGATCGACGATTTGATCTTCACGACAATGGGCAGTGCCTCCAGATTGGATTTGGAGTAAATTTCAGGAGGCAGGTGACTAATGCTATGGACTAATAGTGCGTGCTTGTCTGACCCCTTATATCTAATGCACTGCCTGTGACCATGGGACCTAACCATATTAGCGTAATTTAGCCCCCCAATCACGTGCTGGATCGGTTAATTACCATTTAATTAGTAGTAATCCCGAAATTAATTAATGGGCCCACATTAACTTGTGGTAATTAACGTTTTGACCATTTGATCACCTAATATTTCTAACATTCTCCCACTTGATCGAATGGTTAACATCATTAGTCCATACCTTGACAAAAGCACCATGCCAAGGTAATGTATTCACGGTAATCGAATAGTTATTACTGGAACCCCATTATCTATAGCATAATACTCTGTCTTGACACGGATAATTATTCATGGTTGGGAGTTTGTATGTGCATGCAGCCATACTCCCTACTTATGGTCCTAGTAGTTTGTTTCTTTATTAATCATCATGTGCACTTATTGAGGGAAACAAACTTTCTTATTGTCCAGATCAAAGTTTGAGATCTCATTTATATAATTATCCCAACACTTAGAGGCCTTGAGTTATACTTATGCTAGCAAAATTAAAGGTAAGCCTTTAGTTAGGGGATCAGTTATCATGAACTTAGTACATATATGCTGAATTTAATATTTGGTCTTGGACATTATCTTTCACAACATGATGCTCACTTGATTTTTGTTACTCGTAAACTAATGTGCGGATTTTTTATCGCACAAAAATGTTAGTTATGTAGTGTACCAGTCTAAGTCCGGGCAAAATTGTTTAGCCACAAGGCTTGCCTGGTTGTATTACAACATAGCTAAAATTCAAAATTGTATTGTTATCACCTTAGACAGTAGGCTTAGTAGTGGAAAACCAATTTTATATGTATCGTACTATAAAGTACAATCATGATATATTAGCTCCCACTCATCTTAACCTACATGTAATTGTCCTTCTTATTTCATGTATGAACCCATCAACTTTAGTTTTCCATTGCCCTTTTGTATATAGCTCCCACTGATGCAAACATTCTATAAATAATTAGAGTGTTTGACGGTGGTGAATATCGGGCAACAATAACAAAAACATTGTTCTTCTAGAACTTAGGCTGATGTGAATAATTATCGATGAAGGTAATAAAAGAGTAATACACTTATAAGTACTAGGAAATGGATCACATTTTTTTGTGCGTACTAATTCCATGTCCCGAGTACAATGAAAAAAACTCCTTTATTAGTTTTCTTTACTTATTTCCCTCAATATAACTAATAGTGTGGCCCTAAATATGATAAGCCAAGTAAATGAAATGAAGGTGTATATTACTTAATGAGAGTGTTCAATTCTCCCCTTCAAAATATGGCTTAAATGATAGTGCCATCATTTTGATGAGCTATATAACTCATAATACACATTCAAGGATTCACAAGAGACATCACAACCAGAACCATCATGACAACTCTTAATAACACAATATTTGTTCGCAAAATAACAAATAAATCCATCATCTAATAGAGAAACAAAATAAGGTCCCTCTTTATGCTAGGAACATAAAAATATTATTAAGTAGGATGAACAAATCTTCAACGCTTAAGGATAAATTTTGATCCATCCTTTGGAGTGTCCTCACGGAATGTAATCCCTGAAATGAGTTCGAAATGTGCAAGTGGCACCTGAGTTAACTCACCATTATTTAGGGGAAAATAAGTAAACTAATGATTCATAAATTTAAGAAATTATGTCATTACCCTTATTAGCAAGCCTCTGAGCCATTGCAATTCTTTCATATCATGCCCATGAGATGTTCTTCTTCTTGAACACACATATCTATGAGCTCACTCATGGTCCACTTCTCCTTCCGAGTGTTATAATTGATCCTAAATGGACCATACTCCACAGGAAGGGAATTCATAATGAAGTCTACCAAACTTCCCTCAAAAATCTCAATGCCTATGCCCTCTAATTTCCCGGCCATATCGTTCATAGTTATGATATGTTTTTTAATGCCGCTTACACCGTCATACTTAGTGGTGAGTATTTTCCTGATCAACGTGCTGGCATAAACTTTTAAGGAGCCTTTGAGTTGCTCCTCCACTAATGCCAAGTAAGTTTTAGCACACTCAGAGTCGGGAATTGCTCCCCTGATACCATGAGTTATTCTGCTTTTCATGAGCTTGACAGACATGCAGTTGGAGCGCTCCCATTTCTCCTTATTAGCCTCGCAAACCTTAGTTTTGTCAAGAAGGTTTTCATCATCAGAGGGCGGAGGAATAGGAGCTTTTTCTCTCAGTGCGCAGTCAAGGTCCATGATCACAAGGGCATTCAAAATCTGATTCTTCCAAGAAGGAAAATTGGTTTCATTGAGATGTTGAATTTCGCTGATGTGCCCAAAAATGGCTAATGGGTTGAAGGCTGAATTAACGGACAAATAACATGGATATTAATAATCATGAATTGAAAATATCCATATCAAACAGTAACTTATTGCATGTTATTATTCCTACATTGGTCTGATCAATAACATGCCCAAAAATAAAATCCTAATTCGCAACACCGTTGGGCAGTAACGAAAAAAGGGAACAAAAATGAAATATCTTTTATTGGGAAATTAATTCTAGTAATCATGATCATAATCAACTTTGGTCAGAATATAATCATGCATCATGAAAATTAATTATTGCAATTATCCCAAGATATATAGTAGCCTTAGATAAAAGGTCGGAAAATAATCATAATAATCATGATCACATACAACGTTGGTCAGTATGTAACCATGCGGTACTAAAATTAATCATCACAATTATCGTGAGAATATATAGCAGTGTTAAACCAAAATTTCTCGTTGGTTCCATTCTAATTTAACACTTAATGCTCGTGAATAATGACTGAAATGCACGTAATAAAATAATAATCAAGTGTGCAATTTAATGAGAAGAGTTAAATAATAATGTACATCGCGCGCTTAACTTATGCATCCCAGGAGAAAATAGAAGTGCAGCCCAAAAGTCTCATGCACTGCTGCTTAACTAAGCACGAGCAGCTAACTAATGACCGGCAGAAAACATAACTAATGCAGCGTGCAACCATCAAAACTACAGCAGTGCACAGGCTATGACCGAACAAACTGCATGACTTAGCGCCTAGGAGGCGAGAAAAAAATCCACTGAGTCATGCAAATAATTTAAACAGCCATCAACTGCATTAAGATTAATCAGCAGAATTTCATGTGTAAGAACGTATAGAACAATTAACAAATCTGCACGTACTAGTATTGGATAAAATTCTGCTATTTGCTGCTTAGTCCTCCATCACGTCATTAGGCAAAAACTGCCGTGTACAGCCCAGTCACGTCTGATCTAATTAGTGGCAGTTACAGAAGGTGCAGCCGAATCCCTAACGAGCTAGCTAGCTTCATATGCCGCCGCCCGTACTCGCGGAAAAAATGGATCGAGCATGGCGGCAGTTACGGGAGTGAGCCGGAGGTGCAGGAAAGGGGCTGATGCGCGCGATCTGCGCTACTGGGTCCCCATTACGCGCGCGGTAGCGGGAGCTCCGCCGGAATGCGCGCGGCGGCGGAGCGCGACATGATGCGCATGGCGATTGAGGCGCGTGGCGGAGCACCACATGATGCGCTCCCTCGTGGCTTATGATGTGAATCGCATCCATGGGCAATCGAAGATGGCGACGCTCGAACTAAGGAGCGGGATGCCGACGATCCATGAGCGACCCCTGAAGCACGTGCGACGCCTAATGTGATTTTGCAGGCAAGTTCTACCAGACGGATTAATCTACTGCTAATTACTCAAATGGATTCATGTGATTAGATCCAACCTTGCTACTGATACCAAATGTTAGAATTAAGTTGCTGAGATTATGCAACGATTAATAGGATCTTTATCTAATTCACATGAACACGATTTGATCTAATGCGGAAATTAAGGGCAATAGAATTAATCTCCGTTTGGAGAGGCCATCAAGTCGATGTCGCCGATCAGTGGGCGTAGCAGCGTAGTCGTTCAGGCCTCCGGCACCTCGCCGGATCGATGATTTGATCTTCACGTCAATGGGCAGTGCCTCCAGATTGGATTTGGAGTAAGTTTGGGGAGGCAGGTGACTAATGCTATGGACTAATTGTACGTGCTAGTCTGCCCCCTTATATATAATGCGCTGCCTTTGACCATGGGACCTAACCATATTAGCGTAATTCAGCCCCCCAATCACGGGCTGGATTGGTTAATTACCATTTAATTAGTAGTAATCCCGAAATTAATTAATGGGCCCACATTAACTTATGGTAATTAACGTTTTGATCATTTGATCACCTAGTATTTCTAACAAAGGCACCACCATACTGATTTGACCATCTACCTTAGTGTGCACGGCCCCTCATCAGCATATTGTTGAATGGACAAACTATCATCTACAAGATGGGTCACCCTTAATAACCTCCCAGATGTTGATAGAACACTGCCGGAAAAACCATCTGTTGCAGGAGATTTGTTGTGTTCCATTTGAAACGTTTCATGTTTGACTTCATACTCGGTGAAAGGAGCAGTAAGGTGGTCATTCAGCTACCAATGCCTAAGCAATATCATCTCTTCTAGATTTATCCAAGGAGAAATTACTCGTCTGGTGATCTAAAAAGACCTTTATAATATTATTGTGTTATACATTTTTAGAGGGGCAGCCCCCTCAACGCGGTCCTCGTCCTGGCTAAGACCAAATATTCATTTTTCTATCTCAACCATTTGCTACCATGTGAAAATAACTTGCATTGTTGTGTCTCTCAAAGATATGTTGGACCTTTGATCTTTGCTACCTCTTTAACTCTTTATCAGGCAATAGTCTGGTATTTGTTCATTCGACTGATTTTAAGCTCAATCTCCTGATCTCATTGGATTGTACGTGACTTTCTATGATTTTATCGAGTTAATTGATTAGTTAGGATATGTGGGGTTTTTCTCCTTTCTGTAAATTCCACTGGTGTGTGCATCCCATCCATGAAAAAATGGTCGTGTCGCGTGAACTCTAGGATTGGATAGAGCAATAGGTACAATATGTTGGATATACATTATAAGGACATAGACAAACTTATCATACATTAAAAGGTATTCATTTTGCACACTCCGTCTTGTTCCAAATGTTCATCAACCCACCATTTTCCTCCAAGCATTTTTGTAGTCGATAATTTTTACCATGACATACGTAAGTTTTTGTTTAAAACTGGTGACATCAACTATCAAAGTGGTGTCATACAGAACATGTTCCTTGTCCTCCTCATTAGTTGTACTCATCTTTGCGGCTACAAACACATTGTACTCTTGGTTCTGTTGATTTTGCAAGAGTAGGAACAACATGTGATCGATCGTTGATGGGGTTGCATCTGTAATCTTGTTTCCATGTGACCTAAAAATTTAAGCATCACAAACGTATGCATGCTACCACATATTGTCCTAACATAACACTTCTTTGACAGGAATTGCATTAATCATCTTTTGCTTCCATAAACATAGAAGTTTTCAATTGAATGGTGTATCGTAGAAATTTTGTTTAAATGCATTTATAACTTTTTTCCTTTGTACAAATGCAACTTATAAAATGGATGGAGTATACATCATCACTCTAAACACATATAGCTCTTTGCTCGTAGATAAGCCCTGATTTCAATGAAGATGACATGCTTGGGATTAAGCCGCTCAAGCTACGGCTTCCTTCTGAGCTTAAGAAGGAGATATCATGCTCAATTGAGCTAACCAACGATACATGTCATTGCATTACCTTGAACATTCAAGTGCCAAGCATAAAGTACTGCGCACAACCAGACAAAGGTGTTGTGCAACCAAAATCTAAGTATGGTGTGAATATCATAGTGCAACCACGAGATAGAGACCATGACGACATGTTCATCGTGCAGAGCATGAAAGTGAGTGAGGGCCATAGAGATAAGGTTATCGCAGAACGCAAGTTCCATGAAGAGGACGACGAAGTTATTGATGTGGTCAATTTAATGGTTGTATATGAGCCTGCTTTCGGAAAGAGCAAACTGGGCAGCCTGCTACCAGAAAGAACAAGCTTTTCACGCCACTATCCAACCAACATGAAATACCTAGGGAAAGAGAGTGACCAGGCCGTGGATGTTGCAAGGGGAGCATTGGGCAGCCTACTTGACAAGCAGGGAAAGCTCCTCATACAGGACTACAATCTGGAGGAGAGCATTAAGAGAGATATCGAGTCTTTCTCGCAGGAGCTGATGAAGATTCACCTAGACCTCCCCAGGCTGGAAAAGTTTGATGGGGTCAAAGTTTGGGTTAACGAAGTGAGGGCGCTATCATATAACATTGAGGATATGATCGATGGCTTCATGGTGCATGTCGAGACTGAATACAATAGGAGTGTCTCCGGGGAGCTCCAGCAGGAGGGTCTAAAGCTCTTGGAGAAAGGTAACAATCATATTGGTGATGTGATCAGAGACATCGAGAACAAAGTTCAGGCTGTGGCTCACAGGGGAAAGAAGTATAACTTTGACTTCAAGAATGGTGTAGCTAATGCAACTGCCAAAGCTACCATTGACCTTCAGATTTCGGCTATAGATGAAGATAAAGAACAACTCATTGGCATCAAAGCGCCAAGAGATGAGCTAATAAGGCTATTGGAAGAGGATGGCGATATATCAAAGCAATGGATCAAGATATTCTCTATAGTCGGGATGGGAGGATTAGGCAAGACTGCACTAGCCAAGGCAGCGTATGACAAGGTGCAAGCACAATACCACCCTAGAGCTTTTGTTACAGCGGGTCAGGATGCTGATGTGAAGATAGTTTTGAAGAACATTCTCCTTGAATGTGGAAAGGATGTAGCAAACTTGGAACACTTGGATGCGATCATCGGTCAACTCCGGGAATTGCTCAAGTATGAGAGGTACACATCACCCCCCCCCCCAATCAGCCCATTTTGATGAGAGTACATAAGCAAATTTCATTAAATTAAATATTTTCTTAATTACCTGACATGCCCATTTACTTTGTCCTCATTTGCATGCATATATGGTTGTGGCATCTACTAATCCACAACCCGTTAAAGTAGCAAACACAATCCTTACAACTTAACTTATTTTTCAGCTTGATGTCCATAGAATCAAATGAATAAACTGCAAGTGTTGATTCCATAGTGATAGTCCTTTCGTGGTCTGGGCTACACTATTTTGCACCTGGGGACAAAAACAAGTTATTACAAAAAAAAACATTTTCACGATTTATGGACTAGATTTATATGATATGAATATTGGACCGTATCATATATGTCAAAAACATCATAGAGATCAACATATTAGTCATGAATTACTAGCCATATCTTTGGAAAATTGCAAAAAGAATGTCATAAAAGTTTATGTAACAATGCTAAATTTCGAATTGCCTTTTGGTTCCCGGGTTCCAGTGAGCCTTGATTTTGAAATTTTCAATAAAATGAAATTGAGGTGTCGAGTCCATAAATCGTTGTGCACATGGTTGCGACCTATGTACCCATAGATGTTTATGTAATATATGTTTTTATATATGGGTATACCAAAAATACATACAAAAAGGACAAATATGTGGATCTGAACATAGTATTGTTTGCTATTACAAATACATAATTATGTCATATTAATGTAACTCACATGCTAAATATCCCTAAAATTTAACAAGTATTTAGAACACATCTATGTATACCTGTGGAATTATTTTAAATTGATTTTGAAACACTTAAATGTGACTGTCAAATTTTATAAAATTCAGGCTGACTAGAGCCTGAGCTCCAAATCACCTCATTCTATTAAAATTTATCTTCTTAGTTAAATTATACAATTCTATTGTCGTATTTTACAGTGTGAGTCAATAATATAACTAGAATTCTAATAACACCATAAATTCGAAATCAGATTCTTAAAAATACCCTATGTACAAAACAAACTAGTATGGACCTAGGGTGGCAAATAGCAGTTCTCTCTGCTAGTGTGTGCGCAGGCGTGCGGTTTTACAATTCTATAATTTTCATTAGAGCATCATAATTTTATAAGGTTTAGAGTAATTTATTTAAATCTTTTGTGTGGAATAACATAACCTAATTTTAACAAGAAAATTACAATTTTGAATCTTGTGTTATGATGCACGTAAAAAATACATACAATTTAGAATAGAAAATTTGAATTTCAGGTAGAAATCATTAATTTATGTCATTTAGGTCATTTTTAGATTGTCGAATTAATTTTAAAAAATTTATGATTTTAAGTCAATCTTACAACCCACGTCAAAAGAATCTCAAAAAAACAACATAAAGTCATACATTTTCAGTTAAAAGCGCATAATAGTATACATATGGAGAATAACTTATTCTACCATTGTGTATAATATATAGGAGTTAAAAAGTCCTAATATTGTACACATGCTGAACAACTTATTCTACGATTGTGTGTAGAATATATAAGATTATCATGGTTGCACAATAGTTTATACTACCTCGACCCTAGTTTACACTTATAGAGTAAATTTAAGATCAAATAAATAATTTGACTTTGTGACTTAAGTGGTGGATATCGTAGATATATCTGTACCAAATGTAAATTTGTTGTCACCGCAATGTAAAATTGTGTAAGTGAAAAATATAGTTAGAAAGAAAATATCAATGGCAATTTTCTTTGTGATATTCTTACCCATATTTTTGAGCCCTTATTTTATTTTTATATTGCAAGTCAATAAGATCTTATATATGTTTGTACACTGATCGTAAAGTCCAATTTAAATAATTATCAGAGCACCAAGGTGTACAGTAACGTATTTTGCACCCACGGTGTATAACAACATAGAAAGAACAAGACAGTGTAGGAGCCCTCCCCACAAATTAGGTCGTCTTCTTTACCTTAGAACTGATTATATAATCATGCAAAAGCTAGATTTCTTTTTTATGACCGGAAAAAGATCTAATGTCCACACTTCAAACAAGCTGCAGAAAGAAAATACCTCAAGAAGGCGCCATGTTGCTATCCATGGTTGCAAGCTGTCGCAAACGTGTCATCGTAATTGATGCCTGGTTTCTATTGTCGGGGATCCGTTGCTTCAGGATGCCCGCATACACAGCAGATCCAGTATGGTGGACATTTCCTGATTATGTCCTCCTCTTCAAATACAACAAATACAAACAAAATAAAACATTAGGCATATAAACAAAAAAAGTATAAGCGAAATACAAAAAGAATATAAAAAAATACCCGAAAAATACTTCTTTGTCAGAGGAGCGGAATAGAGGTGCGGCAGCAATGACATCGTTGCTGCCATTCTTGTTCTTGTGCGTGGCGATCATATGATACCCTTCTCCTACTCATGCGCCGCGACGACGGGTGACGCCACCACACTTCCCGATCTCGTGTGTATCTTCCACGTGGGGGCCTTCTTATCCTCGTACAGTGTGGCGACGGACGGCGCCTCCTCGGGGTGGGGGCGGCAGTGTCGGTTGGCCGCCGTCAGGTCCTCACCGTGCAGTGCCGCCTCGACCTCCTCGATCTGCCAAACCACCGACTGCATGTGGACGCCAATGGTCAGTGGCCTGGCGCCTTCGGCATCATCTCCGCAGTGGCGGTGCCAGTGGTCTCCATGGTGGTGGTGGGCGGTGCCGGCCGCCATATCGGAGGAAGAAGGAGAGGGGAGAGTTGAGGCTTAGGTTAATGTTGCGGTAGAGGAGGTTATATAGCATTAGTTAATTGATCTTTTGAGCCTGCTTTCTTTCAATTGGTTAGTTCGGGGCGGGGGGGGGGGGGGGGGGGTTAGGACAAGTTATAGTCGGTTTAAGCAAAGAAACCCGCTACAATTATCCCAATCGGTTTGGGAGAATTATTTGTGAACCGACTGAGAGAATTATTTTAGGCGGTTTCTCCTTTTGAGATGCCACGAACCAACTTGAAAACTAGGATTTCTACAAGTGGGATGACTTAGGGGAATGGCTTAAGTTGGAGTTAAAAACATAATTTCCCGGGATATTTTTTTGTATTGCTATGCGTAAGTCTCTGTTAGTATGACGGCTGTTAAGACAAGTCTACACGTTATGTTTACATAGATATATAAAATTATAAACGGCCCTCTGCTAACTGTACTAAGATTCACTACTGCTTTGTTTCTTATCTGTGTGGCATCTTTTGCAGATATTTCATAGTAATTGATGATATATGGGATTCTGGAGCATGGAAAACTATTAGTTCTGCTTTTCCAAAAAACACCCGTGGCAGCAGAGTGATAACAACAAGAAGGATTATTGATGTCGGTCTTGCCTGTTGCTATAATAGAAAATATGTTCATATGATCGAACCACTCAGTGAGGAAAACTCAAGAAGACTTTTCTTTAGCAGAATATTTGGTCCCAAAGAAAATTGCCCAGATGCACTAAAAGAGATTTCAACAAATATTCTGAAAAGATGTCATGGTATGCCACTAGCTATAAATAGTATAGCAAGCCTTCTAGCTGGTGAGCAAGAGTCAACCTGGGATTATGTAAGGAAAAATTGGAGTGCTGTGATTGAAGGAAATGATCTTGAAAAGATGAAGCAAATATTGGATCTTAGCTACATACATCTTCCTGATCATCTTAAGACATGTCTGCTTTATGTTTGTATGTATCCAGCGGATCGCGGGATAGATAAAAATGATTTGTTGAGCAAATGGGTAGCAGAAGGTTTCGTGCACGTGAGTAGAAACGGCCGGCTGGATGCAGAGGATGTTGCAGAACAGTACTTCAGAGAGCTCCTCAACGTGTGTATGATCCACCCTGTGAAGAAACAGCACTATAACAATGAAGTGTTGTCTTGCGGAGTACATCCTATAACTCTTGATCTTATGAGATCCAAGTCAACGAAAAAGAATTTTATTCATGTAATTGATGGTTCGAAAGATGAGAGAGGGGAGATGCATCGAGTCTCAGTCCACTACAATGAGAAAGAGGATCTAAGAATTTGCGAAACAATGAACAAAGGGTCACTATCACATGTTCGGTCAGTCTTACTTTACCGAACCTCACTTGTGCCTTATTTTCTGGAGTTCAAGTATGTCCGAGTGCTACATGTTGAACATAAGGTACCTTCCATGGACCTAGACCTTACCGGTATTAGTAGGTTGTTTCTCCTAAGATATTTAAAGGTCACATATGTTCATGAATCTGGATATGAGCTGAAGCTACCTAATCAAATTGGGGCGCTGCAGCAATTGGAGACAATATGTCTAGATGGAGCTTCCCTGAGAAACTATCCTTCAGATATTGTTAGTTTGCCCTGGTTATCGCATCTCATCTCGACAGGAAATGAAGCTGGTGTAGTGTTACCTGACGGGATCGAGAGGTTGAAATGTCTGCGCACCTTAGTAGGTGTAGATGGGCTTGAAAGCTCGGTAGAGAGTATCAAGGGCATCGGCAAGCTGACTAACTTGAGAGAGCTCCAGTTCTGTTGGCAGAGCATTGTTGAACCAACCACCTTGTTCAGTAAACTTAAGATCGGTTCGTGGGGGTTTAATGAAAGGCGTAAGAATGCCTTGCACTCATCCATATCCATGCTTTCATCCAACCTAAGGAGCCTTTCTTTCGGAGGTCGTTTTCACACGTTTGTTACCACACCATATTTTGGAGACAGGATCTGGACACCATTATTCCCTGGAGGTTCTCATATTGTGGAGCTTGATCTGAGGGGATGCGAGTTTGAAAGGTGCCCCGATTGGATGGGTCAGCTCCACCATCTCTACAAGCTTACAATCAGGGTGAAGGAGGTGGCTGATGGTGTCAGTATTGTTGCAGGGCTGCCTTCACTTGCGTACTTCCATTTGGCTATTACTAATGATTATGAAGAAAACGAAGAACGTGTGGGCATCCCTGGCGTCGGGGCATTCAAAGCACTCAAGTATCTATTTTTCAGCTGTCAAAAGGCATCACTGACCTTTGAAGCGGGGGCTATGCCACAGCTAGAGAGGCTTGACATAATGTTTCGTTACCACATGAGTCGCCAATTCCTACCGGTTGGGATCGAGCACTTGCCAGTTGGCACCCTTAAAGAAATTGTCTGTTGTGTGGCCCCCACTACCGCCTTGTGGCAGGTGGGAGCATTAGACATGGACCAATCCCTGGTCATGGGACAGCACAGGACATCTGTGAGGCAACTGTTGAAGGGAGCATTTAAGCCACATCATCCTGGCGCCATGATCGTCTTTAACTACCCCGGTTCCTACCCTATCCTTATAGACCAAGAAGATGGTGGTAATGGAGCGACATCACGCTGTTGTATTCTATAACTTGTTCATGCAGGCTACAAAAAGTTTCCTATGGTTGTGAGTGTATTCCCGTATGTAAAAGTAATCAAGGCCTCACATATGTATTGTATTGTAGATGCATGTAGTGTACATTTTGGGGTTTCCGAGTTTGTGTTGGGTAGTTATTGTATACACATATGCCGATGATGAGCAGCATAACATTGAATTAAGTGAGGTGATCAATCCTTATTAGCTTTGAAGGAACAATTGCGTTCAATCACAGTATTATAACTGTTAGATCCAATCTTTGCATATTTTTTACTTTCCTAGCTTGTGGAAGCACAAAACCGAGCCCATGGTGAACTATCCTGTTGTGGGGTTTCTGAGGTTTGTGTTGGTTATTCTTTACACGAGTGCTGATGATTAGCAGCAAAATGTGGGTGGAGGCCATGAGATGAGCAACGCCCTCCTGGAGTTGCTCCTCACCTTCTCTCATATGAATCGCTAACTTTCTATGGATCTGAAGAAAAGCAATTTAATATGTTTCAGATCTTCTTTCGGTTCATGCCAAATCGATGTCAATATTCACTCTTGTCTCATATCGTTTGTGCCAAATCTTACATGTTGTGTATGTTGGCGTAGGTCCCGACTGGTCACATACTTTCCGACGAGGTCGACCTTGCGCTCGTGCGACGCTCCGATTACTTTCCGAAGGAACGCGCGCAAGTGCACATACGAAGGCAGGGACGCGCACGTAGCAACCTAGCTGATACCACTGAGTAGAGGCGCACCACTACTGGAATCCAGTTGTTTGCCTAGTGCTAGGTACACTCGGTGAAGGCGGAAAAATACTCGGCAAAGCGCACTCGCTAGACACCCTTCCGGCAAAGGGCTCTTTGCCAAGTTCTTTTTGTCACGCACTCGGCAAACCCTTTGCCGAGTGTTTGAAAACCGACACTCGGCAAACAAAAGGGGTAGATGGAATGGGGTGAACGGCGCAGGTGGCACGTGTCGCAGGTGTTTTGCCGAATGCCTGTGCTTTGACAATCGGAAAACTCTTGGAATAGTAACCTAGAGAAAAAGCCGGCGGCTCGCCGGCCGTGGTGGACGCGAAGCCTCCCGGAGTAGCAGGAGCCCGGCCTAGTGACCTAAGTGGCGTCGACGAGCTGCAGCCGAGGGACGGCAACGTGGCGGCCTCCCCGTCGGTCGCCGCCGCCAGTGGCACCGCCCTTGCCAAATCGAAGGCGAAGGCGTGGGCGGCGGCACGGCTGGGCCGTCACTAGTGGAGAAACGGCCTTTAGTCCCTGTTGGGAAGGGCCTTTAGTCCCGGTTCACCAACCAGGACTAATAAATCGGGACTAAAGGCCCCCACCCTTTAGTCCCGGTTGGCCACGACCCGGGACTAAATCCCTGCCACGTGGCCGGCAGCGCGCGCCGGGGGGGCGTGACCTTTAGTCCCGGTTGGTGACACCAACCGGGACTAAAGGTTTAGGGGTTTAGGGTTTATTGTTTATTTTTCCTTTTCATTTTGTGTTTTCCATTTAATTCTTTTTCATTTCAAACATATTTTACGCTACTACATACTGTACACGTTATGCATATATAATAGAATTTCTCGTAGAACCAATCATATATCATAGAATTTCTCGTACGACCATGCATACACATACACTTTACGTAGCTAGTACAATTTGGTATATACAATTTCTCCTACAATTTGGTATATACAATTTCTCTACAATTTGGTATACACAATTTCTCTACAATTTGGTATATACAATTTCTTCTACAATTTGCAAATCATTACATGCAGGCATTAGGTGAAATGGTATTCTCCGTCGGGAGATATGACCTGCTCAAGCAAAAATCCCGCCATTTCCTCTTGAAGTGCTCGTATGCGGTCCTTTGGTAGGAGCCTATCCCGCATCTCCACCATCTTTAAAGAAGGAGATCAATATGAATATATTAGTTGTGTGTATATATATTAGATCATGATAAAAAAAATTGTGAATACTGTTTACGTACCCAAAGATGTATTGGATCTCTGCTCCTTTTGGTCATAAAGCGAATGTTCTCGCAAACGTAGTATGCACATAAATTAGTCCCCTTTTCCTGCTTCATACACTTTACGAGAATAGAATTCAATCAGATAATAATCAAGCATGATAATGGTATTGAAACTAGAATTAAAGAGATGCAAGGACGTAGCTAGTACTACTTAATTACCTTGGACCGTCGCCATTTCAGCTGTGGTTTCCATTCACGGACAACCTCTTTGATGAACTTTTTCCAATCCCTGCCCGGCAAAGAAAATGAATAAAGGAGTTATTAATTACTTGATATCAGGAAATGAACTAAAGAGGCCGACATAGTGCGATAATGATTGAAATTACCTGTCGAGCATCCTAAACAGGCTGATGTATTCTTGAGGGTCTTTACCTAGTGAGTCCAGTACTTCAGCAGTTCCCTCGTCAACTCTAATGATTAGCAGGATCCAGTAGAATCTGCGCACACGTTTGTATAAGCGGGCATGCATAACTCATCAACCACACTTAACATCGAGTAAGCAAAAATAGAATTTGTAGTACAAGACAGTAACACTCACCTGAAGTTGTAAGGAAAAAGTAGTTCTGGTCTGGTATTTAGTTCCTTAAAAAACATTAGCAAGCTATTCTCTGTGTCTTGTTGGAAGTTATTTAACACATCTTCATAAACGGTATTTGGGTCAATGAACCCAATGCCATAGACTCCATCTCTTTTCAATTCAAAAATCTTGATTCTGCATAATACCACACAAAAGAATATAGTGAGGATAATTACAGGCAATGAACGAGCTGAGCTAGAGACTTAAATTACAGAAAGAAATCACTTACAGACAATAGCAACTGACAAGAGATTTGTCGAGTGCGTCTTGATTGAATAACTGAAAAATTTCTGGAAATTCAATCCACACATCTTTTCCACGGAAGTAATGCTCTGGCTTGACTTTCACCATGAGGCTCTCTCGCCCGGCCTTTATTTCTCTCAGGTACCAGTCATGCAATATGCGCATTTGCGTTGATAGAAGCTTCTCCTCGTCAGGCCTGACCAGAGGGTTCCCGGGGACATATTTCCATGCTAGTTCCTTCGGATCCATCGTGGGGACTTCCTCGATGCCTAGGAGTTGTTCAACAGTGATACCCATCTCTCTAGCCATCTCTCTATCAGCGTCGGTTACCGCCTTATCGGTACTCACCTTGAGCGGGGGAAGCGATTGCACTGCCTGTTCTCCGAGCTGGGGAACAGTTTTTCCGCTTTTATTACTACCTGTAAGGCTCGACTGCTGTTTTTTTGTTGATATGACTTCCTAATAGAGCGTTCATAGTCTGATGGCCTTTTCTCCACAGCCGGTTTAGCAAGATCCACAAAGTGTTGTACGACTTTCTCAGGTATTTTCTCCTTCGGCGGCGGGGGCGGTTTCGGTGCAAAATGGGCCTTCACTTGGGCATCCACGACCCCTTTGTTTTCCTCCTCAGTCATGTCGTAAGCTAACTTCTTTTTGGCAGGAGGCTTGGGTTTCTTCTTTGGTGCTCTCTTCCACTTTGGAGTCGGCTCACGCGGCGGAGATCGATATCGCGTACTCGCGCTGGGCTCCATCTCGAGGTGGGGTGGATTCGGCTGACGCGGCGGAGATCAATATGGCGGACACGCGCTGTGCTCCGTCTCGAGGTGGGTTGGAGTCGGCTGACGTGGCGGACTTGGAGGAGGAGTCGGTGGCCTTGGCACAGAGTTTGGAAACACGATGCATTCCTTTCTCCATACAATGACACCACGTATGGCTTCTCCCAGTGTCTGGTCCCCTTGACCTCCAGGAAAGTCAAGCTCTAGTGAGTCATATCCCAACAGAACTTCATCCACCCCGACACGAGCATAGCTAGGTGGAATCGGATTGCCGTGGATGGTTGCTTCAGGTGCATTCGGTAAAGCAAAGCCGTCTGCCACCTTCATGGATATGTTCTTCATTTTCATGTGTAGCTCACAAGTTGTCGTCTCTTGGATATCATCCACGGGGTAGTGAGCCAGCAGTGCATCATCGGCCGGGACCCCCGTGGAACCCACGCTGCTTTTCGGCATAGATGGAATGGTACTATCCAATGCTGGATCTGGTTGCTCCTGCCGCTGAGACGCCCTTTGCTGGCTAATTGTGTCGATCTGCTCCTGCTGCCGCATGAAAGCGCGTTCCAACTCCGCGTTCCTTAATTCTAGCTTTTGAAGCCAGTCTGCATCCCGCTTCTTCTGGTCTGCATCCTGCTTCTTCTTTCTCGCACGGCTTCTGTAAGTGTCGTTCCACTCCGCAAACCCCTCAACCCACGGAACAACGCCTTTGCCTCGTGTTCGTCCCGGGTGTTCTGGATTCTTGAGGGCACGTGTAAGCTCATCGTTCTCTCTCTCGGGCTGGAACGCCCCCGTTCGAGCCTCTTCTATTGCTTCAAGTAAAGTGTCCGAGGCTTCTTTAAGACTTGCCTGTTCACTAATCTCCCCTGTCTTTGGGTCCAACTTTCTTCCATGCGCATAAACACTACGGGAATCAGGCAGTTTGCCGTCAGGCAATAACAGACGGCAAAGGCTGATTTACAGACGGCAAAGAGTTTGCCGTCAGCCAGCTGACGGCAAAGTGTGACGGCAAAGAGTAATTTGCCGTCTGCTTTTCGTCGGGCAGACGGCAAAGATTTTGCCGTCAGCCAACTATAGATTTGCCGTTTGCCGCAAAAATAACAGACGGCAAAAATGTGTTATTTGCCGTCAGTTAAAATGTGTGCTTTGCCGTCATCCAGACTAAAGTACAGACGGCAAAGCTTGTTTTTCATTTTTTTAAAGAAGTGACGTCAGAGCAGAGCATCTCGCCGGACACATGAACATCAAACCAAGACATGAAGGTTCGGCTTTGGAGAAAGGTGAAAGGCACGGCCGTGCTGCCTTTCATTCATCGTCGGTGGAGTTACAGAGAAGTCAGAGAAGTTACAGAGCTGTCCTGAAAATTTACACAAAGGACCCTAGAAAGTAAAATGAAAATCAATCAAGTCCTTCTTCTCCACTGCAGCAACAGGTACTTCACCACCGGCCGTCCTTCTCGTCGGGGACAAAACCACAGGGACCCCACTGCCGCTCGCCCGGCCCTGCTCGCCGCGCTACCGCACAGCTGCGCTCACCCACGCCGCTCGCCCGGCCCTTGTCTCCGCACCGCCGCCCGGCCGTGCTCGCTGGTTCCTGGAGAGAGAGAGGCACCGCCGCGCGCCAGTGCAGCGTCAGGCGGCCGACGCCGGAGGGAGGAGCTCCTCCGCAGTGGCCATCACCGGGCCGTCGGTGCGCTGCGTTGGATAGCCGAAGCCTGAGGGAAGAGGCCGCCGCGCGCCCGTGTTGAGCAGTCAACGGTGGAGGGGGCGGCCGCCGCGCACCATACTTGCTGCTCGCCATGCCTGCCGCCCGCCATGCTCGCCGCCCGCGCGTCCGCCATGGTTGCCGCCCGCGTGGATGCCCGGCTTGCCGCCCGCGTGGCCGCCATGTTCGCTGCCCGGCATGCTCGCCGCCCACGCGGATGCCCTGCTTGCCCGCGCCGGCCGTGGATGCGTGGGTGTGTGGTGTGCGTGGATGCGTTGGTGTGTGGTGTGCGTGGGTGGGTGGGGTGGGGGCGTGTGTTAATATTGGTTGGGTGGGTGGGGCTGCAGGCTTGGGTTAGTGGGTGTGTCAGGATGGGTGGGGCTGCGTGGGTTTGGAGGGGCCGCCACGTCATCGATCCATGGGATCGATCCGCGTGGTGTGCTACTGCTTTGCCGTCTGCGGTTTTATATTACAGACGGCAAAGTGCATACTTTGCCGTCTGTAATATAAAACGCAGACGGCAAAGCTCTTTGCCGTCTGTGTTTGTTTTTGTAGACGGCAAAGTGAGCTCTTTGCCATCTGTGTTTTTTTTCGAAGACGGCAAAGTATATTTTGCCGTCAGTTTTTCTTTGCCGTCTGCTGATGACGGCAAACCCTTGCTTTGCCGTCTTGCCCGACGAAAAGCTGACGGCAAAGCGGCCTACTGACGGCAAATTAGCTGTTTCCCGTAGTGAAAACCAAGCCCTGCACCTGTCGGGCCAACCCACTGTTTTTGGAGTGACCCCTGCAGCAATCATCTTTTCCTCGGATTCATCCCACTTAGGCAACCCAGTCTTGTAGCCACCTGGCCCCAGAACATGGTGAAACTTTTTTTTCTCAGCATTTATCTTGTTTTTCCTTGACCGTTCCTTAGCTGCTTCTGATTCCTTGAACTCCACAAATAAGTCCCAATGATCTTTTACCTTCTCTAGTGGTCCAGTGAATTCTGGAGTCTTCTTTTCTGCGTTGACGTAGTTGGCCCATAATCTTTTCTTCCAAGTCTGGAATTGTGTGGCCATCTTCTTAAGAGCACACTTCTTGACTTTCTCCCGTTGGAGATCTGTGAAACCCTCTGATAGGGTGAAATGTGACATGAGCGTATCCCAAAGAAGATTTTTTGCTCTTTTGTCGACAAAACTAACTCCTCGATCTTCCTTTGGCTTATTCCATTCTTGAACGGTGATCGGGATTTGGTCCCTAACAATAACTCTGCATTGACGTATAAATTTGTCCGCATTCTTTTTAGGAGCAATCGGTTCGCCATCTTCTTTGATTTCATCAATGTTGTACTTTATGCCATCGGGCAACTTTTTCGCCGGGCCTCGTACTACCCTTGTAGAAGATTTGCTCGATCCGGAGGGCTAAAAGAAGAAAGATTCGTTAATATATATATATACAAATCAATTAATACATGTAATGATCACCAGAGGCCTTATATATATATATATACCTCGCCGGACTTTGTTAATTGAAGAACATTTCCTTCGCCATCATTGTTTGTGTGCCCTTCGTCTATTGGTTCTTCCTCAATTCCCTCACCGGACTCGTTCAGATATTGTGAGCCGTCATCTGGTTCAATCTCTGGGTTTTGGGAGCGTATCATGTCGAACATGATATCCTCTTGATCATGGTCGTCTCTGCCGCTATAGTCCATAGCTTAACTAATCCAGAAGAAAGATAAAACAATTAGTATTCTCTAGATCATGGTCGTCTCTGCCGCTATAGTATTCAAATTAGAATGCATTCAATAAGCAAAAACTAATACATTTCGAATAATCCAGTTAATGCATCATCGAATATTATCGAATATTATCACTAATACATCTCGAGTATTATCATATAACATCACTAATACAGCTCGAATATTATCGAATAATCCAGTTGACTCGCGGTTCCTGAGGCGCGGGCGGTGGACACCCAAAGAGAAGGAACCATCACATGATCATAGCTCGGGTGAGATCCCTGAAGAACCTGCCAGGTATTGGAGAACCTGACGTCCAAGGCAACCATGTAGCGACGGACGTGCTCGTCCTCCTCCCTGACATGGCGACGTACCACCTCCTCGGGGGCCGGCTGCCTCCGCACCGATAGTGGCCCACGCGACCGCCACCAAAGAAGCTCCGGGTCGACGACGGGAGCCCGATTCCTCACCAAGCTACGCGCCCCAGAAGGTAGCACCTCCCAGTGCCAGCCCGGCGGAGCCCAGTCCCGGACATGGCGCCTCTCAAGTAGGTTGTCGCCGCCGAGTCGACGAGGAGGATGCGGGCCGGGCATCGTCGACCTCGGGAACAAATTCTTATGACAACAAATTCCTATGCAATAATTATCATTTTATTATGCTACTCATATTTAATAAACTTTAGAAAAACTCGGGAAAAACTAAACCCTAGAAAAACTAAACCCTAGAAAAATTAAACCTAGCTAAGTCACTCCAATTAAACCTAGCTAAGTCACTCCAATTCATATTGAAAACAGTCACTCTAATTTCTTCTAGAGTAAAATTTCTGTCATATATTTTAGAGTAAAACAGTCAGTCTAAGTCACTCCAATTAATCTCAGTCTGAAAATGACCATGATGTGTCCAAGTTAACTAGCCATCATTAACTAAATTTGTCATATATTTTAGTTAACTGAAACTGTCCAAAAAATTAAGTTAACTTAACTGAAACTCTAGTGTTTTAACTACCAATTTTAGACTAAAGAAATAACCCTAACCAATTTCAGTTAAGTTACAGAACCATCTCAAGTGTTAACTACCAATTTCAATGAATAAAAAACTAACTGAAACGGGGCCGGCGGCGACGTGGAGCAGGGGAGCAGGGGAGCTCACCGGGGGGCGGCGACGGATGGGGGCCGCGACGGACGGGGGCGACGTCGGACGGGGGCAAGCCATGGACGGGAGGCGTCGGTGGTGGAGGCGTACGTCGACGTCGGTGGTGGAGCCGCGTCGGCGTCGATGCTGGTGGTGGCGTCGTCAGTGGCGGCGGCGTCTGGTGCTCTCTGCGTGCTCCGGCGGAGGGAGGCGAGGGAGGGATGGCGAGGCCCTCGGGCAGCACGGGGTCCGGCGACGGCAACGGTGATCGAGAGAGGGGGAGGGAGTGAGGATCATGGGGAATGGGGGGAAGAAGGAGGCGTTTATATAGCCTGAGCTTTAGTCCCGGTTGGTGGTTCCAACCGGGACTAAAGGCCTACCTTTAGTCCCGGTTGGAGGAACCAACCGAGACTAAAGCTAAATTTCAGCAGCCAAAAGGGCGCGAAACCCAGGCCTTTAGTCCTGGTTGGTGGCACGAACCGGGACTAAAGGGGGCCTTTAGTCCCGGTCCGTGCCACCAACCGGGACTAAAGGCCCCGCGCCGCAGCTGACGGGTGTGGTGGGAGTTTAGTACCACCTCGCCAAGCGAGTAGCGCACGCACCACCTTATATACCCGGCTGAGAGAGCCTGGGCATGAGCCTCTCTCACCAAACAGCATATGATCGACACGGTTACGTTTCTGCCCTGTGGGGCCTACTTGCTTGGGATATTCATGCTCCACGGGCCTGCATCCTGGCCCATATGTTGGGTTTCTAGTCGTATGCAGGCCGTGGGTTATGATATCTCCTGTTCAGTAGGTGGGCTTCTTTTTATCCTTTTTTCTTTTTTTGTAGGCAGGAGAAGGACCTTTAGTCCCGGTTGGTGGTGGCAACCGGGACTAAAGGTGTTTTATTTTTTTGTAGGCGGGAGAAGGACCTTTAGTCCCGGTTGGTGGTGGCAACCGGGACTAAAGGTGTTTTTCATGTTTTCTGTTTTTGTTTTTTGCTTTATTTTTTTACTTTTGTTTCTACTAATTAACAGGCAACATTTAGAGGTTTTGAGTGAATCTTTTTGCTCTAGGTCACAAAAATAATAAACTTTACGCTACTGCCAGTAGTTTTCAAATTTGAATAGTTTAAATTTGAATTCTTTGAAATTTGTGTGAATCACTAGTTTGTGAATAACTTTAGTTTAAACTTATTTCAACTCTAGACTTTTTGTGCATTCAATATGCACCATTCAAAGCCACATCCTTAAATTTCAACCCTTTCTAACTTCATTTGCTATTTTTCATGCATTTAATGATTTTTTTGAGCTAAATGACCCTGAAATTGAAAAGCACTACAAATGAACTCTAAAAAGGTTGAAACTTCGCATGGTATCATCATTTCACCCACATAGCATGTGCTAAAAAGTTGGGAGGGTTACGGCAAAAACTGGATGCACTTCGTGTATAAACTGGACCATCTCCTTCGAAGTATCAAGGTTTCCGACGAAAACTCATCTGTTACAAAGGCATTTCATTTTTTTAAACTTATTTCAACTCTAGACTTTTTGTGCATTCAATATGCACCTTTCAAAGCCACATCCTCAAATTTCAACCCTTTCTAACTTCATTTGCTATTTTTCATGCATTTTATCATTTTTTTTGAGCTAAATGACCCTGAAATTGAAAAGCACTACAAATGAACTCTGAAATGGTTGAAACTTGGCATGGTATCATCATTTCACCCACATAGCATGTGCTAAAAAGTTGGGAGGGTTACGGCAAAAACTGGATGCACTTCGTGTACAAACTGGACCATCTCCTTCGAAGTATCAAGGTTTCGGACGAAAACTCATCTGTTACAAAGGCATTTCATTTTTTTAAACTTATTTCAACTCCAGACTTTTTGTGCATTCAATATGCACCTTTCAAAGCCACATCCTCAAAGTTCAACCCTTTCTAACTTCATTTGCTATTTTTCATGCATTTTATGATTTTCTAGAGCTAAATGACCCTAAAATTGAAAAGCACTACTAATGAACTCTGAAAAGGTTGAAACTTGGCATGGTATCATCATTTCACCCACATAGCATGTGCTAAAAAGTTGGGATGGTTATGGCAAAAACTGGATGCACTTCGTGTACAAACTGGACCATCTCCTTCGAAGTATCAAGGTTTCGGACGAAAACTCATCTGTTACAAAGGCATTTCATTTTTTTAAACTTATTTTAACGCCAGACTTTTTGTGCATTCAATATGCACCATTCAAAGCCACATCCTCAAATGTCAACCCTTTCTAACTTCATTTGCTATTTTTCATGCATTTAATGATTTTTTTGAGCTAAATGACCCTGAAATTGAAAAGCACTACAAATGAACTCTGAAAAGGTTGAAACTTGGCATGGTATCATCATTTCACCCACATAGCATGTGCTAAAAAGTTGGGAGGGTTACGGCAAAAACTGGATGCACTTCGTGTACAAACTGGACCATCCCCTTCGAAGTATCAAGGTTTTGGACGAAAACTCATCTGTTACAAAGGCATTTCATTTTTTTAACTTATTTCAACTCCAGACCTTTTGTGCATTCAATATGCACCTTTCAAAAGCCACATCCTCAAATTTCAACCCTTTCTAACTTCATTTGCTATTTTTCATGCATTTTATGATTTTTTTGAGCTAAATGACCCTGAAATTGAAAAGCACTACAAATGAACTCTGAAAATGTTGAAACTTGGCATGGTATCATCATTTCACCCACATAGCATGTGTTAAAAAGTTGGGAGGGTTACGGCAAAAACTGGATGCACTTCGTGTACAAACTGGCCTATCTCGGCTACTCACTTGAGAAGAAAGTGATGACGGTGAAGCCGATCACATCCCAGAGTGGGATCTTGGGGTATAAAACTTTTTCTTCGCGTGTGTCCCTTTGCGCCGTAACCATGGACAATCTTCATCATTTGACAGGATGCTTGGGTCAGTCTTCACTGTGAAGGGAGGAATTTCATGAAACTTTTCATAATCTTCTGTCATGTCTATCTTGTCGTGCACTCCCACGATGTTTCTTTTCCCTGAAAGAACTATGTGGCGGTTTGGCTCACCGTATGATGTATTCGCTTCCTTATCTTTCATTTTTCTCGGTTTGGTAGACATGTCCTTCACATAGAAAACCTGCGCCACATCATTGGCTAGGACGAATGGTTCGTCTGTGTACCCAAGATTGTTGAGATCCACTGTTGTCATTCCGTACTACGGGTCTACCTTTACCCCGCCCCCTGTCAGATTGACCCATTTGCACCGAAACAAAGGGACCTTAAACTCACGTCCATAGTCAAGTTCCCATATCTCCTCTATGTAACCATAATATGTGTCCTTTTCCCTATTGGTGTTTGTTGCATCAAAGCGGACACCACTGTTTTGGTTGGTGCTCTTTTTATCTTGGGCGATCGTGTAAAATGTGTTCCCATTAATCTCGTGCCCTTTGAAAGTCAATATAGTCGAAGATGGTGACTTGGCCAACAAGTACAGCTCATCTCCAACACTGTCGTCATTCATGAGATGTGTTTGCAACCAACCGCCGAAAGTCGCCATGTGTGTATGTTTAATCCAGGGTTCAGACTGCTCCAGGTTGTTGGAGCGTACAATATCCATGTGTTCCTCGATATACGGAGCCACCAAGGTGGAATTTTGTAGAACTGTGTAGTGTGCTTGGGCCCAAGAATGCCCGTCCCTACATATTACTGAATCCTTTCCTAGTGTGCCTTTTCCACTCAGTCTCCCCTCATGCCGCGATTCAGGAACACCAATCAGCTTAAGGTCAGGAATAAAGTCAACACAAAACTCAATAACCTCCTCTGTTTCATGGCCCTTGGAGATGCTTCCTTCTGGCCTAGCACGGTTATGAACATATTTATGTAAGACTCCCATGAACCTCTCAAAGGGGAACATATTGTGTAGAAATACAGGACCCAGAATGGCAATCTCTTCGACTAGGTGAACTAGGACATGCGTCATGATATTGAAGAAGGATGGTGGGAACACCAACTCGAAACTGACAAGACATTGCACCAAATCATTCTGTAACCTTGGTAGGATTTCTGGATCGATTACCTTCTGGGAAATTGCATTGAGGAATACACATAGCTTCACAATGGCTAATCGAACATTTTTCGGTAGAAGCCCCTTCAATGCAACCGGAAGTAATTGCGTCATAATCACGTGGCAGTCATGAGACTTTAGGTTTTGGAATTTTTTCTCTGCCATATTTATTATTCCCTTTATATTCGACGAGAAGCCAGACGGGACCTTCATACTGAGCAGGCATTCAAAGAAGATTTCCTTCTCTTCTTTGGTAAGAGCGTAGCTGGCAGCACCTTCATACTGCTTTGGATGCATGCCGTCTTTTTCGTGCATACGTTGCTGGTCCTCCCATGCCTCTGGTGTATCTTTTGTCTTCCCATACATGCCCAAGAAGCCTAGCAGGTTCACGCAAAGATTCTTCGTCACGTGCATCACGTCGATTGCAGAGTGGACCTCTAGGACTTTCCAATAGGGTAGGTCCCAAAATATAGATTTCTTCTTCCACATGGGTGCGTGTCCGTCAGCGTCATTCGGAACAGATTGTCCGCCAGGACCCTTCCCAAAGATTACTTCTAAATCCTTGACCATATCAAGTATATGATCACCAGTACGGTGGTCAGGCTTCTTCCGGTGATCTGCCTCACCTTTGAAATGCTTGCCTTTCTTTCTTAAGAGATGCTTGATCGGAAGAAATCGACGATGTCCCAGGTACACATTCTTCTTACATTTATCCAAATATATACTTTCGGTCTCATCTAAACAGTGCGTGCATGCATGGTATCCCTTATTTGTCTGTCCTGAAAGGTTACTAAGAGCAGGCCAATCATTGATGGTTACAAACAGCAACGCTCGTAGGTCAAATTCCTGCTGTTTGTGCTCATCCCACACACGTACACCTTTTATGTCCCACAGCTATAAAGTTCTTCAACTAATGGCCTTATGTACACATCAATGTCGTTGCCGGGTTGCTTAGGGCCTTGGATGAGGACTGGCATCATAATGAACTTCCGCTTCATGCACAACCAAGGAGGAAGGTTGTAGATACATAGAGTCACAGGCTAGGTGCTATGATTGCTGCTCTGCTCCCCAAAAGGATTAATGCCATCTGCACTTATACCAAACCATAAGTTACTTGCGTCACCTGCAAACTCCGGCCACTTTCTCTTGGTTTTTCTCCACTGCGACCCATCAGCGGGTACTCTCAACTTCCCGTCTTTCTTACGGTCTTCTTTGTGCCATCGCAACAACTTGGCATGCTCTTTGTTTTGGAACAAATGTTTCAACCATGGTATTATAGGAGCATACCACATCACCTTGGCAGGAATCCTCTTCCTGGGGCGCTCGCCCTCAACATCATCACCAGGGTCATCGCGGCTGATCTTATAGCGCAATGCACCGCATACCGGGCATGCATTCAAATTCTCGTACTCCTCACCGCGGTAGAGGATGCAGTCATTAGGGCATGCATGTATCTTCTGCACCTCTAATCCTATAGGGCAGACAGCCTTCTTTGCTTCGTACGTACTGTCGGGCAATTCGTTGTCCTTTGGAAGCATCTTCTTTAACATTTTCAGCAACTTTTCAAATCCCTTGTCAGATACACCAATCTCTGCCTTCCATTGTAGCAATTCCAGTGTGGTACCCAGCTTTTTCTTGTCATCTTCGCAATTTGGGTACAACAATTTTTTGTGATCCTCTAACATGCGCTGCAACTTCAACTTCTCCTTTTCACTTTCGCAGTTTCTCTTTGCATCAGCAATGGCCCGACCAAGATCATCAGCGGGCTCATCTGATGCCTCTTCTTTAGCTTCTTCTTCTTCATTCTCTTCCCCCATTGTAGTACCATCGTATTCAGGGAACCCAAGATAGTTGTCATCATCCTCTTCTTCTTCATTCTCTTCCATTAGAACCCCTCTTTCTCCGTGCTCGGTCCAACAGTTATAGCCGGACATGAAACCGGACGTAAACAGGTGGACGTGAATGACTTTTGAGCTAGAGCAATTCCTATCATTCTTACAGACACCACATGGACAACACATAAAACCATTCCGCTTGTTTGCCTCAGCCGCACGCAGAAAACTATGCACGCCATTAATGAACTGGGGAGAGCGTCGGTCATCGTACATCCATTGCCGACTCATCTTCATTACACAACACCGAAAAGACCAAATTAATACAAGTTCATACATAAAGTTCATACACACTTATTCTCATAAAACAACATAAAACTATCTAGCTAAAGCATTTAAATGCAACAACAAATGCGATCAAAATCGCAACTAAGGTAATAATTGATCCAACAGCATAATGATACCAAGCTTCTTTATTAACGGCATATTTTCTAATCTTTCTAATCTTCAAGCGCATTGCATCCATCTTGATCTTGTGATCATCGACGACATCGGCAACATACAACTCCAATTTCATCTTCTCTTCTTCCATTCTCTTCAATTTTTCTTTCAAATACTCGTTTTCTTTTTCAACTAAATTTAACTTCTCGACAAGAGGGTCGGTTGCAATTTCCGGTTCACATACCTCCTAGATAAAAATATCTATGTCAACTTGATGGGCATAATTGTCATAAACACGAAATGCAACAAATAGTTATGAAAGAGAATATACCACATCTGAATCATAAACCGGACGAGGGCCGACGGGGACGGATATCAAAACCATGGCACTATGTATAACAAACAATCATACAAGTAAGAAAATTATACAAGTAACTATCTAAATCATACAAATAAGATTTTTTTTATAAAAAGGATAAGAACAAGAGGCTCACCAAGGTGGTGCCGGCGACGGGACGGTGCGGGCGATCGACGGTGGTTCGGACGGGGACGGGAAGGCACTAAGTAAACCACACCTACACATATGCAAACTAAGAAGTTAATTTGAGCTCAAATTGCATATAAATCAAATAAACTCCCACATAATTACTCCCAAACTAAAACCCACAAATCACTATACTTATAGAGCATTGCACGAGCTAATCTAGCAATGAGAGATGAAAGGACAAAGTTGCTAACCTTTGTGAACACTTGGATAGATGGGGTGCCTCAAATCTTGACAAATCTTGGCAAAAATGGAGGATGAGCTCGAGCAAGGGGAAGAAAACAGAGGAGAGAAAGAAGAAAACAGAAAGAGGAGAGCTTGGGCTCGGGCTGGACGAAGCACTATATATAGTGATATCTTTAGTCCCGGTTGGTGATCCAAACCGGGACTAAAGGTCCATCTCTAGTCCCGGTTGGTGATACCAACCGGGACTAATGGGGCTCGTAGGGGCCCCAGCCTGACGCCAGCCTGCCACCACCCCTTTAGTCCCGGTTGGTAACACCAACCGGGACTAGAGGTCACTAATGAACCGGGACTAAAGGGCTGCCGTTGGAACCGGGACTAGTGGTCACATTAGTCCCGGTCCAAAACCCGACCGGGACTAATGCTCCGGACGAAAGGTCTATTTTCTACTAGTGCGTGGTCGCCTCCCCGTTGTGCTTGCCCGCAGTCGCGCACGTGGTGGTTTGGGGCGGGGGGTCCGTGGTGGCGGCGCCTGGAGGTAGGCGATGCGATATGGCCGGGGCAGCAATGGCCATTTGTAGGCGACGACGTGTTGGAGGCGGCGATCTGTGGCATGCACGAGGAGGAGGTGGCGGCGGCGGCACGGAGGAGTGCCGATGGCGTGCACGAGGTGGAGGAGACGACGGCGCGGAGGCATGCACGAGGAGGCGAAGGGGGAGACAAGAGAGAGAGAGAGAGAGAGAAAGAGAGAGAGAGACGGCTCGGTGGGTGTCAGCCATCCGATCTAAGAGAATCCAACGGCCACGATGCGCGATCCGTGAGAGACTTGCGTTGACGAATCAAAACGCAGCATCTTTGCCGAGTGTAAATGGAGGACACTCGGCAAACAATCTTTCCCGAGTGTAAATAGCAGGACACTCGGCAATTTTTTTTCTTTTTCTCATTTCTTTCTTTATTTTTTTCTTTACTTTTCTTCTAAATAGAGGACACTTTGCAAACAATCTTTCTCCCTCAAGCAGGGGACTCAACCCCCCCCCCCCCCCGCACCCCCCGAAAAAATACCGGTAAGAAAAAGGGCATAGAAATGCGCTTGATGTATTAAATGCCTAGAAATGCGCTTAATGTATTGAATATAGCAATTGAACCTGGAAAAATGCCAAATCTTGACATGTAACATGTAATTCCATATGTTGAGTGTAAAATAAGTTTCAAGGTCAAAATGACAAAGCAATGGTCACTTTGCCTTCAAACTTGATCTGTTCCCTCTCGAAACCATGGTTCATCCTCGAAGATGGTTCGGTTTCTAAGCAACATACATAGAAAATTTTGCAAAACCTTCTCGAATTTTTACCACAGTCTCTAGGTGTCATATGATGACACCATGCCAAGTTTGTCATTTTTCTGACTTCGTTTACGTTTTTTAGAATTAAAATACCAATAAGCGCCATGTTCGTGGTCGAGTCCTGGCACCCTGATGTTTCCTTTTCTTTTCTCTTATAAGAGCTAACAATAGACTCAAGAACACAAATAGGATTTTTCAACCCAATTTTGCTAACTTTTTCACGCACTTGCAGTTCAAATTTGAATTATATACGTCAAATGCCTTGAAATGCACTTAATGACTTAAATATAGCAAACAAACCCGGAAAAATCCGAATTTTGACATGTAACATGTAATGGTTTATGACGAGTGTAGAAACAGTTTCAACATCAACCAATGAAGCAACGGTCACTTCGCCTTCAAACCTGACCCGTTTCCTCTCAAAATCACAATTCTTCCTCGGAGATGGTTCGGTTTCTAAGCAGTGTACATCACAACTTTTGTGAAACCTTCTTAATTTTTTACCACAGCCTATTGAGGTCATATAATGATACCATGCATGGTTTCAATTTTTTAGACTTCGTTTGCATTTTTTTGAATTTAGAAAACCAATAAATGCCATGTTCGGGGTCGAGTCTTGGCCCCCTGATGTTTGAAATTCCTCTTGTTTTCTTGGATGCGGCCTAAACATAATCATTGACACAAATAGGATTTTTCAACCCATTTTCGGCAACTTTTTCATGCACTGGCAGTTCAAATTTGAATTATATCCATTAAATGACTAGAAATGAACTTAATAGCTTAAATATAGCAAACCAACCCAGAAAAATGCCAACTTTTAACATGGAATGTGTGATACTGTATGTTGAGTGTAGAAATAATTTCAAGGGCAAATGATGAAGCAACCCTAACTTCGCCTTCAAACCTCACTCGCTCCCACTCAAAACCACGATTATTTCTCGGAGATGATTCGGTTTCTAAGCAATGTATGTCACAACTTTTGCGGAACCTTCTCAATTTTTTACGACAGCCTCTAGGGATCATATAATGACACCATGCCAATTTTAATTTTTACAGACTTCGCTCGCATTTTTTTTAATAAAAAACAATAAGCTCCCTATTCGGGGTCGATTCTTGGCCCCCTAATGTTTGGAATTC
The DNA here is from genome assembly GCA_039707655.1 of Elymus sibiricus. Classification (NCBI taxonomy): domain Eukaryota; kingdom Viridiplantae; phylum Streptophyta; class Magnoliopsida; order Poales; family Poaceae; genus Elymus; species Elymus sibiricus. The sequence goes on along the minus strand of CM077664.1, from coordinate 371,358,977 downwards.
CTCTTTTTTTCTTGGATGAGGCCTAAACATAGACGCATTAAGACAAATAGGATTTTTCAACCCAATTTCGGTAACTTATTCATGCACTTGCAGTTCAAATTTGAATTGTGTCCGCTAAATGCCTAGAAATGCACTTAATGGCTTAAATATAGCAAACGAACCTGGAAAAATACCAAATTTTAACATGGAACATGTGATGGTGTATGTTGAGTGTAGAAAAGGTTTTAAGGTCGAACGATGAGGCAACCATCACTTCGGTTTTAAACATGACTCGTTCCCTCTTAAAACCACGATTCTACCTCGGAGACGTTTTGGTTTCTAAGGAGTGTACATCACAACTTTTGTGAAACCTTCTTAAATTATTACCACAACCTATAGGGATCATATAATGACACCATGCCAAGTATCATGTTTTTCAGACTTCGTTTGCATTTTTTGAAATAAAAAAACCAATAAGCTCCCTGTTTGGGGTCGAGTCTTGGCCCCCTATGTTTGGAATTCCTCTTCTTTTGTTGGATAAGGTCTAAACATAGACTCATTAACACAAATAAGATTTTTTAACCCTTTTTTGCCAACTTTTTCATGTTACAGAAAGGAAAAAAAGACAATAAAAGAAACAAAAGGAAAATAAGAAATAAAGAAAATAAAATAAAATAAAAGAATGAACATACAAAAAAGGAAAGAAATGAAATAAAGTAAAAGAAAAGAAAGTAAAGTGAAAAAAAGAAAAAATATTTCCCGAGTGTTTTATAGTAAACACTCGGCAATGGTTTGTTTTTGCCGAATGTTTTTTGTTTGCCAAGTGTAACACTAGGCAAACCAGGAGTTTGCCGAGTGTTATATGTTTGCCGAGTGTATTCTCCGAAGCACTCGGCAAAGGGCCTATTTGTCGAGTACCTAAGAAAAGACACTCGGCAAACAGGCAGGCACTCGGCAAACAGGCCGATTCCAGTAGTGCACGTAAACAAGGCAAACCTCCTGGATCTATTTCTTCTGGATGTTAGCACAAGCACGTACAAGACTACAAGCCGCCGGCTTGCTTGATCAATACGAGCTAGCTCAACACGCGGAAACACGCACACGCGCGAAACACAGCATGGTGACACACGATCATAGCCTAAGATAGTACTATAACTGTCGGAGGAGCAAAAAAGAACAGATCCAGATTAAACTTTGCACTTTTCTAGCTTGTGGAAGCACAAAGGGATAAACCAATGAATCAACATTCTTCCTTCCTGTGAAGAAACTAGAGAGAATTACAATACAATACAATGCAATACACAACACCGTAAACTTTCTGTGTCATCCTAATTTCCTGTTTTCGACAGCAACCTGGCCAATCTGATGAGAGCTAGTGAGGTTCCCTCCTTGGCGTGTCTCATACTCTCGTCGATCAGCTTGAACGTCTTCTTCACAAGCTTCTGGTCCAGCACTGTTGTTCTATAGATCTTGAACACCCGGTCCTTGCGGTGAGGCTTTCTGCTCTGGAAGTAGACCCCTTCAAACTTCTCCTTCATGAACCTGTACTTAAAACATCCCTCCATACCATATTAAGCAGACAAATTTATTATGTGATGAGAGTAGCAGGGGTGAGAGAGGTGCACTCACTCATACACATGCTCCACAGCTTGTTTGCCATGCGCAGTCAGTAAACCACTCACACACGGTCAAAGGAACATACATACATATGTTGGCACAAACGTGTAAAATTGCTTGAGTATTAATACTATGCTCGCATGATTACTCAGCCCGATGGGTATGAAAAGGTGCCCTCGTTATATACCTTATGTATTTTCCTCTCGAATATGTCGAATTTTTGAGGAATAGCATGAACTATGTTTTCTGGATCAAAAACAACAACATCACATCAAGTAGGATTGCAAATTAATGGACAGAAATAGCATGAGGATAAAGCAGCAAATTTGAGATGGAAGCATGTATACATACGTCAAAACATCTTTGTTTTAACTAGCAAAGTGGCCTGCGCAAAGGCGCTGGCAAGAATTCTAGAAAGTTAAGTTACATAGGAAATCCCTCGCAAAAAAAAGTTGCATAGGGAATATCTTAGACTTTTATCGTGAGGACATATTATTTTGATTTCTCTAAAGAAAAATTTGAACCAAATGTGGTAACATTTACAAATATGAGCCATTTGCCAACATACATGTGTGTTAGAATATTTTGTTTTCTTGTTGATATTTAAATATTTATGTTATGCACTAATGACGTACCTATTTGTTATGCATACTGTACTCAAACCGTTGTCCAGAATAGTCTGGACAATGGTTTGAGGAAAGTTTACTTAGGTGAAGGGATGACAATGTCCCCAAGCAAGGCAGCCCAACACGTCGTCTTCATCCTCGCTAGCAGCAGCATGGCTTCGGTGTTGCATTCTTCCACGTGCAGATCTATCCGAAGAAACAACCAGTTTTCCGTTTCGAGAATTTTTAAAATCACAAAATTCCAAAGGGAAAATAGAGTTTTTGGACGTTTTAGACGTTTAGGGTTTAGGGCTAGGGTTTAGATTTCCAAGTTTAGGGTTAGGTTTTAGGGTTTGAACCTTTAGTGTTTACTGTTTAGAATAGAGTTTCGGACATTTTAAGTCCCGGGTTTAGGATTTTGACATTTTGAATTTTGTGAAAATTTTAAATTTTCTGAATTTTTTGATTTTTTTTGAATTTTTTGAGATTTTTGACATTTCGGAAATTTTTGATTTTTTTTGGAATTTTTAAAAAATGTCAAAATTTCTTGATTTTTTGACATTTCTGAAATTTTCTGAAAATTTTGATTTTTTTGAATTTTTTTTGATTTTTTTCAATTTTTTTGACATTTTTTGGATTTTTTGATTATTTTGAACTTTTTATATTGTTTTGGAATTTTTGACTTTTTTGTGTTTTTTTTGAATTTTTTGAAAATTTTGAGTTTTAATCCCGCATAAAGATTCTTATTACTTAATCATTATTGCTTATTTTTCAAATTATTTGTAATTCAAAAAATAAAATCATGTGACAACAAAGTTTAGGGGTTAATAGAATTGATAGCATACTACTATCAGGTAAACGTGAGCGCAATCTTGGAAGCTAATTGGAAGGGAACTCAAAAGTTAAGCGTGCTGTGGGTGGAGCAGTGTGAGGATGGGTGACCGGCCGGGAAGTTAAGCGTGCTGTGGGTGGAGCAGTGTGAGGATGGGTGACCGGCCGGGAAGTTAAGCGTGCTGTGGGTGGAGCAGTGTGAGGATAGGTGACCGGCCGGGAAGTTAAGCGTGCTGTGGGTGGAGCAGTATGAGCACTTTGACCTGAGAATAGGGGTGATTAGAGATCAAATTGTGAAATAATTCAAAGATTTGAAATTCGGAAAAAAAATCAAAAAAATGGATTTTTTTTTTCGGAATTCGTGCTACACCGGGGGTGGCCTGCCTACTGGGAGGCCCAACGGTGGCCCAGCCTCCGGTCCCCGCTACGGCATAGACCCCTCGCACTGCCAGCGGGCCTCCTCCCGAAGGAGACCTCTTACTTGTACTACAAGACATGTACTCTAGTAGACAATTTGGGCAACAAGCCATGTAAACCGACTTGGGCCCGTGTAATCCTACACCTATATAGGGGCGGGGGGTAAGGGCCTCTCAAGTCGGGATCCAACATATGTTTTCCTCATACGAAGCAAATCAATACAATGGCATACAGGGCCTGAACCTGGGTAAAATCCGCGTCCCGTGTGTACCCTATTCTGATCCTCTATGCGCGCTCTGCCTCATGAGCAACCCTATGTAGGGATCTGCCGGTTCCTGTGCCGTCAGTTGGCGCGCTAGGTCGGGGCTGTGCGCATAGATACCATGTTCAGATGGGTTCAAGAAAAATCGGCGGTGTTCCATGTGCCGCCGCAGGCGATCTCTAGTTCCGATCTATTCCGTGGAGTCCAGCGACATCCATGCGCGTCAAGCGTTCTACCCAATTCCAACAAAAACAGCCCCTTCGCGTAGCGGGGTTCAAGATCGGTTCCAGTTTGGTGCTAGTCAAAGACGGCAGGCGGCAGGGAAGACCCTAAGCGCCGCGCAGGGCAGGTTCCAAGAAGATCAAGAGGAAGATGTCGTATCTGCCGCTGCTGCGAGTCACGAACGCGGCACAAGGATGTAAAAGAAGAAAAAAAAAGAGGCCGGACGCAGCGCACAGCGCACGCAGGTCTCGAGGGCGACTCGCCATGCACACATGCGCCAGATCAAGCAAAAAACATGAAGCCTCTGTGCGCTCACATCTAGGTCACACGAAAGTCATCCAGTACGAAGCAAATTGGAAAAAGACAAATCAGCCCGGAAGTACTAGTACTACTAGTACTAGGTGTACGTATCAAATCAGCCCGGGAGTACTAGCACTACTAGTACTTGATACGCAACCCGGCGGTACTATCCATGAAGTGCTACCGGCGACACGCGCGCCCTGCCCGAAACAAAATCATCTGGTACCATCCGCCCTAACTATTTTATTAGCGCATATTGATTTATCCGAGCACTATTACTCTCGCCGGTATAATTTCCATACGCAGGTCAATTAAATCACTACAAAAGCCGCTGCCCGATTAACACGCGTGCGGCTCCCCGCCCTGCGGTGCAGTCTACGTCAACACGCCGAAACCCGCGCCAGCGCCGGAGCCCGCGCCAGCGTCCGCCCGCGCCACACGGCGCTGCCCGGGGGATGCGTGCGCAGCCCGCCGCCCTGCGGTCTGGTCTTCATCAAAACGCCGGAGCCCGCGCCAGCGTCCACCTGGGCCGCACGCCACTGCCCGATGACCACGCGTGCGGCTCGCCGCCCTGCGGTTCAGTCTACATCAACACGCCGGAGCCTGCGCCAGCGTTCGCCCTGCACCACACAGCGCTGTCAGGTGAACAGGCACTTGGCTCGCCGCTCTACGGTCCTATCTACTTCAACATGTGAGCCCTCGCTCAGCGACTCCCACGCGAACGCCGGACGAGGGTTGCCTGGACGCCTCGAGCTGGCAACACGTGGCGCCTCCGCTGCCACCACATATATGGGGTCTTCTTCGACCAATGGCAAGACAGAATTCATTGCGCGGACCTCCTCGCACGGGCCTCACCGCTCCGGCCTCCTCGCCCGGCGGAATTGGGCCTCATCGCGTGGACCTCCTCACACGGGCCTCACTGCTCCGGCCTCCTCGCCCGGCGGAATTGGACCTCATCGCGCGGACGTCCTCGCACGGGCCTCACCGCTCCGGCCTCATCGCCCCACGGAATCAGGCCTCACCGCGCAGACTTCATCACGTTGGCCTCCTCGCGTGGACCTCAATCCACAAACCTCGCCGCAACCGGCTCGAGGGCTTCGCCTCGTCGCTTGCGGACCCGGGTGCCATCTATCTATTTTTTTTTTCTTCTTTTACATCCTTGTGCCGCGTTTATGAGAAATTTTTTCTGCCAGTACTACTTTATGTATGCAGATTACAATCAAGATGTACGTCGCATCACTGAGCCGACCTCATCGCTCCGCCGCACTGCTGACACCGTCGCTCCGCGGACTCATGCCTCGCCGAGCCTGCCACACCGCGTCAGCCTTCTCCTGCCAACGCATCGCCGAGCCAGCCTCGCCGCACCATCTCTGCGACCTCGGGCCTACTCGCTTTGGCGGGTCCGGCCCGAGGTCTCCGTTTCGCCGCGTCTGGCTCGACGGATTCCGTCGCATCATCACCACGCCGACTCCCACGATCGAGTCTAACTTCGCCGTGTCTGGCTCGAGGGCTCCGACTCGCGGCTTGCGACACTAGGTGCTATCTATCTAATAATTTAACCATGAATATTATTTTGACAAAGAACTTGTTTACGTCTGCTAGTACTACCTCATGTATGCAGATAAGTCAGCCTTGTCCCAGAGGCGTCGCTGGTTTGTCAAGCTAGCCTCGTTGCTCCGTGGGCACGGAGCTCGCCGCCCTGACGCCAGCTCCGCTCGTCAAGACCGACCTCGCTGGCTTCGCAGGGCGTCTGTCTCGGTGGCTCCATCTCGCTGCTAACAGCTCGGAGTGCAGTATATATCTAATTATTTTGCTAACGCATATCAATTTTTATGAGAATTTTCTCTCTTGCTAGTACTGCGTCATGGCGTCACCTGGCCGAGCTGGCCTCGACGCTCTACCTATGTCGCTACATTGCGCCATTAATTTATCGAGCCGATAGCTCCGCGGGTGCGGACGTCCCCGCGTTGTCTACGCCGACTCCAATGGCCGCCACCGCCTCGCCACATCTGGCTCGAAGGCTTCACCATACTGTGACCGGCTTGCGGGCTCATACTTCATTTCTTCAACAGCCCGGACCACATCACCAATGCCTAGAGCATATAAAGCTAAGTCACCTTCAAGCTTAAGCTTCAAAATTTCGCTCCATAAATGAGTTTATTATTTTGTGAGTCGTCTGAGCACCGCTCGATTTCTACTCAACACCCACACCCACCGGGTGAGCTGCACGCCGGCACGTTATCACTAAAACTTGATCCTCCTGAGGCAACGCCCGGGTGAGCTGCATCAAACTTAATCATTAAAACACCGATCTCTCTATGGGAAGTGCCTGAGGATGCATCCTGTTGACCCCTCCAAGGTCAAAGACCAGAGGCTGCATCACAGAGAACCCTCCAAGGCTAGGCCGGAGCTAGCATCAAACCAACCCCTCTAAGGTCGAAACCCGGGGGCTGATCTCCCTGCTGGTAGACTTGAGGTTGCATCAACGAGGTCGCTCTAGAGCTGGATCCAGAGATTGCATCGTAACTGATCTCTATGAGGACAAACCTAGAGGTTGTATTGCATTGATCTCTCCAAGGCTGAGACCCGGGAGCTGTATCGAACAACGATGTCCTTGTGGTCAGCTGGAGGTTACATCAAAGCAATCCCTTTAGAGGCCGAACCCAGAGGCTGTATCCAAACTGTCTCTCTGAAGCCAGACTCAGGGGCTTCATCACGCAAGGTGGACCTCCCCATAGTCAGCTCAGAGGCTGCATCAAAGAGATCTCTCTGAGGACGGACCCATGGGCTACATCAAAAACAACGAACATCTCGGGATAGACTTACGGGAAGTAGTTAAACTGATCTCTCTTTCGCCAGACTCCGGGGCTGCATCGCGCAAAGCGGACCTCCCTGTAGTCAGCTAAGAGGCTGCATCAAGGTTCTCTCCCTAATGTCCTGACCTGGGGGCTGTATCATCGTTACCGACCTCCCTAAGTAAAGTACCGGGGGCAGCATCGACGTAACAAACCAGTAAACAGACTAGGAAACCAATCTAAAATCACTCCCCTCGCTATCAAGGCCCGGGGCTGTATCAATGTTATCGACCTCCCTGAGTAAATTACCGGGGGCTGCATCAAAGTAATATGCCGGTAAACTTACCAAGCCTAAATAAACGTATGAAGTCACTGGTAATAAACAAAATTTTACATTAACTATGCATGTCAATGTCCGCTTGGTATTCCAGTGTTTGACAAAATACAGCCACAAGTCTGCCTTGTTTTCTTGACTTTACAGGTACTCTGGCCTTGCCTCGGCAGCTTGAGGGCCCTGGCCTCGCCGCATCCATGCTCGGGGGCTTCACTTCGCCCCATCAGGCTCCTCACCGCATCCAGGCTCGGGGGCTTCACTTCGCCTCGGCGGCTCGAGGGCTCCAGCCTCGCCGGTTCCGTGCTCGGGGCTCCACTTCACCCCATCAAGCTCCTCGCCGCATCCTGGCTCGGGGGCTTCACTTCGCCTCGGCGGCTCAAGGGCTCCGGCCTCGCCGCGTCCGTCCTCGGGGGCTTCACTTCTCCCCATCAGGCTCCTCGCCGCATCCAGGCTCGGGGGCTTCTTCACTTTGCCTCGGCGGCTCGAGGGCTCTGGCCTCGCCGCATCTAGGCTCGGGGGCTTCACTTCGCCCCGTCAGGCTCCTCGCCGCATCTAGGCTCGGGGGCTTCACTTCGCCTCGGCGGGTCAAGGGCTCCGGCCTCGCTGCTTCTGGGCTCGGGGGCTCTACTTTGCCCCATCAGGCTCCTCGCCGCATCCAGGCTCAGGGGCTTCACTTCCCCTTGGCGGCTAGAGGGCTCCGGCCTCACCGGATCCAGGCTCGGGGGCTTCACCTCGTCATGTCGACCAGCACAAAGGCTCTACCATGCCGCGACTACATTTATGCAGCTACAATCATCACAAGACCCTCCACCCGACTCCACGAGTTAACCGGAGGCTCGGGGGCTACACCCACCGGGTACACTATCGTGCCCCCAGTGTCTAGAGAAGACAAAGTAATCATGGCGCGTCATAGACGCCGCTGGACTCGGTCCTCCGAAGCTGACCATCTTCAACAAGAAAACAAGACCAGGAGGTCGGACGCCCTGCGCGGCGGGCTCCGGTCTCCCCTTCGGGCATCCAAGCCTGGCAGATCACGCCAGCTCCCTCCCCGCGGTCGAGCCGGCGCATGGTCCGCTACGCCTTCCATAAAATCAATAAAGACCCTCCGCCCGACCTTGCGAGTCAACCGGAGGCCCGGGACTACACCCATCGGGTGCGCTGTCGTGCCCCCAATATCTACAAAAGAAGAAAACTCGTGGCGTTTCTTGCTTCGCTTGAATTGGCATTTTTGAAGCCGGTTTTCTATGAAACCGGATGTCTCCAACAACAATGTAGATAGGGAGGTCGGACACCTTGCTCGCCATGCACGGTTGTCCTCGCCTCCCTCCTAGGGGCGATGAGCCTGACGAATCATGTTATCTCCGACTTCTTCAAGGAGGTCGCATGCCCAGCAAGCCCAAAGATCTTTGAAGCTGGACTTATGAAGACAGGCCACATTTCTTCGCCAAGGCAAGAGGAGCCCGCCTAGCTTCTCATTCCCGAAAGAAAAAAACTCCAACTCCAGACACGCTCGGGGGCTACTGACTGTGTGCTACACCGGGGGTAGCCTGCCTACTGGGAAGCCTGACGGTGGCCCGGCCTCAGGGCCCCGCTACGGCATAGGCCACTCGCACTGCCAGCGGGCCTCCTCCCGAAGGAGACCTCTTACTTGTACTACAAGACATGTACTCTAGTAGACAACTTGGGCAACAAGCCATGTAAACCGACTTGGGCCCGCGTAACCCTACACCTCATCCACCTATATAAGCGGAGGTAGGGGCCTCCCAAGTGTGGATCCCACATATGTTTTCCTCATATGAGGCAAATCAATACAATGACATACAGGATGTAGGGTATTACCTCACCACGAGGGCTTGAACCTGGGTAAAATCTGCGTCCCGTGTGTACCCTATTCTAATCCTCTATGTGCGCTCTGTCCCATGAGCAACCCTATGCAGGGATCTCCCAGTTCTTGTACCGTCATCCATCAGGAGCGACCAGTCTTTTTTTGGGCTCTTCGCAGAATCCATCAAGTAACAATAGGACCTTTGCAGTTGTAGCACTATGAGAATCCAGTGGTTCCTTTGCAAACAGGTGAACATACCACGAATATGACGAAGTTTACAAGTTTAGTACGTCAAAACATATATAAAGGAAAATAGTATGAAAGCATAAACCAGACAAGCACTTACTTGGGTCGTTAGGGCACGAGCAGGTAGTCTTTGTTCTTGTTAACTCACATGAAACACAGAAGGTAATCCTTCATGCACATCCTACCTTCCTCATCTTCAAGGTTCTCCACATTCATGAGATAAGGGTCGGCTATCACGACATTAAGAACATTCTAGCGTCTAGCCTCTCTGGCTTGAAAAAGCACCCATAGCCTGATTAGGCAAATTTCGAGTGTATAGAAGTTGAATAGATAGAAGATCTCTTTGAAATTCACAAATATTTTGTCCGTGTCGAACTCTTCATAGAAACCATAACCCTTTGGCCCCTTAGCCGTGTAATGTGTTAGGTTAATGATGGCTTCTGCCTTATGATTGGCTGACTCTGAATCCATGATGTTGTCATGCAGAATCTTCATCTCAATACTGAGCTCGTTGTACACATGTTTCTGTACCATTAGGTGGCCCGGGATATAAACAGGTTCTGTTGGGTGGTTAGCACATTGTTCGTATGCCAAGGACTTATTCGTCGAGCCCTTTCGAGGTAGTGCTTTATCATTTGCACCGGTGCTGAAAGACTTTTGCTTACACTTCACCTTCAAATTCCTCCGCTGTGTCCTATGTTTCACCGGTTCGATGGAGGCTGGCGGACAGGACATCATGGATATGGACAGGTTGTTGAGTGTGTTTGGAGTAAACTTTGGTTTCTTTGAAGGTTGTGTATCGGGATGGACTGGCGGAGTCTACTGAAGTGGATCCTCATTAAGTAATGCACTATCAGCGAAAAGGAGGTCTTGTGGGTCATAATCAGGATTTTGGGATTCTTGAAGCATGTGATCATCCGGCACATCCTTAGCCGATAGGGGTTGGCAAAGACCCAAAGGAGATGGATTTCGTGGCCCTCCTAGGCCGGCAATGTTCGAAGTCGGTGTTTTATTTGGGGAGGGCTTGTCAAAGATAACATCCGCCGCCGGCCACTTGAGGTAACCCATATAGCAATCTTCAAGCGCACGCGGCTCCTTGTCCTCTTCAATAATGGGTCCACCGTAACCAAGGAGACCCTCAGCACGCTCATTTGTTACTCGCGGTTGTGCATGAGATTTCCTGGAAGGACTCAACCCTTTGCAACCTCCTTCATCTCATTGTCCACTAGAGCAAGGAGAGTGCAAGTAATTTATTCATGCGATGGTGGTGGTGACCCGTCAAGGCCCCTGACATTAGAGACCGAGGGGCTGCTGCTCTTTGTGGGAGCGATGGGCGACAGCGTATGGGTCGCCATCATCTGCGGTACCGCCCACTGGGTACCGACATTTGTCGACCCCTTCGACTCATACTCAGCTCTAATATGTGCCATCATTGAAGGTAATAGTTGGTCAAACTTTTTCTGGAGTAAGTCATAGAGTTTCTCATCATCCTTTCTTTTCTTTTCCTCTTTAGTCAGCCTCGGCTTGGGGGCATAGAAGTCATTCCAGAGAGATGGACCAGCGCCCATGTTACGGCCTCTAGTCGGGTTCCTCTTCCTTTCGAGGGCCAAATGAATTGGGTCGGATGCCCAACTTTTGCCATCCATCGAATCCTATGAGCTTTGAGGGTTTTGGGTAATAAGTGCCTGCAATATGAACTCGTACCATTTAGAAACATACCTACATAGTCGGTAAAAAATATATGATGAAAAATGGATCTAGAGGCTAATTACCTCTCTTTTGGCTGGCTTCTCCACCTCCGGGTCTTTGAAGTAGTAGACTCCAGTCTTTAAAACGTACGTCGAGAGGGACCTAAAATAATCCTTGCAGGTCAGCTCTAGGATATCATCGAGGGGCATGGGTTTACCTTGTGAAGCGAACTCAACGTCCTTCGCATCCTAGATCAGTTCCTTCTCTTCGTAACCATGGGTGCCGAGATTGTGGTTCCCGGGCATTTTGCTCCGGAGGTCCTGCATCTTCAGTTTGGTCTTCTGGTATGCTTCGGTCTTTCGGTAAGCAAGGAACTCATCCCACTCCTCATTGCTAGTCCTAGGATATAGTTTTTTGATATCCTAATCTAAATCCTTTCTCTCGTCTAGGAGTCTATTTGCACGGTATCTCTATGAACTCAAGGCTGTGGTGAACGCGATCATGGCATGTCTTTTTGCGCGAGCAATGCTACTCCCGTAGGAGTTGTTGGATTTCCCCGAAGAGGAAGGGTGATGTAGCACAGCAGCAGAAAGTATTTCCCTCAGTTAAGAACCAAGGTTTAATCGAACCAGTAGGAGTCAACAAGCTAACAAGATAAAAGCTTGCACCCAACTTGGCAAGGGGGTCGTCAATCCCCTCGACTTGCTAGTTGCATGGTTAAAAGCAAATAATGGATAGATAGTGGTATAGCAAAATGGCAAAATGGTAAAAGCAAATAGAATAGCAATTTTGTAGAAGCAAGTATATAATGGAGAATAGACCCGGGGGCCATAGGTTCACTAGTGGCATCTCTCTCAAAAGCAGTCAATGGCATGGTAGACAAATTACTGTTGGGCAATTGATAGAAACGCAGCAATTTATAACTATGATCATTCATGGCATAATCATGTATAGGCATTACGTCCGTGATAAGTAGACCGTTATCCAACTGCATTGACTACTATTACTCTACCCCAAAACCGCTATCCAGCATGCATCTCAAGGTATTAAGTTCAATGAAAAACAGAGCAACGCAATAAGCAAGATGACATAATGTAGACAGAAAGAAATCTAGCAATAAGATTAAACCCCATCATTTTATCCTCAGTGGCAAAAATACAATACGTGTCTTCATCCTTTCTGTCACTGGATTAGAGCACCGCAAGATTGAACCCACTACTATGCACCACTCCCTCTGAAGAACTACCCATCTATCTTGGCCACAGAAGACAAATAGATCAGAAAGCATACATAGCTACTCAATTATATAGCAAAGAAACTTCAAGAGATTCAATAATATTCAATGAACAATCTGATCATAAATCCACAATTCATCGGATCCCAACAAGCACACCATAAGAATTACATCGGATTGATCTCGGAGGAGAACATGGTATTGAAGATCCGAAAGAGAGAGAGAGAGAAAAGCCATGTAGCTACTACTACGGACCCGTAGCTCCTAAAGGAACTACTCACACATAAACATGGAGGCAGCAAGGTTGATGAAGAGGCCTCCTTCGATGGCTTCCCCCTCAGGCAGAAATCCGAAACAGGGCTCTAGATGGGATCTCTTTGGAATAGAGGCTTGCGGCGGCGGAAAAATTGTCTCTCTGGAACGACGGATGGTTTCGGAATTTATAGGAATTTCTGGCGATGGAATTAGGTCAAAACGATGCACGTGGACCCCACAAGCCTGGGTGGCGCAGCCCCCAGGGCGCGTTGCCGGTCCTTATGGGAGCTTCATGCCTCCTCTCGATGTCTCCCGAAGCTTCCTGCGTTCCTTCTGGTCCATAAAAAATCATTAAAAATTGGCATCGTGTTTGGACCTTCCTAGGTATTGATTTTCTGCGAAACTAGAAACAAGCATAAAAGGAACTGGCACTAGGCACTAAATTAATAGGTTAGTCCAGAAAAATAATATAAAATGATATAAAAAGTATATAAAAGTGATAATATAGTAGCATGAAACAATAAAAAATTATAGATACGTTTGAGACATATCAGCATCCCCAAGCATAATTCCTGCTCGTCCTCGAGTAGGTAAATGATAAACAAAGATAATTTTTGATGTTGAATGCTACCTAGCATGTTCTTGATCAAATAATGTAATCATGGCAAGAATTTGGGACATGGATGATTCAAGGCAATTTTCTATCAATTTGACATCGAAATAATAATACATGAGGATGCAAATAAACAATCATTGCCTTTCCAAAATAAAGATGCTAAAGAATGTGGTCTATACACACTTAATCACGATAAGCATATCACGCTCAGTCTTCCTAGCGTAAAGGTACCAAATCATGAACAACCCCGGCGCCGAACCAAGCACTTAAGTCATACTTTTCTCGTTTTAGCTTTTCAACTCCCACGCAATACTCGAGCGTGAGCCATGATCTTAGCACTTTGGATGGCAAATAGAATGATGATGGGGATTCAATTGAGAAGAGAAAAATATAAGAAAGTCTCACATCAACGCGGCTTGATCGTTAGGGAATGGAGAGGCCTTACAATCGATGTTAATGTGAGGAGTAGGGATTGCCATGCAACGAATGCACTAGAGCTATAAGTGTACGAAAGCTCTCCTAATGTAGCTAAGTGGGTGTGCATCCAACTTGCTTGCTCATGAAGACCTCGAGCATTTTGAGGAAGCTAGCATATGATGTGAATAATATGAAAACTCCCTATATGATAAACATGGTGCTACTTTGAAGCACAAGTGTGGTAAAGGATAGTAGTGCACCCCTTCTCTCTTTTTCTCTCATTTTTTTGGGCTCTTTTTCGTCTCTTTTTCTTGGGCTCATCAGCCTCCTCCTCTCTTTTTTGAGGGATCATGGGCCTCCTCCTTTTCTCTCTCTCTCTCTCTCTCTCTTTTAATCCTCACTGGTAGGGGTACACTCTAGAAATGCATCACACTTTTATTTTACTTACAACTCATAACATGAAACAATACGATGACTACATATGAATGCCCCTGGCAGTGTACCAGGATGTGCAATGATCTAGCGTAACATGTATAATAATGATGAACGGTGGCCTTGCCAAAAAATATCATGTCAGCTCTATGATCATGCAAAGCAAAATAACAATGAATGCTCAAGTCATGTAATGAATAGTAACAATGGAAGTTGCACGCCAATATATCTCGGAATGGCTATGGAAATGCCATATTAGGTAGGTATGGTGGCTGTTTTGAAAAGATATAATGATGCTTATGTGTGAGAGAGCGTATCATCCCACGGGGTTGGATGCGCCGGCGAAGTATGCACCATGTCTCGATGTGAGAGAGGGCAATGCACGGTACCGAAGAGGCTAGCAAAATATGGATGGTGGAAGTGCATATAGACCAAAATACTCACATTAGTCATAAAGAACTCAAATACTTATTGCAAAAGTCTAGTAGCCCTTGAAGCAAGCACAACTCCATGCCCCTAGGGGGGAGGTTGGTAGGAGTTAACCATCCGAACGCACGCGGGCGCCACTCTAAGACATCTCATGCTCAGACTTCTTTGCTAATACCAGCGGCTACCACTTTCATGTATACGGACTCACAAATCTTAACACCAATATCCGTACTTAACTTTAATCATTTACCCACACAATCACATATCACTACCTCAATATCGCAAAACTATTGCAAGGTATCAAACTTATCATATTCAATGATCTACAAGTTAAATGCAAGTTTTTATTATACCACCATTGTATACCCATCATTTTTAGACCAACCATATAACTCATGCAAATTACCACTTCCTATTTAACTCTCTAAAAAGATTTAAGTGAAGCAAGAGAGTCTTAATATTTTCTACAAAAACATAGCACCATGCTCAAACAAATATAAGTGAAGTACAAGAGCAATTGCCTCAACTCAAATTTATATAAGTGAAGAACAAATGAGCATTCTATAAATGTAAGATGAATGTGTGTCTCTCTTAATAGTTGTGATCAGGAAACAATAATTGTGAAGACCAGAAAATAAAAACAAACCAAAGAAAACGACGCTCCAAGAAAAACACATATCATGTGAAGAATAAAAATATAGCTCCAACTGAAATATACCGATAGTTTCGAAGACGAAAGAGGGGATGCCATCCGGGGCATCCCCAAGGTTAGACGCTTGAGTCTTCCTTAGATATTGCCTGGGGGTGCCTTGGGCATCCCCAAGCTTAGGCTCTTGCCGCTCCTTATTCTCCTCATATCTCAATCTCACCCAAAACTTGAAAACTTCATTCACACAAAACTTAACAGAACTCGTGAGATGGGTTAGTATAATAAAAATAAATCATTCACTCATGTACCGACAAGACAAGATGCATAATTATTTCGAAATGATGTCTACTGTACCCTATCATTTCCACAATTTATATCCCCCAATATAAGCCATGGAAAATCTGAGTACTGTATAAAAATTTCAGAAAATTAGCATGTTCGAGTAAAAAATGCAAATTCAAATACTGGGCACAAAAGTTTCTGTTTCTGTGCAGAACTTAATAAACAAGCATTTGCAACATCCCAAAGGTCTAACTTGGCACAAAAATAAAAGAAAAGATACAAACACAATTACTACAGTAGCAATAATCATGTTTACACATGAAAAACAAAATAAAGAATTTAAGATAAATATTGGGTTGCCTCCCAACAAGCGCTATTGTTTAATGCCCCTAGCTAGGCATAATGCAATCTATCAAGTTTTATCATCTTTGAATTATTCAATAAAGCAACTTGATTTCTTAGGAGGATTAACAAACATTCTATTAATCATAACACTCCTAATTACAAAGTTCAAAAATTTAGTGTCAAAGATAGGTTCCTTTTTTATCTTCCTAAAAGTAGGGTGAACACTTATCATTTTTAAATCTCCCTTCTCCTTACTAGAAGAGGCACCCATGTTTGGCCTAGGAACCTTAGACACGTAAGTAAATTTCCAATTTTTATTTGAAGAAACTTCCTCGCTAGTTTTTATGGAAGAAAAAGCTGAACCCAAGACATTTATATCTTCCTCCATTTTATCAATTCTAGCAGGGCTTTGTTCTATTGTATCGGTAATTGGTTTTTTATCCTTTAACAATTTCAAAGCATTCCCTACCATAGAGCCTAACTTAGTAATCTGATTGTGCATCTTTTTATCCAATTCCTCTAATTTTTGATTAGTTGGCATTTTATTTTCAATAATATCCAATCTTTGCATAAGATGCTCCAATGTTAATTCAGTTTCATTAACTTTAATCGGTGGAGATCCCACTAAATTTCCCATAGCATTAAAAGCATCCAAAGTATGACTTCTTAAGAAATTTCCTCCAGTGATAGTATCAAGAACAAATCTATACCAAGTAGTAACGCCAACATAAAAATTTCTAAGAATAGTGGTGGATTGCTTACGAGTAGATTTATTTTGAACATCACAAATTCTATACCAATCATCTTTCAAACTCTCTCCACCCCTATGTTTAAAATTGAGTACTTCAAGCACGGGTGTGGAAACAACAAGTGAAGAACTAGCCATAATAGTAACAAAGCAGAAAGAGCAACACAAGAATTTTTTTTGGTTTTTTAGAAATTTTTGGCAAATGAAAGAAAAGGCAAATAAAAAGGCAAAGGCAACTAGGCAAGAAAATAAAAAAAGAAAATAAAAAGTTTGTGCGAAGGGACCTGAATTGGTAGATGATGACTCCCTGGCAATGGCGCCAAAAATTCTTCTGCTACTCCGTATGAGTTGTTGGATTTCCCCGAAGAGGAAGGGTGATGTAGCACAGCAGCAGAAAGTATTTCCCTTAGTTAAGAACCAAGGTTTAATTGAACCAGTAGGAGTCAACAAGCTAACAAGATAAGCAGCACCTGCACACAAACAAAATAAAAGCTTGCACCCAACTTGGCAAGGGGGTCGTCAATCCCCTCGTCTTGCTAGTTGCAAGGTTAAAAGCAAATAATGGATAGATAGTGGTATAGTAAAACGGCAAAATAGTAAAAGCAAATAGAATAGCAATTTTGTGGAAGCAAGTATATAATAGAGAATAGACCCGGGGGCCATAGGTTCACTAGTGGAATCTCTCTCGAAAGCAGGCAATCGCATGGTAGACAAATTACTGTTTGGCAATTGATAGAAAGCAACAATTTATAACTATGATCATTCATGGCACAATCATGTATAGGCATTACATCCGTGATAAGTAGACCATTATCCAACTGCATCTACTACTATTACTCCAGCCTGAAACTGCTATCCAGCATGCATCACAAGGTATTAAGTTTAATGAAAAACTGAGCAACGCAATAAGCAAGATGACATAATGTAGATAGAAAGAAATCTAGCTATAAGATTAAATCCCGTCGTTCTATCCTTATTGGCAAGAATACAATACGTGTCTTCCTCCTTTCTGTCACTGGATTAGAGCACCGCAAGATTGAACCCACTACTATGCACCACTCCCTCTGAAGAACTACCCATCTATCTTGGCCAGAGAAGACAAATATATCGAAAAGCATACATAGCTACTCAATTATACAGCAAAGAAACTTCAAGAGATTCAATAATATTGAATGAACAATGTGATCATAAATCCGCAATTCATCAGATCCCAACAAACACACCATAAGAATTACATCGGATTGATCTCGGAGGAGAACATGGTATTGAAGATCCAAAAGAGAGAGAGAAAAGCCATTTAGCTACTACTATGGACCCGTAGGTCCTAAAGGAACTACTCACACATAATCATGGACGCAGCAAGGTTGATGAAGAGGCCTCCTCCAATGGCTTTCGTATTCTGTAGAAATCTGGAACAGGGCTCCAGATGGGATCTCTTCGGAACAGATGCTTGCGGCGGCGGAAAAATTGTCTCTCTGGAATGACGGATGGTTTCGGTATTTATAGGAATTTATGGCGGTGGAATTCGGTCAAAATGATTCACATGGGCCCCACAAGCCTGGGTGGCGCGGCCCCCCCAGGGTGCGCTACCTGTCCTTGTGGGAGCTTCGTGCCTCCTCTTGACGTCCCCCGAAGCTTCTTGCGTACCTTCTTGTCCATAAAAAATGGGCAAAAATTGGCATCGTGTTTGGACCTTCCTAGGTATTGATTTTCCATGAAACCAAAAACAAGCAAAAAAACAGGAACTGGCACTAGGCACTAAATTAATAGGTTAGTCCAGAAAAATAATATAAAAAGTATATAAAAGTGATAATATAATAGCATGAAACAATCAAAAATTATAGATACATTTGAAAATATCTCTCATCTTCGCTAACAGCAGGTCAGCCCAGTGCTTATTTTTAGAACACCTTATGGACTTCAGGTCGATGCCATAGCTTTCATGGACGATGGCAGCTAGGACATTACCCCACTTCTTTGAATTCTTCTTTGGACTAACAGGTTTCCTGCCCTTGGTAATTCGAGTTATTAGGTACGTGGCGGTAGGCACCTTGTTCTGTGACTTAGGCTTCCGCGACTCTCTTGCTCGCTTAGCTTGTGCACCATTCCCGTCTTCTCCAGCACTGGTTGCTTCTATTTCATCACCGTCGGACTCTTTTCCCTCATCTTGCGCTTCTTCTTCAACATACGGTCTCTTCTCCGGCATCGGTGCCGCATTATTCACCAGCGTACTCGTCGACATCATCATCCTCGGATGAGTACTCGGTGCATGATATATTCCGGGATCTTCCTGACGGAAAGGCACCGGCTCATCATCCGTCCGTGTCCGCTTTGATGATGCAGGGTTCTCTCTCGCCAAGGATTAAATGCTAAAAAAATAATTGATTGTATAAGTAAATTGACCATGTAATTGATTAAATAAATAATAAAATTCATGAAAAAATTCGGCATGACCTTTGCAAAAAAGGGACATATTGAGAGCCAGAAATTCGACGAAACAGAAATGAATCAACATTTCATCAAAACGTTGGCAATCATTTGTATTCCCCGAAATACAAGACAACAAAGCAAGCAAATTCGTCCCGAGCAACCAAATGTTGCCTTAGGTCGATGGCCGGCACCACCCAGCCAAACATATAAATATGCATGATATGGTCGGATGACAACCATCACCACACAACTCATATCAGTTTGTATCCATGCTAAGGTGGAGGAGGAGCTCATCAAGATGGTTTGTAGCTGATGCCAGGGTCGTCGAGGAAGGGGAGCCGGCGGCCGAGGATGCTCAAGGTCGGCGGTGGAGGTCGGGCGACCAAGGCGGTTGAGCTGGGGCCGGAGCGTCGGTGGGCTCGGGGGAGCGGTGGAGCTCAGGGGTGGCGGCGCTGCAGCTCGGTGGAGGGGCAGGGGCGGAGATGGAGCAGTGTGGTGGCGTCGGTGGAGTGGGAGGAGCCGATCGGGAGGGGTGTGCTGTGGCGCCGGCCGGTGTGGAGCGGGAGGAGCTGGTGGAGGGGTGCGGCTATGCCGGCGGAGTAGGGGGAGCCGGTATGCTATGGCGCCGGCCGGTATGGAGAGGGAAGAGCCGGCGCAAGGGTGCGGCGGCATCGGTAGAGCGGGGGTGGCGCGCGGTGGATCGAGATGAAACGAAATTTCGCGGGTGGCTCGGGTGTGTGCAGAGAGAGTGTGCCACGGGCAAGGCTGAACCGAAATGTCACTAAGTCCAGCGCTTGTTTGGGGTGGACTTAGTTACCAGTGGCGGGCGCTCCACTGGGCCTGCCACTAGTAGGTTATTACCAGTGGCGGGTGTGCTCTGGATCCCGCCAAAGATGTAAGCAATCGGTGGCGGGCATTTTCTGGCACCCGCCATTGCTTTTTTTTGGAAATTAGTGTTTTTGTGAAGGTTTATTGAGTTATGTCTAGAGTTATGGTCCAATTTCTTTTTTCAGTTGAATGTACACTATTATAAGTTTCTTCTTAAAGTTTGGGATGTTTTTGGGCTAATTAGCTATATTTAATGCATTAAATGAATTTCTAGCTATTTAATGTTGGTATATTGTATATGATTTAAAAAATGTGTAAACGAAGTCTGAAAAGGTTGAAACTTGGCGTGGTATCATGTTATGACTTCTATATACTGTGATAAAAAATTTAGAGGGTTACGAAAAACTTGTGATGTACTTCCCTTAGAAACTGACCAGTCTCTGCGTAAGTATCAGAGTTTTGGAGGGAAATGTTTGAGGTTTGAAGACGAACTCTTTTTTTATCATTTGGGCTTGAAACTTTTTGTTTGCTGAATGTACACCGTTGTAAGTTCGATGTAATCATTCGGGTCCTTTTTGGGCTAGTTTGCTATACTTATTGCATTAGATGAATATGTAGGTATATTTAATGTCAGTAAATTGTATATGGTTTAAAAAAGTTGTAAACAAAGTCTGAAAAGGATTGATGAAACTTGGCATGGTGTAAATTAAAAGACTTAACCATAGTTGCGATGCACGTCGCTTACAAGATGAAGATTGTGAATAACCAAACTCAATTGTATTTTCACCATTTCACATTCATAACACTCAAGTACATAGTAGCCGTTAATGTGCATTCAAAAGAGACCAAACTTCATATTACATAATCAAATTAGTCTAAAATACATGTCTTTCATGGATAGTCTTCAAAACCATTTTCTTGATCCTCTTCTTAGTATGCACTATTGTCTTCTTGTGTCTCCGTCTTAAGCAGGGTGAAATGCCGTCATCGGGTAATGTAGTTCTTCTCCTTCTAGGGGCATATTTCTTATTCTTATTTTCTTCTGCTGGGTCGGAAAAATTGGTCAAAGTCTTCCTAATCAAGGACTTCGTCCATTCTCATGATACTCCTCTTGCATCTCCGGTACACCACATGGCTCTGCCTAATTCGGTCCGTTATGTAGAAGCATTGGGACACATCGCCGGGCATTACCCGTGGCTCATTTAGGTTGCCGGTTGCTTGCACGTTCACTGACTAATTTCGTGGAGGTATAAGCTTGGTAGTGAAATATTCTTCGTGTTGTATTTACTTCGCTCATTTGTCACAAAACATGGGAAATGTCGCGCGTACTCAAGTTCCCAGATCTCTTTGATCCTTCCATAGTGCCTGTTATTTACTTGACCGGTCAAGGCCAACATCGTCACCCTTGAGTTCTGGTACACACCTTTCAGCTTGCCTCTGGCCTCCGTATAGAAAGTGTATCCGTTGATGTCATATGCCTGGTATGTCTTGACATTCATGTTGGGGCCCACCGCCAAGGAGAACAACGTCGATGCTTAGTCATTACTATCTGGCAATGGATTAACTTATATGTACCCCTTGAACCAAGCCACAAATTTTTTGTTGTGCTCTTTTGTGATTTGATCATCGGACTTCTTTTTCCCAAGGAGCTTGTATTGTCTTCTCAATTCTGTCATGTGCTTCTTCGCATAGGGGGTGACCACATGAATATGTTGTAACACTACTTTGGGCGCTCTAGTGAAGTCGGGCTCTCGGTTGGGAAGGTCTAAGTTCACATGCAAATTCTTTTTCCTGGCATTGTGACCTATGCCTTTCAGCCTACCAACATGCTTATTCTGGGGCAGACCTATAGGTTAATCAACTTCCATGTAGTCCGTGCAAAATGAGATTACCTCCACAGTCAGAAAGCCCTGGATGATTCTTCCGTCTGTATGGGACATGTTATGAACGTATCGCTTGAGGATCCCATTTAACCTTTTGTATGGGAACATGTTGTGGAGGAACACTGGGCCCAGGTCTACGATGTCCCCGACAATGTGGATCCGTAGATGTACCATGATGTCAAAGAATGAGGGCAGGAAGTACATCTCAAGTTCACATAGTATGACAATGATCTCTTCTTGTAGTCTGTTGCAACGCTCCAGACTGATCAATTTATGAGAGATGACATCGAAAAAGTTACAGAGGTCAAGAATTGTCTGCCGAACGTGCGTGTCCATTATCCCTCTAATTGCAACCGAAAGTATCTGTGTAATCATCACGTGACAGTCATTGGACTTCATCCCGGATAAAGTTTTTTATCACGTGATCGATATCTGTGTATGATCGACGAGTGCCCGGAACTGACTCAGACACCTTCGAAGAATTTCAATATTTTATCAAGCTCCTCTAGAGACAGACTGTAGCAAGCGAAGGGGAATTTTGACACCATTTTATGAACCTTGCCAACGACGCTCTTGTCCATGTCAGCCCACAACTCATTCCTAATTTTGAGGTCTTCCAAATCTTTTCTTGAGCTCCCCGTATCTTTTGTCGTGTCTGGAATGTTCAGCAAGGTACCAAGCAAACTATGAGTAACATTCTTCATGATATGGATGACATCGATATAGTGGGGCATGCAGAGCCACTTCCAGTAATCCAAGTCCCAAAATGGACTCCGCGTTTTCCATACTTTTAAGAGCGGCTTGACCTCTTCCGCTTCTTTCCAGGTTCAAGGCAATCTTCCCAGTTGTCCAACATCTCTTGGATTTCATCTATGCTCCTCTTAGATGGCTTTTCTAGCTTTTCTTTTGTCTTGTTGAACAGTTCTTCATTTTGTCTCTTGTCATCATTTTTTTCCAGTCATCTTCGATGCCCCATGTACATGGTTTTATGAGACACCTTTAGATAGTGATAATGTGTTTCATCCATACACCTAACACATACACAGTTTCCATGGCAAATATACATGCTCAAATACTATATTCTCATGCGTCATATATTCTCCAAAAATAATTCTCACCTAAAAGTATATATCCGATGTGGTGGTGGAGATCGAATCGACGAGAGATCTTATCCAATTAAGGAAGAGCTCACTTATTATGGGGCGGTTGTGGGGGGGGGGTTTAATTTGGTGGGCCTAGCTAGATCTACCTAGATTAATGGGGGTAGAGAGAGAAAGAGAGTGTCTAAATGGAGATGGAGGTGGGAGAGAGAGAGAGATTGTCTTATTTAATTAATGGAGGGGTTAAGGTGGAGGAGAGGGAGAGTGGCTAGCTACATGTGAAAAATGGGTCCCATAAGGTGGTGGAGGTGAGAGTGTGGCAAGATGGAAAATGGTAGGAGAGGAGAAGAAGAGTGAGAAGCAGAGGAGCTTGGAGGAGGAAGTGAAGTGAGGAAGAAGAGTGGGTGGGGAATCCCTCTGTACAAATCAGTTCAATTATTGCAATCTAATCAGTGGCGGGTGGCCTGGCGAGCCCGCCACTGGTACGTAACGCTCCATTGGCGGGCGTCCAGGGGACCCGCCACTGGTAACTTCGTCCAATTTTGTTTCGGCGCGAAATATACCTGTGGTGGGCTGTAATGGACGCCCGCCATTGGTACATAACACACCAGCGAACACTAAGAAGCTGCCCGCCACTGGTGAATTTAACTCACGGCTAATTTGATAACAATTTACCAGTGGCGAGTACTTTTGAGCTCCTTCCACTAGTGTCTATGTATTAATGGCGGGCACAATTTACTACCTGCCACTGGTATCTGGTGAAAATACCAGTGGCGGTTCCCTGAGCCCGCCCGCCACTAATGTGACCCCACCTATAAGTTGTTTCCTAGTAGTGTAATAACAAAATAGGAAAACATGTCTGATTGCATTCTACCTATAAAATTTAATGACACACAGATGCTCCCAATATTGGCATGTACAGTATAATAAGAATCAAATTTAAGATATAATATAGAGTATTGATTTTTGTTACTATCCAAATAATTATTAATGTGTAACTTTCCTCTGATATGATTGTAATAAACTATAAGCTTGGACTTGTCTAAAGCTTGGACCTTTTTTTTAAACTATTTCCATCTTGTGTTGATGCTTCTTCTCAATACTTGTGTGATGTAGTAGACCATATCTATCATGCCATAGTGCGTAACAATCTTGCTAGCATAGATAAGTAAGTTTTTTTTCCAGAAAAGACAAGACTTTAATATGAAGATATTTTATGTTTAAATTGAATTTCCATGTACTTATGCTTGTCTCAGACGCCAGTAGCATCATCTAGTTGAAGAAGCATCATACAGAAAGTATTTTTGCATACTTTTAGAAAATTGCTTTATAGACCATGTTCTTGACCACACCATCATTTCATTTTTTGTAATTTACCATCACCCGCAGTCCATCCCTTTTTGTGACTCCTGAGAATGCTATGTATAGTTGTCCATGTGGGAAAACTTGTTTAGGTAGATATAGTCCTACCTTGTTTTTATATTTCTCCTCTCTTTTGTAGGTTGTCATACCAAAGCACACTGAGATAAGATATATACTCCATTTTAGATGGAATGGTCATGCCTTTTAGTTGATGACATGATTACTCTTTCAGTAGTGTTCGTGTTATTGTCTGTGCTTCGTTGAATCTCCTTCCAAGTTTAATAACTGATCGTCTACCATGTATCATTGCATAACCCGACACTTTGGTTGACATTACATAGGAGCAACACAGGTAGGCTTGCATTTACTTTTTGCTCTTGATTTGGGATTGCGGGGAACGTTAAGTTGTTTAAGAATTATGTTGGATAATATTTTTGTTACACGATTTAAGGTTGATGATTTGCCTAAGCACATGATTCATCAAGCGCATCAAAGTACTAGGTGCATTCGATAATCCAAAGTGCATGACAAGCCACTCATAAAGGCCAAATTTGGTTTGAAAAGCAGTTTTCCATTAATCGCCCAGTTGCATGGGATTTGGTGATAACCACTTCTCAAATCAATTTTAGAAAAGATAGTGGCACCACTAATTTCATCTACCATATCATCTAGGTGAGGTATGGGGTGTCCATAGCGAACGGTAATCTTATTAATAGCACGACAATCAACACACATTCGCCAAGATCTATCTTTATTAGGCACAATGATAATGGGGATGGCACAAGGACTCAAGCTTTCGTGAACACACCCCTTGTCAAGTAGCTCTTTTACTTGACATTGTATTTCTGTGGTCTCTTCGGGGTTCACCCGGTAAGAAGGGAGGTTGGGAAGTGGAGGACTGGGTATGAAGTCGATCCGGTGCTCAATGCCGCATAGTGGAGGAAGATCCGGTGGTGTCTCCGAAGGGAAGACATCCACAAATTCTTGCAAAACATGCGACATGGAGCTAGGAATAGCTTGTGAGGTGTTAGTCAATATGGCTTATTCTTTGTACAAGAGCACAAAGTGAAGCATAGATGGGTTCTCACTCACTTCCCTCAAATCAGATTTGGTGGCTAAGAGGACTATGTCCTTGTTGGCACTCATCATGGACACATGCATTTTGGGCTTGTGGCGCTCACTCTCTTTTTGGTGGCTCACTCCCTTACTTGACTTAGCATGATCAGTATCATGCAACGGTCTTGTCAGCGCTAGGGTCTTATCGGTGATGACTTGGTTTGGAGACATAGGGCGAAGAACATATTTCTTGCCCCTTCCACTTGAAGCTATAATGGTTGGTGCGACCATTGTAATGACGCCATGGAAAAATTGCCATGGACGTCTCAATAGACGATGACAAACGGTCGTGGGCACCACATCACATTCCACCTTGTCCTTGTAGGGAAATGCAGCAGAAAACAAAAAATTTCCGTCATGCGCACCAGCCCAGGACCACTATGAAGATGCATACAAGGTTTGATCTAATTGTTACCAACTCATAGCGCAACGGAAGTAGAGTTGGTGAAGATTGTTGGTGGAGATCCCTGCAGCTAGGAATTTACAACCTCCCAACCGCGAGGATTTTCTCCCTCGAACAGTCCCTTGATCAGTCCCTCGGACAGAACCTCGGACAGTCTCTCAAACAGAAGATCGAACATACGATCTCTCTACCGGGTTGCACACATATGGTGTCACCTATCCAGCAGGGCTTCGCCATCCAGAACTAATCCCTGCCAGAGACTAGGCAGCCTTGCTGCACTACGAAACTATTTCGTGGAGGGAGAGAGAGAATGGCAGATCATTGCATGCCTTTGTGTGTGAGATTTCAGATGTGTTGGAGAGCTCCTCTCCTCCTCTATTTATAGGAGAAGGAGGGGGTGAGTGGGGCAAGAGATGGCTGCCCAAAATTGGGGGGCCCCCTGATGGTGTCCTGGACTAGGGGGTGCTAACCACGTCGGCCCCTTCATAGTGGGCCGGGCCGAGGACCCCTGGATAATCACCAAGTGGGCCAAGACTGCCACACCCTTCAGCGTACTCAAGATGGAAACCTCTGAAGACTTGGCGCACACTTCAAGGAACATTCAAATTATCGGCATGTTTATCCCTAGATGTAACCGACCTACATGTAACCCTAGGTACCCCCGGTCCTTATATAAGCCGGGGGATTTAGTCCGTAGGGTGAAGTTAGATTAGACACATACGATCTCGGGGAGATCATCATGTACTTTGTACTCCATCAAGATCAATAACATAGAAGCAGGACGCAGGGTTTTACCTCTTCGAGATGGCTTGAACCTGGGTAAAACATGGTGTCCCTCTTTGTCATGTTACTATCTAGCTAAGATCACTAGCTCGGGACCCCCTACCCGAGATTTTCCGGATTCAACTCCGACATTGGTGGCCCATACAGGTCCTGCTGGGTGGTCAAAACAGCTCGATGGCTCATCTTCGGATCGACGACAGCATTGGCTGTGGGAAGACCTTCTTCCCCGGATAGCTTTTTGTCTTCGGCAGCGTCACGCTTCACGCCGATTCGACTGGCCACCTCGGCCAGATCGAAAACTTCACTCCAGGCCGTACCATCAGGTTTGGAAATCTGGAGTACGCTGTGGATGCCTGCGCCGAACTTGAGTTTTCGGGTTGGGTGTCAGACCAGCCCGGAGAACTCGCTGACGCCTTCGTACTGATCTCAGATTCAATCTCGGATCAGGACCACGGCGCAGATCACACCTCGGATCCGGCTTCGAGCCCGAAGCCAAACACTGGCTCATCGGGTC
Organism: Elymus sibiricus; assembly: GCA_039707655.1. Classification (NCBI taxonomy): domain Eukaryota; kingdom Viridiplantae; phylum Streptophyta; class Magnoliopsida; order Poales; family Poaceae; genus Elymus; species Elymus sibiricus. Next base: position 371,332,029 of record CM077664.1, on the reverse strand, counting down.
GGACCTTAAGTTTGGCCGACGAAATTCCCGAGGCCATGTCAGATGGGACTTCGGGCAAACTTCAGCTAAGCCCAACTCTTAGTCGGGATATGGGCGAGGCCAAAAAGGAGCTTCTGAGCGAGATGTTAGATCGGATTCAGAGCCTAGCAATCTTGGACGGTCGGACCTCGGTCTACGATCAGATCTGGGAAAAATCTGGAGTAGCTGGAATTTTCACCCCACCCTCCACCCGCCTAGTCGCTACCGTCGAGGATTTAACCAGCATTTTAGACTACGCCTCTGAGGAGACAGCCGACGTGGATGAAGATGTCGGTGAGATGTCAGAAACTACTTCACCGACTCCCGCCACTCATACTGGCACGTGGGCTGCTACCTCCACCTATGACGTCTACATGGTGGACACCCCCAAGGGCGGAGGAGGAAGCAAAAAGCCCCACAAAAGCCGATGCAGTGGCCGCCGTAACGGGGGCACCGGCAATGGTGGCACAAGTGATGGTGGCACTGCAAACGGTGATAATGCCGACAACGATGCCACTGAGGATGGTGCAGGCAAATAGAACACCGGCAATGACGTTGGCACCGGCAATAATAACGGCGACGACAAGATCAATGGGGACGATGACGACCCCGAGGACGACGATTATTATCCGGGATCTGAGGAAGATAGAAGCCTCGGGCTCGATGAATATGACGTTATTGAGGAACCCCTTGAGGCACCTCAGCTCGAAACTTTCCACAGGCAATTGGCTAGCACTGCCAAGAGCATCAAGCAAAAATCCCAGCGGCTTAAATCCGAGCAAGACGAACTTAATGACAGATGGGTCGAGCTCCTCAGAGCCGAGCAGGAACTTGAGGACAAGCTCGGGAAAATAGGGGCCAATCAGTTTTACCCCCGAAGGAACCTGCTTCCAGAGCTTGATGAGGAGGCCGAGGACAGCATGCTATCTAAGCGCGAGTGGGCCGAGAAACCTAACCGCCCTCCTCGGGGCCGAGATAAGCCAGCAGGCGGGTATAAAAACCTTCTCGAAGCCCCCTGGCGCCGCGGCAGACTAGATCCACCTCGTCCCTTCAAGAAATACAATCTGAGGGAGAAGATACCGTCAAGGAAAGAAGCTCCACCTCGATTAATCTATAAATCTAGGGAGCGCCCACCTGCTAAACAGGCGGGACACCTAGCTTGGTTAGCCAAGAACAGCAATTTGCGCAATTACACGCGCGACCGAAACATGACCACATCCGACGTCCGTCACGCTACTGCCCGGATCCGAGGAGCTCCTCATCCCCTATGCTTCATAGGCGAGGTCATGCAGCATAAGTTTCCCGACGGGTTTAAACCCATAAATATAGAGCAATACGACGGTACGACGGACCCAGCTGTATAGATTGAGGATTTCCTCATGCACGTGCATATGGCCAGTGGTGATGATCTACACGCCATCAAATACCTACCCTTGAAGCTCAAGGGATCAGCTCGGCATTGGCTTCACAGCCTCCTCGAAGATTCAATTGGAGTCTGGGAGGACATCAAGGATGCATTCCGAGCAAATTTCCAAGGCACTTATGTCCGACCCCCAAATCCCGACGACCTTGCCCGTGTCGTGTAAAAGCTGGGAGAGTCAACCCAAAAATTCTAGAATAGGTTCTTGACCAAGAAGAACCAGATAGTGGACTGCCCGGACGCCGAGGTGATAGCTGCATTCAAACACAACATCACTGACGAATGGCTACCCGAGAGACAGGAGAAGCCGCGGACAATGGCTGCACTTACACAACTCATGACCCGATTTTGCGCGGGCGAAGACAATTGGCTTGCTCTGAGGAGCGGCCGCAATGGCGACCCTAGCACCTCTAAAGTGCGTGATGGGAATGGAAAACCTCGGCATAACAGGAATAACAAATGCCACAATAGAGGCAGCAGCAGCGACACCGAGGAGACCACGGTTAACGCGGGTTTCAGTAACCAGCGTGGTGGCTATAAACAGAAACCTTTTCAAGGAGGGAAGGACGGCCCAACATAGTTGGATAAAATCTTGAATAAACCATGCGCCATCCACAGTACCCCTGACAAGCCAGCCATGCAGACCAACCGGAATTGCTGGGTGATCAAGCAATCCGGAAAGATTGCAGCCGATAACCATGGCAAGGTTCAACCTCGTCACGAGGATAGAGACCAGCCAGGGCCAGGCAATGCAGGCCAGAAGCAGTTCCCTCCCGAGGTCAAGGACGTGAATATGATTTATGTCACACACGTCACCAGAAAGGAGAGGAAGCGTGCGCTCTGCGAGGTGTACGCCGTGGAGCCTGCTGAGCCAAAGTATAATCCATGGTCGGAAATACCGATCATATTTGACCGACGAGACCACCCGACCAGCATCCGTCATGGCAGCACAACGGGGTTGGTACTCGACCCAATAGTTGATGGCTTTCATCTAACCCGAGTCCTCATGGACGGTGGTAGCAGCCTAAACTTGATATACACAGATACAGTCAAAAAATGCATATAGATCCAGCAAAGATCAAGCCCAGTAATACCACCTTCAAGGGTATCATACCAGGGATTGAAGCACATTTTTTAGGAAGGGTGGCCCTGGACGTAGTCTTCGGCACACCCGAGAACTTTAGGTGCGAAGAGTTAACCTTCAACATCGTACCCTTCAGTAGCGGCTATCACGCACTCCTCGGAAGAACAGCATTTGCTCGTTTTCACGTAGTCCCGCACTATGCTTATCTAAAGTTGAAGATGCCAGGGCCCTATGGCATGATAACAGTAAATGGTAACACGGAACACTCTCTCCAAACAGAAGAGCAGACCATGGCCTTCGCGGCCGAAGTTCAGGCAGCCGAGGAAGCATCGAAGGCCCAGGCTGGATCAAGCAGCCGGGATTAGCTGAAGTGTCCAAAGCCAGTCCATGGCGCATCCAACGACGACTCCAGCGTATGTCGGACACCCCATGAGGATGATATGGATACTACCTCGGAGGCAGCAGATGGCGACCCTAAATAGGGATACGCACTCCGCTCCCCCCACTACATGACCAAGGATTATGTTCCTAGGTTTCATAATTTTGCTTTAAAAATTCCATGGGAGGCAGTGGAGCATAAACAATCAGGAGTGACACTTCGGATCAACCGAACAATGTGTCGAATATACTGGAAAGCGAGCATCTAGCTTGAAATCCACAACTCAGCTGGGTTGTTAAACCCTTAGCTTAGAGTTGATTTGTGCCGTAATGGCACCTGCACAGTAAAAGTTGTTCGCAGATCAACTGCATGACACCTCGGCAACAAAGTTATGAATGTTTAGAACATCAACAGTTCGACAGGGGGCTGACCAATCAGCATGGACTGATATACTCTCCTCCCTTGGAGGCATGCTTTGAAGCACCTGATTGCCCCTAGTTGTCTTTGAACAAGTGGTGCCGTCGGCGGCCGCGGAACCCTTCGGCTTGGACGAGGAGTCACTACCAGATGGAATATACGGAGTAAATAAAGGCTGTGATCCTCGGCTTGGCCAGGATATATGAAGAAGGAGCAACGATGATACGACACTAGACATGAAGCCGGTAGTTCGGAGCTCGGCGCATCTACTCTTCGGACAAGCTTTTTAGAATCTCTTCGAAACATGTATCTTTCGTTATAGCTTGTATGTTGGGTTTGACCGAACAAATTATTGAATAAAGAGGCGCCCATAATTTCTGGCCGAGCATACACTTATAGTGCATCCTGGTTCTCGTTTTCAATATTCATTGGCTATAATTCTTTCATACTACGTCGGATACCTTTAAGGCACTGACACCTTGAACGGAGGGCTGCGTTAAAGCTAAGCCCAACTAATTCGCCGAGGTACTCCGCGTAGTCCTCGGTAGCGTCCTCGGACATTTTGCCAATATATGCATCGATTTCAACTTGTGTCTTTGGTCAATAGATGGGTTGCCTGGCTTTTGTACTTACCCCTTACGTTTCCGCATGTTCGGCTGAGGGTGTAAAGGGAGCACTTCTGGTTTAACTGGTTAAGTATCTTAGGTGGGTGAAGCCGAAAGCTGACTGTCACAATAAGCGTAAATCGGTCGGCAGGCCGGACGAAGTGTAAAACTAAAAACCAGTATGGTTGTCTGTGTTAAACAGGAAGGACTTTTCTTTGAAAAAGGCCGAAGTATTTTTAATCCGAGCACGGCACTCCCGATGACTTGGGTTATACTGGGGGCTATTTACTTGCCACCCACCACAAAAGCTCTCAAGACTAAGTGTATGTTTTAGCCTTCATGGTCTGATTGCCTTGTTTTCCTGATAAGAATAGCCTCCGGGCACCGAGATGTCAGCGAACGGTTGGAATCAAAAGGAAAACACCCTAGGTAGTTTCTACTTAGGGGTGGAAGCCGATGACTGGCCAACTACACATTTTAACGTCATGGTCGATTAAAAATTAACAAACAGCGTAAAGCAAGTAATTCGAATGACAAAAATTAAAATTACTCGTTCCAATTAGGAAAGACATCATACTAAAGATTTGTCTGTTTACACATAAAGCTCGGCATACCGAGGAGATAGAAATGCAAGCCTAATCAAGATTTTCTAGAAGGGATTCTTTCTTGCACTTCTCCTCGGCTATCCGAGCAGCTGGCATCACCTTCTCAAAATACTTTTTTGGCTCCACCCACTTGTCGTGCCTCTCGGGGCCCTGCCGAGCAATTGACTCCAGATCAAGCTTCGGATAGTGGGCCTACATGGCCGCAAAAGCCTACCGAGCACCCTCAAGGCACGCCGACCTCCTCCATAGGTCGGCCTGAGCACTCGCCCCTTAGAGGCGGCACACCAACTCGAAGAAGCTCATCAGAAGAGGATCCCTTGGCCATAAGGCCTTGCAGAGATCCTCCATGACCGGCATGGCTGCTCATTGCCAAAGTAATGGCAGGCCTCCTCCATGCTCCGAGGAAGATCTGCGAGGGCGCCTGACACACGCCAAAGTTGTGTCAGCTCGGGGAACGCTTCACGGCCGAAGATGCACTGCAGAAGATATGGCTTACCGGCGGCTATCTCGGTCGCCTGTTGCAGTTCATCTTTCGCCGCATTAGCTCGGGCGACAGCCTCCTGGCGCTCCCGGGTGAGCTTCTTGAGCTCCGCAGTGTCCTTTTTCTGGGCGATCTTTCGCGTGTCACGTTCAGTGACGAGCGCCAACAGATCCCCATCCACCTCGGTGATGCGTGCCTGAGCAGCATTGTGGGTCTTTTGCTCATCGGCAAGCAGCCTGGCATTTTCTTGCGCCGAGGCCTTCAGCTGCTCAGCTTCATCGGCCAGGCGCTTCTCCGCTGTTGCACAATTGAAATCAACGAGCAAGATTAGTATCTAATAACTTAGTAAACAAGTATTAAAACAGGGATGAGTTACAACATCCTTACCAACTGCCTTTTCGGCATCTTGCTTCAGCCGAAGAGTCTCCTCCTCGGCCTGAGCGAGCCGGCGCTTCATCTCTTCCAGCTCCGAAGTAATGGGTACCCCCGGTCCTTATCCCTTCCCAACATCACCCCACCAAAAGGAAAAGGATGCCCCCAAGGGGACCCCCTCCACCATTGGCCGAACCAAGGGGGCTGCCCCAAGTGAGCCCCCTCTCCCAACATGTTGCCACCATATATGGCGTTGCCCCCACCATGGCGGCCCCCCAACAACCTCCCACCAAAAGGGGGCTGCCCCCCAAAGGGGGAGCCATGCAAAACAGCCCCCCACGAAAAGGGGGGTGTTGTTCCCCCGGCGGGAACATTCCGCTGGGGCTGTCTGGAAAATTCCGAAAGGTCCCGAAACATTTTCGGCACCCTCTAAAAAATTCAGGACACTATCCAAAACTTTTTTGGCTTGATGGTTTACTCCAAAACATTTCTGGTATGATGGTTTACTCCGAAACATTTCCGGTATCTTTGAAACATTATCGGTTTTCTCTCTGACACTTTTTTAGCGTCTCCGAAACTTTTGCGGTGACTTTCTCTCAGACCCCTAACCTAGTACTCGGCAGATAGGTGACCCTTAAGTGTGTGACCCTGTAGGTTCGGTGAAATATAGACATGACCGAAACTCTTTTCGATCAATGATCAACAGCAGAACCGTGGACATCCATATTGATCCCTATACCCACACGAATGGATATTCGAGTGAACCTTTAGTTACCGAGTGTTGTTCCTGTTGCTTTGCGATATGTTACAAAAAACTGAGGTGATATTTATCTGCACCCCCATGAATCAACGACTTGTTCACTATGCCAGTTTCCTCGTTACCGGTTTTGTTCTCTTTTCTCATTCCCGTGTTTTGGCATCCCCGTGATTGAATCACGCTGTGTCTGGCCAGACGATGATGGATACAGGAACTCTGAGAGCGCCCCAAGAATATCCCTCCACCGTCGGAGGAGCAAATCCCAATCTTGAGCTATCTAGTCCCTTGTCATACTTTTCCGTGAACCCGTAAGCCGCCGTAATAACCACCTTGTTACAGATGATGTTTAACAAACCCCAAAGTTCAGAAGGCAAGTATGAAGGAATTATGCAAACATTTAACTTTCTTTGTGTTATGAACCATTAACTTATGATGAAAGGATCTCATGGCATAACAACAATTGGGTCGGTTCAACACAATTACTCTTCTAACATTGTGTCCTCAAAGTTCCCGGCATTCTTACGCCCATGATCAGGAAAACAGAACCATCATGCAACACTTGAGCTAGTCTTAGAGGCCAGACTAGGACTCTATTTTACCGTTTATTATTCCAGACGGGCATATGAGTTTTCCTCCAAACCTCGTGGTTATTGCAGACTCGAGAACCATAGCAGTTATAGCACGGAATATAAAATAATTACAAAAATGGAAATAAATAATAACATTTATTATTGCCTCTAGGGCATATTTCCAACAGACTCCCACTTGCACTAGAGTCAATAATCTAGTAAATGCTAATGCACTTTACACCTATGGCACACCGGTGTAAAATATGCTTCGCTTGTGGTATAGTCTTCATCCAACGGATCTGACAACTTCAGGTCCGTGTGTATCTTTGCACATCCTCGCATTTTCATGGTTTCACAAAATTCATAATTTGTGCAAACTTGCCTTTGTGTATATGTTAATCACTGGTCAAACCTTGATTCCTCAGACTGAGCTATGGAGCAACTTTCTACAATAGTGTTCCATTGACCAAAGCCATCTTGGAACCACTAAGTTCATGAATGAACTATATGATTCATCACCCTCTTTTGTCACTTCCTAAGCAGCAACATACTTAGCTTTCGTTATAGAATTCGCCACAGTAACCTGTTTGGAAGAATTCCAACTTACTATGCTACCATTTTTTGTATCACACAAAACTCTTAATTTAAATCGAAATTCACATGGAACATTGATGAAGACAGCATCGATGTAACTCCTTACAATGATCTCTTCATAATCTCTGCTTGTGAGAAACATGCCATTACTACTACTTTAGTACTTAACGACATTTTCACAATTGTCCTATGATCAGCATCTTGATCACTTTGGTAACTTACTTGCAACTAATTTGGAGTATTGGACATATCTGTTTGTTTGACATACCATGGAATACATGATTAATCCAAACACAAAAGTGTGTGGAATCTCAGTCATGTGCTTTGCTCATCAGTGGTTTTAGGACACCGAGTCTTGCCAAAAACTCTTTCCATGCGACTTCGGCAAGAAACTCTTCTTGGCGTTCTCATGCTAAACCATTTTAGTATTTTGTCAATATGTATTTTGGCTTAGCCCTATTAGGCAAGTCTATCTTCATAGATAATTATGCCTAATACCGAGGCTACCTAGCCCAAGCACTTCATCAAAAAACTATTTTTCAATGAAGTCCTAAGTCGTGTCAAGAAATTTATATTATTTCTAATCAACAATGTGTCATGCACACAAAGTTTTAGAATTTTATGCTCCCACTTACTTTCTTGAAAACACAAGCATCTTTGCTATCCTTGATGAAAACAAACTCTTTGACTATTTCATCAAAACGATGATTCCAACTCCATTATGCTTGCTTCTGTCCATTACTGAATTATTGAAGTTTGCACACTCACTAGCATCCTCTCGATCGAAAAAATACTTTGGACTGTATCACATACATGTCCTTGGTTGTATTTCAATTTCATGGAAATCCTTTTGGCGTCCATCTGTCATATCTCATAATTGAAATACGTTTTAATTGCTAATCTAACCCGAACTGACTTTAAGCATCGCCATGGTGAGACAATCTCATCGTAGTCTCCTTGAATTTGTTATTGCAACAAGTCGAGCTTTATGGATAAAACATTTTTATCCGTATCAGTTTATAGTTCCATTCATATTCGTTAGACTCTAAGTCTTCCGGAGGGTTTATCAAGATCTAATCTTGAATCATTTATATTGATACTATCTCGGATTATTTTGACATTTAGCCAATTCCGGAGTCAGGGCCCATCAACGCTTCCTTGTGTATCATAGGTATACTATTGTCTAACAACAATATCTCGTTTGCACACCTTAGAGGTTTGCACGAGTTTTGCCTACGTGGTTTAGCTGCAAGTTCGACCGAAGTCCATACATCTCATGTAGAGGCTTCCATATCAGTCACAGTAGGAAACTCTGGAATTACTACCAAGGTTTCTTTCCTTTGACCTGATGACGAAGATATTGTTATCTCGTCGAGTTGCACTGTCCTCCCACTCACTCTTTTGCAAGAAACATTTTCTTCAAAATCATACCGCTCTATGTGGCAAACCTTTTGCCTCGGCATAGTGATGGAGGAATACCCAACAATTTGGGATAACCTACAAAGTAGGACTTGTCTAATTTGGAATAGGTTTGTAAACATTTTACACATGTCTTATATTACAAATGTTAAGAAAAGACAAAACATAGTTGGGCGTACCATACCATGGCATCATTTCAACAGATCTGATGGCGCTTTTTTCAGTGTAAGAGCCATAGTATCGAAAGCATTACTTCAAAAGGGATAATGGCAAATCGATTTGTGTCATCTTTCAGCTTACCATGTCATAAATGGTTTGATTACATCTTCACGGACATTCCACTCTCAGTGGTGTTTCGGGAGATGCAAGTTATGAAACTCTTTTCACAACTCATTAGACAGTCACTAAACTTGTAACTCAAATATTTCTTTCCGCAATCTAATTTCAGAAACATAATTTTCTTGTTACAATAATTTCTAGTTTATTCTGAAAACCTTTTGATTTATTTCAAAGGATCCAAACTTATGTCTCATTAAGCAAATATTCACATATCTACTTGAGTCATCACTGAAGATAGACAAATCCACTGCTACCAACATCACTAACTAGACTACACACATCAACATGTATGATTACCAATAAGTTAGTTGCTCATTCCTTATGGCATGTGAATGGTATTTTAGTCACTTCTCTTTCGGACAAAAGTTGCAAGTGTCAGATGATTCATAATCAAATGACTTCAAAATCCATCTCTATGTAATTTCTCCATGCGGGTTTCTCCAATGTGACCAAATGCAGTGCCACACATATGTGGTATTCTTTTAGTCTTGCGACATTTAGCATTAGTGTTATGGATGTATTATATGATCATCAATATTCGTAACATACATCTCATTCACAATGAAAGGATGGCCCTTATGTTATTCATAACATCAAACAACAATTGTTCTTTTATGAACAACCTCCTTGCAACAAACTTTATGCAACGGGCTAGAGTGTACAAAACTCTAAAATGAATTTATGAAAATAAATGCAGAGGTAATACTGAAAGGACGAGAGTCTCAGCATCCATAGCATTAGTGGGAGAATACTGAAAGCATGCGATAGGACACAGCCCTTCTCGGCATTCTTGAGGACAATCATCACATTATGTTACCAATCGTAAAGTTTTAACCAGATAAATAACAGCTATTCAATTTTAACAGGGAAGGTGGAAATGCGAGCCATTATTCTACAACTATTTTGCAAATTACACTTAGACTATGTTCATAATTAATTGCACTGAGAATTAAACAATTTAATTCTAAAGTGCGCTCCCACTCAAATCAATATCTCTCATAATTGATAGTGAGTGATTCAAGATCCATATTTTGATTCAATGCCATAGAATCATCATCTCATGATGAGAATTTCAATTGGTAGGCCAACTTGCCGATCACATCTCTATGTGACTCTTGTCTGAGCTCAGGACTATCCTGTCTGAATGACAAGACAACCAAGTGATCTCGCTGCGAGGTCTGACCTCACCCGCCTTACACTTCTCTAATCGTTCGTGCCCATGCAACCAGGTGACACCCTGAAAAGATACGTGCTGTGATGGTGTTACACTTCAGAGAACACTAACTACTTGATATTTTTAAGTGAGAGATCACCCTAATAAAAGCAACTACCACGCAATCAAAAGGGTGCATCAAAAGGGATAAACATCTCAGGCAATTCATAATAGCATGATAAGGTGAGAAGTCTTTATTTTCTTCGTCTTCGGCTTTTGCATCGGTGTCCACCTTCGCAAAACTTGTCACCACCTTGTCGATGCACCAAATAATATTGCTATCTCTATAGCTAATAAAATTAATGCATTACATCAAGGTTGACACGCAGGTCATTAAAGTGACAATCATATGGCTCCAGCCATCATGCCGAATCATGACACGCAGGTCATGTTAATTAATTTACATCATATAGTCATCTCATACATAATCTCATTAATATGACAAAGACTATACTACATCAAATGCACATCCTGCAAAACGAAGTTAGACGCCTCTAATCAATTCATACAAGATATTTTTATGTGGCTTCTAAGGTTTCGAAACAAACTGAAGCTACCAACGTTCATCATGAAGTATGATAATTCAAGTCACTATATTAACTTTGCGGGGTGTACGATAGATGAGACTTAATAAAAAATCTCGAGCCCCACGCTAAACTTTCTTTAATGCGTGACCCCTGTGCAGATCATATCTGCATGCCCTTTAGTTTGCGAAAATTCAGCTTTCTTAACTATGGCGAAACCCAAAGAACTGAAGCACATCGTTGATCTGTCAACTAGCATACTCAGGAGTAGCGCAGAAGGATCACGGATAGCCATAACTTTGTATCAAAATTCCTCCATGCCGTCAAGATCAGAAATCACAAATTCAAGGGAAGCAACAAGAACATTAGGTAATAGATTTCATCTACTACCTGCACAACTATTATTTAGTAATAGATATTATCTACTACAAAATTATATTGTGCAATATCCATACATCTCATGTATTCTAGATCGTAACCTGCATCTACGCATAGCACGGCTCATGATGCCACTTTAGGGAAACGCAGCAGAAAACAAAAAATTTCTGTCCTACGCACCAGCCCAGGACCACTATGAAGATGCATACAAGGTTTGATCTAATTGTTACCAACTCATAGGGCAGTGGAAGTACAGTTGGTGAAGATCGTTGGTGCTGATCACCGCAGCTAGGAATTTACAACCTCCCAACCGCGAGGATTTTCTCCCTCGATCAGTCGCTCGGACAGAACGTCAGACAGAACCTTGGACAGTCCCTTGAACAGAAGATCAAACATATGATCTCTCTACCGGGTTGCACACATACGGTGTCACCTATCCAGCAGGGCTTCACCATCCAGAACTAATCCCTACCGGAGACTAGGCAGCCTTGCGGCAGTACGAAACTATTTCGTGGAGGGAGAGAGAGAATGGCAGATCATTGCATGCCTTTGTGTGTGAGATTTCAGATGTGTTGGAGAGCTCCTCGCCTCCTCTATTTATAGGAGAAGGAGGGGGTGAGAGGGGCAAGAGATGGCTGCCCAAAATTGGGGGCCCCCCTTCCCAACATCACCCCACCAAAAGGGGAAGGATGCCCCCAAGGGGCCCCCCTCCACCCATGGCTGAACCAAGGGGGCTGCCCCAAGTGGGCCCCCCTCCCAACATGTTCCCATCATATATGGGGCTGCCCCCCACCATGGGGGCCCCCAGCAACCTCCCACCAAAAGGGGGCGCCACGCAAACAGCCCCCCACGAAAAGGGGGATGATGTCCCCCCGGCGGGAACATTCCGCTGGGGCTGTCTGGAAAATTCCGGAAGGTCCCGAAATTTTTCCGGCTCCCTCTAAAAAATTCCATACACTATCCGAAACTTTTCTGGCTTGATGGTTTACTCCGAAACATTTCCGGTATGATGGTTTACTCCGAAACATTTCCGGTATCTCCGAAACATTTCCGGTTTTCTCTCCAAAACTTTTTCAGCGTCTCTGAAACTTTTCTGGTGACTTTCTCTCAGACACCGAACCTAGTACTCAGTAGATAGATGACACTTAACTATGTGACCCTGTAGGTTTGGTGAAATATAGACATGAACGAAAATATTTTTGATCAATGATCAATAGCGGAACCGTGGACATCCATATTGATCCCTATACCCACACGAATGGATATTCGAGTGAACCTCTAGTTACCGAGTGCTGTTCCTCTTGCTTCGTGATATGTTACAAAAACTGGAGGTGAGATTTATCGGCATCCCGTGAATCAACAACTTGTTCACTATGCCAGTTTCCTCGTTACCGGTTTTGTTCTCTTTTCTCGTTCCCGTGTTCCGGCATCCCCGTGATCGAATCATGCTATGTATGGCCAGACGATGATGGTTACGATAACACCGAGAGGGCCCCAAGAATATCTCTCCACCATCGAAGGAGGAAATCCCAATCTTGAGCTCTCTAGTCCCTTTTCATACTTTTCCGTGAACCCGTAAGCCACCGTAATAGCCACCCTTTTATAGATGACGTTTAACAAGCCCCAAAGTTCATGAACCAAGTATGAAGGAACTCGATACTCTCATGGTCTATGGAATTATGCAAATGTTTAACTTTCTAAGTGTTATGAACCATTAACTTATGATGAAAGGATCTCATGGCATAACAACAATTGGGCCGGTTCAACACAAGTGTTCTTCTAATATTGTGTCCTCAAAGCTGCCGGCATTCTTATGCCCATGATCAGGAAAACAGAACCATCATGCAACACTTGAGCTTGTCTTAGAGGCCAGACTAGGAATTGATCTATTTTTTATTATTCCACACGTGCATATGAGTTTTCCTCCAAGACTCGTGGTTATTGCGGACTCAAGAACCATAGCAGTTATAGCATGGAATATAAACATAATTACGAACATGGAAATAAATAATAACATTTATTATTGCCTCTAGGGCATATTTCCAACAGTCCTCATAGCTGCCGATCTTGAAAGATACTTCCATGGTGTGCTTAACCTTGATGGTGTCGGTGTCACTAATCCATTGGACCTTGCAGGGTCGAGGATGGTGCCTGTACTTGAGGTACAATTTGGAGCAAAGTTCATCACTCGCCAAGCTGTGACAACTACCACCATCAATGATCACTTTGATTGATCTTCCATTGATTTTGGCTTTTATGTGAAATGATGGCATCGTTGGTCGGCATCATCTTGTTCTTGAAGTGTTAAGATCTTGGAGACAACAAGAGCGGGGCTCCAATCATTGTCATAATAGACTTGATCATTGTCTTCTTGGTTTACTTGTTGATGATGAGCAACGTGTTGCAAAGCTTCCCTTTCTCCTTGACTCATAGATTCATACTCTCCATCTTCATTGATTACCATAGTGTGTTTGGTGGGGCACTCAAATGACTTGTGGCTGTGTCCCTTGCACATGAAGCACTCAATTTTGCTTCTGTTGTCCGTTGAGTCCCTTGAAGCACTTGCACTCACTACTATAGGAAAGCCTACTAGTGGCGTGCTAAATGTGCCTATTAGTGGTGTGTAGGGGGCCTGCCACTAGTATTACGCCATGGGTAACTGGTTACCAGTGGCGTACCCCCCGCACGCCACTGGTACCAGCTTTACCAGTGGCATGCGTCAGGGAGCCCGCACCACTAGTACTTATTGTACTAGTGGCCTGCCCTAGAGAGCACACGCCACTAGTAACTTAGATACTAGTGGCGTGGCGCTCTAGCCGCACGCCACTAGATATTGTTTACAGTATTTTTTAAAACGCTACCATGGCAACAGTTTGGCTGCCATGGCACCGTTTTGGCATAAATCTGCATTATGGCGTGCAACATAACCAAAAAAGATTACTCCGCACATTACAAAATCACACTAATTATTAATTAACATGATCAGTAGCTACATTACTTGTTGCGAACTACCACAAACACAATGGCGTACAACCCAACAAATATGAAAACAACACATAGTAGCCTGCTATTCTTAGACTTGACCTGATGCTTGTGCTTGCTAGCTGTAATATTCTTCTCCAGTTTCAATCTCTCATTCTCGGCCTCCTTCTCTTTTATCTTCTCCTCCAACGTCAACTTATGGGTAGCAAGCTCCCTAATAATAGTTGTTGCCCTTCCCTCCCATTCTTTGTCAAGCCACTTCACATATTCACATGCATCGGAATCCTATGAGTTGCAACAAACAAAAAAATTACTACACATTTGAAGATAGGTATTCAATCACATACAAAGTAGAAAAATGAGTTGGACTAACCTGGTCGTAAGGGCACCCCAAAAACCTCCTCCAATGTCACTGCCTTCATTGCACACACGAACAACAAGATCTTGCCAGTGTTTACACTTTTCAACCTTTGCAACTGATATCAGCATCGGGCTCACACTTTGGCAGCATGTCATTGTCAATATCCTGAGGGAGCTCATGGTCCTAAAACTGGAATCTTAGATGGGTACGACAAATTAAGAATGAGTTCGGCCGTGGAGGCTAGGTGTGTTAGATAGAGAATAGACCACCTGCGTGGCTGAATTATAGAGGTCCCGCCAATATAGCACCAACATTTCTGCCCATTGTGCATCATTCTTTGGTCCACTAAAACCGCGATTGCACTCTCGAGAAAGGAGACGGAGAGCAAATGATAAAACGTTGGTCTCAGGGTAAACGAATTGAACATTGACCTCAAAATGATTAGAAGGGAATCCAAACCCAATAAATTAATTTCAACTTTTCAACTAAAAATGATAAACATTGACCTAAGGAAATATAAAGTAGTGACGTACATTCGTATTCTTCATATGTACAACATAGATGGATAATTCTAACTCCATTAACTAAACTTTCAGTAACACTTTCATCTCAGCACCATCGTTCGACATACTCCGCTTCCAAGCACAAAGATAAACTCAGAAAATCCCTCAAAATCATCAGAGACTCCTGGTTATTCTAAACATGAATAACAAGAAACAAGTCCACGCTCTTAATATTTTGAAGAACGAGGAGCCACTGATGATTCATGTGAAACCTTCGGAGCCTCTTCATGTGAATAGGGAGAGCAAAACGAATGCGGGCACTTGAGTTAAATTCCGACAGAAAATTTAGAAAACTGAGTTAGAAGAGCCCATCTATGTTGTACAGATGAAGAAGAACAACATATAGCACTACTGATTATCAAGTTTTCATCAAGTGAGTTTCATCATCGGTTCATAGGCAAGTCCAACACCAATCGAGAAAAATCCATTAAACATTGACCTCAGGAAATATAATGGACCTTACGTCGTACCCAAAACATGTGCCTAGCTCTCGATGCCGAGTTAAGGATTTGAACTTATTCCTCAACACACTTGCATCAAAGGATAGGCAAACGTTTAGTAGGTCCCAAAGGTATAAAGTAGTGCTACACATTGGTCTTCTTATCTATACAACATAGATGGGTGTGGCAATTCTTACTCCCTTTAGAAAAAAGTCAGTAAGAACTGCCCATCTGCTTGTTGTACGGATAAAGAGGACTGACATATAGCGCTACTGGTTATCAAGTTTCATCATCGGTCTATACGCTAGTCCAACACCAATACATAAAAACCCAAAAAAATTGCAACTATGTACTATCTTTTATTTTTGAAATCTAAAAGTTCATTTAGAAAGGCATGACCTAAGCTAAATGAAAAAATTGTGTGCTAGAAATTTGACAAAACGTTGACGAATCAACATTTCATCAAAATATTGGCACTCAAAAGGTTGACGAATTGACTCGGCTCGATGACCGGTACCACAATACACGGATCTATCACAAATTCATGACATATATTAATCACAAATAAACATCATATATCCATCACATTTGCAAAATGTAGCAAATATTTATCCATAGCAAATTAATATAGCAATGGAAGAAAATAACAGAGGAGGGAAGGGAGCAACCTATAGGGGCTCGGGCCGGGGAGAGGTCGTCGGCCGGGAGAGAGGACCGGCCGGGAAGGAGGGAGAGGGGCGGCCGTCGGTGGGTAGGTCGTGCACCGGCCGGCAGAGAGGGAGAGGGACGACCGTCGCTGGGGAGGTTGCATGCCGGCCGGCAGGGAGTGACATGGCGGTCGCGGCCGTCGGTGACATCATCGATGCGCGCCGGCAGGGATAGTGAGGGCCAGCCATGGTCGTCGGTGGCGTCCTCGATGCGCGCCGACAGGTAGGGAGAGCGGTGGCGGCCGATGCTGTTGGTGGCATCGTCGACGTGTGCCGGCAGGGAGGGAGAGGTGTAGCCGCGGGGAGTGGATCGATTAGGGAGGGAGGCGCAAATGCGGAGCAAAGGACTTTGGAGAATTTTCCCCAAGTCCCCCGCGCGCGCGAGGTGATATAGGGGGGGTTATCAGTGGCGTGCGGCCAAGTGGGCACGCCACTGACATATATTTTGGGTTTTAGGGTCATATTTGGGTATTTTATGGTTTTAGTGTTACGGTCCAAACTTTTGTCCTTAAATTTTCTTTCTACATTGTAGATACACCATTAGAAGTGCCATGCAAAAATTTGGCACCTTTTAGGGTTAATTAGCTATTTTTAGGTCATTAAATGGATTTCTAGGTATTGAATGGATATAACTCAAATTTGAACTACAGGTACATTAAAAATTGACCAAAAATTTGTAGAAAAATCATATTTAAGTTCTTGAGTATATATTTAGGTCATATGCCTGAAATGTTAGGAAAACTCATACATCTATGTGGGAAAATTCAAACACTAACTTGGAGCTGATGGTTTTTGAATTTTAAAAATATATTAGTGAAGTATGTGGTTTATGAAACTTGGCTTGGTGAGGTGGTATGACCTTTAAAGGCTATGGTTAAAGTTTGAGAGAGTTACACAAAAGTTATGATGTACATTGCTTATAAACTGAAGCATCTCTGAGGAAGAATCATAGTTTCAAAGGGAAAGTCTGATGTTTCAAGGCAAACTCATAGTTTTCTTCATCATTTGGACTTGAAACATTTTTCTACACTGTAGATACACCATTAGAAGTGCCATGTAAAAATTTGGCACTTTCTAAGGTTAATTAGCTATTTTTAGAGCATTAAATGGATTTCTAGGTATTTAATGGATATAATTCAAATTTGAACTACATATACATTAAAAATTGCCCAAAAATTGGTAGAAAATCATATTTAAGTTCTTGAGTCTATATTTAGGTCTTATCCAAGAAATGTTAGGAAAACTCAGACATGTATGTAGGAAAATTCAAGCACTAACTTGGAGGTGATGGTTTTTGAATTTTTTAAAAATGTTAATGAAGTCTGTGGGTTTTGAAACTTGGCATGGTGTGTTTGTACGACCTTTAGAGGTTGTGCTTATAGTTTGAGAGAGTTACATAAAAGTTGCATCAAAGTAATTTATACCCGGGAGGGCATGGAATTGCATCAAAGTAATCTAATTATGATATTTTTCAAATATGTGGCTTTGGTAATTCAATTCCATAAATTTCTCAGAACATCCTAGCCACCTCCTCTCTAACATTAGCCATAACCTCATTCGTAGTGAGCGACGCTGCTTGTAGTGATGGCGTAGTAGGATACTGGTTACTAGCAGTCAGTATGACAGATGGTGTGTACACCGGACCGTAATTCGGTAATGACCCAGTCGGATTTGCCGAACCATAGTTCGACATTGTTCTAGTTGGATTCATACCCATGTGCAAGTTTTGGTTCGGCACCAATACTGCACTCGGCATATTCGTGATGGGTTTAATGGGTGCAGCGACAAGTTGGTTTGTTTGGCTATGATAAAAATTCAATGGCGCAGGTGCCGATGAAATAGGCAAAGCTGGATTAGAGTTTTCTATATTTCTAGATGCCCCAACATTACCACTATACAATTGGGGTGTATTTTTCACAGCAGTATTATTGTCTAGGATAGCTTGATAAAGAATTTCACTATTTTGAGCTATAAGACTACTAATTTCAGTCGACTATTCAGAAGAGAACACGTTACTTACAGTCAGTTTTACTTGTTCATCGTGAAGAGGAGGCAATTTGATTTCTCCAATCGGAGTGATATTGGCTTGACGATCCTTGTTGAAGTTTGCAAGATAGTCTTGCAACCCCTTCTCTTCACGTGCCTTCTTGTACTCTTCATAGGCTTGGCGATATTTTGCCGATAACTCCTCAAGACCAGGCTTGATGATATTATCGGCGTCAACTTCTAAGGGTTTAGGAAGATTGGACATGGTTGATGATGATTCTTGATCTTTGTCACCAGCGGAGTCACCAAAAAGTGTGTTCACGTCTACACCGAACACGAGCTCGTGTACCCATGAAGGCCGGGGTGATGCACCGCAAGCGTCCATGGGAGGTCGACTGGAAGCATGATACCCAAGATAGTCCAACCGGCGCTTTTCAACCAGACACACCACTCGCCCAGGAGGGACCCTGTCAGGGCTCGTGACGTCGATTGGCTAAACTAGGTCGATTTGCTCGGCCCTCGCTCAGTTGTCGATCAACGAGCGAAATCGTAAAGAACGGAGTCGCCGATGAACGGAAGCAGTGACAAAGGTAGAGGAAAAATGTAGATTGAAGGTAAAAGTACGATTGATTGATTTGTGTGCTTGAGTTTACAATCGGCCGTCACCCTTACATTATATAGGGCGGCTGGACTTCCCGTGCAAGTCACGGTCTACACGTATATTTTGTGTTCGAGTACAATTCCTACTCTGTGCTAAACTAGGCAGGGCTCCGGCTTTGTACTGGAATCAGACTCAATCATCCGGCTTGTTCCTGGATCTGGTAGAATTTCCTTCCACGCCTGGAGTAGCCGCCAAGTCTTCACACCGAGGTAGATTTCTTCTTTAACCGTGTTGGTTCGGGACCCAAGCGTTCTTCTCGTGTTTTGCTCCTAGTCCTGACCGTATACGAACTCAGATCAAGATGACCGAAACATCAAACTTGCTTGTCTCGACAAGATGAATAACTCTTGTGTTGATCACTTTTCCATTTATGGCCATCTTGATGATTCTACGGCCCATCTTCATCTTCAGGTTAGATCACCCGACAGGCACCTGAGTCAGATTCTGAGTCACACGTATTACCTGATAGAGGTTATAGTCGGATTTGGGGCCATTTAGATCACCCGACAGGCACCTGAGTCAGATTCTGAGTCACACGTATTACCTGATAGAGGTTATAGTCGGATTTGGGGTTAATCGGATCACTAGACAGAAGCTTCAGTCGGATTTCGTATCAGTCGGATTATCCGACAGATGTCTCAGTTGGATTTGAACCATCACTCAGATTTCTCTGACAGAATTTCCTCCGCTCGTGTTCCTGACCTTTCTTCGGCACTACCAGTTGCATACGGCCTCGACTAGAGATGACCCAAAAATCAAAGTTGTTTGTTTCGACGATACGAAGAATTTTTATGTTGAACACTTTTGCATTTGAGGTCATCTTAATTACATTATTTGCCGTGCCAAAATCTGGTGTCAACAATATTCTACATTCAGAGCGGGCGATTCAACACTCTTTAATTGTGTCCCCTGCTTAAGAAAATATTCCAAAGAAGCATAGTTGGACATTAGCATAGATAAATGAAAAGTATCTTCCTCCTCTAGTTTGTCATCATTCTAACACTAGACACCTCAAATAAGATAACTAGCGAATCATGATAATTATCATCCTCAACTTGAGGGTGACATTCCTGCACGTAAAATTTGTTAGTATCAAATTCATCCGAACTAGAGTTATCATCATACTCTTGTTCCTGCATATTAGTATCATTGATATTATTATCGACGGCACGGAAAAGATTCTCACGCCGTTCTTCCATCGTCATGCATTCTTCTTCCTGGTGCTGATACTCCTCCTCATGTTCATCTTGCGATTTTTCATCGTCACAAAGATATTCTTGGCAATAAAAATTTATGGCATTCACCATACCATACATCCAATCAAGTAATTCATCCTTTTTGCGAGCCTGAACAACTTCAATCTCAGCAACTAATTTCCATGCACTTGTGCATAACACATACCGTATGATTTCCTCGCTGGCATTTATCTTACTACTGTTGTAAAATGCTACCACCTCATCATAGGTCTTTGTGCACTGGAAGACAAGGTGTTTCAGAGACCAGCAACTTCTACAAGAAACTTGATACAAAGAACATAACATATATGCGCATGTGTTTAATTTTTCTAGTAGTTCTCTTGTATCCATAGAAATTATACTTTTCTTGAGGGTTGCACCATCAAAGAACTTATTAAGTGTGTGCAGAAAATTACTATCATAAGTGGGAGATGGGGATGGGTAATCAATCCGTTCCTCTTCTTCTTCTTCCTTGCCAATTT
Source organism: Elymus sibiricus (assembly GCA_039707655.1). Classification (NCBI taxonomy): domain Eukaryota; kingdom Viridiplantae; phylum Streptophyta; class Magnoliopsida; order Poales; family Poaceae; genus Elymus; species Elymus sibiricus. The sequence continues at coordinate 371,311,438 of CM077664.1, read as the reverse complement.
CTTCTTCTTCTTCCTTGCCGATTTCTTCTTCATCCAAGCATACTTGTTCGTCCAAGATAGACTGTTCTTTGTCATCCCCATTATTTTGCTACAAGTTAGTTTGACAAATATTTAATTCTTGTTCTCTTACCAATTCGTATAGCCATGCATCAATGGGGGCTGTTTGCTCTTCATGGTGTGCATCCTTTCCTTCATCTTTCTGCGAATCCTGCAAAAATTTTACTACTGGCAAGGCGGTTGCAATCCGCTCTTGCACATCGATCGCTAATGCATTATCAGAGAAATTATCTAAGCAGAAGCAGTGAATAGGTTCTAGCTCAATATAAATCGTATCAAGTATAACGTCTATTATCTTCATATCTAATATGTGACGTAGAATCTCATCGGCTCCTGCAAGAAGTACAAATTGTACGACCTCCATACTAGCATTGCATTCATCACCACTATTATAAGCTGCTAATATGGGATCGATATTGCACTTACATTGATAACTTAGAAGCTCTTCGGATCCACAGTCTATGCATTGAAACTGGATATGAAGCACGTATGGATGAACTTTTGTTCACCAATTCTAACCATTCTTTTAAGTTTGCTTCATCGATAGCTGTCAGGCCCGATGTGCGATCCTATCCCAAATTAGACCTTTCGATCCGATAAGGGATAGAAGCGCATATTGGTCCCACCAAGCATATGACTCCATAACATACACGCACTGTCATATGCCTAGATTTAACAAGAAGATCTCATCACAGTGACCACTACATAAGAGCTAACATAAATAAGGCAATACATGCCAAGATACAACATATAGCTCAAACAGAGACCACACGGTCCAGCATACATCATACAACGGAAGTCCAATAAAGCAAATGTCTGAGTACACACAAGAACCAAATGATGCCTAAAGAGGCTGAAACATAAGCAGACATCCCATTCCCATCGGTTCTAGGCTGCCGGTCGGGATCCGCTATCTACTAGTCGTCGTCGAAGAACTCCACGTAGCATGTTCCGTGCTCTCACCTGAAGTGAAGCTGGAACCAATACCTGTACCTATTGTTGTTGTGGAAAGGGTGAGTACTTTTGGTACTTAGCAAGTCTCATTACCAAGGGTACTAGTACTAACAATACTTATAGGTATGGAATGCATAAGTGGTGAAGCTGCAGCAAGCAACTAAGCGATATACCATCTATCCCTACGTCTATCAGACTTGAGATGAGAAAGCATATTCAAAGGGGATCATGAACTAATCACCTGACCACCTACCTACGCAAACATAACACTGCCTTGTCCTCCCCTTCGTATAACCCCACGAAGAAGCAGCAGTCAAGGCACTCACACCTTGGTCAAGTTTTAGTTATTAGGTTGAAGTTGTTCTATGAACTAGCATCAAGTTCCAACTCATCCATAACCGCGGACATGGCTTTCTGAAAGATTTAACCCTGCAGGGGTGCTCCAACTTCCCATTATAGGTACCACACGCACGCCTCGTTTCAACCAGGGTCTGCCCATTACAAGAAACCATTTTATGATTTAGCACCGGAAGTTCGGAGACGACAAGACCGCTCTAACTAATCCCAAACAAATCCAGAAGGCCTCCCGGTGGGTTGACACCCGAACCAAGTGCCGACGTATCTCCGATAACCCATTCATATACAGAGGGGCTACTCCGCTAGTGCGGACCATCAGGTGTTCCAACCCAATGGCCCAAGTTGTTTCGAAAACTCCATGGGTGATATCAACTCCTATGCAAATTTATGAATGGCAAATGGTAAAACCAATGTTGGGCCCTCTGGATCTGTGCAGGCCTAGGTAGAGAAATCAAGGGGGATCCCATAAGCCTCGCATTATAGTTGGTGCGATAATCAAGGAACACAATAACCAGATCTCAGTCCTTAAGGTTGACTCGAGTGGAACAAAACGCTAAGGCATGAGGCCCAGCCTTCCACCCTTCGGCTAGATAACTACCAATTATCATATGAGTAATCAACATAGTAAAGCATGATATCCCATATAGTAACCAAGGTAACGACATGGCATAAGAACATAACTGCAACCTATGCATGATACTAAGCAGGTTAAGCAAGCGGTAACATAACCAATCAATGGTTTGCTAGGAGGTGGAGGTAACAGGTTGTATCATGGCAAAGTGAATATGCTCAAATATCTGGTAGGTAATGAGATCAATCGGTAGCATTGGTAAACTAGCAAGCAAAGTTAGTAAGAGTATCCAGGGTAATTATCATCCTTGCCTGTTGACCCTCAGCCTGGTGAGTAGTTTGATTCCCTGAAGTGAAGTCAACCGGATCCTCACACTCCGTATCGTCTATGAATGCTACCGATAAGAAGCAAACCGAAAAGAGTCAAATGATACGGTAAAGAAACACTTCATAGCATATACACAAGCATGGGATGCAATGCATGACATGGCAAGAGTGCAACAAGCAATTAGTTGCAAATTAAGTGAAGCCCGATATGCATCCAATTGCATATCGGTGGAACTCCACAATTTATTAATAGGTTCCATCCCGTTTTTCTACACATCAATTTTAAATTTTGATTAACATGGCAAGAGGGTGAAGCAGAAGTAAACTACCCTATCTAGTCAATTTAAATGGGGTAGAGAACATATATATATAATTTTCCAAAATACCCCTTACAAGGAATGCATTTAATTAAGATTTATCCTAATTCAATTTTAAAGTTGCAAACATAATTGAAAGTGGCATAAATAGATTCTACACATCAAACCGATCAAGATGCACATATGACATCTTTAAATCGGAGCTAGAATGCAAAAGTTACAAATTATGCAAGTTTTAGGGGTTTATTTGCAAAAGTGTCCAGGGTGCAATATGTAAAGTGCTCAAACCAGGAAACAAAGTCTAGATTCGGGTTCTTCGCATTTTTCTGGACACTTTTCATATATAAAGTTTTTGAATCGAAAATACGATTGAAATACTATGAATTTTGCAAAATACTACGTTTTCTGAAATTGATAAAATACCAGAGAAATACAATTCGGCCGGAACAGTGCAACCTGGTAGACTAAATCACACTCGGTCATGGTATAACGAAACAATGCCACTTGGACGAAGTGCTCCTAACAAAGCTACTAAACAGCACCCTAGGCGACAAATAATCGGGAGGACAAAGGGAGGCCAGCCCATTAGCGGAGGAGAAAGGGAGGCCAGCCGAGGGGGGTGTTCACCGTGGGCCACTGCGAGCAGGCTGGCTCGGTGATGCGTGTCAGTGCAGGGTGAGGCCGGACACGTCCGCCTCGATGTTGGGCACGTCCGCCGCGAGGGTTGATGTGGCGTTGGCACGGAGGGAGACGACCAAGGCTGCACATCGGCAAGCCTGGCGGCGACGTAGGGGCGACGGAGCAACGTGGGATGCCGAATTCTGAGGTGGGCGACCAGATCTCGCCGATGCAGGCTCCTTCGATGACACAGGACCGGTGGCGACGGAGATTGGGTGAGACGGCTACCATATCGGCTCGACCAACGAGCTCCTGGGGATCCTGCAGAGAGGAGGCGGCGGTGAGGAAGGAGGTGCCGGGGAAGAGAGAGGACAAGGGAGTCAGAAGAGCAGAGGGGAGAAGGCAGCGTGGTGAGCTCGCCGGAGGTCTCGCTGGCAGCGGACGCAGAAGGCGATGGCGAGGACACGACAGAGGAAGCGCTCGGCATGAGCTCCTCTCCTGCTCGGGAGCGGTGGCTGGATGGGCTTCGCGTGGGCCTACCTCGGGCCCGAGCGGGCTGGCTGCGGTGGGGGGAAGACTAGGTGTCTAGGGCCGTTGGATCTGGATCTGACGATCCAGATCTGGCCGTTGGAGGTGGAAGGAGCTGAGGCTAGGGTTGGCTAGCACGGAAATGGAGGTGGGGGCTGGACAAGTGGCGGCTGGAAGGAAAAATGGATAGGAATGGCTAGGGTTTTGCCCATTTTACGCCGGGTTGTGCCTGCCTTGCCTTTATAGAGGGATGTGTGGGGCTGGTTTTGGGCCTTTAGGCCAGAATTTGGAGGGGGCTTCGTGTGGAGAGGTGTGAGGGAATGGGCTATGCTAGGTGGCTGACGACACTTTTTTTAAAACACCGAAAACAATTTTTACTTAACCGGCTAATATGCCTCCATAATCAAACGTCCGGGTATCAAACGAACTCCGATTCGGATGAAATTTGATGTGCAGCCTCGACATACTGTAGCAAGGCCACACGCAAACTTCCGAGTCAAATGAGAACCTTTATTTTCCATTTTACAAATAATTTTAATAGTTCCATATGGCCAGGTGCAAAGTGTCTGGAGAGTCCGAGAAAAAGTCATAGAAGACAAGGGGGTACTTATTCACCTTTCCAGAGAAATGGTGAAATATATAGGGCTATAAGTTTAATAAAAACACCAAAATAATTCCGGTACGAAGGCAACATGCTGCCGATGCAATGCAGATGATGTCATGATGATGTAAAGATTAAAATAACTATCAATTTCTAATTTGGGGAAAACCCCGGGCTGTTACAATCGATCCATCTCAACAGGGATCTCGTCCCAAGATCCAGATGACACACGGGGGAGGGGGAAGCAAGCAGAGAAGATCTCTCATTCCATGTTGTTCTTCTCAATCCCTCTCAACAGAATTACACTCATCATGTTGATGTTGACGTCCTTCCTTGGATTTCCTCATTGCACCATGGACGAATGGAATGAAGAACTCGATACGAAAAATCAAGTAGCTCATGGTCAATGAGCAAAAAGAAAGTTGAAAGGAATAGACAAAGCAGATAAGGTCCCAACCAATGTGATCCTAAAGTGTTGAATGACCGAGAGAGAAGAGATGTAAAACACGCAAAAGGTGAGAGAGGAATCAGAGTGAGATGAGGAATAAATAGAAGTCTAGCTAAGAAACTATCCATCGCATTTTATAAAATAGCTTGGACTCACAAAAACTCAACAACGTCCATCAGGGAGGTTATCCTACAGGCATACGCGGACCTGCTGTTCCAAAAACCATTCGTAACAGACGGGCTAAGAGCTCTGGGCTGTTACAACTCTCCTACCCTCAGAGAAATCTCGCCCCGAGATTTAGGAAGTGAAAAGGAAGGGGCAGGAAGATCTAAAAAGATTTTCTCGTTCCCAAGTTGCTTCTTTATCGGAGTGAAGAGACCACTGAACCTTGAGAAAAAGACAGACTTCATGCGGGATCGACGTTCAGCTTCGTCGAGAATGCAAACGAATCGCTCTTGAAAGAAAGATCATCTTAGGCATGACATGCAACAAAACAATTCTGGTGGTGCAAAAATTTGCCAACTGAGATGCAGATATGCTTCTTACATCGGAAGGAAGTGAGAAACTTGGAGAAACTGACAATTACCATAAAGATACAATCGTCTCAATTTTGGACTTGGGAAAGCCTGATCGAATGCCTACTTTAACCTCCTTAGCGATAGCATCACGAAGTTGAGCTTGGCGAATGATCTTTGAAAGAGGAATGACTTCAAGATTGGTAAGATAACCTTGAGGAACAACTTCGAGGTTGGAAGAAATCTTGAGGAACAACCTCAAGGTTGAGCTTCTGGAATGTTTCACAAGAGAAAGCTGTCTGGTTGAAGCTAGAGGTTAACGCAATAAGCTTTGTGGCTGAAAACATCTGCAATAAATTTGAGACTATTCTGGGTTGGTTTGATAATTTTAAAGCATTACATGATTTTCTAGCCCTTAAAATGAGCAAAATGCTTTTGGATTTAAAAAAATATGTAAATGATGTCTGAAAAGGATGATACTTGGCATGGTGTCATTATATGACCCCTATAGGGTGTCGTTAAAATTGGAGAGTGTTACAGAAAAACCCTGATGCACTTCGCGTAGAAACTGAACACTCTCTCATGAAGGATCAGGGTTTTCAAGGGAAACTGTCGATTTTGATAGAGAACTCAATTTTTTACATCATTTCCCATTTAATATTTTTCTATGTTGAATATACACCATTCAAAGTCCCATGCTCAAATTGGAGACTATTCTGGGTTGGTTTGATAATTTTAAAGCATTAAATGATTTTCTAGCCATTAAAATAAGCAAAATGCTTTTGGATATAAAAAATGTAAATGAGGTCTAAAAAATATGAAAGTTGGCATGGTGTCATTATATGACCCCTATAGGGTGTCGTAAATTTTTGAGAGAGTTACAGGAAAAACTTGACGCACTTGTCGTAGAAACTAAACAGTCTTTCGGTAAGGAGAACTCAATTTTTTTACATCATTTTACATTTAATCATTTTTTGTGTTGAATATAGACCATTCAAAGACCCATTCTCAAATTTGAGACTATTCTGGGTTGGTTTGATAATTTTAAAGCCACACATGATTTTCGAGCCATTAAAATGAGCAAAATGCTTTTGGATTTTAAAAAATATGTAAATGATGTCTGAAAAGGATGAAACTTGGCATGGTGTCATTATATGACCCCTATAGGGTGTGGAAAAAATTGGAGAGTGTTACAGAAAAAACCTGATGCACTTGCCATGGAAACTGAATTGAATAGTCCCTCGGGAAGTATCAGGGTTTCGAAGGGAAACTGCCGGGTAAGAAGGAGAACTCAATTTTTTTTCATCATTTCTGATTTAATCTTTTTCTATGTTGAATATAGACCATTCAAAGTCTCATGCTCAAATTTTCATAGGTTTCAGACTACATTAGAATTTTCTGAACATTCAAATGCAATTTGACATAATTATAATTAAGTTTGTGTCATTCAATTTTCACATTTACAATCTTTCAATTTTCACATTTACAACCATACTAATGATCTTTCTTGCAATCTTCCAAAATTTTGAAATGTACTTTCAATTGAAATTTGAATTATATCCAATAAAATTCAAATTCATAAGAAATGCCTAAACTATAGCAAATTATAAAACCTACAAATTTCAAACAATTCCATGTTCATAAGAAAATAACACACTAAAATCTAAAACAATGAATAGAAATACTAAATTGCATGCATATTTTATCAGTGGCGGGCCCCACTATTTGCCTGCCACTGCTACATTTGAAATTTTTTGGCAGGGAGAGGCGAAATATATTTGTGGCGGGCATTTCAAGAGCCCACCACTGGTACGTAAAAAACCAGTGGCGGGTGCTAAGTTGTCGCCCGCCACTGTTATTTTTACACCACGGCTAATTCTGTAGAATTTTACCAGTGGCGGGTGGACATAGGCGCCCACCACTGGTAAGGTTTCAGTAGTGGCGGGCTCTTTTTTATGCCCGCCATTGGTATTTTTCCAAAATAGCAGTGGCGGGTGCCAGACACTGCCCGCCAGTAATGTGACCCCACCTATAAGCAGTTTCCTAGTAGTGTCACCGTCCGCGAGGTCAATGTGATCGAGCCGGCGGTGCCCCAGTTCCTCTGGTGGTCCGAGTCGGCGATATCTTTCGACCGCTCTGATCACCCGGATCATAGCCCTCACACGGGCACAGATTCCCTTTGGTCGTGGATCCACTTGTTGATGGCATCCGTCTTACCAAGGTGCTCATGGATGGTGGGAGTGGGCTGAATATCCTCTACATCGTAACCCATGACGCAATGAAGATCCCTACTACGGATATTCCTTATTCTTAAGTTCTAACGAAAATCTTGTTAGGCCCCCAAGCGCAAGGGTTTGTAGTAAGCGAAGAATTCTCTCTCAGTGAGAACCAAGGTTATCAATCTGCAGAGTTCTATGAGCGAGTCATCAGCCCTGCACTCAACTAAGTAACTTTCATCTTCATCCCCAACTTGTCAAGTGAGGGTGTCAACCTCACTAGTTTTGCTAGTTACAAGGATTAGCGTATCGTGTGTATGGGAATGAATTTTATTTAAGAACGGAAAAAGATTTCAGAATATTAAAGAGCAGAAAAACATTGAAATAGAGTTGTATTTATGAAGAAGAAAGGATCGGGATCCATAATTTCACTAGTGGCATCTCTCCAAATATCATAGGCATGGTAAACAAATTACAGTTGCGTATCGATTAAATTGCAATTTTTATGTTTGATCATACATGTCATGATTGCGTATAGGAATTGCATCCTTATGTCTATAGATTGCTATCCAGCATGCATCTATAGCTAATACTCCACCCAAAGATAGCTCATTAGCATGCATCTCTAAGTATTAAGTAAAACAGAGTATTGCATTAGGCAAGGTGATATAATGTTGATAATATATTCTCTTTACCTCCAGCTCGTCACCGAGGTAACTAGGCAAATATCTTTTTATCCTTAGTGGTAATAACACAATACAAGCCTTTTTCTCTTTCTTTCACTGAGATAGATTACTTGCAAGGTTAAACCAAACCAACATACAGAACTCCCTCTTGGAGATCATTCATCTAAACATGGCCAGTGCAAGACTAATATATCGGAAAGCATGTACGTATATAAATCATGCAGCAAAGTCATCAAACAAATCAAAGCAAAATCCATATATAATCTGATCGTAATGTGACAATTCGTCACACAACAACAAACACACCGATAATTACATCAGATGGATCACACAATCATGTTAGGCAGCTCATGCGACCTTTGTATTGCGGAACGGGAGAGAGGAGATGCCAGATAGCTACTATTATGGACCCATAGTCCAAGGAGTACTACTCACACATGGTCATCGGAGTAGCAAGGTTGATGAAGAAGGCTCCGGCAGCAATTTCCCCCTCCGGCAGAGTACCGGGGAAGAACTCCAGATTGGATCGCCTCGGATGGCGATGAAGCGGCGGTGAAATGCCTCTCAGGGTTTGAGGGGTATATAAAGACATTGGGATGAAGAAGTGCCAGGGGAGCCCTATGGGCCCCAAATGCCCGGTTGGCATGCCCCAGGCCTGGGACGGGTGAGGGGGGCGTGTGAGCCCTATGCACCACCCCCTGGCCCATTTCTGGCCTCCTAGGTCTCCTGGTGATCCTATTCTGTGAAGTGATTTATCTTGAATTTTTTGGTCCCGGGAAAATATATTTTTCTAATGCACAAAAAACAACAAAAAAAAGTAACTCGCACTTGGCACTGGATTAATATGTTAGTCCATTAAAATTGATAGAAAAGTGTGCCAAAACTGTGTATAAATGATATGAGTATAGCATGAACATAACAAAAATTATAGATACATTTGAGACATATCAATCCCCCGCTCCCGAGTCAAGCCGACTGGCACGCCCTTCCATGGGATCAACCCTAGTCGGTAGGCGAAACCACTTGGGTAGATTACCTTGCCTATCACTTTCGCCACACCCAGAAATTTTAGGACTAAGACTCTCCTTTTTGAGGTGGTCGACCTCCCAGGCTCGGATCACACCATCCTGGGTCATCCCTACTACGCCAAGTTCTTGGCCATCCCAAACTACGTCTACCTCAAGCTCAAGATATCGGGTCCCCATGGGGTCATAGCGGCGCACAACAACTTCCAGCATGCCTACAAGTGTGACTGGGAGAGCTGCCACCTCACCGCAGCCCTGGTCGCAGCTGCCGGGCTTGACGTCCTCATGTCAGCTGTATTCAAAGATGCACCTCTGCCCAAGAAGAGCTCAGCATCGGTATCGTTTCAGTCAGTGCGTGATACCAAGGCAATCCAGAAGATCCCTCCAAGACAGTGCAGGTCAGGACTACGCTCGGTGACAAATAGGAAAGCACACTCGTCAACTTCCTCCGTGAGAATTGGGACATCTTTGCATGGAAAGCCTCTGACATGCCTGGAGTTCCGAGGGATGTTGCCAAGCACTCTCTTAACATTCCAAAGGATGCTAAATCAGTCAAGCAATGCCTACACCGCTTCATAGAGGACAGACATAGAGTGATTGGAGAGGAAATAGCCAAGCTTCTGTCGGCTGGCTTTATCAAGGAAGCGTACTAGCCTGACTGGTTGGCAAACCCAGTCTTGGTCCTTAAAAAGAATGGAAAGTGGAGAATTGGCATTGTCTACGCCCGCCTCAACAAAGCATGTCCCAAGGATCCTTCACTCTTCCCCACATCGACCAGGTGGTTGACCCACTACCAGCTGCGACGATTTGTGCTTCCTTGACACTTACTCAGGCTACCATCAGATCAAGATGAAAGGGGAGGATGAGCTCAGGACCTCATTCATAACTCCGTTCAGGCCTTTCTATTACATCTCTATGTCATTTGGTCTAAAGAACGCAGGCGCTACGTACCAACGGTGCATACGGCGCTGCCTTCAAAATCAGATCGGCAGGAACGTGTAGGCCTATGTCGATGATGTGGTAGTCAAGGCCCAGAAGAAGGAGGACCTCCTGGCTGATCTGGCGGAGACATTCGCCAATCTCAAGCGGTTTAACATGAAACTCAATCTGAAGAAGTGTGTCTTGGGAGTCCCTTTGAGTAAGTTGCTCAGTTACATTGCTGTGACCACTCAGGTGGTCAACACTGTTTTGGAGGTCGAGCACTCCGAGCCAGGCCACGTCTAGGAGGTGCAGCGACCAGTCTACTTCCTCAGTGAGGTGCTCTCCGAGTCCAAGGCGCGGTACCACAGATACACAAGATCATCTATGTAACGGACCAATTTCACTTTTTGGATTTTCTAGATTTTCCCTTGGCCTTTAATTATTTTGATGATTTTCCTGTGGATTTAACATGGTTTAATTTGGCCAACCTTCTTTTGGCAAATAGTGTGAAGTCAAACTAGGCATCTCTTCTCCTGCCCAAGACACTTCACATATTTCTTTTCCAAAGCCAAATCCCTATTTTGCCCCTTTGTGAAGGAGCCCCTATTTCTTCTTCTTGGAAAAATCCAAGAATATTCTTGTGGCTTCTTATGATCATATATAACCCAATTATGCAAAAACATGAGGTTCCATAGTTCAATATTTTCTCTAGAAAATCCATTGAACTTTCTGCCCTAAATCTTCCAAAAATGGAATTCTTTATTTTAGAAGATCCCTTTTGCTTGAAACTTTTTGGAGATGTACTATACATCACATGGCACCTACAAACCGAGGCCATGGACAAAGGGAATCACCTAAGCTCCCAAACCTCCACAATGCCATTTCTTGGCATTCATGGACAAGTTCCATGTCAGTGAATTAGAGGTCTTCCTTTCACTCCACTCTCACCCTAGTTGTTCCTAAAACATCTAGAGACACAGCCATGCCAAATCTCAACTACATCGGATGCCCCGAGCGAGCCACGAATCGTGCATATGCCGACATAGGCATGCAATTTGGGTGGTGACCATGACAGATGGACGACAGACACTGGAGCAATGGCGCACTGGCGCCACAGTGCCCGTGTGATGAACAGCCCTCGCGCCCCTCTTGACACCGTGGACTGCGTGAGTGATGACGTGCCCCTCCGCTTCCTTTCCCCATCCGGCAGCAACATATCGCCTCGCCTGCCGTGATGCTGTCATGCCACCGAGGCCACCCGCACGGGAGAGATGCCGATGACATTCCCCTCGCACCATAACTCCGCCTACCTCGGGCTCTCTCTCAACCTCTCCCGCCCTGAATGTGAGATCGAGCGGATGCTCTTATCCCCTCTCCTCCCCAGCCTATAAAAGGGCTCTCCCTGGCACATTGTCCTCACCTGGCTCATTCACTTGCACTCAATCACTGCTGGAAGCGATGGATTGAGCCCGGCTTCCACCCATTCGAGCAGAGGAGCTCAGCATCACTGCCACAGCCATTGACGGTACCGAGCTCTCCTTTGCTCCATCTTTCGATTCTGGCGTGTCCTGGCCACCTCTCTACATCGCCTAGCTAACAAATGGTCCATCGCGTGCTTTGTTCCTGTGTACTGAATGCCCTGATCTCTCCGAGAAAGTGCCACTGCCGGCGACGAGGAAGACGAGCTATTCTTCACCCCAAAGACACTACGACCACCGGTCTGGTAGTGCTTGACCCCCTCAAGCTGTTCCCCTACTCCCCCGACCTCATCGAGCCCTCCATCACCGGCAAATCGCCTCGCCGGTGAGCTCCGCTGCCGCATATGTTTTTATTCCAGCGTAAGCCTTCGTTTAAATAAGGCCGACCCCGACTGTCAGCCTCTGTTTCCTTTTAAAACGCGCGCGGTTGCCGTGTCGGCTGTTTGCGTATTTCTGAAATACGCTTTCGACGTCATTAATTCATCTGACTAGTTTCTATTTATTTAGTTTAACTATATTTTGACCAAACGTTGACTGGCTATTTCTTGCTCATTTTTAATCCAAATGAATTGATTATTTTTTCTATGGTTTTGTCTTGAGATGCTCTTTCCAGTAGTATGCTGTTTAGAATTTTTCATGATTTATATCTTCTGTGTATATTTATATAGATTATGTGCCATTATAAATACTAGTCGTAAATCCGTGCATTCGCACGGGCGCAGTTATAATCATGACAATGGTAATATTTAAAAATTAACGTGAACCACAAACATAAATATGCATATGAATAATAATTTTGTTTTGCTTATTATTATTTAAGAGAATTACTAAAAATCATTTGCAAAAAGGAATAACTAAAAAGAAAAAAATTCTCAAGCCATTGAGATGTCGGTGGAAAGTACATACACATTTTATTAATTGACTAAAGGATCATAAGAAAGAAAAATAGGATATTTGTTTTGTTCCAAAATTTTATATAGAGCAATCAGTGAGAATCTTTGCAACATACATCACCCATTTGACATGTCGGCTAGAAAGGACATACATGAACCATGTATAACAACTAACATACATCAATTTCAACTTTTTCTAAGAGCTTTGATCGCTAACATTATAAAATAGAATAGATGCTAGATATAATAAGTAAGATTAATACATAATTCTGGATGCATTTGATATGATGCATAAATTACATAGAAGTAGGTCGATATAATACTATGTAAAAAAAGGCAAGCTACACTGCGCAAGCAAGCTTCATAGCTCCGTACCCATGTCACACAGAGACCCAACATGATTTCGAGTATTAAGCAACCTCAATACGCTAAATTAGTACAAAGAACAAATAGAGGAAAGGGCGTGATAAAACATCTCTACATACCATTAAGATTAGCTGACATTGTTACCATATCCATTACAGGTCACCATAGGAGTTGTCCGAAGCTGATACACTCAAGAGCAGCAGAAAATAGAAAGAAAAGGTGTAGGAGCTAATTAAATGCAGGTAAAATGGAATAGAGGATAGTAGCACTGGCCTATCTGACTGAACATTTACTGCTCCAGTTCTCTAAATGTTTTTATAAAGAAACATAAATTTCTTAAATCTTAATCCATGTCACCTGAAATCCAATAATAAGCTAAGGCTGGAAGGAAGTTCGATCCATGCCAAAACATGGTTCAAACAAAATAAAATTTCCAACTAATATCTTGACATTTGTGTGCAAAAACCATGGACAAATAACTGAAAATATGCTAAAAGGTGTCCTAGTAAATTCATGAAACAACTAATCCGCACACATAATTAGTAGACAACAAATTAATCTCAACAAACTTGTGAATTATTTAGTTTTGTTCTTCCAGAGCTTAAATATTATCTCAGGTGTTAAGAAATATATTTTCCAAACTTGATCATTTTATTATAGAAAAAGCCTGGATCTTAGATCTCGGCAAGCAAAATCCTACTCTCCAGCTTTGCGAAACTGAAAAAGAAAAATAACTTAAATATTTTCTCATGGTGCATGTCAAATATTTGACAATATGTCTACGTGCAAGGTATAAGAGTAACCACTACCACATACACCTTATTTGTGTAACGTCAGACTAGAGAAAACTTTCCTGCAGTTTTGTTAGTTGGCATGCAATGCAATGATGGAAATACACATGTACTTTTAAAATAAAAATGCATGCCATCAACTCCAGATACACCATAAATCATATAATTGTTAAGTAGCACAACAATCAACTTAATTATCTTCCCAAGAGGTTATTGATGAAAAGAAAAGCAACAAATCGAATTGCAATCTTGTACTTAGTCATGTCCCCACATCTTGCATTCCATGGAAGACTGCTAAGGGCCACCAGGTTTTATTGATGACTGATTGTACATAGCAGCTCGCAATAATTACGTTCCTGAAAGAAATAAACATTGGTTAGAATACAACAATGTCAAACTTGTACTTAATCATGTCCTCAATTATTTATGCTTCATTGCTTGAAAGACTGCGAACGGCCACCAACTTGGGTTAACACGATGATTGTTTGCACATAGCAGCTTGTAACAGTTTCGTCCCTGAAAGAAAAAAACATTTTTAGAATACATCAAAATAAGGCTTTCAAGATATATGTCCTATGGGATCATCCCGATTAGCAAAGCCATTTTTTTCTTTCTAGAAACTAAGATAAACGTAGTAAACTCTTGAGTCCTGACCAAGTGGTCTAAACGAAAAGGATGTATAGAAAAATATAAAACAATTTGATTGTGCATTATTTAAAAATATCATAGTTATGGCATAGAAAAACATGCGTTGGAGATGGGCTTGAGTTTACCTTACATCGTTGGTGGAACCAAATCCTCTACCCTTTGTTAAGCATATAGCTAGTCATGCATGGGTCTTAACACCACAGTCACACTCTAGCCAATGGATCAATCGCTGGTAGCACGGGTGAGATACATAGCCTGGTACGTAGTGCCCGCCATATTACCGTATTCATATACTGTCTTCCCAACCTCTGTACACCAAACATTTAGGACCAGCCAAATTTGAAGTAGATGGTCTTGGATGTTGGCACTGCCCCGATGCAGTTTGTCGAACTGGCTGAGTTCTTCCCGACCGTACGCGGACTGCACTATACGATCTCCTCGCTGGCCGGTGCTTTTGGCCGGAGGAAATAGCACGTACAGGAGGTAACCAGGTTGATAGATCCTTCGTGGTCTTGCTAGCTAGCTAAAGCTAGTTGATTGATGAATTCCACCGGATGTACATCGAACATCTCGGACCGGCAGAATTTGAATTAGTCTGTTGAACTGGCCGAGTTTTTCCCGGCCATACACGGACTGCACTATACAATCTCCTCTGGCTGGTGCTTTTGGCTGGAGTAAATAGCATGTACAAGAGGTAACCAAGTTGATGGATCCCTAGGTGGGCTAAGCTAGGTAGCTTTAGCTGATTGATGGATTCTTCCGGGTAACGTATAGGAGGCAAAGCACATAATACAGATTGTTTTAATCGCTGGCGTCTCTTAGTCGGATGGGAGGAAGAAATATGAATCAGGAGAGGATAGGTGGCGGCGGCTAGGTTAGATGTAAACCTTATAATGGTAGAATTCGGTGGAGCATCAATGGATTTTATCTGTTTCTTTTTCTCTGATTACTTTGGAATTCGTTCGGGCAACTTTAGATTAGATCTGAACCATTATAATTCAGACCCATAATATCAATGGCTTCTATTTTTTGTTTTTTCGCGATTAACGTGGGAATTTATAGGGAGTCTGTAATTAGTATAGTAATAGATAGATAGATAGTTATATAATTTTCTTCAGAGGATTACAATCTTGCTGGAGAACAAGAGTACCTCTACAACCCATCTGGTCATCCAATAAAATCATTTCTTATAACGAATATACCAAAATACTTGCCTTGATTGCTTATTGAGAATAACAAATATATCTAAATCAATCGACATGTTTAATAGCACGCACTGGCAGAATGCCAAAATCCCAAGACCATATGGAACGCATAAGTGTAACCATGCACAACTTAATAAGTTCATGAATATCGTCATTTATATCCGTGTAACAGCTTTAATCCTCACATGGAAGTAAAACAAGATGCATGCAGATAGCATGATCATACTTTTACTTCGATAAAAATGAGGTTCCTTTCTTGAACACGTTACACACGACTATGCACATAGTGCAATTTTCTTGCACTGGCCGGTTTTTGATTAATGCGATGCTTTTCCGAAAATTCGTATGATAAAATCTTTCATCTCAAGCAAATCATCGGAAAGAACAGAAATTCGGAGACAAAAAGAGATCGAAGAAACAAAACTTTTATGGAGAATCATAAGTGCAAATAATCTTGCTCTGATGCCAATTGTAAGAAAAATTGTGATGCGGAAGTCTTTATCCAGGTTCATTTTGCACAACATTGATTCAACCTTTTGATCTCTTTAGTTTGCGTACCTTAATGTCTCCATAATCGATGTGAAATCACCGGAATAATCGACGAAGTCGCTCCATAAATGATGCGGCACCTCGGTGTTTTTGACGTTGACGTTACCCATACTAGAGAGTTTTCTCTTCTCACCTCCTTCTTCTTTTAGTGTTCACTCGATGAACAGAGAACGATACCATTATGTGTATAAATATACACACGGACACTTATGTGTATGTGTGTGCCGTTTCCTTTACACAGAATTTCTCTGTCTTACACGAGCGTCGATGCAACACTATTATGCAGTGCTGTTCGTGTATTACGGCCGGTGTGAAATGATGAGGGCGCTGCTCCTTTTATAGGCACCCAAGGGGTGTCTCTTCATGCAACAGACGCTTCCCTCAGAAACCGCCTCGCTTGGAACAGACACGTCTCTTAGGTAATGGTCGCGTCTCTGCCTTTCTTCATGTGCGCGTGTCTCCTTAAGTTCATTAACTGCATGCTAATCACGTGGCCTTTACAAGGGATGCGACCATTCAATGCAACCCTTCTCTTCACACGTGACTGCATGCAACTAACTAATTATCTACGGTCAATTAGCAATACTAATTCATGTGCTAATTAGTGACCTCATGCACGTGTACAAGTCCAATGAATTTTATAACCTGATGCATAGCACGCATCATGTACAATAGACTAGTACATAGCCTCCTTGATGCACACACATATACACTTACATATAACTTTCTGAAGGGAGAAAAGAGGGTATTTAAACCCATAATTCTAATTCTTTTATGTCTAGTAATCATCACGCTAGACGACATAATATTAGAATTATTTCTGTAAATTACATGGGTCACATGAATATTAAAAATATTCTTACATTCTCCCACTTGACCCGTGTAACGACTTGAAGATTCAATATTCACTTTAAGAGCCCACTATAAAATGGATCAAACAAGTCGCACTTTAATTAAATTGAAAATAACGAATCATGGCGGTCTCAAGTAAATTTATTAACAAGATTCCTTCCATGCATCACGATGAATCCAACTCAAAACTCTTAACATGGAGAAAACATAAATTAGCTTTTATTTGTTATACCACTCCACCATAATGTATACTCATAATGTGGATAACAAAAAATTGGGCAAAACAAATCATTAATGAATTCACAAGTGTCATTTCTTTATGAGTACTTTCTCAACACACACATATTCTTTTATTGTTAAAAAATGCTGACAAGGACTTACGATAATGCTCATCAATTCGACACAGACGATAATTGTCACGAGCAACCATTAGCCCGCAGATACTTCATTTATAGCAATATACTCAATTGACACATTCATTTTGCCACTACAATTGACAAGTAAAGTTGAAACTTTAATACACCTGTCCCTTTAGTGGAGCTAGAAAAATAATGGCCTCAAAACATACCATTGTTTACTGCTCCCACTCTTTTATGAGTTTCTTTAATTTAAGGTAAAACTTTAGACCTTCTATTCTTGAGCATTGTTGGTGCCTTGTCAATACCAAAGATTCATTCGCTCTATTGGAATCACTTTAATATTCCAATATAAAACATTCACATTCATACAATAAGCTCCCACTATTAGTTGCGCTTGGAGTTTTATGTATAAATTTAGTCTATCATTGTGAAGCAATTTCTCTGTGTACGCCCACTCTTTAACTCTTTGAGTTATCAATAATTGTTTCAAGAAACAAATAGCTTTATGATGTATTCAAGTTCATCTTTGGATGGCACTTAAACGCATCTGAAGTTGATGCTACATACAATACTCATTTAGTTGACAAATTAACCGTCCATAAAATGAATATGCACGTCATCTTTGGATGTACAAGCACATTCCCAAGTACAACCGTTAATTAGTTTCTTTTCTGTTATTAGCCATATGCCATGGAACGGCTTTGGGTGAACGACTCTAGCATCACAATTAATTAACTCAATTGTTCAGTGCTGCCATTTATTTTAGTAGCATCGCCATGCACAAGAACAATTGTCCATAATATTATCAAAATGTCTAGAAACTAAGCTAGGTCACTTTAGTTACTTGCAAGCTTTTCTTAATATAGACCTCCATTGATAAACTTTAATTAAGTCTGAGACACTCCTCGGCAATCTTACATAATCAATCAAATGCTTAGCATTTTTTTAAAGCTAGGCCACTTTGGTGACTAACAAGCTTTTACCATTATATAAGCATTTAATAAAAATGTCTTAGAATTTAGATCTCAAACGAATTTTTGTTTAAGAAATTGACTGTTAACCATTCGGTCAAAATATAACCTTTCATCACAAGATGACAATTAATCCAAAAACATATAATAGGTCAAGAAAACTTTTATGTTGTGCATCCTACACACGCACTTGTATACCATTCACGGATCATTAAATCCTATAACATCAAATGGTCGTGTATATGTCACTTATAATGAGACAACCTTTAATGACCCGGTTGCTATCCAATAGCAATGCATTTCAAACATGGTAAATCATTTTGTGATACTTTACATGCATGCACTATTAATCAAAAAAATGTCCATGACCTTTATTGCTATGCCATTAATATCGCATCATTGCCATGTACTTATGGCCAGAACCATCCATGCATACATGTGCCCAATCATATTGTTTAAAACTCCATCACACTTGATAAGACATAAATAAATCATGTCCACCATAATGTGCAATCGGAAATCTTTTCTACTTCAAAAAATGAAGTGACCCATATGTCACGATCTACGAACAAGCAACACCAAAACCAATCCATGGAAATGGCTCGTTCATTTTCAACATACTGATTGCCATTTATTCAAAATAAATGATAGAAAAACTTAATTCCATCAACTATGATTCTTGTCTTTTCTCGAGAGAAAAATAATCAATGATACACGCCCAATGACACAAGCCTATATCAGTCGAGAGAACCACAATGCAAGAATCCAAAAACATTTATAAGAAAATCAAATATAATTAACCATACTCTCGGCTATCGCCGAGTTCAATTAACACATGAGACCAAAATTCCAAGATAAATGGGAGTGCTTTGTAGAATGCATTGTCCCTATACACTATAACCAACGAAAATCCTTTCTGCCATCCACTTAAAAGGCAAAATTTTATGTCAGATTTTATAGTGTTATATCCGAGTCACAAGTGAACAATTCATTCAATAAAATCATTTGTTGTAACGAATATACCATAATACTTGGCTTGATTGCTTATTGAGAATAAGAAATTTATCTAAATCAATCGACATGTTTAATAGCACGCACCGGCAGAATGCCAAAATCCCAAGACCATATGGAACGCATAAGTGTAACCATGTACAACTTAATAAGTTCGTGCATATCGTCATTTATATTCGTGGAACAACTTTAATCCTTACATGGATGTAAAACAAGATGCATGCAGATAGCATGATTATACTTTTACTTTGATGAAAATGAGGTTCCTTTCTTGAACACGTTACACACGACTATGCACATAGTGCAATTTTCTTGCACTAGCCGGTTTTTGATTAATGCGATGCTTTTCTGAAAATTCGAATGATAAGAATCTTTCATCTCAAGCAAATCATCGGAAAGAACAGAAATTCGGTGACCAAAAGAGGTCGAAGAAACAAAACTTTTATGGTGAATCATAAGTGCAAATAACCTTGCTCTGATACCAATTGTAAGAAAAATTGTGATGCGGAAGTCTTTAAGGATCATTTTGCACAACATTGATTCAAACGTTTGATCTCTTTAGTTTGCGTACCTTAATGTCTCCATAATCGATGTGAAATCACCAGAATAATCGATGAAGTCGCTCCATAAATGATGCGGCACCTCGGAGTTTTTGACGTTGACGTTACCCATACTAGAGAGTTTTCCCTTCTCTCTACCTTCTTCTTTTAGTGTTCACTCGATGATCAGAGAACGATACCATTATGTGTATGTGTGTGCCGTTTCCTATTATGCAGTGCTGTTCGTGTGTTACGGCCGGTGTGAAATGATGTGGGCGCTGCACCTTTTATAGGCACCCAAGGGGTGTCTCTTCATGCAACAGACGCTTCCCTCAGCAACCGCCTTGCTTGGAACTGACACGTCTCTTAAGTAATGGTCGCGTCTCTGCCTTTCTTCATGTGCGTGTGTCTCCTTAAGTTCATTAACTGCATGCTAATCACGTGGCCTTTACAAGGGATGCAACCACTCAAAGCAACCCTTCTCTTCACACGTGACTGCATGCAACTAAATAATTATCTACGGCCAATTAGCAATACTAATTCATGTGCTAATTAGTGACCTCATGCACGTGTACAAGTCCAATGAATTTTATAACCTGATGCATAGCACGCCTCATGTACAAAAGACTAGTACATAGCCTCCTTGATGCACACACATATACACTTACATATAACTTTCAGAAGGGAGAAAAGAGGGTATTTAAACCCATAATTCTAATTCTTTTACGTCTAGTAATCATCACGCTAGACGACATAATATTATAATTATTTCTGTAAACTACATGGGTCACATGAATATTAAAAATATTCTTACATTCTCCCACTAGACCCGTGTAACGACTTGAAGATTCAATATTCACTTTAAGAGCCCACTATACAATGGATCAAACAAGTCGCACTTTAATTAAATTGAAAATAACGGATCATGGCGGTCTCAAGTAAATTTGTTAACAAGATTCCTTCCATGCATCACGATGAATCCAACTCAAAACTCTTAACATGGAGAAAACATAAATTAGCTTTTATTTGTGATACCACTCCACCATAATGTACACTCATAATGTGGATAACAAAAAGTTGGGCAAAACAAATCATTAATGAATTCACAAGTGTCATTTCTTTATGAGTACTTTCTCTACAAATACATATTCTTTTATTGTTAAAAAATGCTGACAAGGACTTACGATAATGCTCATCAATTCGACACAGACGATAATTGTCACGAGCAACCATTAGCCTGCAGATACTTCATTTATAGCAATATACTCAATTGACACATTCATTTTGCCACTACAATTGACAAGTAAACTTGAAACTTTCATAGACCTGTCCCATTAGTGGAGCTAGAAAAGTAATGGCCTCAAAACATACCAATGTTTACTGCTCCCACTCTTTTATGAGTTTCTTTAATTTAAGGTAAAACTTTAGACCTTCTATTCTTGGGCATTATTGGTGCCTTGTCAATACCAAAGATTCATTCGCTCTATTGGAATCACTTTAATATTCCAATATAAAACATTCACATTCATACAATAAACTCCCACTATTAGTTGCGCTTGGAGTTTTATGTATAAATTTAGTTGATCATTGTGAAGCAATTTCTCTGTGTATGCCCACTCTTTAACGTTTTGAGTTATCAATAATTGTTTCAAGAAACAATTAACTTTATGATGTATTCAAGTTCATCTTTGGATGGCACTTAAACACATCTGAAGTTGATGGTACATACAATACTCATTTAGTTGACAAATTAACCGTACATAAAATGAATATGCACATCATCTTTGGATGTACAAGCACATTCCCAAGTACAACCGTTAATTAGTTTTTTTTCTGTTATTAGTCATATGCCATGGAACAGCTTTGGGTGAACGACTCTAGCATCACAACTAATTAAATCAATTAATTAGTGCTGCCATTTATTTTAGTAGCATCGCCATGCACAAGAACAATTGTCCATAATATTATCAAAATGTCTAGAAACTAAGCTAGGTCACTTTGGTGACTAGCAAGCTTTTCTTAATATAGACATCCATTGATAAACTTTAATGAAGTCTGAGACACTTCTCGGTGATCATACATAATCAATCAAATGCTTAACATTTTTTTAAAGCTAGACCACTTTGGTGACTAACAAGCTTTTACCATTATATAACAATAGAACTTAGATCTCAAACGAATTTATGTTTAAGAAATTGACCGTTAACCATTCGGTCAAAATATAACCATTCATGACAAGATGACAATTAATCCAAAAACATATAATAGGTCAAGAAAACTTTTATGTTGTCCATCCTACACACGCACTTGTATACCATTCACGGATCTATCATGAAATCCTATAACATAAAATGGTCGTGTATATGTCACTTATAATGAGACAGCCTTTAATGACCCGGTTGCTATCCAATAGCAATGCATTTCAAACATGGTAAATCATTTTATGATACTTTACATGCATGCACTATTAATCAAAAAAATGTCCATGATGACCTTTATTGCTACGACATTAATATCGCATCATTGCCATGTACTTATGGCCAGAACCATCCATGCATACATGTGCCCAATCATATTGTTTAAAATTCCATCACACTTGATAAGACATAAATAAATCATGTCCACCATAATCTGCAATCGGAAATCTTTTCTACTTCAAAAAATGAAGTGACCCATATGTCACGATCTAGGAACAAGCAACACCAAAAACAATCCATGGAAATGGCTCGTCCATTTTCAACATACTGATTGCCATTTATTCAAAATAAATGATAGAAAAACTTAATTCCATCAACTATGATTCTTGTCTTTTCTCGAGAGAAAAGTAGTCAATGAAACACGCCCAACAACACGAGCCTATATCAGTCGAGAGAACCTTAATGCAAGAATCCAAATACATTTATAAGAAAATCAAATACAATTAACCATACTCTCGGCTATCGCCGAGTTCAGTTAACACATGAGACCAAAATTCCAAGATAAATGGGAGTGCTTTGTAGAATGCATTGTCCCTACACACTATAACCAAACAAAAATCCTTTCTGCTATCCACTTAATAGGCAAAATTCTATGTCAGATTTTATAGTGTTATATCCGAGTCACTAGTGAACAATTCATCCAATAAAATCATTTCTTGTAACGAATATACCATAATACTTGCCTTGATTGCTTATTGAGGCTAACAAATATATCTAAATCAATCGACATGTTTAATAGCACGCACCGGCAGAATGCCAAAATCCCAAGACCATATGGAACGCATAAGTGTAACCATGTACAACTTAATAAGTTCGGGAATATCGTCATTTATATTCGTGGAACAACTTTAATCCTCACATGGATGTAAAACAAGATGCATGCAGATAGCATGATCATACTTTTACTTCGATGAAAATTAGGTTCCTTTCTTGAACAGGTTCCACACGACTATGCACATAGTGCAATTTTCTTGCACTAGCCGGTTTTTGATTAATGCGATGCTTTTCCGAAAATTCGTATGATAAGAATCTTTCATCTCAAGCAAATCATCGGAAAGAACAGAAATTCGGAGACAAAAAGAGATCGAAGAAACAAAACTTTTATGGTGAATCATAAGTGCAAATAATCTTGCTCTGATACCAATTGTAAGAAAAATTGTAATGCGGAATTCTTTATCCAGGATCATTTTGCACAACATTGATTCAACATTTTGATCTCTTTAGTTTGCGTACCTTAATGTCTCCATAATCGATGTGAAATCACCGGAATAATCGACGAAGTCGCTCCATAAATGATGCGGCACCTCGGAGTTTTTGACGTTGACGTTACCCATACTAGAGTGTTTTCTCTTCTCTCCGCCTTCTTCTTTTAGTGTTCACTCGTTGATCAGAGAACGATACCATTATGTGTATATATATACACACGGACACTTATGTGTATGTGTGTGCCGTTTCCTTTACACAGAATTTCTCTGTCTTACACGAGCGTCGATGCAACCCTATTATGCAGTGTTGTTTGTGTGTTACGGCCGGTGTGAAATGAAGAGGGCGCTGCTCCTTTTATAGGCACCCAAGGGGTGTCTCTTCAGGCAACAGACGCTTCCCTCAGCAACCGCCTCGCTTGGAACAGACACATCCCTTAAGTAATGGTCGCGTCCCTGCCTTTCTTCATGTGCGTGTGTCTCCTTAAGTTTATTAACTGCATGCTAATCACGTGGCCTTTACAAGGGATGCAACCATTCAAGGCAACCCTTCTCTTCACACGTGACTGCATGCAACTAACTAATTATCTACGGCCAATTAGCAATACTAATTCTTGTGCTAATTAGTGACCTCATGCACGTGCACAAGTCCAATGAATTTTATAACCTGATGCATAGCACGCATCATGTACAATAGACTAGTACATAGCCTCCTTGATGCACACACATATACACTTACATATAACTTTCTGAAGGGACAAAAGAGGGTATTTAAACCCATAATTCTAATTCTTTTACGTCTAGTAATCATCACGCTAGACGACATAATATTAGAATTATTTCTGTAAATTACATGGGTGACATGAATATTAAAAATATTCTTACATTCTCCCACTTGACCCGTGTAACGACTTGAAGATTCAATATTCACTTTAAGAGCCCACTATACAATGGATCAAACAAGTCGCACTTTAATTAAATTGAAAATAATGGATCATGGCAGTCTCAAGTAAGTTTATTAACAAGATTACTTCCATGCATCACGATGAATCCAACTCAAAACTCTTAACATGGACAAAACATAAATTAGCTTTTATTTGTAGTACCTCTCCACCATAATGTATACTCATAATGTGGATAACAAAAAATTGGGCAAAACAAGTCATTAATGAATTCACAAGTGTCATTTCTTTATGAGTACTTTCTCAACACATACATATTCCTTTATTGTTAAAAAATGCTGACAAGTACTTACGATAATGCTCATCAATTCGACACAGACGATAATTGTCACGAGCAACCATTAGAATGCAGATACTTCATTTATAGCAATATACTCAATTGACACATTCATTTTGCCACTACTATTGACAAGTAAACTTGAAATTTTAATACACATGTCCCTTTAGTGGAGCTAGAAAAATAGCGGCCTCAAAACATACCATTGTTTACTGCTCCCACTCTTTTATGAGTTTATTTAATTTAAGGTAAAACTTTAGACCTTCTATTCTTGAGCATTTTTGGTGCCTTGTCAATCCCAAAAACATTCATTCCCTCTATTGGAATCACTTTAATATGCCAATATAAAACATTCACATTCATACAATAAACTCCCATTATTAGTTGCGCTTGGAGTTTTATGTATAAATTTAGTCTATCATTGTGAAGCAATTTCTTTGTGTATGCCCACTCTTTAAAGCTTTGAGTTATTAATAATTGTTTCAAGAAACAATTAACTTTATGATGTATTCAAGTTCATCTTTGGATGGCACTTAAACACATTTGAAGTTGATGCTACATAAAATACTTATTTAGTTGACAAATTAACCATACATAAAATGAATATGCACGTAATCTTTGGATGTACAAGGACATTCCCAAGTACAACCGTTAATTAGTTTCTTTTTTGTTATTAGTCATATGCCATGGAACACCTTTGGGTGACCGACTCTAGCATCACAACTAATTAACTCAATTATTCAGTTCTGCCATTTATTTTAGTAGCATCGCCATGCACAAGAACAATTGTCCATAATATTATCAAAATGTCTAGAAACTAAGCTAGGTCACCTTAGTTACTAGCAAGCTTTTCTTAATATAGACATCCATTGATAAACTTTAATTAAGTCTGAGACACTTCTCGGCGATCTTACAAAATCAATCAAATGCTTAACATTTTTTTAAACCTAGGCCACTTTGGTGACAAACAAGCTTTTACCATTATATAATCATTTAATAAAAATGTCTTAGAATTTAGATCTGAAACGAAATTATGTTTAAGAAATTGACCGTTAACCATTCGGTCAAAATATAACCATTCATCACAAGATGACAATTAATCCAAAAACATATAATAGGTCAAGAAAACTTTGACGTTGTCCATCCTACACACGCACTTGTATACCATTCACGGATCATGAAATCCTATAACATCAAATGGTCGTGTATATGTCACTTATAATGAGACAACCTTTAATGACCTGGTCGCTATCCAATAGCAATGCATTTCAAACATGGTAAATCATTTTGTGATACTTTACATGCATGCACTATTAATCAAGAAAAATGTCCGTGACTTTTATTGCTACGACATTAATATCGCATCATTGCCATGTACTTATGGCCAGAACCATCCATGCAAACATGTGCCCAATCATATTGTTTAAAACTCCATCACACTTGATAAGACATAAATAAATCATGTCCACCATAATGCGCAATCGGAAATCTTCTCTACTTCAAAAAATGAAGTGACCCATATGTCACGATCTTGGAACAAGCAACACCAAAACCAATCCATGGAAATGGCTCGTCCATTTTCAACATACTGATTGCCATTTATTCAAAATAAATGATAGAAAAACTTAATTCCATCAACTATGATTCTTGTCTTTTCTCGAGAGAAAAGCAGTCAATGATACACGCCCAACGACACGAGCCTATATCAGTCGAGAGAACCTTAATGAAAGAATCAAAATACATTTATAAGAAAATCAAATACAATTAACCATACTCTCGGCTATCGCCGAGTTCCATTAACCCAGGAGACCAAAATTCCAAGATAAATGGGAGTGCTTTGTAGAATGCATTGTCCCTACACACTATTACCAAACGAAAATCCTTTCTGCCATCCACTTAATAGGCAAACTTTTATGTCGGATTTTATAGTGTTATATCCGAGTCACAAGTGAACAATTCATCCAATAAAATCATTTCTTGTAATGAATATACCATAATACTTGCCTTGATTGCTTATTGAACCTAACAAATATTTCTAAATCAATCGACATGTTTAATAGCACGCACCGGCAGAATGCCAAAATCCCAAGACCATATGGAACGCATAAGTGTAACCATGTACAACTTAATAAGTTCGTGAATATCGTCATTTATATTCATGGAACAACTTTAATCCTCACATGGATGTAAAACAAGATGCATCCAGATAGCATGATCATACTTACTTCGATGAAAATGAGGTTCCTTTCTTGAACACGTTAGACACGACTATGCACATAGTGCAATTTTCTTGCACTAGCTGGTTTTTGATTAATGCGATGCTTTTCCGAAAATTCGTATGATAAGAATCTTTCATCTCAAGCAAATCATCGGAAAGAACAGAAATTCGGAGACAAAACGAGATCGAAGAAACAAAACTTTTATGGTGAATCATAAGTGCAAATAATCTTGCTCTGAGACCAATTGTAAGAAATTTTTTGATGCGCAAGTCTTTATCCAGGATCATTTTGCACAACATTGATTCAACCTTTTGATCTCTTTAGTTTGCGTACCTTAATGTCTCCATAATCGATGTGAAATCACCGGAATAATCGACGAAGTCGCTCCATAAATGATGCGGCACCTCGGAGTTTTTGACGTTGACGTTACCCATACTAGAGAGTTTTCTCTTCTCTCCTCCTTCTTATTTTAGTGTTCACTCGATGATCAGAGAACGATACCATTATGTGTATAAATATACACACGGACACTTATGTGTATGTGTGTGCCGTTTCCTTTACACATAATTTCTGTCTTACACGAGCGTCGTTGCAACCCTATTATGCAGTGCTGTTCGTGTGTTACGGCCGGTGTGAAATGATGATGGCGCTGCACCATTTATAGGCACCCAAGAGGTGTCCCTTCATGCAACAGACGCTTCCCTCAGCAACCGCCTCACTTGGAACAGAAACGTCTCTTAATTAATGGTCGCGTCTCTGCCTTTCTTCATGTGCGTGTGTCTCCTTAAGTTCATTAACTGCATGCTAATCACGTGGCCTTTACAAGGGATGCAACCATTCAAAGCAACCCTTCTCTTCACACGTGACTGCATGCAACTAACTAATTATCTACGGCCAATTAGCAATACTAATTCATGTGCTAATTAGTGACCTCATGCACGTGTACAAGTCCAATGAATTTTATAACCTGATGCATAGCACGCATCATGTACAATAGACTAGTACATAGCCTCCTTGATGCACACACATATACACTTACATATAACTTTCTGAAGGGAGAAAAGAGGGTATTTAAACCCATAATTCTAATTTTTTTACGTCTAGTAATCATCACGCTAGACGACATAATATTAAAATTATCTCTGTATATTACATGGGTCACATGAATATTAAAAATATTCTTACATTCTCCCACTTGACCCGTGTAACGACTTGAAGATTCAATATTCACTTTAAGAGCCCACTATACAATGGATCAAACAAGTCGCACTTTAATTAAATTGAAAATAACGGATCATGGCGGTCTCAAGTAAGTTTATTAACAAGATTCCTTCCATGCATCACGATGAATCCAACTCAAAACTCTTAACATGGAGAAAACATAAATTAGCTTTTATTTGTTATACCACTCCACCATAATGTATACTCATAATGTGGATAACAAAAACTTGGGCAAAACAAATCATTAATGAATTCACAAATGTCATTTCTTTATGAGTACTTTCTCAGCACATACATATTCCTTTATTGTTAAAAAATGCTGACAATGACTTACGATAATGCTCATCAATTCGACACAGACGATAATTGTCACGAGCAACCACGAGCCTGCAGATACTTCATTTATAGCAATATACTCAATTGACACATTCATTTTGCCACTACAATTGACAAGTAAACTTGAAACTTTAATACACCTGTCACTTTAGTGGAGCTAGAAAAATAATGGCATCAAAACATACCATTGTTTACGGCTCCCACTCTTTTATGAGTTTCTTTGATTTAAGGTAAAACTTTAGACCTTCTATTCTTGAGCATTTTTGGTGACTTGTCAATACCAAAGATTCATTTCCTCTATTGGAATCACTTTAATATGCCAATATAAAACATTCACATTCATACAATAAACTCCCACTATTAGTTGCGCTTGGAGTTTTATGTATAAATTTAGTCTATCATTGTGAAGCAATTTCTTTGTGTATGCCCACTCTTTAAGGCTTTGAGTTATCAATAATTGTTTCAAGAAACAATTAACTTTATGATGTATTCAAGTTCATCTTTGGATGGCACTTAAACACATTTGAAGTTGATGCTACATACAATACTCATTTAGTTGACAAATTAACCGTACCTAAAATGAATATGCACGTCATCTTTGGATGTGCAAGCACATTCCCAAGTACAACCGTTAATTAGTTTCTTTTTTGTTATTAGTCATATGCCATGGAACACCTTTGGGTGAACGACTCTAGCATCACAACTAATTAACTCAATTATTCAGTGCTGCCATTTATTTTAGTAGCATCGCCATGCACAAGAACAATTGTCCATAATATTATCAAAATGTCTAGAAACTATGCTAGGTCACTTTGGTGAATAGCAAGCTTTTCTTAATATAGACTTCCATTGATAAACTTTAATTAAGTCTGAGACACTTCTCGGTGATCTTACATAATCAATCAAATGCTTAACATTTTTTTTAAAGCTAGGCCACGCGGCAAGGAGGTTCGGAACGATAGCGGCGGCGGAGGCGGAGGCTATGATTGAGCGTAGTCCGATGTACACTAGTACACGGATCGTCAATTCCACTACAGGCCATGTACGTGCTGCAAAATCAACATTATCTTTTGCCCCCTCCCACGTCTACTAATATTGCCAGTCCAAACCATGCTACTCCTACTAATTATGCTACTTTTTTTTAGGGGTACTAATTATGCTACTTAGCAGAGCATCCAACTACCACAATCCTTCATGTAGATAATCCTAGTCTATCAATAATATACAACAAACTGACTCTGTTACTTTGCTAATATTTATAAACTGACTTTGTTGCTTGCATCTAAAAAATTCAAGAGGAAATAGATGCATTATGGTTGGTTCCGGCCAAAGCCATTGCTATACAAACTGACTCTGTTCCTTTGCGCCTGCTGCAGGACCTCACGCCCGATCAGAAGAAGGCTGCTGTGTTACACTTGGCTCTAATCCAAGCCACGAAAGAGGACCTCCACGACATGATTGCTGCCTGGGAAGCCAACTACTCTGCTCCCGACTACTTTGCTTGTGGCAGCATAGTACCTCGCAAAAACGAGCGTCTGCTCAAAGAACTGTCTCAGCATGTCAACCCTAGGAGCGATGACCCCCGCTGGTATGTATATAATCTCACTCCCTCATCTAATGCATCTATTACATTGGTTTTAGAGAAAAAAAATCAATCAGAGAATACTGAGAAACAGGCACCCCAAAGAACTCAGCAATCCCATTCCAAATAACCTTTGCCACCACACATTCAAAGTTTCCCCTCCTCCTGCATGCACCTCTTGATCCAAGAACCTATCAAACAAATATTCACATCTCTCAAATTGAGAATCCCTAGACCCCCATTATGCCTACACATGGAAGTTGACATTCTAGAGCCCTTGTCAAGAACCAAGCCCTAGCACCCTTGTCAAACATTCTAGAAAAGACGTCCACAGCCCATTTATAACCAAAACCTCTTAACTCAAGAATATCTATTAGAAAATCCAAATTAACTCTGCCGTAAGATTTTTCAGAGTCCAATTTCAGAACTAGTCCTTTCTCATGTTTAGGGTTAAGTGAAGGGTTTCATGAGCAACATGCTTTCCAAAATGAATCTGCCTTTTATGAAGGCACATTGATTAAGGGAGATCAACCTATTCATGAGTAAAGATGGGCCTATCAGTAAGTACCTTTGAATTTTTTTCTTCTTAAAACTGCAATTCAATAAACTGATTGGCCTGAACTTTCTCATGGTCCTAGCATCATCGTCCTAAAGAGAGCTAAGTTATTATTTCCCCAATCATTAAACATAACTAATGGATCATCCTCAATAACATCTTTTACATTATGTATCCTATGTTTGTTGTTTTTATTCAGGGGCGGAGCCAGTAGGGGGGCGAGCGGGGGCCAGGCCCCCCCTATGGTTCGGCCACTCCCAACAAACTCCACCGGGGGTTAGCAGTATTACCTAGCATTATGTTGCCACTTTTTTTAGGGAATTACGTTGCCACTTGTACTAGGCTATTAGCACAAATAAAACTCTTGAGTGGGCCAACAACTGAATGGGCTGATTGGCCAAGCCGAAGAAGATGATCGACACCACGCTACGGCCAGCCAGAAAAAGAGTCTTGTCTCGAAAAAAAACAGAAAAAGAGTCAGACGATGGCTACGATCGAACGATTCACACACATGTATTTCTTACTCGTGTTCTGTTTCGGTAAACTGTCGCCGTCGGCTAGGGCATAGGCATGAGCCGCTGCTAGGAGCTTTCGCCACTTCATCATGCGATCGGCACCATGGGCATGTGGTTGCGGCGCCGGCACTCCTGTCGTCCATGGCCCCGGTCCTTATAGTCAGACCTCTCAGCCTGGCTCACAAGAATCACATCTAAGATCAAGGTATATATCTCATCACATATCACTATCAATGCTAGATTTATACTGCCCGCAAAAGAAGTGATAGATTTATACAAATTACCTGCTATTATCTTTCTTAGATCGATTACAATTTACATCTAAGATCAGGTATTTAGTATTTTTGTTAGATATAGATCAAAGTATTTGTTAGAAACTTTCAGCGTAGGATGTATATATACTAACATAGAATCGCAGAAGGCAGATTTGAAATACGGGTTGGAAGTCTATTTATTATTTGGAAGTTTGTTATGCTTCAAGAATAAAGAGAAAATAATTAAGTACCACTTCCATTGAAAATGTAATCTAGTTGAGGAGACACTCTGATTGATTGGTATGCAAACTCTCGACCGAAATATCATGGCACGAGTAAAAATCTCAAATAAGCTAAACTAAAAGCAAACCATATAGTATATTCAAGCGTAAAGCGTTATCCTACATTTCATGTGACATGTGTTGTATTATCTTCTTCTCCCCCCCTATGCTCAAATCCTGGCTCCGCCCCTGTTTTTATTGTTACCAATTGATTATACTTAATATCATCTGATCTGCAGGTGCTCGTGTCGGCGAGCAATGTACTTGAATGATTTCTTCAAGTTTGCGGGGGCAGTTTTAATCGGCAAAATGGTAGGAGATGCCTTGAGTTAGTACAAAGGGAAATAAGATCATGATCATCGCGGGATCAAGCTGCTAGCTTCGCGTGAACAAGTAAATTAGTATCTGCTCTTACATAGGACCAAATTAAGTTAGGACATTTATATCATATCTACTAGCTAGCATCTTATCATATCATACCGTAAGGATAGTGTGAATATGTACCTACCGTTGTGACTGTTTCCGGCATCGTCTCTGTTTTATATGGTGTTTGTTCAAGGAGTTTATCGTCCAGATTATATATGTGTTTACTCCTGCTTTGAACTCACCGAGCTTCTATATATGAAGAGAAAAGTTCACATTACAACCCTCAACTTGCCACTTGGTTTAGGATTCAACCCTCAACTTAAAAACCGGTTGTCCCACACCCTTAGAGCATCTACAGCCGGGCGCCTCAAACCCCCCTCAAACGACCGGGCAGACGGCCCGGTCAGTGACTGGTCAAAAAAAAAGTGACCCAAACGGGCGCCTCAAACCGGCCTCAAACGCCCAGACTGACCGGCACCCCTCATATCCAGCCCAAATCTGGGGCGGATATGGGGTGGCCCGGGCGCATCCACCACGTCGGAACTGACAGCCCGACCCCAACAAAAAGTGAACCAAATCCCCCTCCGACCTACCCTATTTCACTTGCTCCTCTCCTCTCTTCTTCCTCCTTCACGCTGGACGTCTGCTAGCTCCGCCGCCACCCTTGCGCCGGACTGCACCTTGCCCTCTATGTGTTCGACACATTGTCCGACCAGGTTTTAGGTTTTAGTCGTCGGACGAGCAGTAGTAAAGGCCCAACGGAGCTTCATGAGATGATTCAAAAAGAGCCGGACAACCATCAATGTTCCCTTTATGAGGGATATGGACTATGACTATGAATCTTCTCTGCTGATAAAGCAGAGAAGATTCATAGTGACAGTCCATAACCTTCAGAAAGGGTGCAATGATGACCGAAGCTTGTCGCTTTTGGACGACGCGGCTATTTAAGCCGGTCGCCTCGCTCCTCGCGCGGCGAGGTGGGACTAAACTCCCAACCCCGCCGGCCCAACACGGATATCATCTACACTGGAAATCTTTATGTACGAACAATTTATTTGGTGTTCCCCGCCGGCCCAACACGGACTAAACATCCAAAATGATCGACGAGCATGTGTTTGCATGTATTTGGTGTTTTGAAAATAGGGTTTGTGGTTGCAAATGGCAAAATTTGAGGCCCGCCCGGTCACAGTCCGCGGGCGCGTCCGCAGACGTT
The DNA here is from genome assembly GCA_039707655.1 of Elymus sibiricus. Classification (NCBI taxonomy): domain Eukaryota; kingdom Viridiplantae; phylum Streptophyta; class Magnoliopsida; order Poales; family Poaceae; genus Elymus; species Elymus sibiricus. Next base: position 371,278,175 of record CM077664.1, on the reverse strand, counting down.
TGAGGGACCAAATTAGCTATGTCTGCCTGTAGATAGCTCTTATAACATGCCACTTGGTTTAGAAAACAACCCTCCACTCGGTTTTGACCATGTTAACCAGTTTTGATTTGTTTTGACCACGTTGACCCCGCCTTACATGTGGGAGTGTGGGACCACTACAACCAACAGCTGCTGTTAATAATTAGGAAGCGGAAAACTTTTATAAGAACATAGTACAACGTCGAGATTAGAAGACATTCTTGAAATTTTTTGAAACTTTTTTGCAAATTGTAAACAATTTTGAAATGTCGAATATTTTTAAAACACAAACAATTTTAAAATTTTGAAAAGTCTTTTTAAAATGTGAATAAACTTTGTAATTCCGAACATTCTTTGACAAATAAGAACAAATTTTGGTATTCTGAACAATTTCTTCACGAACAAATTTTGAAAACGTGAATAATTTTTGAAAATCCCCGAACAGTTTTTGAAGTGTGGGCACTTTTGAAAATTCCAAACATTTTCTGAAAAACACGAATAAATTTAGTTTATTTTTATTTGAATCATAAATTTTCAATAAAAGTATTTGTTTGTACCATTTAAAAAATGTTGACATTTGAAAAATATTCATGCATTTCAAAAGAATGTTTGTGATGTTTAAAAAAATGTATTATACAATGAAAAAAAAGTTTTGCAACATTCAAAGGAATGTTCGTGACAATTTTTTAAAACAAACTTCACGCATTTCAAAAAAATCATGACATTTTCTAGAAAAATGTTTATGCAATGTAAAAAAAATGTTCGCGTAATTTTTTAAAAACATTTCTTACCATTTAGAAAAAATGTTCAGTAGGAATTAGAAAACGTGTTTACCATGTATTCTATAAAACGCTCGGGCCTGTATTTGAAAAAATATTCATCATGTATTAAAAAAAATGTTCAACGCGTGTTTAAAAATGTTTCCCGTGTATACAGAAAAGTATACAATGTGTATTACAAAAGTCGACATGTATTTGCAAAAAAAAATACAACTAGATAGGGGTACTGGGTTGGGGAACGAGTTGCGTGCCGAGAGTGGACATGCAACTATGTTGGGCATGAGTTGCATGTTTGCGTTGGACATGCAAATGGGTCGGGTGGGTTGCGTGTTGGGGTTGGACATGCAACTAGATAGGGGTCGGAGCAAGTTGCGTGTTGGGCTTGGACATGCAACTGTGTCGGGCGAGTTGCAAGTTAGGGTTGGACATGCAAATAGATAGGAATCAGGGGCAACTTGCATGTCGAGGGTGGATATGCAACTAGGTCGGCGAGTTGCATGTTCTGGTTGGACTTGCAACTAGTACAAAAAATGGGTTGGGCCCTAGTTGCGTGTCGATGGTGGACTTGCAACTGAGACAAGAAAAAAAGTGGGGCCCCCAATTACATGTCGGGGGTGGAGTTGAGGTGTGGACTTGCAACTGAGGCAGAAATAGAGGGTTAGGCCTAGATTGAGCCTAGTTCCGAGTTGATGGTGGACTTGCAACTAAGACAAAAAAACTCCGGTTCCAGTTGCAAGTTGACGGTGGACTTGCAACTGGGACATAAAAAACTTTGAGCCCAGTTGCGAGTTGAGGGTAAACTTACAACTGGGACAAAAAAAGGGTCGGACCCCAACCACCCCTAGTTGCAGTAGTGTTGAAGGCTTGCAATTGCAGTCGGTGGAAACACTAGCAGTTGCGAGTCGAGGCGGACTTGCAACTGAGGCAAAAAAAGGGTCTGGCCTAGATTGAGCACAGTCGCGAGTTGATGGTGGACTTGCAACTGGGACAAAAAAAACTTTGGGCCCAGTTGCGAGTTGATGGTGGACTTGCAACTGGGTCGAAAAAACTTGGGACCCAATGATGGGATTCGTTGCATGGAAAACAAAAATATTTCCTACGAGAGAACGAAAACACCCAAGATCCACTCTACTAGATGCTAGCACGAGAGGGAAAAGTCTACATACCCTTGTAGACCGAGAGCGGAAACGTTCTAACGAACGTGGTTGATGTAGTCGTACTTTCTTCGCGATCCAATCCGATCAAGCGCCGCACAAACGGCACCTCCGAGATATGCACACGTACGGCTCGGTGATGTCTCCTCCTCCTTGATCCAGCAAGACGAGAGGGAGAGTGTTGGGGATGTTACCCATGAATGAAACCTGGCATTGGTATGACCCGGCCCTGAGCTTCGAGTCTCTGTGAGTCACATCAACCACCGGGTCATGACGAAGGCAACCCAGATGAGCTAGAAGCCCAGAGTGAGACCCGGCAGGAGGCCGGCTTGATAGTCCATATGGGCCGGCTCGATGAGGAAGGCCCAGAAGGAGAATCTTCCTAACTTGGAGAACAAGATTAATAAGAGTTAGAGTAGGATACGGGTTGAGAGTATGACCCGGAATCGCCTGTAAACCTAGGGACTCAACCTATTATATAAAGGGGAGTTCCTAGGACGAAAAGACCAGGTCACAATCCCTTGAAAGCTAGGTTAGCGAATCCGCAATCTTTGTAATCGAGATCATCGTCAATATCAACCAAGCAGGAGTAGGCTGTTACCTCCACCGTGAGGGGCCGAACCTGGGTAAACTCGCGTCTTTCGATTCCGCCCAACCCCATTCAAGCAATCACCTAGCAGCGATGGCCTCATGACTTAATTCTCTCACGAGGACATCTGCCGTGACAAAACCACGACAGTTGGCGCCCACCGTGGGGCCAGCGCACGGTGGTGTTGAGTTCTTGGAGGGAGCTATTCTAGGGATCGAGGGTTACGCGATCGGCCGGATGACGAATAGTCGGCGCGGGAAGCTCTACATCGACGACGCAGGCTGGGGCCCCGAGGCGGCTCAATCGAGTTTGGATACCAGGTCCCCTTCGGCAAGATCCATGTCTTCATCGGCGTCATCGGCGGATCAGATTTCGAGCCGGGCGACGTGGCCGACTCAGTCGAGATCTCTCGCCGGGTCACACCTCGCCGGGTCACAACGCGCCAGACCAGCAAATTCGTTGGATTCATCGGCGGAGTCATACAAGAGTTTGACCCGGCCGCCGATGCTGTGTCCGGGGGCGACACGCTTGTCAATTCTGATGGAGAGTCGTCAGTTGGAGAAACCGAGTCAATCCTCCCGCTTTTCGACGAAAGGCTGGGAGGGTACTCGGATGAGGAGATCTGTCCAGAGGAATACGGGCCGACTCATCATGCGGTAGTCTACATGGCGGGGAGTCAGAACCAGGGTCAGCCTCGCTACGATGCTCAAGGAAACCTGATCACAACTCCGCCAAATCCATCCTCGGGCCAGAATCAGGTAAATAACACCGGTGAAGGAGCGACAGCAGCAGCCGGAGGAGCCAGCGCGAGGGTTCCGGGTTCACAGGTACTGGTGGATACAGCAGCCGCGCTTGCAGCCCTCCTGGCAGACCCGGTTACTGCGGAGAACGCGGATGCACGGAGGGCAGAGATCGAGAAGTGTCGAGAACAGCTTGCCCAAGTTCAGAAGAGCATCGAAACCGAAAACGAACGTCTTGCCACGGCCCAAAGAGACATCCTTTAGGAAGCCCAGCACCTGGAAGATGAGGGGGTTCACCTCGAATTTCGCCAAGGAGAGTTATCCACTGTCAGCGGAGAAGGCACCAAAGTCGGCTTTCGGTCGGGATAGAACCACGGACACTTTTCCAGACTCCGCGGGATCCACCTCTTCAGATCGCACCAGGAGACGGCACGGGAGCGCCGGGTGCAGTCACCGCTATGCCCCAATCAGCTACGGCGCAGCAGCCGTCGGCTCATCAACAACCGCCGGCTCAGCGACAGACGCCGGCTCACCAACAGCCATAGCAGCAGCCAGTGCGCTTTCGCATGCCGGCAGGCCACTTTTCCAATCCGGTAGATAATGTGTGGGCAGCGACGCACAACCTTTATCAGATCCCCATCAATGGGGATAGTCCGTTTGAAGTCGAGGCAAGGCAGGCAATCGAGATGCTGAAAACGGCAGTCACGCAGTAGGTGAATTACTCCCATAGCCCGAATCGACTCCACTCTACTCCTTATCAGAGTCGAAGTAGGAGCTGGCATAGGGAGTCCCCCGCGGTCTCGAGCAATGCACAATATCGGAGGGAGCAGCAGCAATCCCAGCAATACCAGCCGTGGCAAGCAGTCTCTGATGCACAAGCCATTGTTGATAATGCGCGTGCTTTGCGCATGGCGGGTGCAGGTAACACGGGCGTTGAGTATGTTCATTAGCCAGTACAAGCCCCACCCACCACAACCCAGCCTGTGTTACGAAGCACTGGTGTTACAAACCGCACTGTTGGAACTCTGTGTTTGGGACCGGCTCAGGAACGAGCGTATGCCACCGGATTTCAAAGGACCTCGCAAAGTCTCCAATTACACAGCTGATCTAGAGCCTGCTGAGTGGATTGAAAGTTATGAACTAGCTATGGATATGCTGGAGGTTAGTGACACTGTTTGTGCTCGGTATTTGACCATGATGCTCGAAGGTCCAGCACGAACATGGTTGAAGAACTTGCCTACAAATTCAATCAACACCTGGCAGGAGTTGAAAGAGTGCTTCATCAAAAACTTCCAGGGAACTTGCAAGCGTCCTACAACGATTGTTAACTTAGAGCATTGCGTCCAGAGGGACGACGAGTCAGCTCATCATTGGGCAAGAAGGGTTGCAGAGATTGTCTACTCTTCTGACAGTATTACAGCTCAGACAGCAGTCCTCGTACTAGAGCGAAACTCTCGTTTCCAGCCTTTGGTCCAGAAGCTTGGTCGTTTGAAGAGGAAAGTCAAGGAGATGAGTGATCTCATGGATGTCTTGAGCAGGTATGCCGAGTTAGATAACACAAAAGATCTAGCCTCGGATGACGAAAAGTCTGGTAAGAACAAAAAGAATGGTGGCAAAGGTCACCAGCATAATGGCAATGGGAACAACAGCAACAATAATCACAAGCGCAAAAATCCTGAGGGAAATTCTGATTTCGTTGCCAATACCAATACTGGTTTTAAAAACCAGTGTTAGAATGGCAACTCCAGGAAACCCTTTTCTGGCAATCGTCCTCGTAATTATGAGGAGGCACTTAAAGGCCCGTGTCCCAAGCACAACGTGGATGGTAAGCCGGCCAATCACTCTTGGGAAAACTGCTTTATCATGCAGGAATTCAAAAACCAAGTTGTTCAAAGTCACAACAATGGTGGTGGCAATGGCGGATACCCAAGAAATTCTAGAGCTGGCGGGTCAGGAGCCGGCTTTCAAGGGACCGGTTTTCAGGGTAAAAACTTCCCCGGTGCCGGGTTCCAGGGCTCAGGTGGTCAAGGATCCGGGTTCCAGGGGGGTGGTAATGGCGGAGGCAATAATCAATGCACCACCCAGGGAAATCAGAACCAGGGAGGCTCCTCCGGGTTTCAGACGAATCCTAAGCAATTGAACAGCGGACAGTATCACGTCTTCACAACCAGCACTTGCAAGTGTGACCGGAAGATTCAGAGACGGGCCGTTAACACAGTTGACCCGGCAGTCCCTGAATACTTAAACTGGTCAGAGCAGCAAGTCACATGGAGTCGAGAAGATCATCCTCTCTGGATTGATAACCCTGGGAGTCTCGCTATAGTGGTTGCACCTCAAGTCGGCGGATATTAGTTGACCAAAGTTCTCATGGACGGAGGGAGTTGCATCAATATCCTCTATTACGACACTTTCAAGCGGATGAATCTGTCAGAGAAGCAGCTGAAGCTGTCCTCTACAGTCTTTCATGGCATTGTCCCTGGCAAGTTGGCTTATCCTATTGGAAGGATCTCTCTGGAAGTCGCCTTTGCATAGAGTTTAACTTCAGATCTGAGTTCCTGACTTTTGAGGTGGTTAAAATCAAAAGCCCTTATCATGCTCTTTTTGGACGACCCGCTTATGCACGGTTCATGGCACATCCTTGCTATGTTTACCTGAAGTTGAAGATGCCAGGGCCTGAGGGAACTATCACGGTTAATGGAGATAGGAAAATTGCTCTTGAGTGTGAAGAGGGAGATGCAGCTTATGCAGAGGCGGCTTGTGCAGCTGAGGAGTTGAAATTTTATAAGGACAACGTTGATCCTGCGGATATGACCCCTCTCAAGAAGCCTACCACCGAGTCTGATCCTCTGCTCAAGTTTCAATCGGCCAGAGATACCAAGCAAGTTGATTTCACTCCTGGTGACTCATCCCAACAGATCACTATTGGGGCGAATATGGATCCTAAATAGGAAAGCGCGCTCATCGAGTTCATCCGTGAGAATCGGGACATCTTTGCATGGAAACCTTCTGACATGCCTGGTGTACCGAGAGAACTCGCTGAGCACTGCCTAAATGTGGATCCTAAGATGAAGCCTGTACGACAATACCTCCGTCATTTTAATGAGGAGAGACGCAAAGCTATTGGTGAAGAGCTAGCCCGGCTACTGGCTACCGGGTTCATCGTTGAAGTGTTTCACCCAGAGTGGTTGGCTAACCCAGTGCTTGTCTTGAAGAAGAATGGAACTTGGCAGATGTGTATTGATTATACCGACCTGAACAAGGCCTGTCCCAAGGATCCCTTTGCTCTTCCTCGCATTGCTCAAATCATTGATTCTACTGCTGGCTGTGAAAGTCTGTGTTTTCTGGATGCATATTCTGGTTATCATCAGATCAGGATGAAGGAAGAAGACTAGGAGAAAACAGCGTTCATAACACCCTTTGGGGCGTTTTGCTTTACGTCAATGCCGTTCGGTCTGAAGAGTGCAGGTGCAACTTATCAGCGTTGCGTCCAAAACTGTTTCCACAAACAGATCGGGCGCAACATTCACGCCTATGTCGATGATATTGTGGTCAAGTCTCAGAAGAAAGAAACCCTGCTTGACGATCTGAAGGAGACATTCGACAACCTGCGAGTGTACCAGATGAAGTTAAACCCAACAAAATGTGTGTTCGGGGTTCCAGCAGGAAAATTACTGGGCTTCCTCATTTCCGAACGTGGCATTGAAGCTAACCCGGAAAAGTTCAGGCCATTACATCCCTGAAAAAGCCGGCTAACATCAACGCTGTCCAGAAGCTTACAGGAAGTATTGCGGCTTTGAGCCGGTTCATAAGCCGGCTCGGTGAGAAGGCAATTCCCCTGGATCAACTCCTGAAGAAGACAGATACCTTTGTATGGAATGATGCGGCAGACAAAGCTTTTGAGGCACTAAAAAAGCAGTTATCTGAACCTCCTATCCTTGCAGCTCCTCAGGAGAAGGAACCAATGCTCTTATACATCGCCGCTAATAATAAAGCAGTCAGCGTGGCAATAGTGGTGGAGCGCAAGGAAGAAGGCAAGGAATATCCAGTTCAGCGGCCAGTGTATTACGTAAGTGAAGTTTTGACAGAGTCCAAGCAGCGATACCCACATTGGCAGAAGCTGGTTTTTGGTGTGTTCATGGCTAGTCGCAAGCTGAAACATTATTTCCAGGAGCACCCCATCACTCACTACAAGAAACCTGTTAATCCATGACGGATTTCTGGTGACGTTCTCGGAAACTGTCACAAATTATGACGGTTCATCGCAAAAACTGTCATAGATGAGCAACAGGAGGATGGTCTCCCAAATTGGTAGCCCCATTATGACAGACAAAGAGGGACTGTCACGGAAACCGTCATGGATCGACCAATTGGGCCTATCTTTGGACCGTCATGGATGGATGGTGCTGATGTGGCAATCCGGCGTGAGGGAAAACTCGCGTTGTGATTGGTTGATCTAACCAACCCACGGATCGCAAATCCAGACCGTCTAATCTTCTGTGATCCAACGGCGCCTGATCCTCCCCAACTACCCTGTAGATCCCCGCCCGCTTCTTCCTCCCGGCGTTATCCCCCGATTCTGGATCGAGGCGCCATAGACGTCAGCTCCTTCCCGGCGCGCCTCTCATCAGATCCGAGCGGATGTGCTCATCCCCTCCTCCCCGTCCAGATGCTCGTGGAGCTCGCCGCCGGGGGCTCCTTCTCCACGGATCTGTTCGCAAGCCCCCGACCTCATCCACAGCCCCCTTGTCCATTCCCCTCCATTCCCCGCAACCCTAGCCACCAGCGGCGGCCGCCCTCCCTGCCGGTGCGACACGCCCTCCCCAGCCATGATTCGCCCTCCCCCGTAGTGAATCGCCGTCATCTACCGATACTTGCCCTCGTCCGCCTCTTCGCCGACCACCACGTCCGCCGCGCTTGGCCTCCTCTGCCGCGACTCGCCCTCCCCTGTCGTGACTCGCCCTCGTCCGCCACCTTCAACCACCACCACATCCGCCGCACTCGCCCTCCCTTGCCGCGACCCGGCCTCCTCAGCCGCGCTCTCCCTCGTCCGCTGCCATCCCAGGCTGCATCAGGGAGCTCTTCCTCGACCTCGTTCTCTGCCTTCCCGACCACCTTGTTCGTTTGTCCGAAGGTGAGCTCGGATTGTTCCATGATTTGGGCTGCTAGTACTGCTAGATGTGATTGTTCTGTGAAGAAATAGTGATGTTCAGTTGTATTAAAGTTGTGTAGATGCTCTGCTAGTGCTGCTAGTACAAATGCAAAATATATTACTGCTATGATCTACTAGTAGAGCACTTGCATGTTTTTGCTATGTTCTCCTAGTACAAAAGTGTTCTTGCTATGTTCTGCTAGTACAAAATATATTACTGCTATGATCAGATCTGCTACATGTTTTTGCTATGATCAGAGACTTGATGCTCACACCATGAACACTAAAGATGCTAGATGCTAAGATGTGTGAAACTTGATGCTCACACCATGAATACTGAAGATCCTAGATGCAAAGATGTTTTGTTTGAGTAGCTAAAGTATGAGTACTGTTTAGTGTATTCTGGTTGTCGTTTGGACAGATTATAAACTGAACCCCAAACCTGTATGGTTGTATCTACTATGCTCTGAGTTCTACCAGCTGCTACCACTACCTATCCCCGAATCCTCTGCTTCTACTCTGCTCTTGTTGCTTCTTCTGCTCTATCCACTGGCTGCTGCATGCCCCTGTATCAAGGCCCTTAACAACTAGTAGTCTGCAGAAACGATAAATTCAACAAGCAAATTGGACCGGGCCTAGCCTTTTTACACAGCCCAATATCCTTTCTCCCAGGCCACAGCCGAATTAGGCCCCACAAAAATGGGCCAAATCACTCGTTCTATTGTATCACTATTTTCTGAAAAGTGCTGACAGCAAAATGGACCTATAAAGATATAGCATCATGCATAAGAGCCGACAGATGCCTAGTCTTGTTATCATGTTGCCTGCTATATTCCTTGTCCTGAAATATTATCACAAACTCTTGGAATTTTAGCGTCCTATTTCTTAAATGTAATCATGGTGTAATTTTCTACTGCCTACCTTTGAAATCTAAACCTCAGGCTATGTATGATATTGTTAATACTTGGTTTTTTCTGAATGTTGCTTATATCATGTTTTTTCCCCGAACACAAGTTAATACTAATTTTGAAACGGAGATGCTTCAGCTTATGCATGATCTGTGATTCAGACTATGATCCTTTGCCTAAATATACTACAGACCAGCGAACCCTAGTCTCCACTCGCCACTTGTTACCGGCTCGACGCGTTGGACTGGAGGCAGAGCAATACGGTTAACAAGGTAAGGACCAGGGCAGCTGCGGTGAGTGTGCACAGCGGCAGATATGCATGGTGAGTTTGATCCCCTTCCACACCAACTTGCACGCATGGTTACTGCTAGCTTAACACAAAACGTTCTGATGTTTCCCTGGTAACATGCGTTGAATTGATGTACTGGTGGTTGGTTGAGTGTGCGTACATGATAGATCTGTGTTTGAGTAATGATCCAGACTGTAAACTTAAGTTGCTAGATATATCTACATATATAGAAGCTTCTCATGTATGCATGTTAATGTCAACTAGCTGTGGTATATACTGGTGATTTACTTGATTGTGCAAAATTTTACATCAGAGGTGTGTTTGATTTATTGCCAACTGGTGGTGGTTGGCCATCATGCAAGCCATCCCGTCTCTGTTATTTTCTACAGATATGTGATTTTTCGCACATACTTTTTTTCTTGCAATCTATCATACATGGGCTTCGTTAATTATATATGTCATATATGTTCATCGACATCATTAGTGAACAATCATTTTTCATACAGACTTTAGTGTGAAGTTTGTGAAATTTGCTTGAGGGCCATCCTGTCAAGTGCATCATGAAGAAAGGGAAGGTAATGCATGGCCACCCGCCATACCTTGTTGCTTCTTAGTCCTGTTTGTATGCATTTGAATCATTTAAAAAAATTCAGTTAGTAAATTAAGATGCTTGGGATGACATAGTTATTTAAGAATTAGTTTCAATGTGGATTGTTGTGTAGTTCCAGTAAAATTATAACTGCGCTTTTTGTGTGTGTGCATAAAATCTACATTGTACCATGTCCCTGATATCATGCATTGCCTTGATACACTATTACAGTGCCATCCCCTGGTGTTCATGGGTTCTGTTTTAGCATGTATCTTAATAACCATTGAGTAATTGCTTAAGCAATGTAATTAATTAAATTCGAAGTTTACTTGGCAAGCAAGTGTTTTTTACTATTGTCTCAGTTTCATGTGTCCGCGTGGTGGATATTGTTTCATAGTCATGCCATTTTTTTGGCTGATTTATGTCCTCAACTGCTACTGCTGCAGTACTTGGGGTTCATGTGATGTGTATTTTGTTGCTTTGTCACTTATAGGCCAACTTGATTACACTTTAAGTTCACACACATTTCTTTGGATTAATTTTAAGCAGCCCAATGTTTATTGTTGTTTTATAGTAGATACTTTGTTATTCTCTTTTGTAGGCATTTTAAGATTTAAGAATTTTGGACAACATGTAATTCATTTTTTTTGCGTTTGTTCTAATTCTCTTATTTCTACCACAATCTATTTATATATACAAATCTGTAGTGTTGCAAATATGTGTATGATTAGGTCGCATGCTACTTGTTGCCACTCGTTTCTTTTCACACGTGTAATTAACTTTGTTGCACTATGCATCCTGGGAGTCAAAAAATATAGAACGTAATACATGTACTAAGCTACTTCTAGTTTACCTACTAGCTACAATATTTTATGAAGTGACAAATTTTTCATCATGTGGCAGCTATTGATTTATGGGAGCATTTTCAACAACAAAGACGTGTTTTGATGACTTTGGCATGGACGGGCGGATCTGTTTCTAGAAACACGGATTGGTGGGGGCGGTGTTGGCTGCAGAGTAGCATAGTGTTCACCAAGACATGCTTGTAAACTTAAGGATTTTTGGGTATTTTCTTTTTGGTCCTGTAGTGGTGTATTTTTTGTTGTGTTTGTGTGATTTTCTTTTTTTAATGACTTGAGCATATATTTTCTATTAAATTCTTATTGGCTTAAAGTTTCAATGGACGAAGAGAAATGAGAGATGAGCTAATGTTCTGTACTGTAATTGGTGGGCCTTACCTGAAATTAATGCACTTAAATTCTAATTGGGTTGATTACTATATGGACCGCCACTCTTGGGTCGAGCTAAAATATAGTGGGCCAAAATTTTAGATGGGCTGATTACTAAATGGGCTGCCACGTCAGATCCATGTCAGAAGATGATGTGGAAGACAAGTTAACGCCGTTATGAGCATATCAGTTAAGTGTCATCCATGACGGTCAAGAACCGTCATGGTCCGTGACGGTTTTGGATGATCCGTCATGGAGCGTACAGTGGTTAAATTATGACGCGATATACATCACGGATTTCAAATCCGTCACGTATGACCTTCCATGACAGTTGCACAGGTCTGTGACGGATTGAAACCGTCATGTATTAACTGGATTCTTGTAGTGACTGTTGTCAGTTCCGCACCTTTGGGCGATATTATCCAGAACGGAGAGGCAACAGGGCGGGTTGCCAAGTGGGCTATAGAGCTTGGACCACATCATCTGAAGTATGTGCCATGTACCGCTATCAAGTCTCAAGCGTTGGTTGATTTCATCAATGATTGGACTGAATTACAAGCTCCTGAAGAAAAGCCAGACAATACATACTGGACAATACACTTTGATGGATCCCGACAGTTGGAAGGCTCGGGGGCTGGAGTTGTCTTGACTTCCCCACGAGGTGACAAATTCTGTTATGTTTTGAGACTCATGTTTCCTTGTACTAACAATGCAGCAGAATATGAGGCTTTGCTTCATGGGCTTCGTATGGCTAAGGAGATGAATCTCAGCCAGGTCAGATGTTTGGGCGACTCAGACCTCGTTGCACAGCAGGTTTCTAGAACTTGGGACTCCAAAGACCCTCTCATGGCGGCTTACAGCCATGCCGTCACAGTAATCGCTAGTCACTTCAAGGGATATCAGGTTGATCACATTGATTGTAGGAAGAATGAAGTAGCAGATGCACTATCTCGCCTGGGTTCTCAGCGCAAGCCTGTCCCACCAAATGTTTTTCTGGATGTTCTGCATAACCCATCAGTCAAGCTACCGACGGAGGAAGACATCGCTATTCCTGATCCAGAATCTGTTTTAGTGGCTGCATTTCATGCCACACCTGCATGGACAATAACTTACCTGGCTTATTTCACCCGTGGCGAGCTCCCAGACGAGGAAATCATCGCTCGGCAGATTATCAGGGGTCTAAGTCCATGACTATAGTCAATGGCGAGTTGCACAGATGAAGCATCTCAGGTGTTTTTCAACGTTGTGTTTCTCCTGAGGAGGGCCGTGAAATCCTTAATGAAATCCACTCCGGAGACTATGGACATCATGCCGACTCTAGATCTTTGGTTGCCAAAGCTTTCCGGTATGGTTTTTACTGGCTCACGGCTCATGCAGATGCAGAAGACATTGTTCGCAAATGTGATGGGTGCCAGAAATTTGCACGTCAAGCTCATGTGCCAGCTCAGGAACTTCGGATGATTCCCATCACTTGGCATTTTGCCGTCTGGGGGCTGGATATGGTTGGTCCTTTCGAACCTTCTAAATGTAAGAAGACTCACCTGTTGGTCGCAGTTGATAAATTCACCAAGTGGGTTGAAGCAGAGCCTGTCAGTAATTGTGATGCTGCAACAGCAGTCAAGTTTCTGAAGAAGATAATCTATCGCTTCGGATATCCTCACAGTATTATTACTGATAATAGCACCAATCTGAAAGGAGCCACGAAGCAGTTTTGTCAGAAAGAACACATCCAGCTTGACCTTGCTTCGGTTGCACATCCACAGTCCAATGGGCAAGCAGAGCGTGCTAATCGGGAGTTGCTACGAGGTATTAAACCAAGACTCATGGTTCCCTTAGAACGCACTCCTGGCTGTTGGGTTGAAGAGCTTCCAGCAGTTTTGTGGAGTATACGGACCCCTCCCAACAGGTCAACAGGCTATACGCTGTTTTTCCTGGTCTATGGTGCAGAGGCCGTGCTCCCCAGCGATATCCGCCATGACTCTCCCCGTGTAGCAGCATATGTCGAGACAGACAATGAGATAGCTCGTCAAGACTCTCTTCATGCCCTGGATGAAGAACGCGATCTTGCAGCCTCAAGGTCAGCAATATATCAGCAAGACCTACGTCGCTATCACAGCCATAGAATCCGAAGTCGTTCTTTTCAGGAGGGTGATTTAGTGCTCCGTCTGATACAAGAACAGACAGGCTTGCACAAACTCTCATCTCCATGGGAAGGGCCTTTCGTCATCAGCAAAAATCTCAACAACGGGTCATATTATCTCGTTGATATACGTGAAGCAAATAAATCACATACCTCTGAAGAGGAGAGCAACAGGCCCTGGAATATTGCACATCTTCGGCCGTATTACACTTGAGTTATTTACTTTTATCATGTACATATATATAATGATCAATGAAATAAAGCCGGCATCTCTGGAACGTGGAGTTTGTCGTTTCGCTTCATAAGCTGTGTTGAGTCTTTATTCTTCGATCATTGGTTACTTGGGGGCTTCCAACTCATCGAGTTTAGCTATCAACATCCCTTTTAACCCGGCAAATGCCATTATCATACTTGGTTATACCTGCCTGTTCGCTTGATGCTACTCACAACAAGGTGACCCGACTGTACGTTTGATGAGTCAATCATACTGATGCCTATTATGGATTGTTGACCCTAAACTCATCAAAGTTAAAACATCGGTTTAAGTCACGTGAGAGCCGGCTTTCAGATAGCAAGGACAAACCAAAAGAGGCTACAAGGCCTACTTCCACAGGAAAGCAAATCTTAGACTCGAGCCTCGAAAGCCGGTCTTTATGTCGCGCCTCGAAAGCCGGCTTATTATTCAAACTTTCAATTTTATTATTATGATTATTATATTTTTTGATTTTCAAAACTTATCCTGAATTTTATACACATGTGTGCATATAACTTCTATTTTGAAGGATCCGGCTTTCATGAAAAGACCGGGTGTCAATTTTTCCTATCGACTATTCAAACAGAAGCAGTACTCAAGGCTTATCAATGAGAACTTACCGGATTGCATTACAAATCACGGTCAAAGATTTATATTACAGCGAAAGATGCATCAGTCTTGGATAATTTATAAGTGCTCGATGGCACTGATAGCTTCATAAATTTTTTCAGCACAAAATTACACGCTATATCTGGGCTAAATTCATCAAGTTTTTCAAACAAGTATCAAGGCTGCAGAGTTGTTGACGGATGAGACCCGGCGTCTTGATCTGCCGGGTTAGGTTCTGCTTGAGCTCCTTCAGCTTGAGTCGGGTCCAGGTCATTGTGAGCCATCCCATCAGGTGTCTCTTGTGCCTTCTCAGCTCCAGTTTTACCGTCGATCCTGGGGCTTTCGGGCACCAACTGCATGGACGACAAGGCCTCAAATTCCATTTCTTCAGTAATTACATTCGATGAAGAGCCGGCTTGTAAAGCACAAGGGAGCCTACGTGGAGGAATCAGCTCGACGGGTTTCGGTTGAGGCATGCTCATGCGCTCGCCGTCTTCATTAAATCTGACTTGGAACTTTGTCAGATCCAAATCATGAGCAATTTTTGTGCCAGCGGGCCGGGTCTCCCGCACACAGCGAGTGAAGTCTTCTTTTGTGAAAGGCGTGTCATCGGCGTTTAGTTCTGGGAAGCCGGCTGCCAATGAAGCTGGGTCTAACTCTGGATGATATGCCTTGGCTAGCGCGAGTGCGCTCATGGCCCCCTTTCTGCATGCTGATAGTTTGAGTTCCTTGATCCATTCTGGGACCGTGGAGAAGTCATTGATCATGTCCATAATCTTCTGCGGGGGACCCGGCACATTCTTCGTTGCGATCAAGCAATGAACTCCTCCCATGTACAACTGCTTTAGAAATTTATAAACGGCTTGTAACTTGTTGAGTGGGAGCTGCCTGAGACAAGAATTCCTTCTACCTATTTTCAAACAGCATGCAAGTATCAATAACTCAGGGTTTTCACCAGAGTTGTAAGATGGCGGCTTGTGGACGGGAGAAGAAAGTAAGCTTACCGAAGATGGCTATGCACATATTATTAATATGGCCCTTCAAGGTTTTCAGCTCTTGGTCTACCGGCTCAAGTTTTGAGCCAGCTTCTTCAGCAAGCTTTAGCAAAGCTGTCTTCTCATCAGCAAAAGCAGTTTTGGCCTTTTCCAAAGAATCTGTACATTTGAGCAGGGATTCCTGGAAGTCGGAGGATAGCTTTTCAGCCGTCTCTCGTAGTTTCCTCTCAGTATTCACCTGTTTCTTTAACTTAGAAATTTCTGAGCCGGCCAGATCCAGCATTTCCTGCATAAGGATGGGTTATATTATTTCTCAAATCAGTCCCAAGTCGCTGCAGGCTTGCGACCCGGCACTTGGGGGCTACTGAGGATTTGAATTTATTCTTACAATGGAGGGTAATTATCAGTATAAAGTCCCGAGTCGCCGCAGGCAGTCAACCCGGCACTTGGGGGCTACACATTCAGCCTCAAAAATTCTACAAAATTAATAAATGTCCCAGGTCACCGTAGGCATGCGACCCGGCACTTGGGGGCTACATTATTCAGATCAAAAAGCTATAAATTTCATATAAGTCCCAGGTCGCTGCAGGCATGCGACCCGGCACTTGGGGGCTACAGGATTGTTCTTTGTTAAAGATTTTTGCCTCGATTCAAGACCCGGTTAATCGCTTCGAAATAAGCCGGCTCTTGGGGGCTACAGCACTCACGTTATGACTAGTGATTCAGATATGCAACCCGGATTTTGTTCAGAAGATGCAGCATTTACAATCAAGCAAGTCTTAAAGTTATCACTACATTCTACTCTTAAGATTTGGAGGGCTACATAAATATATATATGAGAGGGAATAAAATAGTATACTTCATATTTCTTCCTTATGAGGGCCACCATGGCACTTTCAGTTTCCCGGCTCTTAGATAGCCGGGTCAAGTAGCTCTGGTGTAGAGAATTCACTTCTAAATTTTCAAAAGCCTCCAAATGAAGGTTGTTTTTCCCCTGTCCTGGCTGGGCGACTCGTCCTTAGCCACAATTTTCGTCAAGATAGTCGAAGTTTCAGGTGGAGCACCATGGCTTTCACCGGTGATCACTACATCATCCTGTGCCTCCTCGGCAGGTTTCTCCGGGTCTGGATTCTCTTTTTGTTCCTCCACGATAGTTGCAGGAATTTGAGCAGAGACAACCGGGTCATCCTGGTGAGCCGGCTCGTCTTGACCAGCCGGGTCGTCTTGAGATTCTGGGTTGTCCATTACCACTTCATGGGATGGATTCCCCATCTCTATGTCTGTCATGATAGCAGAAGAGTCGCCAACTTTCTTCTTTACAAAGGCTTTGGCCTTAGATCAAGAAAGGACATGATATAAATGAAAGTATAAGCATATTATAGGTTGACTAAGTTTTAAAGGCGGCTTACCCAAGGTTGATAGTGAAAGCCGGCAGTTGGCTAGCACTGGACTCATCAGACGAGGGCGAGGTCGTCTGATAGGCCGGGTCAGTACGATTCAGTGGTCTCTTTATCTGGCTGGCTCGGGGGCAAGAAGGTGTTGGTTTCGTCTGTTCTTGAGTTCGCATCCTGCGTGGAGACGGCTCATATGATAAGTTGTCAAAAATTTCTCCAGAGCTGCTCCGGGTTTTCCTCTTCAAACCATCCGCGTGCTGCATTTTCGTCAAAGATAAGTTTTTATCCAAGTAAGCCGGTGGGTGTGAAAATGATACCTTACGGACTGCGAGCCGGGTTTTTCTTAGGCCAAGTGTCTCCAAGTCAGAAGTAGATTGGTTTACCTCTGCCTGGCCGGTTTTGCTAGTCCTGATCTGTTCCTGAGAAGAGTCGGCATCAGCAAGTTCATTATGCAGGCGATCAAGAGAGTCAAAGTTTTACCTCATTTCCTTCTTCCTCCTCCATTTCTTCAAGACTGCCATCCTTAGGTGGAGTTGGAATTTGAGGTTCAGTTGTCCACCAATCAGCATCCTTCTGCATAAATATGAGCTGGCCCATCAGAATAAAGTAGAAGAATTTGCATGAAATCATAAAAGGAAAAGGATAGTTTACATCTGGTGCTGGGTTGCCGACAAAGAAGGGGGCAAGCCCCACTATGCCAATTTTCTCTCGGGTCTCACCCAGGAGCTTCTTGATAGCCTTCATGAAGTCACCGGAGGTCAGATCTTGCTTGTTGAAGCGCAAGTCGTCATCTAATTCACCAGTGTACTCGTGCATGAGTCGGCCTCTGAGACTGAGGGGCTGGATCCTCCAACTCATCCAACACCGGGTCAAGTCTACTCCAGAAAGACCATGGGCCAGCAAAGCATTAATTCTTGAGTAAATGGGCTTCCGTGCTGCCCTCTCTTCAGCAGAAGCATATGAAGTAAAGTCTTTTGAAACATCAAGCCAGTCTACTCTATAACTCGGCAATGGATGCTGTTGATCTGGGGATGTATCTTTGCAGTAGAACCAGGTCTTGTGCCATGCTTTAGGGTGACTCGCCAGCGCCATATCGGGAAAGGCCGAGTTTCTCCTTCGCTGAATCGTGACCCCTCCTAATTCTAGACTCGGCCCTCCCTTGCATTCTGTCTGGCGGTTGCAGTAAAAGAATTCTTGGAACAAACTTACAGTTGGCTCAATTTGGAGATATACCTCGCAAAAAGTTTGAAAATTGCTTAGGTTGAGAACCGAGTTGGGTGCAAGATCTTGTGGCCTGATGCCAAAGTAGTGAAGCATGTCATGGAAGAACTTGGAACCTGGAGGACAAAAACCTCTGTCCAAATGATCTCCAAAGACAATGACTTCATTTGGACCCGGAGCTGGCCGGGTCTCTTCCTCAGGGGCTCGCCATTCGATATATTCTTGGGCAGGCAAGATGCCAATCCTTACCAAGTCATCAAGCATGAGTTTTGACATGCATGACTTGGTCCAGTTAATGGCCTTGCTTATCTTGGGAGCCATGGTTTTGGTTTGCAATGTTCAGCTACAATGGTGAAAAAGAAGAAATTATAACCCGGGTTGAAGGCATGAGGATCACACAAATCAAGATAGTCAATGACTTGGTTGAATGAGCCGGCTAAAGGGTCACTAAGAAAATCAGAGCCGGCAAAGGTGTGGTATAAGTATGAGCCGGCTAAAAATTTGAGAGTCGGCAGAACTACATCTAAAGTATGAGCCAGCAAAATCATAGAGGCAATTCCCGGGTCATGGCAACTATAAACAGCTACTGTTCGGATTCAGTTTTCACTATGGATCTAGAAAATACAAAGAAAAAGAAAATAAAAAGACCTAACTATGGCCACGACAGTTGGTGATATGGTCTGCTACGAAACGGCATTGGAATCCATTGACGCGACAAAAGGGGATCTACAGGGTGAATAAATTGCACTGTAAAGGAAATCTAAAGCTCTACAGATGTGAGTTCATGTGAAACCTAGATCTGTCGCTGCATTTTTTTCGAAGAACACCGATGAACTAGCAAGAACGGCGATGAAAGGATGACCGGGGAAAAATGAGTACTCACAGGTCTGCGGAGAAGGATTTTTGAAGGCTTCAAGCTCTGCGGGCGCGGCCGCGGCGTTCCCGACGAGTTCCGGTGACGGCGGTGGTGTTGTTGTTGTTGCTGTCTTCGACGGTGGCGAGCTCGAGAAGGGCGTGGTGGCGTCAAGAGCGAGAGGAAGAAGATGGGCTTGGGGCCGAACAGGTAAAATGAATCCAGGGGGTCCCTTGGCCTCTTTATAAGGGCGGTAAAACCGAAGCGACAGAGAGAGACCCTAGGCGGCGCAGTAAATTTTGGCTAAGGAGATGCCTTGATTTTCGCGTTGACAAGATTTGACATATCCACTCAAAGATTCGTTGAAATGTCATGCGCATATGGCGGAACAGATAAAGGTGATGTCATGAAGAGAAGCTGCAAAAATTGCCACGTGTGAAGAAGAATATTGAAAGCCGGCAAACATTTTGACCCGGCCAAGAGACTAAACAGAAGATTAATAACAAAAACAGGAAGGATGGAGCAGGTGCCGGCTTAAGAAAAATCTGGACCAAAGCGCAACCTTTCACTTCTCTTTCTTTATTTACAGGGTAAAGTTTAAGTGGATAAATCCAAGCTAAACTGGGGGCTAATGTTGGGGATGTTACCCATGAATGAAACCCGGCGTTGGTATGACCCGGCCCTGAGCTTCGAGTCTCTGTGAGTCACATCAACCACCGGGTCATGACGAAGGCAACCCAGATGAGCTAGAAGCCCAGAGTGAGACCCGGCAGGAGGCCGGCTTGACAGTCCATATGGGCCGGCTCGATGAGGAAGGCCCAGAAGGAGAATCTTCCTAACTTGGAGAACAAGATTAATAAGAGTTAGAGTAGGATACGGGTTGAGAGTATGACCCGGAATCTCCTGTAAACGTAGGGACTCAACCTATTATATAAAGGGGAGTTCCTAGGACGAAAAGACTAGGTCACTATCCCTCGAAAGCTAGGTTAGCGAACCCGCAATCTTTGTAATCGAGATCATCATCAATATCAACCAAGCAGGAGTAGGTTGTTACCTCCACCGTGAGGGGCCGAACCTGGGTAAACTCCCGTCTTTCGATTCCGCCCAACCCCGTTCAAGCAATCACCTAGCAGCGATGGCCTCATGACTTAGTTCTCTCACGAGGACATCTGCCGTGACAAAACCACGATAGAGAGATAGATGGGATCTAGGGCAGCAGCACAATGGCGTGGTGCTGGAGTTATGGTGGAATTCCGGCAGGGCTTCGCCAAGCTTCTGCGGAGAGGTGGGAGGAGCAGCAGGAGGGGAGGCGCCTAGGGTTTGGGATGGCTGCTGCCCCCTGCGCCTCCCTCCCTTTATATAGGCGTGGGCGAGGAGGGTTGGCCCCTCCTCCAAGCCTCTAGGGGCTGCACACCAAAGGGGGGAAGGAAATCTCCTCCTTCCTTCCCTACCGATCGTGATCCCTCCTTTTTAGGGATCTTGATCTTATCCCTTCGGGATTTGATCCTATTCCTTTTAGGGGGATTTTGGTGCGCATGGACCAGAGGTGTGGTGCCTTGGCCCACCACCCATGTCCATGTCGGTCCCTCCTCGCAGGTGAGCCCCACTCCAGAACCTTCTAGAACCTTCCCGGTACAATACCGAAAAATTCCCGATCTTTTCCGGAACCCTAAAATCCACTTTCCTTATATGAAACTTTATCTCCGGACTATTCCGAAGCTCCTCATGATGTCCCGGATCCCATCCGAGACTCCAAACTATCTTCGGTCTCACCATTATAAATATCCCAATACTACCCTAGCGTTAGCGAACGTTAAGTGTGTGACCCTACGGGTTCGAGAACATGCGGACATGATCAAGACACCTCTCCGATCAATAATCAATAGCGGGACCTGGATGCCCATAATGACTCCCACATATTCAACGAAGATCTTTATCGGTTTGAACCACAATGTCGAATATTCCATTCCCTTTGTCTCGCGATATTTCACTTGCCCGAGATTCGATCGTCGGTATCACTATACCTAGTTCAATCTCGTTACCGGGAAGTACTCTTTACTCATTCCGTAATACAATATCCCCATGACCAAACACATTAGTCACATGCTTGCAAGCTACTTAGGATGTTGTATTACCGAGAGGGCCCAGAGATATCTCTCCGTCACATGGAGTGACAAATCCCAGTCTTGATCCAAGCAACCCAACTAGTACCTTCCGAGATACCTGAAGAACACCTTTATGATCACCCAGTTACGAAGTGACAGTTGATACACACAAAGCATTCTTCCAGTATTACGGAGTGGCATGATCTCATGGTCTAAGGAACAGATACTTGACATTAAGAAAGCTGTATTTAAACTTAGTGACACGATCAGATGCTAAGCTTATGATTGGGTCTGTCCATCACATCTTTCTCCTAATGATATGACCTTGTTATTAAATGACAACTCGTGTCTATGGTTAGGAAACCTTAACCATCTTTAATCAACGAACTAGTCTAGTAGAGGCTTACTAGGGACACAGTGTTTGTTTATGTATCCACACATGTATTTGAGTTTCCGGTTAATACAATTATAGCATGGAGAATAAACACTTATCAATAACAAGGAAATATGATAATAACAACTTTATTATTGCCTCTATGGCAGATTTCCAACAGTCTTCCACATGCACTAGAGTCAATAATCTTGTTTACATTGTTACAAATCTAACACCCATGGAGTTCTGGTGCTGATCATGTTTTGCTCGTGGAAGAGGTTTAGTCAAGGGTCTGCAACATTCAGATCCGTATGAACTTTGCAAATCTCTATCTCTCCTTCCTTGACGTAGTCACTGATGGAGTTAAAGCAGCGTTTGATATGCTTACTTTTCTTGCGAAACCTTGGCTCCTTGGCAATGGCTATGGCACCACTGTTGTCACAATAGATAGTCATGGGATCCGATTCACTAGGAACCACACCTAGTTCGGACATGAACTCCTTCATCTAGACTCCTTCCTGCGCCGCTTCCGAAGCAGCTATATATTCCGCTTCAGTTGTTGATGCTGCTACAACGCTCTGATTGGAGCTACTCCAGCTGACTGCTCCACCATTCAAAATAAATACATATCCGGATTGAGACTTTGTGTCATCCAGATCAGTGTCAAAGCTAGCATCGACGTAACCCTTTACAACGAGCTCTTCATCACCTCCATAAATGAGAAACATTTCCTTAGTCCTCTTTAGGTACTTAAGGATATTTTTGACCGCTGTCCAGTGTTCCACTCCTGGATCACTTTGGTACCTACCAGTCACACGAATGGCAAGGCACACATCAGGTCTAGTACACAGCATGGCATACATGATAGAGCCTATGGCTGAGGGATAGGGTACGACTTTCATCTTTTCTCTTTCTTCTGCCATGGCTGGACATTGAGTCTTACTCAACTTCATACCTTGCAACATGGGCAAGAACCCCTTCTTTGACTGGTCCATTTTGAACTTCTTCAAAACTTTGTCAAGGTATGTACTTTGTGAAAGTCCTATCAGGCGTCTTGATCTATCTCTATAGATCTTGATGCCTAATACGTAAGCTGCTTCACCGAGGTATTTCATTGAAAAACTCTTATTCAAATAACCCTTTATGCTATCAAGAAGTTCTACATCATTTCCAATCAATAATATGTCATCCACCTACAGTATTAGAAATGCTATAGAGCTCCCACTCACTTTCTTGTAAATACAAGCTTCTCCATAAGCTTGGATAAATCCAAACCCTTTGATCACCTCATCAAAGCGAAGATTCCAACTCCAGGATGCTTGCACCAGTTCATAAATATATTGCTGGAGTTTGTATACCTTATTAGCATCCTTAGGATCGACAAAACCTTCAGGTTGCATCATATACAACTCTTCCTTAATGTAACCATTAAGGAATGTAGTTTTGATGTCCATCTACCAGATTTCATAATCGAAAAATGCAGCAATTGCTAACATAATCCTAACAGACTTTAGCATCGCTACGGGTGAGAAAGTCTCATCATAGTCAACCCCTTGAACTTGCCGAAAACTTTTTACGACAAGTCGAGCTTTATAGACGGTGACATTACCATCAGCGTCTGTTTTCTTCTTAAAGATCCATTTGTTCTCAATGGCCTTTCAGTCGTCGGGTAAGTCCACCAAAGTCCATACTTGGTTTTCGTACATGGATCCTATTTCGGATTTCATGGCCTCTAGCCATTTTTTGGAGTCCGGGCTCATCATCGCTTCCTCATAGTTCGTAGGTTCATCGTTGTCTAACAACATGACTTCCATGACAGGATCACCGTACCATTCAAGAGCAGTACGTGTCCTGCTCGACCTACGAAGTTTAGTAGCAGCCTCGTTCAAAGTTTCATGATCATCATCATTAGCTTCCTCTCTAGCTGGTGTAGGCGCCACAGGAACATCTTTCTGCGCCGCGCTACTCTCCAATTCGAGAGAAGGTTCGATAACCTCGTCAAGCTCTACCTTCCTCCCACTCACTTCTTTCGAGAGAAACTCCTTCTCTAGAAAGGATCCATTCTTGGCAACAAAGATCTTGCCCTCGGATCTATGATAGAAGGTATACCCAATTGTCTATTTAGGGTATCCTATGAAGACGCATTTTTCCGCTTTGGGTTCGAGCTTATCAGGCTGTAGCCTTTTGACATAAGCGTCGCATCCCCAAACTTTAAGAAACGATAGCTTAGGTTTCTTGCCAAACCATAATTCATATGGCGTCGTTTCAACGGATTTAGACGGTGCCCTGTTTAAAGTGAATGCGGCTGTCTCTAATGCATAACCCCAAAACGCTAGTGGCAAATCGGTAAGAGACATCATAGAACGCACCATATCTAATAAAGTACGATTACGACGTTCGGATACACCATTACGATGTGGTGTTCCAGGTGGCGTGAGTTGTGAAACAATTCCACATTGTCTTAAATGCATACCAAACTCGTAACTCAGATATTCACCTCCATCATCAGATCATAGAAATTTTATCTTCTTATTACGATGATTTTCTACTTCACTCTGAAACTCCTTGAATTTTTCAAATGTTTCAGACTTGTGTTTCATTAAGTAAATATACCCATATCTACTTAAATCATCTGTGACGGTCAGGAAGTAACGATATCCACCGCGTCCTTCAACACTCATTGGACCGCATACATCGGTACTTATTATTTCCAACAAGTCACTTGCCCGCTCCATTATGCCGGAAAACGGGGTTCTAGTCATCTTGCCCATGAGGCATGGTTCACATGTTTCGAATTCAAAGTCAAGTGATTCCAGAAGTCCATCAGTATGGAGTTTCTTCATGCGCTTTACACCAATATGACCTAAGCAGCAGTGGCACAAGTATGTGGTACTATCATTATTCACTTTGCATCTTTTGGCATTAACACTATGAACATGTGTATCACTACTATCGAGATTCAACAAGAATAAACCATTCACATTGGGTGCATGACCATAAAAGATGTTACTCATATAAATAGAACAACCATTATTCTCGGATTTAAATGAATAACCGTCTCACAATAAACAAGATCCAGATATAATGTTCATGCTTAACGCAGGCACTAAATAACAATTATTTAGGTTTAAAACTAATCCCGAAGGTAGACGTAGAGGGAGCGTGCCGACGGCGATCACATCAACCTTGGAGCCATTTCCAACGCGCATCATCACCTCATCCTTAGCTAGCCTTCGTTTATTCTGTAGCTCCTGTTTTGTGTTGCAAATATTAGCAACTGAACCAGTATCAAATACACAGGCGCTACTACGAGCACTAGTAAGGTACACATCAACAACATGTATATCAAATATACCTTTGTTGACGTTGCCAGCCTTCTTATCTGCCAAGTACTTGGGGCAGTTACGCTTCCAATGGCCATTCCCCTTGCAGTAGAAACACTCAGTCTCAGGTTTAGGTCCAGCTTTGGCCTTCTTCACGGGAGCGGCAACTTGCTTGCCATTCTTCTTGAAGTTCCCCTTCTTTCCCTTAGCCTTTTAGAAACTGGTAGTCTTCTTGACCATCAACACTTGATGTTCTTTCTTGATTTCCACTTCCACGGTTTTAAGCATCGCGAAAAGCTCAGGGAGTGTCTTCTCCATCCCTTGCATGTTATAGTTCATCACAAAGCCCTTGTAGCTTGGTGGCAGTGACTGGAGAACCCTGTCAATCGCTAATTCATCAGGAATCTTAATTCCCAGCTGATTTAGGCGATCGGCGTACCCAGACATTTTGAGTATGTGCTCACTAACGGAGCTGTTCTCTTCCATCTAACAGCTAAAGAATTTGTCTGAGGCATCATACCTCTCCACACGGGCGTGAGTCTGAAATACCATTTTCAGTTCCTCAATCATCTCATATGCCCTGTGGCGCTCGAAAGATTTTTGGAGCCTTGATTTCAAACCGTACAGAATGGCGCACTGAACTATCGAGTGGTCATCAGCATGTGTCTGCCAGACATTCACAATATCTGCAGGCGTACCGGGAAGGGGTGGCGCACCGAGTGGTGCATCAAGGACATAAGCCTTCTGTGCAGCAGTGAGGATAATCCTCATATTACGGAGCCAGTCCGCAAAGTTGCTTCCATCATCTTTCAGTTTTTCTTTCTCTAGGAATGCATTGAAATTGAGCGGAGCTACAGCGCGAGCCATTGATCTACAACATATTTGCAAAGTTACTCAGACTATGTTCATGATAATTAGTTCAAATTAATCAAATTACTAATGAACTCCCACTTAAATCAACATCCCTCAAGTTGTTTAGTGATACATGATCCAAATCCACTAAACCAAGTCCGATCATCACGTGAGATGGAGTAGTTTCGATGGTGAACATCAACATGTTGATCATATCATCCATGTGACTCATGTTTAACCTTTCGGTTCGATGTGTTCCGAGGCCATGTCTGTACATGCTAGGCTCGTCAAGTTAACCAAAGTATTTCCGCGTGTGCAAAACTGGCTTGCACCCGTTGTATGTGAATGTAGAGTCTATCACACCCGATCATCACGAGGTGCTTCGAAACGACGAACTTTCGCAATGGTGCATACTAATGGAGAACACTTTTATCTTGATATTATGTGTGAGGGATCATCTTATAATGCTACCGTCGCAATCTAAGCAAAATAAGATGCATATAAAGACAAACATCACATGCAAGCATAATGTGACATGATATGGCCTTTTCTTCTTGTGCCTTTGATCACCATCTCCAAAGCACCGGCATGATCTTCATCACCACCAGCATGGCACCTAGGTCCTCGGTGCCGTCATATAGTTGTCTCCACCAACCATTGCTTCTACAACTATTGCTAACTCATAGCGATAAAGTAAAGCAATTACATGGCGTTTAATCATTGACACGCAGGTCATACAATAATATTGAGACAACTATATGGCTCCTGCTGGTTGCCGTACTCATCGACATGTAAGTCGTGAAAGATTACAAAACATGATCATCTCATACATCACATATATCACATCATATCTTGGCCATACCACATCACATGCCCTGCAAAAACAAGTTAGACGTCCTCTACTTTGTTCTCGCAAATTTTTACGTGGCTTCTAAGGGCAACGTATAAGAACCGTTCTTACCTACGCAAAGCCACAAGGGTGATATACAAGTCGCCTTTTAACCTTTTCAGGACCGCCGTTGTCAAATCAGATTTAACTATAGTGGGAGAGACAGACACCCGCCAGCCGCTTTATGCAATACAAGTTACATGTCAAGCGCGGAACCGGTCTCTTGTGCGTGGACAAGTAAAGTTAATCCGGGCCGCTTCATCCCACTATGCCGCCAAATCCAAAAAAACAAAGGAGGGTAGCAACATGAACATCAACACCCACAACAAAATTGTGTTCTACTCATGCAAAGCACCACTGATGGGATTCGTTGCATGGAAAACAAAAAAAATTACTACGAGAGAACGAAAACACCCAAGATCCAATCTACTAGATGCTAGCAATGAGAGGGAAAAGTCTACATACCCTTGTAGACCGAGAGCAGAAACGTTCTAACGAACGTGGTTGATGTAGTCGTACTTTCTTCGCGATCCAATCCGATCAAGCGCCGCACGAACGGCACCTCCGAGATATGCACACGTACGGCTCGGTGATGTCTCCTCCTCCTTAATCCAGCAAGACGAGAGGGAGAGGTAGATGGGATCTAGGCCAGCAACACGATGGCGCGGTGGTGGAGTTATGGTGGAACTCAAGCAGGGCTTCGCCAAGCTTCTGCGGAGAGGTGCGAGGAGCAGCAGGAGGGGAGGCGCCTAGGGTTTGGGATGGCTGCTGCCCCCTGCGCCTCCCTCCCTTTATATAGGCGTGCGGGAGGAGGGTTGGCCCATCCTCCAAGCCTATAGGGGCTGCGCACCAAAGGGGGGAAGGAAATCTCCTCCTTCCTTCCCTACCGATCGTGATCCCTCCTTTTTAGGGATCTTGATCTTATCCCTTCGGGATTTGATCCTATTCCTTTTAGGGGGAATTTCGGTGCGCATGGACCAGAGGTGTGGCGCCTTGGCCCACCACCCACGTCCATGTGGGTCCCTCCTCGCAGGTGGGCTCCACGCCGGAACCTTATAGAACCTTCCCGGTACAATACCGAAAAATTCCCAAACTTTTTCGGAACCCTAAAATCCACTTTCCTTATATGAAACTTTATCTCCGGACTATTGCGAAGCTCCTCATGATGTCCCGGATCCCATCCGAGACTCCGAACTATCTTCGGTCTCACCATTATAAATATCCCAATACTACCCTAGCGTTACCGAACGTTAAGTGTGTGACCCTACAGGTTCGAGAACATGCGAACATGATCGAGACACCTCTCCGATCAATAATCAATAGCAGGACCTGGATGCCCATAATGACTCCCACATATTCAACGAAGATCTTTATTGGTTTGAACCACAAAGTCGAATATTCCATTCCCTTTGTCTCGCGATATTTTACTTGCCCGAGATTCGATCGTCGGTATCACTATACCTAGTTCAATCTCGCTACCGGGAATTACTCTTTACTCGTTCCGTAATACAATATCCCCATGACCAAACACATTAGTCACATGCTTGCAAGCTACTTAGGATGTTGTATTACCGAGAGGGCCCAGAGATATCTCTCCGTCATATGGAGTGACAAATCCCAGTCTTGATCCATGCAACCCAACTAGTACCTTCTGAGATACCTGAAGAGCACCTTTATGATCACCCAGTTACGAAGTGACGGTTGATACCCACAAAGCATTCTTCCGGTATTAGGGAGTGGCATGATCTCATGGTCTAAGGAACAGATACTTGACATTAAGAAAGCTGTAGCAATTTAAACTTAGTGACACGATCAGATGCTAAGCTTATGATTGGGTCTGTCCATCACATCATTCTCCTAATGATATGACCTTGTTATTAAATGACAACTCATGTCTATGGTTAGAAAACCTTAACCATCTTTAATCAACGAGCTAGTCTAGTAGAGGCATACTAGGGACATAGTGTTTGTTTATGTATCCACACATGTATTTGAGTTTCCGGTTAATACAATTATAGCATGGAGAATAAACACTTTTCAAGAACAAGGAAATATGATAATAACAACTTTATTATTGCCTCTAGGGCATATTTGCAACACCCAGTTGCGAGTTGAGGGTGAACTTGCAACTGGGACAAAAAAAAGGTTGGACCCCAACCACCCCCTGTTGCAGCAGCGTTGAAGGTGTGCAATTGGAGTTGGGGGCAACACTAGCAGTTCCGAGTCGAGGGTGGACTTGCAACTGAGGCAAAAAAAAGGGTTCGACCTAAGTTGGGCCTAGTTGCGAGTTGATGGTGGACTTGCAACTTGGAAAAAAAACTTCGGCCCCAGTTATGAGTGGAGGGTGAACTTGCAACTGGGACAGAAAAACGGGTTGGACCTAGTTGCAAATTGAGAGTGACTTTGCAACTAATGCAAAAAAAGGGTCGGACCCCTGTTGCAAACTGAGAGTGACATTGCAACTAATGCAAAAAAGGGTTGGGCCCAGATCGAGCCCAGTAGCGAGTCGATGGTAGGCTTACAACTAAGGTAAAAAAAGGTCAAACCCAGTTGCAAGTTGAGGGTGGACTTGCAACTGGGAAAGAAAAAAGGGCCAAAGCCCAGTTGCAAATTGAGCGTCACTTTGCAAGTAAGGCAAAAAAAAGGGCCAGGCACAGATCGAGCCCAGCTGCGAGTCGATGATGGACTTCCAACTGGGACAAAAAAATCGGTCACAGTAGCGAGTCAAGGGTGGACTTGCAACTGAGGCAAAAAAGGGCGGGCCTAGTTGCGAATCGAGGGTGGACTTGCAACTGATGCAGAAAAAAAAAGCTCGAGCCTAGATCAAGCCCAGTTGCGAGTCAATGATGGACTTGCAACTGGGACAAAAAAAATAGAGCCCCGTTGCCAGTCGAGGGTGGATTTGCAATTTGGAAAAAAGGTCGGGCTCAGTTGCAAGTTGAGAGTGACTTTGCAACTAAGGCAAAAAAGGGGTCGGCCCCTATATCGAACCCAGTTGCGAGTCGATGGGAGGCTTGCAACTTAGGCAAAAAGGGTCGGGCTCAGTTGCAAGTCGATGGCGGACTTGCAACTGGGACCAAAAAAAAAGGTCAGGCCCAGTTGCAAGTTGAGGGTGACTTGCAACTAAAGACAAAAAAAGGACCGGGCCCCAGATCGAGCCCAGTTGCAAGTCGATGGTGGACTTGCAACTGTGACAAAAAAATCCAGGCTAAGTTGCAAGTCAAGGTTGGACTTATAACTAGGACAAAAAAAACTTCGGGCGCAGTTGCGAGTCGAGAGTGGACTTGCAACTGAGGCAGAAAAAAGGGTCAGGACCAGATTGAGTCGATCGTGTTTGGTGATGGACATACAACTGACACAGACACTTCCGCAAAAAAACTGACACTGGCAAAAAAAATCTGAACTAAAAAGTTTTGTGAATTTAAAACATATAAATGAAAAGAAAAAAAGAAAAAGAAAAATAAACGAATAAATTTAAAACAGTTGAGGACGTGCAACTGCAGTCGGAGCCAACACTTGCAGTTGTGTCTCTAGTGATGGACATGCAACTTACAATCGGGGAAAAATTGCGTGTCAAGGGTGGACATACAACTAGATCAGGGAGTCAACAACAATTTGCGTGTCGAGAGTAGACATACAACTAGGTCGGATTTGCAGTTGCATGTCTAGTAGGCGACATACAAGCGCCCTCCCGATAAGACACTTATGTCCCTCAAATTAAAGTCGCGTTGAAAACATGCAGTTGCCGGGCATGGACAACACTTACAACTACGTATTTGATGATGAACATGCAATTGACATGGACAAAAAAATCATGAATTTAAAATAAAAAGAAAAAATAATATTAGGAAAAAGAAAAGGTGAAAAGGAAAAAAGGAAAAACAAAAAAAATAACAGATGGACTCAAAATCCCCTAGATCCGGCCAACTGGTCTTTGGATTCACGTCGCTAGAGAAATAGAAGAACAGAGGAACCGAAGATGAAAGAGGAAAAGAGAGAGTGACGACAGGAGTGAGCGCTCCTTCCTTGTATGATTCAGTCTCGGGAGGTAGAGACTCTTTAAATTCTAATACAAAGCCCAAACAAAACAACCGCAGGCCACCCCCCACCCCCCCCCCTCCCCCGCGCACTTAAAGATGCGGCCCACAAAAAAACGAAAACGACCTGGTAAAGTAGGACAGGCCCGACGGGCGCAAAAATCGGACGCGGGACAGGGCGACGCGGGACAACGCGATAGATCACAGGTGCGCGAATTTTAAAGACAAAAACAAATCCAACGGTGGGTGACTTACATGTGAGATAACTATATCTCATCTAGATGTGACTTAGCAAATCTGAAAGAAAATATGTATTTGACAAATGTTCGTTAAATTGGAAAAATATTTGCAAATTTAAAAATGCTCACATTGTTTTCTTGAAATTAAAAAAAGAACGTAAATAAAACAAATTCAAGATTTTTTTACAAATTTAAAAGAATGTTCACTCTTTCAAAAATTATTCGTGGTTTAAAAAATGTTCACTAATTTTAAAAATATTTACAAACTTAAAAAAAGGAAACAAAAAACAAACGAAAAGACATAAAAAAAACAAAAGTAAACATGGTGAAAAACAGAAAAAAGAAAAAGGAAAAAAAAGCAAGATGGGCACGTGCATCTATTCCCAACCGCTCCCCAAAACAAAAAGCAACGGAAATTCCTAGAAGCCCAAAGTAGTATAATACCAGTGGGGTGGTGAAGAAAATAGCCACGGCCACACAAAGATCGACAAACGGGCTGACAAAAAAAGAAGGAAATTGGGCCAACAATCAAACGTGAAGCGGAAGTGTGCGACAGAAACAACGCCAGATAGGAAAATAGCACGAGATTTACAACATCTAGATCCAACGGTCAAAGACTTAGATGTGAGATAACTACATCTCATGTGACTTAGCAAATCTGATACTCAATATCCGGGTACTGCAACTCTTCTTTTTTTGAACACAGTACAATAGAAGTCGCTCACATACACGAGCATACACTCACCCCTATGAACGCACGCACGCACAACCTACCCCTATGAGCACCTCCGAGAGACTGAGCCGGCATAGCATCTTGAGATTTTACGAAGTCACCACAGGCGCCTCGCAGTCGACGGGAACATCTCCTCCCACTGAACGTACATCGCCGGAAGTGTGAAATAAATCCAGGAAAATGGGAGCACCAATGTCAAGTCTAGGACTTGAACCCTGGTGGGTTGGGGATACCACTGTCCTCCTAACCATGGGCTGAAGTAGAAGAAACGGCGAGGAGACTAGGCCTCATGTCACTGGTACTGCAACTGCAACTGTTGCAGCAGATCAGTAATCTTGTATTGCTAAAAAACAAGTCAATAACAAGATCCACAGGACAGTTGATCTACAAAACCTGAAAGCAGTGTATTGTGCAGAAACTAATTTTCATTTAGTACTGAGTTTTCTCTCGGAATTTCAACTGACTAAATCATAGAGAAACCCAACATATCTTCTTTGTGAATCTGAATTGATATGACTGAACCTGAGTTTTCTCTCTGAATTTCAACCAACTAAACTTCAGACAACTTTATAGCATCTGTAAACAGGCTCATTGATCCATCAGGCTCAATGCAACAACTGCTTTTACTTACTTATATCTAATACAAGAGTTCAAACAAATGTCATGTAAGCAGATTAGCAGCAGTTTTAGTGCACCGTTTTCCAACACAAGCAGATAGTAAAAATTCAGGATCAAGGAATAGGGGTGGCAACCAAGTGAAATCTGGCAAGAACAGAGCCAGGAAGCGCAAATTCGGGATGAATCAAGAAGCGGGCATGGCAGACTCACCGCAGTTGGACGTGGAAGGCGAGGCATGCCCTCCCTGGCGGGGATGAGCTCCACAACCCAGTGCAGATCGTGCTGAGGTCGTCGATGTCGTCGACGCTAACACCACTGTTACAGCTGAGGTACCTCGTGTTGATACGGAGGCAGTGACCGGCGACTGTCGCAGAGCAGGACGTAGTTCCGGGAGTCAGCCCCGACGACCTAGCACATTATGGACTACACCTCCGGCTGCTCGTAGTCTCGCTGCTCAGCGCGGAAGCCGCAGTGGCCACGCGGCCCGGGCCGTCTCTACGAATTTGGGCCCCGGTGAAGAATGCAAATTGGAGACTATTTTTAAAAAAAAGTCGTACACTAAATAATCAGTATAACTAAAGCATACTCCCACTTAATAATTATATAGCTTTAAGTAGTATATGTATTATTTCGTAAACTATTTAAAAGTATATCCAATCAAATCTATACCTAATTTTTTTTTTTTTTTGAAAAGGAGGATTGCCCCCGGCCTCTGCATCGCAATGATGCATGCAGCCATATTATTAAACGAAGTCTTCAACAAGTACGAAGTGCGGTACAAAATCTCGAAAAGAATAAAAAAAGATGAACAAGGCCACAACCGGCAAAAATAGGACTAGATGCCTATACACCTATCTTATTGTTGGACCGCCATCCAAACCGGTTGTAGGTATCCCGTGCTACCGTCTCCCAACGGTTGCACCCATAAGCCATATGCTCCTTGACTTCCGCACGGCTGAGTAACGACCACGTACGGATCCAGGAAGTAGCTCTATAGATGACCTGCAAAAAATTTGTAATGTTCTGTCTGTTAAAAATGACGTCGTTTCGGCAGTTTCATATTGCCCAAAGTAATGCGCACACTCCGACTCGAATATGCGCCGCTAGTTTAGGCTCCACCCCATTTAGCCAAGTTCCAAATAAAGTGTCTATGCTATTAGGTGGACTAACATTAAAGGCCACATGCACTGTGCGCCAAAGTAGTCTGGCTAGTGGGCATTCGAGGAAGAGGTGTGAAATCGATTCATCATGATCACAAAGCAACACCGTTTGCTACCCTCCCAACGACATTTTACCAGGTTGTCTTTAGTCAAGATCACCTTCTTGTGAACAAACCACATAAAAACTTTTATCTTTAGAGGCACCTTAATTTTCCAAATGTGTAGCGATTTTGGGATTGGCCCAGTGTTTATCAAATCAATATACATTGACTTTACTAAGAATACCCCCGACACCGACAGTCTCCAGTGTAGTGTATCTGGCTCATCTGATAGGTTGATCTCCATCAACCTACGCACGAGATGTAGCCATCTATCTCATCGCTCGCCCACAAGTGATCTTCTGAACTGAATGTTTAAGGGAACCGATCCTAGAATTGTACTGACGAAAATCTCTTTCTGTTGTACAATATTGTAGAGGGTAGGATACTGAATGGCAGTGGCGTGTCCCCTAGCCATGTGTCCTCCCAAAACCTAGTGGTATTGCCGTTCCCAACAATGAATTTGGTCCTATTGAAATAGGCTACCTTCGTACGCATCAACCCCTTCCAAAACGGTGAATCATTCGGCTGTGCCGTTACTTGTGCAAGGGTTTTGGAGTGTAGGTACTTGTTACGCAACAATTGTATCCACACTCCCTCGTTCTCCACCGAAAGTCTGTATAACCATTTACTAAGTAGGCACCTGTTCTTTATCTCAAGGTTTTCAATCCCTAAGCCCACTTGGTCCTTTGGCCTACAGATTATGTCCCATTTAGCCAACCTGTATTTTGATTTGTTCTCGTCATTTTGCCAGAAAAAGCGTAATCGATAGAAGTCCAACCTTTTCCGTACCCCCACAGGTACTTCAAAGAAACACAATAGGAACATCGGCATACTCGTGAGCACGGAATTAATCAAAATTAGCCGCCCCCCATAAGACATGAGCTTGCCCTTCCAGCAGCTTAATTTTTTCTCGAATCGATCATCTATGCACTTCCATTCTTTGTTGGTTAGCTTTCGGTGATGAATTGGTATTCCCAGATATCTAAATGGGAGAGATCCCAACTCACACCCAAACAACTGTCTATAGTTTTCCTGCTCTTCCTTGGCGCGCCCAAAACAGAATAGTTCACTCTTGTTCAAATTGATTTTCAAACCCGAGAGTTGTTCAAAAAGACATAGAACCAGTTTCATATTCCTCGCCTTTGCCAAATCATGTTTCATGAAAATAATAGTATCATCGACGTACTGCAGGATGGAAACCCCACCATCCACTAGATGAGGAATTAACCCACCTACCTGGCCTTCCTCCTTGGCCCGACCAATGAGAACTGTCAACATATCGGTCACAATATTAAACAGGACAGGGGACATCGGGTCCCCCTGTCTTAATCCTTTTTGCGTCTGGAAATAATGACCTATGTCATCATTAACCTTTATTCCAACGCTGCCTTTTTGTACGAAAGATTCGACCTGCTTCCTCTAGGCCGCATCAAAACCCTTCATACGTAAGGCCTATTGCAGAAATGGCCATTTAACTTTTTCATACGCCTTCTCAAAATCCACCTTGAAGACAACTCCATCTAGTTTCTTCGAGTGAATTTCGTGCAAAATTTCATGGAGAACGACTACCCCCTCCAGGATATGTCGTCCCGGCATGAAAGCCGTCTGTGTCGGCTGCACGACAATATGCATGATATGTGTGAGTCGATTGGTGCCAACTTTTGTAAATATTTTAAAGCTCACATTAAGTAGATATATCGGTCTAAACTGCTCAATGCAAACTACCTCCTCCTTCTTTGGCAACAACGTAATAGTTCCAAAGTTGAGGTGGAATAGTTGTAGTTGGCCACTAAACAGGTCATGGAACATGGGCAAAAGGTCCCCCTTAATAATGTCCCAGCACCTCTTATAGAATTCAGCTGGGAAACCATCCGGACCCGGTGCCTTATTATTTTCCATCTGTGCTATCGCCTCGAATACCTACTTCTCAGTGAAGGGAGCCGACAGAATCTCGTTCCCGTTGGTCCCCAGCTGAGGCATATCATCAGTCATTTGCTCGTCGAGCGACACAAAGTTATTCTCCGGTGCCCCAAAGAGTTTTTTATAGAATTCTAAGATATACAATTTTAGGTTCTCGTGCCCTACAATTGTACCCTCATCCTGTTCTAACTGTATAATTCTTTTCTTTCTGTGTTTTCCATTCGCAATCATATGGAAAAACTGAGTATTATTATCCCCTTGAATCACTTGTCGGGCTTTTGCTCTGAGAGCCCATTTCATCTCCTCTTCTCTGAGAAGTTTTTGTAACTTCTCTTCGGCCTCTCTTTTAGCCATACGATCAGTTGTGCCTAACACATTGACCTCGGCTTTCAAATCTAAGTCATTAATGAGTTTGAGAAGCCTCTCCTTTTCCAATTTGTAAATACCACTTTCATTCTTTGCCCAGCCCCGCAAGAACTGTAGCAAATGTCTAATCTTATATTGCCATCTCTCAATATTCGACTGACCTCTTCTCTCCTTAGCCCATTCCATGGCTATCAAATCGAGGAAGCCTTCCCGTTCGAACCATGAAACTTCGAACGAGAAAACATTCTTGTTGCATACATGGGTCGCCTCCCTAGAGTCAACCAGGATAGGAGTATGATCAGACAGCCCCCTCTGCAACGCTTGCGCCGTCACGAGAGGGTACTTTTGTTCCCATTCCACGCTGGCTAGAACTCGATCCAACTTCTCATACGTTGGATTCTCCAAGTTGTTCGCCCAAGTGTATTGTCTGCCTATGAGATCAATCTCTCTGAGGTCCAGACTCTCAATGATCACATTAAACATAAAAGACCACCTCCCATCGAAGTTATCATTATTTTTCTCCTCTCTCCGCCTAATAATATTGAAATCACCACCAACCAAAATGGGCAACCTTTCGTCCCCGCAAATCCTCACAAGATCTGCCAGGAAGTCAGGTTTGAACTCAGGCTGTGCTACGCCATACACTGCAACCAGAGCCCATCTGAAACCATAAACTTTCGACCTCACGTGAAATTTGACAGCATAGTGACCCAAAAACACATTACCCACCTCCAGAGTTTCGCAATTAACTCCGAGTAAGATCCCGCCAGATCTTCCCCGAGGTGGTAAATAATGCCAATCAAAATCTGAACCACCGGATATAGTTCCAAGAAATTGCGAAGTAAAGTTATCTCTACCCGACTCGAGTATCGCAATAAAGTCTAACTTTTGCTCTCTGGATGTTTCCGTCAAAAACCTTCTTTTAGCCAAGTCCGCAAGACCTCTGCTATTCCAGAAAATGCCTCTCATTCTTCGTCAAAGAATTTTTTTCTTGAATTTGATCGTCGCACTGCGACGCACCCCGGAGAGAGGGTATACCTTTCTTTTCCAAGCGCGTTTGGGCTTCTCCAACACAACCTCCGAGTCTGCATGACTAAGGACATGTACTAAGCCATTGTCTGGTTGTAGAGGTGACGCATGCTCCTCTACCTCCACTGTATCCTCCTCGAACAGTTGCAAGCCTTCATGTGGTTGTAGAGGTGCCGCATGCTCCTCTACCTCCAAGGCTTCCCCTCCGAGCACACTAGTGGGTACAAGATCTTCACATAAACATTCTAAAGCGTGGACCCCTAGCTCGTTAACTTCATTGTTACTCATAGGTTTTACAGCCGCAATAGTTCTAAGCATTTCCATAGCTCTGTCTGCTTCAAGATCAAGCAGATCAGTAACGGACTTCGCAACCTCCCGACTATTCGTCCCGAGAGAAACTCCTATCTTATGAGCGTTATGAACAATTTCTTCCTCAAAGAAATGCAAAACTGAAAAACTTATATTAACAGACATACTTGTAGTGTTTTCGATGTCTTGGAGCTTGGCTGCCCGCATGGCACGTCCCATCTGCAGGTCGTCCGCGTCCGGCTGTGCCTGGATCCGGTGGCTCACCCGCCTGTCGCCGGACATCGGGTTCGGAATCCCGCCATAAGCAATGACGTCCTCCACTGAATGGCCCGTCGTGGAGCGGCCTCCTGCCGGACTCCCGACTGGCGCCACCGGGCTGGGGTCCGCACCTTGCATCGGGACCGCACCGCCGGTGTCAAAGTAGCAAGTGCCTCGGGCGACCCCTACACCGGAGTGTTACTCCGCGTCACAGAGGGCGGGGTGCGGGATGGAGCCAAGGCCGCCTGCCGTGGTCTCCCTCGTGAACCCAATGTCAGAGTTGTCGTCGCCTCCCGCTCCTTCGCGGTCCTCGCCAAGCGGGCCGGCGAGGTCGAGGCTTCCTGCCTGGGACTCCCCACGTGGTCAAGAGAGGAAGATTTCATGGTTCTCCTTCCGTCACCCTTTTATATCCGTTAATTTTAAGTTAACCATAAAGATTGACGGCTGAGATTTAAAAGGACCGTCATGTACTTTTGCCCCTCGAACAAAATAAAAAGCTCCGTACGTTTCCTTCACGAGCATGGTGCCCCGCCTGGACCGACTCGATCTCCTCTTCTGCTGCCTTGCTGACTCTTATTTGATCCTCCCCTTCCTCTGGACCGGCTACAACGACGACACCAGGTAGCTGTCGAGCATGGTCGCCGAGACGACCGAGCTCACATGCACGTTCAACCTGCAGGACTACATCGACGTGTTCAAGAACTGGGACGTGCAGGCCCTCGGCAAGCGCATCAACGCCATGCACCGCAGGTTCGAAGTCATGATGGAGAGGATACTCACGGCAAGGGACGCCAAGCGGCGGCAGCAGCGGGAGAACAACGACGCCGCCGGCAAGGGGCAAGGGAAGGATATTCCGGACATACTCTTCGACATGCATGAAGTCGGCGCCGCCGAGATGCAGCTCACCAGGGACAACATCAAGGCTTTCGTGCTGGTATTACTCGATCTGTTGATCCACGATGCGATCGA
This sequence comes from Elymus sibiricus, assembly GCA_039707655.1. Lineage (NCBI taxonomy): Eukaryota > Viridiplantae > Streptophyta > Magnoliopsida > Poales > Poaceae > Elymus > Elymus sibiricus. Next base: position 371,239,985 of record CM077664.1, on the reverse strand, counting down.
ATCGATTCAGTGCTTAAAAATCATTAATTGGCGCACGACGGGGACGAACACGAAGACGCTCGATCTGTTGATCCACGATGCGATCGAGTCGATGCAGTGCTTAAAAATCATTCATTGGCGCACGACGAGGACGGACACGAAGAGGATCACGGTGGAGTGGGGCCTGTCGGAGCTGACCTTCTCCAGAAGGCGTAGGAGGAGATGGACACGGTGGTCGGCAAGGATCGGCTGGCCGACGAGTCGGACATCCCAAATGTGCCGTACCAGGCCGTGGCCAAGGAGACGGTGCGTCTCCACCCGACGGCCCCCTGGTGGTGCGGTGGTCCCTTGAGCAGTGTAAGGAGAGCGGGTACGACGTGCCGGCCGGCGCGACGGTCTTCGTGAACGTGTCGGCCATGAGCCGCGACTGGAGCCGCTGGAGTTCCGGCCGGAGAGGTTCCTGGAGGTGGGCACGAACGCTGGGACGCACGTGTGCGGGCAGCAGTTCCACCTGATGTCGTTCAGGTCTTAGTGGCGGATCTGCCCTGGCGCGTCGCATGCTGGTGGTGCAGGCGGCGTTGTCGGCCATGGTGCAGTGCTTCAAGTGGCAGCCCGCGGGCGGCGCGGCCAAGGTGGACATGGTGGAGGGGCCTGGGCTGACGCTGCCGCGAAAGCACCCGCTCGTCTGCGCCGTCGTGCCGCCGCTCCACCCGCTGCTGCTGCATGTATAGGCGCCAATGAAGTAGTATGGGCACTTGGGCAGGCAAGTGTCAACGCCGCTGCTCTCTGCACTTTCAGCCATCGTAGTATGTCCAAGACAACACCAAGCCGTGCTGCTCGCCGCCAGGTGACACCACATCCATTGCTTAACCTTTGATCCGTAATATTGCTAATTTGAAATCTCTGCATTTTTCGGTACATCCATATTTGCTGCAATTTACCATGATCCAACCTAACTCACCTAAGGTGCCCGATACGGACAAGGCACCGCGCAGCAAATTGCTCGTCACCGGCACAACCGAGTGTGAGGTCTGCGTCGACGCCTTCGGCTACGGCGCTGGCGAGAACATAATCCTCCTAAAGAATACAAGGTCAGGGTGAGATATCAGATGCTCATAACTTTCAGGTCGTGTACTTAGTTGTCCCTTCTTTTTTACAGGCATTGTGAGTGTTAATCAAGACCTATGTTAGTACATAACTCCTGTTGATGCACGACAACTACATTTCTACATTTCCCTCCAAATTTTATAATATAATTACTGGCGTTATGATATTGGTTCAGAGTCAACTATACCATTTACAATATTAAAACATATTTTAAGTTTGGTACATGCAAAAATATTTACAGCCTATTAACACGTTAATTAACTTGCCAACAAATTGATGTGTCGTAGATCCATCCATCTATGGTAACTATGCAGGTATGCATAACTATCATTTGTTTTTGTAATTTCCAAACATTTTTCTCAACAATAGTCCTTTTTATCTCCGATTTTCTATTTTCATATATTTCTAATTCCTGAAAACACAAAACAAATTCAAAAAAGGTTAATTTTTGTATTTAAAATTACTAGAAATGACCTCACTTTAACGTTATTAAACATGTTATGACCTAAATATCGGGTATCCTCGAAACACACATTAGCATTAACCATGAATAAGTCTCTCTCTTTTAATAGGAAGATGCGGGAATATTTTTCTCCCGTTGCAACGCACGGGCATTTTTTCTAGTATTAATAAAGGTAGAACTAAACAATAGGGATCGATTATTGAAACAATCAAACAATTACAAAATTGCATCGTAACGACCTACTTACCAGATCGTTTAGGTTCAAATTCATGGCTCGCGAGAACATGCAGTTGTACAAAATGGAGTTCTTGATGATTCGATCTGTCGGAGATGGAGGCAACATGATTGCTTATTTTCAAGTCCCATCCCCTTCAGGAACAAGAGGTAAAAAAATTAAATTGGACACACTACACGCACGTCCGATTGAACCGGCACGATCGTCCATCTATGGCATTACCTTTGTTCCCTTCCCTTGCAGGCTACATCACGACTAAAAACTTCACCCATGAACGGCAATCGACACAGCGCAACGAGAAAAGCGAGCTGAATCTAGAATCCCCAAACCTTTGTGCCTTTCTGTTGTACTCTTGGACTCCTCGATCAGCCATGTCATCTATCAATCGAAACTAGAAGCAGCAATGGCCAAGCAGATCTAATCGAGATGGAAGAGCTCGAAGAGGTTTTCTATCGGTGTGGAAGATGCAAATCCGCAGACGAGGAGGTTGAGAGAAAGAGAGAGAAACGCAGATCCCCTCGCAGACAGGCGCGAACCATCGAGTCTAGCGGCTCGGGGAGTCGGGCGACTGGAACACAAGATCGATCGAGGGATTGGGCCAGGCGTCCAGGCCCAGTTCGGGAGAGCGACTGGGCCGAGTTCTCTGCTCGCTGTACTGCTAACGAATAAAGAAAAGAGGCCCGAAATCGAAATATACTGTTACCATGGTCCAAATCTGGGGCCCCTGGAATTTGGGGGTCCTGTGCGGTCGCACATCCCGCACATGCCCATGGATGGCCCTGCACGCGGCGCCGGCACGTCCGTGGCGGCGAGGTAGTGGCCGTAGGCGGCGCTGTGGACAAGCTGAAGCACGTACTGGGAATCGGCATCGCCGTGGTAGATGTGCACCGCCCACGCCGAGTTCGTCGACGTGCGGCGCCAGCGGAGGGAGACGCCATGGCCGTCCTCGTCGGCGTGCAGGTACGTGTCATGCACGCGGCTCCTCAGGTGCACGTGGTGGCCGTCCTGGAACTGGTCCATCGGTCGCCGACGCCGGACCGCTGGAGAGCAGAGGCGGGGGGCACTGCGCGGTGGAGAGGGAGAGAGAGAGGTGAGGAGGATGGTTTATTGGTTTCTTGGCGCTCCGGCAAGGGGGGGAAGGGGAAGCTGTTGGTTGAGACGGTGGCCAAGGCAGAGTATTTCAAGGTTGCTTGCGCCGTGGCCGTAGTCATTCAGCACTAGGTGGGCTTGCGGGCCGGGACCGGGCCCTAGAAAATTCAGAGCCCACACAATTTAGCGTGCTAAACGTCTACTACAGAACACTGCTCTGTTTCTCAACGGAAAAAACAAATTGTGTTTTCTTTTTTTTGCTCAAGGAAAGGCTCTCCTTTCATGCTTTTAAAAAGGAAAATCATCTGTAGCCGGCAGCCCATGCGTCGGCTGGACTGACCATGTCTTCAAATGTAGTGATTGCCGGAGAGTAGCCCCTGTTCTTGTCAGTTATGATGGTTTTACTATGCAGGTTTTGTCGGATGTTTAGGCAACCAGCCAAATTTCTTGACCTTGGAAGGAAGGCGTGAGGGTAACTCCAACGAAGACGCATTTCATCGCTCGCGTCTTTTTGGGTTCGCGTGGCCAGAAACCACCACCCAACGCGGCGATGACCCATTTCGTGAATCTGTCTATTTGGTGCATGTGGGAACGCAAATCCATCTCAAATTTGGACCGGGTATGCGTCCACACGGACAGGCAACGGACGCGCCGCGCGTTCGCTCGGTGTTCGCCCTAGGCCCTCGCGGCAGCCACCCAACGGCCACGCGTTGGTCCTTTTTATTGCTACACGTGAGGAGGGGGGAGGGGCGCCGCATCCGTGCCCACTCCTCTTTCTCTCTCTGCCCCCCAATCACCCGACACGCAAACCCTAGCCACCGCCACCGCCCACCCACCGGCACAAAATGTCGTGGAAGTGGATCCCCAGGGAGGCCGGGAAGCACGACCACGAGGCCGGCTCCTCCTCGGGACGGCGCCGCGTGGCCCCGTTCAACTTGACGCCGCCGGAGGCTGCGGCGCCGCGGCTAGAACGTGTGTACGTGCCCGTCGACCAGTGCCAGCGCTACTGCGAGCAGGCCATCCCCGTGCCCTGGCTGGACGTGCACCTGCCGAACGACTGACATCTGAACCCGAAAAGGGTTCCGGTGCCGGTTGTTCCGGTCACCAGCTGCGCGCGGGGGACGGAGATCCACCACCGCCACACTTAGCTCCCCGACGACCGCCGCCACGACCCTGCGTTTGCCCTGGATTCCCCGTTCTGGGACACCTGGTTCGACGACGAGCACCACCAGCGGCGCCGGTCGTGCTTCACCGCTCCAGCAGCCTGGCGGGCGCGTGCTCCAGCGCCCCCCGCGCGTCCACAGCACGTGCGTGCTCCAGCGCACGAGCCGCCCGTGGTGAAGGAGGAGGAGGAGGAGAACGAGGCCCTCAAGCATGGCATCGAGGCTTCCGAGCTGACGAGCTCACCCAGTGGCTAGATCTGCCACTGTCCCTGGCCGCATCGGCCGCCCCAGCGCCAGAGCCGGAGCCACTAGTGGAAAAACGGGATTTAGTCCCGGTTGAAAACGGCCTTTAGTCCCGGGTCACCAACCGGGACAACTAAATCGGGACTAAAGGCCCCCACCCTTTAGTCCCTGTTGGTCACGACCCGGGACTAAAGTCCCTCCACGTGGCCGCGAGCGCGCGCCGGGGGCTGGAGGACCTTTAGTCCCAGTTGGTAACACCAACCAGGACTAAGGCCCCTCCACGTGGCCGCGAGCTAGCGCCAGGGGCTGAAGGACCTGTAGTCCCGGTTGGTGTCACCAACCGGGACAAATGATTTTGTGTTGGGGTTTAGGGTTTTAGGATTTAGGGTTTATGGTTTATTTTTCCTTTTCATTTTGTGTTTTCCATTCAATTCTTTTTCATTTCAAACATATTTTACGCTACTACGTACTGTACACGTTATGCATATATAATATAATTTCTTGTACGACCATACATATATCATATAATTTCTCGTATGACCAAACATATATATATACAATTTGGTATATACAATTTCTCCTACAATTTGCAGATCATTACATGCAGGCATTAGGTGCAATGGTATTCTCCGCTTTCAGATATGATCTCCGTAAGCAAAAATCCCGCAATTTCCTCTTGAATTGCTCGTATGCGGTTCTCTGCTAGGAGCTTATCCCACATCTCGTCAATCTTTAAAGAAGGAGATCAATATGAATATATTAGTTGTGTGTATATATATTAGATCATCATAAAAAAATTATGAATAGTGTTTACGTACCCGAAGTTGTCTTACATCTCTGCGCCATTCGGTCGTAATGCGAATGTTCTCGCAAACGTAGTATGCACATAAATTAGTCCCCTGTTGCTGCCTCATGCACTTTGCGAGAATAGAATTCAATCAGATAATAATCAAGCATGATAATGGTATTGAAACTAGAATTAAAAAAATGCGCGGACCTATCTAGTAGTACTTAATTACCTTGGTCTGTCGCCATTTTAGCTTCGGTTTTCATTCACCGACAACCTCTTTGATGAACCGTTTCCAAACCCTGCCCGGCAAAGAAAATGAATAAAGGAGTTATTAATAACTTGATATCAGGAAATGAACAAAAGAGGCCGATATAGTGCGATAATGATTGAAATTACCTGTCGAGTATCAAAACCACGCTGTTGTATTCTCGAGGGTCTTTACCTAGTGAGTCCAGGGTTTCAACAGTTCCAGCGTCAACTCTAATGATTAGCAGGATCCAGTGAAACCTGCGCACACGTTTATATAAGCAGGCATGCATAACTCATCAACTACACTTAACATCGAGTAAGCAAAATAGAATTTGTAGTACAAGACAGTAACACTCACTTGAAGTTGTATGGAAAAAGTATTTCTGTTCTGGTATTTAGTTCCTTCATAAACCTTAGCAAGTTCTCCTCTGAGTCTTTGGCGTGGTTTTGTATCATAATTTCATTAATGATATATGGGTCAACGAACCCAATGTCATAGATTCCATCTCTTTTGCATTCGAAAATCTTCATTCTGCATAATAGCGTACAAAAGAATATAGTGAGGATAATTACAGGCAATGAACGAGCTGAGTTAGAGACTTAAATTACAGAAAGAAATCACTTACAGACAATAGCAACTGACGATAGATTTGTCAAGTGCGTCTTGATTATATAACTGAAAAATTTCTGGAAACTCAATCATTATCTCGTTTTCATAGAAGTAATGCTCTTCCTTGACTTTCATCATGAGCATCTCTCGCCCGTTCTTTACTTCTTTCATATACCACTCATGCAATCTTCGCATTTGTGTTGATAGATGCAGGACCTACTCAGGTCTGACCAGAGAGTTCCCGGGGACATATTTCCATGCTAATTCAGCCATGGGGACTTCCTCGGTGCCTAGGAGTTGATCGACACTGATACCAAAGTGTTTAGCAGCGTCGGTTATCTTATCGGTAATCACCTTGAGCGGGGGGATCGATTGCATTGCCTGTTCTCCGAGCTGGGGAACTGTTTTCTCGCTTTTATTACTACTTGTACGTCTCGACTGCTGCATTTGTTCCTGATATGACTTCCTAATAGAGCATTCATAGTCTGATGGCCTATTCTGCACATGTGCCGGGGCTCGCTCTAGAAGTTCCACAAAGTGCTCTACGGTTTTCGCAGGTATTATATCCTTTGGCGACGGGGGCGGTTTCGGTGCTAAATGGGACTTCACTTCGGAAGCCACGACCGCTCTAGTTTCCTCATCAGTCATCTCGTAAGCTAACTTCTTTTTGGAAGGAGGCTCGTTGTTGGCTTTCTTCTTTGGTGCTCTCTTCCGCTTTTGGCCCTGCTGCTGGGACATAGGGGGTGGAGTCGGCTGACGCGGCAGAGATCGATATGGCGGACTCGCGCTGGGCTCCGTCTCGAGGTGGGGTGGAGTCGGCTAACGCGGCGGACTTAGAGATGTATTGCTACTCGGAGGAGTCGGTGGCCTTGCCGCCGAGTTTGGAAACACGATGCATTCCTTTCTCCATACAATGACACCACGTATGACTTCTCCCAGTGTCTGCTCCCCTTCACCTCCAGGAATGTCAAGCTCTAGTGAGTCATATCCCGACAGAACTTCATCCACCCCGACACGAGCATAGCCAGCTGGAATCAGATTGCCATGGATGGTTGCTTCAGGTGCATTTGGTAAAGCAAAGCCGACCGCCACATTCATGGATATGTTCTTCATTTTCTGGTGTAGCTCACAACTTGTCCTCTCTTTAATATCATCCACGGGGTAGCGAGCCAGCAGTGCATCATCGGCCCGGACCCCCGTGGAACCCACGCTGCTTTTTCGCATAGATGGGACGGTACTTTCCAATGCTGGATCTGCTTGCTCCTGCCACGGAGACGCCCTTTGCTGGCTAATTGTGTTGATCTGCTCCTGCTGCCACATTAACATGCGTTCCAACTCCGCATTCTTTTTTTCTACCTTCTAAAGCCGGTCTGCATCCTGCTTCTTTTTTCTCTGACGGCTTCTATAAGTGTCGTTCCACTCCGAAAACCCCTGAACCCACGGAACAACGCCTGTACCTCGTGTTCGTCCTCCGTGTTCAGGATTCCCGAGGGCGCGTGTAAGCTCGTCATTCTCTCTCTCTGGCTGGAACAACCCCTTTCGAGCATCTTTTATTGCTTCAAGTAAAGCGTCCGAGTCTGTTTTAAGATCTGCCTTTTCAATAATCTCCCCTGTCGCTGGGTCCAACTTTCCCCCATGCGCATAAAACCAATTCCTGGACCTCTCGGGCCAATCCGCTGTTTTTGGAATGACCCCTTCAGCAAGCATCTTGGCCTCAGCTGCTTCCCACTTAGGCACGCCTCTCTTATAGCCACCTGTCCCCAGAACCAGGTGATACTCTTTTTTCGCAGCATTTATCTTATTTTTTCTCGACCTTTCCTTAGCTTCATCCGATTCCTTGTACTTCACAAATACGTCCCAGTGATCTTTTATCTTCTCTAGTGCTCCAGTGAATTCTGGAGTCTTCCTTTCTGCCTTAAGGTAGTCGCTATATAATCTTTTCTTCCAGGTCTGGAATTATGTGGCCATCTTCTTAAGAGCAAACTGCTTGACTTTCAACCGTTGGCCATCTGTGAAACCCTCTGGTAGGTTGAAATGTGACATGAGCGTATCCCAAAGCAAATTTTTTGATCTTTCGTCGACATAACTAACTCCTCGATCTTCCTTTGGCTTATTTCATTCTCGAATGGTGATCGGGATGTTGTCCCTAACAATAACTCCGCATTGATTTATAAATATACGGGCATTCTATACAGGAGCAATCGGTTCGCCATCTTCTGCGACTTCATCGATGTTGTACTTTATGCCATCGCCCAACTTTTTGGTCTGGCCTCGTACCCTTCTAGAAGATTTGCTCGATCCGGAGGGCTAAAAGAAGAAAGATTCGTTAATATATATATACAAATCAATTAATACATCTAATGATCACCAGAGGCCTAATATATATATACCTCGCCGGACATTGTTAATTGTCTAACATTTTCTTCGCCATCATTGTTTGTTTGTCCTTCGTCTCTTGGTTCTTCCTCAAGTCCCTCACCGGAGTCGTTCAGAAATTGTGAGCCGTCATCTGGTTCATTCTCTTGGTTTTGGGAGGAGCGTATCATGTCGAAGATGATATCCTCTTCATGGTCTCTGCCGCTATCGTCCATAGCTTAACTAATCCAGAAGAAAGATAAAACAATTAGAATGCATTCAATAAGAAAAAACTGAATGATAGTATCGAGAAGAACAATACCGGAGATGCAATCAATACACAGCAATCCAGGGAGGTAGGCGGCTGGGTGCGAGGTATGATATTGTCTTATTCAAACTCCACATAAGGCATTTCAAATGCCATTTATTCAAATTGTCTTATTCAAATTTCAAACTCCATATAATATGATGCTGTGGATTGTGCTAATGCAACTAGCAACAAGTGCAATGAAGTCCATTTGAACCAAGGGTTCAAATGCAAACTCCAATTTAAGCATTTTAAATGCCATTTAGATGTTTTCACTTATACAGCAAGTATAAGTTGGTTTTTCATGCATGAAAAATTTCCAGATGGATTCCTTGAATTTTTCTGATAATTTTTCATATATAAATTATTTCGTTCTGAGCTACGGTTAATTTTCTATCGTATTCTGATTCGTATCGTTTTTCTGATCATCTTTCATATATAAATTATTTTCATCTGACTTACGGTTTATTTTATATGAATTTCCAAAGTTTAATTCATTTTCTGGATTTTACTGGAATTCTGCTAAGTCTGAAATCTGTTATTGATTATCCATTTTGTGAGGGCTATTATGGGTTATACATGGCTCTTTTGGATGGATGACCTAAACATATTTTGTTGGGCTCTCTGAAAGCTTCAGCTACAAATCATTTCCATGACTTGATCATCTAGTTAAATCATTGTTTAATCCAACCAAAATGGGCTACTTAATGTTAATTCCAGAATCTGCTAAATTTTACAAAGTTTGATGGATGATTCCCATCAATCCATAGCTCTAATGGAGACACTCCCTATAGGTGATTTACTCTACATCAAGAGTACTTCAAGGCCATGCCATTTGATGGCATGAACAGTTCCTATAACAGGCTCACTCACAGATCTAAAGTAGCTAATGCAAATCAGTTTTCTGTCTTTTCTGTTAACAGAACATAGACTTTTGTCATTTTCATAGGATTTAATCCATGCCTTATTTGAATTCGGGCCAATGGGATAATTTGGAGCTTGTCAATTGTACTACCTTCCCACATAAATTTTACTCATGTTAACATTTGTTTAATTGCTATTTATGGGCTGTCCAGAGGGCTAGTCAGTGTAATAGCAGTAAAGCTAGCTGCCGCTACAATACATCTCCTACAGTAGCTTCGGCAGCAGAGCAGCGGTGGACGTCGCCGGCCGGCCGTTTCTGGCAACGAGGGCCTGCGCGGGAGGGCTCTACGGGTTCAGCGCGACGCGACGCGTCAGATGGTGGTGGCAGCAGGCACGGAGGCGGCCGGAGTTGAGCTCCATGCCGGCAATGGCGGCGGTGCACGCACGGGTCTACTCGGGCGCCCCATTGCGGGATGCCAACGAGCGAGCGAGGCACCCAGGCGGGCTCTACGGAGCACAGGGAGCACGCCCATGTGCTTGGGCACGACCGAGGATGACCAGCACGACGGCGGCGACAGCTCGGTCGTGACGGCGGCGAGCGCAGGCGGCGGTGGGTTCGGGCGCAGGTGGTGCGATGGCTACGGCGTGCGACAGAGGAAACAGAGAGGGGGTGTTCGAGGGAGAGGCTCACGGCGATTCCAACGGTGTGGACGGCGAGCTCGGAGGAGGACCGGAGAGAACGGGGCGGCGGAAGCGATCTCGGCGGTCGGAGGTTGAAGACGAGCGGCCTGGCGGCGTGGTTCTGTTTCCTTCTCCCGGGCGGTGGCTGGCACCGGGACACCAGTTATATAGCTGCGACCTTTAGTCCCGGCTCCAGCCACGAACAGGGACTAAAGGTCCTTTTCGGCGGCCCAAATTCCACGCGGGAGAAGGAACCTTTAGTCCCGGCTGGTGGTTGCAACCGGGACTAAAGGTGTCTTTTTAAAGTGATTCTTTTTGTGTAGAAAACTTTAGGTAAAACTCTTAGGATATTTAGAGTTTTTGAGTGAATCTTTTTGCTTTAGGTCACAAAAATTATAAACTTTCTGTTAGTGCCAGTAGTTTTTAAATTTGAATAGTTTAAATTTGAATTCTTTGAAATTTGTGTGAATCACTAGTTTGTGAATAACTTTAGTTTAAAAATAGATTTTTTCAGTGATTCTTTTTCCTGCTGTTTAATATTAGTGTGTTTTATCAGTATGTTCAATTTGAGAATTTTTAAGATATTTTAAATAGGTGTTTTAATCAAAAACAGATTATGTTTAGCTCTTTTAGTTTTATACCTTTTTCCTTTGTTTTAATTATTTTAATTTATGTTTTCTTGTTATTCTTTTGCCAAATTATATTATGTTTCTGTTAGTCAATATGAGGAGTTTTAATTTTCATTTTGAAGAAATTATTTGACAGATTCAATTTGTCCATATATAAGAGTTTCAACACATGGTCATGTTCAAAATATTGGTCAAAACCCTCAATTACCCTTTCTGGATATTTCAAGCTTTTGAAATATTTACAAAGGAAATATTCACCATAAATTCCAAGAAAATTCTAGCTTGTCATCTCTGTCCATTTTCTAGTTTGAGCAACTTTACATTGCTAAACATGTCCAAATGAGCTCAAACTTGGTACACCTGCTAAAATGGTCTAAATATTCATCTAGGCTATAAGTCCGGAAACTCACTAGAGAGAAAGTGATGACGGTGAAGCCGGTCACATCCCAGAGTGGGATATTGGGGTATAAAACTTTTTCTTCGCGTGTGTCCCTTGCTTATGATTGCGCCGTAACCATGGAGAATCTTCAACATTTAACAGGATGCTTGGGTCAGTCTTCATTGTGAAGGGAGGAATTTCATCAAACTTTTCATAATCTTCTGACATGTCTGTCTTGTCCTCCACTCCCACAATGTTTCTTTTCCCTGAAAGAACTATGTGGCGCTTTGGCTCATCGTATGATGTATTCGCTTCCTTATCTTTTCTTTTTCTCGGTTTGGTAGACATGTCCTTCACATAGAAAACCTGCGCCACATCATTGGCTAGGACGAATGGTTCGTCTGTGTACCCAAGATTGTTGAGATCCACTGTTGTCATTCCGTACTGCGGGTCTACCTTTACCCCGCCTCCTGTCAGATTGACCCATTTGCACCAAAACAAAGGGACCTTAAAAGAACGTCCATAGTCAAGTTCCCATATCTCCTCTATGTAACCATAATATGTGTCCTTTTTCCTATTGTTGTTTGTTGCATCAAAGCGGACACCACTGTTTTGGTTGGTGCTCTTTTTATCTTGGGCGATTGAGTAAAATGTATTCACATTTATCTCGTACCCTTTGAAAGTCAATATAGTCAAAGATGGTGACTTGGCCAACAAGTACAGCTCATCTCCAACAGTGGTGTTATTCATGAGATGTGTTTGCAACCAACCGCCGAAAGTCGCCATGTGTGTACGTTTAATCCAGGGGTCAGACTGCTCCGGGTTCTTGGAGCGTACAATATCCATGTGTTCCTCGGTATACGGAGCCACCAAGGTGGATTTTTGTAGAACTGTGTAGTGTGCTTGAGTGAAAGAATGCCCGTCCATACTTATTACTGAATTCTTTTCTAGCGTGCCTTTTCCACTCAGTCTCCCCTCATGCCGCGATTGAGGAACACCAATCGGCTTAAGGTCAGGAATAAAGTCAACACAAAACTCAATAACCTCCTCTGTTTCATGGCCCTTGGAGATGCTTCCTTCTGGCCTAGCATGGTTATGAACATATTTCTTTAAGACTCCCATGAACCTCTCAAAGCGGAACATATTGTGTAGAAATACAGGACCCAAAATGGTAATCTCTTCGACTAGGTGAACTAGGATGTGCGTCATAATATTGAAGCAGGATGGTGGGAACACCAACTCGAAACTAACAAGACATTGGACCAAATCATTCTGTAACCTTGATAGGATTTCTGGATCGATTACCTTCTGAGAAATTGCATTGAGGAATGCACATAGCTTAACAATGGATAATCGAACATTTTCCGGTAGAAGCCCCCTCAATGCAACCGGAAGTAATTGCGTCATAATCACGTGGCAGTCATGAGACTTTAGGTTTTGAAATTTTTTCTCTGCCATATTTATTATTCCCTTTAT